>JAWZSL010000008.1:28575186-31136649 GCA_034769285.1 Lutjanus argentimaculatus
CCTGTAGGCCAAAAAGCACTAAAAGCTTCAATATATATGTGCATCAATTGAAGCCTCTGTAGTGCACTGCAGGCTTCAGATTTAAAATTCCAAAACAACAGAACCAGCAATATTTTAGGAAAAGATTGCTATTCATATGTATCTATTTATTTCTTCTGCATTATTATAGTTATATAGTAGTTTCTTTCTTTAATAAAACATTGTCATCTGAGGGGAAAAATCCTCACCTTTTTCAGTTCAGTCTATAAAATGTCTAAACATTGCGCGACATTCCTGTTTTTATATCAAGGCAGCAGGATAATTTACATCAGTTTCACTCAGTTTATATCACTGAGGACATTTTATACTGCAGCAGACAACAAACTGAACACCAGCTCACACCGAGGAGATGGAGACAGAGAGACAGCGTCTGGACACTTCATCATGATTTACATTAATGCAGTGCAGTGACAGATGTTTCATGGAGAGGACGAGCGTCTGTCTGACAGATGCACAGACAGATATTTCAGTCTGCAGTGTATAAACCACAGAGCTGTATAGTGACATCAGGATTTATCATCAAAAAAGTTTTATATCAGTCAGAACGTAACACACATGCTACCCTCCATCCCTCCTCTTTGCTTCTTCATAGTTATGATTAATTGGTGTGGAGTAATTAAGAGTTTCATAATACACAAATTGGACTTGGAGTAAAAAAATAATGCACTACAGAACTGCAGAACAACAACATGATTAAGGATCTTAAACTGTTTAAATAATTTCAGCACATCTGTACCTGAGCAAAATTAGAGCGGGACCGACTGGGAGATTGGGGCAACACTCTGTCCTCCATCCAACTCTCCCCCATTCGCTCTACTCACATGCTCTGGTACACACACCACTACATGCTGCTACATTTTGCAATTCCTGCTTTTGCCATGTCCATTCTCTGTGCTGTGACATGTTCATCTGCTCTCCAGTGTTTTCATCTTCTTACCATAATGCTATAAAAGTTATAATATCATCATAAAAAATCAGTTTCCGCAAGACCAAAACATCTGTCCAGCACCTTTGTTTCTGCTCTATAAAACAAGGTGAGTTTGAGAAGAAAACAAAACAAATGATTGTGGCTTTTCTCTCTGAATTAGACGTTCTGAAAATGAGAACAAGGTGGAGGCAGAGTTCAAAGGTTAAGACCAAGACTTTTCTCATGCATTGTCCAGGTTTTTGATTACTGGGAAAATCCAGTAGGAATAGAGGTTTACAAGGTGATATGAATGGATGATGAAGAGCTGTGATGAAACACATGATTTGAAGTCATCCAAGATTATTTGTTTAAATTGTGTTTGTATCTTCACTGAAATGTATCAGTGTGTGTTTGAAGAGTCCAGGACGGTGTTTCATCACTGATGTAAGTTCACATAATTAAACTAATAATTAGATATGTTGTTTTGTATCTGTAATGTGTCTACTTTTACGAACATTAAAGTCTAAAGTATCTCTGGATTGTGCCGTGTGTGTGTCTGTGTGTCCTCAGTGAAGTGTATCAGTCTCTGCAGGAGCTTCCAGCTGCAGCAGTCACTTCAGTTTCTGTTCAGTCTGACTGAGGGAGGTTTTTGTATGATGACTTTTCACTGTGTGAACAGATACTGACTGTTCACCTTGAATTCACCCATACAGTAGTAAACTGCTGCATCTTCAGTCTGGACTCCACTGATGGTCAGAGTGAAGTCAGAGTTTGATCCACTGCCTGTAAAACGATCTGGAATCCCTGATACTCGAGTGCTGATACGGTAAATGAACAGTTTAGGGGGTTCTCCATCTCTCTGTTGGTACCAGGATAGGTAGTTCCCATTAACATTCTGACTGGTCCTACATGTGATGGAGATGGAGCCTCCCACAGCAGACCTCACTGCTCCAGGCTGAGTCAGTGTGACCTGACCTCTGGACTCTGAGGACACAGAGACAAAAACAAAAGCAGTGTCATGGTTTTGTGGGCTTCATTTCAGAGGGACGGATGTTGATAGAGGAGAGGAGTTTGATTCTCTGGACTTTACCTGTGAAGCAGCAGCAGAGGAGAGTCCAGATGAGGACGCAGATCAAAGTCATGTTTTTCATGAAGAGAATTTCTGTGTCTTCTGTTGTCATGAAGGACAGCTGTCAGTCATCCAGTCTTCAACTCTCAGGACTATAAAGTCTCCCAGAGCACTGGAGCATGGTGCTGCTGATGCAAAGTGGCTCTCTATGGAAATACTCTGGTGGTCTGGTAGTTAACTGAAACTTTTTGACAATTTGTGATATTAACTTAAATGTGTGTTGACATGTCTGGTGTTTGTAATGTGGAGATTTAACCAAGTTCAGCACAGATGAGGTAGAAAGGGATTAATACATTTCAGTGACAACTGATCAACTCCATCTGCTGAAGAAGATCATGTGATACGACTTAAAGCTACACAACAGTTAGTGGTTTGACAAGAATGAACTTTCAGTCTCACTGTATTTGTTGTTTGGTTTTTTTTTTGTTTGTTTGTTTGTTTGTTTGTTTGTTTGTTTGTTTGTTTGTTTGTTGTTGCATGTAAGACAAAATGTGCTTTTGTTTTGTACATATGCAGTAGTTACATGCTGTATAATGTAAGTCTCTCATGTCTTTTGTCTTGTAATGATTTCGATTAATATTAACTGTTTACATAGTTCATATATTTAAAATAATATTTTGCAAAATTTGAGGAATCCACAGATTTTGTTTGGTCCATCATTGATCATGAAGGTTTCTAATCTTAATCTTTAAATTTCATATTAACTGAATATAATTTCTGTCCTCCAGGATGAAACTGCGGTCAAAGGTCATGACCAAGTCAGTCACATCAAGAAAACCATATGTGTTTATGATTCAGATTTCAAAATACTTTAACTGAAGTTGTCAAATAGTTTTAATCAGTGTTTATTTTTATTGGTGACATTGAATTTCCATGATGTTTCCCTCTGACAGAAAGGGGGAGCTGCATCACCAACAGCCAGCTGCAGTTTCTGTTCAGTCTGACTGAGGGAGGTTTTTGTATGACCATTTTTCACTGTGTGAACACCCACTGACTGTTGATGTAATGTTGACTCTGACAGTAGTAAACTGCTGCATCTTCAGTCTGGACTCCACTGATGGTCAGAGTGAAGTCAGAGTTTGATCCACTGCCTGTAAAACGATCTGGAATCCCTGATACTCGAGTGCTAGTATAGTAAATGAGAAGTTTAGGAGTTTCTCCATCTCTCTGTTGGTACCAGGCTAAAAGGTGGCTGTTGCTCGAAATGTAAACATTCTGACTGGTCCTACATGTGATGGAGACGGAGCCTCCCACAGCAGACCTCACTGCTCCAGGCTGAGTCACTGTGACCTGACCTCTGGACTCTGAGGACACAGAGACAAAAACATAAAGCAGCGTCATGGTTTTGTGGGCTTCATTTCAGAGGGACGGATTTTGATAGAGGAGAGGAGTTTGATTCTCTGGACTTTACCTGTGAAGCAGCAGCAGAGGAGAGTCCAGATGAGGACGCAGATCAAAGTCATGTTTTTCATGAGGAGGATTTCTGTGTCTTCTGTTGTCATGAAGGACAGCTGTCAGTCATCCAGTCTTCAACTCTCAGGACTATAAAGTCTCCCAGAGCACTGGAGCATGGTGCTGCTGATGCAAAGTGGCTCTCTATGGAAATACTCTGACTGACTCCAACAGGGTCATAAATTCACCACATGTGTGACACGTGGAGTTCAGGGTTTAATACATTATCCTCGTCCTGGATAAGATCCTCATATCCCAGGAAATTTTACTGTAAAATTAGTTTTTACTTGATGAAAAAACTGACTGACTGTGACAAATGATCTCATTGGTTCCTTGGATAGAAAATATAAATTGCGATGCTTTTATTGTGGATCTATTTAAGGAGTTTGAATCAGTGGACCAATAGTCACTGCTGAACAATGAAGACATGCTGTAGAGCCACAAATCTGATTTTCTTGAGAGAGATAAAAGTTTTCCCTGAGGGTTCGATTTTTTCCCTTTTTTGTTCTATTTTCATAATTAACTTATGTAACGACATTCAAGCAAAAATACACTCATATGCCTTATTATTCATACTTTAATGACTTGGGGAAAATAGGTTCTGCAGGTTTGACTGGTATTAATAACACATACAATAATAACCCAACAATACCCATAATAACTTAGCATTTTAACAGGAAACCACTCATTTGTCTTACATCTCTGAGATCTGCTGTTATATGTTTGTATAATTGACTATTGAGGTTAGCTGGTCTGCTGAGGGTTGTAGAACTATGGTGGATCTGGGTGAACACTTTTCTTTAAATGTATTTATTTTTGGTCCCAAGTACCAGATGAGTAAACAGCATGTCTGTGCTTTGTTGAACTTCATGTTTGCAGTGTCTAAGCTTGCTGTCTGGATATCCAGGAAGAATAAATCTGAGGGTACAGGATGTACAGATAGTGTTGAAGTCATGAAGGAACTGGTTGCAGCTCCCCTGAAGGTTGAGCGTGCCGACTATCAGACAGTGAATAATCTGGACACCTTTATATCAGTCTGGACAGTGGGAGGGGTCCTGCACTCTGTTGGGAAGACAGCAGAACTGTTGCTCTGTATTTGATTTGTCAGTGTTGTTTTAGGGTCATTGTGTGTTTGTTTTGTGTGGTTTTCTTGCTTTCTTTTCTAATTATGGGTTTATGAGTTTGCTTTGAGAGTTTACTTGATTGTTCATTAAAGGTATTTTTGAAGAAAAACAACTTCATCTAGAAATGCTGGGATGCTTTATATCTCTAAACATTAGAATGTCAAAAATCCAATATTTATGATTTGAAATAAAAAGCAGGATATCATCAGCATAAAGTGAAACAACATGACTGTGATCTGAGATTTAAACCAAGGGAATGTTTTGAACAACAGGCCCAATAAATGTGATGACAACACAGTCTCTTTATGTAGAAAAAAAATGACAAACCTATTCAGCTCATTAGTGTCATCCATGCACACAATGACAAGAGTAACTGCCACCTTATGGTCCTGTCTTAATAATCACATTAGATCCATTAAAGTCACAGAGACTGGGTTTGTCTCAGGTCAGATCTTTTGTATTTTATAAGACCAGACGGTAATTTCCAAAAGCAATATAAGGGTTGTGCACACAACATATCTTCAGGCTCTTTCACTAGAAACTAATTTATTCCTCTGAGCATTACTTTATTTAAACCTCCATCTTTTTACAGTATCCCTATTGGAACACAGAGAGTGATGCTGCAACTTTCATACAACTTATATTCACATTTAACCACATGTAGAAGCTGTACAAAGACTCTACTTACTGCCATTCCTGCCTTTCACCTGTTCCTCGTGTTGTAACATGTTCATCTCTTCTCTCCATCTTATCTTCCTTTTACAGTCATGTTATCAAAGTTATTTATACCCTCATAACAGCTTCTGCAAATAAAAATAATCTCTTCAACACCATTGTTTAAATTGTATCACAAAGTGAATTTGAGAGATAGTAAAACAAATACTTCTGTTTTTTTCTTTCTGTATTTTGAATAAACAAAACTGGGCTGAAGACTGAGGTCAAAGAATCAGAATCAGAATCAGAAATACTTTATTAATCCGTGGGGGGAAATTGTTAGCGTCACAGTTTGGCCCTTCCTGTAGAGGGCGTTAGTGTTTTCTGTCCAGTCCAGTTTGTTATCAGTATGTGCCCCCAGGTACTTATAGTCCTCCACGATGTCCACACTGAGCCCCTGGATGGAAACAGGGGTCACCGGTGCCTTGGTCCTCCTCAGATCCACACCCAGCTCCTTTGTCTTTGCCAACTGAGCTGCAGATGGTTCTGCTCACACCATGTGACAAAGTTGTCCACAGCAGCCCTGTACTTCGTCCTCATCACCCTTGTTGATACATCTAACTATGGCAGAGTCATCAGAAAACTTCTGAAGATGACAGGTCTCACTGCAATAGCTGAGGTCCGTGGTGTAGAGGGTGAAGAGGACGGGAGAGAGGACAGTCCCCTGCAGGGCCCCGTGTTGCTGACCACTCTGTCTGACACACAGTGTTGCAGACTTTTCTCACACCCAATGTCCAGGTTTTTAATTATTTGGAAAATAAAACAAATGAATAGATGGTGTAAAGCTCCGATTGAAAAGATAATTTAGGATAATTTGATAAAATTGTGTGTGTGTGTGTGTGTGTGTGTGTGTGTGTGTGTCCTCAGTGAAGTGTATCAGTCTCTGCAGGAGCTTCCAGCTGCAGCAGTCAGTTCACTTTCTGTTCAGTCTGACTGAGGGAGGTTTTGGTATGACACTTTTCACCGTGTGTACAGCTGCTGACTGTTGATGTTGTGATAACTCTGACAGTAGTAAACTGCTGCATCTTCAGTCTGGACTCCACTGATGGTCAGAGTGAAGTCAGAGTTTGATCCACTGCCTGTAAAACGAGCTGGAGTCCCTGATACCCGCTGACTGGCAAGCTCAATAAGCAGATTAGGAGTTTCTCCAGCTCTGTGTAGATACCAGGCCAAACAGTGATATTGGTTGAGATGATAATGAACATCCTGACTCGTCCTACATGTGATGGAGATGGAGCCTCCCACAGCAGACCTCACTGATCCAAACTGAGTCACTGTGACCTGACCTCTGGACTCTGAGGACACAGAGACAAAAACATAAAGCAGCGTCATGGTTTTGTGGGCTTCATTTCAGAGGGACGGATGTTGATAGAGGAGAGGAGTTTGATTCTCTGGACTTTACCTGTGAAGCAGCAGCAGAGGAGAGTCCAGATGAGGATGCAGATCAAAGTCATGTTTTTGATGAGGAGGATGTCTGTGTCTTCTGTTGTCATGAAGGACAGCTGTCAGTCATCCAGTCTTCAACTCTCAGGACTATAAAGTCTCCCAGAGCACTGGAGCATGGTGCTGCTGATGCAAAGTGGCTCTCTATGGAAAATCAGTCAGTATGTTTATTTGTATACCATCTTTCATGGGCAGACATCACAAAGTGCTTCACCATGAAATTAAAACACAGTGTAACAGACTTCAAATGCAGACATCAAGCTAAAAATGTAAAAATAAAATAAAATAAAATAAATAATCAGAACAAACAACTGGCTCTTGATCTGTCTTTTGGTGGTGTCCAGATGTGTTCTGACCTCAGACACACAGTCTCCTTTTGTCCAGAATGTGAAGTGAGGATCAACCAACAAACTCTGATCAGAGGACCTCAGATTCCTAGAAGTTCTCCTCTATCTCCTTTTTTTAAAAAGTCGCTAAATGGCTTGCAGATTCCTTCATAAACATCCAATCTGTTTTTCAAAGTGTACATTATTCTCTCTAATGACATGCATCTTTTATGCACCACTAGAGGCAGCTTGTGTACCACCAGTGGTACTCGCACCACAGTTTGAGAATCAAGGTTTTAAATAAGAGGCCCAATAAAAGTGATGACAACAGAGTCTCATTATGTAGAAAAAAGGAAACATCTATTCATCTCATTAGTGTCATACATGCATATAATTACAGGAGTAACTGCTGTCTTATGTTTCTGTGTTTATAATTACAGTAGATCCATTAAATCCACAGAGACTGGGTTTGTCACATGGTCAGATCTGTAGTTTTTTTTTATAACATCAGGTGATATTTTAAAGAAGAAATGTCAGAGTTATACAGACAAATTCTTATAAATCTATCAAAACAACCTGATTTATGCCTCTGAGTATATTTACACCTCCATATTTTTGCAATATCTCAGTAGAAAAACACAGAATCATCTTGTAACTTATGTACAACTTTTACAAACATTTGACCCCATGTAGCAGCCATACTCAGACTGTACACACACCACTACATGCTCTCCAGCACCATTGTTTCTGCTCTGTATAATAAAGTGACTTTGGGAGAAAAAACTTTCTTTTTTTTAATGGGGTTTTTCTTTCTGTATTGGACGAATGAGAACAAGTTGGAGGCAGAGTTCAAAGGTCATGAGTAAGACTTTTCTCATGCACTGTCCAGGTTTTTGATTATTTGGAAAATCTAGGAGAAATGTGGGATTAAAAGGGGATGTGAATGGATGGTGAGGAGCTGTAATGAAACAGCTGATTTGATTTTATCCGACATTATTTTGTCTTTTGTGTGTGTGTCTTCAGTGAGGTGTATCAGTGAGTGTTTGAAGAGTCCAGCACTTTGTGTTGTCACTAATATAAGTTAACATAATCAAACTAATAATTACATATGTTGTTTTTTATCTGTAATGGGTTTATTCTTACAGATGTTCAAGTCTAAACTATCTCTGGATTGTATTGTGTGTATGGCGTGTGTATGACGCAGTGTTGGCCAGTATCATAAGATACGGCATGGCAGCATGGTTCGGCTCCCTCACAGTCCAGTGTAAGGCCAGACTCCAAAGAATGGTGACTACAGCATTGAGGATAGTGGGGAAACATGATCACGATCACTCCCAGTCTCTCCAGGTAATATATGAAGGAACAGTTGTGAGGGGAGCGAATAGGATCCTGAATGACCCCTCACACATCCTTTTTCAAGAGTACCAGCTGCTGCCATCAGGGAGGCGCTATAGAGCCAGCAGGTGTAGGACCAACCGTTTTAAACACTCCTTCATTCCCACTTCCATCTCATTACTAAATAAACAAATAAACACCTCTCGTGACAGAGGCCCCTCCTTTCCCCCACTAGGGTAGTGGGGAGGCCTACTGCTGCGGATCCGCTACCCTAGCCCCCTCCCACCGCACCACCTGACCTCGGTCGGGTGGAGGGGATGATTCCTGCCTTTACCTTCTGGTAATCCCCTCCCCTATGTGGGCAGGGGGGAGGCCATGGCTGTGGATCCCCTGCCCATCAACCCATCAACCCACCAACCCCTCAACCCATCAATCAGTCAATTAGTCAATCTATCTATCAACTACATCCGGTTTGCCCGTCCACCTGCTGGCTTATACCAACATCCCTTGCTCTTTTTAGTTTTTAGTATGTTTTTATCTGAACTTGTATTATAAGGATGTTATTCTATTTATTGCACCTTGCACTTTCTTTCCATCCTCTCCCCTTGGATATGTCTGCCTGTCACGGTTTTATTGTATTTTTTTTTTTTTTTTTTTTTTTTTGTATATTGTGTATGATGTATGGATGTTTTACATGTACATGGCGGCTGTTACAACTCGCTGCCCAAGACAAATTTCCCCTAGTGGGACAAATAAAGTTTATTTGATTGATTTTATTGATGTGTGTGTCCTCAGTGAAGTGTATCAGTCTCTGCAGGAGCCTCCAGCTGCAGCAGTCACTTCAGTTTCTGTTCAGTCTGACTGAGGGAGGTTTTTGTACGACGGTTTTTCACTGTGTGAACACATACTGACTGTTGATTTCATGGTAACTCTGACAATAGTAAACTGCTGCATCTTCAGTTTGGACTCCACTGATGGTCAGAGTGAAGTCAGAGTTTGATCCACTGCCTGTAAAACGATCTGGAATCTCTGATACTCGCTGATTAGCATACTTAATAAGAAGTTTGGCACGTTCTCCATCTCTCTGTTGGTGCCAGGCTAAGCGGTCCCCACTATCAACCCTCTGACTGGTCCTACATGTGATGGAGACGGAGCCTCCCACAGCAGAGCTCACTGCTCCAGACTGAGTCACTGTGATCTGACCTCTGGACTCTGAGGACACAGAGACAAAAACATAAAGCAGCGTCATGGTTTTGTGGGCTTCATTTCAGAGGGACGGATGTTGATAGAGGAGAGGAGTTTGATTCTCTGGACTTTACCTGTGAAGCAGCAGCAGAGGAGAGTCCAGATGAGGACGCAGATCAAAGTCATGTTTTTCATGAGGAGGATTTCTGTGTCTTCTGTTGTCATGAAGGACAGCTGTCAGTCATCCAGTCTTCAACTCTCAGGACTATAAAGTCTCCCAGAGCACTGGAGCATGGTGCTGCTGATGCAAAGTGGCTCTCTATGGAAATGCTCTGACTGACTCCAACAGGGACTTGGATTATTCTCATGATGTATTTATTATTGGATCAATCAGACTATTGAAATATTTATTAGGAATTTTTGCTTACTTATTACACTTAATTTATATGATTCTGGCTTACTTTTTACTTTACTGTTTTATTTCCAAAGCTGTCTTTTCTTTTTGATTTTTTTTGCCAGACGAATTATGACAAATTTTATTGGAGGACCAATATTTTTAAAACAAAAACATACATTCTGGAAGTTTGTGTTATTGTCACTTTTGACATCAGCTGATAAAATGTAACAAACAGAGGCTAATTTTGGTGAGTTTGTTTGTGTCAGAGTCAGAGAGCCGTGTCTCTCTACAGTCAGAGGTTTTTGTACGGCGACTCAATGAGTTTGTATCACTGTGGTGGACTTTGGTGGAGGAACCAGACTGGATGTTGGAAGTAAGTCAAATCTTTGCCTTCTTCTATGATTTTAGAAGCTATTTTCTTTTATTCACCTTTGAATTCAGCCTATCAGGTAAAATAGTTGCTTATCTATATTAATTTATATTTCTTAAGTAATGTTTTCCCTAAGAAAGTCCACTTCAACAATCAAAATTCAAAAATCTATTGGTATAAATATAAAATATTAAGCCAGACAACGTAATATTATTTCAAACTTTAATAGTTGGCTGCATCTTGAGGGTTTGTAGGTTTAGTTCAGTCTGTCAGAGTCAGAGAGCCGTGTCTCTCTACAGTCAGAGGTTTTTGTACGGCGACTCAATGAGTTTGTATCACTGTGGTGGACTTTTGGTGGAGGAACCAGACTGGATGTTGGAAGTAAGTTTTTTAACAAATACTAAATTAAATATTGTCAAGTTAATGTTTCAAAATCATATTTAGGATGTTTGAGGCAGATAAATATATTTTACTTTTATTGAACTAATTTATTATTCATGTTTTTACTTCTCCTCATTTTCCATGGACACTAACTCAGCTGCTTAACTTTTTGTCATAAATACTTTTGATGCTGAAATTTAAAAATTGTTGAAGTGAAAAGCTAAAATCTTGTGATGAAAACTGTTAAGATTACTTTAGTATTTTCCATGTTCATGATAACTGTTTTTCAGTTAATTAAGATTCAATTATTCAAACAAAACTGAAGTGAAGATAAATACAGATATTTGAAATTGTGTAAAATCTGTGATCTCTTAATTGTTTCATCTTGTGTCACTTTTTGAAAATCTTTTAAACTGTTTGATGATGATGATTTAAAACCACATGAAGAACATTTGATTGGAGCCAGTTAATTTTCTGTATGTGTTTATGTTTCCACTAAACAGTTTAAAGTCATGTATAGTTCAGCTGTTGGATGATTTTGCTGATAAAGTTTGATATATTTTATCTCCAGTGTAGTATGATATATTTCAGCTCATTCTGTATGATGATTCTCTCTGTGCTGATATGCATGAGAGGCTTCTTAAAGGGAAGTGAAACAATGTGTGAGTGAGTGACTGGTGGAGCAGAAAAAACATGTGACAGAAACTCCTTAAAGGAGAAAATCAACTGTCTCACAGTAAAGGTGTCCAAGTGTCTGCTGCTTGATTGACAGCTGTGTGGTCCCTGTCCTCTAAGCTGATTGGTGTCTCCTAGGTGATGCCCGTCCCACCCTGACGGTGCTGCCCCCCTCCAGTGAGGAGCTGCAGCAGGGGAAGGCCACGCTCATGTGTCTGGCCAACAAGGGCTTCCCCTCAGACTGGAGTCTGTCCTGGAAGGTGGACGGCAGCAGCAGCGTCAGCTGGGAGGAGAGCAGGAGCCGCGTGGTGCTGGAGAAGGACGGCCGCTACAGCTGGAGCAGCACCCTGAGGCTCCCTGCAGACCAGTGGAGGACGGTGGGCTCTGTGACCTGTGAGGCCACCCAGGGCTCCCAGACTCCACTCTCAGAGACACTGAGGAGAGACCAGTGTTCCCAGTCCTGACCTGACTCACTGGGACTCTGATACTGGTTTTAACTCTGATACTGCTCTCAGTCTGCTCTCTGTAACTCTGTCTCTCTCTGTTGATCTCTTTCTGTCCATCACTAACTCTCTAATTACATGTGTTATGGATAAAGATTTTCTTTGCTTATTGTAATTTTTATCATTTCATTATAATAAAGATCAGTTCATCAAATCAGCTGTTTTCATGTTTGTTTTAGTAAAAGTAAGAGATGTGTCTGTGTTAATAATTTTGTAAAATCCAGGAAATTGTGTCACAAATTATTTGTAAAATCAGATTAATAACTACAAGGAGGGACGATGACAATCTTATGATCTATAATAGGATGTCATCAGCATACAAGGTTACTTTTTGTTGGTGCATGAACAGATGTCTGAGATGATGATGGATTTTCTGATGAACACAGAGTTTTAATGATGAAAGGAAATAATAGTATGAGAGTAAAAGGACATCCATGACTAGTGAAATAAGTAAATTAATATTTAAATATTTGTTTGTATTTGTATTGATCAACCAATAGAACTGTATTTTTCCCTGTCAGGGCCTTTTTATGCAGCAGCTCACCAACCAGATCAAAAGATATAAACACAGTACATAAGAAGAAAGAAAAACACTGTTTATAACAACTAACAACATACCAAGACTATAAACCTAAAACATATATGTGCAATGATAATAAATACATGAATAAACAGAGAAACAATTGACAATGATAATCACAGCAGAACAACATGACACTTTAAAAATCAATAATTATTTTGTTGGTTTGAGATACATTCAAGCTAAAATAGTTTCATTACAACACTTCAGAAAAGTGTGAATCACAGCTGTGGTCCTGTTCTGAACCCTGAAGGAGAGACAGCAGTGTCCCCTGAAATATGACAAGGTAGACGCCTTCTTTAAAACTTCTGCAGCTGTCAGTGTACATGCTGAACAGTTACAGGGATCAGACACACTGTTGAGGTGAGTCAGTGCATATTACTACAGTTTCATATAAACAGACGTTCACTGGAACCTTCTGATGACAAACAAAAAAAATCTAAAAGCCACAAAACAAGTTGATGAGACACATTAAAATCGCAAAGGTGTGGCTGCATATTGGTCAAAGAAAGTCAGCAAATTAAAGTGTGACATTGGCCATAGGCTCCTCCAGATGTTTGTAAACAGTCCTTAGGATGAACAGCTTGGTGTGTACCTTTAACTGCCTGCTGGGAAAATCAGGGAGGAATGTTTTCCATGTTAGCTGTGACCACTGAGCGAAAAGATCATTTTAGTCATTTACTGAATTTCCAAAGCACATCTGGGAGTTTGTTTTAAGGTCAAAGTTGGAAGTTTTGGTTAAAATGAAGGTAAAAATCATGACTTGGAGTGTGTGTGTGTCTGTGTGTTCTCAGTGAAGTGTATCAGTCTCTGCAGGAGCTTCCAGCTGCAGCAGTCAGTTCACTTTCTGTTCAGTCTGACTGAGGGAGGTTTTTGTACGACGATTTTTCACTGTGTGAACGCCCACTGATTGTTTAATGCTATGGAGACTCTGACAGTAGTAAACTGCTGCATCTTCAGTCTGGACTCCACTGATGGTCAGAGTGAAGTCAGAGTTTGATCCACTGCCTGTAAAACGATCTGGAATCCCTGATTCTCTATAAGAAGCCCGAGTAATGAGCAGTTTAGGAGTTTCTCCATCTCTCTGTTGGTACCAGGCTAAGGCGTGGTAGCTGCTCCATGTATGGACATTCTGACTGGTCCTACATGTGATGGAGACGGAGCCTCCCACAGCAGACCTCACTGCTCCAGGCTGAGTCACTGTGACCTGACCTCTGGACTCTGAGGACAGAGACAAAAACATAAAGCAGCGTCATGGTGTTGTGGGCTTCATTTCAGAGGGACGGATGTTGATAGAGGAGAGGAGTTTGATTCTCTGGACTTTACCTGTGAAGCAGCAGCAGAGGAGAGTCCAGATGAGGACGCAGATCAAAGTCATGTTTTTCATGAGGAGGATTTCTGTGTCTTCTGTTGTCATGAAGGACAGCTGTCAGTCATCCAGTCTTCAACTCTCAGGACTATAAAGTCTCCCAGAGCACTGGAGCATGGTGCTGCTCATGCAAAGTGGCTCTATATGGAAAATAAGTCAGTATGTTTATTTGAATAACATCTTTATGAGTGGACATCACAACGTGCTTGACAATAAAAGACAAAAAAAGCTCCTAAGAGACAGTGTTACACAATTCAGATGCAAACATCAAGCTGAAAAATGAGGCAAAACAAATTAAACAGAAGAAAGTAATGGTTCTTGAACTGCCTTTTATGTGTCTACGTCCAGTCAAAGAGAGCTTCAAACTCTCTCTAATGAAATCCTCTGACTAACTCTCTGGGACTCTGATACTGGTTTTAACTCTGATACTGCTCTCAGTCTGCTCTCTGTAATTCTGTCTCTCTCTGTTGATCTCTTTCTGTCCATCACTAACTCTCTAATTACATGTGTCACTGATAAAGATTTTCTTTGCTTATTGTAATTTTTATCATTTCATTATAATAAAGATTATTTCATCAAATCAGCTGTTTTCATGTTTGTTTTACTAAAAGTAAAAGATGTGTCTGTGTTAATAATTCTGTTAAATCCAGGAAATTGTTTCATGAATTATTTGTAAGATCTGATTAATAACTACAAGAAGGGACGATGACAATCTTATGATCTATAATAGGATGTCATCAGCATACAAGGTTATTTTTTTTTGGTGTGAATGAACAGATGTTTGAGATGATGATGGATTTTCTGATGAACACAGAGTTTTAATTATGAAAGGAAAGATTAGTGTGAGAGTAAAAGGACATCCATGTGTAGTGAATTAAATAAATTCATATTTAAATATTTGTTTGTATTTGCTTTTGATCAACCAATAGAACTGTATTTTTCCCTGTCAGGGCATTTTTATGCAGCAGCTCAGCAACCAGATCAAAAGATATAAACACAGTACATAAGAAGAAAGAAAAACACTGTTTATAACAACTAACAACATACCAAGACTGCAAGACTAAAAATGTATACGTGCAATGATAATAAATAGATTAATAAACATATAAACAATTGAAAAAGGTACACAGTGTAATCACAGCAGAACAATATAACACTTGGACACATCAAAGTCGAACATATTTTAAATTCACCACTTCACAAAAGTGTGAAAGTGTGAATCACAGCTGTGGTCCTGTTCTAAACCCTGAAGGAGAGACAGCAGTGTCCTCTAACATATGACAAGGTAGACGCCTTCTTTAAAACTTCTGCAGCTGTCAGTGTACATGCTGAACAGTTACAGGGATCAGACACACTGTTGAGGTGAGTCAGTGCATATTACTACAGTTTCATATAAACAGACGTTCACTGGAACCTTCTGATGACAAACAAAAAAATCTAAAAGCCACAAAACAAGTTGATGAGACATTAAAATCAGAAAGTTGTGGCTGCATATTGGTCAAAGAAAAGTCTACTGGCTGAAACACGACGGGGAACCTTAGGCTCCTCCAGATGTTTGTAAACAGTCCTTAGGATGAAGAGCTTGGTGTGTACCTTTAACTGCCTGTTGGGAAAATCAGGGACCATGTTTTCTATGATAGCTGTGACCACTGAGCGAAAAGATCAAAAATCTTTAAAACAATTAGAGACTAATTCAAATCAGAAACAAACTGTTTCATTCAAAGTTGTGGTTGTGTGTTGGAGAAGGAAACATGAGCAAATTTAAGCATAGAATGAGCCACAGGCTTCTAAACATGTTTGCTGACAGTACTGAGAATGAAGAGCTTGGCATCCTCATCCCACTTTGCAAGCTGCATGCTTAGGTCTGCCCCTGGTTCTCCTTTTGACACTTCATGCTCATAACACTGGCTCCGCAGTGCTTACATGGGCCCACTGGAACATGCTGGAGGCTGGTTATGGGATTTGGTGGAGGTGAGAGCCGGCCTTGGGCATGGAGGCCCCTGGGGGGTCACTTAGTTTTTGATGAGCTTTATATAAATCTAACAGTAATGACAAATAATGTGAGACCAACTGGTCTGTACTCCTTAACTTGTTTATGATTAGTTCTCTGTGGAACTGCTACCACCTGAGTGGATTTATATATTCTGGGAACATGAGTGCAAGTAAAACTTCTGTAATAAGGTAACACTTCACAGACTCTTTATAATTCAATACAATTATTACAAAACTGCGCTATGAGACAAGAAAGACAACAAAAGGACATTGGATCTCTGAAAAATTCTACATTTCAAAACAAGAGTAAAAAGAATTAAAAGCATACAAATCAGATTTCTGGATACTGTTTACATTTAACTAATGCCCTGTGTGTGTGTGTGTGTGTGTGTGTGTGTGTGTGTGTCCTCAGTGAAGTGTATCAGTCTCTGCAGGAGCCTCCAGCTGCAGCAGTCACTTCAGTTTCTGTTCAGTCTGACTGAGGGAGGTTTTTGTACGACCATTTTTCACTGTGTGAACAGAAGCTGACTGTTGATAACATGAAAACTCTGACAGTAGTAAACTGCTGCATCTTCAGTCTGGACTCCACTGATGGTCAGAGTGAAGTCAGAGTTTGATCCACTGCCTGTAAAACGATCTGGAATCCCTGATACCCGAGTGCTAGTGTAATAAATGAGGAGTTTAGGATTTTCTCCTCCTCTCTGTTGGTACCAGGCTAGGTAGTTCCCATTATAGACATTCTGACTGGTCCTACATGTGATGGAGACGGAGCCTCCCACAGCAGAGCTCACTGCTCCAGGCTGAGTCACTGTGACCTGACCTCTGGACTCTGAGGACACAGAGACAAAAACATAAAGCAGCATCATGGTTTTGTGGGCTTCATTTCAGAGGGACGGATGTTGATAGAGGAGAGGAGTTTGATTCTCTGGACTTTACCTGTGAAGCAGCAGCAGAGGAGAGTCCAGATGAGGACGCAGATCAAAGTCATGTTTTTCATGAGGAGGATTTCTGTGTCTTCTGTTGTCATGAAGGACAGCTGTCAGTCATCCAGTCTTCAACTCTCAGGACTATAAAGTCTCCCAGAGCACTGGAGCATGGTGCTACTGATGCAAAGTGGCTCTCTATGGAAATGCTCTGACTGACTCCAACAGGGACTTGTCATTTGTTTGTGCCAAAGTAGTGCAAGTCCCAGAGCATGAAAGTAAAGGCCATAAATTCTCCACATGTGTGACACATGTGGAGTGCAGGCTTAAATACGTTTTCTTAGTTCTGATTAAGATCCCTGAATCACAGAATAATTTTAATTTAGTCCAAAATAAATCACCCATGTTAGTTCAAATGAGGGATTGTATTTATGCGCATTATGTGTAATGGCCTAATTTATTTTAATTCTTACATCCCATTCTTAATCCATAAGGTTTAATATGTAGTTGGCCCACCCTTTGCAGCTATGCAGCTTCAACTCGTCTGGCTTTCTACAAGGTTTAGGAGTGTGTTTATGGGAATTTTTGACCATTCTTGCAGAAGTGCATTTGTGAGCTCAGGCACTGATGTAGGACGAGAAGTCCTGGCTCGCAGTCTCTGCTCTAATTCATCCCAAAGGTGTTCTATCGGGTTAAGGTCAGGACTCTGTGCAGACCAGGTCAAGCTCCTGCACACCAAACTCGCTCATCCATGTCTTTATGGACCTTGCTTTGTGCACTGGTGCGCAGTCATGTTGGAACAGAAAGAAGCCATCCCCAAACTGTTCCCACAAAGTTGGGAGCATGAAATTGTCCAAAATGTCTTGGTATGCTGAAGCATTAAGAGTTCCTTTCACCTGAACAAAGGGGTGAAGCCCAACCCCTGAAAAACAACCCCACACCATAATCCCTCCACCAAACTTTACACTTGGCACAATGCAGTCAGGCAAGTACCGTTCTCCTGGCAACCACCAAACCCAGACTCGTCCATCGGATTGCCAGACAGAGAAGTGTGATTCGTCACTCCAGAGAACACGTCTCCACTGCTCCAGAGTCCAGTGGCAGCGTGCTTTACACCACTGCAGCCGACTTTTTGCATTGCACTTGGTGATGTAAGGCTTGGATGCAGCTGCTCGGCCATGGAAACCCAATCCATGAAGCTCTCTACGCACTTTTCTTGAACTAATTTGAAGGCCACACGAAGTTTGGAGGTCTGTAGCTATTGACTCTGTGGAACATTGGTGACTTCTGCGCACTGTGCGCCTCAGCATGCGCTGACCCCGCTCTGTGATTTTACTCGGCCTACCACTTTGTGGCTGAGTTGCTGTTGTTCCCAATCGCTTCCACTTTGTTATAATACCACTAACAGTTGACTGTGGAATATTTAGTAGTGAGGAAATTTCACGAATGGACTTATTGCACAGGTGGCAACCTGAGCTCCTGAGAGCGACCCATTCTTTCACAAATGTCTGTAGAAGCAGTCTGCATGCTGAGGTGCTTGATTTTATTACACCTGTGGCCAAGTGATTGGAACACCTGAATTCAATGATTTGGAGGGGTTTCCTGATACTTTTGTCAATATAGTGTATATGGAAATAAAAATACAGGAAAGACAAAGTTATTTTAAATTGCTTTACAGAGATCTCATATTTTCTCTATTTTCATTTGACATTTTTACAGTATTTTTATAGTATTATATGTTTATGAATCAATTCATTTCATATTTGAAATATTTTTCTGACATTCTTCCACTTACCACTACAGGTAGCTTGCATATCACCAGCGGTACTCGTACCACAGTTTGAGAATCTACATTTAGAACAACAGACCCACTGAAAGTGATGACAACACAGACTTAATATGTAGAAAAAAAGGAAAGGCCCATTAATCACTTTAGTGTCATACATGCATATAATTCCAGGAATAACTGCTGTCTTATGGTCCTATCTTAATAATTACAGTAGGTCTATTAAATCCTCAAAGACTGGGTTTGTCACAGGATCAGATCTGTAGTTTTTTTATAACATCAGATGATATTTTCAAAAAGAAATGTCAGGGTTATGCACACAACTTGTGATAGTTCATGTTATCACTACAACCTGATTTATGCCTCTGTCACTGTATTTACACCTCCATCTTTTTGTAACATCTCTGTAGGAACACAGAGGGTCATACTGTAACTTATGTACAACCTTTACAAACATTTAACACCATGTAGCAGCCGTACTCAGACTGTACACACACCACTATATGCTGCTACAAACTGCAATTCCTGTTTTGATGATGAATGATGTGACATGTTCATCTGCTCGAACAAATGTTGTCTTCTTTTTGTAATAATGCCATAAAAGTTATAATATCCTCACAACAAATCAGCTTCTGCAAGAACAAATAATCTTTCCAGCATCATTGTTTCTGCTCTGTATAACAAAGTGAATTTGAGAGAAAATAAAGCAAATAATTATGTTTTTTCTTTCTGTATTGGACGTTCTGAGAATGAGAACAAGGTGGAGGAAGAGTTCAAAGGTCATGACCAAGACTTTTTCTCATGCACTGTCCAGGAATTTGAGTATTTGGAAAATCTGATACAAATATGGGATTACAAGGTGATATGAATGAATGGTGAGGAGCTGTAATGAGAAAAGTGGTATGATGTCATCCATGAAAATTTCTTTAAAAAGTGTGTGTGTGTGTATATTCACTGAAGTGTATCAGTGTGTGTTTGAAGAGTCCAACACTGTGATTTTTATAAGTTGACATCATTAAACTAATTATTAGATATGTTGTTTTATATCTGTAATGGGTCTACTGTTACAAAAATTAGAGTCTAAACTGTCTGTTTTGTCTCGTGTGTGTCATCAGTGAAGTGTATCAGTCTCTGCAGGAGCTTCCAGCTGCAGCAGTCACTTCAGTTTCTGTTCAGTCTGACTGAGGAAGGTTTTTGAACGACGCTTTTTCATTGTGTGAACAGATGCTGCCTGTTGATGTAATGTTGACTTTGACAGTAGTAAACTGTTGCATCTTCAGTTTGGACTCCACTGATGGTCAGAGTGAAGTCAGAGTTTGATCCACTGCCTGTAAAACGATCTGGAATCCCTGATTCTCTCTGAGAAGCCCGAGTAATGAGCGGTTTAGGAGTTTCTCCATCTCTCTGTTGATACCAGGCTAACTCGTTTCCACCATAAACATTCTGACTGGTCCTACATGTGATGGAGACGGAGCCTCCCACAGCAGACCTCACTGCTCCAGGCTGAGTCACTGTGACCTGACCTCTGGACTCTGAGGACACAGAGACAAAAACATAAAGCAGCGTCATGGTTTTGTGGGCTTCATTTCAGAGGGACGGATGTTGATAGAGGAGAGGAGTTTGATTCTCTGGACTTTACCTGTGAAGCAGCAGCAGAGGAGAGTCCAGATGAGGATGCAGATCAAAGTCATGTTTTTCATGAAGAGGATTTCTGTGTCTTCTGTTGTTATGAAGGACAGCTGTCAGTCATCCAGTCTTCAACTCTCAGGACTATAAAGTCTCCCAGAGCACTGGAGCATGGTGCTGCTGATGCAAAGTGGCTCTCTATGGAAAACAAGTCAGTATGTTTATTTGAATAACATCTTTATGAGCGGACTTCACAATGTGCTTGACAATAAAAGACAAAAAAAGCTCCTAAGGGACAGTGTTACACAATTCAGATGCAAACATCAAGCTGAAAAATGAGGCAAAACAAATTAAACAGAAGAAAGTAATGGTTCTTGAACTGCCCTTTTATGTGTCCACGTCCAGTCAAAGAGAGCTTCAAACTCTCTCTAATGAAATCCTCTGACTAACTCTCTGGGACTCTGATACTGGTTTTAATTCTGATACTGCTCTCAGTCTGCTCTCTGTAACACTGTCTCTCTCTGTTGATGTCTTTCTTTCTCTCACTAACTCTCTGATTACGTGTAATTGATAAAGATTTTCTTTGCTTATTGTAATTTTTATCATTTCATTATAATAAAGATCATTTCATCAAATCAGCTGTTTTCATGTTTGTTTTACTAAAAGTAAAAGATGTGTTTGTGTTAATAATTCTGTTAAATCCAGGAAATTGTGTCATGAATTATTTGTAAAATCAGATTAATAACTACAAGAAGGGACGATGACAATCTTATGATCTATAATAGGATGTCATCAGCATACAAGAATATTTTTGTTGGTGTGAATGAACAGATGTCTGAGATGATGATGGATTTTCTGATGAACACAGAGTTTCAATGATGAAAGGAAAGATTAGTGTGAGAGTAAAAGGACATCCATGTGTAGTGAATCAAATAAATTCATATTGAAATATTTGTTTGTATTTGTTATTGATCAACCAATAGAACTGTATTTTTCCCTGTCAGAACCTTTTTATGCAGCAGCTCAGCAGCCAGATCAAAAGATATAAACACAGTACATAAGAAGAAAAGAAAAACACTGTTTTATAACAACTAACAACATACCAAGACTGCAAGACTAAAAATGTATACGTGCAATGATAATAAATAGATTAATAAATGAATAAACAATTGAAAAAGGTACACAGTGTAATCACAGCATAACAACATAACACTTGGACACATCAAAGTCGAACATATTTTAAATTCACCACTTCACAAAAGTGTGAAAGTGTGAATCACAGCTGTGGTCCTGTTCTGAAGCCTGAAGGAGAGACAGCAGTGTCCTCTAACATATGACAAGGTAGACGCCTTCTTTAAAACTTCTGCAGCTGTCAGTGTACATGCTGAACAGTTACAGGGATCAGACACACTGTTCAGGTGAGTCAGTCCATATTACTACAGTTTCATATAAACAGACATTCACTGGAACCTTCTGATGACAAAAAAATCTAAAAGCCACAAAACAAGTTGACATTAAAATCAGAAAGTTGTGGCTGCGTATTGGTCAAAGAAAAGTCAGTAAAGTAAAGCGTGACATTGACTATAGGCTCCTCAAGATGTACATAGACAGTCCTTAGGATGAAGAGCTTGGCGTATGTGTTTAACTGCCTGCTGGACAAATCAGGGACCATGTTTTCAATGATAGCTGTGACCACTGAGCTTTTGAAGATCTTGAAAAAAACCCAAGAGGGCAATTGGCCTGTTAAGATTGAGATTCAGTTATTATCAATTATCAATAAGGACATTATGAATTTCACAATTCACAATTCACTATAAACTAAGAACTTTTAGCAATAATAAAAGTGACTAAAAACAATGTCGCTGTACCTCCAGTGTCTATTCCAGGTAATGTCATGTTACTGTTAGTTATTGTTCATGAGTTTAATTGCTTGATCAATGCCAGTCCTGGCTCTGAGGCTGTGATAACACCTGCCAGAAGGCAGCAGCTGAAAAAGTCCATTTTTGGGGTGGCTGGGGTCCTTGATGATTGTGTGGACCTCTGTAAGTGTCCTGTGTACAGGAAACTCACAGCCACTTATCACTTAAACTGTCCTCTCAACCCTTTATAGTGCTCTGTGGCTGTGACAGGCTTGTAAGCCTCAAGTTGTTTAGGATTAGTTATCTTTGGAAGTAGTATGATACAACTACAGATGACTGAGATTTGGAAACAATGCTGAAAGACACTGTCAAGCTGTGCTGGTTGTGGTTGTGTATCATGGACACCTATTAGTTCTATTTATGCTACTTTCTGAAGTTTACTTGGAGGACACGTTCCACATGTGTGCAGCAGGTCATCATCTGTAGTGCCCGTGTCGACAAGTTAGAGCCTCCATGATCTCCATAATAATCTGATGACGACATTAACATCATGTAGACCGAGTCAAATCCTTGTACACTCATGGCTGCAGCGATAATAATAACACCTTAATTACATGATGTAGATATATCCACAAATACCATCTGGGCCAGGGATCAATGTGGTAACACTTTTGTGTGTGTGTGTGTGTGTGTGTGTGTGTGTGTGTGTGTGTCCTCAGTGAAGTGTATCAGTCTCTGCAGGAGCTTCCAGCTGCAGCAGTCACTTCAGTTTCTGTTCAGTCTGACTGAGGGAGGTTTTTGTACGATGACTTTTCACTGTGTGAACAGATTCTGACTGTTGATGTAATGTTCACTCTGACAGTAGTAAACTGCTGCATCTTCAGTCTGGACTCCACTGATGGTCAGAGTGAAGTCAGAGTTTGATCCACTGCCTGCAAAACGATCTGGAATCCCTGATACTCGAGTGCTAATACCATAAATGAGAAGTTTAGTAGTTTCTCCATCTCTCTGTTGGTGCCAGGCAAAATTTTTAGAATTAAGAACATTCTGACTGGTCCTACATGTGATGGAGACAGAGCCTCCCACAGCAGACCTCACTACTCCAGATTGAGTCACTGTGACCTGACCTCTGGACTCTGAGGACACAGAGACAAAAACATAAAGCAGCGTCATGGTTTTTGTGGGCTTCATTTCAGAGGGACGGATGTTGATAGAGGAGAGGAGTTTGATTATCTGGACTTTACCTGTGAAGCAGCAGCAGAGGAGAGTCCAGATGAGGACGCAGATCAAAGTCATGTTTTTCATGAGGAGGATTTCTGTGTCTTCTGTTGTCATGAAGGACAGCTGTCAGTCATCCAGTCTTCAGCTCTCAGGACTATAAAGTCTCCCAGAGCACTGGAGCATGGTGCTGCTGATGCAAAGTGACTCTCTATGGAAAAATAAGTCAATATGTTCATTTGAATACCATCTTTCATGAGCAGACAATCACAATGTGCTTCATCATGAAATATAAAAAGCAAATAAAAGATAGTGTTACAGACTTGAAATGCAGTGATCAAGACAACAAACAAACAAACAAAAAAAAAAACATACAGCAAGACAAATTAAACTGAAGAAACAATTGGTTTTTGAGTTGCCTTTTAAAGGTGTCCAAGTCCAATCAGAGAGAGCTCCAAAGTTTAGGAGCTACAACCTCAAACTGACATGAACTGACATAGCTACTGTATTCAAACTATGACCCTTTATGTCCCCTTATAGCATCATTTTCGGATGTGCCCCTCTATTATGTTTCCATGTGCTGTTGAAGTCAGATGAATTGGTTTAGAGAGCATGAAATCTGTGTATGGTGGAAGTGGGGTGAATGGAAGGGTCGGTCAAACACTGGACTTTCTACACAAGAGGCTGGTTTTTCATGTTGTGTGAAACCAACTTATGCAACTTAAGTAAGTTATGTTACATATGTTAACTTAGATTACATTATGTTATGTTAGGTATCTAAACTAAAGCAATGTAGAGTTAATTATTTTAAACACACACTGATCTTTTCCTGAATGTATCAAAATATTTTCTGTGCCTTTACTTTGAAAGTCTACCTGGACGTTACATATTT
The DNA here is from genome assembly GCA_034769285.1 of Lutjanus argentimaculatus. Lineage (NCBI taxonomy): Eukaryota > Metazoa > Chordata > Actinopteri > Lutjaniformes > Lutjanidae > Lutjanus > Lutjanus argentimaculatus. Next base: position 28,599,412 of record JAWZSL010000008.1, read on the forward strand.
ATTATTCCTAACTTTAACTGCAGAAGGGTATCTGCAGGGTCACAGTTTGAAACAACGGGCCACTGACCAATGTGTTAACAGGAGATACTTTTTAAAATGACTTAATGTCTGTCTGAAAGGAGGAATGTACAATGTAAACAGCAGTGGACCCAGTATAGAACCTTGTGGAACACCACGACAGAGATTCAGTTGATGAGACATAGTTCAACTTCAAAATTAACATAAAAAAAATATCAAAACCTAAAAATAACTTCAAAATGGCTCATAGTTCTGGGACACAGAAAAATTTACTTTTGAGAAGTGGCTGAAACAGCAGCTTGTTTGAAATAAACTGAGACACAAAATGTCAATGAGTTATTGTGTATCAGCAGAAAACAAGGACCAATGCAACCGATGAAGAATTTTTAAACAAAGAAGTGGGAACAATATCAAGGCCAGGGGACTAAATTTTTTATATTTCTAACCAGATTGGTGAGCTGTTACTTTTGTCACTTATGTTTTTTAACTCTTTAAAACTCCAGTTGATATTGAGCTTTATCATTTTTGTATATGTAAAATTATATATTGTGTGTGATCGAGGAAATGTCGACAGCTTTATTGGAGGAGCTTTGATCATGATGCTGATCTGTGACTTCAATCTTTTCTTTCAGGTGAAATAAAATGATCAGTATGAAGGTGATCAGGACCAAGAACTTTCTCATCAAGTGCTGGCTGTTTTTGATCAGAACATGATAGATGGATAATGAGAACGTAATTTGATATCCATTGTTGCTTTTGTTTAAACCAACAAAAGTTCTCAGTGAAGTGTATCAGTCTCTGCAGGAGCTTCCAGCTGCAGCAGTCACTTCAGTTTCTGTTCAGTCTGACTGAGGGAGGTTTTTGTACGACCATTTTTCACTGTGTGAACAGATGTTGACTGTTGATATAGTGATTACTCATGCAGTAATAAACTGCTGCATCTTCAGTCTGGACTCCACTGATGGTCAGAGTGAAGTCAGAGTTTGATCCACTGCCTCTAAAACGATCTGGAATCCCTGATTGTCGAGTGCTAATACAGTAAATGAGAAATTTAGGAGTTTCTCCATCTCTCTGTTGGTACCAGGCTAAACGGTGGCAGCTGTTATAAACATAAAACATTCTGACTGGTCCTACATGTGATGGAGACGGAGCCTCCCACAGCAGACCTCACTGCTCCAGGCTGAGTCACTGTGACCTGACCTCTGGACTCTGAGGACACAGAGACAAAAAAAGTAAAGCAGCGTCATGGTTTTGTGGGCTTCATTTCAGAGGGACAGATGTTGATAGAGGAGAGGAGTTTGATTCTCTGGACTTTACCTGTGAAGCAGCAGCAGAGGAGAGTCCAGATGAGGACGCAGATCAAAGTCATGTTTTTCATGAGGAGGATTTCTGTGTCTTCTGTTGTCATGAAGGACAGCTGTCAGTCATCCAGTCTTCAACTCTCAGGACTATAAAGTCTCCCAGAGCACTGGAGCATGGTGCAGCTGATGCAAGTGGCTCTCTATGGAAATGCTCTGACTGACTCCAACAGGGACTTGGATTATTCTCATGATGCTCTTTATCAATGGATCAAACAGTGCATTGATTCAAATTGTGTCCTTACTCATTTGTATGTGACTTATACATCTGATATTGAAAAATATCTGATAAATCATAACAATTCTTGAAGGCTTTGCAGTGTCATTAAATTGACTAAAATTCACCCCAAAGAACAAAGCAGTGAATTAAAAAAATTAACATTCATTTTTAACATTTTCATTGAGTTAGTCCATGAAGAAACTCCACCACATTATGTTTCTGAAGGACATATTTTTAAAAATTTAAGGTTTTGTATTTAGACTCAAGAACTCTGCTGATAATGTTTGGTTCAGTGTTTAATGTGCATGTGTATTACTAAACATTTCTCCCACACTAATGATCTTAAATCAGTTCAGAAAATTTATAATGAATCTTTGATGAGTTTGAAAAAATAGTTCAGTAGTTAATAATATCATTTGTATGTTATAGTAATGAAGCCAGACTGTTCAGTGCTGATTCATGCTTACATGAAGAAAACAAACACATATCATCATTTATGAGGTTTTGGCTTGAGATAATAAATATTTTAAATATTTAAAAACAATAAAACTGTCACAGTTTTCAATTTTATCTGTAATATTTTCAACTCTGAAACTGAGTATGTTTACTTAATTAATTAAGAATTATATATTGAAGTTAACGTGCCAGTTTTAGCTTTTTATCTTTAGTACTGAAACCTGTCTGTTATCATGGTTCAGCAGTGATGCCTGTCTGTTGCCATGGTTACTGAGCTCAGAGCGGAAAGAGAGATATTTAAGACCATTTTCATCCAATGTGAGGAAGACCAACAGAGCTAAAAGTCTCCTCTACTGCAACCAACAGGATGAGCTTAGTTTCCTCTTATAAACTTTATTAAAGAGATATTCCACCCAAAAATGAAAAACAATGCTGGAGTTTCAGCAGAAAACAGGGTTGCAGCTAGTGGCAGTGAAATGGAGATCAAATGTGTAAAAGTCAAAAAAAAAAGAACAGAAAACAAACACAAAATGTCTCCATCCTGCTCGTGTGGTTGTAATCCAAGTGTCTGTTTTATTAAAATCTAACCACAAAAGACCCCGATTTACACCATGTTTTTTGTCCAAAATGTCAACTGTAGCCTCCCAGTAGCATGTAAACATGGCGTTGATGTATCGCAAAGACTTCGTATATCTCTTAATGGATGCACGTGTGAAAATATCACGAGACCTCTTGTCATCTGGCTCGAGTGTGAGAGGCTACAGTTGACATTTCGGCTTAAAAAATGGGTAAATGGTGTCTTTTGCGTCAAATTTGAATGTCGCAGCTCACAGACACTTGGATTACACCACAAGAGCAGGATGGAGACATTTTGTGTTTGTTTTGTGTTCTGTTTTTTACATTTTACCCCGTGTCACCATTCACTGCCATTGTACCAGATTTGGCTGCAATCCTGTTTTCTGCTGAAACTCCAGGATTGTTTTGTGAACTGAAGATCTTCACCATCTTCACATCGGCACAGGGTGAATAGGTATTGAGTGAATTTTCATTTGTAGCCAAGTAGAAAATAAGAATGCATATTTGTTTCTGATAAATAAATAAGTTAACAATAAATAGGTTAAAAAAAAATGTAGTTTAAAAAACAGGAATTAAAATGTGTTAAAATGGTTAATTTCATAAGGAGTTTAAAATGCTTTAATGTGTTTTATTTCATTTATTTTGTTAAAAATGTAAAAATCGATTTATTTTTTAAGAGGTATCTTCTGGAGAAATGTACCTGGTCACAGGCGTAGTGTAGTGAGTGTGGATTGGCTCACGTGACGTGTATGCAGCGATCTGGGGTGTGCGAGAAGACTAGATTGTGTTTAGATTATCTGCAAGATAATCTGCCAGAAGACCAGTCTTTTAACAGAACTTTAGCTCAAAGTTGTGAACGTTTGAGGACTTTATTAGCTGCTCGTTAACACAGCGAGTAGAGGGAAACGTCACGGACGTTGCGCTGCTACAAGCTAACTCAGCTAGATTTTAGTAGCCTCGTTTGGACTGTGTGACCCTTTGTTTGGATTGTTTTCGGTCTGGAAACGAGAGACAGCAACCAGATAGAGCTCTGAGCTAGCCCGGAATGCTCAAGAGTTCCTCGGCTAACGCTGGAAAAATGACTGGAACGCTCGACTCTACCTCCCTGCTCGGCTGTTTCCTGAATCCGGTGGAGGTAATACCTGGACACACTTCTCTGTGGACCACGTTGCCTGGAGAGGTGCCGCCTTGACCTTTATTTCTTTTTGCTCATTGCGAGTGAAGCGACCGCTGTGTTTTTGGTCTCAACGCACACAAGCAGCGATACAGGCCTGCACCGAGGGGTTTCATTTAGGCTAATTCTGCCGGCTTACCATAGGGGTTGCATTAAGGTGTGTTTTGACAAAAGAGACTGTTTATCTGTGGAAAACTGTTAAAATATTGAAGTGTAAAGGTGACATTTTATTTTTTATTTCCCTAAATTAAAGTGAGAATTACTTACTTTAAAACATCTACAGTGCATTTTACTTACGTTAAGGTCATTTTACAAGATTGAAAGGTCCTTACATAGTGACATTGTAAGCTAAAGTGTTGCAGAGCTTAAGTTTAGAGAGTAAGGAATTTCCCATTCCCCAAAACTAGTAATTTAACTGAGTCAATCTGAGTTACTCTACTAAAATAAATTAGGCTAAAGAACTCAGGGCCCCTTTCTACGCATTTAACTTGCTAGACGGGCTACACATTTTTGGGTGGAATATCTCTTTAATCTCTGGATTTGCAGTGGATGGAGTCATCCCCCACCCTGACGGTGCTGCCGCCCCTCCAGTGAGGAGCTGCAGCAGGGAAGGCCACGCTCATGTGTCTGGCCAACAAGGGCTTCCCCTCAACTGGAGTCTGTCCTGGAAGGTGGACAGCAGCAGCAGCAGCAGCTGGGAGGAGAGCAGAGCCGCGTGGTGCTTTCTCTGTCAGAAGAATCATTTAATTTTTTGACCTGTAATTTCTTTTTGCATGCAGTAATGTTTGAATTCTCAGCACACTTAAACAATAAAGACATAATCATCAAACAAGTTGCGTGTAAGCATATTATTAAGGAATAATTTATTTCTTTGCTGACTGACTTGCTGATTTTGGAATAAAACGATTGACCCTTATAATGCATGTCTATCTTTTCAGTTACTTTTCTATATCTCTTAGTAATTGACTGTATTTGAGTTTTAGCTGCTTCACTCAGAGTGTGAAGCCAGAAATTTGCAATGACTGATCAGACAATGAAAAGAAAAGACGGTTGTTGTAAGATGTAAAGTCAGATGTCATCACATAGAACTTTGTTTCACGGATGAAGTAACTTTGAACTAACACCTGAAAATGTCAGTGGAACAAATGAAGAGTACGGAGGGTCATACAATCTACTTTAAATCATTAAAGACAGTGAAGAACTGTCAACTTGATGTCAGGATTTTCTCTAGAAAGTGAAGACATTTTAGTCATTTATTGAATTTTCCAAAGCACATCTGGGAGTTTGTTTTAAGGTCAAAGTTGGAAGTTTTGGTTAAAATGAAGGTAAAAATCATGACTTGGAATGTGCGTGTGTGTTCTCAGTGAAGTGTATCAGTCTCTGCAGGAGCTTCCAGCTGCAGCAGTCACTTCAGTTTTCTGTTCAGTCTGACTGAGGAGGTTTTTGTACGATGATTTTTCACTGTGTGAACAGATGCTACTGTTGATGTAATGTTCACCTCTTACAGTAGTAAACTGCTGCATCTTCAGTCTGGACTCCGCTGATGTCAAGTGAAGTCAGAGTTTGATCCACTGCCTGTAAAACGATCTGGAATCCCTGATTTCTCTATAAGAAGCCCCGAGTAATGAGCAGTTTAGGAGTTTCTCCATCTCTCTGTTGGTACCGAGGTTAAGGCGTGGTAGCTGCTCCAAATATGAACATTCTGACTGGTCCTACATGTGATGGAGACGGAGCCTCCCACAGCAGACCTCACTGCTCCAGACTGAGTCACTGTGATCTGACCTCTGGACTCTGAGGACACAGAGACAAAAACATAAAGCAGCGTCATGGTTTTGTGGGCTTCATTTCAGAGGGACGGATGTTGACAGAGGAGAGGAGTTTGATTCTCTGGACTTTACCTGTGAAGCAGCAGCAGAGGAGAGTCCAGATGAGGACGCAGATCAAAGTCATGTTTTTCATGAGGAGGATTTCTGTGTCTTCTGTTGTCATGAGGACAGCTGTCAGTCATCCAGTCTTCAACTCTCAGGACTATAAAGTCTTCCAGAGCACTGGAGCATGGTGCTGCTGATGCAAAGTGGCTCTCTATGGAAAATAAGTATGTTTATTTGAATACCATCTTTCATGAGCAGACATCACAAAGTGCTTCACAATGAAATATAAAAAGCAAATAAAATACTGTGTTATGTACTTAAAGTGCAGACATCAGGGTAAAACATAAGGCAAAACAAATTAAAGTGAAGATACATATAGTTCTTGACCTGCATTTTACAAGTGTCCAAGTCCAATCAGAGAGTGCACCAAAGTTTGGAGCGATGACCTCTAACATAAAAGTCTCCTTTTGTCTTGAGCCTGAAGTGAAGAACAACCAACTAACCCTGATCAGAGGACCTCAGATTCCTCCTGGTAGAACAGGGCTGCAGTAGCAGATCACAAGAATCTTGAATTGGATTTTGAATTGATGGGAATCCAGTGAACGAAAAATGAAACTCGTGTTTCATGACACCTTTTTAAAGGTTTGTCTTAAAAGCTTGGTAGCATCGATTTTGACCACTTGAGATCGGATGGATTGATGATGCGTCAGTCACGTACAGGACTTTCATACAGGAGACTGGTCTTCGTCATATAAAAACATATGTTAACATCATGTTAGGTATGTTAACTTAAAGCAATTCTGATGTACTTTATTTTAAACCAAATGAGGAATTTTTACTTGAACCTAACCAGAAAGTTTTTGCAACGTTACTTTGAAAGTCTACCCAAATGCTGCATATTTATTGTTGCTAACTTTACTGTAGAAGGGTACCTGCAGCCTCACAGTTTTGAAGCTAAGGCCACTGACCAATGTGTTAACAGGAGATACCTTTAAAATGACTAAATGTCATAATAATAATTTGTTTGTATTTGTTATTGATCAACCAGTAGAACTGTATTTTTCCCTGTCAGGATTTTTTTATGCAGCAGCTCACCAACCAGATCAAAAGATATAAACACAGTACATAAGAAGAAAGAAAAACACTGTTAATAACAACTAACAACATATCAAGACTAAAAGACTAAATGTATATGTAATAATTAATCATTAATTAAATAATTAATTAATAAGTAGATTAATAAATAGAGAACTATTGAAAAAGGTACACAGTGTAATCACAACAAATAACAATATAACACTTGGACACATCAAAGTCGAACATATTTTAAATTCACCACTTCATAAAAGTATGAAAGTGTGAATCACAGCTGTGGTCCTGTTCTGAACCCTGAAGGAGAGACAGCAGTGTCCTCTAACATATGACAAGGTAGACGCCTTCTTTACAACTTCTGCAGCGTCAGTGTACATGCTGAACAGTTACAGGGATCAGACACACTGTTGAGGTGAGTCAGTGCATATTACTAACAGTTTCATATAAACAGACGTTCACTGGAACCTTCTGATGACAAACAAAAAAATCTAAAAGCCACAAAACACAGTTGATGAGACACATTAAAATCAGAAAGTTGTGGCTGCGTATTGGTCAAAGAAAAGTCAGCACCACTTTCTATTCTGCTTTTATCTTTTCATGTGTAACCAATTTATCGTATTGTGTTGAACTTTCACCTTTGGAACACCCGAGGCAAGGTCAGGAGGGAATACTTGGGAGGTGGGAGGGTACTTTGTTGTTGAAAGGTTGAAGAGAAGTGAAAATATCTTTCATTGTACACTGTGTGACTTGAATCTGTCTTTCAATAAAAAAAATACTTAAAACAATTAAAAGTCAGCAAACTAAAGCATGACATTTATCATAGGCTCCTCCAGATGTTTGTAAACATCCTTAGGATGAACAGCATGGTGTGTACCTTTAACTGCCTGCTGGGCAAATCAGGGACCATGTTTTCTATGATAGCTGCGACCACTGAGACGAAAAAAATCTAAAATCTTTAAAACAATTTGAGACAAATTCAAATCAGAACAGTCGTGTACTCCTTAACTTGTTTAGGATTAGTTATCTGTGAAACTGCTACCACCTGAGTGGATTTATATATTCTGAGAACATGACAGCAAGTAAAACTTCTGTAATAAGTAACACTTCACAGACTCTTTATAATTCAGTACAGTTATTACAATACTGCACTATGAGACAAGAAACACAACAAAAGAATATTGAATCTCTGAAAAGTTGTACATTTCAAAATGAGTAAAACAGACTAAATCATATAGTATTACTGGGCTGTGTGTGTGTGGTTGTGTATCTGTGTGTGTGTATTTCTGTCCTCAGTGAAGTGTATCAGTCTCTGCAGGAGCGTCCAGCTGCAGCAGTCACTTCAGTTTCTGTTCAGTCCTGACTGAGGAGGTTTTTGTACGACTATTTTTCACTGTGTGAACACCCACTGATTGTTGATCCAGTGTTGACTCTGACAGTAGTAAAACTGCTGCATCTTCATTTGGACTCCACTGATGGTCAGAGTGAAGTCAGAGTTTGATCCACTGCCTGTAAAACGATCTGGAATCCCTGATGCTCGAGTGGTAATAATGGTAATATGAAAGTTTAGGAGTTTTCTCCATCTCTCTGTTGTAACCAGGTTAAACAGTAAGAATTGTAAATATCCTGACTGGTCCTACATGTGATGGAGACGGAGCCTCCCACAGCAGACCTCACTGCTCCAGGCTGAGTCACTGTGACCTGAACCTCTGGACTCTGAGGACACAGAGACAAAAACATAAAGCACGTCATGGTTTTGTGGGCTTCATTTCAGAGGGACGGACGTTGATAGAGGAGAGGAGTTGGATTCTCTGGACTTTACCTGTGAAGCAGCAGCAGAGGAGAGTCCAGATGAGGATGCAGATCAAAGTCATGTTTTTCATGAGGAGGATTTCTGTGTCTTCTGTTGTCATGAAGGACAGCTGTCAGTCATCCAGTCTTCAACTCTCAGGACTATAAAGTCTCCCAGAGCACTGGAGCATGGTGCTAGCTGATGCAAAGTGGCCCTCTATGGAAAATAAGTCAGTATGTTCATTTGAATAACATCTTTCATGAGCAGACATCACAAAGTGCTTCACAATGAAAGACCAAAAGACAAATAAAAGACAGAGGAATAGACTTGAAATGCAGTGTTCAAGCTAAAAACATAAATTAAAACAAATTAAATAGAAGAAACAAATGGTTCTTCAGCTGCTATTTAAAGGTGCTCAATCCAATCAGAAAGAGCTCCAAAGTTGAGGAGCTACAGTGTGACCTCAAACACACAGCTCCCTTTCATCTTGAGCTTGAAGTGAGAAACAACCAACAAACTCTGATCAGAGGACCTCAGATTCATACTGGTAGACACAGAGCTGCAGTAGCTCTTTAATGTAGGCAGGTGTGTGACCATGTAAAGCTCTAAACATGATCACAGGAATCTTGAATTTGATTCTGAACTTGATGAGAATCCAGTGTAAAGACATCACAACCTGATGTTACATGACACCTTTTTGATGACTTGGTTTAAAAGCTTGGTAGCAGAAATTTTGAACACTCAAACCCTGAGTCTCTGAAATACCTAAATTATGGAATAAGTGAAATCAATTTAGTAGAACGTTATAGATCATAATTTTTTAATCCTTGTTTTTCTGGATCACAACAAACACGCAGACACAAACATTCCAGCTGCTTCAGCTGTCATGCTGACTCAGCTGATAAAGACGATCTGACAGCCGTCCCGTGTGCACTTTGCAGGTCTGTTTAGTTTTATTAGGCTTTACAATGCTAAAATAATTTATTTTCCCTTATTAGTGAGTTTTATCTTTAAAGACACACACACATGCCCGGCTGTTTAACATTAATGAAAGGTGTTCTGTGATTGTGGAGACGTGTGTGCGCCTCAGCCAAGCGTGAGACACATGCACACGTTTAGAACTGCAATATTAAACTTTATTGCTGATAGAAAATATGTTCAAATGACACTTTAACTAATCCAGACTCCCGTGTGAGGAAAAGAATGAACATAAATTAAGGTGTTTTGTGATCGTGAAGACGTGTGTGTTTTCGGCCAAACACGCCAGGTGCTATCTTTTGCTGAAAGACCACAGACTTTGCGCTTCGACCAGGTTTTAGCTGGTCTCAAGTGCAAGTGGTTTTTTACTTCAATGCGCTGAGCACAAGATAGCAAACGCGCCGGCCATGTCTTTGTTTTGCCTTCATGTTTAGACCTCCCACCCACAGCCACACAGACCAAACGTGAGTGCATTTGAGATAGACATGGCAAAAAATGGCACTTGCGCTGGTGTAGGATAGCAAAATCACTTGTGCACGTGGCACAAATTCTTTGTGCTGGTGGAAGATAGGGCCCAGAGGGTCATACTGTAACTTATGTTCAACCTTAACAAACATTTAACCCCCATGTAGCAGCCATACTCAGACTGTACACACACCACTACATGCTGCTACATATTGAAATTCCTGTTTTTGCCATTGTCATTCTCCATGAGTGACATATTCATCTGCTCTCCCAGTGATGTCATCTTCTTAACATAATGCTATAAAAGTTATAATATCCTCACAACAAATCAGTTTGTGCAAGAACAAATAATCTTTCCAGCACCATTGTTTCTGCTCTGTATAAGAAAGTGAGCTTGAAAAAAATAAAACAAATGATTGTGGTTTTTCTTTCTGTATTGGACGTTCTGAGAATGAGAACAAGATGAGGAAGAGTTCAAAGGTCATGACCAAGACTTTTCTCATGCACTGTCCAGGAATTTTGAGTATTTGGAAAATCTGATGCAAATATGGGATTACAAGGTGATATGAATGAATGGTGAGGAGCTGTAATGAGAAAAGTGGTATGATGTCATCCATGACAATTCTTTAATTGTGTGTGTGTATCTTCACTGAAGTGTATCAGTGTGTGTTTGAAGAGTCCAACACTGTGTTTTGTGACTTATATAAGTTTGACAATGATTAAACTAATTATTAGATATGTTGTTTTGTATCTATAATGAGTCTACTGTTACAAAAATTAAAGTCTAAACTATCTACTACTACTATGTTTTGTGTCCTGTGTCCTCAGTGAAGTGTATCAGTCTCTGCAGGAGCTTCCATCTGCAACAGTCAGTTCAGTTTCTGTTCAGTCTGACTGAGGGAGGTTTCTTGTATGACGCTTTTTCACTGTGTGAACAACCACTGACTGTTGGTGTAATGTTCACTCTGACAGTAGTAAAGTGCTGCATCTTCAGTCTGGACTCCACTGATGGTCAGAGTGAAGTCAGAGTTTTGATCCACTGCCTGTAAAACGATCATGGAATCCCTGATTCTCGAGCACTAGTGTGGTAAATGAGCATTTAGGAGTTTCTCCATCCCTCTGTTGGTACCACAGGCTAAACGGTGGTTGTTGTTATGAACATTAACATCCTGACTGGTCCTACATGTGATGGAGACAGAGCCTCCCACAGCAGACCTCACTGCTCCAGGCTGATCACTGTGACCTGACCTCTGGACTCTGAGGACACAGAGACAAAAACATAAAGCAGCGTCATGGTTTTGTGGGCTTCATTTCAGAGGGACGGATGTTGATAGAGGAGAGGAGTTTGATTCTCTGGACTTTACCTGTGAAGCAGCAGCAGAGAGAGTCCAGATGAGGACGCAGATCAAAGTCATGTTTTTCATGAGGAGGATTTCTGTGTCTTCTGTTGTCATGAAGGACAGCTGTCAGTCATCCAGTCTTCAACTCTCAGGACTATAAAGTCTCCCAGAGCACTGGAGCATGGTGCTGCTGATGCAAAGTGGCTCTCTATGGAAATGCTCTGACTGACTCCAACAGGGACTTGGATTATTCTCATGATGTGATTTATCATTGGATCAATCAGACTATTGAAATATTTATTAGGAATTTTTTGCTTACTTATTACACTTAATTTATATGATTCTGGCTTACTTTTTACTTTACTGTTTTTTTTATTCCAAATCTGTCTTTTCTTTTTGATTTTTTTGCCAGACGAATTATGACAAATTTTATGGAGGACCAATATTTTTAAAACAAAAAACATACATTCTGGAAGTTTGTGGTTATTGTCACTTTTGACATCAGCTGATAAAATGTAACAAACAGAGGCTAATTTTGGTGAGTTTGTTTGTGTCAGAGTCAGAGAGCCGTGTCTCTCTACAGTCAGAGGTTTTTGTACGGCGACTCAATGAGTTTGTATCACTGTGGTGGACTTTTGGTGGAGGAACCAGACTGGATGTTTGGAAGTAAGTCAAATCTTTGCCTTCTTCTATGATTTTAGAAGCTATTTTCTTTTATTCACCTTTGAATTCAACCTATCAGGTAAAATAGTTTGCTTATCTAATTAATTTATATTTCTTAAGTAATGTTTTGCCCTAAGAAAGTCCACTTCAACATCAAAATTCAAAAATCTATTGGTATAAATATAAAATATTAAGCCAGACAACGTAATATTATTTCAACTTTAATAGTTGGCTGCATCTTGAGGTTTGTAGGTTTAGTTCAGTCTGTCAGAGTCAGAGAGCCGTGTCTCTCTACAGTCAGAGGTTTTTTGTACGGCGACTCAATGAGTTTGTATCACTGTGGTGGACTTTTGGTGGAGGAACCAGACTGGATGTTGGAAGTAAGTTTTTGAACAAATACTAAATAAAATATTGTCAAGTTAATGTTTCAAAATCAATTTAGGATGTTTGAGGCAGATAAATATATTTTTACTTTTATTGAACTAATTTATTATTCATGTTTTTACTTCTCCTCATTTACCATGGACCTAACTCAGCTGCTTAACTTTTTGTCATAAATACTTTTGATGCTGAAATTTAAAAATTGTTGAAGTGAAAAGCTAAAATCTTGTGATGAAAACTGTTAAGATTACTTTAGTATTTTCCATGTTCATGATAACGTTTTTCAGTTAATTAAGATTCAATTATTCAAACAAAACTGAAGTGAAGATAAATACAGATATTTGAAATTGTGTAAAATCTTGATCTCTTAATTGTTTCATCTTGTGTCACTTTTTGAAAATCTTTTAAACTGTTTGATGATGATGATTTAAAACAATTTTAAAAAAAATTAAATTAATTAATTAAAAAAATTTGATTGGAGCCAGTTAATTTTCTGTATGTGTTTATGTTTCCACTAAACACTTTAAAGTAATGTATAGTTCAGCTGTTGGATGATTTGCTGATAAAGTTTGATATATTTTATCTCCAGTGTAGTTTTGATATATTTCAGCTCATTCTGTATGATGAATCTCTCTGTGCTGATATGCATGAGAGGCTTCTTAAAGGGAAGTGAAACAATGTGTGAGTGAGTGACTGGTGGAGCAGAAAAAACATCTGACAGAAAGTCCTTAAAGGAGAAAATCAACTGTCTCACAGTAAAAGGTGTCCAAGTGTCTGCTGCTTGATTGACAGCTGTGTGGTCCCTGTCCTCTAAGCTGATTGGTGTCTCCTAGGTGATGCCCGTCCCACCCTGACGTGCTGCCCCCCTCCATGAGGAGCTGCAGCAGGGGAAGGCCACGCTCATGTGTCTGCCAACAAGGGCTTCCCCTCAGACTGGAGTCTGTCCTGGAAGGTGGACGGCAGCAGCAGCAGCAGCAGCTGGAGAGAGCAGGAGCCGCGTGGTGCTGGAGAAGGACGGCCGCTACAGCTGGAGCAGCACCCTGAGGCTCCCTGCAGACCAGTGGAGGACGGTGGGCTCTGTGACCTGTGAGGCCACCCAGGGCTCCCAGACTCCACTCTCAGAGACACTGAGGAGAGACCAGTGTTCCCAGTCCTGACCTGACTCACTGGGACTCTATACTGGTTTTAACTCTGATACTGCTCTCAGTCTGCTCTCTGTAACTCTGTCTCTCTCTGTTGATCTCTTTCTGTCCATCACTAACTCTCAATTACATGTGTCACTGATAAAGATTTTCTTTGCTTATTGTAATTTTTATCATTTCATTATAATAAAGATCAGTTCATCAAATCAGCTGTTTTCATGTTTGTTTTAGTGAAAGTAAAAGATGTGTCTGTGTTAATAATTTTCTAAAATCCAGGAAATTGTGTCAAGAATTATTTGTAAAATCTGATTAATAACTACAAGGAGGGACGATGACGATCTTATGATCTATAATAGGATGTCATCAGCATGACAAGGTTATTTTTTGTTGGTGTGAATGAACAGATGTCTGAGATGATGATGGATTTTCCTGATGAACACAGAGTTTTAATGATGAAAGGAAAGAATAGTATGAGAGTAAAAGGACATCCATGACTAGTGAAATAAGTAATTCATATTTAAATATTTGTTTTGTATTTGTATTGATCAACCAATAGAACTGTATTTTTCCGTGTCAGGGCCTTTTTATGCAGCAGCTCACCAACCAGATCAAAAGATATAAACACAGTACATAAGAAGAAAGAAAAACACTGTTTATAACAACTAACAATATATGAAGCCTATAAACCTAAAACATATATGTGCAATGATAATAAATACATGAATAAACAGAGAAACAATTGACAATGATAATCACAGCAGAACAACATGACACTTAAAAATCAATAATTATTTTGTTGGTTTGAGATACATTCAAGCTAAAATAGTTTCATTACAATACTTCAGAAAAGTGTGAATCACAGCTGTGGTCCTGTTCTGAACCCTGAAGGAGAGACAGCAGTGTCCTCTAACATATGACAAGGTAGACCGCCTTCTTTAAAACTTCTGCAGCTGTCAGTGTACATGCTGAACAGTTACAGGGATCAGACACACTTTGAGGTGAGTCAGTGCATATTACTACAGTTTCATATAAACAGACGTTCACTGGAACCTTCTGATGACAAAAAAATCTAAAAGCCACAAAAACAAGTTGATGAGACACATTAAAATCAGAAACTTGTGGCTGCATATTGGTCAAAGAAAAGTCTACTGGCTGAAACACGACGGGGAACCTTAGGCTCCTCCAATGTTTGTAAACAGTCCTTAGGATGAAGAGCTTGGTGTGTACCTTTAACTGCCTGCTGGGAAAATCAGGGACCATGTTTTCTATGATAGCTGGTGACCAATGAGTGAAAAGATCAAAAATCTTTAAAACAATTAGAGACTAATTCAAATCAGAAACAAACTGTTTCATTCAAAGTTGTGGTTTGTGTTGGAGAAGGAAACATGAGCAAATTTAAGCATAGAATGACCACAGGCTTCTAAACATGTTTGCTGACAGTACTGAAATGAAGAGCTTGGCATCCTCATCCCACTTTACAAGCTACATGCTTAGGTCTGGCCCCTGGTTCTCCTTTTGACACTTCATGCTCATACACTGGCTCTGCAGTGCTTACATGGGCCCACTGGAACATGCTGAGGCTGGTTATGGGATTTGGTGGAGGTGAGAGCCGGCCTTGGGCATGGAGGCCCCTGGGCGGTCACTTAGTTTTTGATGATCTTTACATCAATCTAACAGTAATGACAAGTAATGTGAGGCCAACTGCCTGTACTCCTTAACTTGTTTAGGATTAGTTCTCTGTGGAACTGCTACCACCTGAGTGGATTTATATATTCTGGGAACATGACTGCAAGTAAAACTCTGTAATAAGGTAACACTTCACACACTTATTACAGTTCAAGACAATTATTACAAAACTGCACTATGAGACAAGAAACACAACAAAAGAATATTGGATTTCTGAAAATTTGCACACTTCAAAACAAAAGTAAAAAGAATTGAAAGCAAACAAATCTGATATTTGGATAT
This sequence comes from Lutjanus argentimaculatus, assembly GCA_034769285.1. Lineage (NCBI taxonomy): Eukaryota > Metazoa > Chordata > Actinopteri > Lutjaniformes > Lutjanidae > Lutjanus > Lutjanus argentimaculatus. The sequence continues at coordinate 28,614,903 of JAWZSL010000008.1, forward strand.
TATTCACATTTAACTAATGTCCTGTGTGTGTGTGTCCTCAGTGAAGTGTATCAGTCTCTGCAGGAGCGTCCACTGCAGCAGTCACTTCAGTTTCTGTTCAGATCTGACTGAGGGAGGTTTTTTGTACGACCATTTTTCACTGTGTGAACAGATACTGACTGTTGATGTGATGTCGACTCTGACAGTAGTAAACTGCTGCATCTTCAGTCTGGACTCCACTGATGGTCAGAGTGAAGTCAGAGTTTGATCCACTGCCTGTAAAACGATCTGGAATCCCTGATTGTCGAGTGCTAGCATAGTAAATGAGACGTTTAGGAGTTTCTCCATCTCTCTGTTGGTACCAGGCTAAAAGGTGGTTGTTGTTATAAACTTCAACATTCTGACTGATCCTACATGTGATGGAGATGGAGCCTCCCACAGCAGACCTCACTGCTCCAGACTGAGTCACTGTGACCTGACCTCTGGACTCTGAGGACACAGAGACAAAAACATAAAGCAGCGTCATGGTTTTGTGGGCTTCATTTCAGAGGGACGGATGTTGACAGAGGAGAGGAGTTTGATTCTCTGGACTTTACCTGTGAAGCAGCAGCAGAGGAGAGTCCAGATGAGGACGCAGATCAAAGTCATGTTTTTTCATGAGGAGGATTTCTGTGTCTTCTGTTGTCATGAAGGACAGCTGGCAGTCATCCAGTCTTCAACTCTCAGGACTATAAAGTCTCCCAGAGCACTGGAGCATGGTGCTGCTCATGCAAAGTGACTCTTTATGGAAATGCTCTGACTGACTCACTGGGACTTTGCTACTGGTTTTACTCTATCACTGCTCTCAGTCTTCTCTCTGAATCTCTTTCTCTCATTATGTGTTTCAGTGTTTTCTTGTTTGTTGTATTGTTTATTATTTTAACAGCTCAAGACAATAAAAATGTCAAATAGGTGTTTCTATGTGTGTTTTATATTCATGAAAGTGACATTTTAAACTCTTTTTGTTGTCATATATTTAAATTTAGGATCACTACTGAGAATAAGGTATGAAGCCACGATTGTAAAAGGAGTATGCTTTTTGTAAATTCACCTCTTCATATTTTAATAATTGTGAAATATTTTTTCATCCACATCATAGTTTAATGAACACTGGTCACAAGACCTATAATGATTAAAGTATTTTCAGAAAAAATCACCCATTTATCTCATATCACTGAAGTCTTTTCTTACTTTTACTTTATTTGTTTATTTGGACGTTACAGTGCATATTAATGTACATAGATAAAAATATGTAAATATGCCAGACTTAGCACAAGTGCTAAGTTCTTCATGAAGGTCCATATATTGTATAGACTTACTTAGAAATCATGGTTAGTTTTATATCTCTGAATAAATATAAGAATGTCGCAAAAATATATCTCCAGAATTAGAGATAAAGAGCAGGATATCATCAGCATGAAGTGATACAACATTACTGAGATCTGAGATTTTAACCCCAGGAATGCTTTGAATAAATGATGACAACACAGTCACTGTATTTAAATAAAAATAAAGAATTATTCATCTCATTAGTTGTGTACATGCATATAATATCAGCAGTAATTGCTTCCTTATGTTCCAGTTTTAATAGTCACAGCAGATCCATTAAAACAACAGACACCAGCTTCATGTTGTGACATGTTCATCTGCTCTCCAAATGTTTTACTCTTCTTGTGGACAATAACGCTCTAGAAAATTTAATATCAGTGGTGGACAAAGTACTGAATCCCAGTACTGTACTCAAAGTACAGATACTCCTGGTCAAATATTACTCAGCTACAAGTGAAAGTTGCTCAGTCAAAATTTTACTTGAGTTAAAGTACTAGAGTACATCTTTTAAAAATACTAATGTGTTCAAAAATACAAATTACAAAGTACATTTTCTAATATCAATACATCGTTGTATTCTTTTCACGGTGCATTCACAGAACCTTGTAACTCTGTGAAAACACCTAATGATGCACTGACTTGTTTGTAGAACCACGATGCTACACAAAGTCTATAGAAACACCTGTAAAAACTTCAGCATAGAAATGCAATCAAAAACAAAAAAGGACAACTATTGTCATTTTCTGATGTAACTGTTAAAATCACCACATAAAGAAGCCGACTGTAAGGAGTTCTCCAAGTCTGTTAAATAACTGAGATTTCTTTCTGTCTTCAGAGGCAGTATATATACATTAATTATATGGTATTTTTCACCCTGATAAGAACAATCAAACATTAAAAGCCTATCTGGAACTATTTCTCTTTTTCTAATTATAATAACACCTTGAGATTTCATTTTGTCTTTCTCCTGCTGTCGCTATTACTGAGTTTTGTTTGAATGAAAGACAGAGAGCTTGCTTGTGCTTGTTATGGAATGCGCCTGGATGCTGTATTTATGCTTTAACATCAATCCCAGTTGAGAGCAGGTACTGTGATTGGTTTCCTTCCGTGAGGAACACAACGTCGCCAATTACATTTTAGAAAAGAAAAAACAGCAACAGCTGACTTCAAAGCTATGCTTAACCAAAAAGTAACAGGTAACAACAACCTTTCTAGAAATGTAGTGGAGTTGTAGTGTAGTGGATGGACGACAATAGTTCTACTCCTTTTTTTAATATTGAATATCTAAAATAACATGTTATGTGTGAAAAGATTTTGTTTGGGTCATCTTTGAGTATGATGGTTTCTGATGCTGATCTGTGTCTTCATGTCTTTCTTTAAATAGATGTCATACATCTCTGATCCTTGCAAAAGAATTGTTCTCGTAAGACTAAGTACATCAGACTTTGATGGTTGATAAGAAGCTGTAATGGAGAAAGTAATTTGATTTCAATGAAAATCTTTTTTGTTTTCATTAAACCTGTTTTGACATCTGTTCATGGTGATTAAACAACAATGATGAAATTTTCAATCTGCTTGATGTGTGTGTGTCCTCAGTGAAGTGTATCAGTCTCTGCAGGAGCTTCCAGCTGCAGTAGTCACTTCAGTTTCTGTTCAGTCTGACTGAGGGAGGTTTTTGTGCGACCATTTTTCACTGTGTGAACACCCACACACTGTTGATGTAATGGAGACTCTTACAGTAGTAAACTGCTGCATCTTCAATCTGGACTCCACTGATGGTCAGAGTGAAGTCAGAGTTTGATCCACTGCCTGTAAAACGATCTGGAATCCCTGATTGTCGAGTACTAATACTGTAAATGAACAGTTTAGGGGGTTCTCCATCTCTCTGTTGGTACCAGATTAAAGAGTCAGAATTGTAAATATTCTGACTGGTCCTACATGTGATGGAGACGGAGCCTCCCACAGCAGACCTCACTGCTCCAGGCTGAGTCACTGTGACCTGACCTCTGGACTCTGAGGACACAGAGACAAAAACATAAAGCAGCGTCATGGTTTTGTGGGCTTCATTTCAGAGGGACGGATGTTGATAGAGGAGAGGAGTTTGATTCTCTGGACTTTACCTGTGAAGCAGCAGCAGAGGAGAGTCCAGATGAGGATGCAGATCAAAGTCATGTTTTTCATGAGGAGGATTTCTGTGTCTTCTGTTGTCATGAAGGACAGCTGTCAGTCATCCAGTCTTCAACTCTCAGGACTATAAAGTCTCCCAGAGCACTGGAGCATGGTGCTGCTGATGCAAAGTGGCTCTCTATGGAAAATAAGTCAGTGTGTTTATTTGAATAACATATTTCATGAGCAGACATCACAAAGTGCTTCACAATAAAAAGCAAATAAGACTGTTACAGACTTGAAGTGCAGGCATCAAGCTAAAAACATAAGGCAAAACAAATTAAAGCGAAAATATTAATGGTTATTGACCTGTATTTTACAAGTGTCCAAGTCCAATCAGAGAGAGCTCCAAAGTTTATGAGCCATGACCTCTAACACACAGTTTCCTTTTGTCTTGAGCCTGAAGTGAAGAACAACCAACAAACCCTGGTCTGAGGACCTCAGATTGCTTCTGGTAGAACAGGGCAGCAATGGCGGTTCATAAGAATCTTGAATTGAATTTTGATTGATGGGAATCCAGTGAACAGAGAATAAGACTTGTGTTACATAAGACCTTTTTAAAGGTTTGGTATAAATGCTTGGTAGCATCAATTTTTACCTCTTGAGATGGGATGGATAGTTGATGGGTTAATCAAACACAGGACATCCACACAGGAAACTGGTCTTCCTGTCCTGTGTGAAACCAAGTTACACAGCTTGCATAAGTCACGGTACATACAATAACTTATGTTATATCATGTTAGAAATGTTAACTTAAGCCATGCAGAGTTACTTAACTTAACCATGATTTTTTTTCCTTAACCCACCAGAAAGTTTTTCCGCCTTTACTTTTAAAGTCTACCTGGATGTTATTATTGCTAACTTTAATGCAGAAGGGTACCTGCAGCCTCACATTTTGAAGCATAGGGCCGCATAGTTTTGAACAGAGAAAGTCCTGTCTGAAAGGTCAGAGGAGAACACAGCTGATCCAGAGATTCCTAAACACTGCCTGAGCCTCTCAATCAAGCAGCACTGAGATCTAATAGAACCAATACAGAACATCCTCCTGCATCATCAAGCACTAACAGATCATTTCAGACTCTGAGAGGAGCTGTTTCTATTCAATGCAACCAATGAAAACCATGCAACCACTTTTTCTAACACCTAAGCTACAAAATGTAACTGTACTTCTGGGGCACAGAAGGGTTAAAATCTGTTTTTTGAGAAGTGATTGAAACAGCAGCTTGTTTAAAATAAGATGAGACATGAGCAGATGTCAATGAGTTGTTGAACATAGAGAGCAAACAAGGACCAATGGAACCAATAAAAACTTTAAACAAAGAAGTTGGTACGATGTCAAGGCCAGGGGACTAAAATTATTATATTTCTGACCAGATTGGTTAGCTGTTACTTTTGTCACTTATGTCTTTTATCTCTTTAAAACTCCAGTTGATATTGAGCTCTACAAGTTTGTATATGTAAAATTATATGTCCACGGCTTTATTGGATGAGCTTTGATCATGATGCTGATCTGTGACTTCAGTCTCTTTTAGGGGGAAATAGTTAAGATAACTGTGATCAGTATGAAGCTGAGATCAAAAATCAGGACCAAGACTTTCCTCATCAGTTGCTGGATGTTTTTGATCAGAACATGAGATTATAATGGGATATAGATGGATGATGAGAACGTAATTTGATTTCCACCCAGATCCTTTTTTCTCATTAAAATTGTTTTGATACATGTTCATCGTTTGTTAAAGCAAAAATGAGGAAATGAGGAAAAGACTTCATGTGTGTGTTCTCAGCAGTCACTTCAGTTTCTGTTCAGTCTGACTGAGGGAGGTTTTTGTATGACGACTTTTCACTGTGTGAACACCCACTGACTGTTGATGTAATGTTGACTCTGACAGTAGTAAACTGCTGCATCTTGAGTCTGGACTCCACTGATGGTCAGAGTGAAGTCAGAGTTTGATCCACTGCCTGTAAAACGATCTGGAATCCCTGATTGTTGAGTGCTAGCACAGTAAATGAGAAATTTAGGCGCTTCTCCATCTCTCTGTTGGTACCAGGATAAACGGTGGCAGCTGTCATGAACATGAACATTCTGACTGGTCCTACATGTGATGGAGATGGAGCCTCCCACAGCAGACCTCACTGCTTCAGGCTGAGTCACTGTGACCTGACCTCTGGACTCTGAGGACACAGAGACAAAAACATAAAGCAGCGTCATGGTTTTGTGGGCTTCATTTCAGAGGGACGGATGTTGATAGAGGAGAGGAGTTTGATTCTCTGGACTTTACCTGTGAAGCAGCAGCAGAGGAGAGTCCAGATGAGGACGCAGATCAAAGTCATGTTTTTCATGAGGAGGATTTCTGTGTCTTCTGTTGTCATGAAGGACAGCTGTCAGTCATCCAGTCTTCAACTCTCAGGACTATAAAGTCTCCCAGAGCACTGGAGCATGGTGCTGCTCATGCAAAGTGGCTCTCTATGGAAAATAAGTGAATATGTTCATTTGAATACCATCTTTCATGAGCAGACATCACAAAGTGCTTCACAATGAAATTTAAAACACAAATAAAAGATAGTGTTACAGACTTGAAATGCAGTGATCAAGCTAAAAAAAAAAAGATGTCCAAGTCCAATCAGAGAGAGCTCCAAAGTTTAGGAGCTACGAGCTCAAACTGACATGACCTGACATAGCTACTGTATGCAAACTCTGACCCTTTATGTACCCTTATAGCATCATTTTCGGATGTGGCCCTCTATTATGTTTCCATGTGCTGTTGAAGTCAGATGACTTGGTTTAGAGAGCATGAAAATCTGTGTATGGTGGAAGTGGGGTGGATGGAAGGGTCGGTCAAACACTGGACTTTCTACACAAGAGACTGGTTTTCATGTTGTGTGAAACCAAGTTATGCAACTTACGTAAATTATGTTACATATGTTAACTTAGATTACATTATGTTATGTTAGGTATCTAAACTAAAGCAATATAGAGTTAATTATTTTAAACAAACACTGATCTTTTCCTGAATGTATCAAAATATTTTCTGTGCCTTTACTTTGAAAGTCTACCTGGACGTTACATATTTATTGTTGCTAACTTGAGTGCAGAAGGGTACCTGCAGGGTCACAGTTTGACACAATGGGCCACTGACCAATGTGTTAACAGGAGAAACCTTTAAAATGACTTAATGCCTGCCTGAAAGGAGGCATGTACAATGTAAACAGCAGTGGACCCAGTATAGAACCTTGTGGAACACCACGACAGAGATTCAGTTGATGAGACATAGTTCAGCTTCAAACTTAACATAAAAAAAACTTCAAAACCTAAAATAACTTCAAAAATGGCTCATAGTTCTGGGACACAGATGTGTCAAAATTTACTTTTGCAAAGTAGCTGAATCAGCAGCTTGTTTGAAATAAACTGAGACATAAAATTTCAGTGAATTATTGTGTATCAGCAGAAAACAAGGACCAATGCAACCAATGAAGAATTTTAAACAAAGAAGTTGGTACAATGTCAAGGCCAGGGGACTAAATTTTTTATATTTCTAACCAGATTGGTGAGCTGTTAGTTTTGTCATTCATGTCTTTTATCTCTTTAAAACTCCAGTTGATATTGAGCTTTATAAGTTTGTATATGTAAAATTATATATTGTGTGATCGAGGAAATGTCGACAGCTTTATTGGAGGAGCTTTGCTCATGATGCTGATCTGTGACTTCAATCTTTGTTTCAGGTGAAATAACTGATCAGTATGAAGGTGATCAGGACCAAGAACTTTCTCATCAAGTGCTGGCTGGTTTTGATCAGAACATGATAGATGGATAATGAGAACGTAATTTGATATCCATTGTTTGCTTTTGTTAAACCAACAAAAGTTCTCAATGAAGTGTATCAGTCTCTGCAGGAGCTTCCAGCTGCAGCAGTCAGTTCAGTTTCTGTTCAGTCTGACTGAGGGAGGTTTTTGTACGACCATTTTTCACTGTGTGAACAGATGTTGACTGTTGATATAGTGATTACTCATGCAGTAGTAAACTGCTGCATCTTCAGTCTGGACTCCACTGATGGTCAGAGTGAAGTCAGAGTTTGATCCACTGCCTGTAAAACGATCTGCAATCCCTGATTGTCGAGTGCTAGCACAGTAAATGAGAAATTTAGGAGTTTCTCCATCTCTCTGTTGGTACCAGGCTAAACGGTGGCAGCTGTTATAAACATGAACATTCTGACTGGTCCTACATGTGATGGAGACGGAGCCTCCCACAGCAGACCTCACTGCTCCAGACTGAGTCGCTGTGACCTGACCTCTGGACTCTGAGGACACAGAGACAAAAACATAAAGCAGCGTCATGGTTTTGTGGGCTTCATTTCAGAGGGACGGATGTTGATAGAGGAGAGGAGTTTGATTCTCTGGACTTTACCTGTGAAGCAGCAGCAGAGGAGAGTCCAGATGAGGACGCAGATCAAAGTCATGTTTTTCATGAGGAGGATTTCTGTGTCTTCTGTTGTCATGAAGGACAGCTGTCAGTCATCCAGTCTTCAACTCTCAGGACTATAAAGTCTCCCAGAGCACTGGAGCATGGTGCTGCTGATGCAAAGTGGCTCTCTATGGAAATGCTCTGACTGACTCCAACAGGGACTTGGATTATTCTCATGATGCTCTTTATCAATGGATCAAACAGTGCGTTGATTCAAATTGTGTCCTTACTCATTTGTATGTGACTTACACATCTGATATTGAAAAATATCTGATAAATCATAACAATTCTTGAAGGCTTTGCAGTGTCATTAAAGTGACTAAAATTCACCCCAAAGAACAAAGCAGTGAATTAAAAAAATTAACATTCATTTTTAACATTTTCATTGAGTTAGTCCATGAAGAAACTCCACCACATTATGTTTCTGAAGGACATATTTTTAAAAATTTAAGATTTTGCATTTAGACTCAAGAACTCTGCTGATAATGTTTGGTTCAGTGTTTAATGTGCATGTGTATTACTAAACATTTCTCCACACTAATGATCTTAAATCAGTTCAGAAAATTTACAATGAATCTTTGATGAGTTTGAAAAACTAGTTCAGTAGTTAATAATATTCATTTGTATGTTATAGTAATGAAGCCTGACTGTTCAGTGCTGATTCATGCTTACATGAAGAAAACAAACACATATCATCATTTATGAGGTTTTGGCTTGAAATAATAAATATTTTAAATATTTAGAACAATAAAACTGTCACAGTTTTCATTTTCTCTGTAATATTTTCAACTCTGAAACTGAGTATGTTTACTTAATTAATTAAGAATTATATATTGAAGTTAACATGCCAGTTTTAGCTTTTTATCTTGAGTACTGAAACCTGTCTGTTATCATGGTTCAGCAGTGATGCCTGTCTGTTGCCTTGGTTACTGAGCTCAGAGCGGAAAGAGAGATATTTAAGACCAGTTTCATCCAATGTGAGGAAGACCAACAGAGCTAAAAGCCTTCTCTACTGCAACCAACAGGATGGAGTTTAGTTTACCTCTTATAAACTTTATTAAAGAGATATTCCACCCAAAAATGAAAATTCACTCAATATCTACTCAATCTATGCCGATGTGAGGATGGGTGAAGATCTTCAGTTCACAAAACAATCCTGGAGTTTCAGCAGAAAACAGGGTTGCAGCTAGTGGCAGTGAATGGAGATCAAATGTAAATGTCAAAAAAAGAACAGAAAACAAACACAAAATGTCTCCATCCTGCTCGTGTGGTGTAATCCAAGTGTCTGTTATTATTAAAATTTAACCACAAAAGACCCGATTTACACCATGTTTTTGTCCAAAATGTCAACTGTAGCCTCCCAGGTAGCATGTAAACATGGCGTTGATGTATCGCAAGACTTCGTATATCTCTTAATGGATGCACGTGTGAAAATATCGCGAGACCTCTTGTGCATCTGGCTCAAGTCTGAGAGGCTACAGTTGACATTTCGGCTTAAAACATGGGGTAAATGGTGTCTTTTGGCGTCAAATTTGAATGTCGCAGCTCACGGACACTTGGATTACACCACACGAGCAGGATGGAGACATTTTTGTGTTTGTTTTGTGTTGTTATTTTTTACATTTTACCCATGGTCACCATTCACTGCCATTGTACCAGATTTGGCTGCAACCCTGTTTTTCTGCTGAAACTCCAGGATTGTTTTGTGAACTGAAGATCTTCACCCATTCTCACATTGGCACAGGGGTGAATAGATATTGAGTGAATTTTCATTTTTTGGTGGAATATCTCTTTAATCTCTGGATTTGCAGTGGATGGAGTCATCCCCCACCCTGACGGTGCTGCCCCCCTCCAGTGAGGAGCTACAGCAGGGGAAGGCCACGCTCATGTGTCTGGCCAAAAAGGGCTTCCCCTCAGACTGGAGTCTGTCCTGGAAGGTGGACGGCAGCAGCAGCAGCATCAGCTGGGAGGAGAGCAGGAGCCGCGTGGTGCTGGAGAAGGACGGCCGCTACAGCTGGAGCAGCACCCTGAGGCTCCCTGCAGACCAGTGGAGGAAGGTGGGCTCTGTGACCTGTGAGGCCACCCAGGGCTCCCAGACTCCACTCTCAGAGACACTGAGGAGAGACCAGTGTTCCCAGTCCTGACCTGACTCACTGGGACTCTGATACTGGTTTTAACTCTGATACTGCTCTCAGTCTGCTCTCTGTAACTCTGTCTCTCTCTGTTGATCTCTTTCTGTCCATCACTAACTCTCTAATTACATGTGTCACTGATAAAGATTTTCTTTGCTTATTTTAATTTTTATCATTTCATTATAATAAAGATCAGTTCATCAAATCAGCTGTTTTCATGTTTGTTTTAGTGAAAGTAAGAGATGTGTCTGTGTTAATAATTTTGTAAAATCCAGGAAATTGTGTCACGAATTATTTGTAAAATCAGATTAATAACTACAAGGAGGGACGATGACAATCTCATGATCTATAATAGGATGTCATCAGCATACAAGGTTACTTTTTGTTGGTGCATGAACAGATGTCTGAGATGATGATGGATTTTCTGATGAACACAGAGTTTTAATTATGAAAGGAAAGAATAGTGTGAGAGTAAAAGGACATCCATGACTAGTGAAATAAGTAAATTCATATTTAAATATTTGTTTGTATTTGTATTGATCAACCAATAGAACTGTATTTTTCCGTGTCAGGGACTTCTTATGCAGCAGCTCACCAACCAGATCAAAAGATATAAACACAGTACATAAGAAGAAAGAAAAACACTGTTTATAACAACTAACAACATACGAAGACTACAAGACTAAAAATATATTTGTATAATGACAATAAATAGATTAATAAATATATAAACAATTGAAAAAGGTACACAGTGTAATCACAGCATAACAACATGACACTTGGACACATCAAAATCGAACATATTTTAAATTCACCACTTCACAAAAGTGTGAAAGTGTGAATCACAGCTGTGGTCCTGTTCTGAACCCTGAAGGAGAGACAGCAGTGTCCTCTAACATATGACAAGGTAGACGCCTTCTTTAAAACTTCTGCAGCTGTCAGTGTACATGCTGAACAGTTACAGGGATCAGACACACTGTTGAGGTGAGTCAGTCCATATTACTACAGTTTCATATAAACAGACGTTCACTGGAACCTTCTGATGACAAAAAAATCTAAAAGCCACAAAACAAGTTGATGAGACATTAAAATCAGAAAGTTGTGGCTGCATATTGGTCAAAGAAAAGTGTACTGGCTGAAACACGACGGGGAACCATAGGCTCCTCCAGATGTTTGTAAACAGTCCTTAGGATGAACAGTTTGGTGTGTACCTTTAACTGCCTGCTGGGAAAATCAGGGACCATATTTTCTATGATAGCTGTGACCACTGAGTGAAAAGATCAAAAATCTTTAAAACAATTAGAGACAAATTCAAATCAGAAACAAACTGTTTCATTCAAAGTTGTGGTTGTGTGTTGGAGAAGGAAAAGTCAGCAAATTTAAGCACAGAATGAGCCACAGGCTTCTAAACATGTTTGCTGACAGTACTGAGAATGAAGAGTTTGGCATCCTCATCCCACTTTACAAGCTACATGCTTAGGTCTGCCCCTGGTTCTCCTTTTGACACTTCATGCTCATAACACTGGCTCTGCAGTGCTTACATGGGCCCACTGCAACATGCTGGAGGCTGGTTATGGGATTTGGTGGAGGTGAGAGCCGGCCTTGGGCATGGAGGCCCCTGGGGGGTCACTTAGTTTTTGATGAGCTTTACATAAATCTAACAGTAATGACAAATAATGTGAGACCAACTGGCCTGTACTCCTTAACTTGTTTAGGATTAGTTCTCTGTGGAACTGCTACCACCTGAGTGGATTTATATATTCTGGGAACATGAGTGCAAGTAAAACTTCTGTAATGAGGTAACACTTCACACACTTATTACAGTTCAAGACAATTATTACAAAACTGCACTATGAGACAAGAAACACAACAAAAGAATATTGGATTTCTGAAAATTTGCACACTCAAAACAAAAGTAAAAAGAATTGAAAGCAAACAAATCTGATATTTGGATATTATTCACATTTAAACTAATGTCCTGTGTGTGTGTGTGTGTGTGTGTCCTCAGTGAAGTGTATCAGTCTCTGCAGGAGCTTCCAGCTGCAGCAGGCAGTTCAGTTTCTGTTCAGTCTGACTGAGGGAGGTTTTTGTACGACCATTTTTCACTGTGTGAACAGATACTGACTGTTGATGTGATGTCGACTCTGACAGTAGTAAAACTGCTGCATCTTCAGTCTGGACTCCACTGATGGTCAGAGTGAAGTCAGAGTTTGATCCACTGCCTGTAAAACGATCTGGAATCCCTGATTGTCGAGTACTAATACTGTAAATGAACAGTTTAGGGGGTTCTCCATCTCTCTGTTGGTACCAGGTTAAAGAGTCAGAATTGTAAATATTCTGACTGGTCCTACATGTGATGGAGACGGCACCTCCCACAGCAGACCTCACTGCTCCAGGTGGAGTCACTGTGACCTGACCTCTGGACTCTGAGGACGCAGAGACAAAAACATAAAGCAGCGTCATGGTTTTGTGGGCTTCATTTCAGAGGGACGGATGTTGATAGAGGAGAGGAGTTTGATTCTCTGGACTTTACCTGTGAAGCAGCAGCAGAGGAGAGTCCCAGATGAGGACGCAGATCAAAGTCATGTTTTTCATGAGGAGGATTTCTGTGTCTTCTGTTGTCATGAAGGACAGCTGTCAGTCATCCAGTCTTCAACTCTCAGGACTATAAAGTCTCCCAGAGCACTGGAGCATGGTGCTGCTGATGCAAAGTGGCTTTCTATGGAAATACTGACTCACTGGGACTTTGCTACTGGTTTTACTCTGTCACTGCTCTCAGTCTTCTCTCTGAATCTCTTTCTCTCGTTACGTGTTTCAGTGTTTTTCTTGTTTGTTGTATTTTTCATTATTTTAACAGCTCAAGACAATAAAAATGTCAAATAGTGGTTTCTGTGTGTGTTTTTATTATAAATTACAAAGTACATTTTCAAATATCAATACATTTTTGTATTGTTTTCACGGTGCATTTACAGAACCTTGTAACTCTGTGAAACCACCTAATGATGCACTGACTTGTTTGTAGAACCACGATGCTACACAAAGTCTATAGAAACATCTGTAAAAACTTCAGCAGAGAAATGCAAAAACAAAAAGGACAACTATTGTCATTTTCTGACGTAACTGTATTAAAATCACCACATAAAATTAGATTGAAGCCGACTGTAAGGAGTTCTCCAAGTCTGTTAAATAACTGAGATTTCTCTCTGTCTTCAGAGGCAGTATATATACATTAATTATATGGTATTTTTCACCCTGATAAAAAAACAATCCAACATTAAAAGCTTATCTGGAATTATTTCTCTTTTTCTAATTATAATAACACCTTGAGATTTCATTTTGTCTTTCTCCTGCTGTCGCTATTACTGAGTTTTGTGTTGAATGAAAGACAGAGAGCTTGCTTGTGCTTGTTATGGAACGTGCCTGATGATGTATTTCTGCTTTTACATCAGTCCCAGTTGAGAGCAGGTACTGTGATTGGTTTCCCTCCGTGAGGAATACAGTGTGGTCAGTTTCTGATGCTGATCTGTGTCTTTATGTCTTTAAATAGATGTCATACATCTCTGATCCTTGCAAAAGAATTGTTCTCATAAGACTAAGTACATCAGACTTTGATGGTTGATAAGAAGCTGTAGAGGAGAAAGTAATTTGATTTCAATGAAAATCTTTTTTGTTTTTCATTAAACCTGTTTTGACATCTGTTCATGGTGATTAAACAACAATGATGAAATTTTCAATCTGCTTGATGTGTGTGTCCTCAGTGAAGTGTATCAGTCTCTGCAGGAGCTTCCAGCTGCAGCAGTCACTTCAGTTTCTGTTCAGTCTGACTGAGGGAGGTTTTTGTACGACCATTTTTCACTGTGTGAACACAAGCTGACTGTTAATGGAATGTCGACTCTGACAGTAGTAAACTGCTGCATCTTCAGTCTGGACTCCACTGATGGTCAGAGTGAAGTCAGAGTTTGATCCACTGCCTGTAAAACGATCTGGAATCCCTGATACTCGTCTGTGAGCATCAAAAATGAGCAGTTTTAGGAGTTTCTCCATCTCTCTGTTGGTACCAGGCTAAAAGGTGTAGTTGTTCCAAACTTCAACATTCTGACTGGTCCTACATGTGATGGAGACGGCACCTCCCAGAGCAGACCTCACTGCTCCAGACTGAGTCACTGTGACCTGACCTCTGGACTCTGAGGACACAGAGACAAAAACATAAAGCAGCGTCATGGTTTTGTGGGCTTCATTTCAGAGGGACGGATGTTGATAGAGGAGAGGAGTTTGATTCTCTGGACTTTACCTGTGAAGCAGCAGCAGAGGAGAGTCCAGATGAGGACGCAGATCAAAGTCATGTTTTTCATGAGGAGGATTTCTGTGTCTTCTGTTGTCATGAAGGACAGCTGTCAGTCATCCAGTCTTCAACTCTCAGGACTATAAAGTCTCCCAGAGCACTGGAGCATGGTGCTGCTGATGCAAAGTGGATCTCTATGGAAATACTCTGGTGGTCTGGTAGTTAACTGAAACTTTTTGACAATTTGTGATATTAACTTAAATGTGTGTTGACATGTCTGGTGTTTGTAATGTGGAGATTTAACCAAGTTCAGCACAGATGAGGTATAAGGGGATTCAAACATTTCAGTGACAACTGATCAACTCCATCTGCTGAAGAAAATCATGTGATACGACTTAAAGCTACACAACAGTTAGTGGTTTGACAAGAATGAACTTTCAGTCTCACTGTATTTGTTGTTGTTTTTTGTTGTTGCATGTAAAACCAAATGTGTTTTTACACGTTTTGTACATATGAAGTAGTTACATGCTGTATAATGTTAAGTCCCTCATGTCTTTTGTCTTGTAATGATTCCAGTTAATATTAATGTTTACATAGTTCATATATTTAAAATAATATTTTGCAAAATTTGGGGGGTCCACAGGTCTTGTTTGGTCCATCATTGATCATGAAGGCTTTTGATCTTAATCTTTAAATTTCATTTTGACTGAATATAGTTTCTGTCCTTTAAAATGAAACTGAGGTCAAAGGTCATGACCAAGTCAGTAACATCAAGAAAGTCATATGTGTTTATGATTCAAATTTCAAAATGCTTCAACTGAAGTTGTCAAATAGTTTTAATCAGTGTTTATTTTTATTGGTGACATTGAATTTCCATGATGTTTCCCTCTGACAGAAAGGGGGAGCTGCATCACCAACAGCCAGCTGCAGTTTCTGTTCGGTGTGACTGAGGGAGGTTTTTTGTACGACCATTTTTCACTGTGTGAACAGATTCTGACTGTTGATATAGTGATTACTCTTACAGTAGTAAACTGCTGCATCTTCAGTCTGGACTCCACTGATGGTCAGAGTGAAGTCAGAGTTTGATCCACTGCCTCTAAAACGATCTGGAATCCCTGATTGTCGAGTGCTAGCAAAGTAAATGAGAAGTTTTTGGAGTTTCTCCATCTCTCTGTTGGTACCAGGCTAAGAGTTGGTTGTTGCTCCAAATATGAACATCCTGACTGGTCCTACATGTGATGGAGACGGAGCCTCCCACAGCAGACCTCACTGCTCCAGACTGAGTCACTGTGACCTGACCTCTGGACTCTGAGGACACAGACAAAAACACAAAGCAGCGTCATGGTTTTGTGGGCTTCATTTCAGAGGGACAGATGTTGATAGAGGAGAGGAGTTTGATTCTCTGGACTTTACCTGTGAAGCAGCAGCAGAGGAGAGTCCAGATGAGGACGCAGATCAAAGTCATGTTTTTCATGAGGAGGATTTCTGTGTCTTCTGTTGTCATGAAGGACAGTTGGCAGTCATCCAGTCTTCAACTCTCAGGACTATAAAGTCTCCCAGAGCACTGGAGCATGGTGCTGCTGATGCAAAGTGACTCTCTATGGAAAATAAGTAAGTGTTGTTTATTTGAATAACATCTTTCATGAGCAGACTTCACAAAGTGCTTCACAATAAAAGACAACAAGACAAATAAAAGACAGAGGAATAGACTTGACATGCAGACATCAGTGTAAAAACATAAGGCAAGACAAATTAAAGCAATAACTGGGTCTACAATTGCCTTTTTAAAGTTGTCAGGAGTTGTGATCTCAGTCACATCATCTCCTTTTGTCTTTGTCTTTCTTGAAAGCCCGGCTCATAGAAACAACTACATTGCAAAAAGGAAGTTAAACAGAAGAAAAAGATGAGCCAAGACTTTCCAGCACCTGCTGGACAAAACCAGGAAGCTCAAAGAAAAGAACTTCCATTTTGTCAGTATTTTCCTGTTGAAAATTTTCTGCCATTCAATCTTTTATAATTTGAGGTAATTTAGTAGAGCAGGCAGATTTTGAGGCTCATTCAAAATATATAACTGAATATCGTCTGTATAACAATGGTAGGAGATACCTTTGAAATGACTTATTTTCGGCCTGACAAAAATCATATACAATGCAAACAGCATCAGACCCAGGACAGAACCTTGTGGAACACCACAGAACAGAGGTTCAGTTGATGAGACAACATTTGAACAGAGAAAGCTTTGTTTGAAAGGTAAGAGAGGAACGTTTCTGATCCAGAGATAGCCAACCACTGACTGAGCCTCTCAATCAATCACCACTAAGATCTAATACCAATACAGAACATCCTCCTGCACCATCATTCATTAACAGGTCGGTACTCTGGGAAGAGCTGTTCATGTTGAAATGTAATCGATGGAAACCAGGTTCAAAAGTCTTGTTCTTATCTGAGACAGCTGGAAGCTGCTTATCAACAACTTTTTCTAAGACCTCAGCTACAAAAGATTAATTTGAAAAGACATGTACTTCTGCAAAAAACAATGATCAAGATTTGTTTTTTGAGCAGTTGTCCAACAGCAGATTGTTTGAATGACTATGTCAACAAGTCATTGATTATTGAGAGCACACAAGGACCAAAGGAACCAAGAACATTTTTTAATAAAATGGGTACACTGTCAAGGGGACTTCAGGACGTTTTCACATCACTAACCAGGATTGATTAGTTCTTAAAGTGAAAAAAATCACAAAAATATATATTTTTTAAAAGCTGCTTAGGTTGGTTTGATGGTAAATTAAAATACCACAAAAGGAATGTATATGACCAAATTGAATCCTTTGTAGCAGTTTTCTTGTTCTTTTAAACTACTAAAAATACTGAAAGAAGGCCAGAATATAATGAATGGAATTCACTATTTGTTAGAGGTGATTTTAAAAATGACTGACAGGTCATTACAGATCATTTTTGTTTTTTCTCTTTTATATTGTTGAGCTTCAAAAGTTTACATAAGATTGTATTTTGTGTGACTTCAAAGAATGTATATGTTTTTATTGGTGAAATCTGATCATGATGCTGATCTGTGTCTCTTTTTTTTCTTTTAACTGGAAATAGTTGAGATAACTGTGATCAGTATGAGGCTGAGATCAGGATCAAGACTTTTCTCATCAAGTGTCTCAGGTTGGCTGTTTTTTAATCAGAACATTGAATCATGATGGGATATGAAAGGATAATGAGAGAGTGTGAACCAGAAAGTAATTTGATTTCTAACAACAATGTTTTTTGTCATTAAGCTTTTGAGACTTGTTCATAGTTTCTTAAAGCAACAATGAGGAAATGTTCAAGACTTCATGTGTGTGTGTGTCCTCAGTGAAGTGTATCAGTCTCTGCAGGAGCTTCCAGCTGCAGCATTCACTTCAGTTTCTGTTCAGTCTGACTGAGGGAGGTTTTTGTACGACAACTTTTCACTGTGTTAACACAAGCTGACTGTTGATGTAATGTCGACTCTGACAGTAGTAAACTGCTGCATCTTCAGTCTGGACTCCACTGATGGTCAGAGTGAAGTCAGAGTTTGATCCACTGCCTGTAAAACGATCTGGAATCCCTGATGCTCTCTGAGAAGCCCGAGTAATGAGAAGCTTCGGAGTTTCTCCATCTCTGTGTTGATACCAGGCTAAAAGGTGTTTGTTGCTAGAAACTTCAACATTCTGACTGGTCCTACATGTGATGGAGACGGCACCTCCCAGAGCAGACCTCACTGCTCCAGACTGAGTCACTGTGACCTGACCTCTGGACTCTGAGGACACAGAGACAAAAACATAAAGCAGCGTCATGGTTTTGTGGGCTTCATTTCAGAGGGACGGATGTTGATAGAGGAGAGGAGTTTGATTCTCTGGACTTTACCTGTGAAGCAGCAGCAGAGGAGAGTCCAGATGAGGACGCAGATCAAAGTCATGTTTTTCATGAGGAGGATTTCTGTGTCTTCTGTTGTCATGAAGGACAGCTGTCAGTCATCCAGTCTTCAACTCTCAGGACTATAAAAGTCTCCCAGAGCACTGGAGCATGGTGCTGCTGATGCAAAGTGGCTCTCTATGGAAAGTAAGTCAGTATGTTTATTTAAATAGCATCTGTCATAAGCAGAAATCACACAGTGCTCCATAATAAAAGATGACAAAGCACAAGAAAGTATCACAGATTAGAGTGAGGACATCAAGCAAAGGAAAAAAAATAAATAAATAAGGCCAAACAAATTAAATTGAAGAAACAAATGAATCTCAAGCTAAAACGTCGTCCATTTTGTATCATTTATAAGAACAGAAACAGAATGAAACACTCATGTTGTGATTGGTATATTAACTTATGCAATGTAGAGTTACGTATTTTGACCAAGCCATGATTTATTCCTGAACTGGACCAAGTACTTTGAAAGTCGACCAATATGTTGCGTATTTATTACAGCTATTTTTTCTCCAGATGTGTATCTACAGCATCATAATTTGAAGGGTGGGACCACTTTTTGATGAGATACCTTTAAAATTACTTAATGTCTGCCCAAAAGGAGACATGTACAATGTAAACAGCAGTGGGCGCAGTATAGACCCTTATGGAACACCACAAGACAGAGACTCAGTTGATGAGACATAGTTTTGAACAGAGAAAGTCCTGTCTGAAAGGTTAGAGGAGAACACAGCTGATCCAGAGATTCCTACACACTGCCTGAGCCTCTCAATCAAGCAGCACTGAGATCTAATAGAACCAATACAGAACATCCTCCTGCATCATGGAGCATTAACAGCTCATTTGAGACTCTGAGAAGAGCTGTTTCTGTTCAATGCAACTAATGAAAACCATGCAACCACTCTTTGTAACACCTTAGCTACAAAAGTAACTTCAAAATTGGCCTGTACTTCTGGGACACAGAAGGGTCAGAATTATTTTTTTGAGAAGTGGTTGAAACAGCAGTTTGTTTGAAATAATCTGAGACATGAGCAGATGTCAATGAGTTCTTGAATATAGAGAGAAAACAAGGACCAGTGGAACCAATAAAAAAAACTTTACAACTGGTACAATGTGAAGGTAAGGGACTAAATTTTTTATATTACAGACAAAATTGGGGAGCTCTTGTCCTGGAAAAATATGAATTAATTAAAAAAGAAGCTGTTTCGGCCAGATTGATGATAAGTTAAAATAACAAATTAGATTAAAGAAATGCTGGAAGATAATGAAGTACATTTTTTTTTGTAAGGGGTAATTTCATCCACGCATTCTTTAAGTACAACATGATAAAAGTCTTCAGTTTGTGGTGATATGATGACACAGGTAGAACTAATGTGAGTAAAAAGTATGAGTGAAGGTCATGTTGAAATGAACTTAATGAACTAAATATCGTTACATCGTGGAGGCCATGATGTGATTTTCCACCACATTGGTTTTTTCACATTAAAATTATTTTGATACTTGCTGATTGGTTGTTAAACCTACAATAGTGAAATCTTTCTTCCACTTCGTGTGTGTGTCATCAGTGAAGTGTATCAGTCTCTGCAGGAGCTTCCAGCTGCAGCAGTCACTTCAGTTTTCTGTTCAGTCTGACTGAGGGAGATTTTTGTACGACCATTTTTCACTGTGTGAACCGATACTGAGTGTTGATGTATTGTTGACTTGTACAGTAGTAAACTGCTGCATCTTCAGTCTGGACTCCACTGATGGTCAGAGTGAAGTCAGAGTTTGATCCACTGCCTATAAAACGATCTGGAATCCCTGATGCTCGAGTGCTGGGCACAGTAAATAAGGAGTTTAGGAGTTTTCTCCATCTCTCTGTTGGTACCAGGATAAATGGTGGCAGCTGTTATAATCATTAACATTCTGACTGGTCCTACATGTGATGGAGACGGAGCCTCCCACAGCAGACCTCACTGCTCCAGGCTGAGTCACTGTGACCTGACCTCTGGACTCTGAGGACACAGAGACAAAAACATAAAGCAGCGTCATGGTTTTGTGGGCTTCATTTCAGAGGGGACGGATGTTGATAGAGGAGAGGAGTTTGATTCTCTGGACTTTACCTGTGAAGCAGCAGCAGAGGAGAGACCAGATGAGGACGCAGATCAAAGTCATGTTTTTCATGAGGAGGATTTCTGTGTCTTCTGTTGTCATGAAGGACAGCTGTCAGTCATCCAGTCTTCAGCTCTCAAGACTATAAAGTCTCCCAGAGCACTGGAGCATGGTGCTGCTGATGCAAAGTGACTCTCTATGGAAAATAAGTGAATATGTTCATTTGAATACCATCTTTCATGAGCAGACATCACAATGTGCTTCATCATGAAATATATAAAAAGCAAATAAAAGATAGTGTTACAGACTTGAAATGCAGTGATCAAGCCAACAAAAAAAAAAAAAAAAACATAAAGCAAAACAAATTAAACTGAAGAAACAAATGGTTTTTGAGCTGTCCAAATCCAATCAGAGAGAGCTCCAAAGTTTAGGAGCTACGAGCTCAAACTGACATGAACTGACATAGCTACTGTGTTCAAACTATGACCCTTTATGGACCCTTATAGCATCATTTTTGGATGTGCCCCTCTGTTATGTTTCCATGTGCTGTCGAAGTCAGATGACTTGGTTTAAAGAACACAAAACTCTGTGTATAGTGGAGGTGGGGTGGATGGAAGGGTCGGTCAAACACATTTTACACAAGAGACTGGTTTTCATGTTGTGTGAAAACAAGTTATGCAACTTAAGTAAGTTATGTTACACATGTTAACTTAGATTACATTATGTTATGTTAGGTATCTAAACTAAAGCAATGTAGAGTTAATTATTTCAAACAAACACTGATCTTTTCCTGAATGTATCAAAATACTTTTTTGTGCCTTTACTTTTAAAGTCTACCTGGACATTACATATTTATTATTGCTAACTTGACTGCAGAAGGGTACCTGCAGGGTCACAGTTTGACACAATGGGCCACTGACCAATGTGTTAACAGGAGATACCTTTAAAATGACTTAATGTCTGCCTGAAAGGAGGAATGTACAATGTAAACAGCAGTGGACCCAGTATAGAACCTTATGGAACACCAAGACAGAGACTCAGTTGATGAGACATAGTTCAACTTCAAAATTAACGTTAAAAAAAACTTCAAAACCTAAAATAACTTAAAAAATGGCTCATAGTTCTGGGACACAGATGTGTCAAAATTTACTTTTGCAAAGTAGCTGAATCAGCAGCTTGTTTGAAATTAACCGAGACATAAAATTTCGTGAGTTATTGTGTATCAGCAGAAAACAAGGACCAATGCAACCAATGAAAAAATTTAAACAAAGAAGTGGGAACAATATCAAGGCCATGGAACTGAATTTTTTATATTTCTAACCAGATTGGTGAGCTGTTACTTTTGTCACTTATGTCTTTTATCTCTTTAAAACTCCAGTTGATATTGAGCTTTATAAATTTGTATTTGTAAAATTATATATTGTGTGATTGAGGAAATGTCTACAGCTTTATTGGAGGAGCTTTGATCATGATGCTGGTCTGTGACTTCAATCTTTCTTTCAGGTGGAAATAGTTGAGATAACTGTGATCAGTATAAAGGTGATCAGGACCAAGACTTTTCTCATCAACTGCTGGCTGTTTTTGATCAGAACATGAGATTATTATGGGATAAAGATGGATGATGAGAACGTAATTTGCCATCCATTGTTACTTTTGTTAAATCAACAAAAGTTCTCAGTGAAGTGTATCAGTCTCTGCAGGAGCTTCCAGCTGCAGCATTCAGTTCAGTTTCTATTCAGTCTGACTGAGGGAGGTTTTTGTACGACCATTTTTCACTGTGTGAACAGATGCTGACTGTTGATATAGTGATTACTCTTACAGTAGTAAACTGCTGCATCTTCAGTCTGGACTCCACTGATGGTCAGAGTGAAGTCAGAGTTTGATCCACTGCCTGTAAAACGATCTGGAATCCCTGATGCTCGAGTGCTAATACAGTAAATAAGGAGTTTAGGAGTTTCTCCATCTCTCTGTTGGTACCAGGATAAATGGTGGCAGCTGTTATAATCATAAACATTCTGACTGGTCCTACATGTGATGGAGACGGAGCCTCCCACAGCAGACCTCACTGCTCCAGGCTGAGTCACTGTGACCTGACCTCTGGACTCTGAGGACACAGAGACAAAAAAGTAAAGCAGCGTCATGGTTTTGTGGGCTTCATTTCAGAGGGACGGATGTTGATAGAGGAGAGGAGTTTGATTCTCTGGACTTTACCTGTGAAGCAGCAGCAGAGGAGAGTCCAGATAGAGGACGCAGATCAAAGTCATGTTTTTCATGAGGAGGATTTCTGTGTCTTCTGTTGTCATGAAGGACAGCTGTCAGTCATCCAGTCTTCAACTCTCAGGACTATAAAGTCTCCCAGAGCACTGGAGCATGGTGCTGCTGATGCAAAGTGGCTCTCTATGGAAAATAAGTATGTTTATTTGAATACCATCTTTCATGAGCAGGCATCACAAAGTGCTTCACAATGAAATATAAAAAGCAAATAAAATACTGTGTTATGTACTTAAAGTGCAGACATCAAAGTAAAAACATAGGCAAAACAAATTAAAGTGAAGATACATATAGTTCTTGACCTGCACTTTACAAGTGTCCAAGTCCAATCAGAGAGTGTGCCAAAGTTTAGGAGCTATGACCTCTAACATAAAAGTCTCCTTTTGTCTTGAGCCTGAAGTGAAGAACAACCAACAAACCTGATCAGAGGACCTCAGATTCCTCCTGGTTGAACAGGGCTGCAGTAGCAGATCACAAGAATCTTGAATTGGATTTTGAATTGATGGGAGTCCAGTGAACAGAAAATGAAACTCGTGTTTCATGACACCTTTTTAAAGGTTTGGCTTAAAAGCTTGCTAGCATTGATTTTGACCACTTGAGATCGGATGGATGGATGAATGATGCGTGAATCACGTACAGGACTTTCATACAGGAGACTGATCTTCATCCTGCTAACATATGTTACATCATGTTAGGTATGTTAACTTATTCAGAGTTACTTATTTTAACCAAATGAGGAATTTTTACTTGAACCTAACCAGAAAGTTTTTGCACTGTTACTTTGAAAGTCTACCCAAATGTTGCATATTTATTGTTGCTAACTTTACTGTAGAAGGGTACCTGCAGCCTCACAGTTTGAAGCAGAGGGCCACTGACCAATGTGTTAACAGGAGATAACTTTAAAATGACTTAATGTCATGATAATAATTTGTTTGTATTTGTTATTGATCAACCAATAGAACTGTATTTTTCCCTGTCAGGGACTTCTTATGCAGCAGCTCACCAACCAGATCAAAAGATATAAACACAGTACATAAGAAGAAAGAAAAACACTGTTTATCACAACTAACAACATATCAAGACTGCAAGACTAAAAATGTAAATGTGCAATGATAATAAATACATTAATAAATAAATAAACAATTGAAAAAGGTACACAGTGTAATCACAGCATAACAATATAACACTTGGACACATCAAAGTCGAACATATTTTAAATTCACCACTTCATAAAAATGTGAAAGTGTGAATCACAGCTGTGGTTCTGTTCTGAACCCTGAAGGAGAGACAGCAGTGTCCTCTAACATATGACAAGGTAGACACCTTCTTTACAACTTCTGCAGCTGTCAGTGTACATGCTGAACAGTTACAGGGATCAGACACACTGTTGAGGTGAGTCAGTGCATATTACTACAGTTTCATATAAACAGACGTTCACTGGAACCTTCTGATGACAAACAAAAAAATCTAAAAGCCACAAAACAAGTTGATGAGACACATTAAAATCAGAAAGTTGTGGCTGCATATTGGTCAAAGAAAAGTCAGCACTGCTTTCTATTCTGCTTTATCTTTTCATGTGTAACCAAAATCATTTTGTGTTGAACTTTCACCTTTGGACACCCGAGGCAAGGTCAGGAGGGGATACTTGGGAGGTGGGAGGGTACTTTGTTGTTGAAAGGTTGAAGAGAAGTGAAAATATCTTTCATTGTACACTGGTGTGACTTGAATCTGCCTTTCAATAAAAAAAATATTTAAAACAAAGAAAATTCAGCAAACTAAAGCATGACATGGGTCATAGGCTCCTCCAGATGTTTGTAAACAGTCCTTAGGATGAAGAGCTTGGTGTGTACCTTTAACTGACTGCTGGGCAAATCAGGGACCATGTTTTCTATGATAGCTGTGACCACTGAGTGAAAAAAATCAAAAATCTTTAAAACAATTTTACACAAATTCAAATAAGAATACTCTGGTAATCCTTAACTTGTTTATGATTAGTTCTCTGTGGAACTGCTACCACCTGAGTGGATTTATATATTCTGAGAACATGACTGCAAGTAAAACTTCTGTAATAAGGTAACACTTCACAGACTCTTTATAATCCAGTACAGTTATTACAATACTGCACTATGAGACAAGAAACACAACAAAAGAATATTGGATCTCTAAGAAGTTGTACATTTCAAAACAAGAGTAAAACAGACTAAAAGCATACAGATCAGACATCTGGATACTGTTTATATTTAATTACTGGGCTGTGTGTGTGTGTGTGGTTGTGTATCTGTGTGTGTCCTCAGTGAAGTGTATCAGTCTCTGCAGGAGCTTCCAGCTGCAGCAGTAAATTCAGTTTCTGTTCAGTCTGACTGAGGGAGGTTTTTGTATGACCATTTTTCACTGTGTGAACAGAGCTTTACTGTTGATAACATGCCCACCCATACAGTAGTAAAGTGCTGCATCTTCAGTCTGGACTCCACTGATGGTCAGAGTGAAGTCAGAGTTTGATCCACTGCCTGTAAAACGATCTGGAATCCCTGATTGTAGAGTGTTTGCATTGTAAATGAGCTTTTTAGGAGTTTCTCCTTCTTTCTGTTGGTACCAGGCTAAACGTTGGTTGTTGTTATGAACATGAACATCCTGACTGGTCCTACATGTGATGGAGACGGAGCCTCCCACAGCAGACCTCACTGCTCCAGGCTGAGTCACTGTGACCTGACCTCTGGACTCTGAGGACACAGAGACAAAAACATAAAGCAGCGTCATGGTTTTGTGGGCTTCATTTCAGAAGGACGGATGTTGATAGAGGAGAGGAGTTTGATTCTCTGGACTTTACCTGTGAAGCAGCAGCAGAGGAGAGTCCAGATGAGGACGCAGATCAAAGTCATGTTTTTCATGAGGAGGATTTCTGTGTCTTCTGTTGTCATGAAGGACAGCTGTCAGTCATCCAGTCTTCAACTCTCAGGACTATAAAGTCTCCCAGAGCACTGGAGCATGGTGCTGCTGATGCAAAGTGGCTCTCTATGGAAAACAAGTCAGTGTGTTTATTTGAATAACATCTTTCATGAGCAGACATCACAAAGTGCTTCACAATAAAAGACATCAAGACAAATAAAAGACAGAGGAATAGACTTGACATGCAGACATCAGTGTAAAAAACATAAGGCAAGACAAATTAAAGCAATAAATGGGTCTACAATTGCCTTTTAAAGTTGTCAGGAGTTGTGATCTCAGTCACATCATCTCCTTTTGTCTTTGTCTTTCTTGAAAGCCTGGCTCATAGAAACAACTACATTGCAAAAAGGAAGTTAAACAGAAGAAAAAGATGAGCCAAGACTTTCCAGCACCTGCTGAACAAAACCAGGAAGATCAAAAATAAGAACTTCCATTTTGTTGAAAAAATTCTGCCATTCAATCTTTTATAATTTGAGGTAATTTAGTAGAACAGGCAGATTTTGAGGCTCATTCAAAATATATAACTGAATATCGTCTGTATAACAATGGTAGGAGATACCTTTGAAATGACTTATTTTCGGCCTGACAAAAATCATGTACAATGCAAACAGCATCAGACCCAGGACAGAACACCACTGAACAGAGGTTCAGTTTGATGAGACAACATTTGAACAGAGAAAGCTTTGTTTGAAAGGTAAGAGAGGAACATTTCTGATCCAGAGATAGCCAACCACTGGCTGAGCCTCTCAATCAATCACCACTAAGATCTAATACCAATACAGAACATCCTCCTGCACCATCATTCATTAACAGGTCGGTACTCTGGGAAGAGCTGTTCATGTTGAATGTAATCGATGGAAACCAGGTTCAGAAGTCTTGTTCTTATCTGAGACAGCTGGAAGCTGCTTATCAACAACTTTTTCTAAGAACTCAGCTACAAAAGATTAATTTGAAAAGACATGTAATTCTGTAAAAAACAATCATCAAGATTTGTTTTTTGAGAAGTTGTCCAACAGCAGATTGTTTGAATGACTATGTCAACAAGTCATTGATTATTGAGAGCACACAAGGATCAAAGGAACCAAGAACATTTTTTAATAAAATGGGTACACTGTCAAGGGACTTCAGGACGTTTTCACATCACTAACCAGGATTGTTTAGTTCTTAAAGTGAAAAAAATCACAAAATATATATTTTTTAAAAGCTGCTTAGATTGGTTTGATGGTAAATTAAAATACCACAAAAGGAATGTATATGACCAAATTGAATCCTTTGTAGCAGTTTTCTTGTTCTTTTAAACTACTAAAAATACTGAAAGAAGGCCAGAATATAATGAATGGAATTCACTATTTGTTAGAGGTGATTTAAAAAGTGACCAAGAGGTCATTACAAGTCATTTTTGTTTTTTCTCTTTTATATTGTTGAGCTTCAAAAGTTTACACAAGATTGTATTTTGTGTGACTTCAAAGAATGTATATGTTTTTATCGGTGAACTCTGATCATGATGCTGATTTGTGTCTCTTTTTTTTCTTTTAACTGGAAATAGTTGAGATAACTGTGTTCAGTATGAGGCTGAGATCAGGATCAAGACTTTTCTCTATCTAGTGTCTCAGGTTCGGCTGTTTTTGATCAGAACATTGAATCATGATGGGATATGAAAAGATAATGAGAGAGTGTGAACCAGAAAGTAATTTGATTTCTAACAACAATGTTTTTTGTCATTAAACTTTTGAGACGTGTTCATAGCTTCTTAAAGCAACAATGAGGAAATGTTCAAGACTTCATGTGTGTGTTCTCAGTGAAGTGTATCAGTCTCTGCAGGAGCTTCCAGCTGCAGCAGTCACTTCAGTTTCTGTTCAGTCTGACTGAGGGAGGTTTTTGTACGACCATTTTTCACTGTGTGAACAGATACTGACTGTTGATGTGATGTCGACTCTGACAGTAGTAAACTGCTGCATCTTCAGTCTGGACTCCACTGATGGTCAGAGTGAAATCAGAGTTTGATCCACTGCCTGTAAAACGATCTGGAATCCCTGATACTCGAGTGCTAGCAAAGTAAATGAGGAGTTTAGGAGTTTCTCCATCTCTCTGTTGGTACCAGGCTAAAAAGTGTTTGTTGCTAGAAACTTCAACATTCTGACTGGTCCTACATGTGATGGAGACGGAGCCTCCCACAGCAGACCTCACTGCTCCAGGCTGAGTCACTGTGACCTGACCTCTGGACTCTGAGGACACAGAGACAAAAACATAAAGCAGCGTCATGGTTTTGTGGGCTTCATTTCACAGGGACGGATGTTGATAGAGGAGAGGAGTTTGATTCTCTGGATTTTACCTGTGAAGCAGCAGCAGAGGAGAGTCCAGATGAGGACGCAGATCAAAGTCATGTTTTTCATGAGGAGGATTTCTGTGTCTTCTGTTGTCATGAAGGACAGCTGTCAGTCATTCAGTCTTCAACTCTCAGGACTATAAAGTCTCCCAGAGCACTGGAGCATGGTGCTGCTGATGCAAAGTGGCTCTCTATGGAAAATAAGTGAATATGTTTATTTGAATAAGATCTTTCATGAGCAGACATCACAATGTGCTTCATCATGAAATATAAAAAGCAAATAAAATATAGTGTTACAGACTTGAAATGCAGTGATCAAGACAACAAAAAAAAAAAAAAAAAAAAAAAAAAAACAGAAAAAAACATACAGCAAGACAAATTAAACAGAGGAACCAAATGGTTTTTGAGCTGTCCAAATCCAATCAGAGAGAGCTCCAAAGTTTAGGAGCTACAACCTCAAACTGACATGAACTGACATAGCTACTGTTTTCAAACTATGACCCTTTATGTAAACTTATAGCATCATTTTTGGATGTGCCACTCTGTTATGTTTCCATGTGCTGTTGAAGTCAGATGACTTGGTTTAGAGAGCATGAAAATCTGTGTATGGTGGAAGTGGGGTGGATGGAAGGGTCGGTCAAACACTGGACTTTCTACACAAGAGACTGGTTTTCATGTTGTGTTAAACCAAGTTATGCAACTTACGTAAGTTATGTTACATATGTTAACTTAGATTACATTATGTTATGTTAGGTATCTAAACTAAAGCAATGTAGAGTTAATTATTTTAAACAAACACTGATCTTTTCCTGAATGTATCAAAATATTTTCTGTGCCTTTACTTTGAAAGTCTACCTGGATGTTACATATTTATTATTGCTAACTTGACTGCAGAAGGGTACCCGCAGGGTCACAGTTTGAAGCAATGGGCCACTGACCAATGTGTTAACAGGAGATACCTTTAAAATGACTTAATGTCTGTCTGAAAGGAGGCATGTACAATGTAAACAGCAGTGGACCCAGTATAGAACCTTGTGGAACACCACGACAGAGATTCAGTTGATGAGTCATAGTTCAACTTCAAAATTAACATAAAAAAAACTTCAAAACCTAAAATAACTTCAAAAATGGCTCATAGTTCTGGGACACAGAAAAATCTATTTTTGAGAAGTAGCTGAATCAGCAGCTTGTTTGAAATAAACTGAGACACAAAATGTCAATTAATTATTGTGTATCAGCAGAAAACAAGGACCAATGCAACCAATGAAGAATTTTAAACAAAGAAGTTGGTACAATGTCAAGGCCAGGGGACTAAATTTTTTATATTTCTAACCAGATTGGTGAGCTGTTACTTTTGTCACTTATGTTTTTTAACTCTTTAAAACTCCAGTTGATATTGAGCTTTATAAGTTTGTATATGTAAAATTATATATGAAATGTCTACAGCTTTATTGGAGGAGCTTTGCTCATCATGCTGATCTGTGTCTTGAATCTTTCATTTAACTGGAAATAGTTGAGATAACTGTGATCAGTATGAAGCTGAGATCAAAGATCAGGACCAAGACTTTTCTCATCAACTGCTGATTGTTTTTGATCAGAACATGAGATTATAATGAGATATAGATGGATGATGAGAAAAATAATTTGATTTCCATTGTTGCTTTTGTTAAACCAACAAAAGTTCTCAGTGAAGTGTATCAGTCTCTGCAGGAGCTTCCAGCTGCAGCAGTCAGTTCAGTTTCTGTTCAGTCTGACTGAGGGAGGTTTTTGTACGACCATTTTTCACTGTGTGAACAGATGTTGACTGTTGATGTAATGTTCACTCTGACAGTAGTAAACTGCTGCATCTTCAGTCTGGACTCCACTGATGGTCAGTGTGAAGTCAGAGTTTGATCCACTGCCTGTAAAACGATCTGGAATCCCTGATTCTCGAGTGCTAATACAGTAAATGAGACGTTTAGGAGTTTCTCCATCTCTCTGTTGGTACCAGGCAAAACGATTGCAGTTGTCACTCGCAACATAAACATTCTGACTGGTCCTACATCTGATGGAGACGGAGCCTCCCACAGCAGACCTCACTGCTCCAGACTGAGTCACTGTGACCTGACCTCTGGACTCTGAGGACACAGAGACAAAAAACATAAAGCAGCGTCATGGTTTTGTGGGCTTCATTTCAGAGGGACAGATGTTGATAGAGGAGAGGAGTTTGATTCTCTGGACTTTACCTGTGAAGCAGCAGCAGAGGAGAGTCCAGATGAGGACGCAGATCAAAGTCATGTTTTTCATGAGGAGGATTTCTGTGTCCTTCTGTTGTCATGAAGGACAGCTGTCAGTCATCCAGTCTTCAACTCTCAGGACTATAAAGTCTCCCAGAGCACTGGAGCATGGTGCTGCTGATGCAAAGTGGCTCTCTATGGAAATGCTCTGACTGACTCCAACAGGGACTTGGATTATTCTCATGATGCTCTTTATCAATGGATCAAACAGTGCGTTGATTCAAATTGTGTCCTTACTCATTTGTTTGTGACTTATACATCTGATATTGAAAAATATCTGATAAATAATAACAATTGTTGAAGGCTTTGCAGTGTCAATAAAGTGACTAAAATTCACTCCAAAGAACAAAGGGGTTGAATTAAAAAAAATAACATTAATTTTCTACATTCTTATTGATTTAGTCCATGAAGAAACTCCACTGCATTTTGTTTCTGAAGGACATATTTTTAAAAATTTAAGATTTTGTATTTAGACTCAAGAAATCTGCTGATAATGTTTGGTTCAGTGTTTAATGTGCATGTTTATTACTAAACATTTATCCCACACTAATGATCTTAAATCAGTTTCAGAAAATTTATAATGAATCTTTAATGAGTTTGAAAAACTAGTTCAGTAGTTCATAACATTCATTTTTGGTTCAGCAGTGATGCCTGTCTGTTGCCATGGTTACTGAGCTCAGAGCGGAAATAGAGATATTTAAGAAGACCAACAGAGCTAAAAGCCTCCTCTACTGCAATCAACAGGATGGAGTTTAGTTTACCTCATGTGTACTTTATTAAAGTGATATTCCACCCAAAAATGAAAATTCACTCAATATCTACTACCTCTGTGCCGATGTGAGGATGGGTGAAGATCTTCAGTTCACAAAACAATCCTGGAGTTTCAGCAGAAAACAGGGTTGCAGTCAATGGCAGTGAATGGTGACCACGGATAAAAATAAGTGTCTGTGAGCCGCGACATTAAAATTTAACCACAAGACGCCATTTATGCCATGTTTTTAGCCGAAATGTCAACTGTAGCCTCCCAGGTCGATGTATCGCGAGACTTCGTATATCTCTTAATGTAATATATCTCATGTCTTTTGGGGTCAAATTTGAATGTCGCAGCTCACGGACACTTGGATTAGACCACACGAGCAGGATGGAGACATTTTGTGTTTGTTTTGTATTCTTTTTTTTACATTTTATCCGTGGTCACCATTCCCTGCTATTGTACCCGATTTGGCTGCAACCCTGTTTTCTGCTGAAACTCCAGGATTGTTTTGTGAAATGAAGATCTTCGCCCATCCTCACATTGGCATAAGAACGAGTAGATATTGAGTGAATTTTCATTTTGGGGTGGAATATCTCTTTAATCTCTGTATTTGCAGTGGATCGCGTCATCCCCCACCCTGACGGTGCTGCCCCCCTCCAGTGAGGAGCTGCAGCAGGGGAAGGCCACGCTCATGTGTCTGGCCAACAAGGGCTAGTTACTTTAATTACTTTACTTACTTTTCAAAAACATGATGCACAACCTGAATACGCTATAAAGCAATAGACCTTTCAGCCCAATTCTATTCTTTCTGTATATTCCATCATATAAAATTGAATGAAATGAAACAGTGTCTTTTTTAAAACTTGTTTTATTAGTTTCAATCTTTTAACTTTATGCACATGGCATCAAGCAAAAACTAAATTAAATGCAACAGTCTCTGACTTGAAGAAAATTGTTGAACATTTAAACCTATTTTCTGCACATTCCACCATATTTTAATAAAATAAAGCAAGTCTTTCTCCTGTTAACTTATATTTCTGCATATTCCAGCATATAACTTTCTTGGAGAAGTAATCAGTAATCAGTAACTAATTACTATTTCCAAGTAACTTGACCAACCCTGCTCTTAAGTCTATTTTCATCTGTTTAGCAGGAGAAGGGCCCTCGGAGGTTCACCTGGGGGAATTGGATGTGGTAGCCGCAGCGGGCATGTCAGTGGTGGGGGGGTGCGGGGGTTTCTCAGTGAGTTTCACATTCCTGTACCGGCTTGCTAGGTGCTTGCTCAGATTTGAGGTGGAATTTTTCGCTGTAGATAAAAGTTTTCTTTCCACGCAGAGTGTACAGCGGACGCTAATGTTTTTGTCACCTTTTACCGAGTCAAACTCAAAGTAATGTCGGCACTTCCAAGCATTAAACGCTGCATGGTCCTGCTCTCTCCCGCATCCATGTTGTCTCTTGTTGATCACTACACGTCTGTGTTGTTTACCACTGACGTCGCGCCGCTCATACGTCATTGTCACAAGACAGTCTCACAAAACAAAATCACGGTTTAGTAACGCAGTAACGCAGCCTGCTTGCGGGAAAGCAACAGTAATCTAATTACTGTTTTTGCAATTGTAATCCCTTACTTTACTCGTTACTTGAAAAATGTAATTGGATTGCAGTAACACATTACTTCTAACGCGTTACTGCCCATCAGTGTTTTTCACCTTGTGAACACCCACTGATTGTTGATGCTATGGAGACTTGTACAGTAATAAACTGCTGCATCTTCAGTCTGGACTCCACTGATGGTCAGAGTGAAGTCAGTGAAGTGAAGTGAAGTTTGATCCACTGCCTGTAAAACGATCTGGAATCCCTGATACTCTATAAGAGGCCCGAGTAATGAGAAGTTTAGGAGTTTGTCCATCTCTCTGTTGGTACCAGGCTAAGGTGTGGTAGCTGCTCCAAGTATGAACATTGTGACTGGTCCTACATGTGACTAAAACTCTCCCAGAGCACTGGAGCATGGTGCTGCTGATGCAAAGTGGCTCTCTATGGAAAGTAAGTCAGTATGTTTATTTGAATAACATCTTTCATGAGCAGACATCACAAAGTGCTTCAAAATAAAAGACAATAAAGCAAATACAAGAAAGCGGAACAGACTTCAATACAGACATCAAGCTAAAAACATAAGGCAAAACAAATTACACATAAAAAGTAAATGGTTATTGACCTGCATTTTACAAGTGTCCAAGTCCAATCAGAGAGAGCTCCACAGTTTAGTGGCTATGACCTCTAACATAAAAGTCTCCTTTTGTCCTGAGCCTGAAGTGTGGAACAACCAACAAACCCTGATCAGAGGACCTCAGATTGCTTCTGGTAGAACAGGGCAGCAATAGCGGTTCACAAGAATCTTGAATTGAATTTTGATTGATGGGAATCCAGTGAACAGAGAATAAGACTTGTGTTACATAAGACCTTTTTAAAGGTTTGGTATAAATGCTTGGTAGCATCAATTTTTACCTCTTGAGATGGGATGGATAGTTGATGGGTTAATCAAACACAGGACATCCACACAGGAAACTGATCTTCCTGTCCTGTGTGAAACTAAGTTACACAGCTTGCGTAAGTCACGTTACGTACAATAACTTATATTACATCATGTTCGAAAAGTTAACTTAAGCAATGCAGAGTTACTTAACCATGATTTTTTTTCCTGAACCCACCAGAAAGTTTTTGCACCTTTACTTTTAAAGTCTACCTGGATGTTATTATTGCTAACTTTAATGCAGAAGGGTACCTGCAGCCTCACATTTTGAAGCATAGGGCTGCTGATCAATGTGTTAGTAGGAGATACCTTTAAAATTACTTAAAGTTTGCCTGAAAGGAGACATGTACAATGTAAACAGCAGTGGACCCAGTAGAGAACCTTGTGGAACACCAAGACAGAGACTCAGTTGATGAGACACAGGTTTGAACAGACAAAGTCCTGTCTGAAAGGTTAGAGGAGAACACAGCTGATTCCTACACACTGACTGAGCCTCTCAATCAAGCAGCACTGAGATCTAATAGAACCAATACAGAACATCCTCCTGCATCATCAAGCACTAACAGATCATTTCAGACTCTGAGAGGAGCTGTTTCTGTTCAATGCAACCAATGAAAACCATGCAACCACTTTTTCTAACACCTAAGCTACAAAAGGTAACTGTACTTCTGGGGCACAGAAGGGTTAAAATCTGTTTTTTGAGAAGTGATTGAAACAGCAGCTTGTTTAAAATAAGATGAGACATGAGCAGATGTCAATGAGTTGTTGAACATAGAGAGCAAACAAGGACCAATGGAACCAATAAAAACTTTAAACAAAGAAGTTGGTACGATGTCAAGGCCAGGGGACTAAATTTATTACATTTCTGACCAGATTGGTGAGCTGTTACTTTTGTCACTTCTGTCTTTTATCTCTTTAAAACTCCAGTTGATATTGAACTTTATAAGTTTGTATATGTAAAGTTATATGTCTACGGCTTTATTGGATGAGCTTTGATCATGATGCTGATCTGTGTCTTCAATTTTTTTTAGGGGGAAATAGTTAAGATAACTGTGATCAATATGAAGCTGAGATCAAAAATCAGGACCAAGACTTTCCTCATCAGTTGCTGATGTTTTTGATCAGAACATGAGATTATAATGGGATATAGATGGATGTTAATAAAGTGTGAAAGGGAAAGTAATTTGATTTCCACCCAGATTTCTTTTTGTCATTAAACTTGTTTTGATACTTGTTCATAGTTTGAAAGTCCTGTCTGAAAGGTCAGAGGAGAACACAGCTGATCCAGAGATTCCTACACACTGCCTGAGCCTCTCAATCAAGCAGCACTGAGATTATGATGGGATATAGATGGATAATGAGAAAGTAATTTGATTTCCACCCAGATTGTTTTTTGTCATTAAAATTGTTCTGATACATGTTCATAGTTTGTTAAAGCAACAATGAGGAAATGTTCAAGACTTCATGTGTGTGTCCTCAGTGAAGTGTATCAGTCTCTGCAGGAGCTTCCAGCTGCAGCAGTCAGTTCAGTTTCTGTTCAGTCTGACTGAGGGAGGTTTTTGTACGACCATTTTTCACTGTGTGAACAGATGGTGATTGTTGATGTAATGTTGACTCTTACAGTAGTAAACTGCTGTATCTTCAGTCTGGACTCCACTGATGGTCAGAGTGAAGTCAGAGTTTGATCCACTGCCGGTAATACGACCTGGAATCCCTGATACTCGAGTGCTAGCACAGTAAATAAAAAGTTTAGGAGTTTCTCCATCTCTCTGTTGGTACCAGGCAAAACGGTTGCAGTTGTCACTCGCAACAAAAATATTCTGACTGGTCCTGCATGTGATAGAGACGGAGCCTCCCACAGCAGCCCTCACTGCTCCAGACTGAGTCACTGTGACCTGACCTCTGGACTCTGAGGACACAGAGACAAAAACATAAAGCAGCGTCATGGTTTTGTGGGCTTCATTTCAGAGGGACGGATGTCGATAGAGGAGAGGAGTTTGATTCTCTGGACTTTACCTGTGAAGCAGCAGCAGAGGAGAGTCCAGATGAGGACGCAGGTCAAAGTCATGTTTTTCATGAGGAGGATTTCTGTGTCTTCTGTTGTCATGAAGGACAGCTGTCAGTCATCCAGTCTTCAACTCTCAGGACTATAAAGTCTCCCAGAGCACTGGAGCATGGTGCTGCTCATGCAAAGTGGCTCTCTATGGAAAATCAGTCAGTATGTTTATTTGAATAACATCTTTCAAGACCAGACATCACAAAGTTCTTAACAATGAAAGACCAAAAGACTAATAAAAGACAGAGTAATAGACTTAAAATACAGACATCAAGCTTACAACATAAGGCAAAACAAATTAAACAGAAAAAACAAATGGTTTTTGATCTGCATCTTACAAGTGTCCAAGCGCAATCAGAGAGAGCTCCAAAGTTTATGAGCTTTGACCTCAAACACACAGTTTCCTTTTGTCTTGAGCCTGAAGTGAAGAACAACCAACAAACCCTGATCAGAGACCTCAGATTCCTGCTGGTAGAACAGGGCAGCAGCAGCAGATCACAAGAATCTTGAATTGAATTTTGAATTTATAGGAGTCCAGTGAACAGAAAATAAGACTCGTGTTATATGACATCTTTTTAAAGGCTTGGTTTCAAAACATGGCAGCATTGATTTTGACCATTTGAGATGGGGTGGATGGATGGATGGGTGGATGGATGGATCAAAACAAGTTGCGTAACTTGCGTAAGTCATGTTACGTACATTAACTTATGTTACATTATGTTAAGTATGTTAACTTAAGCAATGTAGAGTTACTTATTTTAACCAAACCTTGATTTATTCATGAACCGGACCAAGTAGTTTTTGTTTCTTTACTTTGAAAGTCTACCCAGATGTTGCATATTTATTATTGGTAATGTTACTGCAGAAGGGTACCTGCAGGGTCACAGTTTGAAGTGTAGGACCACTGACCATTGTGTTAGTGGGAGACACCTATAAAATGATTTAATGTCTGTCTGAAAGGAGACATGTACAATGTAAACAACAGTGGACCCAGTACAGAACCTTGTGAAACACCACAACAGAGACTCAGTTGATGAGACATAGTTTTGAACAGAGAAAGTCCTGTCTGAAAGGTCAGAGGAGAACACAGCTGATCCAGAGATTCCTACACACTGCCTGAGCCTCTCAATCAAGCAGCACTGAGATTATGATGGGAATAAAGATGGATAATGAGAAGTAATTTGATTTCCACCCAGATTGTTTTTTGTCATTAAAATTGTTCTGATACATGTTCATAGTTTCTTAAAGCAACAATGAGGAAATGTTCGAGATTTTTAATGCGTGTTCTCAGTCTCTGCAGTAGCTTCCAGCTGCAGCAGTCACTTCAGTTTCTGTTCAGTCTGACTGAGGGAGGTTTTTGTACGACCATTTTTCACTGTGTGAACACCCCACTGACTGTTGATATTATGTATACCCCTGACAGTAGTAAATTGCTGCATCTTCAGTCTGGACTCCACTGATGGTCAGAGTGGGAAATCAGAGTTTGATCCACTGCCTGTAAAACGATTTTCAATCCCTGATACACGATGGCTAGCATAGTAAATGAGGAGTTTATGAGTTTCTCCATCTCTCGGGTTGGTACCAGGCTAAACAATGGTTGCCATTGTCATGAACATCCTGACTGGGTCCTACATGTGATGGAGATGGAGCCTCCCACAGCAGACCTCATTTGCTCCAGACTGAGTCAGTGTGACCTGACCTCTGGACTCTGAGGACACAGAGACAAAAACATAAAGCAGCGTCATGGTTTTGTGGGCTTCATTTCAGAGGGAGGGATGTTGATAGAGGAGAGGAGTTTGATTCTCTGGACTTTACCTGTGAAGCAGCAGCAGAGGAGAGTCCAGATGAGGACGCAGATCAAAGTCATGTTTTTCGTGAGGAGGATTTCTGTGTCTTCTGTTGTCATGAAGGACAGCTGTCAGTCATCCAGTCTTCAACTCTCAGGACTATAAAGTCCCCCAGAGCACTGGAGCATGGTGCTGCTGATGCAAAGTGGCTCTCTATGGAAATGCTCTGACTGACTCCAACGGGGGACTTGGATTATTCCATGATGTGATTTATCTTTGGGGATCAATCAATTATTGGAATATTTATTAGGAATTTTTGCTTACTTATTACACTAATTTATATGATTCTGGCTTATTTTTTACTTTACTGTTTTATTTCCAAATCTGTCTTTTCTTTTTGATTTTTTTCCCAGACAAATTATGAAAAAATTTTATTGGAGGACCAATATTTTTAAAACAAAAACATACATTCTGGAAGTTTGTGGTTATTGTCACTTTTGACATCAGCTGATAAAAATGTAACAAACAGAGGCTAATTTTGGTGAGTTTGTTTGTGTCAGAGTCAGAGAGCCGTGTCTCTCTACAGTCAGAGGTTTTTGTACGGCGACTCAATGAGTTTGTATCACTGTGGTGGACTTTTGGTGGAGGAACCAGACTGATGTTGGAAGTAAGTCAAATATTTACCTTTTTTTTTCATGTTTTTAGGAGTAAATCTGTCCCTTTTGTTGCCTTCATATTCAGCGTATCAGGAAAAAATACTTGATTTTCTCAATCAATGTTTGATTTTTGCAGTAATATTTTGCACTAGCAAAGTTTGCCTCAAGGATAGAATTTTTCAAAAATTATTTTCAGTCATAAAAAGTGTTAAGCCAGCCCAACATAATATTATTTCAAACTTTAATAGTTGGCTGCATCTTGAGGGTTTGTAGGTTTAGTTCAGTCTGTCAGAGTCAGAGAGCCGTGTCTCTCTACAGCAGAGGTTTTTTTGTACGGCGACTCAATGAGTTTGTATCACTGTGGTTGGACTTTTGGTGGAGGAACCAGACTGGATGTTGGAAGTAAGTTTTCCTGAACAAATACTAAATAAAATATTGTCAAGTTAATGTTTTAAATTCATATTTTTGAATGTTTGAGGCAGATAAATACATTTTAATTTTAAAACTCTTTTATAATTCATGTTGTTATTTCTCCTCATTTACCATGGACACTAACTCAGCTGCTTAACTTTTTGTCATAAATACTTTTGATGCTGAAATTTAAAAACTGTTGAAAGTGAAAAGCAAAAATTCCTATGATGAAAACTTTTTAAGATTACTTTAGTATTTTACATGTTCATGATAAATGTTTTTCAGTTGATTAAGATTCAATTATTCAAAACAAAACTGAAGTGAAGATAAATACAGATATTGAAATTGGGGTAAAAATCTGTGATCTCTTAATTGTTTCATCTTGTGTCACTTTTTGAAAATCTTTTAAACTGTTTGATGTGATAAATTTAAAACCACATGAAGAAAAATTTGATTGGAGCCAGTTAATTTTCTGTATGTGTTTATGTTTCCACTAAACAGTTTAAAGTCATGTATAGTTCAGCTGTAGGATGATTTTGCTGATAAAGTTTGATATATTTTATCTCCAGTGTAGTTTGATATATTTCAGCTCAATTCTGTATGATGATTCTCCTCTGTGCTGATATGCATGAGAGGCTTCTTAAAGGGAAGTGAAACAATTTTGAGTGAGGGGACTGGTGGAGCGGAAAAAACATGTGACAGAAACTCCTTAAAGGAGAAAATCAACTGTCCCCACAGTAAAGGTGTCCAATTGTCTGCGCTTGATTGAAAAGCTGTGTGGTCCCTGTCCTCTAAGCTGATTGGTGTCTCCTAGGTGATGCCCGTCCCCCCCCTGACGGTGCTGCCCCCCTCCAGTGAGGAGCTTGCAGCAGGGAAGGCCACGCTCATGTGTCTGGCCAACAAGGGCTTCCCCTCAGACTGGAGTCTGTCCTGGAAGGTGGACGGCAGCAGCAGCAGCAGCAGCTGGGAGGAGAGCAAGAGCCGCGTGGTGCTGGAGAGAGGACGGCCGCTACAGCTGGAGCAGCACCCTGAGGCTCCCTGCAGACCAGTGGAGGACGGGGGGGCTCTGTGACCTGTGGAGGCCACCCAGGGCTCCCAGACCCACTCTCAGAGACACTGAGGAGAGACCAGTGTTCCCAGTCCTGACCTGACTCACTGGGACTCTGATACTGGTTTTGCTCTGCTCTCAGTCTGCTCTCTCTCTCTCTCTGGTTCTCTCTTTCTCTTGTCACATTTTTTCAGCATCAATAGGGTTCTTGCTTGTGTTGATATTTTTCGACATTTAATCAATAAATATTCATGTGGATCATAAAAGTGACATGTCTTTTGAATTTGTTACTTGACAAAATTAAATATCAGGAATATTCATATTGATACACAAAGTATTTTTTTTTTCCAGATTACTGTTTAATGATTTTAAGTTTGTGGCTTTCCCAGCACAGTTTTGATCTATATTAACATTGGTAAGATCGCCCATTGTTCACATTTAATCTATGTTCTTACTGATGTTACCCATGAAGAATATCCACATGTCATGATCTATATTGGGGTTAAAGTTCCCTGAGAAATTTTTCAAAGATATGAATTTAAATGAGAATGATTTGGGGTATTAGAAATAAAAAGTAGGGTACAAATCTGCATTAAGTAATATAACATGAATCGAAATTGGGTTTTTAAAACAAATAATGTTTTCAGTGAGCCTGTGTAACTTCACCAGAAGACTCTACATGTGATGAGGGGATAATGAGTGATTTTTTTTATTTTTTCTGTCAGCAGAATTACTGGATGAAGTCTTGTGTTCCATAAACAGAAATAACAAAGATAGCATAATTTACAGGGATTTCAAATATTCATTTTTTTAAAATATGATACCACTAAAAAAACATTTTATTATGCCTTACATTTTTCTTTTTTCCCTTTGCCCACCATAAATACTTCACTAGAGTAACACAGTACAGTAGGTCAACTATTAATAACATCATCACAAACACTTTAAATGCTTGTGCTGAATTGGGTGTGGTGCTCTCTGACATCACTGATCATTTTCCTATCAAACGCTTCATTGTGTAGTCAGTAAGTATATAGTTTTACATCTATGAAATCACAAAAAAGCCCTTTAAATGACAGAAACTTGCAGCAACTGCAATGAAACCCTGCAAGCCAACAAGGGATAGATTTATGAATTGCAAAGATCCTGATACTCGTTCTGATACACTGACTAATGAGATTCCAGAATCCATTTGGTGCAACTTCCCATGAAGAACTGTTACATGCGTTCATAGAACAAAATCCTGGCTTACTAATGCAATATAAAATCCATCAGACCTGAAATGAAAAAGTCTGAGATGTTGAAACAGATTTTTTGAAGGAAAGCAACTGGAAGTTCAAATCATGATAACATAAGTCTTGTAAATCTTTGTAAATACCATATATCTTGAAGATGAATATGTAAACTTAACTTTAACCATAAGAAAAGTTGAATTTAAGATGTTCCTGTGTGTGTGTGTGTGTTGTGTGTAGTGTGTGTGTGTGTGTGTGTGTGTGCGCGCAAGCGCTTGTGTGTGTGTTCTCAAGTGAAGTTTTATCAGTCTCTGCAGGAACTTCCAGCTGCAGCAGTCACTTCATTTTCTGTTCAGTCTGACTGAGGGAGGTTTTTGTACGACGCTTTTTCACTGTGGTGAACATTGCTGATTGTTGATGACATGTTCACTCTTACAGTAGTAACTGCTGCATCTTCAGTCTGGACTCCACTGATGGTCAGAGTGAAGTCAGAGTTTGACCCCACTGCCTGTAAAACGATCTTCAATCCCTGAATATCGAATTTTAGCAAGGTAAATGAGCAGTTTAGGAGTTTCTCCATCTCTCTGTTGGTACCAGTATAAATGGTTAGAACCACGAACTTTCTGACTGGTCCTACATGTGATGGAGATGGAGCCTCCCACAGCAGACCTCACTGCTCCAGCTGAGTCAGTGTGACCTGACCTCTGGACTCTGAGGACACAGAGACAAAAACATAAAGCAGCGTCATGGTTTTGTGGGCTTCATTTCAGAGGGACCGGATGTTGATAGAGGAGAGGAGTTTGATTCTCTGGACTTTACCCTGTGAAGCAGCAGCAGAGGAGAGTCCAGATGAGGAACGCAGATCAAAGTCATGTTTTTCATGAGGAGGATTTCTGTGTCTTCTGTTGTCATGAAGGACAGCTGTCAGTCATCCAGTCTTCAACTCTCAGGACTATAAAGTCTCCCAGAGCACTGGAGCATGGTGCTGCTGATGCAAATGGCTCCTCTATGGAAATGCTCTGACTGACTCCAACAGGGACTTGGATTATTCTCATGATGTGATTTATCATTGGATCAATCAATTATTGGAATATTTATTAGGAATTTTTGCTTACTTTATTACACTTAATTTATATGATTCTGGCTTACTTTTTACTTTACTGTTTTATTTCCAAAGCTGTCTTTTCTTTTTGATTTTTTTTGCCAGACAAATTATGACAAATTTTATTGGAGGACCAATTTTTTTAAAACAAAAACATACATTCTGGAAGTTTGTGGTTATTGTCACTTTTGACATCAGCTGATAAAAATGTAACAAACAGAGGCTAATTTTGGTGATTTTTGTTTGTGTCAGAGTCAGAGAGCCGTGTCTCTCTACAGTCAGAGGTTTTTGTACGGCGACTCAATGAGTTTGTATCACTGTGGTGGATTTTTGGGGTGGAGGAACCAGACTGGATGTTGGAAGTAAGTCAAATCTTTGCCTTTTCTATGATTTTGGGAAGCTAATTTCTTTTATTCACTTTGAATTCAGCCTATCAGGTAAAATAGTTGCATTATCTATATTAATTTATATTTTTAAGTAATGTTTTGCCCTAGACAA
Organism: Lutjanus argentimaculatus; assembly: GCA_034769285.1. Taxonomy (NCBI): domain Eukaryota; kingdom Metazoa; phylum Chordata; class Actinopteri; order Lutjaniformes; family Lutjanidae; genus Lutjanus; species Lutjanus argentimaculatus. The sequence continues at coordinate 28,657,221 of JAWZSL010000008.1, forward strand.
AGTCCACTTCAACAATCAAAATTCAAAAGTCTATTGGTATAAATATAAAATATTAAGCCAGACAACGTAATATTATTTCAAACTTTAATAGTTGGCTGCATCTTGAGGGCTTGTATGTTTAGTTCAGTCTGTCAAGTCGGGAGAGCCGTGTCTCTCTACAGTCAGAGGTTTTTTGTACGGCGACTCAATGAGTTTGTATCACTGTGGTGGACTTTTTGGTGGAGGAACCAGACTGGATGTTGGAAGTAAGTTTCTTAACAACTACTACATAAAATATTGTCAAGTTAATGTTTTAAATTCATATTTTTGAATGTTTGAGGCAGATAAATATATTTTAATTTAAACTCTTTTATAATTCATGTTTTACTACTCCTCATTTACCATGGACACTAACTCAGCTGCTTAACTTTTTGTCATAAATACTTTTGATGCTGAAATTTAAAATTGTTGAAGTGAAAAGCTAAAATCTTATGATGAAAACTGTTTAAGATTACTTTAGTATTTTACATGTTCATGATAAATGTTTTTCAGTTAATTAAGATTCAATTATTCAAACAAAACTGAAGTGAAGATAAATACAGATATTTGAAATTGTGTAAAATCTGTGATCTCTTAATTGTTTCATCTTGTGTCACTTTTTGAAAATCTTTTAAAACTGTTTTGATGATGATGATTTAAAAACTACATGAAGAACATTTGATTGGAGCCAGTTAATTTTCTGTATGTGTTTATGTTTCCGCTAAACAGTTTAAAGTAATGTATAGTTCAGCTGTTGGATGATTTTGCTGATAAAGTTTGATATATTTTATCTCCAGTGTAGTTTGATATATTTCAGCTCATTCTGTATGATGATTCTCTCTGTGCTGATATGCATGAGAGGCTTCTTAAAGGGAAGTGAAACAATGTGTGAGTGAGTGACTGGTGGAGCAGAAAAAACATGTGACAGAAACTCCTTAAAGGAGAAAATCAACTGTCTCACAGTAAAGGTGTCCAACTGTCTGCTGCTTGATTGACAGCTGTGTGATCCCCGTCCTCTAAGCTGATTGGTGTCTCCTGGTGATGCCCGTGCCCACCCTGACGGTGGGCCCCCTCCAGGGAGGAGCCTGCAGCAGGGGAAGGCCACGGCTCATGTGTCTGGCCAACAAGGGGCTTCCCCTCAGACTGGAGTCTGCTTGGAAGGTGGACGGCAGCACAGCAGCAGCAGCTGGGAGGAGAGCAGGAGCCGCGTGGTGCTGGAGAAGGACGGCCGCTACAGTGGAGCAGCACCCTGAGGCTCCCTGCAGGACCAGTGGAGGACGGGGCTCTGTGACATGTGGAGGCCACCCAGGGCTCCCACCTCCACTCTCAGAGACACTGAGGAGAGACCAGTGTTCCCAGTCCTGACCTGACTCCTGGGACTCTGATACTGGTTTTTATACTGCTCTCAGTCTGCTCTCTGCAACCCTTCTCTCTCTGTTTATCTCTTTCTGTCCCTCACTAACTCCTGATTAGATGTTTCATTGATAAGTTTGTTTGCTTGTCGTAATTTTTTATCATTTTGATGCAATAAAGAAGTTTCATTGAATCAGTTGTTTCATTTGTTATTGGAAAAGACAGATGTTGCTGTCCTTGTTTCCCTTAAATCCAAATATTGTTTATGGAGTATTTACATTTTTGCATATTGCACATTACAAATATACTATATATATATCTCCTATTTTACACTACTTCACAACTGTTTTTTTAAACCACAGGCAATATAAGGGTAGCATGTAGGAATGCTAGTCGTTGTTCCCCTCTAGTGGTCAGGAGTAATAACTCCACAGTGATCATGGGTGCAATGATAAATAAAATTTGAGAGCTGTCCCTAAAATAATATTTACAATACAATAAAAACACACCTAAACTTAAATAAAATAATATAGCACACTACTGCTACCGCTACATACTCACTACTATAATATACCTACACTAAAATAATATGCTATAAATTTTAAAAAGAATAAAAAATATTGCTACTTTTTTAAAAATATATCTTCACTATAAAATAATACAGCTTCACTTAAAATAAAATAATATAGTTTTTACTAAAATAATACAGCTTGTTTGCATTAATGAGAGAATTAAAGAGCAGACATTTAAAAATAAGCAAAGTCACTTTTCCTCGTACTAATCACTTTAAATGCAGTAATTCATATAAAATAATTCATTTACTTTTGAGATAGTAACTAGTAACTGTACATAATAACTAAATTTTCAGTAACTTGCCTAACACAGATTATTGTAAGACTGATCAACATTGTGAATGTTTGTGTTGAAAAAGATTCAAAGCTTGAGGCTTCAAATTCAGAAACAAACACAGAAACACGGTGACATCTGGTGGTTTGCAGGAGGTGTTACAGCCCTCAGGACCGGACTGAAGCTGATATTTACAGTTTTAATCTCATAGTGAGCAATAAAAGTCCAAGAAGCCTGCAGGTGTATTTGACCAGAAGTGCTGCATAAATATAGATGTTATTGTGCAGTGTCTCAATTTAAGGTTAAAAGATTAGAAATCAAGTTACCATCATCTGACTTCCACCAGAGTTTGATGAAGTTTAAAATCTGCTGATGCAGAAATAGTTGTAAACACTGACTTTCTCTGACTGATCTCATCTGCTTATTACACAACAAGGATTGTTTTGTCAGGGATCACACAGAAAGGCTGATGTGGTGCTTAAGTGCTAATCTATAATTTACTCTTTGACCGTTCCCTAATTGATTTTTATTATTGTTTATGTTGCTTTTACATTTCATGCTGGAACTTACAGCCAAATCACTCTGAATAAACATGTTTCAGCTTGTAGTTCTCTCTCAGTCTCTTTTACGCTTCATCCTTGTCTCACTTTTTCTCTAAACACATGAGTTTGCTCAGAGGCAAAGGAAGGGTTTTCTTTGAAATGCCCGAAGATGTCCAAATAGTTGTGCTTCATCCTTTCAAGTCCAAGTCGTTACGATTACAGATTGAGGGTGCTAAGAGGAAGTCAGTTGTCATTACAAACGCTGTGTTATATTAATGTTTTTTTGTATTAATTTGAATGGCCAGGATAACCATCTCATATCAACAGTTTATGTCAAAAGCAGGTCTATCCAACCATAATGACTTCCTTGTCTCAAAATAATGAAGACTTTATGAAAATTCATGTAATTTTGAGAAAATTTCTCATTCATTTTGAGATACTAAGTCATTATTTTGATAAGGATTCTATTATAGTGCTCAGCAGGGTCAGGTGTGAGGTTTTTTTCTGTCATATTGGCAGAACAGGCTTTCATAGATAAAGACATTTCATGGAGGACAAGCATGTCACGCCATGTTCAAGACATGGCATAAAATAGTATTCTGATATTTCAGGGTATTCTGCAATGAAAAACAATCTTGAATAACAAAACACAAAAAAAATGTTAAAAAAATTAATATATATATATATATATATTATATAATTACTCACAATAGCCGTTGGACTCTCTGTCGCTTGCATTGTTGTTACTTTTTCCTTTTTTTTTTTATATGATTCAGCCTCAGTTTGTTAGAGGGCTCCTTATACAGAGCTAGGTCGCTGACTCGCTACGCCAGTGTTGATGCTAAGCTAAACTCTGCTCACAGTTGACACCGACTCATCCAAAATCCTCTTGTGAGAAATTCTCAAATAATGTTCACATTAGACACAACTACAGCACAGATGAATTGCGGACTTTTGAAAAAGCACCAAACTTTTGAAAATTAGGAAATTTATTTAAAAGCGAAACATCAGCACAAAAAAGAAAGAGCAATACATTTGATTTGTACATTTATTTAGCCTAGTGTTCATCAGTCACAGTAAATAAGCAAAAGTTGGGTAGAGCCCCGTATTCATGTTAAATTATTTTTATCAATAGAACCTTCTGTGGGTATCAGACTGTGCTGGAAATAAATAAATCTACTGTGACCTCTGACAGCGTATAATCTGATCTGATGCACCTTAAAGCTGCCTTTAAATCCTTCACTCACAGAGTCAAACAGCAGATACTCTGCAGCCTATATCTACATTTTATTGTTCATCTACTTCGGCCCAACTGGCTTCATGAGCAACTTCATATTAATGCAACGGCCGCCAGCCGTTCGTCACTATCACTGTCTGTCCTGGGTCCACCACTTTTACCCTCGTTATCAACCCCTGTGGTATGAGGAATTTCATTATTAATGTTCCTGACCTGTCTTACTGAAGGAAGGAAACATTCTTAAGATTTATGTTGCAGTACATCTTTTATAAAGCATATGAGATATTATTTTCTGATGAGAGGAAATATAAACAATTAACTTAAACATTTATAAAATATTTAACATGTAATGTTTTCACTAACACGTGTCAGATAAAATAAGGTGATGCAGAAATGGTAATAAAAAAATGATCAAATGATAATGTTCATTTATGCACAAATGAACTTTTTAATTCCACTCTTTTCCATTTTGTCATTTGTTAATAGGTGGGTCCCCAGAAGAACAAAAAAAGTTTGCGAAACACTGATTCATATCTACAGAGGGCAAAGGTCCTCTGCAATCTGCAAGCTCACGCCACTAAACTCCTACACACTCGTCCTAAACGTGCACATAAACTTTGATGGCAACACATTTATTGCATCAGATATAAAGGAGGAGCAATTAGAATGAGCAGAGCAATATGGAAGAACAAAGCTGTGTGTAAGTTGTACAATTCCACGTGTTTTACTTTTGTCTTCGAATCCCATATGAGGAAACGGTTTCATCAGTCAGGTCTCTGGTAAATTCAAGTCTCTATCAGCCACTCAGTGCCTGTTCTCTACTGTAAGGTCACAAACATACTGTGTAGTCTCTCTCTCGCTCTCCCCCTCCACAACAATTGCCACCTCTAACTCTTATAAACAGTAAATACAGGAAACAGTCTTGAAAAAGTTATCTGCACAATAATGTGAAACATTTTAATCTGCTTAAAGTGGTCAGATCAGTAAAAGAAAAAAGTGTTTTACTTACAAGGTGTTGAGGTTTGGCTGAAATCAAAGACAAATAAAGTCAGTTAGTTCGGGAGTAGCCTAAAGTTGTAAATGTCAGAATACTTTCGTCACTTCCGCAATATGAAGATTAAAAAAATAATATCCCAGACATCCAACCATCAAATCTAACTGAATTAACTTAAATCTAAACCACATTATTCATTTCACTTAACAGATTATTCTGTTTGGGTCAATAGGGTGACACAAATCAGCGCTCTTATGCACAGAAAACAGCTTGTTCAGTAAAATAGTTGAGCAGCTGTTTTCATATTTGAACCTCTGCAATTTAACAGACAAAGGGACAAAGTGTCACTCGTGTCATGAAGGAAGCGCTTGATTTTATAGAGGGTGAAAAGTCATGCATGTGACTGGCCATATTTTCCTAATGCAGCCTCTTAATGCACCCACCCACAGTTAAATAATTGATTACTTCTGATATCACCCTGTGTCCAGGTGAGGACAGACAGGAGGGACATCTACAGTATTGAAACATCATGAATCATTCATGACATGATTAAATAAAGCACTACAAAAAATTTTAAACAAAGTATGTGTAAGATTTTTTTTCAAGTTTAGCAAACTATGACCAAGTACTGCAGACAAACTTACTGCGGGTTTTAATTTAATTAATTTTAATATTTTTTGAAGATATGATCACTTTGTTTTAACGCAAGTTTCAGGTTTAACCATGATGTCAGAAAAGTTTTTTTATTCTTATATTAATACACATGCACCGAAGCTTGCGTTTTCAATCTCTCTCACCTTTCTTCTTTTTGTAAATGATGAATCCAGGGCAGCCCAGAGGACGAGAGCAAAAACAACCGATGCAGCAGTGAAGGGGACGGTCACATCACTGGGCTCATCTGTTAACACTAAAACAATCGAGGACAAAATAAATCGCCAGCATTTTTGAAAGAATAACTTTTATTTCAATACCTACAGAATATTCGTTCTATGAATATGTTAACAAGGAATATATAAAAAAAAAAGAACAGATCTTCTAGTTTCAGACACGAAAAAAACATTCGTTAAGCTTTATTCATTCTTTTTTTTATAAGCAAATGATTTTTTGTTTGAGGGCATTTTTAAGTAGAGTGTCAACTTCAACTTTTTTTTTTTTTTTTTATATTTTTTTTTTTTATCGCGAGCCTATGGGCTGCATGTGTGAGCAGCCATTCTGTGTTCCGGCTGCTGTGGAATTCCAGGACTCCAGCACAAGTAACCCAGCTCTGCGCCCAGGCTGTGTGCCTGGATCACGGCCTCTCTGACCCCGCTGTGGCGTGACTCCAGGGCGCTGCGGTATGAGCAGCCTGCTTCTGTGCCCGGGCCGCAGTGCTCCCTGCCCCTGCGGATCCGCCACTTCTGCTGCTGCCTCAGTTCCAGTGGTTCTCTTCTTCTTTCGATGTGACAATTTTATGTCAGATGATCCATCACAGTCTGTACACTACCACATGGCAGGTGAAAACAGCAATTGATGAGATATCACGTCAATGGTGGGGGAAAAAGTTAAGTTTCTGAAAATATATTCAAAGGACACTTTACTAATCCACTTGCATGGAAAAAAACCTAAATAAATGAAGGTGTTTTGTGTTTTGGAGATGTGTGGTGCGCTGTTGCTATCTTGCGCAGATGGTCCGACTGTGCCACAGACTTGACACTTCAACCAAGTTTTGCAAGTGTGGTGTTTCTGACTACAATGAGCCGCGCTCAGAGAAAGACCAAACGCCATACGCCCGTCCACAACGGAAGCATAGGAGCATCACACCGCAGCAGTTTTTTGAAGATGAATATTGAGGTGTTAGGACAAAAGCTAAAATCATCCAACAACCACGCACAAAATGCAGTCCAATTCAGCAGCCTCTAATCTCAGTCTTACCCATAGTATCCTGATCACTGCTTTGTCCATTTGGTGACGATGTTTGTCCTTCACACCAGAGAGCTGAAACACACACGTTACCTCCTCCAGTCCGGCAGGTGTGATTGATGAAAATGTTCAGGTCAACGCCATCTGGAAGGTTCCATTGGGGTTTGGATGATCTCTCCGTGCTCCACGTCCTCATATCTCTCTCGATCTTTCCTCCAGAACAGTGCAGCTCTGACAGGGTTTTAAAACCTTTTACGTGGCAGCTGACTGAAGAGGACGAGTCTTCGAGGAGAGACACCAAGGGAAGCCTCTGAACAGAGAGAGAATGATTGTTTTTTTTTATTTTACTTAATTTTTTCCCACATTTTGCACAAAACCCCTTGAAACTCTGCAACCAATCAGTCCAGCCCTGACCTAACATCTGACTGGTCCTCCAGATCGCAATCCTTTTTTTTTTTTTTTTTAAGTTATGTTTTTGGCCTTTTTGCCTTTATTATATAGGACAGTTGAAGATTAGACAGGAAATGAGGTGAAGAGAGGGGGGATGACATGCAGCAAAGGGCCGAAGGCGGGAGTCGGACCAGCGGCCGCTGCAGAGGACCGATGTTCTACCAACCGAGCTACAGGGCCGCCCCCAGATCGCAGTCTTACCAGATATAATTATATTTAGGCCCAAAAGCAAAGACAGAGAGTTTCTCCCCCAAAGCTTCAAATCATTCTTACAGTGTTCTAAACAAGCCCGCTAACCGAGGATAAGAAAACACTAAATGCACCAAGGTTTCTCTGTGCACAGAGAGAACATCCACGCCCAGGGCTTGGATCCAGGTGAGCTCTGTGTCTGGTTGTGGTATTATTCCATGATTAATCCTCCACTGGAGGTCAGCCATCAATTTCTCAACACAAAGCTTATATATACACAGGACCTTCCACCTGTATTTCGGGGCACAACCAAAAACCATTTCAATGGTTCTGCACCTTCACACAGCTGCAATGAAGCTGTGTGAAGGAGCTGAAATTACCCAGCAGTGGTGTTTTCAGGGAAAGAAGCAGTCTTCTGTCCTCTTGCCACTCTTCAACAGCAGGACGGACAATCAGGGAGGAACAAACATGGTTGTTGTCATCATTTCACTGGTCAGTTAGAACCTGATTATCAGCAAAAGCTCCAAAGGTCCTTTTCTTGTTAACAACAATGAGCTCTGAAGTCTGTGCAGGTCGGGGATCTCCTGGCCAGGTCAGGTCAGGTCCGACGCTTCTCTCGGGTCTGCATGGATTCCAGCTTTCAAATAAGAGACGGGTCTGGTTTGGTTTCAGGTAGTACATTTCCAGGTCTTTCTGGGTTTGGGCACTGATGTTTGGATTGGTGAAAGCCTGTAGTTCAGTGGAACTATTTCTATTTTGAAACACACAAATCTACTGATTGGTTAGCCCTAAATCAAATCCTACCTCTGCAGAAAATGGCCAAAAAGGTAAATATCAGCCTTTTGATCTCGATAACACAATGGCAGTTCAGTCTGAGCAGGGTATATGAACATTGTACACTACATCAGGTACCTGTTCTCGGCAGACTACTATAGGCCACTATGTTCTTCAGCCATGCAGGACACTCCTGAGTGATAAACAACTTCGCTCTTTCATTTTTCTTAGCATCCGTTCCGACAACGGCCTGCGGTTTCAGAGCGATCCACGTCGATGTCCTCTGGTCGAACGACAGGAAGTCTTCTCCATCATAAGCAATCTGTAAAAGGCCAGTAACCTCTCCTGTCTCATCATCCCACTCACAGCCTGTCACATCCTGTACAATGTGGACACCTGAGAGAGCGAGACAGAGACAGAAACATATAGCATCAGATCTCTTAACTGATGCTATATAATAAATGAGACAAAGTATCTGCAGTCGTGGATCATTTTTTTCTAGATCTAGGCACCAAAAGAAGTGAATGCAGGTATCATTTGTAGGGTTTGCACCTGAAACATCACATGTTGGTATATTAATGTTCATGGGAAAATTATCTAGTGTGCAGGCTCTATTTATTTTCGACAACTAAGATGCAGAACAGTTTCGCAGTGTAATGTGAAAAATAACAACATACTGTACCTCCACTTTGGCTGAAGAGCTTCATCAAACTATCAGTCATGACTTTGAAGAGGATTGGCATATGCTCAAAACACTGTTTACTGCACCACTCCAAGACGTGAAAACTTGCATCAAATAATTTTTTTCACCCAGTCCTGTTTTGGTTCTACGATACTTCTGTTGGTATCACAGTAACCCACCAGGGTTTCATCAATCATCGCAGCAACGACGAGCTCTGGGAAGTTGGGAATTCCAGAAGATGCAGTGAAGAAAAACTTCAGGGAGTGTCTCTCTGCAGAAAAATCAAGGTTCAGTTTAAATATACAAACATCATCAGCATCATCATAAACATGATGTATTCAGTATTATCAGTTAAAACGTCATCTTATCCTCCAAGCACAAGATGTCATTTGTTTTTTTTGGGCTAAATCTTTTTCGCCCCTATGGCCTTTATTTAGTTCAAAAATATTTGCTGAAAATGCTGCGCTGGTCCACATATGGCCTTAATACAGCCATGAGAACAAGATTCCATTACAGCAAGTACATTATATCATTTATGTAAATTAATATTTACATTATAAAATAAAATAGAAATGTTTAAAATATACTATATAAAATCTACTCTATAATTTACTGCTGCACACTGCACCACACAGCCAGATGTGCCAATTAATGTCATTCTTCAGGTCACTGTTTAATTCTGCTCTGTGCACAACGTGCAGCAAATTTCAGCACTGAATAAAAAAATAAGTACGTTGTTATTGTAATGTGTTTCATTGTGCTGTATTTTATAAGCTTTTTTAACGTGTTTAGACAGGTAATATTTTCAAAGTATAAGTCTCAGTCACACCAACACTCGTAAGAAGTGGAATTAATATGTTTAAATACACTTTAGGGGCAATAAACTGCAGTAGGAAGAAGGTTAATATTCCTAATGAAAATATGACTTAAATTGATGAAAGTCAGGTTTGGTGCTGTATGTTTTGGAGTGTGCATGACCCGTTTTTTGTAGAGAAATACACAAATTACTGTACAGTTTAATGTATTTCTAAGTTCTTGTAAAGCTCCCTGAATTGACTTGTGCATGAATGGTGCTATATAAATAAAATTGCCTTGCCTTACAGTAAATTTACAGTATCCTTCTGCCAGTTGTAACAGCTCATTTAAAGTACAGCGGTATGATTGTTTATGTGTCGTGATTGTATAGACAATCTAAATCTGCAGATACAATAACAGAAGCTGATTTTGAATTGAGTTTATCATGTCAAAAGATTATGCCGAGAGCGACCTGTCTAACAACAACAAACGCCTCTGCCACATCATTTCTCCTGTTTAACGGGACGTTAATGTCTGCAACATGTTCCACTTGTCAATAATACTGTCATAAATAAAGAATTGTTGATGTTATTTCACTTGTTTTAAATCAGATGACAGTTTAGCCACCACTGCAGGAGGAATTTGTGATTTTAAAACATTATTTTAAAATATTATTGTAAGCTCATCATCTGCAAAAAGACCTTTATACTGTAACACAGCTGTCACCTGTGCCGGTGTCGTGCCAGAAAACGACTGCTTGCCAAAAAACGACTGCCCCCGACGGGAACGCCCACCGGCGTCTTACTGCAGTCCACGGCAGAACTGCGAGGATACGTTGTATTGAGAAGTAGGCTGCGGTAGTTATGTCTGTCATTCTGTCATACGCTACAACTTGTCTTTCAATAAACAATCATGAGATGAGTTTTGGTGGTATACTTTTATTGTCGTTGTTGTTTATGCTGCTGCTGCTGTTGTAAGATAATAATAATAATAAAAAAACATAATATTTTGTAATGTGACATGTGAATTTACACCGTTTTAACCTATAAATGAAGTTATAGCCGACTTAAATTAGTTTCAATGATTTCATCAGATTTCATCATCAGATGCAGCCTTCTTATCCCTAGATCAGTTAACTCAGCTGGTCCACCCCCAAGGGTCCAAGTGTATAGGTTAATTTTTGTGCACAGTAAATGTAATTCATCTTCATCTTCAAAACTGTCTGTTTTTGTCGTTTTTAATCTGTCCAAATTGAAATAAATTGTTTTCTTTTATCCATACGTGTTTATTTAATCAGTCAAATAATAATAATAATAATAATAATAATAATAATAATAAATAATAATAATAATAATGATAATAATTGCATAGTTTATTGATAGGAAGACACGCGGATAAGGAAATTAATACAGAAAGCTTTGCGGTCATGTGGTCATCGCCCCGTGCAATCCTGAGTTAACAGGGTGCAGTCAGACACTAACTCAGGGATGATATTGATGTGACCAATGTATAACTATACTTGTTGTGGATCCTTGATAATTAGCGTATTTATTTATCCTCCTAAAATCACTGAAACTAATTTAAGTCGGCTATAACTTCATTTATAGGTTAAAACGGTGTAAATACACCTGTCACATTACAAAATATTATGTTTTTTTATTATTATTATTATTATCTTACAACAGCAGCAGCAGCATAAACAACAACGGCAATAAAAGTATACCACCAAAACTCATCTCATGATTGTTTATTGAAAGACAAGTTGTAGCGTATGACAGAATGACAGACATAACTTCCGCAGCCTACTTCTCAATACAACGTATCCTCGCAGTTCTGCCGTGGACTGCAGTAAGACGCCGGTGGGCGTTCCCGTTCCCGTCGGGGGCAGTCATTTTTTGGCAAGCAGTCGTTTTCTGGCACCACTGCTTCATATCATTCATAATATTAATAACAAATGTTGTTAATCTAAATTATTTAACCTTTCTGACATGACAGGGCCACCCACAACTCTCTGTCCTGAATCTCACCCATTCTCACCCGCTCACCCTGATGAATTAAATTCAGAAATGAGATTGAAAACGACCTGAAAAAACAGCTTTTCAACTTCAACTTGCAACCAAGTTTAGACATTAAGAGACGTCTTTTTGTTGAAAAGACGTCTTTTCACATTTCAAACAAATCTCATAATTGTTAAGGCTCCTGTCACGACTTTGCTCGTGTGTCCTGGAGCAAAGTTCAAAGAGCTCAAAGTAAAAACATAAAACGTGATTTTACCTGCCGATGAAACGTGACAGAAGAGAAGCAACAACAGAAACTTTTCCATCGTGGTTTAAGTAGAGACGAGTGAAGAAAGGACCGAGCTGCTTCAGCTGCTTTGTCGTCTGTCCAGTGCGTCTTCTTCCTCCTGGAGGAAGGTGAGTTCAGGGGCGTGTCCACACTTTTTTTTAAAACTTATATTTCATTATATTACAGTTTCTGACATTCCTCTATTCAACATTGTTCCTTTATTCAACATGTGAGCATAAAGGGAACTACAAGTAACATATCATTATACAACCCTGTGTTGTTAAATGATCCATTAAGTAAATAAACTTTGTAAAAAAAATAAATAGGCCTAAATAAAAAAATATATTGTGGTGCACCTGAAATGCTACAGTCCATCAGTTGCTGCTGAAGGCGCATTTGTTTATTAAATTTAGCAGCTCTTTATTCAAAAACAGAGTGGCTGTATTTTCAACATTTTATTTGCTTGTTGCTTTGCTTCCTTTTTCATAAAACAAAAGAGGGTTCATTTCAGAGAGTCCCTGGACAGACCAGACACTCTCGTGTGGAACAAACTTCCTGAATGTTTGAGGTCAGCTGAAACTATCAGCTCATTTCAATCAGGGCTTAAAACATTATTGTTCACTGCAGCTTTCCAGTGAAGCAAATACATACATTTTTATTGTCTTGTAAAATACAGTTTTTGTAGTTTTCCCAAACTGGAGGGGGTGGGGGGGGGGGGGGGGGTGGGGGGGGGGCTAGTGGGGGGCGTGGAGGCACTGCAGGGGGGATGGGGATGACCAGGGAAGAAATAAAGTTAGATGAATATGATTTATGTAGGGAAAATAAACAAACAAGAGTTTCCTGATGCTGTCATGTTAACCTTTATTTCACTTAAACAACAACTCGAATCATTCTTTTATTAAATGAGCATTTGTTGAATTAACAATTGGTTGCTTTGCTTTCACCTTTTTACTGTAAATGATCCTTGATTTATTTTTCTCTTAATGTTTTATTTAGATTTATTTCTATACTCCTGTAAAGCACTTTGAATTGCCTTGTGTCTGCATAATGCTGTATAAATAAACTCACTTTGCCTCAGTAAACTCTAACAGGTTTCTATGTCTTTAAAATTCCATTTTGTATCCGTCTCATATTTTATATATTTTCATTGCAATATTTGTAGTATTTTTATGGTACTATTTAATTAATTTACACAAATTTAATTATAACTCGTCCAAATAGACAGTAACAGAGTAAATATCTATTATCTACTGTTCACTGTAAGTTTACGCAGAGAAAAACACGACTTATTCTGGTAACATTGTGTGTTTTTCTTCCCTCTGCTGGGTTTGACATGTAACAGCTACACACTACAGACACCTGCTGTGATCACAGGCTGCCTGTCTGCCTGCAGCTTGTTCCAGCAAAATCATTTCCTCTGCTGATTTTTTTGGTGTTCGGCAAAGTTTTGGCCAAACTAAAGTCCCTCCTCTTACAGTCTTCATGCCACCCAGCCCTGCAAACGTGTGGACACGCCCCTGATCTCACCTTCCTCCAGGAGGACGAAGACGCACTGGACAGACGACAAACCAGCTGAAACAGATCGGTCCTTTCTTTACCTGTCTTTACCAAAACAAGATGGAAAAGTTTCTGTTGTTGCTTCTCTTCTGTCACGTTTCATCAGCAGGTAAAATCACGTTTTATTTCTTTACTTTGAGCTCTTTGAATGTTGCTCCTGGTGACTTCAGGACACGCGAGGAAAACAGCAAAAACTCGTTAAAAGGTCTAAGACGACTTTGTCAGGAGTCTTAACAATGATGAGATTTGTTTGAAAGGTGAAAAGACGTCTTTTCAACAAAAAAAACTCCCTCAGTGTCTAAAATTGGTTGCAAGTGAAAGTTGTTGTTGGTTTTTTTTTTTGTTTTGTTTTTTTGTTGTTGTTTTTTTCGGGTCGTTTTAATGACTTGAATTCAATCTTATTTCTGAATTTAATTCATGATCTTATATCAGGGTGAGCAGGTGAGAGTGGGTGAAATTCAGGACAGAGTTGAAGGATTAAATAGAATAATTTAGAGTAACAACGTTTGTTAATATTATCAAGATCAGTCACAGATGATGTGTCCTGACACAGGTGACAGGTGTGTTACAGTCTTTTGACCCTGTAGGAAATTACAAACACATTTTAAAGATATTTTTATCAGAAATTCCTCCCGCAGTGGAGGCAAAACTCATGTGATTAAACTGATCAAATAACATCTACAGTTTATTTTATTTACGTCAGCTTATAGTGCGATAGACAAGTGAAAACAAATCAGTAACACTATTATATATTTTGCAAAAGAACAGAGAATTTAATAACAATGCAAATACCAGTAAATTTCTACTATTGTATAAAAAAAACAATAATAACATTGAGTCATTGTATTTTTCTTTCTTTCTTTCTTTCTTTCTTTCTTTTGCTTTTTTAACATTTATATTTATATAAATATACTTATCGCTAATTCTGGAGAATTGGGATAAATCATGTCCTACCAATAAATAAATAAATAAAAATTTAAGTTATTAATACCAAAATATATATTTAGATTTTGAAGGTTTTTAACACATTTAAATTGTCTGAAGTTGTGAATCTCATCTGATGATAACGGTGTTCTCTAGCACAGAGCAAGTTTAGAAATAAAACAAAAATAAAATAAACCAGAATTTTATTTCATATTGGTTTTTTTTATTTATTTATTTATTTATTTATTTATTTGAAAGACATGATTTCTCCCAATTCTCAAGATTGGGTGATTTATATAAATGTGTTTTTGAACAGCAGTGATGGTCTTAAAAAGTTTTATAAATTATATGAAGATATAATTTACCTGCTGTGTTACTGTGTGATCTTATTCTCACGGCTTTATTAGGACCATATGTGAACTACATTAGAAGGACTAAATGCAACAATTTTGTACTAAATCAAGGCCATGGAGACGAAAAGATTTTGCCCAAAAAACAATGTCCAAATGGCATCTTGTGCTTTGTGGATAAGATGAAGTTTTAACTGAATAATACTGAATATATCATGTTTATGATGACGTTTGACCCTTTTGTCCCACAGTGCTTCACTCCCTGAAGTTTTTCTACACGGCGTCTTCTGGAAACCCCAACCTCCCAAAGCTCGTCATCGCTGCGACAGTTGATGAAACCCTGATTGGTTACTGCGATACCAACAAAAAGATCGTAGAACCAAAACAGGACTGGATGAAAAAATTGTTTGATAAAGATTTTCTCTTATTGGAGCAGTGCAGTAAACAGTGTTTTCATTATGAGCCGATCTTCTTCAAAGCCATGATGGATCATTCGATGAAGCTCTTCAACAACAGTGGAGGTACGTATTTTTCACTTTTTACTGTTCTGCATCTTAGTAGTTGTCAGTTCTCAGTCTTGCCCCTTACATGCAGAGATTTCTCTGGATTCTCTGAATCTTTTAATGATTTTAGGGATCATGGTGAAATTGCTAAATTCCTGCAGTTTTGTGTTGAGAAAACATTCTTAAACTGTTGGACTATTTTCCCACTCAACAAGGGGCGATCCTCGACTCATCCATGCTTGTGAACAACTGAGCTTTTCGATGATGCCTCTTTAATAATCAACCATGATGATACTGTCACCCGTTACCCATTAACTTCCTAACTTGTAGAGGTGTTTTTTGAGAATTCCACAACCTTCCAGTCTTTTGTTGTTGCTGTCCCGACTTTTTGAAATGTGTTACAGCCATCAAATTCAGAATGAGTGTATATTTACAAAAAGCAATAAAGTTAATCAGTTTAAACATTAAATATCTTGTCTTTGTACTGTATTCAATTGAAAGTTCTTTTCAGATCATTGCATACTGGTTTTATTTAGGTTTTGGCTGCCATTGGAAATTCTTCCTGTGAAATAGAAAATACATTGAAAGAGCAAAGAAAGAAAAAGACAGAAAAGGTGAAGGGGTTATCTGCCATTGAATCATGAGCACATTATCAGTGCATCACACAGTGCAAACTATTTTTAAGAACATCTTTTCACCGGAGATTTCACCTGTACATCATCGCTGATTGCTGTCTCTGTTTCTGTCTCTGTGTCTCAGGTGTCCACACTTTACAGGAGCTGATAAGCTGTGAGTGGGACAGCGAGACGGGAGAGGTTAATGGTTTTATGCAGTTTGCTTATGACGGACTGGACTTCTTATCATTCGACCAGAAGACGTCGACGTGGATCACTTCGAAACCTGCCATCACCGCGAGATGGGATGCTGAGAAAACTAAAAGAATTAAGGTGGCGATCACTCAGGAATGTCCTGCGTGGCTGAAGATGTTGGTGGGCTTTCGTGACAGCTTTCTGCAGAGAAAAGGTTTTTTGTTTTTTTTTTAATCTGGCTTGAATTAACTTCGACTTCCACTCATGGCTTAAGCTGTTCCACTAACACAATTTAGCCTGGTCTAGTTAACACTAACTCAAACCAGGCTTAAACAAGTTTGCATTGTGAGCATGCACCCCAGATATATAGTCAGGAAGTCTTTGCAAAGATGGCTCCCATTCAGTCTAATGAGAGTTGCTCACCGGGCGCATAAGCCCAAAAAGTTTTCTAGCTTCTGGGTTTACTTTCTGGTTCGACAGCCCACTGAATATATGCAGTAGTGTTGGGATAGTTCACCCAAATATTAAAATTCAGTTGTTATTTACTCATCTTCATGCCAACTGATGGTCAGTTTTAGTTTTTTAGAGTGAAACTCCAGCAGTGTTCTGTGGACTAAAAAACTAAACCTGACCTTCAATCAGCACGAGGGTGAGTAGATAATGCCTGAACTTTCATTTTTGCAGATCATGTACAGTGTTTCCTCTATCCTGGTCCTCAGGGCTCACTGCCCTGTATGTTTTAGATGTTTCCCTGCTCCAACACACCAGATTCAAACGATCAGCTCATCATGAAGCCCCTGCAGAAGCCTGATAACGAACTGATCATTTGAATCAGGTGTGTTGGAGCAGGGAAATATCTAAAACATGGAGGACAGTGAGCCCTGAGGACCAGGATAGGGGAAACACTGATGTAGATGTAGTAGATCATGTTAGGAAAGGTGAATCTTTAAAATGTGGGAAATGAAAGTTGTAAAGTAAAAAATATATATATATTTTTCTCTCTCTATCCAGTGTTTCCCAGGTGTATCTCCTTCAGAAGACTCCGTCCTCTTCAGTCAGCTGCCACGCTACAGGTTTCTATCCTGAAAAAGCCTCGCTGTTCTGGAGGAAAGATGGAGAGGAGATTCACGAGGACGTGGACCACGGAGAGATCCTCCCCAACCATGATGGAACCTTCCAGATGAGGTGACTTGAACATTTCATCAGTCACACCTGCAGACTGGAGGAGGTACGAGTGTGTGTTTCAGCTCTCTGGTGTGAAGGACGACATCGTCACCAAACTGGACAAAGCAGCGATCAGGACCAACTGGGGTAAGACTGAGATCAGAGGCTGCTGAATGTAACTGCATGGCTGTTTGGTTGTTGGATATTTTAAACATTAAATAATTTTAGTAAACGAATGCATGTTGCGCCTCAGGATCAAGGCTAAAACACACCGCCACTGAACAGAACATGTCAAAACGGATGCCCCTATTTTTTTCTATGTACAAGCCCTACACTTGCAGCAGCCAGTTGCGCTGCCCGTGCAACTTTTCATGCCTTTTTCCTTTTTCAAGCATCACTGCCACTGAAAAAAACACTTTTTCCTCCAGAGAAATAGATGTTTTGTACCTGCTGCCCCAACTACAGATGTTATTTAATAGTTTGCTGCCTGTTTTTCACTGTAGTTTTAACCGTTCCACTTTTTTCTGTATCTACATGGTAAAGATTTAAATGGACAGTTCACCCCAAAATATTAGATTATTCATTTTGATTTTGGAAATATTTTTTATCTTTTACTTGTATTTGTTCTTCCACATGTGCTTCTGTTCTTATCATCTTTCTCATTGTTGTTTTTTTTTTTTTTCCTTCAACAGAGAAGCCCAGCCATGCGATCGTCCCCATCACTGCTGCTGCGGTTGTTCTTGTTCTCGTCCTCATCGCTGCCACTGGGTTCATGGCTTACAAAAAGAAAGAAGGTGAGAGAGAAAAATGGAAGGATGGCACTTTGGTACTTTGATATTAGTCTTTGAGTTGATCCTTTTATCCAAGTTATGGAGGCTTTGAGGCTCCTGCAGCGGCTCTGGGTTCGATTTTCTCTCCCTATTTCCTGTCCTGTCAAAAAAGTCCCCGAAAATATTTAAAAAAACAAAACAAAGAGAGCCTCGTACGTGGAAAAAAGGTGGGGTTTAGTTAGCTTCGCACAGAAACAGCCGGTAGAAATGTCAATCAGAGTGGCGACTTTTAACTTTTATACTTAAAGTACATTTCAGATCCTGTAATTTTTCACTTTTATTTGAGTAAAGAAGTTGAATCGGTGCATCAGTTTCAGCTGATCTGACGCACTTCATGCTGCAGATTAAAGATGTTTCACATTATTGTGCAGATAAACTGTAAGTGGACTTTACACAGTTTGTTTGTGACCTTACAGCTCCTGAAGACAGCTCTGAGCTCTCTGAGAGACTGGATCCAGAGACCTGAATGATGATGCGTTTCCTCGTACGGGATCAAGACAGTAAAAACTTATAATGTGTCACATTATACGGTACAGCTTTACAGAACTAAAACATGCTAAAAGATTTGTTCCAGTAAACAAATGAAGAAGTAGTTATGATTTATGTTCATGATATGTACATGTTAAAGTCTGTGGAGAAGGAGAAAGGGAGTTTTTTCTTTTAAACACATTATACATGTTAGAACAAAGTTACTGAAAACATGTGATAAGACTGAGAACCGTGTAGAACTGAACCGTGGAGTCAGACCGTTAAACGGTTGTTCACGATTTCTGTGGTCAGGATTTTTTGGGCGGACCTGAAACATGGCTCGATGACATGCCGGAGAACATGCCGAATGTTTGCCAAATGAGTAATTTCCACCAGGCGCAGATGCGTCGTGTTATGGCCGCGCCGCAGCATCCAGAGCGATCCGTGGCCATTCTAGACAATCCTTGTGATTCCGACTCAGATTTCCAATTCAGACGCATCCCAGCTCTGCTTCAAATACACGCCGAGTCTATTTTTGACAGATGCCGCGTCAGTTAGCACAGAGCAGATCGAACAGGCAGGAGAATTCAATTAATTTTCAAAATAAAAGATCCTGTGCAGACTCTATTTAAGACTATTTAATCACGTAGCCTGCTTATCCATGGTAGAAGTACAAAAAACAAGGAAGGAGGACCCAATCAACAAAATCTGAGCAAGTAAACATAATCAGGTGGGCAAAACGCTCCGCTGCTGAAACACTTCTGAAACACTGCTGGTGGGTCTTGCAGCCGTGCGGAGGAAGGATCAGAACTGTGGCGCAGACGTGCCGTGTGCTTGGTGGAATCAACCAGTGAGTGTCTGTTTATGAGTCATAAGAAATCACTGATCTTTTAGGAGTCGTCGATGCTTAGAATGGATAAATTGAGCAAAATGTTAATGGAGTCTGGCAGACAGTGAGACAGGCAGTCACTGAAACTCGAACTCTAGGGCGCATTTTCAGACCAGTGCACCTCTGTTTTGAGGATAATGGCTTAACTTTACCTTGACAGACATTTGACAGTTATAAACAGCTGATCAACTTTCAGCGCAGGCCGCGTCCTCGCTTGTTATTGTCAAATTTCCATGTTACGCTTGTCTTGCACTCCTGCAGCCTGGCTGAGCTTCCTCGAGTCTGGAGTAGGGGGCAGGGGCAAACAACTCACTTCAACCACTGATCATATATAAAATAGGATTTCAACCTATTGACTATACACTCTATAGCTCTAACTCAATATTTTGACTGCTCTACTTATTTTGCACATGCAATTGTCACATATTGCTGCTTAAATTAATCTTTGTTTTTATTTTATCATTCATTTTACATTGATGCAATAATGTGTTGCCTATTCAAGATTATGTGCACCTTATAGGACCAGTGTGTAGGATTTAGTGGCATCTAGCGCTGAATGTCCATATCTGGAGCCAGTGTTTTGTTTTGTTTTGTCTGTGCCCTCTGTAGATATAAAAGCCTCATTCTAAGGTAACAAAAACACAATGATAACTTATTTCCAGGTGATTATACACTAATGAGAACATCCTTATGAATATTATATACAATTTCTGCCATATTCTGCCAATTGGATCCTCTTAAATTACACATTAACCTTTAAAAAAGAGTTTTTTGATCTACATCCTTATCCTAGGATAAGGATGTAGACACTAATTCTCAAAATCACCTGTTGTGATTTATTTTTGAAAGCATGTTCCTTGCTTCAGTAAGACACGTCAGGGAACATTAATAGTGAAAAGTTCCTCATACCACAGGGTTTGATAACGAGGGTAAGAGTGGTGGAACCAGACAGACAGTGATAGTGTTTGGACGACTGAGCGGGCTGTTGGCATTCACATGAAGTTGATTGTGAAGACAGTTGGGCCGAAGTAGCCTGAGCAGATAAAATGTAGATATAAGGCTGCAAAGTATCTGCTGTTTGATTCAGTTAGTGAAACATTTAAAGATGTCTTAAAAGTACATTAGATCAGAGTTAGACGCCTGTCAGAGGGCTCAGCAGATTTATTGATTTATTATTTATTTACAGAGGTGAAAATAACAAATTACAAATACTCAAATTACTGTAATTCAGTAGTTTTTGGGGTACTTGTTCTTTTATGAGTAGATGCATTACATTTAAGTATGCGTTACACCATGTAACCTACTTAGTTACTTTTTAAATCATAACTGAGTACAGTTTGAATTAATATCCAAACCTTTTATCTGCATCAAGCTTGGAGTAAGGATGTTAGAGATGAATCATTAATCGATTAATCTCTGTAATTGCACCTCATTTGACAGCGTTTTGTCTGGCAGAGATATTTGTTGAATAAGGAAACTTAAAATCAGACTTAAAATAAAGAAAAAAGACAAAAAAAAAACCTGAAAAAATTGAAAATGAGAAAATCAAAACGTGTTTTGTATCTTAGAAATTATTAATGATAAATCGGATTGTTAGCGTTCTCAATTATTGATTAAGGAAAATGCACAAAGTTTGCAACCCTAGTTTGAGAAGAAGTTTGGAGTAATTTAAACTGAAGATTTGGAGAAACAGAAACCCCCATTCAAATGCATTAAACATCAAAAGTTAAAAGTAACTAATACTTGAGATGAATATTTTGTACTTTTACTTAAGTATTTTTTAAACACCAGTACTTTTACTTGTAATATTTTAGCAGTTTAACAGTACTTTTATGTAGTCTTTACTAGCACTCTTTATTTTTAATTATTATTATTTAATGATAGGTCAAAACCTCATGTAATATAAATACTGGGTTTTCATAAGAATGTTCACCCAACTTTTGGCACACTTTATTGTGTATTGATGCTAAATACATGTAAAAATCAAATGTGTTGCTCTTTGTTTTTGTACTGATGTTTCACTTTTAAATAAAATCCCCAATCGTAAAAAAAAAAAAAAAAAGTTTGGCTTTTTTGTAAGTCCACAAGCTCATCAGTGACTGTAGTTGCAGTAATTTGAATGTTATATGAGCATTCAGTGCTCTCACAGAGGATTTGGGTAAGAAGATCAGTATCAGTGTCAACTCTGAGCAGACATGGTTAACTAAGCATGATCACTGGACGTAGGAGAAGACAGCAAGACAAGACTGCAGCTCTGTAAAAGCTGCTTTCTAACAACTTCACGCTGGCTGCTTCTGAGGAGCTCGCAGGATACGTTTACAAAGTGAAAACAGAAGAGACGGAGAGTGAAATACAAGGTGAAACATGTTTGTTCAGTCATTTTGGCTGGAAGTTACCAGTTTTACACACTTCACACACAGAAGGACTAAAGGAGCTCACACACTATTCAAGGTAAAGACATGCACAAATTATGGTCATTGTACTTAATGCCTTTGTGTTCAGCTCAGAACAACACAATATATACTCATGTACATGTACTCTTAACTCTTATACTGGGCTACATGCATGTGTTTTGGAGGAATATTAACTCACTTGTGTGTTTAAACAAAGGGTCAAAAACTGCAGCTTGTGCTCAGCTCCACTGCAGGATTTATTCTGAAGCTCCGCCTTAATGAGGTTTTCAGTTTCCTCCCAAGTTTTATGTGTCCTCTGCTGACAAGTGAGAGACAATGAAACTGACATTTTAATCACTATTTAAGACACAATAACAAAAAATTAGGGGTGTCTATTTTTAACCACATTGAACTTATTTAATTTATCTTATCAATGAACTGTACTATAGTCCCATAATGAACTGTAATATCGTCTGAATGACTTTTTAACATTTTTATGACCTCTTTAATTCCCGTACATATACAGTATTTTTAACCATTTAGAATCTATGAATATTTATGTCTTTTGAAACACTTTTTTAACCCTTTACTTTTTTAACCCCTTGCATACTTCAGAGTGTGTTTCAGTAACTCTCCACTGGAGGGCAACAACTCTCATGATGAACTCTGATAAGATGTGATGATAATCTTATGTGAGAAGGAATGTCTCATGACATCAATGCTGTTTGTAAAAACAAAAAAAAAACCCCTGACTGGGAATTTTTTAATGTTTAATCTCAGGTAAATCAGTTTGCTTTTCTTTTATTGTTCCTGGATTGAAGCTTTTGTTTTGTTTTTTACCAACAAACCAATTCTTCCTTCCGCCTTTCTTATCGTCTCTCATAGAAAAAGACAAAATGGAAATTCTCTAAACGCTTGAAGAGTGCTGAAAAATAAAATCATTTTAAATGTTACTTTCTGCTTCTGTTGTGTTCAGTTTTCCCCTAAAGGGACAGTTCGGATTATTTGAACTGTGGTTCTATGAGGTATTAAATATAGTAGATGGCGGTCAGCATGCCACCAGTTTGGAGACGCAGCAGGAGTACTGATGTGGACAGGATCAGCAACAAAAGGTATTTTAGCCTCCTAAAATAATCAATATCATTTTAAGTGTATATTTAGAATACTCTCCCCACTTTACCTTGTTGGCAGGCTGCTTTTTCTGATGGGAAACTAACATTTTATAACCTAAATATTCGTCTCTCCAAACCAACCAAACCAAATCAGTCATTTTTACCTCCTAGACCACAGGAGTTTTACACTTTAATGGAATAAATTGTCATTCTAACATCCTGGCTTTTATTTTGATATAGCTGCTTTTACTTCTGTGCCTTTATTCATTCTTCAATTCACCTGTTTTTTAATTTTTTTGTTTCTTTTTCTTTTTTCATTTAAAGCAAAAAAACTAAATGTCTGAACATGTAAGATGATATAGATGTAACAATAAAAATGAAAACAAAATAATGCACTATATATTTGATTATCCTAATTATCAAACCAGTTGAACACAGCTTTGGACAGAGGGTATACGGACCCTAGAAATTCAGTGGATTTTAAATTTAAAAATCTGGTGAGTAGATTTTCATTTATGTTAGAATATAAATCAAAATATCCAAATTTAAATTTGTTTCCAGAAAGAATATCAATCTTTTTTTTTTTTTTTTTTACTTTAACTTCCTAAAGCTGTCAGGGGGAAAAGCCTGTTTTTACAGATTGAAATTGGACCTTGGTCCAGTGTTAAAGTCCTTGTCAGCCACTGAAACAGATATGCAGTGTGTTCTGATACCTGTCAAACACAAGCAGACCAAAAGAGTGTTGATGCCTCACTGTTTGACTTTTCTTAAATATTATCAAAGTGAGAAATCTAACTGTTAACTGTGGAATGAGGCAGATCACATCAGGGTTTCCAAATTTTTCCATTCCAACACCCCCCAAATAGCATTAGCTTATGCCCACAGCCCCCTTTTGGAAGATCAAAGAAGATGAAAACCTGAAGTCGCTTTTTGTTCATTTATGTGAGTTAGCACTAAATTTGAGGAGCAGAACAGCTTCATGGCTTCATGGCGGCAGGTGTCAGTCCAGTTCAACACTGACAGCTTATGACATGATGAATGATGTTTTGAGTGGCAGGCAAGAAGAGAAACATGGGCATTCCAATTAAGATTTTGATATATTATCAAAAATTATATTGTACAACAGGTAGTCCCAACCAAGCAATCTGATTGGTCAACTGGACATTTATAACATGCTCAAATCAGCATGAGAGCACACTGTGCTCATCACTAAAAATATTACTCCTACTTTTGAAAAGTTTTATTAATGAAAATAAATCACGAGCCACAGTGAGTCTATAATATTCTATGACCTACTGTTTGACTATTTCTTGCAGCTGTTTAAGTAACATTTGTAGAACAATTAAATACATTTTCTGTCATGAACATAATTTATGGAGCTGTTAGGTTGCTTCATCCCAACCCTAACCCTTTAATACCGGTGCAGCCTCCCTTTGTGACAAACGTAAACAGTTTTGTGGCGGCAGTGAAACTGTTGTTTTTGAAAAGTTAAACACCAACAAATGTGGAATCTGGAAATTATTAAAATCTATCTTTTTCAACACACTTTACACTCTGGAGTCATTGGAAATGTTTGGATCACACAAAAACTTTGTGCCCTGGTGAGTCTGACAGGCTCTTCCAGCTTAAAAATACGTGTGAAGTTTGTGAAAATTGTTAAATCTGTCCATGGAAATTTGATTTTTTTTTCAGCAGACATCTTAGTTACAGCACTGCTGAGCTAACAAAGCAGTTTAGTGTTTTTATGTGTAGTCTTTATTCAGCTTGTGAAAGCTCACAATCTCTAGAAAGCATCAATGTTAGCTCAAGTTGGCTGCTGACTCAGCAGGGTTTAGAAATCATCTCTGTTGCTGGTCGTGACCAAAGGTTGGACTACCAGCTTGAGTTGTAAACTCGGTTTACATAGGAGTTAAACTGACGTGATGTTTTCCAGTTATTAATCAGACCCCATGTGTTTCCAGGGAAATGGAGATAACACTTAAAAAAGTTGGTTTGTTTTTAAATTTAAGAGCTCTAACATTATTCATGTTTATTATAAAATATAAAAAATAGTGTAATCAGAATCCTGAATGAATCATGCAAGCGCTCTTTGCAACAGGTGGCTGACAGCCATTGACCTGACCCCTTTACTATTGTAATATCATGATTTAAAGTGCCTTAGAAATGAGTGTCAGCCAGAGAGCACAAAAATGCAAAAAATGCACCTTGTGCCTGATTTACTAAAGGCCCAATTTGTAATGATAATGTAAGGTTTACAAGTTAAGTTAATTCATGTATTTTAGTAATTTGCTAAAAAAAAATATATTTTCTGTTTGTACAGTTAATTTACACATTAAACTTCAAAAGTATTATTTACATATTTACAAGTTAAAATATTTACAGCACCATTGTTAAAAAAAACAGTTAAATAGTTTACTTGATCTGTCACCTTAAGTCTCACACACATTTATCAGACGAAGTCCTTCTGCTTCTCATTGGTTAGTTGAGAGACATGTGACCAATAACAAGGAAGTGTAACCAGGGAAATGTGGTTGTTGTGAAGCTGCTTAAGTGTGGAGAACAATAAAGTGCTGCCTTAGAAAATATCCATCTCCATCCTGCTGTTTATTCCCAACAAGAGTGATCCAACCACCACACAGCAAACCCTCATGTTACAATAATATCAACATATCATCATCCATCACAAAGCTTCACTATGGACATTGTTATATGCCGAGTCACTCTGTTTATTTTTCCTGTGTAAGCAAATATGTGTCACTTCTTCCTCTTTTTTCTACTTCCTGTTGGAGGGCATCTCAGCTGATTCCAGAAAAATAAACATATTTAGCACAGCTACACAGTCACATTTATTATTCTTAGTTCTTTCGGTCAACCTGAGACTGAAAGGGACCTCAGACTGTGGGCAACTGTGGTCTTTCACAAACTAAAGGGCTACAAGTTTTATTTAGGCTGGAATATGTATTGCTCCCTCTATCTTATCAGTTCTTTTAGTTATAAATAAAACATTTCTCAGCTAAGACACGATAAGGAAAGGGAGGAGCCACTTCAGCCAAATGGAAAGCTCTTCTCACCTTTAATTTGAAAAGGAAGCAAGAAGACTCAACTCAGCAGTTTACTTTCTAACCAAAACATGAAAACCTTGATGATGTTGTCTCTCTTGTTCCACTTTGCATTTCCAGGTAAGATCTCGTTTTCTTTTTTTTTCCTTTGAAGTCTTGCTCAAGTTCTTGAAAAGGAAATGAAACAGCTGCTTGTTTCGTTTTCTATGTGCCATTGCTTTCAAACAAAAACAACATATAGATAAATAAAATAAATCAATAAATATCACTGCCACACTAGTGGATTTCATGTACTGGCAAATGCTGGAATGTCATCGTCCAAGGTCATAAGTTTGGTTTCAGAGACTTTTTTTTTGTCAGACGACCAACATGCAGAGCTGTGTATGTGTGAGGCTGCCTATATATTTTTCCATTCCATATGCACACACACACTCAAAGACTTTGAGTTGGGAAAATATTTACTTTAGTCGATAAAGTAGGCTATTTCCTCAATTCAAGCTACTAGAAGCTATTTTCATATTGTGTTTATTTTGAAGGCTCCTGTGGACAAAAACGTAACGTCATAACCACAAAACATCATGTCAAAAATGAAATTATGGGAATAAAAGTTCTCCTGCTTTGTTCATTGTAACTTTGCCTGAAAAAATGTAAACACAGGATTGTTTAATCTGATTTCAAGGAGAATCTGATGCAGTGGTGGACGTTAAGAACCACATAGAAACAGACAATTTTTCACAGGTGGTCTCATAAACTTATAGGTCATATAGAGGCACCATTAGTAAGTTGAAACTGTTTCATAACCAATTTAAAACTTACTTTAGTAGCTTTAAGTTGCTGTATGCAAAACTTGTATCATGTGACATATTCTCTGATTTGACATTTTATTTTATTTTTTCTGTTGATGTTTGCAAGTATTCTATGTAAGAAATATGAACTACAGCTGCATACATTGTGAAAAGAAATAATGCACTAAAATCACTAAACAAGTGTTTTTCATCCCAGATCTTACTGAAATGTTTTCATTTTCATTTCGTTTATCGTGGTGCAGAGCTAAACTTTAAACTGTAGATATGAGAAACCACTCTCTCAGTGAAGTTATCCTGTGCACAAATCAACATTTTAACAAAGTCTGAGTTTAAAGTGATCCTTAAAATCTTTCACATTAACAATTTAGTTGATTTTGCACAAAATATAGATAGACTATAACCTGAAAGCATTGTGTCAGTGGCAGATTATGTCAGTTTTTAGCTGAATTTATGTTAAAACGCGGAACCATATGTTCATCATTAAGGGCAGATAACTGTGCAATTATGGTAGAACAAATGTGTATCTTTATTATTACTTTCACTTGCCTTCATTACTCAAAGGTCCAGTTTGTAAGTTCCACAAAGATCTATTGGCAGAACACGTAGAAATGGATCATAATAAGAATTGTTGGGTTTTTATAACCTTAGAATGAGTCGTGTATATCTACAAAGGAGAGGGTCTTCTTCAATGGAGGCCACCATGTTTCTAGGCTTGGACGATATATATTTTTTCATACCTTCATATCTTCCTGATATTATAGAGGGATATTATTATGGCGGCATTTGTATAAAAAAAGAAAGACAAAGAACACAATGTCATCCACAATGTTGTAATAAAAATAACATAATCTGAGAGAATTATGTGAAGAGTAGTCACGTTTCCCTGTCTCGTCATTTATGTCCTGTTATCAGACTGCCTCCTGTTTACACTGGTATGCAAATGCAGTGCACGGGGATGGTCATGTAATATTGCTTTTTCAAGCGTATGTGTAAGGAGATTATTCCTTATTCCTGATCTTTTTTTTTTTTTAAACAAAAACATAGTAGTGTGGAATGTAGCCTGGTTCAGACCAAAGTCAGAGCCAAAAGGAGATTGAATGTGATAATGAGCATAATAATGTAGCCTGACTCATAAATGTGTTTATCTTCCAGTGAAACACTCCCTGAAGTATGTTCTCACTTCTTCTTACGGAGTCAGAAGTATCCCAGAGTTTGTGGCTCTTGCATTGGTCAATGAATTTCAAATAGCTCACTGTGACAGCAACAGACTGACACCACAAGCCAAGACGGACTGGATGGAAACATTTTTCAAAGAGAAACCAGAGCGCCTTCAATGGTACACTGACAAGTGTTGGGGTAACCAGCAGTACTTCAAAGATACTATAGAGAGCCTGATGAATCGTTTAAACCAAACTGGAGGTATGTTCACTTTTTACTGCTGATGTTTTTCATCCTTGTTTGTTGTAAAGGTGCAAATATACTGAGTCTCCATTTGCAAGCTCATGCATGCATGTGCACACACACCCATACACAGAAAGAGTAGCCCCTCTACTCATTCATCCATCAACAGTGTATTATTATCCCAGACGGGCATAGCTGGGAGGGGATTATGTGATCACCTTCATGTGCGCATGAGTAAGTGCTTGATCAATGAACCTGCATCTTGTCCAGAGCTTATCTCAAATACAACTGCACCAGTCAGCCAAATCTTTTTGTGCATAGTCATGAAGGTCTGCCAAAGTTACTCTGTGATTCAGAATTGTTGAATCTCTTCAAACCTTTCAAAAATGTTCACAAAGGTGACCTCATTAAACACAGGTGATGACATTATATGAGTCTGGGCAGACATGGATGTAAACTGTAACGTGACTGGTTGGTGGAGACAAACAACTGTGAGGCAGTAAGTCTATTTTCTGACGGCTCTGTTTTATACGACCACTGACAGCTGGCTTACTCTTCTTAAACCGACCACGAGAGGCTGCAAGTGATCAACAACTGCTTCGGTCTGACATCGTTTCAGCTCAACTGACCTTATGCCTTATGCTTTATACTATGCTCCAAATTTAACAAAATTGGGAACACATATCCACATGCACATGAGGAGGTCAAATGACCTGATTTGACCACATAAGTGTAATAGTGTAACTAACAAATGAGTCTCCCCCGAGACTGTGTTTTGTTGTGTTGTTGTAGCGCATGTTTTGAACGGCTACATTGGAATGACTCAGATGACACTGTATGTTATATTATAAAACTGGTCAGATATTTGCCACCACCAAAACAGATTCACTACCCACAGAGAGTTGGTCCGTAATAACTCCTCTGTAGGAACCTGTTTATCAAAACAGTTTTACAACTAGTACATTGCCGCTGATTACAGCACTGATTATAGTTGCAAACGTAAAAACTTATGCAGTACAATTTGCAATTAAAACAATTCTTCAAAACATGATCATCCCATCATGAGCAGCACTGATTACAATTGCAAACATAACAGATAACACAGTACAATAATAACTCACTGGATTGAGATATTACTTTTTACTGTAATCTTTGTCTCTCTCTCTCTCTCAGGTGTCCACATTTTCCAGAGGATGAATGGCTGTGAATGGGACAATGAGACTGGAAGCATCAGTGGTTTTAATCAGTATGGTTATGACGGTGAAGACTTCCTAGCATTTGACCCAACAACACTGACATGGATCACTCCAAAACCACAGGCTGTCATCATCAAACATGAGTGGGACAGAGATAGAAGCAGGAATATATTTTGGAGGAATGCCCTCAGCTACAAGTGCGTTGAGTGTCTTAAGCAGTATGTGGAGTATGGAAAGAGCTTTTTGCAGAGAACAGGTAAAATCACATGACCTGATGTAGTTTCATGAACACAAAATCCCCTTATGCCTCCTCTGTTTTTAATGTTTATTCTTTAATATTAGTGCCACTTTCTAATACAGCCAATCTTTGTAAAGGATTTGTAACTAAGGGCCTATTCAGATCTGGTATTAACCCAGTATCTCTAGATAAAATTTAAAAAAAATGTGTCTCCAGATAAAAAAAAAATGTTCAAAGTGTCTTCAGATTTTTTTTTATGTATCTCTAGATAAAATATAAGAACAAAAACGATGCATCTATAGATAATATAGATATAGATATTGTTAATGTGTCTACAGATACAATTTAAGGGAAAAAAGTGTCTCCAGGTTTAATTTTTTTTTTTTTTTTTTTTATGTGTCTGGATTTTTTTATTTTTTTTTTCAAAAAATGCATCTCCACATAAATTTAAAAAGAAAAAGCAAAAACAAAAAAAGTCTCCGGATAAAATTTAAAAATGCATCTTCAGATAGAATTTAAAAACAAAAACAATGCATCGACTGATAAAATTTTTTGAACTGACTTTTTTTTAATGTGTCTATGGAATTAAAAAAAAAAACTCTCCAAATAAAATTTTTAAAATATGTGTCTACAGATTTTTTTTAATGCATCTCAAGATAATTTTAAAAAAAAAAGGCAAGGCAAGCAGACACAAGGTTTTTTCCACAATGAAAAACATAACTAAATGAAGACCCAAATAATTAAGAATTTGCTGTGGACAGTGTTTCACAAAAT
Organism: Lutjanus argentimaculatus; assembly: GCA_034769285.1. Taxonomy (NCBI): domain Eukaryota; kingdom Metazoa; phylum Chordata; class Actinopteri; order Lutjaniformes; family Lutjanidae; genus Lutjanus; species Lutjanus argentimaculatus. The sequence goes on from JAWZSL010000008.1 coordinate 28,687,759, forward strand.
TTATAAGGTTTCCCTTCATTCAGCAACTCTCAAAATAGCACAGTTTTTCAGTGAAGTCAGGGGTTACATGTGTGTTCACAAACATCTGCTGCAGCTAAGAGAGCCAACACATAATTTGCATTACAGTGAAAAAAAATCATGTACTTACAGGAAGTCACTTAAGCAGGCAATCTTTCAGTGTGTCAGAGTCCCAGTGTTGCCAGATGTATGATAATTATCGTATTTGTACCATAATTTTACAATATATCATCAATATTTTTTTTTTAAATGTGTGATAATTTCCATAATCCTGTGATGAAACCTTGTTTGAGAGCAACCAATCACGACAGCACCGCGTTGATCAAGCAGCTTGTAGAGCAGTGACACAGTCTGGAGCTTTTATTTTGACGTGTAAGAACAGAGGGAGTGATTGTGTGATGAGCTACGATCGATTCTGTGTAAAGCCATACTCTGTCTTGTTCAGACTACGGAGCCTCCATGTAATGTGGTGCACATGACATAGTTTAGTCACTCAGTGTGGCATCCTGGCCCCTTCCCTAATTGTGTCGTAAGTAAGATAATTGTTGTTAAAATGCAATAATTTTAATTTTACAATAGTTTAAAAGTACAATATTGCTGTATTTTGCCTCTGGCAACACCTCCCAGGACACATCTGTGGTAACACTGCCACAAGAGTACCATGTGGTCATTTGCGATCAGATCTCAAATGCGTCTTAATTGCGTTCAGACCTGTATTTATTTAGAGCTGTCCACTTGTGATCGGATCACTTGGGTCTCGTGTTAATAGCAGGTCTGAATAGGGCTTAATAGTTGAGATGAGATCATTGTTGGCTGATCCGATGCAAATGATGATGAAGTTGAGCCCATGGCGCCGGCAGGTTTCTCTTTGAAACACAGAGCTTTGACTTTAGATTCTTTTGTGCTTCCTTTGTTTATGAGATTTTTCTCTTGCAAACTGAAATTGCCTGTAAATGAATTTTTTGTGGGTTTTTTTTTCTCTCTCTCTGTCTCTGTCCAGAGCGTCCCTCAGTGTCTCTCCTCCAGAAGACTCCGTCCTCTCCAGTCACCTGCCACGCTACCGGTTTCTATCCTGACCAAGCCTCACTGTTCTGGAGGAAAGATGGAGAGGAGATTCATGAGGACGTGGACCACGGAGAGATCCTCCACAACCATGATGGAACCTTCCAGATGAGTGTTGACCTGAACATTTCATCAGTCACACCTGCAGACTGGAGGAGGTACGAGTGTGTGTTTCAGCTCTCTGGTGTGAAGGACGACATCGTCACCAAACTGGACAAAGCAGTGATCAGGACCAACTCAGGTAAGACTGAGATTAGGAGGGTTCTCAGTGCATGTCTGTTTGATTTGTTGGGTATTTTAGCTTTTGTCCTCCAAAGTAGCTGGGAATTCATGCAAGGAATTCAAGGATTCAAGGACATTTATTATCATTATACAACATAGGGCTGTACAACGAAATTAAATTTGTAGTTGCTTCAAAATACATACAAAAGACCACACAAATGATGGAATAGGGTAAAGTAAATACATATATATACGTATACACCCAGGAAATAATTCTGTTGTGCATTTTTGAACTTTCGTCAGGTTGAATGTCAACAGCAGCAACAAAATGGTGATAATATAGTTGATATCTTCACATTAAAAGTTCAACGTTGTCCATCAACTGTGACTGCGCTCAAGCATGAAGCATCACTGATGTAAAAACACAGAGTCCTCCCACCAGAATCTTGCATGTCGCATCCTGTCAGCTCGGACTGTGATCCACCCCTCAAGTGCAACAGCCCGATCCAGGGTGCTGTGGAGCAGGTCTCCGTGTCTCTCTGTGTGTGGACAGTCCTGTTTCGTCCGCTTCATTTTCTTGACCGGACATTAGCCAGGAGCAGCCTTAAGTTCAGCTGCACTCCTCCTGGGGCGGTCACCCACACCGGTGCATCAAGCTGATCTGACTGCATTGGTTGATCATCTCAGGGTCCGTTGCTCTTTAATGCAAACCCCACATCTTCATTTTCCAATGGTATCCAAGTATATTTCTGTCATAGGTGATGCGTGTTTTAGAAATAAAGCCAAAAAAATGACAGATTAAACGAGAAAAGTAGAAAAGTTTGAATGAGCTACTGGCTGCTGCATCTACATGCACAGTTGTTGCCATAGCTACGAATTCATGTTCAAAAAATGTTTTTGTAGATTTTTATTCATTTATGAACAGTGTTGGGTAAGTTACACAGGAAGTGTAGTAAGTTACTTTTTACTTATTACTTCTTTAAAAAGTAATGTTACTTAACTTATTAGTTAGTTGTATCAAAAGTAATTAGTTACATTACTAGTTATAAAGCAATTGGCAGCCTTGTTGTGTCCCAAAGTTGAACTGCTGATCCAGTGAACTGTTAACACTCAGACAGCTTTTGTTGTTATCTGTCCAGGTGTCAGCTGAGCAGCTTTCATAGCAGTGAATGGATCCCCACCTCCAACTCTGTATCCAGTTCTGGTTTTACATCCATGATGTAGGGGTGTTTGGGTCAGACATATATTGAGGCTACAAAATGTCCCAAAATTATATGATATCAGTTTGCATAGAATGTATTTTTTGTATTTTCAAATTACAAATTACTTGTATTTCCACTAAGTATTCCATATAGTATTTTGTATTTGGATGTTGACACATCTACTAGTGGGTAAGTATTTTGTAACAAGATACTTTGTAGCAACAAACCCACGTGTGTGAATAAAATGTCGGGTGGATGGATGTATTTCTGTCCTAACCTGCTCTACCAGCACTGGTACTGATAATGTTTTTGTGTTGCTGTTGTTCTTTCTTCAGCAGAGGAGCCCAGTGATGTGAGTGTCCCAGTGGTTTCTACAGTGGTTTTTCTTGCTTCCATCCTCATTGCTGCCATTGGATTCATTGTTTACAAAAAGAAAAAAGGTGAGAGGCTGATGGGTCCAAGATTACACCTGCATGAGATAATAAAGTAAGGACTAAAAAGAAGAGTAGAAGAGATCTATTTTTCAGTTTTTGTGAATAGAAAAGGAGATCATATTCACTGAGGAGAAAGTGATGAATCGCATTTAAAACTTGGTGTTTTGTTTTGATTTCAGCTGAAGGCCCTCAGTCTTGTAAGTAAAATTTATATTTGTTTCAACTGATTTGATACACAGTTTATGCTGTAAATTAAAACGGCTTCATATGATTATACAGATGAACTTTTTAAGTTTTTTGTTTCCTGCATTCAATGTTTATGAAAGTTCAGTGCAGAATCAGTGGATTTACAGTTTGTTTCTGACCTGACAGCTCCTGAGAACGCCTTTGAGCTCTCTGAGACACAGAATCCAGACACCTGAGTTACCTCACATGGGATGAAAAGCCTAATACTTGTGTCACTTTATATAGTTCTACTGACCTTAAAGAGACTGAAGGATGGTTTCCAGCAACAAAATGGGGTCCAAGCAGATCACAAACTGTTTGATGTTTAATTGATAATTTAGTTTAGTTGTTTGATTTAATTGATAAGGTGATAATAATGTGAAAACACATGACATGCACATACATGACCTTGCCACTTTGTTGGCAAGTAGGATGTGGTCATGTGGGGATTTATACTGTGGACCTCTGTATCACTGATGCCACAGGGGACTTTTCAAACACCTTCTCACAAACTGATCAGATGTGCAAAACTGTCTTTTTTGTCTGTTTAAATTTGACACAGAAACAACAATAAAAATGTAGGTGATAAAACTGTGGAAAAAATACACATCAATGCACTAGTTTTGATGGTTTGATTGTCAAATTTGGTCAAGCATTTGTTAAAATTTGAATATGGATTGTATTTGGTGTGTTTTGAACTGTAAATGAAACTTGAAGGTTTGACAGTTAAAAACAAAGAAAGAGAGAGATCTTAGCGGAGGGACTGTGTTTTACAGCCTCATTCTGCGCAAAACTGGGGTATTATGTCTGTTTAAACCCAAAATGCTTACAAAAATCAAGATGTAAGTGATAAAAATTCTGAAACTTGAAAAGTGAGTTGATCACTTGTTTCCCCTAGCAGATGGTTAAGAGGAGTTAAGAAGAGTTAGAAGTCAGCTATCAATAGTCACCATAGTTAGCATTTGAATTCTTGAATTGTTGCCAAAAATGTGTTTAGTGAGGTCATCATGGCCTTGAAGTTTGACCTTTGACCACCAAAATTTAGTCAGTTCAGCCTTGAGTCCAGATGAATGTTTGTACCAAGTTTGAAGAAATTCCCTCAAGGCGTTCCTGAAATATCGACTTCACAAGAATTGGAATGACCTGAAAACATAAGGCCTGTGACTGCAGCTGTTGCCGCCATGGAACCATAAAAAAGGTTTTTCAAAAATTCCAAATCACTGCAGTCGTTCAGCACACAGCCATGGATGTGCACAATGTCTGACACAACATCTGGACAGAAGCAGCTACGGGGAACAGACAATATGCCTGGCAGGGATAAAAAAAATCACTCACCATTCTGCTGGTTTCAGATGTATTGTCATATGCTTTGATGAAGTTTGGTCCAACAATGTCACAAAAAGAAATTGTACAGCAAGGTATTAAATACCACTGCTGACTCACCATTTGACAATATGAAAAACTTAATATTGACCATCCAGAGAATGTTTGTGTCAATTGTGGTTGCATTTGAATGAAGACTTGGGGAGACGTTAATTGATTCTGCATATTTTGTAGAGTGACAGAATTCTGATTTGACCACAGGTTACACTGAGGCAAACTTTTACCAAAGTTCAGTGCATGTTCTGAAAACATTTCAGCTCTGTAACACATACAGGTCTTTTTTTTTTCTTCTTCTTCTTCTTTTCTTTTTTTCTGCATCAGCAGATTTTAAACTTAACTTCACCTTAAATCTGAGGTAAAAGGAAAAGTCAGCTAAAAATAGAAACAGGTTGTTTTAATACAGGGGGAAAAGGAGAAGTTGAGGGATAACACTGACATGAAGAAGAAAGATTAAAGATTTCAAAAAAAGTTATAAACGCATAGATTATTCAGTTATTCAAGTATTCTGTGTCTTAGTATCAGTCTCACATCTGATGCGTTAAATTCTGTCTTACATAATGCAGTGTGTTTTTGACTTTAGCTGGCAGACAAGTGTAGGCAGGCAGGGACAGATGCAGCAACAACAGGTATCAGGAGATCACACACTCTGTAAGGTAAATCAAAACAAAAAGGACATAATTTTACATCCAGTACTTAAGGGTATGTTTCAGTAACTTTCCACTAGAGGGCAATAACAACCAGACAGAAACAAGTACACACTGCAAAAACATGTTCTTATTTATCTTGTCTTATACTGCATATAATAATCACTCCTGATTGATGCAAAATCAGTGCACACACATGCCACAAAAACTGGTGACTAAACTATTTGTTCTGTCCAACCACAGTATCAGGAGGGTGTGGTTGGTGTCAATACAATCAGGCCCCACTGGTTTATTAATTTAAGAAAAGTATTTGCAGGTTAATTGAATGTTCCTCTCTGTTATTAATATCTTTCATAGCACGTGCCTGAATAATGATGAGATGAGTTTCATCTGCATGGCGCCTTACATTGTAATTATAGAGAAGCTACAGAGAGCTACAGTCGTTCTGACCTGTTCATTCATGGCTAATGTAACTTTGGGGCTTCAAATGTAGCAGCACAGCGTCATCTGGTGATTTGCAAAACAGCAGACCTTCAAGGCTGGAACTGAAGCACAACAACACCTCTCTGATTTTTGTTTTAGTCTCATATGTGTGCAAAGTTAAAGTGTGTTAAATCTGTAATACTTTTCTTCATAAGTACTGCAGTAAATGTAGCAGCTATTATGCAATAAGTATTAGTAAAATAATTAAAAGGTGCATTGTCCTGTTGTCCTCAGTAGGCTATAAAAAAGTTGCTGACACACAATGTGGCTACTTTATTGGTGTACTTTAGGACCAGAACCAATGGGCACATATCAACTTCCTTGTTGATATAGTATTCTTCATTTGGCAGCTGAGTTGTTGGTCACTTGAGGCCAGTCACTCATGTGATAGGACTGAAGCTGTGTGCCCTGCCTGTATAGAAAACAAAACTGTCTGTATAAAGACTGAAAGCAGCTCTCCAGGCAGGTTTCTTGCTCACCTCACAGGAGTATCTGCATGGATCAGCATGGTATGTTGAAGTTTTGCTGTCCTTCACTCTAATTGTATTTTTTACACATAATATGACCTTTAACCTCTTAACCTGTTCTGTGAATGCTTGTTCTGCTTTGTTCATTGCATCAGTGTGGAGTTTTGTTTGACAAAGGAGTGTCCTTTAAAGAATTATGCTAACATTACAAGGGAAGTTAGCCGAGTCTGAGGCGTTTTTGCACCCTTGGTAAGCAGAGTGAGGTACGTACGCTCAAAGCACGGACTGTAAATACATTCTTCTTGTTGCTATAAAATGCTATTGCTATTTTAAGTGCATGTTATTATTCTCTGGCATCAGAAGAAAGTTTTGTGTGATAATTTGAGGAGCATTTAAATAGTCTATTGATACCAAGGGCTTTGACATTTGGTAAAAGCTCTGTGTTCTGAAACATGTCCTTACAGGTGAGAAACAAGTTTTGGAGTCATCCGCCCATCTGCAGTCAAAACGTCCTTCCTCCATGAAGGAAAAAGCATTGTATATAAAACAAATCAGATGAAGCAGCTTGACCCACATGTCTTTATCAAAACAAGATGAGAAAGTTATTTTTCTTGCTTCTCTTTTGTCACATTTCATCGGCAGGTAAGCTCATATTTTAAGTCTTTACTTAACTTTAACGTCTTTGCTTTTGGAAATGATCCCCAACACTTGGACATGATAATTTAGTTTCACTTTTACCTCACCTTTAGAAGATTATGGGCCAGTTTCACAAACAAGGCTTAAGACTAGTCTCAAACTCAATTCCTGTTTAAGCTGTCTTAACTCAAATTGACTTGCAGAGACTGTTAAAATAGTTGTAGAATTAATCAGTTCTGGATTAAACTAAGCTGATTGCAAAAGCAAGGATAGGAACTTCCTTTTTAAATTATTATTTTTGCCTTTAGCCTTTATTGGACTGAACAGATGAAGACAGATCGGAAAGGTAGGAAATCAAACCTGACAGGCCAGCTTTGGCGCGCTGCCTCCACTGGGACTAACTAAATGAGCTACGTTCAAGAAAGCCACATAAATTTCCTAGTTTAACTACAGACCTGAATTAATTTAAGCTCTGCCTGTGAAACCGGCCCATTTTTAACTGAATGTTTTAACAGAATCATACAAATATCGTATTATGATACCAAATGTATGCATCTCTTGTCCTACAGTGAAACACTCCATTATGTATTTCTTAACTGCATCATCTGGAGTCCCAAACTTTCCAGAGTTTGTGGCGGCTCTAGTGGTTGATGACATTCTGGTGGGTTACTGTGACAGCGACAAAAAGATCGTAGAACCAAAGCAGGACTGGCTGAAAAAAATATTTGAGAACGATCCTCAACACTTGGAGTTTTACAACGGAGAATGTTTCGAAACTCAGCCAATCTTACTCAAAGCCTCAATGTACATTTTAAAGCAGCGCTTCAACCAAAGTGGAGGTACAGTACAAACTATATTTTATTTCATTTTTTACTGTAAACCTGTTCTGTATCTTTGTTGTAAAGTGACCCTCTACAGCAGTGGTACCTAACCTTTTTTCCTTGGAGCCCTCCCTACTTGTAACTAAGGAAAGCTCATTTTTGTACCCAAACCTTTGTATAAATTTGGATTTTGATTAACAGGTGCAAATCAATTTTTGACAACCTCAGAGCAGACAAAGTCCTGGCACCAACCTAAAGGAGGCCCAGACCCCAGGTTGGGAATCAGTGGTCTACAGCCCAAACTTTTTTTTCGTGGGAACCCACTTTTTAAAAAAACACAAACCACTGTGACCATTTTCACTACAATGTTCACATCACCCTATATTATCTTGATGCTTTATTTAAAACATATACACGTCTTAAAACTTTAGAAATGAGAAATAATTTCACTTAGGCTGAGTCAACAGGCCATCTCATTGTTTTTATTTCCTTCTATCGGGAAAACAACATAAGACATTTTAGCCTACTTCATAAATGAGAATATAAGTATTTTTTTCCCTCAGTAAACCAATAGACACATTTTAAATGTTTTATAATTTATAGTGCTGCAAATATAAATCTTAAATTTGCAGAATTTCCTCCATAGTCTTTTATTTATTCAGAGACCCGCATAAAATCTCTTCTGACCCACCTGTGGGTCCCAGTCTTGGGGAATGACTGCTCTACAAGCCCTCAAGATAGTAGATGACCCCACCCCATTCCTCTTAAAGGAAGCGCTGCACCCAGAGCCATCACTGAAAAAGCTTCCAACTTTTCATAATATTAAACTGTAATAATAATAATAAGAAGAAGAATAATGATAGTAATAATAATACGGAAGAATCATGCTTGCTTTGACTGGGCGTATCCATCTTTATGATGTGCTGGTGTCATTACCAAGAGTCCCAGGCACTGCTGGTTCCATTTGGCCGTCTATTAAAAATATCTTAATGTCCAAATTTCACCAACTTTGACAATGCACTTCCTTGGGTCTCCAGAAATACATCTGCCAAGTTTGAAGTAGATCACATGAACAGGTCTTGAGATAGGCGTGATACATACTGTACATACAGACAGACAGATTCCTTGCTTTATTAGATAAAAGCTATTGTAATGTTTAAACTGTGGAATAGAAATTGGGTTTCATCACTCATATAAAAAAACACATTGATTATCTCCTCTGGAATCATGAGCACAAAACTAGACTGTGAGAATCTCAGAGTACCACACAGTGCACAATAATAAGATCATCTTTTCACTGTAGATTTAATCTGTACATCGTTGTTGATCGCGGTCTTTCATTTTGTTTCTCTTTCAGATGTCCACATTTTCCAGAGGATGAGTGGCTGTGAGTTGGATGATGCGACTGGTGAGGTTAATGGCTTTAATCAGTACGGTTATAATGGAGAAGACTTCATATCATTGGACCTGGAAACAATGACATGGATTGCACCAAAACCACAGGCTGTCTCCACTAAACTGAGATGGGATGCTGAAAAAGAAAGAACAAAAATGTTCCTCATTCAGATTTTCCCTGAGTGGCTGAAGAAGTATTTGGCCTATGGCAAAAGCTCTCTTCTGAGAACAGGTAGAATCGAATAGATTAGAGTGTGACTTAAGTGTGACTTAAGCAAAAGTCTGGACTTGACATAAGTGATTTTCCCTGCTGGTTATGTCGGGGTATTGCCACCTGTGGAGACCTTTGCATTAGCTTTATGAACAATGTGATATGAATTATCACTTTGATTTTTCCTTTAGCACCACATTTGGGTGATATTTTTTGTCCAGCCTGAAATATCTAAACAACTATAGGATGGATTGCCAATAAATTTCATACACTTATCTTCTGACCTTTCATCTAGCACCATCACCAGGTCAAAATTTCTATTTAAAATCCAATACCTCGGTTTATGATCAAATGGCTACAAAAGTAATGACATTCACCTCAGCCCTGACTTTATATTTATTGCTAATTTGCCAGGAATGTTACTGTTGATGATCAAGAGTAACATTACAGGCTATGAGCTCCCTTTCAGGTTGGCCAGCAACAATTCATCTACTGCTACTGATATGACCCAGCATGGAAACTCACTGTGCATGCAACTGTCAGGTTGCACATATGTCTTTTTTTGTATTCTTTCTCTTTTTCTTTGTTTCTTATCTTGATTATTGATTGATTGATTCTATATATTTCTTTTCATCTGTTTTCTTTTATTTCCTGTTTGTACTTCTCATATTTCTCTGCCCTCCTTTTCTCTCTTGCTCCCTCTCCCTCCATCGTTTCTAACCCTCATTTTCTCTCTGTCCAGAGCTTCCCTCAGTGTCTCTCCTCCAGAAGACTCCATCCTCTCCAGTCACTTGCCACGCTTCAGGTTTCTACCCTCACATAGCCTCACTGTTCTGGAGGAAAGATGGAGAGGAGATTCATGAAAACGTGGACCACGGAGAGATCCTCCCCAACCATGATGGAACCTTCCAGATGAGTGTTGACCTGAACCTCTTATCAGTCACACCTGCAGACTGGAGGAGGTACGAGTGTGTGTTTCAGCTCTCTGGTGTGAAGGACGACATCGTCACCAAACTGGACAAAGCAGTGATCAGGACCAACTGGGGTAAGACTGAGATTAGAGGCTGCTGAATTGGACTGCATGTCTGCTTGGTTGTTGGACATTTTAGCTTTTGTCCTCCACGACCTCCACATGTTGTCACCAACTGAAGCAAGATTTCAAACTGAAGCAGTAGTTAATCACTTGCAGTTGGTTAAGGAGAGTGAGAAGTCATCTGTCAATGGTCATATGAAACAGAGCAGTCTCAAAATAGAATTACAGCCTCACAGTTGTTTGTCTCCGCCAATCAGGCAAGTTACAGTTTACATGCATGTCTGTCCAGACTCATATAATGTCTGTAGTGAAGACTTTGAAGGAATTAAATGTGAAACATAACACTGTATTAACCTGTAACTTTGAAGGAATTTAATAAAACATATTAAGTGTATTTTTTGGCAAAATGGAACTTCTCACTATACATATATGATTCCAGTGAATAATTTACAGGTAGAAACCTGCTGTCTTCACTTAGAGACTATTTTTACAGAGGAGTGAAGAAGACTGATGGAGAGCTGACCTTTGACCTTTTGGATATAAAATGTCATCACCTCATCATTTTATCGTATTTGTTTTTTGTGTCCAATTTTGTCATAATTAGCATATGAATTCTTGAATTACAGACAAAAATGTGTTTAGTGAGGTCACTGTGACCTTTGACAACCAAAATCCAATCAGTTCATATTTGAGTTCAAGCGAACATTTGTGCCAAGTCTGAAAATTTCCTGAAGACATTCTTGAGATATTGCCTTCACAAGAACGGGATGACCTGAAAACATAATGCCTCCGGCCAGAAAAAATTAAGACGTGAAAGTAATTTTTCAAGGTTTTTCAAGCATTCTGAATCGCAGAGGACCTTTAGCATCCAGTCACGAAAGTGTACAAAAAATTAGGCTTATTGGTCCAGTTGTATTTGAGATTAACTGTGGACAACCTGTAGGTCCAGTTATCACACACAAACACACTCACTTATGCACACACGGAAGTGATTACATGAGTCGTAAGCCTAACAAGGACAATAATTAAACCAATCCATGGAGAAGAAGCCACTGGCTGGACACAACACTGGTATGACGTAAGAGAACAACAGGTGCTGTGTTTTTTAAAATGAAGGTTTATTTGTTTCTCTGGCACAAAAGGTGGGATAAATAACAAAAATAAAACAATTTGAACAACCAAAGAAAAAACACCAGGATTAGCTATCAGCTGAATTTTTATTTTAAACATTCGTATAGTATCGGCCCAGAATTTCACAGTCGGTGCATCCTCGGTATTAACTCAGCTGCAAGTCAGTTATAGCTCAGAGCAACAAACCCACATGCGTGTATGAATGGATTGCTGGATGGAACGATGCATTTCTGTTCTCTGTACAGGTCTTATTTACATTGTTATTGTTTTTACGTTCCACAGAGGAGCCCAGTAACATGACCATCCCCATCGCTGCTGGAACAGTTGTTTTTGCTGTCATCCTCGCCATCCTTATCATCATTGTATTCATTTACAAAAAGAAGAAAGGTGAGAGAGAAAAATTGAAAGATTATCTGCTTAATTGACTTTTTTAGTACCTTGTAGCACTTCAGTTTTTCAGTTGATGTTTTTATCTAGAGCCTATTATATTCACTGGGGATAAGGTGACCAAATCCTTAAAATTTTACAATTGTAACTGAAATTATTTATCTTCGTTTGATTTCAGACAAATGCCATATATCTTATAAGTATAATTGATCTGACACACACCTTATGCTGTACATTAAAAAGGATTTCACGTGATTATACAGATGAATTTTCTCAAGACTGTTTTCTGTATTTACTGTTTATAAAAGTTCAATGCAGGATGAGTGGACTTTACAGTTTGTTTCTGACCTTACAGGTCCTGAGAACAAGTTTGAGCCTGAGTCTGCACCACTAAAATCACCTGAATGACAAACACACTCAGCAACTTACCTCATGTGACATGTGTCACTTTATTAACAGAAAAGGTGATTGAATGAAGGCCTCCTGCAACAAAAGTGAAGTAGTAGTTATAATGTGTGTGCTTTACATGTTCATTGTAATAGTTGTATTTACATTGATGCAATATTTGTAGCTTTATGTTTTTGAATAACTTCATGAATTACAGGTTTCTGTTAGCATATAGTTTCTCATTCCACAGGAGTTGTTTTTAAAAGTTTCTGTGTGCTCAGCTCTCAGGACTTTCAGAGTAACTGAATCTCTGTGTTTGAAGTTTAGTTTCTTTCCTGTGTTGCTGCTTCTACACTCGGGTATCTACTTTATTTTGCATTTCATGTTCACTTTCAGATGGATAGGAGTCATGTTAAGTTGATGATGTTGTTAATGTTGTAAGCTGATGAGAACCAAACATTTCCACATTTTGCTGCTTCATAATAAAAGCCTTTAGATAACAAAATATTGGGGAACAGTTTCTGTGAAGAATTTCTAGCAAATGACACTGGCATTTTACAACCGTTTTACTCCAGACAAGCCCATATCAAGACACACCTTCAAGCAGGCAGCCCAGACATAAATCCCTGCCATGCTCGGCTGATGTACCACATCTTCCGGTTGGTGCTCATAGTGAAAAACATGTCAAATAGGGAGATACAAATAAAAACCAAAGTCGCAATGCTAGAAGGTGCAACGATGGCGGCCATAGGAAATCAAGATATTGTTGTCATAGAAACAAAACCCACATTCAGCATTTTTTTTTTAAAGACTTTTCATCACAGTGCTCCACAGCGCCCTGCCAGCACCTTTCCACCAGGAAAAGACACTATGTGGACACAGCCTTAAAGATACTATAGGTCAGGGTTAGAGAAGGGTGTCGCCTGTCAGAGGAGTATCCACTGTCGTACCACCAGACTTCAGAACAGCTTCTGTCCTCAGGCTGTGAGACTTTTCATCACCCACATTCCAACATAAAAAAATATATATATTTTAATCAGTTAATATTTATTCAGCAATTTATATATTTTTTGTGTTGAGAGTAGCATAAAGAGACAATAACTTGCATCTTGTTATACAACCCTGTGTTGTAGGATAATAAATAAATGAACCTTGTCCCTCATAAATACTTGTGAGCAGTTATCAAAAACAATAGATGCCATTGTATCCAAAATATAATAAGGAAGTTTGGAACCTTTAAGTCATACTGGACTCTGATCTTGACTTTGAAAGTCATATTAGTAGTCTAAATAAAGGCAGCTTTTGTATCACTTCAACAAACATCTATCAGGATTCAAATCTCAGTAGCCCCTTTATTAAAAACATTGTATCACTGGCTCCCAGTGCAACCCAAAATCAACTTTAAAGGTTTGGCCTTCAGGTGCATTTCTGATCTGTTCACTGACTGCTGCCCAGTAAATGCTCTGAGGCCTTCAGGTGGTACATTTCCTGAACCTAGAATAAGATCCATGTCTAGTGAGACTGCTTAGTTCCTTTGGTCAAGCGGTGAGATCAGTCCATGTTTCTGTGGGGTGTGTGTGGGGTTTGTCTTTTTAGTTGGGTTTGTTGTATTTTTTTTCTCTTCTGTCATCACTGTTGCGTTTTCTTGTATCTTATTTATGTTCTTTTGTAAGTGTTACCTGTTGCTGTATGTATTTTACTTGCTATGACATTTTCAGTATCAACAGAATTGCTGTGTTTTTCGTCCTTGTCCATGAAACAATTGTCATGTACAGTAATTTAGCATCCCCTGGTGGTGCAAAGGTGAACTGTTTGACTTGTCCTGATTTATTGATTTTTTTTTTCATTATTTATCATCTCAACCATACTATAGAAAGAAAAACCCTGCATTGTTTGACTCTCTCTCTCTCTCTTTCTCTATGATTGTGTGTTTCATATCTCTGGTGTGAAGGACGACATCAAATATGGATCCTTTAACTTAGACTTACCAGCGTTGACTGTTCCTGTTTCAGCTTCATCCGACTGTAGTCACCTGTTTGAATAATATAAGTGTGAAATGATCAGTCCTGAGCAGTAGCGGAAAGAGACTGAAAATCTGCATTCAAGCACAAGCACTGCTGCAATTATACAATATTGCTCAATTACAAGTTAAAGTATATAAATATAAAGTATTCTTCTGACAAACTACTGAGGTCATTAATTACTTTATAATCACTGATGTTTAACGCATTATCAATAACAGCATTCAATCAAAGGAGTTTCTGTTTCTCCAAATCTTCAGTCTAAAATACTCCCTACTCCTGTGCTGTTCAGCTTAGTGGTCACACTCACCTTTACAAACATGTTGCAACTGCAAACCTGTACCTGCTGCAGCATTTTGGGGTGTTTTTTGTCCATATATCATTGTTTTCATTGGTGCATTTGCAATCAGATAGGCTTATTGGTTACAAAAATGCAGATGAAAAGTTTGGAAATAAATTCAAATTGTACTCAGCACTCAATTATGTAATTAATTAGTTATGTAGTATGTTATCTATGTAGATTACATGGTGTTATGCAAACTTAAGTATGAGTAATTTGTATCCAATTTTGTCATAATTAGCATAAGAATTCTTGAATTATGGTATTTAAGGTAAAGACAAGTCATAGTTCAAATCAATCAAATAAACTTTATTTGTCCCACTAGGGGAAATTTGTCTTGGGCAGGGAGTTGTAACAGCTGCCATGTACATGTAAAACATCCATACATCATACACAATATACAAAAAAAAACAAACAAAAAAAATACAATAAAACCGTGACAGGCAGACATATCCAAGGGGAGAGGATGGAAAGAAAGTGCAAGGTGCAATAAATAGAATAACATCCTTATAATACAAGTTCAGATAAAAACATACTAAAAACTAAAAAGAGCAAGGGATGTTGGTATAAGCCAGCAGGTGGACGGGCAAACCGGATGTAGTTGATAGATAGATTGACTAATTGACTGATTGATGGGTTGAAGGGTTGGTGGGTTGATGGGCAGGGGATCCACAGCCATGGCCTCCCCCTGCCCACATAGGGGAGGGGATTACTAGAAGGTAAAGGCAGGAACCATCCCCCACCCCACCACCTGACCGAGGTCAGGTGGTGGGGTGGGAGGGGGCTAGGGTAGTGGATCCGCAGCAGTAGACCTCCCCACTACCCTAGTGGGGGAAAGGAGGGGCCTCTGTCACGAGAGGTGTTTATTTGTTTATTTAGTAATGAGATGGAAGTGGGAATGAAGGAGTGTTTAAAACGGTTGGTCCTACACCTGCTGGCTCTATAGCGCCTCCCTGATAGGAGCAGCTGGTACTCTTGAAAAAGGATGTGTGAGGGGTCATTCAGGATCCTATTCGCTCCCCTCACAACTGTTCCTTCATATATTACCTGGAGAGACTGGGAGTGATCGTGATCATGTTTCCCCACTATCCTCAGTGCTGTAGTCACCATTCTTTGGAGTCTGGCCTTACACTGGACTGTGAGGGAGCCGAACCATGCTGCCATGCCGTATCTTATGATACTGGCCAACACTGCGTTATAGAACGTTAACATTATCTTGGTTCGGACCCCAAACAGCCGCAGCCTTCTTAGAAAGTGGAGCCTCTGAGCTAGTCTGTTACAGAGGAAATCCACATGGTCGCTCCAGCCCAAATTATCAGACATCATCAAACCCAAGTACTTATATGAAGGAACCTGTTCAATAGTGCAATTATCAATGATAACCCGGTCATGAGCTGCAATTACCCTGGGGTTAAAGATCATTTCTTTTGTCTTGTTAGTGTTAAGCACCAAATAGTTCTTATCACACCAGGTTTTGAAGGTGGCTATCTCACTGAAATACACGGAGGGGCAGGTATTCACATCCAGCAGACTTAAAATTATGGTATCATCTGAGAATTTGATGATGTGGTTGTTAGAGTGTGAACTCCTGCAATCATCGGTGTGTAGCGTGAAGAGGACCAGGGAGCTGACACAGCCCTGAGGCACGCCTGTGCTGCACTGCCTCGGGGCTGAGAGGGAACTATTTACCCTGACTTGTTGTGTCCTGTTCGTTAAGAATGAATAAAACCATTTAATAATAAAACTGTCAACCCCCATGTCAATTAACTTCTTTATGATCAGGTGTGGCTGCACAGTGTTAAAAGCCAAGCTAAAGTCGCAAATAAGACACGAGCATATGCTTTGGGGTCCTCCAAATGTTTGTTGATCAAATGGGTGACTGTAATGACTGCATCCTCAGTGCTCCGCACCTGTCTATAAGCGAACTGAAAGGGGGTCAAGACAACCAGCAACATCAGTTTTGATCATGTCTAGTTATCGCACCTACTGCTGCTGTCTGTATGTATGGACAAAAAGGCAAGAACTTTGTGTTCAACTCAGCTCCAGGTTTTATTTTGCATATAAAAACAACACAGTATATACACTTAAATATTCCACATTATCACCAGATTCACAACACTCTTAACTGTTATACTCAGGTACATGCATATGTTTTTGAGGATTATTAACTGCGGCTGACTTTGTTCCTCTCCAGTGAGCTTTATTCTTGTCATCATTTCTGACTCAACAAGACCTTTGAAAACAGATGTTTTTTTTTCCCCCAGAGCTTTCAATAAGTGTTGTTTTTTTGTTTTTGTTTTTTTGGTCTCAACAGTACTATTTAAAAACTGAAAGTAACACAGATGTGATACCAACTTTGCCCACTAGGTGGCAGAGGGAAGCCCTTAAACATAAATGGTTCCACTACAGTGTCAAAGACAAGCAATAGTCTATTGTAAGTTAGACCATTTCACAAAAATAAAGACTGAATAACTGGAAGCCAAAAAAAATAGACATCTTACCCCCAGGCTGACTCAGGCTTTTTGTGAAACCAGACCCAGAACTGATGTTTTTTCTGTTTCACTGTTATTTAATATGATTAAGCTCTGTCAACAAAAAGTGAAAATTATAACTATCAACTGTGGAGTTAAAGAGGTAGAATGTATGCTATTAACAACCAATCTGATCATTCCTGTAAAAAAAAATGCATATTAAATCAAATCAACTACTCACACGTGAGCTCTTCACAGGTGAGAAACAAGCTTCAGAATTACCTGCCCATCCCCAGTCAGTGAAACACTCCCACCTCCACCTCCGTCCTCCACAAGGAAAAAAGCACTGAACAGATGGAAAAACAGCTGAACCAGCTTAATTCTTCACCCACAACGTCTTTATGAAAACAAGATGAAACAGTTGGTTTTTTTGCTTCTCTTCTGTCACGTTTCATCGGCAGGTAAGATCATATTTTAAATCTTGATTACCTGCCCATTACAGTAAACAGCAGATGGATTTAGGTTGATAAAGGGGGAACAAATGGCAGCGAAGGAGCCAGATACTTTTCTAAGAAGGTGGTTCAGACCAAAGTCAGAGCTAAATGGAGAGTGAATACAAAGAGTAATCAAAAATGTGTTTGTCTTCCAGTGAAACACTCCCTGAAGTATGTTCTCACTTCTTCTTATGGAGTCAGAAGGTATCCCAGAGTTTGTGGTTGTTGCAGTGGTGATGAGTTTGAGATAGCTCACTGTGACAGCAACAGACTGATACCACAAGCCAACACGGACTGGATGGAAAATTTTTTGAAGGAGAATCGTGAGCGTGTGGAGTGGTACACTGACAGGTGTTGGCGTAGCCGGAACAACCTCAAAGCTACTATCAAGAGCTTGATGCGTCGTTCAAACCAAACTGGAGGTATGTTCACCTTTTACTGCTAAAATTATTTTCATTCTCGTTTGTTGTAAAGGTGCAAAAAATACTGAGTCTCTGTTTTGAATCACAAACACGTGCATACGCAATTCCTCCTCTGTATAGGTTTATTGGCAGCTGGAAAACCAGCTCAAAGGGACCCCAAAATCAAAAATACTTTTTCTCCCCTGGCCTTTAGTGCTGTTTTATCCATATAGATAGTTTTGGTGTAAGCTGCAGAGTTTTTGGATTTTTCAGCTATTGAGATGTCTGCTTTCTCTCCAACATGAGACTAATTTGGCACTCAGCTTCTGGTGCTCAAAGCACCAAAAAAATACATTTGAAAAATCCAAAACCAATGTCTCATTACAGAAATCATGACCTGGTTACTCAAGATAATCCACAGACGTTGTTGTGAGCAGTTTCATGTTGGAACTTCTTTCTTTCAATTATTAAGAAATTAGTTCTAGTAGATTCTACTGCAGAAAAAGGTAGTTCTAGATGAAACTGCTCACAGCAAGATGTGTGGATTATTTTGAGTAACTAGATCACGATCTCTGCAAAGAGACGTTGAGTTTTACAAATGTATTTTTTGATACTTTGAGCACCACAGGACTTGTGGACTTTGTGGGGTGCCCCAGGGGTCTATTTTGGGTCCCCTTTTATTCACTGTTTGCATGGTTCCCCTGGGTCAAATCCTGCGTAGACATGCCAACGACTTCCACTGTTACCAGTTGATTCTGCACCGTCTTCGTCCATCCTCCGTACGGCTGCAAGCCCTACCAGCAGCGTTTCAGAGGCATTTCAGCACTGGAGTGTTTTGCCCGCCTGATTATGTTTACTTGCTCAGATTTTGTTGATCAGGTCCTCTTACCTTGCTTTTTGTGCTTCTACCATGGATAAGCAATAGTTTCTGTCTGTCTTTATGATCCTGAGTCTGCATGGGATCTTCTATGTTGAAAATTAACCGGATTCTTCCTGCCTTTTCTGTGTCTGACTTCCTGCCCATTCAATCTGCTCTGTGCTAATTGACGTGGCATCCGTCAAAAATAGACTTGGCACATATTTGAAGCGGAGCGGAGTGGAGAGCCACTTCTGGGATGCGTCGAGGCACTGCTGGTGGAATCACAAGCATTGTGCAGAATGGCTGCATCAGCTCTGGCCGAAATGGCGCAGCCGTAACACAACGCATGTCTGGAGGAATTTAGCCATTAGGCGCATGACACACAACTGTATGTCCCATTAAGGCCTGGTACTACTGATGACCCATATATTATCCAGCTAGCAGAAATTAAAAACTGAATGTCAAACAATATCCTGCAGCTGAGTGACTGCCCTCTGGCCTCAGCACTAGCAGAACACACAATCTCTCCTCTAGTCTGGGTTCCTTTTCCAACAGTGTTTGAAAGGAGGTCCTGCTTCACACAAATGAGACAGCTATCCTTATAAAATGGCCTTGCAGGGTGTAATCTGCTATGTTCTTGCAGATTAATCCAATACACCAACATAAACAGAGTAACCCCTGTGCTTCCAACTGTGCATTGCAAGAGTACAAAGCTTTTTGTTTCTGAGGTGAAAAATTTTAAGAGCACTGGGCTTATCGGTATCAGTGAATAACTAATGTTATTATCATTATTCACACTTTTATCTCCACTAGATTAGATCAGAATAACTTGACTGAATCGCCCACAGTGAGTCGGTCCATTATAACTTAATGCAGGAACCTTTTATCACAACCGTTTTCCAACACAACTGATAGAGGAACATTACCACCTGGTTTCTTAAACTCACTGTTTTGTGCAGGTCTGTAAATTGCTCCCCTTAAAGGAAAAACCCACAGTCAGGGTCATCGACCTTCCAACACTTTATGTTGTTTGTGGTGTGAAAATGGACCTGTAAAGCTAAATGTTTTTAAGATCATCTTTCCAACAGAGATTTCATCTGTACATCATTGTTGATTGCGGTCTCTGCTTCTGTCTCTGTTTCTCTCTCAGGGGTCCATGTTTTACAAAGGGTGGCTGGCTGTGAGTGGGATGATGAGACGGGAGAGGTTATTGGTTTTGATCGGTATGGCTATGATGGACAAGACTTCCTGTCATTCGACCAGAAGACATTGACATGGATCGCTCTGAAACCGCAGGCTGTCACCATCAAACGGGGATGGGACGCCGACAAATCTAGAATAAAAGACAATGAGAAGTACATCACTGAGATTTTCCCCGAGTGGCTGAAGAAGTACCTGGCCTATGGCAACAGCTCTCTGCTGAGAACAGGTACCTGATGTAGTTTCATGGACACAAGCTGAACTTCTACTGTATTATCGCTCCAATCAATCTGACATTACCTTCTTTTTGACTGTTTTCTGTGGTGGTAAGATTGGATTTAGCCCTAACCAATCAGAGGAGACCTACTTTTTTGGGTGAGGTTCCCTTCTCTGTTTATATTCAAAGAATGGATTATTATGTAGCACTGTTATATGTTCTTATATGATGGGTGCATGGGCTTGTATATGTATTGTATTTACCCAGGGGTGAAAGGAAGTCGGTAATACTTGTATGTTTTCGTTAAGGATATAATCACCTGAAAAGAAGAATTATGTTTTTCTTACCTTAGAATGAGCCATTTATATCTACAGAGGGCGCAAGTCGTCTTCCGCAGAAGTCACCATGTTGTACCGCCATGTTTCTGCAGCAACCCACAGCAGATAACCTACAGACTGGCTGTAGATACAGCCTTTCATAATTTTTGAGAATTTCTTCACTGTCATTTTCCCTTCATGCTTGCTGCCCAAGCAAGAAGGGAAAAAGACAGTGAAGTAACTGGTGTTTTTCAGCAACTCAAATAAGTCTTTTAATTGCTTCTTCTGCTCCCATTTTCTAGATTTCTTACCTTGATAATTCCTTATTGAATTTCTTCCTCTTCCTCTTCATTTTTTCCTGTTCACCTTCTCTCTGTCTCTGCAGAGCTTCCCTCAGTGTCTCTCCTCCAGAAGACTCCGTCCTCTCCAGTCACCTGCCACGCTACAGGTTTCTATCCTGACATAGTCTCCCTGTTCTGGAGGAAAGATGGAGAGGAGATTCATGAGGACGTGGACCATGGAGAGATCCTCCACAACCATGATCGAAACCTTCCAGATGAGTGTTGACCTGAACATTTCATCAGTCACACCTGAAGACTGGAGGAGGTACGAGTGTGTGTTTCAGCTCTCTGGTGTGAAGGACGACATCGTCACCAAACTGGACAAAGCAGTGATCAGGACCAACTGGGGTAAGACTGAGATCAGAGGCTGCTGATGCATTCACAGTGGTTGCCTCCAAATTTAACTGGGAATTCATCTTCAAAAGACTAATAATATTAAACTAATTTAATTAAACTAATGCATGTTGCTCACCTAAGGATCAGTGATGAGATCATATGAACCTGATTTTCTTAAAGCCAGAGAAAGTTCTAAGGTATTTTTACCACATAAACTCAACTCAGAATAATACAGAAAAGCTCAGTGTTGACAAGACAAAAAAAAAAAAAGAATTTTATTCCATTGTATTGACTAAACTGAGAAGAACTGTAACTTTGTGTTAAAGTGACATTTTAATTTATTCATTCATTCATTTATAGTATCAGTGTTTGTTCATTTATTTAGTCTATTTATCTCTTGAGGACAGTGTGTATTAATACACATTACTGTAAATATGCCACAATTAGCCAAAAAGTTAGTTTTCATCCATAGTCCCTGGCTAGATGTAAAGTTGTCAACCTAAATATAAAAATCTAAAAAATAAGATGGATGGACGAACATCTGAACAAACATGTTTTATCTGTTCTGGTCTTATTTGTGTTTTCGTTGTTGTTTTGTTCGACAGAGAACCCTGGTGACGTTACCGGCCCTATCGTTGCTGCAGTGGTTGTCGTCATTCTCATCGCTGTCAGTGGATTCATCATTTACAAAAAGAAGAAAGGTGACAGAGACAAATGGAAAAATTAGCATTTTTCATCATTTTGATTTTAGTCTTTGAGTTGATGCTTTTATGCAGGCAACCAATGGTGAGGGCTGTAATATTCACTGCCTGTGAGTTTCAGTTTATATGATATCATGTTGGGAACTCTCACTGGACATAAGGTGACAAAACATATTCTGACATTTACAACTGTGACTGAAATTATTTGTCTTTTGTTTTTATTTCAGCGAAAAGCCCTCCACCCTATACCCCTGTGAAGAAAACATGGTGTGGCACCTTCAAGGTGCCCTTCCAATGTAAAAAATGTGGTGAAGTTTTTGTTAGGGTTCCCCTCCAGTGGACAAAATATCGATGCAGTGCCATATAGGCTGCCCTACATAAAAAAAAAAAGAATTAGTTGGCCTCTACACCTCTACCTATAAATGGTTCATGGTTAATAGTTAATAGTTCCCTGTGTGATTTTATAAGAGACATATAGTAGTCACAGAATTCATATAATTAACCAAATATCTTTAAACAGTTTACTGTATTACTGTTCAGTGCAGGGCGAGTGTGTTTTACACAGTTTGTGTCTGACTGTACAGCTCCTGGACAACAGGAGAAACTGAATTCAGAGACCTGATTGACAAGCACACTTGATGAGTTACCTCATATGGGATGAAAAAAAAGTAAAGACTTTGACATGTTTACTTTATATAACTTTACAGAACTGAAAGAGACTAAAAGATGACTTCCTGCAAGAAAACTGAAGTAGTAGTCATAAATCACGAGCAAACTTTCCAAAGCTGGGTAACGTGCAAAAAAAGAAAATGGAACGTGGTCCTCAATAATCTCCACTCTAGTGCTCAACAGTGGAGCCCCTCAGGGCTGTGTGCTTAGCCCCCTCCTGTTCATGCTGTACATGACTGCAAACCCTCGACATGGAGAAAAATGGAAAAAATGGAAAAAATTCGCAGGTGACGCCACCATCATCGGCCAGATCCCATCAACGTGAGGCTTCATATTGGGAAGAAATCAACACTCTTGCAGAGTTGTGCACAGAAAACAACCCATGTGTCAATGTCAGCAAAACCATGGAGCAGATTGTTGATTTTAGAGAGAAGGAAGCAAAAACGCACACAACTCTGTCTGCATCGATGGAACCGAGGTGGAGCAGGTGGACATTTTTAGGGTACATCACAGAGAACCTGTCATGGACATCACACATCTCCACCCTGATAAAAGAAGGCTAAGAAAGGGCTGTATTTTTTAAGGAAACTGTGCCAAGTTCTTGTCAACTTCTACAGAGGAGTAACTGAGGAGTAACTGGAAGCACCCTGACAGTACTATGTGCAGAAAGAAGCTTTTTCTTATCTAGCTTCATGTAAAACATGTCCATATGCATCTTCTTTGTTACAGCGAATAAGAGCAATGTGTTTCTTTTTCTCTTTATCACACTTGTGTTTGTCTCTTTTCTATGATGTGTGTTCCAGTACCCATACTACCACTGAAAAAGATTTAGTATGTCAAATGCAGTATGCCAAAAATAACAGGATGTCCCAGTGCATCCAGCTGGATTTTGCAGTATGAAAGCCAGCGTGCTTTTCTGGATATTCTGACCCACAATCTTCTACGCAGCAGAAAATCCGTCACATTGACAGAGTCACACAGAGAGCACTGACAGATGGCAGCTCCAAATTGAATACTTTTTCCTCTAACTATCTGCTATTCTTTCCCTCTCTCGTCTTCTCTTCCCCCACCTGGTTTCTGCTTGCCATTGCAGAGGTTGCAGAAGTAGCTTACTGCTGCTTTGTTTTGAAGGTGAGACTCACTGGTTATTCTTGAGGGCTTGTCTTGTTAACTTCAATAAATGTAAATAAAAGGTTAATGTAATTACATTACAAAATGAATGTGATTCTAATCTGTTACAGTTACAGAAAAAATGTAATTCAATTACAGTAACTAATCAAAATGTTTGTAGTTATTAAGGGGTTGCATCCAAATATTCTTTTCTGCACATTAAGTTACTTGCACCCACATATTAGGACACTTAATATATGCTGTCATTTATGCTGAAAGTGCATGTTTCTCTCTGCTCTGGTGACCTGAGTCCAATAAACAAGCTGCTAAACTGCACTGGACTCTAAAAGGCCATCAAATCCTTATACAAGAACTGTGACTACCTATGAAATACAGTGAGCAAATCAGGACCTTCTACTGGACTCTGATCTTTACTTTGAAACTGAAAACTCTTTTATCGCTTGAACAAACATCATATCAGAATTCATATCTCAGGTGGTAACAGGCAGTCACGGGTTCATGCAATAATTTGGCTCACTTTCCTTGATTATACAAATATATTTAGAAAGTTCATGCAGAACACAGGAGCCAGAGTTGTCACATTAATACACAAAGCCAGACGTTTACTGTATACCAGGGGTATACAAACACGGTCCTGACACCAGGGACCATTTTCAATTCATAAATAGATTTTGTTTCGTGCAGTCCCTAATTTAGGTGAGTAAACAGAGACACTCCCACCTTCCACCGTGAGAAGCCGAAGCAGTGAGTGCCTGAGCAGGTCTTTATCAAAACAAGATGGAAAAATTACTTGTGTTGTTTCTCTTCTGTCACGTTTCATCGTCGGGTAAGTTCACATTTCATATTCTCACAGTAACCCCTTGTGTTTTGTACGTTTCATTCAAATTCTTAATTCTGTGTTGCAAGAAATCCCACGTTCAAATTCACTTAAATCACGTTTCTTCCCCATTCTGATGCTCGGTTTGAACTTCAGCAGGTCGTCTTGACCGTGTCTATATGGATAAATGCATTGAGTTGCTGCCATGTGATTGGTTGATTAGATATTTGCATTAACAAGTAGTTAAACAGGTGTAACTAATGAAGTGGCTGGTGAGTGTATCATGATCATTTTATGGTTAAGTACAGTAAATATATTATATATTTCTCCTTTCATAGTTTTGTGAATAGGCCTATATATCCAGACATACAGTTGTGCTTGTAGATTAACATAGAAGACCGCTGGCCTTGGCGGAGCTTTTATTTCTCTCTGAGTGCTCTTCTGTTGGGGAAAGGTGAGAGGAAGTGTGTGTATAATGATGATGATGTTTTACATATTTATACTGAATGTATAAATCTTGTTTTTTTCCTGCAGTGAAACACTCCTTGAAGTTTTTCATGACTGCATCTTCTGGAGTCCCAAACTTCCCAGAGTATGTGGTGTCTGCAGAGATTGATGGCATTCTGGTGGCTTACTGCAACGGCAGCAGAAAGATAATAGAACCAAAACAAGACTGGGTGAAAAATTTATTTGAAAAGGAGCCTCAACATTTGATGGTGTACTCTGAACATTGTTCTGTCAATGAGCCAGTGTACTTCAAAGCCACAATTAATAATCTGAAGCAGCGTTTCAACCAAAGTGGAGGTACAGTATCTACTGTGTCATATTTCACTTTTTACTTTCACATCTACCAGCTGCAGCAAGTCAACTACAAATCAGCTGCTGCTTAGACTTGTTTGCTGAGCCTGTCCAATACAAACTTATTCCCATGAGATAAAGCATCTTTAACTCTGTGTCACTGGTCTTTGTGTAAATAACAGTCAGATGTGCACAGAAGAAGGCAAAATCACCTGGTTTGCACAAAAAATTACAGAATAGCTTCCAAAGTAGGTTTTAAAACTGAAAACAGAAATTGGGTTTTATGATTCGTAGAAACAAAAAGTACACAAGTTATCTGCTTGAATCTCAAGCACACCACTGAGACTGAGAAAATAACAGTTCATCACACAATGAACTATATTTTAAGAAGTGGGTTCTTAACAAGTATCTTCTTAAAACCCGTTTGACATTTCTATGGAGCAAAACCTGTGCTTAGATCTGCAAACTATAAGCATGTTTTCAGCCTCCCCCTTTTTGCAAAATACTAACACAGTGTTTTTCAAATCACTGACATACTACTCTACAGCAGATACAGAAATCTAACACAATGTCACTTCTTTGCCTGCTCAAAGCCTTTCAAAATAAAACACAATTCAAATAGTGGATCAAACATGGAGAGTTCAGCCCAACTTCAGCAGATCTGCTGTTTCAACAGTAATTTGGACATTTCGACATGAGCACAGGTGAAAAAAACAAAACAAATTTTTTTCTAAAATCTCTTTGGAAATGCATGGATGCATTGACTGATTTTAAAATGTGGAGAGAAATAATATTTTCATGAGTGTGCAGCACTGTTTTGTGTTGTTTGATCCATATATTCACCCACTTTACCCTCACACAGTGGTTCCCAAACTGGGGGGTAGATCCACTGCAGGGAAGACTAGGGGAGAAATATAGAGTGAAACAAAGTTGAACAAATATGATTTATGTAAGGAAAATATGCAAATAAAAGATTGCAGATTCTATCCTTTTAAACTTTATTTCACTAAAATGAATCTTTTGAATCCTTTTTTAGCAGTTGCACCCCCAAGTATTGTTAATGATTGATGAGGTGAGGTGGGGTTGCCAAACGTTTTCAGCTTCTGAAAGGAAGGATGCCATTTAAAAAAAAGTTTGGTAACCAGTGACACTTCATGGTTCTAAGACCACAGATACAAACAATTCTGCATTTTAAGAAACACCTTTGTGAATCTGAGTTAGACTTTTCTTAGGACCTTAGGAACAAATTATTGTTGGGTGAAGTTGGTGAATGAGACCTTTTGTCCTTCCACTGAAGATTTCATCTCTTTCTGTCTCTGTTTGTCTCTCAGAGGTCCATGTCTTACAGAGGATGAATGGCTGTGAGTGGGATGATGAGACTGGAGAGATTAATGGTTTTAATCAGTATGCTTACAATGGAGAGGACTTCCTATCATTCGACCTGAAGACGTTGACTTGGATCGCTCCGAAACAACAGGCTTTCGTCACAAAACAGAGATGGGATGCTGAGGAAGGAAGAAAGAAAGAGACTGAGCTTTTCCTCACGCAGATTTTCCCTGCGTGGCTGAAGATGTTTGTGGCCTATGGCAGAACCTCTCTGCTGAGGAAAGGTACCTGAAGTAGTCACCTGGACACAACATGTTCATATACATTTGGTTCAGAGAACGGGGGTTTAGTGTTTTAGCAGCTGTGAAAAACTGTATTTGAAACATTATTGTTGTGATGTGTACTCACTCATTTATTTTACTCTGAAGATTTTCCACACCATCTGTTATTGACTGAGCTCCCTTTAAGGTTGAACAGCCACAATTATCTTCTACTGATATGAACCAGTGTGGAGACTCAGTGTGATAAAAACTGATGTATTTCAGTAACTAACACATGTTATTAATTACTTCTCTCTCTCTAACTTGTTCTCTGTTTCTTATCTTGATTTCTACCTCTTCAGTTTCTTCCTCTTTACCTTGTTTCCTTTGATTTCATGTTTACCTTCTCTCATCTTTCCCTCTTTTTCTCTTTTGTCCAGAGCTTCCCTCAGTGTCTCTCCTCCAGAAGACTCCGTCCTCTCCAGTCACCTGCCACGCTTCAGGTTTCTATCCTGACGTAGCCTCACTGTTCTGGAGGAAAGATGGAGAGGAGATTCATGAGGATGTGGACCACGGAGAGATCCTCCACAACCATGATGGAACCTTCCAGATGAGTGTTGACTTGAACCTCTTATCAGTCACACCTGCAGACTGGAGGAGGTACGAGTGTGTGTTTCAGCTCTCTGGTGTGAAGGACGACATCGTCACCAAACTGGACAAAGCAGTGATCAGGACCAACTGGGGTAAGACTGAGATTAGGAGGGTCTGAATGGGACTTTACAGAGCAGCAGACACTTTCATGTTTGCTTGTGCTTGTTTTTGTTGGTGACAGCCTGAGATTGTTGTTCTAAGTGTCTGACAACATTTTGGAAAGTATCTTTACAGTGAGAGACCTGTTATTAAGGAGTAAGATATGTTTTGTTTTGTTGTACCGTTCTTGTTTTTGTGTTCATCAGAGGATCCAAACAACGTGACCGTCCCCGTCATTGCTGCAGTCGCTCTCGTCCTCACGGCTGCCTTTGGATTCATCTGTTACAAAATGAGGAGAGGTGAGAGAGAAAAATGGAAAGATTTCAGTACTTTGATTTTCGTCTTTGAGTTGATGTTATTATCATTTAGCACTTTAATACAACTAACAGTGAGCTCAGTGAGGCTCAGAACGTGTCAGTCAGGATAATATGACTGTACCATGATGATGTGGTGATAATATGTGATAATAAAAGAAATATATTGAGGACTAAACAGAGGAGTAGAATGGATTCATTTTTCATTTTGAGAAAGCAGAACAAAGGATCATATTCACTGGAGATGAAGTAATGAAAGCTATTCTGGGATTTTACTGTAACCAAAATTATTTGTCTTTTTTTATTTCAGGCAAACACCCTCCACCTCGTAAGTAAAACATTTTTTCTATTTCAGTTGATCTTACACAGAATTAAAAGAAAATCTAATTATTGTGCAGTTGAACCTTTTCCAGACTTTCTGTACTCACTGTTTCTAAAAGTTCAGAGCAGGATGAGTGGACTTTACATGTTGTTTCTGAATTTACAGCTCCTGACAACAGCTCTGATCAGACTGAGACTGAATCCAGAGACCTGATTGACAAACACACTCATATATTAAGTGCTGCTTCATGACCTTCTGTAACATAAGTCAAATAGTTTGTCATATAAATGACAAACCATCGAGACCCAATTCATCATTGACCTTTAAGTTTTTTTTAATTATCATCATTATTACTATTATTATTTTGCTTTGTTTGTTACTGGGGGTACATGCATGTGTTTTGGAGGAATATTAACTCACTTGTATGTTTAAACAAAGAGTCAAAAACTGCAGCTTGTGCTCAGCTCCACTGCAGGATTTATTCTGAAGCTCCGCCTTTATGAGGTTTTCAGTTTCCTTGGCCTCAGTTTTATGTGTCCTCTGCTGACAAGTGAGGGACAATGAAACTGACATTTTAATCACTAGAAAATAAAAAAAAATATATACAGGGTGTCTATTTTTAACCACATTTAATCTATTTAATTTATCGTAGCAATGAACTGTACTATAGTCCCATAATGAACTGTAATTTCGTCCGAATGACTTTTTTAATTCCTGTACATATACTGCATTTTTAACTATTTTGAATCTATGAATATTTATGTCATCTGAAACACTTTTTAACCCTTCACACTCTGCATATTTATGTCTTTAATACACATTTTTTATCCCTTTACATACTCGTCAAAAAGGAGGTAATTTTACACCAAGAAGACTTCAGGGTGTGTTTCAGTAACTCTTCACTGGAGGACAACAACAACTGTGAACTCTGATGAACTCTGATAAGATGTGATGTTAATCTTATGTGAGAAGGAATGTCTTGTGACATCAATGCTGTTTGTAAAAAAAAACCCTGACTGGGATTTTTTTTAGTGTTTAATCTCAGGTAAATCAGTTTGCTTTTCTTTTATTGTTTCTGGATTGAAGCTTTTGTTTTTGTTTTTTACCAACAAACCAATTCTTCCTTCCGCCTTTCTTATCGTCTCTCATAGAAAAAGACAAAATGGAAATTCTCTAAACACTTGAAGAGTGCTGAAAAATAAAATCATTTTAAATGTTACTTTCTGCTTCTGTTGTGTTCAGTTTCCCCCCTAAAGGGACAGTTCGGATCATTTGAACTGTGGTTGTATGAGGTATTAAATACAGTAGATGGTGGTCGACACGCCACTAGTTTGGAGACGCAGCAGGAGTTCTGATGTGGACAGGATCAGCAACAAAAGGTATTTTAGCCTCCTAAAATAATCAAGATCACTGTCTGCTTTTCTTCATTC
This sequence comes from Lutjanus argentimaculatus, assembly GCA_034769285.1. Lineage (NCBI taxonomy): Eukaryota > Metazoa > Chordata > Actinopteri > Lutjaniformes > Lutjanidae > Lutjanus > Lutjanus argentimaculatus. Next base: position 28,717,415 of record JAWZSL010000008.1, read on the forward strand.
TTCAATTCAACTCGGAAAAAATGAGACAAAAAGAAAAAAACACTCCAAAATTAACCTGTTTTTTCAGTTTTTTGTTTCTGACCATTTTTCTTTTTTGATTTAAAGCTAAAAAACTAAATGCCTGAACATGTAAGATGATATAGATGTAACAATAAAAATGAAAAAGTAATGCATTGTGTATTTACTGATCCTAATTATCAAACCAGTTGAACACAGCTTTGGACGGAGGATACACAGCAGTGTTTCCCACAGACCAGGTAGCAATTTGTGGTGCTCCACTGACACCGGTGGGGGAATCGAGTGTCACAGTGTCGTGGCGGTCGGTGGAGTCAGTCATCGGGTGTATGCAGAGTGTATGCAGCGGGCGGCGTTCAACACTTTCTGAAGCTGCCATATGAAAAAACCTGTATCTATTGTTCTTCAGAGTCACCTGCTGAGACCACTATAAAGCTACAGCATTTGGAATTATTCAGCTCAATCTTACTTCTTTAAAAGTAAGTTCTTTAAGAGAAGACAACTAAAAACATTTTTTACCAGAACCCTGCCTGGTTTCATTCCTCACCCCAACTAGTTTCAGTCTTTAGATTCTGTGACAGGAATGATTTGCACAAAACAACTTCAGCTGGAGCCTCCAGCTGAAGTTGTTTTGTTACTGTAGAATATATATTTTTAATCTCAGGATAAACCCCTTGGGATGTACCATCTCGTTTTCAAGGGGGTCCCAAACAGACACTTACAAATGGAGAACAGAACAGTAGCCTACAGTACAAGACCAAAAAAACAATAACAAAACAGCAAACAGCCACAGACAAATCAGAATTAAAATACTTTACCCACTCTTGTTTTTTTGTTTTTTTTTAATTTAAAGTCTACACTTATCTGTTTCCACCTCACCTGTTGTTTCAGCAGCTGCCTGTTTTACAGGAGCATTTTGTCTGCTGTCTTCCTCTATTTCTCCCTGAGCAGCACTGTTTGATGCCTATAGAACATTTGAAATAAATTAACAACGTTTACTAGCCACAGCCATTTGACTGTTCAACTTTGTTTCAGACCGATACCTCCTCATGCTGCTCCTTGTCCTCTTGATGAGGCCGTTTTTGCCGTGAAAAAAATCTTTCGATGCTCATCTCATCTGGATTAAGGCAGCAAACATTCAGAAAAAGTACTGATAACAACAATAATAATATTAATAATAACAACTTTTAAAAAGTGGTCTGTTCTTTTTGATTTGACTGTGGGCATAGTAGTCTATCTCAAATATAACCGCATCTCATTTTACGTAATCTGTGTTACCAACACTGTCTATGCTGATTTCATTTCATATCATTACCTTTTCTTAGTTAACAATAATTTAGAGCAGGCGTATTTAAACAAAGTATATCTAACCTTTCGTAAACTCCAGACCGTCGCCGACCTGCTCTGTGCCAGTGCCAAAATAATCCACTGCGGCGGGTTTTCCTGTGATCGGTGCGTGCAGAGGAGGAGTGTGCCAATCAGATGAGTGTGTGGTGCATGCAGCAGTGATGCGCTGGTTGATTTTCCCGCGCACCGCTGGCATATGCGCGCTTATCTGTGTCTGTGTGTGTCCGTGTGTGTCCAAGAATGACAGAGAAAGAGCGCTATGCGGAGATGAATGAACGGAACGATATTACGTTGAGAGCATAGACTGTAGAGGGAAAAAAAAAAAGACAGAATCATTCTGTGGCGGTTGGTCTCCATTCTGTGGCGGTGCGCCACAGAATGGTCTATGTATGGGAAACACTGCACAGACCCTAGAAATTCACTGCGGTCACGTCAGCCGTCTTTCGTTTTCGCGTGGTCAAGCCATCCGCTCCAACATTTTCAGTGCGCTCTTATTACAGACTTTATGGCAAACGCACAGACACAAGTGGGAAAGTCAGCGCTAAATTACAAGAGCGTGTGGAAACTTCCGGTTTTCAAAATAAAACGGTGTTGTTAAATGTATTAAGATTTTATTTTTAAAAATATGACAACTACATTAAAAATATAACGTTCATATTTACAGTATAAAATATATTAAAAAGTCTTTTAAAATGGGGGAGGACGTTTAGCTCAGTTGGTAGAGCATCCGCCCCATGTAATGAGGCTATCCTCTGCAGCGGCCGCTGGTTCGACTCCCGGCCTCGGCCCCTTGCTGCGTGTCATCCCCTCTCTCTGCCCCATTTCCTGTCTACTCTTCAGCTGTCCTATATAATAAAGGAGAAAAGCCGCAAAAAATAACTTAAAAAAAAAGTCATTAAAAATAATATTAAATGTGCTTAAATGCAATAAAAATGAGGCGTGCGTCATAGAGCAGGCTTACTGCCCACAGATTTTGAGCCAATAGGTCACATGACCTGGGAGTTATTGAGCTATAATGCTCATATTTACACTATAAAATACATTAAAAATTCATAAAAAATACTAATTGTGTTTAAATGCAATAAATAGAGGTGTGTGTCATAGAGCAGGCTTAGATCTATCATCCTGCGTATTTTTTTTATGAATTTTTAATGTATTTTATACTGTAAAAATGAGCATTATCGCTCAATAACTCCCAGGTCATATGAACTTTTGGCCAAAAATCAGCGTAGGACAGTAGATCTAATCGTGCTCTATGACGCACGCCTCATTTTTTATTGCATTTAAGCACATTTAATATTATTTTTAATGACTTTTTTTTTAAGTTATTTTTTGCGGCTTTTCTCCTTTATTATATAGGACAGCTGAAGAGTAGACAGGAAATGGGGCAGAGAGAGGGGATGACACGCAGCAAGGGGCCGAGGCCGGGAGTCGAACCAGCGGCCGCTGCAGAGGATAGCCTCATTACATGGGGCGGATGCTCTACCAACTGAGCTAAACGTCCTCCCCTATTTAAAAGACTTTTTAATATATTTTATACTGTAAATATGAACGTTATATTTTTAATGTAGTTGTCATATTTTTAAAAATAAAATCTTAATACATTTAACAACACCGTTTTATTTTGAAAACCGGAAGTTTCCACACGCTCTTGTAATTCAGCGCTGACTTTCCCACTTGTGTCTGTGCGTTTGCCATAAAGTCTGTAATAAGAGCGCACTGAAAATGTTGGAGCGGATGGCTTGACCACGCGAAAACGAAAGACGGCTGACGTGACCGCAGTAGAAATTCAGTGGATTTTAAATTTAAAAATCTGGTGAGACAAATTTGCTTCAGTAGATTTTCATGTATGTTAGAATATAAATCACAATATCCAATATAAAGTTTGTTTCCAGAAAGAATAATCAACCTTTTTTTTTAACTTACTAAAGCTGTCAAAGATAAAAGCCTGTTTTACAGTTTGAAATTGGATCTTGGTTCAGTGTTAAAGTCCTTGTCAGCCACTGAAACAAATATTGACTGAACGTGTCTGTCCTGTCGGTAGATGAACACTCTCCCATTCATCCACCAAGAAGCCGTCATATGATCTTTAGCAGCTTTTAATGGGAAAACTGTGTAAAACTGAATAACACAAAATACAAGAGACACAATCCAAGATACTGCCATTAATTTAACACAAACTCAAAGTGAGCTTTCTGCTGTCAATAAACCTAAAGATGTCTTTATAAAAATTACCAAAACAACATTATATTACTTAGAGATGATGCCAAATCAGGATAAACCAAAGGAAAGGCAGTAGTAGAGACCTCCTTCATGGCTGAGCACCATTTAAAAACTGAAAGTGAAACTTAACTCACAACTTAAACACAGATGAGATACCAACTTTTCCCACCAGGTGGCAGAGAGGAGCAACAGTTCAGTGTCACTTTGTGTGTGTGTGTGTGTGTGTGTGTGTGTGTGTGTGTGTGTGTCTCAATCAAATCAATCAGATTTTACTGGACTACAACACAAAGGTAAAGGTAAGATACGTCACAATTATCATGTTTCTGATGTGGGTAATAAACAACTAAATAATAATAATATCATTATTCATTCACTTGATTTAATTTTCTATATTTCCCTACTTGGTCTTGTATTAATGAAGTTTCTTTGAGAGAGTTTTGGAGATATTGGCTGTAGAGATGTCTGCCCTCTTCCCATTATAATGGGACTAAATGTCACTCGGCTTGTTGTGCTCAGAGCACCAAAAAATACATTTGAAAAATTAAAAACCAGTGTATTTTTTCCAAAAATCATGACCAGGTTACTCAACATGATCCACAGACATTGTGGTGAGCAGTTTCATGTAGGAACTATTTTCTTTCTGCAGTAGAATCTACCAGAAATACTTTTTCTATTTTTTGATTTTTTGGGGTGAACTTTCCTTTTAATCAGTTTATTACCGGTATTACCTCTTCATTCAAAAATATAGTGGCTGTAATTCTTAAAATAACACCGTTATATCATCATAGAAACTACAGTTTTACTCAGAAACGTCACAGTGCAGTTTAATCTAAAGCCCAACAGAGGGAACTCTGTGACCACAAATGCTGCAGTAAGATTGCAGAAATTACAGGATGTAGACATCCATCCATTGTAGTCCTCTTCTTATGGCAATATATAAAACACTTTGACAAGTTACACAACATGTCTGTGCTAATGCAAGTCAAGGAAGATACAGGACACTGTTTATTCACATATATTCATCCTATATTCATGTTATTCTTCATGGTGGCTGTTCTTTAACTTAAAATACATGGTGCGTGACTGTGTCTTAAATTTGGATAAACTTATAGTGCAATCAATAAATGAGATAGGCCAATATCTTAAATTTAATAGTTAAATAAATACAAAAAGAGCCGCTCAACACGCAGGACATGAACTGCACTGGAATCTCTCTGAGGTGATGAATAAAAAAAAAAAAAAAAAAAAAAAGAGCCAATCACAAAACACGATGCTTAGAGGCCGGCTCATGCTTCTGCAGGGACTTTTTCAACTGTCATAACACAACTTAACAGTCTCTAATTTAGTTGAGTCAACAGACACACTTCCACCTTCCACCGTCGAAGCAGTTCCTGAACAGATCTTTACCAAAAAACAAGATGAAGAAATTACTTCTGTTGTTTCTCTTCTGTCACGTTTCATCATCTCGTAAGTTCTGTTTTTTTAATTCTGTGTTCCTGGTCCAAATTGAACTGACTGAGCCTGATTCAGGGGCGTAGAATTGGGTATATCCAGCCTCTAATGTGTAGTCACTATCAATAACAACCGCTGTCCGTAGTGTTTAGTCAGTGATTGTGGCACACAAAGGGTTAACAGTCGGTCTCTGCTAGAAGTCCCGCCTCTAACCTAAATATCGCTCTCCGATTGGCTCTGCCGTTTCTCGCTAACGTGCGTGTGATTGGCCGTCCCCGCTGTCACTCCATCTGCTTGTAAAAGCTACTTGCAACCTGTTAGTTGGACAGGACAGGAGGCAGTGCATAGGCATGTGTTTGGTCCTTTCAAATAGGAACAACCAGTGAACACTAATCTGCTTGTATTTGAGTATTAGTGACAAACCATTAATATATATATATTTTACATTTCATTTATGTTTTGTTGTATTGTATTTATGTATTTCCAATGTTGTTGATGGGACAGTATGTTAATTGACAGTAGGATGCACAGTTGCACTACTGTCTTTCATTAGTTGCTTTTAACCTATAACACTGCAGAATGAATTAAATTCTTGTATTCTCTTTAGATATTCAGATATGCATTATAAACATGTCAATTACTTTTTTTTTTTTCTGACTTTGATTGTTTGCTTGTTTGATCAGCTCTACATAACATGAAATTATGATTGCAAATACAAAAAAAAAAAAAAAACATCAACTTTCAGGAGTGCTGCCTTGGAGCACTTTTGTGTCCCCTCCAATGTCAAAATCAAACCTACTCCCTTGTGCTGATTATTAATGCACAACAATACACGTAGGGTATATTATTCACTAATGTTGTGTTACATATTTTTTAGCAATGTAGATTTTTGTGAAAAAAAATTAAAAAATCTTTCTAATTTTGTATTTGCTATCAATGGGCTGTAGGCCAGTGCTCATACAACTTGTTTTTGAGTCAAAAGAAAATCATACTGTATGGATTATTTTGACTGTAATACTCAGGTGAAATATATAGAGAAATTTATCAGAGATTACTTTAAACCAACTGCGAGTGAACCACTGGTTAACTAACTTAAAATAGAGCCAGTTCACATTTATAAGAAGTTGAGGACGGGGAGGTCTCAGGGACAGGGGGTGGACTCAAATTAGATGTTTTGCTAAGTTTAATCATGAGGTAATGATGGATTACCAGCAATTAAAAATGTTCATAGGGGTGAAATGGTAACTAATGGAAGGATCAATCATGAACAAACAGTGATTCACCTCTTATGGGTTGTGTAAATTGGTAACTAATGAATAGATAATCATTAAGTCATGATTGAATTTACAATTTAAATTAGCAGAGGCTTGTAATTTAGTTTAACTTTCACTTCAAAGCATCACATTTATGATAAGTATAATGATGATGATGTGTGTATATTTATACTGAATGTATAAATCTTGTTTTTTTTCCTGCAGTGAAACACTCCTTGAAGTTTTTTCGTAACTGCATCTTCTGGAGTCCCAAACCTCCCAGAGTATGTGGCAGTTGGAGAGCTTAATGGCGTCCTGGTGGGCTCCTGCAACAGCAACAAAAAGATAGTAGAACTAAACCAAGACTGGGTGAAAAAAATGTTTGAAAAGGAGCCTCAACAGTTGATGGTGTGCTCTGAACGGTGTTCTGTCAGTGAGCCAGTGTTCTTCAAAGCCACAGTGAATCATTTGAAGCAGCGTTTCAACCAAAGTGGAGGTACAGTATCTACTGTGTCATATTTCACTTTTTACTTTCACATCTACCAGCTGCAGAGGTCAACTACAAATCAGCTGCTGCTTAGACTTGTTTGCTGAGCCTGTCCAATACAAATTTATTCCCACGAGATAAAGCATCTTTAACTCTGTGTCACTGGTGTGACTTTGTGTAAATAACAGTCAGATTGTGCACAGAAGAAGACAAAATCACCTGGTTTGCACAAAAAATTACAGAATAGCTTCCAAAGTAGGTTTTAAAACTGTGAAACACAAATTGGGTTTTATGATTTGTTGGCCGGGTCTGTGCCCACGGGACCCGGCCGGGCACAGCCCGAAGGAGCGACGTGGGCCCGCCTTCCCGTAGGCCCATCACCCGCTGGAGGGTTCAGAAGGGGCCGATGCGTTGTGGTTTGGGTGGCGGTCGTGGGCGGGGATCCGACGGCCCAATCCCTGGACACAGAATCTGGCTATGGGGACATGGAATGTCACCTCACTGAGGGGAAAGGAGCCTGAGCTAGTGCAGGAGGTTACCGGCTAGAGATAGTCGGGCTCACCTCTACGCACAGTCTGGGCTCTGGAACCCAACTCCTTGAGAGAGGTTGGACTCTCTTCCACTCTGGAGTTGCCCGCGGTGAGAGGCGGCAGGCTGGTGTGGGCTTGCTTATAGCTCCCCACCTTAGCCGCCATTGTGTTGGAGTTTTCCCCGGTGAACGAGAGGGTCGTTGCCCTGCGCCTTCAGGTTGGGGGCAGGTGCCTCACTGTCATTTCGGCTTATGGGCCGAATGGCAGTGTAGAGTACCCGGCCTTCTTGGAGTCCTTGGGAGGGGTGCTGGAAAGTGCCCCGACTGGGGACTCCATCGTTCTACTGGGGGACTTCAACGCTCACGTGGGCAATGACAGTGTTACCTGGAGGGGTGTGATTAGGAGGAAACGGCCTCCCCGATCTGAACCCGAGTGGTGTTTTGTTATTGGACTTCTGTGCTAATCACGGTTTGTCCATAACAAACACCATGTTCAAAGCATAAGGGTGTCCATCAGTGCACGTGGCACGAGGACACCGAGGCCGGAGATCAATGATCGACTTTGTGGTCGTGTCATCTGATCTTCGGCCTTATGTCTTGGACACTCGAGTGAAGAGAGGGGCTGAGCTGTCAACTGATCACCACCTGGTGGTGAGTTGGATCCGCTGGCGGAGGAGGAAGCTGGACAGACTTGGCAGGGCCCAAACGTGTTGTGAGGGTCTGCTGGAACGTCTGGCGGAACCCTCTGTCAGAGGGGTTTTCAACTCCCACCTCCGGGAGAGCTTTGACCAGATCCCGAGGGAGGCTGGGAGACATTGAGTCGAATGGACCATGTTCTCCGCCTCCATTGTTGACGCGGCCGTTCGGAGCTGTGGCCGTAAGGTCTCCGGTGCCTGCCGCGGCGGCAATCCCCAAACCCGGTGGTGGACACCGGAAGTAAGGGATGCCGTCAAGCTGAAGAAGGAGTCCTATCGAGCTTGTTTGGCTCGTGGGACTCCTGAGGCAGCTGACAGGTACCGGCAGCTAAGCGTGCTGCAGCCCGGGCGGTTGCGGAAGCAAAAACTCGGGTATGGGAAAAGTTCGGGGAGGCCATGGAGGAGGATTACCGGTCGGCCTCGAAGAGATTCTGGCAAACCGTCCGGCGCTCAGAAGGGGGAAGCAGTACCCTGCCAACACTGTTTACAGTGGAGGGTGGGGAGCTGTTGACTTCAACTGGGGATATTGTCGGGCGGTGGAAGGAATACTTCGAGGATCTCCTCAATCCCACTGTCACGCCTTCTGTAGAGGAAGCAGAGGCTGGGGACCCAGAGGTTGATTCATCCATCACTCAGGCTGAAGTCACCGAGGTAGTTCGGAAAGCTCCTCGGTGGCAAGGCACCGGGGGTGGATGAGATCCGCCTGAGTACCTTAAGTCTCTGGATGTTGCAGGGCTGTCTTGGTTGACACGCCTCTGCAACATCGCGTGGCAGTTGGGGACAGTGCCTCTGGACTGGCAGACCGGGGTGGTTGGTCCCTCTATTTAAGAAGGGGGACCGGAGGGTGTGCTCCAACTACAGGGGGATCACACTCCTCAGCCTCCCTGGTAAAGTCTATTCCAGGGTACTGGAGAGGAGAATTCGGCCGATAGTCGAACCTCGGATTCAGGAGGAACAATGCGGTTTTCGTCCTGGTCGTGGAACACTGGACCAGCTCTATACCCTCCGCAGGATGCTTGAGGGTTCATGGGAGTTTGCCCAACCAGTTCACATGTGTTTTGTGGACTTGGAGAAGGCATTCGACCGTGTCCCTCGTGGCATTCTGTGGGAGGTGCTTCGGGAGTATGGAGTCCGGGGCCCTTTGCTAAGGGCTGTGCGGTCTCTGTATGACCGGAGCAGGACCTTGGTTCGCATTGCCGGCAGTAAGTCAGACCTGTTCCCGGTGCATGTTGGATCCGGCAGGGCTGCCCTTTGTCACCGGTTCTGTTCATTATTTTTATGGACAGAATTTCTAGGCGCAGCCAGGGGCCGGAGGGAGTCCGGTTTGGGGACCACGGGATCTCATCTCTGCTTTTTGCGGATGATGTTGTCCTGTTGGCTCCTTCGAATCAGGGCCTTCAGCATGTGCTGGGGCGGTTTGCAGCCGAGTGTGAAGCGGCTGGGATGAGAATTAGCACCTCCAAGTCCGAGGCCATGGTTCTCGACCGGAAAAAGGTGGTTTGCTCCCTCCGGGTTGGAGGAGAGTTCCTGCCTCAAGTGGAGGAGTTCAAGTATCTTGGGGTCTTGTTCACGAGTGAGGGAAGGATGGAGCGTGAGATTGACAGGCGGATCGGTGCAGCGCAGCAGTAATGCGGTCATTGTACCGGTCTGTCGTGGTGAAGAAGGAGCTGAGCCGAAAGGCGAAGCTCTCGATTTACCGGTCAATCTACGTTCCTACCCTCACCTATGGTCATGAACTCTGGGTCATGACCGAAAGAACGAGATGTCGGATACAAGCGGCCGAAATGAGTTTCCTCCGCAGGGTGGCGGGGCGCTCCCTTAGAGATAGGGTGAGGAGCTCTGTCACCCGGGAGGAGCTCAGAGCAGAGCCGCTGCTCCTCACATCGAGAGGAGCCAGCTGAGGTGGCTCGGGCATCTATACCGGATGCCTCCTGGACGCCTTCCTGGGAGGGTGTTCCGGGCATGTCCCACCGGGAGGAGGCCCCGGGGAAGACCCAGGACACGCTGGAGGGACTATGTCACTCGGCTGGCCTGGGAACGCCTCGGGATTCCCCGGAAGAGCTGGAGGAAGTGTTGGGGAGAAGGAAGTCTGGGTATCCCTGCTTAGACTGCTGCCCCCGCGACCCGGACCCGGATAAGCGGAAGAAGATGGATGGATGGATGGATGGATAGAAACAAAAAAGTACACAAGTTATCTGCTTGAATCTCAAAAACACCACTGAGACTTGTTCTAGAGATTTGTTCTTAGGTAAGAACAGAATCTGAGAACACTCAAGAGCCAACTTAAGCACATTTGAGTGCTGACATATTTGTGCAAAATAATTTATAATTTCATTTTCTTCAATTCCACAGTTGAATAATATTCTAGGAACAAAAATAATTGTATAATTTATAATATTTTACAAAGCATTTGGTCATTAAATTAAATAATAAATTTGACTTTATAGTGAGATTATTTATAGTTTGCAATTAATCTTAAGAAACACGTCACAAATCAGATTTCAGTGCATATCTTCAATTATATTTTTTAAATATGTATTGATTGTTTAATTGTCTCAGAGATCTTGGCCAGTGATGAAACTATCTGTGTGAGTGTCTGTGGTTGGACAGAATCTGAGATCAGATGTGGAGCAAATAAACAGGACCTGGAGGTTCAGACTCAGAGGGAGTTCTGTGAATAAAGGATAAAAATAGATTTTAAATAGATTTTAAATTATGCAATATTTGGTTTATACAATGAAAGCAAATGTTTAAAATTTTAATATAAACTAAACACTTAAGTAAGACTTTTTAAACACAAAAACTGTTTACCTTCTGATTCTGAGTTGGCCGAGGAGATGAAAACCACTGACTCTGCTGCACCACTTTTAGATTTTTTGTTGAGAATTCTTGATTTCTCTGTCAACTTGTTTGTGTGTCAACACAGTCCTGCAGTCTCATGTCCTTACATGAGCATTAGTTTGGTGTTTACTCTCGGAAATAAGGAGGAACTGACACTTCTGAAGACAAATTCATGGTTCTAAGATCACAGATACAAACAATTTTGCAGTTTAAGAACACCTTTGTGAATCTGAGTTAGACTTTTCTCTGGACTTGTCTGAAGAACAAATTATTGAAAAGTTGGTGACTGAGACCCTTTTTTCTTTACACTGAAGATTTCATGTGTACATCTTTATTGATTTAAGTCTGTTTCTGTCTCTGTTTGTCTCTCAGAGGTCCATGTCTTACAGAGTGTGAATGGCTGTGAGTGGGATGATGAGACTGGAGAGGTTAATGGTTTTAATCAGTTTGCTTACAATGGAGAGGACTTCCTATCATTTGACCTGAAGACGTTAACTTTGGATCGCTCCAAAACAAGAGGCTTTCATCACAAAACAGAGATGGGATGCTGACGAAGGCAGAAGAAAAGAAAATGAGCATTACCTCAAACAGATTTGCCCTGTGTGGCTGAAGAAGTATATGGCCTATGGTAAAACCTCTCTGCTGAGGAAAGGTACCTGATGTAGTCACTGGACACAACAATGTTCATATAACCTGCTCAGTCTAAACTGTCACTGTATTTTCACTCCAATCAATCTGACTTTACCTTCTTTTTGGCTCTTTTTTTGTGGTGGTTAGATTAGATTTAGCTCTAACTAATCAGAAAAGACAGTTGTCTGTGCTCTCACTTTACTTTCCATGGAAGCTGAGGCCGTGATAGCCAGCGCACAGTTTAGAGTAAAGTAAGTTTACACAGTTTCAATGCTGAATGCACATGCATGTGCACAAACACGTAGGTATAGATGTATAGTAATATGTCTACAAAGGCTGAAAATAAGAAGACTGCTCGCAAGTTAACATGGATGTAAACAAATGCATGATTTTAAATGTTCTAAAATCAAGTTTGCAAATATTTCATGTGGAAGGACATGCATTCAACACATTTGTTAGACCTCAACAACAGAAATAATTCATTTTGGTGAGAAACACTGGATTTAAACAGAACCTTTGTTTGTTTACAAGGCAACTTTGCACTCAGGAGGACAAAACCTTCTTGTGTTTGTAGAACAGTGGTTCAGCAACCTGAGACGACTGACTAAGTGACAGATTTTGTGGATATTTCATATTATATTCAATTCATTAATAATAACATAGCAATAACAATAACATTCATAACATAACATAAAAACAAATGATTTGGATGAATTTTGAGCAGATTATTACCTGTGAATATTTCATCAAAGTTTTCCTGATTTTTTTGGCAACATTTTATACACTTCTCTCTCTTTTTTCAATGTTTAATAATCATCTAAATTTTAAAATTCATCTAAATTTTAAAATCTAAATTTCATTTGATTTAGTTAGAAAGTTAGCTAAAATGAACATTGGTGGGAACATTTGGTTCAGAGAACGGGGGTTTTAGTGTTTTAGCAGCTGTGAAAAACTGTATTTGAAACATTATTGTTGTGATGTGTACTCATTCATTTATTTTACTCTGAAGATTTTGCACACCATCTGTTATTGACTGAACTCCCTTTAAGGTTGAACAGCCACAATTATCTTCTACTGATATGAACCAGTGTGGAGACTCAGTGTGATAAAAACTGATGTATTTCAGTAACTAACACATGTTATTAATTACTTCTCTCTCTCTAACTTGTTCTCTGTTTCTTATCTTGATTTCTACCTCTTCAGTTTCTTCCTCTTTACTTTGTTTTCTTTGATTTCATGTTTACCTTCTCTCATCTTTCCCTCTTTTTCTTTCTGTCCAGAGCTTCCCTCAGTGTCTCTCCTCCAGAAGACTCCGTCCTCTCCAGTCACCTGCCACGCTTCAGGTTTCTATCCTGACGTAGTCTCACTGTTCTGGAGGAAAGATGGAGAGGAGATTCATGAGGACGTGGACCACGGAGAGATCCTCCCCAACCATGATGGAACCTTCCAGATGAGTGTTGACTTGAACATTTCATCAGTCACACCTGCAGACTGGAGGAGGTACGAGTGTGTGTGTTTCAGCTCTCTGGTGTGAAGGACGACATTGTCACCAAACTGGACAAAGCAGTGATCAGGACCAACTGGGGTAAGACTGAGATTAGGAGGACCTGAATGGGACTTTACAGAGCAGCAGACACTTTCATGTTTGCTTGTGCTTGTTTTTGTTGGTGACAGCCTGAGATTGTTGTTCTAAGTGTCTGACAACATTTTGGAAAGTATCTTTACAGTGAGAGACCTGTTATTAAGGAGTAAGATACGTTTTGTTTTGTTGTACCGTTCTTGTTTTTGTGTTCATCAGAGGATCCAAACAACGTGACCGTCCCCGTCATTGCTGCAGTCGCTCTCGTCCTCACGGCTGCCTTTGGATTCATCTGTTACAAAATGAGGAGAGGTGAGAGAGAAAAATGGAAAGATTTCAGTACTTTGATTTTCATCTTTGATTGAATGTTATTATCATTTAGCACTTTAATGCAACTAACAGTGAGCTCAGTGAGGCTCAGAACATGTCAGTCAGGATAATATGACTGTACCATGATGATGTGGTGATAATATGTGATAATAAAAGAAATATATTGAGGACTAAACAGAGGAGTAGAATGGATTCATTTTTCATTTTAAGAAAGTAGAACAAAGGATCATATTCACTGGAGATGAAGTGATGAAAGCTGTTCTGGGATTTTAGTGTAACCAAAATTATTTGTCTTTTTTTATTTCAGGCAAACACCCTCCACCTTGTAAGTAAAACATTTATTCTATTTCAGTTGACCCAGAATTAAAATAAAATCAAATTATTGTGCAGTTGAACCTTTTCCAGACTTTCTGTACTCACTGTTTCTAAAAGTTCAGAGCAGGATGAGTGGACTTTACATGTTGTTTCTGAATTTACAGCTCCTGACAACAGCTCTGATCAGACTGAGAGACTGAATCCAGAGACCTGATTGACAAGCACACTCATATGATAAGTGCTGTTTCATGACCTTCTGTAACATAAGTCAAATAGTACTTATAATATATGTGCTTGATTTGTAAATGGAATAGTCTTCCTCTAAATTACAGATTTAAATGTGTTAATCTAAATCTGTTTTTATTCCTCAGTGCCAGCAACAGCTGTGGCTGGAGGCTTTATGATTTGTTTTTTATTAATATTTCAAGAACAACGTGACATAATTGCTTCATATTTGGCTCAAATGTCCACCTGGACTCAGGATGAACTGATAAGATTTTGGAGGTCAAAGGTCAAGTTCTGTAAAAGGTGCCTTTGAACAACTTCAAAGCTGAAAGACAGATTTAGAGAAATCTCACACCTGTAACACTTTGCCTCTGAAGAGCTCATATGTTCAAAAAGTGAAACAAAAAAGGAAATAGAAAACTGAGAGGCTGAGAATGAAAAACATGGTGAAACATGTTTATTCACAGTAGTCATCATCTGGGCTGGAAGTTACCTCACATGAAACATACGAGCAACATACAACACTAATAGAAATCACTTTATACAAAGAGTAAATTATTAAATATAAACACTGTTACTCTGCATAATTATTGTTCCTTTCTGTCTGATCCCTGACAAAGTATTGCAGATTCTTATTGGTTGATCAGAGTCAAGTTTTTGTTCACCTTTAAAATCATTAACTGGTGAACACGTCTCATATTCCAGAAAACAAACACTTACATCAGTAAACCAGAAAAACATCTTTGGGCTGAAGAAAAAGTTCAGTTTGGAAACCCACATTAAGCTGATTTCACCTGATATCGTGTTATTAAGTGTTTTATTTCTGTTGTGTTAATGCAAATATCTGTGTCTTTGTAGGGGGATTGTTTTAATATCAGTTTCTTCAGCTTAGGTTTTTCAGTAAGTTGTGACAAACAAAATGTGTTTGTTTTAGAATCCACTGCTGTAGTATCACTGTGCTCAGCTGGTATTAACACTGCAGTGGTGTGTGTTCATTCTGGTTCCATGTGTGTGAACTCATCTGATAATAAACTACACCAACCAACCCACCAGTCCTCTAAACCAGTGTTTCCCAGTCTTTTATTCTGGGGACCCACTTTTTATTAGTGACAAACCATCAAGACCCAATTCATCATAGACCTTTAAGTTTTATTTTTTAAATTGTTATCATTATGTTGTTTGTTTGTTTGTTTGTTTTTGGTGGTGGTGGTGGTGGGGTTTTGTCTTTATTTGACAGGGACATAATAATAGGCCTTTTTAATAAATCTTGGGAAGAATACATTTGTGCATAATTGAATATTCCTGAACATTTTTACTGTCATTTCCCATTTACCTTAATATATCTTGATGAATGTTATGTGTGTTGCTTTGCACCTGAAGGACGACATCAGAATGACCACAATACATAGATTTACTATGGTAGGGAATTTCAAATCAATCAGATTTTACTGGACCACAACACAAAGGTAAAGGTAAGATACGTCACAATTATCATGTTTCTGATGTGGGTAATAAATAACTAAATAATAATAATATCATTATTCATTCACTTGACTTAATTTTCTATATTTACCTGCTTGGTCTTGTATTAATGAAGTTTCTTTGAGAGAGTTTTGGAGATATTGGCTGTAGAGATGTCTGCCCTCTTCCCATTATAATGGGACTAAATGTCACTCGGCTTGTTGTGCTCAGAGCACCAAAAAATACATTTGAAAAATTAAAAACCAGTGTATCTTTCCAAAAATCATGACCAGGTTACTCAACATGATCCACAGACATTGTGGTGAGCAGTTTCATGTAGGAACTATTTTCTTTCTGCAGTAGAATCTACCAGAAATACTTTTTCTATTTTTTGATTTTTGGGGTGAACTTTCCTTTTAATCTGTTTATTACCGTTATTACCTCCTTATTCAAAAATATAGTGGCTGTAATTCTTAAAATAACACCGTTATATAATCATAGAAACTACAGTTTTTACTCAGAAACGTCACAGTGCAGTTTAATCTAAAGCCCAACAGAGGGAACTCTGTGACCACAAATGGCTGCAGTAAGATTGCAGAAATTACAGGATGTAGACATTCATCCATTGTAGTCCTCTTCTTATGGCAATATATAAAACACTTTGACAAGTTACACAACATGTCTGTGCTAATGCAAGTCAAGGAAGATACAGGACACTGTTTATTCACATATATTCATCCTATATTCATGTTATTCTTCATGGTGGCTGTTCTTTAACTTAAAATACATGGTGCGTGGCTGTGTCTTAAATTTGAATAAACTTGTAGTGCAATCAAAAATGAGATAGGCCAATATCTTAAATTTAATAGTTAAATAAATACAAAAAGAGCCGCTCAACACGCAGGACATGAACTACACCGGAATGTCTCTGAGGTGCTGAGTTCTAATTGGTTAAAAGGAAAAGAAAAAAAAAGAGAGCCAATCACAAAACACGATGCTTAGAGGCCGGTGCTTCCTTCTGCAGGGACTTTTCCAGCCGTCAGAACACAACATACAGTCCATAATTTAGGTGCGTCACCAGAGACACTCGCACCTTCCACCGCGAGAAGCTGAAGCAGTGAGGACATGTACAGATCTTTATTAAGAACAAGATGGAGAAATTACTTCTGTTGTTTCTCTTCTGTCACGTTTTCATCATCTCGTAAGTTCTCATTTTTTAATTCTGTGTTCCTGGTCCAAATTGAGCTGATTGAGCCTGATTATTAATGCGCAACAATACACGTAGGGTATATTATCACCTGATGTTGTGTTACATATTTTTTTATCAACGTAGATTTTTGTGAAAAATTAAGAAAAACTTTTGTATTTGCTTTTTATTTCCATGGTCTGTAGGCCAGTGCTCATACAAGTGCTCGTTTTTGAGTAAACAGAAAATCATACTGTATGGATTATTTTGACTGTAATACTAATAACATAAAATATATAGATAAATTTATCACAGATTACTTTGTGTTAAAGTTTCACAAAGACATTTGTTTTGAAACTATTTTAAATGGTAACAACATCATGACAAGAGTCACAAAGTTAACAGGAAACAAATGAGCAACAAATGAGAAACCAACTGCAAGTGAACCGTTAGTTAACTAACTTAAAATAGAGCCAGTTCACATTTATAAGAAGGTGAGGACGGGGAGGTCTCAGGGACAGAGGGTGGACTCAGATTAGATGTTTTACTAAGTTAATCATGAGGTAATGATGGATTACCAGCAATTAAAAATGTTCATACGGGTGAAATGGTAACTAATGGAAGGATCAATCATGAACAAACAGTGATTCACCTCTTATGGGTTGTGTAAATTGGTAACTAATGAATAGATAATCATTAAGTCATGATTGAATTTACAATTAAAATTAGCAGAGGCTTGTAATTTAGTTTCACTTTCACTTCAAAGCATCACATTTATGATAAGTATAATGATGATGATGTGTGTATATTTATACTGAATGTATAAATCTTGTTTTTTCCTGCAGTGAAACACTCCTTGAAGTTTTTCACAACTGCATCTTCTGGAGTCCCAAACTTCCCAGAGTATGTGGTGTCTGCAGAGGTTAATGGCGTCCTGCTGGGCTCCTGCAACAGCAACAAAAAGATAATAGAAGTAAAACAAGTCTGGGTGAAAAAAAATGTTTGAAAAGGAGCCTCAACATTTGATGATGTACTCTGAACGGTGTTCTGTCAGTGAGCCTGCGTACTTCAAAGCCACACTTAATAATTTGAAGCAGCATTTCAACCAAAGTGGAGGTACAGTATCTACTGTGTCATATTTCACTTTTTACTTTCACATCTACCAGCTGCAGCAGGTCAACTACAAATCAGCTGCTGCTTAGACTTGTTTGCTGAGCCTGTCCAATACAAACTTATTCCCACGAGATAAAGCATCTTTAACTCTGTGTCACTGGTGTGACTTTGTGTAAATAACAGTCAGATGTGCACAGAAGAAGACAAAATCACCTGGTTTGCACAAAAAATTACAGAATAGCTTCCAAAGTAGCTTTTAAAACTGTGAAACAGAAATTGGGTTTTATGATTCATAGAAACAAAAAGTACACAAGTTATCTGCTTGAATCTCAAGAACACCACTGAGACTTGTTCTAGAGATTTGTTCTTAGGTAAGAACAGAATCTGAGAACACTCAAGAGCCAACTTAAGCACATTTGAGTGCTGACATACTTGTGCAAAATAATTTATAATTTCATTTTCTTCAGTTCCACAGTTGAATAATATTCTAGGAACAAAATTAATTGTAGAATTTATAATATTTTTTATAATTATTTTCAATATTTTACAAATTAATTTGACTTTATAGTGAGATTATTTATAGTTTACAATTAATCTTAAGAAAGAAACACGTCACAAATCAAACAGATTTCAGTGCATATCTTTATTATATTTTTAAAATATGTATTGATTGTTTAATTGTCTCAGAGATCTTGGCCAGTGCTGAAACTATCTGTGTGAGTGTCTGTGGTTGGACAGAATCTGAGATCAGATGTGGAGCAAATAAACAGGACCTGGAGGTTCAGACTCAGAGGGGAGTTCTGTGAATAAAGGATAAAAATAGATCCATTGTAGTGACTTCTGTGGGGTTTTAAATTATGAAATGTTTGGCTTATACAATGAAAGCAAATGTTTAAAATTTTAATATAAACTAAACACTTAAGTAAGACTTTTTAAACACATGTTGGGGTTTTAGATAAAATGTAATGTCAAATTGTGTTGACTGAAAAAACTGCTTACCTTCTGATTCTGAGGTGGCCGAGGAGATGAAACCACTGACTCTGCTGCACCATCTTTAGATTTTTGTTGAATTCTTGATTTCTCTGTCAACTTGTTTGTGTGTCGACACAGTCCTGCAGTCTCATGTCCTTACAGGGGCATTAGTTTGGTGTTTACTGGACTTGCCTGAAGAACAAGTTTTTTTAAAAGTTGGTAACTGAGACCCTTTTTCTTTACACTGAAGATTTCATGTGTACATCTTTATTGATTTAAGTCTGTTTCTGTCTCTGTTTGTCTCTCAGAGGTCCATGTCTTACAGTTGGTGAGTGGCTGTGAGTGGGATGATGAGACTGGAGAGATTAATGGTTTTAATCAGTATGGTTACAATGGAGAGGACTTCCTATCATTCGACCTGAAGACGTTAACTTGGATCGCTCCAAAACAACAGGCTTTCATCACAAAACAGAGATGGGATGCTGAGGATGGAAGAAGACAACAGAATGAGCATGACCTCACGCAGATTTGCCCTATGTGGCTGAAGAAGTATGTGGCCTATGGCAACAGCTCTCTGCTGAGGAAAGGTACCTGATGTAGTCACGTGGACACAACAATGTTCATATAACCTGCTCAGTCTAAACTGTCACTGTATTTTCACTCCAATCAATCTGACTTTACCTTCTTTTTGGCTCTTTTCTGTGGTGGTTAGATTAGATTTAGCTCTAACCAATCAGAAAAGACATTTGTCTGTGCTCTCACTTTACTTTCCATGGAAGCTGAGGCTGTGATAGCCAGCGCACAGTTTAGAGTAAAGTAAGTTTACACAGTTTCAATGCTGAATGCACATGCATGTGCACAAACACATAGGTATAAAGTTCATCCCTCTTTTTCTCTTTTGTCCAGAGCTTCCCTCAGTGTCTCTCCTCCAGAAGACTCCGTCCTCTCCAGTCACCTGCCACGCTTCAGGTTTCTATCCTGACGTAGTCTCACTGTTCTGGAGGAAAGATGGAGAGGAGATTCATGAGGACGTGGACCACGGAGAGATCCTCCACAACCATGATGGAACCTTCCAGATGAGTGTTGACCTGAACCTCTTATCAGTCACACCTGCAGACTGGAGGAGGTACGAGTGTGTGTTTCAGCTCTCTGGTGTGAAGGACGACATCGTCACCAAACTGGACAAAGCAGTGATCAGGACCAACTGGGGTAAGACTGAGATTAGGAGGACCTGAATGGGACTTTACAGAGCAGCAGACACTTTCATGTTTGCTTGTGCTTGTTTTTGTTGGTGACAGGCTGAGATTGTTGTTCTAAGTGTCTGACAACATTTTGGAAAGTATCTTTACAGTGAGAGACCTGTTATTAAGGAGTAAGATACGTTTTGTTTTGTTGTACCGTTCTTGTTTTTGTGTTCATCAGAGGATCCAAACAACGTGACCGTCCCCGTCATTGCTGCAGTCGCTCTCGTCCTCACGGCTGCCTTTGGATTCATCTGTTACAAAATGAGGAGAGGTGAGAGAGAAAAATGGAAAGATTTCAGTACTTTGATTTTCATCTTTGAGTTGATGTTATTATCATTTAGCACTTTAATGCAACTAACAGTGAGCTCAGTGAGGCTCAGAACATGTCAGTCAGGATAATATGACTGTACCATGATGATGTGGTGATAATATGTGATAATAAAAGAAATATATTGAGGACTAAACAGAGGAGTAGAATGGATTCATTTTTCATTTTAAGAAAAGTAGAACAAAGGATCATATTCACTGGAGATGAAGTGATGAAAGCTGTTCTGGGATTTTACTGTAACCAAAATTATTTGTCTTTTTTTATTTCAGGCAAACACCCTCCACCTCGTAAGTAAAACATTTTTTCTATTTCAATTGATTTTACACTGAATTTTAAAAAATCAAATTATTGTGCAGTTGAACCTTTTCCAGACTTTCTGTACTCACTGTTTCTAAAAGTTCAGAGCAGGATGAGTGGACTTTACATGTTGTTTCTGAATTTACAGCTCCTGACAACAGCTCTGATCAGACTGAGACTGAATCCAGAGACCTGATTGACAAACACACTCATATGATAAGTGCTGCTTCATGACCTTCTGTAACATAAGTCACATGGTACAAATAGTTTGCACATGCTTGATTTGTAAATGGAATAGTCTTCCTCTAAATTACAGATTTAAATGTGTTAATCTAAATCTGTTTTTATTCCTCAGTGCCAGCAACAGCTGTGGTCAGAGGCTTTATGATTTGTTTTTTATTAATATTTCAAGAACAACGTGACATAATTGCTTCACATTTGGCTCAAATGTCCACCTGGACTCAGGATGAACTGATATGATTTTGGAGGTCAAAGGTCAAGTTCTGTAAAAGGTGCCTTTGAACAACTTCAAAGCTGGAAGACAGATTTAGAGAAATCTCACACCTGTAACACTTTGCCTCTGAAGAGCTCATATGTTCAAAAAGTGAAACAAAAAAGGAAATAGAAAACTGAGAGGCTGAGAATGAAAAACATGGTGAAACATGTTTATTCACAGTAGTCATCATCTGGGCTGGAAGTTACCTCACATGAAACATACGAGCAACATACAACACTAATAGAAATCACTTTATACAAAGAGTAAATTATTAAATATAAACACTGTTACTCTGCATAATTATTGTTCCTTTCTGTCTGATCCCTGACAAAGTATTGCAGATTCTTATTGGTTGATCAGAGTCAAGTTTTTGTTCACCTATAAAATCATTAACTGGTGAACACGTCTCATATTCCAGAAAACAAACACTTACATCAGTAAACCAGAAAAACATCTTTGGGCTGAAGAAAAAGTTCAGTTTGGAAACCCACATTAAGCTGATTTCACCTGATATCGTGTTATTAAGTGTTTTATTTCTGTTGTGTTAATGCAAATATCTGTGTCTTTGTAGGGGGATTGTTTTAATATCAGTTTCTTCAGCTTAGGTTTTTCAGTAAGTTGTGACAAACAAAATGTGTTTGTTTTAGAATCCACTGCTGTAGTATCACTGTGCTCAGCTGGTATTAACACTGCAGTGGTGTGTGTTCATTCCTGGTTCCATGTGTGTGAACTCATCTGATAATAAACTACACCAACCAACCCACCAGTCCTCTAAACCAGTGTTTCCCAGTCTTTTATTCTGGGGACCCACTTTTTATTAGTGACAAACCATCGAGACCCAATTCATCATAGACCTTTAAGTTTTATTTTTTAAATTGTTATCATTATGTTGTTTGTTTGTTTGTTTGTTTTTGGTGGTGGTGGTGGTGGGGTTTTGTCTTTATTTGACAGGGACATAATAATAGGCCTTTTTAATAAATCTTGGGAAGAATACATTTGTGCATAATTGAATATTCCTGAACATTTTTACTGTCATTTCCCATTTACCTTAATATATCTTGATGAATGTTATGTGTGTGCTTTGCACCTGAAGGACGACATCAGAATGACCACAATACATAGATTTACTATGGTAGGGAATTTCAAATCAATCAGATTTTACTGGACCACAACACAAAGGTAAAGGTAAGATACGTCACAATTATCATGTTTCTGATGTGGGTAATAAATAACTAAATAATAATAATATCATTATTCATTCACTTGATTTAATTTTCTATATTTCCCTACTTGGTCTTGTATTAATGTAGTTTCTTTGAGAGAGTTTTGGAGATATTGGCTGTAGAGATGTCTGCCCTCTTCCCATTATAATGGGACTAAATGTCACTCGGCTTGTTGTGCTCAGAGCACCAAAAAATACATTTGAAAAATTAAAAACCAGTGTATCTTTCCAAAAATCATGACCAGGTTACTCAACATGATCCACAGACATTGTGGTGAGCAGTTTCATGTAGGAACTATTTTCTTTCTGCAGTAGAATCTACCAGAAATACTTTACTTCTATTTTTTTATTTTTGGGGTGAACTTTCCTTTTAATCAGTTTATTACCGTTATTACTTCCTTATTCAAAAATATAGTGGCTGTAATTCTTAAAATAACACCGTTATATAATCATAGAAACTACAGTTTTACTCAGAAACGTCACAGTGCAGTTTAATCTAAAGCCCAACAGAGGGAACTCTGTGACCACAAATGGCTGCAGTAAGATTGCAGATATTACAGGATGTAGACATTCATCCATTGTAGTCCTCTTCTTATGGCAATTATAAAAACACTCTGACAAGTTACACAACATGTCTGTGCTAATGCAAGTCAAGGAAGATACAGGACACTGTTTATTCACATATATTCATCCTATATTCATGTTATTCTTCATGGTGGCTGTTCTTTAACTTAAAATACATGGTGCGTGGCTGTGTCTTAAATTTGGATAAACTTATAGTGCAATCAAAAAATGAGATAGGCCAATATCTTAAATTTAATAGTTAAATAAATACAAAAAGAGCCGCTCAACACGCAGGACATTAACTACACCGGAATGTCTCTGAGGTGCTGAGTTCTAATTGGTTAAAAGGAAAAGAAAAAAAAAGAGAGCCAATCACAAAACACGATGCTTAGAGGCCGGTGCTTCCTTCTGCAGGGACTTTTCCAGCCGTCATAACACAACATACAGTCCATAATTTAGGTGCGTCACCAGAGACACTCGCACCTTCCACCGTGAGAAGCTGAAGCAGTGAGGACATGTACAGGTCTTTATTAAGAACAAGATGAAGAAATTACTTCTGTTGTTTCTCTTCTGTCACGTTTCATCATCTCGTAAGTTCACATTTTTTAATTCTGTGTTCCTGGTCCAAATTGAGCTGATTGAGCCTGATTATTAATGCACAACAATACACGTAGGGTATATTATCACCTGATGTTGTGTTACATATTTTTTTTTTATCAACGTTGATTTTTGTGAAAAATTAAGAAAAACTTTTGTATTTGCTTTTTATTTCCATGGTCTGTAGGCCAGTGCTCATACAAGTGCTCGTTTTTGAGTAAACAGAAAATCATACTGTATGGATTATTTTGACTGTAATACTAATAAAATAAAATATATAGATAAATTTATCACAGATTACTTTGTGTTAAAGTTTCACAAAGACATTTGTTTTGAAACTATTTTAAATGGTAACAACATCATGACAAGAGTCACAAAGTTACCAGGAAACAAATGAGCAACAAATCAGAAACCAACTGCGAGTGAACCGTTAGTTAACTAACTTAAAATACAGCCAGTTCACATTTATAAGAAGTTGAGGACGGGGAGGTCTCAGGGACAGAGGGTGGACTCAAATTAGATGTTTTACTAAGTTAATCATGAGGTAATGATGGATTACCAGCAATTAAAAATGTTCATGCGGGTGAAATGGTAACTAATGGAAGGATCAATCATGAATTTATTATGAATTATGATACTTATGTGTTGCAAACAGTGAAGCACCTCTTATGGTAACTAATGAATAGATAATCATTAAGTAATGATTGAATTTACAGTTTAAATTAGCAGACACTAGACAGAGCTGATAAAACACAAGCAAGGATCTAGTCTGGAGAGAATAACTTGAGTTAAGTGTCATGAAGTTAAGTTCAAGTCTGGTTGGAGTGCCAGTGGCGAAGTGCATACTGTGCATAAGATGCATTGGATTATTATTATTATTATTATTATTATTATTATTATTATTATTATTATGGATATCTTGTGCAGTCAATTACCAAACACTGGGTCGAGACCCAGGTGGGTCACAGGAGATTTTATTTGGGTCCCCAAATAAATAAAAGACTGTGGAGGACCATGGGATTCAGCAAATTTAAGATTTATCTTTTATAAAGCATGTTATTTTTGCATATGTTGTTTTACTGATGAGAGGTAAAAACAAGAGCTTGTGAATTCCATCTACAGGTACTTATTGTGTCTCATTTATAAAGAAGGCTAAAATGTACTTTTACTGATTTCCTGAAAAGAGGGAAAAAAAACAGTTAGATGGCCTGTTAATTCAGTATATATGAATTAATTTCTAAAGTTTTAACATGATATATGAGTGCAGCAGGCGTCAGCAGCAGGCAGAGGCAGGAGGAGAGAGAAAATGGAGGAAAGTTACAGTGGCACGTTACTGATACCAAAAGTGAAACATATGTGCGTGATAATGAGATGTATCGATACACTAGTGCTGCATCAATTTGTTTCTGACTCATGTTCGGCTTTTTACCGATACAGGCCGTCTGAACCATCGGATACATGAGTGAATCATTACATCTCTAGTAAATGGCAGTAAAAATTTCTAGGAACATTCATTTATGTATGAATGAGCTCTTCCCAGAATTTATTGATAAGGCCTTTTGTGATTTGGGTTTGTCATTTTTAAAAAAAAATGGGTCTTTAGGGAAAAAGTTTGGGAAACACTGCTTTTGGAGGCCACAAAAACAGTAAGTAATGTTTAAGTAATTAGTAATTAATGAGTCATTACTAGTTTTGTGTCATTCACTGACCAGTTCAGCATCAATCAGGAACCACTAATTAAGAAAGTGATCAGTATGATCGATTCAAAGACATTCATGAACTAATTATTACCTAATGATTCATTAAAGGGATGAAAAAAATCAGTCATCATCCACTCACTCTCCTGCTAACTGAAGGTCTGTTTCAGTTTTTTAGCTAACATAACACTTCTGGAGTTTCACAAGAAAACAACGTTGTAGATCTCCAACAATTGAAGTGAATGGTGACCAGTTTTCAGACTTAAAAAATAACTGAAAAACAACAACATAAAATGCCTCCATACTGCTCGTCTGATGTTCATTAGCTGTTAGTTCCTGATTCATTTCTCATTTGTTCACTGATAACTACTCAAAGTTTTGTGTACCGTCATCGTCAAGAAAGAACCCACTGAATTGTGGAGTGAATCATCATGAGGTGCATAATAGCATAGCTGAGTTGATGAGGCTTCAGCTGAACACAGATGTATTTTGACATAATTTTAAAGGTGAAATTCGTGAGACCCTGACATTCAAAAGTGGTCACTGCAGTCCAAACTCAAAATATTAGAGCCTGAGCTGCCTGCAGGCTGCAGCAACACTGAACCAAAACGAACATAAGATGACAACATTATACTTTTGCAACGACAAGCAACAGTGAGTCCAACACTGCAGGTTGATCAGCTGTTTGTAACTGTCAGTTCTCTGTTGTTGTAAAGTTATGCCCAATATCCTGAAAATAAAAACCCACTGCTCTGAAAATACACACTCTGGTGTTGGTGATCAACTTTACTACTTTCTAGACTCCATTAACATGTTGCTCAAGTTAACTGTTATAAACATCTGCTCCTTCCAATAGATTATTAAAGATTTCTTACGAATCATAAACATAATAATAACAATAATAATAACAAACATAATTCTGTTTTAATTTTAGCTCCATGTAAAGTGAGTAAACACGAAACAGGCAGCGTTCAGAATCACACAGACAATCTCAATCATTCACTAGAAAAATTGCATTTCCTTGCGAAAATGCCATGGGAATGCATACTGCTGAAAAGAATTTTAAAAACACCGCTGAAAATGCATAAATCTCACATAAAATGCCTAAAACATATGAAGTAAAAACGCATCACAGTGTAATGCTGAAAAATGTGGAAGCTGAAACATGTAAAATTGGCAGAAATGGAAGCTAGTAAAAGTAAAAAGGAGTGGTAGTCGTAGAAGTACTAGTAATAGAAATAGTTACAGTGTCAAATGAGAAGGAAAGAAAGAAAGAAAGGAAGGACGAAGAAAAAAGAAAGAAAATGAGAGAGAAAAGGAAGGAAGAAAGAAAGAATTTAACCTGAAACAGCTCAAGGGATGAATTTAACAGTTTAAAAAGACTGTAGTCTAAAATGTCAAAGTAGGAGACAGAAAGACAAAGACAGAGAGACAGACAGAAAGGCAGAGAGATAGACAGAAAGACAGACAGACAGAGAGACAGAGAAACACAGGCAGACAGCAACAGTTAACCCTGAAATAGCTCAAGGTTTGTAATCATTAACAGTTTAAATCAATAGATATGAGCAACCAGAGGTTGGTGTAATTGGCCAATCGCTTGTGTGTAACAGTACAGTAAAATTTGAATTCTGAAAGGATTTAATCCATTCTGTATTCAAATATAACTGTACGGTTACATGCAGATGATTGGCTGAATAATTCAGCCAATCATCTGTGTGTGATGGCACAGTGACATTTGAATACTGACAAGACTGAATCAGCCAATCAGCTGCGTGTGATGGCACAGTTAAATTTAAATACTGAAGGAAGTCATTCAGCCAATCAGCTGTGTGTACCGGTACAGTGACATCTGAATACCCCAAAGAAGACAGACATTGAGACAAAAAAATGTAATAGTTCAAATAGTACTACTGTTCATGGTAATAGTAATAGAAATAGTAATAGTAGTAATAGTAATAGTGAAAGTAATAATAGTAATATTAGCAGGAGTAATAGTAGTAGTAATAGTAATAGTAGTAGTAGTAATAGTAGTAGGAGTAATAGTAATAGTAGTAATAGTAGTAAAAGTAATAGTAATAGCAGAAATAGTAATATTAGTAAAAGTAATAGTAATAGCAGAAATAGTAATAGTAGTAAAAGTAATAGTAATAGCACTAATAAAGAACAGAACTAATTATACTGACCAGTCATTTTCTACACTTGTAATTTAGTTTCACTTTTACTTCAAAGCATCACATTTATGATAAGTATAATGATGATGATGATGTGTGTATATTTATACTAAATGTATAAATCTGTTTTTTTCCTGCAGTGAAACACTCCTTGAAGTTTTTCATAACTGCATCTTCTGGAGTCCCAAACTTCCCAGAGTATGTGGCAGCTGGAGAGGTTAATGGCATCCTGCTGGGCTCCTGCAACGGCAACAAAAAGATAGCAGAACCAAAACAAGACTGGGTGAAAAAATGGTTTGAAAAGGAGCCTCAACAGTTGATGTATTACTCTGAACAGTGTTCTGTCAATGGGCCTTCGCACTTCAAAGCCACAATTAATCATTTGAAGCAGCGTTTCAACCAAAGTGGAGGTACAGTATCTACTGTGTTCATATTTCACTTTTTACTTTCACATCTACCAGCTGCAGCAGGTCAACTACAAATCAGCTGCTGCTTAGACTTGTTTGCTGAACCTGTCCAATACAAACTTATTCCCACGAGATAAAGCATCTTTAACTCTGTGTCACTGGTGTGACTTTGTGTAAATAACAGTCAGATGTGCACAGAAGAAGACAAAATCACCTGGTTTGCACAAAAAATTACAGAATAGCTTCCAAAGTAGCTTTTAAAAATGAAACACAAATTGGGTTTTATGATTCGTAGAAACAAAAAGTACACAAGTTATCTGCTTGAATCTCAAGAACACCACTGAGACTTGTTCTAGAGATTTGTTCTTAGGTAAGAACAGAATCTGAGAACACTCAAGAGCCAACTTAAGCACATTTGAGTGCTGACATACTTGTGCAAAATAATTTATAATTTCATTTTCTTCAATTCCACAGTTGAATAATATTCTAGGGACAAAAATAAATGTATAATTTATAATATTTTACAAAGCATTTGGTCATTAAATTAAATAATAAATTTGACTTTATAGTGAGATTATTTATAGTTTACAATTAATCTTAAGAAAGAAACACGTCACAAATCAAACAGATTTCAGTGCATATCTTTATTATATTTTTTAAATATGTATTGATTGTTTAATTGTCTCAGAGATCTTGGCCAGTGATGAAACTATCTGTGTGAGTGTCTGTGGTTGGACAGAATCTGAGATCAGATGTGGAGCAAATAAACAGGACCTGGAGGTTCAGACTCAGAGGGAGTTCTGTGAATAAAGGATAAAAATAGATTTTAAATAGATTTTAAATTATGCAATATTTGGTTTATACAATGAAAGCAAATGTTTAAAATTTTAATATAAACTAAACACTTAAGTAACATTTTTTAAACACATGTTGGGGTTTTAGATAAAATGTAATGTCAAATTGTGTTGACTGAAAAAACTGCTTACCTTCTGATTCTGAGGTGGCCGAGGAGATGAAACCACTGACTCTGCTGCACCATCTTTAGATTTTTGTTGAATTCTTGATTTCTCTGTCAACTTGTTTGTGTGTCAACACAGTCCTGCAGTCTCATGTCCTTACATGAGCATTAGTTTGGTGTTTACTCACGGCAATAAGGAGGAACTGACACTTATGAAGACAAATTCATGGTTCTAAGACCACAGATACAAACAATTCTGCAGTTTAAGAACACCTTTGTGAATCTGAGTTAGACTTTTCTCTGGACTTGTCTGAAGAACAAATTATTGAAAAGTTGGTGAATGAGACCCTTTTTTCTTTACACTGAAGATTTCATGTGTACATCATTATTGATTTAAGTCTGTTTCTCTCTCTGTTTGTCTCTCAGAGGTCCATGTTGTACAGAGGATGAATGGCTGTGAGTGGGATGATGAGACTGGAGAGATTAATGGTTTCATTCAGTATGGTTACAATGGAGAGGACTTCCTGTCATTGGACCTGAAGACGTTAACTTGGATCGCTCCAAAACAAGAGGCTTTCATCACAAAACAGAGATGGGATGCTGACGAAGGCAGAAGAAAAGAACATGAGCTTTACTTCACACAGATTTTCCCTATGTGGCTGAAGATGTATGTGGCCTATGGCAAAACCTCTCTGCTGAGGAGAGGTACCTGATGTAGTCACCTGGACACAACAATGTTCATATAACCTGCTCAGTCTAAACTGTCACTGTATTTTCACTCCAATCAATCTGACTTTACCTTCTTTTTGGCTCTTTTCTGTGGTGGTTAGATTAGATTTAGCTCTAACCAATCAGAAAAGACATTTGTCTGTGCTCTCACTTTACTTTCCATGGAAGCTGAGGCTGTGACAGTTTAGAGTAAAGTAAGTTTACACAGTTTCAATGCTGAATGCACATGCATGTGCACAAACATGTAGGTATAGATGTATAGTAATATGTCTACAAAGGCTGAAAATAAGAAGACTGCTCACAAGTTAACATGGATGTAAACAAATGCATGATTTTAAATGTTCTAAAAATCAAGTTTGCAAATATTTCATGTGGAAGGACATGCATTCAACACATTTGTTAGACCTCAACAACAGACATAATTAATTTTGGTGAGAAACGTGTAAACATAACCTTTGTTTGTTTACAAGAAAACGTTGCGCTCAGATGGAAAAAAAACCTTCTTGTGTTTGTAGAACAGTGGTTCCAGAAATCTGAGATGACTGACTAAGTGACAGATTTTATGGATATTTCATATTATATTTAATTCATAATAATAACAGTACAGAACAACTGATAAACTTATATTTAAACCACATAATAAACAGAAATTTTGTGTAATAGAGTGATTTGGATGAATTTTGAGCAGATTATTACCTGTGAACATTTCATCAGTTTTCCTGATTTTTTTGGCAACATTTTATACACTTATCTCTTTTTTTTTCAATTTTTAATAATCATCTAAATTTTGAAATTCATCTAAATTCTGAAGTCGAAATTTCATTTAGTTTAGTTCTAGAAATGAATATAATGCTGAGATATAAGCCAAGGTTTTTCTTTCCTCAGCGTTTTCTTCTGTCACCTGAGTTTATCACTTTGCAAACACAACTGCATCACAGTGCAAAATGTGTCTTAGCAACTAAAAATGTGTTTTAAGTTTTGACAACAGATTGAATGATTTGATAAATGGGTTTAGGTCACTGAACATTTGGTTCAGAGAACGGGGGTTTAGTTTTTTAGCAGCTGTGAAAAACTGTATTTGAAACATTATTGTTGTGATGTGTACTCATTCATTTATTTTACTCTGAAGATTTTCCACACCATCTGTTATTGACTGAGCTCCCTTTAAGGTTGAACAGCCACAATTATCTTCTACTGATATGAACCAGTGTGGAGACTCAGTGTGATAAAAACTGATGTATTTCAGTTACTAACACATGTTATTAATTACTTCTCTCTCTCTAACTTGTTCTCTGTTTCTTATCTTGATTTCTACCTCTTCAGTTTCTTCCTCTTTACCTTGTTTCCTTTGATTTCATGTTTACCTTCTCTCATCTTTCCCTCTTTTTCTCTTTTGTCCAGAGCTTCCCTCAGTGTCTCTCCTCCAGAAGACTCCGTCCTCTCCAGTCACCTGCCACGCTTCAGGTTTCTATCCTGACGTAGTCTCACTGTTCTGGAGGAAAGATGGAGAGGAGATTCATGAGGACGTGGACCACGGAGAGATCCTCCACAACCATGATGGAACCTTCCAGATGAGTGTTGACCTGAACCTCTTATCAGTCACACCTGCAGACTGGAGGAGGTACGAGTGTGTGTTTCAGCTCTCTGGTGTGAAGGACGACATCGTCACCAAACTGGACAAAGCAGTGATCAGGACCAACTGGGGTAAGACTGAGATTAGGAGGACCTGAACGGGACTTTACAGAGCAGCAGACACTTTCATGTTTGCTTGTGCTTGTTTTTGTTGGTGACAGGCTGAGATTGTTGTTCTAAGTGTCTGACAACATTTTGGAAAGGATCTTTACAGTGAGAGACCTGTTATTAAGGAGTAAGATACATTTTGCTTAACCAGAAATAGCTGTTTTATTGCTCTCAACAAACTCACCAGACTAATTTTGTAAAACATCATCATCATCAGCTTCATTCAAACTCTACAGAGACTCAAGAAAACTCACCAAAAACATCTTGGTTCGTCTTTCCACTGTTCCAACAATCACCAACTCTGATTTGGTTGAAATAAATCCTTAATTCACAACATGAAGGAGCACAGAGAGAAAACAGGACAGGTGATACTGGACAGTAGGACTGAGTCATAAAAATTAAGATTATGATGAACAGCAGATGCTGATGCTGCAGGTGGGTGAAACAGAATGAAGCATGAACTTCGACTGCTTGTGAGACTTTTTGGATGTGTAGTATGAACGCAGAACATAAACACTGACGTTCCTGTCAGAATTTAACAATTAATGAACTACAGCTGCTGGTGGCTAGATGGCTCGTTTGGAGTAAAATAAAGCAGATACATGAATGTACAAACAGCAGTGCAGGAGAGAAACTAAAGAGAAGCTAGAAAACAAACCCACATGTGTATGTATGAATAAATTGGGTGGATGCACCTCTGTTCTAACTTCCTTTATTTGTACCGTTCTTGTTTTTGTGTTCATCAGAGGATCCAAACAACGTGACCGTCCCCGTCATTGCTGCAGTCGCTCTCGTCCTCACGGCTGCCTTTGGATTCATCTGTTACAAAATGAGGAGAGGTGAGAGAGAAAAATGGAAAGATTTCAGTACTTTGATTTTCATCTTTGAGTTGATGTTATTATCATTTAGCACTTTAATGCAACTAACAGTGAGCTCAGTGAGGCTCAGAACGTGTCAGTCAGGATAATATGACTGTACCATGATGATGTGGTGATAATATGTGATAATAAAAGAAATACATTGAGGAATAAAGAGAGGAGTAGAATGGATTCATTTTCATTTTAAGAAAGTAGAACAAAGGATCATATTCACTGGAGATGAAGTGATGAAAGCTATTCTGGGATTTTACTGTAACCAAAATTATTTGTCTTTTTTTATTTCAGGCAAACACCCTCCACCTTGTAAGTAAAACATTTATTCTATTTCAGTTGATCTTACACAGAATTTTTTAAAAATCAAATTATTGTGCAGTTGAACTTTTCCAGACTTTCTGTACTCACTGTTTCTAAAAGTTCAGAGCAGGATGAGTGGACTTTACATGTTGTTTCTGAATTTACAGCTCCTGACAACAGCTCTGATCAGACTGAGACTGAATCCAGAGACTTCATTGACAAGCACACTCATATGATAAATGCTGCTTTATGGCCCTCTGTAACATAAGTGAAATTGCAGTTATCATGTATGTGCTTGATTTATAAATAGAGTAATCTTGCTTTAAATTACAGATTTAAAATAGGTGATCTAAATCTGTTTTTATTAGACTTGCACCGATTACAATGTTTTGGGCCGATACCGATTTCCGATTTGTAGAGTGCTTGGACGGCTGATACCGATTTTGGCCGATTCCAATTTCATATTTTCTAAACCACTTTACAGCACACAAGATATTTCAAAAATTTCTAACTTTCCTTTATTAGAACATTTTAACCAAGATACAGGCCACACATGTTGCTTGTACACTTGTTTGTTGTCCTGTCTGGGTTGTTCACGTGTGACTTGATTATGCAGGCTACAGGACTGTGTGGCATCCATCATCGCTGAATGTCATTGACCTTCTATCCTTCGTTTCCCACCCCGTTGGTTTAGTCTGCTTTACTTTTTAACCTTTATCTGACCCAGGTTTGAGCAAATTATTGGTAAAGTCCAAGGCGCTGACCATGGTG
Organism: Lutjanus argentimaculatus; assembly: GCA_034769285.1. Taxonomy (NCBI): domain Eukaryota; kingdom Metazoa; phylum Chordata; class Actinopteri; order Lutjaniformes; family Lutjanidae; genus Lutjanus; species Lutjanus argentimaculatus. The sequence goes on from JAWZSL010000008.1 coordinate 28,750,461, forward strand.
CTGAAATAGTTTATCCGCAGTTGTGGTGCTAGATTATCAGCAGGTCGAAAAATAAATAAATTTAAAAAAAAAAAAAAAAAATTATCAGCAGGTCGCTGTTTACTTTGTTTCATGTAGGCTAATATCTGACCGAATGAGGCTTGTGCACACCTCATTCCACACGGGCCAGAGCGCTCTGGGGCGTGCAGGAGGCACGAGGTGCAGGAAAAACGGGTAGGCTGATTCTGGTTTTGTGTGAGAGTGTTGTTTTGTGATGTTGTGCTTAGCACGAGTTACATTTATTGTTTTTATAAATTTCAGACCTGCTTCCCCGCTGGGTTGAAGGCAGCTGGTAGTTGGTAGGAAAGTAGATCGCCGACGTACCAGGTATTTTAAAGTTTGGTCGTAGTCTGCATATTTTAATTGGTGTGTATTTTAATATTTTTTTGTCATAAAGTGTTTTTTATACTTGTTAATATTTGTGTCCCTCCAGAGCATCGGGGTCCATGCGCTGCTCTTGCCGGGGGCTAATTTGTTTGGTTTGTTTGACGTTTTTTTTGGTGTTTTCTTCCTTTGTCTAGTCCGCCATGTCAAATGAGCCGGTGTTAGGTACAAAGAAATGGGTAAAGCCCATAGGGCAGACTAGTTTTTTTTCTTTTCTTTATTCTTGTTTGTTTGTTTTGTTTCGTTTTCTTTGTCAGCTTGCTTCGCCCTCGCCACCGGTACCCAGTGCACCCCCAGTTAGTTAGGCAGGACGGGCTGAAGGTGTGTTAAGTGTGCAGTGAATACATTCACGTGTGTAAACTTGATATGAAGACTCTTTTAGAGTGCAGATTTATGGATTGCGGTGTACAGTGAAAATATTCACGTGTGTAAACTGTGTGTTAACTCTTTTGAGTACAGACTGACGGATTGCAGTGCACTGGTGGGTTTGAAACTTATCCCCTGTCCTGTTAGCATGGTTGGGAGTTAAACTGGGAGTCGGGTAAAGGCGGGAGGATATTCATTCATTCATTCATTCAACCTTTATTTAAACTCAGAAATATATTGAGGTAGAATGTAGCCGAGTGAAACAATAAAAGCTTCGACACAGAGAAAGCCAAAGAGAAGCTTGCATAAAAGTGGCGACAAGAATAAAAGAAACACAATAAAACTGCAATTAAAAAATAAATAAATAAATAAATAAATAATAAAAAATAAAAACAAATAAAAGCATCAGTAATGAATAAAATGGTTAAAATGCAAAGCACATTAATCAGGTAAAACAAGAACACCTAGAAGTAAAATGTGACACAATTAAAGATTTAAATTGCCCTAGGGAAAAAAATGATGAGAGCTTTAAATGGTTCTGCATGTTGTTCCATGTTGCAGGTGCACAATATGAAAAACTGGATTTTCCATATAATGTGTAAAGCTAAGCAACTGTAATAAATCTTCTTTACTACTTAGCTTTTGTGACTGTGCTTTATTAAGCTAGTCACCGAGCGGGTGTAACACATATTTTGATGGTTCAAAGTATGAGACTTTCTTTTTATTTTTGAAGCTAAAGCCGTTCAGTCAATCCCTTTTTGGCAGCAGCCAAATACAGCTCAGATCCAGATCAGATCCGTAATGTGAATTGCTAACAAGTGAAATAGCCAATAGGCTATAAGGGCCCACTACAAGTCCCCGCCCCCTCTGCAATGTGACACTAGTTCCGTGCCTGGTGGTGGTGGTGGTGGTGGTGTAGGGGTTTTGTCTTTATTCTACAGGGACATAATAATAGGCCTTTTTAATAAATCTTGGGAAGAATACATTTGTGCATAATTGAACATTCCTGAGCATTTTTACTGCCATTTCCCATTTACCTTAATATATCTTGATGAATGTTACTGAAAACAAATGTACTTGTTAAATACTTTATAAATCAGAAATAAATTCATTTAGTCTGAGTTAACATGGTGTCTCATTGTTTCATTTCTTCTCATCTGGAAAACAATATAAGACATTTTAGGCGACTTCATAAACATAATAAGTAGATTTCAGCAGAATTAACCAGCTCTTGTTTTCTCTTCTCACCAGTAAAACAATTTTAAATGCTCTATAAAATGTGTACTGCATATAGAAATCTTAAACTTGCAGAATTTCTTCAGTCTTTTATTTATCTGGCGACCCAAAGAAAGTTTCCTATGATCCACCTGTGAGTCACGACCCACTCTCTGGGGATGTTTGCTAATGCTTTCTCTTCACTTTGTGGTATGTAAAGAATAACTGAACTGATCTGCCTCGAGCAGACGCGATTTCCTCTACAGGAACAGTTTCGTTATACAGAAAGTAACACAACAATCTTTTGATGTGTGGGAACACACCATCAAGGTAAAGTCTGTTTAACTGAAGATGCTGAGACAGTAAAACATCAAACTTCAGTCTCTTAGGGTTCATGTCAGAGTTTAGACTCTACTGTTGTCACATCTGTTCCTTTTACACTCACAATTGTCTCCTGTTAAAAGCAGCAGGTAGAAACTTAAATGTTAGCTGTTCATGGTTAAATTATGTTTATAGTGGTAACTTTAAAACAATTTAAATGGAGGCGGTTTTGATTTGGCACACTGAAAATGCCAGTGTGGCCCACAGCTTTGTTTTAACATAATATTGCAGATGGAATCTAACAGTGCACATAACTAACCACAGGTGTGTGTGATTTCCTGTGAAATATGGTGTGTCTTCTTGTTGACTGCTGCAACCTTGAATGCACACTGAAGCTGTTGTTACAGTCACTACTGTCTGTCTCCTGCTAAACAACAGTAGGTATGAACTACAATTACCCTGAGGCAAGTCAACATCTTAGAAATGTAAAGTTGATGACAAAATGACTTAGTGTCACAATATTTTAATAGAACTTTTCTTTTTTTGATGAATAGGGACAAAACTGTATTTTGAGGTTTTTTCTTTTAATATTTTTACTCTTCAATTATGCTGGTAAAAATATTTTTTAAAGATCAAACTCTCTTAACAAGGTATTTGAACTTATTTAAAATTATTTAAAACACATCTATCACAATTTATTACTTCTTGCAGAGCATTTTATATTGTTTAACACATGATTAGAGGTGGACTTTAAAGAAAAGTATTTGAAGGGTAATTTAATGTACTTTTCTGATATTATCATCTTACATAGATCGTACTTGAATACTGGTATACTCTACATGGTAACTGCATCGTAATCATAGAGAAAAAGATCTAATGTTCTCAGTTATAGAGAAAAATTAATGAAGCTGTGGTGCTTCAAACGCAGCAGCACAGTGACATCTAGTGACTTGCAAAACTTACAGCAGCCCCTCCAGACTGGAGGCCGAGCACCACAACACCTCTTTGATTTTAATAGTTCTGGTCTCGTATGTGTGTAATAAAAGTCCAAGAACACTCAGTAAGTGTTTGGGAACTGAAGACACTAATTGTTGAAGTTTTGAAAATGAAATTCTTTCTTATTCTTGATTGATATACAGCTGCAGGTCCTCATCAGAGACATCAATGATCAACAGTAATCTGAATGATGAACTTTCTTTTTTTTAATCTGCTGTTTGACAGAAGTGATCTTGATATTTTAATCCAAAGGCTCTGATGTTCAGCTGATCCATCAGGTCCTGCTCTTCACTGGGTTTCTTCCCACTGTAAGCAATCAAAAATGTTTCCATCGGGAGTTTTTTTTTTCTCTGTCCCAACAAAAATGTTGTGTTCTGTTCTCTTAAATGTGGATCGGCCTTTTGACGTTTGTTTTTTAATTCATACATGTGCCAACTCCCAAGGACATATATGCTGTTATTCATATGCTAAAAGCACACAGCTGCCTGTTTCTGTCTCCTCTTTGATCTCAGTCCAATAATAAAAAAAAAGGCTGCCAACAAGCCATTTAAAAAAGCACATGGACAAAGACCTTAAACCTCAGGTTATTAACAGGCAGAAACAGGTTTGTATTATTCAAAACAGGTCAGACTACTGTAATGTGCACTTTGTTAAATTCTGGCTGGCCACCAGGTTCAGACACAGCTTCGTCCTGCAGGGTCTGAGACTGAGCTCCTCACTTGAGTGACTTTACACTTTACATTACTTATTAGTAATGCTGGTGATGGGCTTTCTTTTTTATATAAAAATTAAATTGGAGATTCATTCCCCATCTCATTATTTTTCATACAGTCTTTTGTTAGTTGAGTCAAACTAGTGATAAACCGATTACACCTAAAGATGTTTCGTGGCTTCACACGCAGCAGCACAGTGACATCTGGTGATTTGCAAAACAAACAATAGCCCTTCAAGACTGGGGTCAAAGCACTGCAACACATATCTGATTTTAATTGTTTTGGCCCCATATGTGCAAAAGCAAAGTCCAAGAATCCTGATTGTTATCATTAAAACATTTTTCTAAAGTGCTGCATTGAATGTGCAGGGACATAAAAAAAAAATACTAGTATCTGACGTAATCTGTACTCTATGACCAGTCAGGAAGAAAATTCAAAGAAATTAAGGAAAAATAAAAAAAGGGTGACCAAAAAAGAGAAAAAGTAGAAGAAGAAATGGAAACTTCGGAATCACTTGTTCATCTCTTTGAGGACAGAAACACCCACCGTCCTGCAGTACAGGAAGCTCCAGTTTGAAGCATAGAAATGTAGTCAAAACACCTGAATCCTTTACCCTCAAATCTTGATCAAAACAAGATGAAAAGGTTATTTTTGTTGCTCCTCTTCTGTCACGTTTCATCAGCAGGTAAGATCACAGTTTAAATCTTTGCTTTAAGCATTTTGTTCCTGCGTTGCTCTGGAGTACACAAAGTTAGTTTTACTTTCACTTCAACTTTTCAAGTCTAATTGTTCTCACTGAGTCCTACAGAATACATCATATTTATAATTTATTATATTGTTGTCCCACAGCAAGACACTCCTTGAGGTTTTTTCTAACTGGTTCTACTGGAGTCCAAAACTTCCCAGAGCTGGTGGGAGTTGCACTGGTTGATGAGACCCTGGCAGGTTCTTGCAGCACCATCAATAAGAAGATGGACTGGACTGGGTGAAAATACTAATGGAAATCAGTCCTCAACACTTTGACTTTTACAATCTAATGTGTTTTAAGTTGAGCCAAAGTTCTACAAAGACATGATTAATAATTTGATGCAGCGCTTCAACCGAAGTGAAGGTAAAATATGTATTTATGTAATATTTCACTTTTTATTGTGAAGATGTTTTGTGTCCTGGTTTGTTGTTGGTCAAAAAGCTTCTGTTATGAACATGTGCTCACATGATGTTCACAGGCTTCTGCAGAGTACAGTGGAATATCTACAGTGATTCACATCTGTCCGGATCAAATTACAAACTGATGATTATTGACATTCTTTTTTTGTTTTTTTGTCTCTTAAGCTGATAACCATCCATTTTTGTATATTTATTACATGAATTTAAAGTAATGTCACAGACAGCTTCGCTATTTACTGAATTTTATTGATTATACATGTAATTGAAATACACTATGCTACATTACATTATTGTATATGAAATATATCTCACTGTAGTTTCACTGCTGCATCTAGTTTAGAGGTTCAATAATTAATTGATCAATCAGTTATTAAATTAATTACCAACTATTTTGATAATTAATAATAATTAATCGTTTGAATCAGAATTCTATGATTACAGTTTTGTAAATATGAATATTTTTTGTTTTCTTTACTTTTATCTGACAGTAAATTGAATATCTTTGGGTTGTGGGCAAAACAAGACATTTGAGGACGTCATCTTGGGTTTTGGGAAATCTGATCAACATTTTTCACATTAAAACTATCAAAGTTCTACCAACAGGCACTCTTAGCGTGGAAATTGTGCTATTCTCACAACTTTTCCCCTCACAAAGCCATTATATGGAATAATGAAGATATTACTGTCAGGAAAAAGTCCATATTTAAACAGAAATGGGTTGATAAGAACATTATTTTTATATGTGACCTTTTTGATTGTCATGGTATAATGCTTAGTTATGAACGTTTTCCTTGTCTATAAATCCTTCCCTGTTACAAGTAAGGAATTTAATTACGTGACTAAAGCAATCCCTAGTGGTTGTTCCTCTCCTTATGAGAAGCCATTATCAGTATCAAGAAACACTAAGAATAAAACCCCTTCTGATGATAAATGGACTTGATGTAATGGATTCAAAATGCAACAACAAACATATATGTAATATTTTTTATGAAAAGAAAAAAAATTACTCCACAAGGGAAAGCATTTTGGGATAACATCTTTATGGACACTGACTGGAAGAAGGCCTGGACATTGCCTTATAAGTTCTGTATTTCCAATAAAATAAAAGAGGTTCACATCAAAATTTTACACACTATATATCCAACAAATTTATATTTCTCCAAATTCTTAGATGTTGAAAATAAATGCAGTTTTTGCAATACGGAACCAGAATCCTTAACTCATTTATTCTTTCACTGTGCTCAATCTATCTATTTCTGGACTCAACTTGAACAATATATAGTTGTAAAATCAAGATAAACATTATGATTGACTGTAAAAGTGTGATTATGTATTTTGCCCATAAAGAAAATGATATCTCCTTTATTACAAACCTATTCATTGTGTATGGCAAATTTCACATACATAAATGCAAATACTCTAAAACTTCACCCAACTTCAAGAGTTTCTTGCATGGAGTTCAGAAAGTACATGAAATCCCTTACACTAATTGACACTAAACAAAGCATCACAACCATTGATATTTACGAAAGGTTTTTCAAAGAAGAATAAAAGCTTCACATTTTGTTTCTTTTTCTTTTCTTCTGTCTTATTTTTTACTCACTTATTTATTATCCTTCCTATGAATCTGTGTTGACAGGTGTTACTATCATTTTATTATTATTAATTTATGACTTATTTACTCTCATTGATGAATATTGGAGCACTTTTCTGATGTTCTATGTTGTATAAGTGATTATATACAACTCTGTTCTTTGTATATTCATTATTATATTATTATATTATTATATATTCATTTGTATGTACAACCGTTGTCAATAAAAAAAAAAATCAACATTTTTGAGAGGGACCCATCTGCAGTCAAGACGGTGGACATATATCCAATCCATGCCGGAAGTCACAACCGGAAGTTGGTCTTCCCTAACCCTAACCCTAACCCGATCTACTAATGTATGTCATTGTTTTTTTTTTAAATTTTATTATATATTATTATTATTTAATCTAATTATTATTATTTATTTGTATTATATCCAACAATGGTTAATTTTATGGTTTACTCGATTTGGAATTCTTTATTTAGCTTGTTACCTTAATGTTTTGTATCTCTGATACTCTGTTCATTGCATACTGAAAGATGTCAAACAATTAATATGCCTTGTTATGTTTGTACATTATTCTTGTCAATGGTTAAATAAATTAAAAAAAAACAAAACAAAAATGTCATTGTTCTTGTAATGTTACATGTTAAATAAAGTTTAAAAAATTTAAAGTTTTTTAAAAAAAAATACACGAAGGAAGACCAACTTCCGGTTGTGACTTCCGGCATGGATTGGATATATGTCCGCCATCTTGACTGCAGGTAGGTACTCTTGACATTTTTCACATTTAATAATAATAATAAAAATAACTTAGTATACACTTATATATACACACATATATGTGTATGTGTATATATATATATATTTGTTGTTTTGTTTTTTAAACGTTATCAAAGTAGTTGAACTCGTCACTCTTCTTCTTCGCTGCTCTCTGAATCCAGCCGTACATTGTTAATTTCATTAAAGAAACATGAGTTAGATAACAAGAATCTAGTTTTTTTTTTTTTTTTGTTTTTTTTTTCTCTTTTGTTTTGTTTTTTTTATTTTTTTGGTTTTTTTACTGCCTAATCTCTTGTTCACACTCCAGTCCAGTTGGTGGCGGTAATGCACCATAAGTTGGTTTGCCAACCGCCAATAAACCTCACAGAAGAAGAAGAAGAAGAAGAATCCAGCCGTAACTTCCGGCATGTTTCCGGTGGTCAGAGCCCGGCGGCAGCAGAGCTGAGTTCAGTCCTCCACACACCCAACAACATTAACAGCACAACTGTGCGACTGCAGCTCTGCAACAAGAGTCGATGTAGAAAGAGAAGCTCGAAGCTCAGCTCGTCGCCCGCTCAGTTTACCGCAGAGTCTGCTGTTGATTTAAGGGCTCCTGCGTTAGCTAACTGTTAGCTAGCATGCTGCTGTCTCGACACATCAGACAGCTCCTCTCGGATTAATCTGATCTCGTCATGACCGAGTTAAGATGTCGGAGAACAGAAACTCTGGAGGACGATAAAGAGAGGACGAGCGTCAGAATGAACCAGAGGAGCGCACGACGCGTGAGTTTAGCTAACTTAGCAGTTTGCTAACTGAACAGCGGTTAGCTTTCCTGTGCAGAAACATCTGGGAACTTCTGCTAACTTTTCCAGAGGAGCAGCGGCATGTCCGACCTGGGTGCTCGTGCAGATTGTTGTTAAACTGATGTGTGTCTGTTTTTAACACGTTGACAGATGTTGACGGGCCAGCGGTGAACTCGGAGGAGGATGATGGGAGTGAGTCCTGTGGTGGAGCAGATGACAAGCAGCAGAAAGATGAGGGTGAAGTTAAAGAGGACGATGCTCGTCAAACACAGGAAGAATCAAACGCACCTGAGTCACCTGACAATAGAACCAAGATGTCTTCTGCATGTAAGTTTATGTGCGATATAATATTGATATTGTCTTAGATTTTGGATATGGTGATATGGCATAATCTTGTTTTTTCCTGGTTTTAAAGGCTGCACAACAGATGTAATTTTCTGAATTTACCAGACTAACAATTATTTTCATTATAGATGAATCTGTCACTCATTTCCTTGATTAATCAGTGAGTTGTTTGGTCCAGAAAATGTTTCCCAAAGCTCAAAGTGATGCCTTCAAATGTCTTGTTTTGTTCACAACTAGAGCAGCACGATATGGTAAAGAAAGTTTGACTTGCATTGCAATATGCAATAGGGTTAGTGGGAATGATCATTTTTGCAGAAAAAAAATAAAAACTATTAAAATCACGATGATGTGTCATTTGAAAACAAGTTTTCTTACATCTGGAGAACAAGATTTGTAGAACAAAGCATCTTTGCAGCACAACAGTACTAATTATAATGCTGTTTTGTCACGTATTTTTGCTTTATCAAAAAACGGCAGATGCAATTTCTGTTGATTTGTATATTGCAGTTGGCATTGTTGTGATTTTTATTATTTGTGATTAATTGTGCAGCCCTATTCACACCCCACATACATTCATTATCAAGACTTTGGACATTTTTCCTTAAAAAAATACTTAAAAAAATTATATTATTTATATGTTTATTTTCCCTTTAAATACTGTTAAAATACAGTATTTTACACAGGTTTACAACTTTTAACTATTGTTCTGAAAAGTGATGTTAACTGTAACTTTTCTGCTCCTCAGCTGGTTTTCTGCAGCGCCTGGTGAGGGTGTTCTTCGGTTGTTTGGCAGCAGTTGCCTGCGGCATGCTTTATGCCGTGTATCTGTCTACATATCATGACAGGAAGTTCTGGTTTTCAACTAGACAGGTGGGTGCCCCTTTTATTTTAAATGAGCCAGCTTCCATTATATTTCCACTGCACTGCTAGGCCTGTATCATATCGATTTCAAAATTCACTGTAATGTGTCTCAGGAGCTGGAGCGTGAAATCACCTTCCAAGAAGGCAGCGGGCTCTATTATTATTACTACAAACACATGCTGACAGCACCATCATTTGAGAGAGGTATGTGTGCCCTTTCTCCTTTTCATTTAAAATAAGAATATCTAAAAGCATTCAACACCAATATGGATACTTACTAAGTAACAAATGTCAATCAGCTCTGTTTTTTTATGTGGTTTCTGTTTTCCAGGGTTTTATGAGCTGACGGTCGACAACAAGACTGTTTCAGGTCAGACCATCAATGTAGTGGAGCGTTTGTCTCTGTATCCAGAGCTCATCACAAGCTTCATATACAGAGTCACAAGCAGCCAGGTGAGGGTTTTTTTTGTTTGTTTGTTTTTTTTGCTGTTGTTTTGCTGCTTCTAGGCCTCATGCATGAATGTTTTCCTATGTCTCTACATTTGTTCTTAAACAAGCAGTAAGAACAAAAGAAGAAAATCCTACATGAGATTCATGAACGTGCGTTATTACCAACCTGAGTGTGTTGATGAATTGTGTTTCATCTTAAATAGGACGCATGTGTTAGTAAATTTGCAGTTAGCAAATGGAAACGCCCTAAAAAATTCATATAAGGGTAACAGACACAAAATGTCCTGTGTGTAAAACACACAGCAACAAACCACTGACATTTGACAGGTTACAAAAAAAGAAAACACATGAAAAGGAAAGGAAATGGGGAAACACTTAATCTAAAAGGAGTGCATATGACTGTTATGCCACTGTCATAACCATGTTGTGACACCTGTCATCATGAACATGAAGGAGTTTTTATGAATGTCAATAATGTCATTTTTAATCATTAAATGTAATAAAGCCAAGGTGATGTGCAGAGTCACCTGATGGACAGTTTGATAAAGTCAAGTTGTTTGGTTGAGAGGTTATGTTGTCTTGGTTAATGTCAAGTCGTCACAACTTTTCACTCTCATTATAATTTGGCCCCCCGGCTGTAATAAAACCCTGATGTTTGTCCCCTTCTGTCTTCAGGATTTCGTGGAGCCGATCTACTTCTATGTCGGAGCAGTTTTCGGGCTCCAGGCGGTCTACGTCACTGCCCTGTTTGTGTGTAGCTGGGTGATGAGCGGCACCTGGGTGGCTGGCATGTTGGCTGTGGTCTGGTATGTGATCAACAGGTGAGAGGAAACCTGCCGCCCTGTTCCTCATACTTCAGTGTGAGGTTTCTGTGCGTGTGCATCATCATGTTTCTTCCTCCTATCAAAGTCAATCAACACGGTAAAGTTTCCTTTTCGTGAGCTTGAATCGCACGTCCTTTCTTTTCATTTTCTCTCCCTGTTGCTCCACTTTCTGATAACAAAAGCCTTGAAAATGTGACACTTAGCTGCAGGAAAGACAAATAAAATAACTCTTCTGTGGCTCATTTCTTCCTCAGACCAGACACAACCAAAGTGGACCACGCTATTCCTCTGCGGGACAACTGGGCTCTGCCTTACTTCTCTTGCCAGGTTGCAGCTTTGACTGGATTCCTGAGTAATAACATCAGTTCTGCCACTGAGGTGAGCTGATTTTTAAATGATCCTCTTACTGTATCCACGTTATTGTAGGTGGAACACTGTATTTTCACACCCTGATGAACTGTTATCTCTCTGCAGATGTTTTGTTATCTCACCATGAGTGCCACCACCTTCACCTTCCTCCTGGTGTGGGAACACAGCCACTATGTGCTCTTCATCCAAGGCCTCTGTCTCTTCTTGCTTGATTCTTTTGACCTGGTGCCACCACGTAAGGTAACATAGTCCGGGCTTGATAAAGGAGTACAGTGTGTTGAAACAGTCGAATCACATTTAACCCTCGGGACAAGTCATTCTCAAAGACTGGGTCATGACCCTCACCCCACTTAGGTTACCAAATAAATACTCCAGACTTTTCCTTTAACCACTGAACTAATGAAAGAAATTATCTGTTGTAGTTTTGTTGTAGGAAAAGCTGATCTAATTAAGGTTTTTGGAGTTTTGGACCCCTAAACTTGAATTAAACATAAAGTTTTGGTCGGTTATTAATAAACATAATATGTGTAAAAACAGGAAAAAGCTGTTTTTTGTTTTTTTAAAGTTATAATAGACTTAAATATTCCTCAAGAATGAATGTGTGTTTCCACAGTGTGTGCTGTTATTTGTTCTGCATGTTGCCCACAATCATCCTGAAATATGTTTTCCTTTGTTTTTCTTTTCTCTTGCTGTCTCTCTTTCTCTCCACCGTCCCTCCATCTGGGGCATTAAGATGGCCGACATTCACAAGGTGTACCTCAGCTCCTTGTTCCTGGCCTACCTGTTCCAGTTTCAGAACCCGACCCTGCTCAGCTCGCCTCTGCTCAGCCTCCTGATTGGCTCAGTGCTCGCGAGGTACTTCCAGGTAGAGTTAGCAGTCAGATTACATATTACAGTACAGTACAGGAATTGTTTTAACTTGCATTGAATCCCAGATGAGTGAGCCTGCGTGCTGACACAGTTAGTTTAATTATTTAACTGATTATTTAATCAACAGATATTAATCAGTGACTTTTTTAATAAGTGATTCATAATTTGACTAAATTGTTAAGTAAAAAACTCTAAGATGTCAGAATCTTTTATATTTTTTTCTGTATTTTATCATTAAAAGTTTAATTATCTTAGATTTCTCAGGACTTCAGTGTAGAGTGACACAATCTTAATGCTGTTTTCTGTATTTGTGTTGCAGCAAAAGATGAAGATGGGACCTCTTGTGGCCCGAGTAATGAAACTCTTTCTACATTTCCACCTCGTCTTCACCACAGGGATCACCTTCAGTTACTTGGTTCAAGGTAAAACCACGAGAACATGGATCGTCCGTCTCCACTGATCGATTTGTTCACACATTAAAGCGCCTTTATTTGTAGTTATTAAGTTGTTGGTTAATCATCCCTGCTTTTCTTTTGCAGAAGCTGATACCTGTGAGTGACAGTGACTTCATATTGAAATTCCTTGAAGTAAAATTTGGGACTCAACACGACAACGTGAGTTACAGCTGTTGCATTAAAGGTTTGGGAATGAGTAACATACAGCAACAAATAAGTGTGTGTGCCAACAGTGTGTGCTGCTGATCTGTTAACAAGGCAGATAATTTAGTCACAGTATTCTACACACCGCTACTGCAACACACCGGGACAAACTGATGCACAATTTTTTTATACAAAGAAAGTAATAACGAGGAATTTGCAATGACTGGGCCTGATTTACCTCCACCTGAAATTAGGAAAACAAAAGAAAAACAGGGTCTGCACACTGGATGATGCTCCCGTGGTGGTATATTACAGTTTCACTAATCGAAATCAAAGGCAGAATCAGCAATTCTCCAGTATTTTTTTTTCTCTCCACTCTGCATCACAATCTTAGGATCTATTTCTATGATTACAAGTCTGCACAGTTTCCCAGTTACACTGCTGAAAATGTCAGAGGTCACAGTCTACAGGATTTCACTCAATGGAGGCAAAAGCGACGGCTTTTAAATCAGTCACTTGTTTTAAGACTCGGTGTCCCACAGTGTTGCTCCTCAGAATAAAACACAGCGTGCATCTGTCTTGTCTTTTCACGACAACTCTGCATGGAGATTGAGGGAATTTGACTTTAAAAGGAATAGTACAATAAAACTGTATTTCAAACTATATGGTTAAATGTAGTCTGTGGCACACATGCGTCCCGACCCATGGGGGGAGGTTGAGGAGGAGAAGAAGGGTTTGAAATGACAGAAAATAAAAACAATGATCTATTGATTTTTACAAATGAAGACTTGATAGTCTAACAGTGGCAAAGCGGTTAATGCAAAAAAGAAACAGAAATAAAACCGTGCAGACTCTATTTTTCCCTTTTTTTGACATGTACCACCATATTTATCGCATTTGAAACTGCATGCTTTTGTAAACTTTAGGCCACCTCAAGTTACTCACATGCAGGTTTTTCTCTGTGACGATAAGAAGAACACATTAAAATCATAAGGTGTAAACACAAAGTCAAGATCAGATCGTTTATTATCTGATAATCAGTCCAGATACAGATCCCATTTTAATAACTGGTGTAAATGGAGCATGTGCTATTTTCTGTCTGTACAATCTAATATAATCTAATGTTTTCTTTCTGTCTGTTAGTGACTTTGTCACCAACTTCCTCCTGTGCCAAGAGAGTTTCCAGACACCCGGTCAGGACTTATTTCTCCGACTGACGCAGGCCTCGGTCCTTCCCTTCTACTTCCTGGTGCTCACGGTCTGCCTGCTGTCCACCCTGCAGACCATCTACAGAAGACTCAGGTCAGAGGATTGTGCCGCTCACAGTGCATGATGACTTTTCTCTCTGGTGGCTTTCTTAAAATATACTGAGCTGTCGATAAAAACTGGACCCTTGATTTAGTTTGAAGCTCTGCTGTAAAGTGCGTCTGTAAACATTTATCACGGTTCCACTTCTGGCTGCAGGTTTGATATCATGAAATGTTTTTCCTTTTCTACAGCGGTGAGCCAATGAAAACCAACCTCAGACTTGAAGATGGACGAATAGGAGAGCAGCCAGAGGTCATCTATCATGTTTTTCACACGCTGCTCTTCGGAGGCCTGGCTCTGCTGTTTGACGGGTACGTTCATCAGAATAAAAGAGTTCGTTTTACAGTCTGGATGTTGTTTTATTGTGCATTGCTTTTCAGTTGTGACACAGTGAAAAGTTGATAGTGTTTTCTTTTTCCATGCAGGATGAAATATTTATGGACCCCGTACGTCTGCATGTTTACAGCGTTTGGTGTTTGTTCTCCGGACCTCTGGATGACTGTATTTAAGTGGCTCAAACTGAAGTCCATACACCCTGTAGTACTGGTTAGTGATTTGAGATTTTCAACAGCAAACATTGTGCTCTTTCAGTCATAAAATACATATATATTGACTTGATAAAATTATTTTCTCCTTTTTCTCATAATTCACTTAAAAGTGGTGTTTGGAATTAGATTAATATCTAACTTGCTGCATTATGTTGTTACCTACAAAGTGACACTAATAATAACTTTATTTATAGAGCGAGGTTTCTAAATCCATCAAGTGCTTCACAAAGAGCAAAATAAAAGTCAAATAAAAAAAATATTATCAGGTTAAACAAGAAAGAAGATTTTTTTTAAAAACGACAAGAAAAACATTTTTAAGGAAATAAAAAAGGCTCAAAAATTTAAACTCAAGTAAAATCAGGAAAGTCTCTCTGATAAAAGTATGTTTTACGAAGGGACGTTGAAGAAGAAATGATTTCCTCTGGCAGATCATTATAGAGCCTCTACTTGCCCAAACTTGACATGCTTCGCCGTTTTATAGACCAGTCAACTTAATCGATTAATCAAGAAATAATCAACAAATTAATCGACAATGAAAATAATTTAGTTAAAGCCCTAGTTATCAAATAACAAGAAAGACTAAAGTTAATTATCATGTTTAATCGAGGACTGCAAAGTCTATAATGTGTCAGAAAATGGTGAAAAAAGTTTCTCAAAGTCCAAGTTGGTTTCTTTTGTCCGTCCAAAACCCAAAGATTTTCAGTTTAATATGATAATAAAGGAAGAAAAGTGAAGAATCTCCATATTTGAGAGACTTTACTGCCATTTTTGCATGAAAAATTACTTTTAATCATTAATTGATTATCAAAATAGTTTAACTCTTTTTTACCACTTGCCTGGCAAGTGAGTTGTTAGATTTACACTTGTCCCGGGCAAGTGGGCACTCCTTATTGTTGAGTCCTGCACTTGTTATTAAACATGCTGCACCATCCAGGTTCTCGCTTAAAGAAAGAATCTGTAGGATTCATCTGAGCTGTTTATAAATGCACCAGAAAGATATTAGATCGTTGAATCCCGTTCCCAGGATATGAAGTAGAGGGCAGAGGAGCTTTTTTTAGGAAAAGGTTGCAGCTTATGCCTTTAAGCCGTTAATTTTAAATGTTTTTTACTCTGCAGTCTCTGATCCTGAGCACAGCGGTTCCGACCATCATCGGTTTCAGTTTGTGGAGAGAGGTGAGAGTTTTTTTTTTTTAGCGCTTCATCTTTTGAAGCTCCTCATGTCAGACAATTTAAAAGCACTGAATATCTTCCTGCGCTTCTCTTCTGTCTTGCAGTACTGTCCTCGTGTCTTAGCAGAGTTGTCAGATCTGCCGGAGTTCTACGACCCAGATACAGTCGAGCTGATCAGCTGGATCAGGTGGGTCATCAGATCGTTCTGTATTTTCATCTATAAAGTCCTTATTGTGTTATCTAATGTGTTCTTGTTGTCTCTCAGGTCTCAGGCTCCGGTGGCAGCTGTATTCGCAGGCAGCCCTCAGCTGTTGGGAACGGTGAAGTTGTGTTCAGGTTCAGCTGTGACCAGTTTACCTCTTTACTCAGACATCAACCTGCTGAGGAGGACTGAAGATGTGAGTGAGATGGAAGATTCTTCTGAAAGGGAAGAAAGGAAATGATTGGTTCAGGAAAATACATGAAAAGGGCAACTTAGTATAGATGGTTATTGCCTTGATTAAAAAAAAAATTGGCTGTGTTTTTCTAAATTAGTGAGATACCTCCAGCTGGCTCTCCATGCCCAGGTCCGACTCAGCCCCACCAGAGCCCACAGCCAAGTCGAATATTGTTTGATGTGGAAAATTTTTTTTACATGAAAAATAAACGAAAAAAAAAAAAAAACAGGACCAAAAAGAGAGAAAAAAAAAGAAAAACAGAGCCAAATCATTTTTTAATGAAAAATTATCTCAATTCAAAAAAACAACAGCTTATATCAGTGAACCAACTCCTAATGTTCACATAGCAGCAGCGGATGGAAGAAATTCAGTTAAAATCTGTGATGCATCTGGACTGAAACATGGTCACTGATGAGCTGAACTTGCAAACAGTTTTTTGTTTTTAAAATGAATGAATCCCCTTTTTTCCTCTCTCCCTGCAGACGTACCAGGTGTACGCCATGAGATCTGCAGAGGACATCTATAAGATTCTGACCTCTCAGAAGACAAACTACGTGATCATCGAGGAGTCGATTTGTAACGAGCTCAGTCTTAATAAAGGCTGCAGGATCAAAGACCTGCTCGACATCTCCAACGGACACGTGAGTTCAGACGCTTATCCTTTTACCACAAGCTGCAGACTCCCATCTGTACGTCTCATATTGTATACCTGAAACGGTGCCTGTTGTCGCCATGAGGTGAACATCAGGATTTTTAACAGCTCGCACTATACAACTAACATGCAGCACTTGTGTAAGCAGATATTGAATAGACAGACATGGCTTAAAAAATAGTTTAACATTTTGCTTATTTGCTGTTACATGCAGGACATTGAGGACTGTAAACGAAGCCTATGTATTTGAAAGAACTACAAAGAAGCTTCACTCTTGAAAACTATTAATTATGAGAGTTTTTAAGAAAGAAAATGTTATCCTCATGATCTTTCCATGTCCTCCTGTTCCCTTCAGGTTGTTTATGACAAAGGAGAGATGTACTCTTTCTCCAAGCACGGGAGATTCTGCCAGGAGATAAAGCTGAACTACTCGCCGTACACAAACTACTTCACTCGAGTCTTCTGGAACCGCTCGTACCACGTCTACAAAGTGAACTCTGTCATCTCGTTTCAGTACTGACAGCAGCTTCCGCCTCCCTGCTGAGACTTTACTCCAGTGTTTTACATCATGTCCACGTGGTAACACAGAGGACCGCGACGTGCTGCTGCTGCAGCAGGGATCAGCTGAGAACTCTGTACGTGTTTGATTAACATACAAGGACCCTGCTGAAGCTGAAATATGCCATATTGATCACTGTACTGTAGTTTTATAAGCCATGCGTTACCGTTACTGTACCTGTGATGCATTTAATGAAGGGAGAAGTTGAAATGTGACGTCTGTGTGTTCACTTTCTGAGATTTGTTTTAAGACAACAAACGGTGGTCATGTCTTTAAATGTGCTAGCAGTTGGGCCGGAAGATATGGACAAAATCAAATAATGTTCATGATTTTTTTACCAGACACATCCATATTGCAACAATATTGTAGGATTGACTATTGTAATTTAACAAAATATTAACACACTTGAGATTTTTGATAAACTAGTGCAGCTCCAGGGCGACACAGTGGTGCAGTGGTTAGCACAGCAAGAAGATTCTGAGTTTGAATCCGACAGTCAGCTGGGGGGGCTGGGGAGTTTGTAGCAGGGGCAGGCCCTTTCTTTGTGCATGTTCTTTGTGGGTTCTCTCCGGATACTCCGGCTTCCTCCCACAGTCCGAAGAGCAGCATGCCAGCTGTGTCAGCCCTGCGATGAATCGGCGACTTGTCCAGGGTGTACCCCGCCTCTCGCCCAATGTCAGCTGGCGATCCATCTGGATAAGCGGTTACAGACAATGGATGGATAGTGCAGCTCCAGTTCAAAATGTGCTGCGCTGATGTCTTGACCTCTGGTGTCGCTGCTCGCAGCTTTCTGGAAAAACCATTCACCCAAACGCACTCAACACAGGCTGCTTATGGCTCTCGAAACATTAACACTAAAACTCAAACGAGCCGACGCTTTGTGAGGTATAAAACAGAGAGAAAGGATTAACCCTCACCTTCTGCAGGGTTCTGGGTATTTAGTTTTTCAGTCACTCACCTAGAATCAGACTCAGCTGAGGTGTCTGTGAGCTACAGACCATCTGACCGAATGAAAAGAAGCTTTCACACTTCACAAATCTGTGGAAAAATCTTTTTAATTAGCAAGTTTTTTTGTTTTTTTTGGCAGAGACCTTCAGGGCATGAACAGATACCTGCTCCTGTTCAGCCCCACTGGAATGAAAACGACAGGCACAAATAAGAGAAGAACTGTGGGTGTGTTGACGAGTCAGCTGATACATGTTTCGTAGTGATGTGAGTGTTTAATCCAACACAATACATTTTAACTGCAGCATGCTGTGCGCACGGTTAATATGAGTGCAGAGATGTGACTTACATGAATTACTGTTAAATAGTTCTATTAAAAACAAAAAAAGCCAGATGGGACAGCCGATGCAAACAATAGGCACAAACAGTAAAATAACATCAAAGACTGAGCGTAAAATCTATCAAGGACCTACAAAATTTGATCCCAAACTTAAAAACAGGAGTAAAAATATGAACACCTTAAATTAGCATGTATGTACGGTTTTATAAATGCACTGTTGAAACTGACATGAACACTAGATGTGACTTTTAGGAGGTGTCTCTCTAAAATACTTAAGGAAGTCCTTCAAAAACTCAGAACTTCCCAGTCAAGAAAGAGAAAAAAGTAAACAAAAAAGCTGTTTCTTCAGCTCATTCCAGCTTTGTTTCATTTGATTATTCCTCTTCTGATGATTGCTCCGAGCCCTCTGACTCCCTGCTCGAGGTCTTTTCAGCAATCGGTGCATCTGTTTAGGTAAGTAAGAATAGTGTTACTCTTTATTTTGAGGTTCTATCACAGCATCAGTAATGGCTTAGTTGTGTAATCAGTACCTATACTGGTTTCGTTCGGGCTTTGTGTTGCTCCAGTCTCTTCACCGTCACACCTCTCCAGTATTATTCTCACGGCTTTGGTCACTTGTGGGTGTTTAGCTGCCTTTATTAAGGGTTCATCATCTGAGCTGTTGCTTGACGGCCCTGAAGAAATAATAATGAAGCATTAATGCACGACTAGATGGAAAACAGGTGGCGGTCATCACAATCCAAGTTTGGAGAAGCAGCAGGAATGCTGGTGTACGAAGTTAAGGAATGTACTGCTGTGGACAGAGGCAGCAGCAAAACATATTTAAATCCCCTAAAAAAAAGGTCCACCTAACAAAAAAAAAACAATATCACTCTCAACCAGACTCTTTAGGTGAAATCAGTCATTTTACCTCACAGAACACAGGATTTGATGGTCTACCGCTGCCTCAGTCACTCACTATCTCAAAAACAGAACAGTTTTCCTGCTTTTTACCACTGCCTCCATCTGTTAGTTGGTGTTATTGTGTGATTTCAGTAGTCTGTATTCACCAAAGTCGCACAATAACACAAACTAACAGATTGAGGCAGCGTAAAAAGCAGAAAAAGCATTCTGACTGTTTTTGAGATACTGAGTGTCAAGGTTTTTGCACATTCTTAATGGCAAAAATTATATTTAGAAAACGTCTTTCAACTGAAAATGACAGAACCTAAATGTAAAATATCACTAATCAATATTTGTTTCCTATCAAATTTTTTTTTTTTTTACAGCAGGCCAAATGCAGATAGAACCTTTTAATCCCAAGAACTCACCTTTAGCTTGGAATAATAAGGTTCTATCTTATAAACGCTGGCTAATTTTATATGTTCTCTTGTCCTGTTCTCACTGTCACTGAGCAGCAACATGGCAAAGAAGCAGAACCTTGTGTGCCTCTGAAGTACTAACTGGCTCCACAGTTAGAACCTTAGAACCTCAGTTTTTTAAATAAAAAGCCCCAAATGCATATAATAATCAAAAAAACATAATGTTAAGTGGCCACAGAATAAGAATACAGTATGTGTCATGACTCAATTTTGACAACAATGTCAGATAGAACCTTATTACTGAAGCTGCCGATGGAGTCTGGTTGAGCGAGATATTTGGCTTTAATAGCAGCGGTTTCCCTTTGGAAAAGTCTGACGGCAAGGTAAAGTGCAGAAATTATTCTGAATATAGTGTACACTTAAACTGATATTGATTTTTTAGGTGTCTAAAATGCAATTTGCCGAGGAGCCTGTCCACAGCAGTGCATTTTTTAGCTTTACTACACTGCTGCTACTCCTGCTGTTCTCTCAGGCCGCATCAAGTCCAACCAACAAGTACGTCATACAACCCCACTTCAAATAATACAAACTATCCCTTCAGCCACATTATCTGGCCCCTAGAACCAGTCTTCCATTGCTGGTGTTATATGTGTTTTCATTTCTGCTTTCTGTCACCTCTACAGGCTAAAAGTTTCTGAGTCTTTACCTGAAACGAGCATCTTTCTCGGCTTTTTGGGCGTTGTGCCTCTTTTCTTCGGAGCTGAAGCCTTCGTTTTGGTCTTTGTTCTTTTGTCTGTGCGTTTCTTTTTCACCAAATTAATCAGCGGTTCATCTTCTGAGCTCTCGTCGGAGAGTCCTGCCAAACAACAGTCAGAGCAGCAAGGATTTAAATCATATTTCATTATATAATGTTATATGATGTTTTGTTGAAGTAATGATGATGCAGTACCTCGTCTCTTTCTTGACGCGCTGCCTTGTGATGCAGCTGCCGTCTTTGGGTTTTTCTTCACTGGTTTCTTCTTGGCGATGAGGTTCACCAGGGGCACATCATCATCATCATTATCTGAGCTGAAGTCTGAGGAGGAAAGGTCTTTAGATTTGGGTTTTGTTTTCTTGCTGTTTGCTGAAGTCTTTTGCTCTTTAGGAGTCTTTGTCAGCTTCATCTTCATTGTTGCCAGCGGTTCGTCGTCTGAGCTGTCACTGGATGACTCTGCATATTTAACTAGAACAAAACAAAACATGTTTATTTTTGGGACAAAGGTTTTGAGAAAATCCTTTCAGATGAGTTGATTTAACACCGACCCGTTTTCCTTGCTGCGTTTCTTTTGGATTTCATAACTGGGGTTGCTTCTTTAGATGGTGAAACAGATGACTTTCTCTTATGTTTCTTGGCAAGTTCACTCAACGGCTCGTCATCCGAACTATCATCACCCAGTGATTCTGTGCAAGACAGGAAGTCAAGAGCATGCTTAGTGCCAAAACTATGATCCATCTCAAAACCCAGTATTGATTTTAGTTCTGTTACAATCTCTAGACGACTGGATTGCTGGACAATGACAATACATGTGAAAGTGATCCACCATTGAATTGTGACATCATCTCCAGCAGTGCCCAGAGTCTGATCTACTGTTCTGTAAATATTTTCTTCTGGGATTAACTTATAAAACAAGCTGGTTCTAGGTCAGTGCTCCACACTTAATTCCTATATCAGCCTACATGAGCATGTCTTAAATATTAAGATGCATTTTAACTCTTTAGTTCGTCATCTGTGATGAAAAAACATGATGTTTAAAGTCTCTGTCCTCAAAAAATCCCAGCTCACCATAGAGCTTCTCTCCTGGGCTGCAGAAGCTGAGTTGGTATTTGTTGGAAAAGTGGAGAGATAAAGCACTGGTGAGTTTTATTTAGCTTCTGTTGAGTTGAATGAAGCTGACGATAATGATTTGAAAATCACAGATTTGCAAAGGGAGTCTGGTGAGAAACAGCTGTTTCTGGTTAAGCAAAACATCTCTTACTCATTAAAAAAGGTCTCTCACTGTAGCAATTCTTTCCATACAGCTGTCAAACACTAAGAATAACAATCTGAGCCTGACAGTGGCCAAAACAAGCACAAGCTGGGCACCCTGGTAGCTCAGTTGTGTGAATCCGCTGCTGCAGCCAGGGTTCAGTTCCAGTCTAAGGCCAAATTCTCTGATTTCAGCTTCTCAAATTTGAATATTTTCTAAAAGATGTTTGCAGAGGAGCATTTTCTGGACTCAAAATGCATTTGTTTGAGGTGCTCTTTGAACAGGGACACATCTACTCAAAAATCACAAAAAACTTCAACACACTCTCTTTTAAAACAATTAAAATGCCTTTGAGGGAGTTACTGGTGAAGGCTTGATGCTGAAACACATCAGAATTTGTTTGTTTTAAGGCATAACATGACCATGCTGTGACAATAAAGGCATTTTGATTGTTATAAAAGAGAATGCTTTCAAGTATTTTCTGGTTTCTTTTTTCCTTTGTGACAGTAAACTGAACATCTTTGGGATGCGGACAAGACAACAAGACATTTGAAGACGTCACCTTGGATTCTGAAAAACACTTAAAACATTTTTCACCATTTTCTGACATTTCATGGACCAAATAACTAATTGTTAAATCGATTAGTTGCAGCCCTACTCTCATCAATTAGCCACCGGTTCATGTTGCCACGTGGATAATCTCTGCCAGCTAATATAAAAGATATTTATGATTCCTCTTATTTTATAATTCTTCATTTTAATGTTATCCCTTCACATTTTAGTTTTATCTGAACTCTCACACAACTTGTGCAGTACAGTCTCATTTATCTAGTCATTTGCTTTTTACTTCCACAAAACCTGCTAATGATATAATTTCTGGCAGAAAGCCCTGAAGGCAAACACCAGTGGTTAAATACTCCCAGACAACAACCAGCTGCTGCGGGTATAGAGTAACCTCGCGTCCCACCTTGTTAACAGGCCAGGAGCTACGCATGTGGTTGCTCGGGGTTTTTATAGCCTAGGAAACACTGCCACCTGGTGGAGATCCCAATACTCTACAAAGCATTCAAACTGACCTATAATACTGCTGCACCAGCTGCTATAACAGAACAAAAATATCTCTGGGGCATTTCAGGATTTAACACTTACCTGTTTTCCTTGCTGCATTGTTTTGGATTTCTTAACTGGGGTTGTTTTTTTAGATGGCGTGACAGATGCCTTTCTCTGACGTTTGGGGGGAAGTTTCTTGGCAAGTTCACTCAAAGGCTCGTCATCCGAGCTCTCATCGACATCCAGTGATTCTGTGTAAGAAAAGGAAGTCAGGAAGTCTCTGCTACAGAGAACAGCAGCTTTCTGTTGATGCTGCAGGTCTACAAAGAAAAAACTATCTCACCTTTCTTCTTTGTATCAACAGGTTTTTTTTGGAGGCCTGAGACAGGCTTCTTTGCGGCTTTGGACGATACTTTGGCCATTTTTACAAGAGGCTCATCGTCAGAGCTGTCATCTGCGTTCACATCTGAAAGTTACATAGAGAAACATTTTAATCACCATCCGTTCTGGACAGAAATCAGAAAACACAGCTGAAATATGACTGATGATGATTTGTGGTACTGTAACTACCTGCTTTCTTGTCATTTGTGCCATTAGATCTGGGTGGAGTGTCATCCTCCTTCACTGGTTTCTTCTTTATCAAAGGCTCGTCATCTGAGGAGTCGTCTGAGCCTACAACAGAGGATATAAACATAAAAAAATGTTGCACCTTTTGCTTGCAAAGGTCACAATATGTAAAATGTTTTGCCTCAACTGTCAGTTTGACAGTCTGTTTAATTTGTTGTCCTCACCACTTTTGTCTTTTTTTGATTTGACTGTTTCTCCTCACTGTGTGGCTTCGTCACAAGCTTCGAGAGAGGAACGTCATCGTCAGAGCTGGAGCTGTCATCATCTGATCGGTCAGAGACACAACAGGATAAATACCAGTTAATACATCTCAAGTTTGGTCTGTTAAGATGGTCATAACAGTTCCACATTTTGACCCCATAAATTAGCTTCTTCCAAGTTTGCATCTCCTGATTTTGCTTCATTTTACTGCAAACGCTGGAGTCAACTCAACAGTTCACTCAGTAAAGTTTTTAATATAAAAATATGTTAAAAGACTTCCTCAATATTAAATGTCTGTCCATTATTGTCTGTTTGTAATTAGGGCTGCAGCTAACGATTATTTTTATTGCATTACAATTAATCTGTCAATTATCTTCTCAATTAATTGATTAGTTGTTTGGTCTATAAAATACCTGAAAATGGCGAAAAATGTCTATCAGTGTTTCTCAAAGCCCAAAATAACATCTTGTTTGAATATCTTGTTTTGTTCACAACTCAGAGATATTCAGTTTACTGTCATAGAGGAGTAAAGAAACCAGAAAACATTCACATTTTTTAATGATTTCAACTGATTAATCAATTATCAAGACAGTTGGCGATTAATAGTGAATTAATCATTGCAGCTCTAAAGATTGTTGTTTATAAGGTGTATTTTTTAAAGCATTTTCCTTTGTTTAACGGTAAAGATTGATAGAAAAAAATGGGTTAATGTGTTGCCTACCTTTCAGTGGTTTGTCTTTCAGTTTTGGTTTTGTTTTCTTGCGGTTTCCTGAAGTCTTTTGCTCTTTAGGAGCCTTTGTCAGCTTTGTCTTCATTGTTGCCAGTGGTTCATCGTCTGAGCTGTCACTGGACGACTCTGCATATTTAACTAGACAAACAACAAACAAAACATTTATTTTTGGGGGTAAATTCTATGAGAACATCATTTTTACGAGTTGTTTTCCACATTTTAACACTTGCCTGCTTTCCTTGCTGCGTTTCTTTTGGATTTCATAACTGGGGTTGCTTCTCTCGATGGTGAGACAGATGCCTTTCTCTGACGTTTCGGGGGAAGTTTCTTGGCAAGTTCACTCAAAGGCCCGTCGTCCGAACTATCATGTTCATCCAGTGATTCTGTGTAAGAAAAGGAAGTCAAGAATAAGTAAGTGTCTGCTACAGAGAACAGCAACTTTCTGCTGAAACTGCACGTCCATTGGGAGTAGAGCTGCAGCGACTTATCAATTATTAATCGACTATCTATGATAGTAATCTGAAAATCTTTGTGCTGTGGACCTAACAAGACATTTGAGGACGTCATCTTGGACGTTGGAAAACAGTGGCACTGACATTTTATGGACCAAATAATTAAACTGCAACCCTAATAGTGAGGAAATCATTTTACCTTTCTTCTTTGTATCAACAGATTTTTTTGGAGGCGCTGAAACAGGCTTCTTTGAAGGTTTGTGTGACACTTTGGTCATCTTTATGAGAGGCTCATCGTCAGAGCTGTCATCTGCGTTCACATCTGAAAGTTACATATAGAAATATATTAATAGTGATCCGTTCCAGACAGACGTCAGAAACACAGCTGAAATATGGTCGATGACGAGAGGGTCACAATGCAAAAGCAGAATCCGTGATTTCCCCCTGTATTTTTTTTCCCTCTTCACCCCTGCCTACTTGCAGCGTCCAGCATATGTCCGAAGAAAAAAAGACATAGTTTACCATCCATTATATCACTACTGGACACCATATAGATCAGTGGTTCCCAGACTTTTTCTGGCATTTCCCTGCTTCAGAAGTAAAAAAAAAAAGTTCACTAATATTTTTGAGCCCAGCTCCACAGGCCACCAAGCCCCTAAACTTGGCAGCCAAAGTTCATTTATTTTTGGGGGCCCAAATGTAAACTTATGTACAAACAATACAGAAAAGGTAATTTAACACAACTCAAAACAGCCTTCCTTAACTGTGATTGAGGGAACTGCCAGCACATTCTAGACACTTGTGATCCGGCTTCCGTTTACTCCTAAATCGCCATTTCCGTTTTGTTTTGTTGTTTTGTACTTTTGGTCCTTCTGTAAGGATTGTGTAAGCAGTTTGATGACTTCAGTAGCCCTGACATATCTGCAGCTAGCCAGTAACGAGTACTCGAGCTGAAGGATTTTGAAAAAATATCTAATTGCGATTATTTTGACTAATATTGCAATTGTAATAGATTTGAGATATTAAAGGGAATGATCATTTTTACATCATTATTCTGATTTTCATTAAAAAACCATATTAAAATTATTATGGTGTATTTTTTGTGGGGATCTGTACGAAAAAAAGAAGTCTGTAGAATATGTGTGGGACAGGAAATCTCTGCAGCATTTTTGCAGTAAGCTATACTGCAAGTTCAATTAAATTTTGATTAAATACTGTTCACTGTTTCCATAGAACGCTGAGTTAAAAGGCACAAAGGAATCAGGATGTTTGTGGAACTGTAACATTGTGTTTGAGAAGTTTTGCAGTATGGAGCTAAAACTTGAATATTTGGTGGACACAGACTATGTTTAATGTGGAATCCAGTGCAACTACCTGCTTTCTTGTCATTTGTGCCATTAGATCTGGGTGGAGTGTCGTCTTTCTTCACTGGTTTCTTCTTTATCAAAGGCTCGTCATCTGATGAGTCGTCCGAACCTGCAACAGAAGAAGAAATAAACATTTTTTTTTAAAAGTACCTTTTGCTTTCAAAGGTCATAATATGTAAATAATTTACTTTAACTGGCAGTTTGACAGTCTGTTTAATTTGTTGTCCTCACCACTTCTGTCCTTTTTTGATTCTGACTGTTTCTCCTCACTGTGTGGCTTCGTCACAAGCTTCAAGAGAGGAGCATCATCATCAGAACTGGAGCTGTTGTCCCCTGATCAGTCAGAGACACAACGGATAAATACCAGTAAATACATCTCAAGTTTGATTTCAAAAAATAAATAAAAGTTCAACATTTGGACCCAGTAAACTACCTTTTTTCCTAGTCTGCATATCTGGAGTCAAATCAACAGCTGACTCAGAAATGTTACAGAAATTCACAGCCATTAGCAGTGTGTAAAGTTGAAAATACTTCTCTCAAACTGGCAGCATTGTTGACAGTCTGTTTAATTTGTTGTCCTCACCACTTCTGTCCTTTGTTGGCTTAGTGCTGGAGCTGAAGGTTAAGTTGTGTCTGTCTTCATGTGACTGTTTCTCCTCAGTGTGTGGCTTTATCAGGAGCTTCGAGAGAGGAACTGATTCATCAGAGTCGGAGCTGTCATTCCCTAATCAGTCAGAGATACAATGGGATACATATCGATAAACAGAATCCAAGCTTGGTCTGGTACAATGGTCATAAAAGTTTAATAACACATGTGAACCCAATAAACTACCTTTTTTCTAGACTGTATATTCTGATTTTATGGCATTTTCCTTTATTTGAAAGTCTAGATTGATAGTAAAAATGTGGGCAAAGAGAAATTAGGATGACAACCTATGAAGGTTCCCAGCCGGAGTCAAATCAGCAACGTCACCAATCAACAATTATGTGTCTAAGACCAATGAACCATCAAGGCATCCATGTTTGTGAATTTTATTCGGATATCTCCACTATTTAACTTCCACTGACAGACCATTAAAGTGCATCTACAAGTTTTTAACTAACGTCTACGACTCCAGACTTTATCTGCTTTTTAAACAATGAATCGCAGCATCAGGACTGTTTGTTACCAGCAGTGGAACAAACATTCAAATACTTTATTTAAGTAAAAGTAGCATCAGAAGAGTGTAAAAATAGTTTTGTTGCATGTCCTGTAGTCAAAATTACACTTCAGTAAAAGTACAGAGTATTATAAGCAAAATATCCTTAAAGTAACAAAATTAAAACTACTCATTATGTAGGGCGGTACCTTTCAAAGAGTTGTGTTCAGTGTGTTGTTATTCAATTACCACAGATGCATTAACAAGTGAGAAGCTTTTTTTTATATTATAGTTAGCTGAGCTAAGTTTAAAATTTTATATAACATCGCTGTGAGTAGTTTAATCTATATGCATCATATTTTAGAGGCTGTTCATATGTATGATAATAAATTCATTGATAAATGGTGAATTGATAATTAATTACACTCAAGTCAATGATTATTTAACTGTTAACAATGAAATGATATATGTTTACAAATTATTAGTAAGTTATTATTTTGTTATTTTATCAATTGTTAGTGTAACACAAATAATTCACGCACAAACTACACATTGTATCATGGCTGATACGAGACAATAAGAATAACATCGATTACATTAGCACAGCTCTGATTCCAAATTACAGCATTACTGATTATTAATAAATTTATTAGTTATATAATGCAACAGTAGAATTACTTCACTGAAGTTTTAACGATATATCTATCAGTGGTGATTATTATAATCTGCAGTGGCAAAAGGAACTACACATGTCAGATGAATGTAATGGAGTAAAAAGTACAAAAGTACCTGAGTAACATAACTGCAGTACTTTGTTAAATTAAACTTCTTGCCACCATTATCATTAGTATTAACAAAGCTGATGTTAATGTAGTGTTAACACACTCATGTCAGTGGACTTTATGAGTGTAAACCCTCTTACACACGTTAGCAGCAGTGATGTCACTACCTTATTTCCAAGTTGTAAGCTAACTTAGCTTTTAGCTACATCGCAGCCCAATAACACGTCCGCCTTCTCGGCTACAATTAAAAATGACATAGTTAATCTAACTACCTGTGGAGTCTCGGACCACGCTGGGTGGCACCTCGGCTGTGCTGTAGTCCATTTCGATGATCAGCTTAAGCTAATTTCGCTCTTCATCCAAAACGCGCCAAGTTGTTCTGCTGTTAGCCTCCTCTGTGTCACTCAATGCTCGCTAAGTTGGCGGTTTGTTTTCAGCTGGCGGTTGTATTTGGCACCCGGTTCCGCCAACCCGCGGCCACTGTCACAGCGCCACACACTCATATGAAACCAGTTTAGAAACCAGCTTCCCCAGTCATGCCTGCAGTGTGGTCCCAGCTCACGTTTAGTTTCGCTTCTTGGCTTTCTTCCGCTTCGCGTTTTGGACGGGGGGGCGACTGTTGATGACGCCTCGCGACGTCATTGGTCCACTGCCTTCAGAAGTTGCCTAGCAACAAAACTTGAAGCAGCTATTGTAACTGCGGCTGAACTAAACCTGACTCAAGTACAATTTTTAGATTCTTTTACTTTGCTTGAGTATTTCCATTTTCAACAGCTTTATATTTCTACTCTACTACAGTTGAAAGACATATCTGAGCTGCAACGATTTAATTGATTGACTGATTTTTTTTTTTTTTTTGTATATTATTTTTATTAATGATTTAATAATTTCATACAGACATACAAGCTACAACAAAAATCACTACCCAAAGCCCAACCAAAACAGCCACACACACACACACACACACACGGAGGGGGCGGCCTGACACCTGAAATCATCATAATCAGAGATTAATCACACAAAAGCACATATCAATTTATATCTTCCATATGTGATCATTAGGCACTACCCATCACAAATGAGAATATGCAAGAACGAAAGCAAAAAAAACAAACAAACAAAAAAACACCCAGTTAATATATACAACCAGATGCAGTCCTCATTCAAATGCACTCATTGAGTCTAGATACTGCAGGAATGGACCCCAAGTTTCTTCCCATTTATGTGCACATTTTGGATGACTGAATCGCAGTTTTTCCATGTGAATAACTGAAACAAGTTCAGACAACCAGTTTCTGAAGCATGGTGGAGTCGATGTCTTCCAGTCTTTTAAAATGAGTTTTTTGGCTAGTACCATGCCTGATTGACTGATTATTAATTAATTATTAAATTAATCACCAGCAATTTTGATCATCGATTAATCATTTTGAGTCAATTTTTAATTAAAAAAAATTTCCAAATTCTCTGATTTCAGCTTCTCAAATACGAATACGAATACGAATACGAAATACTTTATTGATCCCCAAGGGGAAATTCATTTGTCTGTAGTCTCATCTATTTGTATAAGAATTATAGTCTGATGGCAGTTGGTATGAAAGATCTTCTGTATCTCTCTGTCCTACAACGAAGAGAGAGAAGCCTTCCACCACCATTATTTCTTTGGTCCATCAAGGTGTTATGCAGTGGATGATCCATGTTGTTTAGGATGGACTCCACCGTCCTCATTGTGTCTCTCTCCACAACTTCCTCCAGAGAGTCCATCCTTACTCCGATCACAGAGCCAGCCTTTTTCACAAACTTCTCCAGCCTCCTTGCTTGCTTTTTTCCCAAACTTCCTCCCCAGCAGACTGCAGCATAAAATAAAACACTTGCCACAATAGACTGATAAAACAAACAATGTCAGCATTTTCTGGTTTCTTTACTCCTCTTATGACAGTAAACTAAACTTTTGACATAACAAGACATTTGAGGACGTCATCTTTGGCTTTGGAAAACAGTGATCAACATTTTTCACCATTTTTTGGACATTTTATGGATCAAACCACTAATCGAATATTAATCAATTAATCAAGAAAATAATCAACAGATTATTTGATAATAATCGTTAGTTGCATCCCTAAGGGATATATTGTACTTTTTACTCCACTGCATTTATTTGATACCTTTAGTTAATAGTACTAGAAAATAAATAATATAATGAACACTTTTCTGAAATGGGTCTGCATCTCACTGCTGGGGTTTATCTGCAATAATGTCCTGCTCACTGTACATTATCACTTACTTATAACAGTTTCCAAGCTCAAGAATGAACTTCAAAACTCAACTTTTAAGTAATTGTGGACATTAAGCCGTAGCCTATATAATAATATATCAAGTTAATCAATAATTTATTCTGTACTATGTTAGAAAATTGTGAAATCACTTCAGTCACAACTTCATCACAAGTTCCCACGTCCACAAGTCATAAGTGATGCTTTCAACTTGCTTTTGTCCAACTTACAGTCTAAACCCAAAACATATTCAGTCTACAGTGATGGAAGATGGAAGAATCCGGAGAAATCTCTGCACGTAAGGGGCAAGACTGAAAACCAGCACTGAAAAACTGCATTAAAAACCCACATAACTGTATAAAGGAAACTACAACGCCTCAGGAACACTTTGGAAAACTGTTGTCAGTAGACACACTTTGTCGCTGCATCTACAAATGCAAGTTAAGACTCTACCATGCAAGGAGAAAGACATATAATCAACAAAATCCAGAAATGCTGCAGACTTCTCTGGGCCAAGATAAATCTTTATCAATAAATACATTAACCCTGATTTGACATGAGGAGGCAAAAAGGAGCCAAATAGTCACCTGCAAACGAAAGCTGAAAGCGATCAGTGTGGCAGTTGATAGCTCAGTTTATTACACACATAAAGATAAATAGTCAAGCACTGTAATGTTGGGCAAACAGGACATGATCATATAGATGTGCTGATCCAGACAGTGAAATGAGGACATACGTGTAAAGCTTAATTAAGTCAACATTGATCAAACAAAGTGAGGACATTGTTGTGCTGTTCCCTGATCCCAGACCTCAGGAACTTTAATTGTTCAGGAACTAATACAGACTGTTTTTTTCCTCCTTTGGTTGGTCGTATTGTTTTGTTTTTTTGTTTTTTTTTCCCCCAACTATTTTCAGAATTGTTCGACCATCATTTTCTTCCATAATTTTCTTTTAGGTGTCTTGATCACATCCCTGAGACAGTGAGGGGAGAATCTGTTGTTTTCTGATCATACTCAGTCCTACGGAGAATACAAGTGAACTATTCATTTCTTTTCTTTTCTTAAATCAAAAGTGCTACCACAGAATTACTCCTACTATATATCTAACCTTTCACCCATTTCTCTTCACCGTTTGTACCAACACACGAATCACATATAACACAAAGAAAGTTCATTACAGCCGTGTGAAACGTTGGTAGGTAACTCTCGAAGAAAATATTCTTAAATATCACGTCGATATAATCTCTTAAAATTTGATCCTTGGAGATTAAATCTTGTTCGGTTGCATTCATGATTAGATGACTGAGAGTTTACCAATGTTTCACGCACCCTAATCTCTCAAAAAATGAAATTTTCTGACCATTTCATCACAGAAGTGTTACACACACCACTCATTAAAGGGATAGTTCGGATTATTTGAAGCAGGGTTGTATGAGGTACAATACAGTCAGTGTGTTGTCAGTCTATTTAAGCTAATAATTAAAATTGATTCTTTCTGATATTAATTCTTCCCAAGTTATGAACAGACATTTACTCATTCTATGAATTAATTCGTTCAGCATTAATTTGAGCTCTAACATAACAGACGTTCTGCACCAAAATGGAAATTTCAGGAGAACATGCTGGCTGTAGCATTGCTACCTTTCAAACTTAACATGTTTCCTTAATATCTGATGACATATCGTAGACATTTTATGACTCATTACAGTAAATATATAACATATCTCTCCTTTAAATGTACTCTTTATTTAGCATAAATGCCATAAAGGGCCCCTCAACTTTTGAATGACCTGCTTGAGGAGGAGGTCTTTGCAATCTCTTTATTATTTTATTTGCATATATTTATACTGACATTACCTGATGTCACCTTTGCATTCTTTTCCCTTTTATTTCTGTTTCTTCCTTCTTCTTCATGGTTTCCTTATTTTTATTTATCATATCTCTTTTTCTCTCATTTTTAGCGTAATTTTGTCTTGCTTCTGTTTGGCTTCATCATTTTGGCTTTCTGTTGTTATGCTGCTTCTTTGGTTTTGTCTGTCAAAGTACTTTATAAACTCTGTTTTTAAAAGTGCTACATAAATAAAGTTATTATTATCATTATTAATATCAATCACCACAATTCCTTGCTGTCAGACAGCCTTTTCCCACTGGAAACCGACGTTATATGAAGCAAATAGGGTGAATATGGGTAAACTGGGACACTTTCTGAAAATTTACCTTCAACATAATTTTTGATTATGAACCAAATGTCTTAGCCCATCATATGATACCATTCTAAATAGCTTAAGATCTCTACTATACTATGTACAAGAAATAACAAAGAAACATTAAACACTGGATGGATGACCCTTCACCAAAAACACACTGACTCAAACCAAAATTTCCAGGTACTATTGGTAAAGTGGGACACCATATATTGACAAACTGGGACACTTGCAAAACATTCCATTTTTATTTAAACAATAATAAAAACAACAACAATTCATTTCTGATGAATAGAAATATTAACTTTCATGAACATAAAACATTAAATTTCATTTAAAAAGTTAAAAAGGAAAGAAGTTCAACCGTATCTACAGGTTCAACTGCTAAGATAGCTTGACATTTATCCACTAATCAGAACAGAGACCTGAGTGTTTATTTATTTATTTATTTTATTATTATTTTCCATTTATTTATCTGCTTCCCTGCCTTCTGACCTGGCCTCTTCTTCTTTCCCTTCTTTATTTTCCTTGTCCCTGTTCTGCTCTTTTCTGCCATTGGATTCTGAAATAGGATTAGGCCAATCATCATTAGCCTACTATCATTCATTAATATATCATTAATATTATCACTAGTACTCTGAGTGTGCAACATAATAATGTAAAAGACATAAGTCTTACCTTTCACCTACAAAAGAAATGAATGTTCTGGCTATCGTAGTTTTTGTTTTACATCAATTTAAAGAGTATGCAAAACGTGTGGGGTGGCGGGGCAAGGGCTAGCTAGCATAGGCTAGCAAAGCATCACGATCATCATTTTCTTTGTAGCTAGCTTGATTTATGCAATTTAAGTAAATTTATTTATATATATATATCTAGCTAGATAGCAAAATTTATGAGGGATGAATAAAAAGGGAACTTATTTCCACCTTTAGAGTGACTTAAATGATTGTCCCAGTTTGCCAATAACACACTGTCCCACTTTAACAATAGCATATTGTTAAAGTGGGACAGTAGCAAAATGGCATTTTAAAAAAAGAGTAAGACTCACATGGATGTGATTTTTAAAAATTATGAATCACCATTACACCCCTTAACAAAATATATCACAATTACAAACTATCCACCAGTTTTCTTATTTTTAGAACACTAACATCTTTCACCTAAAAACGCTATGTCATTTTACCTACCATCTTGTTTCACCGCAGAGGTAGTTGAATATGGTGAGCCACGCCCCCGGAAGTGATGTCATTGACACAGAACCAATCTTTTTTAATCTCATACTTACCTATGTTGAGCTCAATGATGATTTTTAGTAATAGAAGTATACACATGTAAAGATAAACATGATTAAGCTTAACTGTCCCAGTTTGCCCATTGTCCCACTTTAACCATATTCACCCTATCGCTTTCTCCAAACTTTACCAGACTCCACGACAAAAACAGTAATTTTAGCTCGCAGAACATGGAGTTGCTGGTCTACAGCTTCCTCGATTGTTTAGTTTGTGTGTGTTACTGTGCGACTTCAGTGAATCTAAACTATACCTTTAAAACACCAAAGTATTAATAGTAATAATGGTGTACACTAGATTCTTACACTGGTACTCCTGCTGCTTCTCCAAACTGACCTCATACAAGCCCAGCTCAAAAAATCCGAACTATCCCTTTAAACTCAACTTTAACATAACATCGTCCTGGTTTCCAGCACAGTGGACACAGGCAGAGCTGCAGAGGGATCATCCATAATTCATGCCTTGCTCTTAATGTTGTTGTTTTTTTGTTTTTTGTTTTTTTTGCATCTTGTTGCCAACAATCGATTTGCCAGCTGGATGTTTGATATAAATAAAAAGCACTTTAACATCTTTTGCGTTGAATTTGTCGATCCGGGCCCTGAAGAGCGCTACTTAACCCCGCTGTTGGAGAGTGATTGCCGGCGTCGTGCTGATCAGATGCATCACAGTAGATCGAAACATCATTTCAAGTGGAAGAATGCAGCTAACGCAGTCTGGCTTTTGCTTTAACGGTTTGTTGCTCGGTGCAACCCGTGTGTCCATGCTGGTGTGTTTGAGTGCTCTGGAACTGATAAGAGTTTACATAGCAGCCATCTTGCTGGCCTCTCTGACCCCGCTCAGGTAGGCTCCTGTCACAGTCTGAGGGAAATGTCTGTTGGTGGCCTGATAACGAGAATAAAACAACAATAAATCAATGAAAAACAACAGAAATCAGTTGGCAATAGTGACATAACATGATATAGATAAATTGCCTGCTATGAGCAACTTTAGTTAAAACAACAGTAATTTAATTTAACAAACTCAAGGTCAGCTTACTAGGTTTTTTTATCTAACTTTTCGTCATCATTTCATTCTCAGTGTGTGGATGAAAGCTCTGGAAAGAGCTAGCGCTGTAAGTGGACCATGAGTTAAGGTAATTAAAACACACAGTGGGGAAAACTCCAGCAGAATGTGTGTGTGTGTGTTACCTCGCCAGCAAAGAACACTTTTCCCTGTAAGTCTTCAGCGAGGATGTCGTAGGCTTCTCCACTTCCTCCTGTCTTCACAAAGCTGTAGGACATCTGGGACCACTTGTCTTTGCTCCAATGTGTCACAAAGAAATGCAGCGGCTCTGGGACCTCCTGTCAAAGGGGACAGACAGTAAATAACAACAATGGTAAATGCAAAAGGCTTATTTGTTGTTAGTAGTTGTTGTTGTATATTTTAGAAGTGCCCACATGAATTATCATAAATTATCCCAGACACATTTAATATATTGTATTTTAATCGTTTTTCCAGAGCAACAAGTTTCAGGAAGAGTCTCAGGAACTCAGGAACTTTTACCTGACTGAAGGAAACTGGGTCTAATTTTAGTTCCTGGCCGATACAAAGTGGACCTTCTGGGCAAAGAACTTTGTGATGACTCAGGCACTATAAGGTTTATGTCTTGTTTTTAACTAAACATTCAAATACTGGAGTAACAAAGTAGTGAATTACAAACAACACATGATGTCCTGGTGTTGTTACGAACATAAAATTGTCATCATGTTTCTTTTAGCCCCTTTTAGTTATTACATTTTAGTTCCTGGCATGTTTTGGTTGAAAATTAAGATTTTCTTTCATTGTTGCTCTCTGTTAACCATTCATCAGCTACCCTGAATAAATGTGTCTCCAGAACATGTCTGGGTTGGCATCATTACCTGTTCTTTGAAGAGTTCACGCAGGACCTTCATGCATTCATCCACCACCTCTTTGTCCTCCATGTCCCGCACAGCAGACACAGCATCACCAGTGATAACAGACATGAGGACGGCCTGCTTCCCCTACACACACACACACACACACACACACACACACACACACACACACACACACACACACACACACACACACTAGCTTTGTGTAATCATGACATGAGGTCAAAATGTAAAATCGAGACACATTCTTTCTCTATTTATACTTTATTTTACTGCACTATTTAATCTTTTTATATTTTTTCATCTTTTTGGTTCTTGTTATTCTGCTGACAGCATTCAAATGTTCTTCTGTTTATCAAAACATAGACAGGACAGGTACTTTAAGAGTATTTGATTTTAAGAAACATTGAGCAGTAAGATATTGTCTTACTGTGTGGATAAAAAAAAAACAAAAAAAAAAAAAAAAAACCAAAAACAAACAAACCTGTGGATCCATGTCATAGAAGACACTGAACATGCCTCTCTTGTCAGGACTCGGTGGGATGTGACCGAAGTAGTCGGCTCCTTGGATTTTGTTGTCCCAGAATCTGTACGGGAACTGAAGAGCGATCTGGAAGAAGGTTTAAAATAATGTTTTAGTAAAAAGAGCACAGCAGCGACTGCTTCCCTTTAGTCTGATTACAGCTCAAAAAATAATTTTGACCTTATAGAAGAAGAAGGAAGTTCCCATTTTTCAGCTGTGGTAAAACTAAATGACTGACTCCATTCACCATGAAAGGATAAAGTTTACTATGAAGAATTGAGACTCACAGTTTAATAAAATCTGTTTGCCCCTTGACTGAGACTGTGAAACTCAGACTGTGGAGTTGACTGTTCATTATTACTTCCCGCCTTTTGTTTTGATTATTTTCCACTGGAGAAAGGAAGGAAGTGTAGGTGTGTAGAGAAGACAATTTATGTTGAACAATCGTATCTGTTGTATTCTCTTGCTTTGACTTTCTCAAATAAAACGGTGTTCCCTTGAAACCCCTCTTTAAAAAAAAAACTTACATGCCAAAAATATTTTTGCGACTCTCAAATAATTTTCTTTTTTAATCAGCGGGCCACTGTTGTTATTTTGTCTTAAAATTAAATGTTCTGAGTAAATCACCAAAAGTATCTGAAAGAGTCGTGAAACTTACAGATATAAATTAGCCAACATTTGCCTGGTACTTATTTAAAAGCATGCATTACACATAAGTTCCGACCTTCTCTATGATACCAGCTCCCAGACTGTGGATCGCTTTCAGTTTCCGCTCAGGAAGTGGAGGGTTGAACTGAATCAAGTTCTTCTGAAGTAAAGTCAATGGGACTGTAACAAGAACCTGAAGAGAGGAAGCGACGTATAAACTCAATGACATTACATCATGATAATCGACGCTGAATAGATGCAACATTCTCTGATATTATACATTTTCTAGGATGAAAGTCTAATAATAGAGGTAATATAGATTATATATTATCAGAACTGGTTTTATTTGCCTCGTATGTGCACACATACAAGGAATAAAATGTATTAATGTTCTTACCTTCTGTGCTGTCCACTGGGACCCATTGGTAGAGGTAACTTTGACAACATCACCTGAGTAATCAATGGCCTGAACCTAGAATCAAAAAACAATGTGTACACATAAATTTTAAACATTTTTAATGCATTATACAAAGTAGGGTGATGAATGTAAAAGTAGCGACTGAAATTAAAGGTTAAGACACTAAAAGCATGGGAAAATAGGGTTCACCCTTCACAATATTGAATTACAAACCGGGCACTTTGTGCGGATGTCGAGGCCCTCTCCCAGTTTTTGCAGTAACACAGAGTAGCCCTTGATGAGTAAAGTGTGGTCTCCTGAGAACTGGGCAAAAAACTCATTGTGGTCCCAGGATCTTGCCGATACCTACAAACAAACAAACAAATACACCTGAGAATATTTTCGTCATAAACAACACAAACAACATGTCACAAAATGCAGACATGTCACCAGAGACCAAATACCAAATACACAGACACATGCGATGCTATGATCATCTGAATTGTTTAATGCTTTCCTGATTCTAAAGGGGCGGGCAGGCAGTGTGATCACAACAATAAACCAGCATGAATTTTCTTCGTTAAAACACCTAAAAGCAATTATACAAACTACTCAAAATGGACGGACACACATATTTTCCCTCTGGCCTGCAGTACCATTTATCTGCCCAGGCAGGTTTGGTGTGAGTGTCTGAGTTTCGGAGATATCCGCTGTGTACTCAGCTTGTGGTGCTCAGAGAGCCAAAAAAAAAAAAAAAAAAAAAAAAATTCCAGAGATCATGACCCGGTTACTCACGATAATCCACAGATGTTGTGACCAGTTTCATGTAGGAACTTAATTGTTACGGACAAAATAAAGTAGTCCTGTAGCAACTCACACCAAAACAAACTAGATGGATAAAAAGCACCACAGGCCAGAGGAAAGTGTGCATTTTTAATTTTTGTGTGAAGTGTCCCTCAATCGATTGTTTCGAGACCTGGTCTAACGTGCTTCCACAGGCGTACTCCAGGTTGCTGAGATGAAACTGAAGCACTTTCTCTTCCAACTCACTGAACTGGATTCCAGACTCCTGAAGAAAGTTTTTCTTCACCTCCTGGACTTTTTCTGTAGAAATAAAATACAACTAAAAGTTAAATACTAAAAAAAAAAAAATGCTACAGGTTATAGACTGACTACCTCACAAGCACCTCATACAACCCCACTTCAGATAATAGAGACTATCCCTTTAAAGTGGCTTTATTGAACCTCAGTGAACGTCACTCTTTAGATAAAAATGATCATGTTGTTTTTGAGCACCTCTCAGCGGTGTGTCCTGGTTCTGAGACTTGTCCTTCCTCCATTCTGACACCACGTCCAGGATGGCGTTGAAGTGGAAGTCCATGCGTTTGTCGATGGCGGGGTCAGTGACCTGCCCCCCCTCCTGAAAGAGGTCACACCGCTCCCCCAGCTTGTGCATCTTGATGCCCATCTGTAACAAGGAGTGAAGAGTCAAATCAGAAGAAACATAAATCCTGAAAAAGAGTGTACATTTCCATTTACCAGAGAAATGAAGAAGAATGCAGGTCTAATAGGAGACATATCTAGAATTTTTTCTTTGCAGACACTTTAAAAAAAATCCTACCTGTTCACACATCAGGGCGATGGGGTTGTTCACACAGCCATTGACAATCTGAGCACCTCGCCCTACAGTAACACCCAGAGAAGCATCATCCCACACGCGACCTCCAATTCTGTCCCGTGCCTCAAGCACCACCACCTTTAAACCAATGAAAAATAAACAGTGTAAAGGTACGGCACTGTTACCAGTAAACAAGACAAAACAGGAGGTGTTTATACGTACCTGAGTGCCAAAGTTTTGCAACTGTCGCGCAGCAGCCAGACCTGAAGCCCCGGCACCAATGACGATAACATTCTTCTGCAAAAATGACAAAATGTGGGAGGTACTGTAAAAATAATAATAATAATGATAATAATACCTTTATTTAAATAGTACTTTTCAAAACAAGTTGCAAAACACTTTACATTCAATAAGGGCAATAGGAGCAGTAAGTAAGATATAAGGAAAGACAATAACCCCACAGTAAAAGCAATAAAAACAAACCTTCCCCACAGGTAAAAATGGAATAAAACTAAAACCAAACCTGCCCAATCATTTTTAAATGTTCATTTAAAAAACTATAATCAACAGCGTCAAAAGCTGCAGACAGCCTAAACACGAGTATAAAGTGTGTTGACTACAGTCAGCTGCTAACGAAGATCATTTAAAACCCTTGGGAGTGCAATTTCTGACTCACAGAGCAGTGTCTATCAGGGAGCAGGGGCCGTTTCACCGCCAGCACACCAGTGTTGATGAGACCCTTCCTGGTCATGAAGTGGAGCACCCGGTCCATCTCCTGCACGCAGCGCACACGCACCAGCCCCCGGACAATGATGTGCAGAGCACACTTCTGGGAAGTCAGCACCTCCTTTAGAAAAACAGGAGGAGAAGATGTGATATTGAAACAAATACAAATACAATCAACAATTTACATTCCAGGTCCAAACATAAAGGTGAATACATGAAAACATGTTTTTTCAGTCACTGTTGGCAGACGTCTGCAGTGTACCTTGCAATTCTTGTGCCAGGAGGCCAGAATAAGGTTACGCAAAGCCAAATACATGGTGGGATCGCGGGAAAATTCTGGAAACTCGTAAAGCTCATCCAGCTCCATCATGTCGGGCCGTACACACAGAGCTTTTCCACACTCGTTAGGCTGGTAGAAGGGCTGGAAGTATGGACACAGGCCTGGAACTGAGGAATGAAATCATGATTACTGCATCGTATTACTATATGATTTAGACCAGTGGTTCCAACCGGGGGTCCCAGCATCACTAGGGGATGTCAAGGCCATTGGGAGCCACTGGTTTAGACTGATATCTCTAGCTGGAAGGTTGACCAAGCATCCCCCTGGTGGATTATTCCCACTTAGTCCCATATGTCTCTGTACAAAGAGTAATTATCTGTATATCACAGCACGGTACACAATGGCAGTTCAAATATTCCTTTCCTGTCACACTCACAGACTTACTTTGTGGCTGGATGGCTCTGCAGTGATCTGCCCTCAGCTCGGTCAGAGACACGTTGCTGGGGGAGCCTGAGGGACTCATCCCCACGCAGTCCGGGTAGTACGCAGCAAGGAAAGGGCTGGCAGGACTCTCTTTGAACAACGGCGGCAAAATCAACATTGAATGCCACCAGCTGTCGGTCACCTCGGCCACTCTCTGTGAGAACGAAACAGCAGGGATTAAAGAGGATGCAAATCATCACTGTGTCTTTTCCCAATTTTGTCATCACCAGCTTACCAAGTCCTCTGGTTGGGAGCACTGGTCCGGACCCTCACTCTACAGGCAAAGACACAAAATTATCATCACAAAAAAATAAAGAATGTCACTTGTGAACAGATTTTTTTCTATTTCTAACCCAGTTTACCTTGATGTTGCTGAACTTCATCCCACAACGGTACGTTGCTGCGAGAGAGGAAGTGAGTTGGATCTCCTTGGTCAGCTGACGCCACTTCCTACAGTCCGGTTTAGTACACTGAACCTGAAAGGAACATATCACAATGAACATGGCTGTAGGATAACCACATTCAGCTGATTTTGGGCTGTATGCAGAACTTCAGTCAGTGTATCAACTACAGTAAGATGATGGTCGACAAACCCCCGGTCAGAAGAAGCAGCGCGAGTCATCTACTGCAGATGATACACTGACGATGAATAAATACCTCAGACAACCCCACGTCAAATAATCCAAACTATCCCTTTAACAGGAATCAGGAAAGCTGCGTGCACTTACCCAGAATGGTAGCTGCTGATCCGCCATGAAAGCTTTAAGACTGGGTTCACTT
Organism: Lutjanus argentimaculatus; assembly: GCA_034769285.1. Classification (NCBI taxonomy): domain Eukaryota; kingdom Metazoa; phylum Chordata; class Actinopteri; order Lutjaniformes; family Lutjanidae; genus Lutjanus; species Lutjanus argentimaculatus. The sequence continues at coordinate 28,791,866 of JAWZSL010000008.1, forward strand.
TTCCCATTACTAGTCCACACCTTCTTCCACGCAGCGAAGGTCTCATAACCGTCTTTGTGACTGCCAGTCGAAAAAAAAGAGAGAAAATTAATATTATGGCCTTCATGCAACCCGTACATGTAATCATATAGATAAGAGTGAAACACTGATTGTTTATATACATAGCAAAAAACAGTTCTTTATTAAGTGAGTAGTTGTTCTGTCAACATTACCTTCTGTAGTAGTGATCAAAACATTCGTTGCAAAAATGCTCACCACATGACAGATGATACCAGCGAGATGTGTATCCATTTTTAGCACACCTGAGAAGAGACGGTGACAATCAGGTCCGTTCAAAACAATTTTAGTGATCCAGTTAAGATCTGATTCCTATTATACTGAAACATCTTACCTTTCAGATGCACTTGCAAAACAAACTGGGTATGTGGCAGAGCATCCAGCCTTCTCACACTTTCTGTACTTCTTCTCAGACTGGTCGTCTTCCTCCTCTGTGTCTGTGGCTTTTCTTTTGCTCTGGAGGAGAAAGTAAGGAGAAAGTCATCACAGTGAAGTCGGCTCAGATTTATTCATAGAGCACTTTAAACTGGGGATGCGCAGCTCCAACATGCTGCCAGCATTACAGGCCTTATTAAGCAGATCAGGTTTCAGTAATGACATGCTGCCTGTCAATGCTGCAGTTTACCTGTCCAGGTGGAGGGTTGTTGGTGCGCTTCACCCGGACGTTGATCTGCCTTCCAGAGGAGCGCAGGGTCTGGCCGTCCCCGGTGACTCACCAGAGCTCCTCTTTTTGCCTCGCCGAGCACCAGAGGCATTTCCAGAATAATCTAAACATTAGTGACAAGAATATATCTTTTAAGGACCAGTGTGATTTACTGGTGTCCAGCAGATCTGCAAACACCTTTCTCACCCTCCCTCCGCCTCCAAATGTATACAAGAAACTATGGTGGCTTCAAAACTCATGCAAAATCGAAAGGCCGACTCTAGAGCCCGTATTTAGTTTGTCATGTCTGGGCTACTGTAGAAACATGGAGGTGCAACATGGCAGATTCCCCTACTAGAAATATTGGATTTTGAGTTTGGGGCAGGTGAGGTTCCCCCAACTTTCCGTGTCAGCAGGTGTTTCAGTTGAAAGTCACCAACTGGGAACTCAGTCCCAGTTCAAACGCAATGCACCATAAGCTCTCCAGCTGCGAAATCTGTTGTTTTTCCTGCATCCACTGATGTCATCATGATGTCATTGGTGTTGAGGAAGAACTACATGCTGTTTCAGCCCGGATTTCTAATCTCCACCTCTGGCCAGGAGAATATTTTTGTCACCTAATGTTATGTTTTGGCCATCCAGGTAAAAGCTGGGGTGGTAATCTAAGGCGACACGGTCGTGGGTGACACAAGCTCACACGATGCATCGTGGTACATGTAGGCAATGCTTACATGATTACTACTCAGCTTTCTTGATCAATATAGCACAAACTGAGGAATTTATTGCTTCACTTGACTACATGTACTGTCAACATTGACTGGGCATCCACATGAAAAGTGGTGCATGTTCCCTTTAACAGCAGACAATGCACTGCAGCTCAGTTCAGATGGGGCCTTTGTTATCACTGATGTATGTAACATGCATCCTACCAACAGAATTTATTACAAACGGACCGAGACGAATGACACAAGAGATTAAGTAGCACGTAAACACAGCAAAGGTGACGACAAGATGAACACGTTTACGAGCTCTTTAAACCAGCCGAACAACGTCCGCCTGTCACGTTTAGCATGTAGCGAGCAGCAGCAGCAGCTGCAGCTGCAGCAGCGACGTGAACACTCACCTGCATCCGACAACATGGCGGACTGCGGCGCTGCTTACTGACGTTAACGGTGACTTTCTGAAACGTTTTTTTAATTGTTGTGTTCGTGTCCCTCTTATTGTTGTGGGGGGAAATCAATGCGCTGTTATTGCCACAGTACCACTTCCTGTTTTAAAGAGGAAATGGGCGTTTCGCGAAGGTTAGTTTTGACCCCCGCTGCTCGCCGTAATATACGTTGCTTTCCTAGGATGAGAAAGGATTTTTTTTTTTTTTTTTTTTTTTTTTTTTTAATTTTATTTACGTTTGTTGTTTGTTTGCGTTTGCCGACAGTAAAAGGGAGTACAATGACAAATCTCAGGCAATTTCACAAACTTTTCTGTGGCTTCTGTGGCGTTGACAAACATTTATGGAATGAATAACATTTTTTTTAAAAAACATTTTAACTTCATTTATCATTGTTCTGGGCCTACACTGTAAAAATGAAGAAGGTGAGAAAACTCAAACTTTCACTTGCCATAGATTTTTGAGTTTTGAGCCCAGCTCAAATTCTCAAGTTTTGAAAAAGTTTTACCCACTACAGATCTTTTTGTTGAGACAAGTAGCTTTTCTTCTTTAAATAAACTTATATTTTTGAGTTTTAGAAACTTCAAAAAGTTGTATGTAAAAAGTAATTTTTTTTTTTTTTTTTTTTTTTTAATTAAGAAAAAGCAAAAACAAACAAATGAAGTGGCAATTTTCAATGTATATACATTGTAAAAGTATAAAGAGTATGCCAGGGAAACATAAAATTAACATTAGTGCAGATCATCACAGCATATAACACAAGTTAGAGTTTTAGTAAGCATATCAGCACAATAGGTGCAATTGAGAGGGAAAGAAGGAGAGAACAAGAGAACAAAAAACAAGAAAACAAAAACAAAACAGTAATATAGGAAGTCGTAAGTTTAGGGGAAATTCAGATCAATTTTATCCAACCATTTCAGTGGGAAAGTTCTTTAAGTTATCATACAATCTTTGTGCCTTCATTCCTGTTAGAGGTTTTAGAGATTCCATGTACATTTTAAATTCATTCATGAAAACAGTAAATTTTGGGGATAACTTCAGTACTCTATTCTTGTGGATAAAAAATTTGGCAGACATAGGATTATATTGCAACAGAGTTCATCATTTTTGTTTTGCAAAATCATACCAAAAGTTACATCATCTCTAGAAATAGAAGTTGGGAACAGTACAATATTTTTTTTTGATCCATTTGTGAATATTAACCCAGAAAGTTTGTATTAAAAAGTAAATTTATTGAAGCGACAGGGAATGATGATGATCTATATCTAAAAAATTCCGACGACTGTAAACGCAGCATCAGCTTCAGGCAGCCCCCGTAGGTGCATCATGGGGAGTGATGATTGGTTAGAGTTACAGGAAGGATATCAGGGTCAGCCAATCAGAGGCAAAGTACGGTGACATTCGGTAACCATAGCAACTGTAGTACGCCGTCAGACCAGGGCGACATAAAAGGAGGAAAGGGGGGAAGGTGTTGTTGGATTAACGTTATTTTGAGATGATTTTATCAGAGTTTTGTCGCTACGAAACACCTCGGGTTCAGGTAAAGGTTCTGTTTTTTTTTTTTTTAGTTTTCATTAGCAAACAAACACGGTTAGACAATAAGTTTGGACTTATTTATAATGTTTGAAACTGTAAAAAAAAAAAAAAAAATCTGTAAGTGACTTCTTTTGACGTTGGCTGACGTTAAACCAACCGTGAACCGAAACATTTCACGGGATAAAACTCAAATGAACCGACGATGTTAAAGTAAGAAGTTAAAGCTGGATGGTCCTTCGCATTTGCAGATGGATTCAGGGAAAGTTGTTCACAGAAGAAAACCGGACATTCCTGCAATCAGACCGAGAGCAGATGAGAACCAGCAGGTAAACACTGTCTTTCCTTTGAGGGTTTACATGCATATTCATATACTGCTAAAGTGTCCTCACTGCTATTAGTAAATTCCTCTGAGGATAATAATTATTCTCATCTTAATGCTCAGCTTATTCCACCTATACTTAATTTATATTTGTAAACTGCTCCAATAAAATTGAATATCCATCAAATAGTTGTAGTCAAGTAGTCATCATCAAATAGAGTGGTTTCTTCCTTTGTCTCCTGGATCACGGATTACCTGACAGAAAGGCCACAGTTTGTCAGGTTGGGGAACTGTTTTTTCTGGGACATTAATGAGCAGCACAGGGGCTCCACAAGGGACTGTCCTGGCTCCGTTCCTGTTCACGTTGTATACAGCAGACTTTAAATATAACTCTGAGTCCTGCCACATCCAGAAATACTCAGATGACACTGCTATTGTAGCTTGTATAAGGAATGGACAGGAATCTGAATATAGGGATTTGATAAAATCCTTCAGTGACTGGAGTCATAAAAACTGCCTCATACTAAACACATCAAAGACAAAGGAAATGGTCATTGATTTCCGTAGATCCAAGCCCCCTCTTCAGCCTGTGAACACTTGTGGAGTGGACATCGAGGTGGTAACAAACTATAAATATCTTGGTGTACACCTGGATAACAAGCTGGACTGGTCCCTTAACACAGATGCACTCTACAAAAAGGGGCAGAGCCGCCTCTTTTTCCTAAGGAAGCTCAGATCTCTAAACATCTGCAGTAAGATGCTGCAGATGTTTTATCAGTCTATTGTGGCAAGTGTTTTATTTTATCCTGCAGTCTGCTGGGGAGGAAGTTTGGGAAAAAAGCAAGCAAGGAGGCTGGATAAGCTTGTGAAAAAGGCTGGCTCTGTGATCGGAGTAAGGATGGACTCTCTGGAGGAAGTTGTGGAGAGAGACACAATGAGGACGGTGGAGGCCATCCTAAACAACATGGATCATCCACTGCATAACACCTTGATGGACCAAAGAAATAACGGTGGTGGAAGGCTTCTCTCTCTTCGTTGTAGGACAGAGAGATACAGAAGATCTTTCATACCAACTGCCATCAGACTCTATAATTCTTATACAAATAGATGAGACTACAGACAAATGAATTTCCCCTTGGGGATCAATAAAGTATTTCGTATTCGTATTCGTATTCGTATTCGTATTCGTAAATAGGGTCATAGGGTGATATCATTTATTGTTATCATGACATGCCAAAACCTGTAGGGCTGCAACTCATGATTATTGTAATTACTGATGAATTTGCTGGTTATTTGAGCAATGAACAGATGACTCATTAATGTAAAATAAATTAGTGGGGGGAAAAAAAAATGCTCATCCCAATTTCCCAGAGCCCAAAGTGATGTCTTCAGATTGCTTCTTTTGTCCAACCAACACTCCAAAAAAGAACCAGCAAATTTAACATTTTTGCTTGAAAAATGACTGAAAGGATTATTTGATAACAAAAATCGTTGGCAACTAATTTTCTGTCAACTTGCAGGTCTAAAAATCTGTTAGATACAGTTATTATTTCAGTTTCTGCTCTCTCAGTTTGCTCTCTTCAGGTGATATTCCAAATATGATTTGTGAATGGTAAATTTTTCTTCATTATTCTCATTTTTCTTGAAAAACATATTAACAAAACAAAATTATTAAGATGTGATTTTGAAGGGGGGATTCGTACCAAGCAAAGATATTTTCTTAAGTGTGTAGAATATAATGTTTAGGCCAAGACATCTCTGCAGAATGACAATGTTTAATTTAAAATGTTATTTTGGCATGCATTTCACTTTTAACAAATATTACGTCCTTTTGATCAATTGTTCAGCTTTAGTACTTAATGTATTTACTCAAAGTAAGTATCAGGCAGCAATTGTGATGCCAGGTAGTCCTCTAACATAGGGGTATGTGTTGGTTTGGGTTTTTATAAACAGGATATAATTAAAATCTGGAGTCTGGTGTGTGCCCTGTACTTGATGGGTTGTTAGAGGCAACATGGTACACTCATAGTGCACTGAGAGTGGGAGAACAGCGGGTAAATAGGGGCCCAAAGCTTATTTTTGACATTGTTCATTTATACTGTATATTTTTTATTAATACCTTTATAATTGTTATTACTATTGTCAAGACAAGACCCATGCTATATTATCACATTTAATGTGAAAAAATGTAAATGCTCTTGCTATTTACTGCTATTTATGTAGTGAGATGTAATTTTAAGCATTAGTCTAATTACCAGGTTGGAATAAAGCTCCAGTTATTTATGATCCAGAAACTGAGAAGGATTAAAAAGCTTTATACAATGTTGGATATTCATGTAATAAAGTGCATTGAGCTCAAGTAAATATGATAAAATAAGGTCTTGCCAGAAAACTATTTCTTTACCTTTTGCTACTTGTGCTGAAGAGTGGTCAAAAGCCTGCAGATGTTTCTCAAAAGTAGCCATAGACCCAAAAATGATGTTTGGATGTGTGGCGCAATGGAAGCGTCATCATATGATCATAGAAATATTATGAGAATATGTCTGTGTCTCCTTTCACTCTTCCATGACTACACATTGCAACATGTCACTTTGATCATGAAGCTGACACTACTCTATAGAGTATATTGGCTACAATATAATATAGAATTGAGTATTTATAGTATGTAGTTTAGAGAATCTTATAGATCCCAGACGTGCCTGACTGAACAGCGGGACTGAGAGAAAAAGGTGCAATTACAAATCCATAAAATACTTTAACATCACAGAGCCATGGTCGGGACCACAGATTCCAATTTACATAAACCTCAGTCAGATGAAGAATCAGTGAGTCACCTCTGTCTGATCATGATCCCAGTAATGCCTTAACAGACGGTGAAATTATTCGACCTAAACTGTAATTTCTCAACAGGTCAGCAGCGTGAAAACTCTTGAACTCAGTAAGGTGATTCATCTTCTTGAAGATCCTTTGACAGTAAGTTTAATTTGAATGTCACCAGACCTTTTTTTCTGTTTTAATTTGTGTTATATGTAATCAATGCTCTATGTTCTGTTTTTACTTAAGGCTAGCTTGAAGGAGAGGCACCTTTTTGTACTGAAGAAACTACTGAGGAGAAGCCAAATTGGATTTGTATCCTTCTTTCTTGATTTCTGACATACACTTCTGATAACTCAGACTTCTTTTTACCAAGAGGTGAACTATCATTTCCAGAATCTCTCTCCGGTGTCACACGCTGTGGCAGATTGTCATATTTTCCTCATTACTGTCCCATGGCGCAGTGATGGAAATAGATTTGCTCTCATGCAACCTGAACACGCAGCCTCACAACGTTCCCAAGGCTCTAATTTACTGCTACATCACTGTGTCTGTCAGCATTTTCCCTGTTCAGAAATAACCCCAGTCATGATCACTCTTTGCCCCATCACCTCCCCTCCCTTGCTGGGATTTATCTCCGTGTAAGCAAACACTTTGCCAAAATGTTAAAACTTCTTAGATATTTTTAAGCTTTTGAAGGAGCTGTCGGCATCGCCAAAATACTCAACATCTGTGCTGAGAAAGTGAAGGATCAGCCTGAATATTTGCCCATTTTGTGTGAGGCACTTAAAATTTGTAGGTAAGAAGTTCAAATATTTCAAACTCAGTGCCATACCTGGAAAAGACCTTTTTTTATATCTTGACATCACCAGAACATCAACATGTTGATTTGCTTCATTTCAGGCTTCCCTTCCTGAAGGAGAAAGCATCTGATGAGCTGAATTACGCCCAGGACACCATAGAGTTTCTTTCTCACATGGGTACACAGATCAGTTATTAAAGTTAGTCTTTGAAGCGTATTCAGTTAAATATAGGTTGAAACATATTTGCAAATCATTGCACTCTGTTTTTATTTACGTTTTATTCAGTGCCCCGACTTTTTTTGAATTGAACTTGTAATAAAATTTACATTTAATTGCATATTGACCGTTTTCAATATGAATTTGAAGAATTAAATGGAACTTAAACAGTAAGGCTGGTAATATTATATTATTTTTCTTGCTGTTAAAAAAATACGATACTAAGAGATAGAAACGATGCATTAAGTGATTTTCCCAATACTTATCAATTGTGAAGATTTAACATATTTTAACAGGTCACAAACATACAAATATATTATTTTTTTAAAAAGGCTCATTTGTTTCCTGTAGTAGCTGGACACTGTAGCTTTTAGCTTGTGTGGCTTTTACAGTATGTGGTTGTGGGACTTGACATGAACTTTTTCAATACAGGACTGAAAAAAAGTTCTCATAATCCCTCATGCAGTTTTTACTTTGGTCTCTGATTTGGTCTTGTTTGGTGCTTTAAAGAGGAAACTAGCCACGGCGACGAGTGATTGACAGATGTGTTTCTGTTGGCAGGGTGTCTGATGAGGGTGTCAGATGCAGAAGTGAGACAGCTGATAGTTGAGTCTGTGAAATCATTCTACAGCTGTGTGGCTCCTAAACAGCTGCTCGATGGTACGGACCATCCCTCCAAGCCAATGACTCGGATTGTCCACTCTGACAACAGATTTTCTAGACTTTCGCTAAGTGAGACTCTCTCTTTGCTTCTGTGGTGGCATGCTCGTGCTTTTGTTTCTTTCTTTTCTTTGTGCTTTTCTCTTTGTTTCTTTCATTTTTTCCTTCTTTCTTTCATGTTTTACCTTTTCCTTCTGATACATCACAAGGCTGATATTATGAACCTGTAATCAGTACACTTTATTTCAAGGGGTGTGCATAGGACTGTTATTACACTGTCATAACAAGTCATGACACCTGTCATGAACATGAAGGAGACTTATTGAAAGTTTATGACTGTTGGCGTTAAATGTTATTTGGTCAATTATGTCATTTTTAATGCTAAGTTGATGTTGTTTGAGATGTCTTTTTAGGACAACTTGACATTAATCAAGCTAATAATGTCTTTGTTGTGACAACTTGACATTAACCAAGACAAATGTCTTTGTTATGACAGCTTTATGTTAACCAGGACCGTTTAGCCAACATACAACAAGTACCCTAGCTAACTGCTGTATGTCCATCAGCTAACTTTGTAAGCTAAATCAACTTGGTACTGGACTCTGTTGTCAAACTGTCCTTATAACATCTAATGACATCCTTATGAAGTCTAATTGGTACCACTTTGGCTGAATTACAGGAAATTATTCATGACGCCATTATAAAAGCATTTGTCAATGTAATAAAACTTAATTACATCTTTGTAACAAGTCTAAAATGTTCCACTTTACTTGTGGCCAAGGAAAATATTCATGACACACTTATAATGGTTTTATGATAACCAGTGTCAAAATAAACCACAGATGAAGGTTGACAAAGTCAAGTTTTCATGTCAAAGATATTGACAGGTTGTGTTGTCTTGGTTGATGTCAAGTTGTCATAACAAAGACATTATTGGTTTGATTCATGTCAAGTTGTCATAACAAAGACAATGAAAGTTTATCCTGTATTGGTTAATGTGAAGCTGTTATAATAAAAATCGGTTAATGTCAAGTTATCATAACAGAGACATCTCAAATAATGTCAATTTGCAATAAAATGACAAATGACACTTTATGATAACAGTCATAAACATTCATAAAGACTCCTTCTTGTTCATGACAAGTGTAACATTTGACATGGTTATGAGAGTGTAATGACTTCCAGAAACAAACCAACTAATTTTTATGTTCTGTTGAATCTATTTTCATTGTTTTCCATTAATTCTGATATTCCCCCTGTATTGTGTCCTAATTTCCAGTGTTTTTTAATCACCTGTTTTTATTGTTTTGTTAATGTTCTTGAGCTTTTGTTGTTGTGTTGTTTTCCTCCTTTCATTCTTTATTCTGTGTTAGTATTTGTAATATTCTCACCATGTCTTTAGTTTGTTTCTTGCAGTTTATGCTTAACATCCAGAAGTGTATTTTATTATTATTAATCGTGTCTGCAGGGCTTCAGCCGACCTCTCCAGGCTACAGGCTGCAGCTGCTGGAGCGCAGTGACCTGGCTCAGACGTTGCTCCTCTCTATGGCCACTCTGGAGAACCAGCCCGCCATCAGGCTGCAGCTCCTGCAGACTCTTCAGATCCTCTCCAGCTCCTCTGGTCAGTTTAATCTGGATTCACTGAGGTAGGGGAGGAGGGGATCTGTCAGACATGTCAATCCAACAGATGACCTCCTTCATTAGATAAAGTAGCCAGCTCTCAAGAGCACAAATCAGCTCATTATAAAATCAGACAAACAATCAAAACAGTGATTTAAGTGTTCTTGTGTCAATGTCAGCAGGTCAATTGGTTCTTTTTATCATTAATCACGTCTCTTTAATCACATTTCGTCTTCATTTAACTGCAGATATGAACTGTGTGTTAATACTGAATGCGCGAGGAGCAGAGACGATCTGTCTCCATATGAATGAACCCGACCCATCCGGTCAGGTCCTGCTGCGCTCCTCCGAGATCCTCTGGAACCTACTGGAGAGAGGAAGCAGGGAGGAAGCCACGGCTCAGCTCAGCAGCTTGGAGTGTGTCATGTACGTATCTCCTGCTGACTTAAGATGTTTTCCTGTATGACTGATGAGGACAGTGTATGAGGGAAATCAATGTGCCAGACTTCATTTCATCAAATGACCCTTTGTTCACTAAAATAAGTCCCCGAATTGATTGAATTTACTATCTACTGAATCTACTGACTATGGATAAGTACCTCATACAATCACATTTCAAAAAATCTAAACTATCCCTTTAAGATCTAGAGGAAGTTACATGAATCAAGAATTACCTTCCGTCCTCTAAAAGTGCTTTAGGATTGATTACGTCTATCACTTATTTTGTACAAACTGATATAAGGTAACTTTCTCTTTTGTTCGTTTGTATCATAGATCTTTGAAAGAAGTGTTTTGTCACCAGCTGATCAACGGTTTTCGACATTCTGACGTTCAGCTCATGATTGATCTGCTTGTGATCACATCCCTCATCGCTGAAAATCCCAACTCTCTGCTTATTGTGAGTACAGAATCAGTATTTTTATGATAAAAAACACATTGCAGCTGATATTTTCAGTCATTATATTTGAAAGATGTGTTAAATGTGCCACTACAATTTGCTTGACATCATGTTTCTAATTTTCAGGAGAGTTTATTTGCCAAACAGCTTGTTGCTCTCGCCACATATCCAGAGCGTGAGGCCACTCTTTCCTAATAAATCACAGTTTCATTTTTACTTTTAATTATGATCATTTATGAGTACGGTAGCATCTTTTACAATAACAAAATTACTTAATGTTTCAGTGAAGAGTCACAACCCTTTGGTGCCAGCCTCAGGCTCAACTTCAACAACTGAAGACTTGAAAATGAAAAAGTTGTTGTTGAATCTGGTGGTTTTAATGTCAAAGGACTTAACTGCTCTGCAGGTCAGTCACACATTCTCTTTAATCTATTTAATAGCTGTATTAACAAGTCTAAATGTGACATTTTTTGACTACACATTCCCACCATGTTTTCCTCTCTTAGATTTATAAAGAAGAAAGCGTCATGGTGTCACTGCTGATGCTTGTGAGGCCGCCTGCTGCCTCGTCTGAGCGCCGGTCAGGTTCACGTCACTGGTCCTCCGTCCAGCAGGAGGAGCTCCAGCTGCAGGCTCTGGCCACTCTGGCCACCGTCGCGCCTCTCATGTTGGATGACTACATGTTCTGTCAGGGAAACGCATGTCTGCTGCTCGTGCTGGACTGGTGTGTCAAGAAAGGTGAAAGCCAACATAAACGACTTTTATTATTCACACTTTTACAGACAGCTGAACTCTTTTATCTCTTATACTTCTACTTGACAGTTCAATGGACAGTTCAGCTACATCCATGACTTACGCTTCAACTGACACTTCAACCGTCAATAGACAGTTCAGCTACCTTTATTTCTGACCCTTCACCAGACAGTTTAACCGCTTTCATCTCTCTAAAGTTGAACTATTTTCAAGGACAAACTGACAATTCAAATGCCTGCAGGGCGCACACATGAAACTAAAATACTTTCAGGGATTACACTTCAACAGAACCCCTCAAACGCTTTCAGTGTTTTAACGTCAGTTCAACTGCTTCAGTGTCAACTGCTGAACAACATTTCACATTCAGACAACTGATATTTTAAGACACTGCAACAAAGTTTGTATCTGCAGTTGTCAGCACAAGCAAGCACAGTTAATTTAGCCTTTTTTTAATTAGTAAAAAGTCACAATAATTTGGATATTTTAGTGTATACTTCAGATTATAGTTACTATATTTCTTCCTTTTGTCCAGATGCTTACTTCGGTCAGGGCCACAGCTTCCATGGCACAGGAGGAAGAGGCAGCAAAAAGGCTCAGATGCAGCACTGTATCAGAGCGATGAGATCTGTAACATCTTTAGGTGAAGAGTCAGTCAACCAGGACCTTTGTGACCAAGGAACCATCGGCCAGCTCTTGGGTAAATTAAACTAAATTTTAACTTACGCATCAGCAGAAACATGGTACTTGATCAACGTGTTCAATACAGACGTACCTGTTGTATTTTCTCAGGGATTTTGATGCAGATGGAAGCAAGCCCTGATGAGGAGGATGTCATCACCCTGGAGATAAAATCAGATATTCAAGTGATACTTTCACTGCTGTGTGAGAGCGACATGCACAGAAAGGTAAAGCTGAGATTATGACCCTCATAAAAACACTTTGTAACTGACCTTTTGAATTACAGATGCCACTGTAAGACAGCAAAAACAAAGTAATTTAACTTAAAGCCACTGTGTGACTTTTATGCGATTATAGCATCTCTCAGATTATTCTGAGTACAAGTTTTTGTTTGTAAACCTCTGACTGCCCCTTTTCAGTTACAGTTTCATAACATACGGTACGTCCGTACTGACAGTCTTGTTATCTTGTACCACAGGAGCTGTTTGGATCAGAGGGAGTTGAGATGACAGTTCACTTCCTGAAGAAAGGCGCCAACAAGTTCTACAGCGGACTGGGCCACAACAAGCTCATCCTCTCTCACTGTGGACTGTGTGTGGTCAGTTCAGCTACACCTCAGCACACTGTGACAGATAATCTGTCTAACTGATTTAATTTGTTTTATTTAGTGTTATGACACATGCCAACAAATGCCACAGAAATCAGATGTGAATCTGCCTAATGTGTCTTGGTTGCATATATCTCTAGTTAACAACACAGTGGTCATGTGTTTAGTGTTCATTCCACAGTTGAGAAAGTTTGCGTGTGTTCCATCAGGTCCTGCATTGTGGGCTGCTACACCACAGAAGATTACTTTCTGGCTAAAGAAGGGGTGTTTCTTCTGTTGGACTTACTCAGTGTAAGTAGTTGATTGATTTCTAATTGCTGAGGCTTTACTGAGGTCACTGTTTATATTTAATATCTGTCATATATGTACCGAAATGTACTGATTCTTTCTCCAACAGTCGAGCCCCAGATGCCTCCACTGCAACATCCTCGCCACCTTGCTGGAGTTATGTGACAACCCGAACACTCTGTCTCACATGCTGAACTGGATGGATGACGGCGGTCAGACAGCTCCCAGACTCCTGCTGCAGCTGTGGAGGGAGGAGGAGGAGGAGCTGAAAGTCAGCCGAAACCAACACGGAGGGATCGCGGGTAAGTCTGCGACTACACTTTAAACAAAAGCGAGTTGATGAACAGGCTGTGAGTGATTCAGTTTTTAATGTTTGGATGTACATTAACATAGAAACCAATTCCAAAAAGGTTGGGAAGTTATGTACATATTTCTCCTCTTATTTTTTTTTTTTTCTTTTGACGTTAAGATCCCCAGAGGCCCATCCTCAGTCTTTACCAGCAGGAGGACACCCAGCTGTCATTTCCTGCTGACGTACCGAGTGCAGCAGTGCTGGAGTTATCAGAGAACCTGCGATCAAAGATTTATTCCATCTTCTGCAAACTTGGTAAATCAGTTACTACAGAATTAGACCATATTGATACTGCAGTAATAATTTATTAAAACAATCTGCCAATATGTTAATTATGCTATTTTTATCTTGTAGCTTAGAGGCTGTAGACTAACACATGTTGTAGATAAACAGTATAGCCTCATTTTAGCCAAAACATCTATAGTTTAGATCAATGTTTTAGTACGACATGGATGGAGTTTTGACATTACTCATAACTATTAATTAACCAAAAAGTAATGACAGTCAAGGCTAATTAAATATTAGCACTCAATAAAATTTAAAAATACATGCTTAACTTTTGAAACTATGCTTTGAGTGGTTATTATTTGTCACTTGTGCAGGTTTTCAAGAGCTTCCTGGATTATCAGCAAAACATTATGTGACCTTGAGTGTTGTGAGAGAGATATCTGGACTTCAAGGTAGAACTGCTGTTTATTAAGAAGTTTTTCGTCATTTTTACACCATCATAAATAATCTGAAAGATGTAGAGATCACATTGAAAATCTCCACTTACAAGCTTTAAATTTTTTGTTCTAGGACCTGAAAGGTATTTTATGTACTACTTTAAAGGAATAGTTTGGATCGTTTTGAAGTGGGGTTGTATGAGATACTTAACCATAGTCAGTGTATTAGCTACAGTAGATGTTGGTCAACACGCCCCCAGTTTTGAGAAGCAGCAGGTGTACTGGTGCAGGAAGCTGAGCAATGCACTGCTGTAGACAGGGTCAGCAGGAAAAGTTCGGTTTCAGATGACATAAACAACACCAAGGTGTCTGTCGTGGTGCTGTAGGTTGGTGAGGTGTGGGAGGAGATCAGCAGGGAGCTGAGTTTGGATGGCGTGAGGCCGATCAGCCCTGATGAAGAGGCTCTGAGGACGATCTGCAAGATAGCAGAGGACACAGCGAGGAGGGTCGCGGCAAAAGCAGAACAGCATCCTGGAGCAACAGGACAAGGAGGATATCAGCGAGGAGAAGCTCATGTACACAGAGGTGATGAGAGTTTCATTCAGCAAACACAACTGAAACAAAGACTCAACTGTGACAGTCAGCTGAAGACATTTTCTTTGATTTACAACACAGAGCTTGTTTTTAGCTCTCAGCCGTGAGCATACAGAGTGTTAAGTGTTTTATTTTCTCATTAACTACCACACAAACAATAAAAAAAAATCACATGGCACATGCTCCCACAATCTTCTGGCTACTGAGGCAGAATCTTGACTCAGATGCACATCAAATTTTTTCAAAGATTTTCCTGGTGAAAAAAATACAATTTTTGAGCATTGAAAGAGTGCTGTCTCTGATTGCTTTCTAGTAAATTTCACTGAAAGTCATAGTTTCAGAGGATGTAGCGATAATGTTAAAGTGAAGATACTAGTATCATATAACATATGCTAGCTTTTCCAGAAGAGGGATAAATAATGCTCCATAGTTAGGCAAAATCTTTGGTTGCGTGAAAAACTGGTGTTGCCATTTTCAAAGGGATCTCTTGACCTCTCACCTCAAGCTGGCGCCCCCTCGTGTTCACTCAAAGGCTGCTGAGCCCAGTTCAGTTTCCCCATGAAAACATAAATACTCCCACGGTGCTCCGAGCTGTAGGTTCGGTCACTATCAGGGCCTTTAGCTACACAGCTAACTGAGCTAAAGCAGCTAGAAGCAGCCAGAAGGCAAAGAGAGTCACAACAGAGAGTAACTTAGACAAGGAGACATATTCTACATGCTTGCTTTCTACTAAATTTCATCATTAAACATCTTGTTTTCATCACATTGTTTGTTTTGTTTTTTTTTTGGTGTCTTTACATTGCAGATGAAGTCTCATTGGAAGCAACGTGAGCTCATAGCCAAGTCATGGGACAGTTAGTTTCCAAGACATCAAACTATGAGATCCTGAAGGTTTTATCTTTATCACCTGCAGATATAAGCTGAAGTCATCATTGTTAAAAAGAATCAGAATAATGTTTTTGATTCTAGTCTTAACAACTGTGATTTCTTTCCACAGGAAGTCAAAGCACAGAGGGAGAAGTACATTGAATCATCCAGACCCAAACCAAAGAATGACGGCACTGCAGTTCGTCCTACAGAGGTCTCTCACTTACACACAATATTTATATTTATTTATTTTGGCTATGGCAGATAAATCCTGCAGGTGTTTGAGTTTTTCTGCCAAGAGGTAATCAGACTTTTCTTGACCTCTACAGGCAAATAGTGGGAATATCAACAATATCTCCAACACAGGTCTCTCCCAAAACCCTCCTTTTTGAATTACAGTGAAAAGTTAAAAATTAACAGTAAAGTTGCCATTGGCACAAAAGGGAGAATCACACCAGCTGATAAAAGCAGCGATACAGCAGAAGCATGTTATGAGAAGGTAACATGCAGTGTGCCATTTGATTTTAAGGTTTGAAAATTAGTTGGTGTTTTTTTTTATCTTTATCAAAATGACTTTCCGTATAATTTGAGGAAGCAAAAAATGAGAAAGCATTCATTACTGACAAAGTTTTTATTGCCAATATGGTAATTTTGGGCATTGATGCTGTAAAAAATGTAGTTTTCTCACCTTTAAGGGATAGTTCAGAGTTTTGTACGAAGTTGTACGAAGTACTTATCCATAATTCGTGTATTACTTACAATAGACACCCCCTGTTCGGAGCAGCAGGATTACTGATGTAGGAAGCTAAGCAATGTACTGCTGTGGACAGGGTGGATTTTAGCCACCTAAAAAAGGGCTAACCACCTATTGTAGGTAATACACTCATTATGGGTAAGTACATCATACACCGCATTTAAGAAAAACTATCCCTTCAAATCCTCTTAAACTTACAAGTGAAATCAATTAAAACTCACAGTTGATTCTGTGTTTTTCTGTGTTTCAGCATTTCATCGGGCAGGTCATGTCCATAGAGAGCACAGACGCTCCAGGACCCGCAGGAGTGAGAATGACGCTGGCCAGAACTCCCATCAGGGCTGCAGGTCAGGACGTGGTGCGACTTGCCGCACAGGACCCCGAATACTTCAGCACCGTGTCTGTAAAAGACTGATGTCAACTGGTTATTTACAAGCTCTTTACAGCTTTATTTTATCTTGTGGACTTTATGGATGTACACCACCCAACTCAAAACATTCTGCTGACCAAACTGCAGCACAATAACATGTTTATTATGAACAGTTGTTTATTTCTAATAGCCAGTTCACCCCCAGTGCCTGTAGAAATGAAAGTGTTTTATTTGACTTTGGCAGCAAATGCAGACATGAGGTCACTTGATGTGCACAATCAGCACCTTGTTGTCTAATAGTCCACCGTCAATCCCCTCATACAAACACACACACACACACAGTGTAGTCTGTTTGGCCTCATGTCTTATTTCAGCATGTTTATTACACAGCACAACTGTTCAAATTCATGTATAATAAATAAATGAAACAATATGCGCATATCACATAAATGTTTTTCAAACAGAAGCAGCAGGAGTGCTTTAGAGTTTCTGAAAAATAATTAATAATTAGGGATCCTACATATTTAAAGAGCATTTTACCTCACAAAAATAAAATTGCATAAATAGTGATTTATATATTATATTATAATTTTTCCACCAAGAAACATCTAGCAGGCCAAATTGAACCAAACAGTGGGATGCCTTCATGATGTAAAAAAAAAAATAAATAAATAAATAAATATCTACCCTTTTTTTTTTTTACTAATTGCTGCATTGTTCAATTAAAGATACTTTATGTTTAAGATCTAAAATACTTCATAGATTACATTCTAATCAAAAAATAAGACTTCCTTTTGCCAGTCAAGCACCTGTCACCCATTAAAGATGGATATCCCTGGTATATTTTTTTATATTGTAAGAGCTTGGCTGAAAAAAATATTGAGAACCTCTGTCTTAGGTGTCTAAAATACATTTTGTTGCTGACCCTGGCCACAGCAGTACATTTCTTAGCTTCCTACACTGGTACTCCCGCTGCTTCTCTAAAATGGGATCATGTCGACCACCATCTACTGTAGAGAATACAATACAATCACACTTAAAAAGATCCAAACATCCCTTTAACATGAAAAGTAATCAAAGAATTTGATTTGCACAGTTATCCTCTTTATCTGTTTGCTTTTAGTCATTAATTCTTTATTCGTTTATATAACCTGCAAAGCAGCATGAACAGTGAGACTCTGAACAATCAATGTGGCATCATGGGAACTCAGACCTTATGTAACTGCAAAATAACAACCACTAATTTAATTTTAATATAAAAAAATCTCAAATCTTATTATGTCTAATAAAATTTAATGCTCGTGTCAAAGGCTGAAGCTCTTTGTGTTCGGCAGCTGCAGCACCCAGAAGGTCCATTTAGGACAGTTGTTAAAAGTATTTTCTCTTTAGTGTTTTTGGGTTACATAAGTCACTGCAGCACATTAACACACATGTTCCCTCAAGCGTGCAACATGCTGCACAGAGCCACTTCTTCCTCTTCTCCTCTACGCTCCTCTACACCCATTTCACTGGCTGGATGACCAAATCATTTCTGACAGGACGGGGCTTTTCATGCAGCTCTGCGAGCGTGCGTTGAGCCCGTTGAGCCCGTCAGACTGGGATGTTCACACTGCACAAAAGAGCAGGGACACACAGGAGCCTCTTCAGTACGACAGGCTGCCACTGTTTGTTCAGACTGGTGAGGGGCTTCACATGCTGTCCGAGCTGCTGCGGGCCGTCCATGAAGGTGAGGGTGAACGTGGGTTCTGCTTTTGGATCAACTCCCAGAGGACCTGTCAACTCCAAACTGTGAGACAGACTTTGTTTTACCTAAAAGCTGCTGGTGTCTTAGAAACTATTTGATTATTTAGTACAGAGTTAAAGTCATTTTTAACACATTTAAAAAGAAAACATTTAAATAATTCATAATTCATAATAATTTAAGCTTTTTAAGTTTTGGAAATGTTCAGGTTTCAATATTGAGATATTTTTCTCACAACTTTTCCTTGAGTGATGACACTGTTGTGTTCATTTGGCGTCTGTCTGTACAAACGTGATAAATATGAATGTAACTAAACACAGAGGGATAAAAACTGTATTTAATGATATCTTACTGGTTACAGTAGATTTAACATGTAACAAGGCTGAGACTAATTATTATTGTTATTTATCTGCGGATTATTTTCATGATTATTTGATTAATCCTTTAGTCTATAAAATATCAAAAATAGTGAAAAATGTTCATCACAATTTCCCAGAGCCCAAATTGACATCTTCAAAAAGCTGGAACAAATGTGTGACTTTTTTTTTTTTAATTTAACTTTTAATTAAGTAATTGATTAATCGACTAATTGTTGCAGCTCTACATGCAATGTCCAGGGGTGGAAAAACACTTGAATATTTAATCAGTACTGATTATAATATTAGTTGTAAAAGAAAAAGTGAGATGAGTTGCTGTTCTAACAGTAAATTACAAAACACAAAGTTCTATTTAATGTGGCTCAGTGTCTTCAGATTATCTGCAGATAAACTACAGGGAAATGTCCAAAATCTAGTCATTATATCTTTTATTTTTTAAGACCAGTTCCTCCCAGCGTGTCTCAGGGGTCATGAGATGATAAACAGGAGAGGCTAAAGGAAGAAATATATTTCTGCTGCAGAAAAGTATGTACATTATGTCTGAGTTTACCTCAACAACAAGATCCCTAAAGAATTAAAATAAACAATAGTGCTCAGTAAAACTCTTTGTGGTCAGATGCAATTTCTTTTCTCCAGGATGGCAAAGTCATGACCTGATGAGCACAAAGAGTTTTATTGAAATAGGCTTTGTCTGGTGTCTAATAAATGTATTTTTTTTTAAATGCAGATAAAACTGCACATTTTTCTTTTATTGTAACCAAACAAAACACACCCGTGCAATAATCCTGCTGTTTAATCAATATTTCAATATGTCACACCTGTCAGGTGGATAGATTATATTTGCAAAGGAGAAGTGCTCACTAACAGATTTTTTTTTACATTTTATTTTATTTGTTTATTTATTAACTCTGTTTATTAGTTTTCTCTTATCATTACAAATGACAAGGCCAAATAATTTTCCCCCTCCACCCTACTTTCTTGGACACTAACACAAAAACGAAACACTAACCATAACATCCAATTAACAAAAGGAGAACATATGAAATAAACCCACAAAAAACAGCCACAGAATCAAAATAAAGACACAAACATAAACAAAAAATAATGAATAAATGAATAAATAAATTAAGAAAAAAATATTAGGTCATACTCTTAATGGCATTCTTGTCTCAAAAGTGATTATAATATTTTATAAGACAGATATTTGACTTATATTGTGGTTTCTCTAGCGTGCATTTTTGAGGAATGTAATAAAAGGTTTCTAAATTTAAAAACACTTTTTGTCTTTTTCTCAATATGTAAGTTATCTTCTCTAATACCATATATGATTTTAACAAAAGTAGAAAGAATTCATTTGAGAGAAATAATCCTTTTGGTGCACAGAAGAATTCTCAGATTTTTTTTACTTCATCTCAGGAAAAATGGGAGCAAAAAAAAAACACCTTGTTCAAAAGCATTTTTCAAGGCAGGACATATAAGAATAGAGTACGTATTGAATTCCCTGCAGAACTTGTGATGACAGTTTTCTCGTCCCCTGCAGGAAGGTTGTTGGCTCGTCTGAGAAGCTCCAGCAGCAGAAATGATCATCAGACTCGGCAGACTCACGCCAGGATACTTCCGTCTCCTCCAGGTGGGTCACAACCACTGAGAGCACAAATGTTTTATTTCTTTCTTTATGTTTGGTCTGAACACGTGTGCATTGTATCACACAGAGAAACAGGTTGTACCTTTGCAATACAGACAAAAGGATTATAACTTATTCTGATCAAAGAGCACAATGGATCAATCCACTCAGTGAAAGGGAACGTTTGGATCAGTATTTAGTTTTTAATACTCGGTCTTTTCATAGATTTTTTTTCATAGATATACATTAAATAAAGGGAGGACAGAGATTGAGAACAACTAAATTAATATTTCACAAAGAGCTGGTGCAGCTCATCTCAGGAGGTTACGTTTTATGTAATCGGTACATTATATTACGTTATGTAATCTCTTCAGGCTCCATGAAAGAGAAATGTTATGAATATAGTGTGTGTGTTTGGGGAGCATGTGCTTCTGACTGACACAGTGTCTTTTCTGCTTCTACCATTAGAGGGTGCCAAAGTCTGAAATGTTAAATTCTACTTGTGACTTTAAAGGCTTGGTTAAAGATCATGAAAGCCACAGAAACATCCTGATGAGATGAGTCTGTGGTCGCTGAATTTACAAACAGAGATAACAGTATGTGGGGCCAGTTCTTGTAGTGAACTGACTGTCAACAGTGATGCACTGCTTTGTCACAAACTACAAATCTTCGTACACAGAACTAAACTAAAATTGACTTCAGGGATTTACGAGGAAAACACCAGTTTCAGACAAACAGGAGGAATTTGGATTTGAATATTCTCACTTGCAGACAAAAAAGGATATTATACAATAAGTTTACTTTATAATTTACTTTTCATTAAAGTAACTAAATGCAGAATTTTAATTTATTTCCAACTTAAGTGCTGTCTTAATTATTAGCTTGAACAAGACTAAGGCTGCAGTCGTGCGAGCAGCTCTGTGAGCCTGTACTTCAGCACAGTGATGCTTTGAGGAAAATGCAAATCTCAACAAGCTAACATGCTAACTGACAATGCTGACACCTAGTGATGTTTAGCAGGTATAATGTTTACCATTTTAGTTTTGCTTGTTAACATGCTAAAATCTTACTTAAAGGATCGGTGTATAGAATTTAGTGCAGGGGTCTCAAACTTTCAGCTCTTTTCCTTCCCTCCAGCCAAAAATATAATAAAAAATATAATATAATCCCATCCCCCAAATTACTTTTTAAATTATTTTTTCTATTTATTTCATAACAATTTAAACTACCCTTCTGTTGAATGCAATTGAAATAACGCAATTCTATTTAAAAAATGTAATGTTATGTATATATTATGTTTTTCTAAAGGATTGAATTTCACAATTCACTGATATTTTCTGTCTGTTTTCTCTATCAGCAAGCACAGTGGCAGAGCGACTTAGCAAGTTATCAAGTGACATTTATGATCAGTCACATGGCAAAGCTGGAGTTTTCATCAAGCAACAACAAAACCAACACTGCTCAGTTAACCATTTTCAGGCTTAAGAGTTGCTGAGTTTGTGTCTAATTCATGGCCAACTAATGTATAAATGTATACTAATGTATAAATGTATAGAAATGCTTTCTTGCAGGACTTGGACATGGAGGTGCTCCCCTATAAAACAATACCATCAGTGGCCTCAACCCAATATGAGTTTGAGACCCCTGATTTAGTGGCATGAACTGAACACTGCTCACCTCACCCTCCCCTTCCAAGCGTGTAGGAGAGCCTACAGTGGCCGCGAAACTCACACAAAACGCACAAGTCCATATCTAGAACCAGTGTTTGGTTTGTCCGTTCTGAGCTACCGTAGAAACATGGTGGTGCAACACAGCCAACTCCACTGAAGAAGACCTGCACCTCTGTATATTTGTTATTTCCTGCCAATAGATCCGTCTAAACCTGACACACTGGACCATTAACATAAAGTACAGCTGAGGCTGATGGGAAGTCTTTAGTTTTGCAATGACCAAAGTATTGGGAAAATAAAAATTTTGAAGTCTGATTGTATGGAGGCTCAACACGAAAATGACCTTACTGCTCACCTGATTTATGAGCTTAGTAAACATTTTCTTAATGAGTTTCAAGTCTTCTATTCAACATGATGTTCATTTTGTAAATTATGGTTCCATTTAGAGTAAAATAGAAGATAAAGTAGGATATGCTTTAGGGTGGAGCTACCGTCTGATTGACGCAGGGTTTAAAAAACTCAGATCAAACTGTCAAACTGGACAATGCTGATCAAATGGATCAAGATGCTGTTACTACATTCCTTATTTCTAGTTAAATATGTTTCAAAACATATTTATTACTGTACTCTTCAGTTGTAATACGAGAAAGAGAAAAAACAAGATGGCGACCCCCATAATGCCCTCAAACCAATGGGTGACGTCACGGTGGCTCCATCCACTGAAACGTGTCCTGTCGATGTTGCCGACCAACGCAGTCACAGCAGGTGTGACGAAGAAAAAAAAGGCCAAACCTGCACGTCCACAAATCAGAAGACTTTTAAAGCTTCCATGATCATATAAAAATTATACACAATGTGACTTTAATGTGAAACAAGTTTCATAAAACTTGTAACTGCCCTTTAATGTGACTCTGTCTGTCTTCATCTGTCTCTCTGTCCATCCTGTCTGCAGAGGCAGGTCTCAGGGGAGGTCCGGATGCAGCCACAGAGCAGTCTCATCGATCCCATCGCCATGACGATGGCCACAGTGGGGACGGGAGTGTCTCTGTACAGCACCAGGCAGATGGCAGAGAGGGTCCACCTGAAGCATCCGAACGCCTGAGATCATCAGAGAGAGGGACAGTCGGAGTCCGCCGCCTGTCAGAGCAGCTCTGTGGGCGGGTCATGTGACAGAACGGTGTTTGTGTACGTCGTGGAAGGTTTGTGATGGATGGAGGAGGTCGACAGAGTTAATTAAAGTGTGTGTGTGTGTGTGTGTGGTGCTGCTTGAAGGAAAATCTAAGTGTCTCAGGAGGAAAATGTGAGTCACTGTTCGTCCCAGCAGGAAGATTTGTCATTTGTTCCAACTATTTACACTTTCTTCACACAGCAATAGTCAGCCGTTAGTTTGACCACTCTGCAGTTTTTGTACAAGTTTCCTTTAAGAAGACTGCATATTTCACCAGTTATTGCACTTTAATGCAATAAATGAGCATATCATCTGTCAACAAGGATCTCAGGATTATAGTTTGACCTGTTTATGAAGGACCACAACTGCCAAAATCAATAATAAATAAATAAATTACACAATAATCAGAATTATGCGCCAATTAATGCATCAAAAATAATATTAAAAATATTGTCAGCATAATTAATTTATAAAATGTGACATAGATATTTTTGTTTTAATTTGCTTCTGTGTTCCATTAATGTTCCTCCTATTCATTAAATTCCATTTTATCAATTAATTTATTGATTTTGCATTAAGAAATGTAAAAAGAAAACAGAGGAAGAAATACATTTGGGTAAATAAATGAGAGGGTAAGTGCAAAAGGGAATAATACAGAAATAAATGCATAAATAAATGAATTAAAGTTGATAAACCGATAATTAAAATGGAAATAAGATGAGTAAAGTAAATAAATAGGGGGGTTAATAAAAATGTAAACAAATACAGAAAAAATTGAATCAGCTATATCAATTTATGTCACACTACATTTATTTTTAATGTTATAATTGGTGCCTTTAATGGTATATTAATCTATTTAAATCCTGTATTTTAAAGTTTTAAAGTAGTAAAACAGTAGTAAAAACGTTTTAAATAAGAAATAACAACAGAAAATCTAATAATAATTAAATAAATTGATGAAGGGAATTATTTCATCATACCAGCTTATCGTATTTATTCATATTAGACACAAATATGCACTTTTCCTTCAGAATAAGTCAGCTCAGTCATTATTTTGTTGCATGTTAGTACCTTAATGTTTTGAATTTAGATTGTAAATCTTAGAGCAGCATCACACTCTTTCAGCATTTATTATTTATGAAGCAGACTATAAGCAGCTCTAGAAAAAGCTGTTTTCATCAGGGCATCTGCAGTTTGCTAAATTAAAATTTCAGTTTGTAATAAATAAAACGTCTGTAAATGTAAAATACCACTAAACGATGACAACAAAAGATTTACTTTGTATTGTAACTAATTGGTAAATTTATGTAATTCTCAAATAAATATGTTCACAGTTTTGACATCCACTGATGTTTTCAAGGTGTTTTGTGTGACATTAAAACGTCTCTGCGGCTCTCAGGAATCATCGATGTGGAAAAGTTTTGTGGGAAAATTGTCGGGCGGCTGCACAAACTGTATGGAGCGACTGATGTGGATGAAACTAAGGCAGGGGAAGTGATTCTGTGAAATAAACAAGCTGCTGAGGTGAAAGTCAACATGTTCTTTAACATCAAATAGCTGCATTTCCAGATGAGATGTTTTTCTGTTTCACACGAAATTTGTCAGCATGTATACTCGTGTTTTTATGTTAGGTTTTCCCTCAGAGACACAGTTTGATGGTTAAAGCTTTGTTTAAGGGTAACATAACCATAATAACAGTGTGGAGGATTTGGTGCCATCTGATGGTGAACTTGTAGATTGCAACCAACAAAACACCGCTCGCCTCACCCTCCCTTTCCGAGTGTGGAGAAATGTCCGTAAAACTCACAAAAAAACATGAAAGGCCCTCTTTAGAGCCAGTGTTTGGACTCCATAAAAGATGACCTGCACCCTCTGTAGGGAACAAAAACACAACAATTCTTATTTTCAGGCAATATACACAAATGAAAACATGCTAAACATGTTTGCTTGTGAATGTCATATTCCATTTCTGCCATTTAAGAATATATAGATTGATAATATTGAAATCCCTGTAAATTAAAGTGTAAAAATACCCTAATAATTATTAGTACTGATAATAAGTATTAACATCAAAATATATGGAAAGTAGCAAAAGTAGAAGTACTTATTATGCAGAATGGTCCATTTCAGAATCATATATATTATTATTGAATTATAATTAGTGATGCATTCATGCATTCAGCACTTTAAGCTCAGTAGGATTTGTCCAAGCTGTTCCTGAATGCATCAGGATGGCAAATACCAGCATTGTGAGTTGGTCAAGTGTCCAAAGCACAAAACAAATGAGCAAATAAGGAAACACAGGCAGAGGGCAGAGTCTCTGCAGATACAACCACCACCACACACTTCTAATGGGTCATAAGTGATGATTTAAAGGTAGATTACACCTTTAATGTTGCAGCTGGTGAAGGTGACTGATGACTTTATATACTACTGTGTAACTTAATTAATTAATGTTAATTAAAATGTAAAAATATATTTGTTGGTTAATGTTTTGTATTAATAATATGAATCTGCAAAGTAACTTGTAACTAAAGTTATAAAATAATTGTAGTGGAGTACAAGTATAAAGCAGCATAAAACAGGAAATACTCAAGTAAAATACAAGTATTATAAAATTTTACTTAGTTACATTCTACCACTGATGGTAAAGTACACTTCACAGGAGCTATTCTTCATGAGTACTTTTACTCTTGATGCTGTATTTTTCTAGCACAGTCATACGTCTATACATTTGCTAATGTATGTAACATGTAGGGGTTTTTACTTGTAATGAAGTATTTTAAAAGTGTAGTATTGTTACTTTAAAATAAATCTTAAAAATAAAATATGACATATTTCTGTGGTGATTTATTTTTTTATTGATTATTTATGTTTACAAATCGTCAGAGCTGAGAAAGAAAAGAAAGCCTCAGCTCACCGGTTCTGGATCAATATTCGCTTACAGCAGCTCATATGAAACAAAAAATATGGCCTGTATCAAAGAAGAGAAAGAAAAAGAGGGGAAAAATAAATATATCCTGATTCTCCTCTTTCTGTTCTCGCTTCATGCCCGCAGTGGTGTCAAAGACTTCACTTTACACTGTGCAACACTGAAGGTGTTTGATGAATCATGATAAGAGGAGCCTGTTTAACCAGTGAGGATCCATCTGTGTGAATCTGCTCTTCAGTCGTGGATCGTTTGATTTCTTTTATGAGGAGCAGACTCAATTATTGGCTGGAAATCTGTGCCTCTTATTTATAAAGTTTTATGAGTTTTGAATCCCACTTTAACATAATTATATGCACCAGCACGATGTCACTCTGATGTCCTAACATTTGAATTTGTCAGATAAAGTAGAATAAATTGTTATTTGAAGTAGCTTCCAGAGAGAAGATTAGTTCAGAAAAACAAATGATTCACTCGTCCTCTTACTCTCTGTCTGCCTCCAGCAGAGCAGAATTAGCTAAATCAACAACAGTGGCTGGTTCCCACAACGTCAGACCTCCTCTTCTGGCTGCCGTCTGGTCGACAGAGGCCGATGAAAACATACATCTAGAGGCTGTTTGTTTTTGACTGGGCTGTAAAAATCTGAAAAATATGTAGCAAAGAGGCTGTTATGGAACATCAGCAGCAGCGGTCAGCAGGTTGTTAATGCGACACAGAAAACATCAAACAGACTGACCAAAGTCTTTATAGACGTACAAGCTGTTCCCTGTGTCATGATGCTGGCATAAAATGTCAAAATACTTATTTTTCCCTCGGCTTGTGGTGCTATTTATCCGTCTAGATAGTTTTGGTGTGAGTTGCAGGGTTTTGGAGATAACAGCTGTAGAGAAAATACATTTGAAAAACTCAACAGCAGTGTCTCTTTCCAGAAATCATGACCTGGTTACTCAGGATAATCCACAGACCTTACTGTGAACAGTTGCATGTAGGAACTACTTTCTTTCTAGTAGATCCTAAAGTGGTTCTGGTAGATTCTGCTGCAGAAAGAAAGTGGTTCTTCGAGCTCCCGGAGCTGAGTGCCATCTAGTTCCATCATACTGGAGAGAAGGCAGAGGTCTCTACGGCCCGACATCTCCAAAACTCTGCAACTCACACCAAAACTGTCTAGATGTATAAATATTGCTCCAGGCAGGAGGAAAAGCATGTACTTTTCATTTTGGGGTGAACTGCACCTTTCAATATTTGAAAAGAAAAACATCTTGTATACCCCTTAAAATCAAGAAGGCCTCACAATGCTGTGAAGTTTTAGTGACCCCTACTGGGATCTGGACCGCAGGTTGGGAAGCAGATTGCATCATTATTGTAAATTGCTCATTTTATGAACTTGAACTTGAAACTTGTTTTACCCGAAAAATAAAGAATTACATGTTTCCGTCCCCTCTGAAATGTAGTTAAGTAATATAAATAGAAATATTCAAGAACAAGTAATTGTGTTTAAAGCTACTACAGGGGACTATCATATTGTGTTGATTATGGAGGCCCCTGAGGGCATAAGTGGTGTTTACACCGAAATAACCACAAATATAACTTAAAAAATTAAATTATTTAAGCAAAAATCTCCTCTTGCTTCTTTTTAACTGGCCAACATACTCCTCACTGTAACTTTGTCTGAAAAAATGTAAACACGAGCTCATTTCATCTGATTTCCAGTTAAAAACTCTTTGTAGTGGGTTTAAGTACATAATTAGAGTAAATACACTGTGATCCTTTCCACCACAGATGTTCAGTTACTGTGGAAGATCTGCCTGGTGGTGGTTGTAGTCCTCCTCTCCAGCAGAGGTCACTTCCTCTCTGTCTGAACTGCGAATTATCTGCATGTTAAAGAGAAAAAGAGCTCAGTGAGACAGATTTCTCTCTCATGGATGTTGCTACCTGATGCGTGAAGTTGCCAGAGTTACACTAGAGGAGAAAACAGCAAATCTGGAGGAAAAACAACGAACCGTCGGGCTGTAAATCATCTGAGCAGGCGAGTAAGAAGAGTCGTGATGTTTGTTTAAAATCACCACTGATGACAGCAGCTTGTTTGTTTGAAACATAAACCACCGTTTGTTCTTCTAAAACCATGCGTAATTTTAAGATGCAAGTGGAGTTCGTGCGTAAAAGTGCGCGCTTCCCCGTGGCGCACCACGCTCGCTTCCCTCCTCATCTTCATCTTCATCGGATCTAGAGCTGAACAGCAGCGGCAGCAGGAGCAGCAGCTGAGCCGTCAAACCGTGTGAAAATGGCTGTGCTCCGTCCCGCTCTGATCGCCTCTCTGTGCGTTTTGTTGCTCCTTTTCGTCGCTGCTGCCTCCGCGAGTCGTGATGCTGCTGCGGGAGGCAACAACGAGACGAGGACAGGTCCAGACCTGGTGACTGATGAAGACTCCCATCATCATCCGAATAACTCCACCGCGCATAAAAAGGCTTTCCCCGTCCTCTCCTTCAACTACGACCACGTCAGGAAACCCTTTGAGATCTCTCTGTGGATCCTCCTGGCCCTGCTCATGAAACTTGGTGAGTGACGCACGACTCAAATTAAAATGAATAATACTCCCACCTCCAACATTAGTGAGGGGCTGGGTCATCAGAAAATGAAAGGTGCTGAATAGGGGGGCTTCTAAACTGCACCTTATGGGCTTTTCCAATTGGTTTACAGTTTCCTTTGGCTCTTAAAGTTTGTAAAAGGGCTCAAGTTTATTTAAAATGTTGTGCAGCTCAACAGAAAAGGGGAGAGAAGAGGAAGAGAAACAGATACAAACACTAACAGTGACTGAGATATAAATAAATGATCACTGAGAATGTTCGACTAAATATAGACGCAGCTGCTGAGCATGAAAAGCATTAAATAAACTCAGCTTGGCTTGATATAGCAGGTTTTATATACACACACAGACCTGCATATAAATACATTGTA
This sequence comes from Lutjanus argentimaculatus, assembly GCA_034769285.1. Taxonomy (NCBI): domain Eukaryota; kingdom Metazoa; phylum Chordata; class Actinopteri; order Lutjaniformes; family Lutjanidae; genus Lutjanus; species Lutjanus argentimaculatus. The sequence continues at coordinate 28,820,989 of JAWZSL010000008.1, forward strand.
CATTGTATAAATACATTTCTCTAAAATAACATCATAAATTCTTATACTTATAGAATATGATTACCTCTGTGATACATCATCTTTTCTTTTAACAGCACTCAGTCAGTGTTTGTGAACTGAGGACACTGATTGTTGAGGTTTTGAAAGTGAAATCATTTCTCATTCTTGTTTGATATACGACTTCAGGTGCTCAACAGTCCCGTTTGGTGTCTGTTGTTGTATTTTGTGCTTTATAAAGCTCCACACATTTTCAATAGGAGACAGGTCTGGACTGCAGGCAGGTCAGTCTGGTACCTGAACTCTTTTACTATGAAGCCACATTGTTTGAACATGTGCAGAATGTCTTGACAGTGTCTTGCTGCAATAAGCAGGGACGTCTCCGAAAAAAGTCGCCGTCTGGATGGCAGCATATGTTGCTCCAAAACCTGTTTGTACCTTTAGGCGTTAATGGAGCCTTCACAGATGCAACAGTTACCCATGATGCCATGGGCACTGACACACCCCCATACCATCACAGCTGCTGGCTTTTGAAGTTAGTGCTGGTAACAATCTGGATGGTCCTTTTCCTCTTTAGCCTGGAAGACACAACATCCATGATTTGTGAAAACAATCTGAAATGTGGACTCATCAGACCACAGCACATGTTTCCACTTCCTGTCAGTCCATCTCAGATGAGTTCAGGTCCAGAGAAGTCTGCAGTGTTTCTGGATGTTGTTGATATCTGTCTTTCTTTTTGCATCTTAGAGTCTTAACTTGCATTTGTAGATGCAGCAACAAACTGTGTTTACTGACGACAGTTTTCCAAAGTGTTCCTGAGCCCCTGTAGTTTCCTTTACACAATGATGTGGGTGTTTAATGCAGTTTTTAATGCAGTACTGTCTTGGGTGCCAAAAGTCACAGGCATTCAGTGCTGGTTTTCAGTCTTGCCCCTTGCGTGCAGAGATTTCTCCAGATTCTCTGGACCTTTTAATGATATTATGGATTGCAGATGGTGAAATCTCTTGTTGGACTATTTGCCCACATAGTTTTTTACAAAGTGGTGAATTCACACCATCCATGCTTGTGAATGACTGAGCCTTTTGAGGACGCCTCTTTAAATTAACCTGTTCACATCTGGAATGTTCCAAACAGGTGTTTTTGAGTATTTCACAACCTTCTGTTGCTCCTTTTCCAACTTTTTTTGAAACGTGCTTCAGGCATCAAATTCAGAATGAGTGTATATTTACAAAAAACAATAAAGTTTATCAGTTAGAACATTAGATATGCTGTGTTTGTACTGTATTCAACTGAATAGTTTGAAAAAGTTTAAGCAAATCATTGCACTCTGTTTTTATCCACATTTTACACAAGGTCACACTTTTTTTTTTTTTTTTTTTTTTTTGGAATTGCTGGTGTACATACGTATGCAAAAATAGTAAATCTGCTCCGGTTAGATAGACTTAATTTATCAAATATAAAAAGACTGATTGTTGCAATACCATTTTTTTCTTTCCCAATACGATTATGACACCTGGACTTAGCATAAAGGCTGATTCTGAGTACTAATTCGATACTAGTGCATTAAAAAAATCTACTTTTTGCTTATCCTTCCATCTAATTTCCTAATTTGTCATTTTGGATCTTAAGAGGACAGGTCAGCTTTTAAATTTTAAATATTTACAAAATTATACCGCACCAATCGTTTTATGTAGGTGCTTGTGGATTTAGCTACTTTCCAGTGATTGATTTTTTTTTTTTACCTGCCACCAGAAGGGCCTGCAGCAGTTTTGTATCCCTCCTCTGTTTAAAAAAGACCCCCACAGTTGTCAAAGTAAAACCAAGCACACGTCTTTTGTCAAGATCCAATAAGCTGCAACAATCAGATTCAGTTAAAATACAAACACAACAGTCAAAAGTAATCAAAAGTACAGAAGAACAATAACATTTTAGTCTGCTTTTGCATATATAAAGCAATCTAAGACCATAACAAAACAAAAGCTGCTTCACCAACATTTGATTAAAACCATAAACCAGAAGGCCGGATGATCTAAGAGGTTCATATTGGATAATCAGGTCAGAGAAATACTCCAGGCTGTGTGCAGCTTTACAGACCAACAGTAAAATTGGTGTAATTTGTTCTTTCTTGTTAGGACTCTGGTTGCTGCAGTTTATATTAACTGAAGTGAGCCTACAGTCATTTTAAACACTGTAATAGTCCAACTATCAAAAGACAAATGCATTTTTTTTCTTTCTTTTTTTTTTTTTTGTGGTCATGAGAGCTTTTAAACACTCAACACTGAGCCAAAATCCCCCAAACATTCGCTGAAGAATGAGTGAAATTATTAATGAGTAGATTAATGTTTGAGTTGTGGACAGAGATGATTGAAATCTTCCAGTTTCACCGCCGCTGAAAGGTTGAATCTTCGCTCTGCGGGCTGCAACAGAGACTTAATGGCGTTTCCACAGGCTTTGCTCCTGTAACGATCCTGAGCGTCTGTCTGTCTGCAGTCAAAGCAAATGTTCAGAGGATCAGAGTTTAAATTCAGCCTCGGCAAAGCGTTCGGACTAATTAGAAGGGTTAAGTGTATCTCTGAATATGATATGTCGTCTCGTGACTTTGACCTTTAGCTTCCACACAACTGCTCTCCTCGTATGTTGAGAGGCTGAAGTCTCGACGCTACAGGAAACTTTTGACTTCAAAAAACTTTTTCTTATGGTGGTTTAACCTACATTTTTGTCGACTTCATTTTATCTTTTGGAGAATTTAGGCAGAGTATTTTGAGTTTTTTGAGTCATTTTGTAAGAGAAAATGTAAATTCTTTGATTTCAGCTTCTTAAATGTGAATATTTTTTTTGTTTCTTTCCTCCTTTATGACAGTAAAACTGAACATCTTTTGGTTGTAGACAAAACAAAACATTTTCTCTTTAATATCATCTTTATTCTTTTTAATAAACTTATTTATATTGACATTATAATCATTTTAATCTTGTCTTTCCTCAGTTTGACCTAGTTGTGTTGGCCCTCTGTTGTTATTCTGGTGCTATATGAATAAAGTTATTTTTATTTTAAGGACGTCATCTTGGACTTTATGAAGTAGTAATCAACATTTTTCACAGTTTTCTGACATTTTCTGGACCAAAGAACTAATTGATCAATCGAAAAAATAATCAACAGCCTAAATCTTTGATCAGCCACCAATTAAACTCTGTAACAATCTGAGAGAATTTAAGAAAATCATATTTTATTTATTTATTTAATTATTTTGTGTGAGTTTTATCGCTGCATTTGTTTCATACAACACATTATAGAGCCACACTCACCAATATGCACTGATATTGGCTTATTGCAGGTAAATCTGTGTACAGTATATGTCGACTTATACGTTGGAGGAAATTTCAGAGCAGAAATCCAAAAGACCTGTTTGAGTTTATTTAAAAATAGTATTTCCGTCACAAACTTTGCCCTCCAGAGAACATTGAGACATTTATTTTTTAAATATAAAATGTCCTGCTTAGTACATATATTAACTGCAGTTCTTTAAAAAACAAATATAAGAGATACTTATGAAAAATTCTTGTATGTTGTGCCAAAAAAGAGAGAAGAAACTTCAGAACATTTCATAACTCTAAATACTGATATCAGTATCTCTTTGGGACTCTTAGTCATTTTTTTATGGACATTTATGACTTTATGCTCAAGAACCTGTCGTGGTTGCGGTGATTCACAGTTTTTGTAAAAACCTGCTAGAGCCCAACAGATATGACTGATCTGATACAGATTTAAGAGGGGAAAGATACACAGGTAACAGATATGTTGGTTGATGTAGTGAATTTTTGAGCTGTAAAGAAAATGGACCTTTTTCTATGTGGATTGTGCACAGATTTAGCACAGATACTTTTAAATAATTTAACATATACATTGTCAACCAACTGTAGAAATGAACACTGAGAAACAAAATAATACATGAAAATAAAATGAATATCAAAACTAACATCACCCCTTGCATTTTTTTTTCCATTATTTGTTCTTTAAAAATTAAAAAAGGCCGCTCAACCAAACTCCACTGGCAAAATTAGTAATTTTACCTCACAGAACAGGAATGTTGTCGATCTACTGCTGCCTCGATCTGTCAGGTTGTTTGTGGTTCTGTGTGACTTCAGAGTTTTAAAGTTTATTTCAGGTTCACCAAAGTCACACAATTACGCAATCAAACTAACCGATCAAGGCAGCGGAGGACCAACAGCTCCTCTATTCTGCGAGGTAAAATTACTGATTTTGCCAGTGGAGTTTGGTTGAGTGACAGAGAGCTACATTTGGCTCATATAACGCTGGTTTCCTGACAGAAACGGCTGTCTGACAGCAAAGTAAAGCAGCTAAAATATTCTAAATATACTGTACCTTTAAAGTGACATTGCTTTTTTTAGGTAGACCTTTTATGAGTGGCTAAAATATGTTTTGGTTCTGACCCTGTGCTGCTTCTCAACTACTCGACTATGAAGAAGAACCGCATACAACCTCTCTTCAAATAATCCAAACTATCCCTTTAATTACTGTTGTGCTTCTCTTTTCTCTCTTATCTGTTGTTGTCGGCCTGTAAAACACACCGGACAACATTTGTCATGAACAGTTGTCACACAAATAAACCAGAACTACAGTAGAAAGTCTCAGAAACATGAAATATTACAGAGGACATGACCTCTGCATCCTCAGTGTGGCTACAGCTCAACTACAGTGATTTTTATTTCCTCTACAGGACAATTTAAGTATGGATAATTATGCATTTTACCTTTTTGTTAAATTGTACTACCCACCATGCAGTCATGATTGTGATTCCTGCGGTTTTGCCGTTGGCTGAGTAAGCAGAACGAAGCCATCTGGCATCTTATCTGTCCGTCCAGCTGTTGTCTCCGAGGGCCGGTCCGACTTCCTGTCCTAATGCACTGCTCGATAACAAAGATCTCAGTGTGCCGAGTCAGAGATGAGAGGAGGGGGCGAGGACGGCTGCACACAAGACCACTGACTGCAGAAAACGCCTGGACCTCCACATCACATGACACACAGAGACTGAATGTCAACGCCTCATTCAGCTGAGAGACAAACGAGCCAAGTATGACACTAAAAGACTTGCTACAGTGTCCTGCTCAGCGTGGAGCTACTGCGTCAGCCTCCATCCTTTAAAATTCAGCCATTAAATGCACAAGTCACTGACATGTTAGAATAAATGACTTGTCGTTGATAATTAACTGACTAGATGAGCGAATGCCACAACAACACAAGTGAAAGTAAATGTAAAGGAAAGTTTGCAACTAGAGAAGGAGAAAGACAAAAGGAAGCAAAGACGGAAAAAGACAAAGAAATATATGTTTGTGTGTGCAAGAATTAATAATGCTAAAACAAACTCTTCCTGCAAGAGTCACCTGAAATCTAAACCTAAACAGATCTGTTTTTTTTTTTTTTTCTATTTTATTTTTTTGGTTTTGCTGTTTTGTTTGTTATTGTTGTTGTGTCCTTTAATGCTAATAAAGGGAGAGAAAAAATAAAGAAAAAATAACTAAATATATTCTTGATAATATTTTGATCAAAATTATTATTTCAGTTCCAGTTAAGTGGGTTTAATTAATATTTTTATAATAATAATATGAAAATGATGTGTGAAAAGAATGAAACAATGTGAACAGAGTCACTCTTAGTGATGAACCTACAGCATCTCGGCTTTACTGAGATTTATAGTGAGTTTATATGTGCAGAACTATTGTTTTCGTCCACCGTCACTGCTCTCATAGCATCGTTGTCAGACGCAGCATGCAGCTGTTTCAATGAAATACTTGTAAAAAACTCACCTGCTCAGCACCAAACAGCCGACAGACACGGTTAGAGACCAGTCGGTGAACGCAGAGCAGCATTCAGCGGCTAAAGACCCAGAAATTTCCGTCAGGAGTTGGTGGAGACCCAAAACAGAGCTAAAAGAGAGTAAATGCTGCGCTTCTCTCGCTGCAGGTTTCCACATTATTCCCAGAGTGTCACACGTCGTCCCAGAGAGCTGTCTGCTGATCGTCGTCGGCCTGCTGGTGGGCGGCATCATCCAGGCCATCGGAGAGGAGCCCCCCATCCTCGACTCGAAGCTCTTCTTCCTCTACCTGCTGCCTCCCATCATCCTCGATGCCGGCTACTTCCTGCCCATCCGGGCCTTCTCGGAGAACCTGGGCACCATCCTGGTGTTCGCCGTGGTGGGGACCCTGTGGAACGCCTTCTTCGTGGGCGGGATGATGTACGCCGTGTGTCAGATCGAAGCGGCCCGGCTGGGCAGCGTGGACCTGCTCTCCTGCCTGCTGTTCGGCTCCATCATCTCGGCCGTGGACCCCGTGGCCGTCCTGGCCGTGTTCGAGGAGATCCACATCAACGAGCTGCTGCACATCCTCGTGTTCGGGGAGTCGCTCCTCAACGACGCCGTCACTGTGGTGAGTCAAGCAAGTACATTTACGTAAGTAATGTGTTTAAGTACAAGTACTTTACCAGAGTATTTCCATCTTCTTCTACTTTACACTTTTGCACAAGGTCAGAATGTGTAAAGATTTGCAGGATTTATTGGGTGAAAATGGCAAAAAATAATATTCAAGCATGTTTTCATTAGTGTATAATCACCTGAAAGTAAGAACTGTTACTTTAGAATGAGTCGCTTATATCTACAGACGGTGCAGGTCATCTTACATGGATTCCGCCATGTTTCTACAGTAGCCCAGAGCGGACAAACCTAACATTAGTTTTAGATGTGGCCTTTCATCGTTAGTGTAAGATTAACAACCACTGTAGGCTCATGGCAGGGGAGGGTAAACAAGGTAGCTGCAATCTGCAAGCTCACCACTAGATGCTATTAAATCCTTCACACTGGTCCTTTAAGCCCCTTTTACACTGAACAAAAAAACACAAACGTCTGTTTTTTCTTTTCAGTGGTGAAGGGTACAATCAGTTTTCATTCTCAGGTCAAATTCTTCTGTAGTATCACAGGTGTTAATCAGCTCAGCTCACGCATACGTCTGCAGCGAACTTCTGCAACTTCTCAGCCACAAAATAAATCCGTCTCTGTTCAAGCAGCTCCAAATTAGGCGGCGTTGAGTGTGAAAGAGAGACTGAAGTAAAAGATGTAAAGAAGATCTGTTGTTTACCGACCCTGTTATCTGACGATCAAATGTGACACGTCAGGAAGAAAAAAACACAAATGCAAATTCATCTTCTGGTGATGGGAAGGGAGTCAAATGTCTATTTTTTAGCAAGTTTACCCACATATACATGCTAATTCTGATATATGTTGATCAGTGTTTCCCAAATCCTAAATCATAAAGTTTAAACAGATTAATTCACAGGTGTCTTTCATAAGAAAGAAGGAAAGAAAGAAATCCATCTAGCTGCAAGTTTTTAGCTCAAATGAAGACAAATATTTTATAATGGGGGAATTTTGACTGGACTTGGATTCTTTTTCCCGAGAGTATAATAGAAGATGTGTTCTTCAGACAATAACCGGAGAGTCAAAAGTTCAGTTTGATTTCCAGCTCTGTCCTTATTTGGATCTTCGCTTGATGACAGTTTCTATTTTGAGTCCTGTTTATGTTCCTGTTGATCCCATTTCTCCATGTTTCTTTTACAACCAGCAGAACAACCGATGCTACAACCCCAGTTCCAAAAAAGGGACATTGTGTCTAATGTCTAATGTTCAAACTGATAAACTTTATTGTTTTTTTTTTTCTAAATATACTCTCATTCTGAAGTTGATGCCTGCTCACGTTCCAAAAAGGTTGGAATAGGAGCAACAGTTTAAGAACGTTTCTCAACACAAATCTGCAGAAACTTAGTGATTCCACAATCAAAAAAGACTAGAAACTAACAATGAATGCCTGTGACCTTTGACCCCTCAGGAGGCACTGCATTTAAAATGGCATTAAAAAAATATTCAAAGTATTTTTTAGGCTTTTGTGCCTTTTATTGTGATAGGACAGCTGTAGAGAAGACAGGAAAGGGGGACAGAGAGAGCGAGGGGGCGACATGTAGCAAAGGTACGCAGGCTGGAGACAGACCCAGTCCACCACAGAGGACCCACAGCCTCAGTACACAGACCACAGGCGCTACCACCTGAGCTACAGCTGGACCCCCTGCAAGTGATTCTGTTTCAGCTGACATTGTATTGGTGGCAGGTGTTTGGTCTTGTGGCTCTTTAATCTCGTTTCTTTTTTCACTGTCCATTAAGTGTAATTGCCTTTCAGGTAAATGGTATGCACCATTAAAGAATCACAGAAAAAGTCTCCTTGATCTGCATCTTGACCCAGATTTTTGAGATGTCCTGCTCGTAAACAAACAACATGACCTCCTTTACATTTAAAATCCTGGAAGCCATAAAACTCATTTCACCTTGAATAAAACACAAAACCTACAATAAAAGACTCAGGACGTGTGTTTCTCTCTGTGCAGGTTCTGTATCATCTCTTCGAGGAGTTTTCCCACGCGGGGACTGTGACTGTGGTGGACGCCGTCCTCGGTGTCGTCTGTTTCTTTGTGGTCTCGCTGGGAGGCATCATGGTGGGAGCCGTCTACGGCATCCTGGGCGCCTTCACCTCCCGCTTCACGTCGCACACCCGGGTCATCGAGCCCCTGTTTGTGTTCCTCTACAGCTACATGGCGTACCTGTCCGCTGAGGTCTTCCACCTGTCGGGCATCATGTCGTAAGTCCAAGTCTTTACTTATTCTATATCAAGAGCCACCATGAATTATTCACCACAGTCCAGAAAAGAGGATTCTGTGAAAAGGGTTTTCTTTGCTCCTTCTTTTGGGGAGGAGATAGAAGCAGGAAAAAGTAAAGTAATGTTTATGGTTTATAAATTCTAGTGAAGTGAATATTGGTCTTTTCTTTTAAATTTTAAGAGCTCGATAATGTTTTGTAACATCTGGAAAATGCCCTTATTGACAAAGAGAGAAGAATAAATCAATACCATACTTTTATCCATACATTAAAGCTACAGCCAGTTAGCTTAGCTTAGCATAAAGACTGGAAGCAGAAGGAAACAGCTAGCCTGACTTTTCCCAGCGCCCTTTAACCCCTTACATTAAAATGTTTTTTCCCATGATCGGATTGTAATCGGATAGTTCCTGACCACATGAAAGTTCAGGTGTGAGTTCACCTAAAAGGCACTGAGGACTGATTGTGATCTGATTGGCCAAATCTCCTCCGGAGGTCGTCAAAGACACACCGTGACCACGGTAACAACAAGCAGGGGTGGAAGTAACTAATCACAAATACTCAAATTACTGTAATTAAGTAGTTTTTTGGGGTTACTTGTACTTTTACGAGTAGATTTTCAAGTCTGTACTTTTACTTGTACTTAAGTATTCATTTCACCATGTAATCTACTTAGTTACTTTGAAAATCATAGTTGAGCACTGAGTACAGTTTGAATCAATTTCCAGTAACTCCTGTGTTCTTCAGTCAGTGGTGAGAAGTCGTGCATGCATGAGTGTGATGTGATGCAAAGATGTCAGATGGCTGCGAACACAAAACAACGACGCGCAGGAGAGAACGGAGGAGAGACTCTCAGACAGAGGTTCCTATTTTCTCCTTGTTTCCTCCCCGTCTCAAATAGGTTAATAGCCTGTGGCGTGATGATGCGACCGTACGTGGAGGCCAACATCTCCCACAAGTCGTACACCACCATCAAGTATTTCCTGAAGATGTGGAGCAGCGTGAGCGAGACCCTCATCTTCATCTTCCTCGGCGTGTCCACGGTGGCCGGTCCTCACGCCTGGAACTGGACCTTCGTCATTTTCACCGTGGTCCTCTGTCTCGTGTCCAGAGTGCTGGGTCAGTGCAACAAGACACGGTCAAATACTGATTTTTATCTATATTTATTTATTAATTAAGTCGCTAACTAACCACAGGGCTTTTAAGAAAGATGAGAAAGATTTGAAGGAAGATAATTGACCATAAATATAATTATTGGCTCCATAATATGTGATATTATCTTCCCCATCCTCTTCTTTTTAAACTCTATTTTGTTGTTTTTTTGTGTTTCAGGAGTCATCGGCCTCACGTTCATCATCAATAAATTCCGTATTGTGAAGTTGACCAAGAAGGACCAGTTCATCGTGGCCTACGGTGGCCTGCGAGGGGCCATAGCGTTCTCACTGGGGTTCCTGCTGACCAACAGCGAGATGAAGCACCTGTTCCTCACCGCCATCATCACCGTCATCTTCTTCACTGTCTTTGTGCAGGTCAGAGCGGTCGAGCAGAATATTCTGTGTTTTATTTTGCAAACGCACAAAGTTACTTATTACTTTTTAGAAAATAAACGCAATCAATTAATACATTAGTGAAATAAATGAAAGAATAAACAGAATTATATAAAAGATGTTAAATTTGTTTAACATTACGTCACGTTTGGTCCAACCTTTATTGATCTTAATATTATTTGTAAATGAAGTAATTTCTTAAACTGACCACTGAGTCTTATCAAGTTCAAATATGACTATAATGTGAACAGTGCATATAAATTACCCTTTTTTCTCTGTCTATTTTTTAACTTTAATAGAAAAATTGAATGGCATTAATTTACTTTTATCTCTTAATTCCTCATTATTCTTTTTCCTGTTGTTTTTCCTCTTCCAATAAATCCTGCCAAAGCAGGAATAGGAAGGCCCGCCCAGAGCCAGCTGACTGACAGCTTGGCCCTCGAAGAAAAGCAAAAAGAAAAGAATAAGCAAAAAATAAAGGGATAAAAATAAATAAATTACATTATATAAAAATAAATAAATAAATAAAAAAACAGAAAAAAACTGTAATTTATATAGTAAATATAGGAATAGTATTTATATAGTAAAATATATATATTTTTTCAAGAAAATGTATATAAGAGATACAAAACATAAATGGAAAAAGTAAAAAAATGCATCTGTCAAAGAGTAAATACAGAGAAATAAAATATAAAATAAGAAATTATAAGTATTTTAATTTATTTTCACATTTATTTGTTCATATATTTCTGTATATATTGATATATATTTTTAAACTTTTTAAAATGTCATTTATTTATTTTTATCTCTTTATTTTTCTTTATTCTTCTTCCTGTCACCTTTTCTTTTCCCATGAATCCTGCCAAAGCAGGACTGCAGGAATTTACTACTGAAAAAAATAAGAAAAACAAAGTAAATGTAAAACATATACAGGAGAAAAACAGTAATTTACATGTAAAAAAAAAACATATATATACATATATGCATATATATATTATATACCAAAGACAAATGAATCAATAAATATGGAAATAAATGAAATGTCTTATATTTAATGTACATTTTGCTATTTCTCTTTATTTACCATTATTTATTTACCTTTTACAGATTTAATTTAATTTTCATGGCCCTCCTGTGACTCCATAATCAAACAGTTTGGTCTCCACTTAAAAAATAAACTTCACGCTGTGTCCACATGTCCTCCATCCTGTTTGTGTCCTCAGGGAATGACAATCAGACCTCTGGTGGAGCTTCTGGCCGTGAAGAAGAAGAAGGAGAACAAAGGATCAATTAACGAGGAGATTCACACACAGGTGAGATCAACATTGATTTCTCTCTCAGCGTTTTAATGACCTACAACAGAGGAACAGAGTTAAAAGAACATAACAAATCAAAATTTCAGACTTTTTAAATCACGTTTTTGTTTATTGATCATCATTATGATATCAACATATAAGATCCTTAACAACGTGATATAACAACTCACTTTCTGTTCAGTTCCTGGATCATCTCCTCACAGGAATCGAATGTATCTGTGGTCATTATGGACATCATCACTGGAAAGACAAGTAAGATTTAATCACATGTCCTCTGTCTCCTCTCTGATACGGTCTTTTATCTGGACAGTCACACAGAAACGTTTTAAACACCCGCGGTCCCACTCATGTCACTTTCAGACACGTTTTACAATGAGTGAGGTTCAAAAACGTGTCAGGATTTTATGAGGATATCTACTATAATATATTGTAAAATAAATTAGTTATAATGAAGGAAATTATCTAAAAGGAAGAAAAATCTATATTTTTTTAACCATTGAGGACTTTTTTTAGTGTGAGTATGATCCTGCACAAATTAAAATTAATTATCAAATAAATATTAAATAAATTCTGTTAAAAATAAAAATATCTATATTTAAAGCTCAATCAAGAACTAATTTGAACCTAAGATGTTTAAAAAATACATTTTGAAGCCAGTTTCTTTTGAGAAAAAGGTATTTAAGTAATAATTTACTTAAAGACTTGTTCTTGTGAGTGTGACTGTATAATCCTCTAAATGCCCTACCTGTCATGTATTTGTCAGTTTCTAATTAAACTGGTACTGTAAATCTAATTATCTGAATTACTGAGGGGGTCCTTTCAATATTATTTTTTTCCCCTTTCCTTCATTTTATTTTTTCTACAACATATTTTTTATCTAATTGTCTGTATTTTTTATTTATTTACTGTTATCTGAGTTATATCGTAATGTCTTCATATTGTCATGAGTGCTGTGTGTATGTTTTGCCTTTATTAATTAAATAAATACATAAAATAAAATTAATTTAATTAAAATCCTGCTTTCATTGTGTTTAAGAGCCCATTTTCTTGGCTTAAATTAACTCCTAATAAGATCTCATCGATGTAATATTTGAACAGCACAGCAGGAGAAACGCCTTATAAACTAACATTTATAACAAATAACACAAACTAATGACCGATCTCTCTGCTGCTCTCAGGCTGAACCGCTTCAATAAGGCCTACGTGAAGAGGTGGCTGATCGCAGGCGAGCGCTCCACCGAGCCTCAGCTCATCTCCTTCTACAACAAGATGGAGATGAAACAGGCCATGATGCTGGTGGAGAGCGGCAGCTCCGCCAAGCTGCCCACGATCGTCTCGTCCGTCTCCATGCAGTAAGTTTGGGTTCTGAGGTCCGAATAATAAAAGAGTCGTGGTTATGAGTTGTCACTGGGGGCAGCGGAGGGCGATACCATAAAATCTGGTTTAGATCTGATCATTAAGCTAACTCTAGTGTCTATGGCTGGGTTAAAAAAAAAAAAAAACTGCCATGAAGGCTGGGTCATGACTGAAAGAACGAGATCGTGGATACAAGCAGGAGGGTGGTGGGCATCTCCTTTAGGGACAGGGTGAGAAGCTCAGTCATCTGGTAGAATTCAAGTCAGCTGAGGTAGTTCGGGCATCTTGTAAGGATGCCAGCTGGTTGCCTCCCTGGGGAGGTGTTCCAGGCATGTCCAGCTGGGAGGAGGCCACGGGACAGACCAAGGACTAGGTGGAGGGATTATATCTCCACCCTGGCCTGGAAACACCTCAGGATCCCTCAGTCAGAGCTGGTTAATGTAGCCGGGGGAAGGGATGTCTGGGGTCCCACGCTGGAGCTGTTACCTCCACGACCCGACTTTGGATAAGCAGTTGAAGATGGATGGGTGGATGGATGATCCGATATCAATTCCTGACGCACTGTGTGTGAGGTGGTCGACCACTACAGGCTCCGGTCAGAGCCATCAGTTGTGTTTCAGCTCTTTACTGCTGATCTGTGACTTGATTACTGACGTCAACACTGACTAAAGTATTTCAGGACTGTAAAATGAGCTCAGTATGCTCCCTGTGTGACTGTGTGAGGACTTAAAAACTGTTGTAGTGACCACATACACTGTGTGTTCACAGTAACGCAGGGCGAGCTAGCTGGGCTAGCCAGTTAGCTTACCACTTGGCAAGGCAAACTTCCACAGGCTAATTACTAAACTAAATTATTAAAGGTGAGCAGTCCATTAAATGCACTAGACGGAGCAACATCATGAACAACAGAGAGAGAGTCCAGTTGTTGGGCTGCACGAGCCTGACAGCAGCACATCGTCTGTGACTATAAGTCTGCAGCGAAGGCAGAGAGTAAGAGACAGCGGAGTGACAGGAAGAGAGGAAGGAAACAAGTGCATACTTTAAAAAATAACATTACAACAAAAAAAATCTCTGAGTAAAGATGCCTAAAAATGAGGAATTCACAACATAAATCAAAATATTTTGGCTTCTCTGCTGTAGGGGGGCAGCGGGCCGCCATCCCAAAATATTGGCAGGGAAAACAGTGTTAATGTAACTGCTTTGGATTCAATTTTTGATGTAAACGTTCATATTTGTGATCGTGCACCAGGTTAGAAGGTTCCATGTACAATTTACAGCATTAGTTCTCTGAGAAACTCACTCATATCGCAAAATTGGTATTGTGACTTAAATATCTCCAACAGAATCCATGTCGACATCGAATCGAATCAGTCCTGCTGGTGTCAGTAATCAAAACAAGACTTGATAATCATTAGTATTGATTCTCTGGGGATCAATGTGCCCACTCCTTATTGGAAGAACGTTCTATCAAAGAAGAAGAGCTTGACTCAGAGTAACTGGGAAAAATTCACATCCAAAAAAAAAGACTCAACAAAAATAAAGCTTTAATTAAACTGATTGAATAGACAGAATTATCCTTTGTAGAATAGTTTGTTGTTTTAAGTAGCAGTGAATTACATGTCACGTGTGTCTCCACAGAAACATTCAGCCACGAGGGGCGAACAGACGACGGGCGATCCCGAGCATCTCGAAGAGTCGTGAAGAAGAGATCAGAAAGATCCTTCGAGGCAACCTGCAGAAGACAAGACAGAGGGTCTGTGACACAGTGAACAGCAATAATAATAATAGTAATATGTGTTTTACATGCAGTAAATCAGCCGAAAAAACAGCAACAGTTACAGTTAAAGAGGTTTAACGTCAGTTTGTTGATGCCTGTGGATGTGACAATGAGCACTTTGGATATAAATGTGATTCTGACGCTGCCCTTCATGGTTTTGCTCCCCAGCTTCGTTCCTACAGCCGCCACGACCTGATGATCGACCCGTTTGAGGACAACGTGAGTGAAGTTCGCTTCAGGAAGCAGAGGGTGGAGATGGAGAGGAGGGTGAGTTCAACAGTGACAGTGATTCTGTTTGGGAATGTTAGAGCTGCTTTATAAAATTATCTATATAACCTTATTTACAGATGTAGGTGTTTGTGCTGGAAACAGTTCATACTCTGAACCTTTTTGACCAAGTTGGTTTCAACTTGATTCTGTTGTAAATCACTGTGGTGAAGCTTCAAGTCAAACTTTATCATCCCACCAGGGCTGAACAATTTATCGAAATTTTATCAAAACCACAATATGGTCTTCTGCAATTTTCAAATCACAGGATGTGTAATATTTGTTAAAGACAAGGCAAGACAATCAATAGCTGAAACATAGAAACTGCATTTAAAAAACAAAAGTGGAAGCAAACAAATATGAAAACAATAGATACAGATTATCTTAACAGGAAGTTTTGTATCTACCTCACTGGAAAGCTGCAGTAAACAGTAATGTCTTAATGTTTTAAGCCCTGATTTAAATGAGCTGACAGTTTCAGGTATTCAGGAAGTTTGTTCTACAGGTGGAGAGCAGAGAAACTAAAGGCTGCTTCACCCTGCTTGGTTTTGATCCTGTGAATGCTGAGTAAACATGTTCCAGATGATCTGAGGGGTCTGGCTGCTTCATAACATAAATCAGAGATGTATTCAGGCCCGAGACCATTTAGTGCTTTATAGACAAGTAACAAGATTTTAAAGTCTATCCTTTGACACACAGGAAGCCAGTGCAGTGATTTAAGCTCTGGTGTAATGTGCTCCACTCTCTTGGTGTTGGTGAAGGACAGCAGCGTTCTGATCGAGCTGCAGCCGTCTGATTGATTTTTTTCACTCAGACCTGTGAAGACATTGTTAGAACAGTCCAGCCTGCTGAAAATGAAAGCATGAACAAGTTTTTCTGCATCTTGTTTAGACAGAAATCCTTGGCTTGATTTGTAGGTTTCACTGTCATGGATTCAAGGTGAGCAGTCACGTTTAATCTTTGTTCTTTGGTGCAGAAAACAAGTGTCTCAGTTTAAATTATTGATTTATTCAGTACACTTATTTAGCAGATGTGGGGGAGATGTGTGTCAAAATACCATTTTAAATTAAATGTTGTGGTGCCGCAGAGGCGTCCTGGCCGACACATCAGCCTCTAGACAGATTCCTGAAAAAATAACACACCATAATCATTTAATGTGTTTTTCCATGAAAATGAGAATAATGATGTAAAAATGATCCTTTCCTCTACTGGACCTGACAAAATTTTGCGTCTCGTTCACAGATGAGTCACTACCTCACAGTTCCTGCGAACCGCCAGGAAACGCCGCCGGTGAGAAAAGTCGCCTTTGAATCAGGTCAGTTAAGCAAACACAGAATTAACCCTGAATCTTATCTTAAGACAGGAAGTTTATGGGGAAATATGACTGTTCACACTGCTGTAGCGTCAAAGTGAAGCAATGTTTTCTTTAACTCGGCACATTTCTGAGTAAAAAGCAGAATGCTGACCGAACCTCCGACAGGATTTGGTAAGTTACCAGCTCCGCTACATCACATGTTTCTTTGCTCCAGAGACATTTTGGCCTCTGCAAGTTGATAACATGGATTTATTATGGAGAACTGGATACAGTGTTTGAAGCAGGCCTCTGTTCAGTCCTGTGAAAGCTGCTCGGTGGTGCATGAAGCCAACTTATGGGTATAAAATTGCCCATAAAACATCCACATATGCTCCTGTCTATAAATCAAGACCTACACCGGCCAAGTGGCTAACTTGAGGATAAAATGTCTTAATCATGAGGCTTGTCAAGACTTTCCAAATGTTATTGGACCAAATGAATAAAATTCTGATATTGAAATGAGTCATTTTGCAGTTCCTCAAAAAAATTAACCCAGTACACTTCAAGGGGGTTGGTTCATAACGCCCCTTGAAAATCAAAAATTAATTGAGAGATTCCAGACTAATTTGCATTTGTGAATTAATCTTGGAATACCAGACTGTAAGTTTATTTGTCTATTTAATCTCCCTGGTCTTTTTACAATCTTAAAGGACTGCATCGCTGTTCTTTTCTGGGTTTTTCAAATGGAAACACCCTCTCAGTCGTTAGGAAAAGCAGTGATGTAGTTTACAACGCCGATGCCCTCCCTTTCTCTCCTCACACATGAAATATAGTCTAAAAAACAAAATAAACTCACATAAATGATAAAAGAAAATGTTCTTACACTGGTTGCCCATAATAAACCGTACACCGTCTGAATTCAGGTTTCTCTCTTTTACTGAACTAAGACGGGCTTTTCAGTAAAACACAACCGTCAAACTCACCAAAATGTCTTTGTTAGCCTCTTGAATGTTCGGATGTTGATGTTTGTAGACACGAGGAACTACTCAGAACCTACAGAATGATATAAAAACCCACAAATGAATTTACTTTTTATATGCTTACTATTATGAGCCTAAATTACAGGATTAGAAGACTATAGTGGATTTGTGTTTTCAGGCTTTAAGGGTCGTCCACACCAAGAACTACAACTGTAACTACACCACAGCTATAAAGCTGCTGTCCAGACTCCTCCATCCACTAGAACGATTTTGGAGCTACAGTTTTTATAGTTCTAGTTGCTGGTGTGGACGACCCTTCAGTCTGGATCTGAGCAGATCAGGTATTAATAAATTCAACATAAGAGCTTTAGAGTTTCAGAGATTCAACAGTGTTCGGTCAGCATGGCAGAGTTGCTCCACAGGTGTCACGGCAGGTAAATTCCAGAGTCACGTAGTTGTAGAAAGGTGAAGAAATCTTTATTTGTCAAGCAGTGTTTCTGTTTAAACTGTTAAACTCCTTCCTCGTAGCAGCGCTCCATGTGAATAATTCCTTTAGGACTTTGGTCGCAGTCTGTTTCTCCATGAGGGGGTTTTAGAGGAGAGGAGTCCTTCATGTGTGAACAGTTCATGAACTTCACACCAAATTTGACTTCACTACATTTATTTGATACGAGGGGTGTCACGATTAAATCAAAAATCGATTTTTAGAGAAATTATATCCGTGCAGTTTGTGACAGCAGGTTCAGCAGAAACCGTTTCACCAGCAGCCATTTTTGTTGTTTTACGAAAAATCCCTCAACAACCAGTAAGGTTGTGACTGGACGACCAGATCCAGGACGGGTCGTCTGAAAGGGAGGAGAGCTGGACATAAATCTGCCAGAGCAAATAAAACGAGAGCTCGTTGATTCATCTGATTACAATGCTACTAAATTTACTTTTAATCAAAACACGTTACAGACCTGAGTGTGATTTTTTTAGCAGCTATTTATTAACAAGGTCACAAAAAGACTCTCTTTTCACTGATCTGCCTGAAAAGTCTTAAAGAAAATTACAATTAATCCAGAACGCTGCAGGCAGGAGAACATCTGTATCTTTTAGAACTGATTTTAAAATCCTTTTACTCATCTGTAAAGCATTACATGACCTATCAGTCTCTGATATCAGTCCCAACAAGAACTCTCAGATCCTCTGCTGCATTTCTTTTAGAAGATCTTAAAATTTCCCTCAAGAAATCTGGTGAATCTGCTTTTATTTACGGCCCTAAACTGTGGAACAACCTCCCTTCAGAACTTAGAACAGCAAACTCTTGTAAAAAGAAATGAAATACCCGTCTTTTTAACCTTCCTTTTAATTTGGGGTAACTCTGCCGTGTATCATTGCTACGTTTTATTCTACTATGACGCGTTTCTGGTTGTTTGAATATTTATTACTGATATTTTCAACCTGTTCTTATTGTTTTATGTTATTTTTAATCAGATCTTGTATTAAGCACTTCAGGCTTCATCTTTGCATGAAATGTGCCACATAAATAAAGTTATTATTGACTGCCCCACTGTTTCGTAAGCTGAATATTTAATCAATATTTGACATTAATAGACTTCGAATATGTGAGTTTGTTTACAAGGCTGTTCGTAAGAGCACTAGCTTGTCTCGTTCCTATAAAACCAGACAGTCTAGTCATCTTCACACATTCCCCGTGTTGAAACACAGACAGTTTTCTGTAAAACATATAGAGCCCATATTGTGGTGAGTGATCTCAGTGTTTAAAAAAACATCTGAAAATGATTGTTTTGTGTTGATACCTATATGTTTTGTTGTTTTTCTTTGATTTCACTATCTCTATAATTTTTCCTTAAAAATACCTCATTTGTTTCATTTTTTTCTTCTTTTGTTTTCATATTACCTACAGTATATGTGTTACCTATTTATGCTACAAAAAAGGGACTTAAGGTTCTGAATCGGAATATTTAGTCTCAAAATCGTAATCAATAATCGTAATTGCATTTTGATTTGCTTCGATTTATAACCAGGGGAGACCCCTGATAAGACTTATCAGCTTTTAGTCTCTCTTGCACATTCTTGTCATTAGTTATATTGTTTGGTTTATGTTTTTTAATGTGTGCTAAATCAAATCAATCAATTACTTTTTGCAAAATTTGCGTATGAAACAGTTGGAGGGGAGGGATGAAGCAGATCAACCTGAGATTAAGATGTTTCAGGGTCCAAAGCAGTTAGAAAACAAGTATCCAAACATCCTAAGCTCTAATGATCATGCAACTCCTTGTAGACGATATTTAATAAGTAACTGAGCTGTGTCTGTGTCCCAGAACACCAAGTTTACACCTATGACGATAGTGAGAGCCCCAGAGGTCTGACCATTAAGCCGATTCCCAGCTCTCCCGATGCCGTCAGCCTGTTGGACGAATCGCCCCAGAGGTCCAATCAGAGTGGCGCGCGGAGAGCCAGAGGAGACGCCGAGCAGAGGGCGAAGGCGCCAGGCGGGCAGGAAGAGCAGGACCAACAGAAACTATCACGCTGCCTTAGTGACCCCGGGCCAAACAAGGAGGAGGAGTGAGACGACTCCTTCCTCTCGTGACGAAGCACATTTACAGATCTCATGTCATCTCCTCGTGTCACCTGCTGTTATTCAGAGAGCACAGATCCCTGAATGAGCAAAGCTTGATATTTATTATTAATTTAAATCGTTGGAAGTGTTATTCTTTTCCATGTTCTGTTTTTGTGAGATGAGATTATGCAAATTGTTCTTTTTTTTCAGCATTTTGGGTATTTTTTGCCCATAATTTCATAAGAATTTTTATCACGTAACACATTACCAAAGCATGCACCACTGAGCATTTGCTATTTCAGGATTTTATCACAGCCTGAAGTGAGCCAAGTGTCAGCATTTTGTGTCTTAACAAGCAGACTTGCCTCAAATAGTACAAAAAAAAAAAAAAAAAAAAGACAGAGCACTTGTTTTAACAAGCTTGAAGCACCAGATGGGTGGAATTTACCCCCTCAGAGCACAGTTTAAGAAATATGTGAAGTGAAGCTCGACTGATCTTGATTGTCTCGGCTGATATTATGGCCAATATTAACCTGTTATAGATCTATCAGTATTAGCACATATATTGACAGAAAGGAAATGCAGTGCAGAAACACCAAAGAAATGTTTGAGTTGATTTAGAAACGGCCACTGTGGTTATTGTTTATGGCCGATTGGCAACGTCAGAGGCGAGAATGGAGTTGGAGGCTAATCTCTATAAACAGATATCTGCCTGTATGTTTAAAAAAAAAATATCTTCAGATAGCCAGTGGGTTCAGAGGTTGTATTTAGGTCAATTTGTCCTGTTTCTTTTGCTCTCAACATGACTGTTTACCTGCATGCAGTCAACGCCTGTTCAAACGTGATTGGTCAATAATACTCAGTAGATTTGGGGCTCTGATATTGGCATAAGTCATTCATCTGATATCGGACTTTGTGTTTTTATCTAAATTGTAGGGCTGCAACTAATGGTTATTCTTACATTTGATAAATCATTTGATTATTTTCTCGATTAATCGATAAATGTTTGCTTTAAAATGTCAGAAAATGATGAAAAATGTCAACCAGTGTTTCCTGAAGCCTAAGATGACGTCCTAAAATGTTTTACTGACAACCCAAAGATATTCATTTTGTTTGCTGTCATAGAAGAGTAAAGAAACTAAAAAATATGCACATTTAAGAAGCTGAAATCAGAGAATTTTGACTTTTTTCTTAAAGAAATACTCAAACGGATTCGTCACTTATCAAAATAATTGGAAATTAATTTAATAATCGATAACTAATCATTGCAGCTCTATTAAATTCTTTAACATCATGTGGTTTCTATTTGTAAATACTATGCTAAACAGCACGATTTGAGAGCTGAGTGGCAGTTTTCACATCAGTTAAGTTGTAGCATAGAAATGCAGCTGCACTGAAGAAATGTACCAGCCACCTGACTCATGGTGCAACAATAAACCAGCACAGGAATGATTACCAACATAAATCATCATGTTCTGAACAAACATTTGACAAAGAAATGACAAATGTGCAACAAACACATTGAAAACACTTCATAAAAATCAGCATCTTGGAGCATAAAATAGCAAACTTAAACTCTCAGCAATGCATCATCTGAAATTATATAATGAGGGCCGTCTCTCTGCCTGTCTGCTGCACGTGTGAATATCACAAGCCACAATCCTACAGCACCCCACAATGGTCGAAGGATGCCATTACACAAGTTATGTTACACAAACTACACAAGCTTTCCAGACTTAAGTTCAATTTTGGCCTCATGCAGTTTTGCTAATACCAGTAAAATAATAAAATCAAGAATAATCAAGAAAAGAAGAGCACTGGTGTCTGTATAATCATATCGGCTGATATCTAAATGCAGATATCGGAATCAGATTGGAATTTAAAAACTTGGATCAGTGCATTTCTACTTCTCTGACTATAAACGGGAACCAGAACTCTTCTGATGCCAAAATCTGATGCTGACAGATTCTGCGTTCATATGCAGATACCTGTTTATAGACAGTACTTTGGCCCACACTCAAACTTCTCAAAAACCTTTTGATGGGTGTTTTATACCATCAGTTGGCCAAAACGCGTTGTTGCAGTCGGCATACAGAATATCTCCAATGTCCAATATCATGTATGCTTGGCTGAGAAATGCTAGAAAAGAGCTAGCTTGTATGTTGGAAGGCAAAGCTGGCCATTAGAGAGAGAGGGCAGAGACCCAGTAATGTTGAATACAGGAATAATATCGCACATTTTCAGACAATGTTTCACTCAGTTGCTCACATGAAAAGTGACAGAAATAGTTGTGTAAAGATGAAAGAACAGAGCTGGAGAGAGACCACACAGTTGACCAATCACAGCGTAAATTAAGTGTGAATGTCAAGTCAACTGTGTCGGAAAGTTACAGGAATTGCTGGACACAGCCCCCCCAATACGATGTCTGAAAAGTGTGTGATGGAGTTGGGGGTTCCTCAGTCAACTGAACGTCCAACAAGCAGTTCTGAAGAAGTTTTACTGGTGCCTTTGGTCTTTTTTTTTAACTAAGTGTCCCACTCTGTACATATCATGATCAGAATCCTTTAAGAAACGAATTTGAGCAGGCCCTCCCCTTATGAAAAACGTTTGCTTTTATATCATAAGAAATTTAAACAAAATATCAATGCAGCTGTCTGCCTCAAAAATCCTTATGGATCAAGTTAGACGATTGATTACTTTAAAATAAAAAACTACAAGAAGGTGTAACTAGTTGACTGAAACTTGTTTTGCTCTGTTAAAAATGTCCGTGTGAGATAGAAAGCACAAATCTGGTGATTCAAGAAGGTTAAAATAACTTTAAGGCCAAGAATAAACTGCAAATATCGTTTGACCGAGGTCTGTGAAGAAGCTTAGCACTGTGTTCAACATCCCTGCATGACCGATCGATGTTTTCTCAGGGACTGCAACATGGCTCGGTATTAACAGATGCCCTCTGCAGAAATGAATGTGCTCCACATGTGCTTTATTTATTTATGATGTGAAAGCTTTTAAGTGTCTTGAGCTTCGGTAACATTCCAGCAGTAGTCGAGTATTTTCTGACGAAGCTCTGCAGATCTGTGTTCCTGAATCCAGACTCGTATTTGGAGGTGAAAGAGGTGAATCGCCTCTTCATACCTGAACTTCACAGCACTGAACTGCCTGAACGTTTGCTGCCTGCACATGTTTGCCTTAAAATGTGTTCGCTTTCCGTGTGTTTGCCAGTTGAAGTATTTTTATAGAAGAGAAAAATGTCCTCAAGTCGTAAATATTTGTCAAATGAAGGAAAGCTTTAATTCTCGTCTGAAATAAAGGTAAGTTGTTGCCTAAATTCAGTGTAAACATGCAGTGATTTTTTTATGTGGGTTTCATCCATGCAAACATCTTCACATGTACCCTCCTGGTGTCTGGTGCCATATTTCACTACACATTATTTAATGTAATAAAGGGACAGTTCACCACTTTTTCCTCCGTGTGTGCTACTTTGAGCTGTGCGGACAGGGCCTACATATACCAGGATGCATTGCACACATGGTTCTGACACCCACGCCCATATATCACCCCTTAGCCTATAGCTATTTCTTTCCCCAATGTTTTGATTTTAACGCCATGAAGTACAGCCTTTGACATTCATATAATCTACTGTAAAACTCAACATAGATTTACTGCATTGACTCAAAACAAAAAGAAAAACAAAAACAGAAAAAAGCAAACAAGCTCAAAACAATAATGCTCCTCCTGTCTTAACAAACTGCTATTTCAATTGCAACTGAGGCAAAATAAAATATTCATGCAAAATAATAAATCTGCATCGTTCACAGAAATTATCTCTTAAATCTAAATCTTAAACACAATTCAGGGGGTTTCAAAGTCTGAGGCTGTGATTTGTATATTTATTATGTTATTTGGTCTCATTGACACTAAACAATTTAACCAATATAGTCCAAAATACTGTTTTACATAACTTCAGATGACACCAAATACACAAAAAAAAAGGTCTGTCCAAAGGCATTTAATTTCTGAGTCTGGAAAAAACAGTAGAATTTCCCAAAACAACTGTATATACAGTCCCAGTCAAAAGTTATGATACATCTTCTCATTCAGTGTTTTTTTTCTTTATTTTTATTATTTCTCTGCATTCTAGATCAATACTGGAGACATCAGAACTGTGAAATATGTGGTAATATGGAATTGTGTAGTGAAAAAATATGTTTTTGCTTTTTAATAAGTCAAAGTCCATAGCTGTTACTTTGTTGGCCAAAACATAGCGTTAGGGCAATGTCACGCGTACGTGAATTAAGGCAAGAGACCAACACCTGCCGGGTGATGGTCACACACAGAAATCAGTTTGCTGGTTTGCAGTTGACTTTAACAGCCACTGGTTGAGGCTGCGACTCTGCTTTGCCACCCGAAGCAACGGTTTTATTTTTCACTTCGCTGGCAAATATTCATTTTGCGCATTTGTGACCAGACCCTGAGGTGACAAAAATACTCATCTAGCACCTGTCGATCCAATCTGAAACAGCCTGTAGTTCTTCCTTAATGCCAGTGACATCACTGTGACATCACTGGATGCATTAAGAACAACAGATTTTGCAGGAGAGCTCACTTTTCTCGGTCAATAAGTAGATTTAAGCTGAAGAATTTATTGCTTCAAATGACCACATTTACGATCAACACCGACACTGACTGAAATTTTCCCTTTAAAGTTTATGCATTAAAGAGATGTTCTATCTCAGTCTGTAACACACTGACGGGGGGGTCTTTGGGGAACAAGACAGCAAAGAAATGTTTGGTTTGCAAAGTAAATGTCAGCCTTTGTTTGCTATAAAAGGTTGACTTTTCAAACTTTCTCAGCCAGTATAGCAGTGCTGAGGAATTTATTGCTTATGCATCCACATGAAAAGTGGTGAATTATCCCTTTAACATCTCCTGTTCCACTCTGTACGGATGTTTCACCACAGTCATGGCTCTCACTGGAAATTCCAGTCCAAATAACAGGGAGTTTGAAGTCCCCAACATGCCAACCAGCAGAGCGTGATGAGAATATGACACCAGGAGCAACAAACATCCTCCGGCAGCAACACGAGCAGCAGGTATGGACTTCAGCGGCACCTGGAAGGTTTATTCTGAGGAAAACCTGGAGGAGTTCTTAAAAGCCGTAGGTAAGAATAGTTCCATATTTAAAGGATTTATTTTCCTGTGTATGCGTACACATGACATATTTTCTTTTAACTGTGCCTTTAAGGTGCTCCTGAGATGGTTGTCAAAATGAGAAAGGACGTCAAACCGGTGATAGTGATCGAGCAGAAGGGTCAAGACTTCACGTTCACATTTAAGACCCCCGTCTTCACCCATGTCCACTCATGCAGCCTCGAGAAGGAGTCAGAGATTATCGCCGTGGATGGCAGGAAGTTTAAGGTGATTCAAACTCTTCGTGCAGATTCTGATCACAGACGTGAGGATGTGACAGTTGTATCTGCAGCAACTAATAATGTTTTGTTGATGTAATTTACTTTTATTCTTCAGTTAAACTTAAATCTTTGATCTTGAGTTTATCTTGAATTCATAAATCTTGAGTTCACCATCAGTATGGTAGGAGGTATTTGTGTCTTTAATCTCTGGAAGTTTTGGGTTTAACTTGGATTTTTCATTTTTACATTAATTTGTTATTGGTTGCTAAAAAGCAACTTGATTCATGCAGAATGTGAATGATTTGTGTGGGGGGTTTTGTCTTCTTTTTTGTTATTTAAGTTTTTAAAGACAAAAGACATAAAAAAAAAAAACACATGAGCAAGAACCAAAACAGCAAAACACAGAATTATTCCTGCAGGGTTAATAAAAATGGCTCATTTTACAGATCAAAACAAAGAAAAGATGTAAAGTCCCTGTGGCACCACCAAAGTAAAAAAAACAAGAGCCTACTTCTTCCACCTGTATATTAATTAATCAAAAAATACAGATATTTATAGCATCAATTAATATGAAACATACATCCAAAAGGCAAAAGTATAACCTAATGGAGTGTCTGGCTCCTAAGACATGTTTTCTCCTTTTAAAAGAGACAAAAACTGAAATAAGCTGGTATGCAAGTAAGCAAATATGTTTTTTTTTATGATTATGCAGGTTGTGCAAGTTGAACTGATTCAGGTGCAGGCAGATCTAACCACTTCTGTATTGTACTGATTGTCTCTTTCCAGAAAGGTGGAACTAGAGGACAGGCCCACATTGCAGGGATAAAGACACCTTCATGCCTTTTGTATTTCATGCACACATTTTTTTTTCTAGTAAACCATTTTTATGAAGACAGACAGGTGTAAAATAATAATGATGAAGTCTCTTATAGATTTTTCTTGAGCTTCTCTTGCAAACCAGCTCTGGTAATGACCTTTGCCCAGAAATCGTTATCAAAGCGTGAGGTTTTCACAGCTGTGTGATTATTTTGGAGTAAATTACAACAGCACTCTGCCACATTATCTTCCCCAGGCAACTGCTTAACTACATCCCACAAACTTCCTCTTATTTGCAGAAATGCACGTCTTGCTCTTGGCTAACAAAGGGAGTTTTGGCACAAAAAGTTTGAGAACCCCATGCAATGTTTTTTCGTCTTGACCAGTGCACCGTCAGAGAGGAGAACGGGAAGCTGATTGCAGAGAATGAAAAGTTCACCTCCGTCCGAGAGATCCAAGGGGACGAAATGGTCGAGGTCAGTGGCTGTAAAGACGAGGGAGTCAGTGTTAGAAATAAACTTTTTTTTTACATGTATCAGCCATGTTTTCTTTCTGTCTCTGCACCTCACTTTTCCAGACGATCACTGCCGGCTCTGTAACTTTCATCAGCAGAAGCAAACGGGACTGATCAACATCTGCTGCTGATGGATCCTCTCAGACCTTCAGCTTCAAGCAGGGCAGCATCTGAAAATTACACAATGAACGAAAGCTTAATTTATTCATGAATAAAGTATAATGATTAAATAAACCAGTGTTTTATTAGTGGTGGAATGTAACTAAGTACATTTACTGAGGTAGGCCACTGTGCTGTACTTTGGTACAAATTTGAAGTCCTCCTGTCATACTTCACTACATCTCATTAAATAATATTAAATTTATTCATAAACTTATGTGCAAGTTTGTGGTACTTGCCCTTTAATTGTATACTTCCATCTTATGCAACTTTATATTTCTACTCAGCTACATCTCAGAGGCCAATATTGTCCTTTTTACTCCACTACATTTGTCTGACAGCTCTAGTTACAAGTTACTTTTCACATTATGGTTCATTCCCTTCCTGCTCTTTAAAAAACATATCTCTTCAGATGTGGTAAATTTGATTTTCTTGTAATAAATAATAAAATCAAAAAATGCAATCTAATCTCAGCACTTTACTTCAATTAAACATTGAACTCATTGCAACATAATAAAAAAAAAAAAAACGGATGCAGCCACAAAATATATTATTTCAAGTTAACATGCTAATAGAGCATTTATTATCATGAGAGAGGTTCTATCATTTTAAAGACAAAAGTCAAAAATATAATCAAGTATCACTAACAATATTAACAATATTTGTTTATATTTTT
The DNA here is from genome assembly GCA_034769285.1 of Lutjanus argentimaculatus. NCBI lineage: Eukaryota > Metazoa > Chordata > Actinopteri > Lutjaniformes > Lutjanidae > Lutjanus > Lutjanus argentimaculatus. The sequence goes on from JAWZSL010000008.1 coordinate 28,848,373, forward strand.
ATATTTTCAAATGTATTCTGGGCTCTTTTTTTGTAAGATGATCGTTTAATCCCAATTACATGTAATCTATTACTACCCAGCCCTGAGTGTTCGTACTTTTAGCTAAGTAAAGTACTTCTTCCACCATTGGTTTCTGTTGAGTCCACTGCTGCCGGTGATGTAGGTGGAGTTTTGCAGCGGCAGGGGGCGCTGTGGGTTTTTTTTACTGCCTGATTTCTGATTGAGAGGAAGAACCCAGAGGCGCCTTCTGAGTGCGCATGCGCCACACATATTTTCGCTGCAGATTTTTCCTTTCCACCAAAATTTCTTTCCGTTGAGTGAGCGTAACTTTATGGCCAGATACATGAGGCCCCCAAACACGTCTTTGTTTGTCAGAAACATCTCGGATGAATCCAGGTGAGTCCGCATTCAGGCACGATTAAGCACCACAGGTCATCCACTAACGCTAACTAACTCATTTTAACGGCAGCTAGCTGAGTTAGCTTAGCCGCGGCTAAGGGTTAGCCTGCTCGTCGGAGCCTCGAGTTACGTTAAAGCAGCTTTACGTGGAAAAAATGTCCATCAGCTGAATCACATTTGACTCATTTAGTTAAAATAAAAACAAAACATTGATTCTAACCTGTTTTGTTTGGAGTTAATTAGCCTTGGTGACGTTTCTTTGTTTGCATTGCACGTTGATGGTGCACGTTTTCATGTAGAAAACCTCAATTAAGCTGACACGTTAAACTCAAACAATATTTCATCAAGTCAATATTTTTTTTGCTGATTTGCAGGTAATTTTTAAAAATAAGACATTTAATTCGGTTAGACTTAATTAATTCAAACGAGCTTTTGAGACGGAAATCTAAAAAAAAACATGAATAATTTAAACGTCACTTGGTCACATTAAGGTTGATGATCCCTAACTTTAATTTATCAACAAAATGTTTAGATAAGGGCTGCAACTAAAGATTATTATCAATTTAACTGCTAATTATTTTTAATCAATCATTAAGTCTGTTATTTAAGTTTTTTTTTTTTTTAAATGAGCACAATTTCAAACAGATTTTGCAGCAGCTCTGTAAATGGAGCTCACACTGAGGAATTTGTTTGAAAAGTGCCGGATTTTTCCCTTTAAGAAGCTGGAACCGGCACTGCTCAGAAAGTGACAAGTGATTAACTGAATATCAAAACAGCAAAAACACAATAAAGAGTAAGGTGAGGAAATTATAAGACAAAATTATGTCTGTCCTCTTGGGTGACTGAGTACCTTCACTATTACATGGTGGGTTAAAGAAGTAATCAGCCATTCAGAACTAGAAAACTAAACATAACTGACTTCAGAAATACTCACAGACCGAGGACACTTAAGCTATGTAGTTATGGTGTATATAGTATTAAGGACTAATTAAATAAGATGAGTCACATAATTTTGTTGCAGCCCTAAACATAGGGTAACAAGAGAATAAGAGAAGGCCGACTTAATATCTACAATTTATAAATCTGTTGTAAGTTTACCCTCCACTTTTTTACCTGCACATTTTCAAAATACTGACAAATGTTTGTTTAAACCCTACACAGAGCAAAGGAGACTACCTTTAACAAATGCTGTTGTTTTATTCTATAATCTGCTAGCAAATTATTAAAGTAGTTATAATACCTTTTAAGATTAGTTTTTAAATGACCTGAATCAGGTTCATTGTAGAGCTGCAACAATTAGTCAATTATATTAATCGCCAACTGTTTTGACAATTGATTAATCAGTTGAATAATTTTTAAGAAAAAAAAGTCAAAATTCTCAGACTTCAGCTTCTTAAATGTGAATATTTACTCATCTCCAACAGTAAACTGAATATCTTTGAGTGCTGCTCAAAATTAGACATTTGAGGACGTCATCTTGAAATCTGGGGAATGCTTATCAACACATGTCACCATTTTCTGACATTTTATAGACCAAACAACAATTAATTGACTATGAAAATAATCGTTAGTTGCAGCTCAGGTTATTGCCAAGTAGGTTTCAGGACTTTACCTTGGTGTTGTGGTGCGCCATGGTCAAAATAAACTAAGTATGAGAAAAGAAATAATGCGCTGCAAGAGTCGTAAATATAAAATATAAATTTATAATTAAAATGTGTGTAGTGAGCCGACTGCATTTACTTTTTCCTGGTTGCATTTTATCAATTATTGCGCAGTGTTTATTTATATGTGTGTATGAATGTATGAAAAAGCACACTGGTGCTCATCTTAATCTATATTTTTTCTTCATCTTGGTAATATATTGATCCATGCACTCCAGGCATAATTATTTATTTGCAGAAACGCTGTACTTGAACTTTTGAAATGAATCTAACCTGAATGGGGCAACAATGCTGCATCTGCTTATGTCAGTCATAGACTTGTTAGTGGGCTTTACACTGAATTGCATGTTGAACAAAATCTTAAGGGTCAGTTTACCCCAAAACACAAGTAAATGTTAAAGACAAACCTGTGTAATGAAAATTGTTCTCGAGCAACAGCTGAATTAAAGCAAATCACACAGAAACTATGTGGACAGGTGGATCAGTCGCGAGGTAAGAGATCAAATAAGTCTAAGTATGTTTTGGGGTGAACTGTCCCTTTAGCCCTTCTCACCAGCTGCTTTCCCAGCTGTTGTTACTGGTTGATGATGTAGGTAGAGTTGCCCGTGCTGGTCAGTTGAGTCATACTTGTATTTACGGTGTTCAGGCCTGAGGATTTGCGGCGTGAGTTTGGCCGCTATGGGCCGATAGTAGATGTCTACATCCCACTTGACTTCTATACACGTCAACCAAGAGGATTTGCATACATTCAATATCCTTTCCCAATGAGTTTTCACTGTGCTTGTGCTCCTGCTAACAAATTTTAATTTCCTTTTCAGCAGAGAAGAAATGCTTTTTTTTTTTTCTTGCACATAATTTGATTGAATATCTAACACACATATTTCTCTGTTATTGCTTCAGAAAATGTAAAAGCATCCAGTTGTGGAACCGGCCACAAAGAGTAACAAAGACCCATATAGAGTAGCTGTAAAGACAAGTCACACAGACCTGCAGGATCAGAGGGAGGGAAAAGGTTGAAAAGAGAAAAGTAAAGCATGAAGAGGAAAAGGGAACGGAGACAAAGCTTGGATATGGCGGCACAGAATTGGGAAAAGAAAAGAGGTTTAAGAGGAAAAGGCAAGCAGGAAACCCAAGTCTCTGTGGGAGTCGATTAAAGAGTGTAAAGATCAAGATGAAGTTCAAAGTCAAGCATGGGCAAAGGTAACAAGTCTGAATTATTTTGTATCCTCCCAAGACACATCCACAAATTTGACAACAAAATCAGCTTTCCCTGTGATATTACATTTTTAATTTTAATCAAAGCAATTTAATCAACTATTCATGTTTTTGATTTGTTTCTATATTTGTAGTCCTGATCCCTCAATTATTTCATGTGTTTGAAATGCTTGCTTCATCTTTTATCTCTACAAAAATCTACTGAGCGTGTATGCTTGTTGCTTTTTTCACTTGTTGTAACATATTAATATTATATATAATTTGTGTTGTTTTTAAACTGTTTTACCCTTATGAATCAGGTCACACAAATTAAAGAAAATGTTTGAATATCCTGCATCCCTGTAAATTACAGATTAATTGCAGATTAATTACAAAAAAGAAGTACCAAAAGTGAAGTTTCAAAAGACTTTATGTTTTTAATATTTTATGTGATGGGAAACTTTTTCCCCCTTTGTTCACCCTTCTGAGAAAAAGTCAAACATTCCTTTGAATTTGTGTGGCCTTAAACCAAAGATGAGAGCAAACAAAGCCCTTAACCACCCAGCATATTTGAGGATGTGCGTGATGCTGAAGATGCCCTTCACAGCCTGGACAGGAAGTGGGTCTGTGGCCGGCAGATTGAGATCCAGTTCGCCCAGGGTGACCGAAAGAGTAAGTGTTCAGTTTCGATTTAGTTTTTCAACCACATGCTAAGTCAAATGCTAACCAAGTATTTTTGCAGTTGAGGGGAATTTACAGGGTTCTTACAGGTACTGGAAATCCTTGAACACATTTTTTGAGGTTTGAAAAGTGCTTGGATTTTGGATAAACCTGAAATTGTAATTGCAGTACTTGGAAAATAAAATGCTCTCTTGCTGAATAGTTTTCTTTTTAGAAATAAAAGAAGTCGAAAAGAGACTAATTGCATTTGCATTTTGCACAAAATTAAGACTCACTTGCCTCCGACAGCATGCCAGGAGGTTGCGGTTTCAGTGACCACTGGCTTAAAAACATAAAATGTTAAAAAGAATCAAGATGTAAAAGTGAGTGAGCAGTACACTGCTGCCAGTAAAGTAGCTCAAATGACGACATAAATGCCTGTAGTGTGAGAGCATCAGTAATGAATGGTTTTTCTGTGCCAGAATATAAACAGCTACACAGGAGGCCAAACCAAGCTGTGGAATGGAGGATGCTGATATTTGAAGTGAGTGAATTAAACAGTGACATTATAGGGACAATTTTAATTTTTTTTAAATTGGGGTTACATGAGGTAGTTGCCCACAGTCAGTGTATTACCTACAGTAGATGGCAGTCGGCACACCCTCAGTTTGGAGAAGCAGCAGGAGTATCAGCGTAGGAAGCTAAGCAACGTGCTGCTGTGGACAGGGTCAGCAACAACATGTATTTTTGACCCTGAAAAGGCCCGTCTAAAAAAACATATTTCATGTAAGTGTACACTACATTTAGAATATTTTCACAGCTTTACCTGCAGTCAGACAGCCTTTTCCAAAGGGGAAACCCAGAGCTCATGGGGACAACAAAAATAGCACCTGGAACACACAGATGCAGTGTCTGGGACAGCAGAGAAACTCATCATTACAAATTAAATTATTACATGTATGCATGATGGAATTTATATCATTTTGATTGTTAGGTGTTTAAATTTTAAAAATGTGAGGTGGCAATGATGAGCTCTACACTGTGTCTTCTTATGAGTACACAAGCATCTTGGGCAGAGGTTTCTGAAAGGGGCTGGTGGGAGGGTTGAAGTTTCCCCACTTGAAGCTGATCTTGGTGATCAGGCTCGTTTCCACTGTAAACCTAACGTGTATGATAAACTTACATTTATTTGTAGGGAATGCAAAAAGAAAAGGACTTTGATTTTGGACTAGTGGTTGTTAAGTATTTGGGACAGTTGGGGACACCTTGCAGAACACAGGATGCACCGATCTGCTGCTGCTGCCTCAATCTGTTTTGTTTGTGTTATTGTGTGACCACATCTATTCTAGTTGATATACTGACAATTGATAAGTATGTCATGCCTTTAAATTTAACAGCAGAGTGCTGCGCTGTGGCCAAAGTGTCAGTGTTGTGGTAAAACGACAAAAGATAAAAAAACTGAACAAAATATTCAGCAGGTGCTTCCTGTCAGAGGCTCAGCAGTTTCTGTGATACTTCCTGAACATTTTCACAAGTTGGGACTTTGTAGGTGTTTTTTTTTTTAGCTTTGCTTGACAAATATTATTAATGGCTCCATTCCATTTAGGTGTTTAAGCTGAGCCACCATCGTGGTTTACGGTATAACCAGTCAAAATGTTCTTTGAGTTATAAACAGTGCAGGATCAGATTGTGCCCTCTGTGATTCAGTGTATATTGGCCTGGTATAGAGGCACAACCTGTATCCACTCCAGCTCTTACAGTCCTTTCCTGAGATTAAAAACAAATAAAAAACAGGAACATTCAAGTAATTTTGCTGAGGAGCTTCTAGTTGAGCTCCTTACAAACTTGTTCTTTCTGTTTTCTACTCTGGTCTGACCTTTTTCCTCATCATTTCTCTTTTTTGTTCTTTTTTTTCGTCGCATCAGCACCAAACCAGATGAAGTCGAAGGAGAGGCGTTCCCCAGGCAGATCCTCCCGATACGACGACTACGATCGAGACAGCCGGCGCAGGCGTTCACGCAGCCGCAGCTACGACAGATACAGATCGCGCAGCCCGTCTTATGATCGCCATCGCAGACGGTCTGAGAGTCCTCGAGAGTGAGTTTTTTTCTTTCAGTACTTTGTCAGTGCAGACCGACTCCTCACGGTTGTTGGATTTAAATGTTTCTTAGAAAGAGAAAAGGAAAATAACTCGATGTCTTTCCTCAGCTCTCGTGGCGGATGTACGGAAGAGGAAGAAGCAGGAGCCGGGAGGACGACAGGTACAACTTCTCTTTGACACTTTCAGTCGTTGTGGTTTGTTGCTCTCTTTGTGTAAAGTCTGACTATTAGGGGCTGTGTCTACTAAAGCGCTATTTTTGAAATAAAAAATGTGTAAAACACTGCTCATCATCGTCACTTTTCACCCAGCTGTTCAGTCACAGCGGAGGAGGGGCGGGGCAAATAGGCTGCTACAAACTGTGTGCTGCTCGTACTCCTCAAACGTGCTCTGTCCAACCTCAGTGTTCGAACGAAACTGTGGTACTCACCCTTCTCCATACACAGTCTCAGTTTGCCTCGACACATCAGCCCAGCACGGCTGACAGCAGACAGACCTGTCTGCTGGAGGTGGAGCTCATTTGAACTACTTTATGACTTAATAGCCACTACAGCTCCTTTTTAAATTACTTCTGCCTAATTTTTTCCTATATTTAGGCCTTTCTGGCGGCTGTTCTAGTGTGTCTCTGCCTCTCAACTCTTCTCCTCACCCATCTTGTGTCTGCAGCTCTCGGTCTTGAACGCAACATAAGTGTCACACACTCTGGTTCCGTGTACATTTCTATTTCTTTTGACGAAGTTTCGGTCTGCGGGCCTTCTTCAGGATCAAACATCAGGTGTTTGATCTTGAAGCCTGAAGTGATCAGCACCTCACCACAGTCCCTGGTGTGTGTTACTCTAATAAACTATGCAGCTCTCAGCCCGTGTCTTAAACATGTAACACTCAGTTTGGCAGAGCTGCTGCCTGGCTCTGCAGAGTTGTTCCCAGTATGATCAGGTATTAAACCTGCTTAATATCTGTCTGGGGCGCCGTCAGCAAGACAACGGTGAGCTTGTCTTGCCTCTGATCAGGAAGGTTTGTCAGCGATTTGTCGACGAGTGGGGAAATCGTGGCTAAAATCACATATTGTGGCCTCGGCTTATGAGTCAGTATTTAATTTGGCTTGTATCTGATCCACCAACCACGATATATTACAGTGAGAAATCTTAATTTTTGAAACGGTTCGCCTCTTATTTTCCACCGTCTACCCCCACTAACACAGTTCATGTAACCAACAGAGGCTGGTGAGGGTGTTGAGGTGACAAAGTCCCAAATATTCAGTTTGTGTGGAAATACAATTTATCTTTATTGGTCATATTGATACCGAATTGAACTGTCGACATATGACGTCTTTAATCTCGTGTTTAGAGAGTTGTGTTTTTGTGTTTTTGCGTGTAAGTAATTGTTAAAATGTTTCTTAAAGAGAGTTTGGTGTATTATTTTCCTCTGGAAATCACGGAAAGCTTTAGTTTAATTCAGACTGCTAATACTGTATGCATATTTTTTGACGTTTGTCACCACTAGGCTACAGGAACACTGAGTTATTGGTTTGATTCATGGTTTACAGAAGGGGTCTGCAGTGTTTCTCAGGTCATGGACCCCTTAGCTGACAGAGAAACGGAGTGAGGACCCCCTGCTACATACTGTACATTGCATTGAATATTTTCTGATCTTCTCTTGTTTGCACTCACCCGTAGCTCCTAAGTGAGCAGCAGTTGTAGAGTAGCTAATGTTGGGTGCATTAGCCCCATCCTCTGCACTTTGGCAAGTGGTTTCTGAAGTGGAGAGGCTCTCACTCGTGAAAATGGTCCATTGTTGAGGAAGCAGTGAGCTCCAATCACCTTCTATTCAGCAGCAAGGGAAGAAACACAAGGTGGCATTCACGATTACTCCAGAAAAATAGAAACACCACTGCTGCAGTTATGTTGAGTTTTGATAATCTCAGAAATGTCCAGATTATCATTGGGTCTCACAGCTGTTTGTCTTGTCGTCAGGTACAGGCAGAGGCCCCGGAGAGAGTCCAGAGGGAGATCTCGATCGCGCTCCAAATCCGCATCCCCGCGAGAAAGCGTCAACCCGGCGTCGACGTCCCATTACACCGAGGAGGAAGTGCGACGGACACACTCCCCATCCCGCTCCAGGTCCCGCTCTGCATCGAGATCGCGCTCCCGCTCACGTTCTCGGTCCCGCTCCTGGGCCGGACGCAAGTCGGGTGGACGCTAGAAACAGTATCTGCCCCCCATCCCCCCTACCCCACCCCCTTTGTATCCGTCATTCTGTCAGATGGACCGGAGTCGGTCATTTGTCAAGAAAAGATTTGTTTGTTTTGACATGAATGTAACGTCCACTGAAGCATTTGTAGAAAGCTTGTTTTTTGCGGCTCCATTTTAAGAACGATGCTGGTCCTTTGCTTGGTTTTATAAAAAATTGTTTTGGTTAAAGATTCCCTGAGAGGAATGAATATGAGACAGTCAATGGTTTCTGTGTTCAGTGGTAGTCGGCCAGGAATATTTGTCTTTTTTATATACAGTTACTGACTTTTGTTCTCTAAACCCTATGCACCCATTTTGCAAAGAGGAACATTCAGTATTTTAAACGAAATCTAGTCTGTTGATGAACCAAACCAGCGTTTCTGTGTGTTTTATCACCAAAAACATACTTTTACTTGACTGCTGACCGTTTTCCACAGCGGAAATGTAGACATTTTTCTTGTTTTTCTTCCAAACTTTCTGCCACATGTATTAATTTTTGTTTTAATTCAGAAAATTCCTTTTCAGAAGCTTTTGCTTGAGATAATCGCTCACAGTGAACATTATTGAGATAATCATTTGCCTGTATCGAGTGCACTGCATTACCCTGAAACTACAACAGAGAAACGTGAACACAGACTTGACATTCAAGTTTTAAGTAAATACAAGTTAAAGAAATGAGAGTCAGTGACTGCCTGGAAGAAAAACATTTAAAAAACTAGAAAATGATCAGCAGTGGTGTGAAGTACAGGAATATTGGAGCTAAAATACACAGAAACGCTGCAACGGTCCTTAAAAGTGTTAAAATCTTGTCGACCCGTGACTTTAACCACCAACTGTTTAAACTGTACAATAATCTGTTTTCATTTTGTGGTGTTTTTTTTCTGTAAGATTGAACCTTTCAAAGAGGTTATTTTATTTTTGGAACATTTTTCTTCAAATTTGGGTTTACGAGAGGAGGAACGCGAGTTTCTCGTTGGTGTTTCCACGACTGTATTGATGGTTTTTCTGAATGAATCTTGTCACTGCATGTTTTATTCTCCTAATCTTCTATCTTTAGTAGGAAGAAACTGTTATTTTGAGTAATAAATGGATAACATTCAGTATAAGGAAACGGTGTGTGACCTCAGTTTGTAAACTTTGTCGACTGATGTTTATTGATATTGAACACAAGGTCTCACAGGTATTTACAGGCCGTCATTGTTCAACCAAGATTTATGAAGAAGGAACTAAACAGTCCCTCCAGGATTTCACAGGCCTTTATTGGGATTGTTGCGGCCTAAAATGCCTGATTTCACGGCAGCTTTTTTTAAAAAAAAAATCGTGATGCATGTTGTGATGTTTTTAGGCTTTTTTGCAATTAAATCTTGGGACCAAGAGAGAATTGCAAAAGAAAGTTGTGACCTATTCTGTATAATTCATTAAAAACCAAAGGCAACTTGTTTCAGGGAGAACAAAACTGCACTGTTCTAACTAAAAATACTCAGAACTACAAAAATTACGTTAAAAAAACCTGAGGGGTATTCCACAAAGAGAAATGTTTTTGAAGCTCAAACTCAAAAGCAGCACAAAATTATAAAATAAGAGTGCCCAGAGTGTTGATAAATGTCAATTACAACAACAAATGTGTTCTTTTCAGTACCCATGACAAAATACAAAAATATATAAATGCAAAAAAAAAAGTGAATAATAAAACAAAACACTGAGTCGGTTCATTGAGACGTACATGTATGATGTTTGGCTGGTTGTGCGCCCATTCAAGAATAGAAAAATATATAAGCATAGAGAAACTGTAAGAAAGAGAAAATAAGAAACATGTAGAAGTATAATTCTGCTACAATATATAGAAGAGAGAATATACCAGTAACAAAATATATACATTAAAAATAATGTGAAGGATATGGGCCTTATTCTTCAATTTAGATATATGGAAAATAGAAATAACTAATGAAGTGTGTAAAATGTGCATCAAGATACAATCATAACAGTGTAAATAATGTGTGTATTGCACAGGTGAGTTATTGCACATAATTATAATGAATGACAAAGTAGGGCAGAATTAGATATTCTGAACTTTAATCTCACCTGACAAATAAACCATATTATAATAAAAACAGCCTAAATGATGGTCTAATATGATAGCATCGAGTCAGAACAAGCGTATTGTCCAGAAGGTGTTTTGAGTTCTGTGAGAACCAGAGTGGAACCAGTCTGCAGTCGTCCACATGGAAAACAGACCAGCAGTCGAGCTGCGGCCATTGATTCCCTTTTAATGGATCAGGGAGGAGCAGCTTAAATTAGATTCACTGTGAAGAAGCAACCATGTATGAAATCGGACGTGCCCCATTGATCAGCGTATCGAAAAAAACAAACATTGATTAAACGGGTACAGTGGCAGCGAAGAGGCAGACACTCTTAGACTACAGATACAGAACAGACTGAACCTGGAAAACTGCATTATGACAGATATGACCGAGCTATGATCCATCTGTGGAGTCACACAGAAGATGATGTGATCACAGCTCTTTAAAGACACAATGGAGGATTGGATTTGAAAATACTCCTTGAAAAATTATTAGTTTTTGAAATTAAATTAATTGCTTGGTAAGTCCTCTGTTGATCCCTCACTCTGGAAATGAGCGAGCATTAAATAATCATGGTCAAAACATTCAATCAAAGTGAATATAAACAGCTGGTGAGATAAACAGTGACTATATGCTCTGATTCCTGTGGGTTCAAAGGAAAATGCAATTACATTTAAGCCATAGTAACACTTCAGATGTGATGATGAAGTCTGGATATGTTTGGTTGAAGGGTTTAGTCTTAAAAAGTTGTACGAACCCTGAGCGACTGTTGGAGGCCGACCAGTAACGATCCCTGCAGCTCATGAATATTTTCATCCAGATGTGTAGGACTCAGGGACTGTGGAATCAACATCTGTAGCAGCTGCCATCTCTGAACGCCTATAATTGCTCCTTGAACTACAGTATGTTTTGTACCTGATGCTGCGCTGTCACCCACTAAAGACACAAAATACTGAAGGTTTAACTTTAGAATAAAAGTTCGACACTGCAACTTTGACAAAATGCAAAATTTAAATATTGCCAAATACGTTTATTGGCAACAATTTTGATAATCAATTAATTTTAGTCATTTTTAAACAAAAGTGCCAAAAAATCACACGTTCCAACTGTTCATATGTGAAAACATGTTGGTTTTCTTTGTCCTTCATCACAGTAAACTGAATATCTTAAGGTTTTTTGACTGTTGGTCTGCAAAAGAAGATATTTTAAGACATTAAAAAAAAAAAAAAACAATAATCATTAGTTACACCCTGATGTGGGACCTTATTATAAACAGTAATGATCCAGTTTGCAAGACAATCTACCATCCACTGCAATAACTGACACGTAGGGATGCACAATATTAGATTTCTGCCAATATTTTCCAACTCATTTCCACTAATTGCCTACATGTGCACATATTTTTCCCACCTAACTGCAGAGAACATCAGGTCTCTCCTGCCGGTTCTTATCTTGATGGCCCACTCGAAGCTGCAGACATGAAATACAATACTTTTCAAAACGTACACACTCACTGGGCAAAATAAGAAATCTATGGCTGACAGGTTTTTTCTGTTTCTCTTTGTTTTTTTAACAAACATCACCTTATCAGCAGAAATGTTCTGTTCGGGCCTTGTACCGATATTTCATTTTAAAGCCTTTATCGTATCGGCCGATAACAATGACGTGTTGATATTATCAAGAATTTCTAGTAAAAAATATAGAAACAGTCCACTTCCTATCACGTAAAGAAAAGAAAAGGTAGACAAAATGAAATATTTCTTATGTAACCGACACTGCTGTAAACAATATGTAGCAGTTTTGCACGAGTATGTCTTAAAGTCAAGGACAGTGGTTCCCAACCTGGGGTCTGGGCCCCCCTTAGGAGGGCGCCAGAAATCACAGGGGGTCCCCAAGACTTTGTCTGCTCTGAGTTTGTCAAAATTAGATTTGCACGTGTTAATTAAAATCACAATATATACGTTTTAAAACCTTTGGAATGAATCACTTATTCTTTTGGGTGAGTGCTAGTGGGCTGGGGGGGCTCAGCTTTTCTTAAATAGAAGTAGGGGGGGTCTCCAAGGTGAAAAGGTTGGACTGGTCTAGGACACGAGATAAAATGATGATATTGATCCACTTCAGCAGCAGGTGATGGTCCTGATCATACTCCTCCACCTTCAGGAGCTCAGAGGTGCCAACCCAGTGCACCACTTCTGTCCTGTGTGATTCGGAGGATCAAACCGGTTCAGGGTCCCCTGAGTTCAACCAGAAATACAGGCGTCAAACGATTCAATATTTTGTGACACATTTCACCCCCAGTGACTGGCAGACGAGGTGGCAGTCGGTCCATTCACACTGCTGCGAGGTAAATGGCAGCAGGACGCTGCAACAGTATTGATTGTTGTTGTTTTTCACAGCCTATAACTTGTGAACAACTGGAGCCGACAGGGATCATTTGTTTTTGTCCAGTTTTCACCAACAGACTGGAATCTCTCCCAGTGTGAACATTTCATCTTTAACGAGAGGATAAAGAAGATAAAACATGTGGCTGTAAGACTGCGTTCAGCATCAGTAGCATTACTGCAAAAGGCCTTTAATTTTACATTTCATATCCAGGATGAAAGGTAAGTTCAATCATTTTAAAATTAATATATGACATGTCAATTTTATTCATCACAGTGAGATAAATATATTGTCTTTATGCAATATGGTGCAACGTTTTCTTCTCTTTTTTGAGTGAAAAGACTCTTCTTATAAGTAACATCATGGATTGTGATTATTGATTGTCTAATGATTACCATTTGCCAACTTTACCAATGTCAGAAGATGTTTTATTAAGATGCTGCCAAATGTTGTCATGTATTTCACTTAACATTCGGTGATGAGAACACTTTAAAATACCTGATGCAACAACACTGTAAAAATGAAAAAAGCTCAAAATTTTAAGGTAACTTAATTCAGTAGATTTTTTAGTTTTGAGCCCAACTCAAACTCTTAAGTTTTGAAAAAGTTTGACCAACTAATAATGTTTTGTTTTTTTTAGATAAACTTGACTTTTTGAGTCTTAGAAATCCCTCAAAGTCTTAGAATTTGTATTTCAATAATTGTTGAGTAAATTCATTGAAGTGAAGATGAACACTGGTTGATAATTTAATAGTTTCAAGTGCAACCATTTAATTTTCATGCACACAAATAATGATGAATCAGGTTCACCGCTCACTGGGAACATTTTTTGGGTGGTTTCTAAGACTCAAAGATTCAAGTTTATTCAAAGAAAAAAGTAAATGATCTCAACAAAAAAATATAGGTCAGAAAAACAAAACATCACTAAAAACTAAAACATCTAGTGAAGGTAGTTGCCTTGAAATTGAGCTTCATTAACTTTTTAACTGTACATTTAATACCATCTGATTAGTACTTCAGCATTTTAATTAGTGTCTAATGTTTAGGGCTCCATTGTAACTGGGCAAACTGGTTCTATAATTGAAAACTTTGTTCTCAGCAGTGGTGGAAGAAATGTTTGGGTTTTTTCCTTGAGCAAAACTACCAATACTGCAATGTAGAAAATGCTTGTGCATTCAAAATCTGACTTAAAAAGTACAGGACTACTATGATACAAATGTACTTACAGTGTCTTGAGTAAAATAACTCATTATGCAGTGAATAATGTACTGATGTATCAGCATGTGAGGCCATTTTGATGTTGTAGTTGGTGGAGATCGTTCTAATTTCTCTATATGCTGTTGGACAGTTTGATCCTGAGTAATATATCATTTTAAAAACTAGTTTTATTGTATAAAATCTTAATCTGAAAAGTAGCTGGAAGCAACAAGAAAGTGTAGTACAGGAAAACCTTTAAGGTAAACATGAGGCAAGTTAGAAACAGTGTCACCGTTACATGGTTTGTCCACCAGAGGGCGCTGACAAGTTGATTTTGTAGCTGAAAAATGTCCCACTCAGTATGAATCTGTGTATTTTCTTCTAAAAATCTAGGGATCTGTTTCAAGATTGCTTGTTGAAATTGTGTTGTACAAACGAACCGGGGAGCTTTAATTTCATTTCTGGATAAAAAGCACTATAACGTTTGGATTTCTATACCTATTTCAAGGGTTCATGATCCATCAGGCATAAGTTAGAAAAACCAAAAAATTCCCTACTCCAGGTGGATCAAAAACCCTTGAATATAACATGAGTCACTGAAATCAGATGAGGAATATACTTTATTGTGCTTTTTATCCAGAAAAACAGCAGTTCCCCCGTTTGCATGAATTTGTTCACAAGCAAGTCTTGCTCTGTCCAATACGGTGGTGACATTGATGTATCTTCTGCAGCGGGCTGAAGTGATTGATGTGCCAGTGCCTACGTAAATAAATCTATGGGTAAAATGAGGTAACCAGAACTTAATTTAGTCCCAGTGCCCGGTTGCATAAAAGCACTACATAAAGGCTAAGGTTTCCCTTAAATTTTCATATAAGGATATAAGGATGAGTTGCATAAAATCACCCTATGGACCCCCTTAGGGTGATTTCAGGGAAAATCCTTTAATCTGTAAGTATTTGTCTTTAGCTACTCAAGTATTCCCTTATGTGTTGTTAGAGGATCCTCAGCGACCATTTTCCTCAGAAATTTTTAAGGCACCCATAACAGTCCTTTAAAAGTGAAATAATTTGTGAAACATCAGACAATAGTTGAATTTATGGTGACTGAAGAGACGGAGGAGATACAAAGACACGTTTTTCAGGACAGAGAAAAGACACCAAACACCGTGATTTTGTCAGTTACGCTGCTTCGTGCCACATCTTCTGCTTATGTGTGCTTGTTATGGCTGCTTTTTAAAACTTTTCCTCAAAATCTGTTCTTGTGATTTCCGCATTCTATGAGAACAACATTCTCATCTTTTTCTTTTTCCTCGTTGTCCATTTTGGAGAAGCTAGCTAACCCAGGTCATGTGTATTAGCTAAGCTGGCTAACAACTGACAATAATGCTGTTTGGTACAAATTAAAGAATTGAGTGAAGTGTTACCATGGTAACTGGAACACCCATGTGCTGTATTATTACAGTAACTGCGGTGAAATTTAGTTTGAAAAGTTTTAAGACTGAAACCTAAGGTGGTTTATGCAGCCGGACACTGGTCCCTGCAGTGGAAATGCACTGCAGGTTCCTAGTCCCTGGGGACAGTTCCTGTGGTGGAAACAACAAATTCCAGTATCAGTCAGGCTGCATTAACAAATTATAACTTGGATTGTTTTCCTCCTTCATTGTAGCTCTGCTGATGTAAACAATGGGAGACTGGAACTTCCTCGGCGGGATCTTGGAGGAGGTGCACATCCACTCCACCATGGTGGGAAAGATCTGGCTGACCATCCTGTTCATATTCAGGATGTTGGTGCTCGGCGTCGCGGCGGAGGACGTGTGGAACGACGAGCAGTCAGACTTCATCTGCAACACCGACCAGCCCGGCTGCCGCAACGTCTGCTACGACCAGGCCTTCCCCATCTCCCTCATCCGCTACTGGGTGCTGCAGGTGATCTTCGTGTCCTCGCCCTCGCTGGTGTACATGGGCCACGCCATCTACCAGCTGCGAGCTCTGGAGAAGGAGCGCCACTGCAAGAAGGTGGCTCTGCGTCGGGAGATGGAGGCGGTGGACGTGGAGCTGGTGGAGGTGCGGAGGAGGATTGAGAAGGAGATGAGGCAGCTGGAGCAGGGGAAGCTCAACAAAGCTCCACTGAGGGGCTCTCTGTTGTGTACGTATGTGGCCCACATTGCGACTCGCTCGGTGGTGGAGGTGAGTTTCATGATGGGGCAGTACATCCTCTACGGACACCGCCTTCACACTCTTTACAAGTGTGAGCGGGAGCCTTGTCCAAACGTGGTGGACTGCTTCGTCTCCAGGCCCACTGAGAAAACCGTCTTCATGATGTTCATGCAAGCGATCGCCTGCATCTCGCTCTTCCTCAGCCTCCTGGAGATCATGCACCTGGGATTTAAGAAGCTGAAGAAGGGGATCCTGGACTACTACCCACACCTGAAGGATGATCTGGATGATTATTATGGCAACAAGTCAAAGAAGAACTCAGTTGTGCATCAGGTTTGCACGGGCACGTCTGTGAGTCGGAAGACTACGATTCCCACAGCTCCATGTGGATACACGTTACTGCTGGAGAAGCAGGGAAACGGACCGGCCTACCCTCTTCTCAACGCCTCCTCTGCCTTCGTCCCCATACAAGGGGACCCTGGAGCAAAGCCAGACAGCCACAAGGACGGCAAGGAGGGACTGCCGAGCCCCACGGAGCAGAACAGCAACTCCAACAACACCAGCAGCGACACGCGCTCCCCTCCTGCAGACAAACAGGACGAGCCAGAAGACCAATCACCCCATCATGACGACATGGAGTGTGCCGGCTCAGAGTACCCCACCCTGCCTGTGGCAGACACTTCCTCCTGCACAACGCTGTCGGGCATTGCGAGGAAGTCACGGAGGGTCAGTCCACCGTGGAACTGCTCCACCCTGGTGGAGGGGAACGGCTCGGACAGCGGGGACTCCTACCACGGGAGCAACAGCATGAAGCTGCGCAGCAGCTGCGTCGGCCCCCGAGCGAGGGTCCTCTCAAAGTCAGACATTAAGAAACCGAGCAGGTCCCAGAGCCCCGACTCTGCCGGGGAGCTGAGCTCCGTGTCTCGACACAGCCGAGAGAGTAACAGCCCCACTGCCTCCTCACCAAACCGCAGAGTGTCAGCGGCAAGCAGCAGCAGCAGCAGACGAGCGCCAACTGACCTGCAGATATAAACAGACTGAGCGCTCAACAACATGGCAGCAGGAACTCTAAATAAGCCATGTCTGAGTAAAAATTATGAGAACACTATTTAACTGCACTTTTCACCCATTTAAAGCGCTTTAAAGGGACAATTCACCCCAAAATCAAAAATACATATTTTCCCTCTCACCTAAGGGTGTCACAATTTCAAGATTAAATCAAAAATCAATAGAAATGAGCTTTCAATTTAAGAATCAAAACATAAGGCAGAATCAGCGATTCTTCCAGTATTTTTTTTTTTTTTTTTCTGTTTCCGGCAACTTGTGGCATCCAAAGTAAAAAAGCAACACTTCAAAAACGACACAGCATAGTTTACCGGCCGTTATATCACAGCTGATACCAGATTAGACAGGTTATCTTTTTATAGAAGAGTTAAAAAATCTAAATGTCAGTTGCCAGGGCAAAAACCAATTACCTGTTGATCTTTACAAATCAGAAATTTATAGTCCAACATTGGCATAACTGTCATAAAAAAATGTTTAAATTAAAAAAAAATCAAATTGAATCAAGACCTTAAAATCCAAAATCATATCGAATCATGGATTTGGAGACTTTTCTCAAATATAATGGAACTAGGTGGCACTCTGATTTTGGTGCTCAAAGTGCCAAAAACAAAAGTACATTTGAAAAACTCAGCAGTAATTTCTCATTCCGCAAATCATGACCTGGTTACCCAAAATAACCTACAGATCTTGTTGTGAGCAGTTTCATGTGGGAACTACTGTCTTTCTGCCAAACTTCACCCACCAACCGCATCACTTTGCAGAAGGAAGCGTGCATCTACTTGTGGATGAGAGGCTCGTGCTCGCGACAGCGCAGGATATAAATATTAATGACGTCCTCCTTGGCTGAGCTGTAACTAACGAGTAGATGCACACTTCCTTCTTCACGGTGATGCGGTTGGCAGGTGTAGTTAGGTACAAAGGAAGCAGTTCCTACATGAAACTGCTCATAATAAAGGTCTGTGGATTATCTTGAATAACCAGGTCATGATTTCTGGAAAGAGACACTGCTGCTGAGCAGTCGGACTTTACAGGAATGAGCTGGGTGGATTCGAGTTTGATTTAGTTCCAGTAAATTCAACAGAAGGCAGACATCTCTGCAGCCGATATCTCCAAAACTCTGCAACTCACACCAAAACTACCTAGATGGATAAAAAGCACTGAAGGCCAGAGGAATAACACATATTTTTGATTTTGAGGTGAACTGTCCCTTTAAAATACATTAAAACACAGCACAAACAGCCTTTGTTACCCATTGCTATGAAGATTATCCTCTTGACGCCAAAGAGAACCCTTTTTCTAATCATATTTACAAAGACCTTGTATAATAACATTCTGCAGTCTAATGATCAGGACACAGTGGACTGTCCCGTGTCCTCACAGATTCAGATGGACGTTAACGATTTGTCTGTACGCCACAGCTCTGCCTGAATGGTTAGAGGGGAATGGAAAAAATGAGCCACGCAAAATCCATAATGGTGTTTCACAGCGCTGTTACGCAACTGGACACTCTGCAATCAGGGACACTGTAAATTAATCAAACCACTGATCCAACATGTTTGATGGTTCAGCAACATTAAACATAAAAAATACCCACATCTGGATGCATCTGTTAGACTGGAAAACAAATGCTAAATATCTTTGTTTTGTTGTGGTTACATGGATTACAATTTCTTTAAAGGGATAGTTTGATTTTTTTGAAGTGGGGATGTATGTGGGACTTATCCATAGTCAGTAGATGGGTGTCGGCACGGCCCCAGTTTGGAGAAGCAGCAGTGAAAACTGGTGTAGGATGCTAAACAATGTACTGCTGTGGACAGGGTCAGCACTAAAACATATTTAAGTCACATAAAAAATTATATCAGGTTATTTGTACGCTCTATTTAGAATATTTTCACTGCTTTACCTTGTCATCAGCCAGCTTTTTCTGACAGGACAATGCTGTTATATGAGCCAGATATCATCTCTTCAAAACCAACAAAACTCCATCAACTAAATCAGTCATTTTAGCTCACAGAGCATTGGAGCTGCTGATCTACTGCTTCCTCAGTCTGTTAGTTTGTTTATGTTATTGTGTGAAGTCACAGCTTCATTCCACGACGGCGCCACGTCTGCCGGGGATCATTGCTGCCATTCTACACAACGCTTGTGACTCCACCAGCAGCAGCTCTCTGCTTTGCTCCACTTCAAATATGTGCCAGGTTTATTTTTGACAGATGCTGTGTCAAAATAAAAGACCCTGTGCAGACTCGCGATCATGAAAACAGACTATTTAACTGTGTAGCCTATTTATCCACGGCAGAAGCGCAGGACCTAATCAACAAAATCTGAGCACGCCAACGTAATCAGGCGGGAAAAATGCTCCACTGCTGATACGCTTCTAAAACGCTGCTGGTGGGACATACACCCGTATGGAGGACAGATAAAAATCGTAGTGGTGTCAACAGGTAAGTTCAGATTCACCTAAATCACACGGTAACACAAACAAACTGACAGATCGAGGCAGCGATAGACTAACAACTCCTGTGTTCTGTGAGGTTAAAATGACATCAATGAAATCAGTGTTTCCCAACCACTGGTCCTCAGGGACCTACTGCCCTGCATGTTTTAGATGTTTCCCTGCTCCAACACACCTGATTCAAATGATCAGGTTGTGATCAGGCTTCTGCAGAGGCTTGATGACGAGCTGATCATTTGCATCAGGTGTGTTGGAGCAGGGAAACATCTAAAACATCTAACATGCAGGGCAGGGATCCCTGAGGACCAGTGGGTTGGGAAACTGGCTTATATAACGGCGGTTTCGCCATCGGAAAAAGGCTGTGTGACAGAAAGATAAACCAGTGAAAATATTCCAAGCAGACTTAAACTGATATTGATTTTTTTAGGTGTCTAAAATACATTTTCCTGCTGACCCTGTCCACAGCAGTACATTGTTTCGCTTCTGTGCTGGTGCTCCTGCTGCTTCTTCTCATCGGGGGCGCACTAACACACTGATTATGGATAAGTACCTCAGATAACCCGACTTCAAATAATCCAAACACCAGACTTTAATTTCCCATCAGAAGTCTCTGAATTATTGCTTTTGTATGAAAGTTACTTTTTTACTTGATACTTATGCAGTTGATATCAATTTAAATGTATAAAACCATTCTAAAATCTAAAAAGTATGTAGTAATTTGTTTTTTTCTAAATATTTCATGAGTGGCCACGTATGTAAACAGGTGGTTGGAAACAGGAGCAAAGGACATCAAGAGAAAGACTGATGCAAAATGCTGAAAAAAGATTTTTATTTTCAACAAAGCAAAAAGTTGCTTCTTGTTATATAACGAAAAATAAATAACAGTGATTTTAGGTTCACTGTACATCCACTACTATGTAATAAACATTTACATTCTTAAAAAAATGCTATTGTTCAGTGTTTTTCTTCCCTTCTTTTAACTTCAGAAAGCAACGACCAAACTCATCCTTTCACTCTGCTGCTCCGTTATCAGGTGACGGTTCATACTGCATCAGCTGGAAAATGATAAAGGCAGAGGTTAAAGGTTACAGTCTGAGCAACACATGTAAATTTAGACAGATATTTTTCCAGCAAGCTCACCCTGTTTCTCAGCTCTTTATTCTCCTCCATGAGCAGGTTGCATTTCTGTTGTAGGTCAGTCAGCTCCGTGCGGAGAGCCTCAGCGTCTGCTGGCTCTGGACCGGCTGCGCCGAGGTGAAGCTTAATGAAACTGAGCAGGTGGTTAAGGTCAACGTGTCGGGTTCATCATTAATGTTTTCTTTTTCACTTGATCAGTCTGACAAGTGGGTCAGACATCTACTTCTGAAATCTACTCGCCTGAAGTCACTTTTTACTTGCCCCTGTACAAACTGTTTTATTTATTAGCGTAAATCCAACAACAACAAAGACTAAAGCTAACTGTCATGTTTAATCTTTATTTAAGTCACTGTATGACATATATTCAAATCATAATAAATTATGTGTTTATTTCTTTTTTACCACTTGTCCAATTGGGTAAGGAAGTTGCTGGATTTACTACCCCAAAGTGGCTTATACTTGCAAGCAGGCAATCCTGATTGCTGAGCCCTGCATGTGCTCTCAATATTCAATCCACAGAGATCTTTGATTTTAATAAAAGCCACTTATCCATGATCAGGATCTTTAATGGCCTAGGAACCATTAGAGGGTCTAAATGAACTTCCAGGGAAATTATTTTACCACCTGAAAAAGTCCCTGTCAGGAGTTAGTACTTTCCAAAAGTAATAAAAGTAGTAGTGATGTAATTTTCTGAACTAACCAGACTGTTCTATTTGTTCAATTACTGGCC
Organism: Lutjanus argentimaculatus; assembly: GCA_034769285.1. Lineage (NCBI taxonomy): Eukaryota > Metazoa > Chordata > Actinopteri > Lutjaniformes > Lutjanidae > Lutjanus > Lutjanus argentimaculatus. Next base: position 28,869,819 of record JAWZSL010000008.1, read on the forward strand.
TTTACTCACTCAGTCATTATATCCACATTATTGATGATTATTTATCAAAGATCTCATTGTGTTAATATTTTTTTGAAATTACAAGATTATTGTAGTATTTGTTAGAGGTCTTTGGTTAAAAATATCATGATATTTGATTTTGTCCATATCATCCAGTCCCACTTTTTATTCTGTTGGGTATTTTGATCTACAGAAATGCATTACACTCTAGAGGATCATATTATTTAAGACTTTACAGTATGTTCTTTTAGAGAAAATGTGTATATCAAGATATTTAATTGTAGCATGGCCTAAAAATATTTAGATATTATTTATCAGACGTGTCACACAGTCCTAATTTTAGCTACCATTTTTTAAATTTGCAGCCACAAAATTATTTAGTTTGTGCTCATGGACATATCTGCAAGGGGGCAACTGCCTCAACAATAAGCTCTGTGTGAACTAAAATAAATAATTTACTACTTAATAATTTAAATTAAATACTAATTTTCTGCCCAGTGTACTCTATGTACACTGGGGTAGTCAAGGTATAAAGAAAGGCAACACACCAAAGTACAAGAAATTAAATCCTGGTTTGTAGGATTCAATTATCCAGCAGGTTTCTACAATCTCCCTTTAAAATCAATGTTCAATCTTGTTCTCAATAGATGAGAGCACCACAGCAAAAAGTGCAATCACACAGGCTGCCAAAATAATTACAATTTTAAAATTGATTTTGCAACTGAATTGCTGTCAAACTCCCCACCTGGACTGCTGGCATTTTAAAGCATACCAGAAATACTTTCAGTAGGTAAATACTTCACTGTTCACAGGCTGATATCCCCTGCAGTGATTGTCCAAAGCACAATAAACAATCTTATCTCCAGTAAGTCTAACACCAGACACAGGAGTGACTCTGTGGCTACTGAATAAATCTATAACGACACTAAACTTTTCCAGGGAATGAGGGATGCATGATATGGATTTTTTTGAGCAGATGCGATAACTGCTGCTTCTCATGTCCACTACAATAAAGATAACCAATAATTTCATATATTTATCAGATGCAGCATGCACATAGTTAACCAAACTAAAAAGCTTTCTGTCTTTCTGCCATTTCTCATAAAAAAAGACACAGTATTCCCTTGTGTTTTGGAGGGTCCTGAATCACCATTTAAATTAGGCCAAACCAAACCACCACCTGTTTATTACCACTAAGAGTTAAAATAAAGGATACTCCAGTGCATTGTTGGTTTGTCGTTCTCTTCATAAAGTGCCACTAAAACTGCAAAAAAAAAAAAAACGAAACGAAGTGGTTATAAAGCAGCATGCATTAGATGCATATTAAGACGCTAAATAAAGCCTTTGCTTGTATACAAACCGCTTGTTATAGTGTCAAGGACCCCAGATTTTTCAAGATATCTTCTAAATTGTTCTCGCTTCGATTCTGAGGCCTGAAACACAAGAAAAAAAATAACTGGCTTACACACAAAAGCACACACCTGACAGATTTAATGCACTGGCAAAATAACTGTGGCTTTGCGGTGTGAATTTCCCTTAGCTACTAGACTTGTAGTTCTCGAGACCGGTCTTGGTCTCAAGACCGGTCTCAAGACCACTTTTTTGTGGTCTTGGTCTTGTCACGGCCTCGACAGTCTTTGGTCTCGGTCTTGGGTCTCTCGGTCTCGCAATGTCTCGGACTGGCCGAGTGGTCTCAAAGGGATTTGTACAATTTGAAGTACAGTTTTTTATTTGTATTTTGCATTTGATTTAATGCATTTTTTTGGTGCACCTGCATGTGTGTCTATGTATTTAATTACAGTATTGTGCTTATAATGGCCTTGTTTGAATAAATATATGGCATCATTGGCCTTTGAATAATATTTGCATATCGTTGTGATTGATTAAGCATTAGGCCTATGCCATTTCAGTGATGCTGATATTATACAGTGTAATTTGGCTACTATAATGGTAAATAATGCAATTTCAAGTTGATAATTGTGTGCATCTTTAATATTTAAAATTCACGTTTCATCTACAAATTAAGTACAATTTAAATCAGTGACATATTTACCATTCATTAGACTTTTTTTTTGAGGTGCAGGGTGGTGTTGGAGGCTTGTTATTTTGTTAGATGACTTTGGGACTAGTTAATAGTCATGTCAGTCCTTAATAGCACACTAAGCAGCTGAACCCAGTATGGTGCTTATGTTCTACAACTCATGCAAGATGACAAAAAACTAGGTTTTTTTTGGTCTCGGTCTTGAGCTGAACTAGTCTTGGTCTTGCTACTCTCTGGTCTTGGTAGTGTCTTGGTCTTGACTACATTAGCTACTAATAAATATAACAGCATGACAAAGACGAAAATTACACGATGCTAATGATGCTAGCTAGTTAGCCCCACGCCTCATGCGACTACTACAAACTAACCTTTAAAAAAAATAATGATATGCACCAAATACTTACTCTGTAATGGGCCATTGCTGTGTAGTTTAAATGAAAATAAAAAAATGTTTTCCAGGTTAATTAACTCGAACTTTTGGCAGCTGAGCTGTTGGTTTTGTTTCCAGTCTGCAACAAAACAGGAAGTGCACGCGTTGCCGTGACAACGACGCCCGCAGCCGTCCAGCGACACTGGTTTTATCCTGTGAAATGGGCGTTTTAGAGGAAGAAGAAGTGTGACTGAACAGCAGTGACAAGAAGATTTACGTGAATGAAAAATAATATCTTGACGCTAACCCTAAATTTGCACAAGTCTCGCGAGTTGTTTCTACACTGTGCGCGTTGTACAAACTGATTATGTTTCATAACGTGACGAAGCTGTGGTGAATAAATACTGAGAACAAGGGACAAGAAACACTTTGTTGGGTTAGGGCGAGATTTACCCAACTAATGAATATTTAAGATTAAGATTTAATTTTGATCTGAATAATTGTGTTTTCTGTGAAGGGGAAATTGAAAGTTTGGACATCTTTTCTTTTATTGTGATTCAGTGAAATCCTTTTGGAGTGAGATGCAGAGCTGGCTACAGTCCAACAGTGAAAACATTTTTTTTTTTTTTTTTTTTTTTGGTGTTTTTTGTTGATAATAAGAATGTGGACTTTGTTCTCAACACTCTGCTGCTATTTGGTAAGTTTTTTCATCATAAATGTAGGCATTATAAAACCAAACCGTGCTTAACCCATTGGAGGAATGAGTTTAAACTCTGGAGTAAATCACTGAGTCTTGTTAAAGAAAAAAAAAAAGCCCTTAAGCTATTCTCTCTATTGGAAACATTTAAGTTATTATGAGATGGCCCCTGTGTTGTGTTTTGTATGTATATTGTTTTGTTTTTGTTGAATTGTATATCATATTCAATTCAGGCCTTATGTCTTGTGTTGATTTTGCTCAATCTAAGGCAGAATGAATTATATTTGCATAACTTTTCTATGCCTTCAAAAAAAAAAAAAAAAAAAAAAAAGTTTCGGTTCACGGAATCACGAGGATCGCGAGATCTTTCGCGGAGCTGGGGTTCCCCATTTAACACGCTAACGTGATGGGAGCACGGGGTCATGCCCAGAAGGTAACCCGTGATTTTGCGAAACTCTCGCGAGAGTTCTACGCGTTATGTTTTTAACTGTGGACGTTGTACGAACAAAATAAAGCTTTATAATGTAACAATGTAATAATTTTGTCTCTAATTGTGATCAGGGGCAAAAAAAAAAAAAAATCATTTGACTGGGATAAGAAAAACGTCATACATTGGGTGAAAAATGATCAGTCTCGCGAGATCTTATCCATGGGTTTCCATATGGGATGGGACGGGACAGCCGTTGGTCAGGTGCTGACGTCACGTCGTCGGCACAGACTCATAACAGATACGAGCTGCCTTCACTGTACCGTCTGAAACTGAGCGCAGCCAGTCCAGTGTTTCAGTAGATCAGCTGTTCCTCGAAGCGCTGCGCTCACATGACTTGTTGTTTTTTTTCACTGAAAACAGAAACACGGCTCGTTGTTGTGTGTCGCCGGCTGCGAAATGACTTAACTCCTCCAGTTAAACTTTTTATGTTTTTTTTACGTTCATTCCGACAGACCGAGCCGCCTTTTAATTTAAAATCCTGCATGAGGTAAGCTGTATTTGACGAAATATCCATACAAGTCGTCGTTAAACTGGAAGAGGTTCATTTGCTTTTTTTTTTTCTTTGTGTCATTACTACATCTGTATATGTCTAATATTTATAATCTAATATAATAACAGAGGATTTTCTTATTTCATTTTTATTTCTTTTACGTTACTCCGTCATCTATAATAATATAATAATGTTCCGCTTGTTTTATTACTTGTTAATTGCTGTTATTTTACATTATTTAGATATATTCGACAATGCTGTGGTGAATCAATCAGATGGTTAACTTTTTACTTTTATAAATCAATCGTTTAAAATTTGGGCTGCAACGATTAATCGAATAATCAGTTATTAATCGATTATTAAATTAATCGGTTTTTTTTGTTGTTTTTTTAAGAAAAAAGTCAAAATTCTCTGACTCCAGCTTTTTAAATGGACTCGAGGCTGAAAAAGTTGTTATGGTATTAGTTGACAAAATAACCTCTTTCTTTGGCCTCTGGTAGCTTGCACTGTGAACTTTTTAATATCTTATACCTTTAATTAAACAACACTTACCAGTTAATTGACAGTGATAAATAGTTATGTCAGAGAAAGTGGAGAAATAAACTTTGATACGATACTTGTATGAATAACTGATACTTGACACCTCTTTTGATACAATGGTACTAAGAGACGAGTTCTAGACACAAAATAGGATTATTTTCTGTCTTTTTTTAATAACAACCTGCACATAATGCTGGTGCAGAAAAAGTCACTGAGCACTGTCTGACATTTGTCAGGCCAAATGTCAGGCAGGACAGTAAAAACCTGAATGAGTACTTATGTCATTTTTTTTTTTTTACAGCTTTTGTGCTTTTGATACTGCAGTTAAAAGATATTGTGCTGTTTTAAACATGTGGTATCAAAAAAGTACAAATGTATCAATACTTTCAACAGTGATAACAGCGATAATGGGGCTTGTTCTCTTTGCATGAGAAAGTGGAAGAAAATTATAATTACAATCACAATAGCAAAACTGCAGGAGTTGCCACAGTAGCTGACCTTTTTATCTCCAGTTTACACCAAACAAAGAGGCAGATATTGACATTTTAATAATACAGAATACAGTGATTGTTTCAGAGAGGAGATATGAATGAATCAGACTGTTTTTATGAGGATCTCATGATGGGCTCACACCACATAGTTCCACAGAAACTCACTTGCAGACACGGTTCACGTGGTAATGGCAAATAGAATATGCTTTGTATAGTAGTGCTTTGTGTAGGATAGTGTATGCATAAACATCTGTCAAAAGAAATGACAGGGACTTTTTTAAAACTTTTTTAAAAAATTAATCAAGAAAATTTAACAGATCAGTCAATAATGAGAATAATCACTAGTTGCAAACCTTAAAAATAAAGACATTTAAACATTTTGTGGCAAATTAAATGATTCGTGTCATAATACTTAGCTTTATTTGTGTCAAATCTTTCAAGATCACATTTACAAAGTGGTTTAAAAACACTCAAATCAGTCAAGGAAGATATATAAGAGTGTGCCTTTGAAATAGAATTAAAACAGGGTATTGATTTGGACGCAGTTTCTCCAGGCAGATCTCCCCACAGCTGATCACCATTAAGTCTTAAGAACAGTCAGAAGTGCTCGAGGAACGCACATGCTCACGATGAGTTAAAAGGTCAGAAATATATTCAGGTAGCAGGTCCAAATATCCTGTAAAGTGCAGCCGTGGCATCTGAAAATCAATGAAAGGAGATATTGAAAACAGTGTATTCTTCAGTGATAAAACGGGAGAAATGTTAATACAAACATGTTCTGCAGACATCTGCAGCGCCAGCACACATCTAGAAGATAAGCTCCTGACTATTAAGACAACAAGGAGAAGTTAACTTACTTTAAGATGTGTTTCTTGAATACACAAAAATAGACAGTTGACAGACAGTTAAAATAAACACTTATGATTATTGGCTCACATTTTAAACAGTAATTAACCTGGGAGCCACTGACGTTTTCTCACACAGCCAGTTTTTCCAGTTGTCTTCTGAACTTACAGTGAAATGAAAACATGAAACGTGAAGTGTTGTATCTGGAGCCACTGTTTGGTTTGTTCATTCTCATCTACTGTAAAAACATGGCAGCATCTGTGGAAAAAGACCCAAAAGCTTTATTCTAAGGTAACAAAAACACAGCAATTCTTATTTTCAGGTGACTATACAGTGACGAAAACATACTTATGAATATTATATTACATTTTGGCCATATTCTACCAATAAAAACATTCCTTTAACTGTCAGTTTGTGTAATTTTAAACTGTGAACAAATGAGGAAAAAACTTATTTAAAACCACATTTGATGTAGAAATCTTTTTTTAAGCATTTTTTAATTAATCAATTAAGTCGATATTCTGCAGCTATTTTGATAATAGATTAATTGTTTAGGTGACTGATTTAACAAAAGTTCCAAACATTACATAGTTTCAGATTCTTAAATGTGAGAAAATTAGAAGATGTCACTCTGGGCTTAAGGAAATTATGGCAAGCATTTGTCTGTTTTCTAATATTTTACACACAAAACGACAAAAAAAAAGTTGGAAAAAACACCAAATTTCAAGGTAACTTACTTTAATATATTATTATATTATGTTTTGAAAAAATTTTACCAACTAATAATGTTTTGTTTGAGATAACTTACTTTTCTAATATAGGTAAACATGAATCTTGAAGTTTTAGAAACCCTCAAAAATTTGTGTTTCAAAAATTGTTGACTAAACTCATTGACGTGAACGTGAATAACGGTGAATAATTTAATATTTTCAATTGCAACTGTTTAATTTTCAAACATCCAAATAATGACAAACAGGGTTCATAGCTCACTGAACAATTTTTGATTTTCGTTTTTCTAAAACTCAACGATTCAAGTTTATCAAAGATTATAGGTTGGCAAAACTTTATTAATTTATTTCAAAACTTAAGTGTTTGAGTTTGATTCAAAACTAAAAAATCTAGTGAAACAAACTGAGTTTTCTCAGCTTTTACAGTGCATCTCCTGCAGGGGTCCTGGACATGGAAAAGTTTGGAAACGCTTGCTTTGGCCAGTTAAAAACAAGCAGGAGGAGATACGCCTTTAGGATTCTTCAGACAAAACATATTGACTTGAAACGTGCTGATATTGACCGGACAGGTGAACACGTGAATGCTGTCAGACTGCAGTGGTAATTTAAGGGTCATTCGCCGTCGCTGTAACTGTTTATTGATGAGATAACCTCAGACCAGCTGCTCCACACTATCTCTGTGCCATTCTTGTCCTGTTGTGTGCGGTGATAAGACTGTACATCCTTTATCTCTGCTGTCATGTGAAATCCCCAACCCAACTCAACCCCCCTCCTCCAAAAAAAAAAACTTACTGCATAACGTCAAGAAATGCACCATCATCACAGCAACAAATATGTTTCTCAGTTCCTGAAATAGCTGTTTTTAGAAAAGGTTTTCCTCCTGCGACCGTCACATTTCTGCCCATCGACGCTAAATAACAGCAAGAGTAAGAAGTGAAACTCAGAATACTTTCACAGACAAACACACTGATTTCTCGTCATTTAACAGCTTAAATAAGTACAAAGGTTTTCACTTTTGATCATTTATTATTTAATTATTTCCAATGTATTGGGGCTGCAACCAATGTTTACTTTCATTATCGGGTAATCTGTCCATTATTTTCTGGATAATTTGTGTTGTTTTGTCTGAAAAATGTTAGGAAATAATAGAATAGAATAGAATAGAACTTCCCATACTCCAAGATGACGTCTTCAAACAGTCCACAACAGCCGTTTTAAGAAGCTGTATTAACGCTTTTACCCACAAACCTCCTCCGGGGTTGTTTTCGTACCTGCTCTGGAACCACAATGCCTCTGATATATCCTAAAATGCTTGTAATGAAAGGATGTATAGCAATATCAGGAATACTGTGATATCATTATAAAAAAAGTCTCAGTGCTGTACTGGACTGTAAGTGTATCTACTGCAATGTGACATGGGTAATTATTATTTTAACTTAATTTTTTCATTTATGTAACTTATTTAATGAAAGTTCTGGTAAATTTGGAAAGAGATGTGTGTCAAGCCGGGGGCGTGGGTGATTTCTCAGTTCCTGAAAAAGTTTTTGAAGGTTTTACCCAACGACAATAACAACAAAACCGCTCTGTTGTGTTTGTGTTTGACCTTTTTAATTTAACTTCCCCAGGTTCCCGTTCTGTGCAGCACACCAAGAGACAAAGTCACCCTGAGCTTCATCATCATCATCATCTTCATCATTTCACTTCCTGTTTCTGCTGCGTTGCCGCTCTGAGCATCGGTAACTCTCCTAAGTGCAGGTTTTGGTCAGACTTTTCCAACATCTCGTGAAATCAGCAACCATCATTGTTTGTGTGTGTAATGATCAATTTCTGCTGAAGTGTTGTGTCACTTGACTCATCTGTCACATGTTTATCTCACATCCTCTTTGTGTGTTATTGTTTTTTGTGTGTCTGTTAATGTGCACCTCTGGCTGTCTGCGTGTGTTTACCTGATTAAGACCTTTGACCGTCCCGCAGGTCTCCTGGACGCCATGACTCAGTGACATCATTTCACCGACTTAATATTTTCTGGGTCAGCTGAGTGCCATGCCGCTACCAAATGGCTACTCCATCAACTCAAACCGTTCGGGCGAGAACGAGGACGAGGAGCCCCTCATCGAGAACGATGCAGGTGTGTTTGTGTACCAGGTGTTCATGCAAAAACTCTCAAGACAAGTTCTTAATTCTTTCAGTTCTGTCTGTTATATCAATATCGTGATATGAGACTAGATATCAGCTTAGATTTTGGATATTGTTATATCATGATATGCATAACATCATTTGTCTTTACCCACCTCCCACATCATTATATCCACATTATTGATGATTATTTATCAAAAATGTCATCGTGTTAATGTTTTGTTAAAGCGCCAATGAAAAGAAAAACTTGTGTCCAAAGTTTGACTGGTTCTCTAGAGAAACCCCCTTTGCCACTCAGCGTTCCTTCCAGTTTTCTTCCAGCGGCCACTCACAGCAAAAAAAAAAAAAAAACCCCTGACCCAAAAAGCATTTTTCTCACGAGCCGCCATTATAAAAGTTAAGCTGTTGACGGGACACCTTGAACTGCAAACAAGCTCAGTTATGATTCTTTATGTCAGAAATTTTTTTATCTAAGGAGTGAGGCCAGCAGGAGAAACACTACTGCACATATTCAGTGGGCCTCGCAACGCAGAAGTAAACCCAAAAGCTTGAAAACTGATTGCAATGCAAGCACTTCTCATTGGACTGAATAGACGTCATCTTTGCATCCTGTATCCTGTCTTTATTACATCCATATTTGGTCTATATTAACTCAAATGCCCTTCACCAGCAGTGCAATTTTTCCATTTAAGACTTTGAAAAAGATAGACATGTTTCTTACTTACTTATTGCTGTCACACCAAGGTGATTTACAGCAGCTACGAAGCTACGACCAGGACTTGGAGCTGGGTCTTATTTTGTGGAGAAAATATTTTCTGGTTTTCCCAGAAAACACTGAGCAGTTTTCCTGCGGCTGCTCTGCCTGAACTCTCTGTGACTCACAGAGTTTCCTGCTGAACAGATAGTTTTACTTGTTGCAAATGTAACTGCTGGTGGTGTTTACCCGGCTATCACGGGAGATTTAGACCACCAGAAAGAGGAAGTTTTCAGGCCCAGAGCTGGGAGAGGCAGTCCAGATATTCCAGATCCAGTTCATGAGAACAGCTGTAAACCACCTCAGTACAACAACTGCAAAAAATACTAATTCATGCACACTGGTACTTTAAAAAAATACTTAAAACAATGATTAATTAAGTATCAAAATAGTTGTCAATTAATCGTATGTCAAGTGACAAATCATTGCAACTCTGTATATTTTTATTTAACTTGTCCTTCTCACTTTCAACGTGATATTTAAATATTAATTATGCCTTAAAGATTTATCTGGGAAGTTCAATAGGCAGCAGATTTTTTCTCTGCATATAAGTTTGTCTGCGTTAATTTTGTTCAACATGCTTTTCTGTGCTTGTTGCACTATAGTTTAGCTGTTTTTGTTGGATATGATTCTTAGCATAAACTCCAACAAAAGACCATAATGTGCTGAATTTTGTCTTGGCTTCTGTTTACTACGTGGAAAACACGGTGTTCTGCTGCCTGCAACACGCTCTTTAATGTGTTATTTAGTAACTCCATCACAGGTCAGCCTCTCTGGTTACTCAGCAGATTCTTTGGTTTTACACATCAACACTTCGGTGGTTAGATATTACACCTGTTATATAAGATCTTGATGAAGTACCTGACCATCAGATGGTTGTAGTTAAACTGATGGTGCAGAGAGTCACATGCTGCTGAAATAAAGACAAATTAAGGCAGCAGAGTCGGCTGAAGCAGCTCTCTCACAGTCTCATTGGATGATTCACTCTCACCTGCCGATGGATTCTCCAGCTGGTGAGCAGACACAATGCTGAAATCAGTTTTTGCACCTTTTGCAGTCTCACGCGTCACAGTTGATACTCAGCTGTTTAGCAGAGCAGCAACTTTGTTTGCAATATCTGACTAGAGACAATCAGTCAGTCAGTATCCACAATGTCAGAGAAATAATAAAAGTATGTTCGTATAAAATTCCATCGCAATATATAATAAAATGTTTGCTCCATTTCCAGATTCATTTTAGGAGTAACTGCACCAGCAACGATCTCATGCAGAAACCTGCGTCAGGTTATGTGGGAAAACGTTTTCAGAAGGGCTTCGGAAAGTACGGGACAGTACTGGGAAGATACTTGTACAAAATGTTATAAAAGCCTCAACAAAAAAATAAAATAAAATATGTGAAGTGTACTTTTGATATGTATATGGTCAAAAATACTGATTGTGCCTACTGCCTGAATATGTTGAAGGTTTTGTATGATGTTTACCAGTTAATTTACCAGAATTTAATGCAATTATCTCTGTTGTCAAACAAGAGGGTGAAACCTAGCTGAATCTTAAATATTTAGAGTAAGAGAGTAAGACTGGGTATTTTTCAAAATTAAAAAATCAGTATGTTCAAAGATGAAGACACTAAAAAGTGTAACATTAAAGGGTGATCAAAGAAAATATATCATAGTAGCATTTTATGATTTGTGACCATGTGTTTTTAAATGTTTTTTTCAACAGTCCCTCCGCGGTGCTGCTCGGCTCGCCTCAACCTGGCCATCCTGATGTTCTTTGGCTTCGCCGTGGTCTACGGCCTGCGGGTCAACCTCAGTGTTGCCATGGTAGCCATGGTGAACTCCACGGAACCCAAACCAGCAGAGAACAGCTCCGTGTTCCACGCTTGTCCGCCGCCACCAGGGACGGAAAACACTAGTGACGCTTTTCTACAACCTGAAGGGGTAACTTTTTTTTTGTTACATTTTTCTTTTTGCTAATTTGCAAACTCAGCAGAACATTATCCGAGACATTTGAAAAGGCACCCACTACAAGATAGCATGTTCTCAGTCAGTTTATGTATTTATAATAGACTTACTGTGTACAACCTTTATCACAGAATTGGAACTGGTCCACCTTTACCAGGTTTTCCCTTTCAGGATGCTTTTTCAACATAAATTCTTCCTCTCCCCGTGCTCTTGTGTCAGATCCCTGAGTACCAGTGGGACTCGCAGACTCAGGGCTGGCTGCTGGGAGCCTTCTTCTTCGGCTACCTGTGCACACAGATCCCGGGGGGGTACCTGTCCGGTCACTACGGGGGGAGTAAGTTCCTGGGGTTCGGTGTTCTGGGCACGGCTGTCCTCACCCTGCTCACCCCTCTGGCTGCCCAGATGGGCTCATACTGGCTGTTTGCACTACGAGCGCTGGAGGGCTTCGGAGAGGTGAGAGTGTGTTCTCATTATCGATTAATCTGTCTATTATTTTCTTGATCGATCGATTAGATGTGTGGTCTTTAAAATGGCAGAAAATTGTGAGAATGTTTATCAGTGTTTAAGATGTCTTGTTTTGTCCACAACCTAAAAAATGTTAAGTAAGAAACCAGAAAATATTCACATTTGAGAAACTGAAATCGGGGAATTTGGACTTTTTTTTTTTTAAAAGGAGACTTAAAACGCTTGATCAGTTATCAAAATAGTTAATGATTCATTTAATAGTCATTTAATAATTGATTATTCAATTAATCATTGCGACCCTGTGATAAACTGGCGACTTGTCCAGGGTGTACCCTGCCTCTCGCCCAATGTCTCGCCCCCGCGACCCTCACGGATAAGCGGTTATAGAAGACGAATGAATGAATGAATGAATGAATGAATCATTGCAGGTCTAGTGTTGTTTAAACAGAATATACAGAATAACAGAGCGAGAGACATTCATTTGCTTTTATTGTTCAGTAATGTTTCTGGTAATTTAAAGGGCAATTTCAGTATTTTTAAATCTGGACCCTTTTCCCCATGTTTTTGTGTCTGAGACATGGACACATTTTGAAATGTATCAGGTACAGATGTGGCATAATTGTTTTGATGCATCACATATTCTCTGTGTGTAATGTTTGTATTGTTGTTTGATCTGGTGTTTACTGTTGTTAACTGTATCATCGAATGTTGTTCTCTCAATGTCTGAGACAAATTTCTCATAAGGGATCGATGCTATCTAATCTGTAATCTAGTACGTTTCACTGTAGGTGTTTCTTTTGCAAACTGACACGGTCACATGTTATTCTAAATGTCTGATAACACTATGGAACCCGCGGTAGAATCTCGGATGGAATTTTTAACATCATCAGTACTCACAATGAATACAGGTCTCTGCACGAACACCAGCTCAGAAATTAGGGCTTATACATAGTAGTGTTGCTGATAACATTTAACAGAATGCTACGAACCAAAGCCACCAGACTCCATCTACAGAAACAGTCACTTCATTATCATCATCTTCATTCAAACTCAACAGAAATAAAATAAAAATCTTGAAGCTGTCTTTTCTCGTCTTCACAACCAGCAAGATGTGAGACGTGAAAATGTTCTTGCATTTCTCCTCACTGCTTCACTGATCTCCAGCTTCCCTCTCGCTCCCCTCCTGATATTTTTTCACGTCTAACCCTGTGAATTAAGGGTGTAGTTTGACCAAACCAGAGCTTGTGAGTTCTTGTTTCTGTCTGCCTCGAATGAAATGTGTTTTACCCTGCTAAAACACCTGTTTCTGCTTAATCACAAAAGACAAAACTCGTTAAAGCTTCAACAAAGAACTTTCATACTGTGTTGATTTTGGGGGAATGTTTCTACCCTAATAACCACAAAATATAAGATCAAAAATCAAATTATCTAAATAATGATAATACTTTTAACTGGCTAAGGTACTACTCACTGTGACTTTGCCCGGAAAATATAAACTCAGGCTCATTTTATCTCATTTCAAGCAAAGTCCGACCCAAATAACTCGTGGATGGCCTCATTAATGTATGTAGGTCGTATGGAGGCATCAGCATTAAATTGAGACTGTTTAATAACCAGTTAAAAAGTAGCTTTAAATAAAAGGTCTATCTCTGCCGGATCCTTTCCGTAATGTCGTCAGTCTTATAACAACATCTGAGCCTGTCAGTGACAGAAACAAGCACATTCAGTGGACGTACTTTGAACGGTGCACACCAGCCAAGAGAGATTGTGTTGTAGCTCAGTTCAGCCTCTGCTGGAGGCACCGCTCTCCCTCGGTCACTGGACCGATTTCAAAAGGTGTTGTCCCCATTGATCTATTAGCCCAGGTTCAAAATTATTAATATATATTAGAGTTTGTGTGAACAGTTTGTGTTTCGGTGGAACATTTTTATATTCTGAGATGCTTTAACTGCAATTAACTAATTATTACTAACTAACTTACTAACTAACTAATCCTTTTCTTATTGATTGATTGATGATTTAGATTGTTTTTTTAATTTTTATTTTAATTAACATATTATTTTGGTGTATAAAACATCAGAATCTGATCAGAATATTGCAGATGAATTGTCTGTTGATTGACTTATCAGTTAATAACTTTACGAGCCTTCAGCTGTATTTTATATCTCAGATGTATTACTGCTGAGGAAACATTTGAACATAATTGCTACACATCCACACTCTACTTCCCGCCTGTCTGACCTCCTGTCTCCATCTTTCATCTCCAAGGGTGTCACATTCCCAGCCATGATGGCGATGTGGGCTCGGTGGGCTCCTCCTCTGGAGCGCTCTCGCCTGATGACCCTGTCGGGATCTGGGGCCAACTTCGGGGCCTTTGTGGCTCTGCCGCTCACCGGCTACATCTGCCAGACGTTAGGCTGGCCCGCTGTCTTCTACATCTGTGGTGAGAAACGCACACAAACCCAAACACAGTCAACATGACACACTCTCACAGGAAGCATGCCAGGGAGGTAATATGCAGCTGCAAGGATACAAGGGTCGGAGGTGCACGATAAATGTGTTTAGAGTGCCAAGGCTATAAAAAAAAAGCACAGGCGCCTGAGCAATCACGCAAACAGAGCAGCTGCATTCCCCACTATTAGACATGGGGGAGCAAACATGACTATTCTAGTCTTGCACTGCAACTGAGCTGTAACTAGGCACCCATGCACAAAAGTAATGTTTTGACATTACATATTATCATAATCATCAGCAGTATTTTTCAGAGATAATGTTACTGTGCTTTGAACATAATCTGCTCCTCTTGCATGATGCATTTACAGCATCGAGCATTCACTGTCTGGATACAAGCATCGATCTTTATTCACCACCTTATAAAATAAATCTCCTCTCTCTCTCTCTCTCTCTCTCTCCACTCTCTCTCTCTCTCTCTCTCTCTCTCTCTCTCTCTCTCTCTCCTCTCCTCCACCTCTCTCTCCTCTCTCTCTCTCAGGGGGTGCTGGTTGCCTCTGGGCGGTCTTTTGGTTTATTTTTGTATCCGAGGACCCTCGCACACATCGTCGAATCACCAAAGAAGAGAGAGATTACATCATAAACTCAATCGGACCTCAGGTGCACATCAAACATTAACCGATATTTTATTTGCTCTGGGAATTACAAAATGTCCAGAGAATGAAGATTATGATTTCCATATTTCAAGTAAAGAGAAAATAAATAAGTAGGAATTTTAAACACATACCAGTGACTAAAGGCTGCCTGCACACAGAGCAAAACATTTCACGTGTAATTATAATACACAGTGATGCAAAACACCTCATCATGGTCAATAACAGGTAGAAAAGCGAGACAGCTACTCTGTGTTAGTAAAATATAAAACTCTGGCTTCAGTTTTAAAGCTATGACATGTGACATTTCTGCATCAAAACGTCTAAAAACATCAGACATTTGTTATATATTTTGTTGAGTTGTGAATTTACATTATCCAAAATGTTTCCAACAATGTTCAAATGCAGAGAATATATGAAACAAAGCTGCCAAGAGGATGTTTTGTGCAATTACTTGGAAGTTTGTTTGTTTTTTAGCCACTCTTCATAAAGGGAGAAAGGGAGTTTTGACTGTATTGAAACTGAAACTTGTCCCTCACGCCTTCACTCCATGCTGGAGAATTTAACTGCTTGTTCTGTAATGTTATAACTGAAGTTCCCTCTTAAACTTCCCTTTTCCGTTTGCCCTGCTGTTCTCTATTTTTCTTACTTCATCTTCCTCTTTTGTTCTTCAGCTGTTGATATTTTTTTTTTTTTTTTAATCAAAGATTATGACTTAAAAAAACAAAAACATGTAACAGAGTTGTCTTTTCTGTCTTAAACTTAAAATAAAGCTTCCTGTTCAATATATACAGTATATATGTAAAAGGGAAAACTTTTTATTGTATCATGATGTCAATGATAAATTAATTTCCTCTCTTTCTAGTTAATGGGGCTTTTTTGCACATATATGTGTGTTGTTTTCTAAAGATGTCGTCATTAATCTGAATTGCAGGGTACAGGTCATGGCTGGTCCGTGCCCCTGCTTTCCATGCTGCTGTCGGTCCCTCTGTGGGCCATCATCATCACCCAGATGTGTTCAAACTGGTCTTACTACACCCTGCTCACCTCCCTGCCCACCTACATGAACATCATCCTGCACTTTGACCTCAAATCGGTGAGACTTCGATTCATCTGTTCCTCTGTTTTGTGTTAAAAATAACAATCAATAACGATGATGTCTGATTCCATTTAGCTCCCTGCTCACTGTCACACGGTCGTGGTTTACTTGGAACACAGCAGGGTCATTGTTAATGTTATTAGTAACTCTCGTGCTTCTCCTGCTATGACAAGCCAAACGTTCTGCTGTGAAAAAGTCCCTCTGTATATCCATGTATAATCTAATATCTATTTAAAGAAATACTCCAGATGTTCGGGGGTTTGGTCTGTAGCTCAGTTTGAGTCTTTCAGAGATGAGAACACAGACGATAGAATCATCCATGTGTCCGTCGATGAGGATCGTGTCCTTCAGTGTTTACAGCTAACGCTTTAACTTACTCTATCTCGTGTGACTGAGGGCAGTAACATTATTTCAACAAGTAAAAACTGAAAAATGTGGTAACACTATTGTAAAGTAGTACTTAACTTTTAATTATGTGTGCTCATGTGTGTCATATTCATGCAGGCGAATGATAACTGGCAGAAAATGACATGCTATGCCCTATCTAATTTACTTGTGCATGTGGTGTGTAACAGAATAAAAAAGAAACATTGGATTTTTGGTTGCTTGTCTGAAAAAGTTCCAAAAGTGAATGTGAAATTAAAGCGGCTGCAGAAAACCTTCATATTGTATTGATTTTGGAGGACCTTGTGGACAAAAGTCTTCATGTTTCCACCTGAATAACCACAAAATCTAACTTCAAATATCAAATTAGGTTCATATTTACTGTGCAGACATGAGAGGAGTATCTTATCTTCTCATCTAACTCTCAGCTTGAAAGTTACACAAAACTATTTCTTTAAACTTAACCAAGTTGTCATAGATGATTTTCGAGTCTTTGTTCTCATCACTGATATGCTGTATGTCTCTAATACATCTCCACCCTTTTCCTGATGTCGTCGTTCAAGCTTACTAAAATGCTGACTGTGTGAATGAATTCTGTGACAATATTCTTACTTAAAAATATCTTAACCCTGCACACATCAGATCCATGATCATCAGAACAACACCTCTGTGTCTGTTTCTCTGTGCAGAATGGTTTCCTCTCTGCGCTGCCGTACCTCGGCGGCTGGTTGTTCTCGATGCTGTCGGGCGTCGTAGCGGACCTCCTCATCGAGAAGAAGGTGTTCAGCGTCACCGTCGTACGTAAACTCTTCACGCTCATGGGTAAGGAAACTTTTTCCTCTCAGGTCATCACGTGTGTGCACTAATGTGAACACCTGTGCTCCATGAGTGCTTGTGTGTGTTGTTGGCCGTCACCAGTAGTTAAAGAAGTATTCAGATACTTTACTTAAGTAAAAGTACTATTACCGCACAGTGAGAATACTCTGTATAAGTTATAAGTAAAAGGCCTGCAGCAAAATACATCAATAAAAATCAAAAAACAATATCAGTTCAAGTGTACGCTATATTTAGAGTATTTTCACCACTTCAGACGGACTTTTAAGATGGGAAACCTCCGTTATATAAACTAAATGTCACTCTCTTCAACCCAACCAAACTCCTTTGGCAGAATTAATCATTTTACTTCACAGAACACAGGAGTTGCTGGTCCACCACTGGCTCGATCTGTTTGTTTATATTATTGTGAGACTTCTGTGAACCTGAATTAAACATTTAAAACACAGAAATCACACAAGAACACGAACAAACTAACCGATCAAGGCAGCAGTAGACCTGCAGCTCCTGGTTGACAGTGGAGTCTGGTTTTTAGGAAGTTAAAGTCAATCTGAGAAGAGATTAACAACATTCAGTTTGCATCTTGTATTTCACTTTTGACAGCATTGTTTGAGCTCTGTAAACTGTGTGCGACTGTTCTCCTCACCGTTTGATGAACTGTGTATAAATTATGTCTCTTCTTACACACATAAAGGACGAGGACACCTACACTGATCATGTAATCTGGATGAGAAAACCCTCAACTTTACAACCTCAACTTTAACCTCATGGTCACCTGTAAAAACACAGATTGTCTAAATTTTCCACTGTCCAAACAAAAGAACAAGACTGTTACATAGGTTGAATCAATCAGTTACTACTGACAAGGTCTCTCCGGTCTGAGACACACTTACCAAAGATCAATTACTTGTCACAAGATGTTGTTTTAAAAATATTTTTTTGACAATACACCAGGAATGATAGCAGTAATTAACCAAGGTTCAGTTTTATTAATTACACATGAAACTGTTGGCTGATATTGATGAATGACCTCAGAGTCATTTCACTCAAGTTGCACAACATTAAATCTACTGTTGCGTACATGAATGCAGTTATAAGGTATTTCATATTTTGAGATGTTTGACTTTTTTAATCAAAAGAGAAATATTGTAGGTTTGGAGTCTTAATGGCCCAAACTAAATCATACTGCATATGTGTGTAATATTTAATGACATAAGATATGATATAACCTTTGGAACGGGATCATTATTCAGAATAAGTATAAATTTAATCTAAATATGTGCTGTATGTTTACCACAGGAGTGTTTTTCATTATAGCAGGGCTGTTCAACTTCGATAGCAAGTGGGACAAAAAGGAAATCACTGGGTTTCATTTTGTCAATTAATAGCCACGGTAACTCTAACCCCAGGAAAACTGGCAGAAACCAGGCCATGATTTCACTTTTAGTGCCTCTACATTGTTTTATTTCATCACAGCACGATAAACACACTGGTTTATGACTACATTTATTACAGCTGGTAAAGTCAACAAATACTTGTCAGTCCATTTGCTCTAGACTTGGTGATTTTCCCCACTCATCTTTCCTTCTCTTTAGCTTCAAGAGAGACTTTTTGAAGCTTTTAAGGGGATTATATTTTTATGTAGCATAAAGTCAGCTGTTTGTGACGACTGGGGTTTGTGGTTTTAGAAAAGTTCAAAATGTCTTTGTGACAAACAAATATGGAAGCGTGTCCTCTACATTATGCACTGATATTAAAATAGAAGTCCAGACCCCCCCACCAGGGGCCGCCAAAGCTTCAGGGGAGGTCGCAAGGCTGTTTTAAGAGGTGAATTAAAACATACAGTCGGCCTATATCTCAGCGTTTTATTCATTTGTATGAGGAAAATGAAAATGAAAGTTATCTTTAAAGTTAAGATTATTATTTAAGATATATTTAATTTTAAAAACTCAGACCTGAACACAACTAAATTCACAGAGCTTTCAGTCTCTGCTCTCCAGCCTCGTCCTGCATTAGAGATGTGCAGCTAAAACAACCAAAGAGCTGATAGAAAAATGGTCAAGTGTCAAGAAAAGAAACCTATTGATAATATATGATTGTTAGAAATTTTAAAGATGCAAAATACTGACAGAGAATTGTATAAAAAGTTCATAAAAACATCAGGAAAACTCATCACTGGTGGAATATTAACAGGAAATAATCTGCTCAAAATTTGCTAGTTTTACACAATATTCCTGCAGTTACTGTGTCACGATATGAGTTGAAATATAAAGTTTGTTTCATGCTGTTATGCACTGAATATAAAATGAAATATCTATGAAATATGTCACTTAGTCAGGAGTCATCAGTTTGCTCAATGATAAAAAAACGGGGCCCTTTAGGAAAAAGTTTTGGAAACAATGTGAAGCCAATCAAGTGTTTCATCTTTTATTCTGTGTTACAACTAAAAGACACAAAGAGAACCAGTAATACCAGTGCTGTTTTCTCACAGTGCACTGGTCTCCTCCTCCTCCTCTCTGCAGGCGTGTTGCCAGCGGCAGCCTTCCTGGTGGCCGTGAGTTACGCCGGCTGCGACCACATCCTCACCGTCACCTTCCTCACGCTCGCCTCAACCACAGGAGGGGCCAGCGCCTCCGGAGTCTTCATCAACCAAATAGACATCGCTCCTCGGTGGGTGTTACTGCACATGCTCTCTCCCCACTCACAAAATCAGTCATTTATTAGGATTAAAGGGACTTAAAAAGCAGTTCCTTTCATGTAGGAACTGTGAGTAGAAATAAAGTAATTCAGGTGGATTCTACCACAGAAAGAAAATAGTTTCTAAAGTAAAGAAAGTAGGTTTTTTTTCGCACTTTGAGCAGCACAAGCCGAGTGCCATTTAGTTTCATTATATTTGAGAGAAGTTAGTCTAGATGGATAAACAGCACAACAGGCAAGAAGTAAAATATGTATTTTTGATTTAGGGGTGAACTGTCCCTTTAAGGTTGCATTTGGCCCCAAGATGAAGTCTTCGAGTGTCTGGTTTAACTGGACCAGCAGGCCAAAACCCCCAAATAATCTGTTTACACCAATAAAAAACACATGAAAGTAGCAAATCTCAACATGTACAAACCTGAAACCAGAGAACGTTTTACATTATTCATGACTGATTATCAGAATAGGTGCCAATTAATTTTTCTCTTCATGAACAAATCATTTAATTTCGATCGATTCTGCAGCACCAATACTTTGATACTCACAAAAATCTTAAACCTATCATCGGATCGATCCTTAAAAAATATATAGATAATAAAGTTAAATTAAAACAAAACATGGGTGGCTGCATCACTCTGAATTTGAACTTATTTTTTAAAGAAATTCTGAGATTATTTCTCCTCTTTTTTCTGCAGGTATGCTGGATTTCTTCTGGGAATCACCAACACATTCGGGACCGTTCCCGGAGTCGTGGCCCCCATTGTTACGGGATATTTTACTGAGGATGTAAGTCTCTGAGAATGAACGACTGGTTCTGACAATTTAATTACCACTATGATAATAATAATAAACTTTATGTAGTACTTTTCTCAACAAGTTTACAATGTGTTTTAATGGAGAGAAAATATAGATAAAAGACAACAATAACAATAGATAAAACGAGAGGGAAGATCAAACCCAGACAAGTATTAAATATTTATAATTGCTGTCCTATAAAGGAAAGTTTTTAACTGTGCAGTATGCAGTCAGACATTTGGAGTTTACAGACTGAGCAAAAGAGCTTTTTAAATAATTGATTTGGACATTTGAGGCTTTTCAGTGTAAATCTTTTGGCCGAAGCACCGAGTGGCTGATTGTTAAATGTGCTGTAGGTGTCATTCACAGCCACTAGAGGTCGCAGCAGACCGCCAGCATCTCACACCAAAACAAACGTACAGATTTTGTTATTGCATTGCATCATTACTTCACTGTATCTGTACACAAAAAATGTTGTTTGCTGACATCTACTGAGGCTGAATATTAATGATAGTATATATAATAATTGTGTATTACACCACAAAACATAAGAAAAAAATAAAACCCATGTTGATATTAAACCTCTGCAAGCACAAGTCAACAACACTAGCTCTGGTGTGGTGGGCACGAGTTCCCCGACTCTACGAAGGTGGTCTTTTAAATATTATACACCACACTGACCTGTAGTTGTTATGGCTCTACAATTCAAACCCAACACACTGTGACTAATATCTAAATCATTTTGAACCAAAAGTACAACTGATGTGTCTGTGATGGAAGAGGGAATCTCAGGGGTGGAGAGATGGTGGTGAACTTTTTAAAAAAACCACGCCCGGCCCAGGTGTGGTTCATGACGTTGACTGGATCCTGCTAAACTAAACAGAGCTAGCAAAACAGGTACACAGGGACACAGTGGAGTGGAGGGGTCGCGATATAAACACACAAAATATGTAAAGTGTGTGCAATGTAACATAAAAGTTTTGGTGCAAAAAGAAAACTGTGGTCGCAAACCAGCCTTACAGTGGAGTTGAGGAGTCTCACAGCCTGAGGAAACAGCAAACAGTCCTAAACTTCCTTATTACGTTGCTTTTCTCCCCATAAACTTAATTATTTTGTTCACTTCCTCCAGATTCTTTAATGTCATGCTCTCTGCCTGGTACTTACACTTAATATCAGACATATTCCAAACGTTATAGCAGCAGACGGCGCATGGTTAAATATACACATATACTGTGCATAACAGGTCAGTGAAGTAATACACTGCCGATGTTCCCTCTTCTTCTCTGCTCTCAGCACACCCTGGCAGGCTGGAGAAAGGTGTTCTGGGTGGCGGCGGGCATCAACGTCGGCGGCGCTCTCATCTACACCATATTTGGCACCGGGAAGCTCCAGCCGTGGGCCGTCACAGAGGAGGAGAGGGCAGAGGCCGAGAAGAAGAGGAGCAGGACCATCTCCGCATAAAACATAAATATGTAGCTGATACAGTCGACAAACACAAAGAAAAGTGGCAGATGTTGCACAGCTGTAGAAGACGTGTAAACCCAGTGTACTCATTACAGAAGAGGAGGTTTAAACGTATGCATAAATTATAGGAATATGCAGTATTCACAATTAATATGACGGGTGGGAGACACGTTTATTAACGCAAAAGAAGATTACATTCATATCTTTGGACCAGGAAGGTTTCATCAAGAGGAATGTAAGTGTTTTTGTTTCTACAGCGTTTCCAGAGTGTTTTATCAATAATATGCACCTGTGTTTCTGCTTTTGGAACATTTATACCCAGGTGGGCATTTCACTGATTTGTTCAAATAATTCCAGCAAGGAGAAGACTTTAAAGGGACAGTTTGGATTTTTTTTAAAGTGGGATTAAGGATGTATTTATCCGCAGTCAGTGTGTTACCTACAGTAGACGGCAGTCGGGATGCCCCCAGTATGAAGAGTGTGTGATAAAGCAATGTGCTGCTGTGGACAGAGTCGGCAGCAAAATCTCTTCAAGTGTACGTTATATTTAGAGTATTTTCACCTCTTTAATTTCCTACAAACACAGAATGTCTCTACAGCGCTGCGATTGTGCAAATTGGACTAAATTAGTCTCAGAATATAGACATACAATGTAAAGCAACATGTACAGGTATTCTGTGGTATTTTTACATCATTTCATCCTCCTCTGCATTTCCTGCACTTTATATAATGACGTGCAATATTGCTAAAACTTAACATTTCCAAACAGTGGTGCAAACATTGGAACAACTGCAATGTTTAAAGTCACGTCCTTGATGACACATGACACAAAAGTTGTATTGTAACTATGTTCCTGCAACAGCTTTGTGTTAGACAGCCTTTTCAACAAACCAAACCAACCAAACTCCAGAGCAAAAGCAGTCATTTTACATCACAGAATGAGGCAGTTGCTGGTCTGCCGCTGCCTCAGTTAAGTTTGTTTGTGTTATTTTGTGACTTCAGTGTTTTAAAGGACAGTTCAGATTCATAGAAGTCACACGATAACACGAACAAACTAACAGGTCGAGGCAGCAGAGGACGATCAACTCCTGTGTTCTGCACGGTAAATTTACTGTTTTTGTCAAAGGAGTCTGGCTGAGCAAAAGAGAGTGATATTTGGCTTGAATAACGGCGGTTTCCCAGCCAAAAAGGCTTCCTGACGGCAGGGTAAAGCAGTGAAAATATCCCAAATATAGCGTACACTTCAACTTATATTGATTTTACACGTTGCTTAGCTTCCTTGCCGGTACTTCTCTGCTTCTGCAAACTTGGGGCAGAGAATGACACTGGATGAGAACTTCATGCAACTTCAAATAATCTGAACTATCCCTTTAAGGATTACAGAGCAGCTTTATGCATCAATTCTCATTTTTAGGCACATTTTTTAAAGCAGGTTAGTGTGAGGTGGCTGCATCTGTGGTTGGATTTGCACATTTTAAAAAACAAAAATACTACAACATGATTCAACATCTGCTGGATACTCACTGCCTTATCAATCAGGAAACTGTGGCTCTTCTTCTTGTTTTGTTTGTTGTTGAATGTCATGGAAATATAGTTTAACTCTTTATATTATAACCAGTGATAGCTGGACTATACAGCACCTCAGGTTAGACCAAAACAAATCAATTTGTGTGATTGTTTTAGTATGTTTTAGTTGTTTTTTTTCTTTTTGTCTGTGAACCAGATGGGATCAAATGTTTTATGAACCGCACACTTTACAGAGTAGGATTTTACAAGATGCATTGTTTACAGCTGAATTTGTTTTCTGACCACTTCTAGACTGTCCGTTAGGGCCAAAAGAAACACTTTTCACTTATAGAAACACACCAGAAGCCTTATATTTGATAACAGTGCCAAACTAATCCTTTTAGTCGACTGTTCTATTCAATCTTTAGAGAGCTAAGGTACTTTAATTTCATCCAGAAAACCAAAGCACCTTCTACTGCCAGGATTTTAGTGTTTTTTAGTCAAAGTGCCATCAACTGTGACTAACTTTTGTGTGGATTTGCAGTGTTTCTAATTGTTTCTACAGTATGAGGACACTGTCTCATCAAGATGCTGTGTTGTGAATTTCTTCAACTACACGAATCATTCTTTTTATAGAAAATAGGATGTTTTATATATATAAAAAAAAAAACATTTTCCTCAACTCATGCAAGTATGTCAAAGTGCACTGTGAATGTAAAGATATGACGTTTTTAAACTGATGCAATAATTTATTTACCTTCTCTGTGCTTTGAAAATGTGTGATGTTGTACAAATATGTTTATGTATGTATTACTTTATACTTTATTGTGGAAAGAATCAAGTTTGTTCAAGTTTTACTGAGCAAAACTAAAAATCTGTGGCATCTGAGTGGAGTCTCCGTCACATGTGTGTGTATATATATTTCTCATGTTGGTGTCACAGAAGTTGCTCTGTTGTGTTTTTATCCCGACGTTGCCGATTCAAGTGTCCCTTCATGACTTAAAATGTACAAAAGTGTTGAGGAGATCAGCACAAACCCACATACCCTAAAATACCACATACCATTCACATTTTACATCATCATTTAACTGTTAGTTTATTTTCTGTCTGCTTTATCTCCCAACACAATGATATAAATGCTATTTCAACAGAAGGATATAATTACGGTGGATAAATGGTAAATCTCTGTTGGCTTAAAGATAAAGTTAATAAATAATATTTTATTAGTAAAAGAACGTTTGAGGGAACTCTGCAGTGTTACAGCAGCAAAGGGGATAACAAAATAGAAAAGAAGCATCAATAACAAGTAATAAATAATAAAGAAAATAAGAGGAAATATAAAAAATAGGAACAATACAAACAAAAGGAAATATTACAAAATAAAACAATATAAAAAATACAAAACAATATATAAAATGAACTATGTATGTCTACTGTATTTTGAACACAACCAGCAATAAATAATACTCCTATCAAAGATCAACTGCTCTCATACAGAACATTATAGACAGATATTTAAATACAAATCAGAATAGAGTACAACCATAAAAATTGCAATAATATAGAAAAAAGTCTGAAAGAGTTATACTTAATGTCAATTTATGTATTATATCAACCTTGAGAACAAGGAACAACTGGAGTTTTGGCTGCTTATTAACAGTCTGTTCTTCTCTGCAGCCACTAGATGGTGCAAGAAACTGTTGGCAGTGATTTCTGCCCTGTGAACATGAGAAAGGTCAAAGAACATTTAAAAAGTACAAAAACAAAGAAACATGAGACATTTTCAATAACAACTGTCAGTCACACACTTGCCTGCACACTTGCTCAATAAGGTGGAGTTCACTGAATAACTCCCTATCAGTAATGATCATACGGGCCGTATGCTCCCAAAATGAATGGATTTATTAGATTTTTCAAGTATATTTTTAAAAAAATAATTATTTCAGTCACACATGTTCCCTTCTGAGATGCCCACTCATTAAAATTTTATCTAATGTAGGCCTGTTATTAGCATATTTAGCATAGATATTTTTAATTTATATCAATAAGTTTTTTTTTTTCACTTCTAAAAACAGAAAAATATGTCAGACTTAAAGCTGGGTAAACTTTATTCCACATTAGAGGCATAACCACTTGATCTATGCCTTGAATATTTGTCTAATTAACTGTTTTATTACGTTTTCTCCACCATGTTTCCATCAGTTACATCCAGACAAGTGCTCTCTTTGTAATAATCTATTTTAACTCTGGGACGTGTATCATAGTTTGTTCTCAGGGTGTAGCTCTTGTTACCAGCTGACGTTGAAGCTTGCATCAGATTTTTTGATGAATGACCCGGATGTTCGCTCGGGTCTACAATGGAACCCTAGATTTGTGAAACTCTCGCGAGAAGTGTAGGCATTGTTTATTTATTTTTGCACATTGTGCAAACTAATTGTGTTTTACAACGTGACAACGCTGCGGCTGAGATCTGGGTAACTTTACGAGCAGAAGACATTTGATTAAATATCGTGGTTTGGGTTCAAGTGATCACTCTCGCGAGATCTTTCGCGGGACTGGAATTCCAGTGTAGACGTGACCCGGATGTTCTCATGAAGAAGCCGGTGTGGTGTAACAGGATTTGTCGTCCCCTCGCTTTCATCATATTGAAACCACATGCCGTCTTGTCATTTTATTTTCTACCCCACGAAAATCTTACCCTCCAGTAACTCCTCCTAAATAACATTTGATTTGCCATTTAGCTGGTACAGTCCTGCCTTTTTATTGGCTGTTTTATTAGGGCACTGACGGCCAAACGAACTGATTTTACATAGCTAAAGTTAGCATTTTTATTAGCATAAGACATTACTAACGTACCGTGGTTAGCTGCTCTTTAAATCACGCGTTCCTGGTGTTAATATTTGTCGTTTCACGACCGTGAAAAAATCAGAATGACCTGTATTTTTCTCTAGATGTCGTAAAACACCATCAAACATTTTAACTTAAAATTATGAACAACATTTATCCATCTAAAGAATTACTTAGACTACGTTTTAATATTGATGACAATATATGCAAAATCTGTGAAAATGACATTGAAACAACGGACCATGTTTTCTTCTCATGTGGCATAATACAAACTTTCTGGGTTAATATTCACAAATGGATCAAAAAAAAAAATATTGTACTGTTCCCAACTTCTATTTCTAGAGATGATGTAACTTTTGGTATGATTTTGCAAAACAAAAATGATGAACTCTGTTGCAATATAATCCTATGTCTCGCCAATTTTTTTTTATCCACAAGAATAGAGTACTGAAGTTATCCCCAAAATTTACTGTTTTCATGAATGAATTTAAAATGTACATGGAATCTCTGAAACCTCTAACAGGAATGAAGGCACAAAGATTGTATGATAACTTAAAGAACTTTCCCACTGAAATGGTTGGATAAAATTGATCTGAATTTCCCCTAAACTTACGACTTCCTTATTACTGTTTTGTTTTTGTTTTCTTGTTTTTTCTCTCTTCCTTCTTTCCCTCTCAATTGCACCTATTGTGCTGATATGCTTACTAAAACTCTAACTTGTGTTATATGCTGTGATGATTTGCACTAATGTTAATTTTATGTTTCCCTGGCATACTCTTTATACTTTTACAATGTATATACATTGAAAATTGCCACTTCATTTGTTTGTTTTTGCTTTTTCTTAATTAAGAAAAAAAAAAAAAAAAAAAAAAAACATTTTAACTGTAGCTGTACTGGCTGGCATCGTGTGACTCCTGGCTTGCTGATGTAATATCCTGTAATGTTTGATGACAGTGCAGTTATTTAACTGGGATACGCTCCAGTTCTGTAGATTGAATTATTAAAACCACGTAATATATTTCATAATTCATCAAACAGCCACAGTTTGTTGTTCTTTTTTAAAAACCCTTTTTTTTTTGGCTTAATAAAAGTTAGATGACTGTGCCCACCATAAGTACATTTATTTCTTTTCCAGTTTCATGTTTCTATTTCACAGTTAGTTCTTACACAACTCTTTAATCGGGGTTATGGTGAATCAAAATGCATGATAGCAGCACCATGATTCTCTTTGACTTGAATTAAACAGAACTTTAATTACTATGATGGGTAACACCTGTGTTTATCCCTGTTTAATGTCAAAATGGCTGGTGTGAAAAAAGGTCTGTTGTTTTATTGCAGAGGTTTTCAAAGTGGGAGGCGGCAGCAGGCCTCCTCAGGGGGGCTCCAAGCAGTTTTCAAGGGAGGTTCAGTTAATGAAATTATAAAACAGCATTTGTTATTCAATTAGTTACCAAAAGGAGGTCACATAGAATAGCCTGAATGTGTGTGATCTGGTTAAAGAGATCAGAGATACAGTAGTTTTAGGGCAATTGAAACCGGTTTTCCTACTTTTCTCAGAGTCACTAACAAATGACTTTGGAAAGACCATTTTCTCTGTCTTTGGTGCAGTCTGAAGTTATATAAAACTACTTTTAGGCAATCTTGGCTCAGTTGTTGAGCATCTTTGTATGAGTGGAGGCAACAGTTTGAAAAACTGTTTAATTGGATGGACGTCTTGTAAATTTTCTTGACCCTGTTTTTGGCTTCACCACATACTTGTATGTAAGTGATAAGAGACCAGTTCTATTTTTTTTTTTTAATGATGACATTCCTAAGTCATGTGGCTTATATAATAATGTCTACTTCTGAGCCAGAAACCTCACCACTTTTGTTTGAAGCAGGATGCATTTGTTTAAAAATAAAGATAATCTGAGCATCTCAAAATGAATAAATACATTTTTTGCAATGACGTTTTCAATGTGCAAGGGTTTAAATGAGGGTTGTAAATTTTGTCCGTTTTCCTTAACCCATAGCTAACAATTTATAAATGAATAAGATGCCAAATACACACCCTTTTATCAGTTTTATTTAAATAATTCTAGTAGCACTTTATTTATGTTGTAAAATCTATCTTTTGATGGTAGAAAACTAGGGCAGTGATTTAAGCACAGTGTAGTGTGGAGCAGGAAAACAAACACTTCATCATTGACAAAAGTAAAGTTTATTTGCATAACTCAATATCACAAACAATATTTCAACATACTTTGCAACAAATACAGCACAAACACACAAATTAAAAAATGGAACAAGCCTTGAAAGGGACAATCCAAAGAGAGAGCTCCCCTCCTAGGGTGGCTCGAGGGTGCAAACAGAGCCAGAGGGGGGTGAATTAAATATCCTACAGTCCCTGAAGTTGACACCAAACATGTTATCAAGTAGCTACCTACCCTGGAGGCTGTGATATGCATGTGATAACACTTCTCCTTAACACTCCGGGTGTGAAACAAATGCAGACGGTAGCCTGGACACCAAAAGGGAATACTTAGTTTGCAAGTGTGAACTGAAGTGTCAGGCTCCGGGAGGAGGAGGCTTCAGGAGATCTGGGACTGCCAATGTGTTGCAAATGTGCTTTATTTGCATTAACTGTTCCCCTGGGCTCACATTCTAATTGCATACAGTGTGTCTGACATTGCTATTCACTGGAGTTACCTTAAACTCTGCCTGTATGCACATGAATGCCAGAGCTGTGGGATTTTCTGAATGTTGGCGTCGATCAGAATCAGTCAGAGGCTTTTTTTTTTTCTTCTGCACCCACACAGACACCAAGTCATGTTTCTGAGAACTGGCAGAGAAAGACGACTCTGAAGAGCCACGAACGAATGTGATGCTGCTGCCTTCAAACTGTGGTTTAAACTGGAATCCATAAAAATCCATTTAAATCATCATATCTATCTATCTATCCATCTATCTATCTATCTATCTATCCATCTATCTATCCATCCTATCCCATCTATCTATCCCATCTATCTATCTATCTATCTATCTATCTATCTATCTACCTACCTACCTACCTACCTACCTACCTGCCTGCCTACCTATAGATGCTGAGTTGTAATGGATCCAGTTTTTGATCCATTTTAGAGGTTGTGTCCTTTCATATCTTGTAAATTATCTTGTGAACCCTCTAGTTAAAGGAAAAGTTCACCCCAAAATCAAAAACTCATATTTTTCCTTTTACATTTGGTCCTATTTTTTCCATGTAGACAGAAATATCTGCCTTCTCTCCTATATATGATGGAACTGGATGGCACACAAAATACAAATACAAAGGAATAAAAATAAAATAAAAAATATTCATAAAATAAGTTCTCTCTGTAATTATAGACACAATATACACCTTTCTTTTTTTTTTTACAGATATATGGAAAATTTAACAGGATTATTGCACATGTTGTAATACACACATGGTGTGTTGCATTATACTAACAGAAAAAAATTAAATATTTGCCTTGTAAACTTCACAGTATGAATAAATATTATTGCACAGGATGATTTCACGGTGTAAAAATAAATGTAAAATAACAGTATATTACACAGGCTATTTGCACATAAGAGACTTGAGGAATTTACTGTCTGTGTATATAAAAAAATATCAGGATAAATATATCATTGCATAGTTTTTTTAAATTCTGATTGGTCAATTGCAGCACAGCATTCTGAGGTCTGTTATTTCTGTATAACAGACCTTTGTTGGACACAGTTCTGATCACAGACTCTGGAGGATAAAATCATTTTAAAATTAATATTTTGTGTCAAGTCACTGATTTTTTTTTTTTTTTTTGGTGAGCAGTCATGTAATAAGTTTAAACGTTTACTTTCAGAACAGTCAGAACAGAGAAGATCGATAACAACACTGTTTTACTAGCGAATCTTTGCATGTATCAAGATATAGTGAGAATTAATGCAATATCACAAAAATTAATATCACAATACTCGAGTGTATCAATATTTTCTTACGCCCCTACTGCACATTATCCCTTACTTAGAGACTGGTATACATATAATAAAAAGGATGTGCCATATACCCATAAAAAGATTTCTATTTAAGATCGAGGATATTTGCACAATATGCATATAAATTAATAACGTGTATCATAATAGAAATGTATATAATATTGTATATGTATAGTATATAATAATATGCATATATAATGTGTATAAATATTAGTAAATATAATATACAACCTGAGATATAACATTGTGTAAAGTAGCTGAGATGTTGTACGTTGTGTTCAGGTCCATGAAGAAAAGTTTTTTCCCCCATGTGGTCTGGAAGAACTTGGACTGGTTCTGGCTCTTTATTCCAACATCAGTGGGCGACATCAGAGCTCTTGTGGCTGTAAGGGAGAAAGTTTGAACAGATTTATTGTTTGCAGGATAAAAGCCTCTTGAGATGCATCATCTTGTTTACAAGAGGGTCCGATTATTGGGTGGCTCTTACAAAAAAACAAACAAAAAACAAACAGACTCTGTTTTTTTTTTTTTTTTTATGACGCTTCATGTACAAACTTGGTTAAAGTTGATGGACAATCTTTTCCAGATGTCCAGATGTTTTACTGCGAAGATATCCTCCATATTATCATGACAATCTTGTTCTTGTTGCTGCTGTTTACATTCAATCTAATGCAAAATCAAAATATGCATGACCAAATTATTTCCTGTGTGTTTACGTGTATATGTTGCTTTATTGTTTTATATTTTTATGCTCTTCTATTCTGAATTTAATTAATTATCTGCAATGAATGTGTGTAGCATGAAAAAAACGACAACTCCCATTTTGTTGTGCAACCCTGTGTTGTATAATGATGATAAATTACTCAACATTACAGGCTAGTTAGAATAATCCTGACTTTATGGATATAATGGGAATGCAAAAACTTTGTACAATAATATTGCAATAAAAACTACATGATAGAAATGATGATATGAATAAAAAACATTTAATTTTTAATTTATTAAGTAACAAATTTGATCATTTTTTGTTTCTGTCACATTAATTTTTCATTTTAAATTAAAGTGTTTGCTTTTCTCCTTTAATAAAATAAAAGCAGTGACCACGACATAAGCATGTGGAAAATACTGCCCTGAATGTTTTTGACAATGAATGTTTGAATTATGTTTGTATAATTGCAGAAAAACAAAACAATGCAGCAATACAATAAAATAAAAATAATAATTAACCATGTATATCAGATATTGTGACAGTCAAATATGGCATTGAGGCATTTCTTTAATGCAATATTAATTATATTGTGACATCATAAGGCTTTAAAGTAAATTATTCCAGTAAAAGGGGACTTAAAACAGAATCCTTTTTAAAACTTGTTTCTGACTGAGTAACAGAGAGCCAACGCTGACAAGGCTGTAAACACTGCATCAAATAAACTGGTTGATTAATAATGAATGGCATTTAAAATTAATAAGTTGTCCTGCCTTTAAAAGCCAGAACACTAAGAACCTCGTTCAATATGACATATCAATAAATCTCTGCAGCTCTCTCTCTCTCTTGTCTTGCTGACAAACAGCAGGGTTTTATCAGTCCGTGGTCAAAATGCTCAGATCTGTCCTGTTGCTATAACCACCGCTCATACCGATGACTCATCACTGACGTGCTGCCAGGGACTTACTGCCAGTCTGTTGAATCACATTCTCCCTTTCACACACACACACACACTCATACTTCCCCCTCTCTCCTCTAGTTAGAGCCTGAAATAAGAGCACAGCTGTTGGACTTCGCTCTGTCCAACCATCAGGTCGTTAGAGGCGACGTCTTCTTGAGCCCAGCTGTGTTTGGGGCACACACACACACATTTAGTGGACATGTTTTAGACAGACGTGGCTCAATGTCAATGTCGGTCAGTTGGTCCACCATTTTTGGCCCAGAGCATCTCAACAACTATCACAGGGACTGCCATGAAACTTTGTACTTTGACGACTTTTCCTCCGGCACCACCATGAGGAGGGTAACCAATAAATGTTACCAGCTAGGCTAACCTTAGCTAGATAACTGTAACAACATTGGTGTCTTTTCTAGTTTCTTGAATACTTTTGGGTTCACTGAGGTGGTTTTACGGTAATTATAGAGGAGCATCCCGTCCTTGTAAAGCTTTTCCTAACATAGCATTTGCTAAATTTAGGCGATTGGTACAAATTTGTGCTATTCACCTGCTAGTCAAGCAACTTAACTCGGCTGAGCAGGTTAAAGCTAGTACAAGGAGTTTTTAGCTGGTTATGAAACTGTATAAATTTAAAACAGATTACCTATAAAAACAAACAATATAGCTATATATAGCTATCCTTAATGGCTAACATCAGGTCAGATTTTTCCTGAAATCAGACGAAACAAGCCGTTGTTTATATTTTCGCAGGTAAAGTTACAGTGAATTGTGTGTTAGTCAGTTGAAAGGCAGCAAGAGATTTTATTTGGTATTTTATTTTATATTTGACGGTATATTT
The DNA here is from genome assembly GCA_034769285.1 of Lutjanus argentimaculatus. Lineage (NCBI taxonomy): Eukaryota > Metazoa > Chordata > Actinopteri > Lutjaniformes > Lutjanidae > Lutjanus > Lutjanus argentimaculatus. The sequence goes on from JAWZSL010000008.1 coordinate 28,903,052, forward strand.
TTGTGGTTATTACAGTGGAAACACTACCAGTTTTGTCCACAAGGGGGCTCCAAAATCAACACAATATCAAAGTTTGTTGTAGTGGCTTCAATCCAGAATGATGCTAGAGTGCCTTTTTATAGGCACAGACAGATAGCCAGGTCGTTATACAGTAGGTGTTTGCAGTTCACGGTTTGATTTGAAACTACAGCGCAAGTAAAATTTGTGTGGCAATCGAGAAGCAGGATCAAAATCCAAATTTCTCAATGATTCCTTTGGAATCGTAATTTTGGAATCGTTTCTTATTTGGAATCACTGGTTTGTAGGTTGACAAGGTTCGACATTAACTATGGCCTGATGGTCACGAAAAGTTAATATTCCATGTGGTCACCAACATTCATCCCCACACTGTGAGCCTTCGCCAATAACACATTACAGTTACACAAATATCCTGATTCTTTGCTTCTTTTAGTTCAACATTATACGCAAAAAGTGAACAGAACTTGTCACCAGCTAGCTACAGATATGTTTGGATTTACTAAGCCTACTCAGACTGCTAACATGATCCTTGGAGAAGAACCAAAAACACAAAAGTTGGAGTAGGGAGGAATGGAATATGACACATCGAATGCCTTTTGCCCATAAATTGCCTTTTTTGTTGTGCTGATTTTACATAAGTTGACATTCGGTCCACCAAAAATGTACTTTGGCCACCACATTTAACAACTTGGTGGTTTGTAGGGCTAGTGTTTAGAAAAATTAGCCTCTACAACGTGGTTAACATTCATGTTTTTGGGTCAAATATCTCAATAACTATTTAATGGATAGCCTTGAAATTTGTTACACATGTTCATGTCCCCTTGGGGATAAATTGTAATAGCTCTAGTTATACTCTGACTTTTCCTCTAGCGCCATCATCAGGGCAAAATTTCATTTTGTCCAGTACTTTGCTGTGTGGCTAAATACCTGCAAAACTAATGACATTCCCATCAGCCTCGGCTGTACTTTGTGTTTAGTGATAAGTAGCAAGTATTAGCATGCTCATGAACATGGAAAGCACCGATGTTATGCCGTATTCAGATCATGTCGTAGACGTCTAAACAGCGCTAACATCAACTTTCAACTAGGTAAGTCGGAAGGCTTTTTGAATTCTCGGATACGTCCAGCTTGGAAATTTTTGTGTTCCTACATCATGTGATGTTGGAATAATCGGAAAAAAAATTAGTTCCTGACTGAGGGAATTCACGCAAACCCCAATAAAGTTGGAACAACAATTCGGAAGGTCTGCGGAAATTCTGGTACATGACTTGCCGAGCTGTTGTCTATTGATGTATATGCAGAAACATGGCGGGCGAAAGTAAACATTTGGTTGGTAACTTTTGATTAATTTAGTTGTGTGTCAGTGTTTTTGCTCACATGCAAGTTGTAATATGGTATTAGGTTGTAGCTGTTGCTGTTGCTGGCACATAAAGTGACCTAGATCAGTTACATAAGTTATTTATTAGCGGAAAAAAAACTTCCCAACTCTGGAAATGGGACCATCTGAGGAGCACCTGAATGCAGCATTACTAATATGGAAGTATGAAATATTCAGCATTTCGAGAGTCTTTCATCTAAATTATGAGAACAAAACTTGTAAAATTTTAACTTTTGTCAGGTTAAATGGTGACCGTGTCGGTTTGCAGTGTGGTTTGGCGTTGTGTTTGTGTGCGTGCCACTTTCCTCTACACACTGTTTAAACAGGTCAAGTACTTCAGTGTGTGTGTGTGTGTCACCTGAACTCTGACTTCACATCTGGGTCACTGCCAAGTTTCTCTGCTCCACCTTCTGTAGGATGGAAAACTAAAGACGGACTTTACTCCCCCACAGTCTCTTTGTCTCCCTTCGTGTGTCTTTACTGTCTTATGTCTCAACCTAATTAGCCCTTAAAAAGCTTTTTAATGTCCAAATCAATCAGAGAAGTAAAATAGTCCCAGTTTACCAGCCCTACAGATATGTTTTAGAGATAGTAATTTTCTTCAAACAAGGCTTTTAGCCTCTGGGGATGTTTACAGCTGTTCATTCTAGACAAACTTGTAAAACATGGCTTGTTCACCTTTGTTTCTGCAAACCAGTCACCTCCTACCAAGGCCACAACTGAGACAAGATTAGATTAATGGTTTACAGCTAATGTTGGCTATAATTTAGTCTTGCTTATGGAAAATTGTTGGATCTCACTATTACCTCTGCCAAGCAGTTTTCTGTGCGTTGTTGTCTGTTTGTTTGTCCGCAAGCTTAAGGAAAAACTACTGGCTCAATTTAAGTAATACTTGGTGGAAGGTTGTATCATGGGCCAAGAAAGAACCCATTAAATTATGAGTGGAACCAACATCACAAAGTGGATACAGAACCTTTGCTAAGATTGTGAGTCAGGGCTTTTGGCCTTTGAGGATGTCCGTGGTCTCTCTGAGTGTCCCTCTAGTTACAAAATGAAGTCAAAATGCATGTTTGACTCTCGGTGTTGCCTTGAAGGCAACCATAATTTTAATTTCATCACTTTTACTTCCTTTTATTTCTTTGTGTTTACAGGAAAAAGCAATTCTTTGCACACCTGTGTACAGGTCTATGCATAGAACAATAAGTGATGAGTCAACAAAATTTGTCAAACATTTCATATGACAGGTGACCTGTGTTCTTTCTCATTCAGTTTATATGGGTTTAATGAGGGTGGATATTTCTACAATTTATTTAATCATTACAGTCAATTAAATTTAATTTGACTTACTTTACTTTTTTAGCATAAAACCAACAGTATATTTTTACAGTGTAACAGAGATTTTAAATAGTGTTTTGAGTTATTTGGAAGCAGAAATCACAGTTTTCACAACAACAGTTTGACACCAGCATCTAGTAGGCCTGTTTATTTATGGTGAAGTGCTGTATGTCACATGACATTGTTTATTGATGGACCATAAGGAAACCAGATCATCACAGGTCGATCAGTCAGATGGATCAAAGAAAGTTTAGACACCGAGCTGTGCTGTTTCAAATCAATAACATACGGTGTCATACTGAAAATGGCCCAGGCCACATTTTTAACCCTCTGGTTATGAATGGAGGTTACTCAGCACTGTGGCAACGTGTTTAGTCAGAGGATATTTAAAGGGACATTACGCTTTGTGCTGCATACGTTGAGATCTACAGGCGTGGTTCTTGCCATAAACCCTTGTGTGACAGGTTATATAACACAACTTAAAGTGCAGAGGAACCTGTTTGAGACTTATCTCAGATTTACAGGGCATTTATTTAGGATACTTTTGCAATAAATAAGTACATTTTACAAGATGTCTGCCCACTCTGTGTTTTTGGTCTCTGACTCTCTAAGACAGAAGTTCATGTTTTTCTCAGCCAAGGACTCCTTACAAGATAGAAAATATGTTTATCCTTTGGATTAAAGAGAGCTGGTGTCCAGCATTAATGAGTGACATGTGGGGGACGTTTGCTTGACTGGTGAGAGGAAGATTTATATATTTATTAAGATAAGACTTACAGCTTGTTAGATTAGAAACGGGCTAAACTAAACTAAAGTTAACTGTCGTGTTTAATCAAAGGTTGCAAATAGTGAAAAATAACCATCGCAGTTTGTAAAAGTCCAAGGTGATGCCTTTAAATGTCTTGTTTTGTCAGTCTAAACCACAAAGATATTCAGTTTAATATGATAATAAATAAAGAAATGCAAGAAAAATACACGTAATCTCCATCTCTGAGAGGCTAAAATCAGCATTTTCTGTCATTTTGCATGAAAAACTACTTAAATGATTAATTGGCAATAAAAGTAGTGGAGTAGTTTGATTCTTTTTTACCATTTGCATGGTCAGGCAAAGTGAGGTGCCAGATTTTCTTGCCCCAGGCAAGTTGGCAGTCCTTATTGTTGAGCCCTGCAGGCAGAAGGCAGAGTCTCTGCTGACACAGACACCAGCTCACAGTTCTGGTGGGTCATAAATCAGAGTAGGGCTGAACAGTTAATTGAAGTTTTAGCGAAATTGCAATTTGGTTTACGGCATTTTTTAAATCCCAAAAGGTGCAATATTTGTTAAAGCCACAATGTGTGTTAAAATGCCATTATAAATTAAATATTATTTGCAGCAGAGACATTTTTGTCAGTTTTTCAGTGTCATAAAAGGGACCAAGTAAACATAAACTGAAAAAATGTTCAAACACTTGAGGATGAGTTACCTTAAAGCAACACCGTACCTTCATGGTATGGAATGAAAATAGAGAGTTATTGTTAAAAATGAATAAAATTGATGACGCTACTCATGGAAAATATTCAGTTGCCTCGCTAGTTTAAAATTTGTGCCATTTGAAATTGAAAAACATTAGACGTGAACTCATTTCATAAGTTTGTTTGTCTGGACGTGACTTTCAGAGATGACTGTACCACCGCAGAACAGGAGTGAATGTGTTAAAGAGCATAAACGTGTTTCAGCAAACTTTACATGAACAATCTATCAAACAAAAACATCACAACCCTCCTCAAGACAAGACAGTCAGTCACACTTCAGTTTTATTTAAATGCTTGTTTTCAGCTGTTTGTCTTTTCTGACAAACAGATTGTAAAATGACACAAAAAGATGTTTTCAAGCCATTTTTGTGGCGATGGAGCTGAACCATGTGAGAAAGGCTGTAAAAAAAGGGGGGATTCAACGTGACCTCCGGAGGGTCATGTGACAAATTAAAACACTATTATTAGTTTGCTGAGGGCTGTTTTTTAGGTACTGCACCATAATTGTGGATGTATTGTGAATGTAAAGGGCCAAAAATGAGTCTGTTACCGAGTTAAATTTAAGACTTTTTAAGACCGTTTTGAATGTAATTTAAGACCTATTTCACATCAACAGTTCGATTAGTGTTTATTGGTTCGACGCTGGTTTAATTTTGTAGTTCTTACAGCTCAGAAAGACATTGAGAAGAGAGACTGAAGTTCAATGCAACTTTATAAAAGCAACGTTAACTTTGCAATTCAGCTTTTAACACTTGTTAAAAGTCATATTTAAGACATTTTAAGGCCTAAAATTTTGATAATTGGAATTTCGACTTTAGAAAGCCTGCACCATAGAGGGATATACGATCAAAATCATTCACCCCTAATTGAAAGGGATTGTTTTTATATGAATCTATACTGTTTTCTAGGAAAATCCTGCATATTATGAATCATAAAAATACTTGAGAGCCACTGCTGTACGGAAGTTATCGCTCTCTTTCTGATCCTCAGTCGTCTTATCACCTCCCTCCTCTACCCCGTATCTTCCCCAGCCTGCCTCTCGCCTCTCGTCCTCCCTCCCTTCACTCTGTTCGCTCCGCTCTGCACTGAGTGAAAGCAGCAGCTGCCAAGTCGAAGTGGCTGTTACCTGAACTGGAGGGAAAGCCGAGCAACTGTGTGTGTGTGGTGTGTGTGTGTGTGTGTGTGTGTGTGTGTTTGTGTGCGTACCAGGGGATGCCGGCTGGGTCTATACTGGGCAACATGCCACAGTGATGGAAGAAGGAGGCAGAATCTGACCTCCTGACCCCCAAGTAGCATCCTAGTAACAAAACATACAATTTTTCTTAAGTTTATGTGCTGAATTTTGACATTTAGTTTGTGTAATTAATAACTCACATTGGCAGCGGGTGTGATTGTGCACATTCGAACTAGAAAAATGTGCAGAAAAATGGAGAAAAAATTCCCCACATAAGTCGAATATTTCCCCTGATCCGGATAACCTGATTAAACCAGCCGACCCTGCAGATACACTTCATGTGTAATTCAATCAGACTCATGTATGTATGTGCTGTGTTGTTGTGAATGTAAACGACGGGCTGATAAGGTGCCTTGAAAGCAGCATGAGTTCATCTTCTCAGCGTCTGAGCTCTGTTTGAATGCAAATCTCATAATCTTGTCAGGCTGAGGAGTCGGCCCAGTATCACCAGTGGGAGGGTGGGAGGGGGTCCTGGTGGGACTGGGGGGGACAGCTTTGTGCTTTTCTCTGGTCTTGTGTTCAGGTAAATAATAAAAGGCTGAGTTTGAAATAGTCATTTTATCTGAATTTCTTAAATTTAGTGATGAAAACCACCTCCCTGTGTGCAGAGAATCATGTTTTTGTTTACGTTACACAATGATGCTCGTGACAAACATGAATCAATAACTGATTAATAAACAAACCTTACTCTTACTCGTCTTATATGGTGAGAAATATTTTGTCACTTTTTTCAGACCACAGTTCTTACAACAACTTTAAAAAAAAAAAAGTTTTATTTTTCTTTCTAAATCTAACAAGCTGTTTTACTGCTGCCAGCATTAGCAAACTGTGCATCATGATGAAGGAGCTACTTTTTGTAAAGTGTATCAGGTGTGGTGCTATCGTAGTTCGAAGCACTGTATTGGACCAATACCTGATACTGGTACTGGTGTCTGTGCATCTCTAATATGTCTTTGCATGTGTTTTTCAACTTTTCTATTTAAAATACACCCTGTAATCTGGGAATTGTCTCTATACTACAACACCTAGTAATAATGGGGTGAAGTGGTAGATGATTATGATGAAAAAATGTCAATAATTTTATTACAGGTGTTGTGATAGGCTATACCAGTATTGACAAAAACCCTGATATTTAAAAAAAATGAAATATTGATTTCACATCAATAATACACATATAATCATGTATGTAACCCAGCACCTCTCAGGCTGGAGATATACGTGCTGTTTAACCACCACGTTTGCGTTTGTGTTCGTGTAGTGTTCATTTCTGAGGACGTGCACAACCATCGCTTCAAATGGGCGCAGGATAAGCGAGGCTGCCATGATGTGTAGGGATGCTTATGTGACCACATAGTTAAAACCAAATATATTTTCAGCCTTAAACACACTGTGTGCTCTTAAATCTAAATTCACACACCTTTTCACGATCCATTGAGTGTAACTGCATTTTTTTGTAGCTTTTGTACTGTACAGTTATGGTCACAGACGCTCTCTTGACCTTAATACAATCATATTTTGAGTGTAATTCATTTGCCAAAAAAGAGACAAATACACAATAAACAAAGTTAAATATAAATTTGACTGATAGTTTTTTTTTTAAAATACATAATGCGATAATATTGTTATTAGGGCTGTCATGATATCAAATTCTCACTTTCTACTTTTGATACATAAGTACAGTTTGCTGATCTGTCCCTCTGTACCTTTCAAAATCTAGAACTTTCTCTTGTTTTCCAGAGTCTTACTGATATATCGTCCTGATATTGGTCTATATCAGATATTTTACGTGCTCCGATATTAAAACTTTTTATTTTTACAGAATAACTTTATAGGCAGCATTTTATGTATATTTTAATCATTTTTCTTAAGTTTAATATATACATAAACTGTGGTTCTACTTGTGTGTGTTTTTTTATTTATATATATGTATGTGTGCGTGTGTATATATATATATATATATATTTTTTTAAATTATTGTTAAAAAGGCCAGTTAAAATTTGATGTCATTTTGTATAATAAAGTTTATTGTTAAACTGTGAAATATCCTGCTTCCATCCCATATCTCCACATTTGATTGTTGCAAAAAAATGTCATTATGTATATATTCTATATTCTGTGTATTATATTCTGTATTACTAATAGCCAATATATTTATATAGGATTTTTTAAACTCCCGTTTCTCAGCATGGGGCCCAAAAATTCAACATTGGTCAGGCTCTACTCACTTTTAGACTATAGTTTTTCTACTTTTACTCAATTAAAAGATTTTACTTCCTCCATTGCACACTAGTAAGTTTAAAAAAAAAAAACAACTTCCAGAGAAACCAGAGCGTTCCAACTAATCAGCTTATCAATGCAGCTCACTGAAGTTTTTTAGGAGAAAATTAGTCAAATAACACTAAAACTGTTCAGCACCGCCATCAGCTGTGAGCTTTAACACTGTGTTTCTGGCTCTTTCTAATTGTCCATATTCTCCGTTGCAGTTGGTTTCAGCGCTGAGCAGAAACTCACAATCCCCTGGTGAGACATCATGCATGTTTCAGGCGGTTCATCCGGTGACGTTTTTTGCAGGAATGCGTGTGATTTGCGGGTCCGCACCGGGGAGGGTGACGGGAAGTCAGGCCGCCTCCCATTCAGTATAAAACCTCCCAGTTCACCCCTACTCTTCCTCTTTCTGTTACCTGGCTTAGGGGCAGCAGCTTTGGCCGTGAAAACCCAGAAACACCGGTGAGTTCGGTTTTGATTCATATGGTGGATGCAGAGCAGGATGCGGGCCTTTAACTGTTTGTGATGCTGATTAAGTTTTTCTTCGAGTATCACTTTTCTTTAATGCAAAAACTTTGCTTTTTTTTTCTGATTATGTAACTTCACACAAACCTGTGGATTTTTTTTTTTTTTTTCTCTATTGTTGAAGGAATTAGTCACTTAATGTTGAGCTTGTGTCTGAATGTTTGATGCTCCTGCCTTTTGTGTGTTTTTTTAGAGTTTTATCGATGCTATTTTTTTAAACTTTTTTGGACAAAAGATGTGAGGAGGGAGGAGAGAAATGTGGTGGGGAAAAAAGGAACAAAGAGGGGGGGGTTTGTAAAGCGGACATCCGAGGATGCTGGAAAAGGCATTTCTTCTCTCCCCCCCTCCTCCATGAAACAACTGCACGTATTCCTCAGTGACAGGTGTCGGGAGTCCGGACGAAATGGGCCCCTGAATATTTGGCGATCTTTGTAACTTTATACGACGTGGCCCGCGGAGTAACACGTGTCCCGCCTGGCCTGTGGCCGAGTGAGGCCTAACGGCCACCGCCTGTTAACGGCTCAAACACCCAACCGTTACTTTCGAGTAACCAAGAATTTTAATTATTTTAAAATTAAAATGATACGTGAGCTGTTAATTCGCTCGTTTAATCACTTTAAAACAAACTACAGACAGTGTGGCGTTCAAATGAGCCGGTCCCGAGTTGCCATGGTGCTTTTAAAGTTAACGTCACATTTCAGTGATTAAATGTCTAATACGTCATGACGCTCTTTTAAAATAAAAACTAATGAATGTCTTTTTTTTTTTTTTTTATGTGTGACAGAAACTACAACAATGGGAAAGGAAAAGACCCACATCAACATCGTGGTCATTGGCCATGTCGACTCTGGCAAGTCCACCTCCACCGGCCATCTGATCTACAAATGCGGTGGAATCGACAAGAGAACCATCGAGAAGTTCGAGAAGGAAGCCGCTGAGGTGAGAAGTTACATTTATCTCGTCTTTTTAAACCGTTAGTCAAGAACCAAGATGGCGGCGTCAGCGTGCCCACTCTGAGCCCCGCTGCCCGGCACGAGAATGTAGCGAGACGTGTGCGCGCACGGCGGGGGGGTGGGGCTTAACGTGAGCAGCGCCCATAGTGACTGTGCACTAAATTCAGTGGAGGCCTCAGGCTGTACAAAACGTGCAAGCATGCATACCGACATACATGCTCATTAATAAATGTTTATTTTACTATATCACCAAGTGTAATAAAGCTAAAGAAATGTTTTGGTGTATAAAATGGTGTGTAAGCTTAAAGTTTTATAAATGTGACCACTTGTAACCTAATTGAGTTCCCAAGTATGTATAGAATACATAAATAACTTGAGATGCAAGCTGAATCTTTTTCATGCACACATCTGGTTTTATCAAAGCCCATAGCTACTTCCTTAATGTATATAAAAATCTAATTTATTCCTTGTACAGATGGGCAAGGGCTCCTTCAAGTACGCCTGGGTGCTGGACAAACTGAAGGCCGAGCGTGAGCGTGGTATCACCATCGATATCGCTCTGTGGAAGTTTGAGACCAGCAAGTACTACGTGACCATCATTGATGCCCCTGGACACAGGGACTTCATCAAGAACATGATCACTGGTACCTCTCAGGTAACTTACCATAATACACTTAAAAAAAAAAAATCAAGCCACATTTGTATCTTAAATTATTTTTTAAATCCGATCTCTATAATGTGATTTTTATTTTAGGCTGACTGCGCTGTGCTGATCGTTGCCGCTGGTGTTGGTGAGTTCGAGGCTGGTATCTCCAAGAACGGCCAGACCCGTGAGCACGCTCTGCTGGCCTTCACCCTCGGTGTGAAGCAGCTCATCGTCGGAGTCAACAAGATGGACTCCACCGAACCCCCTTACAGCCAGGCCCGTTTTCGAGGAAATCACCAAGGAAGTGAGCACCTACATCAAGAAGATCGGTTACAACCCCGCCGCTGTTGCCTTCGTCCCCATCTCTGGATGGCACGGAGACAACATGCTGGAGACCAGTGACAAGGTGAGGAAAATGACCAAATGGTCCACCACTCACTAAACTGGTGGATTGGGCATGTACTGACCTTTCACTTGATTCTGTCTGTAGATGAGCTGGTTCAAGGGATGGAAGATTGAGCGCAAGGAGGGTAACGCCAGTGGAACCACACTGCTGGAGGCTCTTGATGCCATCCTGCCACCTGCCCGCCCCACCGACAAGCCCCTCCGTCTGCCCCTGCAGGATGTCTACAAAATCGGCGGTAAGAATGGAGTCAAGCTTTATTAGTAAGAGACAAGTGTAAAGAAATTCTTGTACTTAATAGAATTATTATTCTCAGGTATTGGAACTGTCCCCGTCGGTCGTGTTGAGACTGGTGTGCTGAAGCCTGGTATGGTTGTCACCTTCGCTCCCCCCAGCCTGACCACTGAGGTCAAGTCTGTTGAGATGCACCACGAGTCCCTGCCCGAGGCTGTCCCTGGTGACAACGTCGGCTTCAACATCAAGAACGTGTCCGTCAAGGAAATCCGTCGTGGATACGTGGCTGGCGACAGCAAGAACGACCCACCCAAGGGAGCTGGCAGCTTCAACGCCCAGGTATGTATTGTGAATTTAAGGACTTAAGAATGAACAGATTAGAATTTGGGGATTAAAGGTCAAAGTCATTTTTGGCCAACTTTTTAACTAGAATGGTTAGCAGAAGCATACAACAGCGGGCGGTAACAGTTGTCTTTATTGGACAGTTGAAAGGAATAAAACAGTTTTATGGTGTATGTTTTAACCAGAATCTACCAGGACACCCCTCCGTTAGACCTCACAACAGTCAGTCAACCTCCATCGACTCTGCTGGAAAAATAACTGTGGTACCCAGTACCAACCAGTCCACTTCCTCTGATCTTTGGTCTTTTTAACCTCCCTCCCGTCTCTCCCTCTGCAGGTCATCATCCTGAACCACCCCGGCCAGATCTCCCAGGGCTACGCTCCCGTGCTGGATTGCCACACCGCTCACATTGCCTGCAAGTTCAGCGAGCTCATCGAGAAGATTGACCGTCGTTCTGGCAAGAAGCTTGAGGACAGCCCCAAGTCTGTCAAGTCTGGTGATGCCGCCATTGTCAAGCTGATCCCACAGAAGCCCATGGTTGTGGAAGCCTTCTCCAGCTACCCTCCCCTCGGTATGTGTTGTATCTCAAAACTTAAAAATACAGTTAGCGAAGTACTGTATTTGTGCAATAATGCGAACAAGTGCACACATGCAGCCACTAACTGCTTACTCTTTTATTCAAAGGTCGTTTTGCCGTGCGTGACATGAGGCAGACGGTGGCCGTCGGTGTCATCAAGTCCGTTGAGACCAAGGAGGTACAAGGAAAGACAACCAAGGCTGCAGAGAAGGCCCAGAAGAAGAAATGAATGGACGTGCAGGACATCCAGCAACAAAATGTGTGCCTGCCGCAGCGGGCCACTCCTCACCCCCATCCTGGATCATCTTCTCTGAGGCAGAGTTCTATACTCAAGGACTGGCTTATGCTGATTAAAACCCATCGTAAAAGTTTTCGAAGGAAAAAAGAACTATGTGGCATTGTCGCTTACCTGAATCACATGACAGTGCTTCTTCTCAGTTAAGTTTTAAGTTGGAAATGGTTTAGAACTGTACCTTGATGTTAAATGCCACAAATTAAATTGGAAAGAAAGCTGCTGGTAACTAATAAAAATAAATGTCTTTGAAAAAATTGAAATTGGCTTGTCTGTATCCTTTACTGTTGCAGTTGGTGTAGGTTATTGGCTGTCAGAGGCAAGCTCCTGTGTGTTGCAGCTGTTTTTGACCATGCTATCTGAGTCCTGTGATACACTTGTCATCCAATCGCCTCGATAGGAGTTATGCTGCCCCAGCCAATAGCACCCCTTATTTTAGTCTGACAGCAACAAGAGCATGCACAGCCCTCCCTCTCCTCTAGTTCAGTATAAAAACTCAGGACAGATCACATTCTGTCCTTTTTTCCCTCCGCTCTAAATCAGGGACGTCTTATTTGCTGGGCACAGGTTGGTAAGATGTTATCTTTTCATCTTTTAGACTTTAATTCTTAACTAAAATGGATCTTAAATCTCAAGAGCTCAAATTGGTATCCAGGGCTGGGAATTCAGATTCTGTCTGTATTGGTGAGGGGAAAACAGCTGCCTGAATATAGACTAAATATGAGATGCTGCTTGTCTGCTTTAAATTTTGCATTTAAGAAACATGCCTGCTCACCTTCTGAATTTCTTATCCAGACTTTAAAGTAGGTGGTACTCTATTCGGCTTAATCTTGAGGATTATACATAGATGTCCCAAAAAAACGCAAACTGGTAACGGTTACAAAGAAGTTAAGACTGTAAATGTGTTGCCAGATTGTTCTTTCTGCCAGTCATGGTAGTCATTTCTTTCTGCTTTCGTGAACGCGCATCTTTCCACCCTATAACGCCGTCTGCACAATGTCGGTGCGCGCTCTTGCGTCAGTTGGTAACATGGCGGCTCTGCGCTCCCGGCGCAACATGGAGGCTGGGGAGCCGGCATCGAGCACATGGTGCGTGACTCACCATCGCGGCGTGCACGAGCGCCGAAAATGACTCAGAAAAACCATGAGCGTTTCGAACAAGTCAAATTTATTCACTTGCACATCGGTTTGAAGTCACTGAAGCGACATTAGATGAGTGCTGACGTAGTTGCATCCCATGCCTTCCTTTGTACACGACTGTCAGGCTGACGGCTGTGCCTAGAAGAGAACCCTTGATTTGTGAATTTCTCGCGAGATTTATACTCTTCTCTCTTGTGCACGCTGTATAAACTTTTTTTTATGCTTTATGATGTGGCGACGCTTAAATGTCGGCGGGTTTAATAACAAATCAGTTACGGTTACGGACTGGAAAAGATCGTGGTTTAAGATGGAAACGATTCTCTCGCGAGATCTTTCTCGGGTCTGGAGTTCCCTTCTAGAAACGACCATTACCGACAGATAGCCAGCGTTAGCTAACTGCGTATGCCGCAGTTATGACAAGGTGCAGAAACCACAATATACATGTTAAATGCTGTTGATGATGATTGGATTGTGCTGCAAGGATTCAACTTGTACTCAGGATATTTTGAGACAATTCTGATCCTGAAATATTAAATTTTAAGCTCCCATAAACTCCCCTTTTGCTGTTTGTAATTTGACTCAACGGCTACTTCACGGCCAGCTCCCCCACTCAGGACAACTGATTATTGATTAAAAACTGAGAAGCCGTTTGAGCTCACGCCATCTTGGATACAAATTTGATGCTGGAAGTTTTATTTGTAAAGTAACTGTAACTATTCCCAAATGTTTTTTTGTTGTAGTAAATCAGAATGGGAAAGGAAAAGACCCACATCAACATCGTGGTCATTGGCCATGTCGACTCCGGCAAATCAACCACCACCGGCCACCTGATCTACAAATGTGGAGGAATCGACAAGAGAACCATCGAGAAGTTCGAGAAGGAAGCAGCTGAGGTCAGTTATTACAACACAGGCAATCATATGAGCTGTCAATAAAAAAAAGAGAGAGAGAGAGAAACACAGCACAGTTCACAGATGACTATGAGACCGTGAAGGCATCATCTGTAGAAGTGAGGGGAAACGGGTGTGGTGGATGAGACTGCTCACTGATTTTACTTGGTTAAAACCGCCACCTACTGTTGAAAGATGTGTACTGCCTCTATCGCTGCAACATACAGAACACATCCCTGAAAACATCCACACACTTAACGTACATAAAAGCTTAAATTCAAGGCTTTATGCAACTGCAGCAGAAGGAGAAAACCTGCATCAAACGCGTGAAATAATTACTTCCATACTACTCTAACCAGTGGATACTGTAATTTAGTAGTATTAGAGGAAGTAGACATTTTTTTGGAAGTTATAAACATTTAACCAAGGGAATTTACATCATAATTGATTTTATAAAATATGTTTTAAAATATCTAAAATTATTTTAGCAGCTTCAAACAAATGATGATAGTAGTGACTGTGCTTCTAACACTAATGAACTTTAATTATTGAAATTGAAATCAGGAAACTTTTCTTTCTTTTAATTTTCTAACTTTACATTATATTTTACCCAGAAACACCTTCTTTAATTAACTGATAGATTTTGCAGTTTGGCTGATTTTGTTAAATGAAAAAAAAAGAAGGGTTAAAACATGCTCATCCTCAAACTAAGGTATGTAAAATAGAAAATATTTATATGGTATCTGCACTGAAAGCGAGCCTAAATCTACAATGAGCATTGTTAGAGACTGTGCTTGGTGATAATTAGTATTTCTTGAGTTAACAAGGTCATAGGTCTCATCAAGTTATATTGAATTACTCCCACAGCAAAGTCCAAAATTCAATTGTAATTAATAGAACTTAATAGTACATTTTAGAGGACATTTTGTTACCTGATTCATACTTTTAAAAAAATATATACCATGCATTTTATTTTCTGCTGTATTGATGTTGTCTTGACAACAATAGATGGGCAAGGGCTCCTTCAAGTACGCCTGGGTGCTGGACAAACTGAAGGCAGAGCGTGAGCGTGGTATCACCATCGACATCGCTCTGTGGAAGTTTGAGACCAGCAAGTACTACGTGACCATCATTGATGCCCCTGGACACAGGGACTTCATCAAGAACATGATCACTGGTACCTCTCAGGTAAAAGGCACACCTTTTAATCTGTTGTCTGTTGATTTATAACTTAATGTTTTATGTAAAAACACGTGTACATTCTGCCAATCTCTCCCTGTTCAGGCTGACTGCGCTGTGCTGATCGTTGCTGCTGGTGTCGGTGAGTTTGAGGCTGGTATCTCCAAAAACGGCCAGACCCGTGAGCACGCTCTGCTGGCCTATACTCTGGGTGTAAAGCAGCTCATTGTCGGAGTCAACAAGATGGACTCCACTGAGCCCCCTTACAGTCAGAAGCGTTTTGAGGAGATCACCAAGGAAGTGAGCGCCTACATCAAGAAGATCGGCTACAACCCTGCCACTGTTGCCTTTGTCCCCATCTCTGGATGGCACGGAGACAACATGCTGGAGGCCAGTGACAAGGTGAGGAAAACTGCCACGTGGTGCGCCAGGCTCGCTAAACTCAAGTCAACACACTGTAGTTGCTTAATAATTCATCTATTTTTGGGATTATTCTGTCAGATAACCCTCTAGAACTAATATTTTTTCTTTCTTTTACTTCATCTCTTTCTTCTCTTTCCCCGTCTTCCTGTCTCTGTCTCTCTGTCTGCGTTCTCCATTTTAGATGAGCTGGTTCAAGGGCTGGAAGATCGAGCGTAAGGAGGGCGGTGCCACTGGCATCACCCTGCTGGAAGCTCTGGACTCCATCATGCCACCCTCCCGCCCCACTGACAAGCCCCTGCGTCTGCCCCTGCAGGATGTCTACAAAATTGGCGGTAAGTTTTGTCAGGTCATGTCACCTCGTGGAAAACGATGCAACGGTCTACCTACCTGTCTTAACAAGTATAACCTCATCTGTCTGATTGTGAAGCCCCTTTCAGACGGGCTCTATTACACACAGTAAATGTCTGAATAAGTCACGTTAATCGTGATGTAACAATATATCAAATATTGCAATGAATAAATGTTTCGGCACCATACAATACATACTGATATTAAATGGTTAATTATTTTATTTTATTATTTTTATTGTGCTTGAGACAGTTAATTTTTTTAACACGCTTAGGTCAATGACAACTACTTTATTTTATTTTATTACAGATGTAAAGCAGAAACACTTTAAGTTAAAAATTTGCTTGAAAATTTTCTGCATTTTCTTTAACCAGTGGTTGAAAATGCAAACAATTGATTAATCAGTTACTCATTAATAAATAATAAGATAAACATTTTTTCATCATTCTTATTCTTATTTTTTTTCTCTTTTTTTTCATTTTAAGTTGAAGTTTCCTTGTTCAACAAATGGCTCTGCCGGACAAAACAATATCAAATGATGCACAATTACTGCCATTTCTATACTATTGATTAATACATTTTTAATTTATTACATTTTTAATGGTATTTAATCGATTAATGATTAATCATTAACATCCCTAGCTAAAAGGAATTTTAAAGAGGAATAAATACTGTACACATGAGATTAATTATTCAATAACATTCCTTTTTTTCAAGTTCTAATTTTTTATTGTTTTATAATGTATTAGGTCAGCCTTCGTAACATTTCTGTGTCGCTTCCAACACAGCACAAGTGAAGGAAATGTGTAATGTAGAAGTCACAGCGGCACAACGTAAAGGATTAATAAACCAAACACCGAGAACGAGCCAATCTTCAATTCGTAAGGAGACTCTATATACCAGTTTAGTCTATGCAAATTCTTCCTCACACAGTACCAGGAAAAAGAAGTAGAAAATACAACTTGTGCAGCCACCATAATAAACCAACCAGCATTCAATCTCTCTAGTTTCTGAATATCCAAACACTTTATATACAGCATGCGAGAAAATAAGAATTAAATCAATGTCCCGACTCAGAATTTTTAAAAAAAGGCAGCGTAATTCTCTACGTGATTAAATTTCATTAATAGTCTTACTGTAAGATGCGGGATGAGCCCTCCTCTTGCTCGCGATGATCATAAACCAAAGCTTCAAGAGCAGAAAACCTTTTAAAACTTCGCTGATGCAGCCCGTGACAGAACATGAACCACTCCTCTTCCCTCATGTCATTACCTTTCAGCTCACTGCAGTGATCCTGTCGAGCCATTACGCCCACTCACATGCCAACATGCGTGTCTTTATGTCTGAGTGAAACTGTGAGGAACGTTTATGTGCGATAACAGATACCTACGCCTGAGTGATAAAAAGCTATCACTTAAAAAAAAAAAAATAGATGAAGCCCGCAATGTCACATAAGTAATATCCGGAAATGGGTTAATTTACCTGTTAAAACAAAGAACATGGCTGGCAACCATCGCTTTTACATAACGAGATGATGCAAGTTAAGATGAAGCGAAACCTGGACCAGAACGCAGCCTTAAAATAATAAAACCAAGCAAAGAGGCACAGAGTCGAGCTGCTTACCTGAAATCCTGAGAGTCGCACCGACAACAGTAGCAGCAGCTTGTAGTGAAATTGGAGCCCGTTCGATTATTGCGTCACGCCATAAACTCAGCCTCTTGATGCCTTCGTAAGGACAAACCCTGGGACTGGATCCAGACTAGGCAGACAGCTTTTTGAATAGTTCACACAGGCCAGTCATAGGGGTGGAACTGAATGTTCTGGAAAATTACAGCACACACTTATTGTCAGCCACATCTGCACCTGACATGTACGAACACGGTTATGTTACTTTTATGTGTAGCAGGACTGTCTTTATCATTTCAAACACTGTGAAATCAGAAATGATCAAGTTCACATGATGCCCAGACTCTGACGAGATGCTTAGGGGGCCAGGGGCCGCTTTACAGAAAAAGTGCTTGTCCTGTCTTAACACACGTCTCAAAAAAATGAGAGAAATTCTGTCCTCATGTCACAGAAGCAGCTCATGCCTGTTAACTTCCTAACGTGAATTGTAAACTCAGCTCCTAAACCGGCACTCCTGTTTTTCTGGTCCTGTCGTGCCTTTATCTTTGTTTCAATCTGTTCGAGACTGCCTGTAACCTTGACGACGGCTGTCTCACTCCTCTCGTGACTGGCTAGTTCGCGCGCTATAATGGAGAAGGCATTCAGTTTTAGCTTTCATGAGTCAGAGCTGTTGGTCGGCGGAGGAGAAGAAACTCCACCTTTCTCCACAGCCGGATGTAACACGTTAAATAAATTCAAAGTGAAGTCCTAAATGTCAGCCCTAAACTGAGGTAACATAGGATTTCAGACCTCAAGGCCCTCATTAAGGTGTTTATTTAAAAAAATACAGGTCAGTCTACAGGTGTCACAATTTTAATATTAAATGAAAATTCTCTCTGTATTTTTTTTTCCCTCCACTCCCAGCTACCTGCAACATTCAGCGCGTGTCCAAAGAAAAAAAAAAAGACGTCAAAGACTCCACAGTGTAGTTAACCAGCCATTATATCACACTTTTGATTTTGAATTTGAATTTGAAAATGTAAATGACAGTTTGGGCATAAAACCGATTATCTCTTGATCTTTACAAATGAAAACTTGGATTTGGCAGAATGGCGACACCTCTAGTTCAAACTCTTTCTTCTCTTTCTAACTTCTTTTAATTTACAAGATCTTTTATTTTAACTGAAGAGCATTCTAGAAACCCATTGCCTCCTGTTCCCTCTCAGGTATTGGAACTGTCCCCGTCGGCCGTGTTGAGACCGGTGTCCTGAAGCCCGGCATGGTCGTCACCTTCGCTCCCCCCAACCTGACCACTGAGGTGAAGTCTGTGGAGATGCACCACGAGTCTCTGCCCGAGGCTCTCCCCGGTGACAATGTCGGCTTCAACGTCAAGAACGTGTCCGTCAAGGAGATCCGCCGTGGAAACGTGGCTGGCGACAGCAAGAACGACCCTCCCCTGGCTGCTGAGAACTTCACCGCCCAGGTGAGTCCGAACAAACGAAGAAAGAGGAAATTAAAGTTATAAAGAAGGAAGCAGTGAATAAGAGGAACTCATTTTTGTCCCCCGGTGGAGCCTTTAAAAAAAAATAAACTCACAACATATCTGCTTTTCTGCATTAAGTGAAATCTACGAGTTTCTACTTGAGTTCATTCTAGACCCTGGAAACAGTGGTCTGGCAAATAAAAATAAACTTAAAGCAAGCGCTGTCTGTTAAAGATGACTATGTGATGGTGTTGAAAGCTCTGGAAAAAGCTAGCATGTGGAACTTAATTTAGGATTTGGTCAAAATTCCAGTTTCCACTTCATGCCACTACATATGTTAATGGCCAGTTTGTAAAATTTACAGGGTTTTATTAGTACAATATGTTTTCATTAGTGTATTAGCACCTGAAAATAAGAATTGTTGGGCTTTTGTTAGTTTTGAATGAGCCGTTTGTATCTACAGAGGAAGCGGGTCCTCAACCACACCCACCATGTTGCACTGCCATGTTTCTCAGAAGCCCAGAGCGGGAAAACCCAACAATGGCTCGAGAAAGGGCTTTTGTGTTTTGCATGAGCTTCAAAGCAATTACTGTGTCCAGTTTACTCGTCACGAGGAGCCTGTAAAGAACAGATGTATAATGTCTTCTGTGGCTTTTTTTGGACCTTGAACCAAACAGGACTGAAGCTCACGATGTCTTTTGGCCTCTGATGCTTCAGTTCTTTTTTAAATCTGTCTCTTGTGAGCGTCCTAAATTTATTACGTAAGTGCTATTCTAAATCGATACCCTTTTCCAAAAAAAAGCTAAACGCTTTCTAAATGATCTCAAGCCAAGTCAAAAGTGAGTGCTCGACGCCAGAAATCTCAACACCTTTTATTTAATTTTATTTAACTTTATTTCGCCAGGTTAGTCCCATGGAGTTAAAGGATATCTTTTGACAAGGGGGAACTGGTCCAGATAGCAGAAACACAGTTTAAACAATAAAAGTAATTAACAGACAAACACGTAGATTAAAACCTGCTCATATAAAGCAGTTAGACACAGACAACCTGGTTTTCACCAGAGCTTTAAACTTGTTTGAGGTTCCAAGGTTTTGAAGTTGAATACAAGTCTGAGTCTTTCCCAATTCAGTTTTGACTTTGTGAACAACAAATTGCAAAATGTCCATAGAACGAAGATTATGACTCACATGTTTCTGGTTTAAAAGAGGAGATATGTAACTCTTGAGACCCAAATATCACTTTCTTTTCTTTTTTGGGGATCATTTTTATTAAGGAATTAAGTTTTAATGTTGTCCTTCCGTCCAGCCCATTCCCTTGAAAGTGGTTCCTCAAGAAATCACAGAAATTTCTTTAAAGCTGTCACAAATGTCAACTTGGACTCAAGGATGAACTAATTAGATTTTGTCAGTCAAAGCTCAAAGGTCACTGTGACCTTACAAAACATGATTTTATGCCCCCACACTGACAACAGCTGTGACCGGAGGCATGTTTTTGGGTTGTCTGTCCATCTATTCTTGTAAGCGCAATATCTCAAGGACGCCTTTAGGGATTTTTTTCTGAACTGATTAGATTTCGGTGGTCAAAGGTCAAGGACACTGGAACCTCACGTCCATCCCATTCTCATGAACACAATATCTGAGAATCTCCAAGAAACATTTTCTTACATCTGGCACATATGTTTACTTGGACTTAAGAATGAACAGATTAGAATTTGGTGGCCAAAGGTCAAGGTCATTTTTGGCATTTTTGGCCAACTTTTTAACTTGAATAGTTAGCGGGAAGCACACAGCAGCAAGGCGGTAACAGTAGTTTGTCTTTTTTGACAGTTGAAAGGAATGAAACAGTTTTGTGGTGTATGTTTTAACCAAAATCTACCAGGACACTCCCTCCGTTAGACCTCACAACAGTCAGTCAACCTCCATCGACTCCGCTGGAAAAATAACTCAGTGGTACCCAGCACCAACCAGTCCACTTCCTCTGATGATCTTTGGTCTTTTTAACCTCCCTCCCGTGTCTCTCTCTCTGCAGGTCATCATCCTGAACCACCCTGGCCAGATCTCCCAGGGCTACGCTCCCGTGCTGGACTGCCACACCGCTCACATTGCCTGCAAGTTCAGCGAGCTCAAGGAGAAGATCGACCGTCGTTCCGGCAAGAAGCTTGAGGACAACCCCAAGGCTCTGAAGTCCGGCGACGCCGCCATCATCACCATGGTGCCTGGAAAACCCATGTGTGTTGAGAGCTTCTCCCAGTACCCCCCACTGGGTGAGTGACACACTGTCGGCCCATGTTATTGATCCGAGAATTTGTTAGGCTGTATAGACCTTTTTCATGGGAGACATTTGACAGTCATGACCAGGAATGTAATCAATTTAATACATAAAAACATACACACGTATATAATTCCACCTGTTCTTTAGAACTGGGACAAATAATGTCCGACCAAAACTTTTTCCAAAAATTATTACTACTACTACACTCAAATTTCATTTTTCTTGGTGAAAAAATGTTTTTTAAGGATTTATATATATGTGAAATATATATATTTTATAAAATGTTTTGGTTTGCTTTCATTTTTTAAATTTCTAAACGAGCTCTGTGCCAGAAAACACCCTTAAAACAATTTTAAAATGTTTTAAAAGCTTCATAATCTAAAACTAACGATGCCTATTGATAACGTAGGTGTAAAAATGTGCTATTTTAATCATCTTTGTATTAAAGTATTTTTTTATTAAATTGATGGCCCTTTAAAGTTGTATCCCAGATTTCCATCAATTCAGTCAAATTTCAGCAAAAACATAATTTAATCAGGCATAAAAATGTTTAGCTATACCCTAAGGACCCCTGTCTCACTTTCTGGTTTGAAGTACTGGTAAACTTTCTATTTTTTGACAAATTCATCAAATGAAACTTTTGTCAGATATTCCATCTGAAGATTTTGACATCTATGCTGACGGAAGCGACATAACTCTCAGTTCCCTTTAATAATTGAGTAATGTGTTTGAAATTATTACTCTTTTTTTTATTTATTTAGTATTAATAAATAAATGAAATCACACAGAGAGTTTGACCTTTTATAGTTTATTTCCCAGCATTAATAAATACCCCTCAAAATATTGTTTTGTCCAAATTCTCAAGTATGAGTGCTATATAATACCATTTTAGCTGTCCTTATCTTTGGTATAATTTGACCACTGTGCATTTACAACCACTAGTTTCACCTTAAACACACAAAAGACTGGTGTCAAAGTGTCTTTCTGAGTCTCTCATCAGCTCCTGTTTCTCTCCCATCTTATTCATTTCCTTTCTCTCCAGGTCGCTTTGCCGTGCGTGACATGAGGCAGACCGTGGCCGTCGGCGTCATCAAGTCCGTCGAGAAGAAGGCCGCCTCCGGTGGAAAGGTCACCAAGTCTGCACAGAAGGCCGAGAAGAAGAAATGAATTCTCATGCAGGACGTCCAACAAAAAGTTGTGTCTCAGCAGCAGCGGGCCACCCCATCCCCTCTTCTTCCCTGCCACCCAGCGCCGTCTTCTCTGAGGCAGAGCTCTCTACTCAAGGACTGGCTTATGCTGATTAAAACCCATCGGAAGAGTTTCCGCAGGAAAGGAGGGCTTGTGCCTTTTAGGGGAAGCTATGATCATAATTAAGTTGAAACCAAAACAATAAAAATGTCAAACATTGCCAAATGAAGATGTCTCTTGTGTGGTTTATTACAAGTATTTTTTTTATGTTTTTCAATTGAGTGTGTGTTTTTTGATACACAGAGGTCTTTCCTCTAGTTCTTAAAAAGACACTACAGGTACAAAAGTTAAGGCGGGTTTGGAAGCAGAAGACTTGTTAAGGTGTGTCCTTTGAAATATAACGAACAAGAACAGACTGGTATAACTAGTTCACCAAGTACGTGGGTACATTTTGGCACGTCAAACTGTCCTGTCGTGTACTTATCGCCGGTGGAATTGTGTAGCGAGGCTTGACATGCAAAATCAGCCCAGAGGCAGGCAGGGAGGAGGAGACAAAGGCGTTGTCTTCACATTACTTTTTATAGAAATTGCAGCGAGGCAAAGCGCAGACAGAGCCGGAGAGGCCAGACATCCACCACCTCCACCTCTACCTCCACTTAGCTTTCAACCAGGTGAGTTTGAACACTAGTATCTTTACATTTGACATATGAACAGATTCTATTCTATTTCACTCTAGTTATTCCTAAAATGTCTTAATACCACCATGATCTAATGGTTTCTAATAGATTTCAAATGGTTTCCATTGTGGAATGAACTAGTTTCTATTGGTTTGTAATGATCTCTACTGGTTAAATTAATACTTTAAATAGTTTCAATCATTTGAAGTGGCTTTTGTCACAGACTATAATGGTTTCTTCCTGTTTGTGTTTCAGAAACACACCTTCATAAAACCTGTTATGTAACTCAGGCTTTATTCTGTTAAAGCTGAACTATTTTATTGTCAATCATTTAAATTTCTTTGGTAATTTTAAGATTGGATCAGGCACCGTAGGATAGCCACATGCTCTGTACAGTTGTTGATGTAATGGTGAAAGTAACTAAGTACATGTACTCAAGTAGTATACTTGAGTACCATTTCAAGACTTTTTTTTAACTTGGGTATTTCTGTTTAATTTAAACCTCTACTCCTTTACATTTTAGAGGGAAATATTGTACATTTTACTCCTCTAGATTTAGTTCACACCTACAGTTACTCATTACTTTTCAGACTTATTTTATTAAAAAGTCTCTAAAATAAGCTGCATTGTTATCTGATTAAACTATCCAAAAATATATAAAGTAAAAAATGTATGTAATGTATAGGCCTGACACTGACAGGGGGCATTGTAATGTACAATGAATACCACGTGATACTTCATTGTAACTAAGTACATTTACTCAAGTAAGTGCAATTTTAAGATACTTTCTTTACTTGGGTATTTCTATTTAATTTAAACCTCTACTCCTTTACATTTTAGAGGAAATATTGTACATTTTACTCCTCTACATTTAGTTCACACCTAAAGTTACTCATTACTTTTCAGATTTGTTTTATTAAAAATGTATAAAACATGCCGCATTGTTATAAATTAGACTATCCAGAGGTATAGAAAGTAGTTAAAAAGTAGTGCTCCATTTCAAACAGCTGTAACATTATTAATGATTCAATAAAGTAAAGGCCTTACATTGACACAGAGCTTTGTAACGTACAGTGAAGACCACGTGTCATTCTTATTTCACACTTTATCTTGAGTAAAATTTTGTCTACGCAAGTTTTACTTATTCTGGGGTATTTTTTGTATGGTTATGTCGCTACTATATGACGTAAAGGAAAAAAATCCTTGATAAATTTATGGATTTGAGTAGCAGTTACCAGCTAACGTAGCTAACTTTGGTTAACTGTAAGATAACTGTTGGGGTTCATACTGACTTTAAAGGTGATCACACTGATCTCACCTCGTTTTCTGGATAAATTTAAAACTGAAAAATTTTATTTCAAAGTCATTATCGACACTGTTCATGTCATTTATAACCAGTACATCACAATGGGGAAGGAGAAGACCCACATCAACATCGTGGTCATTGGCCACGTCGACTCCGGCAAGTCCACCTCCACCGGCCACCTGATCTACAAGTGTGGAGGCATCGACAAGAGAACCATCGAGAAGTTTGAGAAGGAGGCAGCTGAGGTCGGTTTTAAAGGTTTTAAAGTCATTTAAAGTTACATTCAAATTTGTTTTTTTTAAAGTCAAATATTCATCCATGTGAAACACCACGAGGTCTCAAGGCACACAACGTGACTTTACAGGTGTGGAAAACAGGTGTGGCGGATGTAACTGCTCCCTAATTTTGCTTAATCACAGCTGCCACCTACTGTTCAAACACGTGAACTATCTTTATCAAAGCATTCATTCAACAAACAAACTCCTGCTTTAATTAGTGTCAGTTACCTTTTTTAATACCACTTTACAATAAGGCTACCCTTATAGATGGTTTATAATTTGGTCATTAATTAAGTTGTTATTAATAAATAATTAATAAGCTGATACAACAAATTAGATTTTTTTAAAAAAGAGCAAATTGCTTACCAAATAGTGCCCACATTTATGTGTACTGTTAGCTTACTTTGCCTTCTACATAAGATTTTTGTCACTAAGTTACAGCATTTAATCATTGTTGGAGTATCTTAATCAAAGCCTGTCATTTAGCATCAAATTAACATATCATATAAGCATATAGCATATAAGTAATTATTTTTAAACCTGATTAAATTTTATTTTAAACTTAGTTGCACAAAACCAAACTAGCTTAAAATTAAGAAAGATGAAATTTAAACCTCAGTTTAGTTTTTACTCTATTATTATTCTGTTTTACTATGATTATTCTGTTGCACACTTAAAACATTTCTATTAACTCTAAACTTACAGAGTTAACTTGGGTCACTAAAGCAAACAATAAAGTTTTTTGTTTGCTTTTTGCCAGTTCGACTGTTTTTTTTCCCCTTTTTTGTTAGCTAGGCATCAATATAATGTTTTGTTAAGAAACGTTTTTTTATGTTCACCAGGTCCTGAGCACTCACATTTATTTATTTATTTATTCATTTTACCTACTTACTGATTTACTTACGGCCTTTTATTCCTCCTGTTTTCTTTCTCTATTCTATTTCTTCAATAGATGGGCAAGGGCTCCTTCAAGTACGCCTGGGTGCTGGACAAACTGAAGGCCGAGCGTGAGCGTGGTATCACCATCGATATCGCTCTGTGGAAGTTTGAGACCAGCAAGTACTACGTGACCATCATTGATGCCCCTGGACACAGGGACTTCATCAAGAACATGATCACTGGTACCTCTCAGGTAATTTATCATCTTAATACACTTAAAAAAATTCAAGCCACATTTGTATCTTTAGTTATTTTTAAATCTGGTCTCTATAATGTGATTTTTATTTTAGGCTGACTGCGCTGTGCTGATCGTTGCCGCTGGTGTTGGTGAGTTCGAGGCTGGTATCTCCAAGAACGGCCAGACCCGTGAGCACGCTCTGCTGGCCTTCACCCTCGGTGTGAAGCAGCTCATCGTCGGAGTCAACAAGATAGACTCCACCGAGCCCCCTTACAGCGAGGCCCGTTTCGAGGAAATCAAAAAGGAAGTGAGCGCCTACATCAAGAAGATCGGTTACAACCCCAGCACTGTTGCCTTCGTCCCCATCTCTGGATGGCACGGAGACAACATGCTGGAGCCCAGTGACAAGGTGAGGAAATTTACCATGTGGTGCACCAATCATTAATCTGATGGACTGAACATGGACTGACTTTTCACTTTGATTCTGTCTGTAGATGAGCTGGTTCAAGGGATGGAGCATTGAGCGCAAGGAGGGTAACGCCAGTGGAAAAACACTGCTGGAGGCTCTTGATGCCATCCTGCCACCTTCCCGCCCCACTGACAAGCCCCTCCGTCTGCCCCTGCAGGACGTCTACAAAATTGGCGGTAAGTGAGTGTCAGGTAATTTTATATTGGAACCTGCATGTGCTGGAATGGGTGTGGATGAGGAACCCAATTTGGAAAATGTCCATGTGTCCATAATTGACTTGTCCTAAGTCTAACAATTGAGCAAGCTTGGTGAAAAGCAGAACCTCGGTCAGTTTATACTTTCCCGTTTTATATTTATATTTCACTTGGGCCACTCTAGAGGGCACGTATCATGCTTTATGTATCATACAGGCATCCAAGATCGCTCTCTTGGATGCCTGTATAGATAAAGCATGATACGTGCCCTCTAGAGTGGCCCAATGTCCAAGACAAATGATAACGCACCCTCTGGAGTGTCCAATCAGTGGACGAAACTTAATAAAGCGCATCACGACTTTTGGTGCCATGCTGGTGCCCCTATTTTTTTCACCCTTGAAATGAAATGAAAATTTATGGAGTGTTTCCTAATAAACACTCCATAAAGGAAGTATTTATAGAGTGAATAGGATTCGTCCCAGGACAGACTCTCGTTGAACTCCACAAAGACTCATCATAAACATTTACAAACTGAGATTGATCCAATAAATGGGACTTAAACCAGTTTAGTCCGGTTCCTTTACTGACAATTAAATGTTCGAGTCTTAGTAATAGGATATCATGGTCAACGGTGTTTAATTCAGTTCTAAGATCAAGCTTGACAAGCACAGAAACATGTCCATCTGATGCAATTAGGAGGTGATTTGTAACTTTCACCGGTGCCGTTTCTGTGCTTTGATGGAGTCTAAATCCTGACTGAAAATCCTCAGATTAACAATCATTTTGTAGAAAGTCATACTTCTGATTGGCTACTGCTTTCTCAAGGATCTTAGAAAATTAGATATAAGTCTATAGTTGGCTAAAACCTCTGGATCAAGATAGTCTATCACCACAGTAAGTACTTAAAATATGCCTCCTGTTCTCTCTCAGGTATTGGAACCGTCCCTGTCGGTCGTGTTGAGACCGGTCAGCTGAAGCCCGGCATGGTCATCACCTTCGCTCCCGCCAACCTGACCACTGAGGTGAAGTCTGTGGAGATGCACCACGAGTCTCTTCCCGAAGCTTTCCCCGGTGACAACGTCGGCTTCAACGTCAAGAATGTGTCCGTCAAGGAGATCCGCAGAGGAAACGTGGCTGGCGACAGCAAGAATGACCCTCCCCAGTCGGCTGCAAGCTTCAAAGCCCAGGTGAGTCTGAGGAACTGGGCTTGGACAGCCTCCTGTATTTATGCAATAATACTGTAAACACCTACAGTGTTAGACTAAACAGAAATGGCCAAAAATGTAGCTTTTTTTCTTTCTTAGTCCTTTTTCCTTGGTATCAAACCAAGGTCATTTCAATCAGATTTTACAATCACTTCATCACTCCAGCCAACAATTAATTAATTAGGAATTAACTGTCCTGCCCCACCATTCTCCTATCAAATGAAACTGTCTTTTGCTCACTAAAATGTTGTTTTATTGTGCCTACAAAGTGATGCTTGAGTGAGTCCGGGTGGGGGAAATGTGAACATCTGTTGGCCTCTGCTGGCCACGAGCAGGAACTGCAGTGAAGTCAGTGATGGAGGGGAAACTCCCACTACTATTTCTGAAAAGAACATTAACATTTCTATTTCAGGTCATCATCCTGAACCATCCCGGCACCATCCAGGCAGGCTATTCCCCTGTGCTGGATTGCCACACCGCTCACATTGCATGCAAGTTCAGTGAGCTCCTGGAGAAGATTGACCGTCGTTCTGGCAAGAAGCTTGAGGACCACCCCAAGACTGTCAAGTCTGGAGACGCCTGCATCGTTCACATGATCCCCAACAAACCCATGTGTGTTGAGAGCTTCGCTAATTATCCTCCACTGGGTGAGTAAAATACCCTTTTCTTCATCAAGAGTTTTTATAGGCTACAGACCATTTTGTTGTGAAGGTGTGTGGGAGGGTGGGCTCAACTAAAACACCTAAAACACTTTCAACTAAACTTTTTCCAAAGTCAAATTCAAACACTTTTCAAGCATTTTCAAAATGCATTTTCAAGCTTTTCCAGCAGCTCTAGCTGACATATTTAGATACAAAATGATTATTTCTCCTCTTCATCACATAAAATCAGATGTTTTGTGCTAGTATCAACCAAAATTATGTTTTGTGATAAAATTGTACAGACGGGTTACAAATTATAAGAAACAAAAATTTGTGCCACCTGTCTGCAAGTAGACTTGGCTTCCTATTAGGGCTGTGAAGTTTGTGCATTTTCCTTAACCAATAGTTAAAAATGCTAACAACTGATTCATTGATTAATCATTAATAACTAATAAGATATAAAACACGTTTTCTTCTAATCCTTTTTCCTCATTTTAATTTTTTTCTTATTTCTTCTCTTTTTTTCTTATTCTAAGTTTAATGCTAAGTTTACTTATCCAATAAATGGCTCTGACATGCAAAAAAAATGTCACATGAGGCACAATTAATGCCATTTCTGGACTGGTGATTAATTATCAATTAATGCGTTTAAATTCTTTTTCTTTTATCAGCTGCTCTGTTGGGGTGTTAAAAGAAAAAATGTTGAGCTTATACTAGAGCAGAGACAGAGAATAGTTCAACGTATGGAAACAATTTAATTGATGTTTATTTTGGACAGTAAATCTTTGGAAAGAATCACTTATTCATTTAGTGTATGCATGCAAAGGTTGGGAACCACTGGTTTAACTGAAGTTTGCTGACACTAAAATGAACAATGTTATTACAACTTTTTTTTTCTTTTTGCTCCATATTCATGTCAATAGCGTATTTTACTCGTTCCTCTCTTATCCCGTCCATGTCTTCCTCCCAGGTCGCTTTGCTGTGCGTGACATGAGGCAGACCGTGGCCGTCGGTGTCATCAAGGAGGTCGAAAAGAAGGAAGCCTCTGCTGGAAAGGTCACCAAGTCTGCACAGAAAGCATCAAAGAAATGAATTCTCATGCAGGATGTCCAACAAAAAGTCACGTCTCAACACCTTCCTGCTCCTGATCCCAACACCATCTTCGGGCTCATGCTGATTAAAACCCATCGGAAAAGCTTCCGCCGGAAAGGAGGGCTTGTGTCTCTTAGGTAAAACTATTAGGAGAATTATGTTGAAAGCCAAATAATAAAAAATTTACACATACAAGTGAAGATGTGTCCTTTCTTGTTTCACTTTTTTTTATGAACATGGTGCTTCAATAAAGCATCATTTATTCATTTGTAAGTGTTTTTAGAAATCCTTCAGATGTCTTTACTACATAAAATCTGTTTCTTAAAGGACCACTGTGTAGGTTACATGGTGTCTCGTGGTGAGCTTGCAGATTGCAAACACATCCTCCAAACTAGTGGCCACAAAAGTGCCGTATCTAGAGATAGGGTTTGGTTTGTCCATTCTGGGCTACTGTAGAAACATGGCGGTTCAACATGGTGGCCTCAAGGAAAAGGACCTGCTCCACAGACCCGTATATACAATACATAGCCGCCATGTTGGTCTTTGGATCGTAAGTCAGCATGGCTGCCATTTTGGTTCGGTCAAGACAGGCCTATGAACACATACAAGTAAATGAGGCAAGTTGTTTCTGTATCCAAGAGTTCCTGATCTACATGAAGTGAGTTAGAAAAAAAAAACAAAAACTTTTTGTAAGTCATGTCTCTGACCTGTGTCGATATAAACAGCTCATTCTGAGGTAACAAAAACACAACAATTCTTATTTTCAGGTGATTCTCTCATGAAAAGATTCACTTCTGCCACCGTAAATTGTACACACGGGACCTTTAACTCAAGAACGTCAAAATTTTTGCATCTCACACGAGCACAAAACTTTGATGGGTCCTATTCTAATCCATGCACCCAATAAAAATTTAATCAATGCTGTACAGAATTATAGATATTCACAGTTTTTCTCACTTGCTTTGGCTCAATTTTCAAATGAGAATTACGTTTTTCAAACCAGTTCTCAGAACAATTAGTTTGTTGGTCATAACAGTGTTATTTCTCATTCATTTTAGTAAATTACTTGCATCTTGGTACATGTGTGCAAAAGATTAAGTACATCTGCCTATGATTGTCAAGCTCCTCACAACCTCTTTGATCATTTGAGCCATCACATGCTTAACATCACATCCATGTATATTCCATAAATATCTATGACATTTAATGTTAGTGATGTGTGCTGAATCAACACGTATTTGTCTTTCTTCCTCAAACTTAATCAGGCACATTACCTCAAAACTACAAATAACTTTGGACGACAGCTTTCAGCATACAGTGAATGTCAGTCATCTAACATGTTTGGAGGTAACCATTTACCATATTCACACGGCGGCCATTTTCATCACTGCCGTGTTCCAGGTTGCAATCGCAGGGAATCTGTCAGATTGTTACAATTTTATTGCTCCCTAATTGATCAGTGGCTGATCAATGACAATGGACAGTGAAAATCTGAAGGGACATGGTGCCATATTTCAGGCTAAAACAACATAAACCATTAGCTACTTTGAGACAACAGCTAGTGTTCGTGTTCAACCACCTCCTAGCTAACGTAGGCATAAAGTCCTGCCATTAGCACGCCGTAGAGCTCTAATCCTGGCTGGCATGTTTCCCACGAGCCTTTCACACTGTTGAGGGGTAATCTTGTCCCATTCTTCTTGAATTACTGCTTTTAATTCTTCTAAATTCTTTGGTTTACGCTTTGAAACAGACCTTTTGATAGTCCACCACAGATTTTCAATGGGGCTCATGTCCGGGGATTGAGCTGGCCACTCTAAGACCTGGATACTGTGCTCCTGCAGCCAAGTTCTGCTGGCCCTGGATGTGTGGCGAGGGGCATTATCTTGTTGAAACATCCAGTTTTGACCTCGACGGAACAGTGCATGTGCAGAAGGGAGCATGAAGGTTTCGAGAATGCCACAATACTTGGCAGAGTTCAATGTGCCATCACAGACAGTGAGATGACCAACACCAGCAGCACTCATGCATCCCCAAACCATGATACTGCCTCCACCATGCTTGATAGTAGGTACTGTACATGCTGGAGATAATGCTTCGCCTGGCCTTCTGCGTACCCTCACATTAGCAGGAGGAAGATAAAGCTGGAAACTGGACTCATCTGACCACAGAATCTTCTTCCAATTCCTGGCTGTCCAGTTCTTGTGTGCTTGGGCCCAACGACGCCGGGCTAACCTCTGTCTCTCGTTGATCAGGGGCTTCTTGACAGCCTTGTAGGACCTTAAGCCATGATCTAAAAGTCGGCCACATACAGCGCGGGTGGAACACTGGACACCAGTTTGGTTTGACCACTGCTGCTGTGATGTCATTCGCTGGTTTTCCCTGCACATGCGGATCAGGATGCGATCATTTCTTGCTGAAGAAACCCTTGAACGCCCAGATCTTGGTTTGTCTTCAACTGCTGAAGGACTGCATCTGCACTTCCTGGCTATCTGGCGGCAGCTGTACCCTTCCTGGCTGAGAATCTGCATCTTCAGGCGTTAGGTTCCCTGTGTTAGGTTCCCTGTGTTAGGTTCCCTGTGTTAGGTTCCCTGCGTTAGGTTCCCTGCGTTAGGTTCCTTGTTTTAGCCATTTTTGTCTCTGAAGAGCTTTCAAATGTGCTGGCTTTATATAGACACGAATCATGGCAACAAAAATTGTGTCTTTTAATAAAAAACACAACCTTCATTAGTGGATCACTTGCACCAAAATGACCCAATACTCAAACTTTCGTATGTACTTTTATGGAACCAATCAATTTTAAGTTTTTAATGGCTTTTTTAGGATTTGTTTAGTATTTTGGCTGTGACTGTACTAAAATAAATTACACTTGAAGACCTAAGAGTGATTCTTAATACAATAGTTCACAAATGCATAGGGTGTGTTGTGTCCTCGGTTTTGTGTTTGGACCCCAGAATGCAGAGACAGAAGCAGGAACAGTTTTAAGTGTTTATTTAAACACCACTGATTCAAAAAACAAACAAAAACAGAGCAAGCCGTGGTGGAGGACTGGCTGGCTTGGCTGGCGCACAGGATTGAGCTGAGCAAGAGGAAAGGCTGGACCACTGGAAGGTGCACTCATGGCTGGGAGGCACACAGGTAACTGCACAAAAACAGAAGCATGTGAGAACGACAGAAAAACATGACATACACAAAGTTTTCCAAAAAGCCTTGAACCGCTACGTTACCGACTGAGACGGGATAATCTGGCACAGGAGTGGTGTCTTGACCAGGCTTTTATTGCAGTGGTGATTGCTGGATGAGCACCAGGTGTGCCTCATTGCGTGGAGCCAGCCAGTCACAGCCGCCGCTGCACACACACTGCCAGGGAGAGAAAAGAGAAGGGGGAGAGGGGAAAAGAAAACAGCATATCCCAAACACAAAACCAAACACCCAAAACAATGTGATCATGACAGGGTGTCCGAAAACTTTTTTCCACCACTGCACCAAGATTAATTAGAAATATTATTTATTGGCATTAACCCTACTCTACATTGAGCCTGTCTCTTAACCTTCTTTGAGGAACTTGATTATTTCGCTCACTCATCTCAAAAAGGCAGCCATTTTAAAAGTTAAACCTCCTCAAGTGTCATTTTAAAGTTAGTACCAGATCACATTTTAAATTGGTGCAACAGAATTACATGTAATCTCAGTTTTAGACTAAAGATTGAACTGAAGGGAGGCTTAAATTTAATCTTTCTTCATTTTAAGGTAGTTTAAAAATCTGTTGGAACATAATTAAAAAGATGAACCATGATTTAATCAGGTATAAAAATGAATCCTTGTTGGTACGGCCGAGCCAAAGGTGGCCCCATAAATGGCAACTTACTTATTCAGTTCCCGTAAGAGAGATAAACAGTTACGTAACCTTTTTAAAAATTTACAAGGTGTGTCTTTATTATATGACACTGATGTTTAAAAAACACTGGTAAAACTATGTAACCTGTGTGTGTGTGTGTGTGTGCGTGTTCATTCATTTTAATTCATGTGGAATTGTGCAGCCGGAACCAGTTTTAACTTCTTGTAAAATAAATCCAGGGACAGATATCCATCGAGGAGGAGGAGGAGGAGGAAGGAAGGCGTTTTCCTCAGGTTACATTTCACAGAAACTGAAAGTGAAAGTTATAAAAGTGGATAAACCTGAAAAGAAGGACAGTAGTCACCTTTTGTATCTGCAGCAGACGCTTCGTGAGCACAGGTGAGTTAAAGCACTTATCCTGTCTATTCTTAGTTTAGATTATATCTTCACTGCATGATGATTTTCTCTCAGTGACTTCATCTGTCCCATATGAATGGATTATGAAACAGTTGTCCCTGGGGCACTGGTGTGTGAGAGGCTCTTTTTCCTGGCAGCGTAAAACATTTCACGTAGGTAATAGTGTTTAAAAAAAAAAAAAAGTAAAGCTATTCTGCTATAAAACACTAAATGTTTTACAGTTTTTTTTCTCAATGGCTTTGGCTCATCCTTTAAAACTGTGAGAGCAACTGTCCTCAGTGTGTCATGGGACACCACAGCTCTATTGCATGAATGCAAAAGGTAGTAAGCAGGTTTGGGAGGGTTACTTGTAAAAAAATTATTCAGATACAGTAACTGATTACTTGTTTAAAAAAATATATAGTCAGTTATTTAATCCAAGTATTAACATGTTAAATCAATGTAACTTAATTACTTTCTGGTACTTTTGAATTACATCAATACCAAATATGGTGAAAATGTTTAGGCTTTTATAATGTTTGTTTGTTTGCTGTAGATTTCTAAATTGTTTGCTCAAATGTTCCTCCTTTTGTTAGCACAAGATTTATGGTGATAATTAGACACATTTAAAATTAACTTTGTTAAGGATACCATTCACACTCAAACTTAAAGTAAACTCCCATTAGTAGAACTAAGTAGTGGTAGTATTAGCCAGACAACTGGATTTCTGTGTAACTAATGTCAGCGATTCTTCTAGTTAACATTAGCTATTGTTCTGTGTAGTTAACATTAGTGGTTGTTCTGTGTAGTTGATGTTAGCAGTTGGTCCGTGTAGCTCATATTGGCAGTTGGTTTGTGTAGCTAACAACAACGGTTGGTTGGTGTAGCAAACGTTAGCTATTGTTCTGACCTGTAAATGTTTCTTTAAATTAGATGTTCAGTCTTGGATGATCACAGTATTTTCACAGCTGAGGGCTTAACTGTCACTATTTAAACATTTGAAATTTATGGAATATGTGTGCGTGTATGGATCATTTTGCACGATTCCTCAAAAGATGAAAGAATTTTTAGAGGTTGTGAAGAGTTTGACAGTTTAACTCAAAATCAACCTGTGAATTTTGATCAGTGAGCCACATACAAGTGGTGATTGTGCAAACTGTTGACAATTGTACTTAGTCTTTTGCACACGTGCCAAAATATGTTATTCTCTGTTCCCTGTAGACAAATACTCCAGTCTGAGACAAGTGAATTATGTATAGAGAGGACAGAGATGTGAGCCTCAAAGGGGGCAGTCCGACTGTTGCTTTGCAGCGTAGAGACAGCACCAGAAGAAAGTCGAGTCCTCCACACCTCACACCAGCAAGGCAACGGCTGCAGGTCCAGGATCAACAAGCGGGTGATGCTGCGGGTGAAATTTTGCATTTGGTTTGAGATTTGAAAGAGTTGGTCAAACAGCTTCGTTGTGGCCACAGTCTCTAAGTTTCATCCATGTTTGTCTTACAGAGGACGCATCCAGAGAGGAGGAGGAGTCGGTCTCCATCTCCCCTGAACTGGCCAACTGGATCAAACTCAACGCCAAAGACATGAAGATCCGGCAGAAAGACCGCTCGTGGGCTGCAGAGGTGGTGAACGATTTCAGAGACAACCTGCTGAAATTCCTGCGGAGCAGCAGGGATCTGCCTTTCTTCCAGTCAGCGGACTTCCTCACCACCGGCAGCTACTTTGAGAAAGTTAAGGTGAGGTCATGATGACAAACCACCCACAATATCTAAAGGGAACATTACAGTAACTCTGTGACAGTTTAGATCAGAGTTTGCTCAAATAAATATCAGTAAATAAATCAGTGTTGTATGAAATGGTGTTGACTCTCTGACCTCAGATCCACAGGCCCAACGAGTTTGACATGATGCTGAAGCTTCAGGCTCCATCACGCCTCAACATGATGGAGCTCGACGACGGCCTCTTCTACCGCATCGAACTCCCCCGGCCCACCCGGGCCACCCAGAGCCCCGTACAAGCCTTTCTTCTGGAGGACGAGCGCACGCTTTCATCGACCAAGATCCTGAGCGAGATGTACCATCTGGTCCGCAAGTTCCTCAAAACCTACAAAGGTGAGATCATCACCTCTCATCTCTCCTCTGTTGTTATTAGTTTGTGCCAACCATCTGGTTTCTCCCTCCATGTCCTGTTGCCATTGTGGTGTTTTCTACACTGTTTTACATTTTCTCCACCACAAATTTAGGCTAATTATGTCCTCTGTCTGTGTTCACTTGTCCCTGTTTCCAGCTCCTGATGAACACTGTCACTGGGAGGTGAACAGGAAGCGTCCAAACTCGCCAGCTGTGACTTTATCTCTGTTCAGCACGGGAAACCACAGTGATGAGCTGATCTCTGTGGACGTGGTTCCTGCTCTGGAGGTAAACATTTTTTAGATGTGAAAATATTCTGGATCCACTTGTGTTTCTTCCTGCTGCCTCTCTGATGTCCAAGGCTGTCCCTGACTTTGGCCGTCCTACACGAACATTTGATAATTCACCCTTTTTTTTATAGTGCACTGCGCCACACTTAATTCCTG
The DNA here is from genome assembly GCA_034769285.1 of Lutjanus argentimaculatus. Taxonomy (NCBI): domain Eukaryota; kingdom Metazoa; phylum Chordata; class Actinopteri; order Lutjaniformes; family Lutjanidae; genus Lutjanus; species Lutjanus argentimaculatus. Next base: position 28,939,079 of record JAWZSL010000008.1, read on the forward strand.
TATGCGCTTACATGAGTATGTTTTACCGGTTAGACTCAGGTTTTAATGCCTTTCTTCGTCATCTGTGATGTGTATCAATATTTTCACACAGTCAAAGAAATTGAAACTGTGCGTCCTCCTATAGTTCAGTTATAAAATCAGCAGACCTGCAGAGCTTCTCTCCCGAGGCTGCAGCCGCTGTCCAGCATCACCTGCGCCGAGCGCTCCTTTATGCTGTGAATTAAGCATTTATTTGAACCAAACCAGAGTTGGTGATTGTTGGGACAGTGGAAAGATGGACCAATATGTTTTTGGTGGGTTTTATTTAGTTTCTGTGAAGTCTGAGTGAAGCTGATGATGATGATGCAAAAAGAGTCTGGTAAGTTTGGCGAGAGCAATTAAGCAGTTGTGTCTGTATTAAACCAAATTACGCTTTAAAATAAGGTCTCTCACTGTCGTGGTCTTTTCTATAATGTTGTCAGACACTAACGATAACATTTGAGCCTGTCGGAGGCAAAATGTTGCTGACACATGGGTAAAAATCTCGTATTCAAAATGTCAGTTAACAGAAACTGTTTGTAAAAGTACAAAAGTATTAGCATCAAAATATACTTAAAGGTACTTAAAGCTCACTGCTAGATGCTACAGACTGGTCCTTTAAAGTGACAAAAGTAAAATTAATAATTATGCAGAATAACTAAGTTCAGAAAAATAAATATTACATAATTGTATAATAATTATTAATACATTAATGTGTGAGCATTTAATGTTGCAGCTGGTAAAGGTGGAGCTATTTTTTATTAGAAGTTTAATCTATAATAGTATTAATAAATAAGTGTGTACTAGTAAGACACTAGTAAGGCACACGTATACACACTAATAAGTGTGTTTTTGAGAATTTCCTCAGTGAACTTGCTGTATAGGTTTTCTGTTCTTTCTGTTTTCATTTAGCCATTCTTAACAAATTTTGGTGTTTTTATTATTTACTTTTGTTTTTTACATTCGAAATAAAAATCTATCTAATCTAATCTAGAAAAATATAATTTATTTGTTGATTATATTTTATATAAATAATCTGAATCTGCAAAGTAACTAATTAAAGTTTTAAAATAAATTTAGTGGAGTAAAAAGTACAATATTTACCTGTGAATTATTGTGGAAAAGTAAAATGGGAGTAATCCAGGAAAGTACATGTACATCAAAACTGTACTTGTAGAAAAGTAAATGGACTGTATTTTATATATTGTTTTATTATTATTGTTTTATGTGTTTTATGTCACATCCTCTCGTTCACACAGCGATTAAGGATAAGTGCTTACTTTTAAAATACTTGGTACTTTTTAATTCTTGTGCACATGTGCATACCTCTTCCACATCTGGTGGTAGCATTAGTAGTCCAAATTCTAAAGTACGGTGGCCCGGCAGCTCAGTTTTTAGAGCGTTCGCTCCATGTACGGAGGCTGTGAGTCATCTGGATCTGCTGTGGGTTCGACTTCCTGCCTGTGGTTGTCTGCTGCATGTTATTCCCTGACTCCCTCCCCTTTCCTGTGATATCTTAAGCTGTCCTTTAGCCCCAAAAAATGTAAAGTAGAAGGACTATGCACTAATGTAATGGCAGTGGAAGGTTTTAGTATTGGAGGCGGTAATAATGACAGTAGTATCGTACTCACATACTGACCTAACGTGGCCTAACTTTTGTCCTATGTGGAGGTTCACCCATCTCAGGGCTGGCCGCTTTGCTGTTCCGTAGCGGTCCAGATGTGGAAAACTGGCTGGGGAAGAAGGTTCGCCAAGAAATCAGAAGTTTACCGTGTTACTTTGTACCCAAGAGGCTGAAAGGACGAAACCTCAGCTGAGAACGCCAAAGGTGAGACGGATTTCTGTCTGCGAACATCAGTGACCACAACACCACAAACAGATGATGTTCATACAGAATGCTGTGGATTAAACTACCAACAGTATATAAAGTAATTAAAATGAGGTCAACCTTAAACAGGCTGAGATAAAGTGATTTTTTTGTGAACTGTTCCTTTAAAATCAGTAGTGTTTGACCGCCTGTCCTTGCTTTTCCGTCACATGTGTTTGTGTATTTGTGTGATGATAATTTTGCCTCTCCTTTGCAGAGAGCTGGAGGATTTCTTTCTCTTACATTGAGAAGAAAATCATCACGAGCCACGGCAACACGAAAACCTGCTGCGAGAGCAGCGCAACAAATGCTGCCGGTGAGACTGAATCACTTTATTCTCACGTCTTCACAGTCTTGAAGCTCTTTGGTAACCTTTGATCCAGTTGTGCTGAATCAAAATGGTTCCAGTCTGGTACCAGTCAGACCAGTTAGCCATGAACAGTGTTTGATCTCAACTGATAATGAAGCGGTAAAATGTAATAAATAAAATTGCTTCAGAAATTCAACTGATTGAAATGAATTGAAATTGAAATTAATGGCTTAATTAATAGCTATGACATCATTTACTAATGCTTTATCAATCACATCAATAAGAACAACTTTTGGGTCGCCAAGTCGTGAAGAATTCCTTCGTCTCGTCGACCAGTTGACCATTTCTGTCTACAGAAGAGAGAAAATCCTTTTGTTCACAGCTTATTGACACTGACAACCTGGCAACCTAATAGTCGTTCTTTTCATGGTTTATAATGGTATATAAAAAAATATTTATCAGATATTAATAAACAGTTATTTACAACTTGTAAACCCTTTACAAAGGATTCTTTATTTAAGTAAAGTGGTACAAAATACCACATTACTAACAAAATAGTGAACAGTGTATATAATTCAGCAGTGACTTAATAGAGAAGAAAAAAAAGGACGTCATGTTAGCCTTCAAAGGAGCAATGAGCAATGAAATGATGTCCTGTTGTGTCTGGCAGAAAGCAGTGCTTGATGCTCCTCAAGTGTCTGATCGAGGGCCTGAAACAGCGTTTTCCCAAAGAGCTGGATGACCTCTGCTCGTACCACGGGAAAACTGCCTTCCTCCACACCCTGTCCATCAGGTACTCTGTTGTAGCAATGGAACAGTTGCCGTGTTTGCATTGATAATTAGTATCACTTGTTGTAAAATCAGCCAATAAAAATCTATCATTCTCATTATTTTCAGTTATTAATTCAGGTTTTCTGTTTTTTTCTCCCTGTGTCTCGTCTGTCAGGTTCAGTGACTCCATGTGGTCCTGTCAGAAGCTCCCCGCCTGCTTCCTGCACCTCTTCAGCGCTCTGGAGAACTTCGCTCGCATAGGCGTCCTCCCTCACTTCTTCGTCCCCAAATGCAACCTCTTCTCCTCGACCGTCTTCCCCCGCAGAGCGCTGGCGTTCCTCGTCGGCGCCCTGGAGGAGCAGAGGAGGGAGGGTCTGCCTCTGCTGAAGCCTCCGACTCCTGTCCCACCCCTGAGACTGATGACTCCATCAGAGGACGACACCTCCACCGAGACGCCTGCTGATCGGTCGTCCACGCTGAGTGCAGTCATAAGTTTACTGGTGTTAGTGTTCGCTGTAGCTGGTGTCCTGTTTCTTAAGTGGTGGGAAAAGAGGGCACGCAATAAATAAATAAATAAATAAAACTCACCCTTTAATAGAGTATAACAGGTTATAAAGGGTGGTTATAACATATCAATAGCTGAAGAGAAGCAGATGAGTTTTTGTGCTTTGAGACAGTTGAGACATGACCTGTACAAAAAACAACAGTTTTATGAGTGTCTGTAATAGTTTGGACAGTGATGATCATTTATCAGTGACTATATTGATGACATCATAATCTAACTACATCAAATATCATATTTTCCATAAAGATAAAGAGGGTTTTAACAGTTTGTAATGTAAAACAGAAAGAAAATATCCTGACAACAGCCTGATATAGATTCAATTTTTTGGTGTATTTGCTTAAATTTTCCTTTAATACAAAGTGTTTTAGTATTGTGTTGGTTTTTGTAACTTTCAATGTACTGTAATATTTTATAAATTAAAGGATTATAATAATGAAATTTCGTGAATAAATAAAAGTGAAATGAAACTCAGTACCTCTCTAAAAGAATGAGAAAATAAATGGCAACAGAGGAATAAATAAAAGAATTAATAATATAAATAAAATATAAAAGAATAATTTGACACATTTTCTTTTTTCACATTTATTTTGTTTTATTTCTGTATAACAGCAACAATAAAATAATAATAATAATAGTAATCATAATAATAATCATAATAATAGTCAATTATATTCTTATTATTATTATCATTAGTAGTAGTAGTAGTAAGTAGTAGTAGTAGTAGTGTGGTGGTGGTGGTGGTGTGAGGAATTGACTGCTAAGCCACCAGCAAAAGCAACAGGATAAAGAATAAAGAAAAATAAAGGGTTAAAAATAAATATATTATATAAAATTATTCAATGAATGAGAAAGATATATGGAAAATAGTCGTTTATATGCAAAAAATAAATATATACAGAGATAAATTAATAAATAAATCTGAAAATAAATGAAAAATCTTAGAATTATTCTTTTATATTTTGTTATTTGTCTTTTTATTTCCACGTATATTTATCTATTTATTCCTCTTTGTATTTCCACATTTATTACATTTTATTTTATTTTATAGATTTGTTTTTTATGTCACTCTCATGACTCCATAAGTACCTTGTATTGTTGGTTTATTAATGAATAAAGGGACATTATGTCTGTGGTGAAAGACTCATAAATAGGGCTACAACTCACTACTTATTGTTTTTAATTAACCATTAATCAAATTATTATTTAATTAATCTGGTGGTTATATAAAATGTCCATCTTCGATTGCTTGTTTTGTGTAACCAAAACTCCAACAAATCATAATTACGAAAGAGAAGCAAGTCATCATGTCTTTGAATCTCGAACCACTGTTTTTGATTGAAAAATTATTATTTATTTATTATTATTATTTTAACTGTTGCTGATTAATTTTCTCTTGATCAGTTGATAAATCAAATAGTCGATGTAAATCACATGCCCTTGTTGATCAATCTAAATTAAACTAAAACTACGTCATCTCTGCAGTCGATAAAATGATTTATTAATTTTTTTGTTGTTTTTTTTTTACACTAATATTTGACTTTTAGTTCATAACCCTCGGAACCCTCGCGCTGTTTCCCACGGTGTTTCCCCGAGCTCATTTACGGTGAACACACCACTATAAATGTCTGTCGCCGGAAACGTAACGTCCTCTTCTAGTGATCCAACATGGCGGTGAGTAGCGTCTCACACTGTACGAATACGAAGCTGGGGTAGAAATCCACAATCATCTGCGCTTTAGGCCCATTCTGAGTGCGGTTTGATGCGCAGAAGCTTAGACTTCGTCACGGATGATTAAACTAGAGTTGTATTTTGTGAATTAAAGTGACGGAAAACTGTTAAACTATAAAAACCGACCGATGCTAACAGGTTAGCTACTCGGAAATACAGCTCTCCACACACGTACAGCTAAATTCTGTCATTACTGCCGAGGTTACAGTGATATGATGACACGTCGGTTGTACAGTTCGTATGTTTCTGTTTATTATGTGACTTTTTAACTGTAGAAGTCATTATTTAATGTACAGACTCGTATGTGACCTGTGTGAATGCTAACAGTAGAGGCAGCAGGGATGTGTGCGGACATGTCCTCCGGCCGCGTGTGTTGGTCTGAGACTGTTGGCAGTTTGCTTTCAGAGACAGAGGAGCAGAGTCAGGCCCTCTGGATTCAGAGAGAATCACGAATAGTGAATGTTAAGCTTAAACTCGGATCAAAGTAAAGTTTTTCAAGCATCAGTTTGGCTTAATTGGCTATGCTAGCTTGTTAGCATGCTAATTCCAGCAGGTAAACTCAACATGGCAGCAGCAGTTGACAAGGTGTCAAACTTCTTAGCAGCTTGTTTCACGTGATTAACTGAGGCGTTGTGATGTTTTTGAGTTAATTAATGTGTTTAAAATGAGAAATTAATCTTGTTTTTAATTTTTGTGTCCTGCAGGACCAGGGTGAGAAGAAGGAGAACCCCATGAGAGAGCTCCGCATTCGCAAGCTCTGCCTGAACATCTGCGTCGGTGAGAGCGGAGACAGACTGACCCGTGCTGCTAAGGTGCTTGAGCAGCTCACAGGGCAGACCCCCGTCTTCTCCAAGGGTGAGTGTTTGTTGCGTGGAGTCAACACTTTGAGGTATTAAAGGGGCATTTCACCCTAGAATCAAAGATGCATGTCTTTCCTATGACCTGTAGTGCCAGTTAATTCATGTAGATAGTTTTGGTGTGAGTAGCAGATTTTTTGGAGATGTTTGCCTAGTCTCCAATGTTAAAGGACTAGATGGCACTCTGGTCTGTGGATTACCTTGAGTAACTAGATAGCCATTTCTAGAAGGAGATGGTGCTTTATAGTTGTTCAGGCGTTTTGTTGTGGCACTTAAAGCTCCACAAGCTGAGTGCCATCTAGTCCCCTTGTATTTGAGAGGAGGCAAACATATCCACAGCAATCTCCAGAACTTGGCAACTCATCAAAACTATTGATCGATAAAATGGCACTACAGACAAAAAAAATAGATTTTTCACTGTCCCTTTTAAAGCATTAGTAAAAAGCAGATTAGCTTATTTGTTAGCACTGATGTCTACGAGATTTCTGGACTAACAACTAAGTGTTTGTTGTTTAAAAGTTGTTAAACCACATGCAGAAAATAAATTAGATTTTTAGAGTCACAACGGTATTTAACTTGTTTTTTTTCTCCTCACCTGCAGCCCGCTACACTGTGCGATCCTTCGGTATCCGCAGAAATGAAAAGATTGCTGTCCACTGTACCGTCCGTGGAGCCAAAGCAGAGGAGATCCTGGAGAAAGGACTCAAGGTCAGAAAGTCATGATTTTTAATCCTCTAAACTTGAATAGGTTGTGAGACTACTCAGTATTTCAAAATAAAAGAAGCCGAGATCAGGAAAAAAAATGAAGAAGCTGATTTCAGTTTGATTGTATTTGAAATTAAGTGTTTAAGTTGAAGTAAAGCAGGTTCAAAGCAGATGTGTTCATCATACACTCCAAGATTGTTGACACAGGTGTAAGTTATATCATGACCAGCTGTCCAAAAGCAAAACGCATGTGGACAAACCAAACAGCATGTCTGAATACTTTTAATTTGACCGTTTTGTACTAAGGCTGAGTACTATTTAAAAGTTAGCTAACAGGGGAATTACATCATGATTGTATGGACACGTTGCTGAAGAGGCCTCTGTGTGCTGCTCTGCTTCCAGGTGCGCGAGTACGAGTTGAGAAAGAACAACTTCTCTGACACCGGAAACTTCGGCTTTGGTATCCAGGAGCACATCGATCTGGGCATCAAGTACGACCCCAGCATCGGCATCTACGGACTGGACTTCTACGTGGTGAGTGACCCCAAAAAAATATCTATAAATGTAGCTGGTTGGAGGTGATGTGAAGGCGTTCATTCAGCTGAAATGAAAAACATTTGTGCACATCTAATGTGAAATAATGGAAGATATTTTAGAGGTGGTTTTTGAAAGAAAATGATTTGCTTTAGTTGAATTGTGGCTCAATATTTGTCATCTTAAGTTAAAAAAAAAAAAAAAACGTGCCATCATTGTCTCAAAGTTGCATTTGATGAGCATTTAAAAGTTTTTTAGTTTGGTACAAGTTAAAACTCTTTTGTTATTGGTTTTGTATTGGGAGTTTTTTCTTTTTTTATGTCAAGTTGACAGGTTTGTGATTACAGATAAAATTGTGTTGCTGAGTTAAAAGGTGTTTGTGATTTAAATATTTAGTTTGTTACCTGGTGCCTCACACTTGTACCACTGCAGGTGGTTAACAGGGATATCAGTTAAATAACTCTTTAACTCTCGTAATTTACCTAGTAAACTTTTTATAAGTTGGGCTTGGTGATCAATATCACAAGGAATATAGATATCATCTTAGATTTTGGGTGTTTTATCATGATATGTCAGACATGTTGCCTTTTCCTGCGTTTACAGGCTGCATTCCAGTAAAGTGATGTAATTCTTTGAACTTATCACTGTTTTAGCGGTTTCATTATTTCTTTGCCCACTTAGTCATTATATCCACATATTGATGATCATCAGAAATCTCTTCATATTTTGTGAAAGCCTTACTGTTCAGTAGTTTTATTTACAGCAGTACATCATACTCTGTAAGATCGTTTTTGTGTCAAATGTATCCGATATATATTTTATATTACAGTTTAGTCTAGAAATGTTATTTTTAAGCCGTAATGCACAGCTCTACTACTTAGTAGGGTTGTTCATGTGTAATGAGAGGTTTCTTTCTTTGAGGGGGTTTTATTAGACGGGACAGATGAAGTGTGGACAGGAAAGGTGGAGAGTGGGGGGATGACATGCAGCAAAGCAGGGGAGTCGAACCCACGGCGGCTGCAGAGGACTTCACTGCCTCTGTACAGAGGGCACACGCTCTACCAACTGATCTACCAGGCCACCGTGACGACACATTTACGATATAGGGAGGCAGACAGATTAGAACTGGAGAAAAGTGTTTTGTGTTCAGTTTTTCTAACCACCTGTGTCTCGTCTCTGTGTTCAGGTTCTGGGCCGTCCCGGCTTCAGCATCGCCGACAAGAAGCGGAAAACAGGCCGCATCGGTTTCAGGCACCGTATCCGCAAAGAGGAGGCCATGCGCTGGTTCCAGCAGAAAGTGAGTGTCACGGTTCCCACACATCTGGCACACCTGGAAATTATACAGTAGCTTTCCAGGTTTTGGTAGTTTAAGTTTGGCACACACTGTATGATTTTAATGTTTTAATTCAAACATCTACCGTACAAGAGAATTGTTGGTGTAATGCCAAAAAATCAGATGTGTGTGTGCTCAGTGTGTGGTTCTTTAATCAAGCCTTGACCTGAGTGTTCACACTGTACGTGTTTAAAATAAACAGCCTGTCAGCCCCTGGAACCGTTCAGGCTATTGTCAGTAAAGATTTGTTTGAAGGTTCAGAGGCAGGTAGAAGTTTGTTTGGTAGCAATAATGCAGGCAAGACAAATGTGAAGATAGTGTCAGCGTATATGGGCTTGCAGTGTGCATATTTTCTGCCCACATGGTGCGCTGTGGCAGTTCCACTTTCAGATGCTTAATTTGCCAAAAAAAAAAAAAGCACTAACATCTGAGAACTGACTCAGGGTTCTGCTTCAACTGTGAGAGCCTGACAATGGCAGACCAAAATTTCTGACACGTTAGAAATTTCTCTGTCGGCCGTTGGTGAGCAGTTGATCACTCCTCGCTCTCCACGTCCCCTGCGTGGCACTCAATGCCTGACGAAGCTGAAAATCATTCAGACTCTGAAATGAGTCGTGCAGCTCAACAGTCGGTTCAAATCGTACAGCGTTTGACCAGTTTTAAAGAGACACAAGGGGAAAGAATTTGGACTGAGAGGAGTCGATGTGCTGTAGCTGCGGTTTGTGTTTCCGCATCTCTGTTCTGATCTATGAATGTTGATGCTTCTGGGCTGGTTTCGTTGTTAATCATGAACGACAGTGTTAAAAATGATGCATCCATTGAGAGAAATGCCACTGAAAGTGTCCTGAAATGATTCCTTGGAAGAAACCCTGATTAGATTTCATTGTTAAGGTATTTTGCATGTTAGATAAAACTTTATAGGAGACTTGATGGCTCATATGAAGAAAATTTAAAGCAATAAAATCGTCTCCCTTCAGCCAGAGCAGCTTATTAGTCACCGCACATCCTGACTTTTTGATCCTACCAAAATAAAAGCACAAGTTTATGAAATGGCTACATGATTGTAAACAGGGTTGTGTTCAGGTCAAGTTGATTTTAATACTTATATTTGTAATTCTCCATTATTGAGGTTTGAATGTTGCAGCCAAAATGTCCTGTAAATCCTCTATATTTTATTTACTGGGCTGAAATGTTGTTGATTACAATCTAATTGTATTTTTCTCCTTTTCTCTCCAGTATGACGGTATCATCCTCCCCGGCAAGTAAAGGACCACCTTTTGATCTTGTTTGTAACAAATAATAAAATGGGAAAAAATCACTCACTTGTCCTGTTGTTACTGTCGTGTCTCTGTAGTTTATAAGTCAGCATGGCGACTTACTGTGGAGTGTCTCATACCTCCTGTCAAATTTGCTTTACCACTTAAAATCTTGGAAAATAACAACTGTGATTAGGCCTCGTTTTGTATGAAGAGATCAGTTTGACTCCCAGCTTGCAGGACGTGTTTCAACCACAAGTGGGCAGCAAGTGTTCACATTGAGGTGGAATTTTTTCAATCAGTGAGCTCACTATTTACGGATGTTGCTTCGTAGTTGAAACATCTCACTTTAATGATCACGGCCCCGTTCCTAGAAGATTTCTGAAGTTATCTGAGAAACTGAAACAGCAAAAAACCTCAAGTCTGGATCATGAACTGATATTTCTGAACAGTAACTGCCTTTGAATACTACTCTGGTAGTGGAGTATTTTTATCTTCTACTACTGATTACTTTGTTCTCAACTACTATTCAGAGCAACATGATGACTCCACTTTGTCAGGGACAAGTGGAAGAGAAATTTTTGCTCCACTGGAAGTTACATTATTCACTGGAATCATTCAAAATGGTGATAACGATACATTTTGCCAAAAAATAAATTTAATACCTGATTAAATTCCTTCAATCTTTACAACATGTGAGTGGGCAGACATGGAGGCAAATTGACTTGTTGGTTGTCGTAGGTTTCCACGCTGTGCAAACAAAAAAAAACTTGAACTCAAGGCAACTTGAAATCCTGCAAAAAATGCATTTCAAGTTTTTTAGCTCATTTAACTTAAAAGGTCAAATATCCCTCCTTAACTCTAATTATCACTGTTATTCCAGAATTTACTACATTTTCCAGCAGTTCAGTTTGTATTAAAAGTAAATAAAAGGCAGAGAATCGGCATGTTTTGATCACATTGGCTTTTATTCAGTGAAACCCCACAGAAACCACCAGCACAGAGCTCATCCAGTGCCAAGAAGGAGACAAATAACAGAGGGATTCAGCCAATCAAATGAGCCCGATCGTCCTCATCATATCTCATGATAAACATTATTTATCATTAACTCTAAATGTGCTCCACGGCTGTCAGCAGGTTGTTGTTTCCACCTGCTGGAGTCTCACTGGTTCTTCAGTTGGTAGTTTGTCTTAGTTTCAGTAAAAATTAGACTTCAGAGGAAGACAAATGTTCACAAAAACACAAACACAGGCGAGAGGAAAGAAGCTGTCACACGTGTTCGTCGTCTTTTTGTTGCATTTTTCATTATTTGTAGGATTTTTATTTTGTTTTTTCAGGTTTTTATGCATTTTTTAAAAGATTTTACATATTTTTTCTCACTCTTCCTGGTTTCTCGGGAAAGGTAAATTACTGAAAACAAAACACTTTCACATTTTTTCCATGTTTTTTAAATTTCTTTTTCAACTTATGGAAGCCCATTTCCACCAGTAAAACAAAAAAATATCCCCATGGTAAGTCTTTATGGGATGAAAAAGTCAAAATTATGAGATAAATAAAAAGTTGAAAATCATGCGATAGTCACATTGTGATTTTTTTTTTTAAGTTGGAATTATATGTCAATTATGAGATTAAAAAGTCATAATTACGAAATCAAGTCATAAATATGACATAAAATGTAGACATTTTGAGGTAAAAGTCAAAATTATCAGATTAAAAACTCAATTATGAAATATAAATTGAGATTTTCATATAAAAAACAATTACTCATAAATGAGACAAAAAGCCATAATTATTAAATAAAATGTCAAAATTATGAGGTAAAAGGTCATTAATATGAGTTTAAAAGTAAAGCTTGAGATAAAAAGTCAAAATTCTGAGTATAAAGTCAATTGTGAGATAAAAAGTTGTAATTAGGAGTAAAAAGTCACTTGAAAATTATGACTTTTTAATCTCATAATCTGGCAGAAATGAGCTTCCCGTACCTTCTAAATCTCACCTGTGTCGTGTAGTTTCACACTGTCTTCCTCTTGTGTTCACATCTTACTCCTTCCACTCCATCGCACTTATAAAATGTTTATTTTTAAGTCCTACATCTATAATTTATTTTGTCACAACTGAGCTACACTACTTCTGACAGATTAACATTAAATAAATAAATGTTTTTTTGTTGTTTTTTTTACCCGCCTGCTTCTTTCCTCGTGAGAAATACTTCAAGTTTGTTGATGAGAAATGTTGATTATTGCAGATTTTTTGTCAGAATCGACTCATTTCCTGTTGCAGCCACACACACACACACTCACTGTCATTCACTCGTCTCTTTCACACACACACACACACTCACATTCACACTTATTTTCACAGTTGGACATCACACACTCTGCCTAGATACATCTTTGTACACAAACTGCCAGTGGATTCACAGTGACATGTTTTTTTTGTTGTTGTTGTTGTTCAACCAAAACCCGCTTTACAAACACAGACAGCCACTGATCCCGTCTTTCTCCATCATCTTCATCCTCCTCCTCCACCCATCACCTCTCTGCCTCCACCTGCTCGACGCTATAACTCATCCAATCATCCACCTTTTCCTGCTCCGTTTCCACCAACCTAAAACCTCCTGAGGTCACTCTGGATCATGCACAACCTCTTTTATTTCATGCATCTTTGTCTAGTTATATTTTAAAATTAGCGTCTCATTGTAATATTTCTCATAATTATAATAATGGAGGTATGGAAGCCTGTTTCTGCCGGTAAAAGAGAAAAATATCCCCATGGTAAGTCATAATTGTGAGACAAAAAGTCACAATTATGGGACAAGTAGTCCTACTTATGAAATAAATCAAAATTATGAGACAAAAATCATGATTTTGAGAATGATTGTTTATGAAATAAAGTCATGATTATGAGATAAATAGTCATAATTATGAAAAAAAAGTCAAAAATCAAAAGTTTGATTAAAAAAAATCTAAATTATGAAGGGAAAAAGTCATTATTATGAGATTATAAAGCAACTTTTTGTTTCATAATTTCAGGTTTTTGTCTCATAATTCTGATTTACCATGAGGGATTTTTTGTCTTGACCCACAGAAATGTGTTTCCATATTATGGAGGTCAGATATCAAGTTAACTTTTTTTTTTTAGAAACTCTAAAATCCCCTCGAAAGGATTGAGGACCAGCGTTTCATCTCCTCCATAATTATTATCTGTACAGAGTTACATTTATATAATTATAAAATATATTTATTTTAAACATTTACTTTTAATTATAAATATTTCTGTAATATATTTACTTAAATAATGTTATAAAGTAAAGGAAATCTCTTCAGTTTTCTACTGGTCTGTGTTGTCTGATATTCTTTGTGTAATTTATTTACAGACTGAAATAAATTTCAGTTTCAGTTAAAACAGATATAAACAGTAAAAAACAGAGCAGACATGATCCAGATGTTCTCCAGAGGTTGAACCGTCCCTCCGCTCCTCAGTCTCTTCGTTCTTCTCGTCTCTACGCTGTGATTGGTTGTGAAGGAGCCACGCTGTTCTCTCTGCTGCGGTTCTTCTTCTGCTGCTGCTGCTGCCTGCTGCTCGTCGTGGGCGGGGGTCTTCCGGTGCTGCTGACGGCGAGCTGAGTTGCGTGGCGGCAGGGTCAGGGTGCAGCAGGACACTCCCACCGTGGGCTCGGGCAGATCCTCCGCCATGGACCAGCTGTCCGTGGCCGGGTCGTACTTCTGGACGGCTCGCCTTGTAGCGCTTCTCCGCCTCGTTCCAGCCTCCAGCAGGTACAGCTTATCGGCCAGCGGCGACAAGCCGGCGGTGCTCACGCCGAGGAGGAGAGGGGCGGCCCGGCTCCACGTGGCACTCTCCGGGGAGAACACCTCCACCGAGAGCACATCCACCCGCTCACCGCTGGGCCCCAGCTGGCTGCCTCCCACCACGTACACCTTCCCTCCGAGGGTGGTGGAGCAGTGCCAGCCGCGGGGCGTCTCCAGAGAGGCCCTCTCGCTCCAGGTGTCGGTCTCCACGTTATAGCACGCCACAGAGCGGGAGTAGGCACAGTTGATGTAGCCGCCGGTCACCAGGATGTCTCCGGAGGGCAGGGTGGCGCTGGAGTGGCAGCAGCGGGGCATCTCCATGGGTGCACGCATCTGCCAGGTGTTGGAGGAGGGGCAGGTAGCTCTCGGTGGTGGCCAGCAGACCCTCCACGTTACGCCCGCCGATGGCGAACAGGCGGCCGCCGCTGGCTGCCAGCGAGAAATGGGTGCGGCGCTGACGCATGCTGGCCAGGTGGAGCCAGGTGTTGAAGCGAGGGTCATATCTGGTGGAGGTTAAAGGCAGAGGAGAGAATCATGGTTAGAGAGGTTTGTGCAATGCTGGAGCACCAACCAGCACCAAGCAGGTTAATAATGACCTCATAAGAAGGTTAATCCAGCCTTTGGTTTGAGTCTGATCATGTGGTTAGTGGGCCAATTTTAAGGGGATGCATCCCTCCTGCCGTCCCGCCTCTCCATCCCCTTGAGTGCAGCAGCAGAGAGGTTGTTTAGTGGAATAAATTTATATAAGTTAGAATCTGTGGCCCCGACCGTGGCTCTGACACATCAGTAGTCTGTACCTGTATTGATAAATCCGTGGAGCTGTCCGTGGTGCTGAAGTAGCAGACGACTCTATAATTGCACCTTTTTTTTCCAGCCCTTTTGTCTTGGATCTATAATATTCTCCAAACGAGTGGTTCCAGACTTTTTCCTTAAAGGTACAGCTTACAAAAGTCAGCTTCACTGTCCTCCCTGCGCCCGTTTTCTACAGGCAGCTGGTTCACAAACTTTCTCATACTACAGCTACATGGTGCACAACATCTTTCTGAAAACATCTGACGTGAGAAAAAAGCACTGTGTTAACTTAATCTTGAACCACATTTCATCTGAGTTTTGTTCGCAGTGTGTTTTCCAATGCAGCTTTCTCCCCGCCCCAAATTAAGTGAGTAAACAAAGCAGCCTACATGTAGATTCTATCAGTATGACTCATGTTTTCATGGATTTCTTTGTCATCTGTGATGTGAAAATTTTCACACAGTCAGAGAAAGTAAAAGTGCACGTCCTCCTATACTACAACTTATAAAATCATCACACTGCAGAGCTTCTCTCCCTGCACCAGTGGTTCCCAAACTGGAGGGGGTGTAGAGCCACTGCAGGGGGGGCGTGGATGACCAGAGGAGAAATAACGAGTGAAACAGAGGTGAATGAATATGAATTATGTGGTGCAAATAAACAAACAAGTGTTTGCTCATGCTATCATGCTGACCTTTTTCTCAGTAAAAAATTCAACCTTTGAATCCTTTTTTTTATCAGTTGCTTCCCCAAATATTGTTAATGATTGATAATAATTGTGGGGAGGGGAGGCCTTAACTTTTTTCAGCTTCTAAAGGGTGGCTCACCAGATAAAGTTTGAGAACCGCTGCCCTAGGCTACAGTACTGCAGCCGTTATCTGACGTCACCTGTCCTGCACGCCCTGCGCTCCTTCATGCTGTGAATTAAGGATTTATTTGGACCAAACTGGAGTTGTTGATTGTTGGAACAGTGGAAATATGAACTGAGATGTTTTTGGTGAATTTTGTTTCTGTCGAATTTGAATGAAGCTGACGATTAGGTTAAAATCACAGTTTTTTTAAAGGCAGTCTGGCTAGTTGTAGTCCATAATGCGTCACCTGTTTTGTGCCAGCCTGTCGTGCTCTTGCATCGCTCTGTGTCCAATGACGAAGCTAGAAAACGAGCTTAAACGTGTTTACCAACCGCTGGTTTCACCCACTTTCATCAGTTAACAACAAGCATATGTTGGCAGCAGTTTTTTAATAAGTGCACCAGCTAAAATAAAATATATATTTATGTTTCCCCTTATTTATGCTTCCTCATTGAAATGTTCTCCCTGTGCTTTTTTGAGCCTCTTTCTGTTTTAACCTGTTATTGAGATGCACACTGACTGACAAAGGTAAAAAAAAAAACGCTCAACTTGAAGAATCTCGGTCGACTGAGGGGTCTCTGACTAATGAGTCGATCTTTGACTTTGCAGCTGTACATGTTACATGTGCTTTGTAAAGTTAAAGGTTATTTTTAGGAAGGGTTCCACTACTTTTTCTCTGCCTGTATGTTTTAAGATGTCAGATGTTTCGTCCTCGTCTTGTCCTCGTACCTGCTGAGGGTGCTGACGGCGTGCTTGGCCTGGTTGCGGGCGTCGTTCTGGTCCTCTCCTCCGGCCACGTACAGGAAGCCTCCATCACGGCCACGCACTGGTTGAAGCTCTTCGCCGGCAGCTGGGTGAGGTGACGCCAGGTGGCTCCTCCTTCACGAGGGTCCCTCCACAGCACCTGGAGGTCAAAGGTCAGTGAGGGGGGGGGTGGTTCTTTTGTTTATGTCAGTGAACACAGAGATGGACACAGAGCACCGACCTCAGCGGCTGAGCGCCCTCTCGGTGAGCGATGGTCGCCCGCCGACGGTGAGCAGAGTCTGCTGGCCGGCGCGGACCTGCGTGCGGCGGGACTGCAGGGTGTTCTGCTGGTAGGGCAGCAGGTGGTAGTTCATGGCGTCCACCAGCAGGCGGTGACACTGAGGGTCCATCATCATGCGGGGAACCGGCTGGATCTGACTCACCAGCTCGCTGGCCGGGATGTCTCGAAGCGGATGTGAGACAGAAGCTCGGCGCGTGAGACTGACGAGAGGCGTCGAAGTCGAGCCACTTCATGGCCAGCTGGAGAGAGAAACACGATTTCATTGGATAAAACAAAAAAATAAATGTGATCTGTTATAATGATGAAAACTGACAAAACCAGAAAGAAAGAAAGACAGAAACGCTTGATTTAATTATTTTTGCTTTTTCCCTCCTATTTATATTCCCAAACTTTTTATTTTAACATTTCATTATGTGTTTCATCTTCATTATGCAAATAAAAATAAACATATAAATAGGTTTTTTAAAAAATGAATAAATCAATAAATAATATGGAAAATTAAAAGGGCAAGTAAATATATAGGAATAATACATGGTAAATAAATACAGAGGCAAATTAAAACATCATTTATGTCACATTTTGTAAATTAATTAATGGCAACATTTTTTTATAGTGTGGGGGACCAAAACTGCCAAAACCAAAATAAATAAAGAAAGTTTACCCACTGCCCATTTAAATTTCCATTTTATTTATTTTTAAATTTATCTATGTATAAATAATTATTTTAATTATTCAACAAACAGTATTATTAATGATGTATTCAGTTATATTTTTGACTAGATCGATAACATTTTATTGCATATGTCAGTTTTGGGACTGAACAACAAATTAAAATCAGAAAATCATTAAATAAAATGTAAAATCTTATCAAATAGAGATGAATATTTAATAAAAATGGATAAAACCAGTTGTAGTAATATAATAAATAAAAAGATAATGTAATGTAAACTGTAATCAGAGTAACAGTCAGTTTATTCAGTCGGGCACTGACAGACTCACATTTGGTCGAGTTTATAAATAAAACGACGGCTGCTTCTCTCCTCTCAGCTGCTCGTCTATTTAGGTCTGTAATGTAGTTGTATATTAATAAACGTCTCGACTGCATACAGTGAGTTATACTTGGTGGTTTCTGCTCACGGTCGACCTGCAGGTGACTGATTCATGGAACTGTGTTCTGCTCTCAGCAGCTGGTCTGAGGTCTGTTTTTAGGTCTGGATGAAAATAGCAGGAAGGACCAGAGGGTCGAAAAGTTTATACTGGAGTTTAATACTGGAGATGATGATACTGGCAGCGGTCGACTCCTAGAAGACCTGGCATTTCTCTCCAGTTAGGATATCAGGTGGGAATATGTCGTCATTAAACAACAGATCAAACGACAGCTATGATTTATTCCAGTTTAAAGGGATAGTTCGGAATTTTTGAGTGGTCAGCAGGAGTACTGGTGTAGGAAGCTAATCAATGTACTGAAACAGCAAAATTTCACAGCTTTATCTTGCTGTCAGACAGACTTTTCCAACATGAAACAGCTGTTATATGAACCAAATATTGTTCTCTCTCGCTCAACCAAACTCCTTTGACAAAAACTGTAATTTTACCTTGCAGAACACAGGAGTTACTGGTCTACTGCTGCCAGCGATCTATCGTTTTTTTGTGTCATTGTGAGACTTTTGTGAATCCGAACTAACCTTTTGACACACAGAAGTCACACATTAACACAAATAAATTAACCGATTGAGGCAGCAGAAGACCAACAACTCCCATATTCTGTGAGGTAAAATTGCTGTTTTTGTCAAAGGAGTTTGGTTGGTTTGGAGAAAGCAGTGTTTGGCTTGAATAACAGCAGTTTCCAGTTGGAAAAGGCTGAATATTTAAATATTCTAAATACAGCGAACCTTTTACGTGGCTAGAATTTGCTTTGCGCTGACACTGTCCACAGTGCGTTATGGTGGAACAGTGTTGGGGGAAAAAAATAACGCGTCCACAGCAGTACATTGCTTAGCTTTCTACACCAGTATTCCTGCTGTTTCTCAAAACTGGGGGGCGTGCAGATCGCTGTCTAAATACAAATTTAAAACGTTGACCTTTAAAGACAAAGTTTGACCTCTGACCTGGAAGGCGGTGACCTCTGAAGGCAGCATCAGCGAGTCGTCCTGCAGGAAGGCAGAGATCTGCTCCAGGGTCAGCTGGGTGAACAGCGGCGTGTCGGCGAACTGCACGAAGTTGTCCAGGACGAAGCGGCGGGCGGCGTCGCACACGGGCAGCAGGCCGTAGGCGGCAGCGATGTTCCAGATGTAGACGCAGGTCTGCACGTTGAGCTCGGCCAGCAGGAAGTCCATGCACATCTTGAGGAGCTGAGGGATCTGCAGGGTGGCAGCGGCAGAGGCGGTGCAGCCGATGGTGTAGAGCGACATGTGGACGCGTCCCAGGTAGGCGAAGGTGATGACGTTGGCGAGGCCTGCAGACAGAGCCGGCGAGAGAGAGACAGACTTTTAGACTTAATTATAGCCGAAGTCTCTAATATGGGAGACCAGACGTTATTCAGGAAGTAGAAACACAGCCTGCTGTAGCCAGGAGAGACTAATCACGAAACCTGATTTCTTTTTCCTTAAACTCAGTTCGAAAAACACGTTAGCTGCTCCAATCATCATTTAGGCTTTATGATGCTCATGCTGCAGGAAATACTTCAGCCTTTTATTGTGTGCATCATTGTGTGCATCTAGATGGTTAAATATACATATACAGTATTTACTGGCATCTAGAAAGCTTTGGATCTCGACTAGAAGTTAAAATAAAGCCTCCGAGGTTTGAACAAGGTTGGCAGCACCACATGCAGTTATAGTGATGGATACACCAGCTCTGGATAAGATTGGGAAGTTAAATCTTATTTGCACATTTGTGGTGGGTTAATATAAATGGTAGCTGTACAGTCTGATGGCGTACCAAGAGGTGAGAGGGAGGGGAGCTCCAAGCGCTTCATGCCGGGGTCTTTGGCCAGAATCTCTCTGAAGTACTGACTGACTGAGGAGATGACCAGCTTGTGGACGTCAAAGGCTTTTGTCTTACAGGCCAGCTCCAGGTCAGTCAGGAACCTGAGGAGGACGGCAGGTGGACACATGAGGACGGATGAAAAACATACACAATACAAGACATATACTGTTATAGTATAATAAAGTAGAAGAGGGCAAATTATCATGTAATAAAATAGAATCTGTGAGAATATATCGTACCTTTTATCATAAATGTATTGGATCGACAGTAAGTGTAGATGATTATCAGAACCTACTTCTCCTGGCGCATCTTGCTGAGCTCCTCCAGCAGGGCGTTGCCGTGCAGGGGTCGCGTCAGCTCGCTGCCCAGGCCGAGGCCCCTCTCTCCGGGCTTGATGACCGGCGGCGGCAGCGGCAGGTTGAGGCTGTTCAGCTGAGCGATGTCCAGCGCCGCCATCTGCTCGATCTTCTTCACCCCGGTCTCCACCACCACCACGCCGTCGCCGCGGCTCTCCACCTTCATCTGGACCGGGTTGGTCTCCACGGCGACCTGAGAGATGGTTTCCTCTGCAGGCTTCTTCTGACGGGAGGCCTTCTTCTTTGGGGCCATTTTGACTGTTGAGTTTGTTCTTTTTTTTAAGGTTTTAACCTAAAGTTACTTCAGTAAATGGTTTCCTACAGTAAGTGAGGTTTACTGAGTTGACTTCTTGACAGACAGGGACACTGGTTCACTTAATAAAAATCCAGCTGATCAACAAAACTAAATGAAAAATAGTTCCTGACACTGAATTTAAGTGCTGACTTTTGTCTTCCTCTTTCCAGAGTTTGTGATCGTTTGGGATTTTGTTGGTAGTTCCACTTCAACACAGCACACAGCACCTGAAAATAAAGAAGCAAAGTCTTTTCAAACCCTTTGATTTATCTTTATTTCACTTTTCTTTATGTCCACCAAAATAAACTCATTTGGATGTGATGTAAGCCAGAAATACAGTGTGTGAGTGTGTATGACTACCAAACATAACTGAGCTCAATTGAGCAAAACTGGACTATTTGGAAGAATTATTTTATGTATAGAAATACAGCAGGGCTTAATGAACCACGCCAGTGTTCCAATTTCATGTGTTTTCCAACTTCAATGCAGCTATTAGTTTCTATTTATGTCAGTTTTGTTTGAAAATCAAACTTTAAAAGTTGTGTTATTGATGATTTTGTGCAGCTGGGGGACACTAGGACCATGCAGCGACAAGTCAGACAGGTGAGAGACACAAACAATAATTAAGCTCAGAGGCAGCAGGTGTGCGAAGGCTGCAGACCTCCACCTCCTGAGACTGTGGTGCTTTTTCCATGTTGATCTACAAAGGCTGCACACATAAATAACATATAAAGTCCAACTTTGACTTTTCAAATGATTCCAGGGCACGCTAAATATAAATTTAGTAATAAATTCAACCTGTAAGTCACTCTTTCACTGTGTTTTATATTAATTTAGCAGTTTATTTCTGAGATTATATATCGTAAAAACTTTGTATTAAAATGAACATGAGTAATAAAGTAAGTATGCTCATTCTTGTGAGGCATATTTATAATGTTTTAAGTTGGCAAGTACAGTAATTCTGTACCTATTAGGGTTTGTTTGTTTGTAGTTGTCTTTTTACAAGTAAACTCAGTGCTTCACAGTGGGTTTTGTTCAGTCTCATTAACTTGATCTCTATTAGTTATTATTAAAATGGTTCTAATAAATTCAAGTTATGACATTAACACATGACTGTTGTGAAGTTTAAAAAAACTCTTACTGAAGTATTTATTAAGATTCTAGTTTAGTACTTTCAATCTTGTGCTTTAAAACCTGATACCTTCATTTTACAAACTGAAAAGATCGATCTGTGACTTTGATTGTTGTTCACTAGATGATTAAGTGTATTTTCATTAATTTTGTTTTTTTGTTAGTATTTTTATTATTGTCATTACTCCGTTGTCGGGTTGAGTTTGGGTAATTTCTTTTTATCTTTACGAAAAAATCTCAAACTTTGCAATGTATCTCGAAAGAACAATTGTCTGGAACAATGAATTTTAAATAATTGCATAAAGTAATTTTAAAAAGAACATGTTTTCTGAAGTACAACTAAATTAATATGTTTATTTAACTAGAAAATTTGTTTTGAATCAAAAATTACCTCAACGTGTCTTTTCAAATTTAGTGCACTAACTTTTAGGACACTAACTTTTTTTAAGTTAAAACAAATTGCGTTTTGTTTTTTGTTTTTGTTTTTTGACAGTGAACGTTTTATCATCTCTTCTTTGTTGGCTACAATGTGTCTTTATATCTTGAATTATTACAGAGAAAACTGTGTTCCAGATAAACAGTGTACTCCTGATAAACAACTCAAACAAAAGTCTCTAGACTTTAAATCACAGGATTGTTTCATGGTCAGTGGAGGACAAAGCGAACCCTCTGACAGATGCACATTTCTCCGCTAATCTCTGAATAACACAACACAACAAACCCACAGACTGAGTGCCGACACCTTTTCTGAGTCCAACAGGGGATCACCTACAGACTCTGTCTCTATGGGCCATCACAGTGTGAATGACAGGTGCGGGTGTCCTTTTGCGAGACCGTCCAGAAATTAAGCTCAGGGTCGGGTTTGTGGTTTACAGCCGGCATCCGATGCTGCACGTCACAAGCTGTGTATTTCAACCACAAAGCGACGGGGGAATCTTATTCATGATTGCAATGAGCTGCAGTCCGCACACTGCAGCGTGTCAGCGAGGAGGACTGTAACAGAGAGTCCAGGGATCACACGTGAGTGGTGATGTGCAGAGAGAAGAGGGTGTTGGAAATAAACAAATGGTGTGTGTGCAGTTTCCTGGATGTAACTAAATGAATTTAAGTGTCATCTGTCTATTTCTGTGGTGTTTTTTGTGTGTGTGTTTTGTTGGCTTGGTTGTGTATCTGTTGTTGTTCTGGCTGTGAGGGCGCATGAGGCATGTGTGGAAAAACAGTAGGCAGTAGTAGGTAAATCTTACATACTCAATCCAACATCACTTATCAACTTTTATGCCTGTTACCTAGCAACCAACAATACTTTTCTCATCTCACCAAACTAAACAACTATGACACGTTGTGTTTTTATCATTGAAACCCACTGAAACACATTAAAGCAAAAATAAAGATGAGCACTTAACTTTAATACAGCTGTTACAACAGAGGTGATGGTAACATCTGTAGAGAAATCCAAAGATGCTAATTTTGGGAAAGTTACAACAACTCTAACTTGGGAGATAAAAGAAAGAAAGTGAGTTAAGATAACAGACACAGTCTCTGCCGTGTCCAGCAGCCATTTTGTGAGAGCAATAAAACACTAGCTACTCTTAGCTGTAACTCCTGTTACCTTCTGTCAACAATCACCACCATTAAGTACTCGTAACTCTAAATACCATTACATTCTGTCAACAATTACTACCGTTAGCTACTCTTAGCTGTAACTACCATGACGTGCCATCAACAAATACTACCATTAGTTGCCGTTAGCTAGTTAGTAAGTTAGCCACTGCTACACGTGGAAGTCAGGACAGCTTTACAGTGAATCTAAAGTTACGAGAGTTTATTTAAGATTTTTAGAAGTTAGGATGCTTGTGTAATAGATATTTTCCCTCTTAGTTAGGATAGAAATATTGATTTAGGAATTGTTCAACTGTACTGGCTTTAGCCCAAATCCTGATTACCATGGTAACCAAACTTTTAAGATAGGATCTTTAAGATAGTAAGTTTCTGTAGTATGGCCCCTGGTCAGAACCAAAACTCCGACATGAAAGTGCAAAAAGCTTGTTTTAGACAAAAACAGTGCTCAACAAGCCTGAGACAAAAACTTAAATAAACTAAACTAAATAAATAAAATAAAATCTTGACTTATGGTCCAAGTTAAACGGCTTAATTTTGTTTTACAAGGCTTCGGGAACAACACACATTTAACACAAATCTTCTATGTCCACCGTAGTTAAGGTCACTGCAGCAATGTGGGATAATGCTACGTGCTAAACTACCTTTTAGCACTTAGCCAGAATGGTAAGCTGTAGTGACAGTGTCTGAAACGGAGAGGAAACATAGAGCCATCTGCTCTGGGGCGGCCCTGCTGTGTTAAAAAGAACTTGATGTCTGATAGTAAGCAGCAGGACGATGATCTTTGTTCCTGGCTCAGACTTTGTTGTTGTTCACCTGAGCCCAGTGCAGGGATCACCTCCACACTGTGTCTCTGTGGGAATGAAAAGTAAACCCAGTGTCTATTTGGGTCCTTAGCTGTGTGCCAGTATTACATGACCTTTCTCTCACTGGCCTTCATTAAGATCCCCACTTCACTTCACTTTTGTTATCTTTGCTTCAGCTTTGCCTTTTCTGCCCTCTAATCAATATTATTAAACACATTTATTGTAAGTTAATTATTAGACTGAACTGGAGCTTTTCAAAGTCAGACCTCAAGTTGGTTTTCATGCTAGTCTAATTTACGAGGGATACTCTTTTAGCCATGATAGCGGTGTGTCTGTAAGATGTCTCTGTAGGTCAGTAGGGGCACCATTTTGGTCCAGACTGAAATAACCCAACAACTCTTAGATGGATTGCCATGAAACTTTGTACTGACATTTATGGTTCCCAGATGATGAACCCTGATAATTTGGGTGACTCCTCTGACTTCTCATGTTGCGCCACTACGAGGTCAAAATTTCAGTTGTTAAATTATTTGGTTTATGACCAAATACCTGCAAAACTAATGACTTTCCCATCAGCATCGGTTGAACTTTGGGTTTGATGCTAACTGGCAAACGTTATCATTCTACCATGCTAAATGAATATGGAGAAATATGGTTGCTTAGCATCAACATGATAGCATTGGCACTATGAGCGTTTTAGCATTTAGTTGAAACACAGCTGTGCCTCACAGAGCTGCTAGCATGTAGACCTTTACTATTGTTTAATATTAAGCTTAAATTGGAGATTTTTTGGTTATTAATGTGCATTTCTCGAGGTTAATGTCCTCTAAACAACTTCAGATAGCTTTTCAGAATATCACAGATTAGTGTCACTTAAAGTTCCCACAAAACTGCTAGCTAAGTGCTAATTGCTTACATGCGTCCTGTAAAGCAGGCATGAAACGTTTTCATTAGAACTAGCTAGTGTTTCTTACTTTTTGCTTGTAGTTTGTTAGCCAAGATGAATAATTTAGGCAGGATTGATGCAAGAATATTACTATTTTTTTGAGTATTATATTGGTGATTTTTTTTTTTTACCTCATAATAAGCTAATTATACTAATTATGCAAATTGCCCAACATGCATCTCTTAGCTACCAAGCTGAATTAAATCCACTTGGTCTATAGATGACATTTCAATCATGGACGTTTATAGGAAACACCATTTCTGGGTCTGAGAATTTTCCAGTAAACTAACAGTGCCGAGGTGATTTTCTTGCAGGGTTTAGCTCCCAACACTACTTTTACCAGAGTCCCTTTTTCACACATGTATTCGTACTTCTACTTGAGTAAAGAATATTTGCACTTTTGCCACCTCTGATTACTGCCAGTGTTAGCCTGCTGCTTCTGAAACCTGAATCTCTCAACTTTAGTTGTACTGTAACTTTAGCTGTAAACTTCTGTCCTCATGGGAAAAGTATCCCAACACACACAACACACACAAACACCACAACTACAGTGAGCAATCACGGCCACAAATGTATACATGATTCACTCCGTCCATCTCCTCCACCCCTCCTCACTCATTCGCTCTGTGTCTGAACTTGGCTCTTTTTAAATAGCCTCCATTGGCTCGATGGTCAACAGGCTCCACACATGGACAGACCAGAGGAAGGAAGGAGACGGGATCGTACAGGGACGGAGCAGCAGCTGTTGTCGGTGTCATATGAAGAGGAGGGGCTCACAGTTACAGACCGTATGGGCTATTTGGGATGTTGCAATCGCCCTTTAAACAGTTGAAACAGCAGCGTTCAGCAGGCAGGACGCTGTATAACGTCATTACACCACAATTTCACTGAGAGGAGGATTGATGCTCCGAGATGCTGCAGCATGTGGACACTAATAAAAAAAAAAAAAAAAGAAGTTTGGATCGTATGTGTCGGCAGCTGAGAGTTTCTGTGAATGTGACCCTCTCAGTCTAATGATCACAGAGGCACAGAGCCATAAAAAGGTGATAAATTCAGTGTCAAGGCCAACTGGAGACAAGAGGGGCAGGACGATGACAAAAACGTATTTGATTCATCCAAAAACAACAAGGTGGAAGACAGAAATAACGTCTTAATGAGCACAGGTTCCATTTTACAAAGTATTCCTAATATCTAGCTCACAAAAGGAACAACAGCTTTCATATATTTACTATGTTTTGACAAAATAGATGCTCAAAAGTGTTCAGCTCTTTTTGTCCACAGGGGCCTCCATAATCGACACAGTACAAAAGTTCCATGTTGTAGCTTTGAGTAAAAGTACCAGTGTCACAGTGTAAATCTACTCGATTACAAGTAAAATTCCTGCTTTCAAAATCCTACTAAGTAAAAGTGTTTCTATTATCAGCAAAATGTACTTTAGTGTATAATATGTAATTTCTATAACAATAAAAAAAGATGTAGTTTGATGTTGAAAAGAAGCGTGGAATCATGGGAGTTGTTGTCTTTAACTGACGCTGGCAGAAATCCTGTTCATCAGCGAAGGTAAGGTTTTATTTTTTTCATGGGACATTTAGTCACATTTGCCATCTTCCTTCCTCACTATCTGATTTTTTTCCACAGAAGTCATAGCAACAAGAGGCAAGTAGAAGACACACAGTTACCTTGATTAAATTAACACATTCCTCTGGGTTTGAACATTGTTGGAAACATTTGGATTATTGTAAGTACACAACTCAACAAAATATATCATGTCCAGCTTTGTGGTGATGCATTTTTCCAGAATGACCCAGCGGCTTTGTAAATGGGTTGTTTGGCTAAAGAACAAGGAGAAGTGTCTCGACTCATAAAGGAACATTTGCTCTTTCAGTTTAGGGAAATTTAGAGATTTTTACAGGACAGCGATGGGGGGGGGGGGGTAATGTACAGTGAGCAGGTCATTACTGAGAAATAAACCCTGCAGGTCTTGAATTATCCTCATTATCCCAATTATTACATGGTTACTTACCGAAAAAATCTGTAATGTGACACAAAATATTATGTTTAAAATTATTTTATTTATTAAAAAATATTTTACTGCACTTCCAGAGTCTATGAGCAAAACTGCATCCATGGCAACTGTCTGTTCTTCATAGCAACGGTCTGTTATGAAGAACTGACAGACCTGAGACGTTCTGCACACCGTCACAGACACACACACACACCCAGTTCAGACAGTGTGCATATGAATGTGACTCCAAGTTAAGGATCTACTGTGAAGATTCAGGCTAAAAACATGCTGTAAATAACTTTTTTTAGTCAACTTGGGGCTTTAGAAGACTTGGATTACACCAGACGAGCAGTATGCAGGCATTTTATGTTTTTATTCTGTTGGTTTTTTTTACGTTTGAAAACTGGTCACCATTCACTTCCATTGTTTTCCTGTTTTCCTGTGAAACTCCAGCACTGTTTTGTGGACTAAAAAAACTAAACCCAACCATCAATCGCTACAAGAGTGAGTAGATAATGACTGAATTTTCATTTTGGGTGAACTATCCCTTTAAGTAACTAATAACTATAGCCACTAAATAAATGTGTCAAGTACAATATTAGCCTCTAAAATGAAGTGCAGTTTAAGTATAAAGTAAATTATGACCTTGGTGACGTTTCAGACAAACTAATCTTGCTTAGGAAGTGATTCTGTGGCATGAAAACAATCTTTGCTCTGCAGAGATCAGACTTCAGAAATATCTGAGACCAAGGTTAGTGCAGGGAGCAGCTGCTCTGTCATCCACCATACTGGGAACCAGACTTCACCACCAACACCCCCCAACACCACCACCACCACCATTATCACTGACAAATATACTGTAACTAACAACAGAACGTCCTTCCAAAACAACAGCTCCACAGCCTCAAAGGCAACACGAGGAAAACTGATTTAATAGGTCTTTTTGGAATAATCTACTTGGAAATTTCCAGAAAGAACTGTGGAATTTGGCACTAATTAATGATAAAACAGTGACAGGTTTTAAGTGGTACACTCCAATGTTTACATAATAAGTGAATTCTGCGTCTTTTAGTCAGTGCACAGCTGAACATAAAAAAATGTTTGATCTTAATCTTACTTTTTTCTTTTATATCTTTACTTACTTTAAGTATTTATATATACATATGTTACATATAGTATTTGGGTATCTATATTTGTGCTTGTATGTGTGTGCGTATGTATGTATATGCATGTGGGTGTATGCACATCTTATATATTTTTCTTTTTTCTTCAAATATATATATTTTTTGTTCAAAATCTAAAATAATTGTGACTATTATATTAAAAACAAAACAATAAAATACAAAATAAATAAATAAAAAATAAAGCAGTATTCACAAAAAAGAATTACGTTTTCATTAATAAATAAACACAAATATTAAACTGTAAACCCAAATAATAAGTTAGCAGTACTCAGAAAAATTGAGGCACAATTTTCTTGAGGTTTATTGAGGTTTTCTTGAGGTTATCAGAGCTTAAATATTTGGAGTTCATGTCACATATACTCTTTGATTACAATTAAATTCAAATTATTGATTAAGTCAATTCAAATATTTTCAGTAAATCCACATTTTTTATTCACCCCTCTCATTGCAATAAGTTAACAGAACTGAACAAATTAGCATAATACAGTATATAGTGTATTAGTATATAGCGTTAGTATAAAATAGTAAGTATATTATTTCATTATTTCATGGTAAGTGAACTCAATATAGTATTATTTTTAGAATGTGTTTTAGGGACCTTATTTCCCTAATTGATTGAAAATTATTAGTTTGTTAACAGAAAAGAAAGAAAATTCTATTGGTACTCAAGATTTTTAAGTTAGTAGAACCTCCAAATAAATCAAAAACTTTCACTACTTAATACAAATAATTAATTTGAGCATTCGGTTTTACAGGTGGGTTTAAACGGAGCAGTAAAAATTAACATCTGCACAATTAAAAAGTAAAATAATTGTTCAAACCTTTTCCTTTTTCTTTTTGTACCAATTTACAGAAAACTTTTGAGAAATTATCAGGAAACAGGCTTGTAAAATAAAGTGTTATCAATATTTTTCATGTTGTGAACTGCATTAGAAAGAGGTTTTAGAAAACGTAACCAAACACCAAAAGGGTTCAGACGTCAGTAACAGGTCATCCGTCTGGTAACCCAGATACAAACAAACAGCTGGATGTGAATAAAAACAAGCAGTAAAGAGATTTTCACAACACAAACCGAGGACCCAGAAGTGTTCCGAAGTTATTCTGAGACATTTTAGATCAAAATTTACAAAAGCCAAAGCAGTCAGAGGCCACACATGAATCCGTATCTGTAATTAATTACTCTGACAGATATTAATGTAAACGTCCAGGTGGGCAGAAATTGAGCTCAGTTTGAGTCACCGCCAGCATCTCGACCCAGATGGTCGATCGCAACATGTGAGCTGCGGGGAAACAGCAGCTTCAGTCTGCAGCTTCTACTAACTAACATACATTTATTTACATCTTTAATTTACTCTGGTTGAAACTCTGCTCTTGTTTTTAACTTTACTAACATTCAAAGTTACATTTAAAGTCATGTCACACTATTTAAACTGACTGAGTCTCCTCAATAATTTAATGTTTTCTGTGCGATGAAAAAACAGATAATTAACACAAAGTAACTGCAGATTAATTAGATTAATTTAATTTGCCAGGTGGTAATGTGTGTGCATCTTAATTCAGACAGAAAAAAAAACTGTTTTACTGTGTAAGAAAAGGAGAAGGGAGGTAATCTAAGCACCTGGGGCCCTGCTTTACTCCTGGCATTTATTTTTAGACGCCGACCTCAGTGTGAAACTGCTCTGAGTATTTGGAGCTTTGCAAAGAAGCACAGATATGTCAACTGGCATTAAGTGAATCATTGTGATGCTTTTGTCAGAGCTGTGTTTTTCCTGCCAAAATAAATGACATAACTGTGGATGGAGAGCCGCCCAGTACAACCACATTCTTTGTGTCTTTGTTGTTCTGCTTTGATGTTTAATACTTTGGTTAAAGAACTGTTGACACACACCGACAGAGGGTGGAGTGACAGTTTTCATGCTGGATGTCCAAGAGAAGAAATACATGAGAAGCTGAAATCATAAGAAGCAAAACGTGACATTTCTCAACTCAGCAGTTTTCCACCTACGGCCTTACTCAAGCTGCTATGACCAGTAGCTTATGGTGGCTAATGTTAGCTAATGTTCAACTCTATGGCCTTACTCAGGCTAGACATTTAGCTTGTGGTGGCTAATGTTAGCTAATGTTTGCCTCTATGGCCTTACTCAGGCTAGACATTTAGCTTGTGGTGGCTAATGTTAGCTAATGTTTGCCGCTATGGCCTCACTTAGGCTAGTACGACCATGACAGTGAATGTTACTTAATCGAAGCAAACTCTGGGTATGGGTGTATTTTTGAAATCTGAACTGAGACAGGCTAGCTGTTTCCAGTCTTTATGCTAAGCTAGGCCAATTGCCTCCTAGCTTCAGGTCCATATTTAACAAACAAATATGAGATTTGTATCAATCTTCTCATCTGACTTTGTTTGAACCAATTCAACAGCATCCAATCAAGTTGCAGGAGAGAACCATGAGGAACTAACGTAACCTTATGGGCGCCAGTTAAAAAAATATTATACCAAAGATAATTTTGTTTGTGTTTAAAAAACTACGTGGTTTTCAACAAAAAACAAATTGGAAAAAGATACAGATTGAAAATTTCAGACAGCGATGCAAAAACTTTCCCATTTTGTTCAACATTTGAAGTCGCACAAAGCACGAGGCTAATATGTAGCGAGCTAATGTTTAGCTAAAGTTAGTTTAATAAGTAACTTTGCAAATCAGTGAGGCTGGAAACTTAGTGTTACATTATAAATTGTTTAGCCATTGAAACTCAAAGTTTAGGAATTGGGACTTGACTTGCGACGTGTCGGTCTTGATTTGAGACCCGACTTGTGTCTTGAGTGCAAAGACATGACTTGGAAAATGCATGTCTTTGGTTTTGCACTGCAAACTGTTTGTGTTGTTGTTTCTGTTGTGAAGCGTTTTTGTCCACGACCTGTAGCTACCCCTACACACACACACAAAACACCACCTTCCTGCCTCTCCACCTCTTCTATCGCGCTGTGAATTCCTTTGCGTATCTCAGTGAGTGTATTTATAGGTGCTGACCATCACAACACGCATGCATGTGTGTATTTTGTGTGTGTGTGCGTGTGTGTGTGTTACAGCTAAGGACTGCAAAGAGACAGACTGACACCCCCTGTAGAGCAGTAATATCCCAACAGCAACTGGCAACTGCTTCACATTGTTTCCACTCAGCAGTTAAATATAAATATTCATATAAATTATTAATTAATACGATGATGTCATGTAGTAGAAGAGGTGCTCATGTTTTACTTGAGGATTATTTGGGCCCTAACAGCGTTCTACATCTTATCATAATAACTGAAGCATTAACACACAAGTGGTGGAATGTATCTGAGTACATTTAAGTACAATTTTGACACCTTACTTTATTATTTACATTTTATGTTACTTTGAGCTTCTACTCCACTACTTTTCAAAGATAAATACTTTACTTTTTACTGCACAACATTTATTTGACAACTTTAGTTACTAGTTACTTTTACATAAAATATGATATGATGCAGTACTATATTACTTATCTAATAGTAAAGTATCTGACAGACTAGAACATTTAAAACCTCTAACATGTAAAATAAAAAACAATATAATATGCTATAATACTATAACACTCTATAAGGAGGCATTCTGCAAGACGAGTACTTGTACTTTTGATACTTAAAGTAAACTTCTGTACTTTTCCTGAAGTAGCATTTTGAATTCAGTTCTTTTACTTGTAACAGAGTATTTTTAGTCTGTCACTCTTAGAAAAAGGGGCTCAAAGGGGTTCTTCCTGAAGGGCTGAGGTTCTACCAGAACCATTTTCTTCTGAGGAAGCCTTTTTTTGGAGAAAGGATTTGTCAAGGGTTCCATTAAGAGCACTTTTCATCCAAAGAACCCCCCTTGAAAGCAGGAGTTCTTCAAGGATTACTGAAGAACTCCTCCGTCAAGGTTTCTTTGTATAAAAAGGTTCTCGGCAGAGCTCCCTGGGTGGGTTCTAGATAAAATCCTTGGGATATAAAAGGGTTCCGGGTGGGTTCTAGATAAAACTCCTGGAATATAAAATGGTTCGTGGTAAAGTCCCCCCAGCTGGGTTCTAGATAAGACTCTTGGAATATAAAAGGGTTCACAGCAGAACCCCTGAGTAGGTTTCTGTTAGCACAAGTGGAAAGATTCTGGATAGAAACCCCAGAGAGGGTTCTGGATGGAACCACTGCACCATAGAAGGGTTCTCCTTTAGGCCCTTTCATATGGGGTATTCTTGGTGAAACCTTCCAAAGATGGTTCTGGGTACAATCCTTTATGTTGGGTTCTAGGCAGAACTCTGAAAGAGTTTCAAGTGGAAAGGTACCAAAAAGGGTTCTCCTATGGAGACAAGCCAAAGAACCCTTTATGGTTCTAGTTTGCTCCTTTATTTCTAAGAGTGTATTTTACGTAAGTAAAGGATGTGAGTAGTTCTTCCACCACTGAATAAAAGGGCAAATGTCTCTGTTGTGGGACTTATTATCTTAAGTGCAGTAAAAAGTTCAATATGTCCTGAAATGTGGTGTAATAGAAGTATAAAGTAACATGAAATGTAAATACTCAAGTAAATTACAAGTACCTCAAAACGGTACTTAAGTAGAGTACTTTACAGACTGGAGGAGTTTTAATTTCAGTCCACTTTAATGAAACCTTGGTGGAAAAGTGGAGATTTTAGGATATAAAGGTGCTTTGGTTCCTCGAAGTGACAAACTTGTCTTGACTCAACAAGCTGTAACTAAGTAAATTAAAAGTATTTTTACCTCTTTCTCCCTCCTGGTTCCTGCTCTTCTTCTCTTCTTTTTTGCTCTCAGCTTCTCTCTTATAGCTCTCTTCTAAGTTCTTTCATTTGTCTTTGTTGTTGTTCTCTAACAGGTTCCTCTTTTGCCTCGTCCCTCCGTCCTCTGTCAGTCTGCCACAGTGCTGTGTGTGTGTGTGTGTGTGTTGAGTGCGTGTGTGTCGGGGGGGAAATCAGGGTCTCAGCTGCGAACATCTAAAATCAAACCACGCCTCCTTCGGCTAACATCAGATCCTCTTCTTTCCACTTCCAACGTCCACCTACATTTCCAAATACAGGCACCCCTCGTCGCCCTCCCCTCCAAAAATATCCCATAAGAGGCCCCTTCTCCTCTCACCCGGCCCCGCCTCACGGCCCCTCATGGCCCTTAGGTTTCAGGTTTTATATCTGGTTGCAGTCTTGTGTATCTGCTGCATTTTTACCACAACACTGTGAAGTATTCCACTACAAGTAAAAGTCCTGCATTCAAAACCTTACTCAAGTACTTATTGTGCACTAAAATGGTCCCTGTCAGTGTTTTACTATGATATCTGATATTTTTGGATAAATATTGCTGCTGCATTAATGTGTATGTTACATTTTACTGCTGGAGCTCTTTATGTTTGAGCTAACTTTTGTTATTTTTGCTTAAATGACTTAAACAGTTAACTGGTTATCAAAATCAATTCTAATCTTCCAAAATTCACTAATTATAGTCAATTATAATATAAAATAATACACATGTAATTATAGGCTATTTAATTCCATAATATATCAAAACACCAAAGAAATGCTTACCACTGGTTCTCATCTCCCTTGGAAACAGCATTTTTGTTAAAAATCAGGATGGTTATGTTCATTTTCAGTTGGTCTAGCTACTGTTTTTCATAATCAATTGATCAGTTAACCTACAATATGTCACAAAATTGTGTAAAATGTCCCAAAAAGTTCCCACAGTGAGAAGTGACGTATTTAATTTGCTTGTATTGTTTGACCACATGTCCAAAACTCCAAAATAATTCATTTACATTTAATATAAAATGAAGAAGAGCAGCAAATCATCGGCCTAAACATTTGAGAGGGGGGGGGAAACATGAATGTTTGACCAGTTGTCAAAACTGTTCTTTATTAATTTTCCGTTGCTCAATTAATATAATAACATACTTATAGTCAGCTGATTCACATGCTCATATTTCCCTCTATGATTAAAGACCCCAGGATACAGATGTTATCCTAATAAAGCAAAAATAATATATTTCTATTAAAAAAATTCATCTCAACTAAATAAAACATGTAACCACAGCCCATAAAACATTAAATCTTAAATCTACAGGAATATGAAAATGAAAGAAGACACACCGTTAACGGCTTGTTCAGGTATTACACAGTAAATGATACGTGCTAATTCAGCATTTTCACTGACGTCAAGCTGACAGGTGTTCCCTGCGTGCTGCGTCAGCTGTCCTGTGACGTAGTTCCGTCGTTAAAGACTGTCCTCTTAATGTACAAACTTTCACTTTTTCTCCGTTACAATGAATAAATTCAGTCTTGACGTACTAATTGATGTTGTTTTATTTTTTAAGCACAGTAATATTTTTTTTTTTTACTGACTTTTAAACGCCCGTGCGTCGCTGTAGCAGTTATTAAACTGGCGGAACCTCTTCTTTTACCCCCTCAGTCAGGATGAAGTAGCTTCGGGCGACAGGGTACCAGCAGTAATCATGGCGGACGAACTGCTGGAAACAGTGGATAGACTTCAGGCTCGGCTCCTGGAGAACGCGGAGCCTCGAAAGGTAACGACTGTACAGGTGGAGGCAGACGGAGTTGGCGTGTAGCGCCGTCCGTCTCCCGAAATGCGACGGTTTGGCTCCGCCGGCCGAAACGAAGCGGCAGCCACGGCAGTTCTCCGAAAGTCGCAACCGTTTTTTAAATGCTGCGTTTGAGGGCCGCTGTCGGGCTCCGTCTTCTGAAAATCCTCCACGTAAAACAGCATTCATTTGATTTTTTTTTTTTTTAAAACCAAAATATAAATTATAGTAGTTTTGAAACAACAGCAGTGGAGGAATAAGTACCCGGATCTTTACTGTGTTTCAAGTAAAAGATCTGCATTCAAAATATTAGGCCTACTTAAGTAAAGGTACAAAAGTATTAGTAACATAATGCATAAAATACTAAAAGTAAAGGTACTTATTACTTGTGTATGTAATATTTAATGGCAAGTATAAACGTGTACATAAATTTTGCAAATGGTTAAGGTGTGGCTGATATTATTTTAGATCCTGCAAGTTTGTGAAATTCTCCTTTGGGATTAGTAAAGTATTATCTTACCCTATAATAATTTATTTGTTGTTTTATATTTTGCATTAATACTATGAATCTGTAAAGTTTATTAGTACCTGAAGTCATCAAATAAATAAATACAAATATGAAGTGGAGTAAAAAGTACAATTTGTACCTCTGAATTGTAGTGGAGTAGAAATATAAAGTAACAGAAAAACTCAAGTGAAGCACGAATACCTCGAGATTGTACTTAAGTATAGTACTTGAGTAAATGTGTGCTATTTAGTTACTTTCCACCTCTGAACAATAGTAGTAGTTTTCTGGAGTGTTTGTATTTTATAAATCTTAAGGTGTAGTGGTAGAGAAAATCAAATCAACCTGTGGCAATGGGTTACAACTGTAAAGTAAACAGATGATACAGGAATGAAAATCATGACAACCTACCACTTATTAATTATAAATAGCAGG
Organism: Lutjanus argentimaculatus; assembly: GCA_034769285.1. Lineage (NCBI taxonomy): Eukaryota > Metazoa > Chordata > Actinopteri > Lutjaniformes > Lutjanidae > Lutjanus > Lutjanus argentimaculatus. The sequence continues at coordinate 28,974,372 of JAWZSL010000008.1, forward strand.
GCTGAATTAATTTCATATTTTCATAATTTCATAAAATATATGCAAAAGTAGAAGTATTCACAAATCGCAAGTTTCTAGAGGTTAAGATGGAAATCTTAATTAATTATAGTATATAAACATCAATTGTTGTGCTTATAATTCTGTAGGCACACAAGGCAGTACAACTATGATATTACAGATCTTTGGGATATGGCTGAGTAGAAAAACACTCAAAAAATATGAATAAGAATATAAAACATTAAATGAAAATAAGTAAATATTAGTTATTTTGGAAACACAGATTCAAAAGTAATATTAAGAATGTGAAACATGAATTCCAGACATCAATAAACTGTTACACTAAAATTTCAAGAACATTTAGGGGCTTTGTGACCTTTTTAATTATGAGAATTTGCATATCGCAATATATTTTCCAGTTTCTTTATTACCAATCAATGCATTATATATGCATATGATTAGAGTTCACTACAGATTTTATTTTCTTTAAAAAAAAATCTTCCATTTGTTTTCAAAATAGCTGGTAGTGACAAGGAAGAAAAAATGTCAATATCTGTTTTGCATTAGGAACGTGCTGCACATAACTGTGAAAATAAAAGTCTTAGTTGGATCTTTGTTTAATTCACCAGACGCATATGTGTTAAATCCTGAAAAAAAAAAAAAAAGTTCTTAATCTTAATACTGTTAATAATCATGATCCATGTCAAGACAATATTTTGTTGAACAGACGGAATTGCAGCATTTCCGACAGCCTTTGAAGGCATCACGTGAGACGTCACGATAATTAAGGGGTTTTAACTTGTTATAATGTCCTACTTTAACCCCCGCTTTTAGCTAATATTAACACCTGTCAGCTCAGTGTAATAACCGCTCATAGACGCTCCGTCAGCCGGCAAAATATAACGATAACCGCGACATAATGTGTCTTTATGACCAAACCAGAGTAGCCGTTAGCCTGCTAGCTAACGTTAACAGTCGTTAGTGTGTAAAGTCCTGACAGTTACAGCGAGTCCAGGCCTCTTCACGTTACTCTGATTTATCGGATTTTCAGCCTCTACCGCAGCTGCACATCAGCGCACTGCTCTGAAAACGTTGAGATTTAAGAGCAGATAAATGTTATTTAACCAAGTCCGACCTTCCCTTTGTTCACTTTCTCTGCTGAATGTAACTGTGCCCCCCCCCCCCAAAACAAAGCAGTCTAATCTGTTTTTATTTTATTTTGGTAAACAGAAGATAGATTCAGGTTTCCAGGAGTGATAATTTGGGTACAAATGGTTAAATGTCAGCTCAGTGGTTTTTACTACAGCTCTGCCCCGTTAGGCCACGACATCACTCAGTCTCCCTCACCCAAGACTCTCGGGTTAAATGTTTCCATTGTGATTAACACATGTTCATTCCTGTTTATGAAAAGGTCAGGAGGGGTTCAGGTGTACACTAAATTATTTTTTTCTTTCTAAGTCAGTGACTTTTAATGCCAAAAGAATGTGGCCAAGTGTTGTCCACATGTGGGAATATTTGCATGTCAATCATCCTGAACGTGTTGAAATTGAAACATGTAAACAAACCAGTCATGCGTGCAAGAGTGTAGACCTGGGTTTGCAGACAGAGACGTGTCTCTATCAATAATTCTGATCAAAATTTTGATTAAAATATAACCTCTGTTGTTTGTCAGTGTGTAGTCAATGATAGTTAGTGAGATTCAGTATTGTGACAAAGCACCTGTGCCAATTACAGACGTAAAACAATACTTTCTCAAATTTTTAAAGATTGCATCCTCCCACTTTTTATTGCCAATATGTCTTATGTATGTATTAAGTGACGAGCAACAAATCAAGTGTGTTATTCACATGGTAAGGGTGAAAGAGAGAAATATACACAGATCTATTATTTTGTAATTTATTCCTGTGCATGCTGTAATCTTAGTCAGCACTCCTCTGGCAGCAGCTCTGCACTGTGCACCTCAGGCATGAGACCAGTGTGGACAAGTTACTGAAATTTAGTCATCAGTTACAGTTACTCATTACCTCTCTCAAAAGTAAGTGAATTACTTTGCCAATTACTGCACATAAAAGTAATTAGTTACTATGGAAAGTAACTCTTGCATTACTTTTAAATGTCTGCTTCAGTTCTCTTATAATGCAAGTAGCTATATCATTGTCGTGTAGCTATTTTATTTTATTGTAGCTATTATTTTAGTGTAGCTGTATTACTGAATCAACTCATGAACCTTGTTGTTGTACAGTTTGTTCTACAGTAGCCCAGAACAGACAAACCAAACACTGGTTCTAGATACGCCCTGGCATGTTTTGCGTGACTTTCACAGCCACCGTGGTTTCTCCTACACGCTTGGAAAGGAATAGCACCCCCTGAGATCCCACTAAATCCTACATACTGGTCCTTTAATTATCTTCAGTAATGCCAAAGTAATGGTACTACACTGTGTCGATCTGTGTGATAATACTGATATTGAAAACGTGGCCACTTAAATACCAGAATCAGCTTCTAGATTATTGTGTTTTTCTCTTGTTTTTCCAGCTACTAAAGGCTTTGAAGAAACTGGGGGAACTTCCCATGACTGTGGACATACTGGTGGTAAGGATGTGCTGATTCATCGTTCACGTCCTCTTGATTTCCAAACTCGCGTCTCTGCCAGTGAAAAGAAGAAAGTGAACGCTGCAGTGGTGAAGTCGTTCAAGCTCCAGTGACCTGCTGGAGAGTCAGCAGAGTCGCACAGTCAACAGCAGTGGAGGACCAGTTTGGGAAGGCGTTTAATCCCTGAATCCTCCAGTTAAAAAAAACAATACAAGATAGTGTTTGCAGTATGCAGCGAGTGTGTTGGAGCTTTCTTGTCAGGTGCGAGTTATGCCAACTATCAGCACAGCCTCAACATGTTTCTGACCAATCAGATCACTGCTGAAGCTGGCAGAGACATGATAACAGCCGTAAAAGTAAAATCCACTCTGCAGCTCACATGAACACATAAAGACATACAAGAAGTCATCACCTTTGCGTTGTATTGTTGAATTAAATAAGTAAATCTTGGTCTGGATGACAGAAACGAGCGATCTGTGTCCATGTCTTTACTTTGTTTTCTTCTCCCGCAGGAAACTGGAGTGGGGAAGACTGTGAATTCTTTTAGGAAACATGAAGCAGCTGGCGAGGTGGCAAAAAGCCTCGTAGCCAAATGGAAGAAACTGGTTCCTCAGTCTGCAGACAGGTACGTTTGGCATACCTGTGCCTCCACATGCAAACAGTAGTGCTTCATGCTTCAGCTCTCATGTCTCTGTGTACCACACGGTCCTGCAGTGATCATATACAATGCAGATGTTCAGCCAACCTTTAGATGAGGAGCTCCTTCAAATAACACAGTGTTTGCTTGTAATCCATCATCACCAGGTGACTGTATTGTTGCAGGGGCCTTAAACTTAAACTTGGTGGGAAAAAAAACAGGCTTTTTTTTTTAGTAAATAAAACTTGACCACATTCACTCTGAAGCTGAGTTTTATGCTGCTGCTGCTGTTCCTGATGTGAGACAGGATAAGACAGGAAGCGTTCGCATTAAACTAATAATCAATAGCTGATCTCTCTTGACAGTGCCTTTGTTCCTGATCAACTCATCTTTTAGATTCAGAAGAGCGTATTTTGGTGCATCTCATGGCTGTAATAAATGGGGTACGGACGTGAAGCATCACATAGGCCGGGTGGAGCTGTTTTTTTTTTATCTGCTACACAGACTCTGTCTTTGTAGTATGTGGTTGTGTGCACGCTGTGTTTCCTGATGAGATTTAAAGTTGGACAGATGACAGATGATCGGCTTCATGTGCATATGGAGTTGGAGTGATAATGATCCTAAGTGTGGAAGTGTAGACTATATTAACTGGTACTGGTACAGCTACAGGATCACAGATACACATTAATTTCTGTATTTATTTTAATGTGCCTTGTAAAAACAACTAATATAGTTGCTCTGTGTTGCATTGCCTCTGGTACAGTGAGGTATTTATTTTAATAATTTTTTTAACAGATTGGGTTGCAGGGTTGCAAATTATTTGCATTTCACTTAACCAGTAGTTGAAAACGCTCACAATCAATTAATCATTAATAATTTGTAAAATACAAAACACACATTTTATTAATTTTAAATCTAAGTATAAGTTTCCTTATTCAAAAAATGACTCTGCCAGACAAAACAACGTCAAATGAGGAGCATTTACTGCCATTTCTAGGCTCTCGATTAATACATTTTTAATTGGTTAAATTCTTAACATGGATTAATGATTAATCATTAATTGTACTCATTTTTACACAAATGTCTGTCTTTCTTTACCTGCTGAAGGGACACGCAGTCGTGCAAAGAGAGAAAAATAATTACCAGCAGTGTAAAAATAGAGATGAGCAGCACGATGCCCTTTGGGAAATGGCAACAACAAAGTTGTTCCTGAACGTTTCACAACACAAACACCAGTAAAAGTAGTAACTTACTGCCTGTGTGTGCGCTCCCACATTGATGTGACATCATTTGTGTTTACGTCTGTGAATGAAGAAGTCGGAAATACAGGAAAGATCCATCTAGCCTGAGTTTCCGACTTGGAATTCTGACTTTAATGACAGTTCCATTGCACTCACATGTAGAAGTTCAAAGTACAGTGGATTGCAGCATTAAGTGCAGTTTGCTAAATGTGAAATAAAAGGTTTGACTTGACATGCACCAATTTTGCAGCAATAAATTACTCTTAAATGACTTGGGGACAGTCAAAATGGGGAAAAAATGGTGGACCAAATTTAAAAAAATAGATTTTGAATACCTGGGCTACTTTATGAAATTGTTTCATAGACCGTAATTTGTTCTATTTGAAAACTTCTGACAGGCCTGAAGAGATCAATATATCTAGTAATTCACAAGTAAATAAGGTATAGCAAAGTTAGAGCTGCATGATATGAAGAAAACCTGCATAAAACTCACTGTTAGTTTTTAATTAGAAATTGCTTATAATAATTGATTTAGACAACAGAATTTTAAAAAAATAATAACATAATAACATCACATACAAACCTACTGAAATACAACAAACAATACAATTGATTTCTCTCACAAAGTATTACTAATCTATAAAAGTTGTGTTGAAGTACTGTGTTTGAGTTTCAATGTGCCCCGGTGTTTTTCATCACTGTTGTCTCTTGACCACAGACCAACCAACAGCCACGTCAAAGAGGCGCCGCGGTCACACACACACTCTCGAGGCCCAGAAGCAGGTGGTGGTGGTGGAGGCCACAGACGCAACCGGGAGCCTTCCCCTGAGGAAGAGCCCTCCTACATGGAAGAGGTGGAGGAGGAAGAGGAGGAGGAGGAGGAAGAGACAGGCTATCACACAAACTACTCGCCTTCACCTCCTCAACACGAGCAGTACAGCCCTCCACAGCGAGGAGGCTACCAGTCGGACGAGTACGAGAGCCCCGAGCCTGAGCCTGAGCCCGAGCCTAGTCCCCCTCCTCCTCCTCCTCGCAAAGACGTCCGCCACGCCAAGCCAAACAAAGAGCCCAGCAAAAACCATCATCACAGTTCCCACGGCGACAGAAACAGGGACAGAGACGGGGAACGGCGGCAACGCCATGCACAGATGAGTAGTGATCGAGGAGGAGGAGGAGGAGGAGGGGGAGGTGGAGGAGGTGGTGGTGAAGGAAAGAAACGCAGTGCGGACAGAGACAGACAGCAGAGTCCAGTACAGAAGTCTGCAAAGCACAGCAGGAAGTCCACCACACATGAGAGCAAGAGGGAAGAGAAGAAGAAAGGAGGAGATGAGGGTGAGTGTGCTCACATGGACGCAGAGTTATAACTAAAGGATAAACCTGAAATATATTTACTGAAATAAATAATAACTGTTTTAGTTTGCCCGTTTCATGTTAATTAGAGTTAAAATTAATGCCGAATGAGTGTCTGTTTATGAGTTGTAAGAAATCATCAATAATCTTTCAGAAGGAGTAGATGTTTATAACGGGTAAATTGAGCAAAATGTAAATGGAGTCTGGCAGGCTGTGAGACAGGCAGTCACTGAACTCAAACTCCAGAGTGTGTTTTTTCAGAGCAGCGGACTTCTCTTTTCAAGATAACAGGCTTAACTTCATAAACAGCTGATCAATTTACCGTGGAGGACTCTTCCTCGCTTGTCAGTGCCATATTAAAATATTGTGCTCGTCTTGCACTCCTGCAGTGTTCGTGCAGCGTGCCTGAGCTTCCGTGAATCTGGGAAGCTTGAGTCTTGAGCTTCAACCATAGATCATATACTAAATAGGACTTCAACCTATTTAATGTACAGTCTGTAGCTCCAACCTGCTTTTTGGACTGCTGTACTCGTTTTTGGATGCACAATTGTTACAAATTGCTCCTTTAACACCTGATAGTACAATTTCCTGCAAAACAGTTCAATCACGACCAGTAAAGCTGCTCTTCACTATAAAACTCAGTTCATATTACACTGTTACATACAAAAATATTAGTTTCTCAATGTGTTCTGTACGTTCAGCAGTAAATGATAGATACACGCACAGAACCATTTACTGCATAATGCTGTTAGAAACAGAGTACACTGATAATTCACCTGATCACCACCGTCAATAATCAATACACGCTGTTCATCATCTGTGTATTTAAGTCCTTTCAGTCTTTACCAAAGTAACTACCCAGTCTGCTGCTTCCTGTTTGGTGCTGGAGACAGCACGCCTGCAAGATGACTGATTGCTGAATGTTTTTTGCCGTGGTGGTGAAAACATTGCCACGGTGTAGCTCAAATATTTAATAATGTAAAATTAAAAAGTGGGGATGAAAAAAAGCACACATTTTCTCCCCCAAGCCTAATAGTCGTAGTGCTCCTCTGTTTGCTCCACTGCTCAGGCGTCCATGTGTGTTTGCACAGTTTGTGTCTGATGGCAGAGTTTTACTGTCAAAGGTTTAAAGCAAGAGCCATTTCCTGCCTCTTCCTGTTCCCGACTAAACTGATGCTCACTCAAGTTACAGGCAGTCCAAGAGATGGAGTCACACATCATTGTGTTTTCTTAAAGATAATGATGAATAAAACTGGACTTATTGAGCATTTAAAAGGATTTATCACTAAATAGTGAATTCAGCAGAGATCAGTTAATTACAACAAAGTTGTGATCGTTTCGTTTACGTATGAACAATTGTATTTCATCAAGTTCTAATTATTATAGAAGCTCAAATCATCGTGTGTTTATTAAATGAGTAGTTGTCTTGCAGCTCTGTGCACCAGAAAAGATGTTTCTGTTTTATCAGTGCACAAAACAAGGCCACAACAGAGAGCAACATCCTGTAGCGGCTGATTGAGACACTGCAGATAACGGGGTGTTCGTAACTCTGCTGACGGGAAACAACAAACCTGAATTTATTAGCAAATTTCAAACAGTTCCTTAAACAACAGCGAGTGATCTCTTTGTCCTTAGAAAGGTGAACACAAAAACTCAAGCTTGTTTTATTTCATCTGTTTACCACTTTGTATTGTAGCAATGCTGCTGTGTTAAAATTCTCTCAAAAATCATTCAAACTCTTGCTGAAGTAAAAATACAAAAACATTATCATCATATAAATGCAGCGGAGTGAAATTTATAATTATTGCCTCTGAAGAAGCAGAAAGTAGCATTGAATAATAAAACTCAGGCAAATTACCATGTACAGTACTTGAGTAAATACACTAGAATATGCTTGAACTTGAATTTCGTCTCTGAAATCAGTGCATGTGTGCATTAGTTTAGTAGCTCACTAACTTTCTCTGGCATGTTCCCCTTTCAGAAGCCGAAAAACTTTTGTTCCCTCCTACGCCACAATTTTTATGAATCACCAACAACAATTGGAACTAGAACTGGAAAAAAGGATTCAAAAGTTGAATTTTAATGAAATAAAGGTTAGCAGGATAGAATCAGCAAACTCTTGTTTGTTTATCTTCCCCTCCCAGTTTGGGAACCACTGCATTAGTTGAAGTAAAGCTGAAACAATTAGAGTAGTCAATTAATCGATAAGTCAATTGACAGGAATTTAAATTAAAAAAATATATATTTTAAGAATTTGAACAACTTTTCACACAAAAATCTTTTGCTAGTTCCTGTTTCTTAGATGTGAAGACAGTTCCTACACAGTCTGAAAAAATATGGACACGTTGGGGGAAAAAAAAGGAAATAAAGTATGGAAACATATTTGTGTTTCCAGTCTATTGTCCCTGTTCTGTTCTCTAAAATATAAAGTTCAGAATTTCTAAAAAATAAACTGATCATAACAGCCCAGTGTTTTTTTTTATGGTGTTGGAGCAGCAGAAGATTTACAGTAATTTACTATGTTTACAATCAGGTAGACAAACTAAAAAAAATTAAATTAATATATGCAATAATTAAGATCAGTGTATATGATGGAATAGTGATGTTTGAATGTGCTGTGTGGCTGGAAACCTGATGAAAGTCCTGTTTATGAGCTCTGCACTGATTTAGTTATCAGACAACTGTGTCCATTGTTCCCATGGAGGGAAAGAAGGCTGCACAGATGCTGTGAAAATGAAAATTAATTAACTTTTTTCAGCTCTTTTGGCCCCTATTTATAGAACAGACTCAAGAATATGGGGGAACAATAATATTACATTTATTCACAATTAGCATTGATTAGTTTATGTCCTCTTTGGGTTGAACGTTCTGCGTAGGACATAATGGCCACAGTGGGTAAATGCAAATTTTCTGCAGACTGGTTGGTGAAAGATTCCAAATGGGGAAGAAATTAAGATGTCAAATATGATATGAAAAATCTACTAAGAAGTCTATAAATTTGAGCCTGGAGAGTAAGGAATTTTTAAATGGAAAATGTGTGTTTTTCTTTGTCACATATGAATATTTTGGGATTTTTTTTTTTAGGATTTGTCAGACAAACACACAATTTGAAGACGTCACATTGAGCTCTGGGAACGTGTGCTGAACATTTTGTAAACAAAACAATAAATCTGGAAAATATCTGGCAGATCAGTCGTTAGTTTGAAGCTGCCGGCAAGCTCGGCTCTTTTTCAGCTTCTGGTGGTTGTAATTCACTCAGGATAAAGGTGTCAAATGAATATAATGTAAAATTCCCATGATCCACTGCATCCTCTTAACTTTCCCATCTGCCTCTGTGTTTCTAGGGCGACCGCGGGCGCCGAAGGACTCTCCACCCAAAGAGGAGGAAGAGGACTTCGAGACCCCCACCATGTCCTTTGAGTCTTTTCTCACGTATGACGCCCCAACGTCTGTCAAGAAGAAGAAGAAGCCATCGTCGTCGTCATCCTCGTCACACAGTCGACCGTCTCACTCTTCATCCTCTGTGTCGTCCTCCCATCACACGCGCACCCCTCCACCTGCACCCTCCTCCTCCTCCTCTTCCTCCAAAGCGAGCAAAGCCAACGGCACTCAGAGCAGCAAGAGGCCGCATTCGGGCTCCAGTTCAAGTGCAGGGACATCGGAAAAACGCAAGAGGGTAAGAACAGCAGCAGAGTGAGAGTTATCCAGACTTAACCAGATAAATTTACAGATTATCCTTTATGATATCTCTGTTGTGAATATGAAGTGGTATTTATCAAAGACAAAATTTAATTTGGGGGCCTCTGAAAGCTGCTAATTTCCCTCCAAAGCCATCACAGAAATCCCTTTTCACACTGCTCTTTAATGCTCAAGATGTTTTCATTATTAGCATGAAAGGAGAGGTTGTACAACCTAGAAATCAACTTATTTGGTATTTAACTGAGGGCTGATTTCAGGATTTTATAAAACTCAGATACTGCTATTGATAAATCTGTAGGGCTGCACTTATCGAAAATCATGCTGTACTCCTGCAAAGACTGAAAATTGTGTTGTGTGCTTTTGTGGATAAATTAGAGATAAGTTTTAAGTAATTCCCTTGCAGAATTTTAAAGCAAAGATCCACATGTCCTTTTGAGTGTTAAAGGTAAACTGCTTATAATTGCTGTTTTTGCTATGACAAAAGCAAATGACTGTGAAAGGTTCATAGTGACGAGCCTACAAAGAATGATCACCTAAATCTGCAGCTCCCCTCTGCTTTATGGCGCTTTATAGTGAGTTTCAGCTCATTGTTTAGCTGTCTGGCTGTAACCTTTCTGTTTTGGTTCACTCTCGCTCCTCTTAAAGCATAGTTTTGAGCCAAAACAGGCAGCTTTTTACAGTGAAAAACCTCTAACAACCCACTGAACACTACTTACCCAGCACCAAACAGCAGACGAACACAGTTGAGGACTCGCTGGTGAACATAGTGGAGCATTTAGCAGCTAAACTGCCAGATATGTCCCACAGGAGTTGTTAGAGACCAGAAACAGACCTAAAATAGAGTGAAAATGGGACTCAGCAGCTCATTCTTGTGAAATAAACCCTGACAGGGTGATGCAGGTCATCCTGAAGTTTTTTTGTTTTTTTGTTTTTCCAGAAAAGTGACCTGCTCACTGTACATTATCCCGCTTATTACACAGATCATTATTATTATTATTATTGTTATATCCTTGATTTAAAAATTATTTTATTGCTCTTCTATGATCAGAACTGTGGCCATAGCAACAGTCTGTTCTTCATAGCAACCATTTGTTACCCATAGCAACGGTCTGCTATAAAGAAGTAACAAACCTTAGAATATTGTAATTGACCAATCAGAATCAAGAATTTAACAAAGCCATGAAATAACTCCTAATAAATGATAATGTTCATCTGTAACTGCTGGATGTGTAAAGAAGCAACAGGACCTTATCTCAGTTTAGCGTGACAGGGTATTACAGCACCATGTTAGGATGACACAGAGTCTGTCCTAAATTCAAAATAACCGTCATAAAACATGGCAGCACCACTGTTGTTCGGTCTGTATGGAAACGACAATGAAGATAAGAAACAACATGAACACCGAGATGTTCTTACTGAACTAGGGCTGCAACTGACAATTTTGTAGTTGATTATTTTCTCGATTAATTGATTAATAGTTGTTTGTTTTAAAATGTCAGAAAATGGTGTTGTTATATGTTAAAGTTTTTATAATTTCCTTGCTTTCAGCTTGTACCTCGGAGTCTTCATCGGCAGATTGAGTTCATTCAGGCCTTCGCTTTAGGTTTTTCCTGATATAGAAAATTAAAACGCAGCAAGTCGAAGCCCTGACAATTTTGTTAGAAGTATTTTAAGACTTTATTGACCCTTGAGCTCGTCGGTGAGTCTCTCCAGAAACCAAAAGCTGTGATTTTATTTTGTAGAATTGTGTTTGTTTCCTAGCAACAGCAGTTTATTTTTTTCAGATACTTCAGAGAAGAGCAGAAACCTGCAGGTCTCTCTACCGTTTACAACAACCTCATTTAATAATTTGTCAGTGTAAATGGAGAACTTGTACCCCTGGCTCTATACAAAGGTAAAAAAAAAAAAAAAACAACTTCTAAAATCAGACTAGCTGTTTAGCTTAGCTTCATTCTCTCAGTGTTTAATGCTAAGCTAACTGTCTTCTGGCTGTAGCTTAACAGAGTGGTATCAATCATTTCATGTGTCTGCTGGAAAGAAAACAAGCATATTTCCCAAAATGTTGCACTGTTTCTTTAACCTATTGTGCAGTTTGACTGCTTTTGTCCTCCCACAAACTTTTCATTTATTATTGATTGTTTACAAAAGTCTTAGTTTGAAAAGTTCCTGCTTGTTGGTGTTGACGTTATCGTCGTCTGCAGGTGGTCGAGGCCGTTCCGACTCTTCCTGAAATCCCTCTGCCAGCGATTCAGCCCAATTACAGACCTCTGCCCTCCATCGACGTCACACCACTGTCCCCTCAGAGACGGAAAGGTAACGTCCTCACCTTAAAAGTTACTGTCTCATTTATGAAACGTCACAGTTCCTTCTTCTAAACTCGATAACCATCAAGCAGACGTAAACATAATCCTCATACTGTGAATGTTAGCATTCCAGAGACAAACAGTTTCACTTTTCATTAATATTTCCTCCATATTTTTCTATATTTTGACAGCGCTGTAGTCATGTATGGACTTCTGTGGAGTTCTAACTGACGTGCAGTGTGTTGTGTTTAAGTGTGTATGTATTTTATGAACTGGTCGCTGTTCTCCAATAACTTAATTTCATCTCAGCAAAATATATAACAGGTCTAGTGTTTTTCTGACTTCTCTTTTTTTTTTTGGTGAATACAACCTTTTCTGTGCAGGCACATTTTGATTGGTAGAAATGTCCCCACTCATGATAACATTCAGAGGTTATACAAATTTACATATACCAAGAAGGCAGGTAAACAATTAAAGTAAGTATACAAGTTCTCTAAAAATATTCATAGTTAAGATAATAGATAAATATTAAAAAATACAAAATAATAATAATGACAATGAATAAATACGTTGTAAGGGGTCGTTTTTAGACGTTTTAATGCGGGAATGTTACATATTGTAACTTTAAACATCATGTAAAAGATCACATCTCTGTGGTTTGGAGTTTAGTTTCACTCCTTGGTTCCTGTTTGCACACTGACGTATCAGCCTTATTTTGCGGCTGTGTAAAGTTACTGCTAATGCAAACTTTCTTGCTGCTGCTGCTGCTTCACATTCAAACCTTTTCCACTGGCAAACCCACAGGATGCTTTTATTGTGAACCTACGGGATACTTTTATTGAGAAGAAATGATAGGAAATGCAGTGTGTCTGTCACCAAGTTAGCGTGCTTTTCATCAATTAAAAATTGGGCTAATCAATCAGATATGGACATAATCTGCGCAATTTGGTGAGTGGATCAGTTAAAGGTATTGCACAGAGGGATAATGCAAACAGAGACTAAACCTAAATCTCTATAAATACATGTGAAATAAGCAAACTATGCTTCCTAAAACGATCAGGTGTAGGAGAGAAATCTGACCCTTGAATCTGACTCTTGGGTTACTGAAGTGCATGTAAACACATTCTGTGGTTACCTGTGTAACCTGGTTTCTCTCTCATGTGCGTGTAAATGTGCTGAATGAGCCCACATGTAGAAACTGACTGAAGTTGCATTTTTGATTTCTAGAATCAGAGTCGGGTTTTCGCATATAAAGGATTTGCTCTGGGATATTGGTGCATAACAATGAATGTAGTTCCAAGAAAATATGAGTAAAAATGAAAGTATGGCTGAACAACCAATCCAAATATTATTGAAATCACTTTATGGCCACGTGCAAAATCCAAATTGCAGAGGCTGCAAGTATTTGATAAAGGAAAAATGTGTCAGGACAAAATGACCCCTCAGCCTACAAAACATATTCTCCAGACGTGAGTGAACATGCTTGTTTGGTACAGAGCCCAGCAAAAGTCACTGTGTTTTTATGTAAAATCATTATCATCATGTTTGTTTGTTTTCAGTAAAATTAACTATTGAACTATGAATTCCCACTAAAGTCTGACTCATAATGCAAACTGCAATTTCTGTTAGTAATTGCAATATAATTTTTTTGCATCATCATCATTCAACCCCAGATGAAAGCAGGTAGTACAAATCAAAAAGGCATAAATAGAAAATAGAACATTGACATTAAAACAGGAGAAACAATATGTACAATATGATAACAATATATGTGATTTAAATAAATGAAGGAGATAAGTTCACAGTATTGATTTGCTGCTCCACCCTGGTTTAGGGGTGTTACGGGCCAGAGACATGTTTTGCTTTTAACTACACGTTTGTGCATCATGGCTGGCTTGTGTATCCTGCATCCGTTAAGAGCGATGGTTATGCAAAAGCAAAATTGAGCAATTTTATTGCTTCACAGAAGAGATTGTTAACACACTCAGAGTAACTAGTATTTATAGTAATGAAGCACTATATTTCAGGGAGAACCAAGGCCAAAATAAACAAAATCACTCTAACTCCTTGGTTGACTAAACCCTAACTAAACAAAAGAACAAACAAAAGACATTTGGTAAATCTAACTCCCCAAGCTAAACAAGAACAGGGAAAAAATTTATTTAAAAAAAAAAGGCAGTTCATTCCTGTGACTTTGTGCTGATAAAAATACAATGTCTGTGAAAGGTGTTAGTCCTAAAGCTATCAGCAAACATGAGTAAATATGACTAGCAATAAAAGTAAAGCTAACGCCTCCGGGTCCAGGAGGTGTAGCAGGTCCTGGAGGGAGAGCAGATTGCAGCTGATCACTGTCTCGGTGTATACGCTGCAGTCCGTCCTTGTCCTTAACGGAGAAAACTGAAAGTTTAGGCAGTTGCTTTGGTCACTTCAGTGACAAATATTTTTATCTCCCAACACAGAGCTGTCACTGGACAGCTTGAGGCTTTTGGCTTGCTCAGACTTAAACATACTTTGGGTGTCAAAAACCAAATTGTAGCCTTGTGAATGTTTGTATTCAGGCAAATTGTAAACTAGTTATTTTTTCTTTTCAGCGTCAGCATATCTGTAAATCTTCATCCTGTCCTGCTCTGTGTCACCCTGCCTGACTTTCACTCCCTTCCGTACTTTCAGTTCCTGTCTGCAATGACGAGGAGGACGCCGGCTTCACAGGGAAGAGATTCAACTCTAAGATGGTGGTCTACTCAGGATCGAAGACCTCGTACCTGCCCAGGATGATGACTTTGTACGAGCAGTGCATCCGTGTGCTGCAGAACAACATCGACTGTGAGTGGAGCTGCTGTGTGTTATTTCATTTTCAGATAGATGATGAACTAACAAAATTTCTCCCAGCAGGTGGCTCTAGAGCATCTGTAGTCTTGCCACAAGCTTGTGTACCATAATATAACCACTAAAATGTGTTCATAAGTTTTTTTAATCCTAAATTGAATGCCACTCAGATGAACTTCATGTGAATTGGATTAAAAGAGGGGCAGGGCTCACCACAAAGGATAAAAGATAAACAGAAATGTGCAAATCACCTAGACTGACTAAGAGCCAATATAATACGCTGCTCGTCTGTGGTCACTTCCCACCCATCTGTCATCATGAGGTGGTTAAAACAAATGAACACAGCTGCACAGATGTGACTGTTGGCTGCGTCTGTGCTCTTTCAGCCATTGCCGAGGTGGGCGGAGTGCCGTTTGAGATCCTGGAGCCGGTGTTGGAGCGATGCACGCCAGAGCAGCTGTACCGCATCGAGCAGAGCAACCAGGTAACGTAGAGTGTGTAGAGTACCTGTGTGTTGCACCCTATTTGACATAATAAGGGCACGTAAACTTTATGAGGAAAAAAAGATTTAAAAAACAAGAAGAAAATGAGAAAAACTTGCCTTTTTTAACTCATTAATTATTAATAATGCATTGATTATTGTTGTTTTCAACTGTCAGTTAAGGAAAATGCAAGAACCCTAACTCCAACCTTAAACTGCACCTAAACCTGCTTCTAACCTTCACCTTAAAACCAAGTCTTAAAGAGATAGTTTGGTTATTTGAAGTGAAACCCCTCCCGGGCTTCTCCAGATTTCCTCAAAAGAAAAAAAAAGACTCATTATTTGATTCTGACTGTTCCTGTCACAGCTTGTTCCTCTATAAAAGGTCTGTGCAGAAAACAACACATGTTCTAGTCGTACTTGCCAACCCTCCAGATGTTCCCGTAAGACTCTCGCTTTTCATTGTCCTCTCCAAGATTCCTCCCAGAGTCACAATTCCCCCATATTTCTCCAGATTTATGACAAATTTCTGGCACTGTACAGCGTGTAGAGCCACTACAACTCTAAAAGTCTACTGTTTCCACCCAGACAACAACACAGCTACACCACGTTGTGTTTCGTGACACGGCAGAGAGCTGCTCGTACCAGCTGTGTCCAGTCCTCCTTTAATACATCCATGCTCGAGCCTCATCTTGATCAGTGAGTCAGAGATGGAGAGAAATGCAGAGTAAGAAAGAGAGAAAGAAATACTGAAGCAAATTATAGACGTCCCGGAAAGAAAAAGTCAGCCACAGCCAAAAATGTGTACTTCTTATTTTGCTATTTTTATTCTTTAGAAGTCACCAGAATGTA
Organism: Lutjanus argentimaculatus; assembly: GCA_034769285.1. Classification (NCBI taxonomy): domain Eukaryota; kingdom Metazoa; phylum Chordata; class Actinopteri; order Lutjaniformes; family Lutjanidae; genus Lutjanus; species Lutjanus argentimaculatus. The sequence goes on from JAWZSL010000008.1 coordinate 28,990,350, forward strand.
GGAAACGAAGTTGAGACCTTCTGCTTCAGTTTCAAAATCCTCTATATTTTTTTAGGTCTCAAGGTTGGCAAGTACGATTTTAGTTAGCCAAAAAAAGAAAGTCATTTTAAAAGGGAATAAATAGGCCTTCATCCAGGGGTAAGGTGAGGTGTAAAAACATAATTTGAGCCAGTCAGGTGGATGGTTATAAATAAGCCTTAAATGATAATGATGTGCTAATAGATTATAAAAATACACTTGGATATATCAGCACTTCCTCAGGGTGTCTGAGAAAGCGGGAGCACCACACCTGACCAATTAAACGACTTCTCTCCACCTCAAAGAGCAGCAGAGACACTCCTGTTAGTTTTGAGTTGAGTTTTACTGTTCTCAGTGACAAATTCTCAGCCAAAATAACAATTATAGTCTTACATGACATTAAAATATCCACCATGCTTTGTCTTTCCTGCTCAGTGCAGACGGGTGGTCACATAGATGTAAAAACTCGATGTTTGTACAGTCAGAACAGGAGTACATGGTGTCCTGGTGTTATCTTCACCCTCAGTGCACATGTGCATCATAAAGTAAAGCAGACAAACATCTGATGAGTCTGAGAGGACTGACGGTCTGTGCGTCTTCTTTCAGTGGTTCACGGAGGACTCTGACGAACTCTGGATGCGTCACTGTCAGCGGGACTTCAAGCGAGAGTCTCCTCAGGAGTACGAGTCGTGGAGGGAGATGTATCTGAGGCTGCACGACGAGCGCGAGGAGCGACTGAGGCTGCTCACACAGAACATCTCCTCCGCTCACGCCAACAAACCAAAAGGTAGAAGGAGAAACTTCTGCTGGCTCAAGTTTTGGATCTAAAGTAAACGATCGTGTGACGTTCAGGGTGACAAACGTTCGTGTTGAATGTTGGTTTGTGTATTAAGGTCTGTGAGTGTTGTGTTTGTTCTGACAGGGCGGCAGGTGAAGATGGCGTTCGTGAATTCTGTCGCCAAACCGCCCCGTGACGTCCGCCGCAGACAGGAGAGGTTCGGCACCACGAGTGGTTCGTCCACAGCCTCCTCCACCGCGGCTGCAGCTCCCATCAAGTCAGTAATCTGCTGCCTCACCTGTTGACACCTCATAACCTTCACAACACAGCGGGGCCTTTCAGACTTAAATACTGTAACATACAGGACATGATCATCTGTGTCTTCAAGTTATGCTAGTTGAGATAGAAAATAATAAATGTAAAAAAAAAAAAAAAACTGTGTGCACATCAGAGTTTTCCCAGGATATTTAGAGGAGCACAGTTGTCTCTCAAATCCCTGACATATTCTGCATTTTCTCACAGTTGTTTATAACCAGTGCAAAAAAGTTAAGAAGACTCATAATTTCAGGACAACTGCCTTCACTAGATTCTTGAGTTTTAATCAAACTAATCTGTCCAATCTGGATATTTTTCTTTGGTGTTTATTTATCTGAAATTTGATTTAAAGTTAGGCATCCAACCACTGTTGATTAAATGGCATTAAAATGTTCTAATTTTGGAGAAAAGTATGAGTTTAGTTTGTGTATATACATGTACATTTAACAACAACATATCTATAAAAACAACAAATACTGTATTAAAAGAATAAGCCAAAAAGGATATAAATGATTACTAATCAACACTAACACTGATCAACAGAAACTAAAACAACAAAAATTTGATAATTGATTAATTTTTATGTATTTATAAGGCTAAACATTTGCTGGGTCAGTTTTTTTAAATGCAAGGACTAAATTATTGATCATTGAATTGAAAACATAATTAAGTGTTTTATCTATAAAAAAAAAAGAGAAAAAAAGAAAATAATTTTTGTGGCCTGGATAGAATTTTCAAAATAAAATAAACAATTTTTGCACTTGTTGTTTTAGTTCAGGACTTTCAGACTCATCACAGTCACTGACCTTTTGTCTCTTCCTGTGTCCTTTCAGAATAAGACCAGCTACCACAGACTACTCAAGCGAATCAAGCCGCTCCTCTTCCTCCCAACATAACCCTCCCAGCTCATCTCGCTCCTCAGCACCAGGTGGAGGAGGAGGAGGAGGAGGAGGAGGAGGAGGGGTGGAGCACATGCTGCCCGGGACAAGCCACAGGTCAAAAGTGAGTTTCTGTTCAGGATCATGAAAAGAACCAGAATGATATTTGAGTTCCTTTAAATCTAATCTGATCAAGCGATTTTGTTTTTGTGTTCTTCTTCCTCTGGCAGAAATCGCCCCCATGATGGCCAAAACTATCAAAGCTTTCAAGAACAGATTCTCCCGCCGATAGTGTGAAAGAGACTGAATGTACTTGATGAATTCCAACTGTGTTTTTAATTTAAGTTTAGAAAAATTTTACTGCAGACCCCATCAAACCTGCACACACACACACACAACACACACACACACACCTTCATCTCTACCCACCAAACATATCAAATTAACTTTTCAGTATTGGTGGAACAATGGTTGTTCTTTTTGTTATTTTAAGTGGTGGCATTTCTTTTTGGGGTCTTTAAATAAGTATTTAAATCATGAACGACAGTCTCTCGCACAACACACAAACACACAATCTGTTACTTTTCGTGTTTTGTAGCAGACGTTTTAAAAGGAATAGCTTGACCATTTGGGAAATACGTTTATTTGCTTTCCTACTCATGTCTGTCGCACTATGTGAAGCTCCAGCTACCAGCCGGTTAGCTTAGCATAGCATAAAGACTGGAAACAGGGGGAAACAGCTAGCCTCGCTCTGTCCAAAGGTAACGAAATCCACCTGTGAGCACCTCCCTCTAAAGCTCACTTATTATTAACGTGTCATATTTTGTTTGTTTTAATGTCCAAAAAAAAGGGTTAAAGGGATAGTTTGGATTATTTGTAGTGGGGTTTTCTGAGGCACTAATCCTTAGTCAGATTTGGAGAAGCAGCAGGAATACTGGTGTAGGAAACTTTAGGAAGCCAAAATCAGTATCATTTTAAGTGTACGCTATATTTAGAATATCTTAACTTCTTAAGTTTGCTGTCAGACAACCTTTTCCAACTGGAAACCACAGTTTTTTAAGCCAAATATCACTTTTCCTAAACCAACCAAACTTCACTGGCAAAATAATTAATTTTACCTCGCAGAACACGGGACTCGCTGGTCTTCCACCGTCTCAATTTGTTAGTTTGTTTGTGTTACTGTGTGACTTTGGTGTTTCAAACAGTTATCTTTGATTCACTGAAGTGACACAATAACAAAAACAAACAAACAAACAAACAAACAAAAAAACTAGCAGATTGAGGCGGCGGTAGACCAGCAACTTCCGTGTTCTGCATGGTAAAATTACTGATTTTGCCAATGGAGTTTGTGTTGAGCAAGAAAGAGGAATATTTAGCTTATATACTGATGATTTCCCATTGGAAAAGTCTGTCTGATGGCAAAGTAGAGTGGTGAAAATATGACACTTAAACAAGATGGACCTCTTTTCAAGCAGCTAAAATACGTTTTGCTGCTGCTGCTGTCTGCTTCGCCAAACTGTGGGCACGTCGACCACCTCTACTGTAGGTGATAACTGACTATGGGTAAGTATTTCATACAACCACACTTCAAAAAACCAAAGCTAACCCTTTTAACACTGTGCAAAACAGTCAGTTCTGTGTTTTACAGGTGGGGTTATGTATTGAACTATTCTTGGCCAGGACCAGTTGCCAGGCAACCAGTGGAGACACCAGGAAGTTACAAATCGCAACCAAAAAATAGTTCCAGAAAAACATGGAATTCATTTTCTTTATTACCTACTGAACCAATGAGACTCAACATGTTAATGAGTGAAACGTAGAGGTGTTGAGAAGCTCTTTCCTCTTGTTTCCAGTCTTTGAGCTAACGACCTGCTGGCTGTAGCTTCATGTGTAAAGCGATAGTTCGGATTCTTTGAAGTGTGGTCGTATGAGATAGTCGGTTTATTAGCTACAGTAGGTGGCCGTCAGCACGTCCTCGGTTTGGAGAAAAAGCAGGAGAACCGGTGTAGGAAGTTAAACAATGTGCTTCTGTGGAGAGGGTCAGCAACAAAACAATGTCAATTTCAGGTGTACAGTATATTTAGAATATTTTGACAACTTACTTTGCCGTCAGATAGTCTGTTACCAGCCAGGAAACTGCTATTATAGAAGTCAAATATCTCTCTCTCTGAATCAACCAAACTCCATAGGTGAAATCACTAATTTTACCTCACAGAACAGGAGAGTCGCTGCCTCGATTTGTAAGTTTGTTTGTGTCATGCTGTGACTTCTGTGAATCTGAACAAACCTTTTACACACCAAAGTCACACGATAACACAAACAACTAACAGATCGATGCAGCGGTTTACCAGCAACTCCTGTGTTCTGAGAAGTAAAATTACTGTTTTTGTCAATGGACTTTGGTTGGTTTGTTGAGAGCGATATTTGGCTCATATAACGGTAGTCTCCCACCGGAAAAGGCCGTCAGATGGCAAAGTAAAGCAGTGAAAACATTAGAAATGTAGAGTACACTTGAACTGATATTGTGCTGCTGATCTTCTTACCTTCCCACTCCTCTACTCCTGCTTCTCAAACTGGGGGCATGGCAACAAGTAATAACTGACTCGGTAGTACTCAACAGCCTTTTAAAAGTCTGAGCTATCCCTTAAGCGTACAGATGTGAAAATTGTATTTTTAAAAAAAGCATATTTCCCAACATAATTTTTCCTTCATGGGACAAAAAATGTATTCATTCTTTTAATTTAAGGAACAGTAGTTTATTTTACTTTCCACTTCGATCAAATGAAACACTACATGAGGAAAACCTTTACTCGCTCTTGTTTTATCTTTTAAAGGCTGCATGGTGCACGTCAGCCGAGGTGTTAAAACTCCACCAGAGACATCAACTGGCTGGATAAAGACTCTGCTTTTAAGAAAACAAACACATGCATATTTAATCATGTTTTCGAGGATATCAGTGAACTACACACACACACAGACACTTTGTAGACTTATTTTAACCCTCCTGTGGCTTCAGATCATGTTTTCCTGCTGTTGAATGTGTGTGTGTCCCTGTTTATATCTGCTTCACTGTGACAAACGCTTGAGTGAGGGCTGAAGAGACTGCAGCAAGAGAAGAGCAGCGACAAAAAGGAAAAATAACAATAAGGAAGTAAAGTCAATAGGACGTCTGCAGCTTCAGTCGACAATGATGAGATGTATTTATTTTCCACACTGGGACCTGGCACCCCACATCATGGGCCTGAAAGGAAGTAGATTTAAAATTGTAATTTTATTAGATTTTAATAAATGTTCTATGGTCATTTTTATTAAAATTGACTTTTTGCCCTTAAATCTTTTTTGTGTGGTGGTGATTTTTAGCTGCCCATCTGTCCTGTAGGCCTTCATAACTAGTTATTAGTACGTTGTTTACATTGTTTACATTTTCCTCAAATCATGTAATGTGGCATTTATTGCCAATTAAACCTACATTTTGTGTTGTGCCTTTGTTTTAGATACCTCTTATCATTAACATCCATGATCTTAATCGCTGGTTCCCAACCTTTTTTTTCCGCAGGGATCCATTTTTCTATCATTGAGTAAACCACGACCTCTGACTAAGTCTCATATTTAAATGCAGAGCAGGCCGTTGCTATGGATGCAGGTCTGCTCAGAGACTCTGGAGGAGCAAGAGGATGATTTTTGAATCCATGAAACCATTTTAAAATTAATATTTTGCGTCAAATTAAGCATAAACTAAGCATATAATAAGCAGCATAATGCACAGTGAGCAGGTCGTTATTGTGAAATAAACCTTTCAGGATGGTTCATGTCCCCTCTGCTCTGCCTCAGGATCCTGCATCACCCTGTCGGGGTTTATTTCACAATAATGACCTGCTCACTCTACATTATTAAACAACTACTCACTTTAATAAAATCTGTAGTTTGACTCAAAATATATTAATGTAAAAAGTATTTTATTGCTCCTCCAAAGTCTATGAGAATTGCCTCCTGTTCTTCATAGCAACAGCCTGCTATACAGAAATAACAGACCTTAGAGTGCCATAATTGACAAGAATCAAGTATTTAACAAAGCTGTGTAATATATAAAAAGTAATACTGAACAATAACATTACAGAACAACTGATAATCTGTACATTTACCCCAAATGCTGAATGCAAAACTGCAGGTAGTTTCTGTATAACCAGCAATTTGGATAAAATTTGAGACATTATTTTGTGTGAATGTTGCATCAGAAATTAGTTTTCCTGATATATATATATATGTATGTATGTATGTGTGTATATATATATATATATATATATATACACATATTGTATATATGTGTGTGTGTTATATATTATAGAATTATATATATATATTTTATACAATTTTGAGGCACTTGTACTTTACTTGAGCTGTAATCCACTACATTTTGGAGGTAAGTATTGCACCTTTTACTCCACTACATTTATTTGAGAGTTTTTGTTACAAGTTACTTTGTAGATTTAGATTACTAATACAACATAAAAATTATTTAATATATTATGATTACTATGGATTACAATTATAATCCAGTAATATATTATTTATTATGAAATGTGCCATTCAGAACAGTGAGCACTTTTATTTTTAGCGCTTCAGTATATTTTGAGGTTAATATATTGTAATTTAATTTAAGTAAGGGTTTGAATGCAGGGCTTTTACTTGTAATAGTATTTTTACACCGTTATATTTCTACTTTTTTTACCTTTAATAAAAGATCTGAGTTATTCATCCATCACTGGACCTGCTTCTGAATCATGTCAATAAAAGAACAATAATCTATGATGGAGGGTCACATATAAACATCATTTTAAGGCGTCAATATTGTATTTTTATCCTTTAAGTATTTACTTGATAGTCACTAGTAATTTAACTAACTGGATTTACCTTTAAAACAAATACAAGCTCATTAAATATGATACACTGATCTGAATCACGCAGTTGCTTTACGACAGTTATAAACGGTTTGAGACAGTATTGACGTTTGGTGGTAAGAGACGTCAGCCAATCAGAGAGCACGTCACGTGTTTGGTGTTTTGCTGCTCATGCAGGTGAAGTGGCCACGATGTTGTAGAGGATCATTTCCGGCGAGGCGCTCATTCCCGTCAATAAAATACTTGTCGTGTGCTCTAAAATTATATACACATTATGAACTTTAAATGCTCATTACTATGGAGACTCTAAGTATTCAACATTAATTAAATAAATTTAAAGGACTTTATGATCCAATATAGCCATGAAAATGTGACACAATCTAATATAAGCAATTCAACTTTTTTTTTCACAGTAACAGAGTTTATTACAGGATATTTGTATTTAATTTCAACAGTTTTTTTCTGTTAAAATGTGTTTCCCATGTCTGTTTTCATTTCACATTTCCCCAGCCTTAGTTTGACTTTTTAATGCAACTTTGTCTTTATCTATACCCAGACAGTGTTTTTTTAAAAAAAAAAAAATAAGGGATGAAAACAAAATAAACCCATGTCATGAGAGACAAATAAATATTCTAAATAATCTTAAAATTAAATAATACAAAATTAAATAGGAACCTTTATATAAATGAATAAAGACATACATTAGAAAATATGAATTAGTTTGACTTCAGGCGGTTTCATGTATGTTTCTGCAGTCTTCTAAAAACCTGTTGATTTTGATTTAACGGATGGAAGGTAACAAAAATTAACTGATAAAGATTAAAGTGATGAAAATGGACGTGAAATGAAAAATCGAGTGATTTGATTAATTTAAAAATGATTTGATTTAAGCAGATGTGAAGTTCTTTGCCTTACATCCATCATTCACAACAAAGAATTGGCATTTATCGATTAAGAAATGAGTTGTATTCAAACTTAAAAATGCTATTTCGACAGTTTGTTTTTATTTTGAAAATCTCGAACCGGACGTATATATATCTGACGTCAGTTCGCTTGACAGAGAAGAAGTGTGTTCGCTCCAGGCCGCGAACTGAAACTTCACTGAGCTCGTTTCACTTCGACTGAACACGCTGGACGAACGTCTGTTTTTTGTCCGTGCTGTCTGTACCGGAGAGCAGCGTTCTGAGCTCCACGATGTCCGGACACGGTCACGGACACGGTCACGGACACGGCTGCAGCTGTGAGGGGGAGCACGAGCCCGCGGAGAGGGGCCTGGAGTACGGACTGTACCGGCGGATCGACCTGGAGAAGGTGCAGTGTCTGAACGAGAGCAGAGACGGAGACGGGAAGCTGGTGTTCAAACCGTGGGACCAGCGGAACGAGAGGGACAAGGTAACGGACTGTCCCCCGGTCAGTTGTCCCGTCTGTGTCCCTGCGGTGGTGGTGTTGCACCCCGTGAACCGACAGACAGAAGTTAGACGGCTGTTCCTGCGTGTGGGTGTGTGCTCTCTGTCTGTGGTGCTGCGTAGTCATTAAAACAAACAAAACTTTATTAACATCGCTCACACTGACAAAATTACATGGAGCTGCTGGGAGTAAAAAAAAAGATCTTTAGTCTTATAAGGGAAAAAGATCCTTTAAGTCATTATAATGGAAAAAAGATCCTTTAAGTCATTATAATGGGAAAAAAGATCCTTTAAGTCATTATAATGGGAAAATTAATCAGAAATAATGACAAAATAATGTCAAACTTTCTCCAAATAAAGACTCATTTATTTCAAAATAATAAGTAAGTATTGGTGCTGGGCAGTATGGACAAAATCAAATATCACAAAATGTTTGACCACGTATCACTATTGATATGTAGGAATGACTATTGGTGCTTTGTGAAAATGATGACAATGAGATTTTTGATTAATGATTATCAGTAACGTGGGTACAGTGGCAGAGTGATAATATCGGCCGATCGATCGATATCTGTCTGGCTCCAACTAAGCTACTAATCCATTGTTTTAAGATGCTAAAATGCCAAGTCATTATTTAAAGATGCCAAGTCATTATTTAAAGATACCAAGTCATTATTTCGAAATGCTAAGTCATTATCTTGAGATAGTAAGTCACTATTTTGAGATGCTAAGTCATATTTAGATAGTAAGTCATTATTTTAAGATTCTACGTCATTTTGAGATAGTAAGTCATTATTTTAAGATTCTACGTCATTTTGAGATGTCGGTCATTATTTTAATATGTCAAGTCATTATTTTAAGATTCTACGTCATTTTGAGATAGTAGGTCATTATTTTAATTGCAAGTCTTATTTTAGTTTCCCTCGTCATTTTGAGATAGTAAGTCATTATTTTAAGATTCTACGTCATTTTGAGATAGTAAGTCATTATTTTAAGATTCTACGTCATTTTGAGATAGTAAGTCATTATTTTAAGATTCTACGTCATTTTGAGATAGTAAGTCATTATTTTAAGATTCCTCGTCATTTTGAGATAGTAAGTCACTATTTTAAGATTCCTCGTCATTTTGAGATAGTAAGTCATTATTTTAAGATTCTACGTCATTTTGAGATAGTAAGTCATTATTTTAGATTCTACGTCATTTGAGATAGTAAGTCATTATTTTAAGATTCTACGTCATTTTGAGATAGTAAGTCATTATTTTAATATGTCAAGTCATTATTTTAAGATTCTACGTCATTTTGAGATAGTAAGTCATTATTTTTCGGCTGCTTAGAATAAAATCTTCAGCCTGTCGAACCTCAGTTCGGGAGTAATGGAAGAGGCAACTAGTAACTAAAGTTATTAAATAACATGGTGGATTATAAAATGCAATATTTGGCTTCAAACATAGTGGAGTACAGGTACGTAGTTACATTCAACCACTGATTTGGACAATATGGTTGACATCCAGTGGTAGAGAGGAGCTGACTAGTACATTTACTAAAATCTGATGACGTCTGAGTGCAGTTTGTTTTATTGCTGCTGTGACTCTGTGATAAAAACTCAGACAGGATTCACAGTCATGTGTCATTTTTCTTTTAGTACGTCGAGAGCGACGCAGATGAAGAGCTGCTGTTCAACATCCCGTAAGTCTTCAAACCATCATCATCATTATGAAACGTGTTGGTCTGTAAGTTACTGACTAGGATCTTCGTCTCTGATAATAATAATAATAAGATGAACTCTGTAAAGTTTTATCTTTCGATTCAAGTTCTTCTTTCACTTTCTCGCTTTGTATCATAATTCACATTCAATCTCTTGTGACAGCTTCTATTTTCTTCTCATCTTTCACAGCGTTTTTTTTTTTTTCTCATTCTGATTTCACTTGTTTTTTTTCCAAAGATGGCAGTGAAGAAACTCTGTGTGTGTGTGTGTGTGTGTGTGTGTGTGTCGTTCTTTTCAGTTTTACGGGCAGCGTGAAGCTGAAAGGCATCATCATCTCTGGAGAAGACGATGACTCTCATCCAGCTGAGATACGACTGTGAGTGTCTGTCACTGCTTCTGTGATTGGTGGAGAGGAGCGGTAACAAAGAGTAAACCCACACAGATCGACCCGCCACACCTTAATCTGTATCAGCTTATATGTTGTCTAACTGTTTTATTTATTAATGCAGATTTATTTTCATAGGCAGCATTTTATGTACATTTGATCTTTTTTCATAAATCAAGTTGTTCTATTGGTGTTTTTTTTATTTATAGTTATTTACAATTATTAAAAAAATCCCTGTGAAAATTCAGTCACAGAATATTGGCTCATATATCAATATTGGAAATTCTTTACTCCCTAATACGGGAATTATCTGCTTCCTAATGTTGGTATCAGCCTCAGAAATCCAGTGTCAGTTAAATATAAGTTTCTCTTTATTTTGAGATAAATTAGTCATTTATTTTTAGGAAGTTTTTCGTTATTTTGAGAAACTTTTTCATGGTAATGACTCAGAATTTTTTTAAAATCAAAATAAAATAAATAGAACGAGTCATTATTTTGAGAAACTTTTTTATTATAATTATTTGAACTGGGAACCAAACATTTTAGGACACCTGAAAATCTTTGTTTATAAATTAATTTTCTACATTATACACAAAGGCATGTTGGCTTTAAGTCCCATTAAAGAACACCCATAAAAAAGCATGAAATCTAAATCTTTAATGAATGATCTGCGGTTTAAGTGCTTCTTTTCCTTCCCTCAGTTCTTACACTTGTATATTTCCAGGTTTAAGAACATCCCTCAGATGTCCTTCGACGACACCGGCAGAGAACCTGATCAGGCCTTCAGACTCAACAGAGACCCCGGCGCTGAGCTGGAGTACCCAACAAAGTGAGAGCATGAACGTTTTTTAATCGTCTCAGCAACTTTCTGCCTTCGAGTACAAATTGTCCTATCAGGTTCCTAAAATCAACACTTTTCCATCTGCCGTATGAGTTTGAGGCAGCTGATTCCACTAGGCAGTTTCATTCACATATACGTCAGATTTTTGTGTTTTGCTGCATTCTTGTTCTGTAGTTTCCTGCTGCTTTTAGCTTTTGTCATTTTAACAAGAAATTAACCCAGGTCTTATTACAAACTTTTGACTAAAATTACATTTAGTTTTATTAATTTATTTTAATTTATCCATATGTCTGTATTTCTCTTCCTCTCAAACTTTGACATTTCTGCACAGTTTATGAAACATACAACAAGCACATGTTAGTTTACTTCCCGTGTAGATCAGTACTATCACAAAGAGATCGAATTGCTTCCCAACCCGTCTCTCTGTAACATTTTCATCATATTTTAAATTCCTTGATGAAACTGTCAATACATTTAGGTTTTTTTAATAATTGTAAATGACTTTTTATTTAGTTATTGTCTCGTTTTTAACTGTACAAAAATGTTTTTGATGAAAACAATAATGAAAAGTATTAGTCGATGAAATTGTTGGTACGTCTTCCCCACATTGTGGCTGTTGGCCCCCTGTCACCTCACTGATGACCAAGCTTACATGAAGTGGTTGTTGAACTGAGGCAAAGCACTGGATCACCGACAAACTAATTCATAAATACACCTTGAAGCACACAAATGATTTTTTTTAAAGTGACAAATCTGCCTGACTCTTAACTCAGTTTCAAAGGCTTTTAGATTTGTTCTTGACTGATATCCAGTCTGAAGGCTGAACAGCCACACGAGAGATGGAGATAAAGTAAATGTAGCTCGTATGGAAGATTCATCGTGAGCGAATCCTGGACGCTCAGTGACATGATGCAGTAAAATTAAATCTTTGTCATCTGGTCAAAGAAGCCTTCAAAATGCAAGTGGAACGACTCTGTTTCCCTTTCTGTTTGTCTCAGTATGTCATACTTGTCTGTACTTGATATGCATGTGTATGTGTTTGTATTAAATTAAGGCACGCGCACACACACACAACATGCCATGGCTGAGGATGAACATGTCTCATTCCTCCCATGTGTCGCTGCTCCATCCTGCTTTCTCAGGACACAGACAGTTTTGTATTTCTTCTTTGGAGTTTGAATGTCATTTTCTAGGCTCTTGTCTCAAACTGAAGTGTCTCATGTGGTGTCTTGGTTTCCAGGATCGCTCGTTTTTCCAACGTTCAGCACCTCTCCATCCACATCTCAAAGAACTTTGGATCAGAGAGCACCAGAGTCTACTACATCGGTCTGAGGGGAGAATACTCAGAGGTCAGTCTGAGTCACAGCCTTTAAAAAGAAACTGTCCACTGAATCCTGTCTCAGTTTGTCACTCTCTACAAATACATTAATAATGACCGTAAAATTGAATTACACATCTCTGAAATGCTTTAAACAAAAACTGAACATTATAACTTTTATAATGGTGGAATTTATTTCAGCACTGTTACATAAAAGATGCATTATTTTAAGTGGGCAGTGTTTATGGCAAGAATATTAGTTTAAAATGATTTTTAATTAACTAATCTTATCAACAGAATCTGAGGAAATAACAGTTCTGATGTTTTGTCACAGACATCTGTGTATTGTGTTGCAGAGATTTCTATTGAAGTTAGCATGCTAACACACTTTTTCCTCCATCAGCTGAAGTAGGACAGCCTGATTTTCTATTTTTTAGTACATCAGTAAATTTCGTTTGTTACTCCCTGTCTCTGCAGATGTGTCATTGTGACTGTCACCATTTCAGTATGTATCTGTTCTCTACAGTACAGACTCTATCTACCACTCTACCACTGTGTGCCTTAAGATGCAACAATTCAATCTCACTGTAGTTTCAGCTGGGAGATGTGTTATTTAGTCAAAATAAATTAACAAAAAACTTCAGAAAATGTCAAGAAAAGAAATGCATAGGGCTGCAACTAACAATTATTTTCATAGTTGACTAATGGGTTGATTATTTTATCAATTAATCAATTAATAGTTAAAAAATGCCAGAAAATGATGAAAAATGTCAGTCAGTGTTTCCCAGTCAAAAAGTCCAAGATGACGACTGCAAAAGTCTTGTTTTACTCACAACCGGAATAGATTTAGTTTACTGTCAGCTGCAGCTTTTAGGTAAAATGTGTCATCAAATTGTATTAATCCTGGGGAAAAAAAGCTCATCTCTTGATTCTGAGAGGGCAGAAGAGGTAAAAACACAGACACCGCTCCACCGTCTTTAGATTTTTGTTTGTAAATTCTTGACATCTCTCTCAATTTTTCTGTGTATGATTTTTTTTTTGTGTGGGCACATAACCCTGCAGTCTCACGTCCTCACATGGCCATTGGTGGGGCGTTTACTCATGCTAATTAGGAACAACTGGCACTTACTTTCTTGTGAACAAATTTAGGAAAAAAACTTGTGAAGATGTTGGTGAATGAGGCCCAGTGTTTCTAGGAACAGAAACTGATAAACACACAAAATAAAAATAGAAAATCATGGGGTATAACCACCAAACTAGTGGTGGCAGAAAAAGTAAAAGTATTCTTCTCAAAATCTACTCATTAGTATAAGTATTAGTTACTTTTTAACCATTAATATTTAATGCAGTATCAATAGCAGCATTCAACCTAAAGGGGTTTCTGTTTCTCCAGATCTTCAGTCTAAATGCCTTCTCTCACTCTTCTGCTTTGTTCTGGTCAGTGTTCACGGTGGATTTGGGGGGTTTTATTTGTCCATATGTCATGATTTTCACTGGCCTGTTTGTGATCAGATACCCTTTTTGGCTACAAAAATGCAGATGAAAAGTTTGGATAATTAAAAGAAACTTAAGTAGGTACTTAGTGTAATGAATACTAAAGAACAAGTAGCAGTACAGATTGGAAAAAGTAGCAAGCACCCCAAAAAAGGACTTAATTACAGTAATTTGAGTACTTGGAATTCGTTACGTCCACCCCAGCTTTCTTTTAATTTAATAGGTTTAACCTGAAACCTGTCTCTCTCTCCGTGTGTGTTTCCAGGCTCACAGACATGAAGTGACAATCTGTAACTACGAGGCAGCAGCAAACCCTGCGGATCACAAAGTGGAGAGCATCATCCCACAAACCAACTTCATTTCCTGAAAGCTTCAGCGAGTCGGGAGGAAGAGGAGGAAGAGATAGAGGAGGAGGAGTAGGATGAGCAGGAGGGGGTTTCAGTGGCGTCTGCTTGACAGGTGTCATAAAGTCAAAAGATGAGTCCAACGCTGCGAAACCGGCAGGTTGGTTGAGCTCGACCGGGACTGAGCAGCACGATAATCTCAAGAGCGGAGAGTTTCTGATGTGTTTGGAAGTGCTAAGCTGCTGCTCTGTTTTCTGTGGCAATAAAGAGTGAAGGCTTAATGTGAGCAAAAAGCTTAATAATAATAATAATAATAGTAACGATAATAATAATAAACGCATGAAACATTTGACACTCAGATGAAGTCTGTTATCAGTTTAACCTGTATACTCTGATTCATGTCTCATGATATCCACCACTTCAATAATCTGACAGCTGAAATAAAACACTGACGACTAGAGGTAAAACAAGTGATGGTACTTTTTGATTAATTAAAGACTTTATTTGCATGTTTACATCATTGACTCATAATTACTTTGATGCAATGCTTTTTAGGAATAAAAGTTGTAAAGGAACTTAAAGGGACACCGCTCAGATCAAAAATACATATTTTTCCTCTTACCTGTAGTGCTGTTTATCCATCTATATTCATTTGGTGTGGGTTAGAGTTTTGGAGATATCAGCTGTACCTTCTCTCCGGTAGAACTGAGCTAGATTAAATTTGTTTGTGGTGTTAAAAGCACCTGTCGTCATCACCGACGTCGGCTGCCTCTCCCCATATTTGACATTTATTTGTCTCTCTGATGTCGATGTGTTTATAGCAGGCAGCCTGACTTCAGTGGCTGTTCATTGAGAGAGATACATGAACAGATTCACATTGTTGTCATAATAATATTAAGGCTCGACTACCAGCATACCAAAGTGAAGCAACAACTGAAAAGTGCCGCATTTTTCTGAGTTTTTTTCCAGTTGACCCTTTTTAAAGCCATCAGACCAGATGTCAGTTAAACATCTGGTCTCCTCCTGTCCCCATGTGGTCCTCCGACTCATTTTGTTTTGTTGATATCCTGTTGTAATTTCCTGTAATTGTTTAGTCCTTAAGTCCAAATCATCCAAAAAATGTTTTCACACTAGAAACAAACCGAACCATGGTTCAGTTCAGCTGTAACTTAGACAGACACATTAAACTGAGGGCTGGTCCACTCTAAATCACAAATCTGAGAATTTGAAACCATTATTTATGAGGGAAGGATTTTATTCTACCATTATTTCTGTGTCCTAATTCACTGTAGCCTGTGGAGTTTCAATAACGGCTCCCTCTCCTGGTCGTTACACATATACCATAAATTTTACTTCACCAGTATTTTCAGGGCTCCCTTGATAGTTAAAATAAAAACGAATGGCACAAGGCCTTTAATAATACCACATTAACCTTAGTAATAAAAAGAAAAATATTACCACACCACCAGCTAAAGCAGCCATGGATGTAGGAGGGAGAGCTCCCAGTACACATGGCTGGCCTGGGACTGATGCAGCCTCAGAGGCCAGTTTGATGACAGGGAAGAGGCGGCAGTGTTGGCACCCCAGGCAGCGAACTGAGCTAACAGCAGTTAGCGGTTAGCTTACTTACTTTCACAACAAGTAAAGCTATCTTTCCCTGTCTGTCTTGGAGGCTGTGTTCGGCCCTGTGACGGGTCGTGTTCACTGCTGAGCTTGGTTCAGTCATGCTTAGCTACTTTAGCAGCAAGTAAGCTAAAAGCTATCTGTTCTTCAGGAAACTGTAATTAAATAACCGAGAGCTGAAGCTGAGCAGCTGGAGGATATCAGAGGGGAAACCATAAAATATTTTCTCCATAAAATATGATCCAATTTCACCCAAATCATTAAATTAAGTTAGAAAGCTGGGCTTTTATACAGTGAGGACACCAGAAACACTATTCCCCTAACATGCTCTGCTGCATCATAAGTGAGGAAGTGTTTAATTCAACACTTTAGTACCTTAACACCCCAGAGTGCAGGAGGAGTCATCATCAGTTTTTAAGCACTTTCCAGAAAAAGACAACTACCTTTAAAAATACCAGAGAAAACCTACAAAATGACTTTTATGTCATTTCTGAGCCAGATACTAGCCTGTGAGTGACATATAGATCAATATATATGTGATAAAAAGGCAGACGTCTGCAGACAATATCTCCAAAACTCCCACCAAAACAATCTAGATGTATAAATAGCAATAAAGGTAATAGGGACAATATGCAATTTTTGATTTCGGAGTGATCTGTCTCTTTAATTTGCTCTCAAACATATGCATAGAAAAGAAACAAGTCAGAAAATACACATTTTGAACCACTCTGGAAACATGAGCATATTTAAATGCCTAAAAATCCACACAATGCTTGTCTACAGATCTAGATTACTTGCCTTCTGTAAAGCCAACACATTGTCTACTGGACATTTTCTGCCACCTAGTGGTTTGTTGTGTGACTGATGTCTTGTTTGAGCAGGTCTCTACAGTCCAAAATGCTCCATTTGTCTTTTCTCAGTTTATCTCTGTGATGAAGTGAATTTCCAGCAGCTGACGGAGCACTGACACAGTTGATGAAGTTCATTTTCAGTCATCTGAGGTAACGTGAGAAGAATTGATCGGAGGCCTGCATGAAGGTGTTGAGGACTCAGGCTTGGACCAGATCCAAGTCTTCCTGCAGCAGAGGTCTCTTTTTTATTCACAGCAGCAGCAGCCGCAGCAGCTGCAGACACACAAACAGGCTGAGCTCCTCTACAGTAACACTGTAATACAAACATGTCACATCCATGATGTTATTTGACAGAAAGCTTACTGCTATAATCTACCTAAAAAGCAGTCTTGTTACCTTCAACACCTTCCATTTATTTCCAGTAAGGAGTTATTATGTCATTCTTGATTTCATTGCACTGGTAATGCAGTGTGTTCTCATGCAGTCAGAAGCAGGCTGTGAGTGCAGTTACGGGAAGCTCAGGGTGGAGGACTTTATGTTATGTCAGGAGAAAATATGATGTTTGAGCTCTCCAAGAATGTTTCTATATTTAAAAAATAGTCTAAAATAGGAGAATAATTTGTTTTGTGCCTAATAGTGCTCAGAAATGTTCCAGGTAACTGTTTTACATACAATTAAGTCTGCACAAACTTTGCACAAACTTGGTTCTAAATGGAACCTTAAAGGGTTCCATTGGTTGGTACGTATTCGGCACACTGAAAAGGTTCTGTATAAAACCATTTAAAGGTTCATTCAATATCCCAAACCTTTATTACCTTGGTTGACCACATTTTTTAAAATAATTCTGCAGAATTATTGATATTGATATGAGGTTAATTTAACCACAACTACTAATTTATATCAGGATCAGGATAAACTTTATTGTCCCTTGCAGGAAATTTGTTTTAGATAATAGTGCTACATGAGCTGCCATAACATATATACACATATATAATGATTTAAACAAACTAGAGACTGAGCATACACAATAATAGCAAAGAAGAAGGTCAACGGTCACAGTCACAGTGATGCACAATATTGCACATTTCCCAGGGAGTTGCACCATTTTATGGTGCGGCACATTCAGGATCATAGCACCTTAAGTCCACAATAAAGTGCGAAAGTGTATATAAAGTAACAAATAACCTGTAACATATAAAACTTCAATAACATTTTGCCAGTACAAACCTATTAAGTTTGCAATTAGTTACATCTGTGAAAAGTTTTCAGATTTCTTCATTTTAATTATCATATATTTTTTATTCATTTATTTATTTTTCTCTTTTTTTTTTTTTTTTTTACAAAAGACCTCTTAAATCTGAAATATTTCATAGATTACATTCTAATCTAACAATCTATTATTATTCTTTTCATGTTTTTTATTATTATGTTATATTTTCTATTATTTATATAACATATTTCTTTTTTTATGGCATATTATTCAATATAGTCAGAATCCACATTTTTAATTTTCTGTATGCACTGACAGTGAAACACACATGCATGTATATTATATATTATTATGTTCTTTTACATGTTACATGTTCTTTTTCATTTTACATGTAAACAAAAATTTAGAACCTATGTGAAATCACTGCACAACGGACGCTATTTGTTATATCTGTGTATATTGTTCATATATTGAGCTTTATTGGTTTTATCTGTTTTTATTTATCTTTTTACTAGTAAACAAAGTCGTGATTATGAATTATATAATAGTAAAATAAGCTGTCATAGTATACCTGCTGTATCTGTGATCGTGATCTACAGCAGCAGGGCGTTGCTTGGCGATGACGTCACCACGCTCTGGCCCCGCCCCCCTGCTTGTGTGCGGCCAGTAGCGGAAGTTCCGTTCCCGTCGAGAACTGGGACAGCAAGCGGTGAGTGTATGAATCTGTGCGAGCGAATGGGCCGCGGCGGTACATTTTTTTAACGATTTTATCCCGGTCCGAAATGATTCGTGTTTGAGTATTTTGGTGTTTAATGTGTCTCCTGTAAAACAGTTCGGGTTAGAGGTCCGAATTTGAATTTTAACGGTCGCCTGAGGTGGACAATGAGAGACACCGGCAGGAGACAATACAGTTAATGTGTGTGTGCGGCGTTAGCTAGCAGCTCTACTACCACTAGCCTGTGTGTGTGTGTGTGTGTGTGTGTGTGTGTGTGTGTGTGTGTGTGTGTGTGTGTGTGTGTGTGTGTGTGTGTGTGTGTGTGTGGCCAGCTAAACCAGGATTAAACCCGAGTGCTGCCTGGCACTGCTGAATGCCATCACTACTGAGGATGAGGAGGATGAGGAGGATGATGGTGATGTAGCTGAGCTTCACCATTCATTGTCTCCTTCCTCTTCGACACCCCCGCCGCCACCTTCCTCTGCTTCATCCACCGACACCGATTCTTTTTGTTTGTTGGCCTCATTAGCCGTCATAACCACCCTGTTTCACTGTGGTGTGTTTGCACAGCAGCTAGCTTAGCCGAGTCGTTAACCTCCACCAGCAGCGGGCGGAGAGGAGAGCAGGGTTAGCTGCTGCCTGCTGGTGGTGGTGGATGGTGTTAGCGTGTATGTGTGTGTGTGTATGGGAGGAAGAAGAAGAGGAGGAGGAGGAGGAGGGGGTGCCTGTCACTCAGTGCCGCATATGATCCTGTTGTTTGCCAGCCATCCGTGGCCATTGAGCAAAGAGCTGTCTGAATGCAGCAGTAGCCTTGTGTGTGTGTGTGTGTGTGTGTGTGTGTGTGTGTCCAGCCGTTTGTCGTCCACACACACACACACACACACACACACAGACTGCAGCAGGCTTCTGTTTTTTTGTATTTGACTTAAATGTAATTGGAGTCATGCAGGATGGGGACTCGTGATGTGCTTTAACACATTAGCACTCATTCTTTCTTTCTTTCATCTTTCTTCATTCTTTCTTTCTTTCTTTCTTTCTTTCTGTCACCTAAAAGTAGAGCTGCAACAATAAGTCGATTAATCGATTATTCAAAAGAGGGTAAGTTGGCAACTATTTTATTAATTAATGAATCGTTTCAGTCTGTTTTCAAGCAAAAATGTCAAACATTTGCTGCTTACAGGCTCTTAAACGTAGAGCTGCAAAGACTAATCAATTATTAAATTAATCACCAACTATCTTGATAATCCGTAATTGATAAAAGTAATTTGAGGATAATAAAAAGTCAAAATGCTCTGATTCTGGCTTCTTAAAAGTGAATACATTTCTGGTTTCTTTACTCCTTTACTTAACTGAATATCTTTTATAGACCAAACAACTAATCAATTAATCAATAAAATAATCAACAGTTTAATCAAGAATGAAAATAATCTTTAAGTGCAGTACAATACATATCACAATACAGGGATTACGATTCAATATATCATGATGCTATAAGCGAGGTGATATATTGCTATTGTTCTTATCTAATTTTAGGAAAATTGTCAGTATGAAGAACATTCCACCATATGCATAAAATCTGAGTTTAAAAAGTTGACTTTTTATGCAGTCAGAACATTGAAGATGAGATAACACAACACAAAATGAACCACAGCAAGGAAAGTTTAATTTTTATAGCACATTTCAACAGCAAAGCAATTCAAAGTGCTTCACATAAAACAGTAAAAGTTGAGCATCAAACAATAGAAAAAGGACATTTCAACACAAGTGTCACGTATCTTTGTATGTATCACAATGTCACGTTACGGTGTTTTTGAGAATCAATACAGTAGGGGTGTCACAATTTGAATTCAAAAATCAATTGAAATTGTATAAATTGAAAATGAAACAACATTAAAAGCTGTATCCTATATTCTCCCAGTATCAAAACTGGATAAGACATACCCGTCAATGCTGAAAAAAATGTTGAAATCGAAAATTAAATCAAAATGAGGCCGTAAAATTGAAAGTCAAATCGGAACATGGATTTTGAGAACCGTAACATCTCTTCAATACAGTATTAGAAAAGATAATACTGCCACACTCAAGTGTATCCATACGTAGGAAATTGTGATGAGCATTTTTCAGATTAATTGATCGTGAAAATAATTTCAGGAAAGTTGCTGCCCTGTACCTAAAAGTAGCACTGATAAATTGCTATTGACTAGCATTTTCCAGCATATTAATTCAATCATCTGACCGTATTTGTGGTATCACTGCTGGTGCTTTGACACTACTCTGTCACAATAAAATACGGCTACATGATAGGGTAAAAAACAAAGATCACACTGTGTGATGACATACAGTATATGTGATATGAATCATAGTTAGTGAGAACCGTGTATTTTTGAATCACGCCCAGAGTTGAAATGGTATGAAAATTGCATATCATGATTATAGTGACCAAAATTATAACTAGAGGTGGAAGATATTGCCCTAAAATAATATGATAGTCTGGGTACTCTGCGATAACAATATTCTTGATAACATGATAAAATACTGATAAATATTTTTGGTTTAGAACTCACAATAGCTGTTGAGCTTTCAACCAGTTGCTTCTGCTTGAGGTGGTGAAATTAGTTGGTTGTGATGTCCCCTTGCACGTCTCTTTGCACTTCTTACACTGTGGCTTATTGTATGTGTATTGCAACACATCCGCACTCCTGAGGTCACTTCCCTTTCAGGAACTAACTTCTCCACCGTGGAGCTGGCAGCAGTGTTAACTTTCCCTTTCACTCATGCTTGTTGTTGCTGTGTGTAACTACTGTTGTCATGATACCAGAATTATGACTTCGATCCAATATCTGCCTAAAATATCTCGATACTGATACTGAAATGATACCACGGCAAAAACCTAAAGCACCAGGAAAAGTGGAATAATGTAAAAAATGACAGTCCTGATATGACAGAACTGAATGGCAACAGTAAATAGGTATTTATTTAAGTTTTATTGTCAGTTCATTAACATTATTATTGTTGCAATGAACTTGAATGAGAATCTGGGATTTAGCCATCAGTTTTGGCTTGCCTTGAATACAAACTTTAATATTTCAGTTTGATAGCCTATAAAAACAATAAACATAAGTGACTGTAACTGTAATTCTAGCACTTCATGACGATAAAACCTCAAAGCCAGGATTTTTAGCCTGCACACTACAGCAGTGCACTAAAATAGACTGAACACAAATACAACTCCTTATTAACAGAGGTTTCTGGTCTGTATGTACAAAAATATATGGTACATGCCATGATTACCATTACCACTACTGATTATATATAAACTGATCATTTACTGGTGTTGTTGAGCTGCATAGTCGTCTGATTTTAGCAGCTCTCAAGTTATGGTGAAGTTAACATTACAAGTCTGAATGTTGTGTTAACATTAGAGATGTTTGCCACATTGGTAAACTAGCTAAAAAGCTAAACACAAACCCTTAATTGCCTCCTCAAACTCCAATGGTGAAAAGGTTTGCTTGTCACCAAATAAATCACTCGTTTGATTTATATTTGGGGGCTTGTAATTATGTTATTTATTGCATTCTCTAACCAACCTGTCGCTCGCGGTCGGTATGTCTGTCGGCGAGATGCTTTGCCAAATTGGATGTGTTGGCTCCCTTGTTCTGTGTGGGTTTAAAACATCTTTTACAGACGGGCATTGTAGTGCCCAACAAGCTGTGGAAGGTCAGCAAATAAGGCTTCATGGTATGGTAAAAAAAAAAAAATCATATTGCAGTTATTTTGACTGAAATTGTAATTGCGTTATCACCTATGTTTATCGATGTGATCTTTCATCTGAAGAACAAGATTTTCAGGCCAGGGCATCTCAGTGACACTACTTAACCTCATTATAATGCTGTTTTCTCACACATTTTTCCCATTTCAAAAAATTTCAATTTGGATATTCCACTTGGCCATATTGCGATTTTGCTAATTTTGTGATTTATTGTGCTGCCCTGTCAGCAAGACTAGCATGTGTTTGGCGCACCCACAATGCCTGGAGGGAGCGAGAGCAGAGCATGGAATAGCACACACACACACACACACACACACATCCAAAGCATGCAGCGAGTGAAAACAGCACTGAACAACACACGCACACAAACACATAAAGACCCGCTGTCGCACATGGAGCAATACGGCTCTTATTAAAACGCTGTCATTCATAAAGTATCTGTACTAGTAAAAGGTGGTATTGTATAATTTTTTTAACAGCTATCAGATATCAGGATACCTTTCAAGTATCAGTATAACGTCAACACTGTGTAACAGCATGAGGTCATTCTGTTGTAATATTGCCATTATCAACAATATGATCCTTTTTATCATAAAAAAATTATAGTTATTATTGTGAACATTATGATATGGAACACCCCTAACTGCCACGGTTATTATTATTTTCGTGGTATTGTGAAAATGTTAGAAATCATGTTCATAAATTGCTGTTGACTCACATTTTCCAACATATTTTCCAATATATTACTGTATTACAGTGTTTTGATACTGCTCTGTCACAATAAATATCATTTAACTACAACGCAGCCTTTGATATCAGGAAAACATTTACTCTAAATCGAGACATGATGGTGACCAAAATGCAAGACGATATTAGTATCATTTGAGAGTACCCCCTAAATCAATCTGTAACCACAAATATTTCGGGGCATTTTATTCCTTTAGTTGACAGATGAAAATACAAAGATGGCAGGAAATGGGTGGGTAGAGAGATGGGTGAGGTTTCCTTGTCTGAATCTGGGGCCTTATGAAGGAAGATGTCTTATGCGTGTTGTTTTCCTTCCTTGATAAATCGTTTTATATTGGAGCTGCAGTGAGCATTCGATTATTAACAGACTATTAAATTAATAGGCAACTATTTTGGTAATTGATTTATTGTTTTGAGTCATTTTTTAATTAAAAAGATGTCCAAATTCTTTCTTTCAGCCTCTGAGATGTGATTATTTTCTGTTTTCTTTACCCCTCCATATTGGCAAACTGAATATCTTTGGGTTGTGGACAAAACAAGACATTTGAGGACGTCCCTTTGGGCTTTGGGAAAAAGTGATCAACGTTTTTCACTATTTGGTGACATTTTATGGACCAAACAATTAATTGATTAATTTACAATGAAAATAATCATTAGCTCCAGCCCTGTTTCATATAAGCTAGTAAATGTAAAGAAAATAATAAAACATGTCTCCAGAGCTAAAGGTGAGCTCTTGTAATTGCTCATTTTATCCAACCAGCATCTCGGAAGACAAAATTATCTAATTTACGATATAAAAGCTGAGGATTCTTACATTTTAGCAGCTTTAACCTGTGAATGTTTGGCTTTTTTGTTTCATAAATAACTTAAACTGAACCAACTGGATTTGAAAGGACTAGTTGATCAATAGAGAATTAATTGCCAAGAATTTTGATCACAGTTCATTATTTAATTCATTTCTCAAGGAAAAACGCGACAATTTCTGCTTCCAGGTTTGCTAGTGTGAGAATATTCTGCCTTTCTCTGTTGTATATATTCATTTTCTATGAGTTTAGACTTATTATCAGACAGAACAGGCGATTTATAGATATTAGCCCACGTGCTGTGGATACTTGGAATCGGTATTTATCAGTTCTGACGTTTTAAAGACCAATCAATTAAACCAAAACATAATTAGCCTAACAGTTAATGAAGATAATCATCACAGATTATTCCCTGACACAGGAGAAGACTCAAGATGTCTCTATGATCAAAATCTAATCAATTTCTACTGTAAAGTTTTAAACACTTCCCTGCAGTGGAGCTGAATGTATAGTTGGAGTGTTTCCATCCTCGGCTGAGCTAAATATTCATCATTACTGGCAAAGGGTTGTGGAAAATAAAGGGATCATTAATCAGGTTCTTGCTGCATACATTCGGTTATTTAAGGAGGGAACAGTCACGAGATGGACGCAGTTACAAACTCCAGAGTCAAGTCAGATTGAATTGGTTTATTGGAACAAGTCGTGTTTTCAGTTGTTTTTTTAGAAACCTAAATTGGACGAGATGCCTGTACACAGCATGACACTATTTTTAACCAACGTCCTCCTCCAGAAGCGCAGAGAGTGAGCCATTGTTTCTTAGAGCGTGCGTTGAAAACCCACACGGTGCTTTACAGGTCATCGTTAATCTGCTGAATAATAACAGGTGGAAAAAACGGGTATAAAAGTGATTAATCTGCTCTTTGCATACGCTACCTATTTTGGGGTTTGTCCTACTTGCCTAAACAGATTGTCCGATGTTCCTGCACTCCTCCGTCTCTCACTCCTCTCCATCTTTTCTTATTATCTCTTTCTTTCTATCACTCCTCTTCTTGTGCAGTCGGCTTTTAGTCATATTATCTGTGTGGCTCTGTCTGTTCCCACTCGAGCTGCAGAGTGCAGCTAAATTACATTTGCTATAAAAAGGGTTTTAACGCTGAATTATGATTTGGTGACAGTGAATGCGCAACATCTTGTGATGCACATTTTAATGACATCACGTTTTGTTTGCATCATTTTCCTCAAACAGAACTAAAGTGAGAGTTTGGCAGAAAACCCTTAGTAGTGGAAGTAGTACTTGCATCTTTCAGGGTACTTTCAGGCTTGTTAAAGTAACAATACTACAGTTTGAAAATACACCATTTCAAGTAAAAGTCTTGTGTTTAAAATCTTACTTATGTAAAAGTACAGAAAGAAAAGGACAGACGTCTTATCAGCCGAATGTACTTTAAGTATTAAAGTGTTGGTTCTGCAGAAAAATGATATTTTATTTGACATTTGGGCTGCATCTAATGATTATTTTCATTCTTATTTAATCAGTAAGTTGTTTGGTCCATAAAATGTCAGAAAATCAAATCAAAAAGCCCAAAGTGATGCCCTTTATAACTTATTTTGTCCACAACCCAAAGGTTATTAGTTTTTGTGATTAGATTAGATTTATATTATTAGATTATTCACTTTACTGTGATAGAGGACTAAAGAAACTAAAAAATATTCACTTTTGAGAAACTGAAATCAGACATTTTTTCTTAAAAAATTACTCCAAATCATCCATTAATCAAAGCTTAGTATGATAATGATAAATATTAAAATGATTAAAATGAATAAAATTGCTGCTTCATCGATCTCTGAACAGCTTTTTAGTGCTGAAGCTGCTTGGGGAGGAGCGAGTTTTAACTATGTTATATTCAGTTAGTTATGACTGGTGGTTCACGAGATAAATCTGAGCGGTCAGGAGACGATTAATGGGAGTGAAAACGAAAGAACAAAGTTCTGCTACACATATATGTATGTACATTTATTTGAATGAAACCACCTGAGGAGTTTAGAGGGGAAATCACTCTGGTGAAACTGCTGACAGTTCAGACATGTAAAATGTGCCGAGGGGCCCCAACTCAAATCCCTCAACAACAACTGGTTTAATCTTGAACAATACATTGTATTTTACAAGCTTATAATATGTTTTTGTTTTTTTTGTTTTTTTGTCTATGTCTAAAGTTGTAAAGTTTATAATAACTATAGCTGTTAGCAGTCGGTGTGTGCTGTATCATATCATTCACAATGTTCATGATAAACAAAATTCCTATCATGATAATGGAAACATTCTCGTTTGACTTGTTGACAGAGTGACATCACACCGTCACACACAGCAACATGAAGTGTGGCTGAAAATGAAAGTAACAAAAAGAAGTTACATTAGTGTGGAAGCAGTTTGGTTACAAAAGACTGTACAATAAACCACAGTAATATGTAAGAAGTGCACGAAGACTGATACAGCAAAAGGAATAGTACAAACTGATTTTACCTCCTCAAACAAAAGAACCCAGTTGTTTTTTATTAGTTATTTTCATTATCGATTAATCTGTTGATCATTTTCTCTTTTAGTTGATTAGTTCTTTGGTCCATAAAATGTCAGAAAATGGGTGAAAAATGTTGATCAGCATTTTCAAAGGCTGAGGTGACGTCCTGAAATGTTTTGTTTTATCCACAACACAAAGATATTCAGTTTATTGTCATAAAGGACTAAAGAAACCAGAAAATATTTACATTTGAGAAGCTGAAATCGGAGAATTTGGACATTTTTATGAAAAAATGATTCAAACGGATTATTTGATTATCAAAATACTTTATTCATTAAAAGTTGAGAAAGAAAATGCCAAAGTAAAATACAAGAATCTTAAATTGTACTCAAAAACAGTACTAGAGTAAATCTACTTAGTTCCATTCAGTTGCACCACTGAAAACATTAAACATGGAAATTATCCTTCATACCAGAACTTTGTTCGACCATTTCCCGGTATTTAACCGTGCCCAGTTATTATTTAACTATTACTCATTTATCAAGGGTCAGGATGCAGGGCAAAAACAACCTTCTTTTGTTCACAATTTGGGCTCTTAAATCTCACATTTACCGTCCATTTCCACGTATTTTAGCCGTGAATATGACCTTCAGATGATGATTTGTCACCTGCCAAAGAGCAAACAAACAGGCCACAGGCTCGGTCATAACAAAGGTGGAATTCTAACACCGTTGAAGAACAATCTCGCTCAAGGTTTACACATTAACCTTTGTGTTTTAGACATTTCCCCCCCATCTCCTCATTGCCTTTTTACCAATCAGATAGCATGGCGCGCCGCCTGAGCCGCCGTGCCCGTCCCGCCTTGCTTTGTCCTGCCCCACAACATCAGAAAGTTGAAGGGCATTACAGAGCGAAGGCTTTTACTGCTTGACTTTACTGTAAAACTTGATCTCATGCTTGTTATCGACGGCTGACTCACGGTGCAGACGGATGGACGTCTGCGGCTGGTTTACAGAGCACAGCACAGGGAGGGAGGGAGTGTGTTTCATTTAGTTAATGAGTCCCGTCACTTGCTGACTACAGAAACCTGCCCGACTCGCACAAACACATACCTCATGACTGCTGTTGTGGGTTCATTATGTGTTTGTGTGTATAAGTGGTATGTTCAGCTTTGTTGTCTGAATGTCAGACTGAATGGCTGCACTGATAACCAACCAGAGTTGTAACTGTCAGGGCGAGCTGTTCATTGTCACTGCCGATGTCAAAAAGACGACATGACAGACACCACTGGCTGTACACTGGTCTGTTACTGCGTCTGTTTTTAAATAAGCTCTACTCGTGTCACAGTCTGAATATATTCCAGTGATTTTTTTTTTTTTTTGGCTTTTGTGAACACGTTTGGTGGAAGAGAATTGAAATAAACATGTTTCAATAAGAAGAGACATAAGATAATCCTTTATTAATCCCACAAAAGGGGAATTTGCAGTGTTACAGTAACAAAAGGGGATAAAGAAGGGGACAGCACAATAGCAGAAGCATCAATAAAAAACAAGATATAATAAATAAATAAACAAGCATGATACAAACAAGAGAAATATATGTCAGAAGAAAATTAGTTGCCAACTATTGATAGTGATAATTGATTAATTGTTTCTAGTTCTGCCACGATTCATTGATTATTAAATTAATTGCCAACTATTCTTATAATCGATTAATCGGTTTGAGTATTTTTTTTGAAGGGAAAAAAAGTCAAAATTCTCTGATTCCAGCTCCTTAAATATTTGTATGTTCCGGTTTCTTTCGTCCTCTGACAGTAAACTGAATATCTATGGACTGTGGACAAAACAAGACAGTTGAGGACGTCACCTTGGGTTTGGGGAAACATTGATCAACATTTTTCACCATTTTCTGACAATTTATAGGCAAACAACTATTAATCGATAAATCGTAACACCCTTTACTGATCAGAGGGAAAGTGGCAGCCTGTGAGGCAAAAAACAGGCCTAAAATATAACTCAGACAGTCATGAGTCACTACTGTTCACAAAGCTCATCACTCTGAGTAATAATGGAAAGCTGCGTACAACTGAACATTGAACAACATGATTATTTCTAGAAATTGTTCTCTTTTTGCAGCTGGACAGTCAGAGCACATTGTTCAGGGGGTTTAGGGTGTAAATCAGACTGAAACTGTTAAAGTAGGAGGACAACAATGATTTTAAAAAGTGTCTCTACTGGAAATGATGTCCCTGTCTGCTTTATTGAGCTTGCACAGTTCACATGTCCTGCAGATCTAGACACCAAAGAAAACAAGAGTTCCCCAATTTAATATGATGTGATCAAATGTCTGCAGAGCCTCGGGCTGGTTCATTAGACACAAAGTAGACTGCTAGATTATCGTACAAGCTGATATCTATTTTATTAGACTATTAAAAACATTTATCATCCAGAAAATGCTCCATTAGTGCCTTGACTAATCTCTCTACAGCCACAGGACTAAAAGATGTGCAGTAAAGTTTTAGTAGATTCTTTTAAAATATTACTGTGAACAGTCTGAACGTTAGTTTGAAGGGGAAATTTAGCAAATAGCTCAAAATGTCGTTGCACAGTGTACGATCTGTCAGCTGACCTCTTCTGTTTCCGTCCTCTCCTCAGCACCTTCTACAGTGTATGTGTGGCAACAACATGTCTGTGCCGCTGCTCGCCGAGGCTGTGACGGTGTCCGGGTTGGAGAAGGAGACCGCGGCGGTGAGTGAAGACACAAAAACATATTGAAATTACCAAGCAGTTGAGGATAGATCTTGATGTTTGGCTCCGGGACACATTAATCAAACATGGAAGTCCCTCTGTGGGCTTGAAGCTGCCTGTACCTTTACTTTTTCAGCCAATGTCACCCATTTGAGTTTGACTTCCTCGTGCATTAAACAAGACATCCCTAGTTTGGAGAAGCAGCAGGAGTACTGGTGTAGGAGGCTACGCAGTGTACTGTTGTGGACAGGATTGGCAGCAAAATTTATTTTATACACCTAAAAAAAATCTGTATCAATTTATTTAGCAATTGCGCATCCAAGAATTTGCACAGCAGTCAAAATTGTGAGTTGGAGCCATTGACAGAATATTAAATAGGTTGAAATCCTATTAAAGGAGAATTCTGTAATATATTTACTGTAATAAATCATAAAATAACCTTGATATGTCATCAGAGATCAAGGAAACATGTTAAGTTGAAACACTGGCTTCTCTGACATCAGCGCTGCAGCCGCAGTGTCCCCCTTTGAAATTTCCATTCTGGGCGAGAACAACTGTTTTTGTTTGCCTGTTTCAAATTAATGCTGAATGTTTGGCAAATGAGTAAGTGTCTGTTTATAAGTTGTAAGAAATCATTAATAATCCTTTAGAAGGTGTAGATGTTTATCTAATTAATTATTAATTGAGAAAAATATTTATGGACTCTGGCCTGTTTTCAGGAGAACGGGCTTAACTTTACATTGACAGACAGCTGACAGAGACTCATTGTTGCTTGTTATTGTCAGTTTGTGATGTTGCGTGCATCTTGACTCCTGCAGAGCTCCTGCAGCCTGTATGAGCTTCCCTGCCTCTGGGGAGGAGTAGGTGGGGGAAAATACTCGTCTCAACCTATTTAATATACAGTCTATGACTCCAACACGCTATTTGGACTGCTGCCTGGTGTGTTGAAGCGAGTTGTTTCCTCCCCTCACCTCCTCCCTGGACTTGAGGAAGCTCAGACAGGCTGCAGGAGCACAAGACGAGCACATTATAATGCAAGTTGATCAGCCTTTTATAACTGTCAATCGTTTGTCAATGGAAAGTTAAGCCTGTTATCCTGAAAATACTCTCTCAAACTCTGGAGTTTGACTTCAGTGACTGCCTGTCTCACTGCCTGCCAAACTCTTTAACATTTTGCTAAGTTTACCTGTAATAAACATCTACTCCATCTAAAAGATTGTTAATGTTGTTAATGATTTCTTACGACTGATAAACAGACACTTCTGCAAATATTTGGCATTACTTTGAACCCTAATTAACATGAAACAGGCAAACTAAACCAGAAGTTACAGACTGGAATGGAAATTTCAAAGGAGGATACCGGAGCTGTAGCATTGTTGTCTTATCCAGTATTTCACGTTTCCTTAATCTCTGATGACACATCATAGTAATTTTATGCTTTATTACAGTAAATATATGACATATTTCTCCTTTAAGTGTTGGTTATATTTTGAATATTTTCACTGCCTTTTCCAACGGGAAACTGAAGCTGTTATAATGCTCTCTCCAAATCCACTAGTCTCCCTTGACAAAAACAGCAAGTTTACCTTGCAGAACGCGGGAGTTGCAGATCTACTGCTGCCTTACTTGGTTAGTGTTTGTGTTATTTTGTGACTTTGGTTTGATTCGGCCTTTTAAATCAGTCAAAACTGTCCTCATCCTTTAGAAAAAAAAATCCTTATGATTTGTAGCATTTTACTGAGTAATAATAAACACTTTTCCTCACCACACCTGTAGCTGCACCTGTAGCAGGAGGTGTAACAGGTACAGATACATTGTGTGGATGCTCGGCTGGATCTCAGTGTTAACAATGAAACGAGCTGTGTTGAGGTACAGTGTGGGGATTTGTCCAGCGCCAGGATCAAAGCTCTGAGCCTCGTCTCAAACCCTACATGGAGGCAAAGTGTTTTGATCTCTGCAAAGACAGCTGAGTCACAGATTTCCAGCCAGCGAGCGGTGAATTGGCCGCTTTCTGAATTGTTATTCCCTTTCATGGTTTCTCTGCGGGGAGCAGCGTGTGTGGAAACTGGCAGTGAGAGCTTATCTTGGCAGGAATGGGAGATTGGCACCTGTTTCTCTGTTTTGGAACAAGTGCGCACACTTATGAGTAGTACATGGTGTACTACAAGATTGATGCAACGTGATGAATTGTCTTGAAGTTCAAAGAGAGTTTTTTGTTATTTCAAACGTGTCTGAAAAGTGCACGATGGAAATGAAAATATTGTTCACAGGTTTCCTCCCTTCAGCAGTCAATGTGTTTGATCACTGTCAGAAACTCTGAATGTTTTTGTATCTGGATGTTAGGAAATATTCCCAGTTTCTGTGGGTATGATATGAATAAGAAACAGTTATAAATTCTGAACATCAAACCACTGTCTTTTTTTTAATCTGTGCTGCAGGTGATCTTCCTTCATGGGCTGGGAGACACAGGGTGAGTGATGTTTTAAACTTAAAAACATGCCTGTTTTTTGTGTTAATGTATAACCATTATTTAAATGTATATGTGAGCAGCATCAGGGCAGAGGCGCAGCTACACTTTCTACATAATTTCGGAAAAATTTAGCAATATTTTCTTTTCCTGTTTTCTTTTGTGGGTGCTCAAAAATGTTTTAAATGTGTGAGGTTGTGTTGTGAAACTCATGCCCTCAGTATTTCTGCATTTATGTTTTCAAAATCAGATTAAAAATTCAAGCTGCCACAGATGCCCGAAGTAGATAGTGAAGTGTAAATACGATAATTGATGCCCACACTATGCGTGTAGTTTAACTTCATAATAAACCACTGACAACATGATGAATGATGTAAAAGGCTCTCAAATCAGCACTTGATGTCGGGTGATTCATTCGATCAGATGTTAAATTTTGTCAATGCATCTACAAATATCCCCTCTGGTGGGTGTTTTTCTCTGAAGTGCCTGATTTTACCTCAAGTGCAAATGATTTTATAACTGTACAAGTGACAACATGTGGTGCTAAAACTGTATTATAGACCATAACCACGTTGTAATACATTTGGGTTTGATCTGCTGCATATTAGTCATTTTTCTGAAACTGGATTAGAAACAAAGAGTTTCTTTCTCTGTTTTCTGTCAGGCACGGGTGGGCAGACACTTTGACAGGGATCCAGCTGCCTCACATCAAGTTCATCTGCCCCCACGCGTAAGTCTTTTTTCTTTTTTTTTTTTAAACTCTGATCCCTCTGTCATATTTTATGCCTCCAAGACTGTCGCTTGTCTGCAGGGAGGAAAACTAACATCTTTTTCTTTGTGTGGTTGAAGGGGGTAAAAGTACAACATTAAAGGGATAGTTCAGATTATTTGAAATGTGGTTGTAGGACGTACATATCCACAGTCAATGATAGGGCTGCAGCTAACGATTATTTTCTTAGTTTATTAATGAGTCAATCATTTTCTTAATTAATCGATTAGATGTTTAGTGCATAAAATGTAAAAAAAAATTGTGAAAAATGATGGAAAAACAGTGAAATCTTACAATTTCTTGTTTTGTCCACAACCCAAAGATATTCACTTTGCATAAAGGAGTAAAGAATGCAGAAAATACTCACATTTGAGAAGCTGAAATCAGAGAATTTGGACTTTTTTCTCTTAAAGAATTACTCAAAATGACCAACAAATCCAGCAGTTCCCAAACTTTGTCTGGCATGCACCTAGCGCTGAACAATTTTAAAAAAATATCTAAGTGCAAATATTTTGACTGATATTTCAGTTGCGATTTAATTTGCTGTATTAAAGGTAATGATCAGTTTTACATCATTATTCTCATTTTGATTGAAAAACATTAAAATGACCAAGGATGTAATTTTTGCTGTTTTTTCAAGTCTGTAGCATTTGATATGTAGGACAAGATATCTCTGCCTCAGGACATTCATTAATTTAAAAGTTTTTTGACACACATTTTGCACCTCTAGTGATTTGAAAATTGCAGAAAGCCATATTGCGATTTCGAATCGTGCAGCCCTACATGCCCCCCTTCAGAGGTCCAAAAACGTTCTTGTTGCAATGTTGAAATTGAGAAATGTAAGCATTATTGTGTTTTTTTATCCAGAAACACTGCAGCTCCGCCGGTTACATGTATTTGTTCATAGGCCAGTCTTGACGAGACCAATATGGCCAACGTGGCGTCTTTTCATGTATCTGTCTATGAATAATACACTGACAATAGATGAGCACCTCATACAACCAAACTTCAAAAAATCAGAACTATCCTTTAACCAGTAAAACTAATATAAGTTTTGCTCGTCAGAATGCAAAAGCAGCTTCAGAAAAATAGTTTATCTATCACATATTGTGCTGAATGTCTTGTTGAGTGACTTAATCAACATTTAGCTCCCGGCTGCTGCTGATCTCCCACACTGACTGTCATGTTTTCGTTTTCTCTCCCTGTCTGTTCCCCCCCTGCAGGCCCTCAATTCCCGTCACTCTCAACATGAATTCGACGATGCCCGCGTGGTGAGTTGGCGTGATGAAAGAGACAGCTTTTTAGCCCAACACTGGCTGCTATTGTTTCCCTGGAAACCTCCAAAGGCTCCCATATTGTCATTGACAATACTGCGATTGTGTCTGTTGATTTCCTTAAACGCTCGCCTTTGCATGTGTGCAGGTTTGACCTCAAGGGTCTCAACCCCGAATCCCCAGAGGATGAATCTGGAATCAAGAAGGCAGCAGAAAACAGTGAGTTCAATGTTTTAATGCTGGTTCATTAGGGAATCATGTCAGCTTTCAAGGATAAGACTGCTGTTATTGTTGTTATTTTTTATTTCACATGAAAAAGACAAAGTGTTAGTCTGTCTCTTAATAATATCTTGCTTTCCTACCCTGTCTGTGGCACATAGCTCCAAGCCTGTTGGTTCCTACTGGAGACGTTAATCTTTAAAAATGTGTAGTTTCATTTTAAGAAAAATGCTGGACACTGTAGCTTGCAGCAAATTTTACTCAAACAGTAGTAGGGCTGCAACTAATGATTACTTTCAGAGTTTATTAATCGGTTGATTATTTTCTCGATTCATTGATTAACAGTTGCTTGATCCATGAATGAAATGACGAATGAATAAATAAAATGATAAATATCAATTAGTGTTTTCCAAAGCCTAAGATGATGCCCTCAAATGTCTTGTTTTGCTCACAGCTCAAAGATGTTCAGTTCACTGTCATAAAAGAGTAAAGAAACCAAAAAATATTCACATTTGAGAAGCTGGAATCAGAGAATTTTGACTTTTATTTTCTTAAACAGTTACTCAAACCGATTAATCGATTATCAAAATAGTTATTATTAAGACACATTTGGTGCTTCAGTGAGTATTTGACATACGTTGGATGGAGTATTTTTGACTTAGACAAAATAAAATATGATTCCCGTTTTCATCATAATGAAGGAACGTGTCATCCAGATTAAAGTTGTGATTTGTTGATTTGTTTTTAAAAGTTTTTGGACAAACAATGAAGCTCTGTGGCTCAAAAGAAATACAATATATCAGACTTTAGGTACCCAGACAGTACATCTTTAGTGGGATCAATACATTGTTGGTTTTGGTCTTTTCACAGGATTTGTGGTTGAAAAGAAAAATAGGGAAATGTTGGCAGCCTAATCCTATGAAAATCAATGTCTGACTGAGGACCTTTATCACATTTCACTTTACACTGTGTTTCCTGTCTCGTTCTGCTGCTGAACGGCAAATTACATGCCAGGAAACATTTCTGTCTTTTCAAATAGAGCCACACCTAACCTCACCAGTATTTAGGCTCTGCTCTGTAATGATGGTCTAGCCATGAATTTATTTATTTATTTATTCAGTTTTATTTTCTAGTATTCTTTTACAGCATTATTATGTACATATTGAAATTTAATGAAGTAAAAAAAAAATTTAAATTTTGTTATCTTCAGCTTTATGTAAAGATATTAGATAAAGATATCATCAGATGTGTCTCAACCACAACATGTCAACTCTGTAGCTCTTCTAAATCAGAGCAAAATAAGAATTATGGTTTAAAAATTAGATTTTTTCAGAGAACTTGGGGCAACTATAGAAGATAAAATGGTGACTCATTACAACTATGCTGTAAAATTAAAAAACTTAACATTTTGTCAACTACTAAGAGGTCAACTCCAACAGATTTTCCATTTGACAGAGTTGACGGTTGGCCAGTTACAAGGTTTAATAATCAGTAAAAATGGTATCAGAACGTTATTACTTCATATACTGGTCTTATGAAAATGTGATAAACTGTACAGATGCAAAATGTAAACTTTAATCATGACGCATTTTTCAGAACAGAAATTGTAAAGTGTTTTTTCAGGGAGAAGAAAACACAATGTGGGATTATAAAAGAGAAAGAGAAGACCGTTTGTATAAAAGAAGCTGAATAAAGTGAGCAAACTGTAAAATCTGACTTTTTGAAATCAAGAAAAGAAAATGAGGTTAAGCTGCTTTTTAAAGATGTGCATTCGTCCTCTCAGAGACTTTCTGGGAGGCTTCCAGAGTCAAACAGGAACAATGGAAAAAGCACAATCGCTTTTTATTTTCAGCCTAAAAAAAAAAAAAAAGACTAACTCCTGTTCTGTTCTGAAGACAAGGTGTCAGCATGCCTCAAACGACTTGCTTGTCTGATAGTCAAACAGCGTCTGACGATCCAGCGTTCACAC
Organism: Lutjanus argentimaculatus; assembly: GCA_034769285.1. Classification (NCBI taxonomy): domain Eukaryota; kingdom Metazoa; phylum Chordata; class Actinopteri; order Lutjaniformes; family Lutjanidae; genus Lutjanus; species Lutjanus argentimaculatus. The sequence continues at coordinate 29,026,411 of JAWZSL010000008.1, forward strand.
CTGCTCTGATCACTGATTGGCCAGTTGCTTTTGATTACAGCTCCATGAATGTGTAAGAGGGGAGAATATCTGAAAGTGTGTGCTGCTACACCTGTATTTACATGATTATTGCACCTCATTTCCGCCTCATCTTTAAGTATTGCCTTTCATAACAGCTATTAACACATTTGCCTTTAAATGGTTGACACTTTGCACAAACTAATTCATTTGAGGCACACCCAGGCCTGTAGTTTTTAGCTAGTCTTTAGCTCGTAACAGCCAGAATTGTTCTGAAGATCAGAGGCTCCTCCCAGTGGTCAGAGAGCACAACAGCTCCTCTCAGCACAGAATAAAACTGTGAAACCAATCCCTGAAAGTGACATGTATGATCAACATTTTGTTTGTCTACATTCACCACACTAACCCAGGAAAAACGACATGACTTGCTCGACATATTCTGCACAGTGAACCAAGTTAGCGCAAAGCTATCTGCTCACTCCTTACTCAGTAACAACTGAAGGGTTTCGGCATTATATGTAGTCTCTCTGATGTGTTGAATATTTGTTCTTTCTTTCTTTTAGTCAAGGCCATAATCGAACATGAGGCCAAAAATGGGATCCCCCCACACCGCATAATACTTGGTGGCTTCTCTCAGGTAGGACTTCACATCTTAGCATTGTTCCACAACAGTTTGATATTTATGACACAATATATTAAGAAATAATAAACCTCTGTCTCTCTGTCCATTCGTCCTCAGGGTGGGGCTTTGTCTTTGTATACCGCCTTGACCTGCCAGCATCAGCTGGCTGGCGTTGTGGCCCTCAGTTGCTGGCTACCACTTCACAAGACTTTCCCATCGGTACAGTCACAATTTTATGGCTCTTCTGCCTCTTCAATTCAGACTTGGGCTGCTTAATGTTTCATATTAAAAATTTTCCACATTGCAGACTTTGGCTAGTCCACATGAACACATTTTTATTTTAAAACAAAAACTATCTGTCCGCACAAGTGTGACATCTGAGAAGTAACCTCCGCCCATATTAAGATGCCTTAAAATGCATATAACATGACCATTCAAGTGTTAATTTTCACATGAATTTTAAGTTCATTTTAGTCTCATTTGCTTACCGAAAATTGTAGTTGGTTTAAAGTCACACTTCAGTCTTTTGTTGTGTAATAAAAAGGAAGAACTCTTCCCATACCTGATACAAAAAACCTGTGAATGTAGCCTTAAAAGTTTCCCCAAACCAAAAGAAAAAGATTTTCAGATTTAGCCGGCATACTGTTGGGCATCATCTGAGTCTGCGTTGTGTCTGTCCTGCAGGCGTCAAACGGCAACAAGGACCTCCCGATCCTACAGTGCCACGGTGAGATAGACTACATGATCCCATTGCATTTTGGTGCCCTGACGTCAGAAAAACTCAGAACCATAGTCCACCCTAGTATGGTCACCTTCAAAACCTACCCAGGGCTCCAACACTGCTCCTCTGCTCAGGTACAGTACCACCGTGGGTTGTGTGTGTGTGTGTGAATGTGTGTGTTATAGTCGGCCATTTAAGAGTTTTTATTCTGTTGATCTGATTTGTACAATGATAAACCAATAAAAAAAAAGGTCTACGTTTGTGAAATTTTTGATGCCATTCAACCTGGACCCTACTTCATGTGCAAACAGGGCTTTAGACCAAAAAAAAAAAAAATATGGGAAAATGGTGGGTGAAAAATACCAAAGTTATCCTTTAATGAACAGATTTAATTCTCAGAATGCGTGACACTACCTTAATTTTCAGCAATTCTCTATTTTGCTCTCTTGCAGGAGATGGCGGCTGTAAAGGAATTTATCGAGAAGCATTTGCCCCGAATCTGACCTCACCTCATCCCCACTGTGACCCCCTCCCCCGAGACACTGACCTCTCACCCCCGATCTGCCATTCTCCCACAGGAAACAGCCATGAGCACCCCCTCTTCCACATACATCGACAACATAACAAACACACACACACACACATTTGATAATAATGATGATCGGATCCACACCGCTAAACTATACACATGCTTCTCCATGCAGTCCAGCCCAACAGCAGTCATACACACACTGATTTGATGATAACATTACCAAGTGCTTGCACTCACAAGTCTTAGCCTTTCGGAGGGAGAAACACTCACACAGTACATTCCCTTTGGTTTTATTTAAAACAACTTCTGTCTGATGCCTCCGCACAACCTCAGTTCTTCTCCACTTTTACCTAATTTTGCTTAAACCTTTTTTTTTTTCCAGCTGTCACATCATTGCTCTCACTGCCATGCCTCTCCCTCTTTCATTGCTGTGTCAGTTTGTAAGACATTTACTGGAAATGCAACAATAAGATGGAGTCAGATAAGCAGGTTAACACCTACACGCTGCTGTCAGTGATCACCCAAAAGGCGTATTTCCACCATGTGGGACAGCTTGACTCGACTCTACTCTTTTTTGGTACTTCTTCTTCCTTTTTCCACTGCAGATAGTACTTCCTTAATGTAGGCAGGACTGATTAGGAAACAACACACACACACACACACACACACACACACACACTTTCGTCTTGAGCAGCTGCAGACTTTATTCACTGTACATTTACTGCCACAGTGACAACTTCACTACTCTCCTTTTCCTCTTCTCCGTTACATTCACCATTACACTCTCCCCCTCACTCACTACACACACACACACAAAAGGAGCTAAGCTACTCTTATGAAAGAGGATAGGAAAGGATGGTGGTCTTAATATGACCTGCACTTTGCGAGCTGCCAGTTTTGAGTGAATAAAAAAAAAAAATGTGGGTGCTGTTGATCTCAGCTTGGCTATATAAAAATGCCAGTTTGTGCAGGATGTCCTGTGTCTACAGTGTTTTCGCCTTTTAGTATTTGATCAGCTTCAGTTTAAACCTTGATCATGATGATACCAGAAAAAAAGCACCAGGACCTATCTGTAATGGAAGCTCGGAAAAAGGCAAGCACAGCAGAGCCGAGTCAAGTCGAGCTGTACCATGCAGTGAAAATGCAGCTCACGGCGCAGTCAGACCGTATTTTGCTCCCCATTCTTTTCTGGGCAGGACAGATTGATTGAACGCTGACACTGCAAAATTTGAGGCACTCCAGCGTCCATCCAGGAGATATTTGGTTGTTTATCATCTCGCTTTGTAACTGCACTGAAATAAATGAAGCAGTGGAGATGAAGGGATGCTGCGTGACAGAGAATACTGACTGTACGGGCGTGTTCACATCAACCTTGTTTTAGTTCGGTTTGACTGAGCCCTGGAGCGTTTTCTGCCCTCAGTACGGTTTTGTTTGGGTAAGTGTGAACGACGGGCTCAAACTCGGGTGCGGACAAAACAACCACTCTCCAGTCTGCTGTCGAGTGAGCTCTGGGGCTTTAAATTTTGAGCCAATCATGGAAGAATACCGTTGTATGTGCCCTTTCATCGGTTAAAAAAAGAAACATTTTCAGAGTGTCACACCTCAGCCTCACACAAAATGCCTGCATTTATTGAATTATTTGATACCTGCTGTCTTTGAGACATATATGCGCGATCCTCTAAAGCCGCTCCAGATAAACACCAACATGAACACAACCTGATGGTGCTCCATGACGTACAATGTCCAGGTAGAAGTTAGGACGGTTTTGTTGTCTTTTTATCCATCGACTGTTTGACCAATAATCGATATTTCCAGCACATGAAAACTGAAAAAAAAATCAATGCATCGTCCTGGCATTGGTTTGATTCAGGAACGGACCTTTATGGTGTGAACCTGCTCTAAAGTGTTCTATAATACGCTGTACGGACTGCTGTAGTTAGCTCCTGCAGCTTCTTTTTAAACAAATTTCCGCGGGTGAAATTCGGTCTGACTGCAGCTTCATTCCAGTGTTACGAGTCTGTCTGAGTCCGACTCTGAAGCAGCTAGTTTCCCCACCAACACATCCATCCCACCTCCCACAGTACTACCCCATGACAGTGCGCTGCAGCCTGTCCGGGTCCTGCATTGGTAACCTTGATACCCCTTTTTATTAAAGAACCAACATCCATGGGGTCCTCACGTTTCTTTTTTTTTTTTTTAATGAGTGTGATAAAAATATCTTGAATTATATGAAGAAAAATCCAATTGAAATAAAAGAAACCTAATCAATCGATGCTTTTGCAACCCTGTGCTGTTTATTTCAAGACTTCCACACCTGCATGTTAGCAGTCGGTTTGGTTATCTTATTCTTTATGTAAAGTGACCTCAGTTCCTGTTTTTTTAATTAAGATTGTAGGCTTAAAGAGGAATGACTGACCAGTATGAGTTGCATGAAATGATGCATCCCTGCAGATGGTTGCAGGCCTGCACAGACTGCACACCATGAGTCGTTTCACTGTCCCTCCCACCGACTTTTCCCTCTTTCAACATTTTTTTTTACCATTAAGCGTTCCTGTTTCAGCCCCTGCTACCCCATTATCAGCCTCCTCTCCATCAGTCCCAGTTGATTTTAAATTTAAACTAAAAAAAAATGCTTCCTCCATAACTTCTTCCACGACACCAAAGCAGTCAGAAAATCTCAGAAAATATTCACTTCCCAGCTCCCTCCTTTGGCAACTTACTGTAACCCACTAATACCAACATAAAAGGTCAGAGTTAAATTAAACCCAACTCTATTATAATTCACCTCTTTAAAAAATAAATGGCTATACACTGGGAGGGCTTTGGCAAGAAGCTGTTCCAACATAACTGAAGGGTGATTTTACAAATTTAAAAAAACAAAGTTAATCTTGAACAACTTGTAATCCTTGGACATAAGAGTGTAACCCTGAGGAGTTGTGTGTGCTTAAAATATATATATACATATATATATATATATATCAGGTGTTCTGCATTTTCCTTTGTGAATGTTAATTTTGCTCTCCTCATGATTACCTGTTCTATATTGCTGTTTTTGAACCTGATTTTAAAAAAAACAAAAAGTGGAAAAAGGAGGAAGGACGTCTGTTTTGATTGTTGTTCACTAATCAATGAATGTCTCTCTTGATCTCCTCAAGTCCTTTTATATTTTCCCGTCTCTGAATCTCTGATGCAGCCCTGCATTTTGTTCACTTCTCTTTATTTAGTGTCTTTTTTCCTCCTTTATTTTTTTAATATTATTCCAACATTTTCCCCTGTGTGACGACGTCACACCGTCCTGTGTGTTTTCTCCTGGGTTGTATGTCGTCTTTGGTTAAACTCTCTACATGTGTTTTTTTGTTTAATGGATTTATGTTTCGTTGTGGTTTGTCACCGTTGTCATCTCATCCTTTTTTTTTGTCTGTTTATAATGATGAGCATTAAGAAAACATGTTGAGGTGAGACTGGTGGTCTCTCCACTTTTTTGTTTCCAAAAACACCTGTATGCGGAATAAATGACAAAAAAAAGTACGAGTTGAGTGTCTGTCATTTTCTCCACATGATTATGTATCAAAAATGAATTAAATTAGTAAAACAAAGATAGGTATAAGGAAAATAAAAATTAGAGCATTTATGAAACACCACAAGTGTCCTCCAAAGAAAAAATTGTAATCAATTCTTTAATATTGTCAAGCCTCTATAGATATATGGAGTCATGGGAGTGCCATAGAAATGAATAAGTCTGTAAAAGAATGAGAAAACAAATGTGAAAATATAAAAAGAATCAGAATGAAAAACTGGAGTCAGATTCCTTGCAGGTGTACACATATTTGGCCAATAAAGTTGATTCTGCTTGTGAAATATAAAGAGGAAGAAATAAGTAAATAAGTGTGAAAATATTAAGACAAACAAAATATAAAATGAGCACTTCATGAATTTCAACATTTATTTCTGTATATATATATATTTTAAATATTTATATATTCATTGCAGCTAGATTTCTTTTTTCCATGTGTATATTTCTTTGTATGATGAATTTATTTTTTCCCCTTTATTTATTTATTTAAGAAACAGGAAAGTTCAAGTGATAAAAATGGCATATATAAAAATTTTAATTAAATGTAAAAAATTTGAATATTTAGAAACAGTGACTTCTATGCAAAAAATAAATATTAACATACAAAGAAATAAATTAAAATACATGCAAAAATAAATGAAACGGCTTTGAATTATTCCTTTATTTTTTAATTGGCCTTATATTACTACATTTATTTATTATTTATTTGACTTCCACGTTTACTTTTTATATTTAGATTATTTTATATATATCTCAATATTATATATTTTTTAATCAGAATATAGTCATTATCTCTTAATTATGATTGCTTATCCCATAATTTCTAGTTTTTTCATCCGACAATTTCGACTTTTAATCTCATAATTATGACTTTTAAACTCAGATTTCTGACTTCTAAATCAGAATTTAGACCTTTTATCTCATATGACTGTTTATCTCATAATTTACATTTTTTCCATCTCATGGCCGCCGCCATTTCGAGTTTTTGCCTCATAATTTGTACTTTTATAATTATGAATTACCATGGACAATATATATTTTTTCCTTTACTGGCTGAAAGGGGATTCTATAAAGTTTTGTGCTCAATAAAGACAAAAAATAGAGAAGACCCTCCCCGGTGTTGACTCCTCCTGTCGAGCCGCGGACCAATGAGCTGAGCCGGGCGTCTCTCACCGAGCCGGAGGAAGAAAGACTCTTTCACGTTCGACCGTTGGTCGCCATTTTGAGAAGCTCGACCTGCAAGCACCGGTAGGAGGCCGTTGTTAAGCAGCAGATCTACAACGTATTTTAAAACGTTTTTAAGTTTTCGCTGATAGAACGATGTCTCGATTTCACAATAATCGCGGAGGCCTCGGGATGAATAACTTCCAGCCACGCAGGGGCGGTGGGCCCGGCCCGATGCGGGGCGGACTGATGGGAAACCCAAATTTCAGGAGCCATCCTTTTCAGAACCAAAACCGAAGGGGACCAAATAACAGCTTCAACAGACCGCCTAACCAGGGGCCACAGATGAGCCCACAGAAGCCACAACAGAACCAGTCACTGCCGATCATCCCTCCACCGAGCCCCGGCCCGGCTCTCACTATGAAGGGCCCGATGCAGCAGCAGGAGCAGCGGAAACCAACGACCCCTACACCTCAGGCCAAGCTCCAGTCACCTCCACCCAAACCGAACATGAGCTCTCCTCCACCCAACCAGGCCAACAAGAACCAGCAGATGAAATCGCCGGCAGGTAACACTAACGGACAGCAGCAGAAGCAACCTCCACACCCGAGCCCCAAGTCGGGGCCACAACAGGGCCAGAAAGGCCCCCAACAAAACCAGAAGACCGGCCCTCAAGGCCAGAAAGGCCCCCAGCAAGGCCAGAGAACAGGCCCTCAACAAGGCCAGAGGAGCGGGCCCCCGATGAAGCCCACACAGGAGCGAGAGGAGCCGGGGAAAGGAGCCGCCAACAACGCAGGAGACGAGTCAGACGGGGGCCAGTCAAAGGTCGGTAGTTTCTTTGTAACATATCGTTTCTGCTGTGAATTGCGTCGACAGTCGTTGTTGTTGGCTAATGCTAACGTTAGCTTATTCAGTGCGACTAACGGCAACGTACGCTCGATTTGGAGCAGCGAGCAGCCCGTGCGGGCGGAGTTCGCCTGCATACTCTCGACTTCTGCTTATAGCACCTCATGGCGGTGCTAACGGTGACCGATACCACGCGCACTTCACTTTCAGTCGCTTCAGCCGGCCGCCATCTTGTCCAAAATCCGTACAGTTACAAAATTGGTTAAATGTGTTCTGGTAAAACAAAAGAACGCGCAGTTTGTAGTATTTGTTTTACACCAATTCAAGCTTGTTTTCTAGAATCATTTCGTGCATGTTTGGTCGCCGAAATTTGTCTTAAAAAAAATATAGGTCAAGCTTGTTTTCACCTCGAGTACCGGCAGCGCGTGGGGGGATGGGCGGTGAAGTGAGAAAAATAAATAACTTTATTTGAACAGAAAATAGAAATTGAATTGTTCTATTCTTGCTTTTAATTATTATATATTAGAAATAAAAATATATACTTGATTATTAAGTATTACATGGCACAAGTGTTGTCTTTTCCTGCTTTTAAAGTCTGCATTTAGTTTCGTTTATTCGATAAAGGATCCAATTAATGTTTAAAAAATACCATAGTATGACATCGTTGGAGATAACATGATAAAAACTTTTTTTTTTTCAAGACCATGGTGATATTTAATTTGGTCTACATCGCCCTGCGATAATACAACCAACTAAGAATATACAGGAAATGTATATTATATATATATATATATATATACACATGTAAATGTAGTTTTAGTCTTTGTCAGTTTGGTGTAATTTGTCAAATCATGATGAGGCATTGGTGCATCTTATAACTGGGATGTCTACATGACCATGAGTCCATTGTGTTCTCAGGGTCTTGTTTTTATTGCAGTACCTATTCTGAACTTAGTAAAACAACACCTGGACAAAACCCCTGTATATTATAATAAAGAAAAAACAAACTAAAGCTAATACTGAGACAAATAAAAACTAAACACAGACGATTTTTGAACAAAAATGAAATGTGCAAACCCACTCTGGAAAATTAAAACTAATAAAAAAAAATACAAAACTACAATAACTCTCTTTTAAATTTACATTGTTAATCAACAGGAGTTTAAGGCAACATTGTCTATGCTACTGAAACCCGGCGAGAAGACCTACACACAGCGCTGCCGTCTCTTCATTGGCAACCTCCCCAATGACATCACAGAGGAAGATTTCAAGAAGCTGTTCGCAAAATATGGGGAGCCCAGCGAGGTCTTCATCAACAAGAGCAAAGGATTCGGTTTCATCCGATTGGTAAGTCAGTCTGTTTGTAAATCTGTTATTGTTTTGGGATTAAAGATTTTTTCAATAAATGCAGCAACTAGCTTCCATCAGTTGTCTCTTTGATATGAATCACTATTTTAGTGCAGGGCTGCAGCTAACCGTTAGTTATGTTCTGGTTAAATGTGAAGTCAAGTAAGATTGTGAAAAAAACTGTCAATTTGGTCTCAACAGATCCCTTAATATTAATATTCCATTTGATTTCTTGCAGGAGTCCCGAGCACTTGCAGAGATAGCTAAAGCAGAGTTGGATGACACACCGATGAAAGGCAGACCCCTACGTGTCCGATTTGCCACACACTCTGCAGCTTTGTCTGTGAAGAATCTGTCTCCGTTTGTTTCCAACGAGCTCCTGGAAGAAGCTTTCTCACAGTTCGGAATGGTCGAGAGGGCCATCGTCATTGTAGATGATCGTGGGCGCTCCACAGGCAGAGGCATCGTCGAGTTTGCCTCCAAGCCTGCTGCCAGAAAGGCCCTGGATCGGTGCAATGAGGGCGTCTTCCTGCTCACCACGTAAGTGCAATTAAGTTGCAAAAAGCACACTTTACGTTGTGCTCACTGAGTTAATACACTGCCATGAAAGATGCTTGCAGCCCCCTCTTATTTCTCTTATTTTTGTTTGTTTCACCATTTTCAGGTACACCCCGGCCTGTTGTTGTGGAGCCTCTGGAGCAGTTTGATGATGAGGATGGTCTTCCAGAGAAACTGGCACAGAAGAACCCCAGATATCAAGCGTAAGCATATCACTGTCATGCTCACACCATACTTATATCTGCCATTGTGAAGCCAACTAGGGCTATTTTGAATTTGACACCTTTAGTCGCTGTGATGCAACGATCTTTGTTATGCTAATTTTCTTCAAGTCATTGTTTTGTGAGGAGCAGATGGTGTGATGTGGGTGTCGGGGGCTGCAATAGTAGTAGTACTAGTGGATGGGAGTTCAGGGATCACAGCTGTTAAAAATCAATCTCCTGTGTGAGGTGGCAGATGTTAACCTGTGTAAATCAATGGGAGGAGGAGAAAGGATGTAGCATTAATTCACTCATACTATTCAAATTCATTGTGAAGTGTTTTAGTATTTTCATCTGACAAGGCAGAAGTTATCAGGTGTATTGTGCAAATATAATCATATAAACCTAACTCACTTTATTGTGTTGATTGTGTCTATAGAGAGCGAGAGGAACCTCCCCGTTTTGCTCGACCAGGCACTTTTGAATTTGAGTACTCCAAGCGCTGGAAGTCATTGGATGAAATGGAGAAGCAGCAGCGGCAGCAGGTGGAGAAGAACATGCGTGAGGCTCGTGAGAAGCTAGAGAGTGAGATGGAGGATGCTTATCACGAACACCAGGCCAACCTGCTCCGACAAGGCAAGTTTAGTGCTACACCTAAGGCCCGCAGCTGTTTGAATATACTCTGCTATTTATCAACTGAAAAGATGTCCATCACACAGCGAAGTGTACACTAGTGTTCCAAGTACAACAATTAAATGTGTTGGTTTCATGTTTTCTCTCAGATCTGCTGAGGCGACAGGAGGAATTGCGGCGCATGGAGGAGTTGCACAGTCAGGAAATGCAAAAGAGGAAGGAGATGCAGCTCAGGTATTTATGTTCATTAGAATTCTTGCTTGTTCTTGGTGTCCTCGTAAACAAAATACTCCTTTCTTCAATGTCAGCTTTCATGTTTGGCCATTGTTCTGTTTGGTGATATGAAATGATACCAGACTTTTAGAAAAAAATTTATGTTAAAATTGTATTACTTCTAACATTTTCCTCTTTGTAAACAGACAAGAAGAAGAGCGTCGCAGGCGAGAGGAGGAGATGCTTCGCAAGAGGGAGATGGAAGAACAGATGCGCCGCCAGCGTGAGGAGAACTACAGGATGGGCAACTTCATGGATGTAAGTTATACTTGATGTTAGACTACAAGAATATTACATATGTATAGGCAACAAAGTGAATAATTCAGAACTATTTGCCTGGTTTATGCTAATTTTGTTTTGTTTTTTAATTACAGAGGGACAGAGAAATGAGATGAATACCAGTGGATCTTTGGGCATGGGTGGTAAGTTATTTTTGAGTAATTTCATTTAGTTGCTTATTTAGAAAGAGAACTCAGCAAGCAAAAAGAACAGACATTAGATATTAGAGATTAGAAATACCTCTCAGACACAGCTAAGACAATTCAATAGCACCACAAACTACAGTCTCCAGCATACTTTTAAAATCACATCAACATTATGAAAATTTGATTTTTTTGGAGGGGGGGTGGCTGCAGTAATAGGGCACATTAGTTTTAGCTAGAAAGACCCAATAAACTGGCAAACGAGTGTATAAAGTGTGTATGTAACAAATACTTAAGGCAGTTTCTTCTGCAGGAGATGACATACTGATATCTATGTAAATGTTATTTCTCATCTAATTGTGCAAATTTAGGTTTGCCAGCAACAGACAGCATTTGGAGTTTGTCCAACTTGTTTATTTTATGTGCAACTGTGTACCTGACTTGTTTCCATGTTTTTGTTAGATATGTCCTTTGGTGGGTCCAACCCGAAGTTCCCCATGGGTGCACTGGGCTTTGAGGGACAGCAGGGAATGGGATCATCTCCAGGAGGCTTGTTGGGCAACGAAATGGTAATGTATCCCACTTTATGGAAGATCAGTAGTTAACATAGTTTGTGTTCGGCTTTGTTGGAGAAACTCCCAGCTGATTTAAAACCTGAAGGCCAGCTGGCGGAGCAGGATGGGAGAATATGAATGCTTTGTGTTTTTCAGCTGTCTTTGGATGGCTCGCTGGTTGTTGAATGTTACAGATCTGCTGCCTGCCTGATAGGGTTTCTTTAAATGGCAAGCCAAGCCCCCTCAGTTAGCTTCACCCGAGTCTTACTGCTGTCCAGCTAAAAAACCGTCAGCCTGCACTAAAACACAAGGACTTGCTCTCTCACAGCTGTAGACAGACTACAGTGGCTCTGCTCACTCCTATCACATCATTTGTGTAGTGGACTGCTATTGCAAGACCTGTCTCATGTGAGATGGACAGGCACTTTTTCTTGACTGGAGGCAGAATGCTTCTACCAGTGTTTTTTTTTTTTTTTTTTTTCCTGTAACAGTTGACAATGTGTTTATTTAGTTTTAAAACATTTTTTCATACTATGCTGGCAGTTTGATGTATCACATATCACGAGCAGAAATGAGGGCTATGTGTATTTTTGGGTGTCAGTGTGAAATCCTGTGTAAAGCTCCTTTTGTGCCAAGCCAATTTCACCTGAGGTAGGTGTGTAGTTCATCTTCTGGACCAGCAACCTTTACCTTCTCATCAACATCTTTTTTGTTACTGAGCATTTATAATGCTTTTAGTGCAAGCTGACGGTATGAGACCTGAAATCTGAAATGGGGGGGGAAAAAAACAATTTGTATATTACAGCAAGATTAATTGATGGGGGCAGGCAAAGCCTTTTGGCCATTTGTCTTTAGGATGATATGATATTGGTGAATACTGGGCCAAGCTTGAGGTCTATGCTTTGGCAGAATTGTATTACCAAAGTGATGTTTGTTTCTGGATTACAGTTGACAATAAGAACTTTTAAATGTGTGTTACATTGTAGATTCCAAATGAAACATTTTTCCAAAAACCTTTAAATCAGACTTTGAAGTTTGATACAAAATTTTTAGTTGCTGTATGTTTATACTTTGGCTTAGGGAACTAAGTTTTGTATTTGAAGAATGGTGCACTTTTCAGTTTTAGTTTGATCAATGATATTAATAGCCCGGCCTAATTATTTACTGCTTTGAATTTAAAGCACAATTTGCCCCTTAAGTGATTTTTTAGAAAAGGTTTTCTTAGGAATTGAAAATGTAGCCAGTGGTTCAAGCTTGTTGGCAATGCAGTAGTTTTACAATGCATGAAGTTGCACCGTGACACGCTGTAGTTTTCTAAGATCATATGACTATAAAGCTCAGTTCAGTTTAGTAGGCTGAGCAGGTTGATGTTAGGTAGATCCAGTTCAAGATATATTCTACATTCTTAAGACATTGCATTGTATCTCCTGTTCTTACCATATTGTTCCATTGTACACTCATCGTGTAAACCAAAGCCTTCTCCCTTTGTTGGGTTTTTGGATTTTGAGACGTTTGTTTTCTCGCTCCATTCTAGTTTCACAGGATGTGTCTGAATTCGCATATAAACAGTATATTGATCAACAAATTTCTTTTTTGTTGGAAAAATGGTTGTGCTAAATGTTTTGTGAAATGTTAACATTTTATTGTGCCCAAGTGCCAATTTTCTGCACATGCATTTCTGGAATACTCCCTGTACTTCAGATTTTTGTCACATAGACCACTAGTTATTTTTTCCATTTTATTAGTGCAGTGCCATAAGAGATGCTGTGATAGCTGGACAGCAGATTAATTAGTTACAGTGACAGCTAATGTCATATCTTGTTTCAAAGGAATCATAAATTCCCCATGGAACAAATTACATGTAAAATATTATATAGAATTTATTACCTCCATCAAGAAGTATTTATGTTGCTATATTTAATAATCACAAAGTAAATCCAGTGTTTCCCCTAAGACTTTGTTCCAGCATCAGCACTGATGTGCAGAAGTATTTTAAGTATTTTCAGTGTTAAGTGTGTCTGCTGACATGAGAAAGGCTTTAGACACATTTATGTCATCGTAAGTGTATAAAACACTATTTTAAAGACAGTTGTCATGGAAGCAGCAACAGTGTTAGATATCCGTAATGTATTTTGCATACCTAAACACAGGAGACTCAGCTGTCGCAAAGGGATGTAACCCATCAGCACTGTAAAATGCTGATTGTGGTGTACTCAGGAGCTCGATTGAAATATACAATACTTAGGAACCAATAAGCATAAGGTGTTCGATGAGAATCCTTCCTTCTCCGAATGGTCTAAGTAGAGACAGCTAGTTTATTGTGTTTGGAAAGTTTGTATAGAGCAGTGCTAATAAAATACATTTAGCAGTGGTGCATATAGGGGAAACACTGAAAATATGGTCAGCATTTACAGATTGTTAGACCTCATAACAGTAAGGACTATAGTTTAGTCTTGGCATGCACTGGAGAGACCATACTAGGTAGGCACTGACTAACAAAAGCATTACCCTCTCTTCCTTTTCCGTATGTAACCTGTGGCACCTGTGGACCTTCATATTGGAACGAACGGTTTCTTCGGATGTGTCTCCTGCTGGTTGTGTTGTAAATCTGCTCATGATTTAAAACAAATCACCTCTATTGCCATACCTTTATATAAACTTCCATATGGACATGAACTGTGTGCCTGTGCACTGAACACACCCCATACCTTAATCCCCACCTTTCTGTCTGCCTCCCTGGCAAATTGACCCCCACAGCGCAATGAGCGCTTCGCCCAGAGCGGTCCTAGGGGAATGGGTCCTGGTAACGCCGGGTACGGCAGGGTCCGCGAGGAGTTTGATGGTCCTTCTAAGAAACCCCGTTTTTAAACGCTGCTCTTTGATGCTCCCAGCAGCACCATTTGTACAGATTCTCCAAAACATGCATTTCTTGTATTTAAGTTAAAATTGTTGCTACATTTTAGCCTAACAATTTACTCCTTTTATGACAAAGTCAATATTTTCATTTTTTATTTTGTAATGTCAGTAGTATGGAAAGATAGGTCACCCTCGTGTGGTCCGGTAGTTCTTTCTGACCCATGTATAATTTTCTTTTCTAGATGTATTATGCTCTGTGAGTCGCCGTGAAGTGATAATTGTAACATTTTTCTCAACTTTCTATGGCTGTGTTTTGTGCCATACATTTGGAGTCAAAGCATGTGTATTATAATAAAGAATCATTGGTTCTATCAGGACAAACCTTTAACATTTATTTCAAAAAATTTTAACGTACAGTGCGCTCAGAAAGCAACCAAATGCCAACAATTGGTTGTTTGCACTAATGAAATAATCTTAAAGGGTCTATGTGTTATCCCTGCCACAATCCTGACCTCCTTCGTTCAGTGGTGTATTAAACAATCTAAAAAGAAAAAACAGCACGTGGCCCCACATGAGACGTGCTTGCTGCAAATGCTCCACACCACTCTTTGCTTTATTTTCTTCCCCACAAAGTCAGATAACTGACACCCGTCAGCATTCCAAGTTAAAAAGTTTATTATACTTTAAACAAAGAAGTAATTAGGTGAAGACTTAAGAAGAACAGAATAGCACGACATTTAGCATCTACAGTCTACGGGCTAAATGGCACCCAACACACTACAATTGTGCTATAGAGACCCCTAAATCGACTGTATTTTTAATACAAAATTCTGGACTCCGTAATCGCTGTGCTTCATGGATGTTAAAGTCATGTCTCATTTTTCACACATAATTGGGTTCTCTGTGTTGTTTAACTGAGATGTTTCATTCAGTGTAATTCGGTGACTGATTTTATTGTCGTGCTTCAGGAAAGCAGACATATGACACATAGAACCTTTAAGAAAATCTGTGGTATAGTGTGTCTGGTTGTGGGTAGATTTACGAAGACATTGTGCTTATATCACATATTCAGACTTTCCCTGGCACACAGTCCTAGGTGGTATGTGTCTTGTGTCCAGCTTAGGAAGCTGGGGTTAATGACTACGTTTACATGCAGTCCAACATATAGAATATAATAATGATCACTGCTCTCACCCTTGTTTATCATCAGTTCTCGTAGATGGATAGATGACATAAAACCTGCCCTTCCACCTAGTGTTTCCACCTTCTTAGGAGCTTGAGTGTTTTTGAAGTTATGATGACCATCCTTCCATTTATGAAAAAAAACAATCCCGTTTGTTCGGAGTCATGGATAATGTTCTCTAATGACCTGGGTTGTGTTTATATTTTCTTAATTGTGTGGTATTGGACATAATGAATCTTTTAGCCCCAGTTATGCTTTTGAGATGATCAGTACAGCGTTGGTACAGAAGTGCTTTAGTGTGTAGTACGGCTGACCCGAATGCTTTGAAGGTCGTTTCTTTGCCATAGTCATCAAGGAATGAGATGTTGTGCCATCGAAAAATAAACCAAAGATGGATAAAAAGCAAAAAATGTCGCTCTCTATAGGATTTAATTGGTCTCAAAATCCACACACATGGAAACCAGGTGCATGCACTTGATGGGAGCTCACAAAAACATCCTCGCAAGGAAGCATTTCTGCTCTGCATGGACAGATGTGCGAGCTCAGCCCTCTATACGCGCTGTGGCTGATGTCCCCTCTTTGTCTCTCATAAGTGGCGACAATATAAACATGTTAATATCACCTTTGTTAGTTGAGTGATGCATATCATCCTTTACAAACCTGCATGTAAACGTAGTCATGTTCAGTTAAGGTCTTATTTTTGGATACAACTGAGTTAAACAGAGGAACACAAAAGGAAGTCTTAACTGATATTTTGTCTCAGTTGATTGTCCACATTGTAGTTAGAGTATTTATTGGCATGAGTAAATCTGCCTATGCATGACTGGCAAGGGCTCAGTTCGACTTGCGTGATATTGTGATCTGCATCGTGCTTGAAAGCATGTTAACCACCAGAAACCGAAACATAGACGTATCAAATTTGTATTGTATTTCTATTGATCAAAAATTGATTTAAAAAAAAAAAAAAAAAAAAAGCAGGCAAGAAATTTCAAATCAAAGTGACTTTTTTCAGTTCTTGGTTTTATTACTATTTTAAATTCTTGTTGCTGACAAATAAAAATGATTTTTATGGTGCTACATACCACTAGTGTAACATAGGAGTTAGAAAATATATTGGATTTTGAAAATAGATTTACATCCTAAGCCCTGTGAAGCACAACTTGTACTTCACATTGAAAGCATTAATTGCACTGGATTTCTAGAGTTTTAATTCTGTGCTCTGGCTTTCAGTTTTAAGATGGATAATGCTCATTCTGCAGTTGAATATTTGGTCTGACTGCTTCACCTTTTCACTTGTTACTGAAAAGACCATGCTGACATTTCACTGTCTCTACCTTGTGAAGTCCCTTTTACATAACTTCACAGATGGAAGATTGGTCATTTTATTGTTCTAATTTAACGTGTATTGTGTTGCACAGATAGTCTCTTATGTGCCTGGTTTATACCACCAGCCACAAGGCTGAACGAAGTTCTCGCAGCATGCTTTGAAGCTTGACTGATGGTAACAGACAGACCTTACTGTGTTTACTTTGGTACAGCCAGGGAGCACAGTGCTTTCATTTCATTTTATTTACATCAATTCTGACTTGTGCCCATTGACCAGCCCCTTTCTGCATTTCAGGAGACATGTTAAGATGTAGTTGCATTAATGTCATCTGTGGCAATACTACAAGACACGAGATCACAAACAGTATCAAAGAAAACAGAACATTTAACGATGTTAACCCTTAAAACAGGGAACAATAAAAGCACAATGCTTGGTATTTATCACCTTGAGATAACTGACATAACCAAGTCTGATTTGTTCCCATTTGGATCACAAATTGTAATTAAACTCAACCTGATAAAGTGCCTGCTTTATGTCAACCTATTTACAATTAATATAATTACCATAAGAAAAAATAATTTGTAAGGTCTCTGTAAAATTGAAATTCATACTTTTACTTTGCTGCCTACTCTGGCCTGTCAGTACCTGTTCTGAGGTATTTTGACATCACTTGGCATCAAATGGACACTGGCTTGCCTCAGCAAGCATTTCTCAGAATTGTGGGTAGGTGGAGTTGAGCTGTAAAAGTGAGTGTAAGTATTCTTGAATTCATTACAAACTGTATAACAAATGTATTTGTTACATTTGACTGTTTTTGTTATGGAACTTCAGAATTTCTGAGATGAATCAAAAGCAACTGCAGCTCCCTGAAGCAGGGCACTTTGCTCATTTTTTCCTGGCGTTAGCCTGACTTCAACAATCTGTGGACCACTGCAGGTTTATACTGAAGAAGTATAGTAATCAAAAGTGTCCTTGCAACAGTCCAGCTTCTAATTCTTTAATGCTTAAATTTTCGAGATGAATAAGTATAAGTGGCTTTTTGCCTTACCTTCGCAGTCACATGTATAGTACCCTGTTGTAAACAGTGTCTGTCCATCAGCTGTGTTGGACAACATTTGGACCTGTAAAGGGATGACTGTGATGTATCCTGTGGTAGTTCTTTTCATTTGTCAAAGAGATGAAGACTGCCCAAGCAAGCAGCATTCCTCTTGTGCACAGTATAATGCACCTTGCACAGTAACTGAAAAGAAGAAGAATTTTAGCTCAGTTGTAAAAAGTATCCCAAGAAAATCTTCCCTCTTTGTGTGGCATCTTGGAACCCAGCAAAACCCATCTGAAATGGCTGCAAAACAGAGGACTACAGATACTTGGATGAATTTGGTAATAGAATTAGATATCATGGAGTGTTGATCTGTAATGTTACGTGTGTTTGTGTTATGTACATTTTTCCTTTAACAGGTTTGACCAGCTTTAAAGATTGTGGACTGAGGAGGAATGTGTGGCTGTGTAGCGTGGACTGAGGAATGCTTTAACGTTCACACTGGATTGTGCAAGCGACCTTAGTAATACTTAAACAGAATTAGAGTACCAAAACAAGGCTTCCAACAACAGCCCACACATTTGGCCATTAAGTCAGTATAAGGTGGACAATGAAGCGTATCTAGCTTTGTGGCATTCCTCTTGGATTAAATATCTTTTTAACTATATGAATATAACAACTACATGGGTAAAATCCAAGATTCTTTTGAATGACAAGCACAAGACAACATACTTTTACAGCTGCAATGTAATGCAATTTGGGAAACACTTTCAAATGATTGTGGTTCCTCTCAGGCCAGTTCAGACCAAAGATTTGCGACAAGACCACTTGAATCTACTTGCAATGCGCAGGTCTGCAATCTTCTGAAACCAGTCAGTTTGTCTTAAAATGAATGAAGATGTTGATAGTGAGCTACTTGCTGCGCTTGGATTTCTAGTATTGACAAAACAACGAAAACATCGACTGAGAGAGGGTCGACAATTTGGAGCAGTCTTACATATTCAAGGGACGTATGCAAATTTATGCAGTGGAGTTGCAATAGGAGATGTCCCTCTTGTCAGTTTCCTCTGTATTTCCCTGGAACAGTTTTGTTGTCCAGATATATATTCATACTGCCATTTTCTTTTCTTGTTGTGAATCTTTGGTCTGAACTGGTCTTTGATATTATACAGGCAGATCCCTAAATTTCATAAAAATGAAATTTCAGGTGAAAGAACTGGCATTCTGTTAAGAAATTCTGTGTACTTAAGTTTCCTGAATGTGATTGGCACAAATTTCTGATGCATATATTTCAGTCATTAATTTGACAATTTATCTTAATATTTTTGAAGACATGAAAGAAGAAGTTTGTAGCCCACAACACTGGATTGGTGTTGTTTAAATTATGTGTATAGTTTTTGACAAGAAAAAAGTTGAGCCTGCAACCACTTTGGTTCAGTGCTGGTGTATTTGTTATTTTTGAGATCATAGCCTAAAACTAAATATCAATTCAAAAATTTACCATACCAGACTCAGGACTGCATAGTTATTCCAGATTTGATCGTTTTTAGATGTCTGTTTATTTTCTAGATGACTCAGTAAGCACATGAATCTAACTGAAATCATAGTTACAGTCATTTATCTTTGCTAAGCTTTCAGTTTTTGATGATTTGCTCCTTGAGTCTTTTATCACTTTATTAAGATAAAGAGTTAAACACAACAAAAACCTGTCTGGATTCTCTTGCGTAGTGCTCTCTTGTACATAGAGACTGTCCAACATCTGACTCAGCAATGGACACGTGGTTAACTGGATTTTCTGAATAAAACGTAACTCCTGGAAGAGATTTTGTCACATGGCAATTAAAAAAAACTAGAGGGAGAAAAAACAAAAATCAGATGTCTGTCAGGACTGGGAGTGGGTAAGATAATTGGAGATTTATTAAAATAACGTAACAAAGGTAAATATGCAGTTAAAACTTTAAATCACTTATGTCATTTTGTGTACAGCAAGTTAATATTAAATGAAAAGGTAAAATAAATTGGGAAAGTATTAATAAATTTTGTTTGGCCTATTTCTAGTCGAAAACACTATTTGAGCAGAGGCATCCTCCACATGTCATCTGGACATCATGCAAAATAGTACCACAGGTTTTCATTGACTTAACCTAAGTGTAAATTTTAAAACTTGTAATGTTATGTCTGTGTGTTGGTGTTGTGTACAATTTGTTTTTCTTTAACAGGTTTGACCATCTTTAAAGGTGTTGGACTGTGAGAAGGAACTTTCCAAACCAAGAAATTCAAAGTCTGTAGCTTCTGTTGAAGCGGTTTTGTAAATGAAAAGCTATCACTCTCAAGGACCAAATAGCACCTGTTTTTGTACAATTATTGATCATGACAGGTGGTGGCTCTATAGCTTGGACTGTGGATTGTGAAGTTGGAAGATAGTTTTTAACATCCACTCAATTTTCTTCCAAGTACGCGAGAATGAAGTGACTGTTATAAACACTAAATGGCCCCTAGAACACTTTAACTTTGTGTTTTTGGAGTGTAATGGAAATCAATGCTTTGATAACTGAGATATTTAATTGAAGTTCATAGTCAAGATTCATTTAAAGGTGGCGCCAAGCACATTTAACAGACTACATAGTGACTATAACAGAGGTTTGGACCAGGGATTTCCCCTCTGGCCAAGACATTCTGACTTTGTAATTGAAGTGAAAATTTAAGTCAAATATCTGTATACTGACATTCTTAAAGAAGTTGTCAGGGTTTATTTACTGGTGGCACCAGGAACAGTTCATGAAAAAACTATATTATATGGGCTCAGAACAGGGCTTTCCCCTATTGCTGCAAAATGTTGAATTTGCGTCATTGGATTAAAATGGGGCATTCTTGAAGAGAAGCTCTTTGTCATTAGTTGGTATCACACACTTTACAGACTACACAGTAACTATATTAGAGGTTCAGAACAGGGATGTCCCTTTTTTACCGACACATTTTGATGGCATTAGTGGAGTGAAAATAGAAATCAAATCTTTGACAGAGTTAGAACTTCATAGTTAAGTTTGTCAAGTAACTATATCAGAGATTCAGAACATGCATGTCCCAGCTTGGGAATCAGACGAGTCTGCAAGCTCATGTTATCATTTGCTTGGCAAATATGGCTCTTGTTTGGCCAATCACAACAGTTTACTTAAAATGGGTCGGTTTCTATACAGCGATTGAAAGAGTGTCACCAGTCCAGACTTAAAAAGGCACATGTTTCACTGCTCTGATTGGTTGTAGGTCTATCCAGTTGTGTCCCCTCAGCAGGTCCGTCCAGCACAACACTTAAGGCTCCCAAAGAAGATCAGATCAATCAAACTAGGCAGTGCTGCTCAAATTTGAACTGAGATTCTGTTACTACATTGCCCATTTCTCACCTAAAATATACTGTCTAGCTGTAATACAAAAGAAATCACGGCCAGGGGGCCGCCATTCTGTGCACTGCTTGGAAACTGGCCAAGCACTGCTACATCACACGTTTCACTCGTTCTGATTGTTCGAGGTTCTAGCCAACTGTGTCCAGAGGCATTTTGGCCTGTACACGTTGATAACGCTCCCTGGAATTCCTAAAATGATGTTCTTGAGCGTTATTTCCACTGCATGATACGGTTTAACTCAACTCTACTCGCTTTTGTTACCATGTACTTCATTTTCTTTGCATATTGTACAGTCTCAACATCTGCAAAGCTGATCATCATAGTGCTGGGAATCAACACACAGGAGCTTTACTTTGGTCTTGAGAAGCTGCAGCCTTTATTCACTGGCAAACTGTAACCCACACTGTACATTTACTGCCAGACTGACAACTTCACTGCTCACCTTTTCCTCTGATCCGCTGCATTCACAGTTGCCCTTTTAGTATTGGCTCAGTTTGCTTGGAACCTCAGCTGAGGTGATACCAGAAAAAGTGCCAGGCTCTATCCACAATGGAAAACTAAAAGGTGGCGAGTAGAGTCGGGCCGAGCTGTACCATGCAGTGGAAATGCACCACCCATATTTGTTCTCTTTTTGAAAAATCCCAAACCCTCAAAGCTGATGGCAGAAACTGCACTAGTTGACCTGACCAACCTCCTTTACACCAACCTACCTGAGGCAGGAAGTCCCGTGCACCCTACGGTTGAAGAGAGGATGGCGTGTTGTGCCCGTGTGGTTGTGTGTGTGTGTCATGTCTTTGGGTAAATGAGAGGTGCGTTAGCTGCTGTCAGCCAGCTTGTCAAAGACAGGCTGCCCCAGTCCACAGTAGAGGCTCTTCTCTGCAGTTGGTTACATTGACGATGAGTAGTTCTGCAGAAGTCAGTGGACAGTAAAGCCTGGACTTGTTTGCACTGCAGCCAGAGGTATGCTTACACAGATCAGCTGAACAAGTAAGGTAAGTGTTCCATCCATGTTTATAATACAAGATGAACAGTGTCCCATAACTTGACTCCTCTCTCTGTCCTCTTTTACCATGTCACTGCTCACAGTGACGGTTACAGGGCTTCTGGCATCACACTTAAAAAGAATGGCATCACAGTGCAGACCTCTGTTCTTCTACCTTTTTGTGTGTGGATGTGGCAAAGCATTATAGCCCGTGCAGTGTGTGTGGTTGTAGTACTTTGGCTTCTCTGTATGTATGCATGAAAGGACCTATGTATGAACGGCTGAGTCACTGTTCCACACATCTGTGGTAAGAAACCGAAGTGTTGAACCAAAGTTGAAGTGGAGAGATCCGATCCTGTCTTTATTTTCTGTCATTGCGTCAGGTATCGAAGCAAAATGAAAAATTAACTGAAAGCGTATGTACAAATGTACAATATATTTACATTTTATTCTTGTCTTTCAGCTTGTGCTGATTTCTTTAGTGGGGTTTGCTGTTTGTAAACCTTTTGTCCCACACCATATTTTAAAAATCAACGTGTATCGTAGGCAGGTTGTGTGCAACCATGAACAGAAAAAGTACGAGTCAAGCACAAAGCTCAACTCATGGGATTCTATTTCCATTTAATGGTTTAAGAAAGCTTTTGGGTAGTTTTGTCTTTGTGCTGCTCCTCTTTTACATCTTTATCAGTTATACTTTGGTACCTTTTTAACGCATTAAAATTCTACGATACCGGGTATATACCGGGCTACATCGGGTAGCTTTTTGCCTTAAACTATGGCTGAAGCATGCACAGCTGTCTTTATTTCACATGAATTTACACAGTACAGTGGTCCTAGTGTGGACTACTGATTCATGGTGAATTATTAAAATCATACAAACTATTTCAGTGTTATAGTATTGAGGACATTTGTTGTATCACTGAGGTGGGTAGACGTTGCATTGACCTTTGTAACAGACAGAACTACTCCATCTGTCGTCACTTCCTGACTCCCTCTGTCTCTAAAACTATAAACAGTTGTTTTTGTGGTAATGGGGTGGGATGTCTCTTTGCAGTTTTGAAGTGAAACATGTTACTGCTTGGGTTGCTCTGGGTGGGATTGTAGAAAACGAAAATCCAATGCTCTATGCAGTTTCCTGCAGGATCATTATACAACAACCTTTGTGACTTTGTGTGCTTGTGTAAATGGGGTTTGGTGTTTGTTTTCTTCTTCCTCCGTCTTGAAAAATACAAATATTTAAATTGAAACATGACTTAATTCCTTAGTTCATGTTAAGCAGTTTCACTTTACCTTCTATGCTTATCGTCTTTTGAGTAAAGTGTTTACACTTTGACTGCACCAGTTTTACCTTTATTCATAGCAGACAAGTCTCACGGAGAGAAAACAACAAAAAATTGACATTTGTATAGAAAAGACTAACGGTTATTTTCTCTAACATGTATTTTAATTTATTATAGTTGTAGGTCTAAAGTGATTCTTAAATTCTCCAGTTGTAAGTGTGCAGCTTATTGACAGATTTTTTTTAAATGAATATATCATTAATTAAATTGGCTTGGTGCCAAAAAAGTTAAAAAAAAAAAAAAAGTATTGAGGAAAATAGATAATTTAATAATTGTCAGAGTCATAACTTAATCAAGCTTGATATATACAGACTCACACTTCCCTAGGTCATCAACTGATGTCCATTGTGATCCATAAATCACCTTAGAAAAAATGAGCACCTTGTAACTTCAGAACTTGTGTGAGAACCATCACATTTTTAGGTTTTCTTCAGTATCATAGTAACCCAGTGATAGTTATCGCAACATTAACAGGTATGCTGCAAATGGGAATTGCTAATAATATGCTAATATAGCGGACTTTAAGAGTTTTAATTAGCCAAAATGTAAACAATGGCTCAGTTTACAGCCCACAGTGTAAATCAGTGGCATTACATTATAAACAAACATTATACTTTCTATTTAGATCCGCAAAGCATAATTTACAGATGAGTAGAGTTTAGTAGAGCATCTCAGAGAGAGAGAACAGACAGCAAACCAGAGAAGTCACAAGATAAACACATCATCATACAAAACAACAATTATTTTAACAAGGAACGGTAATAATTAATACTCTGCTCCATATTTTTAAACAGTGTACTACTTCACAATAATATGCTAAACAACAAAAAAACAAGATAACCACAAAATAAACTCACTAAATTCGTCGCTAAAATTATCATGTATTCCTTAATAGATAGTGAAAACGAAGAACTACT
Organism: Lutjanus argentimaculatus; assembly: GCA_034769285.1. Lineage (NCBI taxonomy): Eukaryota > Metazoa > Chordata > Actinopteri > Lutjaniformes > Lutjanidae > Lutjanus > Lutjanus argentimaculatus. Next base: position 29,050,899 of record JAWZSL010000008.1, read on the forward strand.
GAACTTCAAACTTTGAAGACCCCTGATCTAAATGGTGGTTTTTAATTCTAAGCGAAGTGGTATGTGCAGACATACAATATAAGACCTGAATACCTGACACAGCAAAAATAATTAACTTTTTGTACCTGTGAGGGGGAAAATGGAGAGATGAGTAGTTCTTCTCTGAGAATAAACTTCTGCAGTAGTGCTGGACTCTATTGCTTTCCTGTCCTCTCTCCTCTCAGTACCTTTTACTGCTCATATTTTGTCTTCCTGTTAAACTTGAACGCCCTGTCATGCCAGTGACCAGCCGGCCATTTTGAAAAAGTCCAGTACATCACAACTGTGGCATTTTCCTGTTCCATGTACGTAGGAGTTGTATTGTAACTGGAGAGGTTTGTGATGCAACCTGGAGTTTTTGGTTCTCACAAGCTCTGGTGAGCCTCGATCAAGAGGAAACTACGCTGTGTTCAGCCAATAAATGCAATGAATGAAGCCCTGGAGGCTGCCAACGTGTATCTGTCTGCACTGTGATCCATTTTGTAACCAAATCCTCAGTCCTGATTAGCCAAAATCCTTTCCATGCCCCGTCTGAGTGTGATGCCAGAACAACCCTTTGGGCCTCTAATGGCCTCGTCTAAAAGGGCACCGCCCAAATCTGAAAGACTGACACTGAAAGTGACTGAGTCTTCTCTGTACAAGGTTATGGTGCAGCTCCCAGCTCTGTTTGGGGTCCGTCAGTAACACCCCCGATGTGTCAGTATGAAGTCCGGCTTCGCACGGCTCTGTAACAGAATCTCCTTCCCTGAGGAGTGCAACAGATTTGAACGTTGTCATGAATTCCTCATCCTCTCTGTAGTTTGTAAACACATGAAACTACTTCAGGGTGCTGAGATGCCTTTCTAAAACTCCACCTGTATATTAACTTTATCACACACTTCATACATTCGCTGACACACACTTGAAGAGTTATTTACCTGTGATGCATGTTCACACTGTAACACCATAACCTGTATAAGCAATTTAAACGTGTTCTTTTGAGTCTCAGCCACGGCGTGCACACAACCACATTGACACACATAACACACACACACACACACTCAGAGACACATACTCTCATTTGCTCTCATTTATAAGTGGCAAACTCAAAAGTAGTGATATATAAAATAAACAAAAGTAGAAACCTGTTGCACAGTTCACTACCAGGCTCTGATTGTTCGTCTCTCATGACAGGAGCCTCGACCAGTTGAAGGAGGCTGAGAATCCACAGCGCTAAACCACGGTAAGAGCCACAGCAGTGAGTAAAAGGCAATAATGATCAGTATAGTTTGGGATTAATTTTATAATTAACTAATTGACATTGTTTCAGCTCTAAAAATAGGCAAAGGGTGATATCATAAATGCTATACATCCTCAAATTTCAAAAGAGTACAGTAGGTCTCTAGATAGAACCCAAGGCTAACTTACAGGTGAATCTAGGTAGTTTTCAATCCAGGATCTTGCTCTAAAAAAAAAAAACCAAAAAAAAGGTGACATCTGTTTAATTGAATTTGTCAGAGTGGGACAGCTTAAACATTTCTTATTCCTGTAAGAACAAAAAAAAATGGTGACATGTAGTTTCCAGCACAGCTCTTCCCAAGTTTAGCCAAATGTCTAATCAATCCTAATAATTTAAAACAAGCGAGGGCGCGCAGGATATTTAAAAAGGATTAACGGTTGACAGCTGACTGTTTTTTAGTAACTCGCTTCATATACTGTAGGTGAATTCAAGTTTTTCTCTTTTCTCCTGTTTTTGTCTGTCTTGTAGGTAAAATGAAGACTGATGTTTGATAAAATGCCAGAGCTACAGAAGACCCAACAACTGTGGCGATGCCAGAACGGCTTCCAGGTTAGTTCCCCTGAAACATTTATCGTCCTGACACGGATATGTCGTACAAAATGGCTTGTTAAGCGTCAAAGTAAAGAAATCTAGAAAATGATTATTTGAAAAAGATGCCTGGAATTGCATTAGCTGTAATATATGTTGGATTTAAAACAGCGCTGACAGTGTGATCATTGAAACAGCATTTCAGTTTCATAATCACCACTAAAACCTTTTTTTCTTCTCTGTTGCAGAGCTGCAGGCGGTGAAGCAGCTGCAGTTCCAGGAGGCTTCCAGCAGAGGACAAACAGCCTGCGGTCCAGAGGAGAGATGCACTGTTTGTTTACTTTGAAGTCTGAATAATAAATTATGTAAACCTGAGTTTTGTTGTTTTGTATTTCTTACAGTGCAATGATCTCTTTTTCATTTATTAATTAGTTAAGAGTCCTCTTATTGTATTGTGTATATATTCTGTCAAATTTAAGTAACAAGAGGTTTAATACAGCAGAACTTAAACTAACAAACAGTCTAAAAACATGAGGACACAGTTGTGCTTGTTTTTAGGTTTTTTCATAAATGCTGGACAGATGCTCCAGCTGTGCCCTGAGCTGTTGATTAACTACCACCTCAGCTGGCCTGTCTGTTGACTTGCCTCAGTGCTCCTCCTCTGAAGGCCGCCGCAGTTACAATTAAGGATAAAGGTGCAGTGTTTCCGCTGCTGGATCACGCTTGTTTCCGGAGGGTTGGCTGTCAACCCTGGAGGAGGTCCAGCCCGGAGGGAGCAAGACGATCCGAAGGAGCCTGAAGGCACGGGCTGCCCGCGGGAGGTCGAATGTGGGTCAGTTTGTCAGTGATGAGTCTGACCTGAGCTGCACTATAACAATGTGACTCTGCTGTAAACAGGATGTTAGCAGCCAAACGCACACTGGTGACTAATTAAAGGAAAAACCTGAGTGGAGGAACCAGACAAATGTGGATGTTTCCATGCGGGGTGGGGCTGGGCAGTATATCAGTATCGTGATATGAAACTAGATATTGTCTAAGATTTTGGATGTTTTATTGTGATATGGGACAAGTGTTGTTTTTCATGGTTTTAAAGGCTTCATTACAGTAAAGTGGTGTCATATTCTGAACTTACCAGACTCGCAGTTCTTTTAACCCTGATGCAGAGTACAAGGCCTCACTTAATGTTCTGATGTTTTAATGAAAATGAATCATCCTAAGAGTGTCTATGGGAGATTTTGAACTAATGTGAAGACCAGTAGTGGAGGAAATATTCAGATCTTTGACCTAAATAAAAGTATGGATACCGCACTTTAAAAATACTGTTAGAAATCCTCCAAGAAGAATACATAGACCTCATTTCTAAAATAAGTTTAGCTAAGTAAAACAAAGTATTAGCCTTAACCTTAACTACCGAAGAACTTTTAGTCCCAGGAACTACTTTTGAAGAGACCAAAAGGTTCTGTCAGCCTGTTTTTGTCTGCGCTTCCAAGGCGGTCAACCCACATGGCTTAGACATATCAGTCTGCTGATGTATGAAAAAGTGACTGCTGTTTTTACACTTAATTTTTTGCTATGATGCCATATAAAGTGACTTAAACTTATTTCTTCTGTAACTTTTTACCGTAAATCCATATTGATGTGTCAGAGTACGATGAACAAAAAGCAAACTGGTCTGCAGCTGCTGAAATAAAATGCTGCAAATACTCGACCAATCAGAAATGCCCTGTACCCCAAAGTTCCTGTACTTGTTGAAATGATTAAATGCCCAAAGCAGAGACTTTTGGGTAGGTAAAATCATATGACCAAAACTAAATTTAGACCACCAAGTTCCTCCAAAGGTTCATAGTCCCTGGAGAAAGTTTTTGCCTGTCTTCCCTAGCAAATTACATACAGTAGTTATTTTCAGGAAGTGTATCTTTAGGAACAACAGACCTGTTGCCAAATCATTTCAACCACTTAAAAGGAACAGTTCACCATGTAGGAACTACTTTATCTCTAGTAGAAAGACAGTAGTTCCTCATGAAACTGCTCACATTGAGGTCTCTGGATTATTTTGAATAACCAGTTCATGATTCCTGGAAAGAGACATTCCTGTTGAGTTTTTCAAATGTATTTTTTGAGCACTTTGAGCACCACAAGCAGCATACCATTTAGTCTTGTAATACTGGAGAGAAAGCAGATATCTCTATCTCCAAAACTGAACTATCTAGATGTATAAATAGCACCACAGGTAAGAGGAAGGAATTTTTATTGTTGATTATGGGGTGAACTGTCTCTTAAATGAAACCATGCTGGTACAGTTGAACTTGCAGGAGATGTCAGGGTCAGAAAATATGTTTTTTTCTGTCAAAATGGGTGTCATGGGTAAAAATGTGTCAGAGACCCTTAAATAACTGAAGTTTTCCTGAGCAACAGCCACAATCCAACATTTTCAAGTCTATAACTATTAACCACTGAGTGAGGCTGCTGCTTTCTACTTTAACTTCACTGTTTCAGCGACATTTCCTGGATGTTGAACCGACTGTCACTTTGCTCCGTCCGTTCACCACCTGTTCCCTCTGTCTGTAAACTGACCTGCCAGGGGAAGAGGGAAAGGGAGAGAGAGAGAAAGAGGAGGTAAAGTAGGTGGTGTCCACCTGACCAGCTCCAGCCATGCATCATTCATGGACATGCATCATTGATGGCGTGCGCTGCCCGCAGGTGGAGCGGTACAATCCCCTCTTCAGTCACCCCCCACAGCCTGTAGCTGTACACACACACGGAGATCCAGGTCTTCATCTGCAGGAGAAATGCTTCACATCTGTCCTTCAGTTGCACATGTACATCTAGTCTAACTACCAGAGGACATTTTCAGGTAAATTCTCCAGCTGTGACACAAACTCCGACACCAATGAGTGGCACCGCTGGAGCTGCTCCCCCGACAGCCGTGCTGGGCCTGGGTCTGGACCTGAGTGGACCGTGGCATCAGAGAGCTGTCCAGACGAGCAGAGCTTTGGTTCAGACGTACCTGCTCACCACCTCCGTGCACCCTCCACCCACAGCAGCAGGAGGAGGAGGCAGGGAGACCAGGACCCCTCTGAAGCTCCCCTCACTGGTGGCTACAGCCAAAGGGCCTCGCAGGAGAAGCCACATGGCTCGTCTCAGGTAAGACCTCAGGTGGACGGACCAGGTGGGTTCAGTTCGCTGCAGAGGTTAGTGTGTGTGTGTGTGTGTAGCATCAGTTTGTCTTTGCATTCAAATCACTGAGCTGAGCATCAGTTTCTTCTGTTTTTTTCTAAACCGCTTCAGTTATGAGTGAACAATACTCAGCTGTTGTTAAACATGCAGGATCTACCTAAAACAACGAATGTATAGACTCATGTAAAAATAATCTTTCCAAATCATGGTATATTCAACAACTCCAACTCCAAAAAAGTTGTGACGCTATGCAAAATGCAAATAAAACAAAATGCAATGATCTGCAAAAACATTTCAACCTATACTCAATTGAACACAGTATAAAGACAAGATATTAAATGTTCAAACTGATAAATGTTATTGTTTTTTGCAAATATGCACTGATTCTGAATTTGATTCCTGCAATACGTTACAAAGAAGTTGGGACAGCGGCAACAAAAGACTGGGGAAGTTGTGGACTGCTCAGAAAACACCTGTTTGGATCATTTGACAGGTAAACAGGTGACTGAATCATGATTGTGTATTAAAAGGGCATTTTCAAAAGGCTCAGTCGTTGTAAGTAAGGGTGGGACAAGGTTCAACACTTTGTGAAAAACTGCAAAGGAAATTAGTCCAACAGTTTAAGAATGTTTCTCAACACAGAACTGCTGGAATTTAGAGATTTCACCATCTACAATCCATAATATCATTAAAAGAGAATCCAGAGAAATCATTCAAGCATTAAAAACTGCATTAAAAGCCCACATCATTGTGTAAAGGAAACTACAGGGGCTCAGGAACACTTCGGGAAACTGTCGTCAGTAAACACAGTTTGTTGCTGCATCTACAAATGCAAGTTAAGACTCTACCATGCAAAGAGAAAGACAGATATCAACAACATCCAGAAACGCTGGACCTGAACTCATCTGAGATGGACTGACGGGAAGTGGAAAAGTGTGCTGTGGTCTGATGAGTCCACATTTCAGATTGTTTTCACAAATCATGGACGTAGCGTCCTCCGTAAAAAGAGGAAAAGGACCATCCAGATTGTTACCAGCACTAACTTCAAAAGACAGCATCTGTGATGGTATGGGGGTGTGTTAGTGCTCATGGCATCATGGGTAACTGTCACATCTGTGAAGGCCCCATTAATGCTGAAAGGTACAAAAAGGTTTGGAGCAACATGTGCTGCCATCCAGACAACATTTCAGGAAGACAATGCAAAGACACATTCTGTATGTGTTACAACAGTGTGGCTTCATAGTAAAAAAGTTCAGGTACTAAACTGACCTGCCTGAGGTCCAGACCTGTCTCCCACTGAAAATGTGTGGTGCATTATGAAGCGCAAAATACAAAAACAGAGACCCCGGACTATTGAACACCTGAAGTCTATTATCAAGCAAGAATGAGAAAGAATTTCACTTTCAAAACTTCAACAGTGTCCTCAGTTCACAAAAACTGACTGAGTGCTGTTAAAAGAAAAGGTGATGTATCACATACATGATAAACATGATCCTGTCCCAACTTTTTTGAAATGTCTTGCAGACATCAAAATCAAAATGAGTGTATATTTACAAAAAACAAAGTTAATCAGTTTGAACATCTTGTCTTAATAATGTATTCAATTGTCCCAGCTTTTTTCTTACAGGCATCAAATTCAGAACACTATCTTGTCTGTGTACTGTACTCAATTGAATACGGGTAAAAAACTTTTTGCAATTCTGTTTCTGTTTACGTTTTGTACAGTTTTATCAGCCTTTTTGGAATTGGGGTTGTATAAAAGACAAATCGAACGTTTTTAGACATTTTAATGCAGAAACATATTTTTTTGCCCAAATATTTTCTATAATATATTAACTTGCAAGTGAGAGTATAAGGAAAGAAGTTGTTACATGTACAGACTGCAAATCTCTGAAACACACTTGTGATTTTGGCTTATATAAATAAAACTGACTTAACTTTACTGTGCACATTTACATGACATTTGTCCGATATGTATTTTAAATTACATTAAAAATTTAAAGTGGCAACTTTCTAAGTATATTAAAACACAAAGGACTGAGTCACCAGGACATGAGTGTGTCCTACAGGGCAGATAACACGGCAGCATCACTGCCTGTTTGAATGTGATTAATCGCCTGTATGTCATCTTCTCCACTCTCCCATCTCCACTGTCTCTACTATTCATTTCAGCAAAAGTGCCTGTCAAAGTGCAGGTTCAACGCTTGACTGGAATTACAGTGTAATTGTTTCCTGTCCCAATTTGATAGCATAATGTAGGCCACCTCTACGCTCCCCCCGGGTTTGCTTTGAGTACAGAACGCCAGCAGGGCCCAGTGTGTCATAAATCTCAGGCGTGGAAGCTGATCCGTCGCCTGATGCAGCACCCACACCGGCTTCGCTCAGAGGAGGGAGAAACCTGAGTGAGGCGCACACGCACACGCTTTAGGCTCTTAAACACACACACAAACAAACGTCCCTCGCTGTCTAACAGAGTATTTGATGGCCTCCGCTCACCCAAGCAGAGCAGGTTTTGAATAACCATCAGATAAATGAGGAGGAGGAGGAGAATTAGAGGTGACGATGTCAGTCTGTCGGTCAGTGAGTTCACTTATTTGGCCCACACTGCAAAATATCTCAGCAACTGTTGGATGGATAATCTTGAAATCTTGTACAGACTTTCATGGTTCCCAGAGGATGAATCACAGCAACTTTGATGATCCCCTGACTTTTCCTCTTGCAACAACATGAGGCTGACTTTTGTGTTTTGGGGTGAAATCTCTGAACAGTTGTGTGGTTAAGACATTCGTGCAACCCTCTGGATGAAGTGTAATCATTTTTGATGATCCCTTAAGGTTCACATGAAATGAAAAATGACCTTTTAGCTGTTTTAGATCACATTGGCAATCATTTTGTACCAATTTAATGGTGTAACCACATGTTGTTCCTGTAAAACTAGACTTTAACCAACCAGTTTCAACCAATAATATGAGGTCCACCCATCAAACATGTTTTAGCGCACAGAGCTTAGATTCACTTGTTAGCTGGCTAGCAACAGCATGTGCTCCAAGTTTGTTGTGACACACCCACTTTTCAACATTCATTGTTTCATTAAAGGCATAATTTGCATTATTTCCTTAAAAAAACAATGTATATACTTATATAATCCCTTTAAATCATCATTATGACCCACTGGAAGTGTGTGGTCTTGGCTCCTCTGCCTGCATTTCCTTCTTTTTCTCATTGTTTTGTTGGTCTTGAGTCATTTCATCAACCCAAAATGTTGGTATTTGACATCCTGATGCATTTAAGAACAGCTTGGAATAAACTTACTGACTCTACTTTTAATGACATTCCCATCATCTTAAACTGGATTTTGTATATCGTACTAATTAGTAAATGTTAGCATGCTAACATGCTATACTAAGATGGTGGACATAGGTAAATATTATAGCTGCTAAACATCAGAATGTTAGCACAGTCTATGCGAACATGTTAGCATGCTAACATGTGTGAATGAAAGCAGTAACATTGCAGGAACAAGCACGTAAAGGCTTACATCCATCTGATGAAAATCAATTTCATTTGGAGCGAGCTAACCAACCACTCTAAGACTGGAGTCAAAGACAATGACACCCAAAGTTCCCTTTAATGTAACAAATGCATGTTTCTAATTCAAATAGATCACAAAAAATATTTGTCTCGCAAGCTTGTTGAATGTTTAAGAGCACAAAAACAGCTCCTCTATGTTCCTGCAGATAATCCGGCCTTGCTCCATCTTCTTCTGCTGAGTTTTATGGTGGTTGGCATCCTTAAATGTTGCATTACCAACATCTGCTGGACTGTCCCCATCTATTCTGACATTTCCATGGCATGTGTGACAAGGTGCAAGACTAAAATGTTCCTGAATGTAGCTGTGTGAAAATAACTTTTCCTGTTATGATCTCTAACTTTCCAGTTTTTAGTGTCATCATTAGATCAAGATTTGTCACATACTCATCAAAAACCAGCAAAAGTAATTTAATTTCCATCAACCTCTGCGGTATTTTGTGTGAGTGCTGATAAATAAATGTTAGCATGCTAACATGCTGACCTAAAATCACAAACATACCTCCTAACCATGAACAAAATAGCATTGTCACTGAGCAGCATGTTGACACATTTAACTTAATGCAATGCTGTGCCTACGAAGCCTCACAGAGCTGCTAGCATTGCTTGCTATCAACATACGCTCCTGAGAAAGTTTTTAAACTTCTAAATCCTCTGTCACTGTTTTTGTCCTGCCTGTCTTCACAGCTACAGTGAGCCGTCCCTCCTCACTCCAAATGAGAACATCATATTCGAGGGATTCTCCAGCACCTGTCGCCCCGGCAACCAACCCCCACCTCCTCCACCATTTTCCAAGTCGTCAGCCCTGCGCCCCTGCAAGACCTGCCACCCTTCCAGGACCAGCCAGCCCCATCAGCAGCAGAACCACCAGCAGGTCCAGAGCTGCATCAGACCGGCCTTTATCCACTTCTCCCAGGCCATCCAGCCCAGCTCCAAGCCCAGACCGGTGAGGCGTCACTCTCACAACCCCGTCCTGACCACAGAGATGGTACAGAGTAATCCCCGACCTTCAACGATGCAGCATCGCAACTCATTGTCTCAGGGAGAGCCTTTGTCTGTCATTGGGAAGCCTTGTCTCCCGAGCTGCGGTCAGCGTCCCGCTGTGGCTGCAGCCGCCACCGGTCCAGCTCGCACTCAGCTTCATGTGTTCCTGCCCACAGAGGCTGAAGGAGAGGAAGTGGACAGCGAGTCTGTGGACGAGGGCTTCATGGATGAGTTGGACAGTAAGATAACTTCTCTGAAGCTCCAGCAGGCAGCGCCAAAGACAGTTCAATACCAATAGTATGACATCCCTAGTCTTGTAATAACCGACAGTCGGAGTTCTTGTTGCCTACCGATGGTCTGGGGATTTCTAAATGCAGGGTAGCTGCTTGACCAGCAGCGAGAATGGACGTTAACAAATCTACACCGCTTACATTTTTTTAAGCACATAGCTTACAGAAAAACGATGCTCTGACCCCCAATTCTCTTCAGAAGTCTGGACACGATGTCACCACACCAAGGGACATTACACGGGCTCAGGAACACTTTGGAAAACTGTTGTCAGTTTACAAATGTAAGTTTAGACTCTACCATGCAAAGAGAAAAGACATATATCAACAACATCCAGAAACACTGCAGACTTCTCTGGGCCCGAGCTCATCTGAGATGGACCAGCAGGAAGTGGAAAAGTGTGCTGTGGTCTGACGAGTCCACATTTTAGATTGTTTTTGGAAATTTTGGACGCTAGACGCTAGAGGAAAAGGACCATCCAGATTGTCACCAGCACTAACTTCAAAAACCAGCAGCTGTGATGGTATGGGGGTGTGTTAGTGCCCATGGCATCATGGGTAACTGTTGCATCTGTGAAGGTCCCATTAATGCTGAAAGGTGCAAAAGGTTTTGGAGCAACATATGCTGCCATCCAGACGGTGTCTTTTTCAGAGACATCCCTGTTTATTTCAGCAAGACACTGACAAGACACATTTTGCACATGTTCAAACAGTGTGGCTTCATAATAAAAGAGTTCAGGTACTAGACTGACCTGCCTGCAGTCCAGACCTGTCTTCTATTGAAAATGTGTGAAGCACAAAATACAACAACAGAGACTCTGGACTGTTGAGCTCCTGAAGTCATATATCAAGCAAGAATGAGAAAGAATTTCACTTTCAAAACTTCAAGAATCAGTGTCCTCAGTTCCCAAACACTTCCTGAGTGTTGTCAAAAGAAAAGATAATGTATCACAGCAGTAAACATGATCCTGTCCCAACTTTTTTGAAATGTCTTGCAGACATCAAAATCAGAATGAGTGTATATTTACAAAAAAACAAAGTTAATCAGTTTGAACATCTTGTCTTTGTACTGTATTCAAGTAAATAATGGTAGAAAAGTGTTTCAAACGATTGCATTCTGTTTTTATTTATGTTTACACAGCATCCCAACTATTTTGAATAGGGGTTGTTGTTAGAGACTGACTTTTTGTGAGCCTCGGCATAGACAGAAATCTTGATGATGTGCAATGAATGGAGGCTGGGCCACTTGGATGCGATAATAATAAGCTGAATAATAAATAGACCTTTATAAACAGTTTCTGAGTCAGTTCTTGCTGTATATTTGAATATAACTGAACACAAAGTCAGTCTGACTTGGCTGGTTTTCTCTGTTCTCCTCAGCATCTGCACTTGTTATTATCAGGGACAAATCTACATGTTTGTTGTAAAATGAACATAACTAATTTATGCATTCACCAGATTTAGATTTTGTGCTGATTTCCACAGTTTTTGGTTTTTTTGGCGTGCCACCAGAAGATTTTCAGTGGTCTCATCTTGCCACCCTTGTGAAAAATTTCTTGGGGTTTTCATTGCCGTCAGACTCTAAATTGAGAAGATAGTTTATCAGAGACTGGATTAGAGAGTTTTTGTAAATTTAATTTAGATAGGAATAGAGTTTTTTTTCAATCCAGTAGTGGGCGGTATTGCAACTTTTTGGATGCAAACCACCTTTTAAACCCAACTAAGAAGAAGAAGAAGCTCACAGGGAGGTGGGGCAACCCCGCCTCATGTCTTTAGACCACCCATTAGTTTGAATATAATAAAATAGTTGGAAAGAAATAATCACCAAAGTAAAATTTCTAATAAAGACTGTGAGATGAACTTGTGCTCCACTGTTTCTAAAGCTTTACAGAAGTCCAAGCATCCAGTGAATCCATTATGATCAATCAATTCTGAGTGATCCATAATGTCCAGGACTAGTCTGAGCCTGATAACAGCGGCGGTGGTGAGAGTTGCAGAGAGGAGTGAGTGTTGAAGGGGGGGGGGGGGAGTTTGTTGTGTTGGTGAACACACAACGTGGCTTGGCTTCGTGTGTTTCTGTAAGATAATGAAACGACAATGGGCCGTGTTTGCGCATTTCCAAACTGTCCCAACAGAATGACGAACAACACCCCGCTCAGCTTCCACAGGCTGCCTCTGACGGACAGCGACGTGCTCAAGTTGTGGCTGTTCGTGCTGCACATCGATGCTAACGTTCCCCGTGCACGCGCTGCGCCGCGCAGACCTCCGGGTCTGCAGTGACCATTTTGACCGGGAGGACTACTGCCAGCCGAAGAGGAGGAGACACCCGATCCCCAAACACTTCTTCCTCAAGAAAACTGCCGTCCCGAGAGTGAAGGTAACGCTGTCAGCTAAAGTTACAGCGTTAGCATCCGCGCACACTAGTCTGCTGAAGCACCTGGCCGCGCGAGAGTAAACGTGGTGTCGCTGCAGCGCCAAATAGTGCCACCAGGTGGCGCCTGACTTTGTTTTGTTGTGATGTAGCTGCAAGAGTTCAGAGTACCGAATTATAACACCGACGTTCATTTAGAGACTTAAAGAAATAACGAGTGCAGGTTATGTTCGCTGCTCGTGTGTGGTCAGTGAACGTCTCACAGCTCTAACACTGTTTGTTCAGTGTTAATGACTGTTTTATAAAGAAGCAGCGTGAAAAAAAATCAGATTATCTGTGGATTCTCTATCGCCCCTGCTAAACTAGCTAAGCTACATGCTGCTTAGCCCACGTTACAACACGAAAACACGACAAAAACGTTCACTCAGTGTGTGCAGAGTATTAAAGGGGTAGTAGCGTTATTTTTAAGTGGGGTTGTATGAGCTACAAATAACCCCTAAGTACCGTAATTGCAGTAGAAGACTCTCCACACTCCTCCCGTTAGCGACGCCAGCCCATAGTCCTGCTCAGAGATTTTCAACATACAGTGTTGTGAACGGTCCCAAAAAAAACGGCCTATTTTCGCGGCCTAAAAGAGGTTTTACCGGAAAAAAAATACACAGTTCCATTGTTCGCTATAATAAAACTATGCTCAGCCCCTCAAAGTGCAGGAAAAACGCAGTTTTTATTTGGACCTAACCAACTCACGTGTATCCCTCCGCCCAGGGTGAGCGCCCGCAGTGTACTACGCAGAGCGCTGTAGTGCTCCGCCGGTCAGCTGTTTTGAGTCATTGTTGATTGAGATTTCGAGGACGGAAGCTGGTGAACCCTCTTCAGACATTTTGAAAATGGTTCGTGTGTGTTGCTATCCAGGATGCAGCAACAAAGCTGTGTCCTACAGCCCTTACAGCTTTCACCGCATTCCTTTGCGTAATATTGACCATCGGCGGCTGTGGCTAGCTGCTCTAAACTTGGATGTCAACATGCCGCCGGCATCACTAAAGGAGCTCCGTGTTTGCAGTCACCATTTCGCGAAGAGGATTTTGTCGAGAACACTTTCACGTCCCGCTTTGAAAAACGCTGCTGTGCCCATCCATCAGGTAAGACAAGTGAAACACCTGTGAAAGAGTGTAATGTAGCCTATCACCGCAGTGCAGATTTATCACAATATTTATGCACAATATTATTTATACAGGCATGTTTACAAAACACTGAGGAAACACAGGAGGAACAGCCAATGTTTTCCTCAGTCCCACAATCCACTCCAAAGAAGCTGCCAGAGGGGAGCAGTCAAGTCTCCACACTGGCACCACTAATGAAGCTCATTCTCACAAGTCCTGCACAGTCAGTCCCCAGAGAGAGACCATCAACCTCTGGAGCCTACTTTGCGTTTCCTGCTATTAGGTCTAAATCAGAGGTAAGCAGATGAGTGTTGTCTGCAATAGCTAGTTAGCTAACATCAGTACTCTGCGTAGTACACTGTGTAGTACACTGTGTAGTACACTGTGTAGTAGGCTGATCAGCGGGCGCTAACCCTGGGCGGAGGGATAGGTGAGTTGGTTAGGTCCAAATAAAAACTGCGTTTTTCCTGCACTTTGAGGGGCTGAGCATAGTTTTATTATAGCGAACAATGGAACTGTGTATTTTTTTTTTTCCGGTAAAACCTCTTTTAGGCCGCAAAAATAGGCCGTTTTTTTGGGACCGTTCACAACACTGTATGTTGAAATCTCTGAGCAGGACTATGGGCTGGCGTCGCTAACGGGAGGAGTGTGGAGAGTCTTCTACTGTAATTACGGTACTTAGGGCTATTTGTAGCTCATACAACCCCACTTAAAAATAATGCTACTACCCCTTTAAGATGCATGATTATAACACATCTATATAGATATATTCCCCCTTTTGAGCAGCTGACATTCATAATACTAAAATAAGTGAGATAAACAACCTGACATCTGGGTAATATGCAGGTGTCCTCACAACCCTGGATTATAGACTATGCCAGAGACTCTTTTAAACACAGTTTTGAATGTGAAAATGCTAAAAGGGACATTTAACAGTTTTTCACACCTGGACCACATTGGACCAGATCTTGTTCAAAAACCACTTACTAATGGTCAAACTGGACTAGATTATCCCACAGAATCCAGAGACTCTATAAACCTTTCGGATTTGTGAAAATGCAAAAGGGATATTCACTACCTTTTTTTTTCACACACCGACCACATTGGACCAGTCTTTTGTCAGAAACTTTTAATGGTCCAAACTGGACTAGATCATCCAGGAAGCCAGAGACTCTTCATGACACAGTTAATAAGATTTTTTCACATCTAGACCACATTGGACCAGGTTTCTTTTCAAAAATCGCCCTACTTAGACCAAAAAAAAAAATCTGGACTAGATTATCATAGAGCAGCCAGGTACTCTTTAAAACACAGTTTTAGAAATGTAAAACCTTTATTTATTTAATTTGTGAAAATACAAAAAGGGGACATTTCACTACTTTTTTTCACACCTGGACCACATTGGACCAGCCTTCAAAAACTGGATTTCAAAACCACACATACCTAGACTGGTCAAATCTGGACTAGATTATCCCACAGAACTAAGACTTAAACACAATTTCAGAAATCTGAAACTTTCTATTTGTGAAGATGCAAAAGGACATTTCACTGTTTTTTTTCTACGACCACTTGGACCAGGTCTCTTTCAAAAACGCTACACTTAACTGGTCCAAATCTGGACTAGATATCAGCTCTCATGACACAGTCCAGATGTGAAACTTTCTGATACATGGCAAAAGCAGATTTCATGTTTTTTTTTCACATCTAGACCACATTGGACCAGGTTTCTTTTCAAAAACTCGCCCTACTTAGACAAAAAAAAAAAAAAAAAAAATCTGGACTAGATTATCATAGAGCAGCCAGGTACTCTTTAAAACACAGTTTTAGAAATGTAAAACCTTTATTTTGTTCAGATTTGTGAAACTTATCAGTGAAAATGCAAAGGGACATTTGACTACTTTTTTTTCACATCTGGACCACATTGGACCAGTCTTGTTCAAAAACCACTATACCTAGACTGGTCAAATCTGGACTAGATTATCCCACAGAATCCAGAGACTTATAAAATGCACTTTCTGATTTGTGAAAATGCAAAAAGGGATATTTCACTACTTTTTTTTCTTGACCACTTGGACCAGGTCTCTTTCAAAAACTTTAATGGTCAAATCTGGACTAGATCAGATCCCATGAAAGCCAGAGGAACTCTTCATGAAACAGACACGTTTTGTTGTTTTTTTCACATCTAGACCACATTGGACCAGATTTCTTTTCAAAAACGCCCTACTTAGACACTGGATAGATATCATAGACACAGGTACCTTAAAAGTGAAAGAAAACCTTGTGACTAATAAAAAACTTTACTACTTATCTAGACAGCCAGATCGTCAAAACAACCTAGAGTAACGACAATTGAACCAAGTATTTTATTTGTGAAAATGCAAAAAGGGGATATTTCACTACTTTTTTTTTATACATCTAGACCACATTGGACCAGGTCTCTGTCAAAACACTTACCTAGACTGGTCAAATCTGGACTAGATTATCCCAGCACAGCTAAAGACTTTAAAACACAATTTCAGAAATCTGAAAACTTTATCTTATTTGTGAAGATGCAAAAGCACATTTCACTGTTTTTATCTAGACCACATTGGACCCGGTCTCTTTCAAAAAGCGCTACACTTAGACTGGTCAAATCTGGACTAGATTATCCAAGAGAAGTGCAAAACGCTTTAAAATGCAGTTTCAGATTTGTGGAAACTCTTCATGAAAACTGCAAAAAGGGGACATTTGACTATTTTTTTTCATATCTAAACCACATTGGACCAGATCTTTTCAAAAAACACTCTACCTAGACTGGTCAAATCATGGACTAGATTAACCACAGAATTCCTTAGACCTATAAAATGCACTTTCGGATTTGTGAAATAATGCAAAAAAGGGGAATTTGACTACTTTTTTTTTCTCTCACACCTGGACCACATTGGACCAGTCTCTGTCAGAAACATTTAATGGTCAAACTGGACTAGATCATCCCAAGAAGCCAGAGACTCTTAAATGACACAGTTTTATAGATTTTTTCACATCTAGACCACATTGGACCAGGTCTCTGTCAAAAATCACTTACCTAGACTGGTCAAATCTGGACTAGATTATCTCAGACCAGCTAAAGACTCACATAAAACACATACACATTCAGATTTGTGAAACCTTTATTCTGTTTGTGAAAACAGGGCCTGACCAGTGCTGGATTTTTGGGGCTGATTAGGGTGTAAAAAAAAAAAAAAAAATCTGATATCGATATATTGGCCAATATTCTCTATACGTGATATAATAAACAGAATATAGAATGCATATATAAAGTTTTAAACACTTGAGACAGAGATGTCAGGATAATTATTGCACACACACTGTATATCAGTGGGGGTGGTAGCGAGCTCCTCAAGTTTGTTAACTACCAAAAAATAAACAAAAGAAGAAGACGCCGCTCTGCAACAAGCCAGACTGGATGCAAATAATGTAGCAAGGAACCCTAAAAAAGAAGAGTACCTCTCGGTTGTGGAGACTATTATAAATGTAAAAAGCACTTTTGTTCGCCAAATCAAACGGCAGAGCGGGGCTGCAGCCGGGGGGGATCTGGATTTTGGAGAAGAACATGGCGGCTACGGAAACTGGCGATGGACACGAGCGTCTGGCCACCAATCAAGACTCGTCTGTCCAAGTCGCTGGCGCGGTAATTTTCTGCACGTTGTTACGGCTGCATACGTTCCTTATAACGCTGTTTTATGAAGGCTGTGGTACGTGTAGCGTAAGTCAGACGAGGATAGTTCTTCCGGCTGTGTAGGAGTTAGTTATTGTGGTGTTTTGAATGGTGCTAAATTAGCTAGCTAACCGCAGCGAGCTAACGGGCAGGCAGAGAGGTGTGTGTGTGTGTGTGTGTGTGTGTGCAGATGTGCCACCGAGCTAGCCTTAGCTTAGCGGATGGTGAGCTAGTTCCCTTGTTTACAGGAGATGCAATTAGTCAACGCATCATCATAACATGGCTGAGTTAAAGGAAGCGGTGCAGACGGAGGTAATTAACCCCCCCCCCCCCCCCCATGATTTACCAGGCGGCGTCATGCTGCAGCTGCTGGATCAACAGCTGTAGCAGCAGCGCTAGTTTGTGTTTACATTGCAGGAGCAACAGCAAAGCTAATCTCATGTCGTGGAAATGCACGGTTAAAACAACACTTGATTCACGTTGCGTGCACTCGAATGTATTGTCGGTTTATACTTTGACAGCCCGTGTTTCACTGTAACTAAGGTGTCCTTTTTGTTCATGCATGTCGGCCATGTCTGCATCTAAGCTAGCTCCATTATAAAGTTCAGCACATATTCTGTTTTGCAAGGGGGGGGGAACCCAAAATTACACCAAACCTTAATCCTACAGTCTGGGGGTACCCGCAGACCTCAGATGTATAGTTTTGATCATATCTCAATCTGTTGCTGATGACTTAATATAGATGTCACCTGTTTTTGTGTTATTTTATTCATTTATTTATTTATTTTTTTTAAAATGCCAAATGGGAGACCAGTCAAAGCACTTAGAGCTGCAACAATGGACTGGTGCACAGCAGACATTTTGACTTGGCAGACAAGGCAAAAAACACAGGTGGACTCAATTAGGTGTCCCCAGTAACAGTGAGAGTGAACCAGCATGCACAATAGAAGGACTGCTTCAATCATTCTACACCTGTGAGATTTCTTGTATGACATGTCAAAATGTCTGCCGCAACTAGTCCATTAGTCAATTAATTGATCAGTTGTGAACTATTAAATTAATCTTTACCTGTTTTGATAATTGATTAATCATTTTTAAGTCTTTGTTTCTTTTTTCTTTTTTTGTGGAACAGAGAGGAATCCACTGTCCTTAAAAAACGTCATACCTGCCCGAAGTCCATCTGTACTTCCCCTGCCTTTTTTTTTAAAAAGGGATACACCAGCATTTTTTTGTTTGTTTGTTTTCGTGTCTTGCCTCACTCCCGAGTCCATGACAAGCAGATAGACACCATTCTTTCGACTGTGCGTGCAGTAACAAGGGAGAGACGGGCAGAGCTCGCTCACTGCTAATGAGCTTAGCTTAAATGCTGGGAGTCAATGGGTAGCGTTAGCCTGCCTCTGCCTACAGTCATCAGATAAACTCTTCAGCAACTCTAAACGGTCCTGTGTGCTTGTTGTGACTCGTTTTTTTTTTTGTTTTTTTTTACCGCATTATGTTACGTTATCTGTTTTTAGACTAAGATTAGCACTTCATGTAGTTTTCGGAAGAATACATATGAAACTAAACCGTAGAAGAAGAAGAAAGGAAGAAAGAAGAAGAACTCATGCAGTAGATCGGTGAAGGAGTTTGTAGGACACTTTTTTTGAGAGAGAGAGATTTATAAATCAGAATTTTACAAAGATGCCTCGTTCGTGTGCTGTACGGGGTTGCAACAATAAGCAGAAGACATGGTCGAATCTTATTTTTCACGGCATTCCAACTAGAAATCCGGAGCGGATGAAACAATGGCTAGGTGCTCTAAACATGGATCCCAACACCCCACAAGAAGCAGTCAAGAAGATGATAATTTGCTCAGAGCATTTTTCACGGGACGACTACTACGAAAAACTGGAATTCAGAACTCAAACAAAGAGATTTTTCTTGAAGGACACGGCCATCCCATCATTCGGTGTCACACAGACAGTAAACGAGGTAAGTACTTGTGTTTTGTTTTCACGGTTTGCACATGCGCCCTGCGGTTTAGTTTCGTATGTATTTCTTTTTCGAAAATTACATGAAGCGTTAATCTTAGTCTAAAAATAGATAACGTGACATAACGCGGTAAAAAAAAAGAAAAAAAGAGTCACAACAAGCACACAGGACCGTTTAGAGTTGCTGAAGAGTTTATCTGATGACTGTAGGCCATTGACTCCCAGCGTTTGAGCAAAGCTAATTAGCGGTGGGCGAGCTCTGCCCGTCTCTCCCTTGTTACTGCACGCACAGTGTCTATCTGCTTGTCATGGACTCGGGAGTGAGGCAAGACACGAAAACAAAAAAAAAAATGTTGGCGTATCCCTTTTAAATCAAATAACAACCAAGACTTTAGTTAATTGTCATATTTATTGCACCATCTATAAAACAGTGAAAAATGTTCATCCCAGTTTCTCAGTCCGTTACCCAAAATTATCCAGTTGAATACAATATCCTTATTGTTTAACCCTGCAACATTTTGGCCCTTTGAGCTTCAGGTAAAAATTCCATTAAAAAAAAAAAAAAAAAAAATAGAGTCAAAATTCTCTGATTTCAGCTTCTCAAATGTGAATATGTTTGGTTTGTGGATAAATCAAGACATTTGAAGACGTCACTTTGGGCTTTTGGAAACACTGATCAACATTTTTCACAATTTTCTGACATTTTATGGACCATACAACTAATAGATTCTTTGAGAAAATGATCAACAAATATATTGATAATGAAGATAATTGTTAGCTGCAGCCCTAAGAGCAGCCAGTGCTGCGGATGTAGTTTTAACAGATGAACTACTTATTGATTGATTTCATGTTTGCCCTGGGACTTAATTCAAAGTATCACACACTTTACTTACATTGTGAAATCATCCTGTGATTTTTTTCTTTCTTGTATTCTGTCCAACCAAATCTCTTTGTGCAATTATCCATTTTACAAGATGATACAATTTATATTTTTATTTTAGTATAATGCAACATATCGTGTGTATTACAATAAGTGTGCAAATATCCCTCATAAGTATCTATATATATCCATATAAGCAAAAGGTGTAGTTGGTGTAGATTTTTATTTTATAAATTTTTATATTTTATTTTTTTTCTTATTTTGTTTGTATTTCTGACCCTCACTCTTTTCTACTTGTACTTTAAGTTCTTGATCTGTGTAACGACTGAATATCCCCGGTGTGGGATCAATATCAATCAATATCAATAAAGCTTATCTTACATCTTAATATGCAAATTAACTAATTTTCATTCAATAACAATATTTGTGTTTTTTCCTCAGAGAACATGAATTTCACAATTCACAACATTGTAACAAAGAAATAAGTTAGCATTCTGCATGATGGTTGTTTTCTTATAGCAGATGACCACTGGTGCTTCATCAATATATTAATACAATGAGATTTCTGATGATGATAATAATAATAAGTGACGTGGACATGATGTCTAAATGGGTAAAAGCAAATAACAGAACAGCTAGAACAGTCGAGTAAATTCAGAAAATTACATCAGTTAAGCTTAATGCAGAATTTAAAAGCAGGAATATTTACTTTATCAACTAATTATAAAGTATTTGAGTGTGACCCAGTGATGATGATGTGTTTTGTTGGATTTGGATGCCAGCGGTCTTCCTCCTTGACAGTAACATGATCAGTTCAGAGGACATAAAATGTTGTTTTCTTCATCTGCCAGTTAACAGGTGGAGCTGTGGTTATTTTGTTGTGCTCATGTATAGAAACTAAGGTTGTCGAAAGTAAGGCTGCACATTTAACTGAAATATTAATGAAATCACAATGTGGCCACGTGCAGTATCCAAATCGCAGGAACTGCATTTTTTGTGACAAAGCAGCAGCAGTATAAAGAAACCTTGTAGTGCTGCACAGGTGTCCTGGCCAGTGCTTGAAGTTAAAGATGGTCCAACTTGTTTTGGTCACAATAAACATATCACCTGTGTCTGGGACACAAAGATAATGTTCTGCAACAGTAGAGAAATTTATCATTACGGAAATTGTCAGAGCAATTTCTAAATAGCCATTATTTGGATAAACTGACCACATAAACTGAATCTAAATGGTTACTTGTCTTCAAAAAGGTAAAATTTAATGAAGTGACATATTAACAGAGAATATAGACTAAATAAGTTCATTCATAATTTATAGACAGTCACTTTCACAGGCAGATTGTTTTAACATGGTTATGTTTTCAATAAAGTGTCAAGATAATATAAAGTGATGTGGAAATGGCAGTATGAATGAACTCAAGAATTTATTAATATGGTCTGTAGTGAATTGGGTCACAACTGTTTGCCATTCTGAGAAGGTGGCTCCCCAGAAAAAAAGTTTGGAAACACTAGTAAAGTGTCTAAATAATAACTGTGCCTTTTAAATGGTTTTAATTGTGTACAGGCTATTTTAATCGAAAGCAAAGGTTTAATGAGCAGGAATTTAAGAATAAAAAAGAACTTCATTATGGAGCAATGGCAAGGCAAATTTATTTAAAAAGCACATTACATACACAATGGCAGCACAAAGTGTTTTGCAGAGTACACGGTGTACTTTGTACAGTGGTTGTAAATTCTGGGACAGCTGCAGGACACTGAGGAAAAAAGTTCATTTCAAGCTCAGGTCCTGGCCTACAAATCTTTTTCTCTAGACCCCAACAAATATCGCATCAACATGATTTTAATTTTTTTTTTTTTCCAGTTAAAATGAAAATTCATATATCTAAAAAAAACAATCATTCCCACTAATTTTTAATCATATCTAGAGCTGCAACAATCAGTCCATTAGTTGCTAACTATTTTGATTAATCGGTTTGAGTTATTTTTTTTTTTAAAGGGAAAAATCTGATTTCAGCTTCTTCAGTGTGAAAATTTTCTGGTTTCTTTACTCTTGTATGACATGGGAACATATGATAACACTGATGAATATTTTTTTTTATACTTTTCTGACACTTTATAGACCAAACAACTAATTAATGAATTAAGAAAATAAGTGACAGATGAATTGGCAATTAAAATAGTTGTTATTTGCAGCCCTAATCATATTGCAATCACAGTATCTGTTTTTTTTGCCATACGTCACTGTGCAGCCTTAGTCAAAAGTATCAAGACTTTAATACTTTGTCAGTAATATGTTTAAAACAAGACGATACCGGTAGGTCTTTTTTTTGTAGGACTGAATAGGACAGAATATTAGGACAGATATTAACTGGTTATTGTCTCACACAGGTGGAGACAGTGGGGACAAACAGTGTCTCCATGGAAGCTGCTTCAGTGCCTGCAGCATCAGTGGATGTGAAAGTCCCAGAGATTACTGATGGAGCCTCTCCGGGAGTCCCTGAAAGTAAAGAGGAGGACAACTTTGTCGCGGTCACTGCTAAAGAAGAAATGGACACTAAAGAAATCGAACAGAAAGAAACTAAAGCTGCCGTGGTCCCTTTTCCTGCCTCTGAATCTCCTCCAAATCCATCCCCGTCACAGTCTCTTCCTCTGCAGAAGAGACGTTCAGCAAAGTTTTGGTTCCAGGTGGAGAGCCAGACAGCACCTCGGAGACTGAAAAAGAGGGTGTTGAGGTGAAAACTGAGGAAGACTTGGAGTCAAAGGAAGAAAAGGTGGCAGAAAAGGATAACAGCTTAGAGGAAAGTCCTTCAGGACCTGACGTCAGCGAGGACGCAGATATGGACAAGACGTCTGATAGCGAGAAGGAGGTAACAAACACGGAAGAAAATCTGGACCCAGACATCGACAAGGAGCAGGAAAATGAGTCTCTAACCTGTAACTTGAGGGTTTCTACGGTGGACGACCTCGATGAGATGATGGACATTGGGACAGTGGATCAGGTCGAACAGGAAGCTCAGATGAAAGAGGAGGAACAGAACAGTTTGATGGATGTGGACAGCAGCCGTTCACCTGCCATGTCAAACACAGGTAACGTAGAGCAGAACTTTTTCTTCTCAGTTTTATCAAAAAGTTTTTGTGTTAAAGGGATAGTTCAAGTTTTTAAAATGGGATTGTATGAGGTACATAACCATAGTCAGTGTATTTCCAACAGCAGTAGTAGTACTGGAGTAGGAAGCTAAGCAACATACCGCTGTGGACGGGGTCAGCAACAAACTATATTTTAGCCACGTAAAAAAAGTAAGGAATGGTATTTAAACTATTTTGATAATAAATTAATAGGTAAAGTATTTTTTCATTACAAAATAGCAGAACATGCTGTTTTCAGCCCCTCCAATATGGAGATTTTCTGCTTTTTTTCATTTATTAACACAATAAACTTAATATCTTTGCGTTTTAGGCTGACAAAACGACATTTAAAGACATGACCTTGAACTTTTTATAGATGTTGCAGTCCTAAATTAAACATGACTATCAACTTTAGTCTTAGTTGTTATTTGATAACCACTAATAAATAAAACAGGGGCAAGTAGATTTCTGACCCACTTGCCCGGTCAAAAAGAGGTGCTGAACACTTGACCATGTTTTTTTTGAATGTGTTTCGCTGCTGTAAGGCCTGAAGACAAAACATGATATTTGGAAGGAGACATTGATGATGTACTATTAAAAATCAGCAGCCTGGGACAACAAGGTATATGCACATCCAGTAAATCTGATGAGGTAGAAGATACCTCTTTACAAAATGTGCAAATACTCCAGGGCGTCCCAGTACATATGTAAAAATGAACCCATGAAACCAAGAGAACATAGATGAGACATTGTGTGTTTCATGAGGTGTAGTCTGTGTATAAAATCATAGAAGCACTCATTTTCAAATATATGCTGATTGAGACTCATCATTCACAGGAGTTTACGTTAGTTATTGTTAATCGTCTACTTTGTGTTTAACAATTTTGACACTTTAACGGCTGTAGAAGCTCTGCTGGATTGCATTTGTTCCCTTGGAGCAACACCCCCACCGCCCACCTTTTCATATTTTTCAGAATCATGCAAGTCAGGCTCAGACCTGGGGGTGCAGGTGAACTCTGAGTCAGGTCTTCTTTCAGACCTGACAGCAGCAACACATTAAATATTCCACGGTGCATGCCTGAACGGGGCTATTTCGAAGTGAACTCACCAGCTCCGAATTGTTGACATTTTTAGGTTAGTAGTCAAACCCTTTAAGAACACTGCTCTGTAGCATCCCACTAATTTCTGTATTTAAAACTTTTCCTCACAGCCTCAGTAACCGAAGACAGTAACACTGTGAAGGAGGAAACTGATGAGTACCCCACCATATTACCACCAGCCGCAGAGGAGGACCAAGTGGAGGAGATGAAAGTGGCTTTAGACTCAATGCAGTCCAGCTCATCTCCATCGTCTGAAGCCGCACTCAGTACAGGTGAGAGACCTCAGAGCAGCGGTACTTTGAGTGTTTTAGAATAAATATGAGTATGGGATTAAGACGTTCACTGTTGTCATCTTAAGCTTAAAACATCCAAAAGTAAACATTTTAAACCATCCACTTGTGGTTATATTTTGATTTTGAATATCTGGCTGTCCGGTCACAGGTCATGTGATGTGTTATTTTCTGCTTGTGTTTATTTTCTTCATTACATATTTTGCACCAGTTAACTAATGCACATGTTGCTCATGTTCCTGCAGGAAGGGACAGCTCATCACCAGCGACCATAATGAACGGGATGAAAGTAGTTAAGCTGTCAATACCAGGATTAGACACTGTAAGTATAAGTGAGAAAATCTGCTCCGGTGTGTAAATTAGGAGGATTTGGTTTAAAGCTGTGTGTACCTGCACTGCTGTGCTTCTCTCAAATGTCTGATTTCAGCTTGTATGGATCAACCTTTAACTGGTAACTGCAATCTGGGCCCTATTTTTACATTTTTGTGTCTGACTAATGGGGGCAACAATTTCAGAAATTGGTCCAGTATTGAGTGAGAGCGCTGCAGCCGTCAGCTGTGAAATGGCTGTAAAACGTAATCTCTGGCGGCAATTTCACCTTGTCAAAGTACGTCCACTAAAAGGGCTTGTTTTTCCGCTGACAAGCGTAGATTGTTCTTCTAAGTGTCTGACAACATTATGGAAAGGATCCTGACAGAGAGAGGCATTTTTGCTTAAAGAGTAAGATTTTTTGTTTAACCTGAAACAGCCAGTTAATCCCCCAACAAACCCACCAGAATCCATTTACAGAAACATTAATTTTATATCATAAAGACACTTACTTCAAAGTCAACAGAAACAAAACAGAAGTTAGCAAAAATGTCTTGGTTTGTCTTTTCACTGTTGGAACAATCACCAGCTCTGGTTGAAATAAACACATATTTCTCTGTGTTACATGTGAAAATATCAGGCGAGGAGCAAGAGGGGAAGCAGCGGGGAGAAACAGCATGTACAACAAGAACATTTTCACATCTAACGTGGTGAATTAAGGGTTTATTTTGACCAAACCAGAGTTAGTGATTATTTGAACAGTGGAAAGATGAGCCAAGACAGTTTTGGTGAGTTTTATTTTGTTTTTCATCAAGTGTGTTTTACACTTAGGGATGTCAAATTTACATGCATGTGCTGCACGATGGTCACATCATGCACAGAGCGACACAGACACTAACGTCACAGCCATATTCAACAGCGCAAGTCACAGCCACACACACGCACACACAAGCATGTCCTCAGCTTTAATAAGAGGAGCGATAAGACTCCAAGAACAGGATAAAGAGAAGACAGACACTCTACAAGGAGACGGAGCAGCTGACGGTGTCCCCAAACAACAATAAACTTTCTAGCTCTTCAGGATGACTTTAAGTAGCACCCTACTGTTCGCAGACTGACAGTTAAAATTTCACCTACAGGTCTGGTTGAAGAATAAACACCTTGTCTTGATGCGTCGTCCTAAACATTTTCACATAATTTCTGCTTTTGTTTTTTTCTCACTGCAGAGCATCACTACAGCAAACTGCTGCATCACGTCAGTCCCGAGTTTGTTTGATAACGTGAGATTGTGCTCTCTCTGGTACATAATGTTAATACCATAATAACAACAGTTTAATTTTACATTAAAGAAAAATTGCAAAAAAAGGTGTCTGTTCTGCCAGTTATAGTTCTTAGAGAGAATAACAAGCATAATTGGGCAAAAAATGGAATCGGCCAAGAAAATTGCAATTGGCATAGCTCTATTTACAATGATAAAATGACTGGATTAAATGGCTCTTGCGATATCTAGAGCAATATCTTGTTCGTTTCTGGTTAGTCTTGCATGGCTAGACATCTCTCCACAGTGCTCAGCACCAGAGAAAGGTCTTTCTCCACGCATACGAATTCTGCTACAGGGGGGAAAACATTGTTTGCATTTCTTTAAACCAATCACAAACATCTTGGGCAGTGCTAAGCCCAGGATGCAGTAAAGGTGCTGCTGCTGCAAAAAAAAAAAAAAAAAAAAAATAGAAAAAAGAAAAAAATTGAAATGACTACATCCCTGCAAAAGAAAGGGTAACAACTGTTAGCTTGTTTACCTTTATACCATTGGCGTCCTAGGCAATAATTTGCTATTTTCAGTGTGCAGGTTGCAACTAAGACTTTTAAAAATACAGGTAGCGGACGCCATGATGCTGCTTGAAGCAAGCGACCAACGCAGTGTTCATGTGTTGAGTCAGTCCTTAAAAAAAGGGCCTCTCTCAGTAGGGTTCCTCTTCATAATGTTGCCAGGACACTTAGAATAACAATCTGAGCCTGTCAGTGGCAAAAACAAGCACTTTCAGTGGACATACTTTGACAGCCACAATTGTCCATAAGGATTACATTGCAGTCCATTTCACGGCTGATGGCTGCAGCGCTCTCCCTCAATACTGGACCAATTTAAAAAAATCGCTGTCCCCATTAGTCTTTCTGACACAAAACATGGGAAAATAGTGTCGTTACCCTTGAACGTCCTTTAGGGTTGTCATGTTTTGGATTTTACATCAGCATAGAAAACTGTTGGTCAAGATCTGCGTAACAGTCAACATCAGTTATGTCCCTGGAAGTCAACATATTTTTTAACATTTTTTTCCTGTTGTAGGAAAGGTTACATGACGACACTCCACCAAGCAAGTTGTCTCCTTCACCACCTCTGGCCAAAGTGAAGGACGAGCCTGTAGACGAAGAGTACGAACAAGCCCTGATATCCTCCACATCTACAGCAAGCGTGAAAGATGAACCCAACACTGCAAAGGTGGGACACACATAACTTTACACAAGGATCTTTGAAAGTAAAGGTCATTCTTCCACCTGCCACCACATCAAATTCTGTTCTTTAATGTAACACTGTACTAGTTAAACTGGGACATTTTAGTAGCTTTCATGAACGTATCTTCAAATTTGGCTCAGTTAGTTGGAGACTATTGTTTCCTGAGTAAGGTAAGTCACCAATGGTGCTCACAAAAACCTGGAATAGAGTAGAAATAGAAAACACCAGGACTATTGTGAATCTGGAGACAAAACAGCAGCAGAGGCTAAAAGAATTTGTTTTGAAAAAGCGCTCAAACAAACTGTGTCAAACTATCCAGTTACTGAAAGTAAAAACAGTTTGATGGATCTGGAGTCATGGGTCCATTACTGACTTCTCACTTACTGTTTCGTTCTTGACAGGAGGATTTGCAGATTGGGTCAGTCTTCTCCGTGACCTCAGGTGCTGAAACACAGGCGCTGCCTGTCATCCACCCATCATCGATGCACATGTACTGTTCCAACTGCAAGAAGAACCTGATGAAAGGACAGACAGCCTTCCAGAGGAAGGGCTCTCCAGCGCTCTTCTGCTCCACCGCCTGCCTCACCACGTCTCTGCCAGCTGTCAAAGGTGTCACGAAGGTCTGCCACAACTGCCAAAAGTGAGTTCAACAGCATCATCTGTCCATTCTTATGACTATTTAGACAGTTAAGTTAATAACTGACTGAAAACTGAATCTGAAGATAAAATTAATCGCATCAAAGTTAATGACCCAAACCAGATATTACTGACTTTGGATCTCGTATTGATCTCACCTCTTCTGATTCTCTCAGGTTGATCTTTCGGCCTCAGGACGTCATTCTGGCTCCAGATACCAAAGGAGCCATGAAGGAGTTCTGCAGCCAGAACTGCCTGACCTCTTTCAACTACAAGAGGAAGGGCTCCAGCTACAGGGAATCCTCCATCAGCACAAAACCACTACAGCCGATAGCACCACAGTCCCTCTGCAGCATGTGCACCAGATACTGCGTTGTAAGTCAAACTGAAAAGTAAAGTAATAGAGAATTCCCTTTTCCTCAGCTGAAGGATACCAGTTTATTTTTTCTTGACATAGTCGTAGTAGACACAACCTTTCACCTCGCTGCCACAGTTAACAACACTCTTGTAACTGAAAGGATTGATCTTTGAAGTGATCTGTTCTCTTGTCGTCTTTCCTGCAGAGTAAACATGAGGTGATCCTCGGTGGTGCCGTCCACAAGATCTGCAGTGACGCCTGCTTTAACCGTTTCCGTACAGTGAACAACCTGTCCATGGCCGGCTGCGCGAACTGCGGCTCGTACTGCCACAGCAAACCGCTCATGCTGAAGATGGCAGACAGCAACAAAACTCTGTGCAATACAGAGTGTCTGGCCAAGTACAAAGAGGTATGAAAATAATGTTTAAAAAAAAGACAATAAAAGGTCATTGTTGGGGCCAGACTTGTTCAGATGACACCCAAAGTATGCGGCATAAAAATATTCAACAATAATGCAGGTTCCCTTCCTGCTCCTACAGAGACTCCAACTCCATATTTTATTTTATTCTTTTTATTTCAACTGCCCAAAGTAAATATGTCTTTATATCTTTTTGTAAACGTTGAGGACGTGGTTATCTTGTTTAAAAACTTAATTGGAATTGTCATCAGAAACAAAATGACCAGGGGTTCCAACAGCCTTGATTCCACTGGGCACACCTTAATGTGGCTTTGATCCGTCCTTCACATGGATTTATGCTCCACCAGGAATGTTTCAGGACCACATTGCCCAAATTTTCTTGATTTGGTCTTTCATTTCGTCTCATTTTTAAGTAGGCTATGTAGTTTTTTTGTTTGTTTGTTTGTTTTTTTAAGTTATGTTTTTGGGCTTTTTTGCCTTTATTGGGATAGGACAGCTGAAGGGCAGACAGGAAAGGGGGTGAAGAGAGAGGGGATGACACACAGCAAAGGGCTGCAGGCGGGAGCCAAACCAACGGCCTGGCGCAGAGGACCAACAGCCTCCATACATGGGGCGGACGCTCCACCAACCGAGCCACAGGGCCTGGCTATGTAGTTAAATTGTTTGGGGTTTTTTTTGTCTGTTTTTACAATTGGGAATCTGCACCAGGTGTTTTATTTTGAAAATTTACTGGATTCTCTCTGCCGTTCCTGTGTCCGACTTCCTGCCCGTCTCAATCTGCTCTGTGCAGCTTGACGTGGTGTCAGTCAAAAATAGACTCGGCCTGTTCTGTGCTGCAGCCCTTCTGGTGGAATCACAAGCACTGTGCAGAACGGCTGCAATCAGCTCGAGCGGCTGCATTGAAGCCAGAATGTGTCTCAGACGTACGCAGTGCAATCGGACAGTTGAATGGCCGGTCATTTGATCTGCACAGTCTATAATAGCAAATAGCAGGTTCTGCTCAGAAAAGCTGATTAAAACGTGCAGTCTGCGCAAGATTATTAAATAACACAGTGTCGGCCCAGCTTTACATCCTCTTTTCTTTTCTAAAATCTTCTAACAGAAAACTAAGACAACTCAGCCTTGTACGATATGTCGCACCACCTCGGCTGCTGGCAGATATGGTTGACAACAAAAACGGCGACGACTCAGTGAACCTCTTCTGTAGCAGCAGCTGTGTGATGGCATTCAAGGTCCAGACTGTCAGTGCATCAGGTACTAAACAAGTTTTCATTACGTATATTTTGATGTTTGCATTAAATACTGTGCTGTTTTCATATAAACCTTCTTTCTTTTTCATAGGTGCTCGGTTGAATTGTGATACTTGTGGGAAAAACACCGTTCCGGCCTACCACCTGGCCATGTCTGACACCTCCATCAGGAATTTCTGCACTCTACCGTGTGTCATGGCTTTTCAGGTATTAAGAGTTGGTGACTGTAAGGGTTGGGTTATGCTCAGTCACAACTAGTTCATAAGACGTGTTGTCAGGTCACGTTAGAAATCAAAAGTGCTTGTGCCTGATTTGAATGCTCGAATGGTGGGGTGAAAAGCCAGTCGTCATAGAGAAGGTTGTAAATCCAGGTCACACCTACTACAAGATTAACTGTGCTTAACATCAACACTTCAGTATCCACAGACTAAATGTTTAAAGTACCTTAAGATTCTCCATGATCTGTTTGTCAAGGCCACTGCTGCTGCTCCAGCTGCTGATCATGTTGAATGATAAGTGGGCCAAACTACAAAAACTGACCTCCCACTGTTTTCAGAACATAGGAAAGCACCTGTCCATGTCAGTCCTCATGAAAGTATCTTTGGCCCGATTCCAGTCCAGCCCCTGCACACTCCCTCTACCCCAGTGTTTCCCACCTGGTCCTCAAGGGACCCCTGCCCTGCATGTTTTAGATGTTTTCCCCTGCTCCAACACACCTGATTCAAATGATCAGCTCATCACCAAGTCTCTGCAGAAGCCTGATAACAGCCTGATCATTTGAATCAGGTGTGTTGGAGCACGGAAACATCTAAAACATGCAGGCAGGGGTCCCTGAGGACCAGGGCTGGGAAATACTGCTCTATCCACTCTTCACTCAGTTTTTGTTTTTGTGTGGAGCGTCCGCCACAATTAGTGTCATTCCGAACCCGTCAGCCTGAAGGTTGAGTGGGTCGTAAAGCCCTCCAGCAGCGAGTCTGCATCGTTGCAGGCTCGCAGACCACCAGACACCTCTCAGATGCAGCACCTCTGTTGTGTCCGGGATGGAGGAAACGCCACATAAGTTAGCTCGATGCGAGGTGCATTTATTTCAAAGGCTAGTATTAAGTTACTGTACCACAAACAGACATTTGATGGACATTTTTCATGCACACAGGGGCCAGATAAGTGTGAGAGCGAGTATTCACCCAGACCATGGTGTGTCAAGTGGCTGTCATTTGTAGGCAACACAGGCTTAGTGTTGGCTGTTTTGAATTCACACTCCTTTTTTTTTTTTTTTTTTTGGCACCACAGGAAAAGTTCAAGTCCCAGAAACAGGTGAACGTTTTTACCAAGTTACCCATCGGATCCACCCAAATCCAGGCCGTCATTCCCAGCCAAACTCAACGAGATTCCCCCAAAGGACCACAGAAACTGAACTGTCCCCAGTGTGCCGGACCATCACTTTTAAACCTGAACTCATCCAGATCAAGGTACGCTGTGTGTGCTGGGGTGTGTATTTTAAAACAAGGGTTTTGTCTCCTTGACTTTTAGTGTCGGTTCTTATATTCCCAAGACAGGCAGCAGATTTTTTATCTACAGTTTTAGGAATAACTTTTAATTATCTGTCAAAACTAATGCATCCAATCCACCAACTTTTATCAAGTTGGAGACAGGCATTCAGAATCTGCCTTTAAGAAATATTAGAAAATAAGAGTTAAAAAACTTATTTTTAAAAATTGGGAAGCATACACAAGAAGTAAATATAAATGTGTTAAAAAGTAAAACAAAAAACATCTAGATGTCCACAGTCTACGAGGGAACAGTATCCAGTAGCAGTTGTTCAGCCTTTAACTTGAATAATAGCAGGCCCAGCCAACTAAGAGTTGAGAAAATGTGAAGTACACGTTGACATTTGTGCGTACAGGCAGGGTGATTTATTGTTAATACCAGTTCTTTGTGTGTGTGTGTGTGTGTGCGCGCAGGACAAGATGGTTTTTGTGTGCAGTGTGGATTGTTCTCACGAGTTCAAGAAAGCCAACTACGTGACATGCCTGTGTGAATACTGTAAGATCGAAAAGATCACCAGAGACGCCAAGAGAATTAACAACAAGGACTGCTTCTTCTGCAGTGACGGTAAAGAGACAGTTTGATAATTGTTTGATATGTCTGGAGGATCGAATGCAGGGTTTTGCATCTTAGTTTGTGAAATATTATTTACTTTCTAAGAAACAGTGATGTGATTTGTGATTGTAATTTGAAAAATCACAATCAGACTCCATCAATCACATGTGCCCACTCACTGCCACTCACACTGATAGACACAAATAAAGTGAAATAAAATGAAAAATGATGAGAGGACGACATGAAGAGAGTAATAGCTCCTGTCCTGGTTTGCCACAGACTATTTTTCTGTAGAAAATGTCAGGATATATACCAGCATGGGCTGCTATTTCAAATCATCTGTCAGACCCTGATGCTTTGCTTGTTCTTCTCTTTGCCTTTCCTACAAAAACCTCTTGCACACACATTCTGTATATACACAAAGACAGAGCATTTTCACACTCCCTAAGGCCTTCGTGCATGAAGTGTGTGCGCGCGCGCGTATGTGTGTTGTCAAACTTGGACAGAGACAGCAGAGGACAAAAGCAGTCTGCCCGTAAATGACAAACCTCAGTATAGACTCTCAGAATAGTTTTAGTGACATGACTTGCACTTTGTCATCTGGTCGGCTCTTTTCATCAGCCTTTGTAGAGACCACCGATCAAACTATTTCAAACGAATATCAACCAGTAACGATCAAAGCACCCTTACTTAGAATCATGTATAAGATCTGTTGAATACTGCCAGTTTTAAACACTCTTTTATCTTGAAGTGGTGTGAAACTTGTAAATAATCTCTTCTCCCTCCTCGCAGGCTGTAAGCTCCTCTATCGACACGACCTGACTAAAAACTGGGGGAAACACTGTCACTCCTGCGCCTACTGCCACTCTGTGTCCAAGAAGCTGGTGACGGCGCAGTACGGAGGCTCCACCGAGGAGTTCTGCTCTGAGGAGTGCAGGTCCAAATACACCATGCTCTTCTGCCATGTAAGTAAGCCTCAACGTAGTTAGTAAAATCATAATGATACTAAAACGATGATGACGATGATCTTTCTTTGGCTTAACGTCACTGTTTTCTCTCAGGTTGCAAAGTGTGACACCTGCGGTCGCAAAGGGAAGCTGAAGCAGAGTCTTCCCATGCTCGGCGAGGTCAAACACTTCTGTGACCTGATTTGTCTGCTGCAGTTTTGCTGTGATAAGGTGGCAACGCAAGGCGAGGTCACATTAGGTGGGTATTATCATCATTTCGAAGTTTTATTTTCCTGTGTTGTGGTTTTAATGCTGACTTTTTAAATTACAATGTTATGAAATTGATCTGTATGATCTCCCGCTGATTCCTCCTGTGTTTTGTCTTGTTTTCTTGGACGTGCAGGTACAGGGGAGGCCACACCTGTCATCGCCAATGTTATCTCGCTCGCAGGCCCAACAGGGAAATCTGGTGCTTCTGACAGAGCTGCCCAGCAAAGTACACGACAACAACACACACAGACACACATACATGTGTATTTATGTGCTATATAGCACACTTTATGCTCATGTGGTCATTGTGAAGGTTTAATACTTTGTCATTGTCTCCACAGGCACAGTCTCAAAGAACTCTGGACATGTAAGTTTTGAATGTTTTATGTGTTGTAGATAAAGCAAGTAAAATAAATAGTAAAATTCAATAATACATGTACAAACAGGTGACAAATCAAAGGAGAATATTGATAAAGGAGTGTAGAGGAGGAGGCAATACAGGTTTATTTGTAAAGCACCATTTAACAACAAGGTGATTCAGAGTGCTTTACATTAGATAAATACACCAGCAGCCTGTTGCACCAGCTGTAAGTTCAAACTTAGCCTCATCATAACATAAATTATTACTAAGTTGTTAATGCATTAATAGAACAAAAGCGGTTGCACCGTGGAGATTTGTTACAACTCTAAGTAACAACTAAATAGTTAAACACGCCCTCAGGTCAGGTGCAAACAGAATTATACTCACAAATGGTAAAACAGCATCACTTTTTCATTAACAGCAGCGATTTTGCACCACAGCAATCCCACAGAGAACCTAATTTATTAATATGATATTTCAGTATTGATCAAGCTTACAACAAAGTGGCTCATTCAAGCCAGATAACTAATGTGCTTAGCATGGTCCACTGAAAAAATAAACATTCGGTCATTATATCACACTTTATACCATCTTTTTAAAGAAAAAATTGAAAATGTAAATGACAGTTGCTGTGGCCACTTATCTGTTGATCTTTACAAAACCAAGGCTTGATATTCTAACAATTAAATAATAAAAAAGGAGGAGGAGAATCATGACAGTCCTGGTCTGTGTACACTCTTAAGAACTGAGGCTTTGGTGCAGCTTGTACAGCAGGGTCATGACCTCAGAGATGGCCGTCTGCAAAGACTGCCAGAAGTTGTGTTGAACCTGTTTAATTCTGGAGTTTTTACCGTTTTTATGTCATTTGTTTGTCTTTCAGATCAGTATTCAGACAGACTCTGGAAAAGCTCATGTTCCTGCTGCACCAAAAATCCTGAAGAACAAGGCGCTGCTCTGCAGGCCGCTGGTGCAGAACAAAGGGGTCTCTTGTAAAATACATACAGTCGATGGCGAATCACAGACGGGTAAAAACGCAAGACACACAGTGTTTTATGGTAACAACATCGCTGCTCCACAGTTGTCACTTAATCTGCAGGGACAGGATTAAAACACACTAACCGCAGATATCACTGGTGGTTTTTGCATTTCAACGTATTACAAGGAGTTTTTTAACTGGTCACAAGCAGGTGATTTTTATTTAGATCATTTTATTTTTGTTGTGTTATTTTGTAGTTTGTATGGTAGAAAAACTACAGCTTTGTCCACAGAGGCCTCCACAAACAACACAGTTTGAAAGTTCCTTGTCGTAGTTTTAATATGATAATCATTTCTATATTCCACAGGTCAAAGTGATTTTTTTAACTTTTTATCGTAGTTTTATAGTGTTTTTCTCATTTCTTTATATACTTAGTATATTTGTAAGTTTGAGGTTTTTCAAAAGCAAGGATTAATTCTAAATAATTTTCTCATTCTGAAACATGACTCAGATGTCATCTAGAAGTCTGATATTGTTTTTCTTTTGTTTTGTTTTTTTCTCTATATAGAGGATCTCTACCCTAAAGTCATGGTTGTGCCTGTCCCGGTGCCGGTGTATGTTCCTGTACCCATGAATATGTACTCCCAGTGTACCCCACAACCCGTCGGCCTGCCGTTACCGGTACACTTTAGCCCGTTTGACATTTGCACTCCGAGCTATACCCTGAGAATCAGGTCGCGAATGTGCCCTTTCACACATGCTGCACGCATTAGATTGTCCACGATGTTGGAAATACTTCATATGGTTAAGACGAGGTGTCGCGCCTGCAGAGCACGCAGAAAGACTGTTTTTGCATTAATATTAATACAAATAGAGACTCAAAATTAAACTGTGATGAAAACAGAGAAGGATGATAGATAATTCAGCTGACTCCAGTCTGCCTGCCCGGCAGGAGAGACACTTTGCAGGGCAGACATTTTTACTTTTCTGACTGTAATCTGATGTTTTCACATTTCAGATGATGAAGAAAGGCATTAAACTATTAAATATTTGACTTGTGTAGGCTGATATTGATCGACAGACTGAATGATAATGCAAGCAATGAAGCATCAATGAAAGACTGGAAAGTGATATACAGGAGAGCAGAGAAGAGGCGGAGCAGCTGCACTTGGTGCAACATCATCAGCACACCCACTCCTACGCTTCAGACACTGAGCTGCTCTATTCACACATCATGGCTCACGTGGACTACTGTGGACATTTGAGTTTAGATGTGCAGCTCTTGTGGGTAATATCTGGATAATTGTAGACTGCAGTGCATGTGTGAAAGGGGTTTTAGACTGTAGTCAAACATGATAATCACCTGTAGTTTCAGTGTTTGATTCTCAGAAGTGAAATCAGATAAAAAATGGAGCATCTCACTATCAGGGTTACAAAATGAAATGTGTATATTAGACAACAGTCTGGAACAATTTATATTCAGCGTCATCGTCCTCATCACAAACCCTTATACACTGTTATATTCTTGCTGTGTCTACCACAGCTGCCTGTACCCATGTTCCTTCCTGTGACCGTGGACAACGCTGAGAGCATCGTGGAAACCATCCAGGAGATCAAGGAAAAGATCCCGTCTGACCCGTTCGAGGCAGAGCTCATCCTCATGGCTGAGATGATCGCAGAAGATGAGAAGAACGACAAAGGAGAGGTGCAGAAACCAAAGGAGAAAGTGGTGCAGAAAGAGAAAGAGAAACAAGAAGCACCTGCTCCAGAGGGTAAGAGAACCCATTAAAACATTTTTGTTCAGTGTTCAAGGAAGTCATGAAAAAAAGAGAAATATTATAGACCAAATACACTAAGACGTTCCTTTTTGGAAGTCTCAGCATTGGACAAATATTCAGTTTATTTTGCTTTGTGGAAATTTTGAGTTAACGAAAAACAATTGTAGAGATGGTAATTTGATGCCTGCCGCACGTTTGTGGCGATTTTGGTCAATTTAACAAAAGCAAAGACTCTGTTTCATAATGTTTAATATCAGTTGTTTAAAGGTTTCAGTCTGCTTTTGTCATCTACATTTTCCCAAATATCTTAATAGTTTTTAATTACAAAAGTCTTGCAGCTTGTTTGGATTTTGTTTTATCTTATTCAGGGTATGAAGTTTACTTGAAACATGAGAATCCTGGTTATTCATAAACATGATTCTAACAGTGTTCTGGTTTCTGATTATCTGCGTGCAGTTGTATTTTTTACTCCCACCGTCTCGACGACTCTGTTCTGTACTAGAAATGTTCAGAAACTCTGATAATGTCACAGTAGTCTGGTTTCTATCAGAGTAATCCAGGTAACATGTCCAAGTTTCTCAAAAATGGGGAAAAGCCTTATTCAGTTTTCTGAGACCAGACTATGACAGGACACTTGAAAAACCTGATGAGAACCAGAATACTTGGGAGCATGATAACACACTCACTCAAAGATAGTGTGGAGGTTGTCGTTCTTGTTTATAACAGGAGCTGACTGCAGTTTAAAAGTTGTGTTCTCTGTGTTCTGCATGTTAAGATTATGTGTCCACATTTTCAAAGTTACATCAAATTATTTCCCATAATTATTTTTAATGTTGGATGTTTTTTAATAAGAGAAAAACGTAGCACACTGGATGACGACTTCCTCTCCGGTTACATTACAGACCACACTAGTAACTACAGTGACGACTTGGACACAGACGACTTGGCCAGTTTCCTCAACAACTGGGAGGACGGCTCCTCCGACGCAGGTCTCAGGTCTCCCAGTCGACCGTACACCCAAGAGAAGCTCAACCCGATTCTAGACGTTCCTGTGGGCACGTCCAGCGAGCCGTACTCCGAGCCCGTACCTCCAGCTCCACCTCCCATGGACATCGAAGCTGACTACACCTTTGGTGAGGAGATGAAATCTACAAACTCAGCATTCAGCAGTCATCTGAGTTTCATCTCTATCTTGTTGTTATTATAGTAAACCTAATGAAAAATACAAAACTATAATAACTCTAATTGGACTTGTTGTATGCCAATCAGGACAAAAATATCAAGACGTTATCCTAAATGACACCTACTGTCTCTGAAACACTGGTTTGACTTTGGCGTGCTCGGTCTAATGTTTCATGTGGTGTCTGTTTCAGAAACTCTGGAGAGGATGGCCCGCTTGAGAGAGCAGTCCCGACGATCCCCGAGTCCTCCGCCTTCTGCTCCACGACGACGACAAGCTCACAGGAAAGCCAGAGAAAAGAAGGTAACTGCCTGGGAAAATAGGGTTGTAAAAAGACTTTTGAAGTCAGGATGCTGGGATCACCTTCTACATGCTGGAGGTGGAATATCTTGGATTTGCACGCCACTGTTTCTCACAACGATCAAATTCTCCACTTTGCCCAAGGGTCGTAAGTCACAGCGTTCTAAGGCAGCTGAATCGTCTGAAAGAGGTTCTTCCAAGTCCGTGGCAGCAAACGCCCCAAAACTGAAGAGTCAATATGGAGTTGATGCCTGGAAACGATGGATCCAGTGGAGGCAAACTCAACCCAACCTGGAGAAGCCGCGCTTCGGCTGTAAGTCTGGATGTTCAGTAAATATAAACTCTGAAAATGACCTTGAGTTATGGAGGGAGTCATCATAAATTCTGTAGGATGAAAAGATTTTGGGATTATTTAGCCATTTGGTCGGCTGTGGCTTTAAAACCTCTGTCTCTGATGGCACGAGTGTCAAATTATTGATTTGTTTTCACTGTGACATTCACATGTTGTCCTGTATACTGTGTCTTTGCACAGATTTGACCTTTGATTATTTTGACCTCCTTTTATCTTGATTCCAGCTCGTCCCATGGAGTTGAAGGAAGATGTTCTCCGGTGCACCACTGCTGAGCTAAGCTACGGCCTCTGTTGCTTCATCACTGAGGTGAAACGACCCAACGGAGAGCCGTACTCCCCCGACAGCCTGTTCTACCTCTGCCTCGGCATTCAACAGGCAAGACTTTATTTCACACACAAGTGCAGAGTGGCTACAGGTCCTTAAAAAGTATTAACTAGTCTTAAATTCTCTTTGGGAAGGTCTTAAATATTTGTTTATTGACTGCTGTCATGGTGATCTAAAATGGTCTAAAATTCACTTCACAAGTGCTGAAAAAATTATCTGGACAAATGTTCTTAAACGCAACGAGTTATTGTCATTTTGCTTTACTTAAAGTCTTGAACTGACAATCTGTGTTACTTAGAAGAGTTCACCTATATTTTCACATTTGAATTGGCAAAATATAATAAATTAAATTAAACTGTGGCAATAAAAAGTCTTACAAAGTACCACATTTAACTTGCTGATTAGGGCCGCACAATTAATCGCAATTGCAATAAAATCACCCTGTAGCCAAGTGCAATATTCAAATTGGAGAACCAAGAGCCAAACCAAATCGCAATTTTTTGAAAAAGGAAAAACGTGAGAAAACATCATGATAATGAGGTACAGTAGTGCTGCAGAGATGACCCGGCCTAAAAATCTTGTTCTCTAGATGAAAGGAAAATATGTTTGTTTGGTACAGACCTCAATAAATATCCCATCATCACAATTTTAATAGTCTTTTTGTTTTCAGTGAACAGGAAATGTGTTTTACAAAACTGAGCATGTCCACTAATCGTATCACATATCACAATTTCAGTAAAAATAATTGCAAAATTAGATTTTTACCAAATTGTGCAGCCCTATTGCTGGTGCATGTAGACACCCTCAAATTGTGATTAAAATCTCATGGTACCTCGCAAATTCCCTATTCAGGATATAAATACGAGGCACAATACAAGATGAATAATGTTTTGAAAACATTACCTGGTAAATAATTGACCTTTTCCATCAATATTTGAGCTTTGAAGTGAGGTAATAATTTCTTTTAATATAGTGTTTATTCAGGAGAGAGTTGGCCAGTATTTTCACATTTCATGTTTTGTTTTACTGCAAAATTGACCTTAAATTTGATGAAAAGGTTGCATTAAAAAGTTTTACATTTGACGTGCACACTCTGATAGACTTCACATTTAACAGGTTGGACCAACAGTTCAGTATAAACGTGTGTGTACTTCAAACATTTGATAAAATCTAAATTTGACACTGATTTCAACAATAATAATCTAATGACTACACTATATACTAAAATACTGAACTACTACAAGTCAAAACTAGTGCATCAGCAAATATACTCTAGAGGAATAAATGGCTCCTGTTCTCATGTGTGACCCTGAAACCTTTTGTCTCTCTGTAGTACCTGTTTGAGAACGGTCGTGTGGAGAACATATTCATGGATCGGTTCTACAACAAGTTCTCCACTGAGTTCACTAATATGCTGCGAGGTTTCAAGCCCTCAATTTCAGCAACTGGTGAGTAGTTTTATTCTGTCAGTGTTTCAGTTTGTCTTCCTGTCAGTTTCTGTTTTACACAAACGCACCCACATGTGAGAGGATTTATATCAGGTCCCTCTTCTCCTCTAAAGGTTATGTCCATTCCCGTGTGGAGGAGGAGTTTCTGTGGGACTGTAAACAGCTGGGGGCATACTCCCCCATCGTCCTCCTCAACACGCTGCTCTTCTTCTGCTGCAAGTACTTTGGCTTCACCACGGTGGAGCAGCACCGCCAGCTCTCCTTCGCCCACGTCATGCGCT
Organism: Lutjanus argentimaculatus; assembly: GCA_034769285.1. Taxonomy (NCBI): domain Eukaryota; kingdom Metazoa; phylum Chordata; class Actinopteri; order Lutjaniformes; family Lutjanidae; genus Lutjanus; species Lutjanus argentimaculatus. The sequence continues at coordinate 29,091,176 of JAWZSL010000008.1, forward strand.
GCACCAAAACCAACCCGAACTACACCAAGACCACCTTCCTGCGCTTCTACCCCCCAATAGCCATAAATGAGGGAGAATCAGGTACCAATAGAGTTTTTCCACATCAACACATGATAATAACAGATTTTAAGATTGTTATTTATTAATCACAAGTTTGTGCTTCTTAGAGTTGAAACAATTAATTGAAAAATTGAAGTTGTCAACTATTAAATTAATCACCAACTATTTTCATAATCAATTAATTGCTTTGAGTCATTTTGTAAGAGAAAAAAGATTTCAGCTTCTCAAATGTGAATATTTTCTTTCTTTCTTTACTCCTCTACGACAGTAAACTGAATATCTTCGGATTGTGGAGACACGGTCAGCATTTAAAAAAAACACACTGCAGGCAGATATATTTTCTGTAAAAACAAAGTACATTTTTACCAAGGATAATTATCTCTTAATCTGTCTGTTATGTGGTGTTTTAACATCTGCAGTCTAGGGCAAGTTTAATTAAACAGTGCAGGTTTTACAGCAGGTATTAGAGTCAAAGTCACACAAGTTTGAGCTTGTATGTTATTGTACTGTTCATTCACATAACAGGAAAGAATTGCAGGATTCATTTGTAGTATTTTTAACCAGCAATTCTGTGTTAAATTTTGTCACTGCAACGGTTGACTGTGAAATGGATTCATATTAGAGATGATGCATATTCGTGTCTTTGTGTGTGTGTGTGTGCTGTGTCCTCTTCAGATACAGAAGTTCCGGCGAAGAAGCGTAAGGAGGAGGAGAGTAAAGAGGATAATATCCTGGAGATGATGGAGAACACAGAGAACCCTTTACGCTGTCCAGTCAGACTCTACGAGTTCTACCTCTCCAAGTGGTACGTATAGAAACACAATGAAATCTATCTAATGCATCTCCGGCTGTTTGAAATCATCTCTTCAACTCTGCCACCTATTCTGAAGAAAGGTGTGGCAGTTAAAGTCGCAGTTTGAATGCGACTTAGAGGCCAAATCTTTCTGTTAGTATGAGCTTTCTGCTCTTCCTAGTAATCAGAGCCTTTATTATATTAATTGAGGGCAGCATACTGTGTGTTAAAGCTCTCTGCTGCCATTTGATGGCACATTGGAGGGATAATGCCAGGTAATAACAAAAAAGGGTAAGTTTGTAGTAAAATGGACAGAACTTATTTGTCCAACTCAGCCTGCTAAAGATTCATATTAGCTTTAAATAAACTTTGGGATTCATTTATGCACAAAATGAAAACTTACTCTATCACTTACATTGGCAGCACAATAAGAAGGAACATCCATTATGAAAAGGATGAATGATTCCACATGTGCAAGTCTTCGAGTTTTGTTGTAATGTCATATTATTTGCTTATGTGCCGAGGTGTTTTTTTTTTCCTAATCCCACACTGTGCCCCCCTGACAGGAGCCTAGTTTGGAGTTGCTTTTTTTGCCCTCTTCCTCCCTCTTGTTCTCATTTTTCTCTAAGTAAACGGGGCGCTGCTCGGTGGCTGACCCACAGTTCCTCCCGCTCCTGTCCTCCCGTTATGTACCACTGTCTGTTTTTATGTTTCTTGGACGGGATGTAACTGAAATGCAAGTTTCCCCTCGGGGATCAATAAAGTATTCTGATTCTGATTCTGATTGCAGTGACCAAAAACTGTTTCAGTTTTCATATGGGTACCAATGTCCTTTAATGTTTGTAACTTAAACCAAGCCTGATATTGTTGAACTACCATGATGAAGGGATTTCCCCTGCAGTGATTGAGGTCTCCTCATCAGCGTAGTATTCAGTATAAGTGCCTTCTTTTCTTTTTCTTTGCAAATGACTTCATTTATGTAAGTAATTAGGTGTGGTAGTGTTAAGTGTAATATTATCTGTGGTGTGATTATCAGCCTCACTGTCCATTGAGGGGAGATCCAGCTGCTGGGCTTCCATATTAACAACAAAGTTTTAGCTTCTGTATAAACTTCTCCAAATATCAGCAGTTACCAGCATTTTATCTGCTGCTCTCATGGCTTCAAATTAGGCTGAATATTCACAGTTTTCCTCGACTGTCCCTCAACATGAGGCCAACATCGCCCCAGCCGGGGGGTAACAGCTGCATTATCCACACAAACATGCTCATGCAGAGTTCCACAGGTTAGCATACAAAATAAACACTAAAACAACAAAGAACAGCCAGCAAGTTTGAAGTCAGGTCACAGACAGACTGTATCACTCCATGATTGAGCTTGAACCGTTACTGGCCCTTGTATTGCTTTGAGTTGTTCAAATAATAATAATGAGGAACTTAAATTATGTAGCACTGTTCCTAACAGAATGCAGCTCAAAGTGCTTCATAAGAGAAAAAAAAAATTCAAACTACTCACAAAAACTACTCAGATAACAGGTTAAGAAAAATTAAAAACAGGAGACAAAGGGAGCTAAAAGGTAGGATACTAGTAATGAAAATAAGTAAAAGATGATTTAAAAAAAAAAGGTAAAGGTAAAATGAATTAAAGCAAGTTCATAAGTGTGTTTTGAGCGTTTCTTAACAGAAATTGCTTGTCTTATATGTGGTGGGAGTTTGTTCCACATCTTTGGTCCATAACAACAAAATATTCTTTTTCTTTACATTAAGCTTAAGTGTTAAAGGACTTAAGGGATTGTTTTGGAACGTCCACAATCTAAAGATATGAAGGTGCTAAACAATTTACTGCTTTAAACCAAGTGAAATAATTTTAAAATCAGTCAGAAGCATTGATTCATTCATTTAACATGCATTGAAGAAAAAACAAGGAAAGAAAGAAAAAAATGTAAACGTGGTTGTTCCGTCCCCTGCAGTTAGCTGTTAAATTGTGGTTATTACGACAGCCCAAGATTTAAAACTTTCAAGTGTCTGTTGAGTGTCTTGCCTGTTAAGTTCCTTCATTATGTTAAATCATAGATTTGGACTAAAATGAAACTTTGTGTTGCACATTTGTCTCCTTCGTCCTCTGTTCACGATGTTGACATTAACAACTGTCTTCCGTCCAGCTCGGAGTCAGTCAAGCAGCGCACCAACCTGTTCTACCTTCACCCCGAGCGCTGCTGCGTCCCCAACAGCCCGCTGTGGTTCTCCTCCACCCCTCTGGACGACAGCACCATGGAGGCCATGCTCACCCGCATCCTCACCGTCAGAGAGCTGCATCTCGGCCTGAGGAAAGAGGGAGGGGCGGAGCAGCAGACGCCCGACGACCCGCCGTTTATACCTGAAGAGGAGGACGGGGATTCAGAGTGATGAAGAGCAACGAGAACAGAAGTGACCTTTTATTGGTGCAGCAGCTTGTGATGTAAATGTTTGTAGATTAACTGAAACATTCATTTAAACACAGCCCAATAAACAGAAATGGACACACGAATCTCTCACATAACTACGATGTACTGAACTTCAAACAAAGTCACACTTCCTAAACCACACGTTGATCAGGATTTATAGAAGATCTTTAAACGCACAGTGTTTGTGTAGGTGGGACTTGGGAACTGAAATGCAAGACTGTTTACTCAGCAGGACACGTTGCTGTCCTTTAGTGTTTTGTCTGCTGAATGGTTGCTACTTTCTTCCTTCCACATGTTATGATTCCTTAAAATCCTGTGAAGATCGTTTTTTGTCCTTGTTTGAAAAATGAAAAACAACTCTGAGTTCTGTTGGTGTCAGTGAGTAAACGTCCACCCCAGAAGACAAACTTTGAAACGGTTTCTGTGATGTAGATGTACTTTGCCAGCCATCCTGTCGAGCGGCAAACCTGCAGTAGAGTTTGATTTCCAACAACACATCGATCAGTGCCATGATTGGTGTCAGTCTGTCAGTGAAGGAGCAAATAACTTTCCAGACCAAATATTTTTGCAGTTTTTATACGCTCGTTGGAAAGTCCTTTTTGGACATTTAGGAAATACACTTCACATATCACATATTTGATTATTCTAAAGTGTGACATGACTGTGGAGTTTTCCTTATAATCAAGGTTCAAGAGGCTTCTCTAACTTGCCATGGTAAAATCTATGAGATAATCAATTTGACATAAAAAAAAAACTTCCAACACTAACAGTTTTTTTTTATTTCTTTGGATGTTCTAGTCGCTTGAGTGTGAGACCGCAGAGTGACTTGATTTTTGACCTGTGTTAAATGAAAAAATTAAACTTTGTATTTCCATCAATAGAAAAATGGGCTAAAATTTAATCACCGTGGTCCAGTTGACACTGGGATTAAAAATGTTTGGGATTGAAATGAAATAATATTAGGGATGCAATTAACAGTTAATTTCATTATCAATCAATGGAATGATCATTTCCTTGATTAACTGATTAGTTGTTTGGTCTGAGAATGTTGAAAAATGTTGACTGTTTTCCCAAAGTCCAAGATGGCGTCTTGAAATGTCTTGTTTTATCCCCAAAATAAGACTCGAAACACTTAATCTTATCAGAATAGTAGACAATTAATTTTATAGTTGACAATCGATTAATTGTTGCAGCTTTAGAACACATTTAAGAAAATTGTCTCTGAATGTAGCTGATGCCACTGTTCAAAAAGACTGACAACTTTCATGCTTTTTGGAAAAACCTCACAATTTTACACCTTTTATTAACTGAACACATAAAAAAAAAATGAAGAGAAGAAGTTCCGATTGTTGTCGAGTTGACTTCATTTTGGATGTGATAATGTCATCTATAGTGTCCTCTGAGACATTGACATTTTTGCATAACCTTGATCCTGATTTTATAAGAAAAGAAAGTAAAAGAAATACTGTCCCTTCATGTATATCTTGGTTATATTAACCCCAAGTACGTAGAGTATGGCTGCCAAGGTTCTCACTATTTTCTATTGTATGTTCTTTTTGAATAAAAAAATATTTCAAAACATTGTTGTCCAGTGAGCCTCGACAGTTATGTGTGTAGTTTATTCATATTCACCCACGTGAAAACTTTATTTTCCTTGTGTCCTCATAAACCACACACACCAGTTACTTGGTGTGTCTGAGTGTCCGACGCTGCTCCCTGTGGCCGAGACATCCGCGGCCGCTGATTGGCTGCGTCTCCATCCAGTTCGCGACGTTCCGATCCGTGATTGGCTGGAGGAGCCGCCGCTCACCGTTGGTAACGCAGCGTCATCCGTCACGGGGTGTCCCGAAAGGGGGGAGAGAAAAGAAAGATGGCCGGCAGTGTGTTGGCTAACCATGTAACTCTTCTTGCTTCTACTGTGGGATATTGAAGCAAAGGTAAATGTTATTGTTTAAAAGATATATTTATAGAACTACACCTGATCAAATCATCACCATTTATCAGAGGCAGTTTACAAACCAGCTTACTAACCACCTGACAGTTAATGTTAGCATGCTAGCAAAGCATATGCACATTTCAGAGTAAAGATAAAACTGATCTGACAACAGAGGTTTGATATAAACACGGTGGGACGAAGCCTTACAGAACAGACAAGAGTTAAGTTAGCCAGGCAGCTCGCTTTACTGTTCTTTTATTGTTTGGTTAGGGTTTGAACACACATTTCTTTCTGTTCACGCCCACATACCACATGTAGGTGCACACATGAAGTTTCCTTGTTACACAAACTGACTTTGTTTATGAGCTTTTCTCCGTTGCATCAAGAGAGGTTAGCTAACATAGATGATCATAAGACAAGAAATAAGAAGAGAGAGTTTTTCCTTACTCTTTAGAACAGTTATTCCCGCTCTTTGCGCTTTATTCGGTGTGTCTCCTTTGCTATCTTCTCTCCATAAGCCTCAAAAGGCTATTATAGCCTTTACAACACTATTAGCCAGACGTTTAATATTGATCACCTGGAAATCAACCAGACCTCCCTCTCATACTCGCTGGATAAGGGACATCCTATATTTCATTAGACTGGAAAAGATTCGGCATTCAGCTATGGGTGTATCCAATAAATTTAATGACACTTGGGGTCCTTTTTTTCGATATGTTAAAAGGATTAAGTTCCCCCATAGCGACTTAGATACTTGATAGTGAGGGTTATGTAACTGATGTCAGGTTGGTTTGGTACTGCAGGTCTTAACATGTACATTGCCTTAATGACTGGTATTTTTTTTTTTTGTTTGTTTGTTTTGTTTGTTTGTTTTTGCTTGTTTTTTTGTTTTCTTCTTTCCCTTGTTGTTGGGATATTTCTAGTTGTTGACTCTTCAACTTTATTTAAAAGATGTTGTTGTACAACAATTATAACTGACCGATTACTTGTACACCTGTACAACATGCTCCTATATTTCACTATGGTCTGCTGAAAAACCCAATAAACAAAGTTTAAAAAAAAAAAAAAAAAAAGAACAGTTATTCCCAAAGACTGGGACCGGACTCACAGGTGGGTCACAAGGGATTTTACTTGGGTTCCCAAATAAATAAAAGACTGTTGGGGGAAATCCTGCAAATTTAAGATATATATTTGCTGCTCACTATTTAAAATGTGTATATCGTTTTACCGATGAGAGGAAAAAGCAAGAGGCTGTTAATTCTGCCTAAATGCACTTGCAAATGTCTCATTTATGGAGGCCGTCCTCTATTGTTTTTCTGATGAGAGGAAGAAAAAAAACATTGAGATGACCCTTGTAACTCAGCCTAAATGCTATTATTTCTCATTTCTAGATTTTTGACATGAATGTGTTTTCAATCAAGGTACTTTGTAAAACTGATCGAATTGACAGTGTGTGTGTGTGTGATAAGAATTTATAACAAGACATAATGTAAAAAAAAGTCACATGCAATGAAAAACTGTAAAAAGCCTTCCTGGAATATTGCTGAGACCCAAACCCACCTAAACAAAGTAATCACATCTTGGCTTTTCAAGTACAAAAATGGGAAGGAATTTTATATTTTTGTCGTAAACAAATCTGGACAACTATAACAGTAAATAAAAAACTATTTAACGTGATTTTTAGACTTAAGCACTGGTCTAAAAAAGTGGACCTGTTGTCTTACTTGTCAGTTTTGTAACATCTGACTTGTACAATCTTAATAACTAAAACAGTTCAACTTGGACCTTTTGAAGACTGTAGCCTGACGCAAGTCTAAACAATAGGCTTATCTTTTTTTTACTTGTTAGTGCAGAATCTCTTACTCTCTTTCATAGCTCAAAAATTGTAGTTTCAGTAGTTACCACACAAAAATGGCAAAAAAGAAAAAAATGAACTGGTGAATCACTGTGCAACAATGAAAATAGTTGAACTATCAGCAAGCTACTTTAATTTAGCGAGTTTAATTACATGCACTTCACTACTCCCCAACATTGCTTACTTTGTAGTTGAATTAACCAAAATTTATTGCTCAAACCTTTCATGTATCACAGTAATGTTTTAATATATGTTCTATCTTGTACAGATTTTTTTGGTCCCTTTTACACATAGCGAACAGCCCCAGTGTGTCATTTTTGTTTAACTAGCCTGCAGCCATATATTTACAGATAACAGTGTGGCAGATCTCATATTTCTTGAACCTAATTTAATCTTTTGGAAATCTTCACAGCTGTCATGGAGGAGAAGAGAAGGCAACTGACTCCTGAGCAAGATGCCCTGGAGCACATAGTTGCATGTAGCGACAAACCTTTTCTGGAGAAAAGGTATATAGACTCCTTCAAAGGTAAGAGATACATATCCAATAGCATCCCTCTAATATTGAAGGGATTTCTGTTCAAAATATTGAACACACCCCGATACCATTCGCAGATTCTGGCTCTTGCTGTTAACAGTGGTAACAATCTGAGTGGTCCTTTTCCTCTTTAGCACAACTCAGATGAATACAAGTCGATTTGTATTTGCAAATCATGGCAGTCTGTTTTTATTTATGTTTTAGACAGTGTCCCAACTTTTTTGGAATTGGGGTTTGTAAGACATGCTGGGAAAATGTTCTGTAACCCAGTTTAGAATTAGACAGACTGAGGGAAAATTTGAAGCACGCATGTAGTAAAATATAAAGAAAAATTTATTCCTCTTTTTGGCAGGGTGGTTATGAAAGGATTATGTGTTATTTGAATGCCAAGAGGAGCTTTAGTCTCTCAGCCTGAGAACATATTTGTTTGGTGAAAGTAAAACAATGATTAAGGTCATGCAAGTTACCATTGGCTCTGGTAGTTGGACCAGCAGCACTGGACTAATGCTACTATGTTGATCTTTGCTTTTCTAGGAAGAGGAGTGTTCACCCACAAAGCCATTGAACCATCCACGTTTTTTGTTGAGTATCGGGGGAACATCTTTTGTCGCAAAAACACAAGCCCAAAGAAGAAATGTGATAATGCTCTGAACAATTATTTGTTTGAGTTTTCGTGGAATGGAGCAGACTGGTGGTAAGTTATCTGCTTGTTATTCCAGTTTGTCATAAGGAGACCTGGTTAGGTTAAAGAATGGCTGAAGATTCATAAAGAGTGTTTTTCTTCCAGCATTGATGCTTCAACAGAGGATAAGACCCTCGGAAGACTCGTCAACGACGATCACATCAGTCCCAACTGCGAAATGAAGACGGTTGTTTGCGAGGGAAAGCCGCACATGTGCCTGTTTGCAGTGAAAGAAATATCTCCAGGCGAGGAGATAACGTACAATTATGGAGACTCCTCTTACTCGTGGCGCTCAAGGGTGGGTTTGTGTTACAGAAGACTCTGCTTTTGATTTTCCTAATAGAGAATAGATGCATATAAACTAAAATGAAATAAAAATGACCTGCAATAAAGTTGTTTATTGTGGAAAGAAGCAGGATGTTAAGGAGGATAATAGTACTGGACAGAATTTTTTAAATGGATTGAATTATTTCACAATTTCAAGGTTTTATTATATATTTTGTCTGTAATTATTCATCTGATTATTTATTTAAATTAGTCACATTATTTATTTAATGTTGATCGCTTGCTGTCTCCATACACGTTGCCAACACAAAGCAACTCAGAATTGCAGTGTGAAAAATTGCTTTTTTGTATGCCAAAAAAATCCACATGTCAAATTTTCACATGACTTTTCTGTCATTTACAGGAGTCCATGGATGGATCAAGTAGTTCATACGCAGACTTTTATGCTCCTTCATCAACACCAAGGAATGAAAGGGTATGTAAAATATAGTCTGCATGCCGCTCTCACATACCTCTGAAGGTAAAAAGCAAGTCTGGTAAAAGTGGAAGTACTAATTTAACATCTTTACTCAAGTAAAAGTGAAAAAGTACAGGCTCCGAAATGTACTCAGAGTATAAAAGTAAAAAGCAGCCCTCTTACGGAGAAATTTACCATCTGTTTCTGTGTTAAGTGAACATCATCTGTGCTTTCCAGTCAAATCTCCCTCTTTGTCTGTTTCAGCTTTTATGCTGTTTTCATCTTGTTATGTCTGTCCTGTGTGAGATGCACTGAATGATATACCAAGGAATCGTGTTTTCTATATGTTAGTTCTCCATTCATTTAAGTTGAAATCAGTCTGATGTTTGGAAAATGGCGTGCAAAAATGCAAAATGGAAATAATCATGAACTCCTCTCTAATGCATTAAAGCTAAACTAACAAGCCAAGAAGTATTTGTACTATGTTACTTCCCACCGCTGGCGTTCAATATCCTCTAGGAGTCTCCGTGGTTGCCTGGCAACTGCACAGTGACGGCAAGTCTCCAGGAAGTTACTGTGCCTCACCAAAAAATAGTCACCTCGTAAATCCACATCTACTCAATTTTAAACTTGTTTTTGTTTAGCTCACAGTTTGTGTAGCTCACAGACATAATATCGTAATAACTGCTGGGCTTTAGAGTTGATGACAAGTGTATTTTATTAATGTTTTACAATGTGAGGCTCGCTGTTTTTTCCCCTCTCCAGTTTTAATTATAAGCTTTTGTTTTTTACTGTACTGGCAGAGCAGTAGATTGCATTTTTCCTTGTGCGTGTACGTATAAGTTATCTACTTTATGAATATAATTCATGGTTGTGCTGTATTTCCAGGTTGAGGAGTCTGAGGCAGCTTCCAGCTCTTATAATTCCGGCTCTGATGATGATGAACTACCTGAAAGTCATGAAAATGACAGTTTTGCCACAGCAAGTCACCTGGAATTCAGGGACAGTTCACCTGCAGATTTTGATTCCTCTCAAGGGAGCTCAATGCTTCCTCCTGATGACGCTTCATGCACCCAGCAGCAGGATGAAGCGGCTGTCAGCTTTGATGAAATCTCCTCAGATGGAGACTACAAACCCAGCAAGGCTAAACGAAAAGCCAAACGTTATTACGCCAATAGAAAATTATTGTTATCTCTGCGGGGCAGATGTTATTAAAATTGCTCGACATCTTTTTAGAAAGCATGCAGATGAGGACCCTGAAATCGCTAAAGCTTTTAAGTTACCCAAAAAATCCCTGGAACGAAGAAGAATTCTTGAAAAATTACGGAACATGGGAAATTACAAGCATAACCAAGAGGTGTTGAAGAATAACAGTGGAGAGTTGAGACTGAGAAGACGAGTGAGAACTGAGGTGGCCAATGCTAAAACACACGCGCACTGTCTATATTGTAAAGGCATGCTCAAACGTCAGGAAATGTGGAGGCATGTAGCCAGATGTTCTTCTAGGCCGAAGTCAAACTCTGAGTCAGGTCACAAGACAAAAGTGCTAAGTGAGATTGCTCTTACAGAGTCACGATTCGCCAAAAAACTACCACATGGTGTTTGGAAGATGCTCGTGGCCATGAAACCAGATGAGATCACATTCAAAGTCCAAAATGATTTCCTTCTAATACAGCTGGCACAGTATCTGGCCAACAAGCTTCGAAATAATCCAAAAAAACACGAGTATATTCGACAAAAGCTGCGAGAAATGGGAAGACTTTTGATAGCCCTGCACGAGAAGTCGATATTTAGCTTTGAAGAAGCTATCAAACCCGAAAACTTCTACATAGTTGTTGAGGCTGTTAAAGACATCGCTGGTTTTGATGAAAAGAGGCAGAGCTACAACAAACCAAGTCTTGTTTTGAAATTAGGACATTCACTCAAAAAGATAGGAGCCATCGTCCTCGCTGGAGTTCAAGGCAATGAGATGACAAAAGACACAAAGACATTCATGAAACTGTGTGCACAAGAATGGAGTGAACTTGTCTCCTGCACAGCCCTCGCTTCGTTGAAGGGACGAAGAGTAAAGCCATCTACCATACCGTTCACACGCGACGTGCAGGTGTTCTACACGTACCTTGAAACGACAGCAGCTTCTGCCGCTGAGAGCCTGAAGGTGCAGGAGAACCCAGAGGCCTACAGTGCTCTTAGCAGAGTGACACTTGCACAAGTGTCAGTCTTAAACAAATGTGCGCCTGAGGTTTCAAAAATGACGCTGAAGACATTCCAGGTAAGAGACGACACCACCCGAGTGTTGTCCAAACACTTCATCAGAATAAATATCCCGAGCAGGACCAGCCAAGACGATGCTGTGTTGCTGACCTCTGGACTTGTCAGTGCAATGACACTGCTGGTGAGCAAGAGAGAAGCGTGTGACGTGCACAAAGACAATCCTTTCTTTTTTGCAAAGCCCAACTCTTCTTCTACGAGCCTTTACCACCCTGGGAACTGCATTCGCGGCTTTTCAAAACTGTGCCGTGCACAGAACCCTGAGCACCTCAGGTCGGTGCATCTTCACAAGCACATTGCAAGAGTCTTCCAGTTCCTCAACCTGGAGAACGATGAGCTCTGTCACCTGGCCAAACTGTTGGGCCATGACATCCGGGCCGACAGGGACTACTATCGGCTGCCAGAAGCAGCTGTGGAACTGGCAAAAATAGCAAAACTTCTTCTGGCGATGGAAAAAGGTTCTCTTGAAAGATTCAAAGGAAACTCTCTGGAGGAAATTGAGATTGAGGGTAGGGCTAATACACATATCTGACCTGCCAGTGTTTGTTTAGTAGAGACATGTCGCTTCTTAAAATACAAATGAATACATACTGTATTTTCCCTTTTATTCAAGATGAGTTGGAGCCAGATGTGGAGCAGGGAAACTCTGAAAACGTTGATGGTGAGGAGGATGATGAAGCATCAGATCTTTCACCTCAGCAGAGTGGTAAGTCATGAAGATAATCCTCTCCTGTATCCCTTTATCTGTAAAGTCTTTTTCTTTTCAGAATATTTTAGTTTGCAGACATGACCAGTGACAATAAAGTTGATCATGGGCATTGTTACATTGTCTCTAAGCTGATATAAGACTCCCTTCTAGTAAATCTGAAAAAAGACCAAATAATTATAAATATTCAAATGTAATAATTGATGAATAATCCAGGAATAATAATGTGGTAATGCGGGAGTTGTAAAATAAGACCCCACACAAGAGGGATCCTGTGAAGTCTCACCTGGGTTGTACGAGTAAAGGATTTACGAATTGATTTGCAGTTCATCAGTCCTCCGAACTAGTTTGCTTTAAATAGCACCTATTTTTTAGTGTCACAAAAAAAAGTCAAAAATGTTTGATATTTTTTGAGTTTTAAGTTTCATCAGAGGTTGGTGGTTCATGAAATTCATCTGAGCATTGCTGTCTGGAGCAGTGACTACATTTACATGCACAAAATATTCTATTTTTTGTCCTTATTCTGAAAAAGAGAATATTCCTACTAAGCTCTTTACATGGCTAATACAAATTATGATTCTTCTAATATTCTAAAAGTAGAACAACTGGAGACTTGAGCCATTTTACTTTACTTCTTTACATCAAAATTGTATTTTTTTTCCACTGGTGGTGGACTCGATCAATCGTGCAAACACAACCTCCCTCTTTCATTCTTTCAACACATTTTTGAAGAGCTCGACGTTGTGATATTTACACATATCCAAAAGACCTGTAGATGTCCAAGTCTTTCATAATGTTTAGAAGTACGTGTGTTTTTCCTTCCCAACCAGAAATTTCTTTTGGGTTTTCTTTTACGCAGTGCATCTCCACCCGAGCTCTGCAAACAGTTGACTAGTTAGTTACAACGCTTAGCTTGTTAATATGATTAAAAAATGAACAATCTTGTTTAAAACCAACATATATTATGTATAAAACCTTTAAACTTGTTCAGCACAGGTTAACTACGCCTTCAGTTTATCAAGACAAACACAGCGTTTGTGTATGAAACAAACATTAATCTTATTTATGCATAAATATTTATATATTTTTTTCCAGATGCTGTGGAACAACAAGCTGTCATGGAGGGGCAACTAACACCTGAGCAAGATGCCGTGGAGCACATAAAGGCTCGCAGAGACAAACCCTTCCTGGAGGAAAAGTTTATTGACGCCGTAAAAGGTTTTTTAAATGAATTTTTATTCAACCACAAGACAAACACATACAAATTCACAATGTCACATAATTTGCATATATAATACAGTGGTACTGTACAACATAAAAATAAAACAATCTCTAGTTGTATTCAAAGTGGGGATTATCATGTTTTAAAGTCTTCAAAGGAAATTACCCTTGCATAACTCATTTTATTTGAGAGATTCATGGTATCTAAAACTATTTTTTAAACTCTCTTTGAACACATTAAACCTGGAGCTTATCAGAGAGCCAAAATGTTTTGGTAGTTTTTGCATTACACAGACTGGTGATGCATCTCCCGTAGTCGTCTTTGTGTTTATGATTTGTGATAACTGGCGGGGGGAGTCAGACAACATTAATCTATTTTATGTCATGTGAAGCTTTTAGATACACTCATGTTGTTTCTTTTACTTCAGTTTATTGGAAAGTTGCACTTTACAAATCACAAACGTGAAATAATTTCAGTGTAAACTCCATCACTCACCTGTTTCCCAATGTGTCCTCCACCCCTCCAGCAGCCTCCTAAAATGGCCAAAACAATCACAATCAAGCACAAATGAGTAGATAACAGACAACAACCTGATTTAAATGGACACAAACAAGCAAAAATGTAATTAAAAAATTTTAAAAACACTGTGATTTTAACCACACACAATATGCAATCGTAAGACAGAAAAATCCACCTCAGGAAACAAAACCTGACAGAAACTGTTAACCATCACTGCAGGATTAGTGGAAAGGTAAAATTGGCTCATATTTAACCCACTATGAAGTTAGTAAACTTTTCTAATTAGCTTGTGATACAGTAGACGATGTAGATGTAGCCTGATATCAGACTGAATTGTCAACATCATTCAAACAAAGTCAAAACCTTGACAATAATTGGACTGTTTAATTTTTGCTTTTATAGGGAGAGGCGTGTTTACCCGTGAATCAATTGAACCATCCGCCTTCGTTGTTGAGTATCGAGGGAACATCGTCCGTAACAAAGAAACCAGGAGAAAGAAACGTACCGATGCTCTGAACAATTATCTGTTTGACTTCTCATGGAACGGAACAAGCTGGCGGTGAGTTGCTGCTTACATTTCACATTTTTGTTTAAAGGATTGGCATTGTTTTTAGATGATTTGATGATTTAACAGAAAATATAACCAAGCGAAGGTAAACTCAGCTGCATTTTCTTCTGTGTGTTCAGCAAAATGACCCAAGATTTAATATCAGTTATTCAAGAGTGTAAATTTAGAAAAGGTAGGCAGAATGTTAGAGAGTGTAAAAAGAAATTTAAAAATTGTATGTTCACCGATGTAACTGCAGAGTTTGAATACAAATGGTGTCTGTTGCCATGTCTTCAATGACAGACTTAGTTTAGTTTCATTAAGAGGGTTTTTCTTGCAGCGTTGATGCTTCAAAAGATGACGGGAGCCTCGGAAGACTCGTCAACGACGATCACATCAGCCCCAACTGTGAAATGAAGAAAGCTGTCTTCAAGGGAAAGCCACACTTGTGCCTGTTTGCAGTGAAAGAAATATCTCCAGGCGAGGAGATAACGTACAACTATGGAGACTCGTCTTACCCGTGGCGCTCAACGGTATGTTTATTTTCTACAATGTGCTTTGCTTTAGATATTTTTTTTTAATTATAAACCTTGTTTTTAACAGCAAGGGAGTTTCTGTCATGAATAATTAAAGGAAGACGTGTCTACAAATGTTTTATTTACTGTTCTGACCCCCTCTGTTTATGACTAAATATTAGAAATTCTTTCAGTACAATCCAGCATATTAATGATGACCTCAGACCTGAATCAAACATCTCTAGAATAAAGTCACTGTTCATGTTATCAACAAAGCTGAACATTTAGGATTAATAGTAATTATTCAATTAATTAAAGATTCATAATGTAGTTGAACTGTTAAAAATTAATAATTGATTAGTCATTAATTATTAATAAGATACAAAACACAGGCTCTTCTCTGCATGTCCCTTTTCAACAAATGGCTCTGCTAAACAAAATAATGTCAAATGATACACAGAACATTGACATCATCAGTTCTCAAATTCTCAACAATGATTAATCGATTAATGATTCATAATCAATATCCCTAATTGTATTGGTCCTTAGATTGTGTAGGTGTACCTAATAAACTGGTAAGGTGGTGTGAGTCACAACACTGTTGGAATTTCAACTTCCAACACTCTTTGCATGAAAAACGTTGTGTTTGCAAGTTTCTTTATGACTTTTCTATCTTCTGAATATTTCCAGGAATCCAGTGGGGAACTGAAACAAACGGACCCAAATGCTGCTGCACCTTCACCAGAGGATGAAAGTGTAGGTGTTGAATCCATTTATTGATGAAGGGTTACCACAGCAATAGAAATAGGTCTAAACCCCAAACATAATCAGCTACTGTCACATAAAACAAAGAAAATCTCACAGGTGAGAAGCTGAAACCAGTGAATATAAACAATAAACTGATCGTCGAACTTTTTGCTGATTAATCTTCTGTTGATTGACTAATTAATAAATTGATTGTTTCAGTTCTAAATGAATTATTTTGCAAAATTAAAGGCAAATGCTTTTACAAATTACCAACCTACTTCTCAGTTTGAACAGAAAGCACAAAGATATACAGTTTACAATAATATGAAACAGAGAAAAGAAAGATCCTACTAGGGCAAATGATGTTTTCTGCCCTTGTTAAGAAGAAGCACTGTTTGTAACACTGGGAAAAACTGAGGCCAGATTTGGAAACAGTTTATGAGTTATTAAAACACTGTCTGAAGATAATCGAATGAAGCAAATCAGTGAGGTATGGATGACACCACTGTCTAATCTGTATCTAAACTGATAAAACCAGGGTGCTGTCCATGGTGCTGAAGTAGCAGACGGATTTATAATTGCACCTTTAATCGTACTGCAACTAACAACACTTTTGTTTTTGCTCCCATCATTCATGAGTTGAAATAAAATAGCTAAGACTTTTTCTGTGCACACAAAAGGTTTATTTCTCTTAGATTTTGTTCACTGATCTATTAAAATTATCCATCCACCTAACAGCTGTGGTGTATAAAGATGCTGATCAAACAGGAGGATTATTGTGCAGGTGTGCACTGGACTGGTCACAGTAAAAAGTCATTCTAAAATGTCCAGTTTTTTCATGGAAACAAAGGCTCTGAAGTGTGAAAGAAAAATATATCCCCATGATAAGTCCTCTCCGCCCTGTTAAAAAAGAATAATTTGCCTTAATGGTGTATAGATGGTATCTATATCTAGAGTTAGAATTTGTATAGCATACAGAGGAAATACGAGATAAGATTTGTTCTGTTTTTGATTATTTTAAGTGTATAAAGTTACTTGTTCATGTTTCCAGGGTGAGGACTCGGCAGGTGCCTCCAGTTCAGACGAGTCCTGCTCTGATGACGAGTACGTACCTCAAGATGAACCAAGCAGCGATGAAAGCTACAGTGACCAGCAGTCTCAGACTATCAGGAAGAGTCCAGATCCAGATTCTTCCAAACAGCAGAGCCCTGTACAGCAACATGCTGATGATTCATGCGTCGAGCAGGAGAATGAGTCTGATTACAGCTCTGATGTTTCTACCTCTGAGGAAGAACCAGAAAATCCTTCCCGCACCAAAAAACAAAAAAACAAAAATTATTGTTACGTTTGCGGGAAGCCTCAAACTAAAATTGCTCGTCACCTTTTCACCCACAGAGGGGAAGACGCTGAAATAGCTGAAGTGTTTGCGCTACCCCTGTACTCCAAGCAGCGAAAAAGGCTTCTGGTTAACTTAAGAAACAAAGGAAATTACAAATACAATCAAAAGGTTTTGAAGACAAAGAGTGGAGAGCTGAAACTGAAAACAAGAAAACCAAACATGTCCATAGAGGAAAAAATTATAACATTTACACACTGTCTTTATTGTAAAGGCGTGTATAGTCGTAAGGCAATGTGGCGACATTTGAAAAACTGTTCTTCAAAGAAGTCCATGAAGTCTCCAACACGTCGCCGGAGTAGGGTCTTAACTTTGATTGCTGCTGCTGAGTCAACAGACCAAGAAGTCTCCTCAGATGTGACTAAGTTATTAACGAAAGTGAAGAAGGATGAGATTACGTCTGCAGTTTTTGATGATTCCCACATAGTGCAGCTGGCAAAGGCGTGGTGCCACATGAATGATGGAAAAAATAAGAAACAGGAAAACATCACACAGAGGCTGAGGCAAATGGGAAGGCTCCTGTTAACATTAAGGAAAAAGTCGATAAATAGCTTTGAAGATGCGCTCAAATCTGAAAACTTCAGCAAACTAGTTGACGCTGTCAATGAGCTCGCTGGTTGCAACGAAGAGACAAAGTCTGGTTCCAGTAAAAATCTTACAACGAAGTTGGGATATTCGCTTAAGAAGATGGGTGAGATAAACTTGGCCAGGGCTTTGAAAGAGGATGCTGATGAACAGACGGTACATGAGGCAGACACATTTCTGAAGCTGTGTGAAAAAGAGTGGTTCCCTGCCTCCCCACCGAAATCACAAACAAGCATACCAGCCGTACCATTCATACATGACGCGCAGCTCCTCTATCAGTGCATGTACAAGACAGCAGCTTCTGCAGTTGAAAGTCTGACGATGTACGAAAGCCCTCCGGTCTACACCGCACTGCTCAGAGTGACCGTTGCTCAGGTTTCGGTGTTAAACAAAAACGTGGGAGAGGTTTCAAAAGTCACCCTCAAGTCCTTCAATGAAAGGAATGAGGACGAGCTTCAGGAAGACGCTACTGCCTCCCAGTCACAGCTGGAGCAATTTCTGTCCAAGCACTTTGTGAGGATCAATGTCAAAAGCAACAGGGGCAAAAAAGTTGCTCTTACGTTGACCCCTAAAATGCTCAATGCAATAACACTGCTTGTGAGCAAGAGAGGATCATGTGGCGTACATGATAAAAATCCGTTCTTATTTGCAAGACCTGTTGCCATAATTACAAGCTTCTACCATGGGCAGTCGTGCATCAGCACTTACATCGCTCGGTGTAGTGTGAAGAACGCAGTGGACCTCAGAGCTGCGTGTTTTCGTAAGCACGTGGTAAGAGTTTTCCACATTCTCAGCCTCGCAAATGAAGAGCTGGATCAGCTGTCCAAACTGCTGGGCCGTGACATTCGGACTGATGCAGAGTATTATCAGACGCCAGAGGCAGCTGTCGACATTGCGAAAATCTTAGAGCTACTGTCAGCATTGGAGAATGGCACGCTCGAAAGATTCGAAGGAAAATCTCTTCAGGAAATTGAGATTGCAGGTGAGATTCCAGTTCAGTACTTCAAGGGAAAATTCCGCACTTTTCATGTGGACGTCCAGTCAGTGTTAATCGTAAATTTGGTCATTTAACCAATAAATTCCTCAGTGCTACAGGCTGTTTCAGCTCGGATTTCTAATTTCTTTTTGTTTCTCTGTTTGAATCTCTGCACATTTTTTTGTTTTGGCCAACAAAGTAATAACTGTAGGCAGGAGTCGTGATACACAGGAACATGGATGTGAGCACTGGAAGCTTGCACATTTATTGATTCATTTACAATCAATACTGACTGGACATCCACCTGAAAAGTACCATATTTCCCTTTAAAGGTGCCCTGTAGAGTTTTCCTTTACATAAACAAAAATAGTTTACATTGAATGTTATTCACAAAATGCATTGTGTTTATTCTTAAAGACTAACAAACATGTTGACTGCACTGCAACCATTTTATTTTTTTCTTTTACATTTTGAAGCCTTTGATTTACATCCACGTTAAACAAATATCTGCATATCAACACAGAATCTGCAGGAAAGGAGCAAGAGTAGCATCTCTGTTTTAAAGTGGAATAATCATTTTAAGTAAATATGTTATTTGCCACAGCCGTAAGGTGAAAATGCACCTTGAAAATTCTTCTTCAAGAGCTTGAATTTTACTTTGGAAAACATGTAGGAACCCTGCCAAGAACTCCACAGGGACCCTTTAAAAATGTCTAACCTGCCAAACAGATTAAATATTAAAGTTTTTGTTTTAATGAAATGATGAATACAATTCTGATATCAAGATTAATAATGAATCACATGACCCAGTCCTATTGGTGCTACAAGTCTATACATGTGTATGTGTTTTGCTTTCCTCTGAAGGTGAGCTGGAGCCGGATGTGGAGCAGGACAACCCTGAAAACAGTGACGCTGAGGAGGACAATGAAGGGCTCCGAGAGTTCTCTTCAGATTAGCGGTAATAGACACAACCTCTCCTGCTGCCCAATGATCCGTTATATACATTTTTTAAAGAGTAGACAGACATTTTCAGTGGTACTGAAGCTGATGATACACATTGCTGTGTTTATTTTCTGTGGCACAAGATTACCCTCCACTAAATCTGAATTAAGACAGAATAATTTAACATTTTCAAAGACGGTGTTGCATTTGAAAATATATTTGTGTAATATCAAGGACACTTTGAATAGATTTACTAATCTCTGCTCAGTCTAGGCCTGCTATACAAAATTGACATGGGCCAGGAAGCGTAGCCTATTAGCATTAATTATGCTAATTTACAAGTCTCATGTACGTGCACTCAAATAAGCACAGGTGGATCATTTACACAGTCATCTGAAGTCACAAGGGTTTGCTGAATCTGACATGGTGTGTTCGAAAAGAAGTAAGAGAAATTTAAGATAAGAATACGAAAATGTTTTTGCATGAGGCCCAATGTTTCTTGAAAAATGACCAAATGATTAATTGATGATCAAAATAGTTGGCAACTAATTTTCTTTCAATGCACTATTTGACTAAACATTGCAGCTCTAAACTTTAGATTTAATAAAAGGAGGGGCTGGAAAATCATTGGCTGTTAATATAAAATGTTCAGGTGACTTAGTCTTAAAAATTTGTTTTTATTGACTCAATATCTATTTAATCTGTGGTGTCTGGATATAAAAGTAACCCAATATAACCAAATGGAGAGGAAAACTTTGACTTTTCTGTTTAAATGGAAATCTAATGATAAAGAAAAGGTAAACAGTGAACAAGAAAAGTGTAGATAATGTACCTCTGTCTCCTCTAGGCTGTTCCTCCTTCAAAAGGCTCCTTATCGACAACTAAAAAACACAGCAGATTTTCCAAAGGCAGGGGCAGGAGTAAGAGGCAGGACAGTGAAAACGAGGCCTCTGACCTGAATGATGAGAAAAAGGATGAGGATGACCACAGAGAAAGATGGCTTCCTCTCCTCCAGGTCTTTCCTCCTCAAATGGCTGCTTTACGACAACAAAAAAACCCAGCGCGTTCTCCAGGTATTTTGACACTGGGGGCCCTGTCCGAGGCAGAGGCAGGCCCAGGAAGAAGAGGCAGGAGAGTGAAAATGAGGAATCTGCCCGAAAAGATGAGGTGAACACAGAGAAGGATGGCTCCTCTCCTCCAGGTCTTTCCTCCTCAAACGACTGCTTAACGACGGCTAAAAAACCCAGCGCGTCCTCCAGGTATTTTGACACTGGGGGCCCTGTCCGAGGCAGAGGCAGACCCAGGGGAAGAGGCAGGAGAGTGAAAATGAGAAATCTGCCCAAAAAGATGAGGTGAACACAGAGAAGGATGGCTCTTCTCCTCCACCTCCAGGTCTTTCCTCCTCAAACGGCTGCTTATCGACGGCTAAAAAACCCAGCGTGTCCTCCGGGTATTTTTCCACTGGGGGCCCTGTCCGAGGCAGAGGCAGGCCCAGGAAGGAGAGGCAGGAGAGTGAAAATGAGGAATCTGCCCGAAATGATGAGGCGAGCCCAGAGAAGGATGACGGATCAGAGGAAATGCCTGAGAGCAGTGACGTCGACACACCTGTGAAAACACCGTCTCATGGCACGAGGATGTAACAAGGATGAGTTTTAGTGATGACGACGAGGACATGCACGTGGACTTTGACATGGACATTGACACAGATGGGGACAGTGTCAGAAATGAGGAAAATGATGGAGACAGTGACACAAACTACTCACCAGCAGTGCCTTTGACACCAGACATACAAGATGTGACAGAGCAGGACGACGACAGCAGTGAAACTAAGAAGACCGACGGCTCACCGAACAAACACGCCGCTGATGAAGACCTTGAAGAGACCATGGACACTGACGTCTCAAAAACAGGTAAAACCAATCTGCTGGCTCTACAGGAAAAGTCAACGGATCACCAAAGTGATTATTACATCAATTTTGTGCCAAGCCATCTAATGCTTATTCCAGTGAATAAGTTTAAACTTCAGTGGCACTAGAGCAGTCATTCCCAGAGACTTGGTCATGGCCCAAACGTGAGTCACAGGTGATTTAATCCGTGTCACCAAATAAATAAAAGACTATATAAGAAATTCTGGAAGGTTAAGATTTATATCTGCGCTACACCTTTTATACACCTTTCCAATGGTAAGATCCCATTAGCCTTTGTGGTGGAAACCACAGCGATGCTAACTAACTGCAGGACTCTGTAGGATATTAACAGCATTTGAACTGTATAAAAAAGCATGGTTTTGCACTATTATATATATATATTCTGTATGCATATTGATTTTTTTCATTTACAGAAAAGAAGAACAAATTATCAGCTGCACTGGCAGGAATGAAAGAAGTGAAGATATTAATCCCAAAACTGGACATTGTGAGTATCTGATTTCTTATTGTTTTCTCTCATAATGAAAGTTTGTTCAAAGTCAGAATTAAAACTTTCTTGATAGACAAAGTTTTGGCAACCACTTAACTCTTCTGCTGAATAATGGCTGATATTACCATGGTCATTTTTAGCAATAGTTTTTTTTCTTTAGAGTCTGACTTTGGTTTATAACTCGCTAATGTAAAAATTCTCAACAATACTTGATTTTCCATTTTAACAGCTGAGCTGAGCAAATATCACACTTTTCCCAAGTTTCTATTTTGTTTTTGTTTGTCTTAGGAGAAGTTGCGGGCTCCAGTCCGCTGTTCCCAGTTATCATCTGTGTGTAATTCTGTCAAGTTGCTGAAGAAAGATCAGCCCGTCCATGACGACAAAAAACAGAGTCCGAAATCCTCAAATCCACAGAGATCTACAGAGAGCAACAACAAGCCCAGCGGTGCAAAGGTAAGGGAGCACACTTCTCCTGAGTTTAAATGATAAACAGTTCATTAGGTGAATGTACCATTTATGAGAGTATTTCATCACATTAAATGTATGAGATAACTTCTTAGTTTAATAAGAAATTTAAATAACATTGAGCCCCTGAAGCTGGTCGAGTGTTGCATAATTTCTGAATGCAGAAGGAAGGAAGACAAAATAACATATAACTTAAGATTTATCTGCATATTTCTTACAAGTAGTTTTAATATTTATTACCATTTTCAGTCTATTAAAGGTCCAGCGTATAAGATATACACAGATTTATTAGTAGAATATGGCAGAAATAGAAATATTATATTCATAAGTGTGTTTTCATTAGTGTATAATCACTGAAAATAAAGATTATTGTGTTTTTATAACCTTACAATGAGCTGTTTGTATCTACAGAAGGTGTGGGTTCCATGGAGGTCGACATGTTTCTACAGTAGCCCAGAATCACTTTAGTTTCTTAGCATTTGTGAATATAAAACGTACCCAACATAATTAGATAAATAACCCATGTTCTTTATCTTGTTTATCAGGCAGTGCAGATGACCTGCTCCCATTGCAAGAAGAGCATGATGATGGGCCAAACAGCTTATCAGAAGAAGGGATTCACGGACGTCTTCTGTTCCAAAAACTGCCTTTTTGAAATGTTTCCCATCAACAAACCAGCAATGAAGACCTGCCATTACTGTTACAAGTGAGTCTGTGAAAAACAAAACTTGGGAGGGGAATTTACCTTGATAAGCACCTCCCTCCAGCCACCTGACACATTAGTTAGGCTTTTCTTGTTAAATAAGAAAGCATCGTGTAGATAACTACTCATCTCAACTTCATGAATCACCCGTTTTGCGGTGCTTCCAACGCAAGCGACAGTAAATGTTGACATAATGTCCTGCAGCTGCACTTATCATCTGCATATTTTAATTTTCTAGAGCTGAATTTGACCCGTGAAAAATTGTAACATCTGTGATTTTAATGCACAAAGTTTCCCCTGCATGTCAGTGACACAGCAGTAATCACAGTAATGATTGTGGTAATAATTGTTGGATGTATTCTTACCATCTGAATGTTTCACCACAGTTTGTAGTGATACTGGTATACTGGCACTACTTCCAGGTATTTCAGCCAGCTAGTCAAGAAAGCCTCTCAACCTCTTCATTACCCCGATTATCTTAATCATGTCCATCTGTGTAAATATTATCTTTGTCGAAGTTAATTCACCACATTAGAGGCTCGTATTGTGACTAACTGTGTATAATCTCACCTCCTCTTTCTGTCAGGGCGATAACGCAGCCTCTGGACCTCATCATGGCTGCAGTGGACATTAAGGGAACAATGAAGGACTTCTGCAGCGTGACTTGTCTTGCCTCTTTTAAGTCCAACGGTGTCTCCACCCAAACACCACAGTCAGCCTGCAGCATGTGCGCCAAATCATGCACCGTGAGCAAAAATTTCTTTTCTTGACCTCACACCGCGGCTGTAGAGCAGGTCGTTCTCCCAATCAGAGGTTGGTGGTTCGATTCTCGGCTCCTCTGGTCTTACATGTCGAAGTGTCCTTGGCAAGACACTGAACCCCGCAATTGCCCCGATGGCTGCGCCACCGGTGTATGAATGTGTGTGAATGAGTTCTGATGCACAGGTTGGGGTCTTTGTAGAAGAAGCCACTGTGTCATTAGTGTGTGAAAGTGTGTGTGAATGCGGTGAATGTGACTTGTAGTTGTCAAAGCGCTTTGAGTAGTCTCTGACTAGAAAAGCGCTATATAAATACAGTCCATTTACCATTTACCATTTTACCGCTGCCAACAAAACAGTGTCTTTAAAGTCTCTAATTCACTACTCCTTTATCATTGTCTTCTACAGACCACGTGTGAGTTGACCCTGTTTGAGACCGTCCACAAATTTTGCAGCAGCTCCTGCATGGAAGATTTCCGCAGGGACAATGTGGACAATGTCTGTGACAACTGCAGCAACACCTGCAAGAAGAAACCGCTCAAGCTGAAGCTGGAGGACGAGACCAAAACCATCTGCAGTGACAAATGTCTGGATGAATTCAAAGAGGTGCAGAAATGTCAAAATTATGGTCACATAGAGGTCCATTAAAAGTTTTGCTGAATGAAATAATTACTCTTCAATATCTCTGACATTCTGCTCTTCTGTTAATCCACAGAAAACAAAGATGTCCCACGAGTGCACCACGTGCCACGTTTCTCGACTGATATCAGAGATGGTTCACGACAGAACTGATGAGGACGTGGTGGAGCTCTTCTGCACTCGTACCTGTGTGATCTCATACAGGCAGTGGTCTGCACTTACTCACAAGCTTCGAGGTACGGAGTGAAAAGTTTGTCGAGAGAGGATTTTTGTTTTCTTAATCCCTGTGCCTCTGTCTTCACTCTCTGCTTCCCGCTTTAACAGGCATTCAGACAGAAAATACCACTGCATTAATAAACACAAGGGGCTGTTTTGGTGTGAACTGGTTGCCACAGGTGCCAGTGAGACAATAAAATATGATCCAGATTGAGTAATACATGTGTGAATTTTAAGGTTTGTCAGACTCTAAAACACAGTGGAATCACAGCATCTCTACCACCTGCTACTGATAGAAAATTAAGGTCATACCTACCACTTAATTTGCTGCCTGGACCCCATTCAACAGTTGAACTCTTGCCGCCACATAAGAGACAGCACGCCGTCGTGGCCAAATGGAGCCCTGCCTCTTTTTGTTTCAGCATTTATACGCTTCTCATGAGCCTCAAATATATTGTCAGTCTGACAGTTTGGACGCTTTTAGAAGCAGCTCACACAATGTGACGTGACATGAAGATAAGATGTAACCACACGGTCTTTAGGTTCTTTTACTTTGAGTCTCTGTGTCACGTATCAAGCGGTCAACGCATGTGGGTAAAAAAAAAAAAAAACAGCCTGCAGCTCACTCACTGATTTTAATTTGTACAGATGTTTTCATTCACTGTCTCATACATGAAACAAAATACATGCCTTTTCAATCCCCTTTATTTCAGCATTGATAAGCAGTTTATAAACATTTAAATGGTTTATAACACACTGTAGTGTTATTGAAGCAGATATAATTGTTTATTAATGTATGTGTTAACAAATAAGAAACCTTTTTTCTTCTTAGCTGAGGCACTTTTGGTTGTCAATGGCACCTAATTTCATATATGAGATGTGTTACCATATTGATGTCGTGGTCATCCAGAGATTTCATCTGGAACAGATATGGGTACTCAGGAGCCTCTGTTTTCATTGTTGTTCAGCACATGTAGGATGTTGCAGTTTGCCTCTGTGGTATTTGTCCCACCCCTCCTCCACTGTTATGGACAGCTGGGTAAAAAGAGACAGTGACAAGTACAGTGTCTTAACCAAAGTTAAATATTTTCCAACTCTCAGCAACCAAAGAAAAAACACCAAACCTGCACAGCTCAGCACAGAATAGACACTCAGTGCTTGGTGGTGTTTCTGACTTTGGTATAAATATGCAGTGCTCCCACTGTAAACAATTCAAAAAATATACTGGCCTTTGGAAGAAAATGCTTTGAAGGACACGCCCCTAAATGTCTCCTGCAGGCAGCCTAATAGCGGAGAAGAGTAAAGAGATAATGAATGAAAATATAGTAAAATAATATAAAACATGTGTCCATAGGAGAAGTTATGACTTTTGACAAATATCACATACATTAATACATTAAAAATAACATAAAATGGTCTTATAAATGCTTATTCGATTTTTAGTGCTTATAAATGCTAAATTAGGAGCATTAATGTGTTGCCCATTGGGTTACTTTATGTGCCGTAACTTTATTGCAGTAAACTTAATCACCTGTTTCTGATTTCCCTCTTCAGGAGAGAAAAACAAGAAGGAAAGAGGCAAACAATCAAACCAAACATTGAATAGTGTGAGTATATTTGATAAAATAAATTAAAAGGAAATCAGAGAGAGAGACAACAGACAACATCTGATTCAGTCCTACTTGAGCAGGTTAATGTCAGTCCAGCTACGGCTTCTAATCACTGTACGATCATCCTACAGGAGGAGGGAGAGACCACTTCAGGCGCCACTGGAAATGAACATGACGACTCCACTGTAAACAAAAAAAATCACGCATCCTCCAGCTGCTGATTCAGACACACCGATACTCATCACTGCAAAATCGTTCGTTGTTTGTTGCCACTGTGGAACACGTATGTTAAAAGGACAAACGGTTTACAAGCCGAGGAGCTCACCAGAGGTTTTTTGCTCAGCCTCTTGCATCTCTGAAAAGCATCCCCACATCAAAATAGTCACCAAAAAGTGCTATAACTGCTTACAGTAAGTCCAGGATACCACTTTTTCTTTTCGTAGGATGATTTGTTGCAAGCATTCTTGTGTTCAGCTTCTTAGTTGTGAAAATTGGCTGCTTTTCTTTGTCTTATATCATCATAGACTGAACATGTTTAAGGTTTTTGAGTGTTCATCAGACAAAACAAGTCATTGTGATAGGATTTTTTCTCTATTTTCTGTTTTATAGAATTAATTAACAATTAATTGAGAAAATAATTGGTAATAATCAGTAGTTGCAGCCCTTGTTTATATTTTTTCTCCAAAACAAGCATTATAATCAGTTGGCTAGTTATGTTTTTGTGGCACATTTTTCAGAAATTTATTCTTCAGGTCGAGTAGTGCAAACACTGCTTTAAATTCAGGAGACTGATGTACTCCCCAAAGATCTTTGCCCATTCTTTCATAAAACAAGGTCTCTGTGTCTTAAAAGATTCACATGCATCCTGGAAAACCTGGAAACAATTTTCCAGCCATGAAAACACAGAAAATGAGAGAAAAAGTAAAATTTCGCAATTTCTTTAAAAAACAGGTTCTGTGTCTTTAAAAGGTTTAACATGCATCCTTTACAGCCCAACGAACCTGCATTCAATCCTTTTGGTACCCAGATCTAGAAAAGAGTGATAATTATATGGTTTTGCTTGCAGTCAATCACTGCAAGCATTTTTCAGAACCTTCAAAAAGAGGTATCATATGAAGTACTCCATTGTGAGTGTTTAAGCATACTGGTGTCGTAGTTTTTAAATGATACCCAGCCCTAGGAAAGAGTTAGAATCCTGAAAGCCCCCACTATACAACTGACAGAATCTCATCTTCATTTCACTCCCTCAGGGTGATAATGCGGCCTCACAATATCATCCTGGCTCCGGTGGATGATTCAGGGAACTATGAAGGAATTGTGCAGCAACGCCTGCCTCTTGTCTGTCAACTCCAAGAGGAACATGGCTCCAAAACCTCCAGCAGGACCTCGGTTTCAGTGCAGGATGTGCACCAGATATAGCATTGTAAGAAAAAAAATTGACTTTTATTTACATCATTGTTCAGTGCTTTTAATATATTCCACCGGGGACTTTGCAGTTGTATGTTGATATTGTCTTTAAAGGACAAGTTTGGCTGAAAAGTTCTGTATTTTTGTTATTGTCATCAAATCCCAGGAGAAGACCAAAACCAACAATGCCTTCTTCTGTCTGTCAACACTGTCCGACTTTCCTACTCAGCCCCAAGCAAATATACAGTATAGTTTTTATATATTTATTTTTTTAAAGGTTCAGTCATTTTCATAAACATCTGGGTGCTGTAGCTTGCGGCACACCTTTCTCAAACAGCAGTAAACAGCTC
This sequence comes from Lutjanus argentimaculatus, assembly GCA_034769285.1. Classification (NCBI taxonomy): domain Eukaryota; kingdom Metazoa; phylum Chordata; class Actinopteri; order Lutjaniformes; family Lutjanidae; genus Lutjanus; species Lutjanus argentimaculatus. The sequence goes on from JAWZSL010000008.1 coordinate 29,119,212, forward strand.
ATTTGTTTGGGACGTTTCTAAGCCGTTTCATCTCTAACACACGTAGTGGCATTGTCTCAAAATAAACTGCAGTTCCCATGTTCGTGTTTTTTGGGGTTTTTTTTGTCATCCTCAGTGCAAGTTCAGCGTGACCCTGGATGGTGTGATGCGTAGATTTTGCAGCGACCCCTGCATCATCAACTACCACAAAATCAACAACTTGCCTCTGTTTACTTGTGACGTCTGCAGCGCCGTCTGCCTCGACGACCGTCTCACAACTGACGATGGAGGACGGCAGCAAAACCATCTGCAGCGAGGAATGTCTGGTCAAGTTCAAAGAGGTGCTGAAATCAAATGGTCCAATCATGGTCAGAAACAAAGTATCCCTTTATTTAACGGGTGTTAGCATAACTTCCACATTAACACTGTACAAACGAACACATATCTGAAGAATGTCTGTCAATTCAAAAGGGGCTAAATCAAAGTCCATCATGAAACTTATTTCATCACATTTTGCTCAGTTTTAAGTTTTGTAACTGTAACATATGGTACGGCCATCTCATTATCAATGAAATGTTGCTTGGGAAAAAAAAGAAATAGATAATTTGTCCAAAAAAATGGAAAATACAGTTAATTTACAACTGTATTTTTACAGCCAATTGGTGGCTCAAGGAAAAATATAAAGCTTTTTATGTTTTTACACCAACAGCATTATTTAGTTATTATTTTATATTCTATATTCAATTATATTTTGAAATGTGTGATAATTTTTTACCAACTTTTGTCAGTTTTGGGTTGATCGAAAAAAAAACTAAACAAAATGCAATCAGCAGTTTTGAAATATATGCTGTTTTTTTGAAAGATGTTTGGACATTAAAACACAGCAAACCAGGAAAACATCTGTGCTTTTAAAAGCACTTTTTAAAGGACAACTTCATCCACGTTCTTTTCTGAGTTTTTTCAAATAGAAATTCCCCCAAACTGTTTGCAAAAAGCGGTGATGTTGGTTACACCCCTGATGTCCTCCCCTCCCTCAGCATCGGGGGTTTATATGTTCTAACATCATCCTGCAGAAACCTACGTCAGGTCATGTGGGAAAACATTTTTAGGAGGGCTTGGGAAAAAAGTATTTTGAAGCTAAAACATATGTACTTATATAAATTTAACTGCTCAGATTTTATTATATAAGAAACAATACTTGGAAGCTACAGAATTATATAAAAAGCACAAAAAAGAGTGGACCTGCCCTTTAATATTTGACAAAACACAAACATTTGCAGCTTATATAGAAACAGTGGAATGAAATCAGTTCTTTTTAAGAGATTTAAAGAGCAGCTTTGCAGGAAAGTGGTTTGTTGAGAAATAAAATAGAAAGTAAACAGGTTCAAACACCATTTTTAGTCTCATCGAACACTATCTGAACCTGCCTGATCAGCAAAAGATCTAAATTGCAAACATCATATTGATCCTGCGCAGTGTCTCATGTTTCTCTGCTGTTTTTTCATAATTTTGTAGAAAATCGAGACCCCTCAGATGTGCCCCATGTGCCAGACGTCCCATCAGATGTCAGACATGGTTGAAAATAAAAACGATGAGGGCAAGCTGGACTTTTTCTGCAGCAACAGATGTCTGATGGTCCACAAGGCTCAGTCTGTCACTGTTTCAGGTACTGCAGTCATTCTGTGTCTGTTCTGGTTTATAGTTTCAACCATCAGTGAGGTGGCTGTTACATGTCTTATCCCCAGCTGTGTTTTACTGTGTTTTAAAGTCCTTGTTCCCTGTGTTTAAAGTCATTAGGGTGACATTACTGAGATTCAGTGCTCCCTGCCACAATATAACTAATTACACTTCTGAAATTGAGGGAAAAAGAGCAAAACTTGATACTTCTAATACATGCCTGCTTCAAATAAAGGCCTGATACCTTCTGCAGTTCTGCAGCAAATACGGTGTGCATCTTACTCTGCCAATAGGCATGCCAATAAAAACGCATCCATGTCCCATTTTAGGTTACGATGCTAATTTTCAGAAATCCCACTGTAGACCATACTTGGTTTTAAGCCAGTGAGTAAGTGACAAATTTTTACCATCTCTTTAAAGGAAAGAATGGCCCAACAACAGTTGAGGACACGGACATTAAAGAAGACATTAAAGACATTAAAGAAGTAAAGCCATCACTACTGAGTTTGGACTGTGTGAGTATTATGTTTATTAATGTCTTCCGTAATAATTATAGAACACCGACTTAAACCATGTTTTGTTAAGTGATGTGCTGATTTTGTAATGAGAAGTAATAACACTACAGATTATTTCCAGTGCAGGAGTCCAGTTAGAATCGTCACAGTTGTTCAGTCACAGACGTCTCTGTTGTAAATGTTACACAGCTAATCCGTTTCTCACTTCACTCCTCATCAAGATAAAACAAGAGCCCATCGATGAAGACTTCAAACCAGATCTCACATCCTCCATATCCACAGAGAACATCAAGGACGAGCCGAATGTGCCAAAGGTAGAACACGTGATACGGTTCACAGGAGATGAAAAACGTACTGTTAAAATCCACTTATAACTGTATAGTTATTATCATAATTATAATGCTTAGAACAATAATCATAACACATTGTTAAGCATGATATAATGACTTATAAGGTCATGTATTATCATACTTCATAACTGCTGGTTTCTCACTGTATTTTTTTTTTTTTGCAAGGATCATAATGTATTATAAATACAAAAACTCTAAACCAAAACCCAAACCCTTAAAGAATGGTTATATGAAAAGAAAGACTAATAGCACGGATACATAGTGCAAGTTAATGTTTATTAATTAAACTGTATGTCAGAGGGTTATTTCATTTCATTACATCACTTAAAACTAGAGATGCACCGATTTCAATTTTCTTGGCCGATTCCGATTTCCGATTTTTTTTAAGGGTCTGACCTGCCGATTCCGATTTTGGCCGATTCCAATTTTCAGTCTTTCTAAGAAATATAATTGACAGCATTCACAAACATTTTTGCAACTTTTTTTGTAAAACTAAATTGGATGTCCATAATAAAACACTGACTGTTAAATAACTTATATATTTTCTCCAAAAGTGCCCCAGATTTCAGCCGGCCTTATTATAAGATTAAATTAATATTATTTACTAGAAGAAACACGATCTACCCCGTCACTGTACATCATCTTATTGTTCTGTTTTTACAGGAGGACCTGAAGATTGATTCAGTCTTTTCCTTGAAGGAAGACTCCACGTCCACAGCGCCCCCATCACCCAGACGGACCTGCCTGTGTCTTGCTCCAACTGCAAAGGATCCTGCTGGACGGAGAGACTGTTTATCAGAGGAAAGGACATGTCGATATCTTCTGCTCCACTCCCTGCCTTCTGAAGTTTTACCAGATGAAAAAAGCTAAGAAGACCTGCCACTTCTGCCTTCAGTGAGTCCTGACAGTAGTTTAATTCACTAAATGCTCTTCAGCTAAACTTGCCTCAGCTGTATCTACACATTTTTATTAGTCAAAGATTGTAGACATTCAGCTGATCTCGTCCTTCCCCGTCCTCTCAGGACAATAACACAGCCTCAGGGCGTCCTCCAGGCCCCGGTGGACAGTGAGAATACGATGAAGGATTTCTGCAGCCAGACCTGCCTGTCCTCCTTCAACTACAAAAGAAACGTGTCCTCCAAAATACCCATCAAGCCACTTGCATCACAGTCACAGTGCAGCATGTGCAGCAGATATTGCATTGTAAGAGACAAAGGAACAAGAGTAATCTCATAAAAACATTTCAACTCACAGCTCTTTGTTATCCATGCGCATATGAATTTAAAAGATTATGAATTATGGGTCACACACTGTCCTTGATTTATCCTCCTGCAGAGCAAACGTGAGATCATACAGCAGGACGTCATCTACAAGATCTGCAGTGATCCCTGTTATCTCCGCTTCTGCACCATGAACAACGTGTCCAGCTGTGAGAACTGTCGCTCCCTCTGCAACACATCTGTCACTCTCAAGATAGACGATGGCAGCAAAAAACTCTGCAGTGCACAGTGTCTGGCCCAATTCAAACAGGTAACAAAATCTAGATTATCTTTGTAAAATCATTCATATGTTATCCACTGCTTTTGTTGAATATCTCCCTGATCTACAAGTTGCTTTAGATGAGGTGACCTAAATTCTTCTTAAAATGCTCTGAGTTGGTGAATGTTTTGTTTGTGAAGGTTTTGTTTTTATGACTTTGCAGAAAATCAACACACCGCAGCCGTGCGCCATGTGCTCCACCCCCCATTTAATGTCAGATATGGTTGAAAACAAAAACAGTGACGACGTGGTGGAGCTCTTCTGTACCAGCAGTTGTGTGATGGCATCCAAGATCCAGGCTATCAGTGCAGCAGGTGACCAGACAACTGCTCTTGTCTTTGTCCTTCTTTCTGTCTATAAGGTTCCAGCTTGTTTTCTGTAACGTGCCATGTGTCATGTTAACATATGTGTGATATTTGTAATTGCTTCAGCCATTGAAGTTCTATCATGAAACCTCCTTTTCTCGGCAGGTCTTCCATTGAACTGTGACAACTGTGGTAAGACTACAATACCAGCCTGCCACCTCGCCATGTCAGATGCCTCCATCAGAAACTTTTGCACTCTAACTTGTGCCATGGCTTTTAAGGTAATACAGCCTGCATCTTAAGCCACATTCACACGGGACACGTATTACTGAGGACGTCTAGTAACTTTTAGTAATTGCAGAGATCATCTGTGATCTTAATTCTTTGGCACGTTCATAAATTTAAAGTAAAAATTCCACTCTGAAGTGCTGACCAAATTTCACCAAACACAGAGGTCCTGTGATAATACTGGTCCCGTGGAAATCTGCATCTTGGTGATTTGGTGTCGTAATTTTTATTTTGTGTTGTCAGACAGCTGAAATACAAATACATCATTTGATCTGAGCTCATAATATGTTGAACAGCAGTCAACAGCTGTGCTGTGAGTTTGTCTGCTGATGTTTAAAAAGAGTGATGATGACAGAAGTTTAGCTGCAGATGTTTATTTACACATGCATTAATGAGCCTGCTGAAGAACAGGCGCCACACTTCTGAAATGTTGATTCTACGCAGAACTTGACTTCATTTCTGGAGGATAATCTGAGTAAATTCAAGTAAAATGCAGACTGTTACCCTGTGCAAATGTGCTACATAAAACACAGGCACAGGGCTGTAGTTTCTCAATTGCATGAGGTCCCCTGGTGATACCAGTGCGACAGGGTTTTCTACAGTGTTCAGAACTCTTAATTCTAGAATTAATGAACCAGTAGTGGTAGAATTAGCTGCAGTTAAGCAGGGCTTGAAATTAACTTTTTTCCCCAGCGTCCTGCAGCTGTCCTGAATTTTACTTTCAGCTGTCCCAGACTTAGCAACCGTTGTCCTAAATCAAAGATCTTTTTTTAATTCTCATAATGGAAAATAAATTCTCATCAGGTCATCGACTCACTCTGGTCCAGGTCCGTATTTGAAGTTCTGCTAGTAGTTCTCTGCACTTACATATAAATGAAACAGTTCATTGTTCTTTTAGTCATTGGTTGAGTTACTAATTCTTGTTCATTATTAACTGTTCGATGAATGCCTCCCTTTATCTGATTGATATATTATGCCATACACACACTTTGAACCTATTTCATAGTAAACACATTTTTATTTTTAAACAACACAACAGTGTGTAAGCGCACAAGTGGCATAGCGCTGCAGTGAAGTAGTCGAACTCTTGTTTGAGTAACATTTACCAAAAACTACAGTGTTCTGCTAGCCGTTCCAGGAAACTAACAAGACTTTTAAAAATTAAATTATATATTTGTGACCTGTTTTTAAAGATAGAATAGGAGCGTTGGAGAGTATTAAGAGACAGAACAGTGCAATGTTAGTTTTGGTCTTTTCCAGGGATTTGTTCAGAATAAAACCACATAAAAAATTGTCCTTCTTTTAGTTAGTTTCACTTAATTTATTTCAGAGTAAATACCTAAGATGGAGAAGTGGGGATGGTTTATGAACATGGCATCATTTTATCAAATCTCTCTAAAACAAATTATCAACAATTCCCTAAAATAAACCAACGATAGGTTGATCCTAGTTAGCCCTGTTACTCCCTGGTGTACCTCGCTTCTCGATCGGTGTTAGCTGGGATCGGCTCCAGCCACCATATCTAGAAGATAAACTAATATAGCCAATGGACAGATGAATTTACGCCACTAAAAATACTAATGAACCTTTTTCCTCTGTGCAGAAGTCCTACACTGTCGCCCAAGACAATTAAAAACACGCAAGGGGCTTTACTGTTGCTTTGGGTCACATATTTCTTTGTTGGAGATGATCACTTTCAGTTTTTTTTTTTTTTTTTTTTTTTTTATGGCACAGGAGAAATCACAGACCCAGAATTCTGCCACAAACCCAACAGCAGCCTCGGACAAAACCCAGTGTGATCACCTCAAACCACCAGAGAAACTGCCGTGTGCTCAGTGTCAGCGCGTTTTAAAAACTACACCCAAAGTCGTCCAGAAGAAGGTATGTTGGGTCTGTTTTTTAAGACGGGATAGACAGCCCGGATGTAAAGATATGAGGCTGTGATGGTGTGACATTCAAATACCAGCTGTAAACCTCTCACTGTGATAGCTGAGAAACAGTAACATACACAAGAGAACTCGTGTGAATGCGTTTATGTGTGTGTTTGTGCACAGGGCAAAATAGATTTTGTGTGCAGCCTGGCCTGTTCTCGTGAGTTTAAGAGGGTCAACAACATCGTGGGCAAGTGTGAATATTGCAAGAATGAAAGGATCATCAGAGACGCCAAGAAGGTGGACGGCAAAGACTGCTACTTCTGCAGCGACAGTAAGAGGACACAGCAAAGATAAATAAATAGATGGATGGATGTTGGTAGCAGTGTTGGATCATAGTACTTTTAAAAATAACTTTTAAAAAATAATACATTACAAGATCATTGCTGTTAAAAAGTAACTCATTACAATACAGCATTACCTACTGAGTAACTTGTTGGAATACTTTTGCTTTGCCAAAGATGAAAACCCCTTTGCAATTCAGTGTCTCTGTAGTCTGTCTGTCCTCTGTCCCAAATCCAAAAAAGTCACCCTTGGAGTCTCATCTGGTGACAGTAAAATTGTAAAATTGCAACAGTAACAGATTGCTTATTTGAAAACATAACGTAGCATTACTTGTTACAAAAAAAAGTGATGAATACTCTACCAAGTTACTTTGTATAGATGGATGAATTCAGGATTAAAAACCTGTAAATCCCTGAGCGTCTCCTTTCTTTCCTCCCAGGCTGCAAGAGGCTCTTTCACACTGAGCTGGAAAAGGAGTGGGGCAAATACTGTCGCTTGTGCACCTACTGCCTCTCCATCTCTAAGACGCTGGTGACGGCTCAGTATAAAGGCACCGAAATGAAGTTCTGCTCTGAAGACTGCAGCTCAAATTTCAACTCGCTCTTCTGCCATGTGAGTAGAGTTTAGTTAAAGCACAAATGACCTCCCCAGTGTGTGTCCTTTCCTTTTCTATATTTTATGTTTTGTACTGTTTTTATTAAATCAGGGTAAGTAATGTGTAGTTCAGATTATATCTTGTAAATCAAGCTTTAAAATTACAGTTGTATGATTCTTCTTACCAAATGTGTTTGTGCATAGTCCTTCAATTATTCTTTTTGCCTACTAAAACAGTGGTCTTCTTTTGGCTTCCTTGTAATATCTAAAGTTTTTTCATGGGCTCCAGTGATGCATTTGCAATAAATTTACTGTATATTTGTTTTCAGGTGGATTTTGTTGTTTAAATGATCATATTTGACTCCTGTTTCTTCTTGTTCTTTGGTATCAACATCATTATATTTCATCTCACTGTATCCCCTCATCTTTTCAACAAACCACTGGGCCAGCTTATGTCGGTGCCCTTTGATAGTCTGTTAGTAGATTAGATTATATCAGCGCAATTTTATTGGGAACTATTTTGATTTTTAATTAAATAAAGAAAAAATGTACAGCTTCCTGCTAATCAAATTTGAACATTTGCTGTTTTTCTGAGCCTTCTAGAATAGACTTCTGAATATCTGGACAGTTGATGTGATTTTCCTCTATTCTCTGACATCTTAAAGACCAAATAATCAGACAATAATCAGGAAATAAACTAATAATTTAAATAATTAGTTGCAGCTTTACCTACATATAAGCAAACGTAAAAGCAGAGGTTATTAAAATCCTAAAAAAGCAGTGAAGAGCTCTGCACAGACCAACATTTAATCTCTGCTCTCTCTCAGGTTGCAAAGTGTGACGCCTGTGGTTGTGAAGGGGACCTGAAGCAGAGTCTTCCCCTGCTGGGAGAGGTCAAACACTTCTGTGACCTGAAATGTGTCCTACATTTCTGCAACAAGAAGGTCCAGATGGCCAACACAGGTATGTTTTGTTGTATGCTTGATGTTTTGTTCGCCTGTTTTATTGTTTACAGCCCTGTTTATGTCTGAACTCGTGGATCTCGTTAGTCCAAAAGTCAATGTTAGAAAATTTACTGGATTTTTTAGACTACATGGTGACAACAGAGACAAGCTGTGAACACAACAGTGACGTAGCATCACCTTTTTAAAGAGTTAAGACAAATTTGTTATTAAACATTTGATTATCCAGTAATTAAGGAGCAACATTATCATTCATTTTGAATCATGTTTGTGTCCACCTGATGAATGTCAGTCTAATAGTCTTTAATTCATTCATTCAACCTTTATTTAACTCAGAAATACACTGAGGTAGGGCGTACATTTAGCTCAGTTGACCCATGTATGGAGGCTGTTAGTCCTCAGCAGCGGCCGCTGGTTCGACTCCCGCCTTCGGCCCTTTGCTGCATGTCATCCCCTCTCTCTCTCTGCCCCCTTTCCTGTCTACTCTCTGGCTGTCCTATCAAATAAAAAGGCAAAAATGGCAAAAAAAAAAAAAAAAAAAAGAAATACACTGAGGTAGAGTCCTCATTTATAAGCCCAGTAAATAAATAAAATAAACAAAATATCCTAGACAACAAGAAACACAAACTTAGATTAAAAAAGGTGATAAAAAGGGAAAATAATAAAAAGCCTGATTACTAAAATAATGATGCCTTAAGAATAAATAAACCAATCAAAGTGGAAGGAAGGAAGACTGTCCAGTTGTTGGGTTATTAGGAGCTTGGACCTGCCTGAGGACGTCTCATTTGACTTTTATTTGTATTTATTGTGTAATATGTTTTGAGCTTCGTCACTAACTGCCCCTGCTGTCTCCTCTTTTTCTCCTGCCAACAGTCTCTTCACCTCCCAGATCTGCAGACACAGTGGAGTCCTCCCTGGTCATCACAAACGTCATCTCACTTGCCGGCGCTTTGGCGAGGCACCCCAGTGCCTCCGTCAGCTCTGCACAGACTGGTGCATACTCACACAGACATCATCCATCTACCCATCCATCCCTCCATCCATCCATCCATCCATCCACATTGTGCATGCATAAATGTGATAAATTCAGATGCTTCATATGCTTTGGTTCAGTTGTTGTTTTTCTGACTCAAGCTCTCATTTCTCCACAGTGTTTGTCTCTGACATCCAGACAAAAGTTGTTGGACATGTAAGTTTACTCCAAACACCAGGTCCTCCACTTACTGTAGTTATCTGTCCCTTTAATAGCGGTGTGAGAACCCCAGATATGCGGATCATTCTTACTCCTCTTGGTGTTTGAATTATTGTTGTTGGAGACGTTATCATTCTTTGTTTGTTCTTCAGGCAAGTGTTCAGACGGCTCCCAAAGAACTGAAGAACAAGTCGATGCTCTGCACGCCGCTGGTCCATAACAAAGGAGTCTCCTGTACAACACAGACTGTCAGCAAAGACGCACAGACAGGTAAAATTCATAAATGTGCCGTTATATGTGATGCATTGACAAAAAAATTTACTTAACATACAACTTCAAAAATGTGCACACATGATTTTTGATTTTGTTTCTGTCTTTTTCTGTTTTGGTTAGACAACTTTGTACCCAAAGTCATAGTTGTGCCTCTCCCACTGCCGGTGTATGTTCCTCTGCCTCTGAACATGTACAGCCAGTACACACCACAGCCTGTGGGCCTGCCCTTACCGGTATGTAGAACACCTCTGACACCTCAGGGCTTTACACTGAAAGAAAATTATGGATTTTCTGAAATGGTGCTTAGTTTGGTCCAGGTTATGCACTCGGGAAAATTAGTGCTTGTCAAGAAATTTACTCAAATCTGAAGCTTCTTACCAAAAAAAGGACTTAAACATCTCTTTATCTACCCGTAACATTCAGTTGGGATTTTAAGTGACATTTTCTTCTCAGGCTGAAGAGATTAGGGGGAAACACTGTCAACAATCTTGATTTCAAAGAGACACATTCACATTGCTCTGGTTGTGTTTAGGAAGCACAGCCTCCAGGTGCCACTTTCAGATTTTACAGGTTCTGTCTTTCCCAAACTGTCCCTGCTGCAGCTGCCTGTCCCTGTGTTTCTTCCTGTGACGGCGCACAGCTCTGATACAACTGTGAAATCCTCGACAGAGAGGGTTCAGTCTGACCCCCTCGAGGGAGAGCTCAACTTAAAGTCTGATGAGACGAAGGAAATGCAAGATGAGAAGAACGAGAGAGAGGACGAGCAGAGGGACAGAGTGGTGTCAAAACAGGGACAAAGACAAGAAGTTGACACTCCAAAGGGTAAGACATATGATGCAAGTAAAGTGAAGTGATGTTAGATTTACACTTGGCTTGAGGAAGGAAAAGCTGGTGATAGAGAGATTATGTGCAAGCCACTGCAAAATGTGTTATGCATTGCAACCCAAAAAAAAGTCCTCACATGTGCAACAGACGGCAGTGTTTATTATTATATTATTATCTTCAACCAAAGTAAATATGCAGGGGATAATGCCTGGCGAAGTGTCAGGAGTTAATGTCTAGAACTATCCTCCACTTTCTGCGGACAGTTGCCTCTGCAGAGTCCGTTAATTCTTGATCATGGACACCTCAGATGCCATTGTCCTGCTTACACAGTGGTCACTTCCAAATAAATATTTTCAGATCTTTAATTTATATTTTCAAGTGTTTTTCAATCAAAATCATAACTGAGTTTCTCCGGTAACGCCTGAAGGAACAGTCATCTTGTGAGGTTCTCATGCAGTGTATTCATTACTGAAGTAAACAGGACAAACCATAGATAAGACTTGGCAACGGGAGATATTTCATAAAACCCTCTGACTCAGCTATAAGCCAGAAATCTAAACATTATGCTAGCAAGACTCAGAGTCAGTAACATTGTGTACGGTTGACAGACAGTAAATATAATTTCACAGTATGTTTAACATCAAGATTTGTTATTTATTTATTTATTTTTCTTACAAAAGGCTTCATAGTTCAAGGAATAGCATTTGGGCATACATGAGGGGTCCCTGGTATTTTTCTCTCTTTTAAGGCATCTTTGGCTGAGAAAAAAATAAGAGTCTCTGCTTTAGAGGACATAAAACATGTAAAGTCTCCAGCTTCATATCGGTTGATCCTTAACATCTCTCATTTTTATTATTTTCAGAGCACACCATCAGTTTAGCGATGACTTGGATAAGAATCATCACACCACTTGAAATCAGGACTCCTTCTCTGACATCAGCTTCAGCTCACTCAGTGGACCACACACCGTTAAAACGCCTCCGGTTTCAGAAGTGGGAATGCCCAGTGAAACTGTGGACAAAGTCCACAACAGAACAAAGTAACAAACCAGAAGGGAAATGAGTTTAGGAGCTGTGAAATCTTCTTTATTTGATGTAATCTTGTCTTTTCTCTCTATCCGAGGGTCGAAAGCTGCAGGAGTTGTCTGAAGCGCCTCAAGACGAGACATCTCAAAGAGACTTGTCTAAGCACCACAAACTGAAGAGTCAGTGTGGAATTGATGCCTGGAAGAGATGGATACAGCAGAGGGAATCGCAAATCAACCCGGACCTCATTTTGTGTATGTTTTTCTAACTTTTTCAGTTTGATTTTAATCAGTCTTAATATGAAGCAAGATGTTACCAGAACAGAACAAAGGTTTAAACAGATATTTGAACTTGTTGTCAGACTGCAAAGCTCGTTTTTGTGACTTATTTCAATGAAACAATGTCAGTATATGTAATTGATGCTGTATGGTTTAAGAGACATTTTTTAATTGTACCACTACAAAAATCAACACCAGTCAACTTACCTTATTACATTATTGGCGTTGAAATGATGATGAAGTCAGGTTGTATGAGACATTTATCCATATTCAGTGTATTACCTACAGTAAACGGTGGTTAGCATGGAAGTGAAACCAATACAACATGGCTGACACATCCTCTAACGCTCTCTTCTGTCAGCTCGAGCTGTGACGTTTAACGAGGACGTCCTTCGCTGCTCTGTGACCGAGCTGAGTGACGGCCTTGTTGTTTCATTACTGAGGTGAAACAACCCGATGGCGAGTCGTACTCACCTGACAGCCTGTTCTACCTCTGTCTCAGCATACAACAGGCAAGATAGCGAACACTGCACACACACATTTACAGTACAATATCTATGAATCTTTGTCTTTTGTCCTTCTTGACCTTTTTAGACATTTTTTGTGCTTTCTGGTGATATTCTGTTGAACTGTTGACATGTATGCACTGTGTATTCGCTAATAACTTGAGTGGGTGTTCATGTGAATTTTTCACTCTGCAACTCAATTTTCTGTTCATTCTGACACACTTGAATTTAGGTTAACTTCACTTTGTACATTATTCTTGTATGTTTTTGTTAATTTTGTTTACAGCAGTTTGTGAAAGTCAGTGAAAGTAAGAAGCTAAATAATTAACAACAAAAGAAACAGCAAAAATCAGCAAAAGTAGCTTTTTCTTACAGTTACAGGTGCAACAGTTTTAGTTTTTTTCTTCATTTTTTTTATAATTTTACACTTGTGCAGTATATTGTTGATAGCTTTTTTATATTAGATTTGATTTTAAATGTCTTAAAAATTAAACAAAATATACAATTACGAAAAAAACAAAACAAAGAAGAGTAACATTAATTTGAAGCAAACATTCAACATAAAAAAATAATTCATTAGGAAAAGGAGTAGGAAAAAAGTGACTACTTATCAAGTCCTAGTCCCTTTTTTGTATTTCGATTTGATAAAAATGTTTGAATAATCCAGCTTTTGGCCCCAGTTTTCACAATATACACCTCAAATCAATTCAACAAACATTAATAACACAGCGAGAGAGAATAAGCAGAATAAAATAAATAAATAAAAAAACTATGCAAATTATTTTCTCCAATCATCCATTTCATATCCGCTTAGTATGTTGTTGTTAGTATCTGTTTGAGAACTTTGTATGGAGGAAAATATTCATGATCTGATCTACAAACTTTATCTGTCCATATTATGTGATTATTTTGCTGATTGCACAATAATCCAATTCAACATATTGCCAGTTGCTATTTGTTAAACGAGGGACTGATCTGAGTGGCACCAGGTATGGTTTCACCTCTACGGCACCAGCGCCCTCTGCTGGAAGAATTCATACACATATTCACATTAATTCTCTTCTTTGCTGTGGCCTTTACAAACTGCAGACAGTACACCATCAGAAATCATTTGTTGTTAATTTGTTGTTTCTCTTTAGTACCTGTTTGAGAACGATCGTATGGAGAACATATTCAGTGACCTGATGTACCAAAAGTTCTCTGTTCAGTTCACCAGGATCCTGAAAGGTTTCAAACCCTCCAGCGGTGAGTCATCACGTCTTTGTTTCTGTCTCTGATCGTCACAGATTGACCAGATTTATAACACGTCCCTCTTCTCCTCTAAAGGTTATGTCCGTTCTCGTGTGGAGGAGGAGTTTCTGTGGGACTGTAAACAGCTGGGGACGTACTCTCCCATCGTCCTCCTCAACACTCTGCTCTTCTTCTGCTGCAAGTACTTTGGCTTCACCATGGTGGAGCAGCACCGCCAGCTCTCCTTCGCCCACTTTAGGCGCTGCAACCAAAACCAACCAGGACTACACCAAGACCAGCTTCCTGCGCTTCTACCCCCCAGTATCAATGAATGAAGCAGAGTCAGGTACCAGTATGGCAGATGGTCAAAGAGAAGTACCTGATTGTGTTGTAATGATATTGATGTAAGATGTAAAAATACTTATTTTGTGTGTTTGTGTTCATCAGACATAGACGGCGTCCCGGCTAAGAGGCGTAAGAAAGATGAGAGCAGCAAGGATACTATCCTGGAGATGATGGAGAACACAGAGAACCCTCTCCGCTGTCCAGTCAGACTCTACGAGTTCTACCTCTCCAAGTGGTTTGTAGCTTTATTTTTTCATTCATTTTAGTTCAGTCGTGTTATTGACTCTTTACCTACTGATTTCTTTTCCGGTCCTCCCTCCTGCTGATGTGATGTTAAAGTTTTACTGGTTATAACTGAGTGAGACCTCAAGGCCAGTAAATATTTTTACTTTGAACTTAGAAGTGTGCTGATATTTGATGTTTAAACCTGCAATAACCAATTTTTTTTGCCACGTGGGGGCACTGGATGTTGTAAACACAACACTGACATTCATCATCATCAAAGGGTAACTTTGGTATTTTTTAACTTGGACTCTATTTCTCCATGTTTTTGTATCTACTGAGGACAATCTTTGAAATTGGTCCACTATTGAGCAAGACCACGGCAGCAAATCCTTCAGTAATCATTATGTGCAGCTGTGTGCCATCAAAGTACGTCCACAAAAGCCCCTTTCACACATGAATTCAGAAAATAGTTCATAGTGCATATGTGAAAAAGTGTCTGACAACATTATGGAAAGGATCCCCACAGAGATTTTTTTTTTTAAGCTTATGATCGCTTTTGTTTAAGCCGCAAACAGCTGATTTATCAATCTCGCCAAACCCACCACACTCCATCGCCAAAAACAGTTTATCATTGTAAAAGAATTCAAACTTGACAGAAACAAAATAAAACTCACCAAAACTGTCTTAACTCTTCTCTCCGCTGCTCCAACAATGACCAACTCTGGTTGTTTTGGTTGAAAGAAATCCTTAATTCACCGAGTTAGATACGAAGCCAAGATGTTTTTGGTGAGTTTTATTTTGTGAAAAGTGTATTTTATGATTATAAAACGATTGTTTCTGTAAATGGAGTGTGTTGGCTTTGGCGAGAGCGTTAAATCTGCTGCTTCTGCTTAAACAAAAAGGTCCAACTCTGAAGAGATTCTTTCCATAATGTTGTTAGACACTTAAAATAACAATCTGAGCCTGTCAGGGACAAAACAAGCACTTTTTAGTGGACGTACTTTTGACCAATTTCAAAAAATGGTTGTCCCCATTAGACAAGAAAAACATGGGGAAATAGGGTCCAGGTTGAAAAATATCAAAGCTACCTTTAAGGGACTTCAGGTGGACATAATCAGTGTTAAGGTTGTACCACACCACACATTTAGTACGCATGAAAACACAACACACTATAAATTACTTATGAACTGGTATTTTATGTCAGAAGCAGTCAGAATGAACAATCTGAGTCTGTCTGACAGCTGACGATCTGTCTGACTTTTACCACCTGTCAGTTTAAACTTACTGAATGTCTTTATTTTCTGTTTTCTCTTCTTCCACCCAGCTCAGAGTCGGTGAAGCAGCGCACCGACTTGTTCTAACCTTCAACCTGCTCGCTCTTGTGTTCCCAACAGCCCTCTGTGGTTCTCCTCCACCCCTCTGGATGACGGCACAATGGAGGCCATGCTCGTACGAACCCTCACTGTTCGAGAGCTGCAGGGCGAGTTAGAGGAGGTGTGGACCAGCAGATGTCGGATGACGAGGAGGATTCAGAGTGATGAAGTGCAGCTGGAGACGGTTTTTTGTTGTTTTTTTGAGACCGCTGTTTTAAAAAGGTCTGTTTACAATTTTCTGAGAAAAACATTCTATCAAACAGAAATATAGGGATTAAGTCTTTAAAACTCAGATCAAGGCTTTAATCAAGGTTTTGCAGGTTTGGAAGAAATCATGTTAAATGTTTTACCAGATACTGAAGGCTCACATCTGTTTTTTGGGATTGTTTAAATTTCTCTGCAGTTTCTTTTGAAAATTTACAACCAGCCTTCATTCAAACCCTTTTGGATTTCCCTGCTTGGAGCTGCAATGAAAAACGTTTGGACCGTTCAGATGCTGTTTCAGGTGCTCGTTTCACAGAGAGAACTTCGACCGTGGCTCGGATCAAACAGACTTCACACAGACGTCTAAATTAATCAACTACTTTGGCATGAATTATGGGTAAATTCACGCTCAGCTCCATTCACCCCAGCAGGAGGAAGAATTTCACAGTTACAAGACATTTCAGTGGGAAAAATTCAGGGAAGAGCAGCGAAGAGTAGCAAAACAATAAACTTCCAGTAGCATAAAATCTCTATGCAGTGCAGAGCTACTGTGGCTTCTTAAAGGGATAGTTTGAGATTTTTGCAGTGTGGTTGTACGAGGTACTTATCCACAGTCAGTTATTATACTGCCATCGGACAGCCGTTATTTAACAACCGTTAAATAAACTAAGCATTGTTCTTTCCAAAGCAACCAGACTCCATTAGCAAAAACAGTAATTTTACCTTGCAGAAAACAGGAGGTGCTCGTCTGACGCTGCCTCTGTTTGTTTGTATGTTTTATTTTTTGACTTTGATGTTGTAAAGGGTTAGTTTGGATTCAAAGAAATCACACAATAACACAAACAAACTAACTAACTGAGGCTGCAGTAGACCAGCAGCTCCTGTGTTCTGTGAGGTTAAATCACTGCTTTTGCGAATGGAGTTTGGTTAGTTTGAAGAAAGCGATATTTAGCTTATTTAACAGTGGTTTCTCATGGGAAAAAACTGTTTGACAGCAAGGTAAAGCAGTGAAGTGCCTATGGTTAAGTAACCACACTTAAAAAAAATTCAAATAAACCCCTTAATAAACCACAAATTATGAATCATGATTCCTCTTTTAGTTTTGTCATTTGGTGCAGAGTTTGCGAGAGGAAAAAGTCCCTACATTTTTTAGTCTGTACTCAAATTAATCAAAGAGAGAATAAACACTGGTCACTGCAGACCTGTATAAAATATTTCTGTGAAATCAGTCTCTGACGTTGTTCAGCTTTAAAAGAGTAGTTAATGTTAACTGTTGTTTTATACAGTTCATAAAGTCTTCGTTTTGTTTTTTTGTTCCTTCAGTCAGTTAAATGTTGATACTTTAAGTTGTGACTTGAGATTGTAATTTTTTATTTTTAAATAATAAAAATAATGAAAAGTAATCTTTGTTTGACCTCACTTTGTATCACTTTATTATGGAAAAAACAACAAAAAATACTATTGTGTTCATGTTGTAGATACACTCAGGTGTTTCCTGTTCTGTTCTCACCCACAAATGGTTAAACACCTGTGTGGAGGTACGATGGCTGCAGATGAGAATGAGAAACATGTCCGGGCAGTAACGTGGGGAGTGTTATTAATGTGAATCCTCAAAGTGAACATGATGGTTCATCCAAGTTTTCTGTGTCCTTTAGAGCAGTGTTTCACAACCACTGGTCCTCAAGTACCCCTGTCCTGCATGTTTTAGATGTTTCCCTGCTCCAACATACCTGATTCAAATGATCAGGTCATCATCAAGCCTCCACAGAAGCCTGATTATGACCTGATCATTTGAATCAGGTGTGTTGGAGCAGGGAAACATCTAAAACATGCAGGACAGTGGGTCCCTGAGGACCAGGGTTGAGAAACACTGTACTATAGTTCGTCTTCAAATGCATCCTGACATGTACTGAGGTCTGTTTGATAAAATGAGATGAGACGTCCCCCACGTGGGGAAACGGTTTCACTGCAGCTGCAAAGAATAAGAAGATAAAAATATACTTGATTTAAACTAGGATACACAGTATGTTCCTGTATGGAAAATAACACCCTCTCTTAAATATCTTTGTATATTTAAACATTTTTCTACTTTTTGCATTCATAATATTTTGTTTCTTAAAGACAAACTAAGCAGGATTTTCCAAAAAAATGAGGCAGTAGACAGGTAAGTAGATCTTTATTTATCCCCATCAGAAAACTTCAGTCTCGGCAGCAGAGATTTCAAAGAACAGGAAAAGGAAGGATATGAGAAAAAAATCACAATACAATAAAACAATACAATAAAAAGGAGTAAAGATAACAATACTAATATTAGTGTGAGAACAGGGTACAATAATAAGCACAGTCAAGTATAAAAAGTGTGGAACAGTGCATATGTTGCAATTGACAGGATGCATAAAAGTGTGAAATATGCAAAGAAATATAATAAGCAGTGTAAAAACAGTCACCATGAATACTTATGCATAGAAATAATTCTTCTCAATCATCACCCACGACCCACCAGAAATGTGTGTCAGCATCTGCATCCGCAGAGACGCCTGAACCTTCTTATTTTCATATTATTTTACAGTGCTCGGGACACTTTACCAACACAAAATGTTGATATTTGACTTCCTGGGAATGAAACTCAA
The DNA here is from genome assembly GCA_034769285.1 of Lutjanus argentimaculatus. Taxonomy (NCBI): domain Eukaryota; kingdom Metazoa; phylum Chordata; class Actinopteri; order Lutjaniformes; family Lutjanidae; genus Lutjanus; species Lutjanus argentimaculatus. The sequence continues at coordinate 29,137,743 of JAWZSL010000008.1, forward strand.
CAATCAACTCTCTTCCTATACACAGTAACTGACAACTCACACTTATTGTACCTTTAAAAGGTTTAAAAATACATGAAGCGTTGTCCATTTGATGAGTGTAGCTGAACTGACTGTCCTATATGGAACAGACGAGATCATTCCTGCCATAAAATCCCAGTACGAGACCACCCGAGCCCTCAGATCACTCATTGACTTTGACTTAATTGTAGGATTCTTTGAAAAATGTTTTAGATGCTGATCCATGTTTTTGGGGATTTTCTTTTGGTTGCTGAGTGGGTGGTAGTTTTTTCAAAATAAAATGTTTATTAATACTTTTTGAGTTATAAACAGCTGCTTTGTCAGGGAATAAAAAAAGAAAAATAACTATTCACAGCTTGGAAAACACAAAAATTAGGAAGCTAAGCAATTCACTGCTGTGGAGCAGCGAAATATACTTTGGACACTGAAAAAATCTGTATCAGTTTAAATGTGTGCTATATTTAGAATATTTGCATCACTTCACCTTGCCTTCAAACAACCTTTTCCGATGGGAATTCACTGATATATGAACCAAATATCGCTCTCTTCAAACTCACCAGACTCCTTTGGCAAAAACAGTAATTTTACCCCACAGATCACAGGAGCTGTTGGTCTGCTGCTGCCTCGACCTGTTAGTTTGTTTGTGTTATTGTGACTTTGATGAATCCAAAACTAACTATTTAAAACAGTGAAGTCACACAATAACACAAGCTAACAGATGGAGGCAGCTGTGGACCAACAACTCCTGTGTTCTGTGAGGTAAAATTACTGATTTTGCTGATGGAGCCTGGTTGGTTTAGTGAGATCGATATTTGTGGTTCATGTAACAGCAGTTTCCCTTCAGAAAAGACTGTCTGATGACAAAGTGGTGAAAATATCCTAAATATAGCGTACACTTAAACCTTTTGTAGGTGGATAAAATATGTTTCAAATGCACTTTAGACTTCCAGTTTTCTCACAAATACGTCTGTGAGGCCTTTTGCAGGATTTATCAAACCAACACTTCAGGTCTTCTGCTCCTGCTTTCTCTCCCATCCTCACACAGTTCTCTCCATCATGATCTTCTCCTTTCCAGTTATCTGGCTCTTTGGGGCCCCAAAAACTCAAACTAAGAGACACAGAAGAGAAAGAACTCAACAAAAGTGTTGATTCTGGAAACTGTTTTTTAAAAAAAAAAAAGTGTTTTCAACAGTCAAACCTGTTTTTCAGCGGTGAGCAGTCTACCCACAACCACGTGCCCTCTTCCTGTGAGTCTGTGAGTCCGATCCAAAACTTGTCCTCAAGTTCGTTCATCTTTTGTCTCAGTTTATTCTCCAGGAATGACTGGACAGGAAAGTGAAATGAAAAACATCATATGTAACATCACTTTTCTGTGCTGAGAGATCATGTTATAACTGTAGAAACATAAAGATGTGATAGAACAAGGCCAGCACTGTAAACAATAACCTAAATCATTTGTTTTAACAAAATTTAAATTTGTTGACTGAATTTAAAAAGACTGTGGTAATTATGGAATGATTTTAAAAAAAAAAACGTTTCTAGTCAAACAAATGTGATATTAATTCAGTTATACTAAAGAAAACATGTTCAACAAAGTTATGATATTAAGTTGAACCAACAACTGACAAACATCACAAACAAATCTGATTTTTTTAAACATTTCCTCAGTTTGTGTTCTTTATTTCACACAGAGAGTTCATTGTTGAGACTTGGGACAAAACTGTATTTTGAAGGTGTTTTGAATTTTACTCTTGAGTCATGATGGAAAATATGTTTTAAAAGATCAAACTCTTGGCTATTAAACCTTGTTTTCTCAAAACTATAATAATCAGGAGTGTTTTAACTCTCAAACAATGCATGCTGGGAAATCTGTTAATATGCTGATCCTGTTTCTTTCAAAACTTAATTTAATGAGTTGACTGAACTTTGTATACTTTATTCATTCAACTCATCATTTAAAGTCAAAAGACTTCAAGTCAGAAGTTCTGAAAATAAATACTGGGAATTTTAAGTTTAATTAACTTGAATAAATAAAAGTTAAGTTAATGAGGAAGATGATTCCACTAAATTCTTGTGTGATTTTATATTTTAACAGTGAACGAGCCACATGAAGCTGCAGCAGTGTGTTGTTGTACCTGCTCCTCTTCGCTGTCTATCTGAACCAGATCTGCTCCTTGACGTTGACATTTGTCTCTGGCCTCGTCCCAGGTTGAATTATCGTTGGAGAAATAATAGCACTTATTTCCATGTAGCTCCCAGCCGTCGTCACATGTCAGAGTTCCAGCTTTGAAGAGATTAAAGGAAAGACTTCAGTCAGGCCCAAAATTCACTAGTTTTTATTGAGAGAATTTCATAAATCATTCTGTTTACATAGACCTTTCTCATATTTCTGCAAATATTTAATCACAAACTATATGCAAAAAAAGAAGAACATAAAACATTTTGGGGATTTTGGGAACTGGAATAAACACCGCTTGTTTTCAGTACAAAAAAAAAAAAACAGACAACAATGTTAAAAATATTAGATTATTGACACCCAAAAAACTAATGAAATAAAATAAGTGGTTCACTTTCTTGCAGCTTTATAGAAAATGTAAATTTCTCTGTTACATAAACATCTTTCATAATTTAAATATAGTCTGGTCGTATATCTGCTTACATTATAAATCAGTGTTTATATTTACATGTGATTTGGAGGCAGCAGGAACTTGTTGTAAGTTGCAGCAAAGAACAAGGATGTAGCAATATATCAAATATTGCAATACTGTGATAAAATCACCCTGTCTGCTGCATCCTTTTTATTTATTTATTTTAAATGTTAAGCTGATTTGTTTTCGTTTTGAAATTGTGCGTTTGCTTCGGTCAATCGCTTCTGCTTTTATTTTTACTTTATTAAAGTACGAAAGCAGAAGCACTTTAAGTTAAAAGGACAAATTAATTTTACACAAACAAAACATCATTTATCATTAAATTACATTTTTTTCAAGCTGTTAATTTTCTTTGTTTTTTAATGTTGTAATAAATATTTTTTTAATCATGGTTTTATCTGCAGGTTTATTATACTGCCAGTCTAACTTCTTGCTCAACCTATCACTGTTTCTAAAGAGACATGAACATTTAAAATAAATAAATAAAAATTGGCTTAACTTTAAAAAGATATGTTCACAATAGATGAGTTTTTGGGTCAAATTAACGTTTAGGTTTTATGTCTTTGTGACGGTCCTCAACATTTTAGTGGACTCTGCAATAATATTTTTCAGATTAATTTGTGCAACTGTTAAAAAAAGCTAAATCCATCACTTATTTGTTTTTGGTACAGGAGGTGGTCTGTAGTTCGTCTGCACAGGGCTGCATGTTTTTTACTTTACAGCGTTTCTCTGTTTGTAAAAGGGGATAAAAAGATTTAACTTTCATCAGGACTGTCTGTTATTTTAGAACCTGAACAGAAAACAAAACTCTTTCACAGTACAGAAATAATTAACAGATTAAAAGGGTACTTTTTATTTAGATTTTTTTATATTTATAATATTTTCACCACTTTTCTTTGCTGTCAGACAGCCTTTTCTGAAGGGAAACTGTAGTTTTATGAGCCAAATATCGCTTTTTCCAAAGCAACCAGACTCCTTTGGCAAAAACAGTCATTTTATGTCACAGAACACAGGAGTTGTTTGTCTTCAGCTGCCTTGATCGGTGAGTTTCTTTGTGTTATTGTGTGACCTCTGTGTTCTTAAGGGTTAGTTTGGATTCACCAAAGTCACGCAATAACACAAACAAACTAACTGATGGAGGCAGCAGCAGACAAACAACTACTGAGGTAAAATAATCGATTTCTGGAGTGGAGTCTGGTTGCTTTGCAGACAGTGATATTTGGCTCATATAATGACAGTTTCCCACTGGAAAACACTGTCTGAAGGCAAGATAAAGTGGTGAAAATATTCTAAACTGATACTGATAGGTATTGATAGGTAGTACACTAAGTACCTCAAACAACCACACTTCAAAAAGTCAGAACTATCTCTTTAATATCAAGGGACACCTGACTTCTGGAATAAATCTTTGACAAGCTCACCTGTGAGATTTTTCTTCATAGCTTCATGCTCAACTGTCAGCTTTTGGAGACGTTCTGTGGTTTGAAGGTTTTTAAAATCTGAGTTTTAAAAAAAGAAAATAAAGTAAATAAACATCAATTTGGTCAATTATGATTAACAGAGAGTGATGTTTCTTAATATGGAGCGGTCTAGATTGAAAAATATATATATAAGCTGAAAATGTGACATTTGTAAATTGATTTTAGCTGTTTTTTTTTACACCAACAGTTCTGAAACATATTAAACCAACGGAATCTCAAAGTTGTTTTCAGAGTCACTTCATTTCAAGATGTTGTGTTGCACATTTTTCTGTTTATTCACACACACACACACACACACAAAAAACGCTCTGCTGAGGTCACCGGAAAGTCACCACTTCTGTTCCTCAAAACCAGCATCAGGTTTTATGAGTCAATCCAGATTAATTTACTCTCAAAAGAAGTGAACAAACTCACAGATGAAGCCAAGAGCAATGACAGCAGCAGCCAGGAGACCACTGAGAACTATGATGACCACTTTCTCTGGTCTGACCTTTGACCCTCCGCTGGACACGGCTTGTTGTTGGGAATCTGTTGAAGCAGAAGACAGTTTAAGTGGTTGAACGTTTGTTGGATGTGCTGCAGATAAAACAAACAGGAAACTGCGAGAAATGACTAAACATTCACACTATTCTTTAAGTCTTGTTCCTCTTTTTTCTTGATCTTGATTTCCTCTCTTCAGTCCATTTTACAGTAAACTACCAGACCCTCTAAACAAACCCTTCACCCAGTGTCAGATTGTGCTCCTCTTGTTCTTTCTTTGCAGTTGAAAAAAAGTAGAGGCTACTACAAGAATGAAAGTAACATAATAAAAGATTTTAACCTCTTAACACTACATTTTAAATGTAATGAAGTTTACTTAAGTTAAAGGTGCTGCATATAAGAATATGAAGCCATTTGCATGTATTAATCACTTTATATTCCTCATGTTTGAACACATTATAACATAACTTTAAAAAATTAGACTTTAGTGCAGGTGGCTCAGCTGGTGGAGCGTTTGCCCATATGTGTCGAGGCTGTGAGTCTCTACAGCAGCTGTAGGTTAAACCCTTTGCTGCACATCATTCCCCCTCACTTTCTCCTCCTTTCCTGTCCTCACTTGTCCTGTCCTGTAAATTAAAAGCATAAAAGACCGGCAAAATATTTAAATTAAATTATTTAAATCTAGACTTTCCCAGCTTTCTTGGTTAACTAAAACCCAGAAATGACTTAGCATATTAGCACTTCCATTTCCCTCATCTCGAAGTCAGTGGCTGTTTTAAGTGGGTTTTTTGTCATTAGAGATAAACTTTGTCGTTAACGCAAGTTTAAAAGATCTTCATGTTTTGTTCTACGACATAAAATTCACCAGTTAATACCCTCCTCCTGAATTCTGAAGCTTTTACCTACAATACGGTACAATTTCCTTTTGAGGACTTAAAGAATAAAGTATGGAAGCTTTATATTAGGTTTGTTTGGCGTCACTCTGTTGTGCTGTGATCGACTAGTTTGCTTTTAAATATAAGGAATACAAAACTGTGAGGTAGGTAATGTTAGTGATTAAAGTAGATATGAGAAAAGGTATGTGTGCATGTGTGCTCACACTGAATCTCACCCCTGTCAGCCCCCAACCTTTGAGCCAAAAAAGTCTGCAAACATAAAAACATAAAATGCCTCCATACTGCTCGTCCTCAAACACATACGTGAACGTGGCTCCAAGCTGAGGAGCTACAGTGAAGATTTAGACTAAAAACATGGTGTATATGACGTCTTTATTTATTTATTTTTTTCTGGTTGTTCTTTTACGTTTGAAAACTGGTCACCATTCACTTAAATTGTTTGGGAGATTCTGCAACACTGAAACTCCCAGCAGTGTTTTGTAATGACTGAATTTTCATTTTTAGGTGAACTATCCCTTTAACACTATTCACTCTCAGCAAGTAGACACTTAATTCTCCAGATCCACTGTGTTTGAACCCATCTGACAGCATCCAATCAAGTTGCAGGAGAGAAACATGAAGAACTAACGCTACATCACTGAGCTGCAGTTGGAACAAATGGTGCTTGTATAATTTTGTTTATATGCAAAAACTATGAGGTGGTCAACAAAAAAACAAACTGCAATATCAAGAGTTGGAGATGCAACATCTCCCAACTTTGTCTGACAATTGAATTTGCACAGTGAACGATAAGTCCAGGCTCTGTTGTTAAAATGACATGACATTTGTTTGGGACTCAAAACTCAAGTTGGGACTTGTTAGTCTTGACTTGAGACTTACTTGTGATTTGCAAAACAATGACTCAGTCCCACTTCTGAATATTACTTATAGTACAAACACAATATTTCTAATTACATAATGTTCTCTAATTTAAAATATTACTTAAACTTAATTGTACACAATAAATTCTGTCAAAGGAATCGAGTTGAACTTCTGAACTTTTTGTGTTTTAATGTTTTATGTTTCCAGAGACTGAGAGCCCTCCTTCAGCAGTCTGATGAAGAAAGCTCATTCAAGAATACACACATTTATTCTGGAAAAAGTAAAAAATGCTGAGACGGGTGGAAGTTAACCTTCCTCTTTATTTAACACTGCTTTTTTACTCACCAGGCAGCTCTGTGGTCGGCTCAGCCTTCAAGATGTTGATCTGAGAGTATGTGGCTACAGTCCATGTGGAAGCTGCCCCTGTGTCACAAAAACCAAACTGATGATGAAATTGTTGCAAATATTTGTGAATAAAAGAACTAATACGTTGCACAATTAAGTGTCCAGATTTCCATCAAACTCTGAAAAACAGAAGAAATATTTCTAAGAAAGCTTTGGCAGCAAAAATTCTAAAAAAGGAAGCAAATTCAGATAAATAGATAAAATATCATTTTTAAAACTCACCATTTGATTTTCTGAACCTAATATCAGAGTACTTTGAGTACGCTGCATCAGCTTCAGGCATTTTACCGCTGTGACTCACCATCAGTGAGTTTGTCAGAGGAGGTTAAGGTTTCACAGAAAAGTGTTTTTAAAAAAAGCTTCCTGTTGGACTCAAGGGTGGGCAGGGCTGTTTAAAATATCTTGCTCTCCAAATTGAACTTTTGTCAATGAATGTTTCACTTCTCTTTTTGTCCAGACAAAACAAATAGTTTATATTTTATAGCAATTAAGTTTTGCAGGAAGTGAAGATGAAACAAAGAATTAAAAACTACAAAAATACCAGATATTCCTTTTTCTCTCTACCCACTGAATCTGTAGGGCTGCTGTCCCTATCAAAAATATTTTTTTAGAGATCATTTTGACCAATATTTCTGTCCTTTTTAAATTATCATTCATGCACACAGGAACATATTTTGAGCAGGACGGCTGCTGCTCTGGGTGAATTCAGCTCTACAGATGTATGTTTTCTATAGTTCGTCTTCAAATGCATCCTGACGTGTACTGAGGTCTGAGTTTGATAAAATGAGATGAGACGTCCCCCACGTGGGGAAACGGTTTCACTGCAGCTGCAAAGAATAAGAAGATAAAAATATACTTGATTTAAACTAGGATACACAGTATGTTCCTGTATGGAAAATAACACCCTCTCTTAAATTTCTTTGTATATTTAAACATTTTTCTACTTTTTGCATTCATAATTTGTTTCTTAAAGACAAACTAAGCAGGATTTTCCAAAAAAATGAGGCAGTAGACAGGTAAGTAGATCTTTATTTATCCCCATCAGAAAACTTCAGTCTCGGCAGCAGAGATTTCAAAGAACAGGAAAAGGAAGGATATGAGAAAAAAATCACAATACAATAAAACAATACAATAAAAAGGAGTAAAGATAACAATACTAATATTAGTGTGAGAACAGGGTACAATAATAAGCACAGTCAAGTATAAAAAGTGTGGAACAGTGCAGGCGTTGCAATTGACAGGATGCATAAAAGTGTGAAATATGCAAAAATATAATAAGCAGTGTAAAAACAGTCACCATGAATACTTATGCATAGAAATAATTCTTCTCAATCATCACCCACGACCCACCAGAAGTCTGTGTCAGCATCTGCATCCGCAGAGACGCCTGAACCTTCTTATTTTCATATTATTTTACAGTGCTCGGGACACTTTACCAACACAAAATGTTGATATTTGACTTCCTGGGAATGAAACTCAACAATCAACTCTCTTCCTATACACAGTAACTGACAACTCACACTTATTGTACCTTTAAAAAGTTTAAAAATACATGAAGCGTTGTCCATTTGATGAGTGTAGCTGAACTGACTGTCCTATATGGAACAGACGAGATCATTCCTGCCATAAAATCCCAGTACGAGACCACCCGAGCCCTCAGATCACTCATTGACTTTGACTTAATTGTAGGATTCTTTGAAAAATGTTTTAGATGCTGATCCATGTTTTTGGGGGATTTTCTTTTGGCTGCTGAGTGGGTGGTAGTTTTTTCAAAATAAAATGTTTATTAATACTTTTTGAGTTATAAACAGCTGCTTTGTCAGGGAATAAAAAAAGAAAAATAACTATTCACAGCTTGGAAAACACAAAAATTAGGAAGCTAAGCAATTCACTGCTGTGGAGCAGCAAAATATACTTTGGACACTGAAAAAATCTGTATCAGTTTAAATGTGTGCTATATTTAGAATATTTGCATCACTTCACCTTGCCTTCAAACAACCTTTTCCGATGGGAATTCACTGATATATGAACCAAATATCGCTCTCTTCAAACTCACCAGACTCCTTTGGCAAAAACAGTAATTTTACCCCACAGATCACAGGAGCTGTTTGTCTGCTGCTGCCTCGACCTGTTAGTTTGTTTGTGTTATTGTGACTTTGATGAATCCAAACTAACTATTTAAAACAGTGAAGTCACACAATAACACAAGCTAACAGATGGAGGCAGCTGTGGACCAACAACTCCTGTGTTCTGTGAGGTAAAATTACTGATTTTGCTGATGGAGTCTGGTTGGTTTAGTGAGATCAATATTTGTGGTTCATGTAACAGCAGTTTCCCTTCAGAAAAGACTGTCTGATGACAAAGTGGTGAAAATATCCTAAATATAGCGTACACTTAAACCTTTTGTAGGTGGATAAAATATGTTTCAAATGCACTTTAGACTTCCAGTTTTCTCACAAATACGTCTGTGAGGCCTTTTGCAGGATTTATCAAACCAACACTTCAGGTCTTCTGCTCCTGCTTTCTCTCCCATCCTCACACAGTTCTCTCCATCATGATCTTCTCCTTTCCAGTTATCTGGCTCTTTGGGGCCCCAAAAACTCAAACTAAGAGACACAGAAGAGAAAGAACTCAACAAAAGTGTTGATTCTGGAAACTGTTTTTTTTAAAAAAAAGTGTTTTCAACAGTCAAACCTGTTTTTCAGCGGTGAGCAGTCTACCCACAACCACGTGCCCTCTTCCTGTGAGTCTGTGAGTCCGATCCAAAACTTGTCCTCAAGTTCGTTCATCTTTTGTCTCAGTTTCTTCTCCAGGAATGACTGAACAGGAAAATGAAATGAAAAACATCATATGTAACATCACTTTTCTGTGCTGAGAGATCATGTTATAACTGTAGAAACATAAAGATGTGATAGAACAAGGCCAGCACTGTAAACAATAACCTAAATCATTTGTTTTAACAAAACTTTAAATTTGTTGACTGAATTTAAAAAGACTGTGGTAATTATGGAATGATTAAAACGTTTCTAGTCAAACAAATGTGATATTAATTCAGTTATACTAAAGAAAACATGTTCAACAAAGTTATGATATTAAGTTGAACCAACAACTGACAAACATCACAAACAAATCTGATTTTTTTAAACATTTCCTCAGTTTGTGTTCTTTATTTCACACAGAGAGTTCATTGTTGAGACTTGGGACAAAACTATATTTTGAGGGTGTTTTGAATTTTACTCTTGAGTCATGATGGAAAATATGTTTTAAAAGATCAAACTCTTGGCTATTAAACCTTGTTTTCTCAAAACTATAATAATCAGGAGTGTTTTAACTCTCAAACAATGCATGCTGGGAAGTCTCTTATGATGCTGATCCTGTTTTTTAAAAACCAAATTTAATGAGTTGACTGAACTTTGTACACTTTATTCATTCAACTCATCATTTAAAGTCAAAAGACTTCAAGTCAGAAGTTCTGAAAATAAATACTGGGAATTTTAAGTTTAATTAACTTGAATAAATAAAAGTTAAGTTAATGAGGAAGATGATTCCACTAAATTCATGTGTGATTTTATATTTTAACAGTGAACGAGCCACATGAAGCTGCAGCAGTGAGTTGTTGTACCTGCTCCTCTTGGCTGTCTATCTGAACCAGATCTGCTCCTTGATGTTGACATTTGTCTCTGGCCTCGTCCCAGGTTGAATTATCGTTGGAGAAATAATAGCACTTATTTCCATGTAGCTCCCAGCCGTCGTCACATGTCAGAGTTCCAGCTTTGAAGAGATTAAAGGAAAGACTTCAGTCAGGCCCAAAATTCACTAGTTTTTATTGAGAGAATTTCATAAATCATTCTGTTTACATAGACCTTTCTCATATTTCTGCGAATATTTAATCACAAACTATATGCAAAAAAAGAAGAACATAAAACGTTTTGGGGATTTTGGGAACTGGAATAAACACTGCTTGTTTTCAGTACAAAAAAAAAAAAACAGACAACAATGTTAAAAATATTAGATTATTGACACCCAAAAAACTAATGAAATAAAATAAGTGGTTCACTTTCTTGCAGCTTTATAGAAAATGTAAATTTCTCTGTTACATAAACATCTTTCATAATTTAAATATAGTCTGGTCGTATATCTGCTTACATTATAAATCAGTGTTTATATTTACGTGTGATTTGGAGGCAGCAGGAACTTGTTGTAAGTTGCAGCAAAGAACGAGGATGTAGCAATATATCAAATATTGCAATACTGTGATAAAATCACCATGTCTGCTGCATCCTTTTTATTTCTTTTTTTTAAAAATGTTAAGCTGATTTGTTTTCATTTTGAAATTGTGCGTTTGCTTCGGTCAATCGGTTCTGCTTTTATTTTTACTTTATAAAAATACGAAAGCAGAAGCACTTTAAGTTAAAAGGACAAATTAATTTTACACAAACAAAACATCATTTATCATTAAATTACATTTTTTCAAGCTGTTAATTTTCTTTGTTTTTTAATGTTGTAATAAATATTTTTTTTATCATGGTTTAACTGCAGGTTTATTATACTGCCAGTCTAACTTCTTGCTCAACCTATCACTGTTTCTAAAGAGACATGAACATTTAAAATAAATAAATAAAACTTGTCTTAACTTTAAAAAGATATGTTCACAATAGATGAGTTTTTTGTGTCAAATGAACGTTTAGGTTTTATGTCTTTGTGACGGTCCTCAACATTTTAGTGGACTCTGCAATAATATTTTTCAGATTAATTTGTGCAACTGTTAAAAAAAGCTAAATCCATCACTTATTAGGGGCCGGGCAGCCTAAGCTGCCAGGACCCTATTGTAATCCTGCATGTTCTTCTTTCTTCTTTCTTTCTTTCTTTCTTTCTTTCTTTCTTCTTCTTCCGAGGAAATCCTATTTCCCATGCACGAAAAATGACCAAACTTTGCACAAAGGTCCAGTCCCATGTCAGATTGCCTCAGCTGCAAAAACAGGCCAATAGTCCTGATGGTGGCGCTACAGCAAGCCTCTAAAGTTCAAAATTTTGAAAATTCATAATAAATCAACCATATGTGCTACAGATTTACAACTTTCACCACAATGTAGCCCCGATACTGAAGAAACTTTTGTACATTTAAACCTATTGCAAATTATGAAGTCCATCACTCTGTTTTTTTCAAAAACTGTAAAACTTATTAAACCTATCTCCTCCCACAATTTTTGCTCAATTGGCACCAAACTTGCTACAGAGCATCTTCAGACTGTCCTACACAAACGATCCACACAGATTTTTGATTTATCAAAAATTGAGCCTACAGTGCATCAAAATGTTTGACTGTAAACGGTATTATAAACATATACTTGCAAATTCTTGCTAAATACATTTTCAATGTTCATGAAAAAAAATGACAAAATTTTGGAGTCATGGTAGATGATGTTTGGAAAATATCAGAATTTTATCTCAAAAACTGAATTTTTTACAGCATTTTGAATTTCACTCTCATGCGAACAATTGGAGTCAATGCAAAAATGTCATTTTTAAACATCAGTTTTTCACTTTTGGAGCCAATAAATCATTGTTAAAAACTAATGACCAACATCTCCATGCTGTCTAGATGCAATTTGTGTATTTTGGGATTTTTGTCTCAATAACTGAATTTTTGACAGCCATTTGAAATCTGCCTTTACATGCTAACAGCTGCTGTCTTGCACACAGGTGACTGACTTAGTCAATTTGTGAAGCTACAAGTGGTGTTTTCATTTGCCAATTAGCTCAGTGAGATAAAGGATGGTTCTTGGTGTTGAAGGTTGTGAGTTCAAGCCTCAGCTTGTGCAACATTTCCATATGAGAAATCTACCCAAACTTTTCACAAAGGTCCAGTCCCATGCCAGATGTCCTCAACTGGAAACACAAGACAATAGTCCTGATGGTGGCGCTACAGCAAACCTCTAAATTTCAAAACTTTGAAAATTCACAACAAATCAACCATATGTGCTACAGCTTTGGAACTTTCACTTTGAAATGTTCTTTTCCATGGCATGGATGGCTGCTGCCTGGCACCCTGATCCTTGGCTTAGTCAATTTGTGAAACCACACATGAACTGTCACTTGCCAATTATCTCAGTGAGATAAAAGATGGACTTCAGTGTCAGAAGTTGTGAGTTCGAGCCTCAGCTAAGGCAGGATGGACTTTCAAATGTGAAAGCCTTATGTTCAGGTATCATGCTATGTGGATTAGAGACTGCTAAGATTTAAATAATTATGATTCAGGGAGTTTTGGGAAGAGACAAATACTCTTTATCAACACGTTTCCCTGTTATCCCTTGTCTCTTTTCCCTGTTTATTTGGCTTAGCTATCAATCAATATGCAGAGTCTCTTGTGCCAGAAATTGTGAGTTCAAGCCTCAACTGATGTAAAATGCACATTTGAATGCCACCTTTTTTTCATCTTCCTACACTCTGCTTGTTGCTCAGAATTGCCTAATTTTGCCTAAAATTGCCCGGCCCCGACCATTGCTGCGCAGCAGCTATAATTTGTTTTTGGTACAGGAGGTGATCTGTAGTTCGTCTGCACAGGGCTGCATGTTTTTACTTTACAGCGTTTCTCTGTTTGTAAAAGGGGATAAAAAGATTTAACTTTCATCAGGACTGTCTGTTATTTTAGAACCTGAACAGAAAACAAAACTCGTTCACAGTACAGAAATAATTAACAGATTAAAGGGGTACTTTTTATTTAGATTTTTTTATATTTATAATATTTTCACCACTTTCCTTTGCTGTCAGACAACCTTTTCTGAAGGGAAACTGTACTTTTGTGAGCCAAATATTGCTTTTTTCCAAAGCAACCAGACTCCTTTGGCAAAAACAGTCATTTTATGTCACAGAAACACAGGAGTTGTTTGTCTTCAGCTGCCTTGATTGGTGAGTTTCTTTGTGTTATTGTGTGACCTCTGTGTTTTTAAGAGTTAGTCTGGATTCACTGAAGTCACGCAATAACACAAACAAACTAACCGATGGAGGCAGCAGCAGACAAACAACTACTGAGGTAAAATAACCGATTTCACCTGTGGAGTCTGGTTGCTTTGCAGACAGTGATATTTGGCTCATATTATGACAGTTTCCCACTGGAAAACACTGTCTGAAGGAAAGATAAAGTGGTGAAAATATTCTAAATATAACATAGGTATTGATAGGTAGTACACTAAGTACCTCAAACAACCACACTTCAAAAAGTCAGAACTATCTCTTTAATATCAAGGGACACCTGACTTCTGGAATAAATCTTTGACAAGCTCACCTGTGAGATTTTTCTTCACAGTTTCATGCTCAACTGTCAGCTTTTGGAGACGTTCTGTGGTTTGAAGGTTTTTAAAATCTGAGTTTTTAAAAAAGAAAATAAAGTAAATAAACATAAATTTGGTCAATTATGATTAACAGAGAGTGATGTTTCTTAATATGGAGCACTCTAAGACTGCAAAAATATATATATAAGCTGAAAATGTGACATTTGTAAATTGATTTTAGCTGGGTTTTTTTACACCAACAGTTGTGAAACATATTAAACCAATGGAATCTAAAAGTTGTTTTCAGAGTCACTTCATTTCAAGATGTTGTGTTGCACATTTTTCTGTTTATTCACACACACACACAAAAAAAAAAACGCTCTGCTGAGGTCACCGGAAAGTCACCACTTCTGTTCCTCAAAACCAGCATCAGGTTTTATGAGTCAATCCAGATTAATTTACTCTCAAAAGAAGTGAACAAACTCACAGATGAAGCCAAGAGCAATGACAGCAGCAGCCAGGAGACCACTGAGAACTATGATGACCACTTTCTCTGGTCTGACCTTTGACCCTCCGCTGGACACGGCTTGTTGTTGGGAATCTGTTGAAGCAGAAGACAGTTTAAGTGGTTGAACGTTTGTTGGATGTGCTGCATATAAAACAAACAGGAAACTGCGAGAAATGACTAAACATTCACACTATTCTTTAAGTCTTGTTCCTCTTTTTTCTTGATCTTGATTTCCTCTCTTCAGTCCATTTTACAGTAAACTACCAGACCCTCTAAACAAACCCTTCACCCAGTGTCAGATTGTGCTCCTCTTGTTCTTTCTTTGCAGTTGAAAAAAAGTAGAGGCTACTACAAGAATGAAAGTAACATAAAAAAAGATTTTAACCTCTTAACACTACATTTTAAATGTAATGAAGTTTACTTAAGTTAAAGGTGCTGCATATAAGAATATGAAGCCATTTGCATGTATTAATCACTTTATATTCCTCATGTTTGAACACATTATAACATAACTTTAAAAATTTGGACTTTAGTGCAGGTGGCTCAGCTGGTGGAGCGTTTGCCCATATGTGTCGAGGCTGTGAGTCTCTACAGCAGCTGTAGGTTAAACCCTTTGCTGCACATCATTCCCCCTCACTTTCTCCTCCTTTCCTGTCCTCACTTGTCCTGTCCTGTAAATTAAAAGCATAAAAGACCGGCAAAATATTTAAATTAAATTATTTAAATCTAGACTTTCCCAGCTTTCTTGGTTAACTAAAACCCAGAAATGACTTAGCATATTAGCACTTCCATTTCCCTCATCTCGAAGTCAGTGGCTGTTTTAAGTGGGTTTTTTGTCATTAGAGATAAACTTTGTCGTTAACGCAAGTTTAAAAGATCTTCATGTTTTGTTCTACGACATAAAAATTCACCAGTTAATACCCTCCTCCTGAATTCTGAAGCTTTTACCTACAATACGGTACAATTTCCTTTTGAGGACTTAAAGAATAAAGTATGGAAGCTTTATATTAGATTTGTTTGGCGTCACTCTGTTGTGCTGTGATCGACTAGTTTGCTTTTAAATATAAGGAATACAAAACTGTGAGGTAGGTAATGTTAGTGATTAAAGTAGATATGAGAAAAGGTATGTGTGCATGTGTGCTCACACTGAATCTCACCCCTGTCAGCCCCCAACCTTTGAGCCAAAAAAGTCTGCAAACATAAAAACATAAAATGCCTCCATACTGCTCGTCCTCAAACACATACGTGAACGTGGCTCCAAGCTGAGGAGCTACAGTGAAGATTTAGACTAAAAACATGGTGTATATGACGTCTTTATTTATTTATTTTTTTCTGGTTGTTCTTTTACGTTTGAAAACTGGTCACCATTCACTTAAATTGTTTGGGAGATTCTGCAACACTGAAACTCCCAGCAGTGTTTTGTAATGACTGAATTTTCATTTTTAGGTGAACTATCCCTTTAACACTATTCACTCTCAGCAAGTAGACACTTAATTCTCCAGATCCACTGTGTTTGAACCCATCTGACAGCATCCAATCAAGTTGCAGGAGAGAAACATGAAGAACTAACGCTACATCACTGAGCTGCAGTTGGAACAAATGGTGCTTGTATAATTTTGTTTATATGCAAAAACTATGAGGTGGTCAACAAAAAAACAAACTGCAATATCAAGAGTTGGAGATGCAACAGCTCCCAACTTTGTCTGACAATTGAATTTGCACAGTGAACGATAAGTCCAGGCTCTGTTGTTAAAATGACATGACATTTGTTTGGGACTCAAAACTCAAGTTGGGACTTGTTAAACTTGACTTGAGACTTACTTGTGATTTGCAAAACAATGACTCAGTCCCACTTCTGAATATTACTTATAGTACAAACACAATATTTCTAATTACATAATGTTCTCTAATTTAAAATATTACTTAAACTTAATTGTACACAATAAATTCTGTCAAAGGAATCGAGTTGAACTTCTGAACTTTTTGTGTTTTAATGTTTTATGTTTCCAGAGACTGAGAGCCCTCCTTCAGCAGTCTGATGAAGAAAGCTCATTCAAGAATACACACATTTATTCTGGAAAAAGTAAAAAATGCTGAGATGGGTGGAAGTTAACCTTCCTCTTTATTTAACACTGCTTTTTTACTCACCAGGCAGCTCTGTGGTCGGCTCAGCCTTCAAGATGTTGATCTGAGAGTATGTGGCTACAGTCCATGTGGAAGCTGCCCCTGTGTCACAAAAACCAAACTGATGATGAAATTGTTGCAAATATTTGTGAATAAAAGAACTAATACGTTGCACAATTAAGTGTCCAGATTTCCATCAAACTCTGAAAAACAGAAGAAATATTTCTAAGAAAGCTTTGGCAGCAAAAATTCTAAAAAAGGAAGCAAATTCAGATAAATAGATAAAATATCATTTTTAAAACTCACCATTTGATTTTCTGAACCTAATATCAGAGTACTTTGAGTACGCTGCATCAGCTTCAGGCATTTTACCGCTGTGACTCACCATCAGTGAGTTTGTCAGAGGAGGTTAAGGTTTCACAGAAAAGTGTTTTTAAAAAAAGCTTCCTGTTGGACTCAAGGGTGGGCAGGGCTGTTTAAAATATCTTGCTCTCCAAATTGAACTTTTGTCAATGAATGTTTCACTTCTCTTTTTGTCCAGACAAAACAAATAATTTATATTTTATAGCAATTAAGTTTTGCAGGAAGTGAAGATGAAACAAAGAATTAAAAACTACAAAAATACCAGATATTCCTTTTTCTCTCTACCCACTGAATCTGTAGGGCTGCTGTCCCTATCAAAAATATTTTTTTAGAGATCATTTTGACCAATATTTCTGTCCTTTTTAAATTATCATTCATGCACACAGGAACATATTTTGAGCAGGACGGCTGCTGCTCTGGGTGAATTCAGCTCTACAGATGTATGTTTTCTATAGTTTGTCTTCAGATACATCCTGACGTGTACTGAGGTCTGAGTTTGATAAAATGAGATGAGACGTCCCCCACGTGGGGAAACGGTTTCACTGCAGCTGAAAAGACTAAGAAGATAAAAATACTTGATTTAAACTAGGATACACAGTATGTTCCTGTATGGAAAATAACACCCTCTCTTAAATTTCTTTGTATATTTAAACATTTTTCTACTTTTTGCATTCATATTTTGTTTCTTAAAGACAAACTAAGCAGGATTTTCCAAAAAAATGAGGCAGTAGACAGGTAAGTAGATCTTTATTTATCCCCATCAGAAAACTAAAGTCTCTGCAGCAGAGATTTCAAAGAACAGGAAAAGGAAGGATATGAGAAAAAAATCACAATACAATAAAACGATACAATAAAAAGGAGTAAAGATAACAATACTAATATTAGCACAGTCAAGTATAAAAAGTGTGGAACAGTGCAGGCGTTGCAATTGACAGGATGCATAAAAGTGTGAAATATGCAAAAATATAATAAGCAGTGTAAAAACAGTCACCATGAATACTTATGCATAGAAATAATTCTTCTCAATCATCACCCACGACCCACCAGAAGTGTGTGTCAGCATCTGCATCCGCAGAGACGCCTGAACCTTCTTATTTTCATATTATTTTACAGTGCTCGGGACACTTTACCAACACAAAATGTTGATATTTGACTTCCTGGGAATGAAACTCAACAATCAACTCTCTTCCTATACACAGTAACTGACAACTCCCACTTATTGTACCTTTAAAAAGTTTAAAAATACATGAAGCGTTGTCCATTTGATGAGTGTAGCTGAACTGACTGTCCTATATGGAACAGACGAGATCATTCCTGCCATAAAATCCCAGTACGAGACCACCCGAGCCCTCAGATCACTCATTGACTTTGACTTAATTGTAGGATTCTTTGAAAAATGTTTTAGATGCTGATCCATGTTTTTGGGGGATTTTCTTTTGGTTGCTGAGTGGGTGGTAGTTTTTTCAAAATAAAATGTTTATTAATACTTTTTGAGTTATAAACAGCTGCTTTGTCAGGGAATAAAAAAAGAAAAATAACTATTCACAGCTTGGAAAACACAAAAATTAGGAAGCTAAGCAATTCACTGCTGTGGAGCAGCGAAATATACTTTGGACACTGAAAAAATCTGTATCAGTTTAAATGTGTGCTATATTTAGAATATTTGCATCACTTCACCTTGCCTTCAAACAACCTTTTCCGATGGGAATTCACTGATATATGAACCAAATATCGCTCTCTTCAAACTCACCAGACTCCTTTGGCAAAAACAGTAATTTTACCCCACAGATCACAGGAGCTGTTGGTCTGCTGCTGCCTCGACCTGTTAGTTTGTTTGTGTTATTGTGACTTTGATGAATCCAAACTAACTATTTAAAACAGTGAAGTCACACAATAACACAAGCTAACAGATGGAGGCAGCTGTGGACCAACAACTCCTGTGTTCTGTGAGGTAAAATTATTGATTTTGCTGATGGAGCCTGGTTGGTTTAGTGAGATCGATATTTGTGGTTCATGTAACAGCAGTTTCCCTTCAGAAAAGACTGTCTGATGACAAAGTGGTGAAAATATTCTAAATATAGCGTACACTTAAACCTTTTGTAGGTGGATAAAATATGTTTCAAATGCACTTTAGACTTCCAGTTTTCTCACAAATACGTCTGTGAGGCCTTTTGCAGGATTTATCAAACCAACACTTCAGGTCTTTTGCTCCTGCTTTCTCTCCCATCCTCACACAGTTCTCTCCATCACGATCTTCTTCTGTCCAGTTATCTGGCTCTTTGGGGCCCCAAAAACTCAAACTAAGAGACACAGAAGAGAAAGAACTCAACAAAAGTGTTGATTCTGGAAACTGTTTTTTTTTTTTTAAAAAGTGTTTTCAACAGTCAAACCTGTTTTTCAGCGGTGAGCAGTCTACCCACAACCACGTGCCCTCTTCCTGTGAGTCTGTGAGTCCGATCCAAAACTTGTCCTCAAGTTCGTTCATCTTTTGTCTCAGTTTATTCTCCAGGAATGACTGGACAGGAAAATGAAATGAAAAACATCATATGTAACATCACTTTTCTGTGCTGAGAGATCATGTTATAACTGTAGAAACATAAAGATGTGATAGAACAAGGCCAGCACTGTAAACAATAACCTAAATCATTTGTTTTAACAAAATTTAAATTTGTTGACTGAATTTAAAAAGACTGTGGTAATTATGGAATGATTAAAACGTTTCTAGTCAAACAAATGTGATATTAATTCAGTTATACTTAAGAAAACATGTTCAACAAAGTTATGATATTAAGTTGAACCAACAACTGACAAACATCACAAACAAATCTGATTTTTTTAAACATTTCCTCAGTTTGTGTTCTTTATTTCACACAAAGAGTTCATTGTTGAGACTTGGGACAAAACTGTATTTTGAGGGTGTTTTGAATTTTACTCTTGAGTCATGATGGAAAATATGTTTTAAAAGATCAAACTCTTGGCTATTAAACCTTGTTTTCTCAAAACTATAATAATCAGGAGTGTTTTAACTCTCAAACAATGCATGCTGGGAAATCTGTTAATATGCTGATCCTGTTTTTTAAAAACTTAATTTAACGAGTTGACTGAACTTTGTACACTTTATTCATTCGACTCATCATTTAAAGTCAAAAGACTTCAAGTCAGAAGTTCTGAAAATAAATACTGGGAATTTTAAGTTTAATTAACTTGAATAAATAAAACTTGTATATTTAAGTTAAGTTAATGAGGAAGATGATTCCACTAAATTCATGTGTGATTTTATATTTTAACAGTGAACGAGCCACATGAAGCTGCAGCAGTGTGTTGTTGTACCTGCTCCTCTTTGCTGTCTATCTGAACCAGATCTGCTCCTTGATGTTGACATTTGTCTCTGGCCTCGTCCCAGGTTGAATTATCGTTGGAGAAATAATAGCACTTATTTCCATGTAGCTCCCAGTCGTCGTCACATGTCAGAGTTCCAGCTTTGAAGAGATTAAAGGAAAGACTTCAGTCAGGCCCAAAATTCACTAGTTTTTATTGAGAGAATTTCATAAATCATTCTGTTTACATAGACCTTTCTCATATTTCTGCGAATATTTAATCACAAACTATATGCAAAAAAAGAAGAACATAAAACGTTTTGGGGATTTTGGGAACTGGAATAAACACCGCTTGTTTTCAGTACAAAAAAAAAACAGACAACAATGTTAAAAAAATTAAATTATTGACACCCAAAAAACTAATGAAATAAAATAAGTGGTTCACTTTCTTGCAGCTTTATAGAAAATGTAAATTTCTCTGTTACATAAACATCTTTCATAATTTAAATATAGTCTGGTCGTATATCTGCTTACATTATAAATCAGTGTTTATATTTACATGTGATTTGGAGGCAGCAGGAACTTGTTGTAAGTTGCAGCAAAGAACGAGGATGTAGCAATATATCAAATATTGCAATACTGTGATAAAATCACCATGTCTGCTGCATCTTTTTTATTTACGTTTTTTTTTTAAATGTTAAGCTGATTTGTTTTCGTTTTGAAATTGTGCGTTTGCTTCGGTCATTCGCTTCTGCTTTTATTTTACTTTATTAAAATACGAAAGCAGAAGCACTTTAAGTTAAAAGGACAAATTAATTTTCCACAAACAAAACATCATTTATCATTAAATTACATTTTTTTCAAGCTGTTAATTTTCTTTGTTTTTTAATGTTGTAATAAATATTTTTTTTATCATGGTTTTATCTGCAGGTTTATTATACTGCCAGTCTAACTTCTTGCTCAACCTATCACTGTTTCTAAAGAGACATGAACATTTAAAATAAATAAATAAAACTTGTCTTAACTTTAAAAAGATATGTTCACAATAGATGAGTTTTTGTGTCAAATGAACGTTTAGGTTTTATGTCTTTGTGACGGTCCTCAACATTTTAGTGGACTCTGCAATAATATTTTTCAGATTAATTTGTGCAACTGTTAAAAAAAGCTAAATCCATCACTTATTTGTTTTTGGTACAGGAAGTGGTCTGTAGTTCGTCTGCACAGGGCTGCATGTTTTTACTTTACAGCGTTTCTCTGTTTGTAAAAGGGATAAAAAGATTTAACTTTCATCAGGACTGTCTGTTATTTTAGAACCTGAACAGAAAACAAAACTCGTTCACAGTACAGAAATAATTAACAGATTAAAGGGGTACTTTTTATTTAGATTTTTTTATATTTATAATATTTTCACCACTTTCCTTTGCTGTCAGACAGCCTTTTCTGAAGGGAAACTGTAGTTTTATGAGCCAAATATTGCTTTTTCCAAAGCAACCAGACTCCTTTGGCAAAAACAGTGATTTAACGTCACAGAACACAGAAGTTGTTTGTCTTCAGCTGCCTTGATTGGTGAGTTTCTTTGTGTTATTGTGTGACCTCTGTGTTTTAAGAGTTAGTTTGGATTCACCAAAGTCACGCAATAACACAAACAAACTAACCGATGGAGGCAGCAGCAGACAAACAACTACTGAGGTAAAATAACCGATTTCACCTGTGGAGTCTGGTTGCTTTGCAGACAGTGCTATTTGGCTCATATTATGACAGTTTCCCACTGGAAAACACTGTCTCAAGGCAAGATAAAGTGGTGAAAATATTCTAAACTGATATTGATAGGTATTGATAGGTAGTACACTAAGTACCTCAAACAACCACACTTCAAAAAGTCAGAACTATCTCTTTAATATCAAGGGACACCTGACTTCTGGAATAAATCTTTGACAAGCTCACCTGTGAGATTTTTCTTCATAGCTTCATGCTCAACTGTCAGCTTTTGGAGACGTTCTGTGGTTTGAAGGTTTTTAAAATCTGAGTTTTAAAAAAAGAAAATAAAGTAAATAAACATCAATTTGGTCAATTATGATTAACAGAGAGTGATGTTTCTTGATATGGAGCGGTCTAGATTGAAAAATATATATATAAGCTGAAAATGTGACATTTGTAAATTGATTTTAGCTGTTTTTTTTTACACCAACAGTTGTGAAACATATTAAACCAACGGAATCTAAAAGTTGTTTTCAGAGTCACTTCATTTCAAGATGTTGTGTTGCACATTTTTCTGTTTATTCACACACACACACACACACAAAAAACGCTCTGCTGAGGTCACCGGAAAGTCACCACTTCTGTTCCTCAAAACCAGCATCAGGTTTTATGAGTCAATCCAGATTAATTTACTCTCAAAAGAAGTGAACAAACTCACAGATGAAGCCAAGAGCAATGACAGCAGCAGCCAGGAGACCACTGAGAACTATGATGACCACTTTCTCTGGTCTGACCTTTGACCCTCCGCTGGACACGGCTTGTTGTTGGGAATCTGTTGAAGCAGAAGACGGTTAAAGTGGTTGAATGTTTGTTAGATGTGCAGCATGCAGGAAAACAACAGGAAACATGCAACAAATGACTAAACATTCACACTATACTTTTTAAAGTCTTGTTCCTTTTTTTTCTCGACCTTGATTTCCTCTCTTCAGTCCATTTTACAGTAAACTACCAAACAAACCCTTCACCCAGTGTCAGATTGTGCTCCTCTTGTTCTTTGCAGTTGGGAGAAGCAGAGGATATTACAAGAATGAAAGTAACATTTAAAAAAAATATTTTCAGTGGAAAGAGTATTTGAAATCTATAACATTGCTAAAATATTACTCAATTACAAGTAAAAGTACTGGTATTAGAAAGATACTTCAGTAAAAGTACAAAGTATTTGTATGTTTGATGTCACAGTCACTTCTCCAAACTTGGGTTGTAAAGTTTTTTGTTGTTTTTTTTTTGTCTTTTTTCATTTTAAGTCAAAGTTTAATTGTTCAATAACATAAAGCATTGTGTTGTATACACAAAATATTTAACAGTTCAAATTACTGCACATATAACTAATTTTCTCATCTCATGATCAGTGGTTGTTCTAAATGTGTGTGTGTGGTTTTTTTTTTTTTATTAACCTGACATAAGGTTAATGTTTAACATAACCTTAACCCTGACTCGGGCTACCCGTGTCAAAAACGCTGCTTCAAACGTTGGCTTTTTATTTCCGGTGATTGCATTTACTTATGAAAAATCATAAAAGTGGTGTTTATTTGTGAAGATTATCTTGCTGAAAAAAACAAAGCAACTCCAAAGGCAAAGTCCAAAGGATGTGACGTTTAATGCACGACCCTGAACACCTTCTCTCCTGCTCCCTGAGAGCAGCAACAGTGTGCAACGCTTGACGACGTTAGCTAGAAATGGAGTCTGTCAACAAACGACAAGCAACACAACGCAGAGTTCAACATACTGACTGTAAAAAAAGATGGATGATGCAGCTCTGCTTCCTCCCACTGTACAAAAATGAAGCCAAAATATTCTGGAGCCAGAGTCTGTGCCGGGCTGATCTGGGTTGCACCAACTAGGCTTTACTAAGCCTGGTCCTCACTGCTAAGTCAATCTTAGTTAAGACCAGTCTTTAGAATGGACTTTACACCAGTTGCACAAACCAGACTTAAGCCTAGTCTTAAAGGATAACTTCAGTATTTTTCAACCTGGGCCCTATTCCCCATGTGTATGTGTGTGTATGATTGATAGGTACAACTTGTTTTAAAACTGGTTTCAGTATTGAGGGAGGCGGATGCAGCCGGCAGCCGTGAAACCAGTTCTAACGGTAGATATGAGGGCAAATGCGTCCCGTAAAAGTTCGTGCATTTAAAGTGATTTTTTTTTTCCGCCACCGACTGGATCAGATCAGTCATACACACACATACAAATGGGGAAACAGGGCCCAGGTTGAAAAATACCGAAGTTATCCTTTAACTATGCCCGGTCTTAGCAATGTGCATTAATGTGAATGCCCGCAACAATCTGGCTGTTGCCAAGCCGTGTACGTTGCTCGAATACATTGTAAAAAATATTCTGCTGTCTTGCTGATTTGTAGCAAATCATTTCTAATTTGTGGCAACATTATGGAGGATCAAAGATAAAGAAAAGGCAATTTCATCTCATATTAAGGTAAGAAAATTACTAGAGCTGTATAGCCAGCAGTTGAAAACGCTGACTGCCGAGAAGTTCACTGTAGTTAACAAACAGGAAGCAGTCGACTTGGAGAGAAATGACAAAAGACATAAATGATTGTTCAGATAAAATAGATGGACAGGTGGTAGTGAGCACACTGTTTCAACCGACGAACACTGAATGAGTGACAGCAATACCCCAGACTTCTTTGTGCAACTTTGAGAGTTATCTTAACAAAAAATTCTGTGACAAACTCTTAATTATATGGGCCTTCTGGTACATTCTGCAGATTGTATTTTTCTATGTCTGATGTTATGTATAAATGAATATGAGTCATTTCCCACCTGTATCGCTTTAATTTTCCACACAGTTCTGTTGAATAACACATCTCTGAGCGTTGCTGACACAATTGATAATTGAATTTGCACACAGTGAACAATAAGTCCAGGCTCTGTTGTTAAAATGACATTTGAGTGAATTATTATTTTGGGACTTAAACTCAAGTTGGGACTTGTTAAACTTGACTTGAGACTTACTTGTGATTTGCAAAACAATGATTTAGTCCCACCTCTGAATATTACTTATAGTACAAACACTGAAGATGATTTAAGTTACACAAGGAGGAAAGGAAGATTTCTATTGTGTAATTATTAATTAATTATGCGTAATTAAACTATCACTTAAACTTCATTGTACACAATCAATTCTCTGAGGAATCGAGTTGAACTTCTGAACTTTTTGTGTTTTAATGTTTTATGTTTCCAGAGACTGAGAGCCCTCCTTCAGCAGTCTGATGAAGAAAGCTCATTCAAGAATTCACACGTTTATTCTGGAAAAAGTAAAAAATGCTGAGACAGGTGGAAGTTAACCTTCCTCTTTATTTAACACTGCTTTTTTACTCACCAGGCAGCTCTGTGGTCGGCTCAGCCTTCAAGATGTTGATCTGAGAGTATGTAGTTTCAGCTGATAGGGGAGCCGTCCCTGTGTCACAAAAATCAAACTGATGATGAAATTGCTGCAAATATTTGTGAATAAAAGAACTAATACGTTGCACAATTAACTGTTCAGATTTCCATCAAACTCGAAACAAATATTTCCTCATATTTTAAAACCTTTGGCAGCAAAAATTCTAAGAGAGAAGCAAATATGACTAATTCAGATAGACAGATAGATAAATAGATAAAGTGCAATTTTTAAAACTCACCAGTGGTGTTTCCATTTGATTTTGTGAACTTAACATCAGAGTACACTACATCAGCTTCAGGCATTTTACCGCTGTCACTCACCATCAGTGAGTTTGTCAGAGGAGGTTAAGGTTTCACAGAAAAATGTTTTTAAAAAAAGCTTCCTGTTGGACTCAAGAATGGGTGGGACTGTTTAAAATATCTTGTTCCTTAAACTTTTCTCAACGAATGTTTCACTTCTCTTTTCGTCCAGACAAAACAAATAATTTATATTTGCTTGCAATGAGGTTTTGCAAGGACTCTGTACTGTACCTGGGCTGATGAGGTAGAAAGGAAAAAATTAAAAAACTACAAAAAATCCAGATATTCGTCCTTCTCTCTGTCCATCTTTGTCAGCTGAATCTGTAGGCCTACTGTCCCTATCAAAAACTATCTTTTAATCAAAAAATTTTGGCCTGTGTAAGCTAGCTAATACAAACCATCCTGCATAGTCAGTAAAGTCTACAAAGATTTGAATTTCT
Organism: Lutjanus argentimaculatus; assembly: GCA_034769285.1. NCBI lineage: Eukaryota > Metazoa > Chordata > Actinopteri > Lutjaniformes > Lutjanidae > Lutjanus > Lutjanus argentimaculatus. Next base: position 29,164,014 of record JAWZSL010000008.1, read on the forward strand.
TTGAAAATAAAATAAATACATTAGCTGAAGTAAAATAAAGTAATGTAGTGTAATATGATATGATAAATAAATAAATAATAAATAATAAATAATAAATAAATAAATAAAAATAAATAAAAGTCCTCCATTTTCTTGTGAGTTTCCAATTTTCTCTCATATGTAGATCAGTGCTGGAAAGTAACTAAGTACATTTACTCAAGTGCTTCACTTTAGTAACTTTAGTAACAATTCTGATTATTAACACAAAATATACGTCACTGAATAAAACATGATGTAGTATTATTTTCACCTTTACCAGCTGCAACATGAAAGACACTTTAATGCATCACTAATTATAGGCATATTCTTGTACAATGTAATATATGTTATTCTGAAATGGGCCATTTTCTAATGCTAATACTTTTGTACTTTTATTTGAAGTAAAGAATCTGAATGCCACTGCAGTATGTTTGCTCAGTAAGTAGGCTTTAACTTAAAATTTATTTATGTCTGTATTTATTGTGTTCAGTTTCTAACATCAAGACTCAATGTTCACGAAGAAAATAATAGCTTTTTACTTACCAGCTGGATCCATCTCAAAGTCAAGTTTCCTCAGTTGTAAGAGAACCTTGAGTTAAGTAATTTTTATTTTTATATTTTTTTTACTTCCACTGCCAAGAATTTACGTTAATGCTCAGGAAATAATCCTGATTAAATTTTGAAGTCAAGATAACCTCTGGGATTTGAGATTTGTGACTGTTTGAGTGATCAAAAAAAAAATGTCTTAACCTTTTCACCCAGGCCACCACCAAAAATAAGTAAAAAAAACAAACAACAAAAAAACAAAATTAATTTAGAAATAAGAAAAAAAGGCTATTGTCTGAAAATAAAAAATATCCATAGTACATAATGTTACAATTTATTGGTTGGGATTGGCATGGAAACCAAATACCACATAGTCAAAACACCAAAACAAAGGAAGTCTATGATTAATTTTATTATCATTATTATTGTTGTTGTTGTTGTTGTTGTTGTTGTTGTGTTGTTGTGTTGTGTTGTGGATATATAAAATATAAAGTAAAGAACATCTTATTCAAGATTGGCACTTTCTTGTCTAGACGGGAACCGTTGATGTGCAAAACTCTCGCGAGATTTGCACGTGTTGTTTCTTCATTGCGCACTTGTACAAACAAATTGTGTTTTATAATGTGTCAGCACTGTAAATACAAGGTTCAGAAACAAAACACACTTTGGTCAGGGTTTATCTTAAGATCGTGGTTTGGATTAAAATAATCACTCTCGCGAGATCTTTCGCTGGTCTGGGGTTCCTTTTTCGGGACATTTTCGGATGTGACACAAACGGGCGTCGGGTGAATTCCATCCAATCAACACACAGTATTAGTGACAGAACAGTCTTTTGGCCAATCAAACGCAGCTGAGGCCGCGCCGGGGGCGGGGTTTAACTCATTGTGGCAAAAAGGAGGCGTTAACGTTTCCTCTTCCTGGCCAACTTGGCTGAAGTGTCACCAGGACAACACACACAGACTTTATTAAAGTTTCTGCCCTGGTGGTCTCCTGGTTCAGGTATGGCCCCCAGCACGCAGCTGAAAGAGGCGATATCCGATGTGCAGGAGGGGATCCGTGCCATTCTGCTCGGGCCTCCCGGAGCCGGGAAGGGGACCCAGGTGAGAGAGAAGCACCCGGGCGAGCTAACGCTAACTAGCCGTTAGCTTAGTAAAACCGTACCGTTAAAGCGCATGGTCGGTATTACTACTAGCTAATGCTAATGCTAACGCCACCTACCTGACTTTACCTGGTAGCATCTCTGTCTGCAACTCACAGAGAAACACAGGTGGGCAGATTAAGTCTGCTAGAATTAAAGTCGCATTATTCTTAAATATAAACCACACTGTGCAGGGTCAGAATGATCTGCAGGGGACCAGAGCTCAAACATACATGATGCTATAAAATTCTTTTAAACTTGAAATGTGCCACGTTTTGTTGAAAATGTACATTAAAATAAAGTTTGAAAATAATTTAAACACCGCTCTTTAGTCTGCTTAACGGTACTTTTATTGACTTGAAGATGTGACTGTCATAAATAAATAATGACTTTTTAAATAAGAATGAATTCAGACCTGAAAATCTTATGCTGCAATGAGCAAGTACTTTATTTTATGATTTATTTAAATGATCAAAATTGGCATATAGTCATTATTGTGCATTATTATCAGTATATAGCACTATCTAATCATACCTGCTGTTTATTGATTGTTCCCTGTGGACATCTTTCTTTCTGCTTAACTAATTGGTTGATTAATTAATAAATCAAAATAAAGTAGGCAACAACTTTTATAAGCTGCTAGTTGTTCGTATAATTTATAAAGAGTTTATGTTTCCTGCCACTGAAATACAAGGATTCGCTGTTTTTCTTTCTCTGTCATTTTAGATTAAAGGTCCAGTTTGTAAGATTTACAGGGATTTATTGGCAGACTGTGGCAGAAATGGAATATAATATTCATGAGGATGTTTTCATTATTGTATAATCACCTGAAAATAAGAATTGTTGTGTTTTTCTTACTTTAGAATGAGCCGTTTATATCTACAGAGGGCACTGGTCCTCTTCTGCTGAGGCCGCCATGTTGCACCGCCATGTTTCTACAGAACAGACAAACCAAACAGTGTCTCTAGGAAGCCTTTTGTTTTTCGTGAGTTTTGCTGCCACAGCACTTTGGGCTTGACAGTATATTAATGATCAGAGAATAGATATCATTTTAGATTTTGAAAATCATTATACTCTGATATGACTCTCATGTTGTCTCTTCCTGTTTTTTTTAAGGCTGCATTACAGTAAAGTGATGCAATTTTCTGATCTTAAAAGACTGTTCTGTTATTTATTTTTACCCACTTAGTCATTATACCCACATTACTGATGATTATTTTTCAAAATCTCATTGTGTTTCTATTTTACGAAAGCACCAGTAGTCACCCCTACAATACTGTTGCAATTTCAAGGTATTTGGCCAAAAATTTTGTGATATTTGATTTTGTCTGTATCGCCCAGTCCTAACTGTAGGTTGTTCGACATGCTTGGAAGAGGAGGGTGAGGTGACGTGCTTTCAGTCTGCAAGTTCAGCACTAGATGCCACCAAATCCCACAACACTGGTCCTTTAAATATCTCTGGATTTAGATTGTTCATCTCACATACTAAATTGTTGATCAACTAAATTCCTTATTTAATTATTTAATTATTTAATGAGTTGTTCCTCTGCTGGTGCCACAACTATAGCCGGACAACTGGGTGGAGCATCAGGGACCAGAACTGCAGCAGTGACGGTGATTCAGAGTTACAGTGGTGGTGCTATCCTGCAGTATGTATATGAAAATGTACATACTGTCAGGCAGGATCTGTTCTGGTCAGACCAGTGCTTCAGGTAGATCAGCTCGTCTTTTAATAATGGGCTAAATGGGGCTTTACCGTTGTGTATTTTAAACCAGGGAAAGATGTCGTGTAATTTTCCAGATGTGTTGACTCAGTTTTGTTAGACTATCCAAAAATCTACAAGATCTCTTCCAAGGACAGTGAGAGCACAGGCAGAGTACAGTCGACCACAAGCATTTTTAGGGGTGAGGAGACACGTAGTTGTCTTTTGCCTGTAAGAATCCAGTTTCATAGTGACATTATTCAGAATGATTTGTGTTGCAACTTTCTAGGAGACCCTGACCACCAAAAAATGTCACAATGACCTCCTTCGGTCTGTCTTGTGACATCTTCTCATTGTGTAGTACCCTCCGATCAGTCACACTTGCATGTTGAAGTGCGCAGGCACGTGGTCTTTCATAACATCTGTGTCCTCAGTCAACTTTATTTAACCCAGGTTTCATCTGGTTTGAGTCTTCTGTTCTCAGGAAAACACTTTCACTTACTGAGTTCTCTGAAAATTTGCTCTGTGGATTCTCGTATTTAGAGCTGAAACAATGACTTGATCGATAAAAAATTCAAATCAAATCAGTCACTGTTCTGATATTTAATTAATAGTTTTTCAGGAACAAATTCCAACCAAATTAATATAGCAACTCACTTGCCTGACTGGGCAAGTGGTAAGAAAGAATTAAACTATTCAACTATTCTGATAATAGATTAATCTTTCAAGTAATTATTCATGCAAATTTGGCAGAAAATGCTGTTTTCAGCCTCTTAAATGTGCTTTTATTAGTTTATTATATTAAACTGAATATCTTTTTATACCGACAAAATGAGACATTTGAAAATCTGGAATTTTCTGACATTTTATAGACGTTGAAGCCCCAGATTAAACATTACAATTAACTTTAATCTTTGTTGCTATTTGATAATAAATAAAAAGTAAAAATAAACTTTGGGCAAGTAGATTTCTGACCCACTTGCCTGACCAGGACAAGTGAAAAACAGAAGATTAACGTTGAACCCTGAATATTCTCTGATTCCAACCTCTCAAAATGTGAGGATTTTATGCTTCTCTTCATCTTGTATGATAGTAAACTGAATGTCCTTGTGTTTGGTTGGACATTTGATTGGTCATGTCAGTTTAATTAACCCATAAAACGATCAGGAGAGTAATTGATAATGAAAATAATCATCAGACGTAGTTCCAGTCGTTATACGTGTTGCTTGCTTCCATATGGTGCATGCTGTATTACAGGACAGATCATATGCAAAATATCAGCTTGGTCAACCAGAAAACTGGACTCACTGGACTCATCTTGTATAACACGACATTGAATATGCTTTGACCTTTAACCTACATCCTGGAAAATTAACTGGAATAACTCAAGCACTGCTTGTTTTTTACACTATTTATACATGCAGGATTCAGGGTATTTCTGTCTTTACACTCATGGAGTGCAAATAGTGAAGGCAAGGACATCTGAATATGCTTTGCCCCTTTCATACAGTCCTACATTCCTGGTAAATTACTGGAATAACATTTCAGGCACTGCTTGTGTTTTTCACTATTTAAACATGCAGCTGCATTCAGGGTCATTTCTGTCTTTCACACATGCCATGGCAGTGTCAGAATAGATGAGGCAAAGGACAGTCCAGTAACGCAGCAAAGATGGATGCCAACCGCCATAAAGCTTGAGAAGAAGATGGGGCAAGGCCACGTGTACATGTTAGTGGTGGTAGATTATTTTTAGGAACGTGACAGATGAGGGGCTGTTAATGCTCTTGTGCTCTTGTCATGTATTTAATATTCAACAAGTTTGTGAGACATTTTTTCTTTGATCTACTTGAATCAGAAACACGAATCTAAAACATTAAAAGCAGCATTAAAAGAGCGTTTGATGTCGGGAGTCGGTGTGACTCCAGCCGTTTTGGAGTCTTGTGATTGTTTTTTTTTTTTTCACTCCATGTGAAAGCATCTTTTGTCAGACGGATGTAACCCTCATATGCACAGTTAAAAACAAGTCTCCCTGTATAATGAAATATAAGTTTTTCCTTTGCCTTTCCCTCTGAACAATGACACACACACATGAAAAGTGAAGAAAATCAAAATATGTAAATACAACAGTCATAAGTAAAGATATCAGGAGAACATAAAGTAACTGAGGAACACTGTAATTCTATACAGAAATAGCGGATGGTCTCATTTCCTTATGTAGGTCAGTATTGAATTGAGACAGTTTCATAACCAGTTAAAAACTCCTTTGGGAGCTTTAAAAAATGTATTGTGTGTCTGTATTTCTGAGGGGTTGCATGTTACAATTTGCTGATATTCTATGTCCAGAAAAGAACAGCTTGTTCAACAGTATCTCTCTCGATGGGATTAGCAAGTTATCAAATCACATTTATGATCAGTTATGTGACAAAGCTCAAGTTCTCACTGTGGCATTCGACAAAAGCAAAGACAATGACACTTTTATTTTCATTTTAACTCTTATTTAAACAATTCTAGCGGCACATTTCTCATGTGAGATGTTGATTCATGAAGCACAAACAATTTAAACAAACAGAATAACAAAACAATAAGGCTCTCGCTCAAAGTTACTGCCACATCTGGACTCCCAAGGCGGACCAAAACAAATTGTGAGAAAACCTGTGAGCACTGGAGAAGCACGACACAAAACACATGATTGATAAATCAATGTTCAATTGGTTTAATTCTTAATGGCGATTGATCATTAACATCCATAGCATGATGGAAATATGCTGGTAATGAAAACAAACAGGAAACTTAATGCAATGTTGTGCTTTCATGCATTATTTGAAAGTTGAAGTGGCCCTTTTATGAGATGACAATACCATCAGTAACCCGAAACTCTTTTGAGTTTGCATGACCGTAAAGTTCAGCGTTGGTGCGAAGCTACAATCAGATAATCTCTTCTGATGAAACTCTTTGCTCTCTCTGCCAAAACACGCAAATTGCTTTCATGCTTGTAGCAGCCAGCAGTGCAGGTGGTTGGCTCTCTGACAGACTCAGTGGGTGGAACAAAGTTATAATCCATAGCCAAACTTTTCATGTATTTATCTGGTGGTGATAATTTTAAATGTCGTTGATTTAGTATTTAATGTGAGCGATCTCTCCTCGTCCCTGCAGGCCCCCCGGCTAGCAGAGAAGTACTGTGTGTGCCACCTGGCCACCGGAGACATGTTGAGGGCCATGGTGGCTTCAGGCTCCGAGCTCGGCAAGAGGCTCAAAGAAACCATGGATGCTGGCAAACTGGTAACTCTTCCGCTCATCTGCTTCTCATGATCTGTGTTGTGTGTGTGTGTGTGTGTGTGTGTGTGTTGTGTGTGTGTTGTTTTTCTTTCTCTGCTCCTCTGCCCTCTCTTAGGCTCCATGTTGACTTTACAGGCCTTCGTTTTCAGTCCCATATGGCTACATGTCTCATGTTTTATTTGTCTTCAGTGACATTTACCACCAAGGTGGCTTCCAGCAATGTTGAAAACACAAGTGCAACAAGTGCAAGGCAACAAACCAGAGTTTCCCTGGAAATTTTCCATTCCTTCAAGCTGGAACTCAGCCACACATGGAGAAAAGTAATATTCTAAAAATGCTAATTTGTAAACATTTTCGGCCTCTGAAGGAGGGGCCTGCCAGAAAACGTTTGGGAATCACTGCACTGGCACATTCTCCTAATGGCAGGCGCCACTCCAAAGTTAACCCGCTGTCAGACTGTCATCCTGATGCATATGCACATTACTTTCATATAACCTGCTCAATGTACCCAAAGCTAATGTTGGAGCTCGTGGTTAGCCTAGCCACCATAGCCAGTCTGATGAATCGATCACAGAAATTTAGAGCCAACCCACCATATAATACTGGGATTATCTTTGACATGTTTAATTTATTAGTAGAATGCTATCAGACATGACATTAAATTATATTAAACTCCACGTCACAGAATATTATCCAGGCATACGTATGTCCTGAGTGAGAAACCAAAATACACTGAATGAGTAACTGGATAGAACTAGTTAGAAACAGCCGATCTCCTCACAGATGGTGTTGTTTGCTTATGTCGTTTCGTATTGAGGCATCTGTAATAAATTGAGACTGTTTCATAACCAATAAAAATTACATATAATGGCTTTAATTAACTGGCCACTGAGCATGTGATTCAACTGAGTCGATTCCTTCTTAACGTTTTTTAAATTAAGATTTCTTTGTCTCTCCTGGAACTAAACTAATAATGTGTTGCTTTTTTCACCTTTCTATTATTTCTGGTCTCTAATTGTGTGTGTTGTTCTGTTTGTTTTGTGTGTACATGCAGTACTGCATTTGTGTCTTTATGTCCCTGGGGCCTTATTACAGGAAAACAATCCTAACTGCTTGTCTTATCCTAAAGGAGAAATCTGTAATGTATTCGTTCTGTAATAAATCATAACATGACCATGTTATATCATCAGAGATTAAGGAAACGTGTTAAGTTGAAATACTGACAACAATGCAACAACACTACAGCTGCAGTATTCTCCTTTGAAATTTCTATTCCAGTCTTTAACTTGTGTCATTATTTGCCTGTTTCATGTGAATTAGAGTTCAAATTAATGCCGAATGTTTGCCGAATGACTAAGTGTCTGTTTATGAGTCATAAGAAATCATTAATAATCTCATTAGTAGTCTGGCAGCAGTGAGACAGGCCACAGCTGAACTGAAACTCCAAAGTGTGTATTTTTAGAGTAGTGGACTTGACTTTCCATTGCTTGTCCTGCACTCCAGGAGCCGAGTGCACCAGCTGGGCGTAAATAAAGGTCTTAACTCTTATGCCAGACTTAAGTACGTCCAACGCTGCGATTGAAATTTACACTGAGTGCACCAAACCTGACTCACCACGGTCGTAGCTGCGGTTAGTCTTATGATGCGCGTCCATGTGAGTACACGCGAATTGATGATTGTTGCCAAGCAACACATTTCTACGCAAAGCATTATCGTGCATTTATCATGTCTCCTGTAGTATTTTGAAAGGCTCCGTTGGCATAAAACTGAGCGTAATCAGCACCTGCAGGGTGGGGGACAGCGCCACATTTCTGTCTGACAGATGCTGCACTTGAGGGGAGAGCACTTTAATTAACTCAAACAGCGCTTGTCTGCTAAAATGAAACCTCTCTATCACTTTCTGAATATATATCGAGCAGATTTGTCCTGTCCTGGATGACTCTTTCTCTTCTGAATGCCCTCTTGTTAATCACCCTCTAAACAAGATGCGCTGCTGTCCTTGTTTCTCTTTTCTGGTTGTGTGATTCTATTAAAATTACTGTGGATACAAGTCTGAGTTTCCAACTTATGCCTGCTCCACACTAGGCGTAAAAGTTACACCCAGGCGGAACACACACGGGGCTTAAGTCTGATTGGTGCGCTCGTCTTAACCTTAAACTGGTTGTAACTTTCCGCTCCAAGTCGGACCTAACGTTACACCCAGGCGTACGCCCAGCTGGTGCACTCGGCTCCTGCAGCCTGCCTGACCTTCCTAGAGTCTGGGGAGGATGCGCGGCGGGGAAAACAACTTGCTTTGAGTAACTTTTCAATTATAATCTTTTAGTTTTCATGTTGTTCCCCATCTTCACTGTCATTGCCATACAGACCTAACAACAGTGGTGCTGCATTTATAGCAGTAATTTTGAATTTGGGACAGGCTCTGTGCCATCCTGTCTTCCTAACTGAGGAAATTCTCCAGTTAGGACATTTCTGTAGTAGTTAAATTCTTATATTAAGATACCGCAGGATTTTTTCATCCATGCAGTTAGAAAACGTGTTTCTCTAACACAAAAAAATCCAAAATGCCACCCTAAACTGATATGAGACAAGATTTCAGACTTGGGAGGTTTCTGTAATGAGGCCCCTGTTTCATAACTCTGTCTCTTTTTCAGTGTCTCGTCATGTGACTGATTTCTCATTTCTTCAGAGCTGTTTGCTGCTGTGTTTGCTTACAACAGGCTGCTGTCTTTATATAAAACGACTCCTTTTATTATCATGAAAGAAATGTACTGCGTATCAGAAGCAACTGGACTGTGTCAACATGTGGGGTTTTTTTTGTAGGTCATAGTGTTGTTGACTCTTTGTGTGACTCCTGTGCAGAGCTGTTGCTATGCAGGATGTAGGAGATTACACTGTGAACAGATGGATGAGAGAATTATGTTTGTCTCACTTGCAGGTCAGCGATGAGATGGTCGTGGAGCTCATAGAGAAGAACCTGGACACGTCGGCCTGCAGGAACGGCTTCCTGTTGGACGGGTTCCCTCGCACAGTGAAACAAGCAGAGATGGTTAGGATTTAATTTGATGCTTTCTGCTGTCATCATGTGAAACTAAGCAACACTGACAGAAATTAATGAATCAAAATAGAGCTCAACGGTGCACCAGTAACTTGCAGGTCACAATAGAAATTTAAAGAACAGTTAGACAGAGCCGGTCCTTGTCCTTGTTTCCTGTCCTTGTGCTAAGCTAAGCAAGAGTGATATCGATCTTCTCATCTAAATCAATATGTCAGACTAGTCCTTTAAGTTTTTCATGGTTGAATTTAAGTTAGGTCATGCCCTCAAGTGCAATAAATTCTCTGTCACAATTCAAACTAAGCTCTTCATCTTCATGTGGTCATGGACGTCCTTGGCCAACATTACTGTCTCTGTGAGTCTGTAGCAGGCTTTAAAGCTGGAGCGTAGATGCTGAAAACTAAATCACAGTAGGATTCTATTGATACCAACCATATCGTGCCATCTTGTTTGAATAGGGGCTAAATAACTCTCCAAAGTTAGGCTAAATTTTGGCGAGGGTCTAAACTGTTATGCCCATTTTCAGGGGTCCCTTGAAGTCTCACCTCAATATATCTTAAAGAATATGAGTTCTGTGGTTGCCAAGCAGTCTCCTCTTTAAAGATGTGTCCCTTCATGTGAATCCCATGCAGCTTTGGACAAAAACATGCAGTTTTTGCATACTGTGATGTGTTATTTTCGCCTTTTCTATTTTTCACTACATTGGGGTCCCTGAACAGTATTGATATTACATAAAATGGGTATGACTGAAAAGCTTTGACTCTTCTGGAGTTATTGAGCCCAGCTGTATTCATGTCTGATGTTAATCCCCATAGTAGCCATTTAAATGTTGTGAAACCATCTTTTGAAACTTGATCTGTTATAAAATGACCTATAATGATCTCTAGGATAATCACAGCCTCATAAAACTCCACAGCCACGGAACGATCATGACCTCTGGGGCATTCACAGGATGAACTTTCCAAGTTGTATTGAATCGGAGCAATTTCCAGAGCAGAATTGCTTGCCGTGCAGTTCTTACAAAAATCTTCAAATGTCAAAAGGTTTTGACACCATTTTTGTTCATTCTTGATTGGCAAATTTGGCACAAAATCTTTGTAATATAAAGTATCAATCCCCAAACTGCTGTAACAACTATGTGACATTTTAGACAGATTTATGACTAGAAAAACCTGACTCACAGTGCTGACCTGCCCCTGAAATTAATCTTCAGGTTCCAGCTTTCACATGATATATATCACCTCCATGTGGCGTACACTGTTGACCTGTTATCTCCCCCTAAAGACCCCTGTCCCCCTCTGAAAATGACAAAAATGGCTCTACAGGACGGAGGAAAGGATTGGAAGAGATTAAAAAGAGAGGCTACGATACTAGCAGCACAAACTATTGATGTGTCACTTTAAATATTTTTGCTGTTATTTCAAATAAGAAAGCCAAGTTAATTTACCGAAATGGAAGGATGGAAGATCAGAAAATTATGTATCCCTCAATTTTCACTGACAAATAAATGAAATGCATGAAGGTTAAACTAAAAGCTAGTTAATTAATTCACAATTTTCTCAAAAATGGCCTGATGGCTGTACAACAAAGGAAGCTCAACATAGCCAGGTTACATGAGCTGCCTTGACAAAACCCAAAACCCGGGTCAGAGATGACGGGTATCATGACAGCGGTTACCAACTGGCTTTCCTGTTTAGGCTTCAGGTGCCCTGAGCTGCAATACCACCATAAAAACATCAGTAGTGTGTAAATAACGCATTGTATACAGTTTATGCTCCAATACATTTTAGTTCGGTGGCAATACTGACGTACAGCTCAGCAGGTTTGCACAGATAACATATTCCCTCATCTGAGAATCTATATGGCTCATAAAGAACATTATCAGGTAACTAATTAGTTAAAAAGCCGTGTTCTTTACAGTCGATTGATCTGAAACTCTGACCTGACCTCTAACCTGCTTCTGACCAGGTTATGAGTTCAACGTAAGTTACCATGGTGATTTAGCCAGGTTAAAAAAGAGCCACCTTCATGACACTGAAAACTGTCTTGTGCTCAACATACCTCACAAACACATTAATATCACTTTATAGTTGTATGTAAGGCTCAGTTTTTTCACTTAGTTTAAGGTCCTTTCACTATTTTGTATGTTTGAGATATTTTCTCTCAGCAATACATTTTTATATCATTTAACATTTTAGACGTTCAGATGAAATGACAGTACCAAGGCCTCAGAGCTTTTAATCATGTCTTATGTTTGACTCCCTCTGTGTTTCTCTTCCAGCTGGACGGCTTGTTGGACAAGAGACAAGAGAAGCTGGACTCTGTGATCGAGTTTGCTGTTGACGACTCTCTGTTGGTCCGCAGGATCTGTGGCAGGTAAGAGCCGGTGTGACAGAAAATTAATTATGCAAGAGCAGAGAGAGGATTCAATCTGTTATATTTCCCAGTGGTTTATGATTTCCCATGATGCTGTGTTTCCTTTCGGCTGAGAAGCTCCTCATTCTGTCGGCGCGTTAAATCCACCCGGGCAGGTAGATTGATTCATGTGAACACAAGAGTCTGGGACAGTGAGATAATGTTGGGGAGAAGTGGAGCGTGAATGCGTGCGATTAACAGTGAAGGTGGCCTGAAGGGGTGTGAGAGCGTCCCGTGGCTGCGAAGGTCGCAGGTTGAATCCTTAAAGAAGTCGAAGAGTCCGTCCCTGATGAAATGCGCTGAGTACCAGAGCTGCTCAGCGCCTGATTGTACTTTAAACTGTGCTGAGACTTTTCATGAAGCTCAACAGAGACACGTGTAAGAGTTACTTCTTCAAGTGAAAGTAACCTGTCTGAGGTTGTTACGGCACAATAAAGGTAGACTTTAATCCCTTTCACACATACAGTCTGTCCCCTAAATGTTAAGGAACATTTCCTGGTTCGTGTGCGAATGGTAGCAGGGGTCAATATTCAGGGAAATCTAGGTCAAAGGTCACTGTGACCTCACAAAACATGTACTTGGCCCTAACTCAAAAATTCATACACAACTTATGACGAAGTTTTACTCAGATAAGACGTCTAATTGGAAAAAATGATAAAGTGATTTTATATCTAAAAGGACAAAGGTCAACTTCCCTGTGAATCATAATTTTCTGCAAAAAACATGAAGCTTTGTGTCAGTCCTCTGTGCTCCTCTGTGAAAATAGTCTCTGAGTGAAGACAGCAGTGTCATAAATACTGACATACCGATAATGAGTATTTAAAATGCTTTCAATACTAATAAGCAGTAGTGATACTCCTTTTCACTCTCTATCTTCCCATACAGTGAGTTGATGCACACACACCGCTGCAGTGCACAGACAGTCCTGCTTCTTCTCGCCTACTCACAGTACTGCCTTGTCCTTGTCTTGTTGGTATATCTGTGGTCTTGTTAGTCTTGTCATATTTATCTTTTAATGAAAATCTGAACTGTTATTCCCTCAGTTTTGAGTCATTTTTTCCCTTAGATATTGAAAGACAGCATGTTTCTCCCTGGAGATGATTCACTTGAATCAGATATGTCAAGTTTCATCACTTCTCTGGACAACGATATGATTTTTGCTGATATTGCAAAGTCTGCTGCGATACAATTTGATTCAATTCAGGATATATGATCGATATATAAAACGATATCATACACTAATTTAACAATCAGTTGCAGAAGAAGCTGCCATCTCTTTCTTTTCTGCTTTTGGCCATAAAAGAAAAAAAACAACACATAAATAATTGTAAACATGGCTTAACAACAAGAACGAATAAAATCCAGCACTGATACAGATTTGCCATGGGAATTTCAAAATAAAAGCGGAAGTCAAAGATGATGACATGGATTGATGTTTTCTCTTTGCATCAATGATAATGGACTGTTGATCATTACATCGATATATTGATCCAGATCACCCCAACCTGAAAGCTTTTATTAAATTCCTGAAAAATTTTCACTACATATGATTCTAGACAGACATGGCAGTTATACATCGCACATATTGCAGTGTTTATTGTGTCACCTCAGGGATGGTGGCTTGTCTGCTTCTGCTTACCGCCTGGTTTTGTCTTTTTGCCACGAGTGAAACAACCAACAATAACCACTGCACAACCTGTAAGCAGTCGCCACATCACCAAGCATCCAGTGCCACTTATTTTACAAAGACGCTCTGATAAATTTCACTGCCCCACTTTCTGTTGGCACCTGGCTCCGATTCTCTTACGTAAGATCGACAGGTTGAGGCCAAACGGAGAGCTTGAAGAGAAACTTCAGCTTCAACTTATAACAACTTAATTGGCAGTGTGTTGTTGTTGTTTCCTGGTACGTTTCCATCTCTGCCTCCACTGTGCAACAAGTCATTTATGTAACAGTTTTGCAACAGTTTGATATAACATGCTCTGCTCTCATTGGAAACTGACCCACACACTGAACAGGCAGAGTGAGGCAGGCAGGCCTTCATCTGAACACGTGTCGGCGCTTTACAGAGTCTGTGTTGTGAGATGTTTTATTGTGTTTGTTACTGCAGCACAAGGTTTGTCCTCTTTCTCACACAATAGCCACTCTACATGAACCGTACAGTACACTAAATATAAGACAGTTTGCAAAGAGCCATCTTTCTGTCCATGGGGGTCCTTTGTGAGGAGGAGGAGGCCGGCTGCTGCTTTTTCAAGCCCAAGTAGGACAAGGGCAGCATGTGGGATGTGAAAAGGACAGTTAAGTAGTTAGTGAGTCACTGTGGCTGTCTAACCCTCATCTGTCCTCCTCCTCCTCTGCTCTCACTCTTGATTTCTTTTCCGTCCTTGTCCTGTCCCTCTCACCGTCTCCCTTCCATTTCCCCAGACTAATTCATCAGCCAAGTGGCCGCTCTTACCACGAGGAGTTCAACCCCCCCAAAGAGCCCATGAAGGATGACGTAAGTAGTTTCACTATCAACCCACTTAGAAACCACTTCTGGCTAAACTGCCGCCTACCTAAAATCACTGCCAGTCGGAAAATCGGTGACAATCAGGCAGCTTTCAGACTTAAGTGCTTTGACGCATTTTGGATGTATAAAATGATTGAGACATTTAGTCAGAATGAAATGCACAGAGATGTTTCTGGTTGAAAGCCGTCATCCTTTGATTATTAACTCTAGGTCACAAAAGGAGGAGATGTACAGGAAGAGAATTTTAAATCTGAGATGGAGGTTGTACAACTCGATATTAGGAAGATGTCCTTTAATATTTTGGACAGCTGGTTTATTTTCTCCATTAGAGAAGATTTCTGCATGATGGTGGCACTCAGTGAAGAGAGACAATGTGGCTTTGAAGTGGGAGTGTGATTGATTTATTGATGAGACTAAAAGTTTTTAAAAGGTGATGATCAGATCAGGGTTTCCTGCAGTGTTTTAAAGATTGCCCATGCTAATGCCAGAAGAAATTAATACACCTACATTAAATAAAACACAGCAAAGGTCATATATTGAATGAGTGAGACTGTTTGTGTAGATGTTCCCCTACCAACTAAATGCATCCAGCTCTGATGGCGCTCACGCTCTGGTGCAGAGGCTGCAGATTTATCAGCATGTGTCCTGCTGCTTTCAGGGATTTAGCTGAAGCAGGTTTTTAACTGTGAACAACAGATGCAGATCACTTGTATTAATTTATAGCTGAATGTAGACTGGATGGCTCGGTAGTGCAGCGTGGTCAAGTCAATGCCAAAATTTTGGAAATGTGACCTTACTCATTTATTCACGGTACTGTAGATACCAGATTAGTAAATAATTTGCCTCAGTCTTTTGTCCTAGCAGCTCAGAAGAGTTTTTATTTCAGGTGACAAAAAACAACAATGTTGAATTTTATTCTTGACCTGACCCTGCAAAGGACAGGCACTTATAGACAATTTAGATGATGATTTAGATTTACAGATATAATGTGATATTTTAATTGTGATAAGACTTGCGATATTAGTTTTCTTCAGTCTGTAGAATATGATGTGTAGACCAGGACATGTGTCACACATATTGCGCCATATTGAGTTACACCATCGTGAAAATAGAGCCCTTAATGATAAGGATCATAGTTTTATAGCTTTCAATCATAGTTTCAAGACAGAATATTCAACTCAGGCAATCTGCTGATACAGGGTACAGATCCAATACCAGTGTGCTCCTTTTCCTAAATTTAGAGCTTCATATTTAAGGTAACATGAGGTCAGGTATTGCTGTTGTCTTATGTGCTTTTATGCCAAATGTTTTTCCATTTGTTAGTTGGCACGTTGGGTCTAGAAAAGTTCTTTACAAATAAAAATAGATCAAAAAATAGTGAAAACACCACATTTTATAATAACGTAGACAAAGAAACTGCACTCCAATTTATGAGGCCAGGTTTGCTGCCCAAACTGATCTGACAGATTGGATCAGTGCATCCCCGCTAAAAGGTCCAATGTGTAAGATTTATAGGGATCTTTTGGCAGGAAAGGAACATATTATTCATACATACATTTTCATTGGTGTGTAATCACTGAAAATAAGAGTCGTTACCTTAAAGTGAGCCATTATATCTACAGAGGGAGTGGGTCCTCTTCTGCAGAGCCTGCCATGTTCCTACAGCAGCCCAGAACGGACAAACCAAACACTGGCTCTAGACCAGGCCTTTTGCAAGTGTCCCTGCCACTGTAGGTCGTCCTACACACTTGCAAGGGGAGAGTCAGATGACGTGTTTGCAATCTGCCAGCTCACCACTAGATGCCATTAAATCCTACATGCTGGTCCTTTAATGTGCTTTACTCTTTGTATACATGTGAAACAATGTGTCTCATCTGCAGACAAATGGGCACACAGAGCGATACACAATCCCATCGCTAAGAGAGGAGGCTTTTATTTCCAAAAGTTTCTGTTTTGCTGACGAGCACAAAGACAGATTTCAGCACGGGAGCAAGAAAAATGCGTGACAAGGAAAGCGAGAGGGACACGGTGACACTTGATTAGGTTACGGTATGAAACCAAGATGAGAGCAGTGACCTGATTGTAAACACAAGTTGAAACTGGCTGCATTGTTGTGCAGGTTCTCACCCTCTCAATCCGTCTTTCTCTTTGTCCCTCTTCTTATGTGATTCTCCCCTCTCGTCTGCACTCAGGTGACAGGCGAGCCGCTCATCCGCCGCAGCGACGACAACGAGACGACGCTGCGCTCCCGTCTGGACGCCTACCACCGGCAGACTTCCCCTCTGGTGAAATACTACAGCGCCAGGGGCATCCACACAGCCATCGACGCCTCTAAGAGCCCGAACGTCGTCTTCGCCTCCATCGTAGCTGCCTTCTCCGCTGCCACGGAAACCCCCGCCCGTGCCACCGCCTGTAAAGACCAAGTGTTCTTCATTTAAAAACCTCCCTCATTTTCCCATATCCTCTCTATGGGTTCTTTGCTCCCTCAAGGGTGAAGATTATACAAGAGTCGATCGAGTGTTACAGTGGCAACAAAATGTAACTTTGCGAAGTGTAAACTTGGAAGATGAAGACTCAATGTGGCATCAGCAGTTCAAGAAATTCTTCAGTGTGATCCCTGTTGTAGAAACAGAAAGGATTTAAAGTTGTATTTTTGTTGCTCTTCGTCACAAACTCAAGTCTGAAAGATAACAAGCAAATATAGAGCTGATCAGTAACCACAAAACAAGGTGGTGCTTAGCGCTATCCTGCTGCTTCTGCCTTTCACCTTATTAACAAATGAGATTCAAGCTTTTGACATTTAGCAGAGCAGAATGTCACGCACATTTATAGAGATGCTTTTCATCAGAAGGTGTTTAAAAATATTGACATTTGTTCGTTGCATATTGTTTGCCTTCGCTGGACAGGTTTGCTCTTGTTTAATCGATGGCTTTGCCCTTTTCTCTTCCTCCGTCTGATTCTCCTGCACATGCAGTAGATCTCCTGTTTTTCCTAACATTAATGTTTCCTCCTCCTCTTCTCCCCTAAAGGTAGAAACACATTAGAAGCATCAGACATGAGTTGTCCTGCCTGCCAGTCATTCCTAGTGGCCTTTAACATTCTCATATTGGTTTTAATTTGTAGTTTTGTTAAGTTGGTTTTCTTGAGGTGTCGTAACACTGCCATTTAACAGTTTAACAGTTTGGAGGGAAATGAACAGGATGCATAAGAGTACATCTTAAGTCTCCTAAATTGTTTCCCTCATTTGCGTCTTTGCCAAGGAACCATGCAAAGAGAGAGGAACTAAGGAAATGTGTTGTAAGAAGATCCCCCCCAACCCAGCCTTAATGACTCACTTTAGAAACATTTGCTTGCTTGTGAATGCTTGTAATGTTGTTGCCGTCCGAACGTGACGGTTTCTAACACTTACTGTCCAACAAATAACGGGATGCTTTACAAAAGTATGATGAAATATGCTGCACATGTTAGGACGGTGCTCTTAGTGAGATTTATGACGTAACACAGTAGGTTGTCAGTTGAATCTGACAGTGTTTAGGATCCCCGTCTTTTTGCATTAAATGTCATTGCTCTTTATAGTCCTTAATGTAGGGATGTCTGAATTACAGCGAGCGATTCATTGCAAGGAAAGAAATGCCGGGCACTTACACTTGTACTGTTTCTCCAACATCGTGTTAAATTGTGCCACATGTAGGGGCAGAGAAGCACGTCATAGCTTAAAGTCTTCCATGAAGGCTGCTCTCATGTATCCTCGTTCATGATTCCTCAGAGACCCCTCCTCGGAGCAGAAATAAGAGCTTTAATATGGCCTGCAAGATGCCAACTTCTGGTTCAAGTGAGGTAATATCAAAAGAGAGACTTGGTTTGTTCTATACAACAGGGCTGACAAAACCCTTCTTAATAGAACCCATGGAGGCAGTTAGCAGAATTTAAAACCCTTAGTGCCCCATCGCCACAATTTGTGTCAAAAATTGCACTACAATTAAATATGACCACACAACAATGCACTTACTTTTAGATTCAGTGTGACTTATACTTTCTGAGGGTCTGATTATCCCTCAGGTCCACTGCAAATTAATTTCCATAAATCCACTTAGAATTTATGGAGAATGTAATGCACTTTTATTTTTATTTTGTTCTCCTTTATAAAAATGTTCCTAGATTGATATTTGATCTTAGTCTGAAAATCATTTTTGTCGGGGTTTTGCATTCGGATCATGAAAGTTACTGAACATAAAAAGCTCCGCTTACGCAGATCTTAAGAAGCCTATTTGTAACTTTAGCACCTGTACAGTAATCTATAAATGTCAGATTAACTTAAAATTGATGACACCTGCTTTTTACAATCAGTGATTTCCCCTTATATAATGCAGCACAAATGAGGCTTTAGTCAGGATTAATCATGGACCAAATAAGAAAAACTTTTTGGAACTTATTGGAGGACAAGATCACAGTGATGGTGAAGGAGACTGAAACCAAGTGACATGTATTATTCCACAGACAGTGGACTGAGAAATAAAGCCAAACACATAATTCCTAACCCATTGTAAATAAATCTAATGCAAAGTTCACCGCAGGCTTGGGTGCATATGTGTCCCAAACTGCAAGAGATCAAAATTGATTGCAAGTCCGGTTTATAGATGAGGCCCCACAACCTGCCTGAGAACCATCAAGTTTTTAATTTTTCCAGATTTGAAGTAATCCAGTTTCGTGTACATCCATGTGCACATTGCAAACAGAAACTGGTAATCGGCACATTTACAATAATGTCTTGATTTTGAGAACCTCTGGTCTATAAAAAACAGCAGACTGTAGAAGAGTTTTGTGTCCCTCATACGAAAATCTGTTTCAGCAGCAGGTTTCAGTGCTGCTGATGCTTTAACCTCAGACCTGCATCAGTTACCGTGTGTCACAGTGGAGACTTTCTTCTCTACCTGTCAACCAGGACATATGTTCCTCTCTTCATTCATCCATCTGTATAACCTGCTGTCTCCTCCTCTTCCTCGTACTCCTCCTCCTCCTCCTCGGCTCAAGTGCTGCTTTCACTCTCTTGGACTCCATGAATGCACTTTTGGACTTAAGAGAGACTTTACTGGTTAAAAATTAACTCACGATTTGATTGATTATAGCTGATTGGTAAATCAGTGCGCACTTTACTGTGAAACAGACTGTACAGTTTTTTTAAGTAGCTGTAGACCTAAATGTGTGACGTCAGCTCAGTGTGGCTCAACGTGCTGTGCCAACAATTTGTTTCTGCTGCCACCTGCTTGCCAAAAAAAAAAAAAAAAAAATCAAATAATGCAGGTTTTAATCATCAGGGACAGGATCCAGGGCTCAACATAACTTTTTTAAAAGTCTGGTCCAGTCTTTACCAGTCTGGTAACCAGGGATCAGCTTTTGGTTGCTGAAACTGAAAATACGGTTGCCATTTTTAGCCCCCTTCATTTTGTGTAATTAAGATTCTACACAACTATACATTTGATTAATAATTTAAATGTGACATAAAGAAAATATCTAAAGCTTGCCGGTGTGCTTGCCAGCTCTTGCAGCCTCCACCTCATTGCGTCATTGAACTGCTCGCTCGTGTTGCTTCGACTGCCAGTGTTCGTCTAGCTGCATTTTACTTGGCAGTATAATTTACTGTCCGGCTCAGAGTCGGGATACATCGCTCCCCAAGACTTCACAAATTTCCTTTTTGTTTTTTTGTTCAGGTTCTTGTGGTTCTTTGTCACTTGAATCAGTTTGTATGAATTGTTAATGATTAATTCCCAAACACCTGTGATTTTAGGACTTTATAGTAGATAATGAGTTACTAGAAAACATACTGAATTATTTAGTGATTATTAGTTCATAAACATCTGTGACGTACTGATCACTTGAGTGGCACAAATTACTTAATTATTAGTCACTCTTTTTGTGCCTCCTCAAGTAGAGCGAAACATGATATCAAGTATTTACTACTCATCATGAAGGAATGACGAACTATTTAGCTAATACTAATGAAGAAAGTGCTCAGCTTGTCAGTTCATATATTTATGAACTTATGATTACTTAATGATTCACTGATATAGTATCTTGAGTATTACTCATCATCAATTCCTTAATTCTCAGGTTGTTCCTGATTCATCCTTCACTCGTTCTTTAGTAACCATCACATTTTTGTGTGCTGTAAAGTGTTACCAAAATATTAAACATTTATTTGGGGTTCACATTTGTTATTCGCTGTCCCTGTTTTTAGTATAAACGTTAAATGTGGCTGCCACTGTTGTCAACGAAAAGCTGAGAATTGGTTGTCAGTTTCTCAGAAGGGTTCCCAGTGGCAACCTGGCAGCCATTACTGTTGAGCCCTGTGATCTCACAATAGTCATGTGATACAAGACCAGAGCAGAGGTGCTTTAGAAAGAGTGCATGCTGGTCGTTTTAGTCTCGCTCGTGCATAATGGCTTGTTCCAAATAAGTCATTACAGTAATTTTGTTTTTGAATGTAGAGCACTTGTTGAAGTACTTTTTTTTTTTTTTTTTAAAGTAAAGGGACAGTTGAGATTGTTTTTTAAGTTTGGCAGTATGAGGTACTTACCCAAATGCAATGTGTTAACTACAGTAGATGGAGGTCGACACATCCCCAGTTTGGAGAAGCAGAGAGGAGCACTGATGTTGGAAGCTAATCGAAGTACTGCTGTGGACAGCAAAATGTATTTCAGACTCCTAAAAAATCAATATCAGTTTCAGTGTGCGCTATATTTAGAATATTTTTACTGCTTTGCCTTGCTGTCAGACAGCCTTTTCTAACAGAATAATGTCGTCATATAACCCAAATAATCTCTTGCTACAAACCAACCAGACTCCATTTGCAAAAACAGTCATTTTACCTCGCAGAACACAGGAGTTGTTGGTTTACTGCTGCCTTGGTTGGTTTTGTTTGCTTGTTTTATTGTCTGACTTTGGTGTTTTAAAAGGTTAGTTTGGATTCATCAAAGTTACACAATAACAGAAACAAACTAACTGATGGAGGCAGTGGTAGATCTGCAACTCCAGTTTTCTGTGGGGTAAAATTACTCTTTTTGCAAAAGGATTTTGGTTAAGCAAGACAGAGTGATATTTGGCTTCTCTAACACTGGTTTCCAGAAAAGGCTGTCCGATGGCAAAGTAAAGCAGGGAAAATAGTCAAAATACAGCAAAGGCTTAAACTAATAATGATTTTTAAAATTATTTTGGGGCAAACTGGGGCTATGCCAACTGCCATCTACTGCAGGTAACACACTGACTATGGATAAGAACCTCATACAACCCCACTTGAAAAAAACTGAACTCCCTCTTAAGCCCCCTGCACCTAATGTGAAGTTTCTTTCTTTTAAATTTGGGAAATAATGTGATGTTTTTCACATCAGTGTCCGGAGTTCAGAGGCCAGTCGGATAAACACAGTTCCAGGCAGACGGTAACATTGATTTGGTGTCTTGTGTGCTGACTGGCTGCGTCTCTCAGCAGGAGCACGGACATCACAGTTTGTGTGACGTGAATTGGATCAAAGAGAAAAGCTAAAGGAAAGCTGAATCCCCTTCTCGGAAATGTTTTGATTTCAGCCTTTTGTTTCTGCAGCTCCCAGAGGTGTCTTTTTACCTCCTTTCTGTTCCAGATGCTTTTACTCAGAGTGCTTGCTTACTGTTTTGTTCCATAGAAATATTCCGGACTGATACTCAGTGGCACAATGGGAGTTGTGGAAAAAATTACATTATGGCTAAAATTATCAACAGAAGTAGTATTGTTTTCCCTCCTGTAATAACTGACATGCTGGCGATGACAAACTTGGCCTCTGCACGCTCATGAAACATCGGGTTTCTGCAGATTCTGTCCTTGAATCCTCCTTGAGTTCCTCGTTGACCTATTAGTTTCCTCTCTGTAGTCACCTGGTGTTTGTGTTCAGTGGAAACATCTTGCATGCAGACTGTGTCACCCGCACCTTCCCCTGAATACTGATGTGCTTCTATTCTCTCGGGGTTGTTGTGATGAAAAACAATAGCAGATGTTCAAGAGTCCCAGTAGGCAGATTTCAGTCTTTTATTTTAGCTCAACTAGACAATTTCATGCTAAATTTCCCATAATATTCTTTACCCTGCTCAGTGATTCCTTTTTTATTCATCACTTTTTAAAAGCTGTGAATGTATAGATGTGTAGATGACAGAAAACCTTTGTTCAGCCCTAAATGAATGTGACTTTTGAATGTGCACTTTAAAGCGAACGCTGGCAGCCTAATTGCACTCAGAGATGGACAGGACTTGTCTTTTGTCCATTGCTCTTGACAGTTCCAGCATTTAAATGACCAAAAAAAAAAAAAAGTATTATTAGTCATGGCTTTTTGCATTTTGTCTGCAATTCACCCAAAACTTCTCTTCCCCTCTCTCTCCCTTGTCTTCCAGCTGGTTGAATCCTGAGTTGAATTCCCACCGAGGCGAAGGATTGGAGTTGGCAAAAAAAAAGATCTCGGGTGGGTGGACAGATGGAGGGGAGGGGGAGGGATCAGGAAATAGAGGAAATCCTTAGACTTTATAAGTTAAAGGTTAACTTTGCGATGCTGTGGGGCTCGTAGTTGAAAAGCTTGTTGTCTCATTCCTCATGTTTCCCCTCCCAATAAATCTGCCGCTTTCCTACAATCATGACATTTTGTGTACTTCTTTTTTTTTTTCACCTGACACTCCCTCTGTGCAATCCACAAGTTTAAACTAGCAGTTGTAGATAAATATTGGAGACTCTGCCTCTTTAAAGTGTGAGCTCTTTGCATGATTTCAGCCTCTTGGTGTTAAATAGATGAGACAGGAACAGAGAAGAGGTCTTCACAGGTCCAGAAAGACCTGGAAATGTACTGCCTCTAACTGAACTGGACCATTCTGTTTAAAAGACAGATCTGAGACATGAGAGACACAGACCTGATCTGCACTGATTTCACAGCTGATCACTATGAACAAGTTAGCATTCATTTACAAGTTATCAAAACAAACCTCTGTCTCATATCTATTGTAACCATAGTCAAGTAGAATAAGTGGACGCAGCCTCCGTGTCTGAAAAGTGAAGTCAATGCAGAAGTGCCTGCATTCTTTCTAATGGCCTGCAGGGGGCGACTCCACTGGGTGAAACAAGTAGTCCGATTGTATGGAGTTTTATGAGAAAATTACCCTACTTCTCACTTGATCTATGACTTCAGTAAACAGTTTCCTAATGCATTTGTGGTCTCAATCGCTAGTTTCAAGTCTTCTTTTCTACAGCATGACGTTCATTCTGTAATTTGTGGTCGCATTTAGAGTAAAATAGAAGTAAAACCAGGGGATTCTTTAAAGTGGGGCTTCCACTTCCATCATGATCAGTGCTGTCTGATCATGGCCAGGTCTTCTTGATCCACTTTGGTATTACACATAAATGTTAAACAGACCCAGGACCTGTGGTAATAGAACAGGATCCGACCCAGACCCGACTGAACATATAAAACGTGGATCTGAACCATACGGGTCCCAGGTCCTCATAAAACATAAAAGCTAGGAGGTTGTTCCAGTTCCAGGAGGGAGGATACAAGTCGGTGTCCAGCCTCAGAGCTGCATGTCTGCAAACAATCATTAACTCTGATAAAAACAAAATGTCTCCAGCTTCAGTGCAGTCATTGTCCAAGAAGTCCTCCAGGATGGCTGAGAGTTAAAAAATCCTCCCCCGCTGACTTTCCCTTTAAAACATTCCTCCTGTCTGCTCCGGCACTCCCTGGTCACTGTTTGTGCTGAGGAGAGGACATGCTGTATTTTACTGTGGAGAAACAACAAGAATACATTTTAATAACAGTGAATTTGAAAAGGGAGCTGGACAAACGCAACAAAGAAGATGTAATGATGAAGTGTACTGTAAGAGGAGTATAAACACTCAGAAATATTGCATGAATATTTTGGGGATTTATTTGTGTTTGAGTCCAGATTTTAAGACGTACTTGCTCATAATAAAAAAGGTGTGGTGAAAAGTTGCAGCGTCTTAATGATTCGGTTGCCTTGGTGAGGAGGCAACATGTAAAATGTCAGTTTTATGCAAATATTGAGGCTGTAAATGTTAGAGATGCACCCAAATACAATAATCGGGAAAGTACAAATAATATGATGGAAACTGATATTTCTTAGACCTGAAGTTGCTCGTTATTATTCTGGGAAAACTATTTTCCAAAAATGTAATGTTAAGAGTACTACTTTTTACTTGTATCAGAGTATATTTTTACACAAGTAATTGAACACATAAGCTTGTAGCTGTGCTAACTTCTGCTAACTGTAACTGTTAGGACATGGCCTCCAAGACTAACAGGGAAAATAGTACCAAGGTCGTTCACGGAGTTTTCCAGATGAAAAATGACTTTACTCGCTGCTAAAGTAGCTAACCACTAACTGCCGTTATGTTGGTTAGCTGTGCAGCTAGCTGAATCAGCTCAGGAGTGCCAGAAGCCAAAACTGGCCTGAAAACCACCTCAGTACTGTTTTCCTTGTCTTCAGATTGGCCTTTGTTGGTCTCAGAGGCTCTGTTCTGCCCCAGTCGAGCCGTGTTTGCTGGAGGCTATCAGTCTGGGAAGAGTTGGCCAATAGGAGACATCCATGGACCGCTGTAGCTGCATTGAGTGGAGGCGTAACACATTCAGCACTCTTGCCTACTGTAAACTCCAATCGATATCAGCTGCATGTTTTGCAGGAAATGCATAGATATGCATAAGCAATAAGCATGCATTTCATGGGAACTTGAATTCCTTGCAGATTTACACATGGTGCATTGATTATTTTAGGTGTATTGGTTGTTTTTTAATCTTTGAACAAACTGTAATGAAGCTGCCATCTTAAGGCTACTGGGCTTCCAAACGGTTAATCCAGCCATGTACCGAGGATGTAAAATACATTAAAACAAGATATAAAAGAAGCACAAGGCAGTATAAAAAAAAATACACGAGTCAAGTGAAATAAAGTGGATAATGAAATAACTGGCATTAACTGTTCATGTTGGTTTCATTTGTTGTTTGTTTTGATATAAACGTCATTTTCCTCCCACAGTGTTATCTGCTTTATAAAGCCCATTCATAAAAGCCCTGTTTTCTAATTAACTCTGCAGGAAAGAAGAAAACAGTTTAAAGATGAAGACTTGTTGCATTTGAAAGAATGTGTTTACTTTCTTTCGAGAAATCAAAGGTCACACACGAATCAAAAAGTATTTATTAGGAGCTGAAGTCGAACATCTGTCTCTGTCTCTTTGCCCAGCTGTTTGATCAGACTATAGTTTTAGTTTTTGTAGCCAAAAGTGACAAATTTGTCTTTAAGGACTTTTAAATCAACAAATGACACCATGCCTGCTGCTGCTATTTATGTCTTTGTAAGTTCAGCGTTTTGCTAAATTGAAAAAGATAATTTTAGATTTTTATGGTGTTTGTTCGTCATGTCTTCAATCAGAAGTGGTATATCTAAATTTATTTATGAGTAATGTTTTTGTTTTTTTGTTTTGTTTTTTTTTTTTACCAGACCCTAGTTTACCCTAATGTTTATTTGAAATTCTTTGTCTTCAAATTAACTAACTTATTAACTAAAAGAACTTGGAACAAGTATTGACAGATCAATAAGCTATTTTACTGCTTTTAATAGTTGCAACTGCATTTTAGTTGTAAATGCTTAGATGACATTAAGAGTTTTACTGCTGAGATACTGGATTAAGGAGTATAAAAATTCCTATATTTATATATAAATACCAAAATTACATCAAGGTACTGAAACAGCAAACTTGACTGGTACATTTTAATAATTATAAACAAATAAAACATTTTAAAAAACAAAACTTGAATGAAGAAAAATTATTAAATATACATAAAAACTGCCTGTAAAAAGAAGAATCAGCATTGTTTACCGTTTTAAAAAACAAGAATTAAAAAAAGACAATGTATACACCAATACTGATATAGGCCAATATCTCAATATCATCCGACCGATCTGTTTTTCTGTCTCTGATAACAATTAACACAACCTCTTCCATCGTCCAATCACTCCAACACTGGATTTATAAACATAAACTGGACATTACTGATAATTTAATAATGTATAAACAAACAAAAAATTCATTTTTTCATTGTAAATCAAGAGCCACCCAGCAACCTATCGGGGGCCAGATTTTGGTCCACAGGCCGCAGGTTGAGCATCACTAATGTAGACTCTTAAATAGCATAAAATGAAAATACTCCAACACAACTTTACTTAAGTAAATGAGGTTTTTATTAAAGTAGGCCTGATTCAGAACACGTCTGAACAAGTTGTAGCCAGCAGGCTGATGACATCAGACTTCTAAATGAAGGACAGAGTCTTCATCACTTTGCTGTTTGTTTGTTTATTTATGTAACCAGCAGATAAACAAACACTTCCCAGTCGGCTTCCTTTTGTCTCTTCATACTAACACGTTTGGTTTTTACCGTAAACACTCGCTGAACTTCCTGAGGGGAGGAGGTGACGCTACGGGGTGGGGTTTCCGTATTGTGGACGGAGTGACGTCGCAGACCGGGGCTTTCCTCCTTGACGTCAGAGGGCAGCGGTAGCGGCGGTAGCGGCGCGAGGAGCGGCAGAGAGAGCGACGCGGAGCGGAGCGGAGCGGAGCGAGCTGCGGAGATTACACCGAGTTTCAGCGCTGCGCTCCCGGGGAACAGGAAGACCAGAGGCCGCCGTCACCTGCCCGGAGCCCCGGAGAGGAGAGAGAGAGCAGAGGAGGAGGAGGCGGGCACGGTAACGGACGGAGGAGTGAGTCTATATCGATAAAAAAAAGGGAGGAAGCAGGATTGGAGCTCAAGTGTCCGTCGCATCGCCTCTCCTGTCGAGGAGATCCGCTCCTGAGCAGCAGCAGCAGCAGCAGCAGCAGCAGCAGGGTGAGTGCTGTATGAGCTGTTTGTCTCACATGTCATGGATTTAACAGCCTCTACTGCTGCCTATATGAAAGGAAAAAGGGCCATCTGAAAGGGAGAGCAGCTGTACTTCATAATAAACCTTTAAATTTCAGGTTTTTGTATGATAATCACTAACATGACAGTCAGATTTTCTGCATCTGCCAGTCAGGAGGGTCAACTCACACCAAAACCACCCCCCAAAAAAAATCCCATGAAACAGAAGCTACGAGGCTTTAACAGATCAGTATCCAACTGCTGCATGTCTGCAAATATTCATAAACTATTATTATTAAAAAAACAAAAAGAAAAAAAAAGATGTCTTCAGCCTCAGTGCAGTCATTGTCCAAGAAGTCCTCCAGGATGGCTGAGAGTTAAAAAATCCTCCCCCCCTGGCTTTCCCTTTAAAACATTCCTCCTGTCTGCTCCGCCACTCCCTGGTCACTGTTTGGGCTGAGGAGGAGGACATGCTGTATTTTACTGTGAGGAAAGGAACAAAAATACATTATAATAACAGTGAATCTGAAAAGACAGCTCAGAACAGAAGAGATAATATAATAAAAAATGTTCTGTAAGAGGGACGTTTAGCTCCATAAACACCCCTCACATGAATTTCATATGAATATTTTGGGGAGTTATTTCGTTTGAGTCCAGATTTTTACGATCATACTTACTCAGGATGGAAAAGGTGTGGTGAAAATTTTCCAGTTTCATAATGATTTGGTTGCCTTGGTGAAGATGTAGCACACAAAATGTAGGTTTAATGTAAATACTGAGGCTGTGAACATACTTTAAATGTGGAATATCTGTAACCCTCTGGATAAGAAAATAATGTTTAAACTCTAAATCCAACAAGTAAACATCAGCCAGCACTTGTCTAATAAAACTCATGTGGGTGTCCTTTAAGTAACAGGAGCCCCACAAACACTCCTCACAGGAATATTATATATTGAATTTTTTGGGGATTTATTTGCATTTGAGGACATCATAACTTCTCATGATGGAGAAGGTGTGGTGAAATTTTCCATCATCCTAATGATTTGGTTGCCTTGGTGAAGATGTAGTGTACAAAATGCAGTTTTTGTGTAAATACTGATGCTGTAAACACACTTAAAATGTGTCATTTGTAACCTTCTGGATAAAAAGCTAATTTTTTAAAAGTCTGAATGAATAAATCGGTGAGGTTGTAGTAGGTACCAGTAGAGATATTGTGATAAAATGCCCTGTAAGAGAAACATTAAGCCCCATAAACACACCCGTACAGGAATATTATATAAACATGTTGGAGATTTGTTTGTGTTTGAGTCCAGGTTTTATGATCGGACCTACTCAGGATGGAAAAGGTGTGGTGAAATTTTCCAGCTTCATAATGATTTGGTTGCCTTGGTGAAGATACAGCTTGGAAAATGTGGGCTTTATGTAAATATTGAGTCTGTAAACATACTTTGTGTAATATTTGTACCCATCTAAATACGTTCGGTCTAAAAACTCCAAGCAGTCGTCCCTAGTAATAATAACCTTGAAGAGTTTAGGACAGGTTATGAGGCTATGAAAACCTCCTCTTTGTGTCAGTATATCTACTTTAATATCGTTGTATAGATGTTAGTCCCAAAGTGTGGGTCGACCTCGTACAAACTATAACTTAAACAAACTCAACAGATTTTGTGTTCTCATTGTGTTCTGAAGGAAATTGAAGAAAATCTTTTAAGTCTGATTGACAGGGCTGATAAAATGATAGCTACTGATACATAAAATACACAATATGTCTGTTGTTTTATAGCTAAAGGTTATAACCTGCCTATCAGAGCATCTCCCATAGGCTTCAATAGAACTGAAACTAAAGTCTGACACTGAGTAGAGCATCAAATGTTGGTTTATGATGTAATGACCCCTCCTTCTCTTTTAGTTTCTTTGACAAGAAGACATGCATGAATCATATTCTTACATAGGCAGCAATGGGAATTTGTGGCATCACCAGTTTCAGTATTTTTCAAGTCTTTCCCCCACTTGGATTTCTTAAGACTTTTGATATGTTGCACATTATGAGACTAGTCTGTGTGGGGTCATGTCGTTTAATGCCTGGACCATAATTCTTGCGACACTCGCGAGGGACCACTTGTTGCCATGCAACCAGTAGCTTTCTACTTTCCCTTTGTGAGGGGGGCACAGTTTGTCACAGTAACTGACTGTTGTATTGAATGCATTTCATGTCAGGAGGTTTCTGAGGGGCTGCACTTGACTGGGGTTGAAATTAGAGCTGCACGATTTGGTAAAAAAAAGTCATATTGCATTAATTTGACTGACATATAAGATATGTGATGTGATTGGTGGAAATGATCAGTCTTGCATCACAATTTTCATGTTCACTGGGAAAAAAAAAAAACAATTAAATCCTGATGATGTGATATTTATTGAGGTCTGTTTTGTTTCATCTGGAGAACAAGATTTTTAGACCAGGTCATCTCTGCAGCACTACAGTACCTCATTATCATTATTCTCTCACATTTTTCCTTTTTCAAAAAATTGTGATTTGATTCTGGTTCTGCGATTTGGATATTCCACTTTGCCATATTGCGATTTTATTGACAAAAATCGACATGAGGGAACTGAAACAGTAAACCTTCTTCTAACTAACTAATATAACTAACAAATTATATTTAACGCTGCATTATTTTCTGTTAAAAAAAAGTTTTTGTATCAGTGCATGTCAGACAACATATATGCCGATACTGATATAGACTGATAGTAGCTGTGATATGCTGATATCAGGCCGATAATATTGGTCATAGATATATCAGTCGGGCTTTAATTATTATTTTCTGCTAGAAACATCTGGTGACCCCAGTCGAACATTGCTTTGGGCAGCCCTGCTCTAAATCATGGAAGTATTGATTGATAAACTTTTTTGTAAACATTTATACTGTTTGTGGTATTTTGTTGGAAAGTCACCCCAACCAGATTACATAAAAAAAAACAGCATGATTTATAACAGATGTGAGGTCAAACCCTCAGATTTTGTTCTCTCAGGTCATGTCTGGAGCAGTTCCTCTCGTCTGTCAGATGTGTTTGACCATTACCTCATCCAGAGGAGGTTTGGGTTCCCGTGTCATTACGTGGTTCGTGTTACAGACAATAGCTGGGAATTACACGCTCAGTTGTCAGAGGCACCGTGTCTTTGTGCTGCTGTTTCCTCTCTGAAACCTGAATCCCGTCATCCAGTTTACTACTGTTACTGTTGCTCACCTCATCCTTCTCTCTGCACAGGCCTCAGTGTGTGTGTGTGTGTGTGTGTGTGTGTGTGTGTGGCGGGGGGGTGTTATGAGTGTGTGTGTGTGTGTTAAGAGGTGGTGTAAAGGGGCTCAGAGGTTTGCTCTTTGCGACTGTAACGCCTGCAGGCCTGACATTAAACATTCAACAACTCAGCAGTATGGCTCCTGAACGCTCCTCTAATTATAGAAGCTGATTCTCTCTACCTCCACCTTCCAGTGCAGCGCTCTGGACTCTGAATGTACTCTGAATGTACTCTGTGTGTTGTGTGTGTGTGTGTGTGTGTGTGTGCGTGTGTGTGTGTAGGAGAGAGAGAGAGAGATGTGTTAATGAGAGTCTGTGGGAAAGAGAGAAAATCCTCAAACTCTCCATTTGTGTGTCCATCTGCCTCCCACTGCATTTATTCCTAAAAAATTATAACGTTCAAGGCTTTTCCAGATGGATGGATGGATGGATGGATGGATGGATGATGGATAGATAGATGGATGGATAGATAGTGACAGCAGTTGATGCTGTGTCATTAAAGTGATGATATGGAAATTGGCCAACTGTGTGGCACATTTCCACTGAAAAGGGTGTGTAAACATCAGCAGATACCAAACCTTTTCCCACACACACACACGTTTTAAATATTTAAATAGGCAGATGTGGTAACTTCATAGATTATAAGCTTTTACTCATCAGTCAGTCATTACTAAAAAATTATTTCTCGTCAGCAGAGGTGGGGTCTCAAACCTCGGTGTTTCTTAACTGTTGACCAAAACTGGCAAGTAGAAGTGAAACTATTAGTCACTTAAGCGACTATTTTGAAATTGATTAATGTCTAAGTCAGTTTCTTTTTCTTTTTTTTTTCAAGATTATTTTTTTTGGCCTTTGTATGATAGGGACAGCTGAAGAGAGATTTAGAGAGGCGGGATATACATGCAGCAAAGGGCCACAGGCAGGAGTCAAACCAGGACCTGCTGCAGAGGACTGACAGCCTCAGTACATGGGTCACATTCTCTGCCAACTGAGCTACAGTTGCGCCCGATCTAAGTCAGTTTCTAATTAAAAGCGCAAATTTTTCACAGGTTACAACTTTTCAAAACCATGTTATTTGCTGTTTTAATATATTTGGGTCTTGCGTTGTTGGGACAAAATAAATAATTTGAAGATGCAAACTTGGACTTGCATTTGTGGTGCATTTTTCACTGCTTTATGACTCTAACCAAATAATTAATTGATTAATAGGTAAGCAGGACTCAGCAGTAAGGCTTGCCTGCTTGCACGGGGCAAGTAAAATCCCATGCACGTCTAGTAAATCTAGCAAGGAGTTAAAAGAATTGAACTATTAAACTATTTTATAATTAGTTGATGATTAAAGTAATTTGTTATGCAAAAAATGCAGAAAATGCTGTTTTCAGCCTCTCATTTATAGATATTTCCTGCTTTCCTCTTTTTATATATATTAAACTGAATATCTTTGGTCTTTGAACTAACAAAACATTTAAAGACATCACCTTTGACTCATTGCAACATGACAGTTAGTCCTGTTGTTATTTGATAACCACTAATAAATAGAACAATTTGTACATGAACAAGTAAAAATTGGCTTCGGGCAAGTAGAAAAAAAACCCATTAAACCCTTTCCTGGTTTAAGTCATACCTTTGCCAGTTTTGCACTTCTTTGATTTTTAATTCTTGTATGGCTGCTCTGCTTATGTTAAGACGACATGAATCACTGAAGTGTTTGGCTTAAATTCCTCAAGTTTATTAAAAATTTTTAAAAAAGTCTTGTTTTGACATTGGCACTAGCCTGGTTCCAGACTTGCAGTGATTCAAATCGGTCTGGTGTTGAGCCCATAAATTCTAACTGCACTTACTGGCATCATCATTAAACAGATGCAGAACAATATCAGAATTTATTTGAGTCATGTTTCTTTTCAACTGATGAATTTAAGTCCAATATTCGCTCGCTTTTAGCTCTGTTTTGGTCTCCACCACCTCACTCCAGAGCGTGCTGCTCTCTGTCTCTCTGCTCCGAGTTGCAATGTTGGTTAAAATATAATCTCCCATCATGCATTTTATGGGGATCCTTTTAAATAAACTGAATGCTGTTTTAACCGTTAGTGAGGTGGCTCCTGTTACATTTCTTAATTCCTGCTTTAATTTGCTACAGTTTCACACATTTTTTTGGCACCACTAATAACATCCTGAAATCCTAATAATGATGTGCTACATTACGTAGTTACTGGTTAAAAAAAAGGATTACTGTAATGCTTTTATAACATGTTACGGCCAGCGCTGCAAAACTATCATTACATCATGTTATTGATTGTTATATGAAAATTTCGATTATAGCAGCTTTAGATCTGCACATTTCTTTGATTAACAGGACAAATATTAAAGTAGCAATATGTAGCAGTTGCAAAAATGAGTACTGCCGTCCAAATAGTGAGTTGAAGCCATAGACGGAGTATTAAATAGGTTTAAATCCTGTTTAATATACCGTCTACAGCTGAAGTGAGTTGTTTCCCCCCACGGCTTCCTCCCCAGACTCAAGGAGGCTCAGGCAGTTTGCAGAAACACTGCAAAATGCACACAATATCATAAATTGGCAATAACAAGCAGGGACGAGTCCTCCGCTGTAAGTTGATCTGCTGTTTATAACCATCAATGTAAAGTTCAGCCTGTTATCCTGGAAACAAAGGCCCACTGCTCTGAAAATACTCACTCTGGAGTCTGATCTCAGCGACCGCTACTCCCTCTAAAAAAGATTATTGATGATTTGTTACGATCATTAACAGACACTAACTCATTCCGCAAACATTCAGCGTTAATTTGACCCTAATTGACATTAAACATTAAAACGAAAACACAAGTTACAGACCGGAATAAAATTTCAAAGGAGAAAACCGCAGCTGTAGCAAGTATTTCAACTTAACATGTTTCTTTGATCTCCAGTCGTATATTGTGGTAATTTTATGATTTATTGTAGTAAATGTATTACAGATTTCTCCTTGAGGTTAACTGCTAATAGCAACAAATACCACAGCTTCTGTGTCAACTGAAAAATGTTTGGTTGAGAGGACAGATACTGGTCAGGGCAAAACAGAAAATGGCTGATAACAGTCTGATTATCAGGTCATATCTCTACCAAAACTCAGATATCGTGTTGAGATCATATCAAAAACATTCAGAACAATACCCAACCCTGTTTGTGATATGATTCACAGGAGCACAATCATATTCACAAATATCTGTCTTTTGAAAATTGATTTTCTTTAAGTATTATAAATCAACTAACAGATTAATTGGAAAAACACTCCATAGATGGACAGATAGATCGACTCTAGTTTCTACAACAGTGGCTGCAGCGTCATTAAAGTGGTGATATGGAAACTGGCCAAGTGTGTTGCACATTTCCACTGAAAAGGGTGTGTAAGCATCAGTCGATAACAAATCTTCTCCCACGCACACACACACACACAAACACACACAAACACACAAACACACACACACACACACACACACACACACGTTTTTAATATTTTATTCTATTCAAATTTATTTGGCTTTCATTTTTAGTTCAGGGCGTTAAAGGAAGTACAAATCTTCGGGTGAACCGCATTTTGGCAGATGTTTGGATGATTTTCTAGGGGAGAGGACGCACACTCACATTTGCACACACACACACGCACACACATGCACACACACGCACACACAGATAGTGTTCAGATTGTGTGTAGATTGTGTGTACTTGTGCTGGATTCCTAGGAAGTGCAGGCAGCATGTCTGGTTGTCAGGGCGGTTTTTCCACAGAAGAAAGGACTGCTTCCATTATCGCTGATATTGTTTTATCAACCCGCTCCCATATGTGCAAAAATCATTCATGGTCATTATTTTACTGAAACCATAACATGGTATCTTCCGTATTTAATATGGGTGGCCCTGCTGCTCAGACAGCGTCTCTTGTAGATGTGTGAAATATTGACAATAAACAGTAAATACCTCACGTTCAGCCCTTTTCAGGCTCTGTCAAAGCTGTTTTTTTCATCCAGGCCTTTAACTGGAAGTGTTGATTTTCTCAAGAACAAAAAGCATTGATGAAAGTGAAAGTTTTTTTTGTTGTTTTTTTTTTGTCCATGTATGATCCTGAGCATTTGGAACCATCCATGTGTGAAAAATGTTTATCTGTTCCAGCAGCTGTGGCTGATGGGACTTTTTTTTTCTTCTTGACAGAGAGATAAAACTGATACAGGCCTCAAGCATTTTGACTACGTTTGATTAAAACAGGGGCGTCAAACTTTGTGTCATCCTGAGCCACATCAGCATTATAACATTATTTAAAAAATGATAATTATCATACAATCTAGTTTAGAAAAAGAAATATACAAGCCATTAATTAATTAAGTCAAAACAATAATACAGTTTTGTGAAGCCTACAAGCAAGGTTTCAAATCCAAGTGTGTATTTGTTTAAAAATAAAATGATGCCATTATGTTTGGCTCTTATTACTAACCACCAGTGCCACTGCTATATAATACTGAGATGCTCACTGTGTGGATAACTAAATCAGAATGCATTCAGGGACATGTAATTTATGGACACTGTACTTCCATAATGAACCATAGAATTGCATTGCACAGTTTGACACATGGATTAAAATAAAATATGACAAGAAAGTTGCACTGTACATCTTCCTGTGACCAAATTTGGTGCTATCTTGAAGATGTAGTTAATATTTGCTGTGTAAAAATAAGCACTACATTTTTCGCTTTTTTGCCATTTTATAGACTAAACAATTAATCAAATAATTGTGAAAGTTATCAGCAAATCAATAATGAAAATACTTCTTATTAGGGCTGCAGCTATTGATTATTTTAGCAAACATGTATCCTATCAATTATTTTGGTGATTAATCAAGTAATCAAATAAGAAATATTGCACACTCATTGTGCTTTATTTAAGAGTAATAGTAATATACAAAATAGAAAATAAGACAGGTTTCATAAATGTACAACAAACTGCTTCCTTTTTTCATTTTTATTGCTTTTATTGCTAACATATTGTTAACACTACCTTGTTGTGTCCAGTCTGCTCTGTGAACTGGATGCGTAGACTGGACGGTTTCTGTTGAGGTGCTGCAGCATTGACGAAGTGTTACTTTGAGCCTCCACACTTCTGTGCACTGACCTCACTCCGTGTTTGTGTTCGTATGTGCGTGTTTGAAGGAGCTGCATCGACATAGACAAGGAAGGGGAGACGCTGCCCTGCAGCCGTGTGATAATAAATTACACCAGACCTTAAAAAGTACTTATAAAAGGACCAATAATGTTGGGGCTAATCAATACTCCGGTCTTCGGCTTTGTTTGTTTGCACCGTGTAGTTGTCCGGATTTAAACGAATCCTCAAGGCTCTTAAGTAAGTTACTTGAGTTATTTGAAGAATTGTTTCAGCCTTACTTGTTAGTTACAGCCCTACCACACATTACCTGCTGAACATTGGCATGTTAGCATTTTACCGTAATAGCGTTATAGTATTTAGCTAAGTACAGCCTCACATAACCACAGTCAATTTAAGTAATTTTTTAAATTTGGGACTAGATAATCAAAATATTTTCCACATAACATCTACTCAGCTCTTTCCATTGTCGCTTTCAGTTGCACCAAGTCGCACCTAAAGTGGACCTTCTCCGGAGTCGGGTCAAAGTGGGCCTGACCCAATGAGTGTTGAGACTGAGCTCATGTGTGCAGGAGAGCAGAGTGAAGACATCGTTAAAAGTGTGTTACTTTTGTAGCTTCTAACTGAATCTTTGTGGTTTGAAGTTTAGTTTCTCTCCTGTGTTGCTGTTTGTACTTTCAGGTGTCTGCTTTATTTTAATGTTTCATTCTCTTTCACTTGTACAGGAGTTGCTGATGAAAACCCAGCATTTAATGTAGCTGCTTTATAATAAAAGCTCTTGAATAACAAAATAATTTTATTGGGCTGACGTGCCGAGTCAAAGCAAGTCAAGTCAAACCAGTATGTGTATGGGAAAGTTGTAATAGTCAACTTCCATTTGTTGATATAAAAGATTGTAGGGTACGATTAACACTGAAATTTTTTTTTTTTTTTTTGGTTCTTTGGTGAACATGGCCTTTTCCTGCAGATGTTTGTTGGCATTTCTTTTATCTGACAGTTTTCAGTTACGACAGAAAAAGACAAAAGGGGTCATTGAAGTTTCCTGTTGGACGTGAGCCAGGTATGTTTCTGTTTTAGCTCAAGGGTGAAATTACAGGCCTCAGGTGCCAACACAAATGCTCGTGTGTATAACTGTAGAACATTAAAATTGGGATTGGCCTTTCTGAATTATTAATTAAACCAGATTTGTGGCTGTCTGATGAAAGCAGCTGTGTTGGAGGAGGCTGCAGTGAGGTCACCCGGTACACCGT
Organism: Lutjanus argentimaculatus; assembly: GCA_034769285.1. Taxonomy (NCBI): domain Eukaryota; kingdom Metazoa; phylum Chordata; class Actinopteri; order Lutjaniformes; family Lutjanidae; genus Lutjanus; species Lutjanus argentimaculatus. Next base: position 29,201,262 of record JAWZSL010000008.1, read on the forward strand.
GAATCAGGCATTAAGTTCTATCTGCTCTAATGTGTCATTATAACCCAGTTAATCAGTCGTGATATCTAATCTACATGACTCAGCCGCTCCTTCTGCTCGCTTGAAGTAGCCTTGACTCGTGTGTGTGTGTGGTGTGTGTGTGTGTGTGTGTGTTCCTGCACTTTTTGTGCGAGGACCAAATGTTCTCACAAAGATATAGAGATGAGGAATGAGGACGTTTTGCTTGACCTCTCGTCTTTAAAAGGAACATTTAGCCGCTAATAATGAGGATGTGCGGTCTGTGCTGGTGTGGTCCATAAAAACTGTAACTCAGGGCTGGATGATGCCTGACAACTAAACAACGGCTACTTTACTGCTGTTAGCTAAGTGCAGCTGAAACACAAAATCCCCATAATAACTTTGCCCACTAGCTTTCATTAGCTACATCTGCCATCAGGGTGGGATGTGGGTCCCTTTGTCTCTAAACACAAAGTTTTTCCACTTAAAATATAAATATAATTTCCACAATATGGTTTCCATGTCATGCTAGCTTCCCCCTCAGAGCTCCGATGCTTTAGCTGAAATGGTCAGACACATATGAGAAAATAAAATAATAATAGGGCTGCAACTAATGATTTTTTTCATTGTTGATTAATCCGTCAATGTTTTTCTTGATTAATCAATTAGTTGTTTGTCCAGAAAATAGTGAAAACTGTTGATCTGTGTTTCCCAAACCCCAAGATCATGTCCTCAAATGCCTTGCTGCTCAATAATCGGTTAATAATTGATCCATCGATTAGTTATTGCAGCTCTAGTTTAAAACACAGTGAGCGTACAGAGAATTAGGTTATGATGCTGGAGTCATTTTAAGTTTTTCTTTGATGCTTTATTCCATCCTGAAAACTGCTGTTGAATTGAATTCTGGCTGCAGTTCATTGTGAAGAAATACAGCATAAACCTTTTAGCCATCTTTCAAACCTTGATTGTTTCATACTTAAAACATAGATTTTGGGTCGGGATGCACAATAATGTCGGTAAGTCACTGGCATCAGCCGATAAAGCAGTCCCTCCAGGAAGCTGCGACACTGTGATCACAACATTTGCCGCAAAGTCTGTGAATTCTGCACCACCTTGCAATTTTGTCCAATCACTGCAACTTTTCTGCAAACGTTGCAACATGCATTGCAATTCTTCCGAAAAGCTGCTGTGAAATCAGGCATTTTAAGCTGAACAATCTCCAAGAAAAAGCCGGTGAAATCCTGGAGGGACTGGATAAAAGCTTTAAAATGAAATATCAGCATCAGCTGAAATGAACATTTCTTGCTAATGTAACAGGCTGATAAAAAGATGTTTAAATTTTGCACGCACGATGTGAGTATGTCTGCACTGTGGAGGATTTTGAAGCAGATACCAGTGTTGCTATTTGCATTGATTGCTCAGTTTTGGTCATGCGAGAGTGAGCCAGATCACATTCCTTCAACACTACAAATTTAATTGTTCATCTCAAGAGCTGTCATCCCGATCGTTAGGACAAATTTATGAAGAACAAGAGAAACAACGAAAAGCAGCAGCAGTTTTCTTATTTTGAAAAGCATTGTATTTTATGTGTGTGTCAGCCAGGGGTCATCATGATAACAGCTTGATTGTACCAGGCATGGTGGTGTTGCATTATGGCTGTACCGGGGGCATCGGGGGGATCATTCTACACAATGCATGTGATTCCACCAGCAGCGCCGCAGCACGTCTCAAAAGCAGCTGACCACATTGCTCCGCGGAGAATATGCAACAAGTCTGTTTTTGACAGATGCTGCATCAATCTGCACAGAGCAGATCGAGCGGGCAGGAAGGAAGATGCAGAAACAGCATAGAGAATCCGGTCAGTTTTCAAAATAAAACACCATGTGCAGACTTGCAATCATAAAAACAGACCACGCAGCCGACTTAAACATGGTAGAAGCACAAAAAGCAAGTAAAAATGACCAAATCAACAAAGTCTGAGAAAGTCAACATAAGTCAGGTGGGTAAAACGCTCTGCTTCTGAAATGCTGCTGGTGGAACATGCAGCTGTGTGGAGGACTTATCGGAACCTTGGCGCGGTGGAATCAACAGATAAAAGAAGGCAGATTAATATGTTAATTCCTCTACAAGAGAGACTTTGATGTTCTCTGCAATAAGGTGGAAAAAATATTTGCATATATATCTGCGTTGGCAATCGGCCAAAATGAGTTTGAAAATATCAATCCAATATTTTACATTTGGGTTGTGTATTGGCGAGAATCTGGCAGTGAAGGGGACACAATACAGTATGTTGTGATATACTGCGATAATGTCAGCAAGGCAAGGAAAACTATCATAATATAAAGAACACGCCACCATAAGCATGTAAGATTATTTTTTGGTACATTGTTTAGCCCTCTTTTGAATGTTGGATCTTTGTGGTAATGCTATTTTACTTAAGTTACAAGGCATACTACTTCTCACATCACAGGTAAAATCATATCCTGTAAAACAATCAGCTTTTTTTCAGTTTTATTGATTGCACAAGTTTGCTTCATCGTTGATGTTGTTCTGTAGAAGCATGAGAAGCAGACAGGCGCAGACATTTTTACAGCAGGTCAGCTAGTGAGTGGTTTTACTTTGTTACCCCAGCGCCTATTAGCTGATGGCCTCTAATTAGCCCCCCTCCGCCCCAACACACACACACACACACAGATAATGCATTATCAGCTGCTGGTTGAGTCGGGGACCACCTGTTCTGTCCAGAGAGCGTCGGCCCCGGGCTCTCAGATTAGCAGCAGGGTTTTAGTCAGTTTCGCAGTCTGAGTCGAGCCGTCTGCTGGACCTCAGCTCTCTGTGGATCTGTCTGTTCAGGTTAATAAAACAATGTCGTCGGTCAGTTTAGACTACAGGCTTTTAGCTGATGCTCTTATCCACAGTGATAAGATGCAACACTGAGCACTGAGTGCAGCAACAGGATAATCAGTTTAGTCTGTTCAGTGAAACATTAGAAACATTTTTTTTTTGCCTGTGTGACAGCAGTGAGTGATTTATTTAATGTTTAAATCAACAATTTTTGTCATGTGCGCGCTTGTGGTTGAGTAATTTAAGAGCTAATTGTGTGAAAATAATTTGCGACAAATACAGGCTGGTGAACTGGTTTGTTGAGGACACGTTTCTGTGCTGGTTGTGAACTGAATCTGCTTGCAAATCAAAGATAGCGTATTAGAGCCAAGTGCTTATTTGCAGTATGTAAGAGTAGAGCTGCACGTGGATGTTGAAACTGCATTTTAGTTTTGGTAGCCATCAGCTACCAGCAGATCTGCAGCAGTAAGAAGTGCGAAGTTCAGAGAAGCCTGACAGCCCTCATGAGAATCAGCAGAGACAATAAACAACCATGAAGTTCTGAGGAAAGACCTCAGGATATTTAATAAATAATGTGTTTCACCCCCATGATGTGATTATGTGAATGGAGAAGCCTGCAGCATGTCACTCATAATGGAGGAAGTAGAGTAAGTGCATTATCAAGTACTGCACTTATGTTCAGCTTTGAGGAACTTGTACATAACTTGAGTATATCTACTTTATACTTTGTTGCAGTAAATAAATATTGTTTTTTTTAATTCTACTTCTGTTATTTGGCCACTATAGCCATGAGATACTGTTCATATTTGACTTACAAAAACATGTGATGCATTGTTATAGCCTGGAAACCAAACGAATCTGCCGAGCTAATGTTTTTTATTTCCTCCAGCAGACACGTCCGACCCTCCTTCCCTTCATATTGCTATAGGATGGCATTTTACCGCAACTTATTTGTCGAAATTGGTTGGTTTAAGCCTGTGTAAGCATGCGTCATATTTTGTTTTACGAGAAGAAAATTAGATTAGATTAGATTTAGATGTAAGAACACAAAGAAATTGATGATTTTTTTATGGCATGTTTTGTTAAATAAGTGCACAATATGACTGGGGATCTAAAAGGGCTGATCGACTTTAAAATTCGTCTTACATGTCAGCGTATCAGTAGTAATAATACAATAATGTAATATGAATAAGTGTTACAAAACAAACAAACTCAATACACAGGCCATTATGTGGCTGTTGGCTGACGCTCTCGATCACATCACATGATCTTCCTCAGCAGATGCTGAAGTTTGCTTAAGCGCCAGAGCTTTGTGGTTAGATTGTTTTCTTAACTAATATTAACATCACACTTTCACACAGCACTGACGTTTGACTCAGTGAGTACTCTGATATTTAAGAATTAAATACATACAGATGATACCTGTAGTGCAATTTAAAACAGGACTTTAACTTAATAATGGGTATTTTTACCTTGTGATTGTGCGTGCGTGTCGTAGTGTGAATCCTGTGCGGACGTGTTGAGGCTGGCAGTGAATCATCCTGTTGCATCACAGCAGAGCAGCACACCTGTAGTACACAGTTCATTACTCTGAAGACCAGCTACTGTGTGTGTGTGTTAATGGCCAATCATTCTCCATTACGACCTCTCTAATGTAGAATATCCTGCCAGAGGAGCCCGAAACTCTTATTAAATATTTATATTTATCTTATTTATGTTATTTAATACAAATGGCTTCTTTTGTTCTTAAGTTCTGCTCATGTTGCATTATTAAATACTCAACACTTTTAAAGGGCTGGGCGATATAAATGAAATCAATATTACAATAGTTTTGACCACATACCTCAATATCGATATCGCAAATATATTGTAGCAATGACTATTGGTGTTTTCACAAAATATTACCACAATTAGATTTTTGATAAATAACCATCAGTAATGTGGATGTAATGACTAAGTGGGTAAAGGTTATTAATGGAACAGCTAGAACAGTCTGGTAAGTTCAGAAAATTACATCACTTTACTGTAACGCAGCCTTTAAAATCAGGATCATATCAAGATATAATAATATCCAAAATCAAAGATGATGTCTCATATCACAGTAATTATAAAATATCGATGTATTGCAGAATACTGTTTTTAATCATTTTTAGATAGTATTTTGTTTTATGTGTCTTTTTATGATCAAAATGCCGAAAAAATGATGCAAAATGAACCCTGACTGGGTGAGGCAGGACTTGCGTCGGGGTCTTGAATCATCCTGAAGGGGTTTATTTCACAATAATGACCTGTTCACTGTACATTATCCTGCTTATTACATGGTCACTTATCCAACAAAATCTAATCATTTGACAGAAAATATTAATATTAAATGATTTTATGGATTAAAAAGTGTTTTATTGCTCCTCCAGAGTCTATTGCTGTGTTCAGAAAACTTCAGGTTCATGATGTCGGGATGCGTTCAAGCGGTCTCACGCCGTTAACACAGTAAACACAACCCTGTTTGAACGCACTGTATGATCAGAACTGTGTCCATAGCAACGGTCTGTTCTTCATAGCAACAGTCTGTTATACGGAAATAACAGACGTTAGAATGCTGTAATTGACAAATCAGAATTCACACTAAGGTTGCAAATAATAGTTTTAATTTATGTTTTATCTGCTGATTGAAAGCAAAACAGCAAATCCTCACATTTAAAAAGCTGGAACCTGGAAATAACATTAAATATCTGCCCTAATAAATGACTTGAAAGATTAACTGATCATCAAAAGTTTCTGTCAATCAATAGACCTTTTTTCACAGCAGCCATTTTGATATGAAATAGTGTAAACACAGGTGTTACCAAAGATCTTAATTAAGGATCCTTTCAGGTCAAACAGAGTCAGGGTGCTCCTATTCTGCGTGCTGGCTCACTGGAAAGGCTCTGTTACGCTAAATGGAACTGGACCCACTATTTCATATCAACATGGCTGCTGTGAGGAAAATCTTTTGTATGTACACTCAGATGCCAGTTTATTAGGTACACCTAGCAAATGTAGTCTAATACGACAGCTCAGAGAGGTGTTGATGCAACTTTATGCTCACTTCAGAGGATGTGGATATTTGTGGTGCTGTTGAATTGTATTGCATTATACATAGTGATGTTTCTGTTATGCATCTGGCCCTGATTGATATAAGTGGGGTGGACAAAAAAATAGAAACGCCTGTCAGAATTAACTCCTCTCTAAAACAGTTTCAAGAAAACCTGACTATTATTTATAACCTTCATGAAGGTGAGATTTATTGCAGGACTGTTGACTATCTCAGTCTGAGCTTGGTGTACCTCTGAGTGTGTGTACTGTGTGTGCTGCCAGTTGCAGCATGTTGGTTGTTGGCTCTGCAGGGAGAGACTCGAGGATCTTAAAGTGCTGAGGCGTAGGTTCACCGTCTAAAACAGAACAGAGCGTGAGAAGAGATTACCTGCAGGACACACACACGCACGTCCGTCTCCGTCTCTCTCTGTCCCTCCCTTGTTCTCCGTTGTCTGATTCAGGAAAACCCATTATGGACCTTGAATTGGGCTGTAAGGTTTCATTATGGTGGTTTTGGAACACTGAGCGTTATTGTTTTAACATCCCATAAAGACATGAGATTAAAATCCCCACCGGTGGCCTTTTGGAGGCTGCAGCGTTTTATTACACCGCCAAATACAAATGTGCTGGGTTGAACAAACAACACATTAATGATTTTTCTCTTCTGAGAAATCCACCAGAAGTGAAAACAAAATGTAAAGTTTGTATGGAAGTTGTAAAAGCTAGAGGAAAGACCAGTGAGTCATTAAAATCAAAAGGGTTTATCCCCTTTTAGAGACTGAAACCACTCAGAAAATTTATTACACTCTGCCTGTTTAGACCAGAACATCACAGTGGAGTCTGTCTACGGCTGCAAATAACAATTATAGTGATGATGGGTGACGCAATATACTGGTATTGATAACTGTGATATCTAAAAAATTTAAATATTGATATCATGTTAATAATAATAATATATCATGTAGATAAACCAGCATCTCTTAAATATATTGTATGCTCTCTCAGCCTCCCTACAGTCATATTTTGAGTGTAATTCATTTCCCAAAAAAGAGACGAAACTCACAATAAGCAAAGTTAAACATGAATTTAACTGATAGCATGACGTATTTATTTATTTTTATTTGTGATTTTCTATATCGAATTGGACATGATAATCATGTAGTGAAATTCTGATAAGACAGCCCTAATAGTGTGTAAATTATTTTTTTGATTTATCGATTTAGATTAAATTGTAAAACATAAGAAAGTAGTGAAAAATGTCTATTCCAGTTCCTCAGAGTCAAAGGTGACGTCTTCAGATGTCTTATTTGGTTGGACTTGTTTTTTGGTTTCTATACCTGTTCCTTAAATTTGCATTTAAAGGAATAGTTTGGATTTTTTGAAGTGTGGTTGCAGGAGGTACTCCTCCAGTGTCAGTATGTTACCTGCAGTAGATGACACACCCCGAGTTTGGAGAAGCAGCAGAAGTACTGGTTAGTAAGAGTAAGTAATATTCTGCTGTGGACAGGGTCACCAACAAATGTAATTTAGCCACTTAAAAAAAATCAGTGTCAGTTTGAGTTTACACTATATCAAGAATATTTTCAATGCTTTCTTTTGCTGCCAGACAGGCTTTTTTTTGACAGGAAACCACATTATACAAGCCAGATATCACTTTCTCCAAAGCAACCAGACTCCTTTGGCAAAAACAGTAATATTACCTCACAGAACACAGGAGTTATTGGTCTACCGCTGCTGATAAAGACTGTCTGATCGGAAGATAAAGCGGTGAAAATATTCTAATGTGGCCTACATTAAACTGATATTATCTTTTTTGGGTGGTTAATATGTTCTGCTGCTGACTCTGTCCACAGCAGTTCATGGCTTAGCTTCCTACGCCTCCACCTACTGTAGGTAACACACTGACTTAGATGAGTACCTCGTACAGCCTCACTTCAAAAAATCAAACTGCCCCTTTAAGTACAATCTTCAGTAAATCCACTTAGTTGCACTTCACCACTGGATCATATCTCATCCTATGAAACAGTGCGTTTCTGTCCCGAGAACACAGACTGCTGCTGTTTGCAGTCCTGACATGGAAGAATTTAAAAACACAGCGGCCGCCTTTGTCCTGAGAACTGGAGCTGTAACACAAGATTATCTGAGCATCACGGGAACCACTGACAGTCGGGTGACATGAGCTGCCACAAAGTCTTCAGTCAGCAATTTAATCTTGATCTTTGGTGGCCGAATTGTTTACTTACAAACCGCAACACACGTACGCAGAGTGACACACACACACAGGCACGTACACATGACAGTGAATTAATTTCCATTGAGCGTTTTGTCAGTCAAGACAACAAAAACTTTCACTTAGAAAAAACAGAGAAGAGAAAAGATTAAATCAGGGATGGAGGGCTGAGCGTTCGGGTGGCAGTGTGTAAGAGCAGCCTGCGGCGTGTGTGCGTGTGCGTGTGTGTGTGTGAGAAGGTGAGAGCAAAAGAACAACAAAAGAACAAGAGAGCCACTGAACAACAGGTTAACAACAGAACATAGAGAAATGCTTTGGCAGTGCAGTGAGAGTGCAAGAGAAGGAGGTTTAGTGTGTGCATGCACATGTGAGAGTGTGGTGGTGTGTTGTGTGTGTGTGTGTGTGTGTGTGTGTGTGTGTGTGTGTGTGTGTGTGTGTGTGTGTGTGTGTGTGTGTGATGTGTGTGTGTGTGTTGTGTGTGTGTGTGTGTGTTGTGGACAGTGTGTGTGTGAGCTGAATTGAGCAGCAGTGGAGTAGGAGGAGGATGTGGAACAAAGTGTGTGTGAGCATGTTGATAACAAATCAGGTCCAGATTGTGAAGTTCTCAGGCTGTTCAGACCGATCTGCCAAATGACGGCATGATCACACACACAACACACACCACACACACACACACACACACCACACAACACACACACACACACAAATCCTCTCGTTATTTCTCAGAGCATAAGTATCATTATTTAACCATCAGTGCACATTTTGCATGTGAATCTCTTTAGAGAACCAATCAAATCTCTGAACCATTGTTATCTAACAACCGGATTTCTGAAATAATTCCCATTATCAATGATGTAGACTCGATCAGATTTAGTTTTGCTTATTCAACATTTGTTTTTGCAAAGACTTAAAAATCCCATGTTAAGGGGGATTTATTGGCAGAAATGGAATATAATATTTGTATGTTTTCATTAATGTATAATCACCACTTGAATGACCTGTTTGTATTAGGGCTGAACAATTAATCAAAATTTTATCGAGATAACAATATGGCCTACTGCAATTTTCAAATCACAGGCAGCAGAATGTTTATTTAAAAGGAAATGTGAGTCAAAATAGCATTTTAAATTTGATATTGTCATACTGCATAGATGTCCTGGCTACACATCATATTCTAAATACAGCTGCAATGATTAGTCAATTATTAATTGACCATTTAGTTAATTGCTGACTATTTTGATGATCGATTAATCATTTTTTAGTCATTTTTTAAAAATAAACAAGTCCAAATTCTCTGATTTCAGTTTCTCAGATGTGAATATTTTATGTTTTTTGTGGTTGTGGATAAAACAAGACATAAAACAAGACAAAAACAGTAATTGCTCTTTTTTTTTTTTTTTTTTTTTGCCATTTTCTGACTTTTTATAGACCTAAACTAATTGATTAATCAAGAAAATAATCAACAGAATTATTGATAATGAAAATAATCGGTGCAGCCCTAATTGTAACAACTACAGTAAGACATTCTTCTTCAAAATCATTCAGCTCTAATTTATATCTACAGGAGGGGCAATGCTTCTCCCTCCCCCCCAATTTTCTTTTTTTTTTCCTTATAATTATCACGATCTGTTTCTGCCACGCACAGCTTGTATAACCCCTGCAACTCCAAAAGTCTCCTGTTTCTGCCCCAACGACTTCCAGACTTCCTGGAAAGAACAATTCCCTTTTCTCAAGAAAAGTTTGAAAGGGAAACGGCATGCATTTTGCAAAATCTGATGAAGAAGATAATTTTCTTTTAGGAGCGGAGGCAAAAAAATTAAATGAAAAATATTAGTTTCGAGCTTCACACAACTTACACCACAGGGTTGAATTATTCTGCATAATAATTTAAAGTAAAATTGAAAGTATTTAACATAAAAATGCTTTTGTGGGGTACTTATTATTTAAAGTCACCGATAATGCAGCAAACAAAGTCTCTGAATCTCAAATCTTTTGGTTTTGAAATTATTTTTGAGGTCTCAGGGTTGGCAAGTATGTGAACTGTCATGAATCTTCAGTAGCTCAGAATAGACAAACCAAACACCGGCTCTAGATATATACTTTCACATTTCGCACAAGCTTTGTGGCCGCTGAAGATGCTCCTACATGCTAGAAGCAGAGAGTTGCAACAATCAGTTTCCTTTTAAAAGTCTAATCTGCCAGTTCTGCCTCAATGTTTGTGTTTATGTGCACTCAGACTAATAGAAGCCTTTAATCAAACTGTAGATCAGAATCGAGTCTTGAATTAGAAGTGTTAGAAACTCGTCTCTCTGATCTCTGCCGTTTCATGTCACGTCCCTGGAGAAGCAGGAAATCTTTATCAGCGCTTGAGAAATTGCCTCCGCTTTTTTTTTTTTCTAAAAACAAACAAAAGCACCTTGTGGAGGAGTGTGCGTGCGTTTGTGTGTTTGTGTTGTCAGAGACGTCTGTTACAGAGAAAGAGGTGTTTCTTCATCAGGATGTTTAAGCAATGTGTTATCATGAAGCAACGTTTTAGATTTGACACGCGATTAAAGCTTCACCAGTTTGATTCCAGTACCAGGAGCGCGATGATCGCTGGGCCAAATGGGAACCCCCGTGCTGGAGGAGGATGAAACGCACAGCACACACACTCACATGCCTGGACACACACAGATCTAATGTTCAAGTTTGTAAAACAATGTTGAAATCAAAAGTCTCACCTCACAAAGCATTAAGCGCTCGGGGCTGTAACACAAACACACACACGCAGAGGCTGCCATCTGTGATACTGTGCAATTTTGTGTGTGTGTGTGTGTGTGTGTGTGTGGAGAGAGAGAGATGCTCGGGGTGCAGAGAGGAGAGGGCTATTACAAACGCAGCCAGTGGGAGGTTATATTTAGGAACTGTTGGCTTTTTATACTCTTACACATTTCAATGAAGAAGACCCAGTTTGACCCTGAGAGGATGGCGAGTGATGGCTGCCATGGCAACCGTGTAATGGTTGTGTATGTGCTGGTACAGTATGCAGCTGTGTGTAAAAAAGAAAGGCACATGAAGGTTTCATCATGTACTCAGTCCAGTACTCAGTGGAAATCCTCCTCTTTTATCGATTTATGACTTCAGAAGTGTTTCTCTTCCTTCCTGCAGCGTGTCGGCTCTGTAGATGTGATGTAGGTTATCAATATGTCACATCTGTTTAAAGGCTGCAGATATCAAACAAGACAACTTGAGATTATTTTTCAGCTTCTAGCTAAGTGTCAGACGTGTGTCCTCTATCTTAGAGAGGAATCAGGGTGAATCATCAAATAGGCCACTGAGGTTAAAGTCAGCGGTTCATCATGAGCGGTTTAGATGAATCTACTGACCTCACTTAAAATGCTTTTGGGCCGACGTCATGATCACGTCATGGTATTAGCTGGGGGCAAAATGAAGGAAAAACCGGAGTTAGTAGGTCACATAACCGAGTGAAAATGTCATTTCTCTGTGCAGCTGGGTATCACAATTGAAGCAGTAATGGCTCAAAAGCTGGGAGATGTGTGCGAGCCACGAGAAAATAAACAAAATGGCCTCGCAAAATGTCAAGAAAGGAAACATTTTCACACCTATTTTCCTTATTAAATAGAAACATACACCTTATGATTCAAATTTCTCTCTCTTTTACTGAACTAAGATGAGCTTTAATTGACCCTTTGCTAAGCCCCGCCTCCACACAGCAACTGTCCAATAATAGCTTAGCAACCGTAACTAAGGCTGTCAAGCGTTGCATTTCTCTACATGTTGAAGGTGTGCAGGAGGCCCTGAGAAGAGCGATATTCGGACAGACGGTGGCGTCTTTTTTTGTCGTCTCTCACAGACTTGAAACACAAGAGCACACGGGTGGTGAACGGATTAAACTCTGTCTTCAGCTGCTCTAACATAAGCTGCGATCGTTAGCCTGTACGGCTAACAAACGCTAGCTTACTAGCTCTTCATTTAAACTCACCAAAACCATCTTGGTTAGTCTTCCAATGGTTATAAGAACCACCGCCTCTGGTTTGGTTGAAATAAATGCTTAATTCACCATGTTAGATGTGAAAACAGTCTGCTGAGCGCACCATCCTCCAGCCAACAGCAGCATCCTGAGTCGGAGCCGCATCTGTCACTCTACAGACCGTTAAACTGGCAAATAAAAAACAACCGGTGAGGGACTCAGCCAGTCACAGATAGTCAATATATTCATCCCATTGTCCAACCCTACCAACCCCGCTTACAGTAGAAACTGTTTTATCACTTATCCAGAAAATATCCTGACAATCCATTTTGACCAGGATCTTACAGTGTGAGCTGTTCACCATACTTGGTGTTATTTTTAGGGGTGTTCTGATACCGACACTGGCATCAGAAATGCCTCAGACAGACAAAAATGCTGGATCAGCTACCAACAAATACTTGAGTCTATGCACGATCCAGTATCATGTGATTTATTAGACCCGGAATGGGACCTGCTACTCCTCAGCCACTCAGGCCATCCAACAATGATAAAAATCATATCGCTCACTCAGAGCAACCAGAGTCCATCACCAAAAATGGTAATTTTATCTCTTAGAACACAAGAGTTGTAGGTTTACTGTTGCCTCAAGCAATTATTCAAACTAACCTTTTAAATCACTGAAGTCACACAGTAACACAAACAAATTAACTGAGGCAGCAGTATTGTGTTGAAACTTGTGTTCTGTGAGGTTAAATTGCTGATTTCGCCAGTGGAGTCTGGTTTGTTTGGAGAGAATAAAATTAGCTTTATAACAGCAGCAGTCTTTCATTGGAAAAGGCCGTCTGACAGCAAGATAAAGCAATAAAAAAAATACCAGATATAGTACGCATTTATACTAATATTGATTGTTTTAGGTGGCTCAAATATATTTTGCTGCTGCTTCTTCCAACTGGGGTTGTGTCGACCGCCATCTACTGTAGATACACTGACTATAAATAAGTACTTCATACAACCACACTTCAAAAAATCTGAACTGTCCCTTTAAGTAAAAGATCTGCTTTTTTGATGCTACCACTGGGAGATGCAGAGGTTAGTAATTTTCAAATTCTATGTAGAGTGGCTCTTAAAGTTTCTAAAAAACAAAATAAACTAAATGAATCACAATAATTCATAAATTTAAGTCAAATCTCATTGAAATGACCATAAATACAATAAAAACAGTATCCGCACAGTCCTCATTATTCTCTCTGAGAAGCTTTTAGGATAAATATCCACATAAAATAAAGTCAGTAATAATCAGTTTTGGAGTCTGGGGTTGTCTGCTTTTTTTATGACCTGGAAATTATAACAGACTCAGACTTTCCAGCTTTTAGCCCGAAGCCAAAACTTGGCAGCCGTCTCGGCGTCTGCCTGCTCCTCAGTGATTGGTCAGCTAATCTGTCAGTCACCTGAACACACAACGGGTCACACAATCTCCTGAATGGTCTGACATTTGCTGGGTCAGCACTACCCCGTGTGCGTGCGTGTGTGTGTGTGTGTGTGTGCGCGTGTGTGTGTGTGGCCTTTAGACGAGCATCTATAATCAGATTTGTGAACAGTGAGTCAGTCAGAGAGGGCGCTCAGTCATTGGCTGTTCATAGAGAGGAAACCAGAAAACATCTGCACTGCTGTTTAATTCAGTTTGGTATTGATTTGTTGAATGTAACATTACTGTAATTTATTTGTTTAAAATAAAAACCCTCTCAGAAATGTCTCTTTCCCCCCGTTCCATTAACAGAGACGGGCAGTGTTTCAATTACATGTATTTAAAATACAGATTTGCAGATGAAATTTGGACCAAAAAACTTAAAGATTAAGATTTTTATACATTTTTACAGGCTGCAAACAAACCCAACTGTCCTGTCACCAGTCCAACGCCTAAGTAGCAAAATTTTAGATGACTACAGCCATCCTCTAAATCACTAGTTTCAGCTACTGCCATCAGGGCAAAGGTACCGAGTCCCCCGTGCAAAGAAAAACACCTACAGAAAATCATTTCTTCCTGTTGCCATAAAATATCTTAACCAGTAAAGACAGAGACCTTTTGTAGTCAGCCTGTAGACTACCTCAGCACACAGCGCTTTACATTTATTTACTGTTTCTCCTAACTTCAACTCAGTCCATCAAACACCCGGTGCTCTTTTTAATGTAGCTTCTATTGTGCCTATATGTAAGTGTTTGTTTTTTTTATGTATTTTGTTTGGATGCGATATGTTGTGTTTTTAATTTTCATGCCTTTTTCTGCACTTTTAAGCAAAGAAAGATTTCTGCCATTTGCATGCAAATAGTAGACAATGAAGTATCTTTCTTTCTATTCTGTTCTATTCTATTCAAATAAGACAAAAAAAACAAACAGTATTTTGTATTTTATTTAAATACATTTGATGGGCAATTTTAATTTATAAGAGGAGACTTTTTGAAGTGTTTGTGCCCGTGTAAGAAGCTGTTCTTCAGTTGAAATTAAAAACACAAAAACAACAAAAAATACACGTATAATCAAAATATAACATACAACCTAGTAACACCTAAGAGCCTTTTAAGAGTCTCTTACACACACTGTTTAACAGCTCACACAGCCTGTAATTGTGACAGAGGCACAAGATGTAATTATCATACGTACATGTGAGTGTGTACATATCACTTTCCACTCCTGTGTGTGTGTTCACTCAGAGGTGTGTGTGTGTGTGTGTGTGTGGGTGCATACGTAATTATCACTTTTCACTTGTGTGGTTCATGCAGAAATGTGTGTGATGTGACTAGTGATTTTCAGCGTGCGTGTGTTCATTAACATGTCTGAACTTGTGTGCATATATGTGTGTGTTTGTGTTTGTGTGTGTGTGAAACAGTGTGTATATTTCTATATATAAAGAAAAATGTGTGCATGAGTGTATGGTTGTGAGTGTACACATATATGGAGTGTTGTGACTAGGGTTTGAGCATCTTTTTATATGTGGTATGTGTGTGTTTTAAGGTTGTCATGATTCTCCAAATCCACAAAACAATATTACTTTGGATTTTAAGGTCACGTTTCAATTCAATTTTTTGACTTAAACGTATTTCTTTGCACTAACGGCTGTGCCACATTAGACCACAGAGTCTTGATACGTAAAGATCATGAGATCATTTGTTGATTGTCATTTACAGTTTTAAAATCTTCTTTAAAAAAACATTCCAGCCTCAGTCCTTTGCATGTCATTCTCCATTTCTCTCTCCCCTTTTCTACCTAAATAAAGGCATAAAACGCCCCAAAAACATATCGTAAAAAAAAAAAAAAAACAATGTTCAACCACTGAGAACTATGTAGTACTGAATTGTGTTGTTCATGATCTCTGTGTTAAGGATTTTTTGGGCAGACCTGAAACATGGATCCCCAACACTATATAAGCTCCACAGACAACGACGACCCGGTGGCTCAGACATGTCTGGACATGTCCAATAAAGCTGCTCGACAGAGCGTCTGTGTTTCAGGTCGTTTTTTAGGTCGTAGTGGTGTTTGACACTGAGACCGAGAGCTGACACGCCCATCAATCATTCAAATTTGGCTGTGTGATTAATAACGCGTGTTTCTGTGGTGTGACAAACTCAGAACATACATTAATTGTTGCTTTACACAACCTTTAATTACTAGTTTAATCTTTTAATCGATTGTTGTTTTCAACCATCATTAAGGAACATGCACATAATTTGCAACCCTAATATTGGCAGAAATATCAATGTTGGATTTTTTTATTTATTTTATTTTTTACTCCCTAATAAGATTATCCTTTATTAGTCCCACAACGGGACAATTTGCACTGTCACATCAGAAAAAAAGAAAGAAGTATCAATAAAAATAATAAATAAGTAAACAAGTTAAAAAATATCAGTACCAGGCCCAGTAATCCAGTAATGTTTTTTTCATCATATTTTTACTTGTATATTCATAGAATATAAGCTGTATTTGTGTATGAGTGCATACTTGTGTGTGTTTGTGCATTTTGGGTGTGTGTGTGTATTTACATGTGTATTAATGTGTATTTATTGATCAGTCTGTGCTCAACTGTGCTCATGGTTACATGTCTGCTGTCTGTCTGTCTGTCTGTGTGTGTGTGTGTGTGTGTGTGTGTGTGTGTGTGTGTGTGTGTGTGTGTGTGTTGTCTGTGTGTGGTGTGTGTGTGTGTGTGCGTATACATAAGTGCCAGAGTCACAGAGTGGGTCGCTGTTTGCCTCGCTCATAGTGAGCGTCACCATGGCAACGGCACTAGCAGCGCAGTGTGAAGTGGAGGAAGAGCTTGCGGTGCTCAGCGTGATGGAGAGAGACGAGAGAGAGAGAGAGGGGAGAGAGAGAGAGAGAGAGAGAGAGAGAGACTGGTTTCACATGAATACACGATTGGTCAGACTGGTTGATGATGTCATGTGTTTGATTGGCAGTTTATCGTGCGTCTCATCATGGCATTTTGTGGCGTTTTAACCTTTAAATTATGGTTAGTTAACGCACACAGCGCAACGTTCTCCTGCATGTGTGAGCCTGTCTGTGTATTTAAACGTAATTATCACAGTCAGATCGTCAGTTCAGGTTCACAAGAGTTAATGATCAGATTGGAGAAGAGCAGAGAGCGCAGAGGGAGGAAGAGAGGTGTGTGTCATACTGAGCATGCTCTTTGTGTTAACTTCCTGCTCTCTTCTTCCTGACAGAAAAGACCGTTCAGTGAGACCGGCGTTCAGCGAGAGCAAGAGGAAGACGAGCCGAGGAGAGGCTGTGAATATAAGCTGAGGAGAATCACATCCAATCTGAGGAACTATTACGGCATTCAGACTGAACTCTGCCCTGTGGATTCTTCTCTTACCTTTTTTTTTTTGTATATCCTCTCTGTTTGAAAGGAGAGTCCTTCATTGGAGCTGACATTAATCTTTTTGTTTGACAGAGAGAATCACAGTAATGTTTAACCTCGACATCTGCCTGCTAGATGAAAGACCTGGTAGTTTTTCTTCTTTGTGAACCTTTTGACCGCCGAGTTTTAGAAAAACTCCAGGAGCTGACGGGGATTTTTTTTTTTTTTTTTCACTTTGAACTTGCGCAATCTCTTTCATTTTCAGTTCTTGCCTCTCTGTTATCACTCTGTCTTTTCCTGATATCTCTTTGTTTCGCATAAAAGGAAGAAAAGGAGGCGACTGACTCAAGTTTCTCAAACAGGAACTTCAATAGCATTTGCATTCCAGTTTGGCTCTCAGAAGGGGACAGATCCTCCCTTGTGTGTGTGTGACAGAGTGTGTGTTTGTGTAGCTGTGTGTCCCTCTGCGATACATTAACGTGTATCGGGGGACAATAACGGGCCCTGTGTGTCTCTTCTGGGAAAATGGGATCAGAAAAGGACTCGGAGTCACCTCACTCCTCGGTGAGCGGCGTCCCCAACCCTAAGTGCCGTGCGGCAGGCAAACGCCAGGGCCGCATCTCCTTTCACAGCCTCTTCCACAGCAAACGGGGCTCTCGGGGCACCAGAGGCCCCAAAGGCGGAGCGGCCACCCCTTTATCTCATCTTCACCACACGCAACAACAGCTCCTCCCTTCTGCCTTGAGCTCAGCGCCCGCCGCAGCCTCTGCTACGCCCACAACGACCACCACCACAGCCGCCACGACCCCCCAGGACGCTGCCTCCAGCACGCCCTCAAAGCCACTCTCCTCCAGCCAGCCGTCCCTGGGTGGAGCCCCCTCCTCCGGGGAGGCCAATCTCCTGGAGTGCCCCCTGTGCCTGGTGCGCCAGCCCGCCGAGCAGCTCCCCGAGCTGCTGGGGTGCAGCCACCGCTCTTGCCTCTGCTGCCTGCGTCAGTACCTCCGCATCGAGATCACGGAGAGTCGAGTCCAGCTCAGCTGCCCCGAGTGTGCCGAGAGACTCGCCCCGCAACAGGTGGCGGACATCTTGGATGACGCGGCCCTGCTGGAGAAGTATGAGGAGTTCCTGCTGCGGAGGTGCCTTGCTTCGGATCCAGACTGTCGATGGTGCCCGGCGCCTGACTGCGGGTAAGAAACTGCCCATGACGTTGGGCTGCAACGATTATTTCAGTTCTTGATTGATCTGTCGATTATTTTCTCAATTAATTAATTCGTTGTTTGGGCTATAAAATGTCAGAAAACGGTGAAAACTGTCAGTCGCTGCTTCTCAAAGCCCAAGATGTTCGGTCCACAACCCAAAGATATTCAGTTTACTGTGATAGAGGCGTAAAGAAACCAGAAAATATTGACATTTAACAAGCTGATATCAGATAATTTGATCTTTTTTTCTTTACAAAAATTACTCAAACCGATTAACTGATTATCAAAATAGTTGACGACCAATTTAATAGTTGACAACTGATCAATTACTCGATTAATCGTTGCAGCTCTAATGACATTAACAGCCTCACTGCTGCCCTCTCTAGGGCTGGATATCTGGAACATTCAGTACATAGCGATGCATTGTGATCATGTAAGCAAGCCAATATATTGCATTTTTTCTATCTAATAATTTTTAGCTATTTTTTAATTTAACATCTAAACTGTCATAATATATAAAACACAACACCAAACAACTTTTTATGCATCAGAATAGTGAATCTTTGTATCAAGAATCAAAAAGTCAAATGCCTGAAGATAGATTACTGCACTGCCACAAATCTTTGCATGTAAACTTTTAATTAAGATTTTATAGTGTTTTTGAGAAGCAGTCCAGTATCACAAAACATAATATTGCAATTCTCAAGAGTGTTGATATTTTCTTACACCTCTTGTCCTGTTTAAAGAACTGGTCTGCCAGCTCATCCGTGCTCATATCAGACTTCTTTTATTTCTGTCTTTCTGATTTAATGATATTATGAAATATATTTACTCTGCTGTCCCCTGCAGCAAATAGCAGCCAGGCTACATGTTATGTCCCTGTCTTGTTTTCTCTCTCTGTTAAGTTTAGGGCTGCAGCTAATGTTTTTGTGACCAGTTGTTTTGTAATCTGTGAAAATCTCAGAAAATTTAACAAAAAAAAAAAAAAAAAAAAAAAGGCCTGTCACATGCTTTGCAGGCTCAGGTTGATCTTCATCTTCACTTGTTGACAAAATATTTGAGTTAGAATCATTTAAAAACAGGAAAAAGCAGCAAATCTGTACATTTTAAAAAGCTTGAACCAGCAGATGTCTGATATTTTAGACTTTAGACAGTTAATAGGTTACATAGAAATGGTTGATGGTTCATTTTCTGTTTGTGATTACTACATTAACTGCTGAGTTCATTCTGACCAAGTCTGAGAGGGAAATTTTATGATTTGAACAGGAGTTGGTTACGTACATGAATGTTAGAGTTAGAGCAGTTTAGAGGAAGCACTGAGGGTGCCGTCTGGGCTCATCTGTGCAGTTTCAGCCTTGATTGTTTCCATCCTCCTGTTTGTGTGAGATTATCAAGTTATCTGATCAGAGATTAAGCACACAAATACAAAGAGCTTTAGAGCGCTTATCTTTCATTTGCTGAAAGATTTGTGCCGGAACTGAAACGAACTCCAGTGCCCTGAAGGGAATTCACCTTCTGCAATTAATATAAACCACTAAGTAATTGTGAGAAACAGAAACCAAACAACTAACAATGAGAGAAAAAGTGAAAACGTAGCGAAGCCGGGGGCATTTTATGATTTAGGACAGATGTTTGACTAAATTCAGGAAGTGTTGCTGGAAGTAGTTTCACATCCGAGAAAGATTTTATCGCCATTTAGATCAGTTTTATTAAAGCCTGGACAAATAAACAAAGTTAGTGTTTGTTAAAGGGATAGTTCAGATTACTTGAAGTGGGGTTGTATGAGGTTCATATCCATAGTGTGTGTATCATCTACAGTAGGTGAGGAAAAAAACAGGAGTACACACACACATCCAAACTAAACTTTAATGCAGATGCTGAACCAAAGGTGAGCAAATCATAAAATAAACAAAAGTGGCTCGGGCACTGCAGGCCACCGATTTCCACTTGTTCAATGCACAAAAGTAATGACGCTTTGAGCAACACTGCTCTTCATTGAACTAGTCACTGCACAACACCATCTTAAATGCACATAAGAACAGTCACCTGATCAGTCAAGCGAACAGAACGTGCAAAAACACATGCACAATAAACATGTACAGTATATGAAAATAAATAAGTATACACATCACTGGTATTGCGCATGGCCCTTCACACAGTATCTGGTGTAAAAATGTAAAGTAACACTCAGTAAACAGCATTTGACAAAGTACAATGGAAAAACAAACTGAGTATATTTACATGAGAAAAATATTAAGAGGAAGACACTCAACAGGGTGTCGTAACCACCATCGCACTCTACAGTTGATGTGGTCAACACGTCCAGAATAAGCAGAAGCAGCATGAGCCGGTTTAAGAAGCTAAGCAATGTGCTGCTGTGGACATGTGTTTTAGCCATTTAAAAATAGGCCCACCTAAAAAAAAAATCAATATCAGTTGAAGTGTACAACATATTTATAATATTTTTACAGCCTTTTCCGATGGGAAGGTGCAGTTATATAAACCAAATATGTCTCTCTCCAAACCAACCAAACTCTGAGTTTGGTTGGTTTGGAGTTGCCGGTCCATCGCTGCCTGAATCAGCTAGTTTGTTTGTATTATTGTGTGGCTTCAATGTTTTAATAGGTTAGTTTGGATTCACCAAACTCACACAATAACACAAACAAACCAATACATTGATGCAGCGATACACAAGCAACTCCCTTGTTCTGCGAAGTAAAATCACTGTTTTTGTGTTTGGTTGAGTGAGAGAGAGCGATATTTGGATTAAATAACACCCGTTTCCTGTTAGAAAAGGCTGTCTAACAGCGAGGTAAAGCAGTGAAAACAGGTGGCTAAAATACATTTTGTTGCTGACCCTGTCCACAGCGGGACATTGCTTAGCGTCCATGCTGACACGCCTCTCTGCGTCTCCAAACTGGGGGCGTGTCGACGGCCGTCTACTGTAGATAACACGCTTGAAATAATCAGAACTATCCCTTTAAGATTAAAATGGAAGAAGTCACAGCTTTAACATCTGGTTTTCACTGAAGACGTCATCGACTATTAGCTCACATTAGTCAAGAGGACGGCTGTTGTATCATCATTATCAGGACAATAGCTGTAATATCATTGCCTCGACTTGTCTATTAACCTTTTTATCTTCCTCTTTCTCCCCCTTTTTCTCTTTCTGATGCACCAAGTCACATGTTGAGTGGCTGTTGTGGTTATTTCCTCTGTCTTTCTGTTGTTATTGCCTGGATTTCAGATGAACAGCGTTGCCTCAGAATCCACGTTTAGTGACTGTATTTCTCCGTCTGGGTTTAGAGAGAAGACGGCGGGCTGAGGAAGTTGAATTTGAAAGTGGAGGAGAGAAAAACTGTAACTGGGTTAGAGAGGCTGTAAAAACTCGCCCTGTGGTCGGAGGAGGGGAGAGTCAGATGGGTTTGTAGGTAGAGCAGCTCTCGTTAGGTTTCTGGAACAAATGAGAGGCGTTTGTTTCATCATAGAAAGCAGGAGTGATTCATTGTGTTTGTGTTTCTGTGTGTGTGGGAAGCAGGGACGCAGATATTCAGTGATATTTTTCTGCTGTGGTTTTTGTTCAGTAATACTGGTACTGGTCGCAGGGGAAGGCCTGAGTGTCTCTGTGGTATCTGTGCATAATTCGGTCTATAAGTGCCTTCAAAGGTGCGCATCTCTGTTTGTTTCTGTTTCTACATGACTGTGTGTCATACCCCTATAGAGAGATTTTAAAAAAAAACAACTCTAAATTCTGGCATACGTTCAGGAACATTCAACAGGTCTGTAGGCTGTGTTAAAAGCTGCTTTTGTTTTGCCTGAAGGGGAGTACTAGAAAAAAAAAAAGGTGTTTAAATAAAAATAATTTATCCCCATTGGAATATGAATGTACTCCTTTTAGATTCTGAGATATCTTGTGCACAAAGTTTACAATTTGGCAGATTTATAAAGATTTTTAAGTGGCTGGGGTTCATCTTCTGGGGATCATTGAAGTGCAACTATTAGGGGTTATGACGATTAATCCATGATCAATTAATAAACACATTTTTTTTTCAATAACAATTAATTGACTGATTAATTGTTAATGTTACCAATGATTGATTGATTATGGGAAGTGCTTAAAATACTGTAAAAACATGTCAAAGAAGAAAAACACTTTTTCTTTCTTACAGATGAAATCAGGGCCCCACTGATACTGGATTGTTGTGGCTGATGCCTGTAATTCTGATATCGGCTGATATTCTTTATACAAAATATAATATTAAGAATATATAGACAAACACACATTTTTTGCCATGATCCATCAGGACACATGTAATGGAGGCAGGTTATTTTACAGTTTAACAATACACGTTATTGTCCAAAATTACATCAGGGCACTGAAACAGTAAACCTTCACAGTTATTTTTGATAATTAAATAACTAAAAATACAAAAAAATCACACAAATAAATCAAAATATATGTCTATAAAACTCAAATAAGAAAAAGGCTCAAATATACACAGGATGCTGCTTATGAAGCTATTAGATAAAAAACAGTTTGCATTATGTTCTGTTCTACAAAGTTTTCATGTAGGTGCATATTGGACAACATATGCCAATACTGGTAAAGACCAATAAGACAGATGATATCAGTCAATTAAATCTATCACAGTGATAAAATACACCCATGCTCAATGCAAGACACTCACACTCTTGTGTGACCAGTAGCGAATGGTGGCTAATTTTAGCAAACATAAGATGCTATCTGACTTTGTTTAGTTGTTTCACCAGATGTGTGACTCTTCTCTACTTGTGCAGCTGTTGCACGTGTCACAGATAAACCTTTAAATGATTTTATAAAACATAAAAATGGAACTAAACACACTGCAGCTCGCCAGCAACAGCAAAAGTTACACAGTCTCACTTTAATGTGTTTTTTAGCAACTATAAGTGAAATATGAATAATAGACTTTAAGTCTTGAGATGTTTTCTTGGAGTATGTTCACTTGATTTTGGGTTTAGCAGACCACTGAGAATCCCACTGTTGAAGTGCAACTTCCTTTTCCAAATACAGTGGGTTCTTTTTTTTTTAGTACCTTGGCTATCTATCTGCTCATTTGATTTTAATATTTTCCGTGTAGAAGTGGACTTTTTGGCCTTACTGTTTACATAACGGTCTGGGAATTACTAAAGCAGTCAGGGTTGAACCTGCAGGGACCACAAATAACCAGTGCAGATTTAACAGAAACGTGGGCGTCATTTTGTGAGAAATTTTGTCGTGGACCAAAGTCAAAGAGGTACTTTCACTCTAGATTTGATCTCTTGCAAATTTCCGTCTTCTTTTTTTTTTCAGTTTAATTAAGTTTGGTGGTTTTACCGTTTGTATTGTGTCACGTCTGCTGTCACTGTCAGAACCATGTGAGCACCGAGTGACAACATCCATTTCTGTTTTTACAGTTCCTCGTTTTTGTAACAGCTGCTGAGCCTGAGCATAAATCTAGAAAATGAAAATGCAGGAGAGGCATGTTTAATTGCTATTACTATAAGTAACTTCCTGAAACTCCCGTTGCTCGCTCTCGTTGGCTGTCATTGGGTTCTCAATAATCGTCTCATCACTTTCAATATAAACTAGTAAAACTGTGATCTAAAAAGTAGTTTATTCTCCCAATTTTTACCTAAACACCTATTTTAAACCTACAGTAGAGTTCATGCTTAATTGTAACTTAAAGCAGAAATGATTCATTTTTATGTTCATGTGATCAGCATTTTACAAAGATACTCTTAGATTTTGCACTGCTGCACGGCTGCAACAGTGACTAACATCAGACTTCCTGATTTTTAAATGACTTGACTTTAGATGAATTCGTTATACTGGAAAATATAACCAAGTCAGGGGTGTAGTGGTAAGAACAGTGACATAATGCTTGTTTTCCCGCATTGATTGATGCAATTGATTTGAAAAGAGGTGAGCAAACTCTCAGTCTCATTTCAATTTCAAAGAGGTGAATAAACTGAGTTTACTTGGGTTTACCCTCCACTATGCCCTGAATGCTAAAATATATTGAAAAGGTTGCCTAAATTGTGTCCAACAACAAAAAAATATGGAGATGTGTGGTCTGCATTTTGATATCAGTCTCATATTTATGTGTCTCATATTGTATGTGTGAATTATTCCACCTAGTCTGTCTGATTTTCCAAGCTTTAGACATAAATTTAGCCTATTCTTTGCCACTTTGTCCAACTTTTTGTTGTCTCTTGGAGCTCATTCAGGAGCTCAGTGAAGCGTGCACTGCTACGCCCTGCAAAACCACACCCACCCCTGCGAAAAATACCATGTTTTTAGGGAGTGCAATTATAATAACTATTGTTTTAAGAGGGTTTGCATGTGTTTATGTCTCTATAGTTCTTTCCCTCTGCATTGAGTGAACGCTGTGATCATCCTCTAACCAGCCCCCACTGACTAAAGTGAAGATTTTAGGTTAAGGGTTGGAACTGGAGACGAGTTTTGGGTAAAGGTTGCAGTCAGTCGTGTAGGTTGAGATGGTTAAAGATAAGCACATAGGGGATACATTTAAGTCAACACAAGATCTTGATAACAATAAGTGTGTGTTTGCACCAGCAGTATCATAGCCGAGGAGGTCGACTGCTGACCTACATATTTACCGCGATGATCCTCCGTCTGACGCCAGCGGTGACTCACCACCTCTTTAATTCAGACAAGTTGACTAAGTCCAAATTATTATTCATCACAAATGGCCCAGGCTGGAGACAGAGAAGCAGCAGCAGCACACACACACACCTGGCAGCTATGGCCTCAGACTGTCTGTCACTGGAGAGGTGACTTCCACAGAAACAGTGAAATTGGTGTGAATTTCTAAAGGATAACTGTGAATGAAGTGTTTATAGCTGAGAATGGACCTATATTGTGTGCGTGTGTGTGTTTGTGTGTGTCCGTACGACTGCTGTATACTGGCCCACTTGCGGTAAAGTTATGTAAATGTGACCTGGTTTTATTATCTTATCTTTTCAAAAGATATCCATTAGTCAGTGTATACGGCAGTAACTAACAACTGAAAGATAAACAAAGTCGGTTTAGATCCAACTCAGAATGCATTTGTTGCCTATTTAAATGCTAATGATATCCTATTAGATACAAGGGTTTGGTGTCAGTACTCAGTATCTTTTATGGTATCAAGTGAAATAAGTAGTATCAAAACTTCAAAAGAAAAAATGTGTGAGAAAACAGCTTTATAATGAGGTACTGCAGATGACCTGGACTGAAAATCTTGTTCTCCAGATAAAAGAAAACATGTTTGTTTGGTTCAGACCTGAATAATTATCAAATAATCAGTGTTTCTTTCAGTGAATATGAAAATCATCATGCAAAACCGATCTTTTCCACTGATCATATGGCATTCACAGTCACAGTTTCAGTCAAAATAATCACAATATGTATTTTTTTTTTAACCAAATGGTGCAGCCCTAACTCAGATCCAGGAAAAATAACTATTTGTATGATTTTGCCACAAAAATATTTGAAAGTATGGCTATGTTACACAACTGTCTGATACAAATAAATGCATAAAATGTGGAAGGATTATTTCAGGACAAACTGTGAATATGACTAACATGATGAAGCACGTAAGAAATTATGAAGCAAACTTCTTTTTAGATGATGCCCAGCCCTGTCAGATACACAATAAAACAGTAGGTGATATAAATTATTTTGTGTTTGCAGTTTACAATAAATTATCTGAATTTTATGGCGTCTATTAGACCAGTAAATAGAATAGTTCAGATTATTTGAAGTGGGTTTGTTTGAGGTACTTATAATGTGTTGAGGTAAATATAATTGATATCAGTGTACACTATATTTAGAATAATTTCACTGCTTTACTTTACAGTCCTTTTCTGACAGGAAAACGTGGTTATATAAGCCAAATGGTCTCTCTCCACAGTAACCAGATTCCTTTGGCAAAAACAGTAATCTTACCTCACAGAACAGGGTAGTTACTGGTCTACCGCCGCCTCGATCAGTTATTTTGTTTGTGTTATTGTGTGACGTCAGTATTTTGAAGGGTTAGTTTGGATTCACGGGAATCACACAACAACTCAAACAAAACCAACAGATCAAGGCTTCGGCAGACCAGAAACTCCTGTGTTCTGAGAGGCGGAATCACTGTTTTTGTTCACAACAACAGACAGCAGTTCTGTAGCGCTCTAAAAATAAATCGTACACTAACTGCTCAGCTACATACAGACAGACAGACACAGTAAGTGACTACCTTGGGAACGTCGTGGAGCATTTAGCAGCTAAAGAACAGGATATTTCCCTCAGGAGTTGGTAGAGTTAATATTGGACGTGAGATTCATGAGGTAGACATAAACATGACTCATAACGAATGATACTGTAGTTTTGTGTCTGCTGGAAGTGTAAATAACACATTTGCAACTTTATAAGGCGATACTATGTCAATGTTGTGTTTTCGTCTTGTTTCTCTGCCCCAAAGGCTGGGATGCACCAACATGAGTCAGCTTTAAAACTGATTAAATCATGGTTTCTTTTTTTTCACTTTTGTTGCACCAAACTTTAAAACTAGCTTTAAACTAAGGAAGATTAAATTTAAACCTCTCTTTAAACCTCAGGTTAGTTTTTACTGTAAACTTAGATTAAATTTAATTCTGTGGCACCAACACTTTAAACTCCAGTTTAAACTGTGATCCAGCATTAAATTTGAACTTACTCTTGAGGAGGTTTAACTTTGAAAATGATCTTTGAAAACATCTGAGCAAAAGTTATTAAGGTATTTGAAGAAATTTCAGGGGCAGACTCAAAGCACTTGAATTTTATGATGCATTTCTTCTGTCTTTCACTCCAGTTTATCAATTAAAACAGTTTTTCTCAAAGAAGGAGCTTATCTGTGAGCAGACTAACTAGGCTAACTAACTAACTAGCAAGCTAGCAAACAGTGTAACATTTTGTTAGCTTTTTAGTTAGCTAGCAAAAAGCATAACTTTTTAGCTCATGTTAACTGGCAAACAATCTAACTTTTTGTGAGGGAACACCAAGCAACTGAACGTTTTTTTTTTGTTTTTTTTGTTTTTTTTAAAATTTGGGTAAGCAAGCATCTCCATATTGATTAAACACGACTTAATTTTGTTTTACATCAATAAACTTGGATTTACTAAACAGATAACAGTTTTGAATTTTGCTGCAGAGTCTGCCTTAATTTAAATGGATTCACTCCAGTTAGAAGTAATCTTTGATTAAATTAATCTTTGTTGGTTCAACCCACTCTAAGAGGCCTAAAAAGCAGTGCACGCTGCTTTAACTTTTTAAAAATGAAACCTTCTGTCTTGTGAAAAGAAAAGGAAATCAGGCACACTGCTCTTGCTCAGCATCGCACTATTTTTCAGCCACGATTCGTCAGAATTACGCACTTGACGAAGGTCAAGAAGGACCGAAACGTTCATGCAAAAAATAAGGTGTGTTGCTGAGCAGGAGCAGTGTGCGGGATTCTCTTTTCTTTCACTGGAGTGATATTTTCCTATGCACCTGCATGTGACATAGTTGGCTGTGAAAATATATCCTTTGAACATAAAAACTGATCCTTAAACATGATAACATAGATAAGCATCAGAACCGCTCGCTTGGCAAATTACAGTGAATGAAGACAGCCTGTCTGGGCAGCATCACTTCAGACAGTGACACACAGCTTAATCAAAACACACTGAAGTCCTCTTATTCAGAGTTTTGATGTTTTTTTTTTGTTTTTTTTTTACAGCTCGTAAATCTTTCTGACTCGTCATCTTAACCACCATAACAACACAGTCATTCACCTCTGACCTGCTCTTCTCATCCACCCAATGAGGTCTCGGCCTGCGTGATTGTCAGGCTGGAGTATCCACTGAGAACAAAGAGTGGTCCTCTGCCGTCTCCTCTGGCTGTCAGTTGCTATGGCGACTATCGATGCAGCATAGAGGGAGCGTTGCCAGGGGTAACAGGAGTTGGGACTTAATTAAACAGATCAATACGTACTCACTGGACTCGGTGTGCATGTGCGTGTGTGTGATTGTTCTGAATTTGGTGCCTTTGTTGTTGACTGGAGTGTAATGTGCGTTTGTGTTTTTCGTGTCTGCGTGTGAGTCAGACTGAAGCACGTTCAGTTCATCCTGGTGTTAAATACAGACAGCTATTAGAGGGCATCTGTGTGTGTGTTCTAACGTTGCATTTACGGGCTCGGCAGGGTTCCCAGGTGGCTCACGGTGGAGCTGAACACTGGCAGGATTGTCTGTGCACGTTTCCTCTCAACACGCAGCATGTCAGCACTCATAAAACTCCTCCGCCTCTCATCCCTCTCCTCCGTCTCTTTCCTCCGACTCTGTCTTGTTGTGTTTCACGTTTACATGATCTCACATGCCCCTCTAAACCTCCCGGTATGTCCTTTTGTTTTAGCTATCTCCGTCCCTCTCCGTTTGTCTCTTTTCTTCCTCTCCCATCCTAGAAATGTCAGCACAAATTCCCCTCAGCGCCGCATCAAAATCCTCCAATCGTGAGACAGCGCTGACGTGGGATGCTCTCCCAGGAAAAAGCTGTGGTGGCAACATGTGCTTTGTACTGCAACAAGTCCTGACTGAGCCAGATGAAGAGCACAAGCACTCATATGCTCTATCGTTCTTTTCTTTTTCTGTGGTTGTCTTTAGACATGCTACTGTACGGCTGCAAGGATAGAAATATCTGTCTGTCTGACAGTCGGTCTGTCCTCTGAGCTCATACAGACTGAAATATCTCAACAAGTATTGAATGGATTGCCATGAAATTTGGCTCAGATATCCATGATGTGCCACCATGAGGTTGACTATTGTAGTCTTTAATGAAATTTCTCAACAAATTTTAGATGAATTGACATAAAAGTTGGTACAGAAAATCATTTTTACCTCAATGCACTAACTTTTTTAATTAATCTAGTGCCATCACCAGGTCAAAATGTTACTTATAACTCGACAAAATGGAATTTATAAATTAAACATTTCCATCAGCCTCAGCTTAATTATTACATATTGCTGCAGTTATTTTGACTCAGTATTATTCATACTAGAATGCATAAAATAAACATTGTTGCTATAATGTTTTATAGATTTTTATGAATGAAGACATCCTTTTTTGTTGGTTATTACTTAATGCCCCGTATTAATACATTTGCATCAAAAAAGAGCAAATCCAGAATTGTGTAATCACCACTTAAATACGTAGTAATTAATTCATCACAACATGTGAGCAAATTTATTACATATTGTATTCAGACTGTTTATTACAATATGTAGCAGATTATTACAAAATGTGAGTATTATAAGGCCTACATAATGAAATAGAAATTTATTACATTTTGTAGAGTTATTTCATAATGCATCGTTACATACCTGCAAAACTAAAGCTAAACATTTCCATCAACCTCAGCTGAACTTTGTGTTAATCACTACTGCACATATTCAGTGGGCTGTATATGCAGGAAGCAAACTCAGCTCTCTTTGGACTGACTGGGTGCCATCTTTGCAATATATCTATGAGTTTCCAACAATGAGATAAAAACACAAAAATTGTTTGTCTCTCACCGTAGACCACCGTTCATATTTTTTCCAAAGTACAGTCCCATGGAGCACAACAGAAGGGGAGGGACTGTATCTCTCTATTTCTCATTTAAATTTTTTGGGCTTTTATGCCTTTAATTTATAGAATAGCTGAAGATATGACAAGAAACGGGGAGAGACAGAGAGTGAAGGAATGACATGCAGCAAAGGGCTGCAGGCAGGAGTTGAACCCACGGCCGCTGCAAAGGACTCACAGCGTCAGACACAAAAATACAGAGGTGAAAGTGGCCTGAGAGCTCAGATGTTAGTGCGTTTGCCCCATATACTAAGTGCAGCGTCACAGAGCTGATAGCATGGCTGTTGACTCTCAGGTATTTTAATTACACAAGCAGAATGGAAAAAGTCAGTCACAGTGACGCATGATGACAGCAGCTCAGCAAACGAAGAATCAGCACAATGCCCTCAGCAGTTTTTAATTGTAATAATTTAGTAACATTTTAAATATTATTGCCTTATTTTTGCACATTTGCTCAAAGTGTTTAGTCTGCTCTTGTTGAAAAAAAATCACCAAATTGGCATTTGAGTGACGTTGCATCACAAACAGATTGTTCTGTTCTGTTTTCTGTGTGATTAAAGATGATGAGAATGGGATTGTGGGAAACGGGAAAACAGGGATTTCACATTGTGGCCAGAGCGAGTTTTTTTTTTAAAAGGGGAACTGGTTAAGAAATGGGCTTTCTTGTGAATAGCTGGTTCATTACTCATTTGAAAGTCTGTTGTTCTGTTTCTGTTTAGGCGAGCTCAAACCAGAGCGCTGATGTTGCAGAACAAAATGCCAAACTGGCTTCTTGTGTGTTTTTGTTTCATCTGAGTTGAATTTAAAGTTGATAGTTATTTAAGCGTTGAGTCGGTGTAGTGACCGTTTGACCTCTGATGCCTGTTTGAAAACACTTGTGTGTATTTGTTTCATCAGTACACGAGAAGCTGCTGTTTGTAGATGTATGTGTTGAGACAGCAGTGATGTCTAAATCCTCACAGACGCAGGGTGAAGTGTCTCCGCAGGAATGCCAGTTCTTGTCTCATCTTGTCCTGAGAAAGAGAACTCCTGTCTCCTCTGATATTTGTTAATTTATTCCGTCCTGAGAACAGGCCTGTCGCAGCGTTTGAGGAGGTGGTAATGAGCGACATGTTGGGGCCGATGTGTTGGAGGCGTGCCAAAACAATTACAAGTTTGTCGTGTTATCGCTTCTTCGCCGCGCTTCTCCCTTTTAATAGTATAACTCGAACAGCCGACTAACGTGCAGGAAACTGGCATCGTCTTTGTTTGTCAAAGTAGAAAAAAGGCAAAAACTGTTAAAATCCCTGCCTGCTTTTGTTATCACTCCTCCAACATGTTTTCTCCCACTTAGCTTGGTGACAATATTTGATGACGGGCTTCCTTTGTGATTTATTCAGTGATTGACAGCCTGCATCTAAGTCCCTCTCCCTCTCTTTAATTGCCTTTTTTGTCCTTACTGTTAGAAAATGCCACTCTTTTTGCTATATTTACCAATTTTTGCTCAGAAGTGTCTTGGCCTAACTTTAGTACACAACAAAAGAGCAGTTAGTCTGGTGCATTTGCATTGAGAATATGTAATCTTCATCAGGCTCAGGGGGTAACATTACATGTAACAGGATTACGTAATCAGGATACAAAAAAAGTTAACTGTATTCCAGTATAGTTACAGATAAAAAACATAATCAGATTACGGACACATTTAGCAAAAATGTGGACTATTAATGGGATTACAATACAATACAATAAAAATACATTAAAATAAAGAATAATATACTTCCATGTGCAGGGTGCACACATTACAACACTTCAGGGGGTGGAAATTTCACCATTATCTTTAAATCACAAAAGAGGAACAACATCACAGTACAATGACAGTTAGCTTAAACAGCTTCAGCTGTTACAATTCTGTCACAATCCAAGAACTCAACATCTAATTCAAAGAAATGTTTACAGCTAGCTTTAGCTTCACAGACCAACCACTACCGTTATCTACAAAGACCAGCCGCTAATGTTAGCTACGCAGAACAACCGTACAAAAAGCAACCGCTAATGTTGGCAACACAGACCAACTCCTAGTGTTAGAGATGTAGACCAACTGCTAATGTTAGCCACAAAGACATAGCTAGCTAACCCATCAATACTATTGCTACTACTGCAACTACTGAAAAATATTTTGGGGCCGTATGTGGTGATAATAATGGCGAGCGGGATGGTGTGAATAAGCTTAGTCAGTCAGTTTGTGTGAAGTTTGAGTGTGAAGTGTGAATAATTAAACCAAACATTGACCATAAAATCTTAAATTAAACGGTTTCTCTGAAAGATCTCATCATATATTGAGGTAATCCAGAAGGAATGGAGAATAGTTCAGTTATGTTACTTTAACATTGTGATTGTAATACTTGGATTAAGTTACTGACTACATTTTTGTGTAAGTAATTAATAATTGTATTGGAATACATTTTTAAAGTGACCCTCTCAACCCTGTTCTTCATGAAGTTACCTGAAAACAGTTTTGTTTTGCTGGTTTTCATCTCCACAGAGAGAGCCATGCTTGTTGGCAGGATGTTCAAAAACACAAGAAATTCCAGTGAAATGTGGTGGAAAGTTAGACCACGGGCCAAGGAACAAGTGCTTTGTTCAGGGGACGTCTTAGCGTTCCAAGATTTATGAACATTTCTGCTATTTTCTCATGCACTTTCTTGGATTAAAACAAAACTTAACCAGTAATTGCGATTGTCATGTTTTGTCCTCTCCTGTCTAACATCAGTCCATCAATGCAAGTTAATATTCAATACAAAATCCCCGCTGGTTTGACCTTTTTAACGTTGTGTTTCTGAACTCAGAATTACTCCACCCCTGCTGTATTTACACGCCTCGCCACATCTCTGTCTCCTTTCTCAGTATTGAACTTTGAGAGATCCATATTGATTGACCTCATCCTGTCTCTTCCCCTCCTCTCACAATGTTGTTACTCAGTGATTACTCCATTGATCAAACCTTCTCGCATCTCCACAGAGAGCTCTCAGGCTACGTAATGTCCCCATTAGTGGCTGTATTGTGGGTCCTCACCTACTAGAAAAGTTAATTCTTTGTTATGGAAAATGTTGTCAGACCTTTCGGGGATACTGTTACACAGTGTGGGGGAAAAAAAGATCAAATTTAAGTTTAAGAAAGAGAGCCACAACCTATAAGATCATTTCATCATGTTTGCAAAGCTAAATGATAGCAAAAAGTGGAAATATCTCAAAAATAATTGGATGGATTGCCATGAAATTTGGTAAAAATATCCTCGGTGCCCGGAGAATGATGCATACTTACATTGCTGATCCCCTGACTTTTCCAGTTGCAACACTTTGAGGTTGACATTTGTGGTTTCAAGTGAAATATTACAACAGTTATGCGTAGGATGATCATAAAATTTGGTGCAGGAGTCCATGTCCCCGCCTCTCACTCTGTCCAACACCTGTAAAACAAATGTCACATCAGCCTCAGCTGTAGCTTGTCTCAAGACTGACTGCAAACTATGATGCATCTCTTTTGTGAAGAGGATTATATTCTGGCAGAGCAGAGTTAAAAAAAAAATTGATTGTGCAATACAGCCACCCATTTTGGAGTTTCAAGTCCTCCGTTACTTCATTGTCAGTTTGGTTTGCAGTTAGTCAGTGGTGCAAAGTACTGATTGTGCCCATTGGAGACTGAAATAATGTAAAATTTGGTCCAAAATATTGTATCTTTGGCTTTCTGGACTTGATTAATCTGTTGATTAATTCATGTTCATGTTTTCATGCTGTGCTGGTGCAGTAGACAGGCTGGCCACAGTTTTAGATGTGTTGGGGTTGGACTATGTGATAGTTGATCACTGAGCCCTCGACCATCGTAACATCATGATTTAAAGACCGTCTGTATTTGAGGTGGTGTGACCCTTCAGAGTTGCCACAGAGTTGTTGCCTGTGTTCCACTTTTGACATTAGAGAGAGAAACTAAAAATAAAATGGTTGCTGCTGTTCGTTGCACGATATCTGCCATGGTCATTGTTATTAATTTCCTTTTAAACACAGCTAAGTTACGGACATGTGGTGCCGAGACGAACAGCAACGATTGGAAGCTATGGACGCCAAATCCAAAGAAAATAGAAGCCCCAGAAGAAAATAAAGAATTTGATACATGTGACTAAATATTTGCTTTTCTTGTTTAGCCAAAAATGGCTCCTTTTACAGATTTTTTTTGGCGTTTAGCACTATTTAATAGTGCAGCTTTAGTCAGACAGGAAGTAAGGGGGAGAGAGAGGTGAAAACATGCAGCGAAAGGCCACTGGCTGGAATCAGACCCATGGCCGCCGCTGAGGACTCTGAGCCTCTGTATATGGGGCGTGCGCTTCACTGAGCTACCAGGGCACCCTAAAAATGGCTCTTCTGATCGTAAAGGTTGCTGACCCTGTTTTTAACATAACGAAAACACAACAATTCTTGTTTTCAGGTGATTTTACACAAATGAAAACATACTTAATAATATTATTTTCCATTTTTGCCATGTTCTGCCAATAAACCCTTGTAAATCTGGACTTTTAATATCAATTATCACCACAAATAATCAGCAAATGTCTTTTTTTCTGACTGTATAATTTGTATTCTTCAGTCACCGCCTTATTGAACCGTCCTCTCCGTCTGTCTCTTCCTCTCAGATTTGCCGTCATCGCCTCGGGCTGTGCCAGCTGTCCCAGGCTGGTGTGTCGCAGAGAGGGCTGCGGTGCCGAGTTCTGCTACCACTGCAAACAGGCCTGGCATCCCAACCAGACCTGCGACTCGGCCCGCCAACAGAGGGCGCAGTCCCTGCACACCCACAGCAACCACTCACCCAGCTACACACAGGAGCAGGGACCCGGTGAGTACCTGGAGAACACACACACATGCACACACACAGACACACACACCTCTCGGCCTCCCTGCAGGGTGACTGGATCAGAAGTAACCACAGTCTGGCATACACACTCACACATTGTGCAGGTGCGTCAGTGTGTACTTGGTGCAGACATAAACAGACAGATAAAATCTTCTCCCCCAGCATTTCCGACTTGAAAATATTCTTCACACCTCTGAGAACTCTCTGTCTCTGTCAGTCTTTATCACGTCAGTCTGTCAGAGCGCTGAGTCAAACTCGTCTCGCGTCTGTTGTACCGGCTCCCCGGCGTCCTCACCGCTGGGTGAAGCGTGCATTGTTCAACTGAGCGTGAGACACTATTTATATCACAGTTTCTTCTCTGACTGCAGCACCCTGCATCCTGTCATACAGCATTTTAAAATGTCACCATAACATTTCTTTATCTTAACTTAGATACGTCAGATTTACAAACTGCCATATTGACTGTTGTTTGCTAAAGTGTTTTATAGTGTGATTTTTTTTGTCAATTAAAATTCATCCACCTTAGCAGTTCAACGCTGAGTGACTTAAGAAAACAATAACAGCTCCCTGTTAATGCAATTCACATTTCTAACATGCAAAATACAGTTTTTGAGCTGTATTTGAGCAATTTTATGAATAATCAGTTAAAGGGCGACTACATCTGCGTTCTTTTCCAGGTTTTTCAAAAGGGAACTCACACTCAGCCACTGGCAAAAAGCAGTGAGACTGTCTCCCCTCCCTCAGCGAGGGGGTTTATATGTAGCAGTGCATCATGCAGAAGCCTATGTCAGGTCACGTGGGAAAACGTTTTTAGAAGGGCTTGGGAAAATAGCATTTTGATGCTAAAACATTCATACAAAACACTACTTGAATGTTCAGATTTGAATACGTAAGGAACATCACCGGGAGGCTACAGATTATATAAAAGTCTCAAAAAACAGAAATTAATGGACTTTTTGGATGCAATGGAAGTGGATATTTTGAGTCTGGAAAGGCTATCAGATGTGTTTTTTAAATGCAGTTAAAAGAAAGCATTTTGGGACTATTCTATATTGTAGAGATGCAGGACCTTTCCTTGTACTTTTACACATTGACAGACATGTTTTTAAAATCCTGAATGGAAAAATAAGCCTGTCCAAACACAATTAAAGAGAGGAGATTCTTTCAGATGTTAAAATATTGTCAGAAAATAATGATGGCAACTTTTTTTTTTCTCTCCGTTTTGTGCCTACATACATTTTTAAAACAGATGTTTGTGGTCTTTGTTCACAAAATTGCACAAATCCTCCACAAATATTTTAATTGGTTGTATGACTTGAGGAATTCAAACACTGAGTCATCAACCACTCAAAACACATGCAACTGTGTATATAAAACAATTATTATTCAGTAATTCAGTGCTTTAAAAGAATAGTTTGACATTTTGGGGAATATGCTGTTTTGCTTTCTTGCTTTAGATGTGAAAATTAGAGGGTGACACCAGATTGGATTTTCACTCCTGTCCCATCCCACTCCCACAAAAATACTCCTATCCTGTCCTAATCCTGGAAGAATGACTCCCATCCCAAACTGCCCCCATTTGATCCAAAGTCAACATGTCATGCACTGGTCGGATGGCTGCAACCAGCCACCAGAGCAGACAGGAGAGGATAAAAAAAAACATTAAAAAAGACAGCAAAATGATTAGTATCATGTTCAAAATGAAGAAAATAGCAGTTATTCATTGCAGAACTGCATATTTATATACAAAAAACTTAACTAATGTTATTATGGCTCCAGCTCCCGCCCTGTCACGTCCCAGTCCTGTGATTAATAGTGAACTTGATTCCCGTCTTGCAGGAATCCCACAGGAAACCCATGTTGCATGGGATTCCCGAATTAACGTCAGCCTCCTGTCTGTGCTGTAAATGCGAAACTACAGCCAGAAGATAGTTAGCTTAGCTTAGCATAAAGACTGGAAGCGGGGGGGGGGGGGCTAGCCTGGCTCTGATGTTTTGTAGAAATTTAACAACTTAAACTACAGCAACTTTAAAAACTACAGTGAGCTTTGGACACATCCAGGCTAGCTGTTACCAACTGTTTTCAGTGTTTATGCTAAGCTAACTAGCTGCTGACAGTAGCTACATATTTACTGTGTACAGACATATGAGTGATTATCAATCTCTCATCTAAGTCTCTGCAAGAAATCAAACAAATGTAATTCACAAAATGTCAAACAGAGCCTGGCTATCAGTTTCCAGGCTTAATGGTAAGCTAGGCTAACTACCTCTTGGCTGTAGCTTCATAATTACAGCAGAGACACAACAGACGTATCAATCTTCACATCTATTGCTCTGCAAGAAAACAACACAGCCCATTTCCCAAAACGTTGAGGTTGTCCTTGAATGTTCTTGTTGTAGTGATGATGGATACAAACATGAAAATCTCCACAAACATCCAAGCTTGTGCATGCAAACATTCTCATGTGTGTGTGTCTTTAATTCCATTTTGATTAAAAAATCTATTAACTAAATCCCTCCAGCTGTCCTCAATCATTCTTCCTTGACTGTCTTTCCTTAATTCACCACTTCCAGTGTGCCTCTCCTGCCAAGCACTCAGAGGAACTGACAACAATCCAGAAGGACGAAATTGACTCATAGAAAAATCCAGGCCGCTCCCTTTCTGTCTGTCTGCCTGCCTGTCTGTCTGTTCCACACCTGCTGCTTAGTCAACTGGATATAGACAAAAAAAGAGAAGAAGAAGAGAAGGGAGGGAAAGAGAGATGGAGACATAAGAGGAGAAAAGATGAGAGAAGGCAAAAGAGAGGAGGAATAGAAAAAACAGTGTGTGTGTTGAGTCGTGTCAGCAGAATACAGAATACACAAACAATAACAACTACTCCTGCACACACACACAACACACACACACACACACACACACACACACAGATCTGTCAGAGTCTCTTCAAGTTAAAATGCCTTTTAAAGAGCAGAGAGCGATCTGAAGCGTCCAGAATTCAAATACGCAGTAAATTGACTCTTTTATTTTTGTCTTTCTGGCTTTCTTTCCTTTAAAATGCATTAGAGGACAAATGCTGCATTTGTCCAATCCATTACGCTAATGAGGTTTGATTTTGTTGCCAACAGAAAAGAGAAAAAAAAAACCAACAACTAAATGGGACCATTGTGGGTTTTTTGTTTTTCTTACACTGAAGATATTTTAACCTTTTCTGTCTCTATTTTTCCTGTTTCTATATTCTCCTAGTTATTTTTAACCTTTTTGACTTTTGATACTGTACGTTCAAACGAGGTATTTAAATATACTCCTTGATTATGTTGAAGGGCCTTAAAAGCTGCATTTCTTTCTGAGTCATTGCTGCAGAGTTCACAGCAGAGTTTCAAAACAGATGTAAAATGGGAAAACTTAGCATAACGGCTGTAAATGGGCCAACGGTTAGCCTGGCTCTGATGGTAACAAAATCCACCTACCAGCAGCTCTAAAGCTCAGTAATTAACATGTTATATCCCATTCATGTGATAGTTAATGAGCTTCAGAGCTGTAAAATATAATGCAAAATGTAAAAAAAATATAATGCAAAATATGATGTCAAGGGCATTAAGAACAACCTTTAACTTTTGTAGGTCATATACTGTAGAGAATCAGCATTAAACTGAGACTGTTTCATAACCAGTTAAAAAAAACTTTGCATTGAGAAAAAGATGTGCTTTTTTATCTAATTAACTATTAATGGTTCGTCAATTATTGATTGTTAACATGTTCAGTTAAAGTAAATGCACAAAATTTGCAACCCTCCTTCAACTGAGTTTCAAGTGTTCAAGACTTTATGCTAAGCTAAGCTAACTGACTTAACCACCTCTAATTATATTTAGTGTGTTTAATTTGTACACAAACCCCCTTTGTTCAAACCGCTTGTTTCTTGTCATGAGCAATGTCACTAAGTGCTTCCTTCTTTTCACAGCTGATGACATCAAGCCCTGTCCTCGCTGTGGTGCCTACATCATCAAGATGAATGATGGTAGCTGCAATCACATGACCTGCGCCGTCTGCGGCTGTGAGTTCTGCTGGCTCTGCATGAAGGAGATCTCCGACCTGCACTACCTCAGGTACTGAAATTTACTATTTCTCTTGTTATATCAGCTGGATGTCAGAGTTTTTTGGATTTTTCAGCTGTGTAACTCATAACTTATCTTTCTCTCTTTGATTTCTCTTCCTTCCTGCTTCCCTCTCTTCTTCCCTCCCTCTGTGTTTCCCTCCGTCAGTCCATCTGGCTGTACGTTCTGGGGGAAGAAGCCTTGGAGCAGGAAGAAGAAGATTTTGTGGCAGCTGGGCACTCTGATTGGAGCTCCGGTCGGCATCACCCTCATCGCAGGCATCGCCGTTCCCGCCATGGTCATCGGCATCCCTGTTTACGTCGGCCGCAAGGTGAGAAAACAGTCGAGGAAGAAGCTTCAACTACTGGAGCAGTAAAATAAACCTCAAGTGAAGAGATAAAGTTCTTTGACCTTTGAATGTTGACAGAAATTTAAATGACAGCATGTTTGTTATTTAAAATATAATTTAAGAGAAATTAACACTTTCACCAAGATTAAGAACTGCTACTGTGCATTCTTAATTTTTCTCTCTTTTCTTTGCTTTTTTAGTTAGTTAAGTTAGTTTTTCATTATCTTGACCTTTTACTCGTCTGTTGTATTGGTCTGTTTAACAGCAAATTGTATGAGGTACTTCTTCATATTCAGTGTATTACCTCTAGTAGATGGCGGATGATACGCCCCCAGTGTGGAGAAGCTGAAAGGAGTTCTGGCGTAGGAAGCAAAGCCATGTGCTGTTATAGGCAGGGTCAACAACAAAACATATTTTAGCCACCTAAATTAGATCCACCTAAAAAAATCATGATCAGTTTAAGTGTGCTCCATATTAAGAATATTTTCAATGCTTTACCTTGCTAACAGACGGCCTTTTCTGACAGGGAACCGCCGCTATATAAGCCAAATGTCACTCTCTCCAAACCAACCAAACTCCATTGGCAACATTTGTAATTTTACCTCACAGAACTCAGGAGTTGCTTGCTGTCACCGCCTCAATCGGTTAGTTTGTTTGTGTTATTGTGTGACTTTGGCGTTTGAAACAGTTAGTTTTGATTCACTGAAGTTGCACAATAACGCACAAAAAAAACTAGCAGCATCGAGATGGCGGTAGACCAGCAACTCCTGTATACTGGGAGACTGGGAAGATTTTCTCCACAGCAGTACGTTGCTTTGCTTCCTACACTGGTACTCCTGCAGCTTCTCTAAACTGGGGGCATGTCGAACACCACTTACTGTGGGTAATGACTGATTATGGATAAGTGCATCATACAATCAAACAAATCAAATCAAATAATCTGAACTGTCCCTTCAACACCATTTTTAGCTGACATTTCACCAAAACTCGCTTTCAAATGAATAGGAGAGGAACTGATACAGGGCATTAAGAATTAATTATCTTACACAGGAACTTTGTTATATTTATTCTATTGATATTAGAAGTACATGCTTCCTTTATTCTTTTCCTCTTTGTGCAGCTTGAGTTTATAACTGAGATGTCATTCACACACTTGAGACTTTTTTTATTCTTTATGGTCAGTTCACTTAAAGTTTATCTTCGTCCACACTGCTACAGAAACCAGAAGTGGAAAACCACAGAGCTGTGGCAACAACACACACACACACAAAATAGTCTGCAGCACTGCCTCATCATTCTTTCACAGTCACCTCTGGTGATTATCTGGAATTTACAGAGTTGCAGAACGAAAACCTTTTCTAAGTTTCAGTATGCTGCCCTTGATTTTAACACAATGCCAAAAGTTTTCTAGAAGTGTCAGAAAGTACTTTCAGTTCCTTTGAGCACCACAAAACAGTTTCCATTCACATCAACAACCACACTGACCTAAACACAGACTGTGAGTTTAGACTGTATTAGGACAGAGTTTTGGAAAAGTTAAAGATTCTTAAATGTCTTAAATGATCTAAATGTAAGGCCTTGAAGTTATTAAAGCACTGATTTTTAAGTTATTTATAAGTTTTATATTGAAGTTCCTATGAAATAAGATGCAGCCATGTTTAGTTGAGGTGCTGTGGAATTAAAACAACTGAAATAAAGTAAATGACATCAGTTGATTCACAGGATGTGAATCGGACCAGAAATTGTGAATTTCCTGTTCACTTTTAGTTTTTTATTTTATTTTTTTTTATTTGTGCTCACATAAAACAAAATAAAATCCAGATAATGAAAAAAATAAAATGTGTGTGAGGTTGAGAAGCCGCAGACTTGAACAAAGGACCTCCCCTGTCTTAAGGAGAAAAACAAGCAATAACAAAAAATTAAAGAAATAAAAACAAAGCCAACATAATTCAGGGAAATGCAACCCTAAAAAAAGACAACAAGAAACAGTCAATGAACAAAAAAAACTAACCAACAATCTAATAAAAACAAACAAATACATTAAAAAAAACAAGTTGGGAGAAATAACTACTGAAATACATGTAAAAAAAAAACAGACACCGTAAATTATATGTGATGACAGTTTCCGTTCAAGAATTTCAAAAGATAAGGATCTCTTGATGACGTCTACTTATGCTTTTCTTTTCTGCCACCACAATTTCTGAGGAAGTGCTACATGTTTTGTTTTGTAAAAAAAAAAAAGGGTGAAGATGATCAACCTGTCTTGTCCTGATAGTAAAAGAAAAGGCAAGAATATATATATTTGTATATAAACAGACACATATTTAATATTTATGTCAGAACTTTACATCTTATGTTGGAAACAGCTTTTGTTTGTCTAATTATTTGACTGTTAAATTGATCTAAAATCTATTTAATTTCACAGCAGAGTATGATAAACCTGCAGATAAAAGTGATTGTGTTATAGCTTTGTCATGTTGGTTGTGTTGTTGCATTAGGATGTCCTAAAAGGCAGCGTTCTCTCTGACAAACAGGCAGTTGGTTGAAGTTTTTGATGCACAGTAACGGACTGTAGCGCTCCCTTGTGGAGGACGGCAGAACGTCATTTTTTTACTTAAAGCCTTGTTGAAAATCTGGCACAGTGCGACATGTTGGAAGTGGTTAACTAGTTAGATGAACTGGAGCATGAGGTACAGCCGCTCACCCACACACTGTCTGCTCCGTATCAGAAGCTGTTAAAGAGTTTCAGAGCCTTTTTTTTTTTTTTTGGACGTCTTAGTCAACGAACGTCTGAATGTTTTCAGGAAATTGTTTCAGTTTTTAGCTCATTTCAATAGTGAGAAAAGTGAAGCGGCCTCGTTTCTCTATGATAAGTTATGACACAGATTTAATTCCTCTGAAAGGATTGTTGAAGGCTGTTTAAAATAAACAGGTTTGTGTGTAAAATGTAGCTCAAAGATGATTCATAATGAGTCCCTGCAGGAAAAGCTTTCTCTAGTACTAAAACTATTTTTTTTACTATTTGGTTGGGGTTTTTTTCCTGTAATGAAAACTTGTTGTTAGAGTTTGGTTTTAGTGAGTATTTGAAGATTTGTACTGTTTGTTTTTCCGGAGAGAAACCGTCAGCTCCAACCAGTATATTTACATATAATCTAGGACTAAGGAGGTCTTGTACTTGGTGTTGTTTCTGGGAATTTAACAGCCTCAAAAAATACACATGATGTTTGTTTTTTAAGGGTGATTTTCTACACTTTAAATTAGCCTAAAATACAGTGGAGGTTTGCCATTTCTGTAGTTTCATTCATGGCAGTTTGGAGATGTGTGGAACTGGGAAACAGCACATTCATGTAGAACATGTGAAAACGTTTTAATATTTATATATAAAGTCCTGGCTAACACTTTGATAAAATCTGAGGAAAATAAAGATTGCTGGTGCAAGCCAAGGAACCAAAATATACATTTACATACAGTACATACATAAAAAAAAAAAAGTTTTTAGAAGAATACATCTATTTTTACTTTCTGATTATATGACATGACAACATAGACATCAAGATTGTCTATTTTCCTGATATTTCATGCTCCAGGCTGAACTAATCTGAAATGATTGATTGATGATGATGAGTTCTCTGCAGTTAGGAGGGAAAAAAAATACATATATTGGTATTGGCAAAGTTAAAACTGTGAGTATATTGGTTATCAGCAAAAATACAATATTGCGTGTCCCTGCTGTAATCAGTATGTAATTTTTAATCAGATTATTACATACAGTTACTCACCATGACCGTATGTTTCTGTTACCACAGAGTGTTGAAGTGAATCATCTCCCAGTCACACATTGAGGATTTCTGTGTTTATGTTCTCGTCATTTTAAATTTACCAAAAGTCTGATCTCCTCCAAAACCTGAAGCCTCCGCCCCTCCCCACTCCCCTCGTTCATCTCCAGCTCTGAAGCGTTTGAGGTGTCTGTTAACCGTCTCTTCCCCTCTCCTCTGCTGCAGATCCACGCCCACTACGAGCTGAAGAAGTCGTCTCGCCACAGAAGGAACCTGGCCATCACAGGAGGCGTGGCCCTGTCGATCATCACCGCCCCGGTCATCGCAGCTGTCAGCGTGGGTAAGAAACTCAACAAGACCGGCGTCCGTTACACGCTGTGAATCTCTGACTGATGATGAAACAAAACTGAGCTCAGTGTGTTTATCTGTGTCCAGACACACCTAAAACGGGGCAGAGCTTCTTAATTAAATGAAAAGTACATCATGTTTTATACAAAGAACAGCTACAATCTGACAAATGCGACACATTTAACAAATGCAGTCATGTGTAGCCTGAGCAGAAATTCAAACAGAAAGTTATCTTTGTTTTCTTTTACACTGATTACCGACTGTTTTTTCCTCCATTGTTCTCTCTGAAGTTAAAAAAGATTAATTTCAGTTATTAGTAAGGATGTAATGATACCAAATACTCAATAATACGACGATAAAAAGCCCACAACACGATATTTATCGCTGTGTACACCTTTTTGTTCACATAAAATTCACTTTTACTTTTAACTTAAACTGGTTTCACTTTTCTTCTTTAATAAAAATATTATAAAATTAGCCAGCCGGGACCTAAGCTTGTGCAAAAAGTGTCAGTGAAAGTAAACTAAAATAAAAATAATAAAATAGAATAATTAACCATGTGATATCATAATAAATGATGCAGCCTGGTCCTTCTTAAAAGTTCACATTCAGACCAAACAGGTGTGAAACACTGTTTCTGTCTCTCATCAGGTATCGGTGTTCCCATCATGTTGGCCTACGTGTACGGCGTGGTGCCCATCTCTCTGTGTCGGGGAGGAGGTTGTGGTGTCAGCAGAGGGAAGGGACGAGGTGTACGCATCGACTTCGATGAGGACG
Organism: Lutjanus argentimaculatus; assembly: GCA_034769285.1. Classification (NCBI taxonomy): domain Eukaryota; kingdom Metazoa; phylum Chordata; class Actinopteri; order Lutjaniformes; family Lutjanidae; genus Lutjanus; species Lutjanus argentimaculatus. The sequence continues at coordinate 29,245,290 of JAWZSL010000008.1, forward strand.
ATGGTCCAATCACAGGTGAGGGCACCGACAAGTGGAGGAGCCAGATGTTTTTCAGTAAATAACATCTTTAGACATACACTATAAAGATATTCTCGGTCTGATTCTGCAGTGGCGGACGCCTGGCGAGCCCTCAAGTCCCCGAGCCTCGGTGAGAGCAGTCTGGACGGGGCGGTCAGCGGTCTGAGCACCACCTCCCCCAGCGAAGGGCTCTCCGTGGCCCCCGGGACTCTGGGTGACACACCCCACTTTAACACCCTGGCAGGCGGCGCCCTGGGAACCAGAACCGGCAAGTACAGCAGGTGAGGAAGAGTGCTAATGCTGTTCAGTGGTTTGTTTTTCCACTTTTCATTCATGATAAGTATTGATACAACAGTGTTATTGATTAATCTGATTGATTGTTCTCGTCCAGGCTGGAGGTGCAGGCGGGGGAGCTGGCTAAAGAATCAGCCCAGAGGGAGACGGGCAGCCTGGGAGCAGGGAGCGACTGTGCCAGCACCCGAGGAATGGCCGGTTCCATCATCTCGTCCTACACACTACCTGACAGGTGACGCTCTCGTCTTATTCTGCGGCGTCTTTTCTTCCTCTTCATCGTGTTGAAATGTCACTTTTCTTATCGCGGAGTTTTGTTAGCTGTCAGGCTGAGGATTCGTCCGTCTGTCGCTCCGTCAGATTTGATTTGGATGTGATGCGTTTGAGATAACAGAATTAGATCTAATCTGTTGACTTGGCAGGTTGCTGTCATGATCTCATGTTGTTGTCTCATTCGTAGCGACGCCTGAAGCTGCGTAAAGCCCTGTTTACATCAGTGACAGCTTTATTTAGCAGATACTTAAAGGTCCAGTGTGTAAGATTTACAGGGATCTATTGACAGAATATGGCAGAAATTGAATATAATATTCACAAGTGTATTTTCATCAGTAATCACCTGAAAATAAGAATCATTGTGTTTTTGTTACCTTAGAATTAGGGCTGCACCTAATGATTACTTTTTAAATGAGTAATCTAAAGATTTTTTATTTGATTCATCGATTAATCTAGTAACAAATGTACTGATTATTCTAAAGATTTATCAAAAATAAATCCAGACTTTTCTCATTCATATTATAACTAATATGGTGTCAAGCCGGAGATAACGTATATATTTAATGTGCAAACCTGTTGTAAACCTCGTGTCTCTGCAGGGAGTGCACCAACCTGGAGATCCAGGTGGACATCGAGACCAAACCCAGCCATCTCTGCCTGACAAGCGAAGAGGACCTAACCCCGCCCCCGGGCTCTGCTGCCATGGCGACCGTCTCAGGAGGGGAGGAGCCTCAGGACTGCAGCTCCAGAAGGGGCGGGGCTTTGTCTGGCTCGGCGTTGGGACTGTCGCCGGGAGCGTCGATCAGGGAGGGGCTGCGAGACGTCACCCTGGCTCAGCCGGAAAGCATCCGCAGCGACCTGGAGATGTCGGACACTCAATCAGACGACATCGCAGAGCTGACGTCCGACGACTGTGACTCCCCCCACCTGAAGAGCTGTCACCTGGCGGCCGGCCAGCAGCCCCAGCCCCCCTCTTGCCGAGCCCTGAACCCCCCCGAAGGCCTTCACTGTCCCGCAGACAGCAACGTCATCCTCTACGTCTGAGAGAACCGCCGCTCTCAGGATTGCACAAAAAAAACTAACCAATCCCCCAACAGTTACATTTTGAGCTCTACTCTACTTCATAGCTTTTTTATTTCTTTCATCATCTCTCGTTTGCTGCTTCTGCGACTCACAGACACCGTCTTAAACACAGACAGCGTTTGTTTACTTTTGTCTGTCTGTCTTATCTATCTACCTGTCAATCTCCTCACTGAGTAAATTGTCAGGGTTCTACCTCTGAGATTTATAAGATGATGATTTATGTTTACTCCTTGGTGCAAAATGCCTTGGCTACTTAAGCAAAAAAAAAAAAAAAAAAAAAAAAAAGAAAAAAATGAGGTACAAATTTTCCACAAGAAATATTGCAAAATTGAAATTATGAGATACGGTGAAATGTCACCAAGCACAGCAGAGGGAGAGAGAGGATTGTTGGGAAATCAGATGTTTCCTGAGGACGAAGGGGATGTTTATAACAATGTGTGAATGAATGTGGACTTTGTACTCAACTCTTGTGGCTTTATTTTCTTCTTTTTTTTCCCTCTATTTATATTCAGACGACCTTGAACTTTTATGATTTGCTGTGTGCATGAGTCTGCATGAGCCATGCCTTGTGTGAGAGGTTTGAAAGAGCAGTGAGTTTCTGTTACACTGGTGAAAGTTAAAGTTTACTTTAGAGGACGAAGCTGCACTTGAATCTCACTTTCCCTGCACAGAGGAGGAAGAGGAGGAGGAGGAGGAGGACTGAGAGGATGGACATGAGGACAAAAAAGTTTCTAATTACAGAAATAAGTGATTGAGTTCTGACAATGACGTGGCCGGAAGACACTGCAGTGAAATGCACTGAAAAAAGCCATTTTATTCTATTCTGAAGACAGTGTAGGACATTTTGAACACTGTGGACATTTTGAACAGTCAAGGACAGCCCAGTGTTTAGAATGGGTTTGTCCTTCTGTTTTGCACTGATATGCACTGTACATCAAACAGATTATTTCACAGACAGCCCACTGACAAACTTAGGCTGGGCTGCACCAACATAGATTAATTTAATCTTAGATTAGATCTGATCACGCTTCAGCAAAACTAGGTTAAAATGAGTAAATCCAAGTTTAAAATTAAGCTGAGCGCTCTAGCAATTGTGATTTAAAACAAATTTCTGTTCAGTAAATCCAATTTTAGTGATGTAAAACAAAATTAGTAGTTTAATAAATATGGAGGTGCTTGCTTATTCAAATTAAAATAAACAATATATTTGATTGCTGCTCGGGTTTTTGAAAGAGGAGAGAAAACTTTAACTCTCGGCTGCTCTGTATTCCTCAACAAATGTTGTTTCCTAGTAGCCAAAACGTTACATTGTTTGCTAACTAGCTAAGATAATAAATGTTACATTGTTTTATTTGTTTCTTAGTTACTAAAAAGGCAGCCATTTTAAAAGTTAATCCTCCTCAAGTATTTTACTGGATCACATTTTAAAATAGAGTTTAAGATTTGGTGCAACAGAAATAAATTTAATCTAGGTTTACTGTAAAAATAAACTGAGGTTTGAATGAAATCTTTCTTAATTATAAGCTAGTTTAACACACATACTGCATGAATGTTCAAAGTGACATTCACGCGCTGGTGTTTAAAGTTTCTACATACTAAACTTTATAAAAATTTATATCCAAGGTTACCAGTGTTGTTGAGAAACTTGTCACTAATCAAAAATGTTGGTGATTACAAAGGGGTCGCATCCAAATATAGCTAGTGGTGCCTCTAAAACAACAAATACAGTGACTGAGAAAATAAACATGACACATGACCAGAAAATTCCTCATCCAGCAAAGTCACTGGGACAAATATGAGAGCAGCTCATCAAGAGCAGGACGAGCTAGAAGGAGCTGCTCTCCACGTCTCCACAGGCTCCGTTTACTGGGCGGTATAAGCGCTCGATTTTGGGTGTTGTTTGTGATTGGTTCTCTTGTTTGTATTTGCGCCTCATCTGCCAATCAAATCAATGCTCATTGCTCTAGACATTTGTAAGAAAAGTAATCAGAAAATAATTAAATGTAATAAGTTACATTAGTTTGATGCAGTAATTAAAATAGTCACATTGCTACATTTTTAACAGGATAACCCCATTACGTTTTAAAGGTAACCTTCCCAACGCTAAAGGTTACGATTAAAAAAAAGTAATGCAGTCTTAGATTTGCATTCAGATTTATTAACTCAGCTCCGTGTTATAACATGTTATGTAGTACAAACATAATATACAATATAGAAATAACAACACATTGGCACCCAGATAGAAAAGAATGCAACCTAAGTTTCAGACATTTACAGTGATTTAACAGGTTGTAATTCATTGCTGTATATAGAAAAAAAACTGTAGTTGCAGTTACAATGTTTGTATGGATTTGTGCTAGGGCTGCAACTAACATTTATTTTCATTATTGATTAATCTGCCAATTATTTTCTTGATTAATCTTTTGTTTTTTTTTTGGTTTAGGACCCTCATCATTTTACATGATGTCTTTGAGCTCTTTGAAGTTCCACCAAAAAGATATTTCACCTCCAATTTTTTATATGGTTTCATGTCAGGGACGGTTCGAGGCCCAAAATAGGTGAAATATCTTACAGAAAATTCTAATGTCCAGAAAATGAAATTCGTCAGAAAATATTGAGAAGCACCTGTAATAATTCTCCAGGGTTAATTGGGTTTGTTTATTTATTAATTTTACCAACAGTCCAAAACACAAAGATAGCTAGTTTAGCGTCGTATATGACGAAGAAAAACAGGAAATCGTGGAAGTAAATATTTTCCACTTTACTTTGCCTTTAACTGGCTGCCTGTAACCTGCCACTGCTCACTGGTCTTTGTCAGAACTCTGTCACTGGGTGGTTCTGGTGTGTGTCATGTGACCGGACCAGTGTTTGACACACACACACACACACACACACACACCAGACTGGTTTTGGTTTAACTGGCTGTCTGACTCACTTGAACATTGTGTGTGTGTGTATGTGTGTGTGAATGGACTCCTGATGAATGTATTTGTTTGTCCCACTTTGTTTTTTGAATGAGCACTTGTGCACTTTATCTAACTGTATCGTATTTATCTTTTTTTTTTTTTTTTTGCGATTCATCATCTGTTGCTATGAGAGAGTTTACTTCTTCCTTTGCATACAAAAGTCTGTGGTACAACCAAAATAAATCACCTACCAGAAGGCCTTTTATGTTGGATGTAACTAAAGAAGAGTTTGGCTCCAAAACATCATATAACCATTTTTGAAACTAAATGTTTTTCCAAGTTTATCGTTCAGTATTTTTAAGGTGTTTTTATCAATTTTGTGATCCAAGGACTGTAATTATCTTATTTTTTATATTTTACTTTAGTAGTTTATGTTTTACTAATCATCTGATTTCACTTTTGGAGCCAAACACTTTGAACTTTGATGCCGTTAAGCTCTTCTTAATCATACTCACTAGCCTGACTTGTTTCTTAGCTTTGTATCACCTCTGTGCTTCAGTTTAAAAAGGTTTTCCACCAGGTTTTTCCTTTTAATCTGCAGAGGAATCGACTTGGGAACCTTTTTCATCTCAGAGTAGCTTTATGGATTTAGCTGCTTATATAACTTGGCAGTGCTTTGTTTGGTCTGCACTTATCACTTGTTTCTGCCTGCCTGCCTGTGAGAAAACACACGAATGTACCACGGATGGAGCGTGAGCGTTAATGGAAAATGTCCCATTAAGACCACAGGTGGTCCTGTCCTTATTTGAAAAGGTTTTAGAGTATATAGATAGCAATATTTAAGTGTTATTATATTGTTTGTGTGTTTCCTGTCACTGTTAAAGCCCTGCTCTCTGTGTGGGGTTCTACATGCAGGACTGTGAAAGACAACTTGTGGACCTTTGGGGAAAAAATAAATAAACACAATCTGATGTTGCACCAAAGAACCGAGTGTTTAATTGTTCTGTATGGGAGAGAAATAAATGCACGCTGTTAAGTTCTCTGTCAGACAAAATCTTAATAACTACATTGTAACAGAATCAATCTTAAAATGTTTTACTTTTTTACTGAAAATGGAGAAGTCATGAGATGTAATTTTGAGTTGCTTTCAGCTGCCTTTCAAGACAGTTTATTTCAAATTAAAACATGCAATATGTTGAATTTAAAAAAAGTCTTTATCAGGATCATAATATTTATTATGACCTTACAGTCTCCCCAACCAAGAAATATATAAGCATAGAGAGTTATAAGAAGAGGAGACAAATATAAGTATATAAAATATGATATATGGTACATAATAATATATTACAACAAACAAAATACAATATAGAAAAAAAATAGAAATGTGAAATATGTACAAATATGCATATTGCAATTGAACAGAGTACCTTAACAATAAAGCTGAGAATAAGTGTTAAAATGTGGGAATAATATAAATAACACTTTAATTGAAGTCTACGGTATAAATGATTCCAGTGTATATGCAAAGAGTATTGCACAGCTGAATTATTATCGTACAAGTATTTCGCACTGTGAGGTTATTGCATAAAATGATTGTTCTTATTGATGTGCTGTGTTGAAACTGAACAAAGTTGCACACATTTGTCCACAACAGACATACACCTGGTGAAAAAAGATCCATCTTTCTTGGTTAAAATTTCTGCAGTCAACATTCCTCTGATCAAATGCACAAAATCTTAACTCATCTACTTGTGTAACAGATTTACAATAGATTTACGTAAAGGCTTAAAATGAACAATTAAATAGTTTGTGAGGTAAAAAATGGAAAACATTCGAAGCAACTAAATTCCACAAAAACTCTTCATGGCCACACAGATAATATAGTACTGATACTGATAAGCAACAATAATACAAATAATAAATAATAATAATAATAATAATAATTATGACAATATTATTATTATATTATGAAATGATAGTGATGATGATGATGATGATAAAAGTTCTAAAGTTCAGAAAAATACCATACAATATAGGTGCAAAAATATCCAATAAAGGAACATCATACACAGAAAATACAATAAAAAGGCAGGAGCACATTCTTACCTGTTTTGGTGGAGGCATAAAAATAAAAATATAATAATTTAATTAATTATTCAAAGGGAAAAAACAAGTTTAGTTGTGTCTTTAGTAGTACTTTACTCAGCTATCTCCTAAGCAGTCGTGTCCAGTAGGCGGCGGTAATGTACAATTAAGCCAACGAGTTACAGTATCAGTAGTGTCTAAAAGGGAACCCTTGACTTTTGAAACTCTCGCGAGATTTGCGCGCATTGTTTCTTCATTGTGCACTTTATATAAATAAATTTCACTTTATAACGTGACAACGCAGTGATTACGATCCGGATATGATTATAGACAGAAAACACTTTGTTATGATCGGGAAAAGTTGTGGTTCGGGTTCAAATGATCCCTCTCGCGACATCTTTCCCCGGGTCTGGGGTTCCCTTCCAGACACGACCGTACAACACGGCGCTGTCTCTTCACGCTCTTCACGACACAGCCCATCATTTTACGGTCGTGTTGTGGTCAGTCGTAAAGCGGAACGCGCGGAGTCGGAGGAAGGTTAAAGTGATTCCCACAAAACACGGTAAATGCATGTATTATCTGTATAATGTCGGCGTGTTGAGAGCGTGTTGTTTAAGTTAACACGGTGTAGATTTAATTATTGATTGAAAAGGCTTCAGTTTGTAAACAGAGTAAAATGAGAGTGTGAAATGAGCACGAACAGACTGCTGTCATTGAAGGAGACTGTCGATGTCTGATAACAAACATCTGGGGACAGATGCAGAGGAGGGTTGTAGTTAATGTGTAAACATGATACAGACTTAACGACACATACAAAGCTTGCACAATAGGGTTTGTTTTGTTTTTTTACAGAAGGGTTTGCCACCAGCTAGCTATTGTAGTAGCTAACTGTTAGCTAACTATCTGCTGTTAGCTTGCTCGCTAATCTTGAGGATAAGCAATAATAATGACCGAGAAAAATGTCGTTGAAACGATTTTATAGCAATGGTTATTAAATAATACACGTCTGCAAATAGTTGTTATACTCGATCTGATTACTTTCTCTGTTTTGAGGCTGAGATCTTGAGATCGAGAAGGAGTAGAGATGTGTGAATACATGTACTGTTCGTGTATCTTGTAGTTCCAGCAATAAATTAATGTGCATGTGTCTTCCATGTAAGAGGCAGTGCCACAAGTCCGCATTTGTTTTTTAGTTTTGCCATGCCACCGACAGCGATGTAAACCACTTATCTTAGGGTATAATCTTTTGTCCTGTGTCATGCTGAACTGTTATTTATAATCTCTTGTCTGTGTTTGGGTTTATCAGTAGTTAACCAGCTGATTAATAGATTTTTATTTCTGCATCATACCAAACGGCCCATGTTACGTAGGATTATAAAATAACACATATGATACATATAGGAGCAAAAATACAAAAAAAAAAAAAAAAAAATCACCACATTGTAAACTATTACTGTAGTCTGCCAAAGAAGAAGAAAACACGTTTGAAATAGATTTCAAATCAACTGTCCACTGACAAGTACTCATAAGTGAACAGCGGCTCAATCTTTTTAATAATCCAAATTTACAAAATCAATACATATGTTTACATTGCTCAAGTATAAGCAAGTTCCCAGTTAAAGGGCAGTAGAAAGCAAAGTAAACAAATTTTTACATCAGCCAAACAGGGCACTTTTCTTCTTTCAATCCAGACTGTGATATGGTCCAGTTTCAGTCATTTTTTTAAGAAAAAAAACAAATTCTTTTGTTATTTTATTATTTTAATTATTTTTTACTCCTCTATGACAATAAACTGAATATCTTTTGGTTGTGGACAAAAGAAGAAATGTGAGGACGTCACCGTGGGGTTCAACATTTTTCACCATTTTCTAACACGAATTGATTAATATGATCAACAGATTAATTGATAATAAATATAATCGTCAGCTGCAGCCTTACTCTATAATGTACATGATTGACCGCTGCTGTGTCTGAAGCACTCACTGGTCATGTGTAGTAAATATGCAGTCTGTGGTTTATTCAACAGATAAATTTGTAGACAGAACATTTTTCTCAGTTTCCACCGTTTTAACACCTCTACTGCTTCATCTAGTTTTTCGAGGCTAATGTTTCTTCCATATTCTTTCTTCTCCTCCGTCCCTCCCCGCTCCTCCTTCATTAGCATCATGCCGTTTGTGGACGTTCAGTCGCGGCTTGGCATCAACCTGGACCGCTGGCTGCTGCTGCAGAGCGGAGAGCAGCCTTACAAGAGAGCAGCGCGCTGCCATGCCTTTGAGAAGGAGTGGATCGAATGTTCCCACGGCATCGGACAGACCCGCGCCAAGAAGGAGTGCCAGCTGGAGTTTGAGGACTTCTATGAGTGCATGCACAGGCAGAAGACAGTAAGTGTCTCTCTATGAATACTGCAGTTAAATTATTTTTTATTAGTCATATTGACTGCTGGGTTTTAGCTCAGGAAAATATGGTGCATATATAAAGAGCCTTTATCAGCTTTGTTATGTTGTGTGATGTGTCCTTTGTGCATGTATAAACTGAACTCACCGACTATAATTTACCACTACAGTGGAAAAAAGAATCAATATACCAGCAGGCAATGGGAGTACATGCTGTGAACACAGCTGGGATGGCAGCAGCCTGGTGCATAGGGGAATGACTGCTTGTGACTTTTGGCTTTAGCTGTTTAGCAGATAATGTGACTTTTTATTACACGGATCTGTCTCCTATCGGCCCAGTAAAGTTATCAACATGTCAGAGCAAAAAAAAAAAAAAAAGCTATTAAAATTCACTTTTTTATCAGTTTATTGTTTTAAAACATTGAATCATAGTGGATGTAATTAAGCGTCAGAAAATCCTAATTACATCCACTGTGATTTAAAGTTGGAAAACAATAAAACCTGAGAAAATCCAAGGGATTGAATACTACTCATAGGCCTTGTATCATATCTTTTAAGGCAGCGGGCAGGAGCCGCGGTGCGGATGACCAGGGAAGAAATAAAGAGTGAAACAAAGTTAAACAAACAAGAGTTTCTGACCGTTATGTCTTCAAAATTCAACTTCAACAGGAGGGCATGGTTTTTTTTTCAGCATTTGAAGGGGGGCATGCCTGAGAAAGTTTTGGAATCACTGTTTTACAGCACAGCTCAAGAGTTCATCTGCATAATTTTGGTCTGCAGATAAAGAACCATGTTGCACAATCTCAGCCTGTTTGCTTCGTTTTAGTTATGAGCTTGTTATTCCTTCAACTTTAGAAACAAATCTTCCTGCACATTAAACTAAATTGCTTCTGAGTTTCCCATGAACAAGAATAAGGAAATATCAGCTGTAATTGCCTCCAAATGGCTCAGAACCCTTATTTGGCCTTATTTTACATTTCTAAGCAACATTAAACAGCCTGATTCTTGTCCAGAGTTTGGTGTGATGGATTGTAGGGAGGGCAGAGAAAGGAGTGTGTTTCCTGTTGTGGACTTTAATGAAGGACATTTATTCAAGTACTGTATTTAATTGAAATTGAAATTGAGGTATTTTACTTTAGTGTTTCTATTTTATGCTCGTTTCTATTTATACTCTGCTAGATTTTGGGAACTAATAATGTACCACTACTTTTATTTGACTGCATTAGTGACTGGTTACTTTGGAGATTCAGATAATTTGTGCAAAACGTGCATCAACTAATAAATTATGATACATTATTATCATTATTATCATTATAAGCTACCTGGCAGTATATAAAGTCATTAAAATGAGCTCCACCTTTACCAGCTGCACCATTAGCGATGCTTTTACAGTAATGCATCAGTAATTCTAATCCAGTTATGTAATGTATGTTACTCTGAAATGGGCCATCCTGCAGGACTTTTACTTGCACAGTAACAGATTATTTTATACTGTGGTATTAGTACTTCCACTAAAGTAAAGGATCTGAATATTTCTTCCACCCCATATATCAAGCAGGTATTAAAAAAAAATTAAAAAAGTAAAATTACTAGAAATTTATATCTGAAGTTTGTTCAGAAAGACAAATTGCACCCTCATCTAATCCTTTAAGTACTGTCAGAGTTAAACTGAGGTCAGTCTTGATGGCGGAGTGTGTCAGCAGAAGAGAGACTGACAGATGCACTGTGAATGTGCTGCAGCAGCAGGAACTTCTTGCATGGATTTGCTTGTTAGTCACGTCTCATTCTTTCACAACATGATGGAGATGAAGCAGGATGACGTGTGGATTTAATGAATGTCAGCTAAGACAACTTCAGACAATAATCTCACATCCGTTGAAGATGTATTGAGGTTGAATGTTAGTCATTAGACAGCTGTTTGCTGAAATCACAACACTGTGTGTGATAAGACTGCATCTGTGCTGGAATTTTCACTATGAGCAGCTGACAGCGATTTGGATGGAAATATGCATGTGTCTTTACAGCAAAGAACTGAGGTACGGAGCTTTTCTTGCAATTCTTCAGTTCTCACAAAAATTCATGGTGCAGGGAGGAAAAGAAGATGTTCAAATTGCTTTTATCTTTGACTTCATTCTTCTCAGTTAGGCAAAGAGAAACAAAATGGTGGAGGGATGTAGAACATTGTCTTTAAAGTTTTTATTTTCTTTCTTTGTTGCTGCCTCCTGGTCTGCTCAGCATTCATCTCTTCTTCTTTTCCTCCTTTCAGCACCAGAGGCTGCATGCGATCCGTCAGCAGCGTGACAAGATGGTGAAGGAGGGGACCTACACGCCACCACCCCACCACACTGGCAAGACAGACCAGGTGCCATGAGGGAACACACGACTGTCCACAGTTCTGCTCTTGTTTATAGTAAATCAGTATCACTATTTCCTGTTCGCCTGTACAAGTTTGCAAATAAATGTTATCACCCACTGTCCTCTTCTTCTTGTCTTTTCCTTCCCTGACTTCTTTTTTGTTCTCATGTTTTAGTTTACGAGATGTCTGCAGAAGTGTATCAGTGTGTACGCTGTATTGAGAATGTTCCATCGCTTTACCTTCTGCCTTCAGAGAGCGTTTTCTGACTGGAAACAGACATATAAATCGTTGTATTTCACTCTCTCGGGCCACCAGACTCCTTTGGCAAAATCAGAAACTTTGCTGTTTCTGTTACTGTGTGGCTCCTCTGTTTTAAAGGGTCATTTTGGATTTACTGAAGTCACAAAATAACACAAACAAACAAATTGATCGAGGCAGCAGTAGGTGAGCAACTCTCATGCTCTGCAAGCTAAAATTACTGTAAAACTGGAGTGTGATTTTGTTCAAAGTTTTGCTCAAAGTATTATGATTCATTGAGGATATTGGTGAATTAAACAGGTTTTTAAAATATTGTTTAATTGGCATTGGTTTTTAAGTCATCAGCTGAATTTATACACTGATAACAATTGTGCAAATCTCAGTACTTTTAAAAATTGTTCATTAAGTTTTAGTTCAGTCATTTATAGTGAAGAGAGGCTGTTGGTGTTTTAGTTGAATCACTGTTTGACGTGAGGAGATTATAACTAGAAATAAGGTTTATACACAACCCACCCTATTAAGTAAAACCAAACAACTGTAGTGGAAAATAAAGAAGCACATATATACAAATACTGTAACTAATTTATTTTTGAGGCACTTTACTTGAGTATTTCCATTTTATGCAACTTTCTGTTTCTACTCCATTACATTTCACAAGGAAATATTGTACTTTTTACTCCACTACATTTATTCGGAAAAAATGTTTACTAGTCACAATGCAGATTAAGATTTTACATTAAAAAAATATGATGAGTATATAAAGTATAATCCAGTTATCGATTAAACTACATAACATTTGTGAAGCAGGAGTGCCAAACTCTTCTGTGCCAAGGCTCCCAAATAGTTTTAGCTAATGGATTGAGCCCCTTTTGCAAAATGTCTTAAAAAACCTAAAGACCAACTGTTTTTTCGGCCTCTGTCAGGTGCTTTTGTTTTAAATGTCACTGAGGTTAAGACAGGTTTAAATACTCATTTGAGAGCGTCTCAAAGCAAAGAACACGTTTGGGGAACCGTAGCCATTCTTCTGTGCAGCAGTAAATACACACCTTATGTATGTTGAATGATACTTGTGAGTTTTACTTGACAAGAAGTTCTTCATCTCTTTTGCAGCCGAGCTTTTGGCAGTTGGGCTGTTGGTCTGTTTGTCAGGTCTTGTTATATTCTCAAAAACTTTTCTTGAGTTAGCGCTAAATTTCAGGAGCAGAGCAGCTTGGTGGTCGTCCAGGTCAACACTGACCGCTTATGACGTGATGAACGATGCTTTGATTGGCAGGCAATGAGAAGGATGCACACGATGTGTCAGATATTGATATGTTTTATATTATTATAAATTATATATATTAATAATTCACATTATGATAGTTTGATTTTATATTTTTTAATTGTTTTTTAGCATTTTGCTGAGGTCCCCACTTTGAAAATCACCAATGTAAAGTCAGTAAACCAGCTATAACTGTAATATGCTGCTTACACAATGATGCATTTGTACTTCTAATGAAATATATACTAGTATATTAGTAACATTTTTCTACTTGTAGTACTTTTTGTAGTTCATTTAGTTAGCATACCTTTTATCACAAGCAGGCAAAATGTAATGGTGTGAAAATGTTCCCATAAAACAATTGGTTGGCACTCGTGTTTTATTTTCTTATACATTTTTTTTAAATAGTTTTATCCACAGTGTTTTATATATTTGGTCTCAGAGTCTAATGTGAACTTTAGGCAGCAGCGTTGTTGTTACTGGTTTGATTAATGAAGCAATGAATTCAAAATGCTTCTTGCTGGCATTATAAAAGGGCAGAAAATAATTGAGACCAGTCAGCCAGTAAGTGATGACATGCAGTAAACCAACAGTTTCTGTTTAACAGCCTCACCACAGCTGGTTAAATGACTGCTGGTGAACAGTTTAATGTCATTCCTCCAGCTGCGGTCGTAGTTTATTGTGTTTAGCTGTGAATGAAAGTTTAACTAACAGCCTATTTTCTTAACCCACTGACCTGATTTAAGTAAATCATTAAATTGATTAGAGAGTAAAAGCTCCACAGGGACGTCTGGACCGCTGTGATGACAGACTGATATGAATGGATGCAGTTTGACATCCTTGATTCAATTACCGGCGTTTTAACTCTGACTGATGGGATTAGAAGACTCTGTGAAGGGCCACAAGATGGAGCCAAGAGCTCAGATAATTCAGCAGGGAGAACTTACCAACAAGTTTCTTTCATAGTCTTAAATACCTGTTGGAAAGTAGCTATGATTGTCTCTAAATAGTGATTAATAATTAAGTGCATTGTTAACATATTATCATAATTATTGGATAAGACTTAAAGGCTGAAAACAGTCTAGTTTTGAGTATTTAAACATTAGAAAGAAATGTACTGAAATTGCATTTTCATTTCGGGATCACACAGGTGAAATGAAAATATTAACAAAATATCCAGGCGGTTAATATCAGGACAAACTGGAAGTGAAAAATTGGAACTGGTATTGTTTGGGAGGTATCCCCACAATCTAAAACGTGTAATCAGTTTCATGTCACATCTTAAAATCAGAGCCATTAGACTCTCCACTGAGGTTTTAGACTTTGATCTTTTATGTGCACGTGTGAATGATTAAGTTCAGGTCATAAAGTCATAATTTCCAACATAATTACAGCTTTGTTACTTGCACTATTCTGTACTTTTCTAAAGAAACGTCTCTAGTACACTAAAAACTCATCATTTCAAGACACTGCCTTCACCAGATTTTTGAGTTTTGAATCTAACTCAAATACTTAAGTTTTTAAAAACACTAAAACTCAAATATTGAAGTTTATTTGAAGAAGAAAAGTAAATCATTTCAGACAAAACTTATTAGTTGGTAAAACCTTTTCAAAACTGAGCGTTTGAGTTGGGCCAAAACTCAAAAATCTAAGGGCACCCCTGTAGCTCAGTTGGTAGAGCGTGTGCCTCATGTACTGAGGCTGTCAGTCCTCTGCAGTGGTCGCCGGTTTGACTCCCTCCTGCAGCCCATTTGCTGCGTGTCATCCCCTCTCTCTGTACCCCGCTTCCTGTCAACTCTTCAAGCTGTCACTGTCCCAATGAAGGCAACAGGCCCCCCCCCCCCCCCCCCACCCCCACAAAAAAAATAATAAAATCAAAAATCTAGTGAAGTAAGTTTCCTTGAAATTTTTAGTTTGCTCAACTTTTTTTTTAAATAAAACATACCCTCTGACAAAATAAGTCTACAGGAATAGTTTTTACTGATTCACAGCACTAAATAATAAATGATTAATAATGAAACGGCCAATTTCTTTGCAAAAGTCCATAAAATTGTGAGTGAATATTTTATTTGGCTCTCAGGGTTACTTTGATCTAGATTATGACCATTATTGCATATTTAATTTTTTCCAATTTAATATGAAAGTCTGACCAACCACTGGTGGCCACTGGGAAAATGGGGAATTTTTTATAATGAAAATAATATAAAAAAAAAATACTAATTTTACCAAAACATGGTAAGACTGCAATAAAAAATAATTTAAAACAATATCAAAGGTAAACAGCTTTAAACAAAAGCAGTTATATGACAAATAGTTTAAGCAAACAATATAAAATGATCAATGATAATAATGGGCCAATATCCAGTTTTGTTTCAAATATATCTATAAACACATATAACCAATAATTTGGTCCTTTTATCACAAAATGAACAATTGTGATGATACGCTGAGCTGTGCTGCCCCACTAATGAGGAATGACTCATACAGTAAAGCTGTGCCTGAGGAAGTTGGCCTCTTTAAATCCAAATTCACCTTGTTGGATAGAAAATTGCAGATATTCATGGCTGCGTTGCACAACATGGTGCAGCGCCCAGATCCATGACTGTCATGATCACGAGGTTTTAGTTATGTAAATTCAATTTTTGTCTGGGTTCACAGCCAAAGGCCCCACCGCTGACCAGCACACAGGAGCTTCATGTACTACAGCTCTGTTTATACTGAGGGGTAATCAATCAGCATCGTTCAATAATTAACTGATAACGAGGGAATGAGCAGTGAGAGTAGTGAACTTTACCCTGTGTTTGTCGTGACAGTAGCCTTCGGTTCATGCGGCCGGTCAGTCCATTAGCTGCTGTTTGATTAAAGCTGCAGCAGCAGCACAGATAATCCAGCAGTGCTTCGCTCTCTCTGCTGTGTTGGAGGCAGGATGAGAGGGTCTGGATTATCCTGCAACAGAGCCCAGACACCAACACACCCCCAACAAACACACAGCAATCCCAGTGATACCCATTTGACCCAGTGCCTTATCAATCTGAGGACCAGACAGCGCAGCAAAGACAGACACATCAACTCCTGCATGATCCATTTTTCACTCTAATCATGACAACTAAAACCAGCTCTCCTGCGCCGCCCAGGCTCTGGTGCTATTCTGCACTCCAGGCCCATAATGTCATGTGATAAGAAGCTCAGTTTGTTTAGTTTCAAGAGATTTAAAATAAAGAATAAAAGCCACATCAACAAAACATTGAAAATGCAAATACAATTCTTACTGTGGAACACCACATTGCTTGTTTGCAAACCTTTGCTGCTCTGACTTAGTGTTGAAATGTTATACTTTCTATGCTTTGAAAAGGATTATTTTAAAGCAAACTTGAGAGTAGTTTATTAAAAGAAAGTTTTACACCGGCATAAAAGGTATCAAATCAAAACAAAAACTACTCAGGCAACTACTCACTACTATTACACTTGTCAATATGTAACTATATACATGAACTATATTCCCTTCATAATATAAATATCTATACAAGATGTTTAATCCAGGAACTCTTACATATTTAAGTTGGAATGTCAATAGTAAACTTCACAGCTGATGGAAATTATAATTCAGTTTTCCTCAGAAATCAGTATACATATATCCAGAGGTGGAAGAAGTACTCCTTTATTTAAGTAAAAGTACTGATACCACAGTGTAGGAATACTCTGTTCCAAGTCCTGCGTTCAAAACTTTACTTCAGTAAAAGTACAAAAGTATCGGTATGAAAACATCCTTTAAGTGCCAAATGTAAAAGTATTCACTATGCAGAATGCTTATTTCATAATAATATATACTTTATTATTGGATTGTAATTATTGATGCATTAAATTGTCCATCACTTTAATGTTGGAGCAGGTAAAAGTGAAGCTAATTTAATTACTTTATGTAGCCAATCTGCTGGTTAGCTTGTGAATTTTCCCCTGAAGATCGATAAAGTTTTATTTTTATCTATAATAAAACATCATCGTGTGTTTGGTGATAATATTTTTGTATTAATAATCAAAAGAACCTACAAAGTCAAGGTATCAGATAAATGTAGCAGAGTAAAAACTAAATTATTTCCCTCTAAAATGTAGTAGAGTAGAATTGATGTGGCTGCAGTGCAACAAGCTTTAAATGCAGCATTGACATCATATCAACATTTATACAGCAGCCTGTTGCTTATTTACACATCCAGCAGGCACAGAGGAATATTAGCATTGATTTAGAGTCATTTAAAATTGAATCTAAAACCAATGTTAATTTTCCTTTTAACTGTTTTTTGTCTCCACCAACTGCTGAGGAAATATCTCTTATAGCTCTGTGTTATTTCTCCTCCGTGTTAAGCATCAAGTCACTGCTGCACTGCTGCTTGCCTGCTGCTGCTGCTGATAACAGCACTATGAGAACAGAGAGAGTGAACCCAAACAGTGATGTTGTGGGTTTGAAAAACTTTATTATTGCCGATTTTTAGACAGAATAGGAAAGGACTGAGATCTGTGGTTTCCCAGTCTTGCCTTTGCATATGTATGGCAGCTTATTTCTGCCAATAAGATGGGAAAAAGGAGCATGCAGGTCATAATGATGAGAAACGTTCTCAAAAATATTGAATTAGTGTCTCAAAATAATGACTTTGAAGCTTACAATAATGACTTAGCATTACAAGAAGACAAATTAGTTTCCCAAAATAATTTCTTAATATAATGACTTAGTAGCTCAAAAATAATGAGAAACTCTTGAAATAATTACTTATTATCTCAGAATAAAGTCTTAATTTCCTAAAATAACGACTTAGTATCCCCAAATATTTTTTTTAAGATCCCAAAATAATGACTTAGTCGTTCAAAATAATGAGACACTTTCTCCAAAATAGGCTTAGAATCTCAAAATAATGAGAAACTCTCAAAATTATGAGTTAGTATCTAGTATAACACTTAGTATCATTTTGGGAATGTTTCTCATTATTTTGAGATTTTAACTGATGAGTTAATGAGTTAGTATCTCAATATTTCAAGAAAGTTTCTCAATATAATGACAAGGGCAGAAACAGGCTCCATACAAGGGGCAAAAATCACTAAATCCAGTTTAATCAAAGTCAACAGTGTCTCTGTGTGTAAAGATTGTAGGGATAGTTACAGTTAAATGACAGACCCTGAGGTCCTTGGTGGTCTGGGACTCTGGCTGTGACCTTTCATATCCAAGGTCAACCCAAACTGTGAGGACCTTCTCCCTGCTGACTGGGAGCGGCAGCCCAAACACAACTCTCCATGTCTGCTCCAGCTGTAATCAATTGCTTTTTGAGCTACTCCCTCTCTTCCTCCAGCTGTTTGGAGAGGGAGGAGGGGGTCGGCGTGTGTGTCTGTGTGTGTGTGTGTGTGTGTGTGTGTGTGTGTGTGAGATTATAAAATCCCAGATTAATACTATCTCATGTGATGCAAAAGTTCCAGCGGTCAGATCCTGCTTCTTCTTCTGCGTAATCCTGAAATATATGTGAATGAGTCTCCGCTGCAAATATGCCAATGTGAAATGTGAACGCCCTTTTTTTTTTTCTTCTCTCCGATCCCAAAAATTGAGAGAAAGTGTGTGAGTGGGAGTGGGAGTGTGTGAGTGTGTGTGTGAATATGTGCGTCTCGGCCTGGGTTTGGCGGTGCTGTTGAGCCACGGATGACGCAGGAGCACAACCGAAATTTCAATTTCCGCGACACTTAACACACTCAATAGACATGGGTTAAGTGTCGGAGCCGTGAAAACAGCCTATTGAAGAGAAAGCGAGAGGTGTGTGTGTGTGTGTGAGAGAGAGAGCGGAGCAGGAGCGAGAAGAGGAGGGCTGGTGGTGGGGGGTTGTGGAGAGGAGAAGAAGAGAGAAGAGAGAGACAGAGGGGGGAAAGGAGGAGGAATCGGACAGCCATTACCACCATTCAGGATTACGTTGCCTTGCCTGCTGTTCTCCCCCTCAGCCAGCCTCGTCATCCCCCGTGTTGGGTCGGTTTTGGAAGGAGGTAGAAGCGTGGTAACAGAAAAAAAAAACCTTTCATCCATCCATCCATCCATCCAGGAGGAGGAGAGCGAGCAGCGGCGGCAGCATCCCCGGCCTCCCTCGCTCTGCGCTCGGATTCCAGGACCGCTGCTGCCCGGTGAAGGTAAGCGGCTCCGGAGCTCTTGCGAGCACGCTGGTGTTTTTAGCTCAGTACTCTCCCGTGCACGTTCACATCACCATAAGCACGGGTTATCAAGACCTGTCGGGTCTGATGATGATATTAGATTTCAATTAATACCGATACCAATCAAAACTGTCAGCTGATCATCCAATAAACTCACAAAACGCACAATTTATGGACATATTTAAGGATGATTCTACATATTAAAATGAACATATGGATGAATTGGGCTTGGTGAGCTGCTGTCTTCACCATTAACGTGTTGATCACTGGCTCATATACATTACAAGAGATGTATATGGGTTTTATGTGATAATATCACAGTTATTGCCTGAAACCAGGTTCCAGTTTCTAAGCACGCTGCTCGTGATTTGTGCGCCGGAGGGCTGGGCTGGAAATAACCAGCGGACAGTCAGTCATAGAGGGTTTGTGGGTCGTGAGAAGGCTGCCGAGGTTGTTCCCACTAATGAGAGACTCAGTATACAGGCAGCATTTCGTCCACAGCGCTGGTCACAAATGGATAAATGTAATTAGTTCGTCCAATCCGTCCATGCAGGGATGGATCGGCGGTGTGTTGGTGGACAAAGAGCCCCGTGCTTCCAGTCTACAAGCCCTGTTTGGTCTCCATGTCTGATGTCCATTCATGCAAACACATTCTGCCTTCACAGTCAAAGAGAAAGACAGACAGAGAGAGACACACAGAGAGAGAAAGGCATGCGTGCAAAACTGGTGTCATGAAGCACCAGCTGCAGCTTTATGTGCACACCCATGAGAGGCTGCCCTTTATTATTGATCTGTGCAATCCCTCCTCCATCATCACACCTCCACCTCCACCTGCTGTATGAATCCCTGTGGGCTCCATCACTGCAGGCCGTTTGTCTGTCTGTCTGTCTGTCTGTCTGGAGAACCTCAGTGAATGCAAGGTGCAAAGAGAGAGAAATAAAGAGAGAGAAAATCAGGATTCAGGGCTCCCCTCCTGCCGCTTTGTACCAGATGGTCAGATGCACATCTCTCCCTCCAGCCTTATGTTTGACCCTCAGCTAGCAGGCGACTAATGTATTCTCTTCTGGCATAAACAAGCTACAAATAGCATTTTTATTATTTATTTCCATCTTGTTTTAGCTGAAATTACATATTCAAGTTGGTCTCTTCCAGCCATTTTTCCTCTGCACTGGCCATAGACACACCCCCTTACTACTGTGTGTTGTAGTGGTGGGAAGCACCAACATGTCTCTGATGCTGGAGACAAAGAAGTGCGCCACTAGTATGTGACATGGTTGTAATCTGAGTTAATCAGAAGTCTCATATAAGATGGCATGATCTTTTAATTAAGGGATATCTGTTTTATTAATGCTCACGACTGTCATTTGTCACCCGAGAAAGACATAATCACAATGGATCTCTCCCCTCTTTATTATTAAATGTCAGTGAATGATATTTATGACCCATATATATTAGTTGTTTAGTCTATAAAATGCCAGAAAATAGAGAAAAATGCGCAGAGCTCAAGGTGACACATCCAGATTCTTCGTCCTGTCCACAAAACATCCCAAAATTTTAAGATATTTGTTGATCCAAAACAGAGAAAAACAGCAAATCCTCACATTTGACACACTGAGGCCTCCAGTTTGGAGAAGCAACAGGAGTACAGGTGTAGGAAGCTAAACAACGTGGCTGCTGTGGACAGGGTCAGCAGCAAAATGGAATATAGCCACCTACAAAAATCAATATCAGTCTAAGTGTACGCTATATTTAGAGTATTTTCACTGCTTTACCCTGCTGTCAGGCAGCCTTTTCTGACAGGAAAATCTCCAAACCTACAAGACCCCTTTGGCAAAACAAGTGATTTTACCTTGCAGAACACAGGAGTTGCTGGTCTTCTGTTGCCCCGACTGGTTAGTTTGTGTGATAGTGTGACCTCTGTGCCTTAAAAGCTTAGTTTGGTTTCACTGAAATGAAATTCAATAGCACAAACAGATTAACTGATTAAGGCAGTGGTACATCAGCAGCTCCTGTGTTCAGTGAGGTAAAACTTTAGTCTACTTTAGTCGTAGTGTTTCAGAGAGAATGATATCTGGCTTATATAATGACAGTTTCCTGTGGGAAAAGGCTATCTGATGCCAAGGTAAAGCAGTGCACTTAAACTAATTTTGAGTTTGTAAGTGATTGAAATAAGTTTTACTGCTGACCCTGTCCACAGCAGTACATTGTGTAGCCTCCCACACCAGTACTCCTGCTTCTTCTACAAACTGGGGGCATGTCAGCCACCATCTACTGCAGCTAACACACTGCCTGTGGATAAGTACCTCATACAACCACACTTGAAATAATCCAAACTATCCTTTTAACCCGATTGTCAAAATTGTCACCAAGTAATTTTCTGTCTATCAGCTCATCAAGTTGTTCGCAAACTGTCTGGACTCTTGACCCCTTAAATGAGGCGAGGTCAACTTTTAGTGTTGAGACACATTCTGGGTTTCTGCAGGTCCTTAAAAAGTCTTTGGGCCTTAAACAGTGATGTCTGCCTCTCTCAAATGTAATGGAACTAGATGGGTCTCAGCTTGTGGTGCTCAAAGCCCCCAAAAAAAATTCATTTGAAAAACTCCACAGCAACATCTCTTTCCAGAAATCATGGCCCGGTTGCTAAAAATAATCCACACACCTTGTTGTGAGCAGTTTCATGTAGGAACTACTTTTTTTTCCCTGCAGTAGAATCTAACGGAACTAGTTTCTTTCAAATAGAAAGAAATGTTATGTTAAACTGCTCACAACGAGGTCTGAGAATAATTATCTTGAGTAACAGGGTCATGATTCTTGGAAAGAGGCATTTGCTTTTTTTTTTTTTGGTGCTTTGAGCACCGCAAGCTGAGTCCCATTTAGTCCCATTATATTGGAGAGAAGGCAGACATCCCTATGTCTGATATCTCCCAAAAAAATCTATATGGAAAGATAGTACTACAGACCAGGGAAAAATATGTGTTGTATTGTTGATTTGGGGGTGAACTGTCCCTTTAAAAAGGTCTTAAGAAGTCTTTAACTTGTTGAAACCTGCAGAACCCTGAAATTACAATTTGTTCAATGAGAGAATGATTTTTCCTTCTCAGATTTTTAATTTTTTCACTTTTCATCTGGAGTTTTGGAATTTTTAGAGCCCTAAAGAGATGAAAATATTCAAACACCGGACTAATACATGGACTGAACATTACAGCACTTTTTTCATGACGCTGACGTCGTCCTTCGTCTCTTTGTAAATGCTTGACTGGCAGCTCCGTCCTCCCTCTGTCCGCCTGTCTGCCTGTCTGCCCGTCTAGCCATCAGTGTCTGTGTTGGTTTGCTCTTTGGTATGCACTCAGCATCTCAGCATGAGTGAAAGAAGAACAAATAGAGACAGAAAGAAACTGAAAGATTTCTGTATTGATCAGCTTGTTTGTGCGTCTCCGTTCGGCTCGACCTTCTCTTTATTTCTGTCTTACCTCATCGTTCATCACTTGTTCAACTCTGCACTCACTTTTCTTTCTTTTTCAGTGCTTCCACTTCACTCGGCCTCGGCGTTTCCCTCATTTCACTCTCACTTTAATTAACTCTCTCTGTCCAGTCATGCTGAGTCGTAGTAACTACAGTATTGTTGGCAAGCAGTCCAGTTTGTCTGTGTGTGTTTTATATATGGATACTTTTCTGCGAGTGTCTGTGCATGTGTATTAATGTATGTGTGTGCGTGTGTGTGCGTGGGGGAGCTGAGTCTAGCCACTCATTTATCCAGTCTGTCAGTGTGTTACTCATCATGACTGCTCGGGGCTGCGTTTAAGGGGAGCCATTGCTCATTCATCCTCATACTCTACTTACCACCTACACTTTTAATAACTGCTATAACAAGTGTGCTTTAAATATGAAAATGTCATTTATAAGTGCGAGATAAAGATGTTTTACCCTGGCAGGAAAGTCAAAGAGAAAGACATGAAGTGATTGTTAACATTTTAGGAGATACACTTATTTTCTTTTGTGTTAAAAGTTGGACAAGAAGAACGGAAAAACTCCTGTCCTGTATTATTCCAAATTAAGAGTTTTTATCCATTATTTCAAGATTGTTACTCTGCTGCTCGCCTCGTAATCACTCCATTTAAATGGCCTGAAGTATTTACTTTATAGTTGATTTTGGTGTATTACCGATTTGAAGTGGTTCATTAACACATCAAACAAGATATAAAAACATACAGTACGTTTGTGTGGTTTTAAATCAGCTGAATGGTTGTGAAAGTGTGAATATTAGATGTTATTTAGATGTAGCTGTCAGGAGCTGTGGTTGTGAACGTGCCCTAAGGTGAGAAAACGTCAACTTTACATGACACCTCATCTTTCAACTTAAAGGCATTATTTGACATTTTTGGAAACACACTTCTCACCTTCTTGCTGAGAGTTCAATGAGTTGATCGATACCTCTCACATGTTTGTGTGCTTAGTATGGAGCAGGAGCCAGGAGGAGATTAGCTTAGCTTTAGCATAAAGACTGGAACCAGTGGGAAACTGCCAGCTAATGTCGGTGTAAAACTACCTGTGCAGCTCTGGATGCACACTGTAAGTCACACGTGTGGATCAGGTGTGTTTTCTGCTCAGGTGGCTCCATGTTATGGAGTCTGTCAGGCAGAATTAAACATTATGTCTGTCTGTTGAGCATAAGTGTTTGTGAACCTCCCCTCAGTGGCAGTTAGAGTGCTGGTATGCTGCTCTGGAATGACACGAAGAGTGCACTGGCAGTTACGGCCGTTACTCTGCAAATGTCTGATTTTCTCTCCCTGTCTCCCTCTTCGATTTTTTTTCTTCCTTTGTTTCCTTTTTCTTCCTGTCTTCTCTTTTCTCTCCTCCTTAACTTGTTGCTCTGACTCTCACTGCCACCTCTACATCTCCGTCAACATCTCCCTCTTTCTGTTTCATGTCACCCCTGCTCTTTTTCCTCGTCTTTTGTTGTCAGCACACACACACAAACACTCACACAAGATACAGACACACATACCCTGCTCGGGCTAAGCTGTGGGAACAGACTGTGTCCATGTAAATCCTGCTTGTGAGTTATAAATCAGGCCAGTCAGGCATCCAGCATCCCTGCACAGTCTGATTCAGCCGCTGCACGCTTTCACAGGAAGAGGCAGGAGCCAAGATCCCTGCATGGAAATGTGTGTACACGTGTGTGTGTTTGAAAAACTTTGGTGCACTCTTGCATCCTTATGCACTGAATATAGGTCAGTCAGTATGTTAGTCTGAATTAATGAGGAGTAAATGGGATCATTTTGAGTTTTGGACCTTTGGCCAAACAATAAAAGCAATTTAAAGATGTCACTTTGGGCTTTGGGAACCTTTTGGGGTTATTTTGTGACATAGTGTGGATTACATGATTAGTTGATTAATGAATAACGGTAGATAGACCAACTGAAAATGAAAATAACAGCCTTGAGTCCAACAAAAATGCTGTTTTCAGGAGATTTGATTACTTTTTTTTGGTATTTTGTGGTGTTTTATGAACTCCAACCAGTCTGACAAATGTCTAACTAAAAAAAAACTAATAGATGAATAGATGAATCTAGAGCTAAATGATTTGTCAATTCAGAAAATCATCACTGATTTTGATGATCAGTTAAAGGACTAGCATGTAGGATTTAGTGGCATCTGTGAGCCTGCAGAATGCCTCATCCTCCCCTTCCAAGTGTGCAGGGGAGAGTACGGTGGGCACAAAACGTGAAAGGCCCTATGTAGAGCCAGTGTTTGGTTTGTCCATTATGGGCTACTGTAGAAACAGACCATGCAACATGGCAGCTCCCGTGGTAGAGAACCTGCTCTGTCTGTAGATGTAAACATCTCATTTTAAGGTAAACGAAAACACAACAATTCTTGGGAATGAGAAAATATGGGAACTTGTGATGAATCTGCTGTGTTTTAAAGGTTTATAGATTAGAAATCACTGAAAGGACTTAAAAAAAGAATCAGTAGATTAATCAACTTGTAGTCACTCGAAGACCTCAGACCTCCAGCAAGGCCAGTAGTCCAATTTTCTAGATATAATATGCAAAATACGCTATCCTACAATAACTTTTAAATAGACTTATTTTGGACTTAGAGTTTCAACTTGGTAAAAACAGTAGGATGATCTAGACATTGCTTATTTCTTACATACCTGCAGAATTTGTTTGTTTGGTTTGCGTATCTGCAAAGACACAGGTGTTACATTTGACTATGGCTGGGTACTGAACTTCTATACTTATGTAGCACTGACCAAACTGCTTCAGTATTATCAAGTATAGAAAAATGCATCATCATTTGTTACCAAAATTTTATTCCTACAAAGTTTTGACAGTTATTTATAATTTTCATATGATCCAATACTGTGCAGATATTTCATCAGTTTAATCATTTTAGTCCAGTTATCCAGGTTGAGGAAGGTGCTCAGAATAAGAACAGTTTCTCCAGCTGTTCCCAGGTCTTTGAACAGCTTTAAGTGAGTAATTGTACCATAATGTATAATATTTGTCTTTCTTTCTGTTAAAATGGATCTGGTATCAAAATAAAAGTATTGTTCAGAAACCATCATAAAAACCAAGGTATCAGTACCAGTAATGATATCAAAATTCTTTGACTGATACCCAGGCTTACAGTTGATCTCACAATGCCAATGAAAGTGAAAAATAATTTGTGTAATGTGCGCCATGATTCAGATCCACTCCAAAATTTCATGGATTCTTCCTTGGTCAGTGGTGCACCCTTCAAACAAGTTTCATGAAAATCAGGCAGTAGTTTTCTTCTGTAATCCTGCTGACAAACAGCCAAAGAAACAAATAAAAAAAAACATAAGCTACTGGCTGGTGGTAATAATGGAAATAATCGTAACTTTCAGTCCTAATATGCAGCTGTGAGCGAAATAGCTGCACATCTGAGTGTGTGTGTCCATGTTTGTTGGTGTGATGTGAGTAAAAATGCCTGAGTGAGGGTCTCACCAGGCAGGAAGTGATCTCACTCTCTCTCACACTGCTCCTCCAGTGTTTCTGCTGGTACTTTCTTTTTTCTTCAAAGATCTTTTTTCCCCTCACAGAGCTGTAATGACACGGTGTGGCTTTGAAGCTTCCACTCGGGCTCTATTTATAAAACCGCTAGTTGCAGTGGCACTGACTCACTGTCAGCAGCAAGCAGCAGGGAAACTGACTTTACACACACACACACACACCCAACACACAGAAACACCAAGACATACACTAAACCATGCACCAGAGAACCGCAGAGCATTCTGGGAAAGCTTTAACCTCTTCCTAGCAGCGTTGCTGTGGAGACAGGGATTCAGGAAGTGGGGCTTTGCCAGCGGTCTAGCTGGGGGCCAGCAGCGGGAGGAGGAGGGATTTTGGCAGCAGCAGCCCAGATGGAAATCACAGCCGTTGTGTTGGACTCACACGTCGTATACAGAAACATTCCCACCCTGTGACCACAGCTCAGGTCACTCCACAGTTTAGTCTTTGGCAGAAGTTAGTCAGTCCATGAAGTGCTCACAGTTTAGGGAGGTTAAGCTGCCTGTTTGTTTGAAGCCAGAGTGACCGTTTCTAAACTGTTAGTGGACAAATTGTAAAACAAACTGGATCACTGGTGGATTTATTCTAAAAGATTTTACAACCCCAATAAAAAAAAATAATTGGGACGTTGTGTAAAATGTAAATTAAAACAGAATGATGACAATGATTTGAAAAAAAAAATCAACTTATATTCTGTTGAAGACACTACAAAGACAATCTATGTAATGTTTAAACTGATAAACTTTATTTTTTGTAAATATACACTCATTCTGAAGTTGATCCTTGCAACACGTTCCAAAAAAGTTGTCTTGCACTGTAATACATCACCTTTTCTTTTAACAACTCTCAGGAAGTGTTTGTGAACTGAGGACACTGATTGTTGAAGTTTTGAAAGTGAAATTCTTTCTCATTCTTGCTTGATAATCGACTTCAGGTGCTCAACAGTCCGGGGGCTCTGTTGTTGTATTTTGTGCTTCATAATGAACCACACATTTTCAATAGGAGACAGGTCTGGACTGCAGGCAGGTCAGTTTAGTACCTGAACTCTTTTATATGAAGCCACATTGTTGTAACACATGCAGAATGTGTCTTGTCTATTGTATAACTGAAATAAGCAGGGACATCTCTGAGAAAGACGTCATCTGTTTGTACCTTTCAGCATTAATGGGGCCTTCACAGATGTGACAGTTACCCATGATGCCATGGGTACTAACACACCCTCATACCATCACAGATGCTGACTTTTGAAGTTAGTGCTGGTGACAATCTGGACGGTCCTTTTCCTCTCTAGCCTGGAGGACACAACACCCATGATTTCTGATTTCGATCAGAAATGTGGACTCGTCAGACCACAGCACACTTTTCCTCTTTGTGTTAGCTCATCTCAGATGAGCTTGGGCTCAGAGAGGTCTGCAGTGTTTCTGGATGTTGTTAATGTCTTTTGTTTTGCATTGTAGAGTCTTAAGTACAACTGTGGATCCATTTTGAGGAAACAAACAAAAAATGAATCAGTAAATATTTAAAAATGAAGGATTATCCAAGATTTCTTCAAATACTAAACATTGCTTTCATTTCATTACAAAATAGGTCACACATGGGTTTTATTCATTTTGGCTTCCATACCAGAGACTCAAACTTCTCATTTTTATCCGTCTGTAATCCTGAATGTCAGACTTTCTTGTTACCTTCAGCACAACCTTTAACCTTTGGTGTTTAATAACATGCTTGTTTCATGGACGACATTTTGACATGTCACAGTATGAAAAGCTGTAACAGGTGTGAATAATAAATTCCACTGGCTGATTCAGGTACATGACTTACTGAGACACTTGAATGGAGCGGAGCCCTCATTAATGTTATTAGGAACACCTGTGCTCTGTCTGCTCTCACAAGTCACAATGATGCTGTGAAAAAGAAACCGAGCTTCTGAGATACGTTAATCTGCATTTTAAAGTGTCGTCTCAGCTGCTTGAATGTTACATTTGTGACGTTGTTTTAAAAGTTTTTGCCCTTAATTATAAATTATAGTTCATTTCTGCTGACCATTTTTTGGATTTATGCTGTAGCAGAGCAGGGGTCAACATCTTCCAGGCCATGGACCCCTTAGCTGATAGAGAGACGGAGCAGGGACCCCTGCATGTTTGCTCTAATCCATAGCTGCTAAATCAGCAGCATTTGTAGCATGGCTAATGCTGCGCTAGCTTCACCCTCTGCAGTTTCTCCAGTGGTGTCTGAGGTGGAGGTGTGTCAGTGTCACTTCCTTATGACATTTCAAAATGATCCATGTTGTCTCACAGAGTGGCTGTACACTTGGGAGAATAATACGGCTAATTGGCCAAAATGTCTCAACAATATGTAGCTAACGAGTTCACTGATATGGACAGGTACAGTGCAGTGATTTAGCCGGCTAGCTAGCTCACATGATTGCACGAGAATTCATGGGTAGCCTTTTATCAGTGCAGAAATTAAATGTGTATTTTTTTTTTTTTTTTTTTTTTTTTTTTTTTTAGTTCCGACAATTTATCTTTGCCAATAATATGTTAATATGGGCTTTCAGACATATTTTAAGTTAAAAAAAAACTTAAGAAATTAGCAAACAATAATTTGGGTCATGGACCCTCTGTTGAAAGAAAAAGGTTGTAGAGTTTCAGATTTTTATCGTATGCTGTGGCATTTTTATAAAAAGAAAAAGTTATGTTATCATTCCAGTTGTAATTGCAGATTGATTGGAAAGGCCTAGATTACATTATGTTGGAACAGTGATGTAACTTTGACAAAAAATAATGCAGAGGAATGAGTTACAGAATAATTAAAAGTAATACCAATATATTTTATTTTCAGGAAATGTTCAAAATCACTGCTCTTATGGTCTTCCAAAGACAGTTTCACAGCTAAATATATTTCTACAGTGTAGTCTTGATCTACTTTTCAAGAAAATAGTATAAAACTATAAATTTTAGGTTAGTAAAAGATGATGTGCACAAAGTCTGTGATTCAAACTCATGATACCAGCAGCACACAGCAGACGATCAGTAACTCCCCGTGGAGCTGAATTATAAGAGCCAATTCATTCTCTCAGGACAGATATTGATTTTATGATGCTGTGATGGACAGATCAGAGCATCAGGTCCCAGGAGACCACACACACACAGGTACTTCTGTCTATAACCTTAATACCAATAAAGAGTCAGAGTGTAAAGATTGGTGAGCAACAGATAAAAAGAAGCAAAGAAAGAGACAGAATGAAAAGAAAGGAAGGACAGAGAGTGAAAGTGAGATGAAGAAAGAGACAGAAGCTCTCCTCCGTCTTCTCAGCATATTGACTCTTATTTAAAAATAG
Organism: Lutjanus argentimaculatus; assembly: GCA_034769285.1. Classification (NCBI taxonomy): domain Eukaryota; kingdom Metazoa; phylum Chordata; class Actinopteri; order Lutjaniformes; family Lutjanidae; genus Lutjanus; species Lutjanus argentimaculatus. The sequence continues at coordinate 29,274,768 of JAWZSL010000008.1, forward strand.
CAACATGAGATGAGCTCTGAAATCTCATCTCTCCGTCTTTAGTCTTTGCTCTTCATCTCAGCCAAGTCTGTTGAACAGTCATTGTTCAGAAGTTTCCTCTTCTCCATCCCTCCATCCGAGCACAGAGATGTCTTTCTTCCATCGCAGCTGGCATCATCCATATCATTAATGAGCTCGAAGCAGCTTGATGTAGCTGTAATGTGTCCAGACCTCAGTGATTTTTCTATTAAGTGATAAAATGCTGAACGAATGTTTTCTTATACGTCCTGTGTGTTTGCTGTTTATGCATGAACACACAAACACATTACACATTAAACACATTACACACATTACTCTTTAGCTTCCTTCCATTTCGTCAAAGCCTTGCAGATGGAAACTTTCAAAACTGCTATTTTAGAATATACTTTACGTTATTTGACTTTAGTACAACAAGATTTATTGGATGAGTAACTTTACAATTAAAAGGAATTTAAGTTGGTGGTCAGTTTAGACATAAATTTGCACAAAATCATGTGTTTCATGCCTGTTTTATATATGTAGTAACAAGTGTATTTTTGTGTTACAGCATTGGAAAAAATGTCTATATACTGCAAATAATATCACAAAATGAAACGATATAAATGTCAATATTTGTACATTATCTAAATGCATGCTCATATGTGCATATCTTGTGTTTTATCCATGTCAAGTGTCATGTTGGCAGCTCGATGACTCCTAACTTAGCAGTGTTTTGAGCTAAAATGCTCACAGTGACAATGCTAACATCCTGATTTAAAGGGACAGTTTGGATTATTTGTAGTGTGGTTGTATGAGGTACTTATCAGTGGATTACCAACACTAAATGGTCGTACACAACCCCAGTTTGGAGAAGCAGCAGGAGTAACGGTGTAAAAAACTAAGTAATATACTGCTGTGGACAGGGTCAGCAGCAAAATGTATTTTAGGCACCTAAAAAAAAAATCAATATTAGTTTAAGTGTACGCTATATTTAGAATATTTCACCGCATTACCTTGTCATCAGATAGAATTTTCTGATGGGAAACTGCTGTTATATAACTCAAATATCGCTCACTCGAAAGCCACCAGACTTCACTGGTGAAATCTGTCATTTTACCTCGCAGAAAACAGGAGTTGCTGGTCTACCACTGCCTTGATCTGTAAGCCAGTTTGTGTTATTGTGTGACTTTTGTGTTTTAAAAGGTTAGTCCAGATTCACCAGAATCACACGATAACATGTTGTAGTTTCCTCTCATGACTATAGCTCTGCAGCCTCATAAACTCTGAAACAGTCTAGACGTGATGACTAATTTAACCCAGTTGTTTCTCTCCTTGTTTTCTTCTTCCTGATCAGTGCATTATTACTGCTGTGCTGTTACGTTCAAACTCTGCATCATTCATGACCCCTGCGTGATCACACGCTACGCCAGTGATGAATTATACAAAGTCTTCACTTTAACTTAGGCTCCTTCTTCTCTTTTTCTCTTCAATTCTTCCTCCTTCTTCTCTCCTCCTCCCTTCTTTTGACCTTCTTTCCTCCCCTCCCCCTCTGCTCTATTTCCCTCTCTCCTCCTTCCATCCCACCTTCCTCTCCTTTTCCTCCTCTTCCTACTCCCTCTCGTCCCTGCAGCCCTAAACTGAGATGGAGTCGTCAGATGATGATACTCTAAGCGAGCGCTCCTGCGTCAGTGAGCCGTCCTTCCGAAGCGAGCGTTCAGGGGGGTCGTTGTCCCCGTGCCCGTCAGGACCTGTGGGGCCGCCCGGAGACACTTGCCGTGGAACCTGTCCAAACATGAGAGGAGGAAGAGGAAGAGCCAGGACTCGGTGCTGGACCCAGCTGAGAGGGCGGTGGTTCGTGTTGCAGGTAAGGGAAACCATCTCAGACCATCCCTCTGTCTCTCTGTGCCTTTGAGCAAGGCACTGGACCTGCATCTGCTGAGTGGCAAAAGGCAGGAGACTGGTTGTTGTGGGAAGCTTCCAGTGGAGGATCTCTGTGTGTGTGAAGGTTTGAATGTGGAGCAGTTGCTGTAAGACTGAGCATGCCCAGTGGAAATTAGAGACTATGCATCAGTGATTTTAAATTCATGCTAAAACTCTGAAGGGAGATAAAATCTGACAGGAGCCAAGAAAAGCAACGTCTGTCTGTGACTTCAAACCCACAGTAAAAGTGTTAAAGAGATAGTTTGCATTTTTGAAGTGGGGTTTTATGAGGTACGTGTATTACGTACTAGAGGGTGGGAGATGCGGCCCTAAAATAATATGATATTTCAGGGTATTCTGTGATAACGTTATTCTTGACAATATGACAAGATACTAGAAGTTTGTTTGGTTTAATAGCTGTTGTGCACTCCTTGTCAAAGTGACCCAACAACCCAACAACCCAGCTTCAAAAACCTCAAGCTATCTCTTTAATGGATCTTCACTTATCAGTAAAATTAGAGAAGAACAAATGAAGAACTTCAGTCCACTGCATCAGTTTTTGTCCTGCAGCACACATGCAGAACATAAAGTCAGAGATGCTGCAGCTCGACTCCCCCCTCATGTGAGACTTGCAAAAGAGAATATGTTGCAAAGACAGGTAGAAATGGAAGGTTCCTGTGCTAACGAGCGAGCTAACAGAGACTTAATGTGACGAGAGATGAGGAGGCTCTGAGGCAGTGCATCTCCTGCTCTAAAGTACAAAAAAAAAAGATGTTAGAACTCCATTGTGCAAAGGACTTTTGAAAGAATAGTTGCTATAAATGAGCCGTGTAAGATGTGTCCACTTCATTTTCTTTGGCATGCTGACATATTCTTGGCTACTCATGTTTGATCATGGGGCTTCCCTCTGGCTTTGATTAAAAGGTCCACATACTTGGAAAAATCCCCGTCTCCTGAAAGATCCACGGTCAATAAATGTCACAAGAATGGCAGGAAAATCTGGTTATAATATCTTATAGAGATAAAACATCTGAAGTATGCTATAAAAAGTGGCATCTTGTGAAACTCAAATGTGTTTACTGATTTTTTAAGTGGTGGGTGAAGAGTTTCTTTTCTTCTTTTTTACCTTCAGTAGAAGTTCATATTTGTGTTGTTGTCATGTAAAGAGAGAGGAGAGCTTTACCCTGAGGAGGTTTTTTACCATCTGCATCCTTTCACTCAGACGTCAAAGGTGAAGGTTGGATATGTTTTATTAGCTGACACCTCCCTGACTCCTCCAGACTCTTCCCTCTGTCTCTGTCTCTTGTCTCCTCTCTTTATCGCTGTAACAGAAGATGGAGGAGAAATGTAGGTTACTCGGCTCTCTGGAGAAGACAGGGTTCCCCGTAATGAGACACTGGTAGCAGGCTAATGGCTTTCCCTCTTTTAGTGGAGGGACGGAAGACTTCCCGCTTGTTAATGGAGACAGACGATGTATAAGTGGGCTTAGTGCTGCACCTCCTATCGTCCGTGGCATTTTCCCTCTCACATCCTCTCATAATTATGCTGATTATTTACCGTTTGAGGCTTTTATCACATAAATGTGTGTTGATGGATGGTTGTCCTGGTGTGCAGCAGCACCATCAGTATATGCTGTAGCTATGCCAGTACAGTCGATGCAGCAGCAGAATAAACTTCAACACCACAAAGCCACCAACATTACAGCAAAACAACAACACTCCTCAAGTATGTATAGTGTTTCCCTCATCAATACTGGGAAATAATCATCTAAAAATATATTGATTGATCAGGACAGATATGAACATTTTTTAGAAAAGATGGTTGGAAATGTCCCAAAACAAATGTTACATGTACTGAAAATGTTTTCGCATTTTAATTGATGTCAGTGGTGGGTAGAGCTTTAAAAACTCTCACAAAAAAAAGTTAAAGTTAAAAAACACTGGCTGATAAATTACTAAAACTTTACTTTCCATTGTAATATTTTTTAGCATGCAGGCCTGTGGCAATTATGAAAGTAACATTAATGTTGAAGTTGTCATTACGGTGCGTTAACTGCTTTCTAAAGCACAATAATTTAAAGCCCAGCTGACCCCTGGTTAATATCAATAACAAAAGATTAATGTTACATGTGAAAGATTACGGTATCTAATGGCAGCTAGCTAACTACATTTTTACATGACTATATATACCAGTTTGTGCAGCTTACTTCAGTGTGCTTGCTGAGGTTAGACGAGGAGTTTTTAAAGGTTAAATATCAGTGTTTTTCAGGAAACATAACAGCATTTCATCATGTAACTGTCATCTGTTTTTTTATATTTTGGTATAAGCAGTGTGGCTGATTGTCGCTGGAAGCTGTCTTTTGTTTTGGGTTTTGCTCCGTCATTGTTGCATCGTGGTCAAAAAACAGGTGAAGCTGGTTGAAGTTAATGTGTAAACTGACACACCTGGAAGCACAAGACTTTAGTGATAAATAAGGAGATGTAACGCTAAGGCAGTGCTTTGTAGACGCTCACATCTCCGCTAAGAATAAGAGACTTTTTTATTCTGTTTATTCTGTGGTTTCTATTCCTTTGATACCTCAGGTTGTTTCAACAGGATTGTTTTATTAGTGTAGTACAGTACCTCCATCAGGTATTCAGTTCACTGGATTAGTCAAAAAACAAAAACTCTCATCTGCTTATTTCGTCAGTTTCTCAAATGAGAAAATGTAGTATACCACCAAACACACACAGACACCTATTGTGATATAATATTACTATACTATGATACAGAAGATTTGATCAATGTTGCCCAGCCCTGCTGTCTTTTTCTGAACCTTTGCTGCATAACAAATTTCCCCTTGTGGGACAATAAGACTTGATGCAAAATGAGAAAAACCTTTCTCCTGACATGATATCTCTCTTTTACAGAAGTTTCATTCATTCATTGCTTGGTTTAGAAACCTAAATTTGCTCAATAAGAATAGATTTGGAAGTCTAAAATTGCCTCTAAGATCTCAGGGAGGAGTCAGGCTATGCTTTCGGTCATTCATAACAAGCAGTGTCCTTAAGAGGCCTAAGACTATATTGGACTGCCAGGACCGTCCAGTCCACAGGGAGTTTGAGTTATTGCCCTCCGGGCACCTCTTCAGGGGACTAAAAGACTCCATGCCTCTTTCACCCTGAATGCTATTGATATCCTTAATAGCAATTAGCACTCTGGCTGCATTCCTTCACTCTCCGGGTACATTCGCACACTTGGACATTTGCACTATTGCATATTTGTCTTTTGTATGATTTTCCATTTCCCTGCTCTAGTTATGTGATTTATTGTTGTTGTTCTTTCGTATTTAGTCATTTTTGAACTCTTGCTGCACAACAACCTTGAGGATTGTAAATTCTAACAACCTTACCTTACCTTAGGAAAAATAAGTAAAAGAACTGCAATGACAGTAAACCTTGAACACTGAAAAATATCTGTATTAGCTGAAGCAGCCATTGAAATGATCGGTTATTGGCAAAGAATTGATCTCAAACTCTTCCTGTCCTCTGGGTGTTGTAAGCAGGGGTTAAAGTGGGCCGGAGCCCTCCGGAGCTGAGCTCCGCCACCCGGAGCTCAGCTCCGCCACCATATTCAAATAAATAAATGTTTCAATTCAAACTGGCAGTAGCCAGTAGCTGTTAGTTTGCTGTGTTTCTCTGTTTGTTAGCCATGTTAGATTGCTATGTGTGTGTTTTACCTGTTAATCCGGCCTGTATTTTTCTGTTGAGAATAGACTTGCACGGATTTATCGGCAGTGCTCGGATTCGGGCAGGTTTTCACGTGGTCATCCATGACCTGCGACCGGCCGGTCAGTCTAAATTTGACGGTCTAAAGCGCCGGTCAAATTCCCATCGCGCTGCGGCAGCAAAAGAAACAAAAAAAACAAAACCAAACACAGCATGTTATAACGTGCTATAACATGCTTTGCCTCAGGTGTTTGGTACCGCTGCGCTCTCACAAGGCGCGGATGCCGCGGCGCTTTCCAAGGTGCTGATCCTGACTTTGTTGATTTATTTGTTTGCTCGGTACTGTTTTACTGTTATTCTCTGTAGTTGTTTTTGCACAATTTCATACTTCGTAGTTTGACAGAGCCTTTTGGGGGCGTCGGGATGAATATTTTCCCGAAAATTACATTTTCTATCCTGGGAACAGAGGCGCTATATATCCGACGTATGTAGGTTCTAAACCTGACAACTTTAGTGTATTTTCTGCTGATATAAATAATTATTATTGAGGAAGAAGACCGCATTTCAATATTAATCAACATTATAAACTGCAGGCTGCGTGCAACTTGACGTTTGCTGCAGCTGCACAGGCGGATGAAATGCAAGTTCAGCCTGTGATCTGTTACTGTCTGACTGACAGAATCTAACAAAATTCGTTTAAAAAAGTCAGTTGGTGTTTCAAAGTCTGATATTGAGTTGAAACAGGTTCTAGACTTCGTTCGCATTCACGCTGCTGCTGAGCGAGCAGAACGCTCACACTGCGATGTTCACTCGTAGACTTAAAGTAATTACCACTGAAAGTAAAAGCAAAACTCTAGGTTTGTAGCATTTCCTGGAGATGTTGGTGTCTTTCTTCAGTGCGGGGTGCTTTTTGCCCAACCACTGCTGTGGTAAACATCAATGCAGTATTTCACCCCGACAATGTTTGGATAAAGTATAAATCAGTGATCTTGAAGCTTCGGCTCACGGGATATTTTATCTGAGATTTAAAAGTTGCAGCAACAGTTGCTCTTCATGTTTAATACTTTTGAAGTATTTCCACAAAGCTGGTGGAGACGTGTGTCATGTGTCTCATTAAGATGGTAGAGCAAAAGTTATTGTATTAGTGCATTCATAATCAGACATGCTTGAATTCATGGCGATTTGTGATCGTTAACCAATTAATCAAAGCACCCTGTGTACTCAGCTGGTAGAAAATAGGAGCCAGAAAACACACACTACCTGAATGAAAATAAAATCTTAAGAATAATATAGCACATGCTGATCATATGATGTTATAGACAAAAAGTTATATATTATTTATTAATGTAGAGTGTGTTTTAGCAAAGACATGATTATTGATAAGCTGGTTGAATCTTGGTTAATGTTCTAATAAAGGAAAATTTGAAAATTTTGCAATATCTTGTGTGCTGAAAGTGGTTTGGAAAAAATGAAATCGGAATCGGCGAAATCAGTATCAGCCATCCAAGCACTCTGCAAATCGGAAATCAGGATCGCCAAAAATTGTAATCGGTGCAATGTCTAGTTGAGAATTAAGCCAATATAGTTTTTTGCAACAATTTACGTCATTTTCCCTACTGGCCTCAGCACCGAATTTAGGCTCCCCCACTGTCAAATTCCCACTTTAACCACTGGTTTGTAAGTAACAGTTTCTGTCATGTACTCACATTCTTTTTAACCTTTTTTATGTGAGAAATAAACTGCGATAAACTGGCAGTGCAGCCATAATACCACTAACGTTGTAAATGCCAGTTGCATTGGGAAGTGATGGGGGTTGGGGTGATGCAGTAGGGAGGCGACGACAGGACAGTAAAAGCCTACTTTATAGACACGGAAGCAGCATGTAGGTCAGGACAGGGTGAAGGGGTTGATGTCAATGCCCAGATCATAGCGAGAGAGAGACTTCTGTGTGTGTTTTATATATATGCGTGTGTGTGTGTGTTAATGCTCTTATATGTAAGAAAATGTGTGATATTCAGATGTATTTCCTGCACTGGAAACATTCCCAGTTGGAAGACTCTTCCAGACCTCCAGCGTTAATGTTTTAGAGTCTCTAAGCTTCTCTATCTGTTCACAATAAATGCCTGTGTGGTGTTTCTGAGATATCTGCTTTTGCAGTCAGCTACATTTACGGCCGACGAGCTTTCAGCTGAGTCTCCTGTTTCCTAAATCTGTCTAGTGTTTGGAAGGAACATTTAGAGTTTTCTCTGAGCTGGGTGCTGCAACAAAGCTGCAGTCACTGGAGTTAATTTTTGATTTAAAGGTACAGTGTGTAAGATTTATGGGCAAAATGTGGTTGAAATGTAATATAATAGTCATAAGTATGTTTTCATTAGTTTATAAGCACCTGAAGATAAGAATTGTTGTGTTTTTGTTACCGTAGAGTGAGCTGTTTATATCTACAGAGGATGCAGCTCCTCTTTCACGGAGGTCGCCATGTTACACCGCCGTGTTTCTATAGTAGCCCAGGCTGGACAAACCAAACACTGGCTCTTGATATGGCCTTTTGCGTTTTGCACAAGTATCGCAGCTACTGTAGGTTCTCGTACACACCAGCATGTTCTCATCCCAACTCATCACTTACTGTCGATTTGTCACGCCCCCTCAGTGTCTGATACTGAAGCAGAAGGTACTCTTCAGTGGCTGTATTGATGTGGCCAGAAAGACATTTTTAAAACATGTTTAATGCAGTGAAATGGTCACAGTTTGGTCAGGTTTAGGCTCAAAAAAGTACTTGAATAGGTTTAGGATAAGGCCATAATTTGGGTTACCATAGCTACGGTACGTTACGCGACGTCACTGAAGCAACTTGCAAAACGAAAGTCTTGTGTCACTGAAGGGACTCATGACATGAAAGTCACGTGCTGAAGTCATGTGCATTACAAGTTTTAGTAGTTTTGGTTTCACATGGGACATGAACCCCGATCCCCTGGGTGAAAGTCCTGAATTTGTTTGAGCTATCCATCCACCCTGTCTCCTCCATGTGTGCACTTTCTCTCTCTTTATACTAAGTTGACAGCCCGGGGTGTCTCATATAGCCACAGATGAGTTTACATTGATTCCAGTCTGCGTCTGTACGAGTTGTGGAGCGGCGGTGACTAATTGTCAGTATTTGAGTTGACAGTGCATCCGGGCTGAGGTGTTTGCAATTTGCAAGCTCACCACTAGATCCTGCTAAATTCTACAAACTAGTCCTTTAATTTAACAAGTTTTACAGCAGACTTTCAGTGTGAAGCAGTTGTTTAAGTGCGTGTGAGTGTGCGTCTGATCATTTTTGTGTTAGTCTGAAAAAACTGTTTTTGTCTGTCTAAGCGAGCACAATGTTCTATGCCGGGTGAAAGTGAAGTTAGCTAAATTAGATGTACGTGTTGGTACAAGAAAAAAGATGGTGTGTGTCATTGTGGATGGGGAATTTGTGGAGGAAGGTGCATATGAATGTCAAAGTGTGTTTCTGGGACTGTGCATGGACATGCACACACACATTTGCATGTACATTGTGTTTGAAAGTGGGATATAATAGATAAAAAGGAGATAAAAGGCAGCGTGTGGTTTAAAAAACAAGGTGCTGCATGTGCTAATGTGAAAATGAAGCTGATCACTCGCAGAGGAAAGCATATTACAAACAACTTGAACAAACTGAAAATAAACCTGATATTAGCAAAAACAAAGCAGGAAGGTTCTCACTCACTGCTACAAAATTGTCATTGTCGCTTTCTGAGGCAACATTTAAGACATCCAGCAAATACTGTAAATGACTGAAACTGTACAATACTGTAAAATGACTTTCCTCACCAGGCGAAGTGAATATTTCTTTTACTAGCAAATCACCTCCACAAGCAATATGAAATCGTGAGAAATGGTGAATTGAAAATACAATCCTCGAGCGTACTGAAAATAGCTACAAACTGACTTTTTTTTTACAGCTTTATTTGTTTGATTTTCAGGGTAACCAGCATTTCCATAATAAGTATAAAAATAACACATCAAAAACAACAATGCAGCAGCGAAAGGCAAACAGAAATATGATAAAATACAAAACAAAAATATAATTTGATAAAGTTGTTCAGAAGTCAACTAGATCAGAAAATAAAGCCCCATAGTCAGTTCAGTTCAGTTCATTTTGGTCAGTTGTAATGTGGCTGAGAAAAAAAACAAGTAACGGAGTAAATCAATCTGGTTTGATCCATTTGCTGGTTATTTCTGAAACTGTGTTAAAGATGTCAAGAGATGAGGTGACACCAAAACATGTGTACATGATTTTCAGGGGAGTGGTTGCATCTTACACAATTAGACTGGGTTACAAACAAAGATTAATTTAATATGAAGTTAGTTTTAATCAGAATTTAGCAAAACTATGTTTAAAAATAGTAATTCCAGATTTAAAATTGAAAAAAGATTTATCTAGGTTTAGAGTAAAAACTAAACTGAGGATTTAAGAGAGGTTTAAATTGAATCCTTCTTAATTTTAACCTGGTTTAGTGCAACATAAATTTAAATTAAAACCATGATTTAATCACGTTTCAAAAAAATCCTTGTTGGTGCAACAGCCTTGTAAGTTTACATCCTTGTAAAGTGTCTAATCTTGCTTTAGTCCAGTGAGCCCTTGAAGGAGGTTCACAATGTGGCGCCCATCATAATTCGAGGGTTTCGCCCTTCTGAGTGCTTACTTCTATAATTCATTGGATAGTTTTCCACACCAGTTCCCCCTCCCATGAGGAGTTTAATGTTTTTAATGAGTGGTTTGTGAAGAGCAAATTTGTCTATAGATCATTTTCAAAGTGTCTTTCAAGTCAAGGTCGGTAAAGAAAAGTGTCACAGTGTTTCCAACATGGGGGGAATCAGGATCTATGCTTTGGATTTAAAATACTACCATCTTCAAACTGATTTAAACGTTGTCAACTCTCTAACTGACATCAACACGTGATGGCTTCTCAGTGTTTATACGTGAAAGGACTAATTAAAACCAGATCTGAGCTGGTTACGATGGTTGGCGTCACTTTTATGTCCTGTGGTTCATCTCCTTCATTGCAGATTTTAAAGTGCATAAACAAATATAGATTCACTTTAACCATTATTGTCCTTCTGGTCTTTCTAACCAGACAAGATGAATAAAGGAAACATCTTTCTGAACCAGACATGCTAAAGAAAGTTCTCAGTTTATCTTTTATTAACATCCAGTGAAAATATTTTATCTGTAAGTCCAGTTTTCTTGTTGAATCGTACATCTTTCAAACATTGAAGGCCTGCTTTCCACGCGACTCTGTGTGTTCATGGCTGCAGGCAGTGTGAGTAGGTTAACAAATGATCTCATATGAAATGTTTTAATGAAGAATCTGTTAGGAAATGGGGCTGACTGTTTCCTCCTCTTTTTTAATGTTGCTGGATGAAACGGCTCGAGTGGAAATTCACAGCCGTGCATGCAGTTTGGGCGCAAGAGTTTGTGTTGTTGGAGTGCGTTTTCTGAAAGAGCTGACTGTTTCGAAAGAGCGAAAGAAAAGAAAATCACTTTTAGAGTTATTATCTAATAATTATTAAAAGTCAGTTAGACAGGGAGTTTCCTGGCAGCACCTTGGGCTGAGTCAACTGTCAGACTTGTTTGTGTGCAGATCATACGGTTCTGACTAGCAGCAGGTAGCGCCAGCACAACACCCGGGGTTTCAAAACAAGACGACACCTCGCTAACACTGCCAGTATTCTGCAGCGTGAAATCTCCTCTCACCTGAAACATTTCTAAGGGCCAAAACTGTTGTCCAATGTCTAGACTCATTACGAGCATTTCTCATAAAATTAGACAGGTGACAAATGCAACAAGTGAAATTTGACAATAGAACACTCCTCTCCAGTATGCCATGTCTTATGTTCCCATTTAATTTTTGGATTCAAGCCCAAAAGCGTTTTAAAGGAGGAATTTGATCTAAGGCCATTTTTGTCATGGCAGGGCAAAAATTACCCACTATTGACGGCTCTATCACCACCATCTCTCTAATAACGGTGTAAACAAATCAAACTGATTTATTTAGGAATATGTACCATGTGAGGGACATTGTAAAATGAATATAAAGAAAATGTATGATTTCCAAAGATTCCTATATCTAAAATTGTTTTCTACAAAAAAGGGGTCCAAGATTAGGTGATAGTAAAAACAGTCTCATAAGGATCCATACGAATTCCTACATATTTTTCCATTTAAAAATGCTAAGTTGACAAACAAATGTTGATACACAGGTGATAAATTAGAGGCACAGATTCAAATCACTCTGCATTTATGGGTGCATTGTGTTTTACATGACATTAGACAGAAGTCACATGACATTTTAAAGGTACGTGCTCGCTGCATTTGTGGATTTTGTGTGAAACAGCACCGCACGACAGTCTCAAAAGAATCCACACAAAGAGTTGAGGATTCACAAATACATTCCTACTGAAAAATGTTAAAGGAGCAATATGTCGCAATTGTGCATCCAAAATTGAATACTGCAGTCCAAACAGCATGTCGGAGCCATAGACAGTATACTAAATAGGTTGAAATCCTATTTATTATACAGTCTATGGTTAAAGTGAGTTGTTTCCCTCCTTCCCCTCCTCTCCAGACTTGAGGAAGCTCAGGCAGGCTGCAGGTGCTCAATTTAACCATTATAAACATCTACTCCTTCTAAAAGATTATTAATGATTTCTTAGGACTCATAAACAGACAACTACTCTTTCAGCAAACTTATTGTTCATTAATTTGAACTCAAATTAACATAAAACAGGCAAACAATGATACAAATCGTGTCCCAGAATAGAAATTCATTGGAGGACACTGCGGCTGTATTGTTGTTGTCAGAAAAGCGAGTATTTCAACTGTTTCCTTAATTGCTGATGACATATCATGGTCTTTGTAGGATTTATTACAGTCAATATATTACAGACTTCTCCTTTAAGATGATGTACAAATGATCATATTGCAGTGATAAATCAGAGGTACAGATACAGACTTACAGATAAAAGTCACTCTGCATTTATTCGTGCATTGTGTTCATAACTTGACATTTGTTTTTGAATACTAATGAAACTGTTTTAACCTCATAAATGTAAAAAACTGAAGTCCACCTACCAGCTCTCCTAAAGGTCACTAATTAATGTCAAATTTTTACTTAATCTGTTTAAAACAAAGTGTAAAAATTACAAGTTGTGGAGAACAGTGACCTTCATCCTGGAGTGTTTTGGACAGAGCCAGGCTAGCTGTTTCCCCTTGCTTCCAGTCTTTGTGCTAAGCTAAGCTAACCAGGTGCTGGCTGCAGCTTCATGTTTAGGGGACAGACATGAGAGCGGTATCCCATCAGACACTTGGCAGGAGTGAGCATCTTTCCCAAAATGTGGAACCGTTCTTTTAAAAGAGTGAAGAATCAGAGATCATTTAGAAGTTGGTTAGTGCTCTCAGTTCAAGAAATGCAGCCTGAAGTGATTTACAACAAAGAAATTAGATGCATCAAGAGCTTTACAAAAAAAGACATAGAATGAACATAAAAACTGGATCAGAATACCATAATAATGTAAAATAAGATGAAAATAAAAACCCATGTGTAAAAATAAGATAAAATGAGGATATAAAACGAAATGCATCTTCACAGGGATAAACCCCACTTTATAATACATGTAAAAGTAAGATAAACAAATTAAAGTAAGATAAAGCCAGCAAAGCAAAGCAGGAGTCTCTCTGCAACAGTGATGCTTCCAAATTTGCCCTGTAAGCTGGCAGAGTGATTCATGTTTCTGGTAACATCCAGGATTTCCCAGGCGTGTCCGGTGCTCACTCAGGCGCGAAGGCTATTGTGATGATATTACATTTTACATAATATGGACTATGTGTTTACATTGACCTCAATTTCCATTCAGGCAGAGGCTGGAATGTGGAAAATGAATACATTAGGCTGCTTGGACCAAGAGGCTGCACGGTTTACAGTCCAGTTACAATATTTAGAAATGCCTGCAGGAGAAGATTGAGACTCTTGAGGGGCAGAGAACCCAGAAAATGCGTGTTACAGGTATTCTCTCCTGCCTGGAACGTTTATTTTAGTAGAACAGGTAGAGAAATAAATGTAAGAGGAGGGAAAACTGCTTTCCTACAAGACTAAAGAAAGTTGAGGCTTGAAGGAGAGAGTGCAAACACAGCAGCTTTGTGCAGAGATGAGTTTTGAATTCACACTGGAGAGGATAAAGAGAGAGACGCTGCTGTCCTGACTGCACCCTGTTATTCAGCCTCTCTGGACTTTCTCTGCCTGCCTGCTGAGCATGAATGTCAATGAAACCTCCCAACAGCTGCTGTTTTTTTTCTGTTTATGTGAAGTGTGAGAGTTTGGGGATTTACCTCTTGAATTACAATTTAAAGTGAGAGCGAGCATATGGAGAAAAATTAGTGTCACTACTGGTGACAGATGTGTGTGTCATGATCCAGAAATAAAAACATGATTTACAAATGTGTATAACAATTTGTGAGTAATTTCTGACATTCCCAAATGCATTTTCGAATCCATAAACAAATACCAACCAATTTGAGCAAATGTAACAACACTACAACATAACTTCTGTTATGATCTGTGTTCTTCATATGAGTGTGGAGCAAGGGCGTAGGTTTTGTGTCAACATTGGGCAGAACTAATATGAAAGATAGAATCGGTGAGATGAGTCCAAGCTAAGTAAATACAGGCGGAGGACAGGTTCTCTGCAGATACAGACCTACCACACTTCTACTGGGTCATAAGTGATGGTTCAAAGGGATTATATTTATACGAGTCTGTGCATTGTTTTGTCTTTTAGAAAATGTTGCATATTATGCCTTTTACTGGGGGGTCTGCGAGGTTGTCCTCCTGGAAATTTAAAGTGTCACAGACTTCAGAGACATTTCCTGCACACTGGTGAATTTTTATGCTCTAATTTGTACCTTAGCTAGCTCAGCAATAAGCTTTAATTAAGGGCCAGCAACATTACCTTAAGATTAGTTTGCAAACTAGCAAACAACACTACTAAAGGTATACTTAAAAAAACCAAACATTTTATGGCAGCTTGTAACCATCGCTTTTGAGGTTGCATAGTCTCACCCTGTACTTTACTGGAGGCATTGTTGTGTCTATGAGCCATGTTCTAGCAGAAGTCCTCTGTTACTTTTATTTATTTATTTATTTTATGAATTTTTAAGTAAATTGGGGCTTTGTTTACTTGATAGGAAAGCTGGAGGGCCACAGGTTGGAAGCAAAACCACAGTCGCCGCTGAGGACTCAGTATACACTTTACCAAATGAGCTACTAGGGCAACCTACTTTGATTTTTTTATATTGGGAGGGACAAATGCATGTGTTCTAAATATTGATGGTTTTAGACTTGTGTGACTGTTTATTTCTGTGTGTATATATACTGGTTGGTTCAGTTTTAGCGTAAAAGGAGTGGTAAAACTGAAAATTATGAAGATATTTGCAAAAAATTGGGGTATTACATTATTTAAAAAAAGACTGAAAGGATAATTTGATAGTTCTTTTCACAGAAAAACAACAAAAACAACTCAAGATGAGACATAATAAAGTGTGTCTGTGTGAGAGGAACCGTATCTGTATGTGTGAGTGCAAGTGTGTGTCAGACTGCAGCAGTGATGATCTATGTGCACGTGAACATCAGGACCCCTGACGTTTGTGCCTGCATGTAACTTAGGCGTCCGCCGTCCCGCCTGCTGCTGCTCCTTCCACATTTCTTTCTCTGCAGGCAGCTGAAAGGAAGCCCATGCTATTCCCCTGTTGCCATGACGACGTGGTCTCCTCTGTTTCCATGGTTATAAAAAGGCGAGGAGAAGCAATGGCGACGGGGGTGAGAGAGACTGACACTGGGTATAAAAGGAGGGCAAAACAAATAGTGGAAGCGAGAGAGTGTCAGAATTTTAATTTGGAGTGGGAGAGAAAAGAGGAGGGAGTTTGTAAAGGAAGAGGGAGAGGAGTGAATGATTGAGTCAATGCTGGAGGTAATGAGGAGAGGATAGAAAGAGAGTTGGAGACAGAGAGGGGGGAGGAGGTACTGGGGAGATGGAGGGAGGGGAGGAAAAAGAGGGCAAGGTTCAAAGAGGAGGGGAAAAGAAATGATGACTTTTAACTAAAGAGGAGGTTCAGGGAGGTCATAAAACACAGAGAGAAAGAGAACGATTAAAGAAAGAGGGATTAAGATTGAATCAGAGAAGCCTCGAAAAGTTAAGCGAGAGACGGAGTGGGAAAGAGAAATGTGTTGAGGGAGTGAAAGAGAAACAAAAACAAAGTTAAACTGATGTTGAAAGAGAGTGAAAGAGGGTCAGAGATCAAAACTGACATAACTAATGAAGTTAAAAAGGACAAGATAATATCGATGAAAAGGAAGATTGAGATACGCGACTTAAAGAAAGTGAGGAACTGACTGAAAGGCAAAAGAGAACGAGACAGAATGAGAGACCATGAAGGAAAAGAACTCTACAAGAGAGACAGTATGTAGAGAGAGAAAAAAAGACCTTGAGGAAAGTTTGAAAAAAAGAGTGAGAAGAAGATAAAGTGGAACAACGGAAGGTGTGTTTTTTTAAATATTATTTAATATTTTAACAGGACAACCAACAAATAATTTTTTATGTGTGTACATAGATGTGACACATGAGCTCAAAGTTTTTTTTTTACACATGCTGATTTATTGTACTTTCATAAAGTTTGGGAATTACCAAGAGACATTCTTTAAAAAAGAATGGTCAAAATTGATTTTTAGTCTCTAGTATAGGTCAAGCTCCAAAAACACTGGATCCTCCACTACCCATAACGCACCTCAGAGGCATTATGTTTTCAGGTTGTCCATCTGTCCATCCCATTCTCGTGAGCGAGATATGTCAACAAAACCTGGTGGGAGTTTCTTCAAACTTGGCCCAAACGTCCACCTGTGCTCAAGAATGAATTGATTTGATTTTGGAGGTGAAAGGTCGCCGTGACCTCACAAAACACATTTTTGGCCATAACTCAAGAATGCATCTGCTAATTATGATAAAAATTCACACATATATCTACTAGAATAACATTTTATATCCAAAAGGTCAAAGGTCAATTCACTGTGACATCATAATGTTCAGCTCTCTATCATCGCTCTGTACTCCTCTATGAAAATAGTCTCTAAATGAAGACAGGACGTTTGTCACTGGAAATTGTTCACTGGAATGCAATTCCATTTTGCCAAAATAAAATAAATAAATAAAAAATAATAAATACACTTAATACCTTTAAATTCCTTCAGAGTCTTCGACATGGATGTAAAATGCAGCTTGACTGATCTGTGGAAGCATACAGCCATGAGGCTGTAATTCTAGTGTGACCTTTCCTGTCTAGTAAATATCCACATCTTTCAGTCTTCACACTCCAGTTTGAAATGCATCGCCTGGGTCCAGACAGATTCTCTGAACATGGAAAATGAGTGTAACAAGTTGCCAGTTCAGTCTGATATCAGGCCACGCAATGCCAGGCTCATAGTGAAAACTTTTTTAGCCTCAGAGCCCAGATACCCGGCTGATGTCACTTAAGCAATTTTCTCTGATTTGATGTAAAATATGTGGATTGCCCCTTTAAGATGTAAAGTTTATCAGAGATGTAAAGTGACCATTTTTTATGTATGAAATGGCAAAACCTAATTTTAAATGGCAAAGAGATAATTGATCATGTTATTTAAAAGATTTTTAACTGTTTTTCAACTGCAAATTATGTCCCCAAAGAAAAATCAATATCCGTTTTATGTAATAAGATAAAGTTTTCAGTCTGTTCATCTCACTTCTGTCATCTTCCATCGTTCTGATACTTACATGATACTTTTTTGTAAGAGATAACTAGATATAATCTAAATCACATTTATTGTCTTTATAGATTCAAAGATAAGCCAAAGCAGATAGTCAGTGGATCAGTTCACATTCTGAACATGCGGTATTGTTTAATGAGCCTTAATAAGCTTCCTCCTGCAGTTTGAAGCGCCCTGCTGAAACACCACTGACTTTGTTTACATGTTGATTTATTGGATTGCGGACGTCACATTTGATTATCTGCATTCCTGAATGAACCACAGACTCTGAACATGCCACATTCTGAGGCTGTTTTATATGTTTTTATTGGCGTTTTCAACTATAATTGACTTCACACTTGTTTATGAAAGTTGCAGGCAAAGACTTCTTGTATGGCCACATAACACACTAATCCAAGTCACACACATTTTACAATAATTTCATTCAATCTCCTGCTCATTCTTGGTTATTTGGGGCACTGAGCAGCTTTATGAGGCTGTAATTCACACAAAAATGCAGACATGGGTAATCAGATCACCTTGTTTGATGTTAGAAGTATCTTTTCTTGAAGCAGTTTTGTTGTTGTGAAGTGCTTACAGCAACATCCAGGAGGACAGGGGCCAGAAACAGGTCCATGTGTTAAAAACTATATATTTTACATAAACTGTCAAACTAGATTTGAAGCTGAGGTTAGAAGACGTGGTGGAGCTCTGAGGCGTTGGTCGTGCTGATGTGTTGAGGACTGCATGTCCTCTTGGCTCACAGAGCACATTCACTGTGCAGCTGGACTCTGCATGACAGCACGGACACACAACAACACACTCTCACACACATTTACGGCATAAATGTGTACACACAAACAGGAGGGGAACACACTGCAGAGAGAAAACGCTGGGAGTGACAGACAGAGGCAGGCAGACACGAGGAAGGGATGACTCAGTAGTCTGTCTGCATGCATTTCTTTAAAACACCACACATTAATACACATCCATACACATTTAACTACTTTCTTTACTATGTCATTATATTTTTATTTACCACAGTCGTACGCACAGTTATTTAAAAAATGAAGAAAACTTTTTACAGTCAGTCAGGTCAACTTTGAGTCAGTTTACTGTACTTTCCACTATTCACCACTAGGTGGCGATAAAAAGGTTTCACACATTAACAGGTTGTGTCCTCTTTCTAAAGAGACCCTTGTGCTCTGTGCTTACATACAACCTGATCTGTTTGTCTTGATACCAGTTAACTGGTAAAAGATGTTAAAGGTCTGCTTTGACCGTAATCTTCTGATGCATGTTTATGTAGAGTAAAAGATGTTTTTCTCCAGCTGTTCCTCGCACAATACTGGAAGTGAAATGTTACTGGGACCTTGAGACCAGACTCACAACAACCTCCCTCTTGTTTGTACGACTTGTATGACCCTGTGTGTGCGTGTGTGCGGAGAGAGAACGTTACAGATGGACAACAACCACATCCGCTGGCCTGTTTTGCTTTCATTATGGAAATTTTGGACCCCCCTACTTGTATTGTCAGGGTACACTTTGTGTATATGTGAGTGTGTGTGTGTGTGTGTGCCAGATTTGGATCTCCAAGATGTCTGTTTGTATTTCCACTGAAGTGTGTCTGATGTGAGTCCTGAAAAGAGGGGTTAGCCAGGGTAAGGAGACACAAAGAGGACGTTAAATATAATAAAAGACAGAGAGAAAGAAAGAAGGAAAAAGAATAGCTTCATGGAGATATTCCTATTCATTTAGTCTTGGGTGTTTACTATAGGGCTGTAAGTAACATTAGTGTCATAATCAATCAATCAGATGATTATTTACATAACTAACTGATTAATTATTTAGTTTATAAAATGTACAAAAAATGTGAAAAATGCTCAGAGCCAGGAGTGACATATTCAAATTAGGGCTGCAGCTACTGATTATTTTCATTATTAGTTGATCGTGATTTTTTTCTCAATTTAACAATTAGTGTTATGGTCCATACAACTTCAGAAAATTGTGAAAAATATCGATCAGTATTTCATAAAACCCAAAATGACATCCTCAGATGCCCACAACCCAAAGATATTCAGTTTACTGTTATAAAGGCATAAAGAAACCAGAAATATTTGACCTTTTCTTCCTTTTTACACAAACTGATTAATCAAGTATTAAAATAGTTGATGATTAATTTAATAATCAATTAATAATCAGTTGATCAATTAATTGTTGCAGCTCTTCTTCAAATTGTTCTTCTAATCTAATCATCTAATCAGCAGTTGAAAACACAAAGACTGTGTTATATCATAAATAGCCTAACAAAAAACAAAACAAAAAAACAAACAAACAAAAAACAAACAAAAAAAAACCAAAAACAACAACAAAAAAAAGCAGCAAATCTTTAGATTTAAGAAGCTGGATAGAGTAAAAGGTTTTCTCTTGAAAAATGACTGAAACAATTAATTGATTATCAAAATAGTTGGCAACTAATCGCTGCAGCTCTGGTTTAATTGATGGTAATAATTTTTGTAAACACACGAGACCTCTTGTTAAATGATTGGAGAATCTACAACAAATCTTTAGCGTTCTTACAGTTAAAAATTGTAATCACTTTTTCCATAATCTACCTGTTGTAGTGAACATGCTCCGATTCTTCAGTTAAAGTTTATCTCTTGTTCCTCCAAACGTTCTGTTTTGTGCTGCAGAGTGTTCTCTCAGATTTCTGACATGGAGGACGGTAAATGTTGGTTTCTTGTTGATGTGGTAAGGTTGTGATTCAGTATTAACGGGAAGGAAGGGAGGAAGAAAAGAGTATAAATTTTGTGTGTGCTTGAACTCGCAGCATGATAAAACGGTATGTGCTGATGTTCATGCTGGTTTAATTACTGACACGTTCTTTCATATCTCCATTTTTTCCCCCTTGGACCCATTTTCTATTTCATCTTATTACAAGCAGGAGACTGTGGTGTGTGTGTGTTGCGTGGATGGTGTGATGATGTGTAGATGATTATACAGTTTATACCTAATGCCAGATCTGTTGCAGCAGCAGTGAGCCACACTTGAAAGAACATCAGCATTATATACACATGTAATCGCCCATTAACACACAGGCTGTCGGCACATTCAGTTAGAAAGGAAAAGAAGTGGACAAAATCAGCTTAAAAATCATGTTGGCTGTTGCTCCTGTCTTGCACTCATGTCATGATCTCCTTGCGTCTTTGAGAAATTGTAGCAAAGACAAAACAGATTTTTTGCTGAAGAGAAGTTGATTTTCTTCATCTGGTTTATAACAATAAACTTAGACGAGACATATTATTTTAATGTCCTGTATGGCAGAACAGTGGGATATGCAAAGTTTATCTTGCAAGCCAGTAGCTTAATGGGAGTTAAAGGGACAGTTCACCCTTTTCCTCTGTAATGCTGTTTATCCATTGTGTTTGTTTTGGTGTGAGTTGCTGAGTTTTTGAGTTATGATGCATTTGAAAAACTCATGTCATGGATGAGAGGTTTACACAGTTAAAGTCCTAACTTTACAGGTTTAAAGGTAACATCCAACCCCTTGGCACTTGACTTTTTCAAATCTAGCCCTTTAAAAAAAAGTAATTGAATAGGACTGCTGTAGTTGAATTGGATTGCATTTGATTGTGCAGGTGTATCTAATAAAGTGGCCACTTACTGTAAATACCTTTAAATACAAAGATGAGGTGTATAAAAACAGACCAGAGAGCATTAAAGTGTTGGAAGCAGGAGTCAAACCCCGGCCCACACAGACGGGATCTGAAAGTCTGTGCAGTGGTTTGAAAGCTGTCTGCCCTCTGGAGCCATTCATGCATCTTTTATTAGTGTTTCGATCCAGTATTGATTGTAGTCTGACAGAAATCCTCATCTGCTTCAACCCTTATCAAAAAAGATGTATTCATGACATTTCCAACTCTTTGTACGCTGTAGTCTCTATTTTCCAGTAAGAGAGCATTTCTGCTAGAAACTGCATGGGCGTGACACTATGCCTCACTTTAAGGTCGTCTTTATGTGTCTCTATGGGATTAAATGACATAATCTCTAGCTTTCAATGAGGCTGCTTTGAGGGCTTCGACCCAGGATGATCACATGCTGAGATTATGCACTGATGGCTGTGTTTCACCCACTAGGACTTGTATGCAGATTCACCTCACATCAAACAGATCAAAAACAGAGGCTCACATGTCTTGTGGGAGGAAGTTTTCAGGTCAGATAAAGTGTGCATACTTTTAAAATGTCTGTTTGCTGGTATGGTTTTGGCTGATAATGGGTCTGTGGTTGCATTTCTTCTGGTTGCACTCATTTTGGGTCCAGGTCTGTGGATTTATTGATCTGTTTACAAGGCTTTCACTTGGATTGAATGATTTTGTCACAGCTTTCTGTAATATGGATTCAGCTGGCCTTTAGGTGGCAGTGTGCCCCATTAATTTAGCTCACCCAGAGCCAGAATTTCCTCAAATACAGACACAGGGTTGAGCAAATTCTAGGGGTAAAGACCTCTGTTAAAATATTATATGAAGTGTATTGGTCTATTCTTATATTAGCGCTTTGTATAAGAATGTAACTACTGACCAAATGTTTATGTTTATACTAAAGTAATTTGCTTGCTGTTCCTGTTCACTGATTTGCATTTGTTTTTGAAAATTATACTTTGTAAAGTTAATTCTAAAACTGTTAGCCAATTGTAATGGAGACCTATCATTAGGCCTGCTTTGTCGAACAATAAAAGTGATCACTCAGAATAAATTTGTTGTCGCTTGAGTGACCTGAAGTATGCAACTGTTATGAAAGCCTGCAGCATATACTGCACATGTACAAAGTGCAAACAACCAGTCGATTAATTGAGAAAATAACTGACTAATTGATCAACGATGAATAATTGTTAGTTGCAGCCCTAACTGGGCCTTGAAAAATTTTACATACACCAATAAAGATATAAAAAAGTGAAACCGAGGTTTAGTATATTTCATAATGAGTTTCTTTTGGATATCAAAACCCTTAAGGCAGGGGTGGACAATTACTTTTCATGGGGACACATGAAATTGATCAGACTGCTGTGAGCCAGACACAAATGATATAAGGTCTGTACTGGCCAAATCTCTCATAATGGAGTGGTCAGAAGGTGTTCGATATAGGACACTTCTACTTTTGGTCACCCTTTCTGACTTACTATGTGATGAATTGTGGACTAATATTTTGTTGGAAATGTCCAAAACTTGATGTTTTACAGTGTACCATGCATGCTGCATACAGGCTGCAATGATAGTTGCAGCAAAAGTAGAAGAGCAACATAAACAGCATGGATGTAGAGCATTGAGTGAATAAAGTCACAGTTTAAAGATACAGTTCATTATCATTGCCAGTGAAGACAGCACTGACCCCTTTCAAAATAAAGGTCTGATAGCGGTTTAATGTCTTTCTAGATTTTTAATTTTTTGGTATTTCCATGATGGCCTTGCAGGCCACATGAAACCTCTCAGTTGGCTGCATCCGTCCCTGAGACCAAATGTTGCACAGGTCTGCCTTAAAATCATGTAAAATGAAAATGCAGAATAAATCTTACAAAATAAACCCTAGCCCTTCCAGTTTCATTCATATATTTAATATATATTTTTAATTAACTTTCCTTTTTAAATTTTATTTCAGTTTTATCTCTGTTTTGTTTTTGATTAGTCTTTTCTGTCTTGGTACCATCATTTTTGAACAAATTATTTTCTATACTAAATGAGGGAGAAAAGGATCTCTGTCACCAGATGGTTGAAAAATATATTGTTGTCACCTCTCAAATAAATGTAACAATGGCCGTTCTGTCATTTTGTTTTTCCCACTGGTTCTCTCTCTCTGCACCTGTTTCTGTCTGTCTGAATGGAAACTTTCCTCACACAATAGTTTATAAAAGGCAAACAAAAAGAAACCAATACGACCAAACGGTTTCTTTTCCATCAAATTAACCACAGGAATGATTAATCTGCAGTTTTAAGGGCGAGGCTGGATTCCAACCGCCAATTTCGGTGACGTAACTAACGGAAAAAAAAAAAAAGAGCGGGAACGGCCGAAAGACGAAGACGAAGAAGCTAACGGAAGAAAAACGTTAATTATAATGTAAGTAGTTAAATTATAAATGACAGGTGTATTGAACACGATAACGTCCTGTTAATAGCATATTTTAGGCCTGGTCAGGGGGTTCATCTGTCACCGAGCCGTGCTCACCAGCGGGGGCGCTCCGGCTTCACTTTCCACCGGCAGCAGCCATGTAAGAAACACCGAGCTGTTCTCCAGCGGTTCTTGAAATTCCTGTGGCGAAGCTTCCTGGCGTGGCCGGTAGAGAGGGATGGAAGACAGCCACTGCAGGAAGAGACGAGAAACCTGAGCAGAGGAGGGAGAGAGAGAGAGAGAGAGGGGGAGAGAGAAACACAGACATACACACAGAGGCAGCAGAGTCCGCAAAGCCTCGGATAGAAGCGGCCATTACGGCTGGGAAGCGTGCTGGGAGCTCGGGCGGCTCGCCTCAGATCCAGACACCGCCTGGGATAGGACGCTGAGACCCGGACACGGCTTCGCCTGGAGCTCCGCCGATTTGGGGACGGAAACGGACACAGTGCCGCCCCCCTCTCCCACGGACACTCATCTGGGGTGTGTTGGATATACTCCCTCCCTCAGACACAATATTCAAGGAGGGACTGGACGGAGACAACACACCGAACGATGCGGACTGTGTGTTCCCGCACACACACACACACACACACAGACGGCGATAATGGATAGATAGCGTTTATGTAACCTTCATTCAAGTAGACACTCACCTCTTTAACGTCTTATATTTTCATAAATAAGCGCTTTTGTTGTTCTTTTTTTTATTCTCTTAAGTATCCCTAAGGATTATCTAACCCTGCTTGGAAGAAGTGAGCTACCGGGCTTGTGGTGTGCGCCAATGCATCAGTAGTTTCAGATAAGGTGCTGTTGGATTGGATTGGACAAGAGGAAAGATCCAGAGAGCTGGGGACCGGGTCACTGCGGTAGTCTGCAGGCCGACCCCTCTCCGCTCGCCAGCCGGCTTGCAGAGCCACCATGGCGGGGTTCATACCGGGTCTTCTGCCGACAAACCATTCCCAGAGAAGGAGTTCGCCCAAGCGTATGAGGATGTGCTGGAGAGATATAAAGGTAAAGAGAAAAGGGGCTAGATGTACTGTATAGTGCAGGGGTTTCCAAACTTTTTTATGTCAAGCGCACCCACATAGATTCACATTAGACCACAGACTTCCAATTTTAGAGGATTTTGTGTCAAGGAATCCACTTTTTGTTTTTATTTTATTCAGTCAATGATCAAACTGGTCACTATGAAATTACATTCAATCAAACAGACAACCAGTTTCTTCCCTTGTTGTTCCAATCTCCAAAAATAAAATAAAAGTTAAAATATTTGATTCCTCCAAAGGTACCTTTGTTCGTTCCCAAACCCACTGATATAGTGTACAGAACCTCGGAATTCTTCAGGAGGATGCTTACAAATATCACAGTGAAATATAAGCCAAACCAGAAATAAACTAATCATTTGCTCAAGTTTAAAGATGAGGTGACTCAACTTTCTGTTGGACATTTGAGATGCATTCATGTCCCTCTGGGAATATTGTAGGAATCTAAGTGTTTTTTGTTAGGGGATGAAAGGAATGCAATGAAAAGACCTCAGAACATGGGTCACAGAGTGTGTCTGAAAGTGTAAGTTGATCTTTTGGGCAGACAGCCAGTGTCCCTGTCTGCCAGTTTCATAGTCTGGATTGTTTCATTGTTGATATTTTGGATAAACAAAGCAGGGGTTCTAGCTTTGCCACATTTTTGCACTTGGTAGGGGCACATTGCATGCCCTGACTCCCTTGTAATCACTTGTGTGCTTTTGAGACACCAGAGGAAGCAAGTTTATGAAGTCCCCCTGCCCGCCAGCAAGCCAGCGTCAGGGAATTTTCCCCACATGGCCTCATGTTTCGCCTTGTGTTTGCTGTTTGTCCTGTAAATATCAAAGCTGCTGCTCTGCAAGTCATTGGAAAGGTTGAGTGTGTCTCTGATGAGTTTTTAAAACACTTAAAGATGAGAAAACAAGTCTTCTCAAACAGGAGTGGTGTTTGTTGGGCTGCTGCAGATCTCTTTCTGTGCGTGTCTCTCTTATTGTTACCCCCTGCAGCAGTGGCGTTACCACCAGCATTGAGACTCGCTGTTTTATAATCCCAGTGACAGGGGTGCTTTAAAAATGAATGCCTCTACTGAAATTGACTGTGGGAGGGAGGGGGGTGGAGAGTTCGTGTGTGTGTGTGTGTGTGTGTATGTGTGTGTGTTGGGAGAGGATGGGGGTGCTGACTGCCAGTAGACTCAGGTCACATCTGTGATGCTGGCACTGATGAAAAGGAGGTGGTTTTTAATTATTGATTATGATAATGAAACTAAACTCCTTAGGGTTTGGAAGTTTGTGTGTGTTGTGTGCGCTTTTGTAGAATACAGGTGGAGAAAGACAACATGGTATATGAGGAGGTTCATGTCATCAGCAGTTCTTTAATCCTCCAACATTAAGTATCTGTACAACAACACTGTCAAACCGCAGAGCCCTTTGGGGAATGGTTTCAGTGACAGATTGTTGCATCTTTGCTATGGCAACAATTTGTCCAGCTCTTGTGATTTTACAGTTCATGGAATAAGCTCTCTTTGAAGAAAAGTGAAAACACGTGGCTCTAGGCCATATCTGGAATATGTCTGGGCAAAAATATGCAGACAGAGTCTTCTGTGTATCTCCTGTGTAACACATGAGTTAAGTCCTTTTGGCTCAAATAGTTGCTTTTTTCTGCAGCGGGTGGTTTGCTTGGGGCATAGCAAGGTATTAATAACAGAGAAGCATGTTAAATTAAGTTTCCAGTCCTTTCCTTTGATTTAAAAAAACTTTCTGGCTTTGACTTAATTGTTTTATGTAACAATTCACTCAACTCAAGTTCAAGCTGGTTAAAACAGATGCTTTTTGGCCCAGGCCTCTATAAAATTAACACACAGGGATTTGTATTTATGTGTCTGGCATTAATAGCCAGTTTAATGTTAAAATAAATCTAAATGGTAGAAGGGACCTCCATTAAACCTCTCTTTCTTTCACTGTAAATTCAGACTGGGTTACTTCAGCAGCTAGGCAGAGCTGCAGTCCATCTCTCAGCCTGTAGCAAATGATTGCTTTCCATTAAAGTGCTATTTGTTGATTGCAATCAGAGTTCAATTTTATCTGAGTACACACAGTTGTTTTACTTTGATAAATAAATAAGGCATTAGAGGTGGTGTTTCCCATGAGAGGGGTGATTAAAGGAAGGGAACACAAGGACTTTGATTTAAATAGAGCTGGGCACAGGCCTCTAGGGCCTTTTGGCTTATTACATATCTCCACACATAACAGTCTAAAAGTCCCAAACTAATCACAGGTCAGTGCTCCAACTCTGGCATTATTGATAGCTACATATCCACTGCTGTTCCTTTTTGTTTGGCAGGTGCAATCAGTGTGTAAGAAGTTGCTGTGGTGGAATTTGTGCAGGGACGGACTCAGATCCTTGCTGTTTCGTTTGTATGAGCCCATGTGGTATAAAAATGATGCAGGACCTCTATATTGTCTTTGCATGCAAACTCTGTTTATATGTTCATTAGGCACATTTATAATAGGCCAAGCTACACTTTCATATGTTAATTTAACTTCTTACTTTCATAGATCTGCAAAATCATTTCAGTTGTTATAATAATTGCCACAAATTATGTCTACACATAGTTATTCATTTCAAGATCAATTATTGCCTGATACCCACCCCAAGATACAAGATTTTTTGACTGACCAGCCGCAAAAAACAAACAAAAACAAACAATTAAAACTATAAAACTACAAAATAGAGAAAATCACTCATTTTAAATCTGAGTTTGTGAAGCTGTAGCTTGATAGATGATTATTAAAACTGGTCAGTTGATCAATACATTTTCTGTCACTGGACTAATTTTTCAGTGACATGACCCACTAATTTGTACCCCCCCTCTGTTAAAATAAGATGTCCTTAGATTTTAATGTGTTTTCTGGCCCTGCAAAGCTGGCATTATACTCTCCACGTCCGTGAGTGCTCTAGAGTTTTCCAAGGTCTGTGTGATAGGACTTTTGTCATCATAGGGTGTACGTGTAAACTCTATGCAGACATCCATGTACCCTCATTTGACTGTAGTTGTGCAGACCTGTCTGTTGACATGTTCATGTGGCCACGACAAATGCTGACCTACTGTGTATTTGTGGAAGACATCCTCAAAGCAGACAGTAGAAAGTAGTATAAACAAAGGATGGGGGAAATAATCTATTCTTAGATGCATCAAGTCTCTCTCTTGAAAGATTATGAATCGATGTAGAAAAGTTAATAAATGAAAAACCAAATTATTGACACCATGATCGCCTGTAACTATTTTTTAAGACAGGCGGTGCGTTCCTTATGTCTGAAACCAACTGGATGGTGAAATGTAATAGACAGAGGCATGTGAGTTATGTTTACGTTCTAAACTCATCTACTTCTTGAGTTTTGGTTGCTCAGTGTTAGTGACCGTAGATGGATACGATCTAACTTACAACTCTTGGTTTAAAAGCTTAAAATTGTGATGCATCAAAATGCATCGATAATTGTTTTATAAGCTGCATTGTAGCCCTTGGAATCAAATCGGAAGGTGATAAGAGATTCCCACCCTTAGTATAACCAAAATTATAGGCGTTCATGGTATCCACAGCTGTCTGTGTACACATCTGTTTGGGAATATAATCGAGCCCTAAGGCTGCAGGTTTTAGACTTGTACCTCTGTGTGCTGTCAACATCACAGTCACAGCTCATCTCCTTCGTCAGTGCTATAATGAGGCTGTAACCCTATAGGACCTGTGCTCTGTGTCCTCTGTATGTCACTCCACAACAATAGGACTTGTGCTGCTGTATGTCACTGTCTAATCATGTTCTGCTCTTTGAAGACATATAATGACAGTAGCATGCCTACTGTTGGATGATATCAAGATATCAAGTTTGCTGCCCTGTCATTCATTCATTTTGTCACACATTGTTGTTCCTCTTTCTTTCCCTTCCTGTACTGGTAGTCTGGATTGCAGCTATTTTCATATATTGCAGTGAACTTGACCCCACAAACCACTATCCTGTGTATAATGTGTGAGGTTTTGACTACTCTGTCAGCTGTGTGTGAGTCACTTGTAGCAGTTGTCAGGAAGAATAGACAGAGAAATGTGAACTTAAAATCCTGCTTGCGGCATCACTTGACTGAAACTGGAGTGGGGGACATTTGATCCAGCTTAAATCATTCACAAGGGTGGAAGGGTGCTTGTGTATGTGTTGTGCTTGTGTGTGAATTTGTGCTTGCGTGTAACGGCTGTGTAACAATGACAGGATATCTAAAGCAATAGCGACAGGGTCATATATGGAAAAACACTGGGACCTGACTCAGAAAACACACACGCACACACTCTGAGTCAGTGGAAAACCAGATGGTTAAGGGCAGATTGACAGCAACATTCACATGAACATTATATTTATTCAAGTAGCTCCATAATTTGCTTCTAGCAAGTAAAACAGTATGGATTTCTCCTCCACTGCTGTTTTTCTTTTGTAATCCTCAGTAAAGAAGTGTGATGACATTTATGTTATCTTAAGATTATCTTAAAAAGTGTACCATGTGTGTTAAGACATCACAGGTACACAACAGTCCATGACAATCCTTTCAGAGCGAAATGTAAGTCAGGAAATCTGTAAGGAAATGGAACAATTGCAACATTCAGAAGAACAAGGTGGTCAGGAAACCATTAGCCATAACTTTGCCATTTACAAATATAGACACTCGTAAATGTGTGTATTTATGCACTGTCTGGATATGTTTGTATTGAGAGATAAAACTTTTGGCAAGGAATTACATACACTGGTAAATTGACTACATTAATTTTTTATATGTAAAATCTGTTCAGTTTCAACTCAGTTTTGTCCAAAGCTCATGTTTTTTGTCAGGCTGGATAAACTTCATGTCTTTGGCAAATTGAGCCATCTGTTTCTTGTGTCAGCTGTGTGTGGTCTTGGTGTGTGTGTGTAGTGAGCAGGGTTAACATCATTGTAGATCTTTGGCTGAAGAAGGCATCACGATGTTCTCTCTGTATACTTAACACCTCTAACTCAGCAGTCACCAGTGCCACGCCTGGCAGCTCAGTCCTTCTGCTGCACCCTGAGTGTGTGGTTGTGTTGACCCTTTAAGCTGGTGTGTAGCAGTGAAGCAAAGGACACATTCTCTGTGGCTTTTTCCTGCCCATCAGGATTAATGTTTCACTGTTTGTAAGTCACACAGAGCAACACATATTCTTTTAACTATTACCTCAGAATCAGATCAGAATAACAGATTTCTCTGTTAATTGTTATCAAAAGTTGTTAAAAAAATGCGCTTCACAATATACCAGGTCCCTAGGTGACATATTGAAATTGCTCATTTTGTCTAAACAACAGTCCAAACCCAATGACATTCAATTTACAATGATATTAAAGAGAGGAAAGCACTGAATATGCTTATTTTCCATGCTGATCGCTTCAAATGTATGTCTTTTTTGCTCGAAAAATAACTTAAATGATTAATCTAGTTGATTCGCTTTATTGATAAGTTATGTATACTATGTATGTACACTATGTCCAATAAATAGACAAAATGAAATGTCAAGAAAGGAAGTTCTTACACCTGTTCTCCTAATTAAACCAAAAATATAGCAATACACTTTCTGAATTCAAGTTTCTCTCTTTTACTGAACTAAGATTAGGTGCCTTAATTGTCCCAAAGCGGTCTTGGGTTGTCTTTCCATTGTGCTAACATTCACCAACCCTGTTTTAGTGGAAATAAATCCTTTTTCTCCTAACTGTCCTTAGGCCCAGTGGGTGTGTACTGTGCCTCTGAATTAGAGTCTGTCCCTGGATAGTGGCTCTCACTCTTTCTTCAGAGGCACAGGTAAAATAAAATGACAAAAAAATGCATCCCAGGACTGTATTCAAGAGCATTTGAAATGATTAATCTTGAGCCTGTGGCTGGGAAATTGTGGGCAACTCATACATAATAATCAAACTAATATTGAATACAATGAGCAACGTTTCACTGTAACACCAGAAAAATCCTCTCACATATGAAACAAAATTGGATTAACCCATCCTGTTAGTTTTTAATGTAATTCTGCATGAAATCATGGTGTACAACTATAACAAGATATGATAATATGATCCTAATACAGTTGAAAGCACTGTACTCACAGAGGTCAGTGACTTAGCAAGACAGACAGGAAGTGCGCAGAGTGTCAGGAAGGCTTTGGAGTTGAGTGTTTGCTGACGTCTCGCATTTTCATGGGATACAGGAAGTGTCAGGCCAGTGCTGGCCAGCTCTTCCTGTCTCTCTAGATTTGTGTTTGTGTGTTTGTACCTGCCTCTCTGATTCTCCTCGTGTCTTGGACGCACAATGGACGCTTGTGCTTTTCTAACCACCTCATGAATCCTATTAAAGTGCATCTGTTGTTGCTTTGAATATGCCATCTTTAACTGAGCCTCTCTGTCATGTTTTCCGCCTATGTGCCTCTGCCTGAGAAATGTCACGCTGGACTAATGTGACCCCATTAGAGGCAAAATTAGACCTCGAAATGGCGAGATTCATTCTTCGCTTCCACAACTGGTTACTGGACAAGTGATCCGCAAATAATAATGAGAGGATGAAGAGATTGAAAAGGAGCTGAAAATGCAGAGATGAAGAGAGGTAGTCAAAGAAGAGGAAGGGATTGGAGGTGGAAAGTCAGAATTTAGATAGACAAACAACTTAACTGAACATCAGAGAGAGAGGAGAAAGATGAAACTATAGAGTGAAAGAGAGGCAGACATACTAGCTATCGGCCGGTCCCTGATTTGGATCATTACAGCTGGATTTTTCCACGTGGCCTAGTTTTTCCCTTCCAACTCCCTCGCTCCTGCTCTCCTCTCACGGGAGATCTCTGCCCGCAAGAACACAACCTCCTCCTCCCTTCCTCCTCTCTCATCCAGCACAATCTCTGTGTCTTTCAGATCACACCCTGGTCAAACCTTTCAGTATTTTTCATCTACAGTTGTTTTGCTGTCACGTTAGGAACTGCAAAGCTTTATAATGACTTTTGTTAAAATTTGGAAACCAACGATGTTCAAACAGGATGTTAGTGGTATCTTAAACTGCTAATGTCTGAGCCGTGTCCAGGATTATCCTGATCCTGATTATTCTACTTTGCTGTCATAAAATATACTTTTTTCTTAAGGAGGTTATGAAACAAATAATTATAATTGATGATCGCTTCTTGCTTCTCTTCCTGCTACTAGTAGCTGTTTCATTTGCCCTTCTTTGTATTCGTTCTTTGTCATGGCCCACTTTTCTCTTCTCAGTATCGATTCTCCTCTATTGCCTTCTCCCTCCCTCTCGTCTGCATTTTCCTCACATTCTCACTCACTTATTTCATTATCTACTAATTCTTTCTCCCTCTCTTCTTCGTCTTCCTTCTCTTTCTCCTTCTCTCCTTCCTGACATCCCCCTCCTCCCCTCACTGATTTCCCATCTATCCCCAGTTGCTTCCTGTTTGGTCACATTCTCCAGCAGCACCTGACTGTGTCGGCAGGAAAACCAAACGCTGTCAGAGCTGCAGCAGGGAAAACCAAATGCTGACCGAGCTCGAAAGCTTGCACTGCTGTTAGTAGTAGGAGAAGGAAAGGGTGGGGGGTGGGGAGCCTTCAGGGAAATCAAAAGCTCCCACAGCTTGGGGCTGTGCTGAGAGGCCTCTCCACCCTGCTGGGACAAATTGGTTGTTATTAATGCATTATAAATGGACATCAAAAAATGGGGAAATATCAAGAAACATATGAAACAGTGTTGGAAATACTTGCAAGAATATTGAAACGACTAAATTAAGTGGATAATATGAAAAGAACGAACATTCACCACCAAGGGGAAGAATAATCAGAATAGTAATTTTGGCGTTTACACGTCATTGACAGCAAAGGAATCCATTTTTGTAGGTTTTCAAATACTTCTCACATTTCAGCAATACACAGAATTACAAACATAGGAAAAGATTGTTTAATGCTTTTAATAGTATACATATTAATATACATATTTACAGTGAGTGTGTGCAAAATAAATTACACCACAGAATGTAAACAGGGAAATAACCCAGTTATAGTAACGCCTAGATGCTGCATGTATATCATCTATTAAGAAAAATACTGCAGTGTCAAAATGAGATTCTTCTGGCTCTGTCTCTGTTGCATTCTCCACATTTTATCTTCATTATGCAGTAAATCTGTCACGTCTGTCCTCCTCTCTCTTCCCTGTTCCCCCCTCTTTTCTCCCCCCCTTACTGTTCACAGCAGCTCTACCCTCTTTAGCCCTCAGGGTTCTTACATAACCAGCACCCAGCTGATTTTTAGTAAAATAATCAATGAGCTTCATTGTGTGTGTGTGTGTGTGTGTGTGTGTGTGTGTGTGTGTGTCACAGAAGAGAAAATTGAGTTGAATGGTCGTGCGGGCTGCAGCCAGCGAGTGTGAAATATTTGCTTCAACGTATAAATGTGTGTGTTGGTGCATATTTTTGTGTTTGTGTGTGTGTGTGGTAACAGTGGCCCTCTCTTCTGTCAGCAGGACACAGGGCCTGTATTCACGACAGACTGTAACAGTGAAGGCTGTGTGGTCGACCCACATCTTTTAAAACTTTTCTCCAGTATTGCGTGGTGGTTGGCAGCGCTCCTGGAGTTTGCACTGATACTGCAGAGGAACGTTTGTCCCATCGCTGTTGGTGCATCCTGGATGTTTAATGTAATCACTGGCAAAGGGGGGAGGACTCTGTGGCTGTTTGTTGGTGTGTCAGTGACTACATTCATTTGAAGGAGAAAAAAATAGGTCAAGAACATCAGTTGATGTTTCCTTGCATGATAGCACTGTGTATGTGTGTGCACGCTCGGCATGACGCTCGGAGCCACGCCATGACTTGAATCGATAATAAGGCTCCACAAGGAAACAGGAGGAGGAAGACACTGCTGGGGCTTTGACCTCTGTGACACACACACGGTCACATCCAGTCTAAGACTGCGTGAGTCCAATAAGCTGGCAAAATTTGAAAAGACATCTTTTTCTCTCTGTCCACACTAAGCCAGCATTTAAAAAAAGCTTTCTTGAATGGATACATTTGAAATGCCATCAATGCTTTTTCAGAATAAAACTGAGCTTTTGGAAAACAATGACAAGAGTCTGCTTTAATGTGGATGGGAGCTGTGTAGCAGTGCAGTTAAGAAGCCAGCCGTCTGTTGCCATCAGCCACTCTGTGAAATGTCAATAGAGCCAATTATGCAACGCAGCTGTTGTCATTAACCTGCATTAATGTTTATTTTGTCATGTGAGGATGTGATCATAAAATAGTGATTTAATGAACGTCTCAGTGCTGGAATTACAATTCACTTGGTTAACAGGTAGCACCTATAGACTGAATCATTGTGATGCCGCACTAACAACAACAGACATTTTCAGGAAAGCAGCTGGCCATTGATTAGAGATCTGTTTCTGAGATCTGTAAAATCAGCTAACTTGTTTATTTCATTTTCAGCTCAACTAACTTTTAAGGATAAATAGTAGGAGAACCGGTATTCATGATAACAGTGATGTTTAAAAAATGAAATATTGATATCCTATTATAATACACATATGATATTTTTGTGTAAATAATTCAGCACCTCTTAAACATAGTGTATGCTTTTAAATTAGTTCTGTTTCTTTCCATTCTTGCTTTGTCTACCTCCCCCAACACACACACACGCACACACACACACTTTTAGTGTAATTGCACTTTTTGTACGCTTTTGTACAGTTATGATTACAGACTTTCTCTCCACTGTTCTACAGTAGTATTTTGTGTGTAATTCATTTGCCAAAAAAGAGACAAAAAGCACAGTAAACAAAGCTCAAGATGAGTTTGACAAATAGCAGTATTATTATTATTTTGATTTTTCTTTCTAATTTTCTATTGAAGTTAACAATAACATTATTGTGAGTTCTTTTGGCCACAATAATCGTGGTGAAAATCTGATGTAGTGATGGCCCTAATATATAGTTAAACACAGTGGTTTGATCTGACATTTCTGCTGTGTTCAGTTTATGTACTGTGTTGCTCTGCTAGCATCTTTGATAAGCCAAATCTACCCAACTGTGACATTTGACCACAGGTTGGACTAACTGCTAGTTCTGGGTAAACGTAAGCTGTCATTTTCTTTAGTCTGAGGCCTAACAGATAAATTAGGTCCTCAAACTGTTAGTGAAAGTGTTGTTATTAATGTGATATCAAAGCATAAAACAGTAATTTAAATGAATGAGACATATACACTTTAAAATAACAACATACAACAAATTAAATCTCTATTTTCTGCTTGTTTAGTACATGAATGAAAAATGTACTAAATCATGAGATCAGCTGTATTAAAACACAGTCTAAGTGAGTCCAAGAGAACAGGAGGGAACAGAATATTGGTTTAACCAGCTGACACTCAGCTGAGTAAATGGACTGTGTCTGTCCCACCTCTGTGAAGTGGTTTTGTTGTTGGCCCACTGAAAGGGTCAGAAAAAGAAGAGTTTTAGTCTGTATTTGTATGGATATGTCTCAGTGTTGAGGGGGATATTTTTAGATGCATGTTATTTTCACCCATCCCCAGTGTTTTCAAATTTAGCTGGCTTATTCTGAACCAAGTCTTGTCGAATAGAGTTGCCATATCTTCACATCTCTGTGGCTGAATATTTGTTGCTGCTGTCTGTGTGTGTGGCTGTGTGCGTTTGTGTGTGGGAGGGTGTGAGGGGTGTAAAATGCAGTAGAGCTGTCAAGATAAAGTAAGATAGTGGAGAGAGGCGGTTAATGAATTAATCATGGACGCTGCTCTAAAAGCAATATAGGGGACAGGGGTTTAGTCTGCAGAGAGCATCGATTACAGACTGCTGGAATGGGCGAACGCACGCACACACAGCTGGTCTTGCAGCTCTGTCTCCTATAGGGCATCATCTGTCTTCAGGGTATACGGCATCCTCCCTCACTCTTTTTTTCCCTGTGTAATCCTGCTCTAGCTCTCCCATTTTCATTTTCCCGCCTCCACAATGAGAATTAGTTTTCAGCCCTTTAAGAAATTCTCAAATATTCTTTGGGTGCTAATTCACAGATTAGTCTGTATTCTTTTCTATTCCATTGGCCTACACTGTGAGGCGAGGGTAAGCCGCTGATGCCAATTCATCCTTTCAGGATTGATCTTGCTCTCTGACTCTCCGTCATTTCTTATCCTCCACCCTTTTGTTTCTCTAGATTTCTTTTCATTGGACTTTTTTTTCCCTTATCCTTATCCTGGATACATGAGCTTTATTTTGCATGTAACCTTAAGCTCTTTCACCTTTTCAATTTCTCTCTTCTGTGCTCTCCTTGTTAATTTTCTTATGAAGGCAGGAAGCTGATGGTAGATGAAGAAGGAAAATCTATACCGCCCCTTGTCTATAAGTCATCCTGTCATTCAGATGAATGTTATTCAATCAGCCTGTACCCCACTGAGATTGAAAGCTGAGGGATAGGGTGCTACAGAAGAGGGGGAGCGATGTGAGTTACACTGGCTTTATCTTTTGAATACTAGACTGGTCTATATATCTGCAAATTAGGTATTCCAAATAGCTGGAAACCTGATACTTAAAGTCTTATCTGGATTTATCAGGCACAGTTACAGACATTTGAAAAAATACAGGCCTGATAGAAAATGAAGGAACAATTCATAGACAATTGCACATTTTAAAGACTGGACTGGACAAGAAAAACAGAGTGAACCCGATTATATAATATTTGATTCCTCTTCTTTCTTTTTTCTAAATCAGTTTTGTTCATGTATCTTTTCCCAGAGTCAGGTGAAAAGCTTCAGCTGTGTTAGTGTCTGTTGATGCCTAGGGCAGCCTGATGTTGGAGTTTTGACTTTTTTTATTTTTTGAGTCATGCTGAGTTGTTGAAACATCAAAGTTTGAACAAATGTTACTTTTAGCAAGAAAAAAGAAGAATTAGATTGCTGCAGGAGAAAAAAACTGACTGATACGATTTTATTTTTTTGAAGTGTTAACGTGCTACTCCTACAGCTCAGCAGCAAATGACGTTTTAAAGTGGTAGCTCATGATGTGAAGTGTCTTGTATTTTAACACTCACTAAATAGAATAAGTTTTATTGACCACTTACAATTAAAGCTCTCTTCCCTGATATAGTTCCTCTAAGATCGGTATCTTGTCACAGAGGAGAAGGGAGTGGTTTTTATTTTATTAACCCTATCCAGGCAGGAACAGGAGGGGTAAATATGCTTTATACACATGCCCTGTTTTGTCCAGGCCCCCTAATAACTGTGTGAACTGTCAGTCCCAGCCAATTGGACGTGTGTTCGACTCTTAAATCCCATCAGATGAAAGGATGTGCTGAGTGGCTGTGAGCGTCGACCCCAGCTTGTGACTGCGAGAGAGGCAGGGTGACTTTTAATCTGCTCCAATTCCTTCAGCCTGTGACTCTCAGCTGACTGCACACTCACTGTGGGACACCAGGTCACACACTGGGGCTGGGCCACTTAGCAGGTACAAATGTACACAGACGCACATGGGAAAAACAGCAAGGAAGGCATGTGGTTCAAAATACATGTATATTTTGTACATGTGTACACATGGCTCAACAACACGTTTTCTTCTCTATAATCAAAGTTAAACTCTAACATTCACATTTGCTTAAACGATTAGTAGATTAATCCTGTGGTTCCCAACCATGGGTTCAGTATCCATGTAAGGATCACAACATGAATGTAAGTGGTCACGAGATAATTAATAAGGAGAGCAGAAAAAAATTTACTACATGAAGTAAGATATGTTTTTTTCAGATCATCTTTGAATCTTTGCTTTTTTTCTTGTGAAGAGCTTGATAATATTTCCTCTTTAAACCTCCTTAAAAAATAATCAGTAGTTTTTGGTTGACTTGGTCATAACCTCACAGAGATATGCAACCATTGAAATGGAGTCAAACGTTCACATTGCCTCAATTAAACATTGGGATTAATCTTTTAGTTGCAAATTGTCTCAAGTCATTTTTCAAAAATGCAAAACATTTATTGATTGCTCTTTATGAAATGTGAGGAATTCCTATTTTTTCTATTTTATAACATATAAATCAAATTATGTCTTTTGTTTATTTTAATGTGAAATAGCCCCTATCAGCAGAACTTAGATATTGTGTTTAATTGATTTAATAATTGATAATAAGTACACGTATGAAATCTATGAAAATAATCCTTAGTTACAGACACAGTTGTCATACCTTCTGTGTACAGTGTGTTTTTGTCCACTCCACCTTGATGCCTTTTACCAGTGTCCACACAGTTGTGTGTTTATGTGCGTGTTTGCACATTTGCGTGTGTGCTCGTGTGTGTGAGGTGGTGTGAGGATTTGCCATTCAAATCAGGCTGTGAGGGTAATCTGGTCCATCCTGGCGGGATGTCACACAGACAGCCCCCCAGCAGGGGCTGTTCCCTAATCCCATTCATCCACTTTACTACACCAACGCTATGGCGAGGCACCAGCACACCCCCGTCGAAGTGGACCGGTCCATCCCCTCACATGTGTGTGGTTGTGGGCCCGTACCACCGAGGCTGCTGCTACAGGGGGTTTACTATGGTTATTATGTAATTTAGCATGGCACTGGCATCATGAGATAGTAGGAAGCATGGCCTTTGATTGGATTTCTGGATGAACAAAAAGCTGACTGTCTTTCAGAGAGATCAAATGTGGTTATTTAACAGATGCTGTTAAATAAAAAGAAGTAAGTTGGAAGTTGAATGTCTCTTCTTACTCCATGTTATTATCCAGACACCACAGTTGTCACAGTTCAGATTCATTCTGCACCTGCAGCCACTAACATAAAACACTTCAGTGGTGTGACGCTGCACTCTCTCACAACTGCTGCAATCAGGTTGCAGTGTTTTAAATGTCTTTCTTTTTAGTGCAGAGCCCTTTAAAATCCAACAATCCCTCCGTAAGCCTCTTGCCTTTTTTGTGTCAGCAGTAATGTCCTCCTGCTTTCCCTCCTCCCACCTCCTCAGAGAACATCAGGGATTTTTTTAAGTGGTGGATAACAACATGGTGACAGGAAAGGTTCACATTTTTATTGGTGTTTCTTAAGGTCTCTCTTAAATCAAGGCTTCCAAACAGAAAATTTGCCTCTTTAAGAGGTTATAGTGGATTCTCAGCATCTTGTAAAAGTTAGTGGTTTCACCCCTAGCATTTTTGTTTTATTAATTATTAGCTTTTTATGTACATTGGTTTTACTATTTCAACTCCCATTATGTACAAGTCAAAACAATAAATAATTGTAAAAAACTGACAACTTTGACTCATTATCAAATTTGTTTAATTGATTTTAGTTAAGACAAATTCAAAGGCGTGTCTTTTACTGGCTTTGGCTGAGTGAGCATTTGATTGTTGTTGTGTCTTGTTTGTTTTTCTTTGTACTGTTTCTGCTTGTATGTATGGTGCTGATGATCTAACTGAAAAGCACTTTGGTATGCCCTTGGGCATTTAAATGTGCTATATAAATAAACTTGACATTGACATTGACATTGGCATTGGAAATGAATGTTTACATTTCCAACGCAAGTGTGAAATACAAACAAAATGTACATAAATAGAGGATTTGCAATTTTGCTTGCTATATATAGGCCTGTCTATATGGGTATATATCTTAAAGTAAAAAATAAAGAAGTATAGTTAGATGTCCTAATAAAATTGTTGAAGAGTCTTTAGAACTGTATTGAATATGATGCTTCATTGGGGGCTCTTAGATTAAAGCGTTTCAGAAGCTCTGTCCTTAAATATTAATAGTAGTGTGGGCAGAGTTGCTCATAATAGCCAAATAGTTACAGGTTATCGCTCTAATAATACACACTAGTCATGTTTTTAGACATTGTATGTGAGGCTTGGTACTAATGTTGACTGTCCCCTGCCTGACCCTCTACAGTACCATCTGTGTGGTCGTGTGAATGTAAGGACTTCTGATTCATCATCTTATTTTATCTTGATGAAACCCCCATCATGCCATTCTCCTGACACACTCTGCTGTACTGCTTCCCAAATTCCTTTTTTTCATGCCTTCTGTCCAAACACACTACACTTTCCAAGACCAAAAACCACGAGGGGAGGCAAGTTTCTGTTGTTCATATTTGTCATATCTCTTATATCCCCATTTTTGCTTACTGTTATCTCAGCCTTGTTTTTTTTCTTTTTTCTATCTCTCAGTTCTCTCATGCAGTGTCCATGTCATTTTTTAATACTCTTTCTCTTCTTTTTATTTTTCTTTTTTATTTTCATCATCCTTTTCTCATTTCCTCCTCCTCTCTGTCTTTACTAGGTCAGCAGTGCGCTGCAGTTAATCTCTTACAGCTCCAGCTACTTCTCTTAACAGGCTTTGCTCCTAATTGAGAATTTCTAAAATTACCATCTTGTGGGCAAGACTGTCTGTATGAGCATGAATATCACTCAGAATGTGTGTAAATGTGTGTGTGTTTTCATTTTCTGTCTCTGTTCATTAGCACTGGAGCAAGCTAATCAGCTGCTATTCAGTA
The DNA here is from genome assembly GCA_034769285.1 of Lutjanus argentimaculatus. Classification (NCBI taxonomy): domain Eukaryota; kingdom Metazoa; phylum Chordata; class Actinopteri; order Lutjaniformes; family Lutjanidae; genus Lutjanus; species Lutjanus argentimaculatus. The sequence continues at coordinate 29,314,938 of JAWZSL010000008.1, forward strand.
GATGACCATCCTTGTTGAGATAACACATGATCATTCTTGATTATTAACCACTGATTGATTGAGTAAAGCATTTTTAGCTCATACTCTCATACTGTGAACATTTACATCATCAGCAGTTTAATAATTTCCACATTAGTAGAACTTATTAACTTGCTTTATTAGCATCGATCACAAGAACATTATCACCCCACTGACCTCATTAAGGACATGCTCTTATTTGCTGGGATCAGATCACAAGTGTATCGATTTTGCTGATTGCGTCTGCATCTTGTGCACAGTCTGAAGTCAGACATCGGACCTGATTGCTCAGGGGTCTGACGGTGTCCGATCAATAGGCATGTCAAAAAGATGAGATGTCGAGCAAGATGCTTGAATAGTTTCAGGTGCATAAGGCTAATGGCTAACTCTTTTAATAGACTGGAATTGAATTAAAGTTGTTGAAATAAAGGGGCAAGAAAATTAGTTGTTGATCTGTACTGTTGAGTGTGAAGTAAAGTTCTGTGCTCTAAACCTTAATAAAAGTATGTAAGCATTACAGCAAATTCAACTTAAAGTACTCATTGTACAGCACAATGATCCCTGTCGCTGTTACTGTATATTATGTTTTTGGATCAACATTACTGCTGTATTAATGTGTATGTTGCATTTTACTGCTGTGTATGTTTAAGGTTGAGCAAATTTTAAAACTATTTTATATATGGCTGGGAAGCTTAATCTGGCTCGGCTGTAAGTTTGCACATTTGAGAATTTACTGCATGTTATTTTAGAGAAAATGTGTAATCATATATTGCGAAATAACCTAAAACATCAAGATATTATTTATAAGTCATATCACCCTACTTTATATTTTTAAAAGATTTTAATCTAATCAGACTGTCTTTTTCTTTTTTTCTCTCCCATGTTGCTGCTGCTGTTTTGGCTGACTTCCTCCAACAAAGGTAAATACATCAATTTCTCCCATCTACCCTGACTGTACTTCTTCTTTGCTGAAACTACTGACCGTATATAAAGTGATAGTACCAATTTTCCTCGTTTTTCTTTTGGAAAAATCTGTTTTCCACAGGTCTATCCTTTAATTTAGTGATGAGAATTTTTAAATAATTTAAGTCAAGCTCATGGAGCAGACACCCTTGCTGAGATGAAACTCCATAATCAGAATTTTTAAAATTTCGAGGAGTCTCAATTTAATTAAAATAATCAGTGACCCTACATACTCTTATGCCCGATGGAGACCAAAAGGTAGCAGAAAACATTGTGAAGGCTGGACTAACTGCCAACTGATATATCTGTCTAACTCTATGTCCCACACCTAATTAAATAAAGTCTATTATATATATATACTCCATATATATATAGAGGAGAGAAGTTTTCATATTTTGAGTGATGGATCATTTGTGGTTATTGACTTGTACACGCTCGACTAGCTACCTGTGTGTGTCTGCATTTAAATAGTGTGACTGCCCTCACTCACTAATAATCTTGCCCTTGGATGCCTGTTTCTCATGCAGCCCGTGCTCACATATGTGTGTGCACACAAGCCTGCATGCCTAAGTAGAGGGATATATATTATGTCTGTGACTGTGATTATGTGTGTAAATGCACACATTATTTTGTGCTGTTAAGTGTGTCATTGTGTGTGAGACCTGGCACGTCACACACTCTATGACCTGCTCCATCTGTCAGAGGGTCTCTGCACCCTTTAATCACCAGACATTCACCCACAGAGCCTTGTGGCCTGCAGGGCTGGAGACCCATGCTATGCTTGACAGCAGGCTTGGAAATCTTATTCTTCTGCTTAAATGCCCACTTCATATTTTTGCCAAGTTGATATTCTGATACTGCTGAGTTTGATTCCTTTCTCTTTATTATTCATTATTTTTCCTAATGTATTTTCTAGTTTTTGCCAGGCTTACGTATCTTGGACTACATCAGCTAATGTCTCAACATACATGTACATGTGTATAGAAATTAAGCCAGAAGGGCTGATTCAGAAAAGTTAGCAGTGAAAAATATAGAAAAATATTAAACATCCAAGAAGAAAGAGCAGACAAAACTAGAAACTACATTTATAATATAAATTGGATATTGTATATTATTTTAGGTTTAAAAACAAACTAAAATTGATTTAAATAACTTAGTTCTCAGCACGGTTTAATGTGGCATTACAAAACATGCCACCATTCAGAGAAGAAGGGATGATAAAAGAGGGGCAGAGAGGGGGGAGGGTGCTGCTCTCTGCTCTCCTCCGTGTTAGCAGGTCTCCCGGATTTCCCGTCTGTCACCCCTCTTTTGCTAATCCTCATCCCTCCCTCCCACCCTCCTAGTCTGACGTTCCCTCACTCTGCTTCTTCTCCTCTTTTTTAATCTAAGCATTTAGTCAGACAATAACATTCCTGGAGGGGGATGGATGGATGGATGGATAGGGTGGAGGCAGGGAGGGATGATGGCGAACAGCCCTTAGAGGTGTGAAGGGGATTGAGATGAGGGGGAGGGGGAGAGAGGAGGAGGTATATGGATTGGCGATGCAAAGCAGACATGGATATTATAGGTCAGCTATACACACATTGTCATGTACTCATGGGCAGTATTGGAGGTGCTATGTAACATTTTTTTCTTAATTATTCTAAACTAAACTAGAGCTGCAATGATTTGTGGAATAATCAATTAGTTGTTTGTCAGAAAACTATTTTACAGCATCAGTCAGTTGTCTAAAAGCAAACTGTGCAGGATTTCCCAAAAGACATACAAACTCATTCAAAAATACAGTACGCCCCACTACGCTGCCTATACCTTCTTATTTTCTCATTATTTTGGTGTGCTCAGGACACTTCCGCCAATCTAAAATGTCTGTATTTGACATCCTGGTATCTAGACTCAACAGTCAGCTATCTTTCTAATATATTTACAAACAGCAACTGACAAATCCTACTTATTCTACTTTCTTTCACCAGTCATTTTTATCAGGATTAATCAATAATGAAAATAATTTTAGTTGCTGCTCTAAAGAAAGTAAATGGTTCCCATATTCTGGCTCTGTATTGCATTTGCCAGATTGCCAAGTAAGAGTTTTTGCATCACACAGCACTTTTGTATTGTGGTCAGTAGTAAAACTATCTTCTTCAACAAGTGAATCGAGAAGTATACTGATTGATGCCAGAGGAGGGCGAGAGTGGAGAAGTAGCAACATCTTCCCTGCACCACAAACCAACATGCTTGTAAATATTTTTCTGTTGTTGAGGAACAGTAGTCATGGCAGCACCACTGATATGACAGAGGCTGCCGGTTACCGCCACCACAGTATAGTTTCTTTATGATTACACCAAAGTGTTTCATTATTAATGATTTTATTAAAAATGCTACATACATTTCCATCACTATTTTGGTTTGGTGGCCACATTACCTGTGATGATATGATTTTCTTGTGCAGCATGCTGCTGCACTCAGTTGTATCTGTCACATTGTTTGCTGGAGAGTTGTTGAAGTTATTAGTTTATTATTCACATAGTTATTAGTGACATTGACATCTAATGTGAAATGGTGAGCAACTCAGGACTGGCTGATGCTTAACAGAAAAGAACAAAATAAACTTGTTAAGCTGCAGACAAGACAGAAACAAATGCTTTGTTAGTAGGAAGAAATCATCTTGGGTGATTAAAAAATGCAAAAGAAATTGAAACGGTTAATTGAAGGAATACTGACCTAAAAGAAATATGTGTAATAAGCTTCATCATAGTTAACAAAGGTGATAAAATCCAACACATATTTTGGATGTTTGACTTAAGCTGACTGAGAAACATGAATCACATTTCATAGTGATTGAAAATGTTATTTTCAAGTCTTACCAGTGAAACAGGACGAGGGAGAGAAGACAGTGTTACAACACTCATTGTTAGTGAATTACACCCTGAGGAGACAACGGTTATCGTCGTCTGCTTTACATTATAGCTGAAGGCTGCTCTGGCAATGTGTCTGTGTGTGTGTGCTTTAAAACTTGAGAAGCCACTTCTCAGAAGACACCATTATGTCAAGATTTCTGTTTATTTTAGTGTAGAAGCACTAAAGTACACACTCACATAACACACATTTACTTTCATATAGATTCCTGAGAGTTTTATGGGCATCTGTATGTGGAAACAATCGTGTGTGTATGTGTGTGTGTGCGCGTGCGCGTGGTGTGTGTGTGCGCGCGCGTGCCAGCCACCAGTGACACAGCAGAACACAGTGAGAGTGAGGCTGCAGAACATTCCTGAAATAACAAACATGATGGAGGGAGGAGAGAGGAAGTTGGGACTGTTTTCTTCTACTGGTCTTAAAGAGGCAGCATAAGTCTGGGGTGGGAAAAAGACACATTTACACACAAACAAACAATCTTATACAGTTTGTGAGCCCTTACCTTAAACTAAACCTAATTCTAGTTACACATTTAGCTCTAAACCTGAGTCCTGACATTTGGAACTCTAAAATGTAGAAATGTAGGAATACATGCAAACAGACAATTCTCCCTAAACTCTTTCTAACTATTTCATCCACAGCCAGTTTCTGCAGAGCTCTGGTTCTGTTTCTCATTTAGGCTTAATGTTTCTAGACTCCAGCAGTTACCACACAGTCCTCTGCTCTGTGTCTGTCTGCTGGCTGGAGCCCATGTTCACTTTTCTGAAGTCCATGTTAGTTTGTCCTGATAAGCTGATGTATGCATTCCTTCTTTAAACACGCCCGCAGTCCATTTAGGGAAAGTGAATGGCATTTTCAGATTTCTACATTATTCCATTAATTTTTGTCAAAATCAGATAGATCTATTTATTTCACTAAATGTGATTATGTCTAATTTTAGCATGATTTACACAGCACAAAAATATCCCTTCACATTCTCTCGTGGTTCTTATTTATTCTTATGCAGTTTTCTGATTTTTCTCCATTTCTATGACCTCTCCTGCCTTTTCTTCTTCTTTTCTATATCCCTGCTCTCACTATATGTATAACACACACACACACACACACACACACACACACACACACACACACACACACACACACACACTATTCTCTTTAACTTTGACCCACTTTATTTGTCTTCCCATGGAAAGCAGGGTTTTTTTTTTCATAATAATGATGTAGTTCTGCTTCACGTCAGCTGGAGCTGACTGGAGCATCCGTCAGTCATCAGCTAACTTGTTCACACCTACTGCTGACTCTGCTTTTTCTTTGTGCACACTTGAAGATATCATTTTCAGAAGGCAAGAGCTTAAAAAAAAAAAGAAACCTGCCCTGCAGTACCAAGTGATTGACAGCTTCAAACATAGAACATTGAGCTCTAGCACCATCTTTCCTTTTGTCAGTCTGTACATGAACTACTTTTAATATCTTTTAGACCAGTGATCTCCAAAGTGTGGGCCAAGGCCGACTGGTGGACTGTGAAGTCCCTGCAGGTGGGCCTTGAGAGATAGTAAAAAAAAAAAAAAAATCAGTTAAAACATTTTTTAGTTTCAATTGTGTATGTTTGAAATTACAGTGAAATATTTATTCAATATCATATCAATTTAAAAAAAGTAATCAAAAACTAATAAAACAAAGCCATGTGATTTAAATTATATGTTATTCTCCATTTATCTGACCTAGTTTAACAGGTGTTGCACTGTATTTGGTGACCTGACACATTAACACTGGAACATATCTTATATCTTGTCATTGGTATGATTAGTCCTCATGTATTGATCAGAGTTGTGACTAAAGGTTTGGGTGGGGCCGACAAGATTTTCAGATTTCAAATTGGGCCCTGCATTCTTTAAGTTTGGGAATGTCTGTTATTTTAGCCACAACCTACTGTACCTGGGCAAGTTATGGCAAAAACCTGTCCTGCAAAATTTTAAGTAATGCCTTGATGACAGGATGTGTTTTCTTCCATGAACTGGTTCATATGACTGGATGATAAAAGGGCTCGCTAATGGTACTCAATACTTTTAGGTATCAACCAAAATAATCCAGTACCAGGTAGTATCAAGACTTCTAAAGTCAAATGATACATGCATTCATGCAAAAATGACTGGTATGATTGGTATAATATGGAATGATTGGTATGGTTTTGCTTAAAGCCAATCACACCAAGCAATTTAATGTGATGTGTGACTGGCCCAGTCTGGCAGAAACTGCAACCCATACAGGCTGTGGTGTGGTGCAGTTGAGGAGGGTGTATTTGATGCAATTTGCAGTACTGCATGCTGAGATGCCACTAAAACATTCAAAAGTACGGCTTTAGTACACCCCTGTGACATTGATAAAAATAAATGCATAAAATGTTTAATCATTATTTCAGGCATGCTTCCATTCATCATGATGAAGTAAAAAGGTGTTATATGAAGTAATCTGGTATCATTTGGCCTTATTGTACATGAGTGATTAATTTTACATGTTGAGACAAAGACAAAGAGACAAAAGGAAGGTATAGTCTTGCTAGACTGACCAGGATCACGAGGCTGAGAAAGCCAAGAAGGATGAGTTGAGTTAAGGGTGTACTGCTCTGATTAGATGATAGAAGAATAGTACATTTGTTTGAAAATGATGATTGATTTGCAAAATTTGAAGCAGTGTCTCTCAATTACTGGATATTACATTTTGAAAAGAGTTGTCCTGTTCTAAACCCATTTACTTGACACACCAATCTCCACATATCATGCATCTGCAAAATTAAATTTGATTCCAAATCTGATTTTGATATTTTTATGTGTTGGTTCCTTTTAATTCAATGTCAGGACATTTAATCAGAAGTTGTTTGCTTGTCAAGAGCCAGATGGCAGTCATCATCTGCCCTGTGTTTCCTGAATGTGTGGATATTTTTAAATAAAGTTATGAATATTGAATTAGTGCGGTGGTAGGCACAGACTGTCCCCTTTTTGTGGGTGTCTGCACATCTTCTGGTTCTCTGAAATCAGGTCACTCCGTGGGTGAATGGGTGCTCACATGTTGGAGCCTGTGATGTTTATTCAGCCATAGATGCAGTTCATGTGTATTCAAGTGGCATCAATAGGCTGTAAGTTTAAGGGATTGCATGACATTTACTGTCACTGTGGTTTCTTTTTTACCAAGAAAGGCAAATTTGCCCGGTTATGATTTGTAATTGGTGTCAGGGTTTTCCCCCCAGAGTTCTGTTGCATGCCAGCCAGCAGATTCTCACTTATACCAAAACCTTCTTACCACTGCCTGTCACACAATGAGAAATGAAAACATTGAATTGTTGCTTATCTTGTCATGGTAACCCTTAAACCTTTCAGACCTCTACAGATGTGGAAACAACTGCAACATTTTAACAAGTTATTAGAGGAACGATGTCATACTTAAGTTTGACTCTTTGAACAATTGTTGTGATGTTAAGGTGTTTGTTGCTTGTATTCTTTGTAAGGACCAATTTGAGTTTTAAAACTGTTTGAAAACATTTTAGAAACTGACCACATTTTGGTGAGTCCTTGCTTCTTTAAGAAATGGTTTTAGGGTTTGTGCTGAAGTAACAGCTAGGCTCTTGAGAATACATTATGTCAGAGGTCCTCACAAGTGTGGAAGTGCAAACTGTGTGTGTTGGTGCACACACAGTTGGTGCCACCTGCTTCTACCTGCAGCAGTAAAGTCAGACATCCAATGATAGTACAGATCCAGTTGTGGCACGTCTGTTTAGAGTTTGCGTGTGTTCTAACAGATTAGGCATGCCTGCTCATACCAGCGCATACCAAGATCCTAACATGTAGAACACACACTTCATGTTTGAGGTTGTGAGTGTATTAGTCTACCTGTCTGTCCAGAGCCTTGTCTGTCTGTCAGTCTGTCTTTTGAGCTGTTGGCCTGTCATGAAGGTGCTGTGTGGAAAGATTTCACATTTACTTGTCACACTGCTTACCCAATATAAACAGCATGTTTTGCAGCCTGGTGATCTGATAGCATGACATGTAAATTGAGCTTCCATATCTACTTGACATTTACATTTCAGGCATTCAAAGCACTGTTGTTAACAGTGAGACAGCAGGTAATCATGGCCCGCTTGATTGTTGCCTTGTTCAAGGACACAGAGATACGATAGACACTTTTTGATGATGTCTGGAATCAACACACTCATCTAGATTTCAAGACTCAGATCAGTGCCTTAAATGCTGGCTTAAATGCTACCTAGCTGAGACAACAAAACTTCCTGGGCCAGTACATTTTTTTAAGCCCGTCCTGCTTTAGATTGAGTTTTTTTTTTTTTTTTTTTTTTTTCTTTTTGGTTTAGTTGAGTCAATTGAACAATCCTCTTTAATAAATTAATTGAACTGTGACATTAAGATACTGAGGAAATGTCTTTTATTTTGTTATTTAACACAAAGCGTTTAAGTATGGTATTAAGGCTCACAATACTGTCCTGCTGCCTCAGGCCAAGTCAGAGAGAAGATTGCGTTTGTCCTGCTCTAAACTGACGTGGTTTTAAGTGCCGCCCTGAGGAGAAAAGTGAGATAAAATCTGTCTTTTTAGGAAGTGTCCCTTCAAGCATCAGATAACTCACATCCTCGAGAATGTCTGACCATTGATCCCTCTTTGTGTCTGTGTGTCAGTGTAGGAACGTAAGCTGGGATTGTCTGGCATTAGTGAGTCAATGTGTGCTTTTATGAATTAGGGCTGGGCCTAAAATGTATATCACAGCGTGGGCAGTAACTGATTATGTCACCATATATTTGTTTTTCTTTAAATTTCATCTAAATTCTTCTGCAGGTATAAAGCACTTGACATAATTTGCACATTATCATTTTCTGCTCATTGTCTGACTTTTTAAACCTAATCCATGTCCATATAACGGAAGTTGCACTGGTCTTTTTCCAATTCCTCTTCCTCTTTGTTGTGTGTACTGTAGTGAATTGTTATAAACAAGCTAAACCAAAGCAGTCTATGCAGTCAAGCAGCTTAGTTTGCCATATATTTTTGAATTTTGAAAAGCTCTGATGTTATTGGTTCTTTTATCTGTGCTTTTATTCGTTCTGTTTAACTTATTATCAGTTTGCTTTAGGTCAAACAAAATTAGGTCTGTACCATGGCATCATACTGTAGGGCAAATTTATGCCCTGTATTTTCTATACATTTATACCTTCCACCTTTAAGTAAAAATTGTCTGGTCATTGTGTGAAACTGTGCTTGGTGATCTGGGGAACTCCTAGCATTCTGCCACCTGATCTGCAGTTTCAGGACTACCAACTGACAGTTTTCAAATTAGCTGTCATTCAAACACAAGTCTCCTGGTCTCTATCATTTCCATGCAATCGTCTCTTTGGCCTCTCTTTCATTCACCTTTCCTCACTTGAGTTCTTTCACTCTCCTTAAGGATTATATGATGCTCTCTCTGAATCTCATTACCGCCCTTTTTCTCCAGTCATTACTCACTACCTCCTCTGTTATTTCCCTGAAGAGTCATCTCTTTCACTTTTCCCTTACAAAAGTTTCAGCAGTACATTTACATATCCCATGTCTCTCTCTGTGGTTGGACTCTGTTTGTTAGACTTTTTATAGCTTCCCCTTTGGTAACAGTAAATATTGTTAACTAGCTTGATAGCGTCTAATTGCACAATAAATTTTCAGAGCCTCTAAACATTTTATACATTTATTTTGACTAGAATGAATGTAATCTGACCAGACATTTAAATTTATGATCTAATGAGAGCATTCCTAGCTCTGTTTTAAAAAATGTTTCTGTTGCAGTAAAATAACACTTTCTTATCATGATAATTTCAGAGAAAAAACAACCACTCCTGTTACGATCACTTAGCAACTAAAATAATCACAAACGAAAAAATGGTGTCTAGATGTGCCAGTTTCTGAGGGGAAATCCTGTCTTGTCGTCTGTATGCAGATTGTGGTTTGATGTTGCCAACAGTCGCGTGTCTTAAAACCCAAATGAATTCAGTCACTGTCTTCCCTTGTCTGTTTTACCTGATGCCTCAAATGTTATCATTCTAATAGCCAAATTAGCCCTGATTCTGGACTCTCATGCTAAGTGTCACAGTCCTAGATCTTACACTACCCGGCCATTTCAGTCACTCCTGGTTTATGAACTCTATGTTGGATGATAGGCAGTCTTACATTTATGGTGGGAAAAAATGTCAAGGCTGGTGTCATGCAACATAGATCACTACTTAATTGAAGTCAACATGTTGTAAAATTTGCTGTTTTGACACGCTACCCATGCTCTGGTGTAGATTTATTTTAGGAGCAATATACACAAGGTCTAATTTTGTCCAGCAAGAAAGAAAAGGCTGTTTGTTCTTAATTAGGGCTGCCCTTCCCTTCCCGTTCTTTGCCTGCTACACCAAAGCTCTGTGGGAGACTTCAGGTGCATTATGGGATAGAGTGAAGCTGTACTGCCCAGTAAAGTTAAAGCCCAGTAACTGTGTCAGCTGATACAAGGACATGGCTGACAAAAGTAGAATGTAATAAAAAGGATAAGATTAATATTATTATCAGATTTTATTACTAGATTTGCGTTGATATAAAATTCCATGACTATAGACCAATAAAAGCCATAAAATGGTGGCTAATAAAAAACCTTTGTAGGACAACATATTACACAGAACCTCTAGCAGGTAAAGCTACAGTTCTCATCAGAACAGTTTTGTTATTATATTCTTAAATCAATATTTGAAAAATATCACAATTACTTCTGCAAAACCAGCTCATACTTTACAACTAATGTGCTCCAGAATGTTAATAACTGCAGTAAAAATTATGGTGTGTTTTATTCACATTCTTGCCCTCACGTTGTCAGAATAGGCCTAAATAATGAATTCAAGTGTCGTGACAAGCTCTGGTGTAGTCTTTAGATCTGTAACCAGACAACTTGATGTCATGAATGAACTGCTTTCATGTTAAAATTGTACAAACCATGATATGTACATATCACAAACCCTTTCCATGTCCAATCCAGAAACACTATTTATATTAATGCATAGCTGCAATCTGTTCTGGTTTATGGGTCTCTCTTCTGTTTTGCACCCTATAGGGAGGTCAGAAGTCAGGCTCAGCTGCAGAACAGCTGGTAGAGATTCAGTGTCTCGCTTGGGGACATTTCAGCAAGGCAGTAGCTTGATGAATCATAGGCTTGAACACGAGTTCTCCAGTTGAAGGACACTCTCCAAACTGCTGTCCTGCTGTCTCGCCCACATACATGCATCTAATCATAGGCCTGTCTTAATAAAAAAAAGGGGGTGGGGGGTGGGGGGCTTTTAGGCCTTTAATTCATAGGACAAATGACGATATGATAGAAAAGGGGGAGAAAAAGGGGGAATGACATGCAGCAAAGGGCCGTAGGTGGGAGTGAATGCTCTACCAACTGAGCTACCAGGTCACCATCATAGGCCTGTCTCGATTGAGAGGGCAGCAACTCAGACACGCTGTTCTCTGTTCTGTTTTAATTTTTTTTTTAAATATTTCCTCGTAAATCAAGAATGTGTTGGGTTCAGCTCAGTGGTCAGATCCACTGAAATTGTTAACAACAACAACATGATCATGTTGTACATGTTGACTGTGTTTGTATTTGCGGCTGTTTGGGGCATCTGTATATCTTTTTCCTGCTGACAGTGAAGTATTCTTGCTCCACTGGACTCCTCCAGGTCTCAAGGATGAGTGAGCCTGCCGGCTTTGGGTTTCGCAGTCACACCAATCTCCTGTTCTGTATCAAGAAACTGGTCAGCGTAACGTTGAAATCACCCAGTAGCTCCACCAGAGATGCACTTCTGTCAGTCAGAGCCTCTGTTGGTCTCCAGAGATTCATGGTTGCATTTGCTGCAGCTACTGGCAGTACTGCAGGGATTTTTTTCTCTCCCTTCAGCTCTCTAAAGGGGTGAAACTGGTCCACATTGGCTCCAGCATGGCTCTCTCTACTTTGCTTGCTCCCTCTAAGCACTGTGGAGTGGGTGGGTGTGAGCCCAGCTAGATCACAGCCCTGCACCAGGCGATTTCCCTTTCACTTTGTTCACATCAATAGGGAACGAGAAGCAGGGCAAAAGAGAGGGAGAGAGAGGGAAGGACAGAGAAGAGGGGGAGGAGGGGAGGTGAGAGCAACAAAGGCCAAGAGAAAGAAACAGAGGGGAAAGGAGGAGGGGAGAGGAGGGCACAGAGTGGTGGTGTTTGTCCGACACGAATGAATGAAATCTTTATCTCTGACGCAGAGGAGACAAGGCTGCTCTCACATATCTTCTCACTTTGGTTTTATCATTCCCTTTTACTCTTTTACTCACTCTTACTCCTGCTACTTTTGCCTCTCTTTACTCTGTCCTTTCCCGCTGTCTCTCACTCAAGTCTCTCTGCTATATTTCTCTCTCTGTCTCTGTATGTCTTTCTCCTCCTTCCCTATCCTTCCATTTCACCTCTCCTCTCTAAACTCAGCCCCCTGGTGGAGGTCATGGAATGCTTTCTCCCTGTCTGCCATGTTTTACTTTTCGTGACTGTGGAGAAAACAGGGAATTGCAAAAAAAAAAAAAAAAATAAATATATATATATATATTTTTTTAAAATACGGCCATAACTTCCTAGATCAGCTACTACTATTGAGTAGCTGAATGTCATGTAGAATTACTGTGTCTCAGGATTAGGCTTGCAACAAACTATTTTCATTCTAGATTAATCTTCTGATTATTTTCACAAATAATTGTTCAGTTTATAAATGCCCCCAAAATTTGACAAATGCTCATCACGGTTTCTCCAAAGTGAAATCTTCGAATTGCTTCTTCTGTCCAACCAACTGTCCAAAGACTCTTCATTTGCTACCATAAATAATAAAGAAAATCCTTAAATTTAAGAAGCTGAGACCAGCGAATATTTGACTGTTTTGAGCACATTAGTTGTAAAAATAGTTGGCAACTAATTTTCTTTTGATCCACGAAATGATTAATCGACTATTCGTTGCAGCTCTCTATGGGATACACTGCTCTTGATGCAAGTTATGTTCACTGACCAATCGCATGGTTTTTGCATCAGGAGATTTCACAAATACTAGAATTACAACATACTAAATATAAACTAGTTGTATCAGATTTTATCTTCAAATTCAATCCTACTCACTCACTATTCTAACAAGATAAGCATCACCTGAGCAATTCCTGTAATTAGATTTTTTCCTCTCAAGTTACTAATTGAGCTGGATGATTATGATGGGATAAGATTCTTGTCTTTCCAACAGAAATTATATGAGCGGCCCACTCAAATACATAGCGCCTTTGCCTGTTTCCCAGAAAAGTAGCTAAAAATTGGAGACTGAAAGATTGAAATGTCTGCCAGAATGGTGCATTTAGATGCAGCCCTGGGTAAGCTTTTGAATACATTGCTGTTTCCTTCACAACTTATTGATGTTGAATGTGGTTTGCAGGACCCCACCATCCTCGTGGTCGACCGTTCAATAAATCCTCAGCCTGTGGGAACCCTTGAAGTCTCACTTCAACTGATGCCTGAATGACTCTTGGCATTAAGGGTTTGCTCTAAAGTAAAAACAGGTTCATTAGTATTACATAATGCACACTTAACAATGTCTAAAGCTGGGAAAAGAACATTCCTGTTATACTTTGTTCACGTAGGCCCAGGATGTGCCAAAATGTGTCCACAAATGTTGCAGAATCAGTGTGCTTGCTGTGAGGTTCTCCACCTCTGTCTGTGAATGGAGGCAGTAGAATACACAACAAACAAGATGACATGTATGCACAAAAACAGGATTAGTTGTTCCGTTGTTCTGAAATGCAGATGTTACGCTACATGGCAGATTTAGATGGGATTACAATCTTTTGTGTCTTAAAAATATTGAAAAAAGTCTCTGTACACCTGAATGTGTTACAGGTGTGATGGAGGAAGGTGCAACTTTTTCAGATGATTCCTTGCGTCTTTCTCTTTATTTATCATGCAGATTATCATCTAGTTGACATTTGTGTATTAATGAAATCAATACAAAGTAATAAATGGACAGCTGCTCCACTATGTACTGAATTTTATTCACTATTTCAAAATACAGTACAGCTGTTTTATCCACTGTGTCCGCCTCAACAACCTCCTCATGCAGTTTCTTAAACACAATCCTCTCTCTCTCTTTTTTTTTTTTAACCACTCAAACCAGCCAATGGACACTTTGAAATTGTCCCCTTCAGGCTCGCTGCTGATCTTCTGCCTTTTCCATCACAAAGCGCCCACTCAACAGGGCATATGTGACAGGGCATTATCAATTCACTTGACAAGTGTTGCTTCAACCACAGGAGCTTTCCCTGTGTGCATTTGTTTTCTGTCTCCGTCACTTGCAGACTGTTTCTTCTTGTTTGAGTCGACAAATTCTGCTGTTGCGCCTCATTGGTTCATTTTTGGCAGTTTGTCATAGCTATGGTTTCATTAAGAGAGAATGACTTACTTTTTTCCTGCCATGATTTCAATATGCACACAGCACCAACCTCAGGTAGCTGTAAGTGGACTACTTTATTACTATAATCAAGTTATTTAACCTGTCTTTGTACAGGAATGATTGTGTTTCAGCTTTTCTTGTTTCCACTGTACATGAACAAAACTAAGTTTGGAACTTTTCTTCAATACTTGTTCCTGCAAAAGCAGTTTAAGCAGCTTGGTTTATGTGTGTTTTGCGATACACCTTTGTATGATGCTAAATTAGAGTCAGTAACTATACATTTAAAAGTGTATGATTGACCAGAGGAGAAGACTGTGCATTGGAGGTATTATAGGAATGCAGGAAGGTGTTGTGAGGGTAAATGTGTGTGTAATGAGAGCTGCTGACAGTAGGAGAAAGTAGTGTAGAGGAATGCAGCCTGGCGAGATATCTAATAGTTTTAGCCTGTAATGTATATAAACCCTGTGATCCAGGGAAAAAGCTTCAGGAACTGTAATGAAAGAGGAAAATGTAAGAGAGTATTGTTGATGCAGAAAGAGGATTTGTGAAAGAGGGAAAAGAGAGATTGACAGGCATTTAGAGAAAGAGGGTGGGATGGAGAGGTAGTTGAAGACAAAAAATATGGATATGAAGAAGGAGTGATCCACCAAGTGGGAGAGAGAGAAAATGGAGAGACTGGGAGGAACAAAACCCGAGAGGGGAGGTAGAGAGCAGGAAAGGCACAGGGAGCGAGCGAGGAGTTGAACAAAGGCCTATTTTTGTACTATCCGTTTTGCAGCCATATGTAGCTTTCTCCTCCAGCAGCAGTCGCCTTTGTTATGTCTGAGAGTGAAAACCATCCCTCATGACATGCTCAAAAATTTGGCTGCTTTACAGCCACGCTGATGCAGTGGTGAGACGTAATCACTCTATCATGCTAGTGTTAACACTAACATGGTTTAACTGCTCATTCTCGTGGAATAAGTGGCTGATTCATTGTTTGAGGTTACCTTACATGGTGGAATGTAGTAGTGTGGCTCCAGAGGCAACTTACTCTCATTTAGTCTCCATGCAGACTGAAATTCTTGTTTCACTCAGAATACTGAAACCAAAGCTGCAGTATGGATCCCGGGGCACTTCGTATATGAGCACAATTTCCTGTATGCCATTTACAGTATATTAATAGTGGCCTCTGCTGAAAGTGCATATTGTTCATTCTCTGTTCTCTACAGTGAAGACATTACATGGACAGCAGGATATTACACACATAAACTGACCACTGCAATTCCCAAAGTGCAAGAGGCTGCAGCTTTATCTCAGAGGAGCGTGCATTTAAAGAGATACTGCAGCGATTTAGTCTTGTATGTCCATAAGGTCTGGGTAATTGAAGGATTAAAAAAAAATGTATTGTTCAAACTAAGGGTGGTCAAGTACAATTTTCAAATAGCAGAAACTGCAATTTTTTGAGGGTGTGGTAAAATGTATGGTGCTGCAGAGATGTCCTGACCTACAAATCTTGCTCTCAAGATGTAAGAAAACATCTTTGTTTGGTACAGACCCCATCAAATGCAATGCAGTAGGGACTGAGATATCCTGATTTTTAGTCCCAGGCATGGGTCAAAAGGATCCTACACACCACATAATACTCTTTTAAACTCCATAACCCAATATTTTTTGCTTGTTTTTTACAATGTTTTGTTGCTGTTTTTTTTTTTTTTTTTTGCATATCTCTGGAGGATATGCATATGGAAACACAAACATCCCTAACAGTACAATGACAAAACATATACAAGCATAACAGAGGATGGAGGGAAATTTAAGCTGCACTCCCTCAAACTACATTTCATGAGAAATCTTTTATGCACAAGTAGCTTTTTACTTTGAAAAGGTGTTGTGTGTGCCAAAACCTGTGTCTATCATGGAAGTAGATATTTCATTTTGACATCACACTTGTATACGAGACATGGATGATGATGACTGGTTGATGTTATCCATTTGGTTTATAGCCAGATGATGTGGGAATGAAAAGCTTCCTTGTGCTTAAATAAGTGATGACGACTCGTCCAGATATTTTAAAAGGAAGGGGAGCTCATGTGGGAGAGGTCTAAACAGGTGTGTGGCGAGCCTAAATTCTTCCTCACGTCTGGATACAAGCCAGCAGAGCAACTGACAAATGCCCTACCCATCCTGAAAACATCCCTGGTAGCATTGAGTGAAGGCCGGTACAGGGATACTATATAGAGGGCGGAAGACATGACGATGGATGTGAAGTGAAAGATTGATGAAGAGGGTGTGAGGTGAATGTGATATGTATGTCATGTGTTAGCCAGTTGTTGTAGTCTCTTGTGGCCCACCTGTCTCTCTT
This sequence comes from Lutjanus argentimaculatus, assembly GCA_034769285.1. Classification (NCBI taxonomy): domain Eukaryota; kingdom Metazoa; phylum Chordata; class Actinopteri; order Lutjaniformes; family Lutjanidae; genus Lutjanus; species Lutjanus argentimaculatus. The sequence continues at coordinate 29,331,659 of JAWZSL010000008.1, forward strand.
GGCACACCCAGTCTGCGATATTCCTGACGGGAGTTTCCCTACCAGGTCCTTCTGCTTCCAAACATATGTCTACTCTTTTACTACTGCCCTTTACCTCTATCCTCCGTTTGACCAAAATGAGAAATGACAACCTGTACCGTACTTCAGCAGCTTATCAGCTTAAATTAGGAAGTGGGCTTGTTTTACAGAAGAGTGTCCCACCCCTTTGGTCAAGATGATTCATCCTCATTACAGTACAGCAAAGTATGTCACTAGTATCTCCAACCACAGGAAGTGATGATTCAGAATAGCAGCAAGTATGCATTGAATATTGGTCTCATCAGTAGAGTATGTGAAGTTTTTCGACAACGATTGTCAGGTTATCAAAGTCCTCTAAAATTCACTACTTTTATAGACACACATTGCTGGGCCATCATGACTCATGCTCCGCTGACTCCCTCTCACCCCACCACCCCCTGTATTCCCCAGCTGTTTGTGGTTACAGGGTGTGTCAGGGGTCTGCTGGGTGCAGCCCTATCGGAATTTGAATGTTGTGCGTTGAGTGACTGCTGTCACATTACAGGGTGTGGACCATGCTGATTCTCACTTCATGTAAAGAAGATCTCAAAGGACAAATAACGACCTTCAATAAATTGTCCTGTGAAATAAAGGATTGAATTTTGAATAAGTAGAATCTAAGAGATTCAGAGAAATAAAGAAGAGCAGATTTTGAATTCAGTGTCAAAACAAGGACCAAGTGTTTAAGATTAATGTCATGTTGCCACCTCAACACAGCAACTTTTCAATGGTACTTATATAGTAGAGTGAGAACTGGAGGTGGTGGGACACAAGAGTGATGTTAAAAGCAAAGGTTACATTTTCACAGTGGAAGCTGCTAATTCAGACTGACTGAATGACACAGTTTCTTCTTGCTCACACTCTGGAAATAGCTGCTTGTTCAGAGAGGGTTGACTTCTTCAGAGAGGGGACTTCCAAGCTTTTTCTTACTGCTGAGTGGTGAGATGCTAGCACCATTCTGTAACTTTAGTGAACTTATAGCCCACTGCAGCCAGGGTGTGACCAGAGCGGGAGATTACTACCAACTGAATATGGACAAGTATCTCTCAGTGACTGGGAACTTAATCTTCTTGGCCAGCCACTATCATCTTTGGAGAATCCTGCATTCTAAAAAAGCTCTGCATTTGGCAGTGGAATAGTGAAACCGGCTGAATGCTGGCCAAATGTTCTTTCCTGGGTGTGACTGGTCTAATTTCCGCAATCAAATGATGGTTTATGGAACGAGAGAGCAATGATATAATACAGTAGATGAGACAGAAGAAAGGAAGAAAAACTAAGGCACCAGTTCTGAAGTTGCAGATAATGCTCACAGAATCTGGTGTTTTTATATGTCAGGAGTTTGCTGTAAATGGTGCTGATGTGATGACTAATTTTATCAAGCTTCCCTCCATCCACACTCCTTTCTCCTCCTCTGTTCTCTTGCTCCCTCCAGCCAGGCCATCTTGTGTCCTTTGTTCCACATCTAATCCTTGTGTCCTCTCTTCCTCTCCTCTTCCTCCGTTCTTTCTCCCCAGCTGCCTAGTTAGGCCTTTAAATGAGTGGTTATTAATTACACTCTAATGAAATGAGGAGCTTTCAGCTGGCCACTAGCTGACAGGCTCTATGTGTGTACTCATTGCACAAATCCTCTTAAAGCTTGACTGGAGTTAATGGTTTATTTGGCCTTTTAAAAAGATTTTTTACAGACAAAGTGAAGTAGTTAGTAAAAACTGACCATGCCGTCAGCCTCCTGCCTGTGCTCTTTTAGTTCCATGATGTGAAGCGAGAGTTTTGCTTTGTTATTTGTCCGAGTTAGTTTATCCTTTTCAGCAGGCCCTTCCTGCTACTGTTTAAGTTTATACTGTAGTTCCTTAGTGCTTCCTTTGATCATAACTGATGAATAACTACATTTGTGTCTGTACAAGCTCTTCCAAGTCTTCCATTTACTTCTGGAAATGTGTACTGTCGGAAACACTGTCTGCACAGCTCAATTTGGTCCATTAACTTAAGAGTACTTTGTTCCTCCTGAACAGTCCTGGAGTGAATACTGATACTGTCTAATGCTATATGAAGGTATGTCATTTTTAGGGCCCTAACAAGGAAACGTATACCATTTGTTCACCACTGGCATTGACTGTATATATCAGTAGAGTCTGTAGTTGGATTTTTTAACAGAAGTGAACAACCACAGAGGCTGACTGTGATAAGCTGAGTCACCTTATTACATCTCTTTTTAAGCCTTGATATCCTCTTAAACATTTTCCAAAACCAAGGAGTACACTGAATGACATCCTAAGTTCTTATTAAAAAACATTTGGATTTGTATTTTCAAAATGAAGAGATGTTTAATCCATGATAGTTTATGCTTGGTAATCAGAGAAACACCGCATTACTTGTGCATAACAACATTTTACTATGATCCTATTCCTTTACCAAGACAGGGAAGTGGGAGCATTTTAGCTGCAGCAGTAAATGTTGTTGAGAGGTTATAGTTTAATTTTGCAGTCAACAATGATTTTTGCCATGAAGTTTGTGTGGAAATAGCTGCTGCCCTTAAGCATCTTAAGCATGACCTCACATAGCACTATTTAAAAGTGACATTGTGATTCATCGATGATCATTTTGTGCTGACCATGTTTCTTTGAAGCCAGTCAGTCCCATCTCTCATAAATATGAATGTGGGAATATTTAATAACATTCTACTCTCACAGCTTGGGATCTCCCCGAGACAAGGGATTCTACAGAGGCAACATCACCGTAATTTAGTCTTTCAGCTCAGTGGACTTACAGACCCCATTAAAAACACATCTGTCTCTCTCTGACTGTCGCAATCATCCACTCACCCACTAATGCCCATTTACTATTACTGTATGTCAGGCACACGACCTGCTGTGAGCAGAGAACAGTAACTTCTTCTCATCACATGATGATGCAGTGCAGATAAACTGACAGCACTGTATAATAAAACTGATTGCAATAGTTCAGTGTACAAATAGATGGTGACGATTTGAACCAAGCCAACATCAAATCAAATCATTTTTCACACATTAGAGTAAAAAAGCACTGATCAGCTTATCAGTTATGCCTGAAGGCAGAAAATGCAGAAAGTTTTTTTTTCACTGTGGGAATACGAGTGTTACTGCAGTGTGCTTTAGATAAGAGTATGTGCTTAAGTGACTATATTTAAGTGCAGTTTTGTTCTTATTTAGCTCACTGTGTACATCTACTCTTTGCATTAACAAAATGCTGACTTGGATCATGTGGAAAGAGTCATCACAGTGCTGCATAATGATTATAGTCTATCTTATATTAGCAACATGCAACTCTTTATTAACACTTATCAAAAGGAGAACCTGACATTGTTAGGTAGCTGCATAGTGTTGGCAAAATGCTATCATGGCTTCTATGACGCATGTAGGCCTACTACTATATCTAGATGTGACTGACCGTGTTAAATTGTGTGTGTGTGAAGGACAAGTTTGTCCTGTCTGTCTCCATGTCTCTCAAACAACTGCGTAATTCAATCTAAAGTGGGGCACTCAAACTATGTACATCAGACAGGTGTTTGAATGTGTGTGTGTGCTTGCGCACATGTGGGTTTTGTACAGTACATCAGATTTCTATAAGTGAATCAGTCTCTCTGCTGTAAATGTGGCCTTAGTGTTTATGTGTAGAAGGTTGTGCAATATTAAATAAAAACATAAACATATTGTAATAAACATTACATTTTACCAGAGTAAGCTCAGATTCCAATGAAATTTATTGTTAATGCACAGTACAAATACTACTGCAAAATCGAGTGAGGGTTAATTTCTCTCTGTGTCTCTCAGCAGGTCACAATTAAATACTCTAACATGTCTGTCTTTTATTTATTGCTTATTTTTCTGCTCTCTTTCTCTTGTCTTGCTTTGACACCTCTCATTCTCTCCATGTATTTGACAACATTAGTTTCTCTCTGTGTCATTGCTTTTCCCTCCCACTCAACCTACCTACTCATTCATTCCCACTCTCTGTCTCTTGTCCACATTATCAACTCCATTTCAACTTGTCGCCCACCTTCTCTTCTCTCCAGCTCTATACTGATAGTCAGACCTGCATATGTGTATTTGTGTGCTTTTCAGTGGGTTTATTTTAGAACCACCTCTACTCTGTCGCCCACCTCTGGTCTGCCTGTCTGCACAGCTGCATCACACACAGCTTATCTTGCAACAATATTAAGTGTTGTTATTACATTATTTCAACATAAGTACAATTTAGCATATAAAAACCCCACTAACATTCAAGTAAGCAGCTGTACAAATAAAGCTGAGCAGTTTGCTTACCTGTGTGGTGTTTATTTATGCTTCCCTTTTGTTTTTTATTTTTTGTTAAATGTTCTGTTTCTGAAATTTGAGTCTTTGGCGCTCTTCTCTTTATTTGTTCAGCCATTGTGCAAGGTAGTATATTTGCTCTGTTAACTAAAAACAAACTGCTGTTGCTGGAAAAGGAACAAATGTGGATCACTGACATTAAACCTTCCACTGGCCAAATATTGCATCCTGCTTTCTTCCACTCTCCCTTCCGGCCTCCGTTGTCATTGTTAAAAAGACACAACAATGGCACGAACCCAAAACTATGTAATAAGCTACATGGAAATGATGGAAACCTTTGACTGTAGGTAATTGGTCATGCACAAAATGTTCCTCTATGGTGTTTTGCCCCTCCTCTGCACTGTATTTAGAGAAGCATTTGGCAGTTCAACACAGTTCTGGCTCAGAATTGACATTTCCTGCTTGATTTTGGCTTTAGACAGCAAATAAATAACAAATCTATTTCAGTGTTACAATATCAGATGTAGACGCATTAGAAACGGACATTCATTCACTTGAAAATGTCATGGTTCATTACTGGAACAAAGATTCGTTCCTGTTTGCCGCTGCTCACATGTCGAAGCTCATGTAATGGTTTGCGGGTGGACTTGTTTAGGCCTGTAGAGGATGTCTCAGTTATTATGCTCCAGCCCTTCCCTGCCATTGTGTGTGTTTGTGTTGTGTGTGTGTGTGTGTGTGTTTTGTTTGGAACCCTACCCGTCAATGCAGGTTTCAGCACATTTAAAAAAAAAAAATCTGCTGTTAGGGTTTACAATACTCACAAACATTTTGTATTATTATCATTTTGTATCACAAGATTTTGTATTATTATAACATCTGTGTTTGTGATCTTATCTGAATATGTGGCTACTCATATTGAGGTAAAAATCAATTCTTAGATGAACTGTGATTCTCTCTTGAAATATTATGAATTGATGCAGAAAAGCAAATAATTGATGTTATGATAATGTAACAGTTTTGTAAGACCGGCTGTATGTTCCTTATGGTTGAACCAATTAGATGGTGAAATGTAACAGATGTAAAACACACTTATTCTAAGATAGGCTACTTCTTGAGTTTTGGTGAGGATGGCTGAGCACAAGCAACCACAGTGGGGTACAATCGAACCAGCTCCGCCCAGGCTGGCAAGCTAGTGTAATGCTAGTGGAAGCATTTTGGCTTTGATTATTTTCATTATTGATTAATCTCCCAATGAATTTTTTTGTCTATAAAATGTGTAAAAGGTATCTTCAAATTGCTTCTTTTGTTCAACAGTCCAAAGCCCCGACACTCTTTATTTGTTATCATAAATGATAAAGAAGCTTGGAACCAACAAATATTTTCACTTGAAAAATGACTGAATTGATTGTTGATTATACAAGTAGTTGGCAAGTAAGTTTCTTTATATTGACTAATCGTTGATAAATGGACATTGTCAAAACTGCTACTCACTCTGTGTCATTGCTTTAAATTTGGGAAAATATGGAAAATTGTTAGAGAATTTTTAAATATGTATATGTAGCTTATTAACAGTGGTTAACAGCTGGTCGGACTACACTGTTAACACTGTAAAGACATTCATGGAGAAATGCTGGAATTTTACATTGCAGCAACAATGGGAACGCTGCGTTCTTCCCTTATGACCCCTCCTTACCATTGTGACAGCTTATCTCTGTGTTTACCTCCCCTGTGTGTGTGCGTGTGCGTCCGTGCTGGTGGTGATGTGTGTTGTGTGTGTTTGTGGGGCCTTTTTTTCTTCAGTTGACATACATTTTTTTCCTTCTCTCTGCATCACTTGTTTTTTCATGTCTTTTCATCTCTGACAGGGTCCCTCCACTACTTATCCAACCACACTCTCTTTCTTGCTTATATTGTCACTGTTCTATCATCGTCTCTTTGCCATAATTTTTACCTCATTTAATCCTCCAAGAGTAAGAACCTTCACAGATGCAGACTGAATCAAAAACAAATCCTTTCTTCTTCCTTCTCAGTCTCATATAACTGTAGTCATATTTAAGATTGAAACAAGATGCACCCTACTACTCATGTCTCCTTCTACTTCTCTCAGTATTTTTAAACTTATTCTTCCCTCCTCTGATTAGTTTTTGAAGCGGATCAATAACAAAATGTGTCTCACAGACTTGTGACATCTAAAATTTGTGATGTAACAAGAACTGATGTGCTGTGCTGCAGCAAAATAGTGGGGAAGCTTTTTGTGCAGCACACCACGAGACGATGAATATTTATAACACAATAACATCTTCTCTCACAGCAGTGTTTCATATGAACCCTCCTAACTGGACTTAGAGCAGCAAATTGGTGGTTATTTACAACGACACACAGACAGTCCATAGATATTATGTAAGCTGTCAATCCCAGAAATAGAGAAGGTGAAGTGAAAATAATCTGAGTTTAATCAGATATCAGTGCAGTTTCCTTTAGTCAGAAACGCTACGCATGGTAAAACAAAGGCTGGGAATCACTTTCATCTACGGCCTGTTAGGATATGACAAATCAGGTGATACGGCTTGGAAGTGGACCAGATGGAAAACACACACAGAAACACAGACACAGAAAGTCAGGCAGGGAGTCGGTTCAGGCATGAATGAACAAGAAGTTCATCTCTAAATTGTCACAAAAGATTGGAGGATTAACATGCTTGCAGAGGAACTGAGGAACCGCTATGTGTGTGTGTGCAATAATGTTTATATAGTCTGGTATTTATACAGTATGTTTACATAAATCTTTGCTATGTGTGTTTAAATAAGTTATGTTTGTCCCACCGCACCTTTCTGCTGCCATTGAATGTAACACATATTTAGAAATAGTTTTTTTTTTTTTTTCCATTGTCAGGGAACATCTACAAAAAGATATTGAAGGGGCAGTTCATTCCAAAATCCAAAATACATATTTCTCCTCAAGTTAATCCACAGATCTTGTTGTGAGCAGTTTCATGTAGGAACTGTTTTTTTCTACCAAACTGCATCCACCAACATTATCAATGTGCAGAAGGAAGTGTCCATCTACTCATGGACGAGAGTGCTTGTGATCGTGCGAGATGCAAACATTAATGGCATCTTCCACGGCTGAGCTGCACCGTTAGCACCACTGAGCTAGCAAACTAATGCAGTGATAAGGTTGTTGGGTGTAGTTCAGGAGAAAGAAAATAGCTCACATGAAACTGTTCACAACAAGGTCTGTGGATTATCTTGTTGAGAAGAGCTACAATGATTAATTGCTTGATTGATTATTAATGAACTATTAAATTCATCACCAACTATTTTGATAATTGATTAACCATTGAATTGAATTCTACTCATTAGATGATTTAACTAGATTTAACTAGATGAAGTCCACATTATGTTTTGTGCTGCTATGTGTTTTCTCTCCATTTTCAGTGGTCAGACTCTTCCTACTGTACACACTGTATCTCTGGTCTTGCTGACCTAGATGCATCTGCAGCAATTTGCGTCTCTTTTCCTCCCTTCCCCCCTATTATCTGAAAAGATGAGATATGTAGAGCAAGAAATCCTCTGGATAGCTCTGTTGGAACTTCAATCAAACAATCTCCTCATCTTCTCACTTCTGTACTGTATGATTCTCACTCTCCCATTTCTCACTCAGTAAAGTTCAGTTTCTCTCTGTGACATTGCTTAGAACAGAGCCTAACAGCGCGCTCTCTGTGGTTTCCCCTGATGAATGCTCCTTTGTTTCATGTGTGTCTCTGTATACTTGCTGCGATCAGAGGCCCAAAGGTGTTTCACCTCTGAACCCTCTGACACATCCATCATCCACCCCTCCATCAACATGGCACTTGATCATTTTTTCCCTTCTCTCTTATGGTATCCTTTTCATTAAATTCGAGACCACACTTAGATTTAGACTTAGCTCCCCCAGAGAGGCAATTTGTGTTGCTCTGAAACACATCAAAAGATGTGAAACACTGATGTTTGGCCTCCTGCTGCAATTTTCTCTCATTTAGACAGAAAGAAAACACAGACTGCAGACTCAGAAATATGTTTGATGTGAAAGTGCCAGAGCATTTTTTGTTACCATGACTATGAACGATGAGTGTGCGTCTGATGGAGCCAAGTGCTGCCACCATCACTGAACTAATAATAACCAGACCTAATAACATCCTCCAGGGTATTAAGGTTTTCTTATCGTGGTTGCAACATGTGTGCTGAAAAATGTATTCAAAGTGAATGGATAAAACAAAGAAAGCATACAAGACTTTTGTAACTAGGGATGAACTAAAACAGACTAAACTACATCTACCAAATTTTACCACATGCAGTATTTAGTCTGATAAATTGTCCATAGATAGGTACTCATAGGTCATGTACACATCATGACAAAGGGCTGAAAATCCAATGACAAAAATCTCTTGCAAGTGTCAGATTTAGAAGTGTTTTTTCCAGTTAAAAAGGCATTATTTGTTAGACAGATCATATAGCCACATCGGTTGTAGAAGATGCATGTAGATTTGGCTCAGAGTTGGTTTACGGATTGCTGCATGCTTATTTCTGCTATATTGGGTGAGAGTCATTCGTCTTATAGGCTGAGACATCTGACAGCATTTGGATTGCGTGTGCCACATCAGCCTCCTGGCAGAGCTGACTGAACACCATTTCTGATTAGAGCTTCACATGGTTTCACTTCAGCTGCTGAAACAAAAGCTGCACAACATGCAAGCACGCAGGGAAGACAAATTCTGAACACACATTTTTACACATAAAGACTGAAACACACTTTTGCAAGTATACACCACTATAGACATGTTCAGCATCAAATGAAGTACCACAGAAACACAAAATGAACTCACACAAAACAATCAATTTCCAATCAGGTGCTCTCAAATAGCCCTTAAGTAACAGCTCTTATACTCCAACTCCTCTGAGTTTCTCGTACAGCAAAAAGAGTACTAAGCAGCGCAAAGTGACTGAGGCTTAGTACAGTGTCAGCTTGTATCTATTCTGTTTAATCACACTCCTGACAGTAGTGTGTGTTTGTGTGTTCGTAATGTTCTTCCCATTACAAGCTCCGTATTGCTTGTTCGTATTTTAATAAATGCGTGTGAAAGCTCAGACAAAAGCTAGCAAATATAAAAGTTTTAATTTTACTGTTGTGTACCAATAACTTCACCTTTGTAGGAACAGGATCATGAAATAGCACTTACATGTTGTTCTAAGGCTGACTTTATATTTTTAAAAGATCTTAAGTCTAACCAGACTTTTTTTTCTTTTTTCTCTCCCATGTTGCTGCTGCTGTTTCTGCTGACTTCCTCCAACAAAGGTAAATAGATTTATTTCTCCCATCTACCTCTGACTGTATTCTTCTTTGCTGAAGTTGCTGGCTGTATGACCTGATGGTGCCAAGTTTCCTCCTTTATTTCTTTCGGAAAAATCAGTTTCCTAGTGTTCCCTTTTTTCCATGGGTCTATTTAGTGATGGAATAAAACGAAATTCATCCTCTTGAGTCAAGTTCATGGAGGAGACACATTGGCTGAGTTGATCCACATGGATGACAGGAATGTAACTTCTGTTGCTCCTCTGTTGTTCAGTTTTTCCTGACTGGATGTGTGTGTATGTCCACACACTTGCTGCTGTTTGCTGTTTCTCAGTCAAATATTTGCCAGTGTACTCATGCTCTGCTTTGGTTTAGTTGTTTTAAAGTTAACTGTTAACACCTCAGGACCAGTTTACAGTGTGTTGCTAGGCCCTGGCTGCTTATATTCCAGAGGAACGTATATAAAAACGTGGAAAAACACACCGGCAGCTAGCTGCTACCGTGTCGCTATGGTTACCAGTCACACCACCACCATCCTCTGGCCCGGTGTGTGACTGCCTGAGGAAAAGTGTGTGTGAATCAGTGTTTTCTCTGTGTGGTGCAGTGTGTCCAGGGTTGCCTTTGATGAAGCGGGCTGCTGTTGACAGGGTCATGTGAAAGAGGAGACTCCCAGGGGAGCGTTCAGGATCGCTGAACAGTTTTCAGCTTTTTTTGTCAGGATTTCTCAACTTAAAAAGACTTTTTGAATAGAGTGTGATGGCTTTGAACTGCACTGCTTCTTTGTACGTTCAGGAGTTTTGAGATGTGCGTGTGGAAAGTATTTTCATATGATACAGCAGCTCTTGCATACGTGCAGTATTACTGAATCTATTTATGTTTTCATCTCTGTTCATGTATTTAATGCATGGAGTGAGAAACCACTTCTTGTTTTGTTTTTTTTTCAGTTGTGTCAGTTTAAATCCCTCTGGGTGTTTTTCTTTCCTCCACAGTGTCATTGGTGTGTGAGGAAACAAATTAATGGAGGCCAATTGCCAGCTATCACCCTTTGAACTTTGTAGGTCAGGTCATGATCTGAGGTCAGATCCCCCTGGAAGACACACACACACACACACACACACGCACACACACATGCACACATGCAGACACACACGCACACAGTATATGTGTCCTCCTATCAATCAGTAATTACTCTCTTTTTAAACATGCATACTGTTATCTCTTCTGAGCTCACAACTGTCAGCAACCAGTGAGCTCCTCAGCCAGATTTCTAGGTTTGTGCGTAGTACTGAGAAATGTTTGGATGTGTGACAGTTTGTGTTTGGGTGTAAAAGTGTGTTTATGTCTACGAGAGAGAGAATTGAAATCTGAGAGGTTCATTTCAAGGAAAAGTACCTTCTATAAACAACATGTTGATTTGTGTCAGGTTTGGCATTTATAGAGCATTTCAGATCTATTTCAATCTCTTCATATTGTAATGGCACTGTAGTTGGATGCAGCAATAAAATAGAATAGAGGATTGCTGGAATGATTGCTGAATGGCAGGTTACCTGAGAGAAGTAAGAGCAGGTGTCCCTTGTGAGTGACCAGGTAAAGGATCATAAACTAACTTTATTTGCAAGTGTAACTTTATTTCTTTTATTGCTTAGGAAGCATATTTAGGAGAAAGTAAACAACAAAGACAGTGTAGTAGACAATCAAGTGCCCACCTTAATGAGAAGTTGCACTTTTCCTCCATTCATCTGCATCTGTTACAATTGAATTGTGAGGTATTGTTACACGAGTAAGACACAACAGTACTGATTAACATTCAGTATGCTGTTTTTCATCTTGTTTTTGATCAATTATTTTGTCTAGAAAATTAATTCAATAATTTACTAGCACCTGTGAAAAAATGGATAATGAAGAAAAGTGGTCATGCAAGCAGCAGAATTTGAGATGCTCTAACCAGCAAAACATATCATGATAAATGAGAGCTATTGTATTATTCAGCATGATTCAATAAGTTTGTCTTGGTTGTGTAGTTGACAAATTGGTATCAGCACTTTTTTATTCTTTTCCTGCTATTTCACTTTCTATTTCTTGTTTTCTCTCTAAGCTTTTGGCTGCTTCCTGATGTAGACTCGAGCAGTAGTCCGTTTACATTTCCAAATTCTTTTACTGTCATTATACTCCTGATGTAAATACACTTATTATGTGGACAGAGACATTCATTGCCACCGCCTTTCTTCCACAATATACACTTAGATTGTTACAAGTGGCCCTGAAGTTCTGAAGTGAAGTATTTTTCAAGTATTTGGTGTCAACCTGCTAGTTGCTATGGCACTAGGCCTCATCCAACATAACCTACCCTTTTTGCTGTGTGTGGTGTGTGTGTGTGTGTGTGTGTGTGTGTGTGTGTGTGTGTGTGTGTGTGCATGTGTGTCTGTTACATGTTAAAATCAGATAATTATTCACCATGTAGTGTTTACCTTCTCATGAGGTATAAAAGAGAGAGGACAGAGCTGATAAGACATGCATAGAAAGAGGGAGTGTAAGAAAGGAGTTATTATATTTTAATGTGTCAGGCATTCTTAAGGTGGCCATACTAGTGCTGAAGGCATTAATGGATTAATGCAATAGTTGCTTAACCCTAAATGAATGGACATTCATTTGATAATTAATAATTTTGTGCATTTTCCATAGCAAACAATTGTTAACAGTCAATAAATGCTCTTTTTTTTTTTTCTCATTTTGCGTTTTATTTAAACAATTCTAGCAGCACATTAGTTATGTGAAACATTAATTCATGAAACACAAATAATTTAAACAGTTGGCTCAAAACAATGTCAACGGGTGCAATAACTGCCATTTCTAGAGACAGACCAAACCAAATCATTAGAATTGTGATGGACCTTTTTCAGTATTTTTCCTTAGCAGAGACAAAATGTGCTTATGAGATTCAAACATGATTACTTCTCAAAAGATTTCATAATAGACATGGGATTTGCACATAGGTGTCATGTACAGCAGGGACATTGGGGACATGTCCCCACCACTTTTTTAAAAGCATAATTAGTAAAGTGACACCCTGGTATATACATTTATATACTCAATGTATTGTATAGAGTAGGTGTTTTTATTCAAATACTCATCCATGTTATCTGATAATAGCCCATGCATCAGGCTCATGATGACTTAATTCTCTTACAGCAGTTAACATGTGACAGCTTGGCTGAGTGACAGACAAGCTCAGAGGCATACTGTCAGCTAAAATATTGTCATCAGTAGAGGAACACATGCATGAGATGATGGTGATAGGAAGACTGTGCAATAAAATTAGAAAAAGAGAGGAAAGTGGGTGTTTGAGAGCCCTCCTCACGTCTGCTCCTCTGTAATCTGCTCCAGTATGTTGATTCAACTGGCAGCTGAAAGTCACACACACACAGAAAAAGAAGACAATGTGAGGCTGACTGAATGACAAATGTGTGACAGTCAAACATTCGTGCATCAACCCCAGCTTCAAAACACCACGCTGCTTTGGGAAAAAAAAAAGCACAGCTGAGTAATAAAAACACGCCCACTTTTTTTTTTCTAATTTCCTTGTCAGACACGCTCTCACTCTAGACACAAGTGAAACACATGTTTCTAGCTCTGGCAGTGACATCACCCGCCTTGTGGTCAAAGTCCAGTTCCTCTATCCGGCTTAGAGCTGCTAACACACTGCCGCACTCGGAGCTACCGTAACCACCGATACAAACACTCGGCAGAGAGAAGACAAGACTGGTAGAAGAATAAAAGAAGCAAGTAAGAGATGACGGATTATCTACGTGATTAAGGATGGCTCCTCTTTGACAGCCTGGATCCAGCGGGCCACAGAGATCAACTGCAGCTCTCCCTCCTCCTCTTTTCTTCTTTACTAGTTTTCTGTTCTGTTTTCACTCGCCTTTTCTTAACACCTCACTTACATAAATTTTCTCGAAGTTTAAAGATCACTTTTCCCCTCGCTTTTGCCACCATTTGTCATCAGTTTCCTGTACTTACCCTCTACTTCTTTTAATTATTTCTGTCTTTTGACATTTCTCTGTCCCCCCCTCTCTTTCTCTTTTTTCTCTGGGAGGGAGGGATGAGCTCCACGGCTGCTTACAGGCAGTTCCTCCAGGGTCTGGAGCAGAAAAGAGGTCGGTGTCCACTTCAACCTTGTCACCCGTCATTTACAAGCAGTTATTAATGTAATGATGATAAAAATGTTGTCTAGACCCTTATATTGGTGTTTTCATGGGGCTTTATAGAGGCTATCATGGTATTATAATGCTCAGAATCCTATTTTGTTATCTCCGTTTGGAGGATTGAGGAATGATAGCAGGAAAGTGACATGTTGCATGTGTGGATTGCTCAGCAGTGCTGTGAATCAGCGTAAACCAAACTATGGGTTGGGCCTGAAATAGGTGTCACCTGCTTTTCAGAGATACTTGTGCAATATGTAATGTTTTGTTAAGCTTGAATTGAGGAATGCTCTTCAGGGTTTTTTTTTTTTTTTTTTTTTTTTGAATGAGGATTCACAAAGCTCCTGCTGAGATACAATACATATATTTTTATGTGTTGTGACTGCAGGTGGTTGTTCAGTTTAGTCTGTTAAAAGGAACAAATGGTCTGTGGCATTGTTGCATTGATATTGAAAGGGATACTTTGGATTATTTGATGTAGGCTGTGTGATGGCAAGGTGAAGCGGTGAAAATATAAAGTGGCTAAAAATTTGTTTTGCTGCTGACCCTGTCCACTGTAGTATATTACTTACTTACTCATGTCGTACTCCTGCTTCTCCAACCAGCATGTTACTGTGGGTAATACACTGACTATTGATAAGCACCTCATACAACCCCACTTCAGATAACTGGAACTATCCCTTTAAAAAGCAGTTTTGATGAGATGAGGAAGTTGCTGGTTTAAATCCTTGTGTTTAAAGTTTTGAAAGAACTTTGGAAATAGAGTTGAAATGCTCTCACTCACACAACTTTATTTACACTGAAAATGAATCCTCCTAAACTTCTGTGTGTAACATGCCAATGTACTTTGCTCTACTTGTCTGTGTCTTACATTAAGGTCATCTTCATGTATGTGTGTTTCTGTCTATTTACCTACTCAGCTACTGTATGGCGTCCAGATAAGATGTGGGTCAGTAGAAGGACAAACGGCTAACTCCTTTCATATTAACTAACAACACTGCTGTCTGCTATCACCCTGAATACCTTGTCAACACTCTTTTAACACATTCATCTGTTGGCTCTAAGGTCTTAATTAGCTTCAGCAGCTAGTTGTCAAATGTTGCTAATTGTTTATTATTAGAGTTGTAGCGTCAGTCTGCCAGACGTGTCTCTGCTTTTTGTCATGGAGGACACTTGATCCAAGGGGGAGCAGGCAAGAAATCAGGCACACAAAAGCAAAAAGACAACGACAGGATGGTTTGTTGAAGTGTCAGGTGACGTGCAGGAGCAGGCAAGGATGCTTCGCTTCAGCAGCTGTTATCACAACAGTTAGCCAAGCATAGCGTAAACCAGGCTCTCGCCTGTCCCTGGACACAGGCGAGACAGGCGAGAGCTCTGGTTCACGCGATGTTCTGGAAATAGTTATTTTCATAATACTTTGAATATGTTTTGAATCCTCACGTGTATTACTGTAAGAGCACAAAAGCAGCATTTGTTTTACATATTCAGTCCTGTATGTATAGATTGATTGTATTCACTGTTGATACAGCCTGCATACAACCTAAATTTTGCCTCCCCTTTTAGATGGTAGCAAGACCTTGATATACATTCTTGATTATACATTTCCTTCAGAATTTCAGTAGAATGTGATTTGATTTTGGGGGTTAACGTTATCAGTAATTGCCTAATAATCAAAGCAGGAGTGGAGGCAGGGTTTCATTTGTGACTGAAGTTGAGATCTAATCACACTTCACAGCCAACTCTGTTAGCCATTTGCCCAACTCTCTCGCAACAGCTGCAACAGCTTTTTGTTTGGGGTGAAATGTTTGCACCTACATAGTGTAAATCCAGTGTTTGTTTTTTTTTAACCATTGTCTTAAAGTCTTTTCTTTCAGCAGTTTGAATGGGCACCCTGTGTTATACGTACATGCACAGTCATGCACAGTCATATAGCATGTACAGTGTGCTTTTCAACAATGACTAGTCAGTGACTAAAGTAACAGTATCTACATAGCATCTTTTTACACCACTAATACATACGCCTGTAGTGGAACCAGAGGACATTATCAAGTACTTTTGTTCCTCAACAGCTTCTTCATCTTTTGGTCTCGTCTTTGTATCACTGTCTGCTCTTCACTTACCTTTTCTTGCCATGCAAATGTGCTTTGTTTTAGCATAAAGGGGAAGCAGAGGCTTAGTGGCTAACATGCAAGGAGTTAAGGTTAAGGTTGTATCAGTTAATGTGAGAAGATAATGTAAATTAATTCTATAGTGAGACACACACTACAGCCAGATTTATATCGTAGCACACTACCCACCCCTATGATAGATATAAAGAACATCAAACCTTTTGTCTGTTCTCCTCCAAAACCTTTTTTCTCCTTCATTTAGGGCCACTGAGAAACTGCTCTACAGTTGTCCCGCAGTCAAGGCTATATTCAAATTTTAAACACTGCTCCCCTCTTGTCTTTTGTCTAGTAGTTTTACTATGGCCATGGCCACACCTGCTGCTACTTGTGGTTTGGTGATATTATGTGGCAGCTGCTCCGTCTGAGGCCTTAAAGCAGTAGATGTCAGGCTGGGTTAGAATCACCTACAATCTCCCTTAACCCTTCAACAGTTGAGGTTAAACTTCTTAAGCACTTTTAAAGCCAGTGGGGAAATGTAATCGTCATGAATGTAATTAGTTTATTAAACATTGGATAGCATATGCTCAAGTAGAAACTTAATGTGCAAACACATTAAGCCACTTTTGTGATTCAGAGTATTACATTAGCATGTAGTGGAAGCTAGAAACTGACTTGAACTTATTTACCTACCTTTAATGGGAAGGACTTTAAACTGTTGTTAAACAGTCAAATTGGTGTAATGGTGTTTCTGTACAACAACAGAGAGTTTTTATCCTCTATTTGGTGGCATTCTTGATCACAGGAATTCAGAATAAACTTGAAAAAGTAGCCTTTATTCTAGTATTGTTCTCTTGTTTGCCTTCTGGTGCTGGAGTTAGCCCTCAGGCTCTTTTTGTCTGACCACCCATGGGGCAGCAGCCCCTATACCATCTGTATCCACTCACATCTCCTCTTTCGTACCCTTAACCTCAGTGAGGGGCCCAGGAACATGTTTTACCTTTGAAATGAATTAACAAGTGCACTTCTCTGGCTGTCCATTGTTCCCGATTGTGTTTATCTGCCGTCACCTGCCACAGGAGACTAATGGTCCGATGAATAGCTGTGTGACAGAGAAAGAGCCGGTGTATGAATGGGTTTTAGGCCGTGGCTGTCTGAGGAGTTTGGTCACGATTTGTTTAAGGCGGAGTAGCTGTCACCTTCTATTCTTATCTCTCATATAGTACTCTCTCTACCTGTAGTCACATAACATGAGCTGCAGTCTCTCAGGATAGATGCATGTTGGCCACGTTTGTCTGAACATGCTTCACTTCACTATTTTCCTTTTTTCTCTCTCTGAGTCTTCTGTGTACCTTTGTGTTTCTGTGTCAGACCAGATCTGTGTCAATGCACCCAGTGCTAACAGCAGGGTTGTGTTTTCAAGTTCATGAACCAAGGACTCGTACTTGACTACGAAAGCACCCAACTATGAAATAGAAATGCCTTTGTTTTCTGCCTTATTGTCACTTAACATTTAAAATAGTGCTAATTAACTGCCAAGTAAATCACCAGAAAGTTAATAAAACTACTGTTATGAAAAAGATTAATCATTTAAGTCATTTGTAAAGAGCAAAATATCAGGAATTTACAGCTCACAGCTTCTGAAGTGTTTGGCCTTGCTGCTTTTTCCTTCTTTATATCATTGCAATTTGAATATGTTTTCATTTTGAACTGCTGGGCAGACGAAACAACAAATATGAAGGTTTCATCTTGGACCCTTGGAACTTGTCATGGTTCAATATATTTATCATAAATGCAAGAGATGTGTTGTTTAGTTGGACCATTGACATGTGACACAATAACAGAAACAGGTGGACTGACGAAATGAGTGTGGATGGTGAAGAAATTGGTAATAAAAAAGAAGCAGTCAACTCTATCTCTTAAAAAAAAGTCTTTTACCTGTGTGCCTTCATAAATAAAGTGGTTAAATTCAACTTTTTTTCTTTATTAAAAACAGGTAATAAAAAATTATCAATAATTACTGATATCAACTGAAATTTTTTTTTTTTTTTTTCCAAATCTATTTATTGAATTTTTGCAGACACAACAACATAGCATATCAAATACAAGGTTTGGTATGATGTCTGTAGTGACAAGCACAACTTCATCCCTCCAACCCTCCCCTAACCCACCCACCCCCCTTCCCTAGCGGTCACAATCGAAATCAGCATTAGTCAGAAAGGTACCTGGACTCAAAAGAAAAAAAAAAAAAAAAAAAAAAAAAAAATCTAATTAATTAAACAAATACAAATACATAAATAAATTAAATGAGTAAATAAATAAATTAACAAAATTAAATATCTGCTCACCCAAACAAAATTGGATACAAAAAGAGAGACTAAGGAAGAAAGAGCAAAGAGGGGATTTCTCTCTCCCACAGACTCTGCCTAGGAGGTATCATCCGTGTCTGGAGCAATAGTGAGATTATTAGCAATATAGGTTAGCAGGGGCTCCAGGTCTCGTGGAAGGATTTGAGAGAACCCTTCTGTAAGAATCTCAACTTTTCAAGTTGTATGCAGTGTAAAACTTGTCTTATCCAGCTATCATGTGATGGAGGAGAAGTCAGTTTCCATTTTAATAGGATGGCACGTCTGGCTAATAAAGTAGTGAAGGCAATGACACGCCGTGTTGTGGTAGGCAAATTATCTGATGGAGAAAGACCAAAAATAGCAGTCAGGGGGTTGGGGTCTAAATTTAAGCTAAGGGCACATCCAAGTGTTTTAAAAATATTGGACCAAAAGTCTGTCAGTCTCGGGCATGTCCAAAACATGTGTATGTGGTCAGCGGGACTCTGCTTACAACGATTACAAGCATCGTTCTGATTTGGAAATATTTTAGCCAGCCTGGCATTGGTGAAATGAACTTTGTGAATCACCTTGCATTGCAAAAGGCCGTGCCTTGCGCATATGGAAGAGGAATGGGCCAGCATTAAGATATCGCTCCACTGGCTGTCTGATATCTTTAAACCCAAATCATGTTCCCATGAGCTTTTCAAAGTCGCAGTGTTTGTTGGATTTAAGGAATCTATTTTCCTATATATAATGGATGTTAGTCGTTTCTGGTCAAAGTCCAAAGTAATAAATTCATCAATTTCTGAGTCAGGGGGGCGGTTGGGGAAATGTGGAAAAAGTTTTTGAATGAAATGTCTTATTTGAAAGAAACGGAAAAGATGACTGTTGGGCAAGTTATATTTAGCTGACAGGGACGAAAAAGATGAAAAAACCCCATCCCCATACAGGTCAGCCAGTGTTCTAAGGCCATTGGTTGTCCACTGGCGGAAGGCCGGGTCGGAGCCAGAAGGGAGAAACAGGTGATTATTCAGAATTGGCGCACAGGTCGAAGCCCTGTGTAGTCCATACTGTTTCCTAAATTGAAGCCAAATCCTGATAGTATTAGTAACAACTGGGTTCTGTGAGATCCTGGAAGTTGTAATGGGCAGTTGTGAGCAAATAGCTGAATGTAACGAGCATAGCGAGGATGACATTTCTATACGAGCCCAGGGTGGACCGGATTCAGCTGATTCACCTTTGACCCAGTAAAGGAGTTTATTAATATTGCAGGCCCAGAAGTAATAGCGAAAATTTGGGAGTGCTAACCCTCCTTGCGATTTAGGAAGTTGGAGGATTGATTTCCTGAGGCGGGCGGGTTTGTTACCCCAAATGAAAGCATTCAGATGCTGATCAAGTTTGGTGAAAAAGGGTTTATTAATGCAGAACGGGATGTGTTGAAAAAGATATAAAAATTTTGGCAGGACGATCATTTTAATAAGATTAACCCGACCTACAAGAGACAGGGGCAGGGAAGCCCATCTGGACATGTCTAGTTTACACTTATCCAATAGTGGTAGAAAGTTTTTGGAGTATAGATCTTTGAAGGAGCTAGTCACAGCTATCCCTAAGTATTTGAATCCCTCATCAGCAATTTTAAAAGGAAACATAGTTTTGGGGAGTGCTCTTGCCGATTGGTTTAGACAAAATAACTCACTTTTTTGGATATTCAATTTGTACCCTGATATACTGCCAAATTGTTCTAGAGTTGACAGTATTGGAGGTAGGGAAGATGCTGGGTTTGAGATGTATAAAAGGAGGTCATCAGCGTAAAGGGAAAGTTTATGAACCTGACCAAACCGACTAATGCCCTGAAATGTATCCTGGCTCCTGAGCCAGATGGCTAAGGGCTCAATAGCTATGTTGAATAATAAGGGGGAGAGCGGGCAACCCTGGCGTGTCCCGCGCTGGAGAGAGAAGGATGGGGAATGAAGGCCGTTAGTGTTCACAGATGCAGAGGGGTTGGCATATAGCAATTTGATCCAAGAGATGAATATCAACTGAAATTTTGAAGTTTTATTGTGAGAGATTTTTCAGCTGTATCGCCCAGCCCAAGTCTAAACAATTAATCAAACAACTACTATTTCTTAAATGCAGCCATTGAATTAAATTAAATTTAGCTCGTGACTATGTCTATTGTGTCACAAGTGTCTCTGTTCTATTCTTTGACTTTGTGAATGGAGAAGATGGTGAGTTTGCGTGACAGTGAATCATGCATTAAGTAGGTGTATTTTTGCTCATTATTTACATGTTTCCTGTGCAACTCAGAGCTCCCCTCACTGCTTGTAGCTACTGTGACAACGCCCTGCCTTGAATCATTCCTCTCTCATTTACTCATAAATTGACATTAAACTTGTACAGTTGAATACCAGTTTGAAGATATGTTTAGAGGCACTTTTCACCCAGAGGACGTAGAAAAGTTTACAGTGTGTTCGTAACCAAAAAGTTGAGGCCTAACTGTGACTATATTGGTGCCCTGTTATACTTGGCTTAATTTTTCCTTCCACTCTTGTTGCTATTTTGGTAAAAGCCAAACATTGATTCATGTTAACCAAAATTGTACAGCTAATTTTTTCTCATAAGAATGTAAGTCGGAGCAGCCGTGTGGTTCATTTGACCAGAATACTGTCTGACAAGAGTAGAGGGTACCTGAGTCTGACCTGGAGTGTCTGCCATGTGCGTGCAGATGGTAGTGGACAGAGCCCTCAGCCATCATTCACATACAGGAGGCCTCACGCCAACCGCTACCAGGCAGTGAAAATGGTAAAAACAGTAAGCCACCATGTGTGGTTCAGTAATCCAGTCATATGAATGGTTTATGACTTTGTTGTAAACCTAACATTAGCTCTATTGTTGTCTCTGCTGTCATGAGTCTTTGGTTGACACAGTCATGGAAATTGTTTTTGAACTGGATTAACTTGGATTGGAGTGATGAATGTGTGGATTATAGCTGCCTTATGTTTTTTCTTATTGATACAAAACTTCCCAAAGTTTGAAAACATGTTTTCTTGACGGTATAGTCTGATGAAATGATGTTGATGACGTCTGACTGTGATCACACTGAAGTTGTAACCTGCTGTGAAAATTATCATAATGAGAGCAGGGTGTTGGGACATGTGTGTGTTTCTAGGGAGGGGACGAGTACATTTCAGACATCAGGTTAGTACAAAGTGTGTAAAGTAATCACCTTGTTTGGATGTCAGGTCCACCTGTAAGGCAGGGTGGGACAGCTGGGTAATGAGCAAATGTGGTTTTGGAGATGATCAAAAAGAGCACAGCAGGTAGATGAAGCCAGTGTGTAAGTGTTCGTGTGTGGGTGTGTGTCTGAACAGTTAATTTGGGTCACATAGCCTTGACTTCTCTTGTTCCCCCACCGACATTTTAATCCACCAGAGTAACCCTGCTAAGCGACAATCCCCTACAACAAACCAACGCTGTCACACAATGGCACAAGGCACCACACACCATTGTGTACATGTGTGGGCTGCACACATGTTTTGTCTTGACACATTACATATGTCTCGTCCTTTTGCACATACATACCAGTACTCCTATTTTAATACTTTTGTTGTTCGGCTACATCTAAAATATATTTTGAATTGAAAGATGATCAAATTGCACAGAAGCTGCAATATTTTGGTAAAGGAAAAATGTCTGACAAAACAGTGTTATGATGAAGTACTGTAGTGTTGCTGAGATACCCTAGCCTACAAATCGTGTTCCCCAGATATAAGAAAACATGTTGTCTGGTACAGACCCCAACAAATACCACATCATTATGATTTTAATAGGTGTGCGCTACACCACCTCCCACTCACACATCATGCACCTCTTCACCTTGTCTGGCTCCTCGCTCCGAGATCGGTGGTGTTAACCTCAGATCGACTGCAGATTTCATCCAAGTCTTCAACAAGCCTGTTTCCAACATCCTCCTAAATTAGCTGTCAAAACAGATTGTTGGTCTGTCCGGCTTCCATTTCCTGAGTTCCATGTCTGTTACAGCATCTGCATTTGAATCCAGTGTAAAACCACAACACCCTAAATAGTCACAAAGCACTCAAATCTGACTGCTCTCACCATCTGAAAGAACTCAGTGGTTTGTGTGGTTATTCTATTGGCTGCATACAGTATTGTATTTTAAGACATTTATGCAGCAAAAACATTATCTTGACTTTAATGCTCCAGTTACTGCTAATAGCTTGACCAGACTCTGGAGGTGAAACCACTGCGCCCAGATAAAGGTTTAAAAAAATTTTCCAGAATAATGCATCATACATCTGAGTCAGCATTTGAAAACCATTAGTTAAGAAGCCATTGTTGGAGACAGGCTTTCTGGGAGTTTGTGTTTGTGGTCAGGCAGAGTTGGGGTGTGCTTAAATGGATATTTGGATTATTTGAAGCAGGGATGTACAATGTACTTAACGATTGTCGATGTATTACCTACATTAGGTGGCGGTTGGCATGCTCCCAGTTTGGGGAAGCCAAGAGAACTCCACTAATGTGGACCGTGTCAGAAGCAAAACATGTTCTAGGCCCATTTGAAAAAAATCATTTGAAGTGTACTTTTGGTTGAGTGAAAGAGAGCAATGTTTGGTAGAGATGCACTGATTGCAATTTTCTCGGCCGATTTTGATTTCTAGATTTCTATTAGTAGTATATTGTGTAGTATATTGCTTTGTTCTGGTACTCCTGTCTCTTTAAACTGGGAACCTGCTGTCCGCCATCTCACTAAAACACTGACTATGGATAAGTACCTCATACCACACCACTTCAAATAATCTAACCTATCCCTGTAATTTTTTAAATGAAGCTGAATTAACTGGTTTATTTCCCTCAAAAATGTGGACCACAGGAGCACAAACTGTGTTACAGTAACCGAAATAGTAAAATTGCTGTACCTTAAGGCAGTGTTCAAGTTAACCGAATGACTAAAGTGAAGTCATTTCACTCATAGCAAAGTGCTTATAGACGATAACATGAGAAACCATACCTTTCAACAATTAATCCAGACCCGTCTGTACCAAAAGCTTATTAATTAATACAGCTAATTTGTTGTGACTGGTGCTGCAAGAACAAACTGTTACTTGACAAGCCAGTAGTAGCTTTACATTGTTTTGTGTCACGAGCAGACGTGTTGCCCGTCTGAACTTCAAAGCCTGTTAATCAGGTTACATAAACGTCTGGATGCTGTTTGTTTCCACGTTAGTATGAGACCGGCTTGAGTGCCAGAATTAGTCAGAGGAGTTACCGTAGGCAGGGTTTAACCTGAGAGGACAAGACAAGTGAACACACTGTAAAATCTTTCACCTTTCTTATAGTTGTCAAGACTATGGCGATAAACACATTTCAGGAAACGTGAGGAAGGTAAAAAGAATAAATTTCTTCATTTTACATGTGACATGCATACAACCATCATCGTTCTAGCAGCCATACTGCTACAGCATTACAACACAGCCTTAATATCAGAGGGACTAACCTTGATAAATAAAGGTGGAACAGTCAGAAAAGCCAGCATAATTAAGCCACCATTGTTAGTTTGCATTCTACATCACATCCTCTCTCAACAGACAGTCAGTCTCAGTATTTCTAACATCAGAGACGTGGCCTAGCCTGCTGTAAGAAGGCTGTATCAAAGTGCTGTCAGATCTGTTGAACATTATGTGTTATTAGGGTTTCAAATGTCGTATGCATTATATCTGACTTTATCATTAAGCACTGTGATAGGTTTAATGATCACATGGAGGAGATCAGGCAGAGCCTAAAGCACAATTGCCCATTTTTACGTGTTAATGTGAAAGAAATAGCAATAATATATCCAGCCATTCAATAATATCCATTAAACTGTTGCATATTGTGCACTTGATATGCCATATGTTATAATAGCTTTCAGTTGATGTGACCTGGATGAACAATAGAGAAATATGTCTGAACGGATGAAGCCACTCATGCTGATAATGTCTTTTGTAATGGAGTTTATATAGGGGCTGAGTAAAGTTATTTTAGGACAATAAATGGAGGAGATGTGTGAGTTTTCTGTGTCAGTGTGTGAAGGAGCAGGTCAAAGCAATGTGATAAGCTGCCAAGCATCCTGAAGCTGGTAGAAACATTTCAGCAGGTTGGATCCTTATCAACACAGAGGCTCAAATTCTGGGTCACCCGTCTGCTGAATGTCACATGACATGTGTTTCCAGTAGCTGTCTCCCAGATGTGTTGCGTATGATAAGCATTCTCTCGCGTTTATCAGCTTCACACCAGTTGGGTGGCGCCCTGCCGTTGCTTTACTGACAGACCAAAAATGCTTTCTATCATACGAGTAAACCTATGCAAGTATATTTGTGTGACACCAGCTACCATTAACTCCCCCCCAGAGCCCCTGAATGCTGCTGGTAGGGATGTAGCGCCCTCCATAGGATAGATTTATTGATTTGTGTGTTGGTCTTAGTCTCCAGGCCAAAGAAGATGATAAAGGTGCACTGCACTTTGTAACCAGAAAAATTAGGAGACTTTGCGAGTTTTTAATTGCTTCCACATGTTGCTATTAGACATATTGTAATTTTATCACCTCCTCTCTCCCCATGACTTACATTCACTGTCCTTGTAGCTTTGACTTACTTACCACAACCCTCTTCCTGCACTGACAGGGCTATAATCACACAGGATAGAGTACAGTTTATGCATGTAATTACTGTGTGTGTATGTGTGGTATTGATGTGAGCTGTGTGACACTGTGACTGCAGAGTGTAGGCGAGGTGAAAAGGAGAGGAGGAGCAGAGGGAAGAGAAGATTGCAGAGAAATAAAGAGAATGGTGAGAGAGAGAAGTGTTGGGGATTCTGCCTTTTGCAGGAGGAGTGAAGGATGAGGTTGCAAATCAGCACTGTGCTTTTAAAGAGTTGTTACAAGGGCTGCAACTAACAATAATATTCATTATCAATTAATCTGCAGATTACTTTCACTATTAATGGATAAATGTTCTAGTCTATAAAATATCAAAAAATTGTGAACATGCTCATCATAACTTCCCAGAGCCCAAAGTGACCAACCAACAGTTCAAAACCCAAAGACTCTTAATACTATATATTTGTCATATATACATGACAAAGAAAGGCAGCAAATCCTTACATGTAAGAAGCTGGAACCAGCAAATGTTTAACATTTTTTGCTTGAAAAATGACTGAACAATTGATTATCAAAAAATTTACCATACAGATATGAGAGTAGTATGAGCCCTCTTGTGTAACTTTAAGCAAAAAAGTGACATACCCAAAATATCACATTATTCCTTAAGAAAGCAAGACAAGAGTTTCAGTTATCTCTTTGACATTCACTTTCCAGTTTAATCACAAAAAGTTGAAAACTGGTCTGGCAAATTCTCTCCTCCTCTCAGTATGCACCCATTTTAACCTCATTATATTCCATGACATTTTTGTCCTTTGCATCTAAATAATGAGCTTGATTATGGTGTTTTCCACAGTGGAGACTGGATGTGAGAGAACAATGTACCTGTTTACCATGCCTCCATCAACACCCCCTACTTTAACCTACTGCTCATAAAAGACTTAAAATCCCCCTGAGCAGAGCCATGATAGAGAACTTAAAGGTCAAGGCACAACAGAGAACAATTCAAAATGCCATAGCACTCCTGCACCGTTCACTGTGGCAGTTGTGAGTTTCAGGTTGTTTTCTCCCTTTATTAGATGTTTTGGATCCGCGGCTGGTATCAGAAATATTCTAGTATGAGGTTCATCTTGTTCCACTGAAGGAATGAAGATAATCTCGGCACCAATCAAGGACGGAAATTTCATTAGCTCGTTGACCAGGAGTTAATACGGTTCCAGCCAAATTGTCTCGTGGAACGGGTCATTAAATTCCTCCTCCTTCCCTGATTAAGATGCTTTTGGGAAGTGTTGCTTAGGTCAGCGATGTTCCTCGATTCTCTTGTGAGCAGTCATTTTGTTTACATACATTTTATTCATTTTGTTTCCTTGAATGAATGCACATTGGCTCAAATTCCTTTGGCTCAGCTCTCTGCAGTGATCAGTCCTTTGTCCTTGTTCACTGCAGGTCTTTCTCCATTTTTCCGAATATTATTGCTTTATCAACCTTAATCACAACTGCATGATTTATGGCCAGTATTGACCACTTATCTGTTATCTAGGCTCTTACATGGACATAAGTGCAATTATACCTTAACATTTAATCAACATTCACATGATTTTACCTGAGTTTGTGTGGGCATGCAGGCCAGTGTCTGTCTGTTATGAGGGCATGCATCTCAGCAGCAGAACTGACAAAGTTAACTGACATCCACAGCTGTAAAACCAGAAAGAAGTACTGAATTTACCTTTTATGTACAAAGAACAAACTTTGGATTCCGGGAAAAAATCACTCATTTCATTGTCAAGTTATTTTGACTAATTAATGTACAGTGATTTTTAGCTAAACAACAACAGCTTCCTTTGATCTTTCCCTGGAAAAACAGACTGTCAGTCAGTGAACTGCTTGGTAAGACTCACTTTTGCTTGTCAAAACAGTTTGGTGTGTTAATGATTTATGACTTCTAGAATTGGAAACGAGGGGCGGAATAGATGAGTGCTTATTTTTAGTTGTGTTTTGAATCAGAGTTTAGACCCTGTTTGTCCAAGACAACTGATTGAGGTCTGGGGGCAGAAATGTTTTGACTGCCATATAAATTAAATAATGACAACATTCCATCTTTATCTGTAATGTGCATTTGTTATAAATAGACATTTCCCAACAAAGAAAACAACTCAAAAGTAGATAAATTTGGGATCTCTCTTTAAAACATTCATTTTTTCTGCCCTTGCAGTGTAGGGATTATGTGTTTCTACGGTGGTTAAGAAGATTTTTGACTTCAGGGTATTAGATTGGGACAGTAGCTTATTTATAGCTTGTAAAAGCTGACAATATTATAATATTTGAATATACTTGGTCTCCTTGTTTTTTAGGGGACCCTTAGGGGAAGTATTACCCAGCTCATCTGTCAACTCAGTTGTCAAAACAAGAATCCTAATTGTAGAGCAACATCAAGCAGACTGGGTTATTTCAAGATCTCATACTGTATAATTCAGTGTTGATGATTTTGTTCCCTGAAGTATGCCAGTGTATACAAATGTCTTGAATTGCGTTTTGAAGAGAAATTGGTTATTTAGTTCAAAATATTGAGCAAACACACTGAGATTTTGTTCCGTCAACATTCAATGAATTTGAAGTTGTAATTTAAAAGAGCATGTATGACATATGATGTACATGACTTTTAGTGACCGTTTATTTAGGCGTAGGGCTACAACTGCTGATTTTTTCATTATAAGGTTAATCTGTTGACCATCTTCTTGATTAAGCAAATAGTTGTTGAAATGTCAAAAAATGGTCAAAAATATTCACCACTGTTTAGTAAAGGCCCAAGGTTATGTCCTCAAATGTCTTGTTTTGTCCAAAACCCAAATATATTAAATTTAGTGTCAGAAGAAGAAAAAACAAAATATTTACATTTAAGAAGCAAAAATGAAAGAATTTGGAAACGTTTTCTTAAAAAATGGCTCCAAACGATGAATTGATTATCAGAATGTTGGTGACTAATTTAGTAGCTGACAATTAATCGATTAATCAACTAATTATTGCAGAGACCAAATTGAGTCATGATATACAGTATGTTGCTTGGGAAATTTGACATTACAAATATTCATAGATTATTTTACATATTCTAAATTCAATTTTGTGCAAATGTGTACCCATCAGCCACAAACAAAATGGCAAACATCACAGAGGCTCATAATGTCTTTGGTTTCCATTTTTAACCATATTGTGTTTTCTTCTGCTATACTCGTGGGAAAGGAGCTACTTCCTTTTGCTTCCTGTTGTCCCCAGACTCCATCAGGCCCCGCAGACTCCACCTTGAAGAGTTCGACTGGCTGCACTTCCTGGAGACAGGGGGTGGGAAATGTAGTGTTTATCTCAGTGTGATACTGAGTGGCTGCTCTGAAATCCATGCCTCACGCGCTGTCAGTTTTGAGAGAGTATGTGAAGATGGGTGTTTGTGCAGGGATGAAAAAATGGACTAAATTTATCTGGTAATGTTATTATTTTTTACATCCTGGAAGAATTTAAACCATGTCTGCCCTCTTTGCTTTGGCCCTTGGGTTTATTTCTAAGATAGAGACGGTTTTACTTCGTTTTATTTTTAGAGCTTTTGAAGTTGGAGAAACATGCTGTGATGCTATAAGGATGGCATCAACACTGGAAATGGGACATTCTCCTCATCCTGTGTGTGCATGTGTGTGTGTGTGTTTGGTTATGGGCAAGCTCAGATAATCTTAACAGAGTTTACACAGGCTGTGTGTACAGGGTGGGGGTATGGAGCAAGCCTTTGTTTGTCTTGTGTATGTGGATATAGGTAAATTTGTTATGACTGTGTGTAGGTGCACTTGATTCTGCAATGACCTTTTTTTAAAAAATTGTCTTCCCCCCCTTTTCTCACTTCATCTTCATCAGTTAATCATGCGTCTCTGCACCACCTGTAGGTTTCCCACCGTTTTATTCTCACTTATGTGGTTTTTGTTAAGTGGCTGTGAGTTTTTCCACCCAGCATTGACATGCTTCGATTGCTGTTAGTTTTTAAAAGGTGTTGTCTGTGTTTATTGAAGGCCTTGTGTCCACTAGGTGTATGTTGTTGAAGCCCCAGAGGCCCGAGCCAGCAGTCAATTGGAACACTGACAGTAAATACAGATAGAACATCCCTCAGCCCATCAATAAAGTCTATAAACACTCTTCCTTTTCTCTCTCTTATGATCTTTCTCTCTCTACTCAACCGCCTTAATGAAATGTTAGCAACTAAGTCGATGCCATGAACACAAATTAACCGACAGAACAAGAATCAGCATTTAGCTGCTATAAATAGTATTGTCCTTATTTCCTTAAAGGGATATTCCAGTTTCATTCAACTTCTTGTCCAGCTGACAGTCCAAAACTCAAAGATATTGTGTTTACTGTCATAAAAGGTTCAGAAAACCAGAAATAAATAAATTTGAGAACACTTTAAAAACAATAATTATTCTATTTTCAAATTTGTTAAAAAAGGTTAAAAAAAATCTGAGGCTGATATTGATGTTTAAAATAACAATATGGCCCATAAACCATGCAGACACTGATGTTTTTTGTGGTTGTTTACCTTGTGTTTGTTGTTATTTATTCCCCCTTTTGTGCTAGGGAAACAAAAACATCTTCACTCGTCAACACAGTTGTCAACATTGTCATCATGTGTCTAGCCAGTGGCTTCTTCTCTGAAACAGCAGTTAGGTATACTAGCTACTGTTGTTTCAGTACAACTGCAAACAAGCAATACAACATTATTTGAGCACAAGATTTATACAACACAACAAGCATCTGCCACTGCCATCATCGAATGCCATCTTATTTTTCCAATAGGCAGATTGCAGCCAGTGAGGGGAATATTGCCTGGTACTGATGTTTGGCTGATAAGTCTGTCCTTACAGATTAATTTTCTGACAGCTGACTAATCGATCAATGGAATAGTCATTGCAGCTGTAATTGGCTTGATTTCAACCTGTCTGACACCCCTTTTACACTGGACAAAAAAAGCCACTAACACTAACTTACATCTGGGCCTTTTTCAGCAGGAAAGGGTACAGTCAGCATTTAGTCCTGGGTCAAATGACTCTTCAGTAGACACTGGTATTTATTGTCTCTACTCTGATTGGCAGTGATGTAAACATGATACTTAGGTGGAAATGCTAGTTTCACCCCTTTTTGGCAGAGGCCACGAAAGCTTGTTGCCTCTTTTGCTCCCATTCACATGTGCAGCTTGACACCGTTTGGTACTGGGTACTGCAGACCAGCAAAGGGCTAGTTTGCACCTTCTTGAAGGTGTGAATTTACTGATGAAGTACTGGTATTTAGTCAAATGGCTGAACTGTGGATAAACATTTTACTTTCTATAATTTCTTCATAATAAAGGTCCCCATTACTTTGTTGTCTAAAAGCTTTTATTGTAAAGCAGCAAAATCAGGAAATGTTATATTTTCATCAGCATTATCTTAACACAACTCCTATACAGCTGAAAACGAAGATGAGAGAGCAAATAAAGGAACATGTGAATGTACAAACAGGTGATGCAGGCAAGAAACCTAACTTCAAACCACAGAGATTAATTTGAGAGCAACAAAAGTACTCAGCTGAACACAAAGACTTTTAAAACTTCTCTCTCTGCTCGCCTGCACACACGTGAAATGAATCTGGCACATATCAGAAAAAAAATAGAAAAGACGAATGGATTATAAGCAATGGGAAAAGGAAAAAGTAAACATATGATACAGTTTCATTCAGTATGATCAAAACCAATCATCATGACTGAAACGAAGGACAAAAGTTTTAAAATAGGACTCAGATTGTAATAAACCTTTCCTTTAAAGACATTTTTATCTTTTATTTAAATTTTCCTTTATGTCTTTTCTCTTTGAGACAAGAGCCTTCTTATATCAATCCATCTCTCTTTTTCCACAATAGTCTGACCTCTCTTGTCCTCTGTTCATTTATTCGTTCACTTCACACATTTACTCTCCTCTCCTCATCCCTTTCTCCACCAGCAGCTGTCTGTTATGGAGCCATTCACCAAACCCCCTTTTCTGTAAAATGTTCAAATAAAATGTTCAGATGCCGCTCTTGAACTCATCTCCCTATGAGCTCGTTAAAAAAGGATTACTGCCCCCTTATGTAACGCGACTAAGTCTTAACATACCTGACTCTCTTAATGAACCTGTGCAATGAGAAGCAATTAATGCTGCCATTGATCACTTTCCAAGTTGTTGTGCCCGTCAGGCACAATTCACATCTTTGCTGCCTCCGGGCTAAGGGAAATGTTCATTAATTTCTGGCTCTGCCACATTGTGAAAAGAGCTGTAGTCTGTGTTTGTGTGTAGGTGTGTGCGTGTGATTAAGAAGTGTGAACTTGATGAAAAGGTCTTTGCAGAGAGGCGAAAAAGCAACATAGGCCATTAGTGAGAGGGAAAGAGAAGCTTCTGTCTGTGTCTGATGTACGATCAGTCCTCCCATTTCTTATTGTTTCATGGTCAGTCTTGGTGGTCTTAAGTTTTCCTGCTGCCTTTTCCTCACTAAGAGTCACAAACACACAATAGTCCACTGTCTCTGTTACACTCTCTTACACACATGCAAGCATTAACTGACTTACTGACGGCTCCAGTGACTGTGAAACGGCCTGAAATCCACACACATACTCACACCTGCCTGTGTACAACACATAGTGACAACACTCAAGGGTTTCGACTCCTGAAACAAAAGACAGAACATCACCAGAACCCATTAAGACATCAAGTTGAATCAAAGGCAGAGCTGCTAATACAAATTTAGTATTTAATGAGGAGAATAGAGTACATGTCACTCCTTGAACATTAACATTGACATTTGCTTTTACTGAAACTTAAATATTTATTATGCTTTGTTCAATATCGCAGAAGATTGAGATGATGTTTTGCACTCAAGGAAGATGAGATATACAGGATATGAAACTGCAACTAATAATTACTGTCTCTTTTTTAATTATTTAGTGTATTATGTGCTAGAAAACTATGGAAAACATTGTAAACCAACAGCCCAAAACCAAACAGTTTTCATTTTACATATATATATATATATAATATATATATATATATATATATATATATATATATATATATATATATATATATATAAGTAAGGATGTATGTTATCAGTCATCTAGTCGATAAGACGTCGCCACCCTCGTTAGTTGGCACTAGTTGGTGAAACTATTTATTAATATTTTGTTGAAGTACAACAACAGTTAACTTTTGCTCTGAGATGTTACCCAGCCACCTGCCAAGAGTGGGGGCTGTAGCTCTGGCAGACTGACGTATATAAATTAAACTGACATATAAACAGTCAAATGGAGCAATGCATAACCACATTCGACACAGGCATGTGGAAGTTTGACCTGCAAAGAAAGCAGGCTGCTGCTGCTAGTGCTGCTAACATTAGCCACACTGTGCGGCAGCTAACAATAAAGCTCCAGGTAAATGATGTTGCAGATGCTGTGATCCTGCTCAGTCTGAAAAGTAAGCACATTTACTGAGTTGTTGTCATGTTTTGTAGGATAATGTGCAATGTTTATGAAGCACGGTGCACACATTTCAGCTGCATTTATTATACAATTTATGATACAATTTGGTTATTGAGGAATGTGATGAACATTGTTTAACCTTATTAAGTAATAAGTTAAGCTCAATTTAAACTGTTTTCTGACTGTTTTTTTTTTTTACCTTTAGACTAATTGTCTAGTTGTTTATTTGACAGGGAATTAGTAGCCAGGAATATCCCTATATGAAACACCTAAATATAGCAAATCTTCACATTTGAACTTGACTTTTGCGTGATAAATGACTTGTTGTGATTAATCAATTACCAGCTATGACATTTTTTTGCATTACTTCTCTGTATTTAACAATGTTCTTCTGTACAGCTAAAAGGAACATTTTTAGCGCTTTAATTATATGAAAACATTGGGTTATTAATTTTGGACAACGTTGCTGTTTGTTGCATCATGTCCAGTGTTCTTTCAGGTGGTGTAGAAGCAGTGTTTCCTACATTTGCAAACAGTCAAACAAACATGTATCAGACGTTCAAGGGTTAAAGGTGACAGATACTCTCTGGAGTGTGTCATCTTGAGATGTCAGGTAAAGACAAAAAACCTAAATAAAAAAGAGGCCTCTAGCGCTGAGACGTTTGCCAGACTGAATGTAAATGTTGACGTCATGGCAGTGAGGACCTCGCGGACGCGTCTGACAACCTGATAATTACAGCTTTGTCAGGAGCCTGGGTCAAGTGCCTCAATGAAAGGCCAGAGGATGGGATAGTGTGTGGAGGGGTGGAGGGAGGGTCCTAATTGAGAGGTGTCCATGGTAACGAGAACAGCTGGGGTTAAAATTAAGGGCCTGGTTACCGTGGTTATGTGTTCGGGTCCCCTGTATTTGTGTACACTCTTCACATTCTTTGCCCCTGCCCCTTTCATTCCCTCACTTTTTGTCTTTTCTCCCTCTGCCTCGTCTTTTCCCATCCATTGACCTCATCGTCTAAGTGTTTTTCTTCTTCCTCATCTTCTCTCTCTCTCACGACCCTATAGGTGTCTTGCTCTTTCTCCCTGGCTCTCTCAAACACACCTCTTCCTGACCTTCTTTACTGTATCTCATTCATTCTCTGCTCTGCACATTTGTAGCAAAGTAAAGGCACTAACATAGACAAGGACAAGGGTTTGAGGATCTGAGCCCTCAGCAGTGCACTCCAGTCAGAAAAAGTCATGGAATTTGAGATAAAGAAGTAAAGTTGTATCAGTTTTTCAGGCATGCCAGCTGCTTTGCTCCATAGATGACAGTGATCTTTAGCTGACTAGTTCACCACATGACTGAAATATCTCAACAGCCATTGGATAGATTACAGCAACATTTTGTACAGACATGGTCCCCAGAGGATGAAGACTATTGACTTTAGTCATTCCTAGACTTTTAATGAAGTACCACAATCAGAAAAAAAAAAGAAAAAAAAGCACACCCTGGTCCTATTTTTGGTCAAGTTTTGTGCACTTAAGCACATCTTATATGATTCCACAGCACACTTTTAATGGGATATCCTCAGATAGGATGAGATTTGGAGGGAAAATGAGGAGCTGTTGAGAGAAGTAAACTGTCACTCAACTATATAGGAACAAGGCTTGAGTTTGCGCGTTTGCTGTATGTTAGGAAGCAGTGTTAGTCTTGGTTTGATGGTCCTCAGAGATTTCAGTGTTTCACAGTTTTGAATGAACTGGACAAATTTATTTGTTTTCAAATAAATGGTCAATATCCAGATGATAAATTGATTTCAGACTCTTAAATCAATTTGCAAATTTCTGATTCTTGTCTCTTTTTAATCCAACTAAAAACAAATATTATTAGAAGGAGCTAGTTTTCATCTGTAGTCCCTAGGCAGGTAGTAAAAAGCAGGAACATTGCAGTGATAGTGTACAAGTACAAATATGCAAAAGTGGCACATCATTGAAAGTTCTTGGTTTGGAGTTAAGTTCTCTTTTTTCTTTTTCTTATTTCATATATTTTTGTTATTTCAGTTTCCCTTGTTCATTCTTGCCAACACTGTGATGCCAACTCTTCTGTTCCCTCTCATGCTTTTATTATTCTTTCACTTTCGCCTGTCCTCTGTTTGTCTCCCATTTATCTCATGTTGCTATTCCTCTTGGACTTTGATCTTTTATCTGTTCTTACTTCATTCTCTTTTTCCTGTGCACTGTCGTGATAAAGACTCCTTTCTCCCCACTTTTTGCTTTCATGTTTTCTGGTTGCGTGTAATTAATCTAAATAAAAATGCAATTTTTCTTCCTCCCACTCATTCATTACCTTCATTCTCTTTTTGTTTCTACCCCTTTCTCCTCCACTTGCTCTCTGTGTCCTTCCCACTCCTGCTCATTAACCTGTGATTAACTAAGGCCCTTAAACCAAAAGAGTTTGGATGAAGCTTCTCTTTTCTCACGGGGTCATAAATCTATTGCGCTTTCTCTTCCCTCTTTCCAAGTCAGTCCCCTCCCTCCTTTCCCACCATCCATCCATGCAGGGCTTCTCTGTGCCATTCTGGGTGACAGCTTTTACACTCTTCTTCCTCTATTTCTCTTCCTAACTCCTCCTAGTTTCTCTGATGCATTATGTAAGTGTTGATATCTGTGTGTTTGTTGTTTTTCTGTACAAATGAAGGGCCAAAGTAATTTAAGCAGTGATTTTAGATGACGACTTGATAAGTGTCTCAACAAACAGAGTGATAAGATTACCTATGAGACCTACTCACACTGGTGTCAACGCACACACACACACACACACACACACACACACACACACACACACACACACACACACACACACACACACACACACACCCCACAAACATTATCCTTGCCCTTTACCCTGAGGAGGGCTCTGACCGGGCAGTTAATGCTCAAGAGTTCAACATCACTGCTTTCATGCTGCTCCTGAGCCTGATGGTTGACAATAAGGGAGTGACAGAGTCAGGTCACAGAGGTCATGTTGGTTTCCAGCTTTCAGTCAGGCTCAGTGTGTTTATACTGCATACAAACCAAACCAAACTCTGCCATCCATCATATAAGAAATTAACTGTGACAAGGTATATACCATGTCCAAACAGAAGAATACTGCATTGTGGTGGTTGGGGTGACTGGATGGGCTTATAAACCCTCAGACTGCAGTTTGTGTCCCATGTCCCTTCAATGTTGGTTTCCTTTAAACATAGAAGCATGATTTATGTGTCTTTCTTTCTGATAATAATTATTTCACTAATTATAGATTTGAGAATAATTGGCATCTTACAAGATAAGACCGTTAAGTGGACGCAAGGTGCTGTGTTAGTGAAGGAGTTTTGCTTCAGGAAGAGGTGAAATGATGGAATTACAATCCAGGAATATTTCAGTAGATCCATCAGATTCAAGGCTTATGGGCCGTACGCTCCAGGAACTAAAACTATAACGATAATGGTGTAAGCATTGTCAGAAATGGATATTAATGACCTGTTAATACTGCACATGGAGCAGAGAAACAAAAAGACAACCAGAAGGATATGGGTTCGTGAAGGTTTTCACAATGGAGAGGAGTGAGGAGAAGAGAGTTGTCGTCTTTTGAAGGCAAATTTTATTCATAGCATAAATTTTATCTTCAAAGAGGACATCAGTTAGGACCAAATTAACTTTAGACCCCAGCAGCACCAAAGACGGTTTGGCAGTAGTAAAATATTTTTTAACATGTAATTTGCAGCCTCATATTATGTTATGTTATTATTTGTAAATCGATTTTGATTGGCTTGTCTGTCGTTCATTAAATCCCTCAGAAAGTGACCTAAATGAAACTGTTTGCTGTTGTCATAGTTCCGAAGGTGGTTGTGGACTCCACCATCCACTTGAGCTAGAACAATTTTTAACGAGATATATTTATAATTGTTATAGTTAACATTCTTAGTGTGGACAGCCCTTTATCACTTAAAAAAACTGCACAAAAATTTACAATACTATGAGGGTGAAGATTTAACAGCTTTGGCTGCAATAATTTTATCTTTCGACAGTCGTGAAATAAGCAAAAAAATACACTGTCAATGTGACAAAATAAACTACTAGAAATGTGCAGGTGGATGTGGTTGCGTTTTGGAAAAAGTTGAGCCAGGTTTAACTTTTTTGCTGGAGTCAACAGAGTCCCATTTATAACAAAAATGGGGCTGTGTTTTTTCACAAAGTGCCAGTGTTGGTCTGAATGCAGCCTGAGATTGCCTTAGAGGGTGATGACAAGTTTCGCTAAAATTTTATTTGCTCACTTACATGTATTTACAAAAAAGAATCTTTTATGCAGAAACTCTTTTCCCCCTACATTTTACAGTCAATATCTCTTTTTCTACATGTAGCATCCAAAACACTTGTGCCTAGTCATGGCTGTTTCTGTGCTCTTATAGCCTGTATCATAAGACAGACGTCTTAATATCAAATGTTATATGCTAAAATAATCTATTTTTGGTGTGTGTCATTGTGGCCCAGAGGGAAATAGAGAATAGAGAAAAAGATGTTAACTGTTCAAGTCTTTGTTCTTTTCTTTTTATTATGCGGGGTGAAAGAAGGGACAGGGGTAATTAAGCTTTGTTTCCTGAAAACAAAGGCTTTGCCACTGGTGTGTGTGTTTCTGTATTCTTGGTTGGGTAGGCCTGGAATCTTTTCCTGTTTTCTCAGCCAAGTAATTTAATTTTACCATGCAGGAATTCAGGCTTCCAGAAACAGTTTCTCCCTTGACATTTTTGAACTCAGCAGCGGGCCCTGTGACCCAGTTTGACTCCCAGTGTTTAAATGTACTTGCCTGAAGGTATCCCTCATTTCTCTTACTTCTCTATCATGGCTTCATCTCTCTATTCAGGAAAACCCACTGTTGTCACTTCCTAAAACACAGCTAACTAGAAAACAGCTTGTGGGTTATTAAATCACTGTTTGTAGGGTGAGAAGGAATGTAAATGTCAGTCTGTGTTTAATGAACACAGATTAGAGCTGTTGTTAGAAAGAGGAAGCTTTTACAAGATAAATGTCATCTCTTTGAGCTCCCAGTTGAAGTACTGGGTGGGAAACCTGAGCTCTACTGTGACTTCAAGTCTGTCTCCAGATGGGTCAACTTCCTACTTCTCATCACTTGTACTGACATATCCTAATTAATTCGCTGGCACCCCTGTGCTTTGTGTTTTGTCTGTGTGTATCCTTAAGTCAACTCCTGTTAATCTATCCCTGATAGTTTTTTCAGGGGGAACACTCATCCTCTGCCCTCTCCTGTTCCATCCTCCCCTCCTGTCCTCTAATCTCTTAATGGCATCTCGGGGTATCACTGTCTGTCTGTCTGTCTCTCTGTCTGTCTGATGACTCCTGGCTCTGCCCCTGTCTGCGTGTCTGTGGAACGGGTGTAGCGATCCGCTTAGTTGTTCTGTCAAAACACAACTTACTTAACCGTCAGCAGCTCCAGCACTGGGAGGCTTTGATGTGTTCATCCCACACTGAGAGAGACCACAGTAGATATCGGAGTGGACACTGTGTTCTCTGTCAAATTCTCTGTCAAACTGGAGAAAATAGTTACCCATATACCACTGTCTATTTATTACCTACATGCTGGGGAATAACAAATCTATAACACAAACATGATAGGTAATATATTTGAAATATACACTACATATAATATTTATTTTTAGATTGTTTATTTAGTCATTTTTAGCTTTTTTTGGACATCTCTCAGAGAGAAGATAAGGGAAGAAGGAGAGGCTGGAATCAAACTGTGTATGGTGCAGTTATATGAGATGCAGTATTAGCAGACACAGGCGCATATGTATATGTGTAGACATTGTGCTAGTTATCGATGTTTTTTTTCTCAAGGCTGATACTGATTATTTGTAATCAAGGAGACTGATGAACAATACACATTTTCAATAAAAATGATAATTTTGATGGTAGAATCAAAATTTAGAACCATTTTTCCTTCCACCCCACTACATTTTAGAGGCAAATACTTTTTACTGTACTTTATTTACTTTGCATATTGAGATTATTTTATACAAAATATAAATCAACTATAATGAACAGTTATGATATGTTATTAGAGATCAAGCTACTCAGTATATAAAATAGCTCAATTAACAGTCAGATGGTGTTGTGGGTAGGACACTGAGTGTGACTATAGAGAATGCACTACAGACTGAGAGAGGTGGTTGCACCAGAACAAAAGTAGAACATTTTTCAATTGATTTATTTTATCAGCTTTCAGATACAAAACCCCCCAAATGATTCCTTTAATTGTGAAAATGCTGCATATGTTAGCCAATAATTAGTCAATCTCAAATATATGCATGTACGTAGATGTATGTTAGGTAGCCTCCGTGGTAAATAATAAACACATAACATTGAATGTACAATAATAGACAACATATATGCAAGAAACATAAAAAAAAAAAAAGAAAAGCAGCACCTAACCACCGGCTCCCATATTTTCAGTGACACATCCCATCCTCCAACCTCTTAAAATAAATTGCTTTGTACTAAAATAGGTCAGTTACTAAATAGCCTCATTTTGGGAATGAAATACATCATTCTATAACCCAGTAACTCCACAGTGTCCATTTAAAAGACCAATAGTAGTCCGATGTAATTTCAGTTAACTGGATTGTCAGTGAAGCCTCGATCAGGTCCAGTGATCATGATGTCCAGCTCCTCGCTGTGTGATTAGCCATGCCTGAATTACTAACAGTCTGAGGTTGATTGCTTATGCCCATTTGACCCAGCGATGCCAAATCCATTTGTCTGGATAGAGCTGAACAGTGTTATGTTGGTGTGTAAATGTTTTACTATCTACTCATTGTGTATTAAACATTAAACAAGAGTTTGGGTTTATAACTGTTTTCCCCATAGTTTCCCCTCTGGGAAGTTTTTGACCATTTTTCCTATGTTGTCTTCCTCCTGTAGGTCTAGTTACATAATAATGATAATAATAATACCAGTAAACTGATGCAAACTAACTGAAGTTTACAGACTGAAAAGTCTGGACCTCACAGTTTGATCCAGGTCCAGTATTCATTTATTAATCTTTTCTCTGATGTGCGAGGCTAAACCTCCTTTGGGAGTTCTAAGCTGACTAAAATGTTAAAAATCAATGATGCAACACAGGAGACAAACTGAATTCGCTTCTCTGTAACTGGACCCAGTCTGCCCCCTAACTGCAGAATTTGGTACTGCAGGAGAGCTGTCTGTCTCTTAGTTTGAATGAATTTCAAAGTGGCTCCAACTTTCTCTGCAGACTCTCTATGAACTATTTATCATTGTACTGCAAACAGAATTACAACTGCAGCACTCTCGTTGTTTCAGGATCCATGA
Source organism: Lutjanus argentimaculatus (assembly GCA_034769285.1). Lineage (NCBI taxonomy): Eukaryota > Metazoa > Chordata > Actinopteri > Lutjaniformes > Lutjanidae > Lutjanus > Lutjanus argentimaculatus. Next base: position 29,371,500 of record JAWZSL010000008.1, read on the forward strand.
AAACATTTTACAGTGTGCAGTTCAGTGGCTGAACACTAGACAGTCAGGTGCCTCACTGTCCTGACCATACTGCTGGTGATGGGAATATTTTATCAAAACATGTACAAGTATTTGCTTCCTCTCATCATCTACAGCCACCTTGTTTCCTGCATGTGTGCTGTTATGACTGAAACCTCCTGGTACTTTTGTCTGAACGGTTCAGCCTCAGAATGGCGGGTCAGGACTCTGGCGGCCGGCTTGCTTTCCAGACAGGAAGTGTTTCTGCTGCATTTCACCAATGGAGGGGCCAGAAGTCACGCAGCTGCCGGGTAACAGTGTGGGAGGCTGGCAGGCAGTGGAGATGTGTGACTATCACAACACATGCAGCTGTGTGATGGAGGAGTCTCAGAATAGCTGTTTTATTCACATATAAAAGTACTGATGTACAGCATCACAGCAACTCTTAATTTCACCACCAGATTCAGAGCCAGGACTGTATCTGTTCAGAAGATTGTATTATCAGTTCATAATGGCAGAAAACAACATGTATTGAGGCATGAGGTTTGTTAGTAAGAACATATATCTTGTGTTATCTGATAGCGTACCTTATTCTCAACAAATAACTTTTCAACTGTCAGTTTCTTTGTTATGATGCAAAAAAGATTGATAGTGACAGAGTGCTGGTATTAAATGCAGAGGTGACTGAGTTCAGTCTGGCAGATGGTACTTTGTCGGAGGAACTGAAGTGAGTGAGCGAGGAGGAGATGGAACGTCGTATTTTTTTTTTGTTGTAACTACATGGACATGAAAATCCAAGGTCAGAGGATTCATCACTCTGATGTGACTGTCCTTTTCCTCATCCTGCTCTTTCTGCTCATCCTCCCTCCTGCCTTTCATCAACATATTTTTTCCTGTGTCGTCCTGCAGTTAGCAGCGATGCAGAGCTGGGTAGTATTGAAATGTTTTAAATAACAGTGCCAGCATGATATTTTAATTTAAGTGCAGAGGTCAAAGAGATGCATTTTTTTGATACCTCACTTTGAACATTAACTATTTTTTGCAAACCTTTTTTGATTAACAAAATGAGGAAAACTTAATGCATCAATTTTATCTCAACACAAAGCAGCATGAGAACCTTTGCCCAAACAAGATACAGTCAATAATTGGGAAAAAATCTGGTTTAAAGCAAGAAATATCTCATAAATAAATAAGTAAACAAGACTAAGAATCTGAACAAGCATTCAGTACCTGACATTTTTCAATACTCTGTACTACAGACAGCTACAGACATAATTTGTTTGGTACTAGGGCTTAAACTAACAGTTATTTTCACAATTGATTTATCCAGTGATTATTTTCTGGATGGACTTAGTCTAATAATTATTGGGTCTATGAAAAGACGATGTAATGATATGTCTTGTCTAAGCCAACAGTCAAAAGCCTCACACTTCTTTTACATTTGAGAAGCTGGAGCCATCAAATGTTTGGCACTTTTGCTCTACTTAGATGATTAATCGAGTTTCAAAATAGCTGACAACTGATGTCCAGTAGTTGCAGATCTAGTCAGTAGTAAAGCAGTTTGAACATTTGATGCACAGCTGTAATGTTAAAAGGTCTTTAAGTGTTGTGAAATGTGAAATGTTCACAAGTTGTAGTAGTGCCACCATGAATTTACCTTAGGCAGAATATAATCTTATGCAAAATAAATAAATTAAATGTATCTTTTTCATATCCTGCCGTTGGACATGTTTTGTCTATATTATTATTAAGAAATAAAACAAAAAAAGAACAGATAAGGTTATGGTTTTATAAGCATACACTGTACTCAGTTCTGCAGCTTCTGTTCTTTTATGTGGTCAGCCTGCAGTCGGTACATTTCCATATGCTGATACAGTTTATGGCTCTGCCTGCACTCATCTCTCAGTACTATCATGTGAAGGCACAGGGCAGCAATTCTGTGCACAAAAGTACAGTATGTCTCTATGTGTGTGTGTGTTTGAATATGTATGTGTTTGTGTGTCAGGGTGACCTTGCTGACAGCCTGGCTATCTCTGTAAAGGATGCTGACTGGGAGAATTGAGCCATACTGGGGGAGGGCGAGATGGGAGACATGACATGCTGCGGCATTAAACACACAAGTGATACATGCATCATCTCAACAAGACATATGCAAAAATAATTTAATTTCCTCCTCTGTCCAGTGAGGCTAATTGTCTCTGCTTTAATGGGAAGCATCGGATGAATTATACTATGCTAATATAGTGAAAGGAGAGACAGTACTGAGACTGTACACAGCAGGTCACAAAGGGTTGTGTGTGTTTTTGTGTGTTTGCATCTTTCTCTTCCTCTCTTTTTTGGTGTGTGTATCGAGCAGTCAGTGTGAGATTTCTCTCTCTGATATCTGAATGAAAAGAGTCATTCACTTCTCAACACAAACAGCCAATACAACACCAAGCCTTACAATAACACACTCTCTCCCTCTCCCCTGATGCTTCCCACACTCTCGTTTTTATCTTTTTTCTTGCCCCTCCATCTTACTTCTTCTCTTACCTCCCTGTTGTGTCGAGCTTATACTGTAGTCTGACATCATACCCAGGCTTTGTTACACCCTGGTTGTGTGTGTGTGTGTGTGTGTGTGTGTGTGTGTGTGTGTGTGTGTGTGTGTGTGTGTGTGTGTGTGTGTGTGTGCGCGTGTGTGCACGTGTGCGTGTGTGCGTGTGTGTGTGCGTGTGTTTGTGTGTGTGTGTGCGTGTGTGTGTGTGGCGTGTGTGTGGCTAAAGTTTCCAGACGCAGCATTTTCTGCAGAGGGTGGGGGGCATGAGTTTGGACCCCTGACCTCTTGACCCTGAAAGCTGACATTCACACATGCACCAACGTACACAAACGGAGAGCCTTAAATTCAGTTGGTGTGCCATTTGAGGGTCTGTGAGTGTGGAAGGAAGATATAAACTGACAAAATGTGCTTTTACCTGTGAAATACTTGTGTTTTTGAAGCTATAAAGGAAAAGCAACATCTTAAATTCTAAGAATCTCAGTTAAAGGATTGTAATCTGTGCAGTTGTATGTTATGTTGAGGTGGCATGTGAAAATGTGAGCTCAAAGGAGTATTGTGTGTTCAGGGGTGATGAAACACATAATAATGATGTAACACGCTAGAAATATTTAATTGAATGACTTAAACTGAAACCAGAAAGTTATAAAGTCATTGACACGTAGATTTAACTTCTGCTTTTTAAAGAATGTGTTAAAACTACAGTTTAAACACATTCAAGTAAATAAACTGTAGTATTATATCAATATGAAGTTGGTTACAGCCAAAGGATGTCACCACTGTCAGAGATTTGTGGTTTTATGGTGCGTCAGTGTGTTACTGGTCTTGCTGTCAGTGGTCTGAGTGTTAAGTTGTGCAGCCCAGCACACACATGTTGATCTCTTCTGCCCCACAGTGGCAGCATCACACTCTTTACCACAAGAGACATGTGGTTGTTAAATTTCTTTTTTAAAACTCTTGTTGTTTTTTTACTCTGTCACTTTGTTCCTTTTTTCTCTCATCAATCAATATCATTCTGACTTTTAAAAATTCTTTGTAATGCTTTTGTTGCTCTTTATTTATCAGTACATGCAGTGGCCATTTATTGACAAATTATTTTTTGTTGTTTCAGATTAGGGTTGAAGTATTTGCTGACAGAAATGACTCAGTAATGTAGGTAATGTAGTTCTGTTCTGTGTGAAATGACGAAAATTTCTTATTTTTTAGTTCTTATTAATATAGGTCATTTAATATCCAGACATGGATAAATATCACTTTGTAGCACATTTTCTGTAAATTCAGTGAATAAATTGTTTGGCCTACATAAAATGACCACATGAAAAGGCTTGTGTCTTCTCTCCGTACTGTCTGACATGATTCTTACATTGGTGGTAAAAGATGTCAGTAGATGTCAGTAGACGTCAGACATCTTTTAGACCCCCCCCCCCCAACAGAAGAAGTAGTCCTTCTTTAAGGTACAGGCTCCTCGTTATGTCCTGGCTGGTTGGAGTCTTTCTCCTGTTTGGACGTTTTTCCATTATCGCTCGATATTTGTGTCACTATTTCAATATTTCAGTATATTTTAAATCGCTTTCATTTCAATATCAGTATAAATCCAGACATGGATAATTCCTTTGTGCACATTTTCTGTTGTTCCCGATGGTGAAAGTTAGCCAGTTGTTACAGCCTACGTTCAAATGTGACCATGTGGCATTTGTGTGGTAAATTCAGAAAAAAAAAAACCTATGGCAGTTATATCATACTTGATACCATGTAGCCTGTCCTTTAAGTAAGTTTGTAGTCTGTAGTCAAACAATGGCATAGCCTTCAGTGCTGGGGAAAAAAGTTTTAATTGGAAATCAAATCGTGACATTAAAATTGAAAGTTAAATCGAACAGTGTATTTGAAGAGTCATGATACTCCTACACTATATACTGTATATTGTTGTATTACATTTTGAAAAAGTTAAACATTTCAATCCAAGGTTGCTCCTCATCAGTTACAGGAGTAATTTTAGGACAGAAAACAGTGTGGTTAATGTAGTTGTCTTGCAATGGGAAATCACTAATTGATCCTCAGTATGGCTCAGTAGTGGAAAGCACCGGATCAACAGCTGGCATCACATCTCCATTACCTCATGTTATCTGGTAATTATGGTGCTTAGGAAATGACTAAAAGGAAAGGACCTCATTACTGCTCTCTCCATATATCCACCAGGATGGCCTTTATGTCCTTTGTTATAGGATTATTGTTGTTCTCTGGTGAAAACCAAGCATTTCCAAAATGACAAACTTGTTTTCTTTGTATTAAGGTTCCAAAAGGGCTCAAACTACAGCATGTAGCGTAAAATGAGCATAACAGTCAGTGCAGTTTGGAGCTGAGGTTCCTCTCGTGACAGCAATCAGACGCGTCAGATTGATTGTGGTTGTGTATTGTTTATTCTGGAGGTTGCTAGGACTGAAATGTCGGTGGCTTTCAGAACTGAGCTGATAACTCAACCAGAGACACACACATTCACACGCACAGACACACAATTCGCTGCAAGGTGAGAATAACTCTAGGACCCTCTGCCTTCCAGTCTGCAGCCTGAATCATGCTGAATCACACTGTACTGTCTCTGTGTCTAACATTGACACGCAGTATGATCACTTTAGTTTGATCACCCCCTCTGTCTGAAGCTTTTGAACACACCATCACAGTCAGCAGACATCATTCAAAGATAGCCGCTCATAAATATCACAGCCAGGATGCATTGCTCACTCATAGCAACGGAGGTAAACACAATCACACACACGCACAAACTCCTACCTAACTCACAAATACACACACTGTCCGAAATACTACCAACATGTGTCCACACTGAAAGGACGATCACATACGAATGCGACATGTATGCATTCAAATGCACAAATGAATACATATTAGTGCATTATGCTCATATATTAATATATAAAATGACTTTAACATGCTATAACAGAAACACACACACACAGGAAGAAGAGCATGTGGGTATCTCCCATGTGGTTTCCTTCAGAGAGTGTGAGGCAAGCGCACACACACACATTTCCGTCTGTTTAGTCCCATTTCATTTATTTACCGGTTTTCTAACAGTGCACTGAGCAACGGCTACAGTCTGGTGGCTTGTTTCAGGGGAATGGAATTCACTGTTAGAGTGTCAGAGAGCGAGCGAGATTGAGGGAGAGTGAGAAAGAGAGAGCAGGGGGTGGAAAGAGGGAGGGCATCTGAATGGAGAGAAGAACTCAGAGAAGTTAGTTGCTACAGTAGTTATGTGCTGAAAGAGGAGAGATGCTGGAGGCAGAACGGGAAGATCTTTTTTTTTGTCAAAACAGAAGAAGTGAAAGGAGAAGACCGATCGCCATGATTCTTTTTACTGACATTTAGAAACTGTTAGTAAAATCTCTCCTGTATGGATACAACACATTTTGAGACTTTACCTGAAAGCTTGCAGTTGATGGATCTGCAGTAACTTTTGTTTTTGATTTATCTTTGGACTTTTGTGACATTTATTCTCAGATTGTGGAGCTTGTGGACTTTTTTTTTTAGTTAAGGAAGCAACGGTTTGTGAGTCAAGATGGACTTTCTAACAGACCCCACAGTCATAACACCTATCCTGGTAGTGACTTTTCACTTCTTGACAGCAGCTGGATTTTGGTTTTACCGTCGCCGTCGTCGACGGACACTCGCTTTTGATCAAGGTAAACTTTAGCTTTAAATGTCTCTGTCCAACTAGTGCTGAGAGGGAAGGATAAGCTAAACATTTTCCTCCCTGTTTACTTTTTTATTGCTCGCCTCCTCTCTGTCACCGCTCCAGCTATAATTTATCTCTTCTTTGTAGAGAGGAGGAGGATTGGACATCAGCTCCATGTGCTTCCTCTTTAGTCTCCACCCCTTCTGTTGTGTCACTTTTTTACTGGACAACTTCACTTATCTGTCAGCATGTTAGTGTTATGAATGTATTATAAGAGCTTTTATATACATCCATTGTCAGTGTCTTTATTTAAATCATGGCTTAGCATCTGCATGGCTTTTAATAGACTTTTTAAATAGATTGTACAACAGTTAGCATGATGCCAAAGCTTTCCAAGCTTGCAGCAGCCCCTCCATGTCTTCTATTTTAGTTCAAGTGCAATGTAAATTGGGTGTGCTGTGGAGAGTGTATAGTTGAATCTCCTGTTACAGTGAGACACAATTTTGATGCTTTTGTGCTGCAGGACCTGATTGCTGCTGTCTCATCTGCTTCTACAGCATGAGTCAGAGATTCAGAATCTTCCATATTTGGCTCTTTGTAGGGGAAAAAGCTGTTGCATTTTATGGGCTATTGAATCATATAGTCACATCCATGTAATTCAACCTGAAGACGGCAGTCCGTGCCTGTCCTTGGCTGCTTACGTGGCCCGGTATGGCTTGTTTTTATAACTACATGCTCAGCACCAAACAACGAGCTGCTGTGCTGCCAGTAAGCTGCTGAGTTTAGCTATGTGTCTAATTATTCACAGCTAATGGTAAACACTGATGTAACACCATGTTTTTGCAGCATGAAACAAATTCCAGTTGGATTTTGTGATTTAGCTTTAGTGCGAATACGCACTTAAAGCCTGATACAATTGTTCGTTGTATAGCAGCCTGTTGTATCTAAAACATTTTGGCATGATGTTTATACTGACCTTTATACCTTAACAGCTACCTCAGTAGCTGTTGGTAATGAACCTAGTCCTAGTGTTGGTTCAATCCAGAAGCTTCTAACACTGGAAAAACTGAGCTGAATTTTAGGTTAGTCATCATTGGTAGATGCTGCGTTTGGTTGGGACATGTGTCTAAATTTGTCTGTATTGGAACAATTGGCTTAGATTCACCAGGGGAGAAATATCTGGCATGACATAACAGTGAGGATCAATGAGGCGGATCAATACTGACAGGGCAGCGGGTGCAACAGTGATGGTGAGAGAGACAAGGGGGCAGTTAATGGGAGAAAATATTGAAGTAAAGACCCCTAAAGAAAATAGTACAATGCTGAAGCAAATTAGAGAAGGAAATAAAGAGACAGGGAATTTTAGGGAGGATGGTGAGGAACACAAGTGTTCAAAACGTAGAGAAATAATCAAGAAGTCAAATTACCTTTTTTCTAAATGATTTGTATACAATCACCCTCTGTGTTATAGTTGCCACGATACCAGAATTTTAAACTTCAATACAATACTGATTTAAGAAAAAACAATCTACATAGTGCTGGTACGGAAAAGTCACGGAGCACTGCTTTGCTGACAATAAAGAGCTGAACTTATGTCTTGAATGACCACTTATGTTTTAAATAGCTTTGTTACTTTTGATACTATAATTAACGGACATTGCATGTTTTTAAACATGGTATTGAAAAAGTATTGATACTTTTGAACACCCTTACTCTATGTATGTGAAAGATGGCTTAAATCACTTCTTCCTCGTCACGCTTTCATTGTCCTTTAAGCACCAAACGTCTGCAGGAAGTAGAATTTAATAAAATCCTTGTAAAAATCCAAATTGATTTAAGTCCTGCCCTTAATAATATATTATGTAGGTGTACTGATTCTTTATACAAAACAGGAGCCTTGCATGTTATCCACATATATGGTCAGGTGAGGGTGCTGTACCCATAATGCTTTACTTGGGGATCAAGAAGCTAGACTGCTGTTGATGCTTGGCCAATGTCCTGAACAGTTTCACAAGGGTGTTTGTGTGTTCTTAAATAGTTTTACTGTAGCTTATATTGTTTTCATTTAAGGTAGATTAAAATATAACTTGAAAAGTCAAATTCAAAGTAAACTTCATTATCCCAGATAGGGAAATTTGGATGGCCAAGGTGCAAAAATACACAGAACAGTCATAAAAACAGATAAAAAACATAAATATGCACACCCCCTTCAATGTCCCACATAAACAACAAACACATAGACGCACCAACATGCAGTGGGCTGTAATCCCTGAGAAATGAACTCTAAATCATCACTGTGATCAAATAATAAATAGATTACACTATAGAAGTATTGTATTCATTGAACAGTCTAATTAGCTATCCTTATTTTCCTTTACAGACACCTTCCTTTGCCCCAAGGACTTAGTCATATAGTTAATTAGAAATCGATAAAATGTGTATGTCTCTCAAAATTAGTGTATGGCTCTAGGGAAGAGTTAGTGCGAGTGATTTTGAAACCAGAGTGAGGCAGGACTTTGCTCAAGTGTCAAACTTCACTTTCATGTTTACTCGCTTGTTTGAGTTTGTCTCCAGGTTCTAGATGATCTACTGAAGTGTGACACAGATGCGGTATGCGCGTTTGTGGTCATATTGCATGATGCTATGGTCCTAATCCTTTTTTAACAGGAAACCCAGCCTGTCACAGTGGTAGGCCAAGCATGCTAGGGTGTGTGTGAGTGTGCATAGTTATAAATGAACATGATGTGGTTTGAGTTGACACAACATGTAAATCATGGTGGTTTACACCTTCTTTGAAATTGCTAAGCCTTGTACTTAAGCATTCTCTGAGCGTAGAATGCAGCATAGCCTTTCTAATAATACAATATCTATAGTGGTAAATTAAGTTTTATTTTGCAACTGATGAATGATTTTTGATTGAATTCTGGTTTGATACAAACTAAAGCTGCAATGATTAGTTGATTAATCAATTAATCGATTAGTTGTAAACTATTAATCTATTGTCAAACTAGTTATCAATTAATTTGTTTTGATGTTTTGATTGTTGTTTTTTAAGAAACATGTTCAAATTCTCTCTTTACTCCTCTGTGACATTAAACTGAATATCTTTGGATTATGGACAAAATAAGAATTGATTGTTGGATGAGAGGCGAAACGTCTTCAGAAAAGACTTTTAAACAAGTCCAGTTGCTTTCGATGTAATCTTTCCTGAGATTACAATGACCTGGACGAATGAGAACATTCACGGATAAGAATTGATTGATAATACAAAAAATTGTTAGCTGTAGTCCAAGTGCAGATGACGACAAATGTTTTTCAGTGTAAATAAAAATTGCGATGCAAAAATGATAATTCCCACTAATCATAAATGACATTGTAATCAAAATGTCTGTCAAAATAATCACAATATGATTTTTTTTTTCTATGATATTGTGCAGCCCTAGTTGAGACACAACAAAAAACAAACACTAACTTCCAAAATGGCCAGAAAGTTTTAAATGTCTTGATCAAACCAGGTGTGGTTTGATGTCATAACCACTGAACAGGACAGATGATTTCGATGTGGGTCAGTAGTAAAACCACACTGACCCTGAATCACCTCCAGTTATTTATTTGGTATTTTGATTTATAAGATAGATAGAGTTTACCTGCTTTTGGTGTGTGGTTCTGTTTTTTTGCTTTATGTCATGTCAGGAAACGTTCATGCTGATGACTTAATGCATAATATCTGGTATATAATGTAGTACTGATCTGTAGGAGTTCCTCTAACATGAGATTATTGGCAGGTGTCTCTCTTCAGTAGCCACAGGAGGGCAGATTGAATCTAATCTGATGACAGAGCTTGTGGCTAACTAGGCTAACTGGACAGCTGGTTAATGTGTAATTGGGATGTACAGTATTAGCTATCAAGCAGGGGGAGGGAAAGTTTGGATATTTAAGATTTAATACTGGACTTTTAAGAATAAATCTCAACAAATTTCCCACAAACCTTCTTCTCCTCTAGTTAGCTGATTTTCACATCTAGAATGAGCTTGTTCAGCTTTGCAGACATTTAGCATTCAGTGTTTGTAGCGAAAACGAGAAGAATAAAATGAAAAAAAGAGGAATGGAGACTGCTGCCAGCCTTTGAGTGGCACCAGAGAGGAGGAGGAGGAGAAGGAGGAGGAGGATAAATGAACCCTGGGAGCCAGGCTGGCTGAAAAAGAAACTGAAAAATAAAGGGAAAGTGAAAGAAGCGAAGATTACATGATGGATGAAGGGAAAGAGGAAAAGCAGGACACTTGGAAACCTCCCTCCCACTTTTAATTTTAATTCAATCACAAGAAGAGAATGCCAGAACACCGGAAGACGGTGCAACAGAGAGGAAGCACGATGGAGATTAGAGGTGATAACGTGGGAGAAGGAGGGAGCGAGGGATAAACATGCCGCGTGGTATTAGAGGCGTAAGCTCTGTCTGGTATTTTTAGTGTGGATGGACCCTTAGAGATGGAAGGTAAGAGGAGAGATTCACTGTGAAGGCACAGAGGAAAAGAAGAATCTGACGGCAAGAGGGAGCAAAGCAGAAGAGGCCCTAAAAGAAGGAGGGGTGGAGATAAAGGAGTGACACTGCTGGAGGATTAAACGGATGGACACGAGGAGGAGGAGCTTGTGTTACTCTAAGCCTGTTGTGACTGTAAGAGTGTGTGAGTCACTGTCTCACCTGGTCAGGTGTGCGCATCTGTACTGTACGTAGCTACAGAGTACACAAGGAGCTGCTCTCATACTACTACTACTCCACTCTTCTCTCTCATGATGTCCTTCCTCACTTCCTGACTCCTGGCCAGGTCACATGACCCTCTGAAGACTGTTGTTGGACTTGGAGGCTGAGCTTTTAGCCTGTACATACTCATTGCTTCCACACTGCTGATTCTTGACTCCAGTTTTCTTTTTTTGAAACATGACAGAGCAGAAATTATTCAGACCTGCCTTGGTGCTGTCTGGGAAGGCAGAGCTATTTTGAGAGACAGCAATGAACACAGAAGAAGGGAAGGCAAAGAGAGGCTTCATAAAGGAGTTCAGCCTGTCAGCTGTGACAGGATGCAGATCTGGACTTTGATTGGATGATGTGTTCAGAACCAGGCAGTGTGAGCTGAGCTGAAGACTACTAGAGGCCTCTGATTCACTGCCTGCTGTTTATTATCTCATGCCTGAAAAGCACAAGTCTGGACTGAGGTCAGAAATATGGCCAAGGCTCTTCTTCATTATGTACATTCTCATCATCTCCCATTCTGTTGTACACACACAGACATATGCACTAATGAGATGAATGACTCTGCTCGGGCTTCTTTTCCTTTCTAGATTAAACTAAGCAACGTCACAAGTCCGCCAGGCCTTTCTTGAGAGTCCATCTCAGCTTAAGTCATAGTCTCTCCCTCAGAGCTTTCATCACTAGGAGCAGAGAAGCATCAGGGCTGTGGACTCTTTACAAAACAAAGCTGGAGAGTTTGTGTTTCCCTCTTAAGGAAAGGAAACAGGAGTCAGCAGGAGTCAAGGCATGGAAATAATGGGAATGGAGATATCAGGGAGCTGTTGCATCTGGCTTTTGTCAGCTTGATTGCAAAGAGTGTTTGCATAGTGCAGGACAAGCCATACTTGTATATTTTTGGATTCCTCTGTCTTTTTTTGGCATGTTAAGAGGACTCAAGCACAGATTACATCATCTGTCTAGGATTTTTTTGTTCCAGATTTTTTTTTCTAGTGTCCTTTACAGGCAGTAGGGCTAGGCAATATATCGATATTACTGATATTGTGATATGAGACTAGACGTCATTTTAGAATTTGGATATCATTATATCTTGACAAGGCATAAGATCTTATTTTATATTAAGTCATATTGTCAAGCCCAAACAAGCAGTCAACTAAAATAGAGAAAATAAAAAAATAAAATTGTCCCTTTGGATCGTACATGTCAGCAAGAAGAATTGCTTACCTATACAGAGTGAGGAATAGGAATTGTAGTAAGAAAACAGTGAAAGGATAAACAGACGAGGCACCCCTGCAGCTCTGCAGATCCACCGTCAGCTGCAGTCTGAGTACAGACCGTCTGTTGTGGCCTGGAAGCGGAGAGCAAGCAAGCAAGAGAACCAGTGACAGAGAGAGAGAGCGAGAGAGAGAGAGTGCCACTGCCTGGTGAGGAAGTAGAACTGTGTGTAGTGAGTAAACAGAGAGGGAGGGAGGAAAGAAGGCTGTCCCTTTTGGTCTGACAGCGAGGAGCTGACGCTGACTTTGACACACGTGTGTGTGAGCAACTGCTACTGTGGAAAAGTGTGAGGGACAGAGGGAAAAGGCCGTCCAGAAGAGGCTGAAATGGCAGCTACAGCAGGAGTCGAGGACAGAGGGAACGGGTGAACCACAGAGAGATTAAAGAAAGAGAAGAGCAGAGACTCTGGTGGAGAAACTGGTAGTACCTGCCGGTGCTCTCCTGGTGGCTCACACTCACCCTGCAGCTTTCAGTTCTGGATACGTGGAGGCAGCTTGTTGCCAAAGACGTCTTACTGCTATAATTATCTGACTTCTGTCTGGGATTATGCACCGTTAGCATCAAATGAAGCTTTGATTAACAGAGGAGGAAAACATAAGGGCTGTGGACGATGTGGCCTGACTACAGGGATGAATGTCGTCTCAATGCTCACCTGTACTCGCTCATGTGCTGTGCAGGTCAGTGTGTGTTTGTGTGTACATGTCAGTAGTGTGTCTGCAGTTGTTGTTTACATGCTGTCAGTGGTCAAAGTGACTCCTGTCACCACGTGTTTCGCTGTGTGTTTGAACAGTTCCTCTTTGTGCACATGCCGGTGACAACTAAATTGGTCCCTATTAATCATTGTGGGTGTCAGGGCAAAGAGCGAGACTTCAGTGTGTGTGTGTTGTGTTTGGACAGCATGGAAGGGGGTGTGTACATCTTAACAATGCCTTCCTCTGTTGGTGAATGAGAGCCATTCCGTGGCTGTCACTCACATACCTCAACTCCTCTCACGTTTGCAGTTTTGGTTTTGTAAAAATAAAAATTCTCAAGATCACACACAATAAATTTATGATCTGATTACCACATCTTCAGTCGTCTGATGAGTCCTCACAGGCTCAGTGATGAGTGTTTAGCACAGTGTGGTTGACAGATATACGTTTGCGTGTGTGACCCAATAACATGTAAAAGCCTGAGTGTTTCCTCTGGCTAACTAGCTCAGCTACCCGGGCTGGTTTGGAAAGCAAGGCGTGTTGCAGTGGTGAAACTATTTTGCAAGAGCATGTTGAAATATGTGTTCTTTCCCTAGGGGCTTGCCCTTTATGTAAACTCCTCAGTGTGACAGCCTGTGTGCATGTGTATGTGCTATGCAGTGTTGAGATTGACCTTGACTTTTATCCGGTAGAGATATTTGACCTACTAAATCCTAAATCGAATTTCCTCTTTAGAAATCCTTTCCACTTTTGGAGCTCGACAGTTGAAGGTGTCAGGGCTGTTTAGAGGCTCTGTGGAAATCGTGTTTGTGTGTGTGTGTGTTTGTATAGGTGTGGGTGAGAGAGACGTACAAGATAAGAGAAGATCTTTGAAGGAGGAAGTGATACCATCTATCTCTCCCCATGATTGCTCTCATGGCTTCACCATGGTAACTGATAAACAGCTGTCAGGAAGGGAGGTTCCTGCAGCCAGCTGTTTTCTGATTGGCTGGGACTGCATGTGTTTGACAAACTGGAGGGAAAATCTTTTTTCTGTCATTGAGTTGTTGAGTGTGTGTGCTAGACTTGATATGACAAACAAATGTATCTTATGCAGTGTTATTTTACACAGATTTCTGACTACTGGGGTCAATCTGACAATATGTTTGACATTTAGTAACATCTGGAATGTAAAATTGTGATGCTGAAAAGATCCGGGGTAGTGGGAATGACGACTTTGAACACTTTTTTGTGGTCATTTTTTCTGTCAACCAGTAGCACATTAGTCTTTTAAGTCAAATATGATCATAATCATTATTATAATATATTTTTGTCCTGACACACAGATCGACAAAACAATTAATTGATTAATTGAGAAAATAATCATTATGCCAGCCCTATTTGAAAACATACAGAAATACATGAAATTTTAGTGACTTCTATGTAGATGTTACTGGAAGATCTCTTGTCATATTTTTAATGTACATTTAATATACAGAAGTGTCTTAATGCAACTTTTTTTTAAATGATCTAAAAACCAATTAACCACTTGGACTATAAAATAGCAGAAAAAAAGTGAAAATATTGTGATGTCTTCACATGTCTTAATGTTGTGTGACATACGCAAAAAAACCAAAGATATTCATTGTATATGTTGGATTCTGTAGCCTACCACTGTACATTGTACATTGACTGAAGCTGTTTTAGGCACAGTCAGTATCACTTGAAAGGATGTTTGACTAGCTTTCCAGCAGGAAGTTAGGTATTCAACATAATGGCGGGAAAGGAAAAGCAGAGAGGCTCTGTGTTTTCTCCTGGACAGATTGATACGAGCAGAGAGAAGCTGGATAGGAGCAGAGGCTCCATTAGTGAGGAGGAAGAGGAGGTGGTACTGGTGGTGGTGGTGAAGAGGGGGGCAGATAACGCAGTTGTGGCTCAGCATCAGGCTCTATTCCTGGCCTGGCTGCCTCACTCCTCTGCCTGTGGAGGACACAGGCTGGAGTGCTGCCTGGCTGGAGATCACACTTCAGTTAGAGACTGTGCGAAACTGAGAGAAAGGTTAGAACTCTAGACAGTAAACTGAACTAAACAAGGAGGCATCTCTCAGAGTGGAAACAAAACATGCAGGCAGCTTTTTTTTTTGAAGTCAAGTTAACAAGCAAGAAATTAAAAAACAACAAGACAAACCTCAGTTTACTCAGGATGATGTCATCTAAGTAAGACATGTCAAAGACAGCTGTTAGGACTTTACAAGAGGTCATGTTTGTAGATATAAAGGTTTCTTATTAATGTGACCTCTTTACCTCAGCTTTTATACAACACTGCTTTACATTACTGCTGAATAAGATAAGACATTAACTGTGAAGAAGACTGAGTCATCTTAGATGCGTTTTTGTTGTGAAGGTATGTGTACATTATGTACTCGTGAGTGTGTGTTATCCAGTTGCGTTTGGTTGTGTGTTAAGAGTGTCTTTTTATTAAATTTATGAAATGAGTCTGAGTTGACAAAAAGGCTTCAAGGGAGTAATCCAATCCAGGCAGTTTCAAAGCCACTAAGTGTAAGTGTGTGTGTGTGAGAAAATGAAAATTTTCTTGTAGAAACCTGCTCAAACTGTTATTCACAAATCAGTACAAATACAAAAATCCAGCATCATCATTAATTGTCTCCATGGGGGGGTTTAGCTCAGTGCTTTGCCCCTCTGAGCTGGATTTGTGTGTGTGTGACTTCATCAGCGACATAATTCAGTGGAATAATCACACTGGTTGCAGTAACCATGCTGGATTTGGATTATGTAATTTACCCCCCTCCTCTCTCTTTGTTTCTTTGTCTTCAGATGAGAGGGACAGGGTGCAGAAGAAAACCTTCACAAAATGGGTCAACAAGCATCTCATCAAGGTATGTGTCACTCTTGGATTTGTAGAAACTTGTCAGGGTTTTAAAGGGTTATTTTATATTCAATGCTAAAGGTTTGGTCTTGAATTGTGCCTGTCATCTTGGCTCTTCAAACTTAACTGTTGTTGAACAACACAGTTCACAAACCATAAAACATGAGGTTTTTTCCCCCACACAAATTTCTATTACAGGCCTATTCAATTACTTTTTTAGAACAGCCAGATTTGAAAAAAAGTAAAGTGTCAAGGGGCTGGGTGTTTACATTTCCATTGTCTGACCTGTAAAGTCAGGAATTTATATGTGTAAAACAGTACACCTTTTTTATTTTTTCTCTTGTAGAAAAGTATAGGAAAAAAAGCACCTTTGTAGTCCTTGATTAGCAGTTTCTTGTTTGTAAACACGGTGTTGCATTCAACATCTTTTTTTCATTCAGTTTGACTCTCCTAAATGTCCTTGGCTTTAACAGTCAGACTCAGAAAATAATAAATATCTCTGTGCTTAACAACAGACATAACCTATGAATGAGCCATTTAGCCTACTAATAAAATAGGTGATTTTCTAATAAACAATGTAAATACCCATAAACTTAGCAGGTTAATCAAATAAAATCAGTGTAATACTTTTTGATCAAATGGTCGGATTGAGGTCGTTAAAGGGTCAGATTCAGCCTTGGGATGCCAGTTGAATAGGTCTGCTTTATTACATACATGCCTCAGAGGGGTTTATGTACTGTAATATGTCATAAAATTAATAAAATCAGACCTCATATACTTTCTCAGATAACATGTATTAAAAAATCAATAAAGGTAGCAGGAGCATAATAATAGCTTCAGAAAAAAACCCTTCTATGTGTCCTGGTAACCTGGTTGGGATTTAATGTTATTGCTTGACTCATTCCCGCTGCTGTTTGATAATAAGGCAACCAACTAAGAAAAAATATCAATCATAAGGAAAAAAATGACGTTTTCTTCTCACTCCATCTTCCTACAGTTGATGATTTCTATTTGAGATCTCCACCCTCCTCTCTGTTTTCTGGCATAATATTTTTAGAAAAACACTTTCTATGGTCTGTCTGCTCCTTCTCCCTCCACTTCTCTGACCAGTGCTGTTTGGTCTCATGATGAATCGAATCCCATGTGCTCTAATCAGTGTTGATGTGGCCATGTCTGAGCAGCACACTGCACTGCTGCATAAGTAGATGAGCATCTGTCTGTTTCACTCTGCCTGTTTGCTTTATCACTCTTAGTCATGGCTCTAAAGTTACAGCTTGTTAAACCGCTTCCCTCCATCCAGCCATGTTCACACATTAATCATGTTTAGCAGCGACAGCAAAGTGGTGATCAACTAAACGCGAGTCTGAATGAATATTTGATAGCGGTTGTGAAATTAAGAAACGTTCACTTTAATGCAGATATTAAATTATTGATCAGCAGATTGTCTTTGTCTAGCCAGGATCCTGAAGGTGACTGTTGCATTTGAAGGCATCAATAAAGAAACAATTGAAGGATTTAAATCTGAATTAGGCCATTGCAAAGTCTTGATAAATGAAATGTTCAGCTAAATAAGATCTACCGTTCTACTTGTCACAGAAGAGGAAACAATGCTTGTTAATATCAGTCAGCCCTCACATCAGCTTCAGTGAAAATGCTGCAATCAAACACTTGCAGTATAGGCCACAGATTGTTTTCCCTTCAGATAATGAAGAAAAAGGGAAATACTGATTTATTGTCTCTTTAAGCTATTTACAGACAGTGTCTCCTTTGTAGGTCACAGACAGCTGCCTTTGCTGCCTACATGTGTGCAATGGTCACATCTGCACACAATACACATGCCATTTCTATCACATCTGTAAAGCACAGTATGTATACCATGTGTCACACACACACAGGTGGTGAGCACTCTGAGGAGAGGAGAATGCTGGGTATTTCTATCACATGACCCAGGAATGAAGCGTCTGTCTGACCCCATAACTCCGCAGCGACTGTCGTCACAGTGCCCAGCCTGTTAATGCAACTCGATATCAGCTGGCACTGCCAGACCCACCACTGACTGTAAATGTAGGTCAGAGATGAAGACTGAGGGCAGCAGCAGGAGACATTGGATGATTTTCCAGTGGAAATGGAAATGCAACTTCCATTCATTTGTTATCGGATGTTTTATTTTTATATGTTGTTATCAGAACAGATTTTTCTTATCTCTATGGCCAATATCTCCAAAGCTAGACAACTTACACCAAAACAGTATAGATGGATAAATAGCACTACAGGCCAGAGGAAGAGTATGTATTTCTAATTTTAGGATGAACTTCTCTTTAAGCAAAAGTGCTAAAAACTCACTGGTTCCAGCCTCTTAAAATGGGAATATTTTCTGTTTTTCTTTGTTTTCTGTGGTCGTAAAATTAATATCTATGAGGCTTGGTTGGATCACACAAGCGTTTCTGTTGATGGTGCCGATCCACATGTCTTGGAAAATTTCAATGTCCTGGACAAATGGGAGGAATTCTGGTGAAATTTAATGTGTTTAACAAGCTAAAAGGTTTCTGTCGATCAGGAAAATCCGTTTCCAGTTTTCACCAAAATCAGTGGCAAAGTTGGTGGTGTGTGATGTATTAACGGTTGATCGGTTTGATTAACTCGAGATAGATTTAGCTGAAATCCCTCACAAGGACTTTCCAGGCTGTTGGGAAATTCAAGGCACCATAACAGCAGAGCACTGTTATCACATCTCTTTTTACCAGACTGGAGAGGTTTGAATATGTCAGACAATTTCCTGGTTAAAAAAAGGTAACTGGACCAGACAAACAAAGTGTTAACTTGGGCTTTGGGAAATAGTCACTATTTGTATCAGTCTGTCTTTTTTTCTTTCAAATAACCAAATTATTGAAAGATTTCTCTGGTTTGTTTGATTTTAAATAGAATATTTTTTTAGATAATTGGTCAAACAAAACTTTTTTTTTTCCAATATTGTTGATGTTGTGTAGACCAGTAGCAATATAAAGACACAGATGATGGTCAATTTATTGAAAGATCAACAGATTAATCGATATGAATAATAGTTTGGGCTTGAGAGAAATGGTTGGATTTGAAATGTTTCAAAATAGAATTAGAAACACCTTTAAAGCACCCACATTAACAGATATGCACCAAAAACAGACAAATAAAGCAAGAAAATGGTAGGAAATGAGGGCCAGCCCAGACAGTGGCTCCAGGCGGCGTAATGCACCGTGAACAACTGCTGTTCTCTTACTGTTTTTATTTAACCACACACTCAGTTACTCACACAGACATGCACACAGACACTGCCAGCCATTGCATTAGCACAGAGGTCATCTGGAGTTGTATTTCTTAAAGAGAGTGCTGAACTTTACTGTTGGAGTGAGATACAAAGATGAGAGAAATGATGGAGGGATGGACATGGTGAGAAGAGGGTAGCATGAAAACAAGCATAGCATAAGGAGGAGAAACAACTCTTGTCTTTCATCTGTTGAATCATCTGCTGTCGCTGTATGAAAAAGTTTTGCTAAAGAAGTAATATTTCAAAAAGCCATTATGTCCCAACAATGTGTTCTTGAATAGAGAGTGGGGTGAAATAGTTGTGTCCTACATCATCTATTGATTCTTAGCCAAGACTGTTGATTCTACAAACCTCCGCCCTATCAGCAGGGATTAGGTCACAAACACAGAGGTTTTGATAAAGAAAGACAGAACATAAAATAAGCTCCTTAGTCAAAGAGAGGGGACATTAAATAAAAGATAAAGGGACAGAACATAGAGGCAGACAAAGAAAGACAGCCCTCAGGTGACATCATCGCTTCTTGATCCCTGTGTACTCTGTGTGTGTCATGTCTGCTATGTTTTTAGCTGCACAGGTGAAGAGTGTCAAGGTGTGTGTGTGTGTATACAGTGCAAACAAGCGGCAATATAAACACTGGCCTCCAAGCCACCTGCTGGTATGCAGTGACACACTTTGACCCAGCAGCATGTTGACACAGTGAGCACAAATCCGGTAGCTGTAGATTAAGGTGTCAAGGGGAGGCAAGAGGTTTTTCACAATGATGAAGAACTGTTAGCAACACTGTAGCTCAGTTGGCTAACAAGATGTTTAAACAAACACATGCAGTGTGTTTGTTGTAGCTTAAATGAGCAACCAGGCCAGAGACAAACACATCAGCGAATGTTGGTTTCAACAGTAACTATCGTAATTAAACATGCAAGTCAAGTACTGATTGTCGAACAAGAACTCAAGTATTGAAGTGTGCTAGCGCTATTTATTCATCTAGATAATTTTGGTGTGTCAGTAGTGGCAGAGACATCTGCCTTCTGCTAAAAAAAAAAAAAGAGAAAAACTCAGTAGAAGGAAGTGTGGATCTACTCATGGATGAGGGGTTACAGCCCACCCGAGGAGGATGCCGTTATTGTTTACGTTCCTCACTGTCACAAGCATGAGCCTCTCAATACGGTTGACTGGTGTAGTTCGGTGATCAAGAAGAGAAAATGCAAGCAATTCAGTAGGCAAAAAATCTAACTGAAGGCTAAATTTGCAAGAGTTGCACGTTTTAAATGGTGTACATTTTTAAAACCTTAACCTTTCTGTCAGAACTGGGTGAAATGTATATAATTTTTAGGATGCTTGGTATTTTACATATGGGATTTGAATCATATTACACTGAGCAGCATGTCAATCCCAGAAATAATTGGCATTTGTATAGTTTCCATCATTCTTTTTGCCAGCCTGCTATAGTTGTCAGACCCCATTTATCCAATATGTGACTAAAAAATAGGTTAGCTGGTTGAGCTGATAAAAGGTGTTAAAATTATCCCCATATTTAGTTTGACCCACATTTGTGTTCAGTATATCAGTGCAGTGCTGTTGCACAGGTGCTGTCAACATGCCTGTGGTCTTAAACATTACCTCTGCTTTAGTGCCAAAGGCATCTGACAGCTGCCGTCACTACACATCAAGCACAGCTGGCTGTGTGAGCAACAACCCTGAAGACACGCACACAGACAACAATCTACAGATGCAGCTGGGTGTTGGAGGACAATTTCAAATTCAGTGATGTGTCCCTAGACTGAACTTTGCTTTGCTGTTGTATTTTTAACAGCAGTGAGTATCAGACACTAGTCTACTGTAAACTTAGTGGTGTGATGTGTTGGGGGACTTTCTGGGCCATCTTTGGACACCCATGGGAGCATAAACAAAAATAAACATCAAAATTTCTCTTGATTTCCCTTGATGTAATATTGCATGATGTTGTTTTAGGGCCCTTGTAGGTAGAAAAAATAAATACAGGTAGTATTCCCTGAAAACCTCTGAATTTCTGAGATTAAAGTCGTACATTTCCAAGGAAGAAACCAGGATATTCTCTGCAATTAAAGTTGTAAATTTGTGAGAAAAAACACTGAGATATTCTCTGAGATTAAAGTGGCGAATATGTGAGAAAAAAAATCATAAATTTACAAGAAGAAAACGTAATATTCTCTTAGATTATAGTCATGAATTTGTGAGGAAAAAAAAGTATTTTCAACTCAAAGTATCTGAGATTAATGCCATAAAGTTTATAATTTTTTTTATAATTTTTGTTTCATAGAGACACTGACAGATAAATATTCAAATTCACCAGCCACTTAATAGCAAATCATTCTGTTGTGACTGAAATTTACTTTCATATTTTACCAGCATTTGGCTGATGTCTGTAAATCCTCCCCTGCCTAATATGCTGTCTTAGTATACAGTACATACACAAAACATCTTAGAAAACAGAAAAACAAATAGTTTTAAAGAATATTCCAGGTTTAGTCCATACTGTACTGTATTATAGTTCAAGCACTTTTATCAATGTTTTGATCATTCAGAATGCACCTAGAATCATCATCATTCATCTATTAGAAGTATGCTTGTAATAAGGATTTGTTGTTTGTCTGTGTACTACTGAGGAAGGACCAATTATTACAGGAAAAGCAATGCTGATTGCTCACAGCCATTGTCCAGAAAAATAGGACATTAGTAGAATAGGAGTTTTAAGGGGGTTGGTTTCATTTTAAATCAGAGGATGGGCTTCCAGTAAGCTGGTATTTAGCACATCACAGACAGAGAGAATCCCCTCATTCAGCCTGACTTGGAATCGTAGGCCCCCTCTGACACATCAAGACACAATTAGACAAAAACAGCACCTCATTTCCAGTCAGTGTTGGATACACCATTTCCTCCTGCCATCTAATTAACACGTGTGCCATCAGCTTCCTTCTAAAAACGGCTGATGTCAATCTTCCATGGAGAAAAAGAGGCAGCAACAGAAGGGTGAGAGTGTGACATAGATGAGCAAGGAAGAGGAAAATAGATGGGGAAAGTAAGAAAAGGGGCTATTGAGGACAAGTGGGGGGATGTTTTTACTTTTGTAGCTGCAGCTTTAAGCCAAAGACAGTTTTAGCTCTGAGCTTAACCTCGAGAGGCCTTCTGTCCTGCTTTAACAAAAGGCAAAATGGTAATGTTTGAGAGCATCCTTTTTTTAAAAATGTAATATGGATGGTTGTCTCAGTTTAATTAATAGATTGTAATTCAGAACTTTGTTGCTGAGTGAAGACCATGCACTTCTTCTAGCCTACTCTTGTGACTGCCTTGCCCTCTTCTGGTGAAATGCGGTAGCACAGTTTCTTGTCCTGAAGCCAGGACTGCAGCAAAACTTTTATCAGTGCAGGTGCAGCGTGAAACAGGGAAAAAATCACTGTAATGCGGGTAGACATGTGCCCTTGGTTGCTTATGTGGCATCTGCATTTTTGTTGCAACAAGTCTGAAGCACTTTGGGTAGGAACGTGTGACCTTTGTTGTATTCCAGCCTCCCTCTGCTGCTTTCTGATGAAGTAAAATAAATTAAAAATGCGTCATTTACAAAAGAAAAGCTTTTCCTTTGCCATTGCCTAATGTTGCTGTGCCTTTCTGCAGTTATTTTATGGTTCCTGATGTTCTGTTTTGACAAGATGATGAACTGGAAAGTAGTCAAGATAGAAATACCCAGAAACAGCCTCTTTTTAGTCATGTCTTTTTTCAGTTATTCTAAATTCTTGTACATATTTTGTCTCTTCATAAGCCTATCATCTTTTATTCTTTCACTCCACAATTACATGTTACTTTTGTCCAGTATGTATTTGTTTGTATTTCATAATTGATTTTTTAAAAACTTTTATTTAGTTAGTTATTAGCAATTATTAGTCATTAGTAACTTTTTTAGGTTCCTATGAGTCCCATATCCATAATAATACATTATAATGCATCATACATATACTTATAATACCGTATACTGTTCTTATAGCAATGACCAGTATAATTAAAGTTATAAGCACTTATAAATATTTGTATTTTATTATTATTTTTGTAATTATGGAGTATCATGATACTTGACCTTATAAGTCATTATAAAATTCTTTTAATAGTTATGAATATTTATGAGTGTTTTTAACTATAATATGGCCAAAGTATAATGAATTGTGAATGTGTTTATAACGCATTATAGAAATGGGTGCCATAGAGGTGTTATTTTATGTACACAAGAGAGCAGGTGAAGAGAAAAGTCATGGTTTGGTTGAAAATAAGGCCTAATAAATAAAACTATGATTATCAGTCAGTCTCATGCAGTGATACATTTGAATCTAAAGTCTTCAAAATCAGAAAAAGATGGAGAAAATACCACATGATGGTGTCAAAATAAACAACACAATTTCTCAATAGCCCACAATAAATAATATGCCACTATCTTTTCAGTTTCTCGTAATGCTTTACTCACTCATCATAGCTCGGCTGATGCATTGTTCCGTCTCTGCTCAGCCTCAAGCAGAGTCACTGTCTGTGTCTGTCTGTCTGAGTGTCCCACTTTCTGACAAAACAAGCACTGATTCTGATCAGAATGCTGAGTCACTGTGTCAGCAGCGGTCGCCACCGGCGACAAGCCACCCCCACCACACTCATTGTGGAGGCAATGTCATGGCAACAGAGACAGGAAGCCACAGCTGGTGCTTCGTCTCTGTTGGCCTGGCAACCACTGTCACCAGCCCTGTCAGCTGTGGGGCAATCGGCCTGGCAGATGTCAACGGTGTTGAGTCAACAGAAGGATGATTGGAGTATGGAATTAACTTTCTCTCTCTCTCTGTTTCTCCATTTCTTCCTCTCCCCCCCCCCTCCCCTCCTTCATTCCCGTTCCTCCCTTTCCTTTCTCAGGTGAGGAAGCACATCACAGACCTGTACGAGGACCTGAGGGATGGACACAACCTGATTTCCTTGCTAGAGGTCCTCTCTGGAGTCACCCTGGTATGGATTTTTATTTCTCTCACACACGCACCTGCACAAACACATGATTATTGTCTCACTTATTATCACTCTATATGATTTTCCATTACACACTCCTCCTCTGCTCCATCACACACCCTGTTATTGCCAGTTCATAGCATCGTAGTCATGAGAATGTCACATATACTTGTTAAAAATACCATTGGAGATCAGGCAGGAGATGAACCTTTTCCAGTTTAAAGGTGACTCTTTGCTCCAGGCTGACACACTATTGATGTCAAAGCTGAACAACCTGGCACTTTTAGATCACAAGTGTGTCAAGTAAACAGAACCACAGTAGTTTGAGCCCCGGCGGCCTGACTCTGGTCAGCACGATGATGTAAGAGCCTTAATGCTAATGCTGACAGACAGACAGGCCACAATGTGACGCAGGCTGGTTTAGTGGCAGACAGGTAGACTAACAGAAACAGACTGCTGACTCTGCTCTGTTCAGATGCACACACAATCACACAAAGGAGACACCTTTCTGACACTGTCACCTTCATGAACAGTGATCTGTGAGTTAAACAGACTTGAGGTTTTTAGGTGTTAATTTTATTCATTTTCAAGTTACATTATTTTATCCCTTCTTTCATTTGGTCCCACCCTCTTTCATTCTGATCTCTTTCTCATGCTACATCTCTTCTTCCTCTTCCTCTCTTTCTGTGTCCCATTTCCCCACCCCTTCTGTTACCATAGCAACAGAAGAGCGGCCCTTCATTGAAAAGGGCATACGCCTCGCGGGCCCCCCCTCTCATCTTGCTCGGAGGGGAGGATGAGGAGGAGGAAGGAGCTCAGGGAGTATGTTCCAATCAAACCCTCTGCCCCCTTCCACTGCTCACTCTGTCACTTCTGACCTCTGACCCTTCCTTCAGCTTTACCCTCTGGCCCATAGGTGGAGCTGTGAGGCTGCATGAGAGTGCTGTGCCACTGACTTCTGACCAGCATACTGGGCTGTACATGACACCATACAATGCTGTGTTAATATGTGACACTACTTGTAGGCCATCATTTCTGTTGGGTGACAGCATCATGACAAACGTTCTGATTGTTTTCATGTTTTAATTGTGCGTTCCCCTACATACATACAATTCATAAGCCTTCAAAAACAAGGCTGATACAAGTTTACACTGTAAAGATTTGAAGTTTTCACCCAACAATGCTCTACAATTGTTTTGCATGAATTGCACACAGTAAAATATAGCTAATATATCATCATAAACTCAGTGACCACTTTATTGGATACACCTGTAAAATCTAATAGAATCCAATACAACAGCTCAGACATAAATTCAGGTTTTGGTTACTCTGTTTGTACCTGTATTTAGATTTGGTTTGCAGTAAAAGACAGGGCATCATAGACAAAGACTAACATGATAAAAAGCACTCAGAATAATAACAAGTAAATAAGTGAGTAAGATAAAATGAAATTCAGGTTCAAATAAATAAATAAATAAACATTGCTTTTATAGCATCTGTGCAGTGTTGCCATGACTTGTTCATCTGAGTGATGGCTGCTGGGACAAAGCTATTTCTATACTGCTTTGTTCTGCACCTTGGGAACATAAACCGATCCAAATGGAAGAAGCTGAAATTCACTGCGGAAAGGTCGGAGTTGTTTAAAATTGAGCTGTAAGCTGTGAATTAGCTTACTAGAAAACTCAACAGAGTTTCTGTTCTTCAGAGATATCTTTCCAAACCATGACCTCAAAGAAAAAGATGCAGTTCATTCAGTAAAAGCGTGATAGAACAAGGTCATCATAGTTTTGTCAATGTGGAAGAAGTACCGTTTCCTCAAACCAGAGAAACACTGGGCCCCTATGTCACACATGGCTTTACAGAGATAATAAGGTTCAGTTTTCATTGTCAGATGGGTATTATTGTCTTTCAATGTTTATTATTGAGGTTGTAGTTTGCAGTGCTGTTGAACTGGCCTGAATTATATTGAGAAATGTTTTGTCCATCCCATTTACAAACATGAAGGAGGAGGAATATTAGGAACATTAACCCCGTTCTGACACTGTCAACAAAAACTGAATGTAATCTTTCCAAATACAGAATTTGTGGCAGATCTGTTGTATTTTAGTAAGCTGCAAAGCTGTTGTATAACTGTACCTAATAAAGTGGCCAGGGAGTGTACATTTGTAGCCATTTGGATGGAATTTGCTATTTTAAAAATATTGTTGTTTTATTTCATTGTAAATACCAGAATAAAACATATATATCAAGGCCGTTGAAAGTTAAGGACTGAAAATTGAAATATATTTGTAAAGTAGTAATGTGAAGGGGTGAAGGCAGGTAACGAAAACAGAGACATTGCAAATGACCAGGTCCAGTTCCATTTAGTGTATAGCAGAGCCTTCCAGTGAGTCAACATATGCAACAGCAGCACCCTGATTCTGTTTGACCTGAATGGAGCAGAACCTGAATTAACATCAGCTGTTCCACTCCCTTGTTCTCACTCTCCACTCTGTCTCATATCAAAATGGCTGCCATGAAAAAGGTCTATTAAAAGTAACGAAAAAGTGAATTGTTATTAAAAAGGGTTTCCCTCTGATTGGATGAACATATTGACTTGGTTTTTAATTTTTAGACCCTCTGTGCGTCAGTTCAGTTAATGTAAACAACTTAAAAGCTTACACTTCCAAACACACACACCACCCTCTCTCTCTCCTCTCCTCTCCTCTCCTCTCCTCTCCTCTCCTCTCCTCTCCTCTCTCTCCTCTCCTCCTCCTCTCCTCTCCTCTCCTCTCCTGAAATATTTGCTGATGTGATGATTAATCCTGAGTGTACCTTCTCTTTACCAGCACAGTGTGAACCCACATCTGCATCCTGCACTCATGTATTCTTTGCAGCAGGAGTGTGTGTGTATCTGTGTGTGGTTTCTCTCCTTCTTTCTCTTTAACTACATCTTTCCTCTCTCTAAACTTTAAACTGGATGTCTTTTGTGAAATTTTGGTGTTGAATAACTAAAAAAGAATGAAGATATGAAGTTTGCATTTTTCATATTAAACCAGCATGGTTTGAGTCTAGTTTGCTCCTGAGTTTTGGCATGTCTTTGACAGCTCCTGTTGAAGACAGCGCCCCCCAGAGGACCATTTCATGTCAATACAACCATGCTGAGTTTTTACTTCACTGCACTGTGGATTGAATTCAGCTTTATTTGCACTCACTGCTGCCTCTTGCGTTTGTGTTACTAAATATTACTGAGTTTAAATTCATTAGTTGCCTTTTCTTCATCATTGTTTTCTTCTTTGTTTTCTTTCCAGCCCAGAGAAAAGGGACGAATGAGATTTCATCGACTACAGAATGTCCAAATAGCGCTGGACTTCCTCAAACAGAGACAGGTAGCACACAAACAGACAAACATAACATGGATATTCAAATCACATGCTTCAGTGCACAGTTCTAACAATTAGAGTCATAAGAACCAAAAATCTGGTGTTTGTGTCTCATGGACATGGGTCGAAAAGCACCTGCATCTAATTCTTAAGTGTATATCTTCAAGTATCTGATGGGTTTACTGTCAGTCACATAGCTGTAATGTGATGAAGTTTTCCTTGTTGCAAATGTATGTTTGAATCACATCTCTCAACTAGAAGGGCACTCGGAGAGCACAGACCTCCACCAAGGCTTCACAGTCAATCTGCGAGTTTATTACAGACAGTTCATACTGTGATGTAGTAAGAGTATAAGTAGTTTCATAAGTGTGTATTCACGTGGTCATAACCACACCTTAGTTGGGAAAACCTTGCAATTGTGTGATGTTACAGTTGTATCGTTCTCTCATTAAACCACTGTCCCTGAGTGCTCCATAGCGACTGCTTTGGAGGGTTGCAAATCTTGTGCATTTTGCTTAACCATTAATTGAAAATGTTAACAAACAATTAATCATTAATCATTAATAAGATACAAAATGCACATCTTTTTCTCAGTTTAAGTTTATTTAAACAATTCTAGAAGGACTTTAGTTATGTGAAACATTAATTCATGAAGCACAAGCAATTTAAACAAACAGAATATTAAAACGGTAAGACCCATGCATGACATGGCTGCTATTGTCTAACTGTCCTTATTCAAAAAAGGCACATCCCAACAGAACAGTGTCACATTGGATGCAATTTCTGAATTGAATTAAGTTAAATTGAATGAAAAGAAATGAAATGAAATGAATTTAAATTCTAATGAATTTAAGTGAATTGCTACAATTGGCTATGTTATATCACTACTGAACTCTATTACCGTCTACTGGCTTTTAGGATGTATGACATTTATTTAGAACAATCTATGAATCTGCCCCGTGATTCTGACCCACTCCAAAATTTAATAAGTTCTTCCTTGGCTCATGCTACAGCCTTCCACTAAGTTTCATGAAAGTCAGGCCAGTGTTTTTTCGATAATCCTGCTAAAAAACAAACAAACCAACTAAAAACATAACCTACTTGGCTCATGTAATTACCAGCGAACAAGAGCCTGCAAACAAGGGTAATTTGTTTTCACAAGGAGCTTATTAACTGACTAAACGCTTAACAGTTTTGCAAATTTTAATCCTGTGAGACAAATCAGAAGAGTCAGAATAAATCTTGTTCCAGAGCTGCTGAAGGTAGCCAAACATGATGGAAGTTTCTGTTTTAGTCCGGTGCAGCAAATCCTGCAAAGACTGCAAAAGTGAGTGATTGCAAAAACTTTTCATCCCGGGGCTGGGCAGTTAACAATCTGTGGTGCAGTGGAGAGAGTTTCATTTTTTGCAGTAAACATACACGTCTGTATGATTGATTCCCTTTTATTTAATAGCTCTTCCAAACATTTCACTGAATATGCTCACTATTGAGAGGACACTGCTCTTGTATACAAGTATCATCAATTTATTGTTAATCCATTCTGTATCTGCAGCACAGGGCTTCATCATACAGTACCTACTGGCTATCTGCCCTCCTCTCATACAGTGTCTTTCATTCCTCCATCTTAGTCTCTGTCTCACTTACTCTGCAGTTCCTCATTAACGCTCAAATTCCAGCTCATTCTCTCACTTGAAACACCTCTTTTTCCATATCTCAGGTCTCCACCTTTCTTAAATTGCATCTCTTGTCTCTCTTGTTTCTTTCCCGGGGGACAGCAGTGATGGAGGACGGACCTTTTCTTCCTCTGAATCCACTATTAGTTTCACTGCAGGTCTAATTATACAGCCTGGGCGGCTCAGCTTAGCTGGATCCGCAATATATAACAGGTCTCAGAGAGTCACATATGGGCATATTATTTGAAGCAGAGAACATTTTTCATCCTTAACATGCAGAAATGAAGTTATGTGTTATCTTCTCATTGGGCCAATCTAGCCATATTTGAAATTATGATAGTGGCTTTTTTTCATTTTGAGCATTTGTTATGAAACCAAACAAAAAATCTTTTGTTTCCCCACTTTCAGGTCAAACTTGTGAACATCAGGAATGATGACATCACCGATGGGAACCCCAAACTGACGTTAGGTCTCATCTGGACCATCATCCTTCACTTCCAGGTTTGTGCCCTTCACATGTGTAGCTTCTGGCTCAGTGCTTCCTGTGTTAGACTCAATTAATAGTTATTTTATTCAATCCAGCACGTACATAACTATTGGAAAAGCTTAATAGGCAGCTAAAGGTTATTGTATTCAGCTCTTAATGAAATAATACCTCTAATTGGTTATGTAATAATTGAGTTATGGCACACATCATTACTGCTCTGATGCAATCTAGATTTTAAATGGACTGAAATGAAAGCAAACTGCTCCAAATGTGGACTTTATTTCTGTGGTGTCCTGTTACTCAGCATCTCTGTCCAGCTGTTGGGATTTGAGTCATTATCACTGCCAGAAGGAGCTTAGCTCTGTGTGTGTGTGTGTGTGTGTCTGTGTTGGCAAACCAGTGTTAACTTATGCAACAAAAGTGTTTTTTGCAAAACTGCCTGGAAAAGTGTGTCTTCTGTAGAGTCTCTGAGCAAAATGTGCCATGAGTCTTAAGTTTTTTCTGCCAGTATTAAGATTTACGTAACAGTCTAGGCAATCAGAATGTATGTATGGATGCTCTCATTGAGAACAGAGAACTCTGCAGTCTCATAAGGAAGCAACATGGTGTTTGGTGTGTGCACTCCACACATTATTGTAGCTGCAGTTGTAGCAGGTTTTTCATGCAGGTTAGTGTTTTATAAGCATTTTAAGAGGGTACAGTGTGGTGTGTCCACCTTTGGGCATTTCTGTGATTTGAAGGAGGAGTGTGTAGGATTTAGTGGCATCTAGTGTTGAGCTTGGAGACACCTCGTCTACCTCTCCCCTTCCAGGAGTGCAGGAGAATGGTGGCAGCGAAATACGCGTAGAATGCTATCTAGAGCCAGTGTTTGGTTTGTCTATTCTGGGTTATTGTAGAAAAATGGCAGCCTCCATGGTGGATGACCTGCGCCCTCTGTAGATATAAACGGTCATTCTAAGTATGAACACAAATCTTATTTCAGGTGATACACTATATACCTCGAAACATACTAAGAATATTATATTTTATTTCTGCCACATTCTGCCAGGATCCCCCTAAATCTGAGACATTGGACCTTTACTTGTGTTGTTGTCTTCAGTCTGTGTTATAAAACCACTGCTGAATAGGGTCTTGCAGGAAGTCATTTTCTAAATCATCACATCAAGACAGCTGGACAACCTGGTCAAAAAGGGAGACAGGGAACAACATGTTCAGTCTGCAGGCTTTCATATAAACCCTGATCCTGGATTTACAGTTAGTCTCTGTATATCCGGCATACTGTGTTTTTACTGAAATTGTCCCATGATTTGTGTCGCCTGTGGGCTTGCTGTACTCCATCAGTGGAGAATAAACTTCTGTAAATTCTACTACTACTATGCAAGGAATACACCATGTAGGGCCTGAGGGAACTCCTGCTGTATACAGTTTGTGGGCTGTTCGCTGATTAGTGGTTACTATTAGCATGTAAATGTTTATTTTTAGGGCTTCTGTGGCTAAAACTGGTCATTATAATTATTTACTGGAATCATATTATCATTAACTAGTCATGATTCTTAAAGTAAAGTGAGTAAAGTCAAAATGTATTTATAAAGCACATTTCTAGTACAGAGGCCACAAAGTGCTTTGCAATAAAAACATGGAAAAACAAAAACATTCCTAGACTCAGTCTATGTGCATTGCAGCTAAAAAACATTTTAGATGGTTTTCCAACTACAAGTTCTAAATGAAAAAAGATGTCTAAATATTGCATTATTGAAACTAGGAAATAAGTTTTGTCTCAAAAGCTGTGTTTAGTCTGCACCGTCAATCATTTGAACTGCTGTGTGTTCTCTCTGATTTCCCGATGTCAAATAATTTCCACCGAATGTTCCTGCATCAGTGTAGCCTGCAGACAGGGTTGTACTCATTACAACCCAAATGTTGAAATCATTACAGTGGGACTCACATCACCACTGGGTCCGAGTCATGCATGATGGCTATGTTACAGACAAAAGCAAATTAATACCTTAGACTTTTGACATTGAACTAAACATCCTCAGCATTTCATTTTCTTTCTTATTTTTTGTTGCTGGAACACACAGACTTTTTTTTTTTTTGGTCCCACTGATTTCAAGAGGTCATGAAATAGTTGTAGTCGCTGTGGTTGACCACTAGACTGTGCTGTGATGTGACCCCAGCAAGGTGACACTGCCAGCTGGTTGCTATGGAAACAGTAGTGCATGACACCCTGGCAACCGTTTTCAGTGGGCATGACTCAGCAGAACACCGTGTTACAGAGAGAGAGTTGGAGGGATGAAGTGATGCAGAGGGAAGACTAGAGGACTAACCCAAAGATGATGGACAGGATGGGGGCTGAAACATGCTGCAAGAGTTCTGGAGGAATGAAATGAACAACATAAAATAAACAAATAAATAAGTGGAAAGAGGAAATTGGCCTACAGAGCAGCAAATAGTTTCAGGGTTTCCAGAGTTCGTTGAGTTCAGGAGATGACGACAGTTTTACATTAGAGTTGCAGTGAGAAGTCACACTGAGCTCTGTGTCCCTGCAGGGGGCTGTGGTTTGGTGGTTATTACCGTCAGTGCATGGCAGTGGATCAGCAACATGTGCCACATACAATCTATATGCTCATTGTCATCCCTTTTATCTCCAAGTCCTCTCATGTTGAATCATAATTATACTGCAAAAGTATAATACAACATACAAATATAAAATGGGCTGGGTGATATAGCTGAAAGCTTTATCACAATAAAATGTTTCATTCAGTTAATATCAGTAGTTATTGATGTTATTGATTTTTAATGACCTATTTTAAGGAGAAAAATTGGAACGCAAACCACTTTATTTTGAATTTAAACACTTGATTTGTGCGTGTCATTTGTAGCACACTCCATTCTCAGGGGATATGATAGGCTGTTTATGAGCCAGGGTGTATTCATTATGTGCTTTCATGGTGGTTTACATTTAATGCATTGAAGTGAAACTATTGCACTTTCTAATGAACGATTTTCTTGTTGCTATTGATGAAGTGTCTATTGCTGATACATACCGCTCTTTTATTTTCTCATCCGGCCTAAATACAAATAGATAATAATATTATAATAGTAATTATACTAATTATACTGAACCATGTCTGGATTTGTCTCTGTTGTTTTAAAATAGATAAAAGAGAACATCCACCTCACAAACACACTAGGACTCTCCTGTTTGACAGTGACAAAAAATACATTTTCAGTTACTTTTTATTAACATATAATACTGAAACTCTTTGAAACGACAAGGTTTTAGTGCAGTATTTAGTGCAATTCACAAGAAATCTTGTTACAAAATGACTAAATAATATTAGGGTAATAGTAAAAGAACATGTTTGTACATATATGGAACACCACAAGTCCGGTCACAGCTTACAGTTATATAGTTTATTACAGAAAAAAGCTGTAGGCAGTTCATCCTAAAGCCACTACCATTTTAGTTGCTGTCTTTCACTCAACATGACACAAATATTCACTATTACTAAGATATGTGACCTAAATCAGTAGAAAAATCTATAATTTCCACATTAGTCCCACCGGCTGCTTTGGTCTGATGATCATGATGATGAAGAAGTCATTTCTGGAAACAAGCCTCCAGGTCTTTGTGACCAGGACACGTATGTGCAAATGAGTGACTCAGCGCATCAGCTAATTATAGGAACTCACTCAGTGAGCTATCATTTTGCATTTGGGTTTACTGTAACTGTTGTGTTAGTCATTATTTCACTGGCACATCAAGTGACAGAGGAGGTGTGTCTGTATCTCACCTCACTCTGTCAGCTGGCTCAGACAACCTGCCTCCTCAGCAGTCCTGCTGAAGTCAATTTAATAACATCCTCTCCATGTTTCTCCTGCAAATATCTGTCAGTCACCTCATAAATATGAGAAGACTGAAAGATACAAAGTGAAAACATCAATCTTTTCTCCAAGATGGTAACAAAAGCTTTCACTTTAATGTTGCTAGTCAAAGCATGTAAGGCTTTCTGGCATCTTCTCCAAGATTCACAGTTCAAACATTTATTTAACATTTTAAAATGTTTTGATAAATATCATCAATACTTTTACATTTTCATCATCATTGGGAATCAGACCTATACACCATGTAGTGTGAATGTCAAAGACAACCACAGCTGTGATTGTTATCAGTAAAAAAAATGTTTCCACCAACTAGAAATCGATAAATCTTATAACTTATCAATATTTTGTTCAACTATTCCTTATTCAAACATGGCTGTAGTTACTCAGTCAAACCACTAGGTGGCACCAGTTACCTCAGTATTATGTTTGACCCAGCTGGAGACTTTCCTCATCTGTAGGCCCTCCTCCTGCTGCACTGTGTCTGCCTGTGATTGGATAAACTAGCTGTACGGCACCAATAATTCCTAGTGAATTAATTTCTGAGCTGGTGAAGTAATTCATCACTGTTTCTCTGACCTGCTTCAAGGCAGGTGGGGTCACTTCGTAAGTCTTGTTCATTGGTAGTAATTTACACCTGTATTGCATCATTCAATCACAGTCAGTTAAAACTGACACCATGTAGACTAGTACAAATGCCCATTTGAAGCAGATAAATGCCCTTTAGCAAATGTGTCAAGAATGTGCAGGTTTTTAATCATTTCCCCAGTGCTCAGATAGCTTGTAAATAACCTGTTAGTACCTGACTCCCCTCATTTAGATGATGTCATATACAAAACATTGAGCTACGATATGTAGCACTGCCCACAAAAGTTGATGTGCATTACTGAATATGACTGTCAAGCACACTGTTAGAAGCAGAAACAAAGACAGCCCTTATGAAAAACATGAAACATGTTTATCTTTAGTTCTTTAGAAAAAAAAATCTTTAATACAAACCTCATTTGTTTACTTAGCATTTGTTTGTCCTTTTCAACGTAACACAGTAACAGTTAGTCATGAGTTTCCAATGCAATACAGACTAACTTGAATGCCTTTATTTTCAGTCATTTATCATCACTTATTTAATCTTGTGTAGTGATATAAATAAATTGGAGGTCTTGGAGTTCGTTATCATTTTTATGCATATTCTGTCCTGTTAGTTGGGGGCAATACTTTGAAGAGCATGGGATAATATCTTGTCAGCTGTTTATTACTTGGACACAGCAGTGCTGCTCTCAAGTGCTTGTAGAGCCAGAAATATCTTCATACAACGTCGTAGTGAAGTGGGCTTTTCATCATGGTAATTAATTTTTTTTGCAGTGGTCAGAGTTGTGTGGCTTAACTTAGATTTTTCAAATTTTCCTCTCAGAACAGCTTTTGGATGTAAGAACATAAAGACTCTCTGGGACCAGATGGAACCTGAATTATGATAATTAAAATCTCAAGATCAATCACTATGCTTCAGCACACATTATCGACAAAAAGCCACTAAATCAAAAGAGCTTCTGAAAGTCCAACATGCAGTGGTTGTATCCTGTGAAAAGCTGACGCTGGGTTCAGATGAAGGTTGCAATCTGATTACGAGAGCTCATGATGCCATGTAGCCACAGTGAAGTGATGAAAGCCTCGGGGACTTGATTAGTGCTTTTCTCCTATTGGTTCATGCCTTTTCCATGTGTGTTTGTGTGTGTTGGTCTCTTATGCTTTTGGTTAATGAGAGAAGATGGATTACCATTGCTTTCACCACTTGAGAGCGCCGCCTGTTAGTGGTCTCCATCCATATCTGTCTCTGTGAAAACATTCTCCATACATTAGGCATTCACTGTATATGCAAAGTAAGTTCATACATCTGCATTGTTGGTGCCAGTGGGTGCTGATTTCTCTTCTCCTGCAGTGTTACTGTCATGCTGCACCATGCAGGATCACAAGTATGTATGAGCTGTGTTATCCAATTTATGCAGTGATGGTGGGTGGAAGCCTATAGAGGCTTTAAGACTGTATGTGGCAACAGGCCTTTAAATGTCTTCAGTGTTGTAGGAGGGGAGTTAAATATGTGTTGTGTTTAGTTGTGCTCAATTCAGAATGCTACATTACTATTTGGGTGGATCAGATTTTCTATACAGGGATTATTTGATTTGTCCGATTAACCGTCCAAAACCCAATGATACGATTTATAACTGTGCAAAGAAAAAATGGTCACATTTAAGTAGCTGGAACTGGAAAATGTTAAGCATTTTTGCTTGGCTTAAACAATTTCAACAATTAATCCATCTGTTAATATTCAGCACTAGTCATTTATAGGTTTTACAAATCAGATTGAAAGGGACTATTTTGGGCTAATCCAGTGGATTAAATGGCTGTAAAATCCAGGAGCCTCATCACATTGATGCAGAAATCCTGAAAATTCCATGTTGCCATTAAACAGTCCTGCCCATTGATTTCAATGTTGCCTGCAATGACCTCATACAGCCAGTGATAAAGTATAAGTAGGGCCCGATCAAGACTTGATTTTTGGGATCAATGCTGATGCCAATATTGGGTATAGTATAAAACATTTTTAAAGGTAGTATAAAAATTCTGATATTGATTATATTGACCAATATTTTTATACAGAATATAACATATTCATATCAAAATATATAATATATACATAAACAGACATTTTTGCAATAATACCTCAAAAGTTGTGAACACTTGTGACAAAGATATTTTACAGTTTAACAATAAATATTATTGTCCAAAATGATATAAGGACAGTGAAACGATAAACTTTCACTGGTATTTTTAATAATTGTAGCAATGAATTAAAAACACAAATAAAGCAAAATATATGTATATATTAATCCTGACTAAGGCAAAGGATCAAAAATACACAGAATACTACTTATAAAGCTAACAATAAAAAATAATCTACATCATGTCCTGTTTAGAAAAAAAAATCATGAAGGCGCCTATCAGGCAACATATACAACATAACATATACTGATATCGACATAGCTGTGATAGGCCAATATTGGGCCAATGATAGTTGACGGAGATATCGGTAGTGCTTCAAATGAAGCCAGCTATCTCTTCATAAACCATAGAGAAAAATCTCTAATCATTTCTATTGACTCATAGTATGTTTCCCAACCCTCGCTGCTATGTTTGTGTATGTGTGCAGTACGCACAAGTGTGTGTCCCCTATTTCCCCCCTGCATCAGCTCTTGATCCTTTCACAGCCTCCATCATCCCTTCCTGGTTTTCCTCTGTCCTCTGTCCTCCAACTTTCTCTTAATTCCCCAAATCTCTCTCCTCACTCCCTCCCTCTTACGTCTCCTCTCCTTTTCACCCCAGAGCCATTCATAACCTATGGCTTGACAGACAGATTGAAGATTTAGGGGAATAGATAGAAAAAGAGTGAGAGCAAAACAGATTGAAGTGCTCACCCGCTTTTCATTAATGTTGCAGAGATGCAACAGTCTGATTTAGATTTCTCTCCTGCTTGCTGTTTTTTGTCCGTCCCTGTTACAGCCTGTCATTCAGGGAAGCTTTTGGGTCAAGTGTGTGTGTGCATATGTGTGTTTGTGGCATAGAAAACTGCTCACTAACAGCCAAGAGAGAGAGCTAGAGAGAGAGAGAGGCAGGAGTAATGAGGAAGCGGATAGGAGGAGGAAAGCCAAGGAGGGAGGGGTGGATTGTGAGAGTGAGAGATCGAGCAGAAGAGAGTGTGAAGCTGCAGCAGCCGGGAGATAAAAGCTTTTCTCTCCCTCTGCCGGCGTCTGCAAGCGAGGGATAAAGCAGAGGAGTGAAGCCAGCCGAGAGAGAGACGAGTGCAAGCTGCCTGCTGTCACTGGAGCTCCCGGCTTCTCCCGATCGGCAGGCCTCAAACCACAAACGCACAGCAGGAGAAGACACTCTCGTGGACACGTATGCAGAAGGGCTCAAACAGCTGACCAGGGGACCGCCCAACCTTGCCGGCACAATCACACACTCATGCTTTCTCCTGGACAGCCACACACTTGCTGTTTCTCCAGCCTCCACCGTATCAATTGGATCAATCCAGCCATGCTTGTCTGACGGAGCCGGAGACGCCCTGTGTTCCTGTTTTTTGCCCCTGCATGTCTTTGTTATTTAAGGGGACATACACAGGGGAGTGCGGACCCTCTCGTCCTAACCTCTGCCGCTGTACTACGTGGAGTTTGGGATTGCCCTTCACTGGACACTAAATCCCTTTGGCTCTGTTCCAGATATACATCTGTACCTGAAGTAGGTCTGCTACTAGAACTGGATCATGACAAGATGTTAGCTAAGTCGACAGTGGACCAGTCTCTTCCTCGTCTTCTGCCTCAGAGTCCAGTTCCGGCTCCTACCCCAGATGCCTCTTCCTAATTAGATTTGTGGACGTGAAGAGTTATTAAGAGACAAAAAGGCACAAGAGAGGAGAAACGGAGCAGAGCCTTTTTGTCCTCCAGCCTGTTTTTTTTTTTTTTTTTTGTCTCGGCGTATTTAAGACATGGTCTAAATACCCCCCCACCTCCTGCAAACTGTGGATTTTTGTCAGGCTGTTGCATCGTCGCACTGCACCACCTGATGAAGGGGAAGCTTGCCTGAGTAACTGGCAGACTGACAGCAGGACACAGGAGGTTCATGATTGGACTGTACTGCAACACAATTTCCAGCCAACTCTGGTCCTCGGGGAATCTGACATCAAGGTGGGGGGAATCTTTAGACTGGTATCCAGGGGAGAGGCATGTGATGCTAAGCTGTCTGGGGAGCTCAAGGTGGAGTCTGTCTGCATTCAGCTGCCTCTAGATTTAGACCAGCACCTTACTAAAGCACACAGCTGCATTTTGGGGGTTTTCTGGACTACAACCAATTGATTCTACAGGTATTTATCTGCTCTATATGTGATCATTGTAAAGACTGTGAGCTTTCCTGCCAATCTTGTCAATGGGAGAAATTAACGCCAGTGATTTTGGATTCCACCATATTGACAACAACAGTCCCTTAAGAGGAGGACTACACACAAACTGAAAGGACTGACACATCACATGAGACACCAGCTCAATGAGCAGGATGAGTCGTGGGAGGATGACAAGGAGAAGCATCGAGGCGGGAAGCTGATGCTCTGATTGAGTATTTAACAAGCTGTCAGACTATTGGCTGAATCTCCCAGCAATCTGTGGCAGCATTGGCTGACTGCACACTCTCTCTCACCCACAACCAATCTGGACACCGTGCTGCCTCGGCAGAATGAGACACCAAGCTCGCAGTTACTACAGGGGATATCGACAGCATCACAGTTAATACTACTTCCACTACGACTACCGTGACAGATAGGATTCCTACCGATCTCTGTTGTGTGGCTGACTGATCTTACCTCTCTCCTCTTGCACTGCAATAACATTACCACAGTAGGAGAGAGGCATCATTAATTCATGACCTCAGACAGATGCTAGATCTGAGTGTAGATAGAGCTCTTGGATTACACTGGCACCTGGAAACGACAACAGATTTCAACATCATTTTGTTTGTGGTTTATCGAGGATGGAAGGAGGAATCTGAATGGAATTGCAGCAGACGATGTTGTTTTTCTTACATTCACACCATCTTTGAAGGAATGATGGCATTGAATAAAGAAGTGAGATAAGACTGCTTCTGATTCCAACACTCCCAGATATCCTGCATACAGGCACACTCAGACTTTCACACTTGGTCCTCATGTCACACACAGACACATGCAGTGTGTGTGAAGCAGCTGGAGCTTCACTAATGGGCTGAATAGCACCGGACTGCACTACATATTTCTCTCTCCCACACTCTTCATTCTGCCTGACACATTGCCTTACACCAGGTAACACTTCATCTGCCAAAGGCCTGGTGATAAGTCAGACTCCTGACCCTAACTGAATTTATTTTCCTCCCTTGTGTGACTCTGCTGACATAAGTGTGTCCTTGTGTCCTTGACTGCGACCACAAGTCTTCTGGGATCAAGAAAACAGACCAAGTGAAGCAGCTGGCTGCCTGCACATATACAAACACTGGTTAACAATTGGGCCCTTAGAGAGAGGAGGGCTGGCCAGTGCACTGCCTGAATCCAAGTCAGGTGAGGTGAAGGAAAGAGGAAGGACAAAGGGGGAGCTTAATACATCAGCCTGCAGCTGCCTGCACCGTGACTGAACCACTAACTGCCTGAGGAAACCCTCCCTCTCTCTCCTTTGGTGACAGCTCATACCATCCATCTTCTAATTCACCAGGTTGTATTTAAGATGGTGCCACGGAAAACTGAGCTAAACCTGCTCTCCCTAACTTCACATTACTCACAGGTGTCAGTTTAATGAGGGGACTGTCATTCACTTGCCATCTATCTGAAGATTTCCTCTCTAGTGTCTCTTTGTTAAGGATGACATTTTGTTCCCAAATAACTGGAATAAATGTTCAAACCCAAATGAACATTAACTGGGCCTCTCTGATGGATTAAGTGTCTGGATTTGCTGTGATTTTATACACTGTTCCCTGCCAACATCAGAAACATGGGGAACTCCATGGGTTGTGTCAGGCCTCCCCATGAGGGGGAACTCGGTGGAGCACCCCCACTTTCACCAAAGAAGCGTCTACGTTTCAGACGTAAGCACAAGGGCAAGAAAACAGGAAAGGAGAATTGGAGCAGGAGGACTTTGAGCGACAAAGAAGCCATGAGCCTGATGAAAGAGAAGAGGAGGATGAAGAGGATGAGGAAAAGGCTTCAGTTATAGAAACAGCAGACTCAGATTTTAGCAACAGAGCCACGACTCTTATAACAGTGCCTGATACCCAGTTGATTCATTCCAAAACTAATCTGCACAGCAATACCCTTTCCCCTGGCTCTGCGAGTGCCAACGTAGGGGCCCTTTTGGGCAGCAAAATACTTGAAGTGTCTCCCAAGCCTAGTCCAGCCTGGAAAGGGGTTTTCTGCCTTCCAGGAGAGGAAGACGCTGTTAGTGCCATCGTAGATGTCTCTAGCATTCCAAGCCAAACTACAACCACAACCCCAGTCAACACAGCTCCAGCCCTGGGCAGTACCACTCCAGGT
This sequence comes from Lutjanus argentimaculatus, assembly GCA_034769285.1. Lineage (NCBI taxonomy): Eukaryota > Metazoa > Chordata > Actinopteri > Lutjaniformes > Lutjanidae > Lutjanus > Lutjanus argentimaculatus. Next base: position 29,412,102 of record JAWZSL010000008.1, read on the forward strand.
GGAGGGAGGGTCTGCCGGTTAGGGAGAAAGTCCAAGGGGTACTAGAAAAACCTTGGATACTCCGGCAAAAGAAGGAGAAAAAAGACAGGGGGAGGGTAGAGAGAGAGGAAAAAGGGGATGAGGGTATTAAAGGAGGACCAGAAGGGACATCAGGAGTGGTGCGAACACCTTCAGGGAGGGAGCACAAAGGTGTGGTTCATATCCGTGAGGTGGATGGTAAACTCTGCGTGGTGAGGACAGTGTACCCCAGTGATTTTGGTTCTCCAGTGTGGAGGGGTGAAAGTGACAGTGAGGTAGACGTGTACAAAGAACCCCTTGCCCTGTCTCCTGTCACAGGAAAGATTTTCAAAGTCCAGCTGTCCGAGGAGGACAAAAGTAGAGCCAAAATTTCTCCAGGGGATGTCCCCATGTCCACTAACCAAATGCGGATTCAGGACACTATGGGTGTAAAGGGATTTAGCCTGGACACTCCAGTTTGTGCACAGGAGCAGTCCTCTCTTTTGGAGTCAGGCTATGCCAGCGACCTGCCACTGACCTCTCCAGAAACAGCAGGCACCACTCCCAGTCAGACAGACTGGGGAGGGCTGACCAGTAGTTCCTCAGAGAGACTGGACTCCATGATGGAGAGTCCCCTGTCACTGCAGCAACAGGCGACTGTAAAATACCTGCCACAGGTTTGCCTCTGCTTACCTCTACCTCTGTGCTGTCATTTATACATCAATTCCATTAGCTAACACCCTTGGACCTTTATATTTATCTCTGTCTTGAAAAAAGTGGTAATAATTAGTTGATTAATCCATTGGCTCCCAACACTTGAACCACTGACCAGTAGCGGACCTCAGAAAATTTGCTGGCTGGCTTTGACCACATGATTTTGCAAAAAGAGATTACAATAAAGCTAAAGTCAACTAAATAAAATATGGACTGAAATTCTAACTACTCTACAACCAATCACATGGTTGATGGGGGAAAACAGCAGTGTATTCTACCTGGTAGACTAAATGGGTGCTAATAAAAGTTACACAGCATCTGCCGTGTTAATACTCCCCTGTCCTGATTCTCCTGCTCCCCTTTTTTAAAGATTTTATATGCTGTGTAGTAGAGGAATTCTTTTTTAATGATAATATTGTGATGAGAATTGAAATGAAATGACAAGTTATTCTTATCTACTACCCATTTGGGTTCTTTGCAGTAAAGTAAATCTTACTGACTTAAAATATCCCTGCATTTTGATGTGCAGCCTGTAAACATGGATGTCTCTGCACCCCATTTTTCATACTAGTGGTCTTTAGTGTTGCAGAGAGGCATTCACAACTCTTGATTTATTACCGTAGGTTTTTGAAGGGTGCCTTTGTTGTCATTTGTGCACTGTCTGTGGTCATGAATGGTAATATGTGTGTGTGTGTTTGTGTGCATGTATGTTATCAGCTTTTTAAAGGCACTATGCCTCTCTTCATTCTTTTCCCCAGAGCCTAATCAACACAGCACAGACTGTCTTTCCATCCGTCTTTCCCAGTGTCCTTCTTCCCTCCCTCTCTCCCTTCCCTCCATTGCTCGTTATTTTCCTCACAGCACACATACTCACTCAGTCCTGACGTCTGTCAGAGTGTGAGAGACAGACCGGCCGGGTGTTTGTCTGTGTGTGAGAGAAGGGTCATTGCTTCAAATGACAGGGTGCCCTCTTGCTCCTAACTGAAACTTGTCATTTCCCACCAATTCAATAGTACACAACGTAATTATGTGCATCTGTCTTTGTCTGTGGAGCTCTGGTGTTTTTGGTTGAAAAAGGTTAAGGTTACTGTGGGAAAAATAGAAGAGTGAAATCGGTTTGTATTCTCTTAGTGATTTACAATGTAGTCATTTTACATTACGTTTTACTTTGTCAGTTCAGCTTATTCTACACAGTCTGCTGAGTAGTTACAAGCTACTTGCCTATACAGCTGGATATTGTTTGATAGTTTTAAATACAAGCGTTGATACAAGCTTTGGTGTTTCTTTCGATACTTGATGAATAGAAGCACATTTTTTCCTACAAAACTTTTTTAACAATCAGCCACAACAACCCAAAGTTTTCAGATGTTAACTGTTAATGTCAGATATGAACTTTGCAGCATAAAACACAGCAAAACTTTAGCTTCAATTTGGAAATATCTGAACAAAGACTAAATTACAGGATTTCTGACTGTTAGTAGACATTTATGTCAACTTTTGGTATTAATAAACAGTACTACAGACACATTTTGGCAGGTACCAAAAAAGTATTAAAGTTACAGCCCTTAGGCCTGTCACAATAACTGCTTTTGTTGGATGATATATTGTCCCAGAAATAATTGTGTATTATTGTCATTTTAAGATCATTTTATGCCACTGATATGATAATATAATAGCATAATAATGTAAGTGCTCCCTTTCAAAGAGTAATGGATTAAAATTCTTAAGAATATTCAGACAAATAGAAATGGAATGTCAAAAAAATATTAAAATGTCCTAAATAAATAACACAAATAAAATAAAAACACACACAACCCAAACAGTTAATAGCATTGGTGACATTCTTGTGAACACATGTAAACAAACACCTCACAACAAGTAATATTGAGGTCATCACAGATTATTGAGGTCATGTCCATATATTGCACATTAAGTCGATAACTTAATTATCGTGACAGGCTCAAGCCTACCTGCCAGAGCTGTACTTTATTAGGTCTCAAAGAAAAATCTATCCTTAAACCCTTTTTTATGAAGATACGGTGCAGTGCTCCATGACTCACTGTTGATATGTGGTGAAATATAAATGATAAGTGTAAGGCTTTCTTTCTTTCTACCTTTTACAACAATTACCCAGAGCAGAATACATCAGCGTTACATCAGAGATGACAGAGGCTTCACATGCCGATGATGTAATTCACCCACAAATTATGGGGCATGACTCAGTTTATCATGACTGGAAGATCTTGACCGCAGCGTGTTGCAAAGCATACGTACACATGTCTGATTGGACCTGAGTTTACTAGTCCAGCCTGATGTTCCTTCGCACAGTGTGTGTGCATATTTGTGTTGCAGTAAATATTTTGGGTTAGACTTGCAGGAATCTTTAGAGAGAGAGTTTCTGTGCTAGCTTACAGCTGTTCAGCCCTCATTCACCTTGAAAATGAAAAGGCTGCTGCAGCCACTGCAGTGATACAGCAGATGAATTCACGATGGCTGCCACAGTTTGTTCAGTTCTCCTGCACATTATAAAGGCAGTACAGTATGGCTGTGCAGCACAGCAGCTGACGTCATGTCAGCTTGTGTTTAGAGCTGCATGTCTCACTTGATGCACAGTTGCTGAGTCATGAGAAACACACTCACTCTGATACTGTGGATCCCCAGAGTTCCCTGCTAGAGAGGGTTTTTAAATGGGCAGTAATGATCAATACTCCTGTCTTGTCTGTGTTCTCTGTCATGAGAGGGCTGTGTGGACGTGTCAGGATGCCTCTGTGTTCAGTCTAAAGTGCAGCTGTCCTTTGTATATGGGTTTGTGTGACGCCCATCTCTGCATAAAAAGGGATTTGAAATGCGCATTCATCAGTGAGATGGCTGCTTCGTCGAGCCTCGAGGGGATTCCTACCACGCATTAAAATCACCCCTCAGATTTATCCATACAGACGTCCTTTTGTGTCTGAAGATATCCAGTTATCCATCTATCATCTGTCTACCTATCTCTCGTCCACCCATCCATCTTTTTTATTTAAGGACTTCAAGCTATCTTTTTACAGAGGTACTAAACCAGCTTTTATCTTCTCTTCCTGTCCACCCTCCGTTCTCCCATCGTTGTTATCTCCTCCATCCATCCCTCACTCTCCCTCCTCTCTCCACAAACTTCAAAGAGGCCATGTTTCTAAAAGAGGGCTGGTCCAGAGCCCCAGGGGGCTGTTAGTGGATCATGGATGTTTGTGACTGAATCATGGCTATGCTGAATGCTGCTACCACCTGCTCTAATCTCAAACACATTTCTGTGTGTTTTTGTTTGCTTACTGGTATTTTTATCTGCAGTAACACTCACATGGCTGAGTCAGACATGCACATACACACCTATACTCACACTTCACACGTGGATGTACTGTATACAGTACATTGGCTATAGGTTAACACCTAGCAGCAGAGATAATAGTGTTTAGTCTTAACACCTGGACTTAACATATGCGCCTGCACGTGTGCACACGTACCATGTCTATACATCAGCCAATATTCTTCTTTATACAGAGTATAGAATTTATACTTAAACATTTTTGCAATGATTCAGTGGTCCACTTCATATCAGTGCATATCAGACAACCTACATGCTGATACTGATATAGGCCAATATATCTGTGACTATACTATACTTACTAGACATTAGTATGTATCATGTTCACGCATTGTTTGTTCTTTTCTGAATGACAACTTCACTGAGCATGAATGCATGGGAATATTTACCTTGGTCTAGTTTAGTTTGGTTTATTAGTATATTTGTAAGGGACAAGTACAGAGAAACATTGACAATTTCATATGCAGTTTCTGCTGTACTTAACACATGTTTATAGTTGAAGCTAATTTCCAATACCAGTCATTTGATGGGCGTTAATAGTACAAACAATTGTTAAAATTACTTGTTGCAGTGTAAAATTGTAAATCAGTCCAAATAGTAATTGAGAACATACCATATAACAACAACCATCCATGGCAACACACAAGCAAACAAAAACACAAAACATCAGGATCTCAAGAATGCGAATAATAGCCTCTCTAGTTAGTTTCATAATTACAGTTCTGAAGTTTTAACCACCAGGATCTGCTTTAAACTGATAGGCAGGGAATTCCCGTGGGTTGTATCTTTGATTGAGAATGCCGTTTGGGCACATATTAAGTAATTTAGGAAGTGAAGTTGTGCCATTGTCTGTGTTTAGACCTTCAAGTCTGCCCACTCCACCGAGCTGAAGGTGACTGATTCTCTGGAAATGGGGTGCAACAAATTGACAATTAATTCCAATATCAGGGTAGATGTGCCACGCATCTTGTAGTCTCTACAACCAGGCCCATCATAAATGCCCAGTAGAGACAAGACAGACATCTGTTGTGAGTCATTAAACTAATAACTTAAGTGAAAGTAAACAATCTCATTAGGTAGAGTTGATTACATGTAGAGTGGGTTGCTATGACAGGGGACTGTTTGGTCATTAGCACTGAAGCTACAAGTTACGCTTCAGAGGAGTCAGGTCGGTTATTAAACAGTTGGTTTTGGGCTGCATTTGCTCGCTGAATACCCAGTAGTTTAATTTAGTAAAGCAGCTGATGTTAAACTGACATGCCGTAATGACTACACAAGTTGTTAGATACACAAAACACATAAACTTGTGTGTTGTTCAGATGTGTTTACACAAGACAGTGGTGGTTAGCTTACCAAACAATATATTTTTCTAACTAACTGTTTGTCATTGTATCTTAACAGCATATAATTTACAAAGTTTACAGTTCTGTTGAAATGACCAACCTGCATTTAGAAAGGGAGCGCAGAAAAGTTAATTCTTGATCGCAGAAACATGCACATATGATAAAATATTCTAAACTCAAGGTTCAGTAGCCTTTTCAGGGCTCTTTGACTACATCTCATTGCTGTTTTGAGCAAATGGAACTAACAGAAGTTCTGCACTTTGGTCATGTGATAACAAGCTCCATTCACTAAAAAAGCTTCAGCCTTTGAAGATGGCAGCAAGACGCTCATGAAAAAGCTGCGAACTTTGAGCTCAGAATATTTTATCACAGTCCTTTTGCTTTCGAAAGCTGAGTACCTCCAAGACAGCTCCTTGAGGTTGTCTTTAAATCACCTAAAAACGCCGTCATATATACATATTATGAATAATTGAATAGTAGACATGCACAACAATAAGTGGTGAGTGAGATGCTGTTGCAGTGGGAGTGAAGGCTCTCTGTGCAGATGCAACCCGCACAGTGCTGTATCAATATTCAGATGGAGGATTAGATGCTCTGTATTTCTCTGCAAAGGAGGTTGTAGATGCATACAGAGAGACAGTGTTCTGCAGGAAAACACACAGTGGAATCCAAATTCATGTCATAGATTCCATTATGTATCTTATGTATACTCAATGAGACACAGATGTATGGATGTATGGGTAAAGGCAACTGACGTTTGAAGGAGTATCTACGGTGCCATGTTAAGACTGTGACAACATACTGGTATGTCTGACTGCAGTGTTTATGATTTTAATTCTTTTTTTAACATTTTGGTTCTCTCTCAGAAAATGCATAGTTTTCATAAACTCTGTTTCTGTATGCATGTGAAAAATTATGCCTTTTCTTTGAATTTGATCAAATGCAGTATGCTACTGAAGTCAGCCCTTCTCTGTTTCTGGCCTTGCAACTCTTTTTCATCTTTTTTCCCTTCTCTCTCCTCTCCCTCCCCCTCTGTGTCTTTCTGGCTGTTGCTGCAGTCTCCTGGCACATACTGGACTTTCATACTGCTCTGTATTAGCAGCAGGGAGAGAGACTGAGACAGAAAGACAGTGAGAAAGGGAGGAGTGTTGAACAATGAATGAGGGAAGACACAATGACAGAAGAATACTGATGACAATATCAGCCAGCCAAGCACTGACAGTTACTGCATATACATCACGCTGCCTTTGTCCCCATGGACTGTTGGACCTAAAGAGAGCAATTTGAGAGGAAGAAGGACGCTGAGGGAAAATGGTTGACGTGGTTGTGTAGCTCAGTGGGCAGAACACATAGATGGAGTAGCTGTCAGTCTCCATGGGAGCTTCACCTCAGGACTTTACCAAACATGTACTGTATGTCCTCTCAGAGCTGTGCATCCACCAGAATGTAAATTCTACCCTTAAAAACTGTTTAGGTCTGTGGCTGAGAAAATCGTTCATTTTAATAGAGCTGCAACAATTTTTAGTATATAAGTAGTTGCCAACTGTTTTGGTAATTGATTAATTATCTCAATCATTTTTCAAGCAAAAATGTCTAACTTTTGTTGGTTCCATCATCTTAAATGTAAGGATTTGCTACTTTTCTTTGTCATTTATGATTAGAGCTGCAACGATTAGTTGATTAATCAATTAGCTGTCAACAGTGAAATTAATCGCCAACTATTTTGGTTATTGTTTTGAGTCATTTTTTAAAGAAAAAAACTGCCCAAATCCTCAGATTTCAGCTTCCCAAATGTGAATATTTTCTGTTTTCTTTAGTCCTCTATGACAGTAAACTGAATATCTTGGGGTTGTGGACAGTTGACATTTGAGGATGTCCCTTGGGCTTTGGGAAACGGTGATCAGCACATTTTATCATTTTCTGACAGATTAATAGTGAAAATAATCATTAGTTGCAGCCCTATTTTTTATTTATTTTTTGACAGTAAATGAAGAGTCTTTGTTTTTTGGTCTGTTGCAGTTTCAAGACATGACTTTCGGCCCTGGGAAATTGTGATGAGCATTTTTCACAATTTTTTTTGACATTTCATGGACAAAACAATTAATCAGTCAATCAGGAAAATAATCAGCTTATTAATCAATAATGAAACTAATCATTATTTGCAGCCCTACGTTTTACATATAGATTCTCCACATCTGACTAAACCTCTTGTATTGAATGTAGCATCAGTGGAAAAACAAGGGATAAACGATTTGAGGAGGCCTGAAGAGACGGCTGAGCAGATTGATCAGCATCTGAAGCAGAACAGATGAAAGAACGGGAAAAACTGAAGAGACAGATCGAGGTTGGGGAGGGGGAGGCACAAGACAGAGGGAGATGAAGGAGAGGAGGCAAAATGTTGGGGGTGGGGGGACACAAGCTAACGAGCAGGCTAGACTGTAGATGACAGAATGAGGAAATTGGAAAAAACAGCTACATTAATATAGAAATTCATCAGACTCATTCAGATACGCATTCTCTCACACGCTGAGGGTTATTGATTATCATGAAGATGAATGAGGGGTCTGACATGAGACAACAGCTTGAATCAAAGTGGCTTAAACCTCTCGAATGAGTTTGTATCTCATAGCCAAAGCAGTCGGTTGTTTCTACCGACTCATTGTGGCTGCCTGTGGTTCTGTAATGGGGAAGTTGTGTGAGAGCAAAGCTCATTTTGTCTGATGTGTACTGCTTTGATGAGACTGGTGTGGAGATGCCTCAAGATAGAACATAATAATAAATGCAGCAAGATCTTGAAAGAATAAGCTGAATTCCTATAACTTTTTCATGTTAATGTACTGTAGCGGATTCTGCCGAATTGCACAGGATTATGGACTCATTTTTCAGTACATATGATAACACCACCTCAACAGAGAATCACTGTTACAGGACTGTGTGTTTCTGCTCACATCACTGCGTACAGGAGATGGTGAATCCTTAAATTAAACTCTTCTTTGTCTCTCTGTTCCCTCCAGATTTCAGAAATCTATGTGAGTGGAGAGTCGGGCGACCTCACTGCCAAAGAAAAGCTGTTATTATGGAGCCAGCAGGCGACAGAAGGCTACCCCGGCCTCCGCTGTGTCAACTTCACCTCGTCCTGGAGCGACGGACGCATGTTCAACGCTCTGCTGCACAGATACAGGTGAGAGGATGGACAGAAACATACTGTAATGTCACTTTTTTAGGAGGTCGTCAATAGCAAAATTTGAATTCAGATTGGATATTTATCACAGGGACTACCAGTTGATTTACAATTTAAATGTGTCTCGTCAATAAGCATTTAACCTTTTCTCAATGACAGTTAAGACTGAGCTGACCTGCATTTCATGGAGAAAATGCTTAAATTTACATACTATACACTAAGCTGAAACATTTTGTTTTTGAGTTTATTTTCAGTCTGCAAAAAAAGAAATTAGTTCATGATATATAAATATACAAATTAATGCTATACATAAATACTTAGCCTCTTACAAAAATGGCAGATACTTAATGCAGTCAAAAACATGACAATAAAGTAGTTCAACAATAGTTTGAGTACTTGGACACTTTTGCGGTCTGAAAAAACGTGTAGGCTGAAGCTAGCTTTGAAAAAGGTCATTTCAGAAAACAAATTTGGTGATAAATACATGTATAATAATATGCCTAGAAAATTTATTGTAAACTGCTTTGTCAAAATACATAAAAAGATAGTTCATTTCTTAGTGAAGGTATTGTAGGTAGGGCTGGGCAATAACGATTACGATAATGATCACAATATAATTTTCCTCTATAGAAATACAACAAATGTTCTAAATAATTAAACCACTCACACATCGACATGCACCTAAACGCAGTCCCGGTGACCAGTTCGAAGCAGGATAAAGCTATTGTCAACAAGAAACATCACTCAATTTCAGTAGTTTTCAGGATTCTGCAAACTGTGCTGAGACACGTGCAGCAAAGGGCAACATCTCAAATCTGCTCCTCACAGAAAGTACTAAATGTTCTATTCTTTGGCAAGTGTTTGTGATTTGACAATAGTTAAACAATAGTGTAACTCATTGATGACTCATATCTATATTTATTATGTTAAGGAAAAGCCTCCAGCTTGTTTTCTATTAGAGGTGGAAACACAAAATTTGCTTTGAAAACTGTCAACACGTGGCTGCACATGACAAAATCAATTTTTTTGATTTCACATATTTATCATGCCTTAATTGGTAAACAGAATTGATGTTTGTTTAAACATTAATTTTGCATGCTAAATATCACATTTGTACTCAAACAAAACACATATTAAAATTGAAGTTGTTTTGAATCCAATGGTACAAAGGATTATTATTTAAAATATAAATCTATCTATATATATAACTCCATGTACTTTTTTAGATTCAAGCCATCTCTGTATCATACTATATTTAGTTGTTAGTCACATGAGGTTATGCATTTGATCATTTTTCACAAAAACACAAGTACAAACACAGGTTCCTTTGATCCCTTGTGAGTGACGTTTGTTAAGAAAAACTTTGACCAATTTAAAAAATGGATTGAAATGGATTTGTTCTTTGCTCAGCTATTATTTACAGTGCTGTAAAGGAAAATCCAAAATTCCACTGTGAACATTAAAGGCTTAAAACCAATTAACTGTCTGGTTTCTTCACTTTCACTCAGGACCAACAGACAGTCCATGCAACCAGAAATACTCATGTTTAACAGGCTGCTTGACAGATACACCAGATGAAGGCAGGATAAACAGACACACATACAGTTCACTAACACGTCCCCTCTGTGTATAATTTCCAGGCCAGACCTGATCGACATGGAGGTGGTGTCGCGGCAGAGTAACCGGGAGAACCTTGAGCAGGCCTTCGAGATCGCTGAGTCGTTAGGGGTGACCAGACTGCTGGACGCTGAGGGTGAGACTGAATATATATGACTTACTGACTCCCTGCCTGTTCAGGATAGAACTGAGGCTCATTTTCTGACCATCACCAGGTTACACTTAACATTTTAGTCACTGAGCTTTGACTAATTAGCTTGTATCCAGGGAATGAAAAATGAAAATGAAAAATGTAAACAGTCGAAAAAGTACATATCATTATGCTGCTCATGTTTTCCGTTGTTTGCTTCCAGTATTTATTTTGGAAATATGCCAACATTAGAACATGCCAGGCTGCCCTAATGACTGACTAGTAAATATTGATATATTTATAGCCTTAAAGTGATATTCCACCCAAAAATGAAAATTCACTGAATATGTACATCACCCCTATGCTGATGTGATGATGGGTGAAGATCTTCAGTTCACAAAACAATCCTGGAGTTTCAGCAGAAAACAGGGTTGCACCAATGGCAGTGAATGGTGACCACGGATAAAATGTAAAAAAAAAAGAACACAAAACAAACACAAAATGTCTCCATCCTGCTCGTGTGGTGTAATCCAAGTGGCCGCGACATTCAAATTTGACCCCAGAAGACGCCGTTTACCCCATGTTTTTAGCCGAAATGTCAACTGTAGCCTCCCAGATAGCATGTAAACATGGCGTCAATGTATCGCGAGACTTCGTATATCTCTTAATGGATGCACATGTGAAAAATATTGCGAGATCTCTTGTGCATCTGGCTCGAGTCTGAGAGGCTACAGTTGACATTTCGGCTTTTTTATCCGTGGTCACCATTCACTGCCATTGTACTGGATTTGGCTGCAACCCTGTTTTCTGTTGAAACTCCAGGATTGTTTTGTGAACTGAAGCCTCACATCGGCATAGGGGTGAGTACATATTGAGTGGATTTTCATTTTTGGGTAGAATATCACTTTAAGTCCTAGCCTCCCTATATTCTGCCAGTCTTGTAGATACTCTCTTTATTGCCCTATATTTGGCCCCTTTTCCACACAAACACCTTAAAATCCAGTCACCATGGCGCAGTTATTTCAGAGAAAGTGACATTTTGGCGGACGTTGAGTCCTCTGAGCCTTGTTTGTCGGTTGGAAGTGTGGGTTACTGTTGAATGCTTGACCGATATTACCATTCAGGCTTTGTGCATTGATTTATGTTCCCTCTGTTGCTACAGAGTCTTTGATGCTACATCCAACAAACAACTGGCTGAAACTGGCCAAACACAAATAACTGGATGATTTATTTTCTAGTGGTTTGAATGCTGAGTTGTTGTCGTATCTGTACGTATAGCATTTTCACAGCCAATGATTCTCTTACTTTGAGTAGTGAGGGTAATTCTGTGGCACTGGTGCTCCTTTATTTATGTTGTGAAAAAGGATTTGGTTGTAACATACAAAGTGTAGAGCCTGCCTGTTTTTTAATATCTTAATATTTTATGGCTACACCTATCTACTAGTGGTTAGAGGTCAGAGTCAAAGACAATTTATCCAATATATTTATTTTATTCAGAGCAAAAGATCATTTAGAAACTTTAAAATTCCATGTCATGATTATTTTCTAAATGATGATGTGAAACAGAAATCCTTCTGTGTGTTTTTTGGAGTTTTGCATTCTTCTTTGTCTAATTTTCATTCTTTCTCTGTCTCTTCAGACGTTGATGTTCCATCTCCAGATGAGAAGTCAGTCATCACCTACGTCTCCTCCATCTATGATGCCTTCCCCAAAATCCCTGAGGGAGGAGAGGGCATCGCTGCAAACGTACGACACATTGTGCTCCACCCATTTAAACCACTTTTACTGTGCAACCATTTATAAGCTCAGCCTCATTTTAGATGGATGCTGCCTCTTTCTCTTTTAGTTCAAAGTCTGTAATTTGTTTGTATTTATATTACACTTATTGTTGCTCCATTCCTGTTTTAAAATATTTTTAATGTGAGTGTCTTTATCCTGGTTTTTTCTTAATTATCAGCAGAAATGTATAATTCTGTTTTGTTTGCTACTCAAGTCTGCAACCTCTTGAGTAATGATCTGGAGCTTTCAAATAATGATGCAATTAAACAGCACTGTAGTCATTTAATATAAATTACTTTTTGTAAAATGAAGCCTGTAAATCTGTAAATCGTATTTAAGGCCGTCTGTAAATTTGTAATGTATGATTTCCCACTGAGAAATCACTGCTCCCATCTGTTATTCTCCCTTCATGTTCTCCTTCTCTTTTCTCCTCCATCATCAGGAGGTGGACCAGCGCTGGTCAGAGTACCAGTCCAGGTTCTCCTCTCTGCTCCAGTGGAGCCGCCAGCATATGGCCCTCATGGCCAACAAGAACTTCCCACAAAACCCTGTGGAACTCAAGGTAAATGCCCAAAATTAGTTTAATTTTGATTTTTTTTTTTTTTTTAATCCTTTATTTTTTCATCCCACACATGCAGTTTCTTGTTGCTTCTCTGTTAAATTGGTATTAGAGCTTGTGTTCACAGAAGCACAAAGAGAGGGACAGTATGGCTGTACATTTCTGCTGACGCTCAAAATGGCAAGAATTTTCTACCAAGCCTTGCATAAATTTGTGACATAAAGATGTAGGTTTGTTATTTTGTCTGTCGTAATGTATGTTGAATCTGAATCTGAAAGGAACACGATTACTTATTTGCAGATGCATTTGGTTGTGCTGGGAATGAAATCCCTGCTGTGTATTTTCTCAGCCTTTTCTCTTTAGTACCGCCAACATGCAGCCAGGAAGAAAGGGAGCTGACAAGCAATTTCTGTAAAATCTCGAGAGAACAAATAAAAGGGACAGAGGGAGGCAAGGGAGGGATAGGGTTTAATAAAATTGGCAACAGCAGACAGAGGTGTAAGGTCAGTGAAATGGAGTGAAGAATTCAGATTAAAAAGAATTAATTTGCAGAGGAGAGGTATGGCGTTGAAAAACAAAGAGAACATTAGTGTGAGAAAGGATGCAGCAGTGAGAGAATAATGGCTGACATCCCGACTAAAGACAGAGAAAAAAGGAGGAGGGAGGGAAAATGAAGCAGTCAGATACGTAGCTTGAGATGACTGTTGAGAAACTGGCTAATGACCACCCAGGGAGAGAGACGATGATTACAAAGCTTTTACCTCTGATAATAACAGGTATTGACTTCGTGTTTGACCTTAAACAGAGCCTGTGCTGATATTGACCCAAAAGCACTCATCAGTAACTTCTGTGTTTCTCTTCCTTCAGGCACTTTACAACGAGTACGTCCATTTCAAAGAGACGGAGATCCCCTCTAAGGAGATCGAGAAAGGTCACATCGAACACCTCTACAAACTGCTGGAGGTGAGAATGAACAGAGAAGAACATGAATGAGGGGGAAAAGAGCAGAGTGTAGAGATGGAGGAAAAGGTGGCCAACAATTTGGCACCATGTGCAGAGCCCAGGGTGCATCATGGGATTGAGCTCAGGGGGATTAGGAGTATCTCAATGATTTTTGTTATCAGTGTGTTTGTGCAAGTTGAATCATAAAATTGTCTCTTGAAGCGAAGCAATTTCCAACCTTTTGCTGTTATCAATGCAGCAGATTGTTCTATCGACCACAAACACATGATAGTTGATAATAGTTCCTCCTTTATACTCTCTCAGCTGATGTTACCAGAGTTTGTCTGTGATGTGACTTATTGCTCATAGATGTAACTCTGATGTTACATCTGGAGTTTATTGGTGTTTCACGATGTGTGCACCTCCACTGAAGCCTGATGTTAAATATACTATCACTCTTTGTGTGTGTGTCTGTGTGTCCAGGTGTGGATTGAGTTCGGTCGTATTAAGCTTCCTCAGGGTCTCCATCCCAATGACCTCGAGGAGGAGTGGGGCAAACTCATCCTGGAGATGCTGGAGAGAGAGAAGGCCCTGCGGCCAGCTGTGGAGAGGTACACACACACACACTGATTCACACACATGCTCGTGGTGCAACAGATCACAAAACTCACACTTGGAACAGTATCACAGTCACGTATCAGATGCACTCTGTAGCAGCTTCTCTCAGTCTGTAGTCACCACCCTACATAATGATAAATATAATAATGATAATAATAATAATACACTATGTAATAATACCATACAGTGTACTACTAACACTATATTCCGCTGTATTATGTATATTATTATATATATAATAGGTAATTATATATACTAAACAGTGTACTAATATGACACTTTGATTTTTGCTCAGTGTCCCACCCACAGCACCAACTGATTGATCACACATCATGAGTAATAGCCTATCAACACGAGGGTTGGGTACTGAACTTCGGTACTTTTCCTGGCACCGACCGAATGGCTTCTGTCCTATAAAGTACTGAAAAATGTGTCGTCATTTGGAAAGGGGGATCATTGTGTGTCTTTTTACCGTACTGCTATTGCAAATTTTTTGAACAATACCCATCTCTAATCAACCATGAGGGACCACGACCAACTATGTTCTGTACACACAAATCCATTTAAATGTCTACTCTCAGCAGCAAACATGTAATTAAATCTAAAACGCTGATGCAACATCTTGTGTTCAATTCCTCATCAAGAGTTTCAGGGACATGCTCCTTTAACCTCTTTGTATGTGTGTGGTGTGTTTTCAGGCTAGAACTGCTGCTTCAGAGGGCCAATAAGATCCAGAACATGGCTCTGGACTGTGAGGAGAAACTCACCCTTGCTAAGAACACACTCCAGGCTGTGAGTACTGAACCTCTCATATCTGGTGTTCTTTTAATTTCCTTACACATACACACACGTATGCAGGGGTTTGTGTTGGATAAATGTTGGATAATTTGGTGTAGTCATTTACAATGTGTTAATGTGTACCAGCTGTAAAAGCGAGTGCTCCTCTGGGACAATAAATACTTCCTCACCACTTACCCTGCTCTCTGCAAACAGTCTCTGTTGCCTCTGTCTGGACACAAACTCACTTAAGCCGCATAAATGGTCAAGTTCTTCCATCTTTGTATCTGTCATGTTTATCTTTTTGAGCTCTGTTGCAAATCATCTGACAGCGGCTGCTCAATAATGGCCAAAATAATATTCATGATTATTTTTTATTGATATTGAGATTGCTATTATTTATCATGATTATTGTTGATTTTAGGGGCAAAATATTTTTTTGGACTGCTTTCACATCCATGTTGTGCTACATTTCTGCTAATTTGCAGATCTGTGCATCAAAATGAGTCTGGTCCTTATTCACAGTGCATCTCCAAAAAAATATGTTAAATATAAATAAAATTGAACCCAAAATTGAATCAACAGAGCACTGCTTTCTCTTTCATTCTGTGCTATATTTGTATGATAATGCATTGTACAGCGTCATTGTTATAGATGTGTGAGTTGACGGTGGACAAGGACAAAGATTCAGAGCCAAAGTTTGCAACGTTATTCTTTGTGGCCTTCATGCATTCATCGTCCTGCAGTTGGTGTGATGTTTTTTTCAGGTGGTTTAATGAGTTAGTTGTGTTGCTTTGTGTCGCAGAGACAAGTCCCTGTTCTAAACAACAGATAATCATCTGTTTTTAGGGAAAAGCTCTTTGTCTTCTGCTCCAGACATTTGATTTGTTTTGCCCGTCTATTACACTTCTAGTCTGGACTGCACCTGAAACATCCAGAAAATTTTGCACGGGCTGCCGCTGCAGGGCTGCTGGCCTGTTAATTCAGGAAGTATTTGATTTTATATGCAGCAGAGTTTTCTATGAACGGAGCACACATTTTAAATGTCATTATTGCCATCGATCAAGTTGGTTTAATTTTGGAAAGCCAAAATAGTGATTAAGGTTAATATTTGATTATTTGTGCAGCCCTACATCTGACCTTTTGAAAAGAATCTTGTAAAAATCATTGATGCTCATCAGGTGGTCTAGCAATCTCCATGGTTTTTTGTGTCCACAAAAATAATGTAGTGTAAGCCTCATTTGGTTTATTTATATTTTGACTAAAGTAATCCTGCTGGTATTTTGGTGCTGCTGTTTTCTTAATGCCTTCTTTAGTTTCATTGTATTGTTTACTGACTCTTTGATGGAGATACGCTAAACTGCAGAACTACACATAAGCCAAGTTAGCAAATAAACTAAAAAGCAAAACCGCAAACTCAAATCATGCCTCCTCTGTTGTCCAGGACATGTCTCGAGTGGAGAGTGGCGAGGCGGTGCAGTGTGAGAGAGAACTGGCCTGTTACCTGCAGGACTGTGAGTCTCTCATCAGACAACTCAACCAAGAGCTCAAAGTCCTCCGAGATGAGAAATACTACCAGGTGGAGCAGCTGGCGTTCAGGTGAGTGTGGAGTGAAAGATTGATGGTGTTTGCTTTGATTGTGTAGAGGTCACTGGCCTGATTTACTCAAACGAGGCATGAGTGAAAGGTTCAACTCCGTCAAAGTGGTCCTTGTGTAATTAATTATTATAATAGAGACAATTAGCAGGGATACAAACAGCTCATTATATGTCGTTATGGGTCAACAAGTTGTATTGTGTTTGTTATTAAATCCCATAATTGTCTGCTACAGTTATTTATTGAGTGTATGAAGGTGTTTAGATATAAATCTGTGCTGTGAAATAACGATGAGAGAGAAACTCTCATTTTGTGGCACTTTGGGTGGCTGCTGAAAGAGTTTTAGACTGCTGTTATGAAACTTAATGAAATAGCCATTTTGAACAACTGACATTTTGTAATGCCGTTTTATGCAACTATAGACTTGGATATGCACTCTAAAAGGAACATACCTTTCAAGACAATGAAATGGACGGGGAAATTAGAACTGTGTGACCCTTTTTACTTTCAGCATTTTGCCCACATACCTCACAGAAAACCAGCAGTCTGGTCTTTTGTTAATTCTCCTATAATTTAACCTTTTAAGACAGTTGCTGAGATGGTAAAGTAGTTGATTGTCAGGCATTCTGCTTTTATAGTAGGTGGCTTTCAGAGAGTAGCTGCAGACAGTTGACGGAGCCGTCTCCCTCCAGTAACTGTATATTGTTGTTTCACATCACCAGAGTGTCCTGCCTTCAAGAGGAGCTGGTCTCCCTCAGACTGCAGTGCTCCAGCGTCTACAGGAAAGGCCACTTCTCGCAGGCCCTGGGCAGCACCGGGGCAGAGCACACCAGCCACAGAGCCTCAGACAGCGGCCTGACGCTGGGACAGACACTGCTGGGAGCTGTGGGCGCTGTGGGAGCTGTGGGCGCTGCGCTCCTGCGGCGACCCATGGCTCGCTCCCAGCTGGTGGCCATGTCATCATCAGAGGACGAAGGAAGCCTGAGGTTCATCTATGAGCTGCTTGGATGGGTGGAAGAGACGCAGGTCGGTCTCTGTAACACTGAATTTTAGGGATGCAACTCACAGTTATGTAATTAATCTGCTGATTATTTGCTTGAATATTCAATAAGCATTTAGCCTATGAAATGTCAAGAAATAGTGGGAAAAATCCCCAATACAATGTTTCAAATGTCTTAAAATATATTGTTTTCTCTTACCAACTGTCTAAAACATGAAGATAGTTATTTTAACAGTCAAATGCGTTTTTAACAGTGACATGAATCATTAGTGGTAGTAGTTCTTTTTTTTTTTTTTTTTTTTTTTTAAGTTATTTTTTTGGCCATTTTTGCCTTTATTGGATAGTGCAGCTGAAGAGTAGACAGGAAAGGGGACAGAGAGAGGGGATGACACGCAGCAAAGGGCCGCAGGCGATAGTCGAACCAGCGGCCGCTGCAGAGGACTGACAGCCTCCATACATGGGTTGGACTCTCTACCAACTGAGCTAAACGTCCGCCTAGTGGTTGTAGTTCTTAAAAAATAAAGCTCAACAGTTTCTTTAAATTTGATAATGTCAGGTTGTCATAACAAAGACATTTTTGTCTGGGTTAATGTCAAATCGTCATAACAAAGACATCTCAAACAATGTCAACTTTGTATTAAAAATGACGTAATTGACTGGCACTTTATGATGACAATCATAAACATTCATAAAGACTCTGTCATGTTCATAACAGGTGTCATGGCACGCTTATGACAGTGTAATGGCAGTCTTACACCCTTTCAAATAAATAAATATGTTACCAATGGAACATTATGTTAACTCCTTTATATTTATGGGGTAAAATGGGATTCATTCATCTAATTTAATAAAATATGAAACAGTAAGTGGTTAAACAGCATTAATATTACCATAAAAATATTAAATTTACATTCAGAATGCATTTCAAGGCTGAAGTATCAAGAAAATAAATGACTTTCAGTAGGATAAAATTTTTAAACGTTTTATTTGTTTAAAGCCGTGCTGATCTCTGTCCCTCTGTTTCAGGATCTTTTGGAGCGTGCTGAATGGGGCGCAGACCTTCCCTCCGTAGAAAACAACCTTCAAGAGCACAACACCATACACACTGCAGTGGAAGAGCTAATGAGCAGCCTACAGGAGGCACGCAGCTACGAGGTACACACACATCATTTATACATGAACACAGACATTTTCTGCTGTGTGTTTGTGGTTTGTGATGAAGCTTTACTGTTTTTTCCTTCAGGCTAAAGTTTCTCCCAACTTCAAGAGCAACTATTCTGAAACCCTGGCCAAGCTGGAGCACCAATACTGCAAACTACTGGTCAGTTTCACATAAAGAACTGTGGTTCTATGTGTGTATATATGTGTATGTGTTTGTGAAACATAATTCTTTGTTTCTCACTTCACCCCCTTCCTCCGTTAATCCCATTAGACCATGACAGGACTCTCATGCTAAGAACACAAAATTATGCGTCTGCTCTCTTTACCCCAAATCCCCCCCTTTGTCTCTTAATTTCTTTGTCTCCTCTTGCTTTTATTCTTGTCTCTTAATATATTTTTGGTTTTTCATTTGTTATTTATTCCTAAAACTGTATGTATACACACTTGCTTGAGAAATTACCTTTGTGTTTTCTGAATAAAATGACCTTTTGCTTTTCCCTATTTTTGGTTACATGTTCACTCTTGGAGCCTTTTGTTCTCCTCTCAGTTTAGTGACAGTCTTGTGTGTGTGTGAGTGCTTAGAGATGCATGTGCAACAAAGCATCTTATATGATAATATTAGCTTAGAAAAAAATATAATAAATTTTTTAATCCCTTAGGCGTAAATGTACCAAAACAGATAGGATATAACTTAATTCATTCTGAATGGCCCATATGGAAAGATACAGGTAAATTTTACTAAATGTTTAAATGTTTTCTCTAAAACGTAATCTCTATGACAGTGAGACACAATGTCCTTAGCAAATTTGTAAATTTGTAATCTGGGATATGGGATCTTAAAAGTACTATATATGACAGCAGATACCACAGACAATATCCTTAGTAGATATCTGTGAAATGTGTTGGGTACCCATAATATGGAGCATATATGGAAAACATAATTTGCACTTATACTTCTTATAAACTATGTGTGTAGTACTATGTACTACACAACATACATAATGTTTTCTTGACTCATATTTAATTCTTAAATGTATTTTGTATGAGAAAAAGTGGACATTTTCACAAGTAAATCATAGTATGAGACTTATTAATCTTATACATATAAAACAGAAGTTTTTTTGATTTCTAAGTTTTAACTTGCCACATAATATTTATGATTGATTTTATTAAGGTAATCAGAACTAATAAAACAAAGCCAGGGATTCAAATAATGTCTTATTCTTCATTTATGTGACCTAATTAAACAAATATTACGCAGGGATTTGGCGATCTGTCATATTAACATTGGAACGTATCTTATATGTCGTTATTAGTACGATTAATCATGTGTGTTGATCAGAGTTTGGATGGGCCTCAGAAGATTTTTGATTTCAAGATTGGGCTGTGGCATTCTTTAGTTTGGAACTGGCTGGTTTAAAGAAATTATATATTAGAGAATGATACCTTAAAAGATTAATAAAAGCTCATATAAAAATGGTTCAATAAATGCCTGTAATTCACATTCACATGACTCTTTTGCACTTTTTGCTGTTAGTCGTCTCCTTGGAAAGTTTGTGTCTCCACAGAGCTTTATTCTGATGAAGACAGTCCTCAAAAATCTCTAAAATGCACCAAAACCAACAGTATAATACAAATAACCAGAGAATAGATGAAGTCTTTTTTTTCTCTGCACTGCTGATCAGCATGATGATGATGTTTGTTTGTGTGGTTGCCATAGGAACATTCGTCATGGCGCCTGCGGAGCTTGGAGAGCCTACATGCATTTGTGTCGCACTGCACCGAGGAGCTGATCTGGCTCAACGAGAGGGAGGAGGAGGAGATCGCCTTTGACTGGAGCGACAACAACCCCAACATGAATGCCAAGAGAGAATTATACAGTGTGAGTGGAGAAAGAGGGGTGAACTTGAAGTCATGAAACACAAACTGTAGACCACAAACTTCTAGAAATTACAGAAAAAAAAGTGTTCTTTGTACCTCTTACTGAAAGAAGAACAGCCTTGCATAAAACAAGCTCCTTTAAGTATCTACAAATTACAATTATCTCCACACACTAGAACTCAAAATAAAAGTATTGTTTACATGCACAGAAACACTATGTTTTGCCTCAAACCAGGACTATAATCATCCTCTAATCTACCATCCTTCTTTTCCGGGTGTGTTTACAGGAAATGAGGTTAGAACTGGATGAAAAACAGAAGGTGATGCGGTCACTCCAGGAAACAGCCAACCGTCTGTGTCAGGAAAACCACCCAGCCAAGCAGACCGTGGAGGTGAATCTATGACTTTATTCAGCCAGACTGAACAACCTTTAAAGATGTTGGATTTTGCCTCTGTGACTCATTCAGGGGAACAGTTGACCCAAATGTTTTTGTTAAAATGTTCCTTATTTCACTTGACTGTGCACTTCATGATATTTTGTTTGGTTTTTCTTTTTTTTTTTGTTCAGTAAAAGTCTGTAGATTTAAATTAGATTTAAAAAAACTGTGACCTTTCGTAAACCTTTTTGGCAAACACTATGAAATGCTAATAATGCTAATCATGTGCAATATAAACACTGAATGAAAACTACTGCATACTTGGAATGACTATACTTGGGATTTGCATACTGGTCACAAGATCACACTACCACTGCACCGCTTGAAAACAACATAGGCCAGAAAATGATGATGATCAAGATTCCTGTTAATTCACCCTGTAGTTCCCAGAGGAAACGTGTACTGTATGTAACTGCAGTATGACAATAACATTTGTATTCTCTCTTCCCTCTGTCTCCATCTTTCTGCATGTTATCAGGCTTACAGTGCAGCCTTGCAGACTCAGTGGCAGTGGGTGAACCAGCTCTGTGTGTGTGTAGAGCAGCATCTCAAGGACAACACGGCATACTTCCAGGTGAGGCAACTAACCAGGCACTCACATCTTTTCTCATGAGCAGAAAAACTGAGCTTTCAACAGAGAATTAAAAACATAAAATAATCTGCAGGATAGACAGTCAAGTTGTTGTTGCAATTTCACAGTATTTCTCACCTGATCCACATATTGACCTCTAAGCAAGAC
The DNA here is from genome assembly GCA_034769285.1 of Lutjanus argentimaculatus. Lineage (NCBI taxonomy): Eukaryota > Metazoa > Chordata > Actinopteri > Lutjaniformes > Lutjanidae > Lutjanus > Lutjanus argentimaculatus. Next base: position 29,433,931 of record JAWZSL010000008.1, read on the forward strand.
TTGTTTTGCAAATGTCCTCCTTGTCTTATGTAGAGAAGTACAAACTATGAAGTATATAAAGTGAGTCTTTATAATGATTAAAAAGAATAGTTTGTATTACTTGTCTGATAGCACAGGCCTCTGGCTGCAAACACATGATGCCCAGTTGATACAAACAGTTCTCTAAATATCTTCCTCATTAATTTTTAACTTAAAATTGCGACATACAACTTGTGGAGAAAGATAGTTGATGGTTAAGTCTCATTCCCAGGTTGTCAAATACCAACATTGTGGGTCGTGATGCTTGTTGCAGCTTTAACTATCCTACAAAACATAATTCATGTTCACTGCCCTCTGCAGGTTTCAGTGGAAATCATTCTCATGGTTTCATGTCTCTCTGTTTTTGTCAGTTTATGAGTGATGCTCGGGACTGCGAGTCGTACCTGCGACAGCTCCAAGAAACCATCAAGAGACAGTACACCTGTGACAAGAACAGCAGACTGAGCAAGCTAGAAGACCTGCTGCAGGACTCAATGGTATCTACCCCCCTTCGGTCATCCTTCCATGTTTTTATCTTCTCAGCTTCTCAGTGGTACAACTCCGTGGACAAAATGAACAACTCCTTCCAGAGGAAAACACCAATTATGTATAATTCATAGGTCATATACAGCATTTTACAATTCTGTTAGCCCTCAGATGTTTTCCTTGTGTCCAATCCCAGACCTATGACAGATTAATGAATTTTTTGGGAAATTATTAAATTTTGATGGAGTGTTTCTATTTTAACCAGCACTGCTTTTTTTTTCTGGGTTAGGAAACTTGCAGATCAATCGCATACATTGTGAATCATCACACGTGATGCTTCTCAGACAATAAAATATGAAAGACACAGAAATTAAGACGAGAGTCAAAGAATTTTTTTTTATATGGTGGGCTCTAAAAGGAGAAAAGATAAATACAGTTTCCTTTTGTAGTGGAGCATCATAATGTATATCTTGCGTTATGATTCATTGCCTTATACAGTATAATGAAGTGGAGTAGTAGTTGATCAAATGCAGCCCTTATTTTACTTGAAATAAGAGATGAACATTGAGGAAGGCAGTCAAGATACTCAATGGCAGACAAGGACAAGCTTATTGAAGACAAGTCTTTATTTCAGTACAATCACTCCAAGAAAGGCATTTCCTACCAAAATAAAAGCTTCTCATTTCCAAAGTTTACCCTGTATTTTGGACAATGTTCCCCTAACCCAAATTCACCAGCCAACCAGTGCTCTTAAAATTACAAGCAGCAAAGTTTTTTATCTTTCATTATGGATTCACAGGATATATATAGAGAGATGTAATTGATGGATGTTAAGTCTTATTTTTATACCAGCTTATTGTGTTTCTTCAGGTTTTGAAGCCATTCTGCCACCTTGTGTGCACAGAGCTAATCTGCACATGACGAGTGCTTGAGGAATTATTTACGTTCAGACCGCTGCATATGGCCATATTCTAATGATTTAATAGGACAGAAGCAACAGAGACCTGCGGTAGCTGAAGTTGTAGCTACCATTGTCCTCTTCATCGTGGTGCTCTGCCTCAGGCAGCTGCAGCATGCCACATGACAGGGTGAAGTAATCTGTTACAGAGCAGCTTCGCTGAATCATCCCTCCTGTGGCACATTTGTGAGGCTGCCATCTTCACACCTACCTTTATACACACACACACACACACACACACAGTCTGAGTTCAAGCAGATGGCAGAGTTAGTGTGGGCAACGCTCCACAGGCCGGAGCAGTGAGCGTATCTTCCCGGTAAATAGGTGTATTCATTTGTCACACACAGCTGCTCTGTGTGCACTCAGCTCTGTTACATAAAGTATGTGGCTATAGTCACATGCAACATAACAGTGTTTACATCTGTGTGTGTTTTTGGTTCTGTCTGCCTGCCTCTGTTTGTGCGTGTGTGTTAATTCGTTTCCAGTTCCAGTCAATGAAGTTTCCAGCTCGCTGTGCTGCATCTCTCACTGGGAGGAGGAAGCTGATACTGTAGAATGCTTCAAAATGACTCTCATAATAACCGAGGAGAGGATATTAAAGCAGCCTTTTCACCCTCTGTTAGACACAGATTATGGTTAAGGAGCAGTTGTCTGATCAGACCTTGCCCTCTCTTCTGATTTATTTTGTTGTCCATCTTGTTCGCACTCTGTTATATATCTTTCTCACTTATATTAAATTACCTCTTCAGAAATTATTAGATTTCATAAGCACCTGCTGTCACTGAAGGTAGATAAAATATATCTTTGTAATTTGGTACAAAATGTAATAATAGGGTCATTACACCTAAACTGACTCAGCATTTTACTTGCCAGCCTCTTTATCCAAGATTTTATTGAGAAAACATATTAAGTTGATGCTTTGCTGATGATCTCATCCTTCTCACAGCGATGGTTGTTGATGTTGTGGTGATAATCAGTTTGTAATTCTTCATGCACCTACATTTTCATTTATCTCTACTTAAATTATGTTTCTTCCCAGCTTGTCGTTTGACTCGTTATATTAGTGCTGACTGCAGCGAACAACATCTCACTGTGAAATTCATTTCAGGGATGTAATGTTATTTACGCATGCCCCCCTCTTAGCTTCCCTCCTTCTATGTCACTCTGCTTCTATGTCTCCCCACGTTTACCTCTTATTCCTCTCTCCCTAATGTCTCTCTGTTTGTGTCTCTCTGTAATGAATCCTTAATGTCTCTCTCTGCTGGGGGTGAGACAGAAATCAAGTGTAATTCTACCTGTCAGGGTGAAGAGCACACTTTTAAATGTTTAATAGTTAGCACCCAAGCTAACTCAAGCAGTAGAGTCCACTCATCTCAGGGGCTACAGGCTAATAGGCTAATTAATAGGTTAAAGAAATCAGAAAGATTTTTTTGGCATTATACTAAGGTACAATAAAGTTGCGAATGGCTTCTCTCTGTGCATTAGAAAAATATAAACATATAAAAAAACATAAATGAAAGTAGAAACAGACAAAAAGCAGAAATAGCAGCAGCATTAAAGTAAACTAAGATAGTCAACAGCAGTACCTCCTTAACATTAGCATGTTAGCATCGTCACTGTATAAATGTTAGATAGCTAACATTAGAATTAAATTCAAAGCGGTGCCAGAGGTGGCAGTGCACAAAAATATATTTTTAAAGGTCCAGTTCATCTTCATTCTTTTGCAGATTTTTCACATGGAATCTCCTACTCAGCCGTTAGCAAAAAACAGCGACATAGGTTACAGTTCTGATGCCTGTCCCCTCCCTCAACCAAGAGTTTTACATGTACAATGTCGTCATGCAGAAACCTAAGTGAGAAAACATTTTTAGAAGAGCTTGAGAGAACAGCAGTGAGACATGTGCCAAAATTTGATTGTTCAGGTTTTATTACATGAAAAAATGAATAAATAAATAAATGAATAATGGACACGCCCTTTAAAATCAGCATCTGCCTATAATCTGTTTGTTAATCTTTACAGTCTTTCTAAAACAGTCACAGTGACTGATGATGTGACTCACATTCTAATGAGTTAAACCCTTTCTGACATAGATAACTGACTTTCTCGTGAAATGATGGACAGACTTTTAAACTGATACAAAGGGTCTATAAGACTAATCATTGTGACTGTATGACTGGACAGAACATGAAGTGATTGACACAAATGTCTAATTATTGATGATTTTCTCTGTCCTGTAGGAGGAGAAGGAGCAGCTGATTGAGTACCGGAGTACGGTGGCGAGCTTGGTGGGCCGGGCCAAGACGGTGGTGCAGCTTCGCCCCCGCAGCGCAGACAGCACCCTGGGAACCACAACACCCATCAAAGCCATCTGTGACTACAGACAGATAGAGGTATGGGACCCACCATGTATTAGGCTTCATGAACATGCTGGTCCGCATGTGTTCTTTCTCACAGAAATAAAACTTACTGTCAGTTTCTGATGCTGAAAACTTAGAAATCTGTTTGTCTAGTTGAGCTGAAATAAGCCAGTCTTTGCTCTCAGATGCCTGTGTTGATAAAAGTTTATATGAGGAACTCTTTGACTTCCAGGACAAGGTTGTGTATCCTGTTTAGTTCCAGCTCACCACTGACCTCACCACTCTATTGTTTTAACCCTCACCACCAACCGCCTCCTCTCTGCCCTGCACTTCCTCTCCAAGCCCCTGCCACAGCCACATTGTGGCTGCTCTATTTTAGCTGCATCCTGGACATTCCTTTGTCTTCAGATTGATGAGTGCGTCTACACAAAGTCTTTTCTCAGCCTACATGGTCCATACTGATGAATAGATTGCTGCAGTGGATTTTTTTTTTTTTTTTTTGGTAACTGCTCCAACTGTTTTCACTTCATTTTAACTGGCAAGTACAAATAGCAGCCCTCAGTTTGGAAGCTGAATAAGCAATAGATGATCTTTGCCTTCGAAAAATCTGCGACTGGATCTTTGTCAAAGCCCCAAAATAGCCCAAAGTTTTGTATTATTTTTCCCAACAGTGCTGCTTTTATATAACATAGATAGAAACAAGTGAAGTCTCTCTCTTTCAGCCTCTCACTCTCAGCTGTGATGTCCTCGGGGAATATAAAAGCCAATCAATTATACATCTGCCTCATCCCCTTTGTGGGCTCAGTTGAAAAGGACCTAGCACTCCTGCAGGGTGGACACGCTGCTGCTGCCCCTTATGCTGCTATTTTTATTTTGCTGTGTTGGATTCTCCACGGTCAATTTGTTCACTGAAGCATACTGTATGTGAGGTGTTGTATGCAGGTGAAGAAGGAAGGTGGTTTGGTCATCTACTGCATCACTGATCTAAAAAAAAAAAAAAAGGAAGATACAAGCTGCCACAGAACTGAAAGTTACACTAAAACAAATCAGTGTGTGCTGATATTCACCAAACGTCTGGACAAACGTGCACATGACCAAAAGTAATCTTTCTCTCCTTCACTTTCCTGTGTCTCCTCCTCTCTCCATACCCCCATGTACCTTTTTTTGCCTCTCCCTTCTCACTCCCTTCTCGTCCTCCTCCTCCTCCCTCTTCCTCATCCTCTTCCCCCCATCCTTTTCCCTTCCTCTCGTCTGTCGGCTGGGCTGGCAAGACAAACGTTCAGGTATAGCTGCCTATATTCTCCCTCTCTCACCTCAGATTCTTACACTGCACACACTGCACTGCCCTGGTTGCTCCTCTCTTATCAGCTGATTCCTGGTGTTACTGTCAGTAAAGTAACGTGGTCACTGTGAATTTGATACCAGCCCGTGTAGGTCTCTCAGAATAAGATTAGTTTAACAGTAGGTGTCTGTTAACCTTCCATTCATTGGATTTTTCTACCCTGAAACAAAAATGGAAAACTAAACTAAACCTGTTTCTTTTAATTTTGTCAACTATACAGAACTCATACAAAGTATTTTACCAAGCCAGTCAAACACAAAAAAATCCAATCTTCATCACAACAAAATGCTAAATTGTGGCTATTTTAAAATATCTTATCAAAATCTGAGCCAGATAGATTAACTGTGTGCACATGGCAGCCTTTTATGTCTTATTTGAGGGTAGTAACAAAAACACAACTAAAGTAGTAAATGGCAAGGGCTTCTTACTTGAAAATGTGGACAGCCCAATGACAGTGTAACTGTCTTTAAAGGGACAGTTCACCCTAAATTCAAAGCACATATTTTTCCTCTTACCTGTAGTGTATTTATCATCTAAATTGTTTTAGTGTGAGTTGCTGAGATGTCTGCCTCCTCTTGAATATAATGGGACTAGATGGTGCTCAGCTTGTGATACTCAAAGCGCCCAAAAAACAAATACATTTGAAAAACTAAACAGCAATGTCTTTCCAATAATCATGATCTGGTTACTCAGGATAATCTGCAGACCTTGTTGTGAGCAGTTTCAAGTAGGAACTAGTTTTTTTTTTCCTTCTGAACCACACCCTTAATCATATCACTGCACAGATGGACGCATGCTTCTACTAATGGACGAAAGACTTGTACTGGAAACATTCATGGCACCGTCTCGGCTGAGCTGTAATGTTAACAAGTCAGCGAGCATGGTGATATGGTTTTTGGGCGTAGTTTGGTAAACAGAAAAATAGAACTGCAGCGATTAATCATTGTGGTCAATTATTAAATTAATCGCAAACTATTTTGATAATCGGTTAATCGGTTTGACTATTTTTGATTCCATCCACTTGAGTATTTTTTGGTTACTTTACTCCTCTAGGACAGTAATCTGATTACATATGGGTTGTGGACAAAACAAGACAGTTTATTTTGGGAAACACTGATGGATATTTTCACAGTTTTTTGTCATTTCATAGGTAATCGACAGATTAATTGACAGTAAAAGTAAGAGTCGGTTTCTGCCCTAAATAAAATAGTTTCTATATGAAACTGTTCACAAGGTCTGTGGATTATCTTGAGTAACTGAGTCATGATTTCTGGATGTATTTTTGATTTTGTTGTGAACTTCCCCTTTCATGAAGTAGGCTGCTCTATGAAATGAAGAGGACAGGAGAAAAGATGGTAGACACTGTTTCTTAACTGTGTCCACCATTTATTTAGTCTCCTGTTGCACATTTGAATACTTTCATACTCTCAAGAGGTGAAAGGTGAGGATAAAATTGATTTTTAAAAGAGTTGATAAGGGCAGGTGGCAATCAGTGAGCTGAACTGAACTGAACTGAACTGAACTTAACACAGTCCATGCCTCTGAGGCTCATTCAGTCAGTCAGATGATAACAGGTCACAGCTTTAAGCTTTAATCTACATTTCATGTATTTACTGTATGTGCATAGCTTTGCATTATTGATGTATTGATGTGTGTGTGTGCAGGGAAGGGGTGAGAGAGGGTGGCGGGTGGGGGAGGCAGTACAGCGGTAGCCTTTAATGCGCAGCTTTAAAACTCTTCCCCACAGTCATGGCTTTGCCTTGCGTTTATTTTAGAGCTGATTCTAATCTCAAACTCTGTTTTTGTCCTGCGCTGGGGTTCTTAAAATCACCATGTCAGTAAATGGTTTTCCCCTGTTGGTGAACTGCTGCTCAAGGTGCATTTGTGAAACCCAGCCCAGGTATTATTATTTGCTGCTTTCACAATAAAAGCTTTCAGTTTAGAGGTGCAAAGCAGCTTTCAGTCCACATGAAGGATTCTAATGTCACATCATTTTAGGGCTTCTGCTAACATCATGAAGTTCATGAATGTTTGCATTTTGTGTTGCATTCTGAGTTTGTTCCTATCAGCTTTTGGTTTACATGTTTTCTCTACTCCCCTCTCTTACTTTCTTCCTCTTTTTCATCTGATTTCTCCCCCATCCATCCTGTCTTCTAACCTCTGTCATTTTTCTTTTTCACCTCTGTGATACCCTGACTGTTAATTTTCACTCTTACTTTTCCATCTTGTTCTTCATGTTCTCTCCCTTTGTTCCTTTCCTTTTTCCCAACATCTGTCCTTCCATAACCTCCATTCCCTGTTTTCTTTTCTCTTTTCCTTCATTTCCTCTTCCCCCCCTCCATTTGTGCTCCATCTATCCTCCCATCTATCCCTCTCTTTGTTCTGTTTTTGCATCCATCCTGCACCCCTTCCTCCTCTCAGATAACAATAAGCCGAGGCGAGGAGTGCGTGCTGGAGGACAACTCTCAGAGGACCAAGTGGAAGGTGATCAGTCCGACAGGGAATGAGGCCATGGTCCCCTCAGTATGTTTCACCGTCCCGCCTCCGAACCAGGAGGCCATCGACACAGCGAGCAGGTGAGAGAAAAACTTAAAACATAACATTTAGCTCAATTAGTGTGGTTCTGAGTCCACACAGTGTTTTGAAGTTGTGATAGTTGTGAGCAATGGTTGTAAAGTTGGTGATGAGGTGTGGATGTTTTTGGTGAAACTTGGATCCAGGGGACAGTAGATTGCCTTTTTATTTGACTAGACAGGTGAAGATAGACAGGAAAGGTGGTAGAAAGAGAAGTGATGACATGCAACAAAGGTTCATGAGCTGGAATCGAATTATAGCCGCCATGATAAAGAGTTAGCCTTAGACGTGGGTCGCACACTCTACCAGGGCTACGAGGATGCCCTGTAGAATATGAATTAATGAATTGAATGCTATAATGGTGGTCTAAAATGGTCTTAAGTTTGCTCCAAGCCTAAGGTAGAGTTCAGATGTCTCTGTCATGTTGTTACAGTTGTTGTTTTTTTAATGTATTTAGACAAATGTTATTTGACTCAACACATTTATTGTCATTTTTCCTTGCTAATAATTTTGAGCTGACAATTTATGTATTTACTTAGAAGTGTACACCTATATTTTCATGTTTAATATTAATTTTTATTGCAAATTGACCTAATATTTAATTAAATGATTGCATTAAAAGATCTTACATTCAATTGTGATGCAAGTACACACCCTGATTAACACTCATGTTCTGTGTGTGTGTGTGCAGGGCAGAGCAGTTGTACCAGAAGGTCATGTCTCTGTGGCATCAACTGCATATAAACATGAAGAGCGTGGTGTCTTGGCACTACCTGCTCAAAGACATCAGAACTGTCTCTGGATGGAACCTGGACACGGTGAGACTCTGTGGTGTGTGTGTGTGTGTGTGTGTGTGTGTGTGTGTGTGTGTGTGTGTGTGTGCTCTTCTTTTTTAATTCTGTTTTGTCTCTTTGCTTTTCTTCTGCTCTTTAAACTGAACGTCTCCCTCTGTGTGTCACCTGTCAGGTCCGTTGTCAGACTCCGGCAGAGCGGCAGCAGGTCCTGGGTCACCTGGAGTCCCAGTTGGCCGACTTCCTGTCTGACAGCAAAGAGAGCGCTCTGTTCACGCCGGGCGAAAGACGAGATCTGGAGAAAGAGGTTCAGCAGGCGCAGCAGCACTGCCAGGACCTTCTGCTCAACATGGAGACAGGTGAGACGGGATGGACAAAATATATCCTCACTGATACAAACATACCTCCTAAACACTTATACTGACAATTATCAGTAGTGGCATGTAACTAAGTACATTTACTCAAGTACTGTGCTTGGTTAGTTGCAGCCCTAAATAAAATTTGAGGTGCTTAGTATTTCCTTTTCATGCTATTTAATACTCCACTACATTTAAGAATAAATAATCAGTATTGTGCTTTTTACTGCTCTGCATTTATCTGATAGCTTCAGTTACTTGATATTTCACAAAGTAGGCTTTGATGCCTTTGCTTTTTAATGTTTAATTTTCTTTTTTGAAGTTTGGATTATTGGTTGGACAAAGTAAAGTATTATGAAGCCGTCACTGTGGGTAATTATGATGGGTATTTTTTACTGTTTTCTTAATTTTTACAAACCAGCCAATTGATCTGAATACTTCATCCACCATTGACCACTACAATGATATGGTCTAAAATTTACTGCCTGGTGAATGCCAAATTGCAGAAAAAATGTTTGTCTGTGGCCTAATAAATCTCAGAGTTTCATCACCAATTTAAGATAATAGTTTTGTATTTACATATCGTTTACTTTATTTTTCCTTCCTGGGGTCCACCACACATACTCATATCATGCACACACACGCACGCACAATGAAACCACATAAACACAGCAAACATAAAAGCTTGTCTTGTTAAATTAACAATTAAGTACATACGGAATAGAAACAAACTGTCATCCTTTCCAACAGACATTAAGTCAAACACAGAACTATAAATCAATCACAAGAAATCAAACCAAACTCGTACATGCATACGTAAACATACGTACATGAACAGTTCCTCTTAATAATCATAATTCATTATCAGAACAACCTTCTTAAATTATGTATTTATCTATCCTGTGCTTTCACACATTAAATTCCTGGGTATTAAAAAGCATTTCACATTCTCTGCAAGAGAAATTTCCTCTTTCACACAGGTTTACATTCTATTTTTTTCCTAGTTTAGACACACACCATTCATATATGGTTCCTTAAATAGTTGAAGATCTTGTTTTTCAAACAGCGTCCCTGCTGAGCGCTGAACCACTGTCTGATCTCCAGCCAATCCAACTGAAGCAAAACAATGGCTCTGTATCAAACTGACACTCTTCACAGCAGGGTAGCATCCCAAACTGTGCAGTGTTAATCTGTTAATGAAAAAAATGCCTGTTCATCAGAAAAAATGTGAATTTTTTTTTGGCCTGTGGAAAAATGAATTACTTAAAGACATTGCATGATGATAAAGTTCAGTATGGAATCATACCAAATAAAACATGTCAGAGAATGATATGAGTCTTCATTTTATTATCTCTGAACAATGAATACTGAGTATTGTGACTTTGAATAAAACAAGCAAATGGCTGCAATGTTACTGTTACTGTTGTTGTTGTTAATGCCCAAAATAACTCTTCTTCCTTCTCGTCTTTCTGTTTTTTCTCTCTCCAGTGGAAAAGGATGAGTCAGTTTCTCGATCGTACCTGTCAGAGCTGCAGAACATCACCCTTCGCCTGAATGAGACCGAGCAGAGATTGATGAGGGGAATCGAGACTCCGCCCCCCAGCCGACTGTCAGGTGACAGCGCTGACAACACGGTCCAGATTGCAGAGCAGGAGGTCAGTTTGAGCCCCATCTGGTGGTTGAAATGGGCAATAACTCCCCTTTATAAAGTTAATATTGAGTTCTATCAGTTGATGCTTCTTGAAAAATATTTTTAGATTTGGACTTGAGAGTTTACGGTTATACACTGTCATATATGTTAAGGGCTAAACAACTTGAAGGAAAATTTTAAAAATCTGATGAAATACTGATCAGAAAGGTAAGTGTTTTTATTTTACTAATGGTAATGATTAACCTGCCGTAATAGGCCTAAGGTTTTGTAAATGTTAATATTTGTGGGGGTTTATCAAAAACAAAACTCTGAAAAAAGATGTATTGAAATGGGAGCAACAGAAGAAGACTGTGGTGTTTTCAGTGCCAGTAAATTAATCTGAATAATCTGATTTTCTAAAAATCATCTATCTGTTAGTCCCTAATTAAAACCTAATACTTAGTCCCTCATTTAGCTTTCCATTTTTACTTACTTAAAATCACTTTCCTCATCTAGAAGCTGCAGTCAGAGTTGGACAGCCTGCGCTCCGGTTTGGGCGACGTGTCTCGTCGCTGCGTCAGTTTCTTTGAGGAGAAGCCAACATCCTCCAGCGTCCCTGCCCTCCGGTCTGAGCTCAATCAGGCTGTGGAGAAGATAGACAAACTGCACAATCTCTCGTCTGTCTACCTAGAGAAGTTAGTGAGCTTTTTCTCCACCAAGCATGTACAACCATTCTTTTTATTGGTTAACTCAGAAATACACGTTTCACTTACCAAGTGTATCATAATTTACTTCTCTTTGCCTTTTACCTCCTCAGGTTGAAAACTGTAGACATCCTGTTACATAGCCTGGATGAAGCTGAGAGCCAAGTCAGAAAATACGAGAGCAGACTAAGTGAAGAAGACATTGTTCCTGCCGACACAACAGCCATTAAAAAGCTCCGAGATCAGCTAGGGGTAAGAAACACATTGTCACATATTCTCCCATTATGACCAGCGACAGAAAAATGTTGAGAAACAAATTGACGACTAACTTTTGTTCTGTATCTGCTTATCATTTTCCAGAAGTGGCAGGCTGAGCTTGCCGAGCAGGAGCACATTTTCCAGTCCCTGCAGTCGGAAGTAGCTCGGGCCAAGGAGGCAGGGTCTAAGCTCAGCAGACTCCACCCAGACCGCAGCCCCGAGCTGGAACGCTACCAGGACAGAGCCAATCAGATGGCAGAGAGGTGGAGCGGAATCAAGAGACAGATGGACACACGGTGAGCAGGAGAGGACGAAGTTGAGAGAAAAGATTTGGGAAAGAGAGGTGGACGAGGAGGAAGATTAATTATTACAAGTCTTGACAACATTTCAGCACTGAACCTGTGTTCTGATCTCTGATCATTTAGAGAAAGAAAAACTTGTAATGATCTATTTTCTTGCTTAAAAACACTCAAGTACATTAAGTTTATTAAGTACATTAATTAAACTTTGACTCTACTTAAAATAAATATTTTTGTGTCTTAAATGTTCTGAAAGTCTTTTTCTGTTTTATTGCAGACGGACAGATCTAGAAGCTCTGGGATCGGCCCTGCAGCAGTACAGAGACGGTCATTCTTCTCTGATCAATTGGATCGAAGAAACGACAGAGAGACAAGAAAACACACAATCTGGACAGAACGACAGCAAAGCACTGTCTGAACAGCTGGCCCAGCAGACGGTCAGTAACTCTGATTTCAGGACTATGATCTGTAGATTAATACACTGAATGATGGTTACCTGGAAGGACAATAATAAAATGAACGGTGCAGTCCATTTGTGGTAGAAATATTGGTTTTCATAGAATGTTATAGAGCTGAAAAACAAAATGGAACCCACACATTGTGTCTGACAGCCTTAAATAAATTGTTTTTGTCTGATTTCTTTCCTCAGGCATTAGTAGCTGAGATTGAACAGAACCAGACCAAACTAGACGAGTGTCAGACTCACTCCAAACAGTACTGCACCTCAGTGAAGGTAAGAGATTTTTTTCTTTTTTTTTTTTTTTCAAACACAGAATGTCAATGGTTTAAATTATCACTGCATTGATTTAGAATATGTGTAAATGCATTTGATATATGTCAGTTTAGTGTAGTTAATATTACATTTTAAAACTCAAAAATCCTCTCTCTTGTATTATGGCTGCACAGCTACTTCAACTTACTTATGTCTCACTGTTGCTGTATTCTGCAGGACTATGAACTACAGCTGATGACCTACAGAGCCTTTGTCGAATCTACACACAAGTCACCTGTCAAGAGGAGGAGGATGCACTCTTCCTCTGACGCCATCACTCAGGAGGTAAGTTATACTCTTTTCATAAATATCACTAAGTTTTTGAATATTGAGATAATTCATCTATATCCAGTCCACTTTTTGGTGTGAACATAATTTACCATCATTAATGTCTTGTCATTGTTTCTGGGTGTTTCTCTACAGTTCATGGACTTGCGGACACGCTACACGGCCTTGGTCACCTTGACAACCCAGCATGTAAAGTACATCAGTGATGCACTGAGAAGACTAGAAGAAGAAGAGGTGGGACTTTGTTTCACCATGTATCGTTCTTTTGCTCGACATTGGAATTTGTGGTCAGATTAAATCACTGTTGTGCAAAGTGAGAAGAATTTGTGTACATTGGCAGAAAAAGGGAGTTTTCATTTAATGACAAAAAATGGTTCGAGATTTATTTTGTAAAACTTTTTTTCAATTTGTGCAGAAAGAGGTAGAGGAGGAGAAGCAGGCCAGAGTGGGCCAGGTTTCAGACCTGCTGGGCTGGGTTAAAGGCCTTCAGGGACGGGCTGGGGGTCCCAACGCTGAGTCTTCACTTGCTGCTCAGCAGGTACACCAGAAATCTGATCTGTTATAATCATTGTTCTACAGACTTAAACACTGTTTTCTGTTTAATTGAAACATTGAACTGGTAGTTAATGGAGGTTGTGCTGTACTGAGCGACTCATCCATGTATGTTCTGTTCTCTAAAGGCCATCAGTGAACAGCTTGCAGCCAAGAAGGATGAAGTGGCTGAAGCCATAAGGAGCACACAAGTCTTCCTGCTGTCAAAACAGGCCAGCAAGTAAGTTTAGATCACGTGCATGGGCACACACATTGCACATGCATCCCAAACACATTCAATACACATGCAGATTGACGTTCCCTGTGTCCTAGAGACTGGAACAGAGCAACACACATGGACTCTAATCACGCTATAAAAGCAGCACATTCTCATGTAGGCTCTTATCATGAAAATTCTAAATTAATAAAAATGTTTTGTGAGGTTTATGGGGAATTGGATAAAACCTCGTGGTCAGGGTTTAAAATGCTCAGGTTAACAATAAAATACTTAATTCAGCACAATTTATTGAATGTCCTGTTTTTGATTTTGATTTTCTGATTTTTGGATCTGGAGAGATGTCCAACTTTAAAACCATTGAAATTTTAATGAAATTTGTACAGACACATTAAACACATAAACCCTACCTGCTCCAACCTTTTCGCTGTTTCCTCTCCAGATTGTCCCCAGAGGAGCGTGCTCATGTAGAGGCTCAGCTGGATGAGTTGACAGCCACCTACAACCAGCTGTGTGATAGCTCCACCCAGCAGCTGCAGCAGCTGGAACAACAACTGGCCAAAGAGGAGGAAAGAAAGGTAGAGTGGTTGAAGGGATGTGCGGAGATCGAGAGGTTCTACTGCAGATTTATGACAACAAATGTATTTTCGGCTTTTGCGGGCTTGACAAAATGTAATTGCGAAGGTACTTTCATGAAAATGTTGCTTTGAATACGCTTGCGAGCTAAGCGTGAGTTCATGTGTGGGCCAGCAAGAGTGCGTGTGTTGTACAGCATGTTGTGTGTTCACAGAGTGTGCATTTTTGACAAACATCACCATGATTCACGACTTACTGACTTGGTTTGGTTTAACAAACATCACAAACCCTCTTCAGACGTGTATTCAGATGATCTGAAAGTGACATTTTCTATTTCTGGCACTTTTGTTTGACCTCCTTCTTTGTCATTCAAGGAGAAGTTACAAATTTTAGAATGATATTTATATTTAATATATAGACATTTTTTGTCATAAAATACTTCCGCAGCCCACTTTTTTGTGGTCAGATTTATTTTTTTTATAAACTAACACATACAGTAAAAAAGTGGGCCCAGAAAAAGTCACTGGATGACACTGTCTGGATTGGGCCTTAGCATGGAGTGTTCCACTCTCACGTTATTCTCCTAAAAGCCTGAAGTCATGTCATTAACTATCCCCACCCTAGTTTTTGCCATCTTCATCATCATTGTCATCATCATCAAAAAATACATCTGCTGAACTGCTAACATGGTTAATATATGGCCTTAGTGGTGCCGCACTACAGCAGCGCTGCCCAAGTCATGCTAGCAGTCAGGTAGAAGCTGTAGAACTGTGCTTTTCTTCGATCCATTGTTAGAAGCAATCATTTTTGAAATAGATTCACATTTTACTGTCATCTCTGTAACTATACAATAGTATCATTTTACTTTTCTTTATGTGGTGGTAAAATAACTCCACTGCATAAAGTCAACATATTACATTTCAGTATTTATTTATGCTCTGCATCAAGTTTACCACATGTATACCTGTACAGTCGACCAATGGGAATGACATGTTCACAGTCAGCTCTCACTTGGTCATAAAATTGTTCTCTCCTGGCTCATACAGTGTGGTACATCGGTCAAAAATGGATTGAATGTGTGTGAGAATTTCAGGTTTCAGCAGTCCATGATGATAATTCTTATGTCTTGACAGCTGCACCTCATAATTGATTCCCATGTGAACATTTTATGTCTTTACAGGGGGCTTTTATGTGACAAAAAGAATATTCACTAAAGAGTATACTTTTTTTAAAATCACTTTTGGTTTAGAGTATAAGTGCACCATAGGCCAGCTATGCAAAAACCCCACTTCACCATTTGAGCATGTTGTGTCCAGATCACAAGAGTGTGTGTGATGAGATTTTTTTGTGTTTGTTCTAATGCATACTATTAATGTGTGAAACTTTAAACCAGCGTTTTGCTTGAAAACCACTAACAGCAGCCAAAGGAGAATTGTGGACATCCAAGCTCTGAACCGCGGATCAGAATGAGAGATAACAAGAAGAAAACAAAGCAGGGAATTTATAAACACACTAAATTTGCACCTGTTCAGTGTGTTAATGATTTAGATCAGTTTACTGTTAGTTTAAGTGGGAATCATAAGGTAACTCACAATACAGTACTGTCACAATATCTTGCCAATGATAATGAGTGATTGCTGTGATACATGATTAATTGCAAGACAATAATCTGCAATTCATCATGATATCTGTGCAACTGAAGAGGTAAACATAACTTTGAAATTATGTGTCTTGTGATAATTTCCAATTAAATATTTCGGCCAACTGTTTCTGTTTAAAGATATCAGGCCCAAGAAGTCAGTTGTTTCTGAGTCTGTTAGAGATTAATGTAAGGTCAGTAGGTGGATTTAGTTTCAGTGTTAGGAGTCAGAATGAAGAGTGGCATGCAGAATGCTAACAACTAGCTTCTCACCTGTTGCGCCTCGCTCTGCCGAGCCATAAGCTGGCCCATTAGTGTGTGTGCCATGGAACAAGCCCGCACGGTAAGTAGCGCTCGCTTTCTCTCTTACCGTTGCCTGAAAGTTTTTTTTTTTCACCTAGACATTTTATTCTCCTCTTCTTTGAATACTTTTGTGTTCTCTTGTGTGTCTTTGCTTTCCTTTATCCAGAGCTTTTTCTGCATTTTTTGTTACGAGTTGCTTTGTTGCATGCTTAGTGCTTGTTTAAGAATAGCCGTGGTAAGTATTAAAGCGCTTTTTAATTATTAAAATAGAAATAGAGAAATAGAGAAATTAAAACATGGAAAAGAAACTGTCAAATGTACAAATGACTAACATGCCATCAAAAAGCAATTAAAGTTTTTTTTTACTTGTCTGTTATGTTTTTGTGGGCACTGGTTATGGGTTTTCTTCTTTTTCTGATTCTACCACTTGATTCTGCCCATTCTACACTATATAGTATAATATCATATAATAGCTGTAATGTAAAATAATATACTTACTGGCTCTGCCATGCCAGATTGATTTTTAATGTTACCAGAATGAATGTCAAGTAAAGTTTAGTTTTCTTTTCTTTTTTTTGTAGATCCAAATTGCCATTGCTGGAGTAATTGACCTGGGAACAGTGGAAACATTCCCAGTGTTCAAAGCAGCCAAACGTGGTCTTATTGACCAGGACACCTGCCATGTACTATTGGAGGCCCAGCTCATTATGGGTGGACTCCTCCAACCTGATTCCCCTCTCAATCTTTCACTGGAACAAGGTCTAGCTCAAGGCCTAATTAACACCCACACCAGACAGTCCCTTTCTGAGCTGGAGAGTGCCTTGCTTTTGGTGGAAAATACTAAATCAACAGATGACCAACAACAAAATGTGTTGCCAGTAGCTACAGCCATGGAGTCGGGGCTCATCAGAGAGGAGGTGGGACTTCGTATTCTAGAACTCCAGATGAACACTGGAGGCCTGAGAAACTTGTCAGGAGAAATGATGAGTTTGGAGCAGGCAGAAGACAGGAGACTCTTGACTCCCAGAACCGTCACCAAACTTCAGTCAAGGCTACAACATAAGGAGCTGATCGATCCAAACACAGCTGAAAAATTAAACCTATATGAACTACAACAGCGCTGTGTCCCCGACGATGACTCTGGTCTCCTTCTCTTCCCTGTCAAACAGCAACCTGGAGGTACTGTCTGCCTCCGGTCTGGAAGAAAAGTTGGCATCTTCCGTGCAGTCCAGGAAGGCCTGATTGATCGGAAGGTTACTGTACGACTTCTTGAAGCTCAGCTCTTTGCTGGTGGTATTGCTGACCCGCGATCTGGCCACCGACTGACAATTGATGAGGCTGTTCGGCATGGGCTTATGGATCAGGATCTAGCCTGTGCTATGTTGGCACGACAGCTGCAAAATGGGGGGATTTTAGACCCTTTAAGTGGAGAACGCCTGGATTTGGAAGAGAGTATTCGCAGGGATCTTCTCTCTTCTCGTCTGGCTGTGTTGGTCCTTGAGTCTCTATGGGCATTCATGGGAATACTCTGGCCTGAATCTGGAGAACTCATGCCCATTGTTGAAGCTCTTCAACAAGGAGTGATCTCAGGAGAGCTATCAAGGAACATCCTAAGGCAGCGGCATGCCATTGGAGCTCTGTACAACCCAGAAACCCTCCAGGTGCTGCCCTTAAACCAGGCAGCTGAAGAGACTCTTGGGTCCAGTGTAGTCAGTCTCCTCAAAGACATCTACATACCAGATGTTCTTTCCAGCATGAACCAATCAGGAACCCCATCTCTAAACCGCTTGAGCTGGGGTTCCGCCAGCTCATCTCCACCTCCATCCTCTCCACTGTCTTCATCATCTCCTGAAGGCCTCGTGTGGGATGTTACACCAACACAAGGGATCCTGGATCCTGAAGAACAAGCAAAACACAAGCTACTGTTTCACCTCATGACTCACAGCTATGTGGATGCTCATTCCGGAAAACGATTGGTGCTGCTAGACCCTGAGTTGGTGGAGTTGGTCAAAGCCACTGGACTGGTTGCTGGAGACTCTGTATATGGAGGTCAAATTGAGCCACAAAGCAGTGTGACCATGGATAAGCAGGAAAAGTTGAAAATGGTGGGGCAGTCTAGTTTGACAGATAAAGAGGTGAGTGACAAACAAACTGAGGTTGAAGAAGAAAGTTCCAGTGAAGTCACATCAAGCAAAGATGTTGAGATGAATGGGACAGGCAGTGTAGTAGAAAGTTATGATGGAGAAAATGGCAGCAAATTTCTGCACAAACCATCAGTAATTGCAGAGAGTGATTTAGCCTTTGCTAAAAATAAAGTTGCAGTAGATAAAGATGCAAAAGTAAAATCTGAAAAGAAAGAAGCATCAGATCTCAAGACCTTAATTCCCTCAGCTGAAAATATTGAAGAGGAAGTTACAAAGGGACAAGATGAGTTGTTAGCAACTGAATCCAAACCCAGGGATAGTGGTGTTGAGGAGACCAGAAGCACAACCACAACAGTAGACAGAAAAATAGTCAAGGCAACACTCAAATCAGAGGGAGATTTTAGACAGTTGAAAGAATCCATTCCGCTGGGAGCAAAAACAAATGAAGATGTCAGCTCAGTACAAACTGATGATAGGAAAGACACAGTGCATTCACAGACTGAATCAGAGAGGATCAAACAAAAGGCGCCTGTAACAGAGACTGACTCAAAGCCGGCTAAACATCAGATTGATATCCTTGAATCAGCGTTGGAGAGGGAAGGGGAGGATGATGAATTAGCAAGTTTAGTCCAAGAGCTCAAACATGGAGGTCTGATGACAGAAGAAGGTGAAAAGCTGCTCCCAGATGAGGCAGTAGCCCAAGGTGTCCTTCCTGGACACACAGCAGTTAGATTAATGGCTCAGGCAAGACTGTTTGGGGGTTTCCTAGATGCCAACAGTGGTGAGTCACTTAGCATGGAGGATGTTATGCAGGAGGGGTTACTCGATGAAGATCTAATGTGGAGTGTCCTGAAGTCAGATAAAACCCTTTCAGGGGTTGTGGATGTAGAGAAAAGGCAGATATGCGGGGTAAAGGAGGCAGCTGAGGCAGGGTTGATTGACCCCAACACCGCTGCTCGACTTCTAGAAGCTCAGGTGGCGTCTGGGGGAATCATTGACCTCCGTAGGGATAAGAAAGTCTCTGTCACTCTAGCAGCAAACCTGGGACTGATTGAGGAGGATCAAAGAGAAGAATTGGTGGCACTAGAGAAGGCATACAAAGGAAAGGATACAGATTCAGCAACAGCCCTCACTAAAGCCAGTTTACAGCTACAAATGGAAGGTGTTATTGACCCAGAATCCAGGTCTCCAGTTCCTCTGGAGCAAGCAATTCAGAAAGGGTTAATAAGACCTGAGGACGCTTATCAGGTGTTGGCAAAGCAGGTGGCTGAGGGTGGTGTAATACATCATGCTTCAGGGATGAGGCTGTCAGTTTCTGATGCTGTAGATAGAGGACTAGTGGATCGGTCCATTGCTCCTGGGCTGGAAGAACTAGAGTGGGTTTGCCAAGGGAAAGTCAGCCCTTCATCTCACCCAGAAGCTGTCCTTTTACAAGCATCAACAGGAGCAATTTTAGACCCTGACTCAGGGTGTAAACTAACATTGACAGAGGCAGTTTCTAAGGGTCTTCTGGGTGAGAACATTGCCAGTGAAGCCATGGCTTCTTCTGCTGTAACAAAAGGAGTGCTTGACCCCCAAACTGCACGCATTGTGCCTTATTCAGAGCTTGTAAACCAGGGTATGATAGATGTTGAAACAGGCAAACGATTCTTGGAGGTGGAACCATTCAAAGGCATTCAGGATAAGGAAACAAGAGACAACTTGACCCTTCCAGAGGCAGTTGCGTTAAAGCAAGTTGACCCAATTCCAGCATTGAGGCTGCTCCAAAGTCAGGCAGACACTGGGGGGATCATTGATATCAGTACTGGAGAAAGACTCCCCCTATCTGAAGCCTGTAAAAGAGGTTTGGTAGAAGACAATATGGTCAGGATAATAGCCACCAACCAGTTTTTGAAAGGAGGCTTAGTTGATCCTGCCACTGGACAACAAGTCTCTAGTCTTGATGATGCCATTACAAAAGGACTGATCTCCAGGGAAATAGCCTCAGAGATTCAGGAGAAATTGGCTTCAGACAGATGCAAACCAGATATCCAAACCACAGCTCAATCTATGGCTCCTGTTACACAACCAGATAAAAAAACAGGGAAAGGTAAAAAGAAGAAAAAGCACCAACTACCTGAAGTTGATAGTACCAGTGTTCCTGAATCAAAACCTTTAAAAGACCAACAGCAACATCTTGAGTCTCCAGAATCAGCAGAAGGTGCTTCAGCTAAATCTGAATCACCTGGAGTCCCTGAGTCTGTCACTGTCACAGTCACTGAGAGTTGGGCAGAGGGAGATGTCAGAGAGAGGCGAGTAATTGTGTCAAACAAGGAATTTTTGAAAGGAGGCTTAGTTGATCCTGCCACTGGACAGCAAGTCTCTAGTCTTGATGATGCAATTGCAACTGGACTGATCTCCAGTGACAAAGCTTCAGAGATTCAGGAGAAATTGGCTTCTGTGGAGGGTGATGAAGGTAGTGTTACACCTGTTGCCTCATCAAATGGTACATACAGCCCTGCTATTACATTGTCAATATCAAGCCCAGACAGTCCAACAAGCTGGTCAGAAGTATACACTGAGGTGCCTTCAAGATCTCCACTTTCAAAGAAAGATCTGGCAACTAACCAGGATGATGGAAAGACATCTGTAGTATCAGATCAGTCACTGTATTATGATACTACTATGGAAGAGGACAAAACGAAGTGCCAGTGTCAGTGGAAGAAAAGGCTTTAGTTGATCCAGATCAATCCATAGACCTCTTGTGTAAGTTTGCTACTAACATTGAGAAAAGAATTCAGCAAGCCATAGAAGAAATAGTACCACAGACAGACATTGATAAATCAGAGCCCCTTCCTAAACAGGAGCTTGATGAGAGACTGCAAACCGGTGAGACTGGTGATAAACAAAAGGAGAATGTTGGAGAGTCCATCAAGGCACATGTCTATGATACTGAAAAAGAGTCTCTGGATGAAAAAGAGGCTGCTATAGTAAAGTCAGATGGGGAACCTGTTAAGATTGATAAAATTGAGCCTAGACACAGTGATGAGAGCACAGCAGTGGTTCATGATGATTCTAAAGTTGGAAACCTGACAGGTTTTGTGGCAGCAGAGATTAGAGATGACAGAGCAAGCAAAGACAACATTGAATTGTCAAAACTGAGTGAAGAGGAATTTAGAAAGAGTGATGTGGCAGCACAGAGAGAAAAAGATGTCAGTAAGAATGGTGAAGGAGTTGAGAAAGACAAACCTTTAGAGATTGAGATCAAACCTAGCGGTGATGTTGAGCAGTCAGACCAGTTATTGACCTCTTTAGCCCAGGTGACACAAAGCAAAAGCAAGAAAAAGAGGAAGAATAAAAAGAATGGAAATGGTAAAGAAGCAGAGAGTGAAACATACCCTCCAGAGATAAAACATCCGTCTCAAATTGATCAAGCTGATGCACATACTGAAGAGCAGACTAAGGCTGTTGTTGCAGTCACAGATGAGCTTGTATCACAAGACAAATATGAAAAATCACAGATTCATGGTCAGGCAGCTTTCACAGGGCCTCCCAATAGAGAAAGTGAAGCAAAGATTGACAGTAAAACTAAGGCAGAAATTGAATTGGTAAAACAGGGACATAAAGCAGTTCCTGCCACTATAGAATTCACAGAACATACCATTGAGCCAGAGAAAGTTGCAATAAAAATTACGTTACCAAAGGATACAGAAAAGGGTGATCAGATGGAGAAGATGAAAAGGGAGGAGCAGAAAGAGAAAGTTAGAGAGAAGGCCTCTGTCTCCCAGCAACCAGGACAGCCAGAGAGCACCGAGGAGGCAAAGAAAAAAGAATTGCCTCAGAAGTCTTCTCTACCAGACGATGAGAAAGCAGCCTTGATACTGAAAGCCAAAGAAAGTATTCTTAAAAAGGTCTTTGAAAAAGGAGTGAGCGAGAAGCAGACTGCCGAGGAGCTGCAGGCATTGCGCAATGAGGTGGCGAAGAAGGAGAGTCAAGGCACAACAGTTAAAGTTGTAAAGGCACAAACTCTGCCAGCTAAGGTTGATGAAGTAGAGAGTCATGATATCAAAGCAGACGCTGACAAGAGACCCAATGGTTCACCAAAAGAGAGTGAGGAAGAGACGAGTATCAAAGAAGACAAAATTAAATTGACAAGGGTCAAAAAAGATGTAACTTTGGAGAAACTCTCTGTCAAGGAGGACATAGAGCCCAAACATTGGAGGTTTCTTCTACTGAGAGAGAACATAACAGGGGTCTTGGAAAGGAAGACATACAAAAAGATACTGAGACAGCTCCATCAGTCCAGCCCAAAGAAACTCAGCAAACTAAACAAAATAAGAAGATCAAGAAGTCCAAGATTCCCAAAGTGTCAGTAAAAACAGAGACTGATACTGAGAAGTTGCCAGCTGCTGAAAAAGTGGATATTGACGTGACATCAGCAAAAATTACCACAAAATCTGCAGTGGCAAAAACAGATTTAGATAACACCGCCTTGACTCAGGAGCAGAAGATGGAGAGACGTACTGATGGTCAGTCAACCAGTGATTTTAACAAACCTTCAGTTGGTGATGAGGCAACTGAAGTAGAGACCCCGGACATTAATGATGAAGGAGATGAGAGCAGTCCACCATATTTCGATCAGTCAGGAGAACCCAAGTCTCACATTGAGAAGCACATGCAATCAACAGGGGTTACATCTGCTGGGAAGGAGGAATCACATTCAGAGATCAGAAAGGCTGGTGAATCCATTGACTTTACTCCTGAGGTTGTCACACACAAATCAGACGTCCACTCCACAATTCAATCTGTGGCTCTTGGCTCACAACCAGATAAAAAAGCAGGGAAAGGTAAAAAGAAGAAAAAGCACCAGCTACCTGAAGTTGATAGTATTAGCGTCCCTGAATCAAAATCTTTAAAAGACCAACAGCACCATCTTGAGTCTCCAGAATCAGCAGAAGGTGCTTCAACTGAGTCTGGATCACCTGGAGTCCCTGAGTCTGATATGGTCACTGAGAGTGTGGATGTGGGAAAGGATGGTGTCAGAGAGAGTCAAGAAATTGTGTCAGACAGGGAGTTTTTGAAAGGAGGCTTAGTTGATCCTGCCGCTGGACAACGAGTCTCTAGTCTTGATGATGCCATTGCAACTGGACTGGTCTCAAGTGACAAAGCTTCAGAAATGCAGGAGAAATTGGCTTCAGACAGATCTAAACCAGGCATCCAACCCACAGCTCACGCTATTTCTCCTGACAGACAACCGGATAAAAAAGCAGGGAAAGGCAAAAAGAAGAAAAAGCACCAACCACCCGAAGTTGATAGTACCAGTGTTCCTGAATCCAAATCTTTGAAAGACCAACAACAACATCTTGAGTCCCCAGAATCAGAAGAAGGTGCTTCGACTGAGTCTGACACAGCTGGAGTTCCTGAGTCTGACACAGCTGCTGAGAGTTGGGCAGAGGGAGAGGATGATGTCAGAGAGAGTCGAGAAATTGTGTCAGTCGAGGAGCTTTTGAAACAAGGCTCAGTTGATGCCACCACTGGACAACAAGTCTCTAGTCTCGATGATGCTGTTACAAAAGAACTGACCTCCAGTGACAAAACTTCAGAGATTCAGGAGAAACTGGCTTCAAGCATCCAACCCACAGCTCAATCTGTGGCTCCTGGCTCACAACCAGATAAAAAAGCAGGGAAAGGTAAAAAGAAGAAAAAGCACCAACCACCTGAAGTTGATAGTACCAGTGTTCCTGAACCCAAATCTTTAAAAGACCAACAGCAACATCTTGAGTCTCCAGTATCAGCAGAAGGGGCTTCAACTGAGTCTGAATCATCTGGAGGTCCTGAGTCTGAAACAGCCGCTGAGAGTTTTGAAGAGGGAGGAGATGATGTCAGAGAGAGTCAAGAAACTGTGTCAAACAAAGATGGGACTACAACAAAGACTCGCAAGGTAAGAAATAGTACATCATTGTGAGGGTTCCTTTCCTAAAATTTCATATAGATTTCTCACACCTTCTGCATAATTATACTATGGCTGTCACAATATCAGATTTGCACTACACAATTATTGTGGACAAAAAATTCATAATAACAATATTATCACAATATCTATGGAAATTCTGAAAAAAAAATTATTACTCAAACTAATCTTTAACTTTGTTTATTGTGCAATTTGTGTCTTTTTTTGGCAAATGAATCATGCTCAAAATAGCAGTGTAGGGAGGTTGAGAGGGAGTCTGTGGAATATTTACACAATATTGGCATATATCTATTATTATGATATAAATATTTCATTTTTTGAATGTCACTTATAATCATCGATACCAGTATACCACGACACCGCTAATTTAGACATACATTTTTATCATTGTATAATAGATATAAAAAATAGAACATAATTTATGTTTTATTGTATTTTTTTCTGTTCTCACAGTCATCATTGATGCGTCAGGAATGCCTAGAGCATGACCAGAAAATTGTAGCCCTGGTCTCCATGGTAAGACATATTGAGGTCCGACTGAAACAGCAGCAACAGCAGTCTGTTGGCCGAAGTCTCATCGCCTTGGACGACATCATCAGGCAGACTGAGGTGAAAAAATATGTATATTTACCTGATAGAGATATGATTTTATGTCACACCAGCCCACATCAGTGCATTTTTTGGTTCAATTATTTTTCAGTTGTGCATTTGGCTCCTAGTGTGAGACCAAAAAAAGCTGATTTAAGGATTAGTCTCTTACCAAACAGCATCAAGAAAACTCTTGTTTTCTTTTCCTAATCGGCCTTTCAGACTCTGGACCTTGAATTGCGTGACTTGGAGCCTTCGATCAACAAGGAAGTGGAGGCTGCTGAGCGGCTGTTGAAGCCCCAACCCAAAGATGTTCCTCCACAGCTCTTATTGGCCCTTGAAAAGGACGGGCGGAGCTTAGCTCGAGGGTATGAGGCTGCCAGAGCACTTTCTGAGGGCATTCTGCAAAGCCTACGAGACCATAGAGCCTCATATAAGGTAAAAGAAGTACTCTAGAGAATACCAGAATGGAGCATGTGTCTTAGGTTCTCATTTGTTGTTTGGCCCAGAGAATTCCTTGTTTCTTCTGTAGATGTTGGAATTTACTTGACTAACACAAGGTCAAGGCTACAATACTCAACAGCAATATTTAATCACTCTGACATTTCTCTCTCAGGAGGCAGTAACAGCTGAGCAGAAGTCACTGGGAGGACAAGTGGAGAGTCTGCTTTCTTGGCTGAGGGAGACGGAGGCTCAGATGAATGGAGGAATGGCAGGGATGGAAAAAATGGAGAAGGCAGAGAAAGATGACAGTGATCATCTCACACAGCAGCTGAGTCTTTGCAAGGCAAGTTGTTCAAACTAAAGAAATGTTTTTTAACTGTTTTTTGAAGGAATGCGTAAAATTGTATTGTGATACAACATAGACATTTTAAATGCATAGACACTACAGTTTTGGTCAGTTGCAACATTAATCCTTAGTGCTAATTAAACTAGAAACTAAACTCAGAGAGCGCCAACCTCTGTCAATACCAATAGTCCAGTCTTTCATGGTATGCAAATTGTGCTTGCACATCAACTTAGAAGGAAAAGTCAGGATAATTTAGTCACTGCTTATTTCTTATATACCTGCTGCATTTGTTTCTTAAGTGATGTTTGAGGTGGCTGTTATGTTTTGTTGTATATTTAGTTGCAGCATGCCTCTCACACATGCACAATGAATTCAGTTCTTTTTGCCATAGACACTGGTGTTACAGTTATTCTATCTTGCAATGTTAACGAAAATGAAAAATAATTAAAATAAAAGTGTATCTGCTCCATGATTCGAGTATGCTCCAAAATTTAATAGCTTCTTTTTTGGCCCATGCTACACCCTTCCACCAAGTTTCATGAAAATCAAGCCAATAGTTTTTCTGTAATCCTGCTGACAAGGTAATAAGAATCATGTAACAATGCACAGTCTTATTAAATCTTGTAAACATGGATCTCTGATTCAAAGCACTTAAACAGAGGATGAGTTGATACATTGTTGGGATTTGTTACCTGAGAAGCAGAGTTCAACTTTTTGCTCTACAGTACCCTATGGTACTGTATGAAGGGCTAACACTTTCCTCTGCTAATTTAATTCTCTTCCATCTCTTTCCTTTAGGAGCTCCAGTCCTCTCTGATGGCTCGCTCTAATGAGGTCAACAACGTGGCATTTGACATTCAGGTGTTCATCTCAGAGCGGGCTCAGGACCTTGCTCCTGAGCAGAGCAGGCAGCTTCTGGGGCAACTCCAGCAGCTCCAGAAGGCCTTCCACCAAGCGTCAGGCCAAGCCCAGGCCTGGGCAGACGCCCTCTCGGCCCAGAGAGAGAGGGAGGAGGAGAGGCAACGCAGAGAGAAGGCGAAAGAAGAGGAGAAGGACAGAGAGAGACAGAGTGCAAGGGAGAGAGAGGTTTGGGAAAAGACGATTGAGTCCGATTGGTGTGAAAAGCTGCGCTATTTCTCACTAATACATTTGAAATGCAGTTAGCTTTCATGTACTATATTTCACAGCTTTATTTGTCATGCTGTAAATCATTGCCATGCTTTTTTGCACAAGATCTTAGTACTGTTCTGATAAGCACTCACATTCTATAAAATCATATCAAACTCGAGTAGAAGCTGGAAACTAGCTAACCTCCACCACAATTTAACTCGTAGTGACATTACACATCATCTTAAACCTTTTCTCATCATTTCATACCTCGATAGCAACACACTGCTTCTCTTGTTGCAAAAGCTTTGCCACTTGACATGGACAACACCACCACCCTTACCACTACCACACAGGCTTTTTATGCAAGCTACTCTGCA
The DNA here is from genome assembly GCA_034769285.1 of Lutjanus argentimaculatus. NCBI lineage: Eukaryota > Metazoa > Chordata > Actinopteri > Lutjaniformes > Lutjanidae > Lutjanus > Lutjanus argentimaculatus. Next base: position 29,461,008 of record JAWZSL010000008.1, read on the forward strand.
TGTCTCTGTAACATGTGTTTTATTAACCTGTTTGCCTTGCTGTTCCAGATTGCCACTGAAGGAAATCGCTTGTGTCACGGCGGTAAAGGCTAGAGATTTGATAGCAGAAAGGCCTTGCTGGCTACAATGCTTCACTGTTTTTCCTCTTGTCTCACCTGAGTACAGAGGAGAGAAGAGGAAAAACAGAAAATAAACAAACTTGATTTCTCTATGTATTGTTGTTGCTTGAACAACATGTTGATGTGAAGATATTCTGTGTGTGTCTGTATGTCTGCCTGTGTGTGTGTGTTTAAGTGTGAACTCTGGACACAATCTGCTCAAAGCTTTGCAAAGTGTGCACTACAAAAGAATTCTGTTTAGGTGCAAATGTGCATTTAGTGTGCTCTTATATTCAGGCTAGATCAAAAAAAGCAAAATGGTCTGTTCCTGTCAAATGATACAGTTGTTTCTGACTCTTCATGACTAATGTATGTCAGTATCAGCTTCCCTCACATTTTCTTTCTTTGTGGGTCTTCTTTTCCTCCTTTTCTCCTCATCCATTTTCTCAGGTGGTTCAACAACAGAAAGCTGAATGTTCTCAGAAACTAGAAGGTCTTTCGATGTGGTTGGCTGGAGCTGCCAGCTTGCTGGCCAGTCAGAAAGCTGGAGCAGAGTCAGGTGATGTGAAAGTCCTACAAGAGAAGCAGAAAAAGCTAAAGGTATGAAACTTTCATCTCCCTCCACATCTAGATCTAAAGGCCAATATAGGTGTACTATAAATGGTTCACTTCTCAAATTCAATAAAACTTGGTGACCTGTTTTTTGCTAATGATGAGGGATTTGTGTTTGCTGATATTCCAAAGTAACTGCTGTGATTTCTAACTACACTTACCGAACTAATTTATTTTTTGGAATACTATCTATATGTTATTTATTATGTGAATTTCATATTTGACTTTGATTGGTATTAATGAGTAACCAGTGAGTACATTTTGTTTATTTTTGTTTGTTTGTCAAGCGTTGATACTGGATTTTTGTAGTACATGTTCTGTTTTTTATTTCTTGGATCTGTGCTATACTTCACACAACATTGATAACTTGAGATGTAACTTTTTAGACAATTGTGTGTCACTGAAAATGTAATAAACATATCTGAGGGGAAAAATCCCTCAGATAATCCCCAACACCCAAAATCACACAAATTACTTTCTTTTTTTATTTATAATTACATGTACAGTACATTAAGTTTGTTTATAATCCAATATTGGCATTTTAACACAGTATTTATTTGCCTCATTGATCCCCACTGAGTTTTAGACACTGGCCTGTTGTTGTTCACTGGGTGAACTTGTTTACTTCTATGACCGAATCAAACCTGTTTTCCTTCACTCTCCAGGAAGTACAGAAGGACCTCCAGACCAAAAAGGAGGGCATAGCTGAGGCTATCCGCTCTGCAGAGGAGCTATTGGCAGAGCGAGGAGAAAGTCTGAGCCCAGAGGAGAGGAAGAACCTCCAGGCAGCAGTAACAAAAATGAAGGAGCAGTACAGCACCCTTAAAGATTCAGCAAACACGTCACTGTCAGAGCTGGACACAGCCATCAACACCACTGTACAGCAGAACACACAGAGGGTAAAAAGATGATAGTGATTATAGATAGACATATACCATTTTATTACATAGATTACTATGTAGCTTTTTTTGCATTCATCCTCTTTTCCTCTTGTTTCCTCCAGGCGAAGGCTGAGGAGGAGCTCCAGGAGACCCAAGGCCAGATAGACTCCCTGCTGAATGAGTTGTCTTCCTTGAACCAACCAGGCGGGAGAGGAGTTGGATCTGGAGTGGCCAAAGTTGTTACTGATGCACCATTCTCACAGCCAGAGGGCGTTGTGATGTCCCACACAGAGATGCTGCAGGTTAGAATCTTTCGTCCATGTGTGGCACATTTTGACTTAAACATTTTACAACATCACCAAGTTATGACCTATAACCTTTGACTTCTCTCCCAGGCGGAGCTTCAGCAGCTCCAGTCTCAACAGGCTCAGCTGCTCCAGATCACACAGCAGACTCGCTCCCTTCTGGAGCAGCCGGACTCCACTGTTCCTCCTGAGGAAAAGCAGCGTCTCCGAGCTGCCCTGGATCAGCTGCAGGCCCAGCACCAGGACAGGCTGCAGAGCTGCCAGGTACTCAAAATAAACACTGATGTGTGTGTTATCTAATTTCAACTTAATGGGTTGCCAGTCACCGGCTCTCGTTTAATTTAATCAGGTCAAGGAAAATGGGTAAACATAATTTTACTGGTCTACATAAATGAGGCCATTATATATTCACCTTTTTTCTTTTTCTTTTTTTAAAGTTAACTCACTGCTACTGCTGTAACTATTTCTTATAGGACCGTCTGAGGAAGTCTGAGTCTCTACAGGATGAGCTGACAAAGTTCCTTCAAGAAAATGGAAGTTTAGTTACCTGGCTGGAACAAAGTGAACAGGAGCTCCGTTCCCTAGGAGAAGGAGAAACTGATGCACAAGGACTGAAGGGCAGGCTGGAGGAGCACAGAAAGGTGCACAAAATACACACCTTAATAACATAATGGAATCTTCTCTATGCACTGATTTATGTTGATTTAACAGTTCCAAAAAAGGACCATTTCACATCAGCAGCAGCCATCTTGTTGTTTGCAAAAATAAGGAGGGTCATTGCATCAGACCAGTCCCATATTAGATAAAAGGTTGTGATGGGCCCGGCCAGATCTGGAATGTGTGGAAATCTGTCTGAATGGAAGGGAGGCGGGACATATCTGCCAGGGCAAATAAAATATGAGTTTTTGGATCTGGTTCCCAAGCTACTTTAGACCTGCAGATAGAGACATATTGTTGATGTCTACATGCAAAGAAATGAAGAGCTTCATGCTCTTAAAGGATAAGTTCGTTTTTTTGACACCTGGACCTTATTGTTAAGATTAAATACGCTCGTAGACTCACCCAGACAATTTTGGTGGAGCTCGGAGCCGTTTTCGAGCAATTTAGATCCATCCGACAGCGTTTTTTCTCATGCCATAGTAGCGGACGGGGCCAGAAATCGAAGCCCCTAAATTAGACATTATCTGCTGCGAAACTCGCTCATTTCACCTACATTTTATAAATGAATGGCCAGTGTTATCACCATGTCAGCTCAACTTCGTTGTTATGGTTCATCCGGGGCTTTACAAGGATGGGTAACTTTTGGTGACGTCATAGACGTGCGCCGCAGGACCGCAGCTGAGTAGAGACACTGTTGTTGCTAGGCTACACGGCAACACGGCTATTTTTGTGCAGCATGGCGGAATATTTATCCAATGTAGAAGTGTCTGACGACGACTTTGAGTATAATAGATGCCCATATCGTTTTGAGCCAGAATACACCGATGAGGAGCTATTTGAAAGGAGGATGCAGAGGGAAAGAGCCGAACAGCTGGCCAGAGAACAAGCAACCACTGCACGTCCACGAATGGGGGCTAACTGGTGGTGGTGTTGTGGACATTGCATGAGTTTCGCAGCAGATAATGTCTAATTTAGGGGCTTCGATTTCTGGCCCCGTCCGCTACTATGGCATGAGAAAAAACGCCGTCGGCTGGATCTAAATTGCTCGGAAAACGGCTCCGAGCTCCACCAAAATTGTCTGGGTGAGTCTACGAGCGTATTTAATCCTAACAATAAGGTCCAGGTGTCAAAAAACCGAACTTATCCTTTAAAATCTGGTTAGCACGCTCTGAAATAGTGTGAACTCTGCGCTCTTCCCAATTTTGTAGGTTTAGAATGTCACCAAAAACTATTGAACACATGTTCAGCAACTGCAGAAAATGCTAACAAAATGGCAGCTTTAAGAGTCATTGTCTCTAGTCTCTTGTTTCAAAATTGCAGGAGCTGTTATTTTATTTGTGAGTACATGGGGCACACTGGCATGTCTACACCTGCAGGTTCAAACTGCTGCTGTTACTTTTCTTGCCTGTAGGTGGTGCATGTTGCACTATAAACTGTAGGTCTGAAAATGCTGGCACTGTGGCTCCACAGTTGGATTATTTTGGCTTAGTCTGGTTTGATCCTCGGCCTGGTTTCAGGTGCTTTGAAGTGAATTTCACCCACTGAATCTGGGCCATTATAGCAGAGTACAAACACATACTGACCAGCTATGCTTTTTTGACCTTTAATTATCTATGGGAGACTGAGTTTCCACGCTCAGTTTCCATCCGTCCATATGCTCTGATTTACACCCACACAATCACACATTCTCATCTGGGAGCCCCTGAGAAACTCTGAAGCCATTTGGGATAATTTTCTTGTTAAGAGTCCCTTGATATCACACTTGGAATGTTTTATATCCTTCTCCCACACGTTTTTCCCAGCAGTTCTGGAAATTTGAACTAGCGACCTGCTGGTCTTGATCATGCTTTCCATTAACACTTTTTTTTTTTTCAATTAAAATGTAATTTTTCCAATAGACGTACAGTATATACCTGCACAAATTTGCTCCCAGCTGACCTGTAAATCTGTGTGTAATTCCAGCTTGCTGAGGATGTAATTTGCCACAAGGCGGACCTGCGCTTTGTCTCCATCTCCGGTCAGAAGGTTCTGGACTCTGTTCAAGGAGCTTGGAGCAAGTTGGTGGTTCTGACCCAGCAATGGAGAGCACAAAGCAGCTGGTAACTGACAAACTGCAGGATGCTAACCACAGATACACAACCCTACACACCAAGGTGAGAATACGTTCTAGAAATTGTTATAAATTGTGCTTGATTAATTAGTTCTTACATTGAAATTCTTTGGTTGGTGTGTACAGTCAACAGAGTTGGGCGGGCGTTTGTCCGGCCTGTTGGAGAGGTACCAGCAATACCAGGATGAGGTCGTCTCCCTCCACTCCTGGCTCAGCACTCAGGAACAGAACCAAAGCATAGCAAAGCCCAGTGGGGAGACCGACCCTCAGAACCTGCAGAACACACTACGACAAGTACAGGTGAGAAAGAAGGCAGAAAAAGAGCACAAATGATTTTCAGACTGTGGAAAAATGTTGTTTGTGATCTGGGCTCATTGACAGTCATCTCTAAATGTTGAGTACTGTCCAAAAGTTTGAATTGAGTCAAGAAATTAACTTCTGGCAAAAGAGTAGAATACTAAAATGGAAAGTATGTGGGATTCTTGCCCCAGTTTTAAAATTTCTTGTCAGCTCTGGGAACGATTTTATTTCAACTGTAAGTGTGTCCTCTCTCTTCAGCTGCTGCAGGATGAGCTGGCTGAGCGTTCGGTTCAGCTGGAGAAGGTGAAGAGAGCAGGAAGAGATCTGGTCAGCACAGATGAGTCTCCTTCCCTGAAAGCTGTTGACATCCTCTGTGCTGCAGGTAAATCTGTCCTCCTTTAGTCTTAACTATAGTCCACTGCTCCTGGATGGTGTGTTTTGTCTCAGTTTGTGAATTTTCAGTGTCACATTCAGATTACATTGTTTGCAACAGATTGAAATGGATGGATGTAAAATGACATGAGTGAATTAAAAAGTTAATGTTTTGCCTCTTCCTTCTTCTCAGATGGTTTAGAGAAGAGGTTCGGTTCCCTCTCTGCATCCGTGTCAGAACGGGCTGAGCAGCTACAGACAGCTGTAGCCCAGTCAGTCAGCGTTCAGGAGGGCCTGAAGGGTCTGCTGAGCTGGCTGGACAAACTGGTTCTGAATCCTGCACCAGTCGAACCCACTGCACAGGCTGTACAAGACGCGCTGACCCAGAACCAGGTACACACTAGAAAAAAATGCTAAAAAATCAGTGGCTTTTTTTTTTAATGAGTAAAAGAAAACTGCCAGTGGAACAAGTGAAAATTTGCTTGTAAGTAGATGTTACTTGTTTTATTGAATAGAAATTAGCCAAATATACTTGGTAAGATTTTGAGTTTTTTACTGTGTAGGAGTAAAGCTAGAGGAAACGCTACAAGATTTCTTTACCAAGTACAAAATATCTTCTTTAAAATGTTGCTTTAGGTTTCTATGTTTGTAAGGTTTAAAAAAATCATCATCAAAATCCAAATGCAGAAACTGAGTAATAATGTACCTTCAATAAAAGAAAGAAACATCACGGATAATGCAGCACATCAGGTTTCCTCAGTGAATGGAGTGAACCTTTGTCACATCTACAAATCAAACTTTTAAAAACCCAAATTCTTACTCTGCTCTTTCTCCAGAAACTTCGACAGGAGCTGCTCTCCAGGCAGGGCAGCGTGGAGGCAACTCGGGACTCTGTTTCCAAACTCCTTCAGAGCTCTGATGCCTCCACAGCCTCCGGCCTCCAGGGTTCTTTAGATGAACTGACTCAGCGCTACGCTGCAGCACAGGCTAGCCAGACTGAGAGGGAAGCTGAGCTCAAAGGGCTGCTGCCCAGGCTGGAGAGCTACGAGCGGCTGGGGACAGACCTTCAGGTCTTTACCCAGAGCCGCCTGAAGGCTCTGAGCCCGGCTGGCCAGCCAGACCGCAGCGTGGATGACTACAGACAGACCATTGAGGTCAGCAGATGGGTCAAACTTTTATAAATGGGTCATTTGCATGATCTCATTGGTTATGTGATTTCAAGGTTTTAAGACCTCTTAAAGCTGCTAAGATATGTGGATTAGTTATACTGTTGGTCAATTCAACACTTTTGGATGAGGATAAGGATGTTTTTTGTCATTCTGGAACATGTTAAACATGATAGAATGAAATAAGGTACTCAGGTCCCAGTGTAGGATATATCATAAATAAAAATCAAGGGAAACTCAATACACAATAAAAACACCATAGAATCCAACCAACTACCTTACTTTTATCCTGTGTGTCTTTTCTCAGGAGGTCAGGTCCGAGCTGGAGCAGGAAGCTGGTCAACTGAAATCCTTCTGCAACCTCGGCACGGAGCTCAGTCAATCAAAAGCTTTCAATAACACTCAAAGCTTAGTGGATAATATCAAGGGGGTGTCCGATGAGTTCACCCAACTGGAAGCCAGTGTCAACGAAAGGTAAAAGTGTTAAGCATATCAAAAACATAAGCACTAGATAACACTACTTTCTATCAACTTGACACATTATATCTGTTTGAGAAAGTGTGGGTTCAAAAGATAACCACTGAGTATTTTCCAGCCCTCTACAGTGGATGCCTGCACTTCATGAATTATAGCTAATAATCTTTCTATGTCTGCAATATCCCTAAAATTATTCATTGGTGTCATTTTTAAACAAAAATATGGTGGAGTGTTTAGGAATGAGGAATTTCAGGGTATTTTCAAGACACTTGAAGTTATGTAGGAACATAACAACAATTCTGGCTATATTTAATACAGTTTGGACTATCTTGAGCTTTAATGGCTGTTTAATTTATGAAGCCATGAATTTGAAACTTAAACAGTTATTCTTAAATTAATAATAAAGTTTTCTGAGGAAGTTAATAGATTTCTTTTCAATTGTTGTTCATTATGAAACAGTTTAAGTATTTTTAATCTTTTTCTTGCCATTTGTGCAGTTTAACATAAATTACACAAGGGGGCAGCAAATACAAAGCTGTGAAGAATCTGTCATTCAGCTGTCTAGTTTGTGATGGTATGGTAAATATGAACGGGGTCAATTCAAGTTTGCCTGACAAGAAACCAGATAACCTTCAGAGACAGGAAGAGTCAAACTTTAAAGGATTTGATTATATGCGTCAGGCCTACTCTGAGTGTCTCTGCAGAACAGACTGTGCCAGTGGCATTTCCAAAATTTGTTTTCTAAATTTGTAGCCTTCATGGAGCACCAGTTGCTATGCCTACCCTGTCTGACGTCGTATCAGTGAGCAGCCTCACTTGAAGCCTGTCAGAAGGGGGCTGGGAATTTAAAAATATCTTTATACTTTAGTTCAGTCACATAAAAACAACCAATTAGGGCTGTTAAATGGACACTTTTAAATATGTCCTGACGTGAAGAGGTAAAGATCTATGATCTAAAACATGGGTGTGAGTAGGCTGTCATCTTGGTAACCTTATTGTTGAGAGCACTCACAGAACATACTGTACATGATGTTGAGAATTATTCACATCGGTGCTGTATGATGTTTCACAGCAGTTGTTTTCCATGTACTGTACAGTGTGTTTGTGTACTGTATCTGTGTGGCCAGTGTGAGCTGATGAGCAGGCCTGGGTGCTAATATAAGCAGAGTGGACATGGCTCATTGTCCGTCCTATAAACGGCCTACTCGGATAACTCCCAGCCCCGAATCCCGAGGGGGAGAAAATAGCAGCATGATAATGATACTGCTCCATGCCAGACGACTGCTCAGAGCTGTTTTGTCTACGGGCAGTCAGCACTTTTCCAGTCTTAGCCCGAGACAGATCACACACAAAGACATGGGGGTCAAGGCTGTGTTAATGCTGGTCAGTGTGGACCTTGAATTATCCCAGTCAATAGTGCAGTGTTTTTCTTTTTTTAGAGCATATAATCAGCCCAAGCAAGCTTATATGATTGCTTTCATTTGTCTTGAAAATCTAAAAATGTAATTAAAGCTGAATATTCATCTCCCCCTTCCCTTATTCATCATTCATGCACCTCCTCATCCTCTCATCACCGCTCTCTCTCTGTCTCTTCCTCCCTCCCTCCTCTGTGTTCGTTTCTCACAGGTTTGCTGCTATCCAGGCCTGTGAGCAGCAGCTGCTCCAGTTCCGCGGCCTCTCCGGCTCCCTCCTCAGGTGGCTTCAGACAGCACAGGACCACTCCCGTCCAAAGAGGCCAACCTCAACACAGAGAGCCTGCAGAGAAGAGTCCAACAGCTCAAGGTGTGTGGTGTGTGTCTAATAATTTAGAAACAAAATATACATATGCAAACTCTGCATCCTGTGGTTTTGCATTAACAAAAGGAAAGCATTTAGGGATCATGCTGTTTGAATCCAGTGACTATATCTGTGTGGTTATGTCTGCAGGACTTGTTGAATGACTGGGAGTCACAGCGATCGAGGGTTCAGGAGCTGAACAAGACGGGCTCAGAGCTGGAATCCCTCATCATCGACATCACCGCTCCTCAGACCAAAACTGGTAAGAGCTGGGATGGAGACGCTGCCAAACATATTAATTCTCCCACTCTCCCTCACTAAATGACTTATTTTCCTCATGAGAGCATTTTGCAAGCAATTTAATTGAGATTTATAGATGTTGTAGGTGGGAGGAAAAAAAAATTGCAGAGGGGTTTATAAAATAAGTTGACCTGAGAGGAAAACAGAACTGAAAAACAAATAATGAACACAGGAAGGCAAAAATTAAGTCAGTATTGTTACCTACATGTTTAAAAATGTGCTGGGTCCAATAGGGTGGAGGCATGACAATGAAATACAACAAAACCATAAACTAGATGAAACTCTTTTTGTTTATTTTATTTTTATCGAAGCAAAATGTCAATTTTTTACATAAACAAATACGTGTAACAAACATAGACAGAAAAACAAACAAAGTACTCCCTCCAGCCCCCCATCCACACCCTGGCATTGTAGAAATCCATCTCTTGTTCACAATTGGAATGAATGAATAAATAAATAAATAAATAATAAATGCAACTCATCATGTCAGGTATGATGTCCTCATCTATGTTAATAAAGTATATATTACAGCATTAAATGGGCAGTGGGAGCACATGAAGAATAGTTTCCATACAAATTCACAAGCCATGGGGTGTAATGATGGTAGTGAGGCCAAAAAAAGACCTTTTTTTTCCATACATTGCTGGTTTCCTCATTACACAATACAAGATCTTTTCAGGTGTGCTATATGATGTTCATTTGTTTAACCGTTGCCATCTGCCAAAGAGGAAGTTCAGATTTCCAATTTTGCAAAATATACTTTTACCTAACAGTACCCACAAGTAATATGAAGTATTGTTTTTATTATAGTTCACTTGAAATCCTTGTAAGTCTCCAAAGATCCAGACCCCAGGGTTAGATGGAATTTCGGGTTTTGTAATATCTGAAGTTAGTCTTACGATATACTGTATTTCCAAAATTCTTCCATATAAGAGCAATTTCAAAGTATATGAAATAAATCTCCATCACAGGTTTTACATCACTGGCAGTTAGGAGAGGCGTTGTTGCGTGTTTTTGTGCAGTCTTATGTGGTGCATAATAAAGTTTTATTAAAGATATTAAACTGTTATTGTCTGTTTAGTTGAGATTAACACAGTCTTGGACATTTTGAGGATGTTACAGCAGTCGACATCATCGTAATTGGGCTCATAATTGGAGGTTATGATTATCATTTATTTTTTATCTCAATCTTATAATAGATTTGCAAGTTACTGTTTAGAATAATATAAACAGAAGCTGTTAGACCTTTTGTGCGTAGTGTACAAGGCTTCACTAAACAAATGCTTTTCATATAGAGATTCTATATAGACTCACTCTTATAGAGGTGTGTTGCCTTCTATATGTTTATATCTATATGTGATAAATCATTCTTATATACACAATTTAATAAAAATAAATAAATTTTGAGGAAGCAGAAAAATTATTGCAAACCACAGCATAGGTTGAAATATTAGATATTATACAAATTGAAAATATTTGTGTTGCTTTTTGATACATCCATTAAATTTCTGTGTTATGTAAAGACTATGGGTATCCTCCATGTCTTTCTCAGCGCTGTCGTCTGTTTCCACGGCTTTTGTCCTCAGTTCTCCTGCTGAGCTCAGAACTTTAAATGTGACCACATTCTTTAACATGTCAGTGCATCACTGGTCCCGTGTTGTGTGTGACCGTGCCTGCGTGAGTTTGTTGTAGGGCCACTGTCTCAGTCAGGTGTGTGTCTTTCTCCCAGGTGCTCCTCAAATCAATGGCTCATCAGGCCCCAGCAGTGTCAATGGCATTCACACCTGTAAAGGTGAGCTCCACCTCTAGCTCTCTCTTTCTTCTTCTTTTTTATTACCTCCTGAAAACAAGTCTCTCAGATAAACATTAACACCAGTTGAATTGTGCTCCATAGCTCAATTATGTTGGTGTTTATGGTTGTCTGATAATGGCCACTTTGACAAATTACAGCACTGTTTTCTGTTTTACTGTTTCCAGTGTCCTATACTGTCCTGTCACCTGTCAGCTGTCTGTCCATGCAAAACATCTGTCAGTGGCAAATTTGTTCAATTAAAAAAACATCTATCTGGCATCTGTCATTTATCTAAACTGCCCTGATCTACCTGCGCTGCATGCCTGTAGGCTAACAACAACTGTAGTTCTTATTAGCCTACTTTATTAGTTTATTGTACATTTGTTGACTTTATTCTACCTAGAATTAAGATAAGGTCCACCGGAGGGGAAATTCCAGTGTTACAGTAGCACAAGGACAGAATAACAGACAGTACAGGACAGGACAGAATAAGAACTAGATTTAAATATAACTACCTCTTAACCTCCATTTTGCTATATGCTAAGCAATATGTCTCCTTTCTCTTTTTGTGTCCTCAGACCTGACAGAGCTGCAGGTAGCCGTATCTGATGTGAACGGTCGATATGAGACACTTGGCGGGGAGCTGAAGGAGCGTCTCGGTCGCCAGCAGGCCTCACTGGAGCTGAGGCAGAAGGCCAGGCAGGGCACTGAGGAGCTCAAGAGCTGGCTGACAGACAGAGAGAACAGCCTGAAACAGGGACAGACCGCCTCCCCCTCCAGACCTGAGGTGGTACGCGCCCAGGCCCAGGAGAACAAGGTAAAGGACATCTAGTGTGTATGTTCTGTGAACCTTTCCTACGATAGGTGAGCACTTTTTCACCAAATTTATTGATGAAAAATGTTATATCCACTTTCATTTTTGAAAAAAATTGCAGCAAATAGAGCTCACGTTGACACAATCCTTGTCCTAACAGCTGATATGTCTGCTAAATTCAAACGTTAAAACTCTCATCTCTGCTTTATCTAATTTAATGTGTGTTTGTCTTATTGAATAGATGTAGTATTTTTAAGTTGCTGCTTAAAGTCCTCTCATGGTCTTCTTCCTGTTCTTCTTCAGGCCCTGCTCTCAGAGCTGGCCGAGCACTCTGGGAAGGTAGACGACTTGAAGAGCACACTGAGGAAGCTGATTGCTGACAATCCCGATTCTCCTGAGGCAGACAGCTGGAAACAGCAGCTGCAAGAGATAGGTATGTGCTGTTGAAGAAAAAAAAAATACATTAGGACATATGACAAGATGATGGGACGTCCCTCTTACAGAAAGTGATAGATTAGAGCTCTGTCTCAACTAATGCAGATGCCCAAAGTTCATTGATGGGTGAAGCTAAATGTTACAAAAGAAATGGCCATGAGACAACAGCATAGAAATACTGTACAGCACAGAGCTTACAAGTAAATGAACCTGTGTGGGGAAAGCTGTTATAAAGAAAGTATATTGTGTCAGAGCCTGAGGCAGTCATGTGGAGGTAACATGCTCAAGTTAGTGATACTGAGACAGAACACGGCCTCAGGGACGAATGTGATCTGTGAGGACAGTTTATGTTACCTCATGTTTGTCAGGCCTTTCAGTAAATATGAGAGAATGAAAGAAGAAAAATGGTATATACATTAGCTTGACATGAAAAGGTAAAAGAAATACGGCGCTCAACTTTCTTTCTTAAGCCATTTTGTGGTCAGTGTCAAATGTATCTGTTTTACGATGCTTTCATGTGATTTGAGTGTTTAGCATTGGATCAACACTTCTCATGTCTTTATGATGTTTTATGTGAGGCAGTGGACTGTTGCACTGTACCCAAGACAAATTTCCCCTCAGGGACGATAAAGTTTGCTCTACTCTGCTAAAAGTAAATGGAAATAGGAAAGAGAATCAGGCCTGGAGATATCTGAGGATGTTTGGAGTGATGCATGGAAAAACCAGGCTAAGATTCTCTACACGTCCTGGTGAGAGTTCTCTTGGAAGAACATGATTTGATATTTTACGACGCTATGATTGAAATTTATTCAGAACAGTTCTGACGTGACAAAACAAAACCTGGACACAGTGTGGTTAAACAAATGGCTGACCTTTTCATATTTTTTGGGCTTGTCTATATTTTTTGCATGTTGGCAAGACTTTCTGAAGAGATAATGAAAATATTTGGAATAGAAGTTTATTAGTCTATTTGTTATATCTGGGCAAAATCCCGAGGAAAAACTTATGGCACACAATGAAAATCTCTTTGAAATACTTTTGTGTCCTAGCAGGAAAGATTTCACGCAGAAATAGCTGAAGGCAAGCTGGATGACTGGACTGCGGTTGCTAATTCAATTAATTGTAGGTTGACAAAGAAAAGCCTTAATACTGACATTCAAGACAACAAGCATTTTCTATCACATTTTTGCTTGAAAAATAAAACTATTTATCAGTTATCAGAGTAGATGGCAATTAAATTTTCTTTCAGTTGACTGATCATCATTGCAGCTGTAATAAAGGGTTTAGAAATGTGTAAAAAATAGAAAAAATTGACTAGATAGTTTATATATGTGCCCGAAAGATGTAAACCCATTACATGCCATTGAAGCAAAGTAATGTTTTATTTTAACCTTATTGTTTTGCTTGAAAATGATAAATAATGAAAATAAAGTTACAATCGAAAAGCAGGGCTCGGAGCTAGAAAAAGGAAGGAAACAATATTAGTCATTTTTACTGTGGAGTTTTTCGGAATCGGTTAAAAAGAAAGTGGCACAGTGCCTCAGAACCTGTAATAATTTCTCTAAGAGATGGTGAAGAACCGAGATCAATATTATCCTGGGAGAGAGTGGGAAGTGTTCCTGTCAGAGCTATTTGTTCGCTCTCATACTTGATATTTTTACCAGGGCCTCCTATGAGGTAACTGAGACAGAAATATTTAAGGTGAAATCCAAGAAGGGGGCCTTTAAATTTAATATTTCATAATGCCTTTTCAAAGCCGTGTGGACTGAATGCACACACACACAGACACGCACACCGCTGGATGCCTGGAACATGAGTCAGAGAAGGTGAAAGAGACGGGAGAAGTAGGAGGAGGAGGGACAGTGAAAGAAAAATGTCTTATTGTTTCATCAGTGTTCTTCACATTGAGTCAGATTTAAATAAAGGAGCTTGGTTTCATCGCCATCACAGATATAATTTAGATTCCCAGTTTCTCTCATTTTTAAACTGCACTGTCACAGAACTTCAGTGTTGCACAAAATAATGAGAAAAAATGATTCCCCAAGAAGGAAATATGCACAATCATCAACAATTTGCATATGGTTATAGGTTCTCCCACTCATGTCTCGATTGGTTATTTCCCCAGACTCCCGCTGGCAGACGGCCAATCAGACTGCAGCCCAGAGGCAGACAGAGCTGGAGACCTGCGCAGATAGGCTGGGCAGCTTTGCCTCCGCGGCCAATCAGCTGGGTCCGTGGCTGAGGGAGAAGGAGCTGATGATGAGCGTGCTGGGACCGCTGAGCATCGACCCCAACATGCTCAACACACAGAAACAACAAGTACAGGTATGTCATAGAAGACTGTGGGAAGTGTCACAAAGATACTGCAAAAAGGTACAACAATTATTAATGCACGCACACACACTATGGCAATCAATACAGAAAATCCAGCAGGAGGAGAAATACATCAAGAAAACCACAAGAATAATGAAAACAGCTCATGTCTATTAATAATTGTGTGCACAGAATAGGGTTATGTCACGATACATTAAAATTTTCCAACCAGCCAACGTCAGTCCATCAACCGGAGATTGCCAGCCCCCTCCCCCTCAGCTGGGAGATTTGTGTGAGCGGTGAGCTCACTATGTTGCAAACATTTCGGACATTTGCTACATCCAAGAAAGTCACAAGACGGAGACGATGAAGACAAGCTCATAATTGCCATGTTAACTCGTCACACACACTTCATTCCAACTTGACAGAAAAAGAAAAGAAAACTTACCAAAACTGTCTTGATTAGTCTGTCCACTATTTCAACAATCACCAACTCTGGTTTGGTGGTAAATCCTTAATTCACTGCATTAGATATGAAAATGTTCTGTCTACACAGGCTGTTTATCTCACACTCAGTGGGTGTGGATTGTGCGGCTGAATCAGTGTGTGTCACTGAGCAGCAGCTCTCTCATTTAGACCATAAAATTAGCAAAATAAAATAACAGAAATCGCAGATGGGCTCAGCCCAATCATCAATATTCATCTGGTCACCTAACCCTAGCACTGAATGAGCAGCAATTACTGTTTGTCTCCTATTTTGAGACTCAAATACCCTTCAGTCATGAAAGCAAGCAAGCTGAAGATAAGAACATATAAGATTTGGCTTAATTAAGGCATCCATGGTATAATTAAAATCACAAAGAACTGTGTAAGGTATTCAGCAGTTCAATCAGACTTGCTATCTTTCATATTTTTCTGATCACATCACTGAATAATGTGTTCTCACTTCCCTTTTTCTAGTTTATGCTGCGTGAGTTTGAGACCAGGCGGCCACAGTTTGACCAGCTGACCCAATCTGCTGAGGGAATCCTCTCTCAGACTGGTGAGTCTGCTCAGGACCCCAAGGACCTTGCAGAGGTGCGGTCTGAGCTGGGCTCCATCTCCCAGCAGTGGGAGGACCTGACAAACCGACTGAGTCAGAGGTCAAGCCACATTGACCAGGCTCAAGGAACCAGTGAACGCTACCAGGTACATGTAGTAAGAGAGTGATAGTAGAGTTTCTTGTTATATTGTTGATGACGGTGTAGTTTTCTAACCCCGCTCTTCTCTTGCCCAGGCCTTGCTCAGAGAGCTCTCCTCCAGTGTTTCTGCTCTGAGTGAGAGGTTGGATGCTCAGGCCTCACTGAGCGCCCAGCCCGAGGCCCTGAAACGCCGCCTGCAGGAAACCGGAGAGATCCGCTCAGAGTTGGAGAGACGGCGAACAGAGCTGGCCGAGGCCGAGAGGCTCTGCCAAGAGCTGAGCGCCATTGTGGCTGAACCCTACCTGAAGGAAGAGCTGAGTAAACGCCTGGAGAGTGTCAGCGGGCCGCTGAAGAGTTTAGAGGAGCGTGCAGGTTTGTGGAGGTTATGTGGTTGATAAAGTAACTGCGTTTTTGTGGGTTTTGTATGAGCCTGTGTTCTGGTGTGTTTATTATGGTTTATTTGCTTGTTATTTTCTATACAGAGATAATGGTCCACTTAAATGAATTGATTATTCAAGTTTTGAAGTCGTCAAACAATATTCCCTTTCAAATGTAATCCCTCCCTAGCTGTAATGGGAATATTGTTTTGATTATAAGAAAATGTTACTAACAAATTCACTGAAATAAACACAACAAAAACTCCACTAGTCCTATTTGTCCCTTTTTGTTTGAAATGGTTTTTCAATGTTTATGTTTGTAATTCCTTGTGCTTGTGCTTTTCTTTCCTCTAGCTGACGGTCTGTCTCAGCTCCAGACTGCCCTGTCGTCCACTCAGCAGTTCCAGCAGATGTTTGAGGAGTTGCGCTCCTGGCTGGACAAGCAGGCAGATCCCAGAGAATCATCCAGCGACGCTCTGCCCTGTCAGCCCGAGGCCATCCGCTCCCTGCTGGCACAGACAGGTGAACTCCAGCGTGGGATTGCCAGTCAGAGAGGCTCCTACGAGCTGATTCAAGCCGAGGGAGTGTCACTGCTCGCCACTCTGCCCGCAGGCGGAGACGAAAGGTCTGCCCTGCAGTCTCGACTGGCTTCATTGAGGCAGGACTGGGAGGGGCTGAACCAGAGAATCTCAGATCGAGAAAACAGACTGAAGACCACCCTAAGCAAGGCAGACACCTACCAGCAACACAAGACCGAGCTCACACCATGGTTAGCAGAGTGTGAACAGAAAGATGAAGAGATCCAGCCATCACTGGACCCATCGGCTCTGGACGAGGCTTTGCAGAAGGCTCGAGGTCTATCTCTGGACCTCGAAAGACGACAACCTCTCCTTGAGGCCTTCAACACTGCAGCAGATCAGCTGCTGGAACAATGCTGCATCGGGGAGGAAGAGGTACAACGTTTTACTGATTATAGGCTTTGATTTTTACTCTTAAGTTTGTTGTTTTGCAGTGTATGTGTAAAGATTGCTTCATCTGCTCATTGTCTTGATATTGTGCTTTATAGCTTAATTATTTGACTGTTTTTAGCTCATTTGGGTGTTGTGTTTCACCATGTCATTGTGTTATTATAAGTATCATTAATGATTTTAGGTTATAAAATTAAAAAAATGAAGAAAACTGAACTGATGAACTAATTTTTTTTTTGTAGGTACGAGATGAGAAGGCCCAGCTGAACCATAGGGTGGACAAACTGGGCGAGAGACTCCATAACCGCACCTCCCAGCTTGAGGAGCTGGCTGGCCGCCTGAAGGAGTTTGAAGAGGGCAGACAGGCTGCAGAGAGAAGGCTTGAGGCCGCCAAGCACCAGATTGAAGTCCAGGAGGCTTTGGGACCACAGGTACTGACAAAACATTGTTAATTGTTAAAAAGTGCACAACAGAGCATTGATGATATTAAAATATATGGTTATTATATAGACATAATTCAGGCTTTGACAGTTCATGTTTACTCCTCTTCCATCCAGGCATGCAGTGCTAAGAGCCTGGAGCGGCTGAGAAGTCAGCAGGAGAGTCTGAGGTCCCTGAAGCCTCAGGTGGTCTACCTCAGAGACCTGGCCCAGGGGCTGGTTCAGGACTCCCCACAGACACCAGGAGGCACTACCGAGGGGGCCAAGAAGCTTCAGGAGCAGGCCAAAGAAACAGAGAAAGAATATGATGACGTTACTGAAAAGGTGAGGAGAGGAGTCATCGTTTTTTGTTAGCTCCAGATCATAGTGATCAGTGGGCATGATCTCAGCAAAATAAAAAAAGGTGATTTTTACCAGTCAGAGCTAAACAACATTTGGAGATGGGGGCAAAGCTGGATGGAACCTCTGCAAGCTTTTTTTTTTTTTTCCATTGTTGGTTATGCCATCATTAAACTATCAGGTTTTGATATGTAAAGATCAGCAGATCATTGGTTTTATGCCCTGACAACGGTCAGCGATAGATGACAGTCTCGAGATAGTCTGTATGGCACCAAGTGTGATAAAATGGCTGGTAAGTTATGCAGTGTTGTCTTTTGTGTGTTATCTACTGGAAGAATCATCATTTCTTCCTTTTCGAAGCAGTTATGAAATTGAAAGAGCATTTTGAAATTGTGACACCCCTATTAGTTACTGATGCCTTACGTTGTTACCACAGCAACCCAGGCAGATAGGTTGACGAGTTCTGTACTCACAGATTTGATCAGATCACTTGCAAATAACAGTGTGGACAGTCTATCTTAAGAATGTGACCAGGGAAACAAATCTGATTTGCCTGCAGTCTGAACCACACAAGCCACAGTGTCAGTACTCAACATTGTATTTAACTTTCTTTCATAGTTGATTTTTTTGTGGGGACTTCCTTCTCCAGACCTGATCTGAGATTGCCAATGAAAGCTTGTGAATGTCCAAAATATACTTGACCCATATTTAAAGCGGTGCAGAGTCCTCCTCCCAGCAGGTAGCTTTGGCAAAACAGCAGAACATGAAAAGAAGACAGAGATGAAAGGTCCCATACCAGTTCTGAATTAATGTAACCTCAACAATTTATGACATCTGGAGTGAAAAGTTGTACAACCAGTGGAACTATTTATACCAAGGGTCACTGTTTGAGAGGGTGTCAGATCTAGTGTGTGTGTGTGCACTGTGCAGTATGTGTGTGTGGGTGCTTAGCAGACAAGTGTCAGTGAGCTGAGAGAGAGCAGAGCTGCTATAGCTGTCAGAAGAGTTTGGCTATTTGACTTACAGTAGTCATATATGGTCATTGTGGACATTCAACACTTTATCATAGTTTGAAATGTAAACCAGAGCTCTGAGGATTCAGCACCCACAGTATTGCATCTATTTTCTGCAATCCAGCCTCCAAATATTCCATTTAAGGTTACATCTATCACAGGACCTCTAACTGTATATAAAACTATTGCACTATGCTCACATTCACTGAGATGTTTTTTCTCTTTTAAAATATTGATCTGTCGTGTGTCATTGTTGATGCTGAGAAAAGAGTTGCTGTGCTGGAGGAGATGATGCAGATCAACTCTTAGATAATGCTTCTTCTATTGTCTCTTTCTTGCACCTACACTGACAAAGTCTATTTTTACTTGCTCTTGTGTTGCATCATTTTCTGGTTCGGTTACATGTTCTTCTGTTCCAATGATTTGTTCAGCTTTGACAGGGAGAATATTACCACACAGGCTCCTCTTTGAATTATTCATTTGAGATTTGATTAGGTAATCTTTTCGTAACACACAAATACCACCACTGTCCTTTATTCATAGTCATTTTCTGGTTTGTTCTGAAATTTTGGTATCAATTTAGAATAAGACTAACCTTTAAAATGATATATAAATGGTTTAAAACAAGGTTATTAACTGGGTTGTAAACACTTTAGAAAATATTAACTGTTACAACACATAAGAAAAAAATCGAAACAGTCTGTGCAGTTAAGCCTCAGATCTCATTGCTTACTTAGCCTGTTTCATCTTCTCCATCAGCAGCATTTATACCTGTCAGCTTCATCAGATGTTTGTTAATAAATAACAAGCATTTAACCAAGGTCAGCATATCTTAATAGTCAAAAAGTTTCATTTGGCATCAAATCATCATTTTAAATAGCCAGATTCATACACTAATACTTGGGAATTATTGTTCACCGTAACATTTTCAGCATGCACTGTTTTATTCTTTAGAATAAGGATCCTTTTTGCAAGTTAAAAATGTTAGTAACTCATTAGTAGGATTAATTGGTACTAAGCAGAAACTGGATCTTGCCAAATAGCAAGCCAACATTCATGTATGAAATTGTTATAAAAATGTTGTACGTGTTTGTAATTGTTTATGATTATAAAGGGCTCCTGAAAAGTGAAATTTCTCATTTATAATTTCAGATTGATACCTTGATTCAAAGCATTGTTCATTGCTCAAAATCAACTAAAAATCTTCATCTTCCACTTTTTCATTTTGGATTTTATTTATTTATTTATTTATTTTCTGATTTGGTCTGACAGCTGAATAAAAGGTGTTTCCTGGCCAAGATGCTACTTGAATAGAAAGACAAACTTTCAGCTGGAAGGCAGACGTTTAATTTTGTACATCTGAACTGATGATAATGAAATTTGACTGAGCTTCTCCTAACACCTTTTATGTCTTTTCCTCTGTCTCACCTCTTTTCCCTCCATCAGATTGAACAGTGCTGCTCCTCGCTGGAGTCCCGGCTGCAGGGCGTCGGTGAGGTCCAGTCTCACGTGCGTGATGTCTTCTCTCGCCTCGCCGATCTTGATGATGAACTGGACTCCCTCAGCCCCGTCGGACGCGACGCAGACTCACTGGCGTCTCAGGCCGACGCCCTGAAGGGCTTCTTGTCCCGTCTGGCCAACCTCAGGACGGAGCTGGAGGGCCACGCTACAGAATGCACCACATGCTGCGACGAGAAGGCTCCTCCCCTGACCTCCTGGCTCTCAGGAGGGAGACGGAGGCTCTGAGCCGCCAGGCCGGCAAGGTGAGGGATACAGAAGATTATAATTGTGCCGGTTGTTAGAATTTGGTTTTGATGATGTCTAGTGCAGTGTTATTGGCTCTATTTGTGTGAGTTAAAGTTGTTTCATCCAGTCATGATTATTTTTTATTAGTTTTTGAAAGACTTGGCACATGGCTCATATATATATTGCAGGATACAAGAGCACAAGGCACATTTTTTATATTATGGAGGCCAACTCCAGTACATCCAAATCCAGAGAAAAAAATAAATAAAACAATTGAATGAATAAATCCAAAAGGAAAAAAATGACCCACAGAAACAGAAAAAAACATGTCTTCATTTATCATACCACAGGAACACATAATCACAGAGCAAATCCATGTCTATTTAGGCTTATCTTGCATTTTAATGTAAGCCCAGAACAGAATTGGTCCCAGGGAGATACTTCCTCCGGATCACCACTTATTCTACTAAGTTTATGTTCAAAATATGGTATTTCCACCATTGTATTAACCCATTCTGTCGGTTCTGGAGCATCTGTTTCCTACTAGTGTCTTAAAATAACTCAAAGGACAGTTATTATACCCACAATAATAACCAGAAATGAAGACTTGGACATATTTGGTATTTGGGACCGGTCGCCTGACAAACACAATTTTTGGCCTGAATTGATTTCTGAACCAAACCAACTACTTAAAATTTCTAATAACTTGATCCAAAGTGTTCTAACCAAACTACATTTCCATGTTCTGTGTAGGGAAGTTCCAATTTCCCAGTCATGATTCTCGTATTTCTGTTCCCTTTTCTCCAGCTGAGCGAGCGGGGCCAGGCTAGGTTGGACCAGATCGAGGACGCCGCTGGGAGGGTTCAGGAGTTCTACAGGCTGGTGGCTGAGCTGCAAGGCCTGCTGGGAAGGGCCGAAGAGGGCCTGAACGCACAGGGCATGGTCGGCACAGAGGTGGAGATGATCAAGCAGCAGCTGCAGGAGTTCAAGGTAGGATCGACCTCTTTTTGCTGTGTAATTTGCATGGATATGATGTGCAGAAGTGTGTGTGTGAAGCGGTGGTGTGTCAGCAATGCGGGTATGTGTTGGAGAATCTGATTGAAATCTCACTTGCAGTAGTTTCTTTTTTTCCTAATCTCTCTCTTCTTAATTCCATTTGGTTGGTTTTAGGGTTTTTGGCATGTGGGAGTACACAGTGTGTTTGTCATTGGCTTGAGGCAGTTTTGATATCAGCTTGATTGTGTGAGAGATGAGAGAATCTGACTGAGTTCAGGGTGAGGAGGTTGTGCTTGTTTGTGTTCACAGGCTCTTCCTTTCCCATCATGCCAATGAAACTAATTTGCACAGTTAAACAGAAAATCTTGAGCGTAACATTAGCTTAGGCTTAGTGCACGGCTGTGTGTGTGTATGTGTGTATGATGAATAGTGACATTCAATATTTGCAGAGCCTCTGAGGAGGTCTGTATCCATCCTTTCCTCTTGCTCATACCTCCAGAGACCATGAGGTAAGAGAGTATGTGTGTGCCTGTGTGTGTGAGGGTCTCCTGTGGTGTATCAGGAGATGGTGATTAGTTGAGTCACACATCTCTTTGAAATGCCTGACACGCTGCTGAATCACGCTGCGATTTTTTCTTTAACGGACAGTTATGTTGCTCGCTCAGTGTTTCACTTAACATTTCCCACAAACACAAACTCTCTGTCTCCTTCTCTCATACACACATACCCACTTCATCATGTTCAGGCTCCCACCCTTCAGGCGTTTTGAACTTGTTAGCCTTGTCATTGTGGTGATGGACATAGGTCTAAATTTGATATCGTCTCTTTTTCCCCCTCTCTTGTGGCTGACATTTCTTGGTACTGTTAGAGCATGGAAAATGTCTCTATTCCCTCTCTGTTGTTATTGGTGTTTCTTTTATCTCAAGCATTTGCAAACGCCATCTTGCACCACAATTATTGTGGTGGATGGTGTTTGAGAACATAGTCCCCAGTAAGACAGTCGTCAGTGGTTGTCTGGCTTTTGAACAGTGCATGTAAACTTACTTAATTGTTTTAAGTATAGTTTATAGAAAGTATGAAAGAAAGTCAGAAAGTATGCGAAGATTAAAGATAAAACTTGATATAATGAGAGATTGCTAGTCATCACAGGCTTTTGACCAATCAAAATACTTCAATTGGATCAAGATACAACAAAATATTAATCATCCTGCATTAGAAATGTGCAGATTGTTGCGTCAAAGGGATTTTTTTTTCCATTCCTCCTTTTGCAGCTCTGTGTGTTTAATCTGGGACTCCACTAGAGTAGCTTTGTATGATTCACAGTTAAAGAAAATTGTATTTATCTTACACTGACCACTTATGCAACTTCTCAGTTCATCCTCTGTCTGAAATGAGCAGTTCTAGCTCCCGTTTCTATAAGGCTCCTCCTTAAGAGCCCACTTTCCTTTGATTGGCCAACTTCTGGAAGCCTACCAGGGGCACTTAAGTGGCACTAAAATGAGACACTGAAATCTGTATTGTATCCAGTAGATATCAATTGTATAGAAATCTGTTTCGGTGCCTATCCCTATCTACTGCTAAATGTAGCTGCCAATTGCTAGTTAGCACAGTTAGCCATGCAGCTAGCCATCGTATTAGCTAAGAGAGTGTTTGGTTTTTTTTTGTTTTGTTTTTGCAAGTACAGAGCTTTGGACCACCAGGACCGTGGAAACCATAAAATATGTAATTTTCCTTCACAACCAAAAAAGCATTTTCTGCGAGACAAACTGAATACCTTCCAAAAACTTGACTGACTGAGCGGAGCGGCCGAATAACAAACTGAGTGGGTTGATGGGCATGTCCCTGTACTTCGTGGGTGTGCTGTGCCTGGAACAGATGACCGTATAAAGAAAGAAGTCAGTCTGATACCTGAGCTTTGTGCTAGCAGGGATTAGGTAACCTCATGCTGTTTAACTTTGGCCACATTTAATATGAACATTCGACATCGTAACGTTACATAGACCAACTTCAACAATTACCAAGAGGATCCAGATGAGAAATTATAAACAAAAATAAAGATTTGTAAAAGGAGCAACACTTTAAACACCAGGACACGAGTAGAGCAGGAGTGTATGATTTTGGTTTTTGATTGATCTTGTTTAAACATTTTCAGAAATGCCAATCACAGTTTCCCCAAGCCCAACTTTAAATTGTCATATTGGTTGTTTTGTCCAAACAACCATCCACAACCCAAACAAAGATGTAAACAGAGAAATGCAGCAAATCCTTCATGTTGGTGATGCTGTATGCAGAAAATACACTGTTTTTCTTAAGAGATAAGATTGTTGTTTACTCAGCAATTTTTGTTATAATAAATTAATTCATTACTGGTAGTTGTTTAACAGTCAGTATTATTTGATAAATACTGGATACAGAGTTGTGTCCTCTATACTACAGCTAGTGGACAAGTCAATGGCTCCAATTCAAGAAAGTCAATGTTTACTGAGTCATTTGGTCATAATGTGAAGATGTTTATACTTGGATGCATTCTGAGCGAGGAAAGATGGAGGAAAAAGAGCCTGAAAACAGGCTTTACATAAATAAATTCATTGTTCATTGTTGTTTCTTTCTTGTGATATTTTAGCTTTAAGACCTAAACGACTGTAGCTTGTTTCTGCATTTAAAGAGAAATTCCACTTTACTGTCTAGAATTGCATAGGAGCTGACCTCAGGAATGTGCTTTGCTGGCACCTCTGTTGTATTTTATTGTGTTACTCTGCTGCTTGTTTTATGAGTACAGGCAGCTCTTCCAGTCTGACTACTGTCATTAAAGAGCACATTTTCTTGCCATGATGTAACATCCTGTCCACTGTAGAAAAGTTTGCAAGTATGTGAGAGATCGGAAAAGTATGTACAAATGGTCACGCACAACAAGCACATTTAACCGTTTTTCTCTGCATCTGCTCAGAGAAGGTTATGTTTTTTTCAAAGTGATTGATGATTCATGTGATATGAGCACTAATCATTATCGTGCATTTGAAAAATTTAGTAGGACTCCTGCTCGTTCCCTGGAGAGTCATCGGCTCCACTGTTGTTAAGATGTGTGGGTGGATCAAAGAACATTTTTCTCCTGCTTCTCTTCACCTCGTTCCTGCTTTTTCATTCCTATTCTCTCTTTTTTCTCTGGCTCCGTACCTTTGTTAATTTGGATATTTAGTGAAACATCGTTATTGCCCTTACATCTCTCCCTCGACCCACTAACCTCCCTGTGTCTGATCATTTCTTCCTCAATCCTTCCGCTTGTTTCTGGGTCTCATCATCCCCCTTGCCGGTCTCTTAATGAGAGCAAGCCGAGTGATGTGTGGCATAGAACAAACAGACAGAGGAGATAAAGAGGTGTGGAGAGAAGAAGAGAGGGATGAGGGGAGCGAGAGGGGGAGAGATTCAGAGAGACAGAGGGAGCTGTGAAGAGCTAAATAGGCTACAATTGAAAAAGAGAGCCAGATCAGACAAAGAGTGTGAAGCTGGTACATGTATTTTGTCTGGTGTGCCGTTAAATTAATCAAATCAGTGAGTAGGTTTACAGGGGCACTAACACTGCAAATGCTGAAATATTTCAGTCAACATGTTTACATGATTCAGGGACAATTAAAATGTATTTTTTCCTTTTATATAACTCATTTAATTTAGCTGGTTTTGGACTGTTAGATGGACAAAAGAAGCAACTTTATAAGATCCTGTTTTCCCAGCTTGTTCTCTTTTTGACCCCACCATTAAATTGATGAAAAGTTGCATTTTGGAGAAAAATACAATGGCATCTTTTGAAGTTTTAACTGATGTACCAGAGCAAGTTAGAGGAACTTGAATGTACAAAGAGAATTGGTAGCAAAAGAAAATCCTTAATAAATAGCTAAATAAAGAATACCTATTGTTTATAAAAAGATGAACTTCTGCTGTGCAGTATTTATGTAATAAAGAAAGTTACAAACAAGAAGGATGTGGTTCATGAGTCACTATTTCTACCAATGTGAAAAAAGATTCTGTAAGTCATTGTAATAAGAAGTTGCATCACAAAATAGTAACTTCATATCAAAAGGAGAGAGATTTGTTTTGTAAATTCATCTTACAGTGTAACATTATTTATAATATTTTTCTTTGGTGTGCAAAAAGTCAACTTGTTTGTGCAGTGGCTTGTGTTAATTTCACCTGTTTTGTACTCTTTTCATGCATCTTTAAAAAAAATCTATTTAAAATTTGCAAATAAAAGAACTAAGCCATTCAAGCCATTACTAAGCCCAGATAGAATAAGCTGAAATGTAGGTGTTAATCATGTTATTCATGCACTGATTAAGATTTTCCTCCATTAAAGCTGTGAACTGTGAGCTGAGGTGCGGTGCAGTGCAGACAGACTGGTGGCAGACTGGGTGCAAAAGTAATAGCAGGGGCAGAATGCATAATAGCTACTGTCTGCGGGGTATGTAGAGCATGGAGAAATGGTCTGTCACTTTATCTGGGGGCAGAGGGGTATTTATAGGAGGGCAACGAAGGGAGGAAAGCGGGGTGGATATTGTCGAGAATATAGAGAAAAGGACAGAAAACGGTGAAAGATGGCAGATCTTTGCGGAGAGCAGGATCACGAGGCAGGCTTACAGATGCACAGAAAGATAAGAAATAATG
Organism: Lutjanus argentimaculatus; assembly: GCA_034769285.1. NCBI lineage: Eukaryota > Metazoa > Chordata > Actinopteri > Lutjaniformes > Lutjanidae > Lutjanus > Lutjanus argentimaculatus. The sequence continues at coordinate 29,487,135 of JAWZSL010000008.1, forward strand.
GGTTAGTGGAGGTACAGTGAGAGGGTTTTTCCACATATTGCTTTTGTCCGCTATCTGAACCATTTCCTGACTCTATTTCATTTTTATCTTCTTGTAGCTGCAGTATATATTGCCTCTATCCCGCTCTAATAGTCTGAAGAGAGAGAGAGGAGAAAAAAAAGATGTGAAAATCTCTTTCGTCCACTCTTTGAAGCCACCCCCTGTCCTGCTTTGTTTCTACCTCCCTCTCACTCTCTGTTTCTGTGTAACCGATCCAGCTCGGCTCATTTCAAACCTAAACATGTCTGTCTGGCTCCAAAACAGACCAGGCCACCCCTTCTCCCCTCTCCTCATCCTCCTTCCCCTCCCCCACCAGACCCCATTTCCAATCCAGAGGGATGATGTCATGCCGATGCTTAGAAAGACGAGGGGGCTCGGGACGGGGGTGCGTATGTGTGTTTGTGTGTGTGTGTGGGTATGGGTGGAGGGCAGCCATGGGATAAGGGGTCATGGGAGTGGGAGGTGATGTAGTCAGATTATTTTTTAAACTTCTCAAAAGTGATCTCACAGAGGATTACAGGGTCAATGAGGGAGAAAGAGACAGTGAAAGAGCAGCCTTCTCCTGTTTACTTCTTCTGTGTTAGCGTTTCTGTCAGAACTTAGCACACACAGAATGTATATCTATAAAACTTTTGGCTATAATTATTCAGTACATTCTAGTATCAACTGACTATGTGTCCCAAGCACCAGTTGAAAATTGGCTTTAAATGTCTGGTCAGATTCTTGGTCTTCTTTACTTCTGTGAATATCTGTCTTTGATTACATTTTGCCTGAGTTGAACTCTTTCATGTAACACACAAATTTCTTGTACAGCTGTTCAGACAACATCTGACATTTGAGAACTTTGCAGGGACCAGCGTTAATGTTTTTTTTTGTTGTTGTTGTTGTTTGTTTGTTTTTGTTTTTTTTCCACTTACCAGAGGAGCAAGTGGGTGGGAAATCTTCTTGCCCATTGTTTCATTTGTTAGTGGTTATTAAATAACAACAAAGAATAAAGTTAATTGTCATGTTTAATCTAGGGCTGCAACATCTATCAAATGTCAGAAAATAGTGAAAAATGTCCATCCCAGTTTCTCAAAGCCAAGGTGTCCTGTTTTGTCAGTCCTGGTGGACCGGGGCAGAAATATACTGTATAGAGTGAAACAAACGAATTGAATGAAACTGAAAATTGAAACATTGAATGAATATGATTTTTGTAGGGGAAATAAACAATAAACAATTAACGGTTTGCTGATGCTATCATGCTGACCTTTATTTCACTAAAATTCAGCTTGAAACCTTTTTTATCAGTTGCTTCCCCAATTATTGTTGAATGATTGATAATAATTGAGGGGTTTTTTTTTGTTTTGTTTTTTTGTTTTTTTTTTTGGCTGCTGAAAAAGTTTGGGAACCACTGTACTAATCCAACATGGCATTTTACCTTCCATGGGCGAGTGGCTAATCTTTAGCGTTGAGCCCTGCTTTGGCTTCTCTGATTAAATGAAAAAAAGTGTTTTGTACAAAAATATGTTTTTATTCCTTTGAGTAATGTGTCAAAAAAGTATTTTATTACTACTTTATCAGTACTAGTAAGGCAAAACTTAGGTAGGTTGTTGTATCAGCACCAAATGTGAACCGACCGTGAAGTCACTGAATTGTTTGTGGATGACCAGTTTGAAGCCTTGACTGGTTTGATGGCCATCACCATCTTGCTTTGTTGGATCCAGAAGTGACCATATTTGGACTAGAGCATGGAGCTGGGAAAGATGCAGATTGCTACGCCTTTATCCTGATTTGATCTGACTGAGAACCCAAGGACACACCATGGTAGAAACTTGTCCATCACAAGATTGCCACACCATAAAGTATACCCTGCTTTATTGTCTGTTTTTTTTTTCTAAATGTAATTTACAAAATAAACATCAAGCTATTATTGAAGTAGATTTGAAACTAGCGATTTAGACCATAAACTCATCAGGAGACTGCTTACTGAAAATTTAGATGGAAAGTAGGGACATTTTCTTATAAGCTTACATAGAGTCAGATTTGACCTGGAAGCTCCAGACCTTGAAGTTCCACCCACTAGTGATTTCACAGTCTATGATCAGCATTAATTTGAAACTATACCCATCTTTAAAAACATCTGGTTGACTTGAAAACATATAGTGAGAGCAACACGTTAGCACAGCAGCAGCTTCAGTCCTGCAGTGTGTGGACAGGGTGCGTTCAGGCACAGTACTGAGGGTAGGTCTCCTTTGTTTTGGCAGCGTTCAGAACCCAATACACAGTCACTGTAATTATGTGTGAAAAATGGAAGAAAATAGATGTGAAGCGTAAAAATATGCTGTATTGAGACACACTTAAGATGGACAACTAAAAAAAAAAACATGGCTGAAATGCCTCCTGTGACAACTCGCAATACAACAGCTCCCTGTTTATGATAAAGTACAGTATATTTACTGTTCACCATTTTAAGTGTATCCAAGTTCTATATAGAGTATGGAACTTACTGTATACTGCTCCCAAAAATTCCCACAATAGAACAAATGAAGTAGTGTCCATGATGGCATGCACACGACTTTTTGATAACAATCGCACAATACAGTACATCACATTTTGCAGATTAGAAAGTTACAGCCCTGCGAGACATTGACAAGTGTCCAAAATCTCAATTTACCACTCACTAGAATAAACTACTGAGTGTCTCTTGTATAGAGATGGGGTGAATGAATGAACAAATTGGTGGTTTTCTGAGGAACAGGATCAAAAGTTGCTGTCTGTCTCTCTGTTTCGCATTCAGAGTATTGCTGCTATTCATCATGTACATGTTTGTACATGGCCGTCCTGTCTGCACATATGTGCTACTGTGGAATCTGTGTTTGTATTTAGGGTTGCTCCGTGGGCCGATGAGAGGTGCGTGTGTGTGCTTGCACTCTGTATCAGAGGATGCTTCCAATTCCAGTCTTTTTCGGGGTGCAATCTGGAATCTCAGCTGTCTCCTAACCCCACCCTCACACACAAATACATGCACACACACACACACTTTAGGGTGTGTGGCAACAACATCCCTCTGCATGCCCTGGCTCCCTCCATCCCTAAGCAGCTGACATAGTCTCTGGGTGGGATGAGAAAACACACACACAGCACATACACACACACTGGTGTTGAAGCAGAGGGGTGTTACGAGGCTATAAAGCCATATCTGCAGATGGACATTCCTTCGAAGGGCTGGTTAGTCTGGGTGACAGCAGAACAGGAGGCGTGTGTGTGTCTTTGTGTGTCTTTGTGCACACGTGTTTGTGAAAATCCCTGTCCTAAATCATGACTGCACGCCTCCCCTGTCCTCACCCCCTCCATCTCCTTCTGCCTCACACCTTTCACCTCCTCCTCTCTCTTATTTTACCCTCCTATAGTCTCTCTTTTAGTCTCTCCACCTCATCATTCTGCAGTCTTTACTCCTTGGAGAATCTGCAAGCCTGTGACTCACTGTCCTTCCCCGCACCAACTGTGTCAGCAACTATTTAATGATGGGAGTAGAAGTCAAGCCAAACTGGGCCAGCAGCTCACTGGTTGTCTTTTGGCCCATGCTGTGAAGCTGGAGCATGTCCTAATTTTCACCTGTAAAGCTGCTTACACATTAAAATTTTAGTAATTAGCAGTTAGTAAGTCAAAAATAGAAATTGTGACTTAAAAGTTTGTCCAACATGCTACTCTGTTGCCTGGAAAATACATTTTATTCATTCCTGACCTGATTGAAGGATACCATGTGTTAAAACAAACCAATGCAGTATATAACCCATGATGTGTTCTGGATAGGCCATATTTAATGTGGGTGAGTCAGAGGCCGTCAGTGACCTTTTTGTTCACGTCTGGAAATCATAAATCATGAGTAACATCTAAAATTCCAGGCTAAAATTGCATGTCTGGCTCTTGAAAGGTTACTGCACCAGAGTCTAAATGAAAAACAAGTGTTTTAACTCTGATACATTTGTGAAGTAACAATATATCAGATATATTAATTAAATCAATTAATAAAATTCTCACTACCAGACCGTGACGATATCTACCATGAAATTACATGGTTAATTATTTTATTTTTCTATTTCTATTTTATTTTATACAGGGACTGCCACTGACTGCTGCATTGCTTTTGTTTTGCAATTGTACACAGATAATTCAAACATTAAGCTAAAACAAATTTTGTACAAACAAAAAAATGCTGTACACATTAGATTTATTATTTCATAAAGGACATTTTTTCAAGTTTTTCTTTGTTTTCAATAAATATCGGATCATAGACTGTTCAGTGTTGAATTACATCCATACTGAAACACATTTTATGCCATTGAAAACCTATCAATATTTCAACTGTTGTGGTTTTATGAGTGAAAAATATGTTTTCCATTTATCATACAGAACATATACGTATGAAGGATATACCGAATTATAGGCCAAACATCGTAGCCATCGTAGCGATAATCACAAAACTAGCAGCTAGAAAACATGAAACAAAATATAAAAGAAGCTGATAAAAAAAACAAACACTGTTGGAGTGCATTAACTTCAAGTTCTTACCCTGCCCATTTAGACTGTATTAATGAGTGTCAGCAGGACCCAGAATCACAAGTTAACCTATTAGCTGTTAGCTGCCATGTTGACTAGCCTAATCCAAACTCAAAGGTTGTGCGCAGTCAGAGGAGTTCAGTGTGTCAGAACCCAGTAACCCTCCCATGACTCCCCGGCTAATCCAAATCATACGTCATCTGGGCGACGGCGCTATTTACTGGCCTCTGGATTTTCCTGGCCTGCTTTCTGTCTCTCTGTTCTCCTTCTGTCTTCGTATTCATGTGTGTTATTCGAGTATGTTGCATGACTCTTATTTCTGTCCGTGTGTTCGTCTTGTCTCTGTAAAGGCTGATTTGATCACGCTAACATAATTTCTCTAATCATATAATCTGATTCATCCGGCCGAACTTTTCCTGTAGCCTGCTGGCACACACGCAAATAAATTCAGGCGGGCACACACATTTCTCACCTCTCCGAAATGAGTGCTTGTTTTGACTTTGGAAGGTATGATCTAAATATTCTGTGAGGGTGTGTGTGTGTGTGAACGTCTTAGCCTTTCCACTCTCAGGTCCTGTATTGTTTCAGCTGTTGTGAATTAGAAAGGCATGCCACGGCTCGGCCTGGCCTTTTCACTCTCCTTTTTCCTCTTTCCTTCTCTCAGTTCAGTGAAATCCAATGAGTTCTTTGGAGATGAGGTGGGACAAATATTTATAAGATATATCAAAAAAAAAAATTTTTGTAGGTCGTATTTCAGAATGGCGTAGAGGAAAAACCCAAGATTCACTTTCTTAACACATTCTTTCATGTATGTAGTAGTCTCATTTTATATCACATAAATGATTTTATTATCATACATCTCAAGGATTAGTATAAATGTGTCAAAAGATAAACAAACTCTAATCATGAATATCATATTAGTGACATGGACGAGAGCAAAAAGAACTGAGAGAGTGAAACATACTGATGTTGTGAATCATATTGAATAGGGATACACAATATATACTAAATAATATAAAGATAAATAAATACTAATTAATTATCTGTTTATTTCTTGGACAGGGATGATACATGTAGAAACAAACAGTAAAGCAGACATGGATAAACAACCACTGCAAACGGTAATAAAACAACAATGACTGAAAAACTATATAACCATAAATGAGACAACAGTAACTGAGAATGTCTTGTGACATCCCCCTAGATATAGTCCATAATATATATTTTTAACACATAGTGGAAATACTGACAAAGACTTTTGGTGCTGCATTGTGCTGTAGAGGTGTAAGATCCCGGTGAGCAGGAGAGCCAGGTGGGCGTGTGGATGTGTGGGAGGTGGAGGAGGCTCAAAGAAAAAGAGAATATGAGGTTTTTGTGCGTGTGAGAAAAAAAGAGAGATGACCTCCAGCATTGACCTCTCAGCAGGCAGCCTCACAGGTGTTGTTTGGTGTGTGTGTGTAGGAGGGAGAGAACGAGAATGTCACTGACAGAAAGAAGAGAGGATATTTTTACCACACCAAAACTTCCCAAATGGTGTAAACCACCCGGAGAATTGACCTCCAGAGTGTTTATAATGTGGAAAGTCCTTCCTGCATTAATCGCACATGGACATTAAACTCCATCTGTAACATAGACTGCCAGCTGAATGAAAACACGACGCCTCACACACTCCAGAAAACCAGGCTGGGGAAAGTGTGAAGTTTTTATTTGCCTCAAAGAATGCACGTGTGTGTGTGTGAGCACATGCAGACTTACTTGCTGTTAAATTGAAAAACTCACAAGCAGTTACCCACCTGCACACGCCCGCACACACTCAGCAAATCAGCCAGAAAATCTGCAAAGTCTGAAACTACCATTATGACCAGCAGTGGTGTGTGTTGATGATTGGCAGGCGTGTTTATTGAAGTTACAGTATTGAGGTGGTGGGGTGCATGCCTTATTTGCTTAGAGGTGTGTGTGTGCGTGCATTCGTGTCTTTGTTTGACTTTTTGGTGTGTATGTGTGCTGGGTCCAGGTCTCTTTGTGTCTGTCTCTCTGCCTGTGGAAGGTTGAGAACAATAAATGCTTTCACACACACACACACAGGCAGGTGAAATGCTCTCCTAGTTAATATAAAACTACCCCAGAGAGTTGGAAAGAAGGAGGGTGGGTTTTTAGGAGAGTAAAAGCACAGAGAAAGCGAAATGGCAGCTACATTTTTCCTGCTGCCAGGTTACCACAGAGGGGGACGGATGGAGAGATTGAAAAACAAGGCGTTGAGGAGGAAAATGACATTAAATGACATGTTTTGCAGAGATGGATTATGGATTTACTCTAGCTCGAGGGAGGGAGGGAGAAATAAAAGGAGCGAGACAGAGAAAAGTATATTTTCCTGTCGACAGGTGTTCCCCCATGAGCAAATAAATGACCCAGAAAAGTCAATAATACATACTTTGTGCCCTCCACCTGTGTTTGTGTTTATGTCACTTAGCTGCACTAAGTGGTTTCAAGCCTCCAGACACAGACGATGGCAGTGTGAGACTTTTAACTTAGACAAAACCACAACAGCATTATGTGTGAATAAGAGGCCATTTAGTGGACGCTGTGATCCAAAGTGCTACACAGCATCGGGGCGGTAAAGTTTTGCTCCACAGAATGACCCCCAGGGAAAATTAAAGCCCTAATCCTCTCGTCCCTTCACTCCTCTCTCAACACCCTCCCTCCACTTCTTTCCGTCAGTGCTGTGACTCTTTAACCAGCCGTGACGACTGAGGAATGAATGAAAATTATGGGAGAGGAGGGGAGCATGGGTAGATCAGCAGAGGAATCAAGTTTAATCTTGAACAGATCATGGGGGGTCATGGGTGGAGGCATGTCAATAATCAATGAGTCAGAGGAAAATGGGTAGAGTAAATTAGCAAATTAAATTAGCTTAATGTGTTTATCAGTTTCTCTTTGTCCTTTATGCCTCTTTTACTCCTCAATATATTTTCATTCTTTTCCCCACTGCCTGTCCTCCCATCTCTCCTGGTAGCTGGCCCACATCTGTGAATGCTTGGGTTTAAATCTTGTTGTGGTCTGTGTAGAGGGGTTGTCGGTTAGCCGTGGGTCACGCGAGAGTTTGTGAGCTCTGCATGTGTGCGTGTGGGTGTGTGTAGCAAACCAGCGACAAACCCCTTTTGTTTCTATGAAGACGTTTGCCTTGGACGCGGCAATGACAGCTGCAGCGCAACTGACAGAGAGGGGGTGGGTGGTTGGAGGGGGGGGAGGGAGGGCTGGCAGTTAAAAAGAAAGAGTGGAGTATTTAGCATATTTGACATGCAGGCCACGGGCTGCTCTGTGCAACAGTTGAGAAAGAGAGAGCTCCTCTTGTGAGTATTGGAAATGTACATCGAGGCAGAGGAGAAAGAAAAAGAAGGAGAGCGGGCGTGTTTTGGTTCAGATCAGCGAGCTCTGCCAGACTGCTTTAAACAAACAGACGTGCTGAAAAAGGAGGGCAAAAGAGAGAACAAGAAGAAGAGGGAGGAGGAGGAACGCCACAACTGGCTCTGAGCAGCCTGTAACTTTGGATAACAAGAGAAAAACAAAGTGGCTTAAAGTTCCCTGCCTCTCCTCTGGAGCTGCAGGTTGCCACATTTGCTGGTATCCCCCTACCGACTAACTGGGTGTTCAGAGGTTTTGTGTGGCATCCTGAAGAAACAGACAGCACCCCCCTCCTCTCCTGTTTTTTGTGCACAACCCCTTTTCCTCCTGGCCCCTCGGTCTCTGACACACACATACACACACACTCCCCAGCCGGATTGGGTTTCAGTGAAGGCGCAGACGGGAATGCACAAGTGGAGTCTGTGAATATCACAGACTTTTGTGTGTCTATATCTTTTCCATATTTATTTTTTACACCGGCAGCTCTTTTGCTACTACAGACTCTACTTCAGCATGAAAAAAGGATTGCTGCTCAGCTGGAAACCTGTGAAAACTCTGCCAAAGGAGTAAATAATGGAGTGAATAAGAACGGACTGGACTCACTTCCTTCTCTGCCTACAGCCTGGACAATTGCTTAGGGAGAAAAAAGACAGCTCATTACTGATAAGCCTCTTTCTCTCCCGTCGGCTACCAGTCCCGCCCCCTCTCTCCCTACCTCCATCCCTCCCTCCTTTCTGCTTTCTTTCTTTTTCTTTGACTCTGTATCATTTCACTCTGAGGACAGTGTTTTTGTGCTCTGAAGGGGGGGAGGCGGTTTGCCCCCGGAGAATTAAGAGTGGATTACAAAGCTGTGATGAATGTAGCCATGAATGTAGCCATCTCACATCTCTCTTTCTCTCAGCGCACCAAATCTGGCAACAGTGACAGGGAGAGCAAGTGAGATACTGTATTAGAAGCCCTCATCTGGGTTATATTACATTATATTATAGCATTTTAATCCATTCCTCTTTTTATTTTTCTTCCTGGGTTTATTTGGAAACAGTTTTAATGGCAGAATGTTGCTTGCTGCTCAGCGTGGGATAATAAGCCGCATCCCGGCATTCAGCTGATATTTTTTTGGTAACGAGCAAAATCCTCCTCTGCACAACTCTCTTTCTCTCTGGCTCCACGCCCCCTCTTAGTACCCTGCCTCCCTCTCTATCGCTACTTAACTCCCCCACGCCTCTCTCTCTCTTTCTTTCCCCGTCTCGTGTGTTTCTTTTCTTTTTTTTCGGGAGAGAGGAAACCAGCATGATTGGAGCACTTCCTGTGTTTTAATACCAATGCAGGAAACAGAACAAACGGAGCTGAATTCAAACACAAACAGCAAGAGAGCAGCAGGGAGGGAGGTAGGGAGAGAGCGAGAGGGGACATGTGAGTGAGTGAGAGAGGAGACGAGGGGGGAGCAGCAAGAGAGCGAGAGTGAGAGGAAAAGAGGGAGATTTTTTTAGCAGCTGCAAACCATTTCAGCTGTGTAGTGGCCTGAGAACAGAGACTGGGAGTGAAAGAAAGAGAGAGCAAAGCTTGGGAGCCCACACGTCTCAGAGAGAAAGAAAAGAAAGGAAAAAGAGAGAAGAGGAACTGGGATTGCGTGGCACTTTGTTTCATTCTCAGTACGGAGTCAGGAGCAGGAGAAAGAAGACGGCAAAGAAAAGCGCGAGAGGGAAGGGAGCGTGTCCTGGGATTGTCTGCTGGTGAAGAGAGAGGAAGACGCTGCCTGCAAAGCAAAGCTTGGACTGGAGCTGGGAGGGCTGTCTGGGTCTTTGCCCTCTGGATACAGTCCCACGACTCACTGCTCTGCCCTGCTCGCCTGCCTGCTTGCCTGGCTGGTCCAGGATCCAGCCCCCAAGCCCCCCTTTTCTATCTACCCCCAGATGCCCTCTTTCACTCCAGCCTCACCCCCTCCAAGAGCCTGCCTGCTTTCGATCTACTGTATCACCTCTCCCCTGGAGCTGTGGATGATCTGAGGATGAGAGAGAGAAAGAAAGCAAGATAAAAGAAAAGAATTGAAACATTGACAGGGATTTCTTCACGCACAAGCGGACTGCTTTTCTCTTTGTTCTGGATTTAGGATTTTCTTCATATCGTAGACTGTTGTGTGGATGATGGGGTGGATTTTCTCTCACTAATGATGACTGTTACGGTGGTGATGAGATGTCTTAGACAAAATTAGGGTTTGTCCCCCAGGCACAAAGCCCTGATTCTTTGTGATGGAACCAGAGGACAGAAAAAGAAAAAGAAAAGCTGTGGACTGCTTGAACACTCACCGGACCACAAAGTGGCAGTGACTTGGTAAAGGGATTTCTATTTTCATATTTTTCTCAAGTTGCCTCAGAAAGCTCTAAAGGATGGACATTTTCTATATTTTTGTGTCTTTCATTGACTGGATTTCATATTCTTATTAATTTTCCCCTCAAGGAACATTCTTTAACAAAGGAAGATGAAAGTGAAACAAATCCATGGAGTATTGTACTTTCCTATTCATTGCACCCCACGCAGCCTTTCTTTTATATAACAGAGAGTGGGTTTTCTCACCTTAAAAGGAGACTTTTACACTTCCCTGCCTGCCTCTCACTGAGACTGGTGAAGTTGTCCAAGCCCTCTCTGCCTTTTCCTGTTGTGCCACAGCGAGGAGTGGAGATCGGAGAGTAAGGAGGCAGGAGCTTAGTGAGACTAAAAAGGGGTCAAGGAATGAGTTGCTGTACATGAATATGGAGGAGAGAGCTGCACTCTGTGTTTCAGACAGCAAAACAAAGGGGTGTTATCTGCATGGTCCTCACCTCACCTTGGACTTTGTACTTCTAGGAGAGGGAGATGATGACTGTTTCTTTCCCTTCCTCCCTCTGTTCATCCCTCCACCTCTCCCTCATTCCTAACAGTCTTCAAATAAACAGGGCTGGTGATTAATATGGTGCCGAGGGGGAGGGCTGTCTCTCTCACTCCTTTGCTGATGCCACACAGCATCTCAGAAAGACCAAGGAAATGCACTACTGTTGAAGTGACATAGACAAGAACACAGCATACACCAGTGGAGTGAGACTCTGGATGATAAGATTTGGAATATTTTTTTAGAATGTGAAGCCTGAAGGATTTGTTAAATGCAGCCAAATGGACTGTGTGATTTTGTGGATTGTTGGACTGGGGACAGTCGAAGGTAAAGGAATTCATTTTCCACAAAGATCCCTTTTTTGTGAACTGTTTTTTAGTCAATTTGCCACACCTCCACCTTGAACAATAGGGTTTCTGTGGCAGTCCATCAGAAGTGAAAAGTACAGAATGGGGAAGCCCCTGAGCCGTCCTGACTGCCTGAGGCAGAACCCTCGTTGCCTTGGAAAAGGTGATGAGGATGAGGCGTACATTGAGGATTGCTATGTCCCCCAGCGATCCATATATGATACTATGCGCATCAATGAACAGATTGACCAAGGGACCAAACTGTGTCAACCATCACGGAGCACTCTAGGCTCTGGTGGGGAGGTGAGAGGTGAGGGAAGTACATTATCCAGCAATGGCACCATTGGAGCTGATTTAGGTGGTGTTTTTGTCTCCAGGAATGCAGACAATGCTGGTGGAGTGAAGAAACTGGATGAAAGAGTGATCTTTGATGCCTTAAAGCTAACTGGTGATGCTCAGATAATGTCACCACCAGTTGGCATTGTAGGTTCAGGTTTGCCTATTGCCCGTCCTCATCTGGCTCTGGTGGGGTAGCTGCAGTGGCCAAGAGGCGGCATCAAGGTGGTGATAAGAGGGACAATCCGAACCGCCGCTCTTGGAAAGCCTTTATGCCCCCAAGTTATCCAGAGTTTGCTGAGAGACTTGAGTTTTCATCTGCTGAAGGAGCGGAGAAGCGTCTGTCAGGAGCAGGAATCCCTCTCTCTCCTCTACAGGCCGTTCCTTCTAACCTCCCCCCAGCCACCCCTACCTCATCAACTCCCTCCTTACCTCCTTACACACCCTCCCCTCTATCATCAGCTCCCCACACTCCTCCTGTGTCCTCCTCGCCCACTTTGACACCCACGGTTAGCCCTGTGCCTCCTCTGCAGCAGCATCCTCTCAGCAGGCAGAAGCAGGTTCATCCTGTGCTGCAGAAGCAACACAAACAGACTCATGTGGTGCCATCGCCTTCCAAAGAACAGTCACCTGCATTTGGTCAGGCTCGGGCACCCCAGGGTTCTGGAAATACACCACAGCATAGCCCCAGTCCATCCAGACAGGTAGATAAAAAAGCTGAGGGGCACAGACGGACTCCTAGCTCTTCTAAAGCTGGAATTAGGCAGATCCCAGAGGAACCTGTTGAATCAGTTAAGACCTCAGACTCAGAGAGGGACTCTCCTCTTTTGGACCAGGACCAGGGAGACAATGCCCCTCTCATCCCCCCAAAACCAGTCTTCTGCCCTCCTACCAAGGCCCGCACCTGGCCCCGCAGTATACAACAGGAAAAAGAACGCAGGTCGGCCTGAGACACAACTTCCCTGTGCTCCCCCCTTTACCTCCCTTATTGGGTGAGGATAACAACACAGATGAGGAGTCACTTTATCTACTAGACCCCCCATCTCCATTCCTGAAGGAGGAGGAGGGGTTAATATATGGAGGGCTTCCTCTATCCCCCTGTCTCAGTCAGGAGGGAGGTGATGAGGGGCTGCTTGGTTGGGGTGCTCAGGGCAGCGAGCTCAGAGAACGCACAGCCTCCGAGCTCAAATTTGAGGAGGACGAACGCAGGATACTCGAGGAGCTCGAAGAGCAGGAGCAGGAAGAGTGCAGGAAAATGATTGAGGACGAGGAGGCTTGGAAAAAAGAAAAGGATAAAGCAGAGGAGGAGAGAGCTCAGAGAGAAGAAAGAGAGTGGGAGGCAGTTCTTAAATTAGAGAATAGGGAGATAATTGACCAGTCTTGGGACAGGGAAACACTGGAATCAGAGGGATGGAGTTTAACAGGTTCTTCTGGACATTGGCCTGTATTGACTCCCCCCATAGGGTTTGGAGGCCCTGGGGTGCCCAGTGCTTCACCTTGCCCCAGCTCGGGGGCTGAGTCAGATGACCTCTTCCTAGAGCTGGAGAGGCAGTGTCAAGAGGACGAAGGAGAGGAGGGAGTGGAGATGAGTGTTGACCCTGAGCCTTTTGACCCCTACACACTTCCTTGTTTAGAGGAAGAGGAAGAGGAGAGAGAGGAAGAAACAAACACTGCCTGGGTAGATTTTGAAGGAACTCTTCCTCTAGATGCAGTTAACTCTGTAGAGCCTGATAGCATTGCACCAGACGTAGAAACTATTACGAAAGACTCAACTTTAAATCACTCTGAGCACATAGAACAGATTACAAACTTTGACCTGGTGCGAGCAAAAGACTGTGAAAAGGAGCATGGTTTCATTGATGAAGAATGTGATGTTGACTATAATAGGGATAAGGCAGAGGTAGAAGAAGAGGAGATGAGTTACCCATCAGACTCTGCCCTTGGTCAACAACTGGAATCAGACTCCAGTGGGGTCCACATGTCCCAACCAGACAGAACTGGCATTAGTGACATCACTCAGACAGACTGTGAACAGGAGAGACCCACACAGACTGAAACAGACCCAGATAGTGGTGCATCATCAGAGCGTGATGGCGAGGACTGTGAAGAGAGAGCCTCCTCTCCATCTCGAAGCCCTCTGAACCCTTACGCTGAGGAGGTGGCATGTGTGGAGGAGGAGATTGAGCAGGATGAGGGAGAATTGAAAGAGGAAGAGGAGTTAGGAACAGAGTGGGATGTGTATGACCAATCTGAGCCAAGTTTGGACAGTAGCGAGGGAGTTCTCATGGATCACTCGCTGGAGCCTCTGCACACAGTAGAAAAAGAAATCGACAATGAATGTACACAGGATGTTGACTTTCAAGCTTCCTGTCAAGAGGATCCAGTCCCCTCAGAGACTAGCAAACATGCTGTGGCAATAACTTGTGACACAGAAGGGACCTGCTTTGTTTCAGAGACTTTTGTTGTCCCCACAGATGTGCTCTCAGGACTGGACATGCCTACACAAGATCCAGATCTGGAAAGTACAGTGGAAGTGACAGCTAGCACCCCAAAATCAGACTCTGTTCCTCTTGTACGTCCTGAACAAACAGACTCTGCACCCTTTTCCTCTTTACCTCAGTCACCGTCTAAATCTGAATCTTGCGGTGCAGGGTTAGACACTAAAGACTCAGAGGCCTTTGTGATATCAGATAGTTTTGTTTACCTGGCTGTTTCTGCGCCTCCCCAGTACCCAGTGATTGTCCTCCGTCTCCACTTGAGGGCTCCATTCCCCCAAGTCCTGTCCCCAAACCTCCCTGTTGCCCAGAAACAGAGGAGGATGGAGCCTTCCTTTCCCCTGACAGCTTTGTTTACATGGCAGCACCTGAACGGCCCCAACCCGGGCCCTCAGATGTCTCCTCAGCCTGTGAGGACACTCAGGAGCTGGACTTGGACTCATACTCTGAAGGGACCCAGTCTGGGATGGATGGGGTAGAGTTTGTCCTTGGCTCTATGACAGGAGACAGCGACTGGGAATCAGATGGCTCTGCTCTCGACTTTCCTCCACTCATGTCCACAGACCAGGCTTGGGACCAACTTGAGCCAGGCTTGCTACAGAGCCTATTTACACAGACAGAGACAGGCCAGGTTCTGGCCTGTAGGCCCCGGGAAGACGGGTCCCAGACAGGGGCCACAGCCTGTCCCACAGACCCCCTCTTAGAATCAGGAAGGAGTTCTAAAGCAGAGAGTGATTCAACAAATGACATAGATTCAGAGGTATGCTCTCATTTTAATTCTTTATAATTGATATATATGATTTCCATAAAAGACAATGTAAAACTTAATATTGGTGCTATAAGTTGATGTACTTAGTCTAGACCTTGTGCAGTTGCTATAATCAAGTAAAATGAATAGTGAAGTCTTGCTGTAACATGGGAAAAGACATAAAAACAAGAACCTGCATTTGGGAAGTGGTTTAATTTGCATTTTTATACTTATATATTCAGTCTTTAGCAGAAGCACTAATCCAGAGTGAATTGGACCAGATATAACGCTTGAATGCAGTGTCCATAAATACAGTGTCAAGTAGAGAGAATGAATTCAAATTAACCACAGAGACCCTGGTTTATTTGTCTGTTTAGCCTCCGAAGAGAGGATTGGTAGGTGAGCAGCAAATGCTGAGCAAAAAACTGTTTTTAACGATGAATGCACTCGATTTGGACGTGTGGACACACAGAGGCATAGCATGGAAAAAGATTTGGGTCAGGTAGCTGAGCGTTGAGTATAACTGATGTAGACATAGCATGGAAAATGTATGTGGGGGGGTGAAGTTATGTAGATGCCATAATTAGCTAGTTGTGTTTGAGTAGTAGGGGCTTTAAATGATTGCAATATGATGCTCAGAGGGGGGTTTGCTACTTAGGGGAAACTACCCTCAGGGTCGCTCACTGTGTGTGCGTGCGTGCATATGGTGTGTGTTGGGTGGGGGTCAGTGCTAATCTACAGTGCATGCACATATTTGAGATTGATCACATGTTTATTTGTGTGAAGCTTAAAGAGAGCAGTGTGTGCCTGCGGCCTACTTACAATGCTGATCTCAAGTGCAGAGTTTACACCATTTATCTCAAGGGCAGACTGTTGTTGTGTTTACACTGTCTATACAGAATGCTATGTTTCCATACAAAGTCATGGGTGCTGGGCGTATCCCAGCTGTGCATGTACACAAAGTGATACATGCCAGGTTTTGCTTCTAGTTTAAATAATTTGTGAGAAAGGCCAGTGTTTGTATATGGAGCAAGACTTCTGAATTGCTTTCACAGTTTGAGTTGATTTGGTTTCTGAGAATGTAATCAGTGTCACAGTATACACAGTGTTACTGTTGTGTACAGACATGGATTTGAAATGGATATTCTATAAGTGCTGCAAGATTAGCTTGGCATGGAACTGACACAGGACTGTCAATGTGACTGTGTCCCAGACTAGTCTTTCTGCATTCATCTGTATTCAGACTTCAACTTGTTTTGTTTGCGTAGTGTCACTCCTCTCCCATCTACCTCTGTGTGTTCTGCATGTAAAGGTGTGTGTATATGTAGAGTGTATTTCAATGTGACAGTGTGTTTGACAGGCTGTCGTGCTTTCTAGGAGCTCTGCTATGACTCAGTGTCTGGCCCAGATATGCCTGATCCGAGCCCTGATTTTGTTGCTCATAGACTCTGAATTAAGCTATTTTTTTGTAGTCTACCCATTATTATGCTAGTTGGCAGGAAGGTTCCTTTTTTGCATATGAAACATGCAGAATTATTGAATGATCTTTGAAATTCCACGTGCCTTTCTCTACCAAAATCTAACCAAATGACCTTTCCATTAATGGATCTATCAATTTAATTTATGAAGAAAATTTAAGTCTAAACTATTTGTAACATGAAATAAACAGTGACCCCATTGCTGATTGATCTCTCAGTTACATTCTCAATTAATCGATTAGTTGTTTGGTGTATGAAGAGTCCTCAAATATCCATAACCCAAAGATAGTCAGCTTTAACTGTGATAGAGAAGTAAAGAAATCAGAAAACGTTCACATTTAAGAAGCTGGAATTAGATAATATTTACTTTTTTCTCTGCTTGCTGATTATTAAAATAGATGACGATTCATTTAATAGTTTACAACTATTCAATTAACTGATGAATCGTGGCAGCTCTAACACTAGTGCACCTGTTCCTATGCTGGCGTTGCAAACAAATGGTCCTCTTTTATTACATTATAATTTCCATTTGGTACACGTTTCCTACTCTGACCTGTCACAAATCATTTACTCTACCCTCTGTGAGTGCATTAGTACATTTGACTATATGTGTGCTTGTCAGAATTTGTGTGTGTCTGTTTGTGTGGGTGTGTAACTTATTTTTGTGTCTTTATATACTATCAGTCCATGTCTGTTTGCAGTCACGGACTCTCTGGCTTCGGTTTAATGTAATCAGACGTCGAGTCCACTCAGCCTCAGATCCAACCCGGAGAATTACAGCTACACAGAGTGCCGTTGTGCAGATGATCTGTAACAACATCACGCTAGATAAGAGAGAAAAAGTATTTGATAGTCAGAAAGAGAACCGTTTCAGAGGAAATCAGAAAACCGGAGTTCATTTTGTAATGCCAACTAGTAGTTAGATTTCTATTTCCCAGGTCAGACACAGAAGAAACTTTGAAGTCTTTTAACACTCACAAGATAAAAGTTTTTTAACAGCTCAAAGGCTACAAAGTTGCTTCCGTTGCACTGAGGGTATTCCTAGACACGTTACTTGGCTCCAATTAAAAGTTTTGTCCCAAAAGGAGAAGACTGGCATTTAATAATGCACACTTTATCTAAGAAAATTATTTAAAAGTCACTGTAGTGATTCTCAAGCTTGGTATGCATATCAATACCGCTGTGTTACCACAGAAAGACTGATCCCTTTATTTACTTTTTTGGGATGAATGATGGATGGCTATTTAGAAATTTAACTCTCCAGTTTTTGTTCACATTTCTGAAAGATGACACATGCACTTTAGGTGTGTTATGAAATCCCCTTTATTCAGCCGTGCTCCCTCTCCTCGACTGACTCGCAATCTCTCCTTCTCAAACGTCCCTCTGCTCCCCCTCTTCTCCTCCGTGCTTGGATGGTTTTGCTGAGGAGATAAGGAGGTGAGAGGTAAATACTGTGGCTCTCTGTGAGGGGAGCTGCCTCTGCCAACATGGCTACACAAATAGTGTGTGAAGTTGTCTGGGGAATATAAACCTAGATATCAGATAAGAATGTGCCAGGGCTAACACTGGAACTGTGGGCTGGACTCTGTTGCCTGTTGACGGTCTTTCGTTCTGCGTTATGTCTCTGTCTGTTGTGCACTGACTTGTCTTCCTTTTCATTCCATCTCTTTCTTTCTGCTTCTTTTATGTCTTCACTTGTATCTACTGCACTAGATTTTTCTCACATCGATCTCTTTTCTGCTCTCAGTTTGTCTTTGTCTTTGTATCTACACTAAAACAAACACCAGGCAATTTTCACATTAAATTGCTGTTAAAAATTCATTGAAAAAGGGATTGTGTGAAGGCAGGAAAGATAGACACACTGAGTTTTGGAAGACAAAAGACGCAGACACAAAAAGAGTTATGAGAGGCGACAGGGAGATTGGGTGGTGGTGGAGGAAGCTATTGTTTGCATGGGGGAGCACCTTTTAGCGCTACATGGGGCCTTGGTACAATGATAAGAGAGCTGCGCTGGCAGGCACACACAAGCAGAAGGTCTTTGGATTAATATGGAGCTAATTTTAAGGCACATTGTATGCATGTGTGCCCCACAAACGGACAGACAGATGGACCAGCTTTGCATCCTTTTTGATGAATTGGGACAAGGGAATGCACAGTGCAGACAGACTGACCGATGGCAGCTTATACACAGATTTAGAGGCAGGCAGTTCTGAAATCACGTTTCATTCATAACCCATTAACATGTGTTGCTTGTTGTTGCTGTCTGCAGATGCGAGCTTTAAAGCGTCCTCAAAAATCCTTACATTTTTATAAATTACCTTAATGTAAGTTCATAAACATTTCAACACACATTGCACAGGATTTTAAAGGAAAAATTCAGCACTGTTTATGTGGATGTCCATTCAGTGTTAATGGTAAATGTAGTCAATTAAAGCTATAAATTCCTCAGTATTAATTATTCTGATAATGAAATTATAACCAATAAATATTAGCTATAATAATGCATGATTTTACAGATTATGTCAATTTGAATTTTTAGGCAAAATGCTCAAGGGAAGTATGTTTGTGAAGTTTTTATGATGTAATATTCATTTTTATGACCCAGCCTGACTGAACCACGGTGTTCTCCTGCTTGTGGAGTCATGCCGGCAGTACCTACATAATCCATTTGCCTATGTTGCCGTGTATTCCCACTCTGGCCTATAGCTATTATTGAAATAGCCTGTAGTTCTTCCTTAACACCAACTACATCACTGAATGCAGGAAGAAAAAACAGTTTTGTGACAGGAGAGCTTAGCTTTCTTTGTCAATATTAGCACACACAGGATTTGTTTTCACTACATTTACCATCAACACTGCTACACTGATTGGACATCCACATGAAAAGTGGTGAATTTTTCCTTTAAGCGGCATGTCCACATGGATGAGGACAGAACAGCGTTTGTCTGCAGTCCAAACAGATTTGGACTTCATAGCCATTTTTGTTCCATAACATATGTTTTACTGGAAGTAGACTTCGTTTGCCAGTTTTATGTCTCATTTTTGCTTTTGAAATCAACTCTGACACAGTAAAAAAAATAAGATCTGGTTTAACTTTGAATTTCCGAAATCTGCACATAGCCCAATTTTTGTTCCAAATCATTTTCAGTTCAAGATGGACTAGTACGAACAAATGGTCCCGAAAAAGATGAAGCATTGAAAGACAGATGTTGAAGCAGAGAGATACACAAACAGGCACAGAGAGAACCAGGTGGCTCCAGGTCCGCGGCTCGCACATTTGTGCTTTGATTGATGTGATAATTCTGGTACTGAACAAGCGCCTCCGGGATAAACCTGCGAACGATGGAGAGAGAAGGAGGGGGACGTGTTCAGGACCACAGAAAAGCATGAAAGCAAATGCAGGAACACATTGATCTCCCACTGGAACTGAACGTAGATGTGCTCAAAATGTGAAAAGTAGATCAAATATTTGAAGCGTTTTTTCATTATTTTACATATTTTTGTCTCTGTGTATCACTTCCCTTCTCTCATAGTGATATCAGCAAGACGACAAAGCTCTTAAAAATGGTAGAATATCTGTGGTCTCCTCTCTCTTTGTCTCACAGAGAGATTATTAGCTGCATAATGATCGCATGAATGAAGGAAATGTGTGCATTCAAAAAATTGCTTTCCAAAAAGAGAAAAAGAATAGCTAGTGGGACAAAAAGGGTAAGAAGAGTAAAGTGAACTTGGAGCCAACATGCTTTGAATGCAGGCCACATTTGCATGAGATTTGTATCTGTTTGTTGATGTTCAAATTGGTTTCAAATTATTAACCCATTAACCCCTTCATCCCTGTGTCAGAGATGGGTCAATCCATGGCTCAAAGCAAAGCCTTTTCTGGCAAAAATGTTTTCCCCGCAGTTTAGTTTGGAAACAGATTTCTACCCTTTCCTTCCTCCCCTCATTCCTCATTCCATTAAAAGAGAAAGGAGGGAGCGAGGAAGGATGAGAGTTGAAAGCCAGGAAGAGAGTGAGAGACGATGCAGGAATAGACAGAGAGGGATGTGGGGTTAAAGGGAAACCATGCGATAGCAGTGCTGTTACTGGCTACCATGTTGCTTTCAAGAGAAACACTTCAGCCCTGGTACAGGATACTCAGACTGTTCAGTTTTTTCCCTCTGGTTTTCTATTTATTGCTCATATACACCAGCTCCCATTATGCTTTAATAGTTCCTGTCTTTCTTCTGCTTGTCTGTTATTAATCTCATACTAGTTTTATTTCACCGTCTCTTCAGTCGAAATGTAACTTTAGAGGTAACACTTTAAAGATGCACACGTTTTTCATATGAACCACTTGCTCTTTTTTATGAAGTCGACGGATGACGTCTTTATGGAAATCAGTTATAAAGGGAAAGGAAGATGAAAAGAGAGTTCAGAGAACAACTTTAAAGCCTCTGATAACAAGTTGGAATACTCAGTGCAGCTGGGCATCATCCTGCATGCTCTCGCTTTATTAAGCATATTCTCTTTTTTCCTTATATTTGCTGATATTTTTGCAGCAGTAGCAGCAGCAGTCAGTGGAAAGCTGCCATGTTTTTATGTGCCGTCATTAATAATTCTACGTGTTCCTCATCTGTCTCGATTAAGAAATCGATTAAATCCCAGAGTGATGTTTTGGACACACGCCATCAACACACTATTCCTCTCCTCAGCATCATTAGTTTGACAGATGATGGCTGTGTAGGACTTCCACACATATGTTCATGTACAGTAGACATACACTCACACAATCAGTTCTTAGATTTAAAAAAAAAAAAAGAAATGCTAAAGTCAGGTTAAGTTAAAGGTTTTCATTATTGTTTCACTCTTGAAGTTTGAGCCTAGTTAGGAATATTTATGTGATTATTTGGATGATAAGTTTTATTGGCCTTAATGTTGCCCTGTCTGCATGTCTGTTGTCACACAGCAGTATCAAGTCATGTGCTTTCACCCTCGTGCACAGTATTTGACCTGATTCTTGACCAGTGAGAAAACTGTTCATACATGACCACAGAATTATCTTCCGAAGTCGATTTTAAGTGGTCGTGTTGCAGTTGGAAAATGGTGGTATCACAAACTTCTGAGCATCAATCAGAATTTGGCAACATTTGAATGAAATCTGATCAAACAACACCCACACAGTCCTGATCGTGCAAATTAGATGAGGTTTTGACTGTTAAACAAAAAATGTTCAAATTGCTCTAATTCAACGATATAAAGTTCATCATTTCAGATAATTGTTTATTTGAGTGTGAATTCTACATTTTCTTGAATAAATTAAATTGATAAATAAAAAGACAGAAATCAATTAAGCAAACCCAACCTGGGAATGCAGGAAGAAAGGAAACAGAAAGGAAAAAAAATAATAAATTGGAGGGGTAGGTAGGTTTGTAGGTTTCGTAATAATACATACATAAGGATGTTTTTGTAACTAAGTCATGAATATTTACATTTGAAGATTTTTAAAGATTTTAAACCAAGAAGCTTAAAAGCACAGCTGTAATTACTGTAACTATTATTTTCATAATCAGTGAATCTGCTGATCATATTTTCAAATAAACAATTGGTTTGGTCTGTAAAAGGCAGCAAGTCATCACCTTTAAGAAGCTTTGATTAGTAAATGTTTGAAATTCTTACCTTAAAAATGACAAATCGCCATAAATTATTGAAACAGTTGCTGATCAGCTAATTTAATAATTATTGCAGCTCTATACCAAAGATAGATGTTGTCCTTGTATCCACCAAATGTATGATGGGTTTGATGTTTTTCCTCTTTTCTGCTTCTCTACCTTAAGCAGACATTTCTATCTATAAGCTTATTTCTTTTTGATCTTCATCACTCACCACACCTGTTTTTGAATGCTCTTCTGAAAATGTTTTTTATTAAACTGTCAAGGTGTGAGCGAGATTTCCAGAATGTAACTGACAGCCAAGGTTTTATCCACTGATTCAGGTTCAAATCACTGAAAAGTAGACAAAAATCTGTTGCAGTTGTTTGATAAACAGGGAAAATATTTGTGAATTCTCTCGTTCTGCTTGAATTTCAACAGTCTCTCAAACTGCTCTCTATTTGATGAGACATATCAGTGCAAACAGTATTTAGCCAGTATCAGCATCTCACGTCCGTTCCCAGTCTTAGTCAGATCTACTTTTTTTATCTCTCGTCCGCATTGAACTGCTGAAGAGCAGTCCAGATGGAGAGACGGAGTGGGCTGAAGCTGTGGCAGGGGGAGCAAAAGGGAAGACACGACGAGGCAGAGAAATGAAATGAGTGATCAGGAGGAAGAGGAGGCGGAGGAGGAAGGAGGATGACAAGTATGGTGGTGATAGTTCAGTCAGCTCAGTTTAGAGTGTGTGCGTGTGTTGCTGCGTGCTGGCTGAGGTAGGGAAGAATGACAAGTATGTGGGACATTTTCCAGAGCCCTGGTTCAGTGGAGTCAACCACTCTGAGCTGGTGAGGGGAGAGAAAGAGCAGAGGAGGCGGCTGCAGGAGAAAGAAGGAGAGAAAACACAGAGAGTGACAGAAGAAGAGGGAGGAGGGCACACACAAACCTATAACACGTTTATATACACCCCAGTGTATGTTTAGATGATGAATGGGTGTACTTTCCCTGTTTTTTCCTTTTCTGTTCCCCTCTATCTGTGACACACACACACCACACACACACACACAGGATAAGGCAGGGTGGAGTGGGTCATGGCTACAGTCATTGTTGTTCTGGCCGACAGACTTCCTGTTCCAAGCAGCCATGACGCCCATCACCACAACACAGCTGTGTCCAGAGTGGACAGGAACACACATGCACACATACATACACACACAGACTGTTCATTCATATTTAATCATGCACGGATTCATACCTGTAGAACACTTAATCATTTCTTTTCACACACATAATTACTCATATCTGTGCACAATACACACAGTTGCACAAACACGCACAGATTAGGAACTACACACACACATGCACACACACAGTCTTGGCATGGAGAACCTGTAGTTTGATGCCATATTTAAACCAGATGAACAGAAACCTGTAAACCCTTTGATTATGACCCACTGCAGAGACTCAGCAACACGTTCCAGCTCAACCGCTTCCAGCCGATACACACGACCAGCTCAGTATTTTGTCTGCAAGTCTGTAAACATCCTCGACACGTCATAAATCCAAATCAAAGGCATTGAAGCTTATAAATGCAGGTGAATGTTTTCTGAATAGTGATGACTGAAAGGCACAAATTAAAAAAACCTGTCATTTCAACTTGAATTGTTGTTTGGCTTTATCCTTCCTTGTTCATTTGAAGTCATCTAAGAATCATCACAGTGGGACTTCAGGCATTCGCATTCTATTCTCAAAGGTGCAATAAGTGATTCTGGAGAAAGACGATTGATTGTTGATTCTTGTTCCCAAGTTGCGAAATACTGATTCTTTGGAAATGAGAGTCAACAATCAACCATCTTAGAGACCTGTGATTAGCCAAAGTCTTCCATCACAGGCTAGATATTGTAAACAGAGCCAAGAGGAGGAGCAGAAGTCTAGTTTTCTCTCTGACCACTTTAATTACATTATGCATAAAGGCTATTATTATAGCTGCAATGATTAATCGATTTTGTTGTCTATTAAATTAAGCACCGACAGTTTTTATAATTGATGTAATTCTCTGATTCAAGCTTCTCAAATGTGAATATTTTCTGGCTTCTTTGCTCCTCTGTGAGTGTTTGGCTGAAGAAGTTTGGGTTGTGGACAAAACAGGACATTTGGAAACGTCATCTTGGGCTTTGAGAAACACTGATCAACATCTTTCACTGTTTTCTGGCCCTTTATGGACCAAACAACTAATCAATCAATTAAATAAATAATTGCCAGATTAATCAACAATGAAAATAATATGTTGCAGCCCTAGTTATGGATCTATTGTTCAATTGGGTAAAAAGCAAATGGCTTTCCCAGCTTTAGACCTCAAAGAACAGTATGTACAATATGTATTTCTCGTCCAGGTCCCCTCTCAGATCCACTGCTTGTCTGTTATCTGTTTATTTATGGGTTAGGGGAACCTGAAGGAACATTGCGTCACAAAAACATCTTTTAGGTGTTATGGTGAAAATGTGGGAACAACCATTACTTGTTCAGATGTTTTCATTTCAGTTGTATTTGATCCCGTAGTGTGCAGTGGTTTGTTATTATTTGACTATTGGACACCCACGACTGTTGTAGCCTCTTCCAGGCCATTGTGGTATTTCACTGAAACCCAAACCTACATTTTCCCTCTCCCTCACTTTTAACTGCACCCCCTTCAGTATTGTCACACCAGCTATTTTCCCCCAGGCATGGATTTACCAAAAATCTGTTGTGTGTGTGTCTTGGATGTGCACATCTGGTTATCTGTGTGTGTGTCTCTGTCTCTTTGTGTGGCCATTGGGGTTTGGCTGCCACAGCATTATAAACCACCAGGCTTAATTCTCCTTCTGTGGGCCCATTCTGGATGTCAGGACTTCTCAAACGTCCCCCCTCCCTCCCGAATTACTGCCCTGGACCCCCATTTGACAGGATTTTGTCCCAGAGATCGACCAAATAAAAGAATTTCATTGGTGGTGGTTTGCAGTGGTCCCAGTGGTCAGGGAATTGGTGGAATACCATGAAATTGTGAAAGTTGTTTTGTGGATTTGGCAAATTGTTGGATTTAGCAGGATGGTTTACAGGAATTTAGTAGAATGTATTTTTTCTCACATTTATGAGCTGTTGGTTTTGGGTTGTTTTTCCTCCACAGTACAGCTAACTGTAGGGAAACCCAGACTGTTTATCCCTTAAGAAAAACAACATTAATAAACCATGTTGGAACATTTTATAGATTGAGGATGTGCTCAAAATTGTGAAATGAAGATTGCAATTGAGGAAAGACATATAGTTTTATAATGGACATGATGGGGTCTTTGAATTAAATTTAGTGTTGGGTTGTTTTAGAGCTGCAGCCAAGGATTATTTTCATTGTCGATTAATTCCTTAATTGATCCTAAATCCTTCTAGTCTATCACAAACACATCCATGAACACTTAACATGTCATTGAGGATACAACCTATTTGTGAAGCTATGACTGGTGGATGTGTAGTACGCAAAAATGACTAATGATTAAGTGATTGTAGTTGTAGATAGGGCAGCAACTACCAATTATTTTCACTGACGATTAATCAGTCAATTATTTTCTTCATTAATTGATTAGTTATTTGGTCCATAAAATGTCAGAAATGGTGAAAAATGTCAGTCAGCGTTTCCCAAAACCTTCTTCAGCCGCCTGTATTCAGTTTACTAACATAAAGGAGTCAAGAAGCCAGAAAAAACTTTTTTCGTCAATACATTTCTGCGCCTCAAGATAGTCTTTTGAGTGGAAATACAATTACATCTAATACTCTACTTTTCTTGGGACCTCTGCAATCTCACCAATGACCCCAGTTGGACCCTGGGCTGAAGTTTGAAGATCGCTGTGGTCTGTATGTGTTTGGATACAGTAGTGGCTCAGATTTACTATAACAGAGGAGCTGTATTGGCTGTGGCTCTGTGTCTTTCGTCCAGGGAAGTCAAGTCTGGTTGTCTTTAGTGTCGGGTGGCTGCCTCTATTGTCATCACAAGATGGCTCCAGCCCTCCACTGTGACGTGTGTGTGTGTGAGTAATGTGGCCAGACAGGCAAAGTTGTGCGTGTATCTGCTATAAATGTGTGTGTGTCAGTGTAGGTCTGTGTGAATTTGAGTGTGTGATTAAGTGAAGGTTGTGTGCACTCATGCAAGTGTGATAGTGTACTCTACAATGTGTGTGTGTGTTGTCGACTCAGCCTTTTCCAGGCAGTCCCTTACTCGTCTAACCCTCTAATCCCCGTAATCCCCCATCTCCCCCTCCTCTTTTTTCTTCCTCCCACCACCCTCATTTCTCATTTTCCCTTCCTGTCTTCCACTCCTCTCTTATCTCCCCATCCCTCTTCTTTTCTCTGTCTGTCTGTCTGTCTGTCTGTCTGTCTGTCTGTCTGTCTGTCTGTCTGTCTGACTGACTGACTGTCTTTCCTCTCCTAACATCCAGTCACTTCTAAATATACATAATGTAGCAAAGTTCACTTCCATTTGTTGTCATGCAGATCTAATGCACAGTAATTTTTGACCTCTGATTTGACTTCCTCTGCGTTCACATAAACTGTTTAAGACTTAACTTGGCTTTTTCTTTCATTCATCCATTTATTTATGAACAAATCAATTAATGATGACCCTTTTCTCACCTCCTCTTCCAGGCCGTGGAGAGAGAGCAGGTGGACAGCATTCAGCCGAAGCTGCAGCATGTCAACGCAGTGGGTCAGGGTCTGATCCAGAGCGCCGCCAAACACACCGACACCCAGGCACTGGAGCATGACCTGGAGTCAACCAACCTCCGATGGAACTCACTTAACAAACGGGTAAGACTCGATTCGTGTGGAATAAGGAGCTCCACTGATAAATGAATTACGTAAGAGAAGAGTTACTTCGAACAGACAGAGGCATTGACTATATTTGCAACCACCTACTACATACTGCCAGCAAACTCAGTATGTAGTACATAATGCTTTTCAACACAATATGCAGTGTGAAACTATATAATTGATGTATTTTGTTATTGTGCTAGGCCAGACCTAGCTGGTTTACAGTTTTGGAAAACAGAATTAAAACAGAATTAAACAATGGCATTGTGGATTTTTATGATATTCTCAAATATGAACATTTACCTGAGAGATGGGTAACACGGGTGGAAGATTGGAAGGAACCAGATTCCCCGGCGGTTTGTCACAAATTTTTTAAATCTCAACATGTGCTGGAGCTAGTTCTCCTGGTATTTCTGTTACTTTGGAAGCGTAACGTTATCCTTGCTTGTTTTTTTTTTAAATAAATTTTCTGACTGATGGTATTTGTGTTTGTATTATTGCATTCCCCCCTTACCAGTAGCTGCATAATTTCAGTAAAATACATAAAAAATGTAACGTAATGTTAAGGACGCAACAACCTGCAATTGTTGCTGAAGTGTGTTGACTGCAGTGATCTGAGTGACTACAGGGAAAGAATGAATATTTGAAATCTACACAGGTGATTTCTTGCCTAAAAAAATATCAGAAGTGAATTTAGTGATAAATAACTTCCTGTTGTCTGACTAGTTGTTGTGACTTGTTTCAGCGCATTGCATGGTGGGATACAGTAGGCAAGGTAGCGGAGATTTTTTCCAACTTAGTACAACATCCAGGTATTTTTGGCATACTTCAGATTTTGTTTAAGTTTGCATACTGCATACTACATTTTTGAAAAATCAGTACGTACAGCTAGTATAGTAGGTGGCTTTGAATACAGCCATATTTCAGTGTGTGTCCTCATGTTCCTGTATGATCCTCTGAGTTGTGCCTTTTGGACTCAGACTTCTTTACAGTGTATTATATAAGCTTTGCTTCTCAACTCACAACCATCTCTCCTGTCTTCAGGTGGCAGAGCGGATTGCCCAGCTGCAAGAGGCGCTGTTGCATTGTGGGAAATTCCAGGATGCTCTGGAGCCTCTGCTAAGCTGGCTGAGTGACACAGAGGAACTGGTAGCCAATCAGAAGCCTCCGTCTGCCGAGTACCGCGTGGTCAAGGCCCAGATCCAAGAACAAAAGGTACGAGATGGATGAAGGGGCATAAAACAAAGCTTCACGTGTAAAAACACAAGTGTTAATAAATCTTTATATTTTTTTCAGAAACTGTATCAAAACAGAACTGAGAGATGTAACACTTATACCACAGAAGAGTCTCTCTTCAGGTCATCAAGGGCACATTTTGAAATGTTTTTCACTCTGAGTGCCTGCTCAGATTTTCCATTCTTGGGGTTTGAAGCGGTGATCATCAAGTAGAGTTGTCTGAGCTCTTAGCTGCTGCCACCCACATCCTCCTCTACTTTCTTTGAAGTATCCTGCCAGCTTCTGTCTGTAAATTAAAGTGGACTGGAATTTTCACTTTCAATTTTTCTAGATTATTTATTTAAACATAACTGGGGGAAAAAACAATTTTTCTGTTTATCATACGGGTTCATTTGAGACATTATTGATATTCAGATGTCCTCAGTGTCCTTCAACCGCAAACAACAAACAATAGATATGTGAATGACAAGCGCACACACGCAAACACACATAGACACAGTCAATGATCCGTCTGCCTGGCATCCAAACGGCCCCAGTTGACGTCTGCCAGTCAGACTGGCATAAAAACAGACACACACACATGCATGGTGGGTTTGTATTGTTTTCAGAGACACACTCACACACACACACTTTTCCCTGTTTATCTAGCATACACTTCCTGTGTTTGTGCACATAAGAGTGCTGCAGCCTTGGCCAGCGATCAATCACACGTGTTTACATCCGTGACGAAGAGTCGTGTCACCGTTTGGATGAGAAAGAGAGAGAAAAGTGTACAGCAGTGCATTCCAGGGGCTGAACCGAACAGTTCAAAGCATACACAGAGGCTGCTGTCTGAGCAGGAAGTTTGTTCATCTATGTTGTTTGTTGATTTTAAAGCAGTTGGATCCCTCGTTAAGTGAATAACAGTTTGCTCTGTATCTGCCTTTTTAAAAAGTAGCACCTACGCTTATTAAAGTTTAATAATACATGTGTAAAAACATTTGTTTGAAGATGAGATATGAGCTAACCCGAGTCATTTGATGGCACATTGATAGCAGTTATAGAGCTAATAATCGAGCTTTGTATGAGGATTTTCTTGTCGAATAAGAGAAGGTTAGTGATGTTTTTGAAATGTAAGTGTAGATTTTGGTAACAGTGGAAAATATGTAGTCTTCTTTTGTAGGAGGATTCTCCCAGACAAGTTATTTCATGCCTCAAACAAATATGCAGTAACAAATTTTGTTAGAAGTGTAGTTCAGTTGTTTTGCAGAAGCACATTTTCTGGTTTGTATTAGTCATAAGTGTAAACACTCCTTCGTTTTGAAAATGTGGAGGGATTAGCTTAAGTTTGGTTTGATTGCGGAACATGCTGACAGAAAAAACAATGTTTCTAGCACATTTGATTTGGCAGTTTACACTGTCGATTTATTAGGTGTGCCTAGTTAAACAAATGCTGTGTAATACACCATCCCTGCAATAAATCCTAACTTAATATATGTGCATTTTTTTGTTTTTGCAGGTGTTGATTTGACTTAATGGGCATTTTTGAGGCTGTAGTTTGTGGTGCTGTTAAATTTTATTGTGTTAAACCGAGTGATGTTTCTAATACACCCCCACCCACCCCCACCCCACAGAAATACTGTAAGCAGATGTAGTCACATAGCGGCCAATGGGCCAAATCTGCCTCTAACAAAAACATTTGACAAAGTTTTCTCATTCATAGTTTGCACCAAAATATTTACGTGGTTTAGATAACAAAGGCTCGTGTAAATCCTGATTATGGTCTCATAACATGTAACACTGCAAAGGAGATCAATCACTATATCAATACATTTTACTCCTAAGTGTAACAAACACTAAAGAAATGAAGGCGTGCATTTCCGCAGCACCCATACCTGTGACTACTGCTCTATGGTCAAACCTAATTGCAGACCCCTTCTGTAAAGAGTGCCTTCTTAGAAATGATTCGTACTAATAACTGTGTGTATTTCTCTTCCTCCAGCTGCTCCAGAGGTTGTTAGATGACCGCCGGCCGACGGTGGAGATGATCCGGGCTGAGGGAGAGAGGATCGCAGCCACAGCGGACACTCAGGACCGAGAGAAGATTCAGACGCAGCTCCAGAGCCTGGCAGAGAGATGGACTGACCTGCTCGACAAAGCTGGTGCCAGGTAGGTTTCCTCTACAGCACAGCGGCGGGCTTCAGGCTGAGCAGGATCTAAGTATAAGCTGTGGTGTGTCAACCAAGCATCCACCCTGACGATGGTCTCTGAATTCCCCAGAGAGTGAGAAAAGAACAGGGAATTTCCCTGTGGCAGTCATCAATCATCCTGACACTTGTGGATGCTGCTGACAATCTCTCAGTGATTGTTAGATAATATCACACAAAACAGAAAGCTGCAGATTTGTTTTGCTGTAAATATGTGGTTGGGAAAGTAATTGGTGGTGTTCCTCAACAAATATTATCTTGTGGTTATTTCCTTTTTTCTCGTTTGATCTCGGTGGAGCTCTGTTGAGCACCACTGTACTTAACGAAAGAAAAGTATCATTACTATTGGTTTCTGTGGTCTACAAGTCATTTCAGCGGCTCTCCTGTTCACTTGGGAAAGTAATGATTTTTTGGGAGGAAAATGGGTACACACATGCAGGACACACTCACAAAGATCTCTCAGACTGCTCATGTAAAATAGTGTCAATATGTATTGTTTACAACACATTTCGATCTTCTGGCTGCAAGGCATGATATAAAAACTTCTGGCACGTCTCAGGAATTTATTTCACTTAATACTTTAACTCTATGCACATACACACAAAAACAAAGACATGTTTTCTCATAACTTTGCAAATCCTCATTCTGTCCGTCTCAGACACAACAATACATTTTATCTGTTTATGAAATTCTTTAAAATTTAATAATATGTAATAAAAATTTCATGAACAACTGTGTTTATGAAAAAGACAGCAGCTGTATGACACAAAATCAGGTCCAACTTGGACACAAATCTGTGAAAGCAATAAAATATCAATAAAAGCTCTGCTCCTCCTCATCTCTTGGTGTCTACGTCACCCCCTCCCCCTTTGCCTCCCACCCCTCAGGCAAAGGCAGTTGGAGGAGCTGCAGGTTTTGGCTCTTCAGTTCCACGAAGCCCTGGAGCCGTTGGGAGAATGGCTGAGTGCCACAGAGAGACGCCTGAGCTCTGCCGAGCCGATGGGAACCCAGACGGCCAAGATCACCCAGCAGATCGTCAAGCACAAGGTACTGCCTGGCCTCATTGTTACAGAGTCCCTCCCCTCACAAAAAGGTCACACAGGTCGATTTGTATGTGTGTCAGTGAGCTGGAGATTGAATCCTGCCCTATATTGGCTTTGGTTTGTATCATCCAAGTAATAAAAAGGTCCCCTACCACTCAAGGTGGGTTGAGGGGTGTTGACAAGCTTGACAAAGTATAGCTTAAACATGAAACATTGTTCATTCAATAGATTTACAATTGTTGCAGACAAGAAAATACTTGCTGACTTACTTGCCTGTAAATATTGTTGGTATTCCAGTTTTGCAGTCCCTGTTTGTACTGACAAGTAGGGTAGAGAATGATTTATAATTACAAACACACATACAGTCAGCAGTGTTTATAAAATGCTTTAATTTCACTGTAACTGAAAGGATAGATGAAGGAAGAGGAAGCACGAGGCAAAAGATCCACAAAGCAGTCTTTTACAACCCATACATACACTTTTACAAGTTCATTTCTTTATGCATACATACATTTTTAGTTTTTTGTTAACACTTCATTTTACAGGTCCCCAATTCCACAGTAAGTAGGCGGTAATTAGCAAGTAATTATTCCAAAATTATCCCAACATTTACCTCAAGTTTCATGGTACGTAGGTTTTAATTAGCTAGTAACATATGTACATTTAGTTATTAATTACCCTAACATTTACCCTGAAATGCCTACATATTTTCCAGAGGTCGGATCAGTAGTGATACCATTTACTTATTACAGAGACCTCACTTCTATCTAATATCCTAGTCAGCAGGGGATGAACTGTGACTCTTAGCGTTGTATCTATCTTCTGGTTAACAGATAACTGAAAGTATCTGCTTAACTGCAGCTTAACTTTCAGCTAGTTTCATTCTTAACTTTTGCTGATTATGCCTGATGCTAATTAACACCCATTTACCATGAAATGTGGGGTTAATGTCAGAGGAAATTTCTGAGTAATTTCAAAGAAATTTCAAATGCATTAGTTGCTAATTTCCACCTACCTACCATGAAAATGGGGAAAATGAAGTGTTAATGTTACCTTTTTAGTTGTCAAGTTTTTAAAATTCTTTTTAAGTTATTCAACCCACTCATTCATTCATTCATGTTTATGATTTCCTGTTGATGTATGATTTTGTCATTTGCATGCTCATTTTTTAAGTTTTTTCCATCTGTTTTTTTTTTTTGTTTGTTTTTTCTGTTCTTCTCTCACTTCCCTTCACCTTCCCCTCAAACACACGCACACACTCACATCTCCCAGGCGCTCCAAGAGGACGTGTCCTCACGAGAAGCCTGAGGTTGACCACCTTGAGTCCCTCAGCCAGTCGCTGACCCCGCTCAGCTGCGCGGCTGATCGCGATTGGTTAAGCGAGCGAGTGGGGGCAGTGAGGTCAGGTCACTCGGACCTCGCTGATTGGTGCACGAGGCGGGCGGGCCTACTGGAGCAGGCGCTGGCTAACGCTCAGCTCTTTGGGGAGGATGAGGTAGAAGTGCTGAACTGGCTGGCAGAGGTGTCTCAGAGGCTCGCTCAGGTCTCCATCCAGAGCTACCAGCCTCAGCTGCTGGCAGAGCAGCACAAACACACTCTGGTATGACTTCATGAACACACTGAATGCCAAATGAGTTATTCCTTCCAAAATATGAAAACAGTAGTAATTTATTATTTAGGGAAGGACCACAGTATACATATAGAATTGTGATAATATGATATTCTATATCAGGTAAATGCTCTTTTATAGATGCAGTATAGTATCTGTATACAGTATGATGCAATTTCTTTAAGTGGTGGATGTTTCATTTCACTATTTGGTGGGAGAGACAATAAACAGAAAAAATTCTCAAGGAATCTCAGTGATTCCGAAGGGGACACAAAAAGTGCTGCCCAAAGAACTGTTGTATGTCCAAAAAACCAGAACATGCAGTAGTAAAAAAGAATATACTTGTAATTGAATTATGTAGGTGTGTTGATCTTAAATACTATATTATATCTACCATAATCATGATCACAAAGACATCAAGGTATTGAGCTAAACTAAGCAAAAAAACAAACGAACAAGTAAACTAGATTTTTCTGTCAGGAGGCCCACAGGCTCAGACATTGAAAACCCTGCAGCATGATATAGTATATGTAGGTAAATCAAAAATGCTTCAGCGTCACTGTTATATAAGCTTTTATGTCACCAGAATGAAGAATAGATATGGTGCACAGTTGTCATTTTATTACTTAAACTTTTCTGAGCAGTTAAATAAAGGATTCACACAGTACTTAGTTTTTGTTTTTGATGCCAAGGGAAAAATGCCTTTTATGTACCAGATGTTGATTTTCACTCTGTTTCTCCCCTCAGTCTCTAAATGAAGAGATTCTGAGCAGGAAGAAGACAGTGGACCAAGCCATCAAGAATGGACAAGCCTTACTCAAACAGACCACAGGTAATCACTAATTTCTTCATCTTTTCCTAAACTGATGTTTTCTGTTTTACTGTCTACCTTTTTAAAGGATATTAAAGATCCCCTGCAGACATACAGTGTATACAAAGAGTATATCAGACAAACTTAAAACAATAATGTATTTCTGATATTCTTTTTCTGCAAAAAAGTATAATTTCCCCATTAAAAACCCCAAGTCCATTCTCAGTGTCTGTGACCTGGTGGCTTCAGGTTTATACATTGGATTAGGACTGACTTCCAAACTAGTTGTTACGTCACAAATCTCACAGATCTGCACTTTAAAATCAGATTTTTAATGAGCACAGAGAAACTTTCCACTGTAGGAACAAGAAGAAAAGCATATGTTTTAGTGGAGTGGGGACTGTAAATGCAATGCTAGTGTTATGCTCTGTCATTTTTCAGTTTGTGCTGATGTCATCATCGTTTATACATTTTAATGATTAGCAAATCAAATCAATAAAGCGGTTGATATTCTGTATATTATAAAGCTCATGTTGTGAATCTTAGTGAGAGAATCACAGTAGAAAGAAAGTAAAACACTGTTCTCCTGAAGTTGTTGTAGACTCATGTCCAAACCACACATTTTTACATCAGCGGTGAACCAAACTGTAACATCTGGTTCGTGTCTCTCTTCTCATGATATTAGCCATTCTGACTGCTAGCGCTTTTAGCGAATTGATCGTTGGTCTACCTCATGAATACGCTGTATGTGTGTACTCTCATATTTAGATGGTTAGATAAATGTTGTGGCCATGAGAGGTATGCAGAACTGTCAACCAGGGGTACTGTGAGGTTTTACAGAACATGTTTGGAATGAATTTCATGAGATAATCTGAGAATTCAAGAATCTCTTGTTATTTATCTAGTTTGTTCTTCTTGTTTTATCCTTTCACTCCTATTTTTATCCTTTATCTTCTTTTCTATTGCTGCTGGTCTCTGAGAGTTATCAAACAATTTCTTTGTACATCTTATCTAAAACTAGAAATTTAAGATGTAGGGTTTTTTCATGCTCAGCACTTGGTTCACTGTTGGATCCTGATTGATCACACTGATTGTTATTCCTGTGTGTCTTCCTGCAGGCGAGGAAGTTCTCCTGATCCAGGAGAAGCTGGACGGCATCAAGTCTCGCTACGCTGAGATGACAGCCAGCAGCAGCAAGGCCCTCCGCACCCTGGAGCAGGCCCTGCAGCTGGCCACACGATTCGCCAGCGCCCACGACGACGTCAACCAGTGGCTGGACAGTGTGGAGGCAGAGCTCAACAATGTGGAGCCTGACGCCACACCCTCCTACCAGGAAAGACAGAAGGTGGGTGGAGTATGAGAGTGTCTGGATACAACCCTTGAACTAAGAGAAGCAGATGTACAGCTCAATCCCCATTTATTATTTTTCAAATCTTCTACAAGGAACTTTCATATTTTGTTGATTGTGGAGGCTTCTGTGGACAGAAGCGGTAGTGTTTCCACCATTATAACCTCAAAATATAACGTCAAAAGTAAAATTATTAAATAAAAATCTCCATCGCTTCTTTTTAACTGGCTACCTTACAACTCACTGTTACTATACAACTATACAGAACCATCCAATCTTCTCACTGATGGTCTTATTTGTTTAAGTAAGTCATTAGAGGCTTCGTAATTAACCGAGACTGTTTCCTAACCGATTAAAAACTAATTTTAGTACATTTAATATCCATTTATTTTTACAATGATTTTGAAGTCAGGACACTGTACTTTTCCAACTCCCATGCCAAGTCAGTACAGAAAGCATAAAACTATGATTGATAGTGCTGTGCATTGTGGTAAACAGTAGTTATTTCAGCTGCTGTTGCCTCATCTGTGTGGCAATCATCTTTGGATTTCAGTAGGAATGCATCCATATATTGGCACATCTCTTTTTGAGCCATGTGTTTCTTGTGAGACTCGTACTGTGTCACTTTAAGTTGCGTGAAACTGAAAAAAAACTGGCAAATTTTACAAAACAAATTCCACCAGCTTCACCCCATAGTCTTGGAGTCTTTTTTTATAGCTGCATTTCATTTTCTTTGTGATAGTTTAAATGACATTCTGTTTAAATCTGCATAGCTTGTGACTTTGTGGTGACTTGCGGTCTTTCCCGTTGGGTGTAGCGTAGGCAGGAAAAAGACAGTGACAGATTAACCTGCAGTTGACCCACGTGTGCGTAGTTTGATTGACATCAGATACATCCCCGTGATGACAGGCTTCGCTGCTTTATTCACAGCCACTGGATAAAAGCCAGATTTTAGAAAAAGTATCTGTCCTGCAGTGTTTTATGTTCTGAAAACTAGAACCAATCAAAATGCAGGACATCTCCTCAGTAAGCTGGATGTGGGACAAGGGATGAAAATGCTGTTTTTCCTTCATGAAGCGGGTTCACCCTAGCAGCAGCCCATTTGTCCCCTAAAATGTTCAAGTTTTGGCAGGCAGTTTTAATTAGTAGTAATTACAACAGTTAAGTTACAGTATTTAGATGTGATGGTGTATGTTTCACAATTTCACATAACACTCATTGCTTCCTGGAATCCACATGTACCCATTCCATCTGTTCTCTTGTTCTCTGTTTTTTAACTGGCCAAGATGCAGTTGTTCTCCATTTGCATTATTTAGTGTTTTTCTTTTCAGCCATTTGAAACGGTTGGGGGCACTTGAGTGACAGCATGTAACCACAGTGTTAAGTTGATAAAACTTCACATACTCAGTCTTCCACGTTTACACATTTTTAAAGATTATTTATGAAGTTGTTTCCCATTATAGGAAAAAAAAATACATTTTGTCTGAAAAGAACAAGTCGTTTAATGGCAGCTTCATTCTGTAATGACATTTTCAGCTGTCCAATATCAACCAACCCACAGTTGAGTTACCATAGTAACATTGATTTCTTGGAACTCAATAAAGCTATTGAAAAAAGTATTACCATTTATTTTGTTGCTGCCGTCCAGTTTTTTCACTCTATAATGACATTTTCAGCTTTTAACAGTTAATGTGTTTTCAGTGTACCACACATGTGCTCGGGCACCAGAATTGAGTGATACACTGGGTGTGATTCAGTTAATTTTAGCTTTAATGTGTGTGTATTAGGTTGTATTTTAAAAGGCTAAATTTATGATTTTTCTCCATATGATTACAGCTTTTTCTTTGTAAAACCAATCCTTCACTTTCACTGTCACAGGAGCTGAAGAAAGTGTCGGCAGAGAAGCGTCTGGTGTTGGACACGGTGAACGAGGTGGGTAGCGCCCTGCTGGATCTGGTGCCGTGGCGAGCCCGCGAGGGCCTGGACCGTCTGGTCGCTGATGCCAACCAGCGATACCGCCAGGCTGATGAAACCATCACTCAGCGGGTGCAGCTGGTGCAAGCTGCCATCCAGAGGTCACAGCAGGTACTGCAAGCAGTTTAACCTGAATGTTAAGCCAGTGAAAGAATCGTCTGTTTTACTGTGAGCATTTTAAACCTGCTAAATACAAACTCCTCTTTTCAGTATGAGGAGGCTGTGGATGCAGAGCTGGCCTGGGTCGGGGAAACAGAGCGTAAATTGGCGTCTCTGGGGCCCCTGAGCCTGGAGCCCGACGTGACAGTGGCCCAGCTGCAAGTGCAGAGGGCCTTCAACATCGACATCATCCGACACAAAGACACTGTGGATCAGCTCCTCAGCACCAGAGACGACATCCTGGAAACCTGCAGCGACGCCCAGAAGGACGCACTGATCGTGAGTCACTGATGGTTGAGGAAAGATGGAGAATTAAGAGAAGAGACTGAACATGAGAACATTTGTGTACACTTGTAACAATTGGACTGAGTGAGGAGAATTCAGGGTGAAGGATACAAGTCATCTGTAGAAAGTGAAGCAACTGGATCCTAACAGTGACATTTTTGTGTCTGTCTTCTTCTTCAGGTGAAGACAGATTCTCTCAGTGCTCGTTATGATACAGTGAGCCAGAGCCACAGTGAACGGTTCTCAGCTCTGGAGCAGGCCCAGGTGTTAGTCGCTCGGTTCTGGGAGACCTACGAGGAGCTGGAACCATGGCTGGGCGAGACTGAAAACCTCATCACCCAGCTACCACCGCCAGCCATCGACACAGACGCTCTCCGACTGCAACAGGACCAGATGAGGGTACGAGAAGATACAAGATCTTTTCTGTTTCAGCTTCCCTTCCATTATTGTCACCAGCTAAAATGTGTATATATTTCAATGTTTCCTCTACCTTCTCACTCGCTCTCCAGCTGATAAGGGAGTCCATCGCAGAACACAAGCCCCACATCGACAAGCTGCTAAAGATCGGACCGCAGCTGGCTGAGCTCAGCCTTCACGAGGGGGAGACTGTGACACAGCGCTACACCGAGGCCGAGAGACGCTACCTGGCCATCAAAGAGGGAATCAAAGGTCGCGCAACAGCCCTAGACGAGGCAGTGTCTCAGTCTGCACAGGTAACTCACAGAGGACAAATTTTTACTAGTTTAATGCTCGATTCAGGAAACTGTTTTAACCACAGCCCTGGGTCTAGTAAGTTTCATTATTTAGTCCACTTCTGCACCAGAAAGTCAGACGGCTTCATCACGAGTTGTGCGAAAGTTAATTGAATAAACTTTAACTATTTTTTTGTATGAACTGACCTATTTTGTTAAACTACAAATCGATTTGCCTTCCAGTGCAGAGTGAAAAATTTGTAAAATGTAATTTGTAAATGCTGTTTGGCCCCGGTCCGTTTATAGCCTGTTTGACAGTGTCTGCAGTCTCAGACAAAACAGGCTGATGTGATTACTAAGCAGCATGTTTATGTTTGTGTCTGCTGTTTGCTCCTAACTAAATGCTAATGAGGATTCAGTGTGCAAAGTCATGAGTTCACGGAAAGCTAACTTTTATGTTGACTTGCTGTTTGTTTTATGGAGTTATTTCTTTACTTACTGTGTTTTGTGTATTTTACATTTTAAAATGTTTATATCTCATTAACAAGAGCTAATTTATACATGTAGATGTGTTCAGTCTAGTTTTCTTTACAGATATTTTACTTTTCTCTATTCACGTCATCTCATGAGACATCATTGAATCACTTGTGGCACACTGAGTGCTGCTTACATCGATATTGCCTGTCTGTACTTTATGCATGTCTCTGATTTAACTCATTGTATTGTTTCTCCACCTCCGTTCCCATCAAACCAACTCATCTATCGCCCCCTCTCTTCCTCCACCTACACTTCCACACTGTCCTCATCTCTCGCTCCATCCTAAAACCACCCACCTCCTCGTCTCTCCTCCCTTATCCTTTGACTTAATCCTTAATCTCCCTCATCATGTCCATCCCCGATCCCTCCATCCCATCCCTCGTTCATTGTGGATGTGCTGTGTGTGTTGTCCCCACCCCCGCCATCATTTTCTCCATCGTCACTGCTCACTGCAATCACCCAGCTGGTAGAGGTAAGACCACTGACTGACGACATCAAACTGGCACTCAGGCTGCGCTTTCACCACATGATTTGGTCAATTAATCAAATATGAGTTAATATTAAAGCA
The DNA here is from genome assembly GCA_034769285.1 of Lutjanus argentimaculatus. Lineage (NCBI taxonomy): Eukaryota > Metazoa > Chordata > Actinopteri > Lutjaniformes > Lutjanidae > Lutjanus > Lutjanus argentimaculatus. The sequence goes on from JAWZSL010000008.1 coordinate 29,526,296, forward strand.
CTAACCTTGTGATAGTCACTAATCGAGTACTAATCATTGCCAGACAAAGTGAAGACAAATTTATCACAAGTGATAAAGGTTGTCTGGATTATTACTTTGCTCTGCTTAAACCTGCTTTATATGATCTGCAAGAAACTTCCAAACCATGTGTCAGCCAATCCTGAGTGACAATAAAACAGAATTAAATCTGTTGGGAAGTGTCTTATTTGTGTAGGTTTGTAGGCTTAAATTAAGCGTAGTCTAAAACTGAAACATGTTTCCTAATGATGATTGTTCTAGTCTCAGACTAGGCTTGATTTAGGTCCTTGAAAACCATCATAGCTGTCCTGTTGTATCACAAAAATCTTTCCCTCATGTCTAGATGAGATTTGTTTCGTTATGTAGTGATCAAGCAATTTAATCTCCCTCAGATGCTTGTCCATAATGTCTCCTCAGCCCTGTAGAGTGGACTGAAACTTGTGTATTAGCAGCTCCCTCTTGTGTGGTAAAATAATTCCAGATTTGTCAGTTACAGAACCTGGATGACATGCTGAAGGTGTAACACTGAGATGTTAGATACTGTAGAGCAGGCCTATTCAATCACTTTTTTAGAAGTGCCACATGTGAAAAAAATACAGTGCCAAAGGGTGGGATGTTTACATTTTGTCTGACCTGTAAAATCAGGAATTTAAATCTGTAAAACATTTCCTTTTTTTATGATTTTCTCAGCTTTATTAGTTTTCACAATTGGAAAAGAAACATGTACAAAAGGAAGGAAAAGGCTAAGCACCTTTAATCCTAGATTAGAACTAGCTTGTTTTAATAAACACAATGTTGTGTCTAACTTTTTTTTCATTCAGTTTGATTAAATTCCCTCTGGTTAAACAGCCTGAGTTAAAACTTCTAAAATAATAAGTTTCTCTGTGCTTCTTAACAGATGTAACCAATGAATGGGTTGATTAAACACCCATAAACTTAAAATGTTAGCAGGTTATGGAAATAAAGTCACAATTATATACTTGTGTTTTCATATTTATAAATGATCAAAGGACCGGATTGAGTTCATTAAAGGGCCAGATTCAGCGCCTGGGCCACTAATTGAATAAGCCTGCTTTAGAGGAACTGCAAAGCTGTTCTACTTCCCCTGTTGAAATCTGATATAACATTTATAATTAAAAAAACCCTAAAAGTTAATGCAGTGTGCCACAGATGGCTGACCACCCACATAATGTCTCAGTATTTTCTCACTTTCAGAATGTCACCCAGCTATCAAACCCAAACCCAGCCCCCTCAACACACTCTGTCCTCCTCCTCCTCATAATAACTTCCTTCCAACTCTCCTTCCGTTCCCCAGTTTCATGACAAGATGGACCCCCTGTTGGAGACCCTGGAGGGGGCGGTCCAGCGTTTGCGGCAGCCTCCCTCTGTGGCGGCGGAGGTGGAGAAGATCAGGGAGCAGCTGGCAGAGCACCGAGCCCAGGGGCTGGAGCTGGACAAACTGCTGCCGAGCTTCTCTGCTCTCTGCGCCCGCGGAGAGGAGCTCATCGGACGAGCTGCTCACGACGATCCTGCTGCCCAGGGTGAGTGGCTGCGATGTGTCTGACAGTGAATGACAGTCCATAACATTCAAAAGTGACAAACAGGCAGACAGTACACAGAGGTCATGTGTCAAACAGGGTGAGGGCCTTCACACAAATCATGAATAATATTGCTCTTACTGCATTTAAAAGATTGCATTTTAATATTTCATTCATTCATAATTATTCAAATTTGCAATTGTTGCACTTTTGCAATTCATTGATGAGCTGCTGTATGAAGCCAGCAGTTAAAGTTGGGGACTAATTTATGCTTTTATTCATCTTACAACACATTCATTGGACTAAAAAATTATTTGTTTATTTGTGGTTTATTTGATGGGGACAGGTACAGTATAGACAAACTGAAAATAGCCAGCTGATGCTGTATCATAGTGTTTTTTTAATGGATCCTAATAACCTAACAACACCTGTCCAACTCCTTAGAATGGCTTTTATTAAAACAGTGAGGTTAAGAGAGGGTAAACTGAGGGGCACTAAGATGTAGCAGTTGGTAGCTTTTCTAGAAATGCATCAAATTTCAAGTGATCAGGTAGCGAGTTACAGACTTTTTTCACAGGAAAATCTGTTTGAGCAAGAGGTGTCTTACAGAGTGTAACTTTGAAATTACAATTGCAGTTACAGTTGTCAAAATGGCTACCAACTAAATCGCTAATTTACTAAATAACTAAAATACTACACAGTGCTGCCAACTTATGTTGTAGGCATTCAGTGTGTGGCCATAATACTGGCTATAAATGGAACAAAACATTAACACAATCAAACAAAACTTGTGTTTTTTGTCTGTGTTAAAGGGCATCAAAAATAGGAGTGGATCAGAACAGAGAGACAAACAAAACAGGCTTCTGTAATCTGGCTGAAAAATACTAAAATCTTATTTTGGGCTTCAGTCCAACTAGTTCACTGAACAATCAACTGGCCAAAGTAAGTCACTGTTTCACTGGCACAGAGCCAACCCTGAGCAGACCTTGTCAAATCCTAAAATGGAACCGATTCAGCAGTGAAGTTCTGCATATTTCTTCCAAGACCACCATATGGTGAGACAAAACAGACACATGCGTCTTTGTTATGTTGCCTACAGAAGAACTCTGTGCTTTGATACCCTCCAGCCCTCCACGCTTCATGGAAATGAAAGGCCTCAGTGTGCAGAGATAGTGGGAGTGGACTGATGAAAGACTTAACTTAACAGGACTGGACACTAGATGGAAACAGTCAAACAAAGAAAACATTATAATTACTCTTCTTGAATTGAAATAGACTACTTTGCTAAAGATTGACGAAGAAGTATTTTCCAGTTTGACCAGTGAGATCCCTCCAACTCTGCTCTACCAGACTTTTTAAACTCTGACTCCTCTCCCCAATCTCCTGCAGCTGTTCGTTCCCGCCTCCTGCGCCTGCGCTCCCTGTGGGATGAGATCCGGCAGCGGGCAGAGGAGAGGGAGGGGAAGCTGAACGACGTCTTGGACCTGGCAGGGAAGTTCTGGGCCGACGTGGCGGCGCTGCTGAGCACACTCAGAGACTCTCAAGATATTGTGAAAGAGCTGGAGGACCCTGGTGTGGACCCCTCACTCATCAAACAACAGATTGAAGCTGCTGAGGTATGGAGGGCATGAGGGAGTGAATGAACAGTGATAAACAGGCAGAGGAGAGAAAGTTGTCTGTTATGTAGTTTTTATATTCTATACAACTCAATATAATGACCGTCCATCATTCCACCAGGCCATTAAGGCAGAGACTGATGGTCTGAGGGAGGAGCTGGAGTTTGTCAGGACCCTCGGAGCTGACCTCATCTTTGCCTGTGGAGAAACTGAGAAACCTGAAGTCAAGAAGACCATTGATGAGGTGATAAATCAATACCACATTCTTCTTAAAAGATACAAATATTTTTTTGTAATGTAGACCTCTACTACATGCTGACCCACTAACATAAATTCCTCTGTTTTCCTGTCTGTGTCACAGATGAATGCTGCCTGGGAGGGCCTGAACCGGACATGGAGAGAGAGGATGGAGAGGCTGGAGGAGGCCATGACAGCGTCTGTGCAATATCAGGACGCACTGCAGGTTTGTAAATCAGACTTAGTCTAGCAGCCTTATTCAGTTGGCAGCACATAGAGACAGAGTGCAATTAAGTCCCAGCCGCACTGGCTTTGGCTTTGTTTTGCTTGAAGATGCCTCTAGTCACTTTCCGTTTGCTAGCAAACAACAGAAAAATGTCTAAAAATTGCTTTGTGGTACAAGGAACTAAGTTTTCCTAGGCTGCTGAAATGAGAAACTGAATGGATACAGGTGTGGGACATCAGCAGGATGAACATGAAACCTGTGGGACCCTGACACACAGTAACGTTATGCCTAAATTACAGCTGCTGATTTGTCAAGACAAACTAGAGGATGAAGTTAATTGAACTATGAAAGGCCTGGTTTTGACCATTGTTTGGTTAAATGATGATTATTCAATCAAATAGCCGTAAATATCAAAGTATTTCACTTCTGGTAGGCAAAGTAAGGGTGAGGGATACTGAGATACACAGGCACTAAGAGGCTGTCAACTTTTCCTCTCTGGTAGACATGGGGTGCTAAAATAATCCTTTGACATGCTGAAATCTAATGTTTTTAGCCAGCTTCCGTCACTTTGTTAGTGTTTCCAGCCATGGTTGCATATTTGGCGCTGACAGTTTTCCCCTCCAATGGGTGTGAGTATGACGTATGAGTATGATTTAGAATATGACGCGTCGCGGTCTGTCTCAAGGGGCTAAATCCAGTCCTTTGACAACCTCAGTACACCCCTCTCATGTATAACAAAAGTAAATAATTGTGATTATTTGAATAACCTAACATTCTAAGTTTATGGCTGTTTGTTTTTAATTACCAATATTAGCATGTTGTATCTTTCCAATTGTGAAAACTGAATGAAGTGGAAAAAAAATAAAAAGGTTCAATTTTAATTCCCTTACAAGTCAGACATAGAAAATAAACATCCAGGCCCTTGGAACTTAACTTTTTTCAAATATGGCCCTTAAAAAGTAATTGAATAGACCTGGTCTGTGATTATAGTTAACCTGGGCCTTTATTCATTAAGGATAAGAGGACTGATCACCTTTTCTCTTTCAATGTTTAGACTGTTATAATATTACTTTATCTGTTTTAGAGAGTAAGTCTAATTGGATAAACCAGTGTGCAACATTGTGGCAGTATCATAAAAACATTTTAACTTCAGGGAAATCTAGAGGCAAATCAAATGTCCTTAGCTAGTTTTTTAGTAGTATAATGGTATCAGACATTTTCATGTATAGCACATGATTAATACTTTTTTTTCTGTTTTGTTTTCAGTCCATGTTTGACTACCTGGACAACGCGGTGATCAAGCTGTGCGACATGTCGACTGTGGGAACTGATCTGGGAACTGTCAAACAGCAGATTGAAGAACTTAAGGTTGGCAACACATTTTGCACACTGATTATTACCAGTAGTAATTTGTTTTGTTGGTGTGGAAGTTTGCACTGTAAGATTCGCTCTAACATCTTACTAATTCATATGAATTTGATATTAAATTTGCAGATTCCTTAATTTGTTTTAAATACATTTTTTAGATAAACATGGGTCATATATGTATCAAGAACTAACAAAACACTACTCTCCTCTCCTTTCTTTACCACTTTTCATCCTCTCAATGTCCATTCACCGCCAGAGCAGCAGTACAAGGTGGAGGTTTACCAGCAGCAAATTGACATGGAGAAGCTCTGCCACCAGGGGGAGCTGCTGCTGAAGAAGGTGTCAGATCAGACAGACAGGGACATGATCCAGGAGCCGCTCACCGAGCTCCGACATCTCTGGGACAACCTGGGGGATAAAATCACCCACAGACAGGTAATGAAACCACACATGTGGCTGAAGAGTTAGAATCACTGAGTCGTCCCGAGTACAAGAACTGTTCCACTGAGACATCAGTCTGTAGCTGACTCCAGCTCTCACTCCACTGTTTCCCATGGAAGTTGATGCTGTTGGTCTTTATTGGCATTCTGGAGGATTGCGTGTATTTGACAGCTGCTTTTCATTACAGTCCAAATATTTTGAGTTCCTATTTTTAAGCCCAAAACTTCTGTGTTTCTTCCACCACAGCACAAGCTGGAGGCAGCCCTGCTGGCCCTGGGTCAGTTCCAGCATGCCCTCTCTGAGCTGCAGGCCTGGCTGAACCACACGCACACAACTCTGGACACACAGCGACCGGTCAGCTCTGACCCCAAGGCCATCGAAATCGAGCTGGCCAAACACCACGTATGTCTCCGTTCATTACAAAAAAAATATACTTCTCATCTGTTCCTTATCTTATGACTTCCTCTTGGTCAGGTTGTAAAGACTGTAAACTAACCTGTTTGAAGAGATACTGTTTCTTTAACTGTTTTGCTGTCACATTATTGGCATTAATCCTGGCCAAGTCCTGTAGCCCTAATGTGGTTTCTTTTCTTCTCTTTGAGAGGCACACACAATAAAAGTTGGCCTTCTGTCTTATTTAAACTTCTGAAACCTTCTGTTCAGCCGTGCTCTTGCTGTACTCCTTGTTGCATCTTTTTATTCAAATTTAATTCTGTGTCACTAATTTCTTTCTCCCTCCTCGCTGTTCCAGGTCTTGCGTAACGATGTGCTATCTCATCATGCCACGGTGGAGACTGTGAACAAGGCTGGCGCTGAGCTGCTGGAGTCCTCTCCCGGTGACGAGGCCAGCCACTTGAGGGACCAGCTGGATCAGCTCAACCAGAGCTGGGAGAGTCTCCTGCTCAAGACCCAGGAGCGGCAGAAGCTACTGGAGGCTGCCCTGCACCAGGTACTGGGAAGACAAAGAGTTAGAAAAAGAGACTGAAAGCAGTACTAACAGCAGCAGCAGTAGTGGTAGTACATAAAATAATAGCAGTATCATTAATAACAGCTATAGCGATTATATTTTCATGATATCCTAATTTGCAGCTAAATAATTAATCTATACCTGTTTTCCCCCTCCCTCACCTGTTTGTGTGCAGGCTGAAGGTTTCCATGGTGAGTTGGAGGAGTTCCTCCAATGGCTGAGGAGGACGGAGAGCCAGCTGTCTGCCGCCAAGCCAACAGGCGGTCTTCCTGAAACAGCTAGGGAGCAGCTACAGCAACACATGGTAACAGAGAATCACCTTACACCTTTATGTTCATGTTCACGCTACACATAGATACTGTACATCTCTTCTGCACCTCTGCTTCATTTGGCATTGAACATGCATGAGGAATTGTTTAGAAATCCCACACCATTTAATGAAGGTTGTATGCAAGGAGGTAATTTTTTGTAAAACAAACATTTTCATATAAAGTAGTGTTGCAACAGTGTACAATAGTGTTATAGGCACTTGTTGAATGCTTCAATCACAAATCAACAACAAATTTTGTGTAAATGTTAACTCAACATGATTCTTGCAGTGTTTGGGTTGTATCTTCATGTTTGAATGCACTCATTGTAAGTTGCTTTGAATAAAAACATCAGCAAAATAAATTTAAGCTAATGTAATGTAAACATACAGCAGGTATTTGTAGTGTCATAAAGGGATTTTACAAGTACATAAAAGTTTTTACCAGCAAAGTATTGAGCAGATGCTCAGAGTATTAGTTTACACATGCTCTTCTGTTTACACAGAGACACTTGGTTTATGGTGACTATGAAACTTTAATAGCTTCCATTGTTCTAAACCAACCAGTGAGACACAACAGCGCTCACCTTTTAGTCACGTTTGTATCTTCTCTATTCTCTGTCTGCAGGAGCTCCAGGCCCAACTGGCTCAGCGAGCAGAACAGTACCACCGCCTGCTGGATCAAGGAGAGTCCATGCTGCTGGCTCGTGGAGGAGAGGAGGCGGGACCCGGTACCACTCAGACCCAGCAGAACCTGGGTATGCTGCAGAACAAGTGGGCCAGCCTCAACACCAAGATGGACGACCGCAGGGTAAGACTGAGACATGCAGACAGTGTTTTATTACTCTGTCCTGTTCTGTCAGTCGTCACTGTTACTGAGATACTTTCTTATATGTGTTGATTTGTTTTTAACTTTAAACTCTGAACTTTCCAGGCAAAGTTGGACGAGGCTGTTTCCTTGGCAACAGGTTTCCAGACTTCTCTGCAGGACACCATCAACTGGCTGACCCAAGCTGAACAGACCCTGAACATGGCCCAACCCCCAAGTCTCATACTGGACACTGTCCTCTTCCAGATCGACGAGCACAAGGTACTGAACCTGCTCCAGTTACCAGAAACATTGTTAAGACACCTGTATGTAAACATTTCACTTTTGTCTGTTTTGTTTTTCTTTGCATAGTTTGACATAAACCAAAGTTGATGTCTTTATTGTTATTGTTATATCAGAATTTTTTATTGCTCTAATTCACATTTTCCTTAACTTGTTCTGCACCTCCGTCTTTGTCTGCTCAGGTATTTGTGAATGAGGTGAACACGCACAGAGAGCAGGTCCTGGCTCTGGAGAAGGCCGGTTCTCAGCTTCGCTTTGCCAGCCTGAAGCAGGATGTCGTTCTCATCAAAAACCTGCTGCTCAGCGTTCAGGCTCGCTGGGACAAGCTGGTCCAGAGGTCACTGGACCGCGGCCGACACCTTGATGAGGCCCGCAAACGTGCCAAACAGGTAATGAATTGACAGAAGGATGGTAAATTTTGTGACTAAATGCTGATGTTGCCCCATATAGACTATAGACAGACTGCGAATACACTGACAACATGAAAACTAGTTAAGATTTACATTAAATATAATATTTGTATGGTCAGTGTGGCTTTAGATGATAACTTTTGCTATCTTGCTATTGGTGGTTTGCAGTTATGTTTTAGAAATAAATTATTTAATAATTTAAGTGATCTTTTTGCTCCTTAAGTGATTATAATTCCAGATTGTGAAGATTGCATGTCATTTTTTAGGAAAGAACTGAATCAGTATTATCTTCTTTCAGCAAGAGAATAATGTATTAAAATATCAAACTGTAAACTTCTGTCTTCAGTTCCACGAAGCCTGGAGGAAGCTGACAGACTGGCTAGAGGAAGCCGAGAAAAGACTGGACTCAGAGCTGGAGATCTCCAACGAGCCAGACAAGATCAAAGTTCAACTGGCCAAACACAAGGTAGTGTAGACAAATATTATGCATATTTCCTCTAAATGTATAGAAAAGTCTATGAAGTCAGTGTTTCTGTTTTTTCCCTTTTGTTGTGTGCCCGTCTACAAATCTTTTTCTTCCCCTGTCTCCGCCCGTCCAGGAGTTTCAGAAAGCATTGGGGTCGAAGCAGCCAGTTTATGACACCACAGTGAGGTCTGGGAAGGCCATGAGGGACAAAGCTCAGCTGCCTGCAGACACCCAGAAACTGGACCACCTGGTGGGAGAGGTCCGCGACAAGTGGGACACCGTCTGTGGCAAGAGCGTAGAGAGGTACAGAGGATGATGGATGGACAATGAAAAGGACTTTTCCAGGAGTTTATTACAGATGTGGCACATTATTGAACATGAATTGACGATTGACAGCTTTATGTCTTCTCTGCTCAATCCAGACAACACAAGCTGGAGGAGGCTCTGCTGTTCTCAGGCCAGTTCGCAGAGGCTCTCCAGGCCCTGGTGGACTGGTTGTACCGAGTGGAGCCCCAGCTGGCTGAAGACCAGCCCGTCCACGGAGATCTGGATCTGGTGTCCAACCTCATGGACTCACATAAGGTGTGTACACTAAACAGAACTGAGATGATAAATACATGAGGAGTCTGACACCACGTATACCTGCATTACACTGCCTTCATGTCTCATGTCTGAACCTGCAGGCTTTCCAAAAGGAGCTGGGTAAGAGAACCAGCAGTGTTCAGGCTCTGAAGCGCTCAGCTCGGGAGCTGATGGATACCGGCCGCGATGACACGGCGTGGGTCAAAGTTCAGCTTCAGGAGCTCAGCAACCGCTGGGATACGGTGTGCGCCCTGTCGGTCACAAAGCAAACGCGCCTCCAGCAGGCCCTCAAACAGGTCAGAGAAGAAGCTGCACTACTGATGTCATGTTTACAGGGGGCTACAGGTCTTTAAAAATGAAACTGAAATGTCTTAAATTCACATTTACTGATACAATGTATTTAATACTCTTAAATTCTGTATGGAAAAATCTTAAATATTAATTTTATTGCTGTAATGATAGTCTAAAATGGTCTAAAATTAATTTTCAAGCACAAGAGTTGAATAAGTGTGCCTCTCTTATCCCGTCTTATGTCTTGTATCTTATCCATATTTTAGGTTTTTGTTAATAAATGTATTTTGGCAAATGATCTTTTACCATTTATTGTCATTTTGCCTTACTTGTTACTTTGAACTGACAATTTATGTATTCAGAAGATTATACCTGTATTTTGAAAACTGATGTTTATTTTTATTGCAAAGTTTACCTCAACCGTGGCATTAAAAAGTATTTTTCTTTCCTTAAACATCAAACCTTGTAAACAAATAATGCATAGGGCATGATTAAGGTCATCTCTCTGTCTTTTTTCCCTCCACCTTTTCTCCGTCAGGCGGAGGAGTTCCGTACAGCGGTGCAGGTACTCCTTGAGTGGCTCTCTGAGGCGGAGCAGACGCTTCGTTTCCGTGGCGTCCTTCCCGAAGAAGCAGAGACACTGCAGGCGCTGCTGCACACACATCGTGACTTCATGGGCACCGTGGAGGAGAAGAGGGCAGATGTCAACAAGGCTGCTGGCATGGGAGAGGGCATCCTGACCGTCTGTACCCCGACTCCATCACCACCATCAAACACTGGATCACCATCATCAGGGCACGATTTGAGGAGGTGAGGAATGAAGGGCAGGGCTGAGGGGCAGAATCGTCCTCCAGATATCGTAATGCATTAATTAGATACTTAAATAATTATTTAATATCTCAGGGTAAGTATTGTTTTGAAGGTTGTCTTTTCAACATTTTATCTTTAGGGTTTTTGGGATTTTGGAGGACCTACATGCATTAACCTTTGTTAAAATATGTTTCTAGTTAAACAAAGTACATATGACAAATAATATGATGACAATAAGATAGAAATGTCTTATATTAACCAACACCTTCACTCTACAGGTGCTGACGTGGGCCAAACAGCATCGAGCAGCGGCTGGAGACGGCTCTGACTGAGGTGCTTAACAACGCCAACCTGCTGGAGGAGCTGTTGTCATGGCTACAGTGGGCTGAGACCACATTGGTCCAGAGAGACACAGAGCCACTTCCTCAGGACATCCCACAGCTCAAAGCACTCATCACAGAACACCAGGTGGGTTTCACTGACTCATCATATGTTTATGGGCAACTAAACTCCTAAACACAGTTTTGAGTATTTTAATGCAAACCTGCCTGTGTTTGTTCTGTCCATTAACAGTCGTGTTGTCAAACTCTGCTCACTCACCGCTGGTGTTTGTTGTTCTCAGATGTTTATGGAGGAGATGACGAGGAAACAGCCAGATGTCGACAAAGTGACAAAGACCTACAAAAGAAAACCAGCGGAGGCTCCCAGCAGCCTGGCTGAGAGGAGAGGAGCTCGTAAGTCACCTGTGTTTACCGTTTTATGGACAAATATTATCGTCTTTCGCTCGTTTTTACGAAAGCATGAGTGCATGTGTTAGAAACATACAGTTTACTCATGTGTGACAAAGAGGATTCGTTAACTATTTGCTTCTTCTCCAGGCAAGCACCAGCAACAACAGCAACAGCAGCAGGCAGCCATGCAGGTCTCTGGAGGAAACCCCCGACTCAACCAGCTCTGTGCCAGGTGGCAGCAGGTTTGGCTGCTGGCTCTCGACCGCCAGCGCAAACTCAACGATGGTCTGGACAGACTGGAGGAGGTAACATGTTTTCAACGTATGATTTAACTTACATTTAGATATGTACCAATTTAATAAAAGTTCAATCCTAATCCTAATATAGACAGTTCTGGCAACAACTTGAAATTACTTAAACATACAGACTCACATTCTTTCTTTCACTGTTCATTCTCTTTTGCAGCTCAAAGAGTTTGCCAACTTTGACTTTGATGTGTGGAGGAAAAAGTACATGCGCTGGATGAACCACAAGAAGTCTCGTGTCATGGACTTCTTCAGACGCATCGACAAGGACCAAGACGGAAAGATCACCCGGCAGGAGTTTATCGACGGCATCCTGGCATCAAGTAGGTTATGGGTGAAAACATGTTTGGTGTTGTGATGACTTGTTTTGACAGTTTTGATGACATTGAATGATATATGAATTCCTGTTGTCCCTCTGTGCAGAGTTTCCCACCAGTAAGCTGGAGATGACAGCTGTGGCGGACATCTTTGACAGAGACGGGGACGGTTACATCGACTACTACGAGTTTGTTGCTGCTCTGCACCCCAACAAGGACGCCTACAGACCCACCACTGACGCTGATAAGATAGAGGATGAGGTAAGAAAACTCTAAAACAAATAATGGAAGAATTATGTACATAAGCGATTAAATATAAAGTTATGAAGATGTTTATGGTGTAGTATCAGCACCAAGTATTCAAACAATGAGCTACCAGCTGCACTATTGTCTCACACTGTTGGGCTTTTATGTATTGTGCTGTTTTATGTCATGTATTTCCTGTTCTGTTATTTTTTTATTGTCTACCTACCCAGCGTTACACAGTTGTAAATTAGCTGCCAGCTAAGTTCTGAGCAATTACTTTAATTGTATGCTGTTCCTGCAAAAATAAACAATAAAATAAATCTTAAAAAGCCACAGGAAAACCAGTCAGCCATTACACAGTCTGAATGCATTCACTGACATGTTGTTTGTTGTTGTGCAGGTGACTCGGCAGGTGGCCCAGTGTAAATGTGCCAAGAGGTTCCAAGTGGAGCAGATAGGAGAGAACAAATACCGGGTAAGTTCAGCTCAGTCATTTTTTATAGAACCAACATTCTTTGTAGAATAAGTTATAAACTGTAATGTATATTTAAGATAATGTAAAAGAAGAAATGTTCGTGTTCTTTGCAATTAATTGGTATCTAATTGTTAACCGACCTGGGTCAAAGGGGATTTGCAAATGATTTGATGACTTTTCATGTTTAGATTAGCAGACAAGTAAAAACTGTCACATACAACAGATCAATTTGAGTTTGCTGTGACGCTTAAGTCAACAGTACACAGCCTGCATGTGCATCTTTACACTAAAGTTAACACCAAATCCTGCAGTCAAATTTGTTTTGACAGCTCATTGTTGTTAAAATTGATTTTTTTATTAATATTTAAAATAAATGAGTGATAACACTTTATTTGAAGGAGTGTGCATAAGACTGACATAACACTGTCATGACACTGCCATAACCATGGCATGACACCTGTGTTGAACATGAATCATCATTAAATGTCATAAATGCAAAGTTGGCATTGTTTGGGAACCCTAATCCTAACTTTGCATTAAAAATGACAATTGGTCTAATGACACTAAATGACAACAGTCGTGAACAGTCATAAAGATATGTTCATGTTCATTACAGGTGTCATGTCAGTCGTTTGCATACCCGGCATTATTTAGCCTGTAGTTCTTGTTCTTTACTCATTATTCGTCATCATGATTATATGTGAAACAAATACAAACGATCCAAGAATAAACTTTTACTCTGTAATTTTGTATTGAACAAAAACACGTGAAGTTGCTGAGAGTTACTTTGCAAACACTGTTTGACCCAGTTTTTATTAATGGACAGTTTATTATTAACTGGCTGTGTCTTCACTTGTCTAGCAGGCACCAATTAACTTCTCCACATTAACTTTACAGCGTTTTTCTTGTGCGTCCATCTCACATCATGATGTCATGGTGTATTTATGAGTGTATTAATTGTCTGTATCATAACATGTCATCACATGTCATGATAACATCGATATAACCTTTTAATAACATCTCACAGCCTTCGAGGATTGTCAGCTGAGCATTGTTTGTCATCGCCAAAACATTAATAAAACCATGTAAATGTGACTGCATAGCCGCACACTGGGCTGCTGGGTATGAGAGACAGAGGTGATTAACCAGCACGGCTGTCAGGTGATGTTCAAACCAGGCAGGTTTAAATAAGTTTTATTCAGGCTGAATTATGAAAGGAACCTTTTGCACCAAATGAACCAGACTCAGAGGTAATTTCAGAGGTAAATACTCAGTTATTTGTTCATAACAGTAAAGACCACAGTTCATTATTGTCAAACTTGGAAAGAAATTTGATTATTTTTAACTAAAATAATCTCCTTCCTGACAGGGTGCTTTGTTACTAAATCTGTCAAAAAATCTAATGCTGCTTTCCAGACATCTTGGAACTCGAAAATTTCCAACCTCCTACCAGAAATAGTACAATCTAAAATATATTTGCCTGTGTTAAGTTAGAATTATACATACTATCATTTGGTAAAATTTGGTTCTGCGTGTGAATTAATGTCAAAAAAATCATCATCAAAAACAGCCCCAAGATGGATCAGGCCTTTATTTTGTAGGATTAAGAAGATACAGTAATTAAAGGTTCCACTAGCAGTCTGTGTGTGTGTGTGTGTGTACTGTATATGCAGCATTTTACAGCGGTCATAAACAGCTCTGACAGCTTTCAGCAGTATTTACTGGATCACTCATCACTACCACTGCTACAGTATGTGTGTCCACTCCATCATTATCCACTCAGGGGTAATGATATCTGGTGTCTGACTTCAGGACACTGGAGATACTAATAGTACACCAATTTGTGTTTTTGTCTGTCTCGTGCTCGTGTTTGTGTCTGGCTTCACTTTTCTTCACTGTCACTGTCTTCACCTCCATCTTACCATTATCAGCTTGTAGTTTTAAGAGGCATCGCCGTAACATTCACAGGCATCCATGTCCACTGCATCTTTCTGTTTACACAACTAACAGAAACACACAATTAAATTGAACCGTTTAAAGGAAGCTTTTAGAAGATCCTGTACACAAATAAATGGTATCCATTCATACATTACAAACCTCAGATGTCAGTACATGTTGTTTCACTCTTGCTCTGTTTCTTTCTCCTTGTGTTCCCGTGCTCCGTGTCTACTGGATTTATTATAGTTCTTCCTCGGAAACCAGGTAAAGTGTTTGCTGCTGCTGTGACTGGATGCGTGAAACCTGCTTCCTGATTCTGCACCAATAGAGTGCTGTCTGTTCTTACAAAAAGTATTTTGTTTGTTGCTGTAATTCCATATTAAATAATGGTTTTTAAAAAAAGAAACTTATAAGATGAAGCACTCCATTGTGGCTTTGCAACGTGTAAGCAGGTTTCACCCTCCGGTTATGTTCCTGCTGTGATTTGTTTAGTGTTGAGAGTGACAAATTGCACAATGTGAAGCAGGCGACAGTGACATGGCTGAAGTGGTAATTAGTGGTTAGGTGATATATAGTGTGCTTTGGACTGAAGCTGGGAAGCAAATCAAGCTGCTTGGAGACAGATCCAGAAAAATTCCTTTTGTGCTGGTCTGATCGCTTTGGAGTTCGGCTTTGCTGGGCGGTTTGAACAATTTGTGAAAAGATGAAAAATATAAAAATACCAGTGATTTCTCCGTGGGTGGCTGGGTGTCTGTTTAGTTATGTCAGTGCATGTTTTTTCTATCGTTGCATGGAAGTAGAACAGATCATCTGTTCAGATTTGGTACGTGGGCTGCTCAGTGTGATGCTGTGAATCATTTAAAACTTTTCAATCAATATATCAAATATATTTTACTCACTGACTTTCTCCTTTGTCTTACTTTTCCCTTTCTGTCTGCCAATTCTACTTTTTCATTTCATCTTTTCCCTCGACCTCCTCTCTCATGTTTTCTATGATTCCTTGCCCTTTTTTTCTCCTCGTGTCTCTTCGTCGCTTCCTCCTGTATTTTTTTTTTTTTTTTTTTAACCTCCTCAGTTCGGTGACTCTCAGCAGCTGCGTCTGGTGAGGATTTTGCGCAGCACGGTGATGGTGAGAGTTGGAGGTGGTTGGATGGCTCTGGACGAGTTCCTGGTCAAAAATGATCCATGCAGAGGTGAGTGGTGTTTACTCTCATACACACACGCAGCCTTGACTCATCTCTCTCTCTCAAACACACAGACACAGAACACACACACACGTTATCACACCTTCTTTCTTCTCTTCTGTCTCACCTTCTTTCATTCACATGCATTTACTAGAGCTCGACCAATAATAGACTTTTAATAATTTTTTTCAAATGATCTTTGCTTGAATTTTGTTTGATTTATGAAATCGTGATCAAGATAAGCTGCTTATTTTACCGTAAAAAAAATAAAATTTAACTTGTCTAAATCCTTACTAATATAAACATGATGGTACTTTTTAAACAGTTAATTTCACTAGAAATTAAATTAGAATCAATAAGGACTACAAACCACAACATAATGAAGGGTATCGTGAGTGTAAAATACTGTATGTATAAAAATGCAGTCTAAAACTTTTTGAAAAGAAATTAATAACAGAACAATCAATAAATATTAAGTAATGCATTCTGTGGGCAAGACTGTATTATGAAGATGAAATAGATTTTATATTAATTAACTGGTTGTCATTAACTAAATCATCTTTATCTATTAATTCATCCTTCATTCACAAGTTTTCTTGGTATTCTTATCTTTGACATTTTTGTACTGCAATCTTGATATATCTGCTATAATAACCTAAAAGGACTTTTTTTTCATACACAAACACATCACATTTTGAGGTGTTAAGTCCAAAGAAATGCAAAAAATCTGTGAAATGTTCAACCCTTCATATATACAGGGAGTCACTAGCTGTGTTTCCATCCAATTGTATCGCAGATTTTAACCAAATTAGAGTCAATCAGCAAAAGAAAATGTGAATGAATGCTTAATGAATTAGTTTAAAAACATTTTTATGAAACTAAGAAAAATATGTTTTAATTTTGTTGTTTCCATCAGCCTTTTCCAATGCCTTACTTCAAATCGTGCATAAAAAATATGTTGATGGTAACATGGTTAATGACTTCCAACATCAGGTCCTAAATGCACAAACCTGACAGACTTATTTAATGTGTGCATGCTGGAAGTAGTTTTAATTGTAATGTGTGGGTCAAATATGGGTCGGGCTCTAGCACAAACACAAACACACTCAACTCTTTACAAAAAGCAAACATACCTCCTTTACTGAGCTCCTGACATTTTACACCACCGAGCATAAGTGAGTGACAACATACACATCAAAGGATCACAGTGAAGCACCGACGAAACTGACTCAAGTTTGTCAAGTTGTCTGTCAGCAGGTGATGCAGCAGTGAAACACTGCCTCGTCTCACTCCGGTGCCGTCTAAAGTCGGTGTTTTTGTTTCTCTCTCCATCTCTTATTCCCAAAAAAATCTCTCTGTTCCCTCCGAGCCCATCCTCTGTCAGCCCCCCAAGGACTTCATCATCTTATCCCATCACGTTTTATTTCTGTATATCCACGGCCGATTCTCTCTTTTATCGGCCTCTATCCTGTCTTATATTTTTCATTCTTTTTAAAATATAACAGTAGTATTGCATGGTGCATGGTCCTCAGTTCTCTCCTCTTCCTCCCCCTCTCTTTATCCCTCCCTCCCTTTTTCTCTTTCCTCAGTGCAACATCCAGGACTTAAGATTCTCCGCTCCGATTCCAGTAGCTCCATCTCATCTCGTATAGGTTGGGTTTCTCCTCTATCTCTTAATGCTTTCACTCTCTCCTAACTGCCTGTCTCTTCTCCGCCCCGTTCTGTTTTGGTTCTTTTTCTGTCTCTCCTGGACTCAGTCTGCCAGATTTCTTCTCTTTTCTCTTCTTCTTCTCTTCCATTATCTTCATCTTTTCTTCTTCTTCTTGGGTTTGTTGGTTTGGCCTTGTTGCTGTGCCTTGCTGACTGTGATCACCTGACTAACGTTATGTCTCCCCACTGTTCTGCTCCTGCTCTCTCCTGACCTCCCTCCCCCGGCTGTCGCCACTCACACAAGCTCCGATATCCTGACCTGATATTTTTAAACCTATTTCAGGGGTCACTGACACTCGTCCGGACCCCCTGTTGGTCGTCTGTGTGTGTGTGTTTATGGTCTGTGTGAGTGTGTCGAGGATTGTGGCATTGAATGAGTGATTTTTTACAAATCAATTAATTTAAAGGGATAGTTCAGATTATATGAAGTGTGGTTGTATTACTTATATTAGTCAGTGTATTACCTACAGTAGATGGCCTTCGACGTGTCCCCAGTTTGGAGGAGCAGCAGCAGAACAGGTGTAGCTAAGCAATGTACTGCTGTGTACAGGGTTAACAGCAAAATGTATTTTAGCACAATGATAAACATTACCTCAGTCCCAACTTTTTTGAAACATGTTGAAGGTATTAAATTCAGAATGAGTGTATATTTACAAAAAACAATTAAGTTTATCAGTGTGAATGTTCAGTATCTGTATTGAATTGATTATAGGTGGAACTGGGGTTGTATTTTCACAGCTTTAGCTTCAGCCTGCTGAAGACAGCCTTTTCCGACAGGAAACGGCCATTTTATGAGCTAAATATCACTCCCTCCAAAGCAACCAGACTGCTCTGGTCGCAACACCTGCTTCGACCAGTTGTGTTTTTTCTGTAATTGTGTGACTTTGGTGTTTTAAAAGGTTAGTTTGAATTCAATGATGTCACACAATAACACAATAGTTTTTGCCAAAGGAGTCTGGTGGCTTTGAGAGAGTGATATTCAAATAACGGCAGTTCCCCATCTGAAAAAGCTGAAGCTTAGGTTCCTACAGCGGTACTACTTATACTGAGGGCATGGCAACTGCCATCTACTGTAGGCAATACACTGACTATAAATAAATAAATATCTCATACAGCCCTACAAAAATGTGAACTATCCCTTTAACAGTCTTAACTCCAAAAGTAGTGCTTGTGTGTGTGCATGAGTGTGTTTAGAGTGATATCTTTGTGTGAGAGACTCTCTTCATTCCACCATGAGCATGCTGTTATTTCACATTGTCTCTTGTGTCTCTTAGTGACAGTCACTCCTGGCTATTTCTGCTGCCGAGGTATCTACACTTCCTCTCTCTGCTTCTCTGTCACTACATCTCTCTCACTCTCCATCCATCTGTCCGTGCGTCCAGCTGTCAGCCTCCATCTTTAACCACAGCTGTCCTCCGTGTGTCTATATATGTACATGTATATATATGTGTGTGTGTACAGTCTCTAACTGCGGTCAGGTTTGTGTGTTTAGGCATTGATGTCAAGTCTTGTCTTTGTGCCACATGTTTGCGTCATGCTTTCCCACTCACTACAAAGCAGGATTTGGCCAACCCCTGGTCTTTATAATTTATTTTATTCTATTTTTTAAGGACTTTTTTTAAAATTGTGATTTAAAGATGGCCGACTTTTACAAGGTGAGCTAATAATAGAAACACTGGGTGGAGAACAGAAGACATAATTTATAAATCTTTAGAATTTCAAATAATATTGTTGTGTTTTCATGTTACAATGAACACTGATTATATATGTATTTTCTTTTTTAGTTGTTTTCCAGTTTAAGCCCAAATTAAGTAAGTTAGAATTCTAACCTAAGTGTAAAGAGACAGTGAGTGTTTAAGACCTGGGCGTGGCCAGCCTGGGTTTCTAATAACGCTGGCTTCCAACGCGGCTCCTTTAAATGTGATGGCTGGTTGGTGGGAGACACAATTACAGGGTGCACCTGGCTGGCTGGTGTTGAGGGGGGACGTAATTGCAGGGTGCACCCGTTTAATTGACTGGCCTTGCTGTTTGGTTGCTAGGGACGATGGCCATGAGGCTAGGAGTTGCACTGCTGCTACAGCTAGCAACAGCCCTCTCCTCTTGATCTTTTTACACTATTCTTCACTCCTTTCACTTTGTTTCTCTTCCATGCTTCCTCTCTGATTCTGTCTATCCTGTCTCGCTCTTTCTCTGGTTCTTTTATTTTGTGTAGTTTTTTTTTTTTTTTGTTCCTTTTGTTCTCTCTCTGTCTCTCTTTGTGGCTGGCTTCTCCAGGCTTGTTGTTGTCTGCTGGGGCTGCTGCACTACTTTCTGTCCGAGAATGCTGCTGAGTGTCTTTTGAAGAAGGGAGAAACCCTGAATCTCTGGGCTCTCTCCCGCTAAGCATAAACCAGGCATGACCCCCCACATGTATTTATACACATACTGTGTATACACAGCAGAGCTGAGAAGCTCCTCCGCAGCAAGAAGTGAAAATGAGTTCAACTGGGAGAGCTTGTTGGGAAAAAAAAAAACGAGAGAAGAGAGGCTGTGCTTTTGCTCCCACCACCCCTCAGATGTTTTAAAGCAAATACGCAATGAAAGTGTGCGTCACTCAGTGAATTGACATTTCTCATAACTGGAGACTCTTGTCATTGCTTAAAAGAATGGTTCGACATTTTGGGAAATGTTCTTAGAGCTTAGAGCTGAAGTCATAATTCACGTCCAAGCCTGCCTCTGTTTCACCAGCTTCTTTCTTCGGTCATGAAGTGTGTTTCCTGTGTTAACTTTCTCTAAGACAAACTGGCACCCGCAACAAAACTCGTTATGAGAAAATAAAACCTTTTTGACAAAGAAAACAAGAGATGTTAATGATTAATCATTAATCAGCTCAAGGTTTATACACATTTATTTTGGTCTGCTTTGATAGTCTGGAAATGGCAATAATTGCACCCCATTTTACATTATTTTGTTTAGCAGAGTCATTTATTGAATAAAGACAGGCAGATGTGCCACTAGTGTTGTTCTAATATAACTTAAACTGAGAAAAAACACATGCATTTTGATCAGTTGGTGACGTGTTCAACTATAAGTTACAGAAAATGCTCAGAATTTGCCAACGTTCAACAGTTACTTGATGAGCACGGGGAAAAAAACTAGAGCTGCCGTGAAAGTTTACCAGCAACGTTACTTACATCATCATAACTTGGTTCCTGTCACATCCATAAAATTCACCAACACTCTTTTACAGACGTGTCAGAGGTTCCCATGGCCCCTGGACTCACCACATCTGTTGAGCCGTGACATTTAGCCCACAAAGGTCAAGGGCTTATCTGAAATGAAGTTTATTAAAGGTTGTTAAAAACAGAAATATCGAATAAACACAGATATGCAGTGCCAGACATGACTTACTGTTGATAAAGGCTCTGTTCCAAGGCTGGATTTTTAGTTATTAGGGTTGTTATAAATGTCATATTTTCTTTCTTCTGGAACAGAACCTGGAAGTTCCGTCTCTTAATTTGCTTTTTTGCCAAGAGGTCGTGCACAGGGTTACTTCTTGGCCAGTTGCAACCTGTTCTTGTTCAGGAAAATGAATAATCAGATATCCCAAAATGTTGAATTATTCCTTTAAAGATACAATCAGCACTCTCTTAGCGGTGTTTTAACTCTCTTGTTGAGAAAATAATGTCCCCAGAAACAGAAAATGTTTTCTCTGGCCATGAACAAGAAAATGTATGAAATAAGAACAAAGACCTGTGGAGCTGTTTGATGAATTTGTCTGCAGCGATGACAGCGTGTCTCCAAAACGTGTCCACAAACGTGGACGACCCGCTGACTTTCGTTGCGTATCGAATTGATTAATTTAGTCCGACTTTTGCACTCCAACCAAACACGCTCACTCACCTCTCCCCTTAAAAACAACCCAACCAAAGTGCACTTACGACCTCCTGAACCCCCAAACCCCTCCCCTCCAAACTCCCGCCCTGCTCACGTGCACTCTCAAATGAAACATGCACGGACTCTGATGTCTGCAGCCAAAGGAAGCACTGACTCTCTCCCTCACCCTGCTCGCTGCCTCTGCCGCCCCCTGCTGGAGGAGAACTGTGAGCCAACACAAACAAACCCACTCATTTGTATTTTTTTTTTTCTCTCTCTGTTTCTCTTCAGCTCGCGGTCGCACCAACCTGGAGCTGAGGGAGAAGTTCATCCTTCCTGAAGGAGCGTCTCAGGGTCTGGCCGCCTTCCGCTCCCGGGGTCGACGCTCCAAGCCTGGCTCCCGCAACGCCTCGCCCACCCGCTCCTCCTCCTCAGCCTCCCACAGCGGCGCCTCCCTCCCCTCTGCTCCCTCCGCCCCCGCCACACCGACAGCCTCCGCATCATCCAGGGTGAGAGCTGACTTCAGTATCTTAATATCTCAACAATATTTTAGAGTGGAGGCAGAATCTAGTTTGATTAAAAAGGAATCCGATGTCTTAGATGTCAGTTATTTTATTTATTTATTTTTTTAATCATGCAGTGACAGGTTTCTTTTCCACTTCATGTCCACTCACTACACTACATTAATGACAGAACAGGATGAAACATACCAGATTTACAAACCACAACCAACCTTCACTATCTTTGATAAGATTCAAGGATACATATCTTTGGCTTGAATTTCATCTTGAATTCATGTAACAGGAGACAACGTATTTTAAGGCAAACCCAACAAAATCAAAGAAACTGAGACACTCACACAGCAATATTCAACACTGAAACAAAACACAATGTGCAGATGAAATGAAAAGTTAATTAATTAAGTTATCAAATTCAACATTCAGTCAAATTAAAGGGAAACTCCACCGATTTTACGCATGAAATTCTGTTTACAGGTCCTGGGAAGTTCTGTTGCATATTGTGAAAAAAGCTGCATAAAGCTGATGAGGATTTTATGTCTAATAAATTATCTCAAGTTAGTCGTGAGTTAGCATCTTGGGCAAAAGACTACAAGTCTGAAAAAGGAAAGTGGTTCCTAAGTTTAGTGAATATGACGAGAGTTTGTAGATGGATTTCTGAGCATATGGGAGAAGTTAGCCCTCAGGACTACCTGCCAGAAAGGGTTTTCTGTCAGAATCTTTCTGTCAGACAGACTTTCAGCCAGACTTTCTGATTGAAAGGTTTCAGGAAGTCAGCTGCAGTATAAAGAGCAACAAAATCTTCACCAGGAGCAGGTTATGGTCAATGAATGGGTTAAGTACAGGACTTTCACCCAGGAGATTGTGGTTTGAATCTCATGTGAAACCTATTGTTGCCTTATTATTTTTAGACTTAGTGGACTTATTATCTTCAGTTTTTATTTTCAGTTTTTAGTCACAGTTTGGTTAGGTTCAGGCAACAAAACCTCTTGGTTAGGTTTGGGAAAAGATCATGGTTTGGATTAAAATAAACCGTTAACCACATGTTAGAAAGGATTTCTGCCAGAAAGCCCTGAGGGCTAACTTCTCCTATGTGCAGTCTCCAACTGAACTGTTGGTGGTTGCATTGTGGGTAATGTAGACAGCACGTTTTGACCATCAAGAAGAATGTGTGGAATATAAAAGTGGATATCTTTGGTTCCACAGAATCGAGTTTGATCCTTTTTTTTTTTCACTTCGCTGTCATGAGTCTGACAACGTTAAAGAGCACAACGCTAAATCGGTGGAGTCTCTCTTTTAATGGGAAACACCGAAGAATCTGTGCAGGGTCATAAAACTCAAACTGGCAGTGTGGTTTAGTCCGTCCTAAATCACGAGAATAACACATTGTAGTTAAGTGAAAGTTATAATTTGTATTTTCTGTTCTGCAGGGAAAGTTTTGCTCACAGCCACACACACTGAACCATCTCCCCTGTCACACTCACCTTCTGCAATAATGTCGTCGAACAGAAACATTGTCGGGTCAAACAGCCCATTGTTATCACTCAACCAGACCTCGTGTAGTCAGTAGTGTTGATGTTGTCGCCATCCGATGTTAGTGATGTTTTTCATTCGTCTGCATTGTTTGTCATGTGATTACTGTCAGTGTTAAATGAGTGAGTGACTGAATGCACATAGGTGACTCTGTATTGTGTGTATGTGTGTGTTTTACTGGTTTTTGTTGCACATTGTTCACTTGTTGTTTTCATCCTCTTGTTGTTGTCAAAAATCACCACATCCTTAACTGTGAAATTTTATTTTTTGTTCTTCTTTCTTTGTTTTGTCTTTCATCTTTTTGCCTTTTCCCCCTCATTCCTGTCATTCAAACCCTGCTGCTGACCCGGCTTCAAAAACGTCCTCCCTGCACTGTTGGACTGTGTCAAAAAAAAAAAAAAAAAATTTTTAAATTAAATCATCTGCTCTCACACAAAAATACACTGCGCTGCACCTCCCTGCTATCCTCCCCTTCCCTCCATGACTCCCTCCTTTCTTTGCTTCTCTCTATTGCTGCTTTGCTCTCCTTCTCCTCCACCCTTCCTTCCTTCCTTCCTTCCTCGTTCCCTTCCCTTCCTCCCTTCAGTCCTCCCATACTCACTCGCGTGACTATGCCAAGCCCTGGCTGGCACACAGTAAAACTCCAACGCCAACCAAGTGCGCCTGCTGCCCAGATCTCGGCCACACCACTCCTGGGCACGAGGTAACACACTCACCCCACCCACCCACCTCCCTGTCCCACCCGACCCCCACCCCACTGAGCGCGCTAATGCACTAACGCACACTACCGGGTGCTCACACAGACACCAAGTACAAATGTATACTTTTGCTGCTGTCATGTGCAAACACTGAAACTCCAGTTTCAGTGGTTTTTTGTTTGAATTAAAGATGACATCATGTCCTCGGGTTTGTGAACATTTTCCGACTTTTGAGGATAAACACGATGTGGTCGAGCTAAAACTTGAAAGGTTTTAATTTGACAAGGATGACATATTGGTGTATTAATGCCATTGATTAGACTGGAGAGAAAGTTTAATGTGGCACAAACTTTAAAGCAGTTTGAGCACAAATATATAACAATTCAGAAATACTGAGAAAAATGTGACTTTTCAGGTTTGTTTGTTTTGTTTTTTTCAGTTTTTGTTGCCCAGTCTTATCACCTGTTAAATGCAGAGTTGAAACAATTAGATAATTAATTAATTTACAGTAAATTGATTGCCAACTATTTGAATTCATAACTGATTAATTGCTTAAAATGGTTTAATTCATATTTTCTAATAACAATGTGACCAATGTGAAAGGGGTCCTCATAGTGATGACCCTACAGAAAATTATCACATCTCAATTGATTTGCTGCTCATCTTTGTCTTTTGTCATAGTGAACTGAATGTTTGAGTTATAGGTTGTTAATCAGATTAATCAATGATAAAACAGCCCTCTTTACTCCTCTGACAGTCAATAGTGATGTAGATAGTTTGTAGGAATGTGTGGTACAACTCTTTCTGTGTATAGTTTTTATTTGTTGTTGATTATTTGTTTGTAGGTCTCTCTTTTCCGTGTGTCCACGTGTCTGTGATTCATGTTGTTTGTTTAGCAATAATATGATCATGTAGTGTTTCAAATGCTAGTGTGTATCTGATGTGATGCACACACACCTCCACGGTGAGGTTATCTTTAGCTGATGTTTCCTGTGTGCTCCTGCAGGGGGCGGCGTCGGGGTCCAAACTAAAGAGGCCGACGTTCCACTCGAGCCGAGGCTCGCTGACCGGAGAGAACGGAGGAACGACACACACCAGCAAACCATCACGGACTGGTGAGACACGGGACCCATTCATACTGTAGAGTCATTTTCTGTTCACTGAATGTCAGAGGAAATTAAAGTCCATCCCACAGAACATCAGCATGCTAACATGAGCACAGTTACAGTGCTAACATGCTGATGCAGAGGTCGGACCAAGTCTTTTTTTTTTTTTGCAAGTCATAAGTTAGTCTCAAGTCCCAAGTCCTAAACTTTCAGGTTTGAGTCCTGAAAAAGTCCTAACGTGCTCTTCACCAAATGCAATGCCATTTTAAGAGAAGAACCTCGACTTACTGTTCTTTGTGCAACTTCAGATGTCAGATGAAGCAAGAAGATGTCGCATCTTCATCTGTAATTTTCAACCTACATGTTTTGCAAACAATTTTCATTTTGTAGTTTTGTAGATGTTGAGATATTTCACAGGTTGATGTGAAAACAAAGTCAAAAGGATTCATCCTCGTGGGATCATGAACAGTTTCATGAGAAACAATCTGATAGTTGTTACAGTTGTTGAAATATTTCAGTCAGAAACAAAATGGTGCACCAACTAAACAAACATTACTGTCCATAAAAGTTTATTTAATAACTTTAAATCTAAATGTGATTCATTAGAAACACTTTTAAACTCTCTCCTCTTCCTTCTCTTCTGACTTCCTGCAGATCCGAAGCGAGGGGGATCCACCGTCAGTGGTCCACAAGCCGAGCCGGCAGCCGGGCAGGCAGCAGAGCCAGCAGCCGCCGCGGCAGTGATGCCTCGGACGCATCAGAGCTACAGGACGCTCGCTCCGTCTGCTCCGATGCCTCGGACACACCACGACGACCCGGCGGCAGCGCCAAACCCTCCAAGATTCCCACCATCTCCAAAAAGGCCCCAAGCCCAAAGACCTCAGGGTCTGCAAGGAAATAACACCAGCTACAATTGTTGGCCATTTTGGGCGTACCAGCTCTTCAACCTGAAGTCCATCCGTAGGGCTCATGTAGGATCTGTGCACTATGACTGATATTTTCCAGGGGAGAGAAGGAGATGGACAGGATGAATGAATCCCTCTCACTCTTTCCCCGCTCGCATAAACAGACTGAGAACATGCACAAGAAGAGCAGGAGAGGAGTTCGTGGGGTCCAAAGTGACGTTTCCCCTTTAAGAAGCGATCCCATTTTGCCTTCCAGTCTCCTGCTTCGTCTTTCTGAAGTTCCCCACCAGCGTGGAACCAAACACCACCGGACTTGACGTGATGCTGCCTTACTTTGTGTTACAGTCTTCTGTCCCGACCCGACAGAGCAACAGAGAGTCTTTAAACTGCTTTATATGCCACACTGACACACAAATACACACACACACAGAGGCGGGGTAGGGAGTGGGACACACCACCACCACCACAGCTACAAAAACAAAAAAAAAAAAAGCTCAAATGACATTCAGGAAAAAAAGAAAGAATTGTTAAATAATTATTGTTAATATTATTTTGGCTTGTGGGCCAGATGCCTCAACGATGAGTTCAAAAAGAAAATATGCAACGACCGCCTTGTCGCTTCCTCCTGAAGAAAAACCGTCACCTCAGCAGATCTGCAGAAGCAGCAGACACCACGCGTGGAGAGCTCAGGAGGCGGGAAACGCTGCCCGACACACACACACACACACACACAACCTCAGACCCAGAGGATCGGTGGTGGTGACGGTGGCGGTGGTGGTGCTGCTGCAGCTGAGGGCAAACAGTCACACACTCAAACACCGCAGAGCAGACTCCTCCCGACCGCTGGAACGTTAAGATCAGCCTCGTGTGTGCATTTCAGCAAAGGGCGGTGTGGTTTTGTCACATGCCGGCGTAACAATCCAACACACAGAAATCACAAACTGGCAATAGAGAGGACTATTTTTATGGTGACACACTCAACTAACAGCACATTACTGACAATATACGACATGTGTAACCTAACCCCGTGTTAATGACCGTGTTCGCGGAGTTCAACAACCAGCATGCACTAATTGTCTCTTCCTCTGCAGTTCCACCTTAATGTCTACACTGTGTTGCCCTAAGCAACCCAGCAGCACACACACACACAGTCTCACACACACATTATGTGATGTGTATCGTGTGTCATTGTTACAGGAAATGATAAAGAGGTCATTGACTTGAGTCACTGTATGCAAAAATTTTAATTTGCGAATGTCATTTTGTTTTTCTTCTCGTTGTTTTCTGGTTAATTTATAATCCAGTTGTACTTTTGTTATCTAGCTTGAAAGAAAAGTCTATTTATTTTTCAGTTTCATGTCATATCACCATTGGCGGAGAGTGATTTAGTATTATGGTTAAAGAAATTGTGATTTTTGTACCAAGGAAATGTCCGCTCCGCTCTTCGACATTATTTGTGTGTAAAGTGTGTTTCTACTTCATCGTAACATTATTCACTAGGTCGCTGATTCTAGTGGCAGCCTTGTTTGTTAATTTTTCTCTTTTTGCTAATGACGACAATTCCCAGACCATGACCAAAGGGGTTTGCCCTTCATGTGTAGAGAGAACTACAAATATGAATGACAGGAGACCTGGGCGGAGTGGACCAATGAGAGCGGGTTTCCTCCCTTATGTCCCTCCCCGCAGCGTCTCTTCTTCTAGGCTTTTTTTCAAATGTCCCGTCGTCGCCGATGGGGCCGAGTTGTCTCTGTGTTATCTCCGTGTAAGAGATGAAGTTTATGAAAAACTAATGAAATTACAATAAGAAAGAAGACATCTTAAGGTGATTTTTATTTATTTATTGTCTCTCTGAGGGAGTCTGGACTCGGGGGGGCGCGGGAGACGAGTCCGCCACCTTTTGATGCTGTGCTACTCTCAGTGTGATGATGAGAACATGGAGGGGCGTAACTAGGAGTCAATTGTGTAAAAGTAAAACAAAAAACTAAAATTATAAACAATTTTTTGTTCTGTTTTTGTATTAAAAAATATGCTTGCAGTAAAACTGTTTCTTGTCTTTTGATTTGTTTGGCTTCTTTATGGATTTGTGCAAAAACAAATCTGAGAGCGTTTGGTGTGTGAAAGTATGTGACTGTGTGTAAACGTGGGTAATATTACAACTGAAAACTGACAGAAGATTAACGGGCAACTATTTTGATAATGGATCCAACTTTTCAGATGTTGATATATGTTGATTTCCTGATTAATCTACAATAAGTTGAATATCTTTGCTTGTTTTTTAATGTTCGTCAGACAAAAACAAGCCATTCAAATGTGTCAACTTGGACAATTTTCTGGCACTTTCTAGATTAAATGATTAATTAATTGAGTAAGAAATGTCACATTGAGTTCTTGGAAACATGTAAGAGAATGTGGGCCAGTATAATATATTGCATAATGATGTTATGATGTTGTTGTCATTTTACAGGATTTCTTCATTGATGGATTATTTTGTTATGTTTGTGTGTGATCAGCAGCACAGTTTGGCTTTTTTTTTTTTTAAATGGTGTGTGAAAATACATGTCCCAGTGCACATCGCATGATTTTTAGTGTTACGCATGTAGATGTTACATTTGTTACAGTGTGTGTAGTTTTTTGTTCCTTTATCATGATTGTCTTAAATTGTCCATATGTTTTATATGTTCATGAAGACATGTTTAATGTCTTGGAGTTACGGTTCTTTAGATACGTTTATATTTGACATTATATTTTGTGGTTATTAAAGTAGAAACACCACCGCTTGGGCCCCCAAAATCAACAAAATATGTAAATTCCTTATAGTAGGTTTAAGTGGGACTGATACGTTGGTGTATTGCTGCCATGTTATAACTTGACAAGTTTATTGTTATGTTGTAATAATGTATTTTCATGTTATCATGACAACAAGAGGTGTTTCTTATTATAACATATTCTCAGATTGTTAAAAACAACTTGTGATAACAAACTTTTCTCGTCATAATGTGACACTGATCCGTTTTTATGCCTCCGTGCTGGCGACAGCTGTCAGTACCTCAAGAATGCCTTGACGGTATTTCTTCAAATTTGGCAAAAACATCCACTTGGACTCGAGGATGAACTAATTAAAATTTCAAAACTCAAGGTCCCTGACCTCACAAAGCATTTTTTTTTTTCACAACTCTAGAGAAAAAAAACAATACTTTCATTAAATCCCTTAAAAATCTTCACTATAGACATCGTGAATCTGGAAAAACGTGGATGTAAACTTACTTCACAACCACGAGGCTGTAATTCTTTTTATCTTTCTGGAGTGGCAGCAGTACGCTTCCAAAGACTGATGTGTGCATATGTTTGTAATTTTTGTGTAGATTGTAATGAGGTAAATGATATAATTTTGTTTCTTTTCTCTTGTGTGTACATGTGCATGCCTACATTCACTCCCCCTGACAGCAGACCACAGACTCAGAGGCAGTGACCGGACATTTCTAGGTAATTATCCTGTAACAGATAAGGACACACCCGACTGGATCTTCACTTCTGTTGACAGAGAAGAGGTAAACACACGGGAGGAGGTGCTGGTGGTGGTGATGGTGGTGGTTGAAAGTAATTTTAATAATTTAAAACGTGTGTGTCCCCTCCACTCTGTGTCAGTGTTGGGGCTGGGTGTCGTTAAAGGTTGTTTGATACCCGTAGCGATACATTAACTTCAATACCAGTTCCTGAATGATATTCTTTTTTTAAACCACTTTTATGAAATCAGTTTGCAACAAAAAAAACAAATACATTATGGTACAAATCTTTAGTTTTTATGTTTTTAGCTCCTCTTCACTCAAAGCAGTTTCATAACATAAAAATCACCTGTTCTAAGCTAAAATACCAACACTCTACACCAACACCCATTTTTGGGGGTGAAAATGTATTCTTTAAGGGTTTTTATACATGAAATATATGAAATTAATGAAATGTGTTGGTGTGCTTTAATTTTATTAATATCTAAACTTGTTCTGTGCCAGAAAATACCCTTATACCAGACAAGAATTCCCAACTTCAAACAATTTAAAAGTGTGTTAAAAGCCTCAAAATATAAAACTAACCATATCTACTGATAACATACATGTAAAAATGTGCTATTATAATCATCTTTGTTTTAAAATGTATTTTTTTAATGAAAATGTTGGCCAAATTTACGTCTCCCTCAGATTTGTACAAAAACATGATTTAATCAGGCATAAAAATGTTTGGCTACACCCTCACAACCCCTGTCTCACTTCGTGGTTTTAAAAAGGCAGGAGTACTGCTCAAAATTTATATTTTAAAACCAATTAATTAAATAATTTTGCTATCAGATGTGTTTCAACCATAACATGCCAACTCTGCAGACCTTCTAAATAAAAACCAAATAAGAATTATGGTTTAAAAAATTTGTATTTTGATTAAAATTAAGAGAATTCTGAGCAACTTTAAAAAATAAAATAGCCACTCATTGTGACAATGCTGTGTAAGATGTATATATTTAATAAAAAAAAATTAATCACCAGGAGAATTGGTCATTACAAGGTTTAATAGCAACGAGTTTGATCTTTTAAAATATATTTTCCCAACATATTTGAAGAGTAAAAATTAAACCTTCCTCCCCAGTTCTGAAGAATGAGTGAAATATAAATCTATTACTTACTACTTAAGTTGTCCGTTTAAACTTTTCAGTTCTATGTTTCAGCACCTTGGTATTTTTCCACTCAAAGCAGTTTTACAACATAAAAAATGAACCACAACTTGGAGATTTACTCCTACCAAATCAAAATTTGGCACCAAATCAGGCATTTTTCGATACTCAATAGTATTGAAGCATTTCGGCCGGTTCCGTAGAAGTCGGAGTTTGGTTCCCAGCGGTTCCGCAGTGTTCGGATTTGTCGCTTGAAGTTCTTTATCACAGTCTCAGTTTGTGTGTCTGTGTGAGACAGAGGGAGAATTTGAAAATAACTTTGTCCTGTTTATTTGGTGGTTCCACCGGAGATGATGAGGTCTGAGTCCACCCTCTGCAGCTGTGTGTACACACACACACACACACACACTCCTCTCATTTTCTGTCCACTCTCAATCCATCTACGCCCGTCCTCCCTGCAGTCCATCTGTCATCCCAGACTTCTCTGTCTGATGACAGTCCTCGCTCTGTTCCACCACTTCTGTCTCTCAGGAATGTCATTTTTCATTTCTGTTGGGTTTATATGGTTTTATGGGCACTCGGCTCCCCTTCTTTTTTCTTTCTTGTCACTCCTCCTCAGTTCACTCCCCCTCTCTCTTCTTTCACCTCCTCCTCTTCATCGTCTCTCACTCCTCACCATTATCTCTCCAGACAAAAACCTCCTAAAGTTGCAGATGTGCAGAGGAAAGGAAAACAAAATGGGCAGAGCGTTAATTCCTGGCATTTGGGACTCGCCCTTTCGGCCAGGACAAAATGAACCGCGGTCAGTTTGGTTTGGTCAGTGTTATTCATGCCTTTCAAAGTGACCACAAGTACCAGGCCGCTTTGAAGCAAAGAGTACACAAACACGGGCTGGCACAGGGCTGAACCTCACTACTATATTTGAGTCATTTCTTCCCTCCAAATCCTTTTGGTTTAAACACACACATGCAGCCAGTGTGTTTGCATTAGGCTCTCTGCAGGGCAAGCTGGGTAAACTAATGAACGGCTCAACAGGAAAATGGTGTTACACGTGTAACGCAAAACCTGCCACTTCAGAGCAGAAAGTGTTTAAAGTCTTTGTTTATGTTTGCGCAACAACAGACTTTCATTGAGTTAAAATTTAGGTATTTAATTTTGTTTTAGCTTCAAGCCTCAGTTATGACAGTGATGATTTTAGAGCTTTAACAATGGAGCAAAATAAAATGATTTATCCAAAGTTACAAATGTGACCACGGTTTATAAAACCCTGAAACTGACAAAAGGTAATAAAAGTGAATCTGGTAAATAAAAATATTAACACATCAATAAATTAAACCATAAGTTTTATTAAAATTGAGTGAAAATGGAGCATTTAGACGGCAAGCAAATGTTAAAAACAGTAGCTAGTTCATGCTAATTAGAAGTTTACAGACACTGTGCTATTATGTTATAGACATGTCTCTCTGGAAATAAGTTTTGTACTTTATGGTGTCACTTTTCACCTTATGTGGAGGTTTGTGATTTCATGTTTTGCTGTTAGCTTGGTTAGAAAACTTTGTTGGTGTCAGCTTTTACTGTTACAAGACTTAATCCAGTTATACAATGATCATACAGAAGTATGTAGTAAAGTATTAAGATAATTAACACTATGTCACTGGCTGGTTAATTTTTATGAAGAAAGCTGGCTTTAGTTAGGTTCAGACTTATGCTAAAAACTGCTCGTCACACAGTCCTCTTAGTATCAAGTGTGTTAAGACCCAAAAATATGGAAAAACAAATGTCTTGAAGCAAGTCAGACTAAAAGAAATTAAGATTTAGTTTATTTTATCAGCTGGTTGCTAGTAAATAAAGAGATAAAACACTTTCTTACTAACTTGCTACTAACTTACTAACTGGGGGTTAAAATAAAAGTATTTTTATATTTCTTTTTTTACACTCCATTTAAATTGACAATTAACTGACAGTTTTATTTATTGTACAAAACTTTTGATGATGTGAAAACATAAATTTAACAATGTGACAATCTGCTAATCTCTTTTGACATATAGCCTACTCCATTAAAAACATTAAAACAAAGGAAATAATGTTTTAAGCATTAACTAACTAATATATGCTTATTCTGAATTTGACAACAGCAACATTTGAAAAAGGTTGTGACAAAAGTTGTGTAATACTCACAACACAGCTGGTTACAAGTACTCCAATACAAGACCTGCATTAAAATATTTAGAAGGAGAAATAAGATTTATTTAAAATGCCAAAAGTTAAAGTCATTATACAGAAAGATTACCCCTGTGAGTGTTATGTTACAACCCAAATCCAAAGAAAAGTTGCACAAAAGAGACTATGAAGAGAGTGCAATTTTTAACAAATACTTTTTGACTTGTAATCACTTGAATACAATACAAAGTAATTTAATGTTCAAATTGATAAACTTTATGATTTTTTTGTAACTATAGACTCATTTTGAATTTGATGCCTGCAACACATTTTTTAAAAACTTGGGACTGGAGCAACAAAAGACTGAAAGTTGTGGAAAGCTCAAAAAACACCTGTTTGGAAGATTCAACATGTAATCTGGTTAAATGGTAACAGGTGATAGTGTGATGATTGGATATTAAAGGGGCGTCGTTGAAAGGCTCAGTTGTTCACAAGCAGGGGTGGAGATGTTTCTACCAGGGTTCAGGATCACTGTAAAACCACTGTAGGTTAACACAGTTTGTAAACGGTTGCATTCTGTTTCTGGTTTTAATTAATCAGCGACAACACTTTTTTGGAGTTGTATTCGGTTGTCTGATAACTTGTCACTGCCTGTTGTCAGTTTTGGGTCCGTACACAGCGACCTTTGTAGAGAAATTACCTCCACTTTTGGCTTTTAAACCCTTTACGCTCGTTCTGAGTAGAGTTTCTATTAAACAGGGCATCGGGCCACTTGACGTCCTTCCCGCCAAGCCGTCTGAGACTCAACGTTGAGTAGCTATGAAAGGAAGCAGTCATGAGCAGATGAAAAGATAGATGGGTGGAGGTAAGGAGCAGAGAGAGATGAGGTCTCCCAGAGAGACCACTGGGAGGGGTGATGATGAGATGTAAGCAGCAGCAGAGAGAAGTTTAAAGACTTGAAAGAGGTCGAGAGGCGGAGGCTGGGAGGGAAACTCCCTCCCTGCTGGTTCTGAACAACTGTTACACTCTCCGAGCTTCATACACAGGACACACTCTCGCTGCTGCACAGCTCACACACACACTCCCAACAGGCACCGAGAGAGTGTGTACAAGAGCTGGCACAGATTAGAAGAAACCTCTCGCCTCTCGCAGGGATTAAAATCAGGAAACAATTTCCTGGAGTTATCGTTTTTATAAATTGGATTAAGAAAGACATCTGGAACCCCAGAGACGTGTGGGTGGGGAGCGGCCGTGAATGGATGAATAAGAGCTCAAGGATGACTGGATAAAAGTTTCCAGCAGTGAGACGATCCTCATGAGATATTCACTGCAGGTGTGAACTTTACTTCCTCGTGAGGCCGAGCAGGACTGGGACTCTCAAATTGCACTGCAATCTCTGCAGCACCTGCTCATCACTGAAATTGCCTTCCATCCTCCAAGTTTACAACTTCAAAGCCTGGACCGATCTTCTATAGAGGCATTGTTTGTCTATATTCAAAACACATCAGGAGCTTGTAATTATGCCCTCACTCTCATTATCTCTGTTTCTCCTGCTGCACGACTAAGAGGTGAAGCAGAAGAGGATCAGAGGTTTTTTTTTTTTCTTCTTCAAGATTAGAGAAGGTAGAAGAGGCAGAGAGGAAGGCAAAGGGGGAGGGAGAGATAAACAGAGGCAGTTTAAGGCGGTAAACACGTCCCATCCAGAGCCAGCTCTCCTCTAAACACATCAGGCATAAATCAGCCCTGCATCTGTCTGCGGTGACTCTGAAAACAGGAGGACAAACAGTCAGGGGACAAACTGGAGCGAGTAGAAAACACTGTGGTTGTAAGTCTGGAAACACTGGAGAGAAGAGCAACCTGTGCAGCTGATCATTAGTGGGAATAAAAAGTTTTGATCGAGAGCAAACCACCACAGTCATGGACTCAGACGTCTCCCACAGCTTCTCTTGTCTTTGCAGCAAGATGAAGCAGCAGCACACGAGCAGAAGCAGCAGTGGCCGACCTGTCCTCCACCCCAGGACGCTGCTCCTCCTGCCCCTGCTGCTCCTGCTCTTCCTATCCCTGTGGAGCCAGCAGGCCGAGGCTGTCGTCCACTCCAGCTTCAGGAGGCTCAGCGGCCGCGAGAAGAAGGAGATGCAGAAGGAGATCCTGTCCATCCTGGGTCTGCCGGGGAGGCCCAGACCCCACCCGCCGCTGCGACCGCCCTCCTCTGCGCCGCTATTCATGCTGGACCTGTACCACGCCATGTCTGCTGACGGGGAGGACGAAGGCAATGAGATTATTGTGAATGGACCCGGCATGGGGAAGTTTGGAGGGGCAGAGAGGTTGGCTCAGGTCAACCACGCAGCCCCTCCGACCCTCAGCACGCACACACCGCCGCTGGGCACGGTGGTCAGCGAGGCCGACACAGTGATGAGCTTCGTCAACCTGGGTGAGTAAACCAGTTCATGGAGACACCTGCCACTGGGGAGGTGATCCCTGGGAAAAAATGCTGAGTCAGACAGGAAGTGATGCAGTTTACGTTTCTGGGTTGTTTGAATGAGGAAAAACTGGGCAGTTACCACGAGCAGAAAATCAAGAAATAAGTCAACATTTGAAGCTTTGATGGATATCGTCTTTTGAAACTGATTGGAAAAGGAAAGGCACACCCAAAAAATATTTGGCAGGTACAAAAATAGATACGTCCGTTTCAGACAGGATAACCATCACTGCAGATACTTCCATGCGCCCTTTCATTGGCAGAGATGTTGTGCAATACATCCACTAGAGGGCGCCTCTCAGACTGAAAGTTACCATAGGAGAACCATAGACTTTTTATAGAACTAGTCGGGGCTTTTCCGCTCAGCCCTGCCGCCAATTTTTCCCAGTGGCCATTCGTGATATTGCAGCGAAAATTCCCCACTGGCCCAAAAAGCATTTTCCCCCCACAAGCCACCATTATAAAAGAGACATCTGTCAAACTGTTCGCAGGACACCGCAAACTGCAAGCAAGGTCAGTTATGACTCTTTCTGTGATGAATGTTTCATCCGGGGAAGTTTTATATTTGTGAAACTTTTCTCAAGCCAAAAAAAGCAATTGTAAAAATCTCTGAAATCTCCACAATATAAAGTTTGTGAGCCGAGTGGGAACTCGTGGGCAGAGGGTGGGGGTGGGACACTACTGCACATATTCAGTGGCCTGTGTAACCAGGAAGTAAACTCGGAAGCCAGAAAACTTTTTCGACTGATGTGCCAGGTGAGCAACTCTCATTGCACTGAATTCACTGTCTAGTTCATTATAATATCTATCTAATGTACCCTGTTGAAAAACTGGCTGGAGGCTCTTTTGGGTTTAAACTTTTTCGTCATGTCCTGTGGTCATGTGTTGCTTGAACTATTGGCTACACTGACTACACGCTTCCACGACCACCAATGATTCCACTCTGTTCGTCCGCATCCATAAGTTTCCAGAAAACTTGCAAAGTACGGACAGAAGGTTCCATCCATATTCAATGAGTGTTTAACCTTTAGCATTATTTGACTTTAACTTCAACCAATCGGATCAATAAACCATATGATGTAGTGGGAGAGCTGTTGCCAAAGCCAGTCAGGAGAAGAGTGAAAACATCTTTTTCACTGAGAAAAGCTGCTCTTTGCTCGTTTCAATGAAGAAATACAGATCTGATATAACTGTTGGTATAGCAACATCTGCACTAACCTCTTCAGAAGCCACCAGCATTGTTTTCACATGAACAGTTGCTTCTCGCTGATGTCACACCTAAACCAAGCCCATAGTTTATTCCCATTGGCAACATACTCAAATGCAGGGGAGAGACCATCACCTGTATGACCTGTGTGTCCTCACTCTGCCCTGAATTGCCCAGTAGTTGTTGCCTTCGTTGGTTGGGTCATTTTAGGCATGAGGAGTGAGACTGGTTAGGGTCAGGGCACGGTCACATGTATGACTGGAGGGGAATGCCCATCGCCTGCCGAGGCGAACGACACATGCATGTCTTTGCTATTTGCAAAGTTCACTGTAGTTGAACTCGAAGCTTAGCGAAGGTGCAAATTTGTGCACATGTGACTAAGAATATCAGAGTAAGCCAATCAGAGACTGAGTAGGGCCATCATGCCTTTGCCATCCTGGGAAAAATATTGCATCCCATAGCTGTCAGCAGTTCTTCATAGGATGCCTATTAGACCGAATCCCTGTCGTTCAACTACAAGCACATAACATGAAGCCTGGCAAGATGGACTCTTGACTCGTGTCATCTCGCAAATCGAGCTGCCTTACAATGTAACTCAGTACCAGTCAGGTGATCTAGCTGTAAGTACAGCGTGGAAAAAACAGTAAAGATCACCAGATCACCAAAATAAAAGCATGCAGGGATTTGGAAAATACTCGTATTTGCTTTCTTGTCAAGAGTTAGATGAAAAGATTGATATGACTCTCATATCTGTATATTTAATAAGTAGTTGGAACAGCCATGTAGCTTAGCTTAGCTTAGCAAAAAGCAGTGGTTCCCAAACCAGAGGTGGGCGCAGGGGTGGGTATGGGAGATGAGGGCAGAGAATTTGCTGATTCTATCCTGCTAACCTTTATTTCACTAAAATTCAACGTTTGCATCTTTTTTTTTATTAGTTCCATCCGCAATTAATGTCAGTGATCGATAAAAATTTTGGGGTGAGGGGGTGCAAACTTTTTCAGGCTTCTGAAAGTAGGGCATGTTAGAAAGAGTTTGGAAACCACTGGCACAAAGACTGGAAACGAGGGTAAACAGCTAGCTTTGATCTGTCCAAAACAAATTCTGCCAACCAGCTTCTCTAGAGCTCACTGATTAACAAGTTATGTCTTGTTTATTTAAACTGTAAAAAGATCTGCATGAAAACAAAATATGGTTTTACAGGGTGTTTATGTGCCTGACTACTTCATAATCCATCACACATCCCTTCATAACACCACAAATTGTCATTTTTACAGGCTAACTGTTTCTCCCTGTTTCCAGTCTTTGTGCTAAGCTAAGCTAAGTGGCTGCAGGCTGTAGCTTTATATGTAACGGACAGACATGGTATCAAACATCTCATCTAACTCTTGGCAAGTTAGCAAATAAGTATATTTCCCAAAATATCTGACTATTCCTTTAACATTAAACAGAGAACATCTTCTATCATCAGTCTCGAATGACAGAGCAGTTTTTAACTTGGCGGTTTGGCTACAAAATGTAAACTCTGAAAGGATGAAATTACACAGTGTGTGAACTTGATGACACGGACAGTGACATGTCGGTGCTACCGTTTTAGTTCCACAAACATTCACCCCCACAGAGAGGATTAAAACCAATGTCAGTATGGCTGAACTTTATTGGTAGGTTTCCATTTCAACCCAGCATTCCTAAATCCACCAGCCTCGCTCCACCACTGCTACTGCCAGTACTGGGCTGAGCATCGCACAACCGTTTCAGCACTGAGAAGATCTCTGGTACGATACGGGGTGATTGATAGAGGACACAGCTTGATGACTAAAGTATTAGTAAAGCTAACCGGAGCTAACCAGGTTTAGATCTTCTCGCCCATGTTGTTTTTATTCTGTGAGGTTTTTAAACGATCTACAGTCAAATTTAAGATACAAGCTTAATGGTCTCATAACTAGAAGACGTCTGGCAGATCTCCGCCAGGCAACAGATGGTGAAGCACTTACTGCAAAGCCACCACAACTTCCAGATGCAACCAGCTGTGTTTTTGTGTAGTGTAGTCTCAGTTTTCTTTAACATGCGTAGAATAGTGTAATGGTTTTGTAACTGAGACTCCTGGGTTTATGAAACTATATAAACTTAATGAGGAAACAATAAATGGAATAATAAGTCTAAACTTCTCAGTTTAAATGTTATTTATTTGTCTCAAACTGGCAGCCAGCCTGGCATTTATTCCCCCTCTCCTCCTCCCGCTGGCCCATGACATAATTTTAAAAATATAATATAATCTGGCCTATTAAATCATTTTATTTAATTACTTTTTCTAGTTGTTTCAGACCAATTTGAGCTACTCCTTCAACTGATTACAACTGAAATACAAACATAACTCTATTTTTAAAAAATGTACGCATTTCTGAAGGATTGTTGATATTCTTTGTCTAGAAAAGAATAACTTGTTCAACAATATTTCTCTATC
Organism: Lutjanus argentimaculatus; assembly: GCA_034769285.1. Classification (NCBI taxonomy): domain Eukaryota; kingdom Metazoa; phylum Chordata; class Actinopteri; order Lutjaniformes; family Lutjanidae; genus Lutjanus; species Lutjanus argentimaculatus. Next base: position 29,565,169 of record JAWZSL010000008.1, read on the forward strand.
AGCAGTGAGAGGCAGAGTGAATTAGCAAGTTATCAAGTGACATTAAAGATCAGTTACTTGCCAAAGCTCCAGTTTTCACCTCACGATCTGTGGCATTTGACAAAAGCACAGACAAACCGACATGCTCAGCTAACCATTTTCATCAGTGATATTAAAGACCAGTTTAAAGAGAGAGCTGAGTTGTTGAGTACATGGTTGACTCATGTATATAACAAAGTATAGAAACTGCTGTTTGCATTTTTTGTGAAGTATGATAAAAATATGTTGGTAATGGAAACAAAAGGGTTAATTTGCAGAAGTATTGCATTTTCTTGCGGCACTTGAACGTTGAAGTGCCCAAACTATGAGATGACACTAAAATTTGAGACCCCTGACAAGCAACCAGGTGACTTTACATCAATATAATAGATATAAAAATCTACATTTTTGGAGAGACTCACAAAAGCTGAAATTCTAAATAATTTACACTTGATGTTGGTCAGAACCCGCAGGTCCCCGTGGAAGTTGTGTCTATTCAAAGGGTTAAAGTTTTGGCTGAATTTAAATCTAACAAACCAAGTTTCATGAAAATCTGTTGAGAATTACACTAGTTACAGTCGATTTTATAATGGTCTGGGTTTGTCATTTGATTTACTAGCAGACCTCGAACGATCCAACATGGCGGCTGACCAGACGCATAGCGGAGATGGCGGTGAAGCTAACAAAAGAGAGATTTATTAATCTTGTGTCATGCCAAACTTAAGTGGATCGTAACATATCAGGTATGGAATTTATGTGCAGATGCTTCGGTTTTAAGACCAAACTTTTGAATAGATTTCAGTTTTTGAGCCGTGGAAAAGCCAAAATGTGTCCTGCAACAGACTAGATACTCCTTGTTTTCAGCCTAGCAGTTGTTAGCTTAAACAATGAGTCAATGAAGGGATTAGTCCATCGACAAAAAATATTACAATTATTATATCATTATTATTATAACTTTTTTATGATTGATTAATCATTCATATCAAATTGAACTGAAAATTTGCTTCTGAAATGTGAAGATATTCCACTTTCTTATCACATGTGAACATAAACTGTCATATTGTGTTGATTTCAGAGGCCCCTGTGGACAAAAGTGGAAGTGATTCTGTTGTAAAAACCACAAAATATAAGGTCAAAAATGAAATTATCTAAATAAAAATTTACTCCTGCTTCTTTTTTAACTGTTTAACATACTACTCACTGTAAACACAGGCTCATTTCATCTGATTTCAAGAAGAGTAGCTCTACAGAAACAGACGATCTTCTCGCAGATGGTCTCATAGACTTATGTAGATCTTATAGAGGCATCAGTAATAAACTGAGTTTCATAACCAGTTAAAAACTCCTTGTAGTAGCTTTGGTTTTGAACAGATTGCTTAACAAAAAAAAAACAAAATTCAATCTGAAGCCTCTGGGAACTTGTGATGGCGAAACAATTGATTAATCAAGAATATAAACAGCAGATTAATAGATAATGGAAATAATTGTTAATTGCTTCCCTAAATATTTGAGAAATACTGTTAAACATTGCCACCCAGATCCTGTGTGAGTGTTTGTGCTCCGCTCCAAACCGCACAGTAGCCTGACTGATGCCTATCTGTCAAAGCATAAAAAATTAAACATCCTCTTCAGAATGGCTTCCTTCCTCCAGTCCAGCTCCTCTGGAATGAGACGGTGATCTGCACCCAGTTTATCGTGGGAAACATCATCTCCTCTCTCTGCTCAGGGTCTTTAATGAACTCGCATCAAATGAAAGGTTTCCTTTTCTCGAAATCCAGCTCTGTTTTGGAGACGAAAAAACGCACCCTAAAATTTAACAGTCAACACTGCAAAAACACAGCAATTCATCCTCCAAACCGCCACGATTTTGTAAACAAAGGTGACTCAAAAGTGACTCATGCCTTTAATAGTGACCTACAACGCACGCCAGTGTTTCCCTTCAAATGGTGAAGCTTTTATGTTGTCGCGAACATCATCAGATCCACACAAGGCTGCACACAGACATGGAGAACATGAATGAAATTCGTCAGAAGTAATAACTGCAGGCTAATTGTGTATTTGCATGATGCAGCGCAGAGAGTTTTAGTCGTTCAGCGTATTGTAGGTTCTTACTCGCAGCTTTTTTCAATAAAACTTTGCATCTGTCACCTGGTCCTCTGCAGTTATGATATATTTAGCTTCTCTTTCTATGACTAATCTAATCAATGTGTGTAGTTCATGTAAGTTGAATCAAACAGGCATGGGTGTGTGTTCCTACGCATATGTAATGGGAAGACACAGCTGGTTAGAATTAAAGGCCCCACTGACACACACACTGAAAAAAAAAAGCAAACGGTCCGAAGCGAGATGAAAATACTGCTGTGGAGGGAGCAACTCTAAAAATACCAGGCAGGCCTGCAATTAGTGGTGTGTGTGCTGAGCAGCTGCTGCGGTCCAGGGCACTAAGTGTCTCTAATTACTGCAGTGTGTGTGTGTGTGTTGTGTGTGGTGTGTGTGTGCATATGTGCTGATATGAGCACGCCCAATCCATCAGGGGTGTCCTGTCCTTAGTATCTCTATTTAACATGCATTCACCATGTGTGTATGAGTGTGTCTGTGTGCGCCAAACCTCAGTGACCAGAGCTGTTTCGTGTCCCTGTGGGGTTCCACAAGGTCACACACACACACACAACACACACACACACACACACACACTAGGCTGGTGTTTCGGTTTCATACAGGACAGTGTGTGTTCGCCTGCTCACCTCTTCATTTACATATCGTCCACATGTTAATGTTTTTTTCCACTTAGTTTTTTTGCGTCTGCTGGGTACGATCAAAAGCTGAGAGAGTTTGGCAGAGCGAGTGAGGTGGAACATCACACATTTTTCACGCCGTCGACAGCAGCAGCTTTTGAGGTTCCCCTGAGCAAGGCGCTTTCACCTTCATCCTGGAGTCTGATGCAGACAGTTGGTGGAAAAAAAAGAGCGTACACGCCTCATAAATCTTCTCTGGGAAAATAAAGCACAGAATTGGCAAAAAAGTAAATCTTGGTGGGGAAAAAATACATACACATATATTTCTCTTTTGGGACATACAGTCATGTTTCATCTTCAGTGAGAAACATTCCCAGTTTGTATCTTTGTTAAAACTGTGCTGAGCTGGAACATACCTCTTCACTGTTTGGTTGATGTAACTGAGTATATCTACTCAAGTACTGTACTTCACTTAAAGGACCAGTTTGTAGTCGAATCTGGTGGTGAGGTTGCAGACTGCAAACGCCTCACCGCACCCTCCCCTTCCAAACGTGTAGGAGAACCTAAGGTGGCAGCAAAACTCGCACAAAACGCTGAAGTTTGCGTATAGAGCCAGTGTTTTGTTTGTCTGTTCTAGGCTACCGTAGAAACATGATGGACTCCCTCCGTAGATATAAACAGCTCATCCTGAGGTGACAAAAACAAAATTATTCTTATTTTCAGGTGATTAAACACTAATAAAAACATATTTAACAAAATATATTCCAATTCTGCCATATCCTGCCTATAAATCTTACACGCTGGTCCTTTAAAGGAGTATTCTGACATTTTGAAAAATACATTTATTCACTCTTTTGATGAGAGTTAAACCAGTATTATATTTTACGCATCCACATGTGCACGAGGATCTGTAACGGTCCATGTGACCATCACATCACATCTAAGAGGACGTCTGTGTGTCCCCAACTGTTGCGACCACACAGACTTGTCCAAGCTGGACTCATTTTTTTGTCTTAGTCATATAACTTGTTTTACTTCAGTAAAGGAGTGAATACTTCTTTCACTGCTGTTCTCCTCCCTTTGTGTCTCTTTCATTGACTCATCTCCCAGTGAGCTCATCTCCTCCACACCTTCACACTGCTGCTCCTCATCACTTCTTTTGCATCAACACGATTTTCTTCTCTTACATCTGCTTTAAACTAGATCTTTTCCCATCTGATTGTTCTCACGCCTCTCTGACACATCGGACTCTCAAATGGAACTTCACAAGGGACATTTATGACTTTAATTTACTTTGTTTGAACATTATCCTACGTTTTGTTGTTTCAGTCATAAGGGTTGATGTTAAAGACAATATTTATTCTATTACTAAAAACCCTCTGGTGTTCATCACTGTACTTCTCTGGAATATTTTTAAAATTTTGTTTGAGCAGGGCGCCAAGTGACTCATTTTTTGTTTGTCTTTTAAGTGTGAGAAGTGTGAGATTTTCACAGAGTCGGCGGTAGCGTCTTCATATCCCTTGTTTTAACCAAACATAACTCAAGATCCCAAAAGATATTTAGTTTAAGGTCATATAAGACAAAGAAAAGCAACAAATCTGATCAATGTGGTCAATTATCTAACCATTAAAAGGTTGTCATATGTTTTTTAATGTAAAATCTTAATCTACAAAGTAACTGAAGCTGTTAAATAAATGTAGTGGAGTAAGAAGTACAATACTTACCTCTGAAATTTAATGGAGTAGAGGTAGAAAAGCAGTACTTGAGTAAATGTACTCAGTTACATCCCACCACTTCTGGCAGTGATGTCAATTTAAAGTTAAAGTTTAAATCCCTTTAAATTGAGAGATTTATAACAACAACTTAACAGATCTATCAGTCTAGAGCTGCAATGATTAATCGATGAATTATTATTAAAATGAATCACCAACTGTTTTGTTTATTTTATTCTTTATTATCTTTTTTTAAGAAAATAAAGTCGAAATTCTCTGATTTCAGTTCCTTAAATGAGAATATTTTCTGTTTTCTTTAGTTCTCCATGACAGTAAACTGAACGTCTTTGTGTTGTGGGCAAAATCTGAGGACATCATCTTGGGCTTTGATGGTCATTGATCAACATTTTTCACCATTTTCTGACGTTTTATAACCAAACAACTAATTGATTAATCAAGACAGTAATCAACAGATTAATCATTAGTTGCAGCCCTGTATCAGTCCTTTAGCTGAAGCCTACATGGAGGAGTTGTAGCCAGTGTAGTTCACATATTTTCTTGTTTGTAAATACCTGAGGCACCGTTTGTATCTGTCATCTCTTTGCTCGTCTAATATAAAAATGTCTTTCTGTCCGTCTGTGCAGTGGAGCAGGAGCGTGACCTCCTGCAGCCTCGTCCGTACTGGAAAGAGTTTCGTTTTGATCTGACGCCCCTCCCTCAGGGTGAGACGGTGACGGCAGCAGAGTTTAGGATCTATAAGACCCTGACGATGGGCCAGAGGGCAAACCGAACGCTGCACATCTCTGTCTACGAGATCCAGAGAGAAAACAGACACAGGTAAGTTACCTCCCATTTACCCTTAAAAATTTTTTTTTTTTTTTATCTACTGTTTTTCTTCTTTATCTGCAAAGCACTTCGTTAAGAAATGTGCTCTATAAAAGTTTATTGTTATTCTTTTGTTTTTGCTGTTAGCTTGTTAGAAGCCATGAATGATTTATCTGAGTCTGAACTTATGTCAAATCAAATTTTTAAAAGTTTATGTAATTACTGTCACACTTTTCAGACATGCGTGATATGGATTTTTTTTCAGCCAATATTGATTACCGATAATTACCTGCTTCTCAAGGCTGAAAGCCTGCATCCTTTCCTTATTGGCCAGCAGGGGGCGACTCTGATAATTGCAAAAAGAAGTTTGATTGTATTGAGTTTAATTCAAAATACCCTACATTTCACCTGATGTATGACCTTAGTAAACAGTTTCCTAATGAGTTTATGGCCTCAATCACTACTTTAAAGTCTTCTTGTACGGCGTGATGTTCATTTTGTAAATTATGGTCTTATTCAGAGTAAAATAGATGATAAATTAGGGTTTGCTTTGGGGCAGCGATACTGTTTGTTTTGTCATTCTCAGTGAGTCCCTCCAGTGCAACACACAGGGCTCACAAAACTCACATCAAATTGTCAAACTAGACAGTATTGATCCAGTATGGATCAGATACTGTTGATACATTGCCTATTTCTTGCTTAAAATGTTTTATAAACAAAATTTAGTGACTATTTAGCTGTAAAACAAGACAGATCACTGTCTGTGCAGACCTGAGGGGTAGAAAGGTTAAGAAAAAAAACAAAAATACCTGCTCAGTTAGGAGCCATAAATTAAAAACCACCACCTACTGTATCAGGCTGTGTGGGTGCTGTGCTTCATAAGTCAATGAAAGCTTCATATTATTGGCTCTATTTATCAGCTATAATTCATTGTCAGAATCATTATTGAGGCTATAATTTATCAACCTGATATATATCGCTCATCCATAACATTTTTAATAACTAACAACTTAATAGTTGATGATTTGAAACTTTTGACAAAGGTACCAAGATAACATTTTCATTTTCAGATCACTCACACGAGTCCAGTGCTGTTACACACTTCATTTTAGTGTTGTGGTGCAACTGATGATATCTGGTTCACTTGCAAACAAACTGTAGTACTTAAATAATTCTGCCATTAATCTAACAGGAACTATGATTATCTAATTCACAGACTCACACACAGAAAAAGATTAAATAGCAAGACATGTTTTACTCTTCCAGATAGATTTTACATTTGTACAGTGTTGTAGGTTGCAACACTGGGAAAGTCCAGTTTCAGACATGTTTGGTATTTAATGTTTTTTGTTTTTGTTTTTGTTTGTTTGTTTTTGTTTGTAGAGGCTCTTCAATAATGTCATATTACATTCAGGGTGCGAAATTAACTCCAAACATCACCCAAATGCAGGTTATATATGAAAGTGGCTTGTAGATTTCAGATGAAAATAAGGATTTACTATTAAGTGATGAATTTTAACATTCATCTGTTGTAGTAGCCGGTAGATATGCACATTTTGAAAGGTTTATTTACCATCCTGATTGCATTTCCATTAAGTTGGAGAATTTCACTGCCTGCATATTTCTCCACGCCCCCAGTTTATAATGCGGGTTTATGTCTTAAGCTGAAGAGTACAAAGGAGAAAAGTCTGCACACTGTTAGGCTCCAAATAAATATTTTAATTCTCTTTTAGGAGAAGAGCAAAGAAAGGCAGCAGGTTGTTTCTCTTTTCTTGGAGTATGTTGAAAGCCACCTGTGGGGTCTGTTTTCATCCTGCTGATCAGCAGGTGATGGTGGTTGAAGCTGATTAAAGCCTGGACAAGAAACACCTGTTGTTCTTTGACTGAGGAAGACTTTGTAGCTCGAAATGCTGCCTTTAAAGTGAATGTTGTAAGAGACTAAATTCTTTGGAGCCAAGTACAGACTTTTCTCCTCTGTCCACCAGTGATATTTTTTGTCTTGCCCTGAAATTTTTGTCTGGAGTGTGAACACTTGTCCCTGCTGAGCTGAAGCTCTCCCATCATCAGAGTTATCTTCTCAGACTTTGGAAAACTCCAACAGCAGTACTTGTACTCCCCAGATGAGTAAATATTGTTTTCTATTTATTATTTGACAACAGCTTTATATGTCACTGACCAAACATACACTCGTTCTGTGGCCTGGTAATTAAGAATAACATCATTGAAATTCCTGTGTATGTGATTATTTATCCTGATAAAATATATTTGAGCAAAACAATGAATCCCCCAAAAGATCGAGGCTCTGATCTGGAGCTGAGCCTTTTAGCTGTTTGATTAAATTCCAGTTATGTTGTGTGTTTTCCCTCAGAGAGCCAGAGCTGGTGCTGCTGGACATGCAGTCGGTGCCTGCAGGACAGGAGGGCTGGCTGGCCTTCGATGTCACTACAGCCTCCAACCACTGGCTCCTCCACCCCCGCAGCAACCTGGGCATACGTCTCTACGTGGAGACAGAGAAGGTGGGTGCACCAGTGGGCTACACGTCAACACAGACTATCATATTCTTCTTTTAATAATGCATTTGAAAAGGTTTATTTCAAAGTAGAACCACTGTCAGCACTGACATCTGTTCTCTCGCAGACCGCTCCCTGTCATGCAGGCTGGATCGGGTTGGTGGGACGCAGGGGCCCTCGCTCCAAACAGCCCTTCATGGTGACGTTCTTCAGGGAGAACCAGGTCCCGTGTCGGCCGCCACGAGCCGTCAAACCAAATCCTCGCAAGAAGAAACCCAAATACGACCTCCCAGTCCCCAGCATCCATAGTTAGGTTCCAAGCTCCCACAACTTTGTGGGGTTACAGCTTTATTATTTCTAAAACACTCACCAAATCAATTGTTTGTGTCTCATAAGGTTTTTGAACTTTAAAAGAGTTTATCTGGTAATTTGGGACATTTTGAAAGTTCAGGATGTGAAATATCTGTCATGAAAATACTTCAGCATGTAAAAAGATAATGATGGATTCTGAATGAAGGTAAATGAAACTGAAGGGAACTTAAACTTGTTGAGACATGATGTATTGATTGTGGTTTGTGAGGTTCATCATATAAAACCTTAAAATATAGAAGCTGAACTATAAACTGTTGATTTTCATCGAAGTGACTTTGATCGTACTAAATGTTTGTTTTTTTTCCTTCTGTGTTCAGATCGGAGTCCTGCTAACAATGAAGGTCAGCCGTGTAAAAAACATGAACTCTACGTCAGCTTCAGTGACCTGGGATGGAAGGTGAGCTCACAGTTTAACTTCTGTGATTCTTAAATTATATCACTCAAGTTTTTTATCAGTGAGGCTTCAGGTGAAGTTGGATCTCTTATCATTCTACATGTCCATTTACTTCTTGCATACGAGATCAGTATCATTGTTCAAAATGCTTCTTTTAAGAGAGGAAAAGATTTCTTTCAACACCCTAAAACACCCATAAATCTTACATACTGGACAGATTTAACACTTTTATTTGAGTTCTTTCTTGGGAATGTGGGAACCAGTGCAAACATAAAATTAAAACCAAACCTTAGAAAAAGAAACTCATATTAATATTGCATTGTAGACTTGTGGCCCATATTTATCAAACTTATAAGAATTGCACTTAAGCGTAGGTTCACAGAGCTGACTGAGGAGTAAGAAAGTTCTTTGCAGAGTGTTAAGAAAAACATTTATCTGGCAACTTACTCCACTTTTTAATAAGTGTTACATTTAAGACCAGTGTCACCTACTCCTGCTCTGGTGTTCATCTTCACATTTTAGGTGCAAAATCAATGATGTAACACTATTTTAGTTTTAAATGTGTTTCTGTAAATTGTTTTTGAAGTGCCAAGTGCTCTAATTAACAGTTAAATTAACAGCAATCAGACAGATTTATTATAGCAGTGTAGCACATTTGTACTATTTTTTCTATTTTCTGCTACTTTATTCCTCTATATTTCTACTCATAAACTCACTCTTCTCACAAATAATGTAGTTTGTCCTCCACTGCATTTATCTGACCACTTTAGTTAAGTTACTTTGCCGATTTAAAAATATAAATCGTTTAATGAATTATGATATATTGTTATGGATTCAGCCACCCAGCAGTATGAAAAGTAGAAAAAATGAGCTCCATCTTTATCAGCTGTGCAATAATGCATCAATAAATATAATCCAGTAATATATGTATGTATGCTACCTACTAAAGGAGAATTCTGTAATATATTTACTGTAATCCATCATAAAATGACCACAATGTGTCATCAGAGATCGAGGAAACATGTTAAGTTGAAATACTCACAGCTTCGACAACAACCCTGCAGCCGCGGTGTCCTTTGAATTTGCTATTCTGGGCCGGAATAACTGTTTTTGTTTGCCTGTTTCATGTTAATTAGAAGTAAAATTAATGCTGAATGTTCACCACATGAGTAAGTGTCTGTCTATGAGCCGTAACAAATCATTAATATCTTTCAGTAGGAGTAAATGTTTGTAACAGTTAATTTGAGCAAAATGTTAATGAAGCTGGCAGACAGTCACTGAACTCAAACTCCAGAGTGTGTATGTTCAGAGCAGCGGACTTTTGTTTTCAGGATAACGGGCTTAACTTTACATTGACAGACAGCTGACAGTTATAAACAGCTGATCAACTTACAGTGCAGAACTCGCTGTCCCTTGTTATTGTCAATTTACAGTGTTGCACGCTTCTTGCACTCCTGCAGCCTGTCTAAGCTTTAAATGTTCAAGTGAAATCAAAAGGCCAAAACTACCCTATTCTGAATTATACATGTTGCCTCAGAACATAGTATTATTACTGATGCGTCAAAACACGTCTCAGAAGGGTGTCTGCTCTCCTGTTTCTATACTGCAGGAGCTACTTTTAATCAACTTCACCTCTCGTGCTCTCTCGTGTTTAAGTGTATTTTGGGTCGTAATAAATGTAATTGCTTTAATTTAAGTGTAAGTTAATGATTTACTTTGCACACACACATTTGATAAATACAGTCCCATATCTTATTGGTAGTTGCAACATTGACGCTGAACGCATCTTTCCTTATTTTACATCATGTTATTGGTAGCTTTAATAAATTATTTCCCCGTCTGTTGATCATTAACTGTGTCCCTCCATGTCTGCTCAGGACTGGGTTTTGGCCCCCACTGGATATTCAGCTTACTACTGTGATGGAGAATGTTTTTATCCTCTGGGCTCCTGCATGAACGCCACAAACCACGCCCTCATCCAGCAAGTGGTCAGTACACTAACAACACTCGCGCACAAACTCACCTGACACTGTTGCTTCACCCCACCATGGAGATTTTCCTTTAGAATGTGGATCAAAAGTAGATAAATACTTACCACATATTACAATACTATGCAAGAAGTAAACCACTTTTCTAAGTTTGGGCTGTGGAACTTTGTTTTTAGAGTTTTATCTTTGATTAATCAACTTACAACCCTCAGATTTATCTTGTGCTCTTTAGAGGGCTCTAGTCAGGTACCTAATGGTACACAAAGTTGTTAAAATTTGTTCTTCCTCAACCAGCTTCAACTGCAAAATGTTGCTTACTCATTAATGCATCTGTTTTAATATAATAATGTTATATGTAAGGGATAATATACAGTGAGCACGTCATTATTGCAAAATAAACCTTGACGGGTTGATGCAGGACCCAAACATGAAGCTGACCTGTTCATTGTACATTATCTCACTTATTACAGCTTATTTTTAAAAAGAAAAACAATAATGTGAATTGATTTTATTGCTCCTGTGGAGTCTAAGATCAGATCTGTGTCCATAGCAACAGCCTGTTAATGAACAATCAGAGGACAGAAGTGTTTAACAAAGCCGTGTAATAAATAAAATATCAGGCAAAGGAGCTATTTTCTGCAGAGTGAGTACTTTTACTTTAGATACTTTAAAACTACTACAGGTTTTTAACTGGTTATGAAACAGACTGAACTTGTGCCTCTTTATAACCTAATTTTAATGAAAATAGTAAATATTTCTCTCTGCTGTGGCAGGTCCACCTCCTGAAGCCAGACGAGGTTCCTAAGGCGTGTTGCGCTCCCACCAAGCTCAGCCCCATCTCCGTCCTCTTCTACGACGACAACAACAACGTCATCCTCAAGAAACATCGGAACATGGTGGTGAAGACCTGCGGGTGTCTATGAGATTTAAAAAGGTTGTACTTCACCTCACCTGCACACTGAGCAGTCCAGCCCAAAACCAAAAAATTACATGGATGATTGTTTCCTCCAGACACGAACTCTACAAAAACCTTTATTGTTGACCAACAGGTTGGATGACAAAAGCACCAAAAACCTAATTTAACAGGTCTGTGTCTCGTACTCACAGGCTTTAAACATTGATATTTATGTCTAAATTGTCAGCTGGTCCTCATCACTCAACAGTTGAAGGTTTTTCTGCATAAAAAGAGAAACATTGGTGAGTCTATATGAATATACTGTACCTTCAACCTGAAAACATCTGTCAGCTTCATACAAGCTAATAGTTAAGCACAGATGTTTTTCCCCCTTATTCTTCTGTAAACTACAGAACTTATTTGCCAGTACAGATGTTATTTCAATGCATCAACTTCTACCCAAACTGGGAAAGCTGTATCTTTTTATTCTTTTCTTAACAGCTACAAACAAAAGAAATTATAATTTACTCTTCACAGACAGGTTTAAATGGCAAATGATATTAGATGGCAGAACATGCCATTAGTGATGCCTATTTTTATTTTTTTTTACAAGACAGAAATTTAAGTACAGCATTTCTATTGTTGGAGTCTATATTAAGAGAAAATGTTAAATTGTGTTGAATTAATAAAAAATATTTACAGTCTCTTGACTTGGTCATAATATGAAAAGGACTGCAGAAAATAGAAAGTCGGTGAAAATCAAACTACATTTTTTACGAGGGTAAATTCTAAGACTAAATTCTTTGATTCCAGCTTCTTCAACGTGAATTCTGTTTGTTTACTCCTTTCTGGCAGTTGACTGAATATCTTTTGGTTGTTGTTTTACCTTTTTCTGACGTATTATGGACCAAACAAGTGACCAATCAATTAGGAAAATAATCGTTCGTTGTAGCCCTAGAGATGTCTGACTTCTCTCAAATATAATAGCACTTTTGCTTGTGACAGCGTTCGATGTAAACATTAACGGCGTCCTCCACAGCTGAGCTGTAACCTCTCGTCAGCTTCCTTCTACACTGTGACACAGCTGGCAGGTGTGCTTCAGTAGAAAGAAACTGGTTCCTGTATGAAACTGTTCAAAACAAAGTCTGTGGTTCATCTTGAGAAAGAAACATTACTGTTGAGTTTTTCAGATGTATTTTTTGGTGCTTTTAGCCCCACAAGCCAAGTGTCAGCTAATTCCATTATATTTGAGAGAAGGCAGACATCTCTACAGCCAATATCTCCAAAACTCTGCAACTCACATTCAAATAATCTAGATGGACAAACAGCACTACAGCTACAAGTAGACATCACATCTTTCATTTTGTTCAGAAAACAGAATCAGCTGACAAAATCAGTCACATTAAATACATTGTTCAATTTATTGAAAAGGGTAAAAAAAAAAAAAAAAGTACAGTGAAAGCAAATTAGTGAAGTTTTGCCTGCTAGTGAATATATGAAGAACCAAAAAGAACAGGGATTAATCATTTTGGCAGTTACTAAACAAATTTCTTTATCTCTCAGTCCTTTGGGGCTACATACAGTTTTCTTTAATAAAACAGCAAAATGTTAAGAGGCAGTTTAGAAAAAAAAAACTGACGACAGCTGAAATGTTAGAGGGGGTTTAGCAAAAAAAAAAGTTAATATTTGGTTTTGAAACAAATCCTGTCTTAAGTTAACTTAAGTTGAATGAAGATTACTTTATTTATTGCCAAGATTATGTTGGTAAACATGTCCGAGGAGGATGACATTAAAATTAGCAGAAGTAGAGTGGTTTGGAGAAAAACAAAGATTTTACTATGAGACTTGCTGTGTGGTGTAACGTGAGGTACTGTTGTGAGGTGTTACTGAGTGTGGACACCTGTGGAGCAGCACTGAGGAGGCATAGCTGTAGAGTCTGTCTTTCTTGTTGGACAAAAACATGAATCTCCAAAAAACTAGTTTAAGGAACAAATATCCTGCATTTTACCATCAACAACCATAAATTCTGAGGTTACACAAAGGGATTTTTTAATCATTTTCAGAGGCCAATGATCACGAAAACTCTGTGGAGGGTATGCACCGATCACATGAACACCCTCGGCTCAAGTCTAGAAAAAAATGATTGACGTTAGAAAGTTTTAGCCCAACAGTGGTGCCCCGTCCACTGTGGATGAGTGATGCAATCTATTGCAGGGGGCCTTGAACGTGCCATCTATTCCTCCTGATGACACAGTGTTTAACTAAGTACAACCAGCTGCTGGCTAGCCATACATTCAAAAATATGTTATTTTTTTTACTTCCTGTTGTTGCCTTTTAAAACATCTCCCAGTCATTAGTCACAACATCATTTTATTCAGTGTTAGCAGGCAATCTTGCCGGTCCCCTCCCCCTTTTGGAATAGCAAGGTAGTTGTACATAATAAATATAAAATGGGGTGCTGGTGTACTTCTGCCCCGTCGTTATTGTCTTCTATTACAAACACACATGTACGTACACAGCACATACACCCATCCACCCCCTCCCTCCATCCCAACCCGCTGTCCATGAATACTGACGGGTCCCAGTGTTCGCCATCAACGTCCTTCAGCCGCCGTAATTCAACGTTTAGTCCATGGTCATTGTGTATCTGGAAGTGACAGTTTTGTTTTTTTTAATATTATATACAGCAACTAAGTGAGCTAGCAGAAACTCTCAGTTTTTAAGTTTATTCAAAAAGTAGAAGTTTTAGGTGTAATTTAAAAGCCATTTCTAACATTATTTTGATTACACCTTGAGAAAACCAAACAAGGATGCAGGGTTTAGAAATTTTAAGGGATTTTCATCCATGAAAGAAACACTTGACTACAGCTTACAGAGAGCACTTCAGTCGGTCTTACCTTGATTCAGGTCCAGTCCAGTCAGCAGTTCTTCATGCCTGAACATCCACCAGCTCAGGAGGCATCGGGGATTTGGGGTGTTTGCTCTCAAAATGCTGCTTGAAGGTCTTGGGGTCAGGCATCTGTGTCTGGAAAAAAAAAGAGAAAATCATGGTTTCAATTAATTCAATTCAATTAAAGTGGAAACAGACAAATTTTCAGCTCTCCCCTGGTGTTTCTAAGTGGTATTATTGTTTGTGCCACTGTCACAAAGAAAACATCTGTACACAACACTGACTTGCTTTCCATTTGGAAATAAGAGAATAAAGAGGCTCATCCACTGAAGAGGTAAACTGCTTGGTAATAATAAAGTTTGAGTAACATTAGGCCATAACTTCACACAAACAAGCAGGGGGTGAGCTTCAGGGTAGAGAGGGGAGTAACATTAGAAGAAAATGTGGGAAGAAATAGCATGAATTGCTTCATCAATTAAGACATAATTTTTCTGGGAAAACTAGTGCCTGGTGGCAGACAGATGTGCAAGTGAAGGCCAGGCTTATAGGAAATCGATCTAAATGGGGATGATGTCATTACACTGTGCAATCCACATTTACTTCATAATGATATGTTGAAGCAAAAAAAGTTGTCATCATGCTTCTGGTTCTTTGCCATTTACAATGGTAAACTAAATATCTTTGGGTTTTGGACTGTTGGTTGACAGTGCCACCTTGAATACTACAAAATTATAATTTTTAATATATTCTGTCATTGCACACACAAAACAACTATTCAAGAAAATGCTCAGATGATGAAAATAAGTTTCTTGCAGCACCACAGCAAATTAAACTCTACCCGAATTGTCAAATTATCCACTGGTGTTTTCTACTGTGATCATCATGCTTTTGGACTTCAAACCTGACCCACGTTAAGATCAACAGGTAAGGGTAAATGTGTATTTTTCATACTATATTTTTTTCCTGAATAAATTTGTTCAGTGTCTCAAAATACGTTGTACAATGTTTTCCAACTGTTGCACATGTGGCAGACTAATGTAGCATTTAATGAAAATGCAAAACTACACCTCATACCCATGACATCACTGACTACATTTACATGCACACTAATTTTCTACTACAATTCAACTCAATATAGCCCACTTCCATTTAAGACATATGGGTTACACACTGGTACTGTTCACGTTTTACAAGTAGTCTTTGGACATGAACGCAGCACATTCAGAATATGTGTCTCAACTGGGGTTTTTAACCACCTGTTTGCCTGTTTACAGTCCGCTCTAAGCATTGTAAACAAACAGTTTGCAAAGCTGGAGTAGAGACATGTGCACAAAAGGAAAAAGCCTGCATTTCTAGGTGGAAGGACAAACACACCTACTTTTAAACACAATGACAGACTTGGAGATAAACAGGTTTTTGGATATGCACAACTATCACAACACGGACCTTTGCAGGAGGGTGGTTGAATTAATCACAGAGGAAGGCTGTCTTTGCACAACAAGTCCACCATGTCAGAAAAACTTTGTCATTTCTACACAAAGAAGCAAAATAGCTCAAGCAGCTACAGCCATTCCACTTTCCCATAATTGGATTATGCAGGGCTGCATGTAAACAGAAATATTAGTGGATTATTCATTTTCATTAGCCATGTAAACAGTATAGTAGGAATACTGTCCTTTTCAGAATAAGGGCAAAAAAAATAAATATTTTCTGCCTGTAAATGTAGTCACTGAAGCCTTGGACAATACATTAAGCATCTAGCATTTTCTAGAGAGGGAATCAACTGAATCTCATTGATTTCCTTGTGGCAAACCCCCCCCCCCAAGCTACAACTGAACCTGATCAGCTGTAGGTAACCTGTCGCAGCACAGTGTCGCACTTACCCGGCAGACAGGGCAGGTGTGGACCAGCGCGGCCTTAGCTGCAGTCTTCTGGTCAGCGCCCTGTCCCTTCTTCTTCTCTGCTGCCTTCTTGGCGTTCTTCTGCTGGGACTGAATCTTCTGCTGCCCACGAGCCATGGCCCTCAACTTGACCTGCAGGAACGATAAAGAAACCACAGATTATCCAACTGTGCACTTTTACGGCCTAAAGTTTGCTGATAATTGTTCATAGATTGCCGCTTTTGTTTGCTCACATAATGAGATATAAAAAGCTTATATTTCAATTGCAGGGTGAAAAATAAAGAGCAGCAGGTACATTTAGGATGTGATATGCTTGTTTGATGAGATTGACATGATGCATTTGTAAAAATAAAGACAATTTTAATGTGATTACTGGAACTTTCTGACAATATATAAAACAGTGCATCCAAAATCTCATTATTTTCAAATACTCAACCCTTGAAGATAAAATCTAGGCAAAAATTGTGTGAACACAGCTGAACCCTTGTGGTGAGGAACGTAACAGGCCTGCACAGAGCCCCCACCACAGAAGAGTGAAGTCTATTACAGTAGCAGATTAATGGCCATGTTTATGGGATGAGAATTTCAGCAATCACATAACATAATGTTTAAATATCACATGCTTTAAGCCACTTTTTTTTGTTTGGTAAACTGTTCATTAGCAGTTTATATATAACTGAACTATAACACAGCCAGGAATAGAAAACAAAAAATTTAGATTTCATCTAGTGTAATGTCATGAGAGGGAGGTTAGCGGGTTAACTAGCAAAAGATAAAGACAAGCAGCAAATCTTCATAATTAAATTTCAGAGTGTTGACCTTTTTTTTTTTTCTGGAAAATGAGTAACAATTACTAAATGATCAAAATAAATGCCTGTAAAATTCAACTAATTGATTAACCATTGAACAATTTCAGTTCTTGTGCTGTTGAATTTACAACTGCTACGATCTATAAGTATCTATAATCTATAACTTGTCAACTATTAAATTAGTCTCCACAATTTTAATAATCAATTAATAATTGTAGGTCCTCCTTTGATAAGAAAAATGTCAACATTCTCTGATTCCAGCTTCTCAAATGTGAATATTTTTTGTTTTCTTTACTGTCAGTAAACTCAATATTTTTCATGTTGCTGACAAAACAACACATTTCAGGCATAATCTTGGGCTTTATGGGCAAAAAACGCATCAATTAATTGAGAAAATGATCAACAGATTAATCAGTGATGAAAATAATCATTAGTTGCAGCACTAGAGGAATATTACTGCATTATAGAATTTCTGTCCATCCCATTTACATTAATGAAGGTAGAATAAATATTAATAACACTTGAAGAGCACCACAAAATAAAGTCTCCAAAGTGTTAAAGTTGAATCAACACCTGTCAAACAGTTTCAACAGACACTGAATGTTATAACCTTCATAACGGTAGGATTTCTCACAGGGCTGCAGCAAATTCACCTGTCAGGTGTATCTGCATCTCCTTGACCAATTTATAAGTTCTTCTTTTATTACATACAGTTCTTAGTTGGCACATTACAACAATGTGTGGTTTATTAATTTGCGTACAAACTTAATTCAGCTCAGCACGTTGTGTAAAAGACTGTTTCCTCCAGACAAAGTGATTATGATATGACAACAACATCACAGGCTTCATTTAACCAAAATCTAGTATTTCTAGTCTCATTTAATGCATAAGGTCACACCAAACCAAAACAGTGATCTAATGTCAACAGTTAACTCCAGCCTGTGAGCTAAAACATTTAAAACTGTGATTAATTTACATTTATCATCATTATTGTTAATGGTGCTGTTGTTGTTGTTGTCATGGTAACGATGGTAGAAATGATGACGATAATATTTTGTAGTGATGCTGTTATGACTGTTATTGCTTTTAATTTTTTTTTTCTCTATATTTTTTCCATCCAATCCACACAGGAAGCCTCAGTTTCATGTTCTTTATCTTTACACTAATGGTGTTACACAATGACATGAGTTTTCAGCACAGTGGACATGGAAGATAAATGTCAATAAATAAGTATGAGGAGAGAGAGAATGGACAGTTAACTAAGCTAACGTCCGCTGTGCTGTCATCTTCATCACTACTTCAACCTGCTCATGTCAGACTGACTGACTGTTTATCAGGCTGCTGATTCATCCGTTACACTTCCTGCAGTTAAACTTTAGATTTCACAATAAAACAGCAGTGACTTTAACTAGCTGGCGTTTATTTTCAGCCACCTTTACTGACCATCACGTTAAAACACGTAACTCACATCGGCGTTTTTCCCGTTAGCTGCTAGGCTAGCTCATCAAACTCGCCTGACATTAGCTTAACTGTTGTTATTATTACCAAACGCGTTTATTCGTCGCTTATGTTATTCCGTTATCACAAACCTGACTTTGTTTCCGAACAGAACTTGATTAAAACAGCGGGTTTAACTGTCAGTTTGATCCAAACGGGCCTCTCATCAACCGGCGCCGCCTTGCTAACGGTGTTAGCTTAGCTAGCCAGCTAAGCTAAACTAGCTAGGGAAGCTAAGATTACATGTGATTCCGAGTTACTGCGCATTACAACCGCTGTTGAAGTAAAACGGACACAGTTTTTAATACAGATCACTGTTAGATTATAACAAAACCAGCTGTACGTGTTAAATGTTTATATAACTTTTCGCTTTTAAGCGGATTTACCTTCGAGATATGACTCTCTCTTCGCTCTTTTGTCGGTCTCCTCTTTTTTTTTTTGAATGCCAGACGAAACTTGTCAGAAGGTTTTTAACCGTTAAAAACCTGCCGGAGACGTGAAGAGAGCGCCCCCAGCTGGTCTGGAGCAGAACTACAGCGTCACTGCAACAGTGACAGAAGCAAAAAGGAAAGTTAAACACACACACTGGCCACAAGAACTACACATCTGAATTATATCCATGATATATGATGGAGCCTACATACCTCATAATAAAGCCTGCTCAAAGAGATAGTTGCAAAGTATAAATGGGAAAATATCATAGCGTCTGTCTGCCTGGGTAAAATATGGCAGATCCGGTAAGATCTGGCCCACTGTAAGGTTCCATGTGTCCCATGAGGCCATCAAGAATACTTTTGCTTTTTACTTACTGCAATTAAAATTTTACTCAGAAAGTCAGTATTATTTTTTAAACCATTATCTAGCTTTTATTCTGAAAGGGGCCAGTGCTGTGTTAATCGGTAATGATAATAAACTGCATTTTTATATGAAAATGTGACTTGACTCACTCAGTACCGTGCATCCACGTTGTTTATTTTGTTTTTCTATTGTTGCGGCTACTATCATTGCAACCTGTATCCAGCATGCATGGCATCCTGTAAAACATCAGAAACTTTGACAATTACATCACATGGCAATTCAGAAAAGGTGACCAACAGTAGAAGTTCATTAGTGTGTTAACCAGCTATTCTATGTGCTGAACCAGAGTGTCCTATATAGAACACTTATGAATTCCATCATTAGAGATTTGGCCATGATTAGAACCTTTTTTCTTATCTGGCCCAGGGCATCCTGATCAATTTCTCATGTGGGCCCCCACCAGAAATAATTGCTCATCCCTGCTGTGTAATAAAAAGCACTGTCATATTACAGTTAACAGTGATGCAACAAATAAACATCTGGAGAAAAAGAAGGGAAAATAAACAATAAAAACAAAAAACAAAAACAACCTCTCACCCAGAGCTGAGGCTGAGCAGCCAGAGGACATTTAAAACATTTATTTCATTAACACTTATGACTCACTTTCCCCCCAGTCAGTGACTAAAGTCATTAAGTTGTGTTTTTTGTACAAGTTATAGTTGTGCTTTTGCACAGTAATATTAATCAGAGAGGCTCCATGTAACATGTTAGGTAACAGCTAGTCGCTGAAGTAGTACAGTAAAATGCCTGACACAAAATCTTTCACAGATAGCACTTTTCCTAAAGTTAATCAATCCTATCCAGCGGGGATGTTTGGTATTTTGGGCAAACAGAACAAGGTTAGAGGTGGTGAACGCCTGAAAACACACTGATGCATCACACTGTGGCTGGTAAACTAACAAAGGAACCTTAGTTCTGCACCGAAGATTGATTGATTGATGGGTGGATGTCAAGATATTATTGGTTGAAATTGTCTGGTTGTAGCTAACATGTCATATTTTGTTTTACAGGAAAGAAACATTAATGGATTTAAAAATATAATGAAATTAATATATATACATATATATATATATATATATATATATATATATATATATACACACATATATATATATATGTATATATATATACATATATATATGTATAGATAGATAGATAGATAGATATAGATATATATATATGTAAGACAACAACAAAGGGACATTTTCAGAAATCTCATCATACTTCATCATTAACATTTTTTTCATAGTTTTCAAAAACATCTTTGATATAAAACAAACAGATTTTTTTTTTTTTTAAATCCTGCATATTTCAGTGTCGGGACTTTGGAGGGCTCAGCTTTTGTTCCACAGACGAAGGGTAGACGTAGTTCACAGTTCACATCCCCCCAGAGGAAGTCGTCTAAGAGGCCGACAAGACAGAAAAGTTACAATCAGTATTTAATAAGTTATTACTAAAGAGTCAGTTTATTATCATAAGTGATCAGAGATCAAACAACATGACTGTACCTGGTCTGTTCATCACAATACATTTCTCATTGTCCTCATTATTGTCAGGCTCGCCTATGGTCCAGTCCTGGAAATTAAACCCCGTACCATCGCTCCAGACCCAAACATAGTCCTGTCAAACACACAGAATGAATTACTGTCAAATACATTACATTACAGAAACTATTAAAAATCAGTCATTTTCATCACGCTGCAAACAGATCTTAGATAACTAGATTATCAAGACTTAAAGACAAAGAGAGTGTGCATGTTGTTGAGGGATCACTGGGGCAGGGGATCTGTGCAAAATGACAAAGAGGGTGTGCAAAAAACTGAAGCAAATTTGCAGCCACTGGAGAACATTTTACATTTTATAGTGTTTATACTGCACATACTGTTAATTCTGTTTTTATTCTGCACATTCTGTTTTTTATTCTGGTTTATACTTAACATACTGTTCTCACTGTACGTTGTTTACCACCTATAGTCTACCTCAGTCATGGTGTTTCTTGTTTCCTTCTTTTTTCTTTCTTGTTCTCTTTTTTATTTATTAAACTTAAGTTTTCTTAGTATATTTGTAAATCTAATGATTGAAACAAGACTGTGTTCTCATTTTCCTTGACAAAGTTAATCTGAGTTGCACATCAGCCAGTTTAAAAGATGCAGGAGGAGATTTTTATGTAGAGAGTTTTATTTTTGACATTATATTTTGTGGTTATGGCAGAGGAAACACTGCCGCTTTTGTCCACAGAGGCCTTCAAAATCAATACAATATGACAGTTTTTTAATAGTAGCTTTAAATTCAATCAGTCTATAAAAAAGTTTTTGTTCTCTACCTTAACAGCGTCATTGCCGCTGAGCCAGGCTTGAGTAAAACGACCCGTGCCCCCCTTCACCACCTCCTGGATGAACTCGTACTCTCCCGGGTTGTGGATGGCGGCGAGGTTACAGTAACGCTGTAAAAGAAGAGGATGAAAAGCTCTTAATGCACATATACAGACAGGATGACACCTTTTTCTACTCTTAACACACCAGTATCTCCTCTGAGGATGAATTTTATCAGATACAGGTGCATACCTCTGCCTCTACCCGGCCATTTCTCTGTGGATGAGGATGAAACATCTGATCCATATTTGGACCAGCCGGATAGACAGCTGCTCATCTTGACATCACCCAGCATCTGTCCTCCGACTGTCTCCACAGGCAGCGGCTCCTCTTCCTGTGTCCTGTCCAACATCTGGACCGGCAGATCCTCATCTGGTGGAAGAAAAATAATAATTTACTGATGATCACAGACTGGTTCTTTTTGAATAATCCTCACAGTAAAATAACAGTTTGTTTAGTCTAAACCAAAGTTAAACTAAATTCAAAACCAAAACTGGATGGAGGAAAACATTTTAATTAACTGAAATAAAATATTAAAAAAAAAAATAATAAAAGAAGAACAAACTGAAACAATATTGTGTACTTGCAAAACTGACTAAAATAAAACAAAAATTTCCAGGAAATGTCTTGAATTTTAGTCTTTGTCAATTGTGGTCAAATTTGTCAACACAACAAGCATGTTTGTTGAGACTGGGACATGTGCATGTCTCCACAAAGCAACATATCCTCCAAATCATACGCCCAGATAGGTCGTACGTGGACATATGACCCAGTAGAACGTTTCTGGTCGTTTTCTGTTGGAGAACAGGCTCGCGAATACGGACTGAAAGTCTCAGAATGTGGAATGAAAGAATATGGATTCAAATGTGGATATTGTAGAGTGAAGTGTGAGGCTCTACCTCTGTGTCTACCCAGGACATTTCTCTGTGGATGAAGATGAAACATCTGGACTGATATTGGAACGCGGCATCTTCCCCTCGTCCTCAACCACAGGTACAGTCTCCTCCTTTTCAAACTTTTCTGTCAGAAAAAGAAAAAGAAAAAAAAACATGTTATTTATTCAAAAGCACTGGTTTCTAAATAAATTAGTCTGAACAGTGAGAAGTGTTCTTGGGAAAACTGGAGTCAAAATGCACAATTTTAATCCATTAATAAAAAGTAAAGTTTGGACTTAGTTCTGATTTTTTTTTCTCTGTCTCACCTTGCTGTATGTCCTGCTGGACGTTCAGCATTGCCTCTACTTGATGAAGATTAGAGAAGAAAGAAGATTAGGACAGATTAGACAGATTAGTGTAGCCTTTTAAAAAAAAGAGAACAGTTTGAAATTGCATCAGTTTCATTCATTGCTTCATCACTCCACGTCTCACCTGCTGCAGCCAGAGCGAAGGCAGCACAGAGAAGAAAAACACGCCTCATTGTTCGCAGTGATGAAGAGAGCTGCTGCAAACACAAATCAAAAGATTTTTTAAAAATCACATTCACAACAAAGCAGCGACTTTATCAGTTTGGAGTCTCACCTTCTTCAACAGAGTCAAATCTCTCAGTGGCTGCAGGATGTGGAGTAAAAGCTGCTTATATACAGAAACAACAAGGAAATTAACTTTTATTCCAAAAGTTATCAGACTTCCAAAGTTCACTTCATTTATTGGCTGCAGTTATCATGTAACAGACTGATGTATTAATCAGGTCACTCCTGTCTGAGTCAGTTTATGTTATGTCAGTCATAATGTAATATAGTGCTTAAATAGAGCTCCTAATTGTGTAATAGTCCACAGCTGTGTTAGAGGTGTGTAGAGCAGCAGATTCATTCAAGATACCCTCAACTGTCAAAACACAAAACATCTACAGCCTTCTTGATACCACTAAAAAGTAGGGATGCACGATAAATATCAGGGCAGATGACTGAAAATTTATATTATTATTACTGATTGATAATTATAGCAGATAAATATGAGCTACAATAATATACAGCACCTGTCAAAAGTTTGAACACACTTTTCATTCAAGGTTTTTTCTTTCTTTATTCTCTATCTTGCTCTTTTTTTTTTTTTGTTACAAATAAATGCTTCAGATTATTCCAACAGTGTGCAAAGCTGTTATCAAAGCAAAAAGTTGGCGACTGTGAAGAATCTAAAATATTAAAGTGCAAGAAAACTGTTGCACACTTGTAGATCGACAGCACTGTCCTCTGCACTTTAGATTAACATGATACATGTTATTAAATCTTGGATTTCAAGTGCAGAAGACAATGAGCAAGAGTATTTTTGCTTTTAAGAATCATATAAAACATATAAAATATTTTACCTTGTTTTCACATTTTTTGCTAACTACATAATTCCATATTTCATAATTTTGATGTCTGCAGTATTGATCCACAAAGTAGAAATGAATAATTAAAATAAATGGAAAAACAATGAGTGAGAAACCGACTTGTTTTGTATAAACCAAAAATAAAAGACATTTTCAGAGGGACAGAACACTCAGGGAACACGGGCATGTTATAGCTAGAAGTAACACAGGCTAGGATTTTAAAGGGCTCAGACGAATCAAAATAATCAAATATTTAAGTAAACAAGTAACAGGACATATACTGAACTCTGAACGTCTACCTCCAGTTATGTTCTAAACAATAAGCAACAGGCTCTGCAAGAGGTGATAAACTGTCTTGTTTTTGTTGTTTTGTATAAATACCTGGTTAAAATGACTTACATGTAGCTCTCATTTAGTATTAAATTGTTCATGAATTTGCATATAGCTCCTGCCCTCTCCACACCTACCCCTACGTGGCTGCACCTGCCTTCTCATCTGTTTTGCTCGCAAATCGCGGTAACTAGCGACATCCAGTTTCTCCTGTGGGCTGGGCATCGCCGCTAAAGATCTGTTTAGTGCCAACCCCTCGATTAACGGGATTGGTTCCTCATGTTTATGATGTCATATACCCAGCCTGACTGAATCAGTTTTTTTGAGACCACCCTTGTTCACTGCAGTTTCAAAGCAAGAGATGCTCAGACACGGTGTTTACTGCTTATTTTGCTCCTGATCTGTCTTGACACATGAAAAACACCACATGAACATGGTAAAAAAAAATGTTATTTTCACTGGAGGGGGTCATTAAATCCAGTCTAATACCTCTAAATGCGAACCTGCATTGAAGGAGAAACAGTGCACACAATGTAAACACAGTTTCATCACTTTATTACAGTAAATGAGTCCATATCATACACAACAGAACAGAGACAGACAGGTTTGTGTTTCTTTCTCTCTCTCTTTATCTGTCTACCCCTCCATCAGTCCACCGGGACAGAATGACACCACAGTTAACAGCACTGAGGTAAAAGAATTAAATAAAAGCGACATATGAACTTATAATAAACAGATGCAGTTAAAATAAAGGAGGTAATATTAACACATAACTGAGATTTTAGAGACGTTATAAGAACAAACAGAAGTACAATTTCTGAGATTCAGTTTACTGGAAACGGTCGACTTCTGCAGCACGCACACAGCTGAGAGGTGTCTCTGTCTGCAGTCACAACACAAATGTCTGTTTCTGACATCTTACGATCATTAGCAGCAATTCTGAATGCCGTACAGCACATAATACAAAATGCCCATGTTGAGTATTAGCTGGATATCATGAGATTTCTGGTCCAACTAAACACTTCTGAGATCACTCGAGTCAGACACGGTCAAAACAGTCATTTTTCTCAATACTGTGCAGTAATAATATATTGCAATCTGTCACAACACACAGGGTTCTGTTCCAAAACGACGACAAGAATAAAGTATGTGGAAGAAAAAGACACTAAAAACCTGCAGCTCCAGTCTCACCTGCGTCACCTACAGGCAAGAAAAACAACAAACAACACTTGGAGGGGAACAGTACAGAGGATTACCAAGGCTTGTTTTTTTTTTTTAAATATAACATTTCAAGATATAAAAATCAAAATGTTGAGAATAAAGTTCAAATGTTAAGAATAAAGTCATACTTTCAGTATAAGGCCAGGCACAAAAATTTTCTATATATTTTTCCATTTTGATAATAAAGTCAAAATACCGAGTATAAAGTTGAAAAGTCCAGAATAATTAAATAAATATTTTAGAAATATTTCAGCTCTATTCTCAACTTTCTCCTCTGATTTATTTTTTCTTGTGGCTGGCACTAATACTGAATGTTCATCTTCATTCTTTTGTTCTTGAAAAAATTTTGCTGAATGTTGGGGGGGAAAAAAGTTTGCATTTTGATTATAATGTCAAAATGTTGAAAATTACACTGAAATACCATTTTGACTTTGATATTTCAGTTTTATTCTCAACATTTTGACTTTATTTCCAAAAGGGAAAAACATTATTTTTCTTGTGCCTGGCTCTAAAATAAAAAGTTTGTCTTTATTCTTGACATTTCTACATTATTTCAGTAATTTCAGTATTGTTTTCAAAATAAGAAAAGAAAAAAAAAAAACCCTTCTCCCTCTCACTTTTCTCTTTATGCCTGGGCTGAATAATCTTCTGTACAACTGCAACAATTTTATACATAAAACTCTGTTCAAAGGTACTGAAAAACAAAACTGACTAAATATTGGTTAAAGACAAGTTTGAAAATGAATAAAATCTGGAGTTCAAAAGAAATGATGTTACCAGATCACTGTAGCATACTACTCATCTCTGCTTGAGGTCTTTTCTTCTTCTTCTTTTTTTTTTTAATAGCTGCTGATTTGGTCTGTTTTTTGAGCTTTTAATTTAGAATTATTAAATGTGCAAAAGAGTAGGAACATTTTCAGCATCTGTGCTCACATTCCTCTTAGAGTAATGTTTCCTCTGTTGTACTATAAAACGGTGGGAGGTTACTGAGGCCAAAAGAAAAATGGAAACACATCTTGAATGTTTCACTCTGACTGGCACAGGTTGGCATGTAGTGAACTTGTCTAATCATCACTGAACAGCTCCCTCTTGTGGAGAAACTTGTGATTTTGAGTCAGTTAATTCCATAAATGTCTTTTACATAAAAAAACGCCACTATTAAACTTGATCACTGTAACACAGAAGCCATGAAAGGCAGATTCTGGTGATCAGTTTTCTTAGTCTGATCTAAATCGTTTTCTCGCCTGTGTTTCTTAAGAACAGAACAGAAAAGTTTTTTCAGGATGATCTTCCTAAGCTCTTTTTCTTTTCTTTTTTAATATATCTGTGAAACAGAAAATTATTTTTGTCAGGATCATTTTTTAAAAGATTTCTAAATAGGACAGAAAGCATTCATGTTAGAACAAACAGCCTCTCGTGGCCAAAATGAATTTTAGAACAAAAACTTTTTTCTCACCTGTTTTCACAGAACAAAAAAGTAACTTCGTCAGATTATCCTGACTAAACCCTGTTTTCTAATTTTCTAAGCCATTATGGGGGTGTGTTTGAGCCATTAAAAAAAAAAAAGAAAAAAGAAGGAATACACAGCCAAGGGGAAGAGGGAAATATTTCAAGAAAAAAAATCTGAATTGCTAAGATATTTCCAAAATTAAAGTTGTAAATTTATGACAAACTAACATTCTGAGATTATAAAGTAATAAATTAGCAAAAAAAACAAAAAGAAACGGGAAAAAAAATCGAAATTACGAGAGAAAAGAAAACTCAGGAAAAGTGTCACTTTGCAAGGTTTTGATTCAACCTTAGTAGTTACTAATCACCTCATCCAAATCAGTTATCTTATTTTTGCTTTTCTTTGGTTTAAAGTGAAAAGTTTTTCCTGAAATTTATGACTTAACGATGTCAGATATTTATTTTTTTTCCTTTTTTCCACACTTTAATTTCAGAGAATATCTGAGTTTTTTCCCACTTAAATTAATATAGGAAATTCTCCTAATGTTTTTTTTGTTTTTTGCCTATGGCTCCAATAGGCCGCCGTACGTCATAAAGACCGAACAGAAAACAGTTTAGATCAGAATGTTTTTTCCTCACT
The DNA here is from genome assembly GCA_034769285.1 of Lutjanus argentimaculatus. NCBI lineage: Eukaryota > Metazoa > Chordata > Actinopteri > Lutjaniformes > Lutjanidae > Lutjanus > Lutjanus argentimaculatus. Next base: position 29,592,895 of record JAWZSL010000008.1, read on the forward strand.
CGCCTCTCAAGGCCTCCGTATATTCAAGTTCGTCATATAAAGTAAAACAAACATCACTGTTTTAAACATTATGCATTTATTACACCGTATAGATCAACGGGAGATGTAGGTGGGCAAGTTGGAGAGAGCATCATGCATCCTGGGCCAGATTCAAGATGCTGCTATCACGTGGTTCAAACGAGCAAACACGACGTGCCTCAGTACTTTTGGTTTTTATAGAGGTCACAACATTTTTAGGTGATTATATTTTACACCTAAAGTGAACAGAGATAGAGCGTTTTGGAACAGAACCCTGGAAATATTCATTCAACAGTCAGGTGGTCCCACGGAGGACCTGACAGGGAGGACAGCTGATGTTGGTAACAGCTACTTTACAATTTTCACAAGACAGAGAAAGAGAGAGAAAGCTCTTCAACAAACATGAGGAGTAGGCTGTTTTTTTTTTCTTTTGCAGTATTTACATTTTGAATTGTGAAAAAAAGAAACTTATTTACAAAAAATGCACAAACTAAGACTGCTTCATCAGCATGATGAGGGAAATAAGATATAAACAACTCTGTAATAAAAAGTAAAAAGAGGAAAATAAAAATCAGTGATATTTACACGTGCGATAAGAGAAGAGAAGGAGAGTGAGGAGAAAAAAAATGGCTTCTGAGATTTGGGGAAGAGAATAATCAGCCATGTTTGATTCCTCTCGCAGATTTTTTTTCCCACACCTTTTCATAGCCGCAGAGAGTCTGACAGCTCTGAGTGTGACGCACCAGGCAGAGTTAATCAAACACGCCGGTTGGACTCTTTTCAGCGAAGAAAGCAGAATGTGGCCGGCAGTAACCCACAGGACTGGGAGCTTAGCGGTAGAAGCAGCTGGGAGAAAAGAATGAAAAATGCTCTCCACTCTCCTCGTATGAAATCAATGTGAATGTGCCGAGTGTGGTGGAATTTAAAAATCAGAGCATCAGAGCTCTTCACTTATATTTAAAACAAAAATAAAGGTTCAAAACAAACATGGCTGCAGTTAAAAAACAGCAGGTGGAGGCATGGTACAATAGTATCAAATATACTATACTACAAACTTTCAAGTGGTCTGCACTGCTGACTAAAAATCTGTACTGTTGACGGCTCTAATCCCTAAAACACTGGCTGTTCGGACTGCAGGTTGGAATATGGTCAGACACACAAACACACACGCACATTTGTTTACTTCTGTATTTGAGAGGACGCCGACTGTGACAGTACATTCTCAAACTCATGACCATAAATCTTACGGGGACAGTTTGGATTATTTGAAGCAGGGTTTTATGAGGTACTTATCCATAAATCAGTGTATTACCTCGAGTTTGGAGAAGCAGCAGGAGTACCGGTGTAGGAAGCTAAGTATTGTACTGCTGTAAACAGGGTCACCTAAAAAAAATATAATCACTATCAGTTTAGGTATACGCTATAATTAGAAAATTTTCACAGCCTTTTCTTACAAGAAACCGCTGTTAAATGAGCAAAATTTCCCTCTATCCAAACCAACCAAACCCCGGGAGGAAATCAGTCATTTGACTTTGCAGAACATGGGAGTTGCTGCCTCTATTTGTTAGTTTGTTTGTGTTACTGTGTGACTTCTGTGAATCTGAACTAACATTTTAAAACACAAAAGTCACACAATAACACAAACAAACTGACTGACTGAGGCAGTGGTACACCAGCAACTCCGTTGTTCTGTGAGGTAAAATTTCTGAATCTGCCAATGGAGTCTGGTTGGTTTGAAGACGGCGATATCCGGCTTATATAAAAGAGGTTTCCTGTCTGATAAGCCTGTTGGGTGGCAGGGTAAAGCAGTGAAAATATTCTGCTAAATGTAGCAAAAACACTAAAATATGTTTTGCTGCACACACCTGTACATTGTTAGTTCCTACACTGGTACTCCTGCTGCTTCTCCAAACCTGAGGCGTGCTGACCTCCATCTCCTGTAGATAATACACTCATCTACCTCATACAACACTTCAAATTATCCGCACTATCCCTTTAACATGATCCTAACTTTGACCGCAAGTCTCTTTTCTCAATCTTGTGGCATCAAATTCAAACTGCTCCTCACAAATACAGAAGCACAAGAGCACACAACAGGAACTCCCCTGCTTGAAGTTCATGTTCATCTACTATTCACATTAAACCTTCCATTCATCTCCCTTACGCTTTGCTTCTGTCAGCACTAATGAAGTGAAGCACATGTCCATTTATCCTCAGAGTTATTTTTGTTTCTACGAAGCTGCTTCTTTTAAAAACTGAGAGAAATTTACGTTTATTTCCACTGACTGAAGTACACTTTGCTAAAGAAGCTGCAACACCATTTCAAACCCTTCTTCGACTGTAACTGACATCCAACTCTCATCCAAAAACAAATAAATAAATAATTTACATGAAGCATCCCCCCCCTCATCAAGTTTGATAAAACATTAAAACCCCCCCTCCCAGCATTCTTTAGTTTCTCTGCCGCATTTAGGACCAACATTCAGTCTGCTAGTTTCCACACAGTACAAAAGTTTTTTTTTTTTTTTTACACTAACATCAGGACAGGAATGATCTTTGAGCTAAAGGGGAATTCCACCAAAAGTGACTTTTAGATTAAACCGCATTAATGTTTGATCTGCCAATATTTTTTCAGGAGATCAGACAGGTTTTAGAGAGACACATTTATAATATTCAAGACTAAATTAGGGAACTGAAGCTGGTAAAAGAAGCCAAAAGTATTCTGTATGAATACATGTCAACAGGCCAAACAGAAAAAAGACAACAGAAAATAGTAACTATATTTATCATGTTTAAATAGTTCTCAAAGCTTTAAAATGAATAATTTAAATTAAAATGATATCAGACTTTTTAAAAGCACCCAGTTATCCAAAACTTTTGACTTCTTATCATTAACAGTGACATCCTCCCACATCATGATTGCACTGGTTTATATAGCTCGATTAACATTTTTTTAAATTTCTGTTTAGAAAGCTTGAAATTACAGAAGCTGAGAACGACTGTGCTTGTAGTGATTTTTAAAAAAAAAGCATCTTGAGATGGCAAGTTTATTAATTCATCTCAAATTAAGAAGATAATCAATCAGTTATCATGGGAAAACTAAAGGTTGTTGTTGTTTCCTCTCATTACTTATAATTTTTTAAAAATCAGAGATCAGGAGTGTCATGCCAGCATGTGTACATGACATCTTGACAATTGTAGCAACTGATTTAAACTGAAAATAGCAGATAAACATTAATAATCTACACATCAGACTCCCTGACAGTCATCACAGTGATCTTGAAGGCAGAAATCAGGTGTGATCAAATGAACAACACACTCATATTCCAGTTCTTGAGTAATTATCCTGTGAGTTTTTTTGTTGATTATACTCTGACACAGTTACAGAAGAAAGCATAAGACAGATGGACCAAGAAGGTATTTATGGCTGTATAGCTGCAGGTAAAAAAGACCGCTGTCAGCTGTTGGTTTTACATGTCAGCGGAATAATTTTTTGGACTAATTTGACTAATCTTGGAAACACAGACAGCAACAGGCTGAAGGAACCTTCTAGTTCCTTGAAAAGTACAGTTCCTAGGACTAAAAGTTTCAGGTACTTTAGGTGGAAATGCAGCTTTTGTTATCTAATGAAATAATTAACTTGTGATCTCACAATCGTGGCATTAAAAAAATATTACCAACACAGCCGCTATCGGCTACCATATGAAATGATTACTATTATTTTCCTATTATCATTATTTTTTGGCTTAATTAAAATAATGAAATTAGAGCCAATTTTAGTGGAACACACCTTTAAGACATTTCTGAACACAGCTGTTTTCTCCACAACAAACTGCCACTGAGCTTCTAGTACAGAAGCACAAGTGAAACCTGTGATGGCTGATATTTCTAGGTGTTTAAAAGGGACGCACATTTGGTTATTTTCATCAGGACATAAATTCTGGAGACAATCTCTTGGAAAAAAAAAACAAGATGCTGTGATAGAGAATGTTGATTGAACTCTAGTTTATAAGACAAGCGTCAACATTCATGTCCATTCAAGGAATTTACCAATTTGTTTGCTTGTTTTATATTTATGGTGAGCATCTCATTTGCTTTTGTTGAGGATTTACAGGTCTGAGCAAATTTTTGAGGTGATGAACAAGAGCGGGAGTGGTTCGAACAAATTAACGCCTCTGCCCTCCTTAGTTTAAAACAATCGCGAGTAAAAGCTGAAAATGAGCTTAAATCCATGATTGATCTTTCCCATATTTATAAAGAAGTGTGTTTTTAGATGGATATTTCTCTCTTTTATCAGACAAAACTCTGTAGAACGAGAAACAAACAGATGGATATGAGACGTGGTGGTGAATTCCAGTCCAGTCTGTATAAACGCAGCCACTGAACATGATTCATGTAAGGGGCAATCCAATACACCTCCAACCAAACACTGATAACTGCTACTTGGTACTGATGACACTAAAGCAGGTAAATTAGCAAGACGTGGATGTTTTATTTAAAAACATCAGGCTGGATTGGTAAAACAATGTGGCTGGAGGATTTAGGAATTCATCAGTCCCTGCATCCACTCTCCCGTCCTGAGTTGAATAAAATTTCCGTTACCCTGATGACCTATTTGGGGCCAGTTCTGGTCTTGGTCAGGCAGTGTACAGGTCACCCCTTACTAACAGGGATGCAAAAAAAACACTGAAGAATATAAAAAAATAATCTGAAGTGGAAAAAAAACAAAACTCTAGTGATCACGTGATGCTTTCAATTAGTCAAATAAATAAACACAAATATAAAGAAGAAAAAAATGTTGATTAAAAAAAGGTTATATTACAGAGGACCAGCCCCCACTATTGAACCTTCACATACCACCCGAGCAGCAGCGAAACTCTGTGTGAGTGTGTAACAATCTCCTGCAGCTAAAGAACTATTGTTTGTTTGTTCAATGCATTTACTGTACAAAAACAGATCATCTAAGAGGAGAGCAAGCAGCATGGAGGAAAGCAGTAGAGTGTGTGTAAGTGTCTGTGTGTGTTTGTGTTTGTGTGCATGTGTGTGCGTGTGGGCGTCTGAGGTAAGGGTGAGGCTGGCAGGCAGGCAGGTGAGAGGCTGCTTCAGATGCTGTTAAGAGATCCTGGTACTGAACTGTGTTGAGATGAATCTGAACCGGTACCATCTGAAGGACAGAGGAGCAAACAAAAGGACAGTGAGTGTAAATAACAGTCAAATACACAGATGACCCGACAGCAAATTACTCTAGTGATACTGAATTTGCAAGGCTCAAAATGATCTTTTCCCCTCTTTTTCATTGTACATGATAAATATAGTTTAATAACTTTGTTTCAGCATCTCTTCATTGACTCAGTCTGGTCAGCCATGGAAGCTCGGCTAGCTGCTTCCTGCACATATTAATAAAAGAACTGACATCACTCGGGTGTTTGGCCATAATCACTTTTCATTATTCTTTTAGTCACTAGTTGGGTTACAGTTTCTTGTTCATTTCTAACTGTTTAATCAATAAATGCAGTACTGTAAACTGCAGTGCAGATGCAAACCTGTTTCTGATTAGTATACAGAGATGGAAACACACACACACACTTGAACATATCTCATAGTAAACACTTGTCATTGTAAATAATTCTATTTTAAATACCATGACAGTGTGTAAGTGTGCGCGTGACGTAGCACAGAGCTCGTGCCGGTGCCAACTCAAATTTTTTTCAATTTTAACACCTAACAATTAAAATTATTTATATTCCATGACGCATAAACAGAATCTGTTTCTCTACTGTCACAGAATTTTCCCAAACACCGGGTGTCCAGTTATATCAGCAAGTATATGATTTAATTCATGACAAATATTGATTTCATGTCTAATACTGCCATCTTGTGTTAAAAAACACTCATTACTAACCAGACTAGATACATGAAAACGTTTAAGGTTACAGAATTGTTGACTACTTTATGTATCTTTATGTATATGATTATTTCTTAAAATAAAATAATTTGATATCAGTGATATGTGGCTATTTGCTTTGTAATTAATGAGTATTGTGCCACTTATTCCATATTCCATGCAATTCACAGTACAATATTTTACAAGGGGGAATTAGCACTAGCATGTAAAATTATTTTTTATTATCCATTTTCCAACCCACAATATTCCTCCGGGACACAATGTATCAACAATTAAAATCTATAAAAAAAAAAGACCAGCATTATTTGCTCTTAAATTCTCACTAGATAATTAAAAGTGAGGCCATAATAACGAAATCTAAAAAATCTATTAAAGTAGTATTCATTTGTTTTTTTCAGCCACCACAAAAACCATTAAACAAAGCCATGAAATTAACAGTCACAATAAAATTATAATAATAGTGAAATAAGAGTTTCCCACCGTGGGCGGAAGCAGCCGTATGAGAACGAGCGTGAGGAGGAATGAGGGTTGAGTTCAGCTGGGGCTGGATTGACAGCTCTGCGGAAAATAAAAGGCAGAGTTTTTTATTTGATGATGAGTCATATATCAAGAGGACAGTCTCACACAACAATAGGATAGTGTACGATGCATTAATTTTACCTCCTCTGAGGTCGCAGTGATGGTCCAAAACAAACCAAGAAACACCAACTGATTGTATTTCACTAAGTAGATGGTGATGAATCTATCAACCATGACACAATTTTCTAACTGATTAAAAAAATCACTTATATGGACAGACACATCATATGAGTGTGGTGCTTAACAAAGTCTTGACCCTTCAGTCATTTTTTTTAATTTGTATGTACCTGTGGGGCTGAAGTTGAAGAGCATGGGCAGTTCTCGGCCACTGGGCAGTCGTGTGTTGGGCTGGCGCAGCTCGTCGAAGAAGGCATGTGAACAGGCCTCTAGCGGGGAGAACCGTGAGGCCGGCGTGTACTCCAGCAGCCGGGAGCAGAGAGTGATGGCTTCTGGAGGGGTGCGAGGTTTAAACACCTGACGAACAACAAGAGTTTTATTTTAAGATCACAAATCTGCTAAAATGGCATCCACACTAAATAATTTCTAACATCAGAGTAGTCTGCAGTCTGCAGTAATGTCAAATTCTGAATAATCAATAAGGTTTTACACCCAGTATCACTGATATCACATCAGTAAGTGTGAAATTGCACAAGTGTTTTCATTACTCACACCGGAGGTTAACATGAAACTCTGATGTTCTATTTACATTAAGTGATTTATTTTAGCAAATGTGTGGTAAATGTATAACCTCAAAAAAAGAGAAAAAACTGCCCTTATAGATGTGTTCTGCGTCTAAAAAAGCAGTTTTTGGAGTAGAAAGCTATTCACTTAATAGTAAATGGTGAAGGACCACTTCTCTTGGTTTTACATTGTTTCTGTACTCTTAAGGTGTCAGGGTTAATCGACGTTCAGAAGGAGGACACTAAAACACTTCAACTCGCAGATTTAAATAGACTGTGTGGGCAACAGCACATCTACAGGTACTCTCTACTTTCGTTCTGCTAAACTGGTGTGAGGCGTGTCAATTTTTGGAACAAACACCTCACTAGAGGAATGCTTTGACTATATAGATAGAAATTGAAAACCTTCGCAGAGTTCCCTCACACAAAAATGGACAAAATACTGTAAGTTACGTACCCAATGTGGAATATCAAAGGAAGGAATTTTACTAAATGATTATGACATTATAGCACTAGATCTATACAGACGTACACTTATATTAAAGCCTGTTGCTTTCTACCATTATCAACTATTACTGTGACAAATCTGGCCAAATTTGCAAGACAGAACAAAACTGATTAATTTACTGAAATAGCCAGGAGAGATGTTTACATGTTGGCTATTTCAGCATAGTATTGCCCAATAGTACTTTCAGCCCAGCAATGACATCAGATGAGCAGGGAAACGCAAAATAATTTACTGCTGGATTATTTTTCAAGCTTCAGATACGGTCACTCACAAATCATTGTCTACACAAAGTTCTACTGACATCATGAATAGTGAAATGCTTGTCATAACGATCAAATAATAATATTGTTTTGCATCTACATTAAAGATATTCCAGTGGATTTTATTTTATTTGCTAAGATATGGGCTTCTTTCCTCCACTGGGTTTCATAAGCATTCTGGGAACTTTCTTCTGGCACTCAGTTTGGAGTCTGCATCTGAGAATGCTCCGTTTGGAGACACTCTATTCTAATGCAGCCATGTGCAAAATGGAGGGGCAGGGCCTAATTCTACATGCTTTTCCTGACAGTTCAGGTTCTCCAAACAGGTGGTGTTTACTTACCTTGGTCCATGGATGGGCTTTGATCTGAGGGAACTTGAATTCTGTGTAGTTTGGGTTCATCTCTCTGATTTGTTCCCTTGTTGGGGTTCCAAGCACCTGAAATTAGATGTAGGAGGTATATGAGCAGTATTCTTCAGAAGCCATATAGCGTAGGTGTCAGTCTTTAATGATACCATACATAAATACAAAATTATGTCTGAGCTCACCAACAAACACATGCTAAGTTCATATGATGACACACAAACCTCTCCTACTGTTAGAATCTCCACTGAAAAAAGAAAGACCAAAAGGCCCAACCATCATTTCAGCAGCACACAGGTACCTGATAAAGACACTTACCTTGATAATCTCTACTAGTTGGTCCACCCCACTGTCGCCGGGGAATATGGGTTGTCCGAGCAGCAGCTCGGCCAGTACGCAGCCTGCTGACCAGATGTCAATGTTTGCCGTGTAGTCTGTGGCACCAAAAATGAGCTCAGGAGCGCGATAATACCGTGAGCAGATATACGACACGTTGGGTTCACCGCGGACCAGCTGCTTGGCGCTGGGGAAACACAAGAAATCAAATTAAACGATAGAGATTGCAGCACACAACGACTTTGGTCGGTCAGGAGATGAAATGTGTGAAGTATTGTGGAGGAAATGATTTTTAAGAGTTGAGAGGTTTGCTGTTATTCCTCTCACAACAAAATAAAGACATTTTTAACCTACCAGTCTTAAAGTGTCCACTACCCAAACAAACTCATTCTGGATTAAGAGGCAGGACAAAATCTGCCATATTGAATTCAGTCCCATAAAACTACTGGGCTGTCTGAAATGGTTAATTCACACCTTCACACAATATCTGCAATGTCACATAAGCCGGACAGATAAAGAGACGCTTAATTCTGTTTTTCTGCACAAAGAAACATGCTACAGCTCTTGATTTAGCCGTTATTAAATCCTCGATCTCTGTGTGGGAGAAGTCCGTCCATTCATGCAGCTCACCTGCCGAAGTCACACAGCTTGAGGATGGCAGTCTCTGGGTCGACAAGCAGGTTTTGGGGCTTTATGTCTCTGTGACACACGCCCTGGGAATGGATATAAGCCAGACTGCGAAACAACTGGTACATATACACCTGCGGAAGTCACAAGAACAAAAGAAGATGAGCGTTCAAAAATATTAGCATGGAAACAAACAAAAAGACAACACTGGCAAGTTAAGAGTTTCAGATTGGTGGCATAAAGGCAGGCTTACTGTGGTGTTAGGCAGGTACATGGTGATTACATTACTTGCCCACCACCCCCACCGTCTGAGCATGTTATCAATACTAAGTCGGACAGTGAATCTATAAAGGAGCTAACATTACAGCCACACTAAACATTATCATTACTTTACAACTAAGGGCTGAGCGATAAGGCTTATAAATAATATCTCAAAATTTTTAGGCTTTTCCGAGATCTGCAATATATATCTTGGTATACATTTTCTTTCTACAATGACAAACCATAAATTCTCAAATAGGGCAAACATATGATGATAATGATATAATTTTTTTTTTTCCAAATACCTCGCCATTGTGACAAAATTGTAGGCATGACCACTGGTGCTTCTCAAATTAACACAATGAGATTTTTGATCAATAATGATCAGTAATGTGGATGTAATGAAGAAATGGGTAAAGGAAAATAGAGGATTAGAAAATAACATCACTTTACTGTTATGCAGGCTTTAAAACCAGGAAAACACACAAATTTAAGACGATATGTGTCACGATATTGATATAATATCGCTATATTGCCCTGCCCTTTTACAACTTGTCTGACTGTCAGCTACAGTTGTTGGGGTCATTGTGGGGAATGTTTGATAGACTTTGTCAACTTGAAACATAATTATGAACCAACCTTCCGAGCATTTGTTTTGTTCAAGTAATAGTCTATTTGTCTCCCACAGTGAACCCAGAAATGTTGAGTACCCCAAAAGTTTTATGTTAGAAATGTAAAGTATGGGGGGGCGGCACGATGGCGCAGTGGTTAGCGCTGCCGCCGCACAGCAAGGAGGTCCTGGGTTCGAATCCCCGAGCCGGCAGGGCCTTTCTGTGTGGAGTTTGCATGTTCTCCTCGTGTCCGCGTGGGTTTCCTCCGGGTACTCCGGCTTCCTCCCACAGTCCAAAGACATGCAGCAGGTTAATTGGTGACTCTAAATTGCCCGTAGGTGTGAATGTGAGAGTGAGTGGTTGTTTGTCTCTATGTGTCAGCCCTGCGATGAACTGGCGACTTGTCCAGGTGTACCCCGCCTCTCGCCCAAAGTCAGCTGGGATAGGCTCCAGCTCCCCGCGACCCTCACGGATAAGCGGTTACAGAAAATGGATGGATGGATGTAAAGTATGGGTCCACAGAATTTAGACACCGCAGGATGGTTACTTAGCATAGTCACCTGTTGGACAGCCACTGCTTGGCCGATTTGGGGCAATACTGGAGTGATTCTGAGGGTCATTTGGGATGCTGAATCCATTTCTGATGAAAATTCAAAGTGGCTGGAAATAGCCATATTTCAACTCTCAGTTGGACGATTCTGATTATGATTCAGTCAGTTTAGAAGTTTTGTAAGACACCAAATTGATTTCAGCTTGGTTTATTAATTGTAGGATATTTATGAATGCATTTATCCAAATGATGCAGAACATTTACATTCTGATTCGCAGCCCATTACACTCTGACGTGACTCACAATTGGGTGTTGGAGGAAACAAAGGCAAGTACAATACCAAACTAGAATAATATGACTGTGGCTAAATAATACTCTCAAAAACAGAGAGATGAAGTGTAACAGGTAAGCACTAACATTACAGATATTGCATGTCTTTGCTCATATCTTTTAATGTAAAATGTCTACTGTAATCGGTAAAACCAGTGTTTTCAGTGTTTCTTTCACGAGATTATAAGCCGATGGGAAAATTTCATCACCACGGCATTCCCAGTGTAGAGATGTATGCTTGTGACATCTTTAGGAACGACCCATTCCATAGACTTGCACAAAGACATTTATAATTAGACCACGCAGAAATATCTTGATGGTAGGAAAAATAAAAAAAGTTACCTTCACATATATGATAGGAATGATGCTCTTGGCCTTGTTAAAATGCCTGGCAACCCTGTAGACCGTCTCAGGGACAAAGTCCAGCACCAGGTTGAGATACACTTCATCCTTCTGTAGAGCACAGGACACAGAGAAAGAGAGAGATCATTGTGTTTATATATCCATATAAATAGATGTATGATTTTAATTTAAGTGTACAAGCCCTGTCCATTGTTACCGGTAACACATAATTTCATAGTGTGAAGAGGTAACTTTGATTCACAAACAAAGTGCTTGCTGTGACTGTTGATCTACAAGTCGGTTACTTCTTTCCTTTTATTAAAAACACACACAGAATCTTTTTCCAGTAATTTATTTCTGCAACATTAAACTCAAAGTGTTTCTATATTTGTCACTCCAAGTAACTGACTGCTTTCCTTTTTAAGTGTTGAGGTATTTCTTCTTTTACAGCATCTGAGTAATCTTATCTTTTATGTGCATACACCATTCCCTCTGTTTTCCTGTAATCTCCTGAAACTGTGGTACTGTGAGATAAGCATGTGTGAATATGGTGATTTAGCAAAGGTTTGTTTGACCACATTTGATTTTTCTGAAAGAAACAAATTATTAAAAAAACAAACAAAACAGAGCTCTACCTTCTCACCACTGGAGTAGAAGAAGTAACGTAGTCTGACAATGTTGCAGTGATCCAGCTTCCTCATGATCTGTAGTTCCCGATTCTGCAAATACAGGAAAACACACAAACGTGGGTGGAAAATAATGAAAACAAAGCAAGCATTAGCAGAATTTTATTAGACAGCGAAATCCTTCACACATTAACTGAATGCCATACGCGTCTATATCAAGACCAAACTGAATGTTTAGACAATTATTTCCAAAACAAGCCACATGGAAGACAAAGTCTGCTTGAAAAATGCAAAAAGGAAAGTTTAGATCACAGAGTATAAGAGAATATGGAGAGAAATCAGTATACCATAATCCTACCTTGAACCTCTTATCTTGCAGAACTTTCTTAATGGCCACCATCTCTTGGCTGTCGATGAGGCGAGCTTGGTACAACCACACCAAATGACCCATTGCCAATCACCTGGAAGGTTTTCACAAAAGAGGAGTCAGTCAGACACTGGACCAACGAAATCAATGACAGGCTTGATCAGGTGAGGTGCTAATACAGACAAAATTTATGAAGGTTAATGTAGCTTCTGGCTGCTGACGAAAACAATTTGAGCTTATGTGTGTCAGTCTAGTGACAACAACAGAGCGTTAACATGGTGTTACACAAGTTCAAAAAATAACCTCTGTAACAATTTAGTTTATGTTCATTTTCGGTGTCTGAACTGGAGCAACCTTTCAAAAGTAGGTCAGGAGCAAATTGTGATATTGGTTTTGGGGGAAGAGTCGGTCCTTCCTGTTTTTCCAAAAGTGCTGTGTTCATCAGTGCACAGCAAAGGCAGGTTTATGCTAAATCCACTTTTATAGTGTGACTGGACCAAGTAATCAGTAACTGTTAGATACACACAACAATAAGCATTAAACAATATTAGGTCTCTCACCAACAGCAAATGTTTTTTTTTTTCATTTCTTTCATTACATTTTAGAGACAAATTAATAAAACACATTAATTTAAATTAAAACCTGAGCATTACATAGAGCTGCAGCAGTATACATATATGGTACTGAATTCTACTGTACTAGTGATTTAAAAAATATTAAATTCTACTGTATTAGCCTTATTTAAAAAATGATGAATCATATTGTTATTAAAAAATAGTACCATTACAAAATAGGAAAGTAATAATTGGTAAAATTATAACAAACCATGTGTTCAACCATAATAAAGTATGGAGTCGTGGAGTGATCAAAGAGAAAAAGAAAATATAAACAGAGGCTGCACTTCACCACACTGAGTGCTCAAAATGCTATTGCATGGATACAGGATACAGTTCTTTCCCACTGTTTGGTTACTTTGTGGGTACGAATTGTATTGAAATGCATGAATCTTGTGCGATAGGACAATAGCATTCTGGGCGCTCGATGCAATAAAACAAGACTTCAGCGTATAAGATTTCTCTGTGTGCTCTGTGTTTGGGTGTCATAGTAATTGATAATTATAATAATTGTGTAATACTGTGCTATTTTTTTGAGACAGTTATCAAACTGTGAAAATCTCATTCTGTCGCAACGGCATTGCTTAGTCAGAAAGGAAATGGAAAAATTCAGATAATTGGCTAGTCTAATCCTGCCAAAATGACAACTGTGAAGCAAAAACCCAAAAAGTTTTTATCTTCCATTCAGATTCCAAATGTGAACATTTGCTGGTTTTCTAGTATTCTATGATAATAGTTTAAATATCTTTGGCTTTTAGACTAACAAAACAAGCAACTTCAAGACGTCACCTTAGACACCCAATGTGCTGGATATTTTACACCATTATCTGACATTTTATAGAGCAAACTGAAAAAAAGAGACAGAGTTGACCCTGTAGAAGAGCTGTGAAAATAAAATGGCTATTATGGACACTGATAGATCACAGTTTAATCCTCACAATTATTTAACATAAAGCAGTACAACAAAAAATCTCAGATAAGTTTTATATGACACCTTTATATTGGAAAAGCGCCAATATTTCTGATAAGCCAGAACCATACGACTATTGACTTTGAAGATAACAATTGTGATAAATGTATGTTTACACACAGAGGCAATAAGTAGTGATAGAAGTGATGAAAAGAAACCACCAGAAGGAGCTGCAAAGGTACAAACAAGTCTCTGACTCAATGCAACACCAATCTCATCCCATGTAATTTCTTAGCCTGTGGCTGACACAATTATGTCATATTTTCAGATCAGACAGAGGCAAGATAGCTAACAAAAGTAGGCTATAAAGTGAGCCTTGAAAGCCATAAATCTCCTCAGCACCTGGTAAAATAATTACAGAGCCACTGGTATTGATCAACAACCATATCAACTTCAGCCAGAGATAATGAAGCCATTGTCTACACTGTGATAAAAGTTAAAGCAGATGAAGTAATTAACCTGTAATTAATTCTACATACAAAGACAGAGCTTCTTATAATGACAATATTAGATCTTGGTTTGATTTGCTCACCTTGATGTCAGTGTAAGAGACTTCCTGTGGGCGGTCCGGTCCCTGACCTGGTGTGGCCACAACTGTCGTCACCTTCCCACTGTCTCCTAGGAAACAAGCAGGAACAGGATCAATATGAGGTGAGAGGATACAAGTTATGATTCAGTCACTTTACCAGGGCAAAAATAGGGATATCACAAGCCTATTTTGTAATCTCCTCTCTTTTTAGTTGAAGCAGAACACTGTAGTTATGAGTCATAGCAGGTAATCTGTTAATTGCTTTATTGTGCTAAAACTTGTGATGGCCCCTGTGGGTCGTTTCTACAAGAGGTAATAATATAAAGCCGCTTCACAAAGTAACCAAACAATACCACTGACATTCAACCCGGCACACTTGCTGCAGCCAGCCTTAACATCTGGGGCGTCTCTCCACTGGCCGTTTGAATATTTAGGTTAATGACGAATGAATGGATGTCAACTTTAAGAAGCCTCTAAAGACACAGAAAGAAATGGTAGAGTTCATGTTCAAGACACTCTGACTAATTAAACTGGGAATGAACCCAAAAATAGGCCAACCTTTTCTTTATGTCCTGATAAACTGTTTTAAGTGGTAACAGCCAACTATATAAGGATTATTTTGTTTTATTGTCAAGCATTGCGATGCACTGGTCAATCACATACAAGCAGGCAAACATATCAGGTGTAATACCTTGTAGCAGGTGCCTTTGTAACGTTTTATTAATTTACTTTTACCTTGGAGATGGAGGATAAAAGCCATGCTTTCAGAAGTTGAACAAAAAAATCTCCTACAAAGCTTCTTGTGGTGCCTTGTTGTTAAAGAAGTCTTCAAAATGAACTTCATGGTTCATATGTCATCATCTCGAGTGTGGTCAAAACGTCTGAGGTACAATAAAACCATTGGAGCTTAGTTCCAAGTCATATCTCTCTTAAAGAGGACACAAAATTACTAGTGCCTACATTTTTGTGTGTGTTCTCCAGGACTCAAGTCAGTGGGGAGTTCATGTTTGGTATACCAATTTTTCATGTGCTTTTGATTTTTTGGTTCCAAATAGCTATTTGCAATGATTGCATTTCTTTAATGCTACACATTTAATTGTCCATCTTAAGAAAAAGGATAAACAGACACCAGTGTAAAAAAAATGTCAGAAATAGTTTTCTTATTCTGCCCAGTCAATACGTACATTTTGAAAAGCATTGTATTTCATGACTGCATCTGCCAGCGGACCATCACAATAAGAAAGAGAAATTCATAATAACATGTTAATTCCACAACAGGAGAGACTTAACGTTCTCTGCAAATAGGTGGAAAAAATATGTGCATCTGTCAGTATTGGCATCGAAAATCAGCCAAAATGAGCCGGAGAATATCGTCAAGGCACAGAGCGCCTCTCGTGCCAGGCAGCTGACAGTCACACAGTCAGTCACACTGGGTGGCAGCAGAGGAGTTTGCACCAGTGTCTGGTTCAAAAGTAGTTAAGCCGACTTCACTGACAGTCAGCACAGGGCGTCAGAGAAGCAAACAGAAATGAGTTATGCTGCACTCTTTTTCCATCACCCTTCTCTCCTGACATCACTGTTAGGTTTGTGGTTGGGTCATTTTCAGACATGATTCGGTGTGTGAGGTTTACAGCCTGCAATGCTGTCGCTCCTGCATTGCTTTATGTATGATGATGCAGATAAAGAAAAGAAAGTGCAGTGTAGTAATTTGACTAGCAAAATGCAGGTCAACTCTGGGTCTTTTAGCTCTTTTAGTCCTAGTTTTTTCTTACTGTACAGCTCATGCTATCATCTCACCAATATGCAGTGGAAAAGCACAACCCTATTATCTGTCTGCACGCAGACTGAGCATTAAATTGTGTATAGTAATCAGAGGTGCTTCAACAGCATACACAGGCTGGTGACATCTTGTTAACATGATCATACCGATACACAACTTTATATACCTCTACTGCAACTCCCCAGAACAACATTCTTATACTTTACTCTTAAAACATGTCTGAAAGCCACATTTAGGTCATTTTTTAATCATTTATTTCCAGTGGCTTCTTGGACTAATTTGGACAAACTGGGGGCCTAAAGGTTTAAGGTGGAGACAATGAACAGCAAGTTGGAGTTTGGCCTTAAAATTTTACTGCATATACTGTATCTGCAGCAGGTTTAGATATTCACAAAACCAGAAAGGTAAAATATCTAAGCATGTGCCTTAAATAATCTTGTTTCAGCTGTCAAAAAATGTCAACAGTGAAATGATTAAAGTCGTAGTTTAAGACAGATGAAAATATGATTACTGATAGTTGAACCAGCAGTTAATATAAAAGTGCTTTGCTCATGCTGCCCTCCAAACTCTTCTACCAGGGTGGACCATGTATTAAAGCCCCCAGTGTCATAGCGGACTCTCTGTCATGAACCCCCCCCCAAAAAAAAAAATTAAAAAAAGGCCTCCCACTCCTCCTCCTTGGAGTTCGGGGCACAGAAATGAGGGAAGGTAACAACCCATCATGGTTCAACCCGGCGGAGGCTGTACAGGTCATGCTCCACTGCTGCCAGCTGGCCAAGACGCTCTGCAACTCTGTGGATGCCTCTGACACTGGCATCATTCCACCATCAAGAAAACAATGTGAGAAGATTCAAGTGCTGCTGGAGAGGACGAGCCTGTCTGATGTCAAAGTGGGCTCTGTGGAGGAGTTCCAAGGACAAGAGTTGCTGGTCCTCATCATGTCTACAATGTGCTCTAATGAATCAGTAGAGAGCGATGATTTGCAGAGTGCACTTGGCTTGCTGTCCAACCCTGAATGCTTCAACTGTGGCTGTTCCTCATCCTAAAGCCCTGCTCTTAATTGTTGGAAACCCCACTTTCTAATTAGGGATCCATGCTTCAGGGCTCTACTGCAGCATTGTTTCATCAGTGGGGCATATCTGGGATGCAACCCTCTTCCTCCCTAAGAGACTCTCAGATTGTTGCAGAGAAGCTAATGAGTGCACATGAGGACAATATAGTCATGGATGGTGTACCTCAGCTCTGTCAATCTGACTGTTTTATAGTGTTCTGAGTTTTTCCCCATTATATTTCCTTGGCTCGTCTTTCTTTTGGCTGTTTGAAAAGTGTGTTGTAGCTGTCTCGATCAGTGTTAACTGAACTGGTCTGAAAAGGGAAATCTTATTTCTGTAAAGCCAAATGCAGTTCCACTCTGGGGTAGAAATAAAGATGATGCTCCCGTACACTGCACAATTACAAAGAAAAAGAAATGAAAGTGCTGAAAGAAGTTATAGGCTTCAGTTTTTGTGTAAACACGGAGAGCAGATCGAGTAATGAACAGAAGAAGTTGTGGGAATCAGACGAGCATCAAAAGCTTTTTTTTTTGTTGCTGTTGTTCAAATATGAAGACCTGAGATCTGAGAGGGTTTGAAGAGTCAAAGTGCAAGAACTGAAAAGAGAAATTCAAGGTGAAGAGAAGGAGGTGAATAGAGATGACTTATAACAGATGAAAGCATAGATGCGCTGACTACAATTTTCTCTGCCAATTCTTTACAAGTCTGACTTGCCAGTTCCAATTTTGGCTGATTCCATTTTTTTCTAAGAACTATAATTGACATAATATATTTTTGTAATTCTTATTTAATGGAAAATTAAACTGTGTATTCATTATAAAACACTGACTATTACCGCATTTTCTCCAAAAGTGTTTCAGGTTACTGCCAGGCCTAATGCTTCTTTTCTCTCTCCCTCTCTGCCTCTACCTGCTCCTGTCTTGTCTCATATTTTCTTGCCATCTCTACACACATCCTTTCCTCTGTTTCTCCCTCTCTTATCTTGTTCTTGGAGTCTATTGCTCCTATTCACACCAACAAGCATGTGCGTGTGGCTGCGACCAGTCCCGTGAATATGGCTGTGATGTTACTATTGGTGTCGCTGTGCACATGACATGAACAATCGTGTGGTGCCCGTGTGGAAATGTGACCGGCACGTAATCGTAATCGACTCTGTACTAAAAGAAGGTACCAAGTTCTGCATCCCTTTATTTACAGCCAGTTGCTGGAAATTTCGCTTTCCTCCGCTGATGTATGGTACTTAAATACAACATTTTGACATCTAGCTGCCATTGTGCTGTATCACTGTCACCCTGGTCATGTCCACACACTTAATGCTTTGTTTACCAAACAAGACAAAACACTCACTGATAAGGCCCTCTTATAGCCAAGACTGCAGAACTGTCCTGGCGTGTATGTCTAGGCTATGTCCACATAGACACACAGTAAACTGTCCTCAGCCACAAAATACTGGTGATCATCTAATAGACTCACTAGCGATATCTGTTACAGCTGAAACTGTGAGGCCTGCAGAGTGACTGGGTCACTGGGTTCTCTAACTCAATGACTGGGTTCACCCTGTGAACAGGAATGAATACACACACACACTCACTCACTTACACACAGTGCTCCAGGATAAAAGTAGGACAGCTGGTTAAAGGATACGTGTATGCTAACCATCTATGCTGCTCCTCCTCTTACATGTTCCTTGCTGATGTGTCAGTCAGTACAGTTGTAGATATCAGGGCAGGAAAAACAACTTCCAAAGGCTGGAAACTTCCCTGAGGTCAATAATTTATCATAATAAAGACAATGTCTTACTGTCATTGTTTCATTGTGTCTGAGTTCAGTGTTTTCATATCAGCGGTGCACTGTGTCACACTCTGCTTCCTGTCATTCACCTGACATTCACAGAAGGAAACTCGAGTCTCCAAGAGGAAATAATCCCTTAAAACATGCAATTTTTCAAACATTATCACACCCGTGACTTTTATTTGCTGTTTTTAAACTCAATATGAAATAAATACTAAATCTTACACAAACTATTCCTATTAATTCATCAACCAGCAGATTTCCTGCGTGAATATCTTGTCGTCATTCACAAAAACACTCTGCACTTAGTTGAACTCCACATCTTAAAGCAAAGTAGCTTCAAGAGAATTAAGTTTACCTTATTAATATGCAGTTTAATGCAGCAAGATCTTCCAAAATCTAACCAGGCCATCTACTCTGTAGGGAGAACATCTGGTGTAAGTGTGAGGTTTCTATCAAGTATCTATTGTTTAGAGATATTGTCCTCATGTGACAGTCCACCACAGAGTCAACACAATGTCCGCTTCCCAGTGGATCATAGTTATGTCATTCAGTGAACAGTGAGCTGGTTTACATAAAATTTACATAAAGCAACTGTGGACAAAAACAGTCTTGTGATGGCACCAACCCTGTTTTGGTCACATGATTTTTATCATTAACTGTCTCTGTAGTGATTCCCAATGAGATAACCATGATTCATCACACAGTTTCTGTTTGATTAAAGGGAAAATCCACACTAAAAGAACAATGTTTTCCTCAATATTTACACAGTTTAATATGTGAATTTCTATTTAAGCTGTGAAGAGACAGACCGTGGTGATGATGTCACCCACAGACAAATCCTGGAGCTGCTCCACAGACAGTGAATAATGGAACAAGTACTTGGACACTGTCACAGCAGCCATGGTAATTATACTGGGATGTGGAGAAGTTTTCTGATTTGTGGCAGCGAGTCCTATTTTCAAATCCTCTTGGTTATAAAGTCTTGGTTGTAATATATTAACAATATACAACACACTCTTTGAACACACTAATTCAGTGTCTGTGGACCAACTCCAAAAGTGTCGCCTGAAGGCATCATCAGTTCCCTGGCTGATATGCTAATTTGATATGCTACAAAAGAAGCTGATAGTGTTGCTGAAAAATGGCAAATATTCCAGTGTGATAAAATCTGTTGGAAATGGTCTATATTGGCAAAAATGCCATCACATTGAAATTGATAATGAAGTGTCATTCCAGTGCATTGCCATCCTTTCAGTGACAAGACATGTCTGGGCTTGTCAGCTTCTACTTGGGACATTTACAACAGCTGCTATAATGCAAGCAAGTGTCATATACTGTATATATACTGGGTCTGCCCATTGCTACCAAGTACTTCAACAATTAAGAATATGGGTGAAAAATGAATTACTTAATCTACTTGTCACTTTGGCCAATAGAGTGGCTGATGATCAGTATTTTTATATCCATGTTTAGGTTCACACTGTATAACTGAAAAAGAAGGGACTGCAAGAAAGTTAAAGTTTGATCCCCGGACTAAGTTCACTTTCAGACTAGATGTATGACTGGAGGAATCGCCATTAACTGTAGCTCAATGACCTGTGGCCACGAAAAGTTACTCTCTGGTCACTATTTTTTATCCATTGACAGTAGAATTAGTGGACAGACCCACAGTGACATCACCCATCGGATAGTGTGCTACTGTTATGAAGCCTTGTTTTTTGCAACCAGAGCATGCGCAGTACCGATAGGAGCATGAAGCTCATGGGTGATGTACTACAACTTCGGTGGTGCTTGGTTTTGGTCATTCGTTCAGCAAGAAATAATGGCGGCCTTCCTCAAATTACAACTAAACAGTCAACTAAAATATTTTACATGCAGTGTAGTAACAGAATCTTGAGCTATATTTGGTCAGTACTGCCTAGTTTTACAGTTTGATCAGTTTTGGGAGGCTTCTTTGGAAACCGGAAACACAATGGCGGCCACCTGGTAGTGTCTAGAAGGGAACCCCAGATGCACAAGCAATCTTGTGAAAGTGATTTTTATAAACCAAACCATGTCCAATCTGACCGTTTGATCTGAGTTTTGTGAGCCCTGTGTGGTCAATTACACAGTAGCCCTGCCCTAAAACATGCCCTTCGTTATCTATTTTACTTTTAATAGGACCATCATTTATGAAAAGAACATCATGCTGCATAGAAGAAGACTTGAAACTAGTGATTATGATCATAAACTCATTTACTAAGGTCACACATCTAGTGAGAAGTAGGGTCCTGTTTGTATTAGACTCAGTACAATAGGACTTTTTTTGCAGTCAACAGAGTCCAGCCATTAGACAGAATGCAGGTTTAAGGCATTGGCTTCACTTTTCATACCTGGACACTCCATCCAATTCTTCTTCTACTGTCTATGGTTTTATCCCCATTCTGTGAGCCTTCGCTAACACAACATTACAGTTCCTCAAATATCCCCATTTCTTCACGGCTTTTAATTTAACATTGTATGAAAACAGTGACCAGTACTCATCGCTGCCTAGCTACCAATATGGCGGGGCCACTGAAGTATGGGTTTACTGGCCTGCTCAAACTTTTAACAGATTAGAAGAACCAGAAACACAAACAGCGGCTAATGAAAAAAGCTTAACAGCAAAGAAAATTTTGGACTTAATGTACTGCAGTGTGTGCTGCCAGTTTCCTCAACTAAGTCGAGCTTGTTTTCCATCAGAAACAACACAAAACAATTAATGGGAAAAGTGGGCAACACAAGTGTCAGTCACAGTTAAGGAGGGAAAAATGTACTTTGGCCTCCAAATTAAGGGGTTTGGTGGCCTGTAGGGCCACTGCTTACATTAGCATCGATCCCTAATAAAGATACCACATTCTGGAGCAAAAGACTGAACTTTCCATTTCATTAAATGCTTGGAGGAGTATTTAATGGAAACCTTTAACATTTCATCATCAAATATCTTCCACTGTTGTTCGTAATGACACTTCGCTGGTTGGTATGGCAACACAACATCCTTAATGCTCCATGTCCAAGTTTAATTTTACCAGTAATTCAAAATGTCAAATCACATCAGTCTCTCTCACAAATATCTGGCTAACTGGGTTAATCCCGCCTCTTGAAATAGCCTCCAGGACTCCCAAACCTGACAACGTACCCATCAATCATCCAAGAGTATCTTTACCAGCTGAAGGCAACATTTGAGCTTTAAGGGTCTCAAGCAGTGCTTTCTCTGCTGCTGCTGCTGAGGGAGAGCAAGAAAACAAGGGTCACACTATTTGAACTGGAGATGACCTCCCATTCGAGCTCTAATATCAAAGTCACACACCACTGCCTGCTAATGGATGTTAAGGGTTGGACTGACACGTACACACACATACACATCTCTGCTTACACCTGTCACTACGGTGATGAAGGGGCATACGATAACGCCATCTCAAACAGAGGAAAACCTATTCCTTGGCATCCCAGCAGACGGCCCATCTCTTGCATCCTCCAGGCGTCGGCCACCTGCTGCTAAGCCTTTGCCCCACAGGTGACCTTGGTGAAAAGGCAACTGGCCGCCCTGACCCTTCTGCAGGCGAGCCGGACTGATAGCTGATGCCGCACAAAAAGAGCCGTGGATGCAGCACTCAAGCTTAGGTATTTGAGTCCAGCTTGGCCACAAAGAACAACAGAGCTCGTTTTGCTGCACACTGACCACAGTCAAATCAAACACATCCACATCTTGAAAATCAACACTAATAAATCTTAATATTCATTAATTTAGCTGCCGTTACACTGGGTTTAAGTGATGACCAACCAGCTGCTTAGTCTGACACCAGTAAGGATAAACACATCCATCGGCCGGACGGGGAACTAGTAACATACAAAACAAGTGGCTAACGTTAGCAGGCAAGCTAGCTAGTTAGCACGCTAGCAAGTTGGTTACCGCCACAGGGCAGCGATTACGACTTTCCTCTGGGTAGTGACACATAACACTGGCGTGTATTTTTTGAGGTAAAAGCACAGAATAAAACTTAACGTCTAGATGGATCATTATAACTCACTGGCAAGCTTAAGGTTCGAGCATCCCGACGAGCTGCTGCCAGAGGCCTGCGGGACCCCGGTCTTTCCTGTGCTGCTCCCCACGGCAGCGGCTGATCCAGTGGACGCAGCGGTGGTTCCTGGCACACCTGGCGGCTCAGCAAACGAGCTGGTTCTGGGCCGCCCGCTGCCGCTCATATCTCTGTGCAGGGCTCAGGGTGGTTTTTTTTCCACTATTTTCAGCCAAGCGACTATTAATTATGAACACCCGGCAGCGAATAATCGTGGAAAGACACACCGAGAAATACCGCTCCCGTTGCTGCCGGCTGTCTGGGCTGATAGCCGTTGCTAGACACCTAGAAACAGACCGCGCGCAATGCCACCTGGGAGATGAAGTTCGAAGTAGCTGTTGCTTAGGTTTGCTGCTCAGGATTTCACAAAGGAAAACAACTACAAATTTAAAATGACTTAACAGTGGATGTAGGCCAAAGAAAGAGCAACACTCAGTATATATTACATAAAAAATAAAGGCTTAACATGTTTGTAGGACTGGGTGATGTGGCTTAGAAATAATATCTTGATATTTTTAGGCTATTCTGTGATATATGATAAGAGATACATATCTCGATACACTAATTTTACTGAAAATAACATACCGTTAGGGCTGGGCAATATGTACAAAATCAAATATCACAATATTTATGGCCACATACCTTAATATTGATATTGCTATAATTGTAGGGATGACTATTGGTGTTTTCACAAAATATTAACACAATGAGATTTCTGGTAAATACTCACCAGTAATGTGGATATAATGACCAGTAGGATATAATAAAACAGCTATAACAGTCTGGAAAGTTCAGAAAATCACATCACTTTTGAATACTTATGTGTATTTTGAATGTAACGATACCCCAAATCTAAGACAAGATCTAGTCTAATATCACAATTTTGATATAGTATCAATATATCACAGCACAGTGTTTGCATTCAAATAAAAATATCAGATAAATAACTGAATTTACCCTGTTAGTGGCATGTTGCCCACCAGTTTATTCTAATAGTACAGATGTTATTTTTACATTACAGATTAGTGTAGCGAGCCAATGAAACACTTAATAGCCTTCTAATTTATACCTTTACTGCTTATAATAAAAGTAAGTAAGTAGTTGTGCAAATCAGAAGGATGAAATACTTTTTCAAAAATACCTGGATGTTCTGCCATGTTTTTGTTTTGAAAATAAAACAAACTATGACTGAATGAAAGTGCAAAGTAATAGATGGCAGTCTGAAAAGATGAGGCACTCTGATGATAAATATATAGACTCTACGCTCTGATGAAAACTCCCTGAGTCTAAACACATTGGCGTTTCCATGAATTAATAAACGATTTTTACATTTATCATCAGAGTGCCTCAGATCTTTTCAGACTGGCATATTTTACTTTGCACTTTCATTTTCAATAAGCTGGACAGTCATAGCTTGTTTTATTTCCATCTAATTACTGGCCCTCTCCTTGTAGAGCACTTAATTTTCATCCTTTTACTTCACTAACACTACTTTTTTTCTTCAATGTTTTAATGTTTAACAACTAGGACTGGAACTAATGACTAATCAGTCCATCAAATGCCAGAAAATGGAGAAATATGTTTATCAAATGTTTTTTCCCAAGGAACAAGGTGACGTCAATGTCTTGTTTTGTCCACAGCCCAAAAATATTCAGTTAACTGTCCTAGAGGAGTGAAGCAACCAGATAATATTCTCATTTTTATTAAAAAAAGAGAAAATTAATCAACTATCAAAGTAGTGGGTAATTAGGTTAATTAATTTACAACTAATTGAGTGTGGGCAGGCTGTTGTCATGTTGAGCTTCACACAGCTCAGTGTCCTGAGGTTGCCTCACCTTAACCCACCTCTCACCCAACACAACCTGAACGTGAAAGACTCCTGTAATCCAATAAACGCTCTTAACACTGGGATGTCTGATAAAGGCCAGTTGGATAAGCACACACTGCATGCCCCAGGTACTTGGGGGACTGGTGGGTCAAGATGGCTGCATCTGAAGATCCTGTTCATTTGTCTACAGCCAAGATTTGTTGAAGTGAGAATGAATTTGCATCGACTATTCCCTTTTGTCTTTTCTTTGGAGAGAGCGAAGTCAAGTCAGTGGTCCAAGTCACTAATAACCGGGGGCGGATCTAGAGAAATATTCATGGAGTGGCAAGAGGATGTCTACATAGCTTTAGAAATCAATAGTTTTATTTCCAAATCTTTAGACATTTTTCCAAATACGTCTTTTAATTAAACATAAGCCTATTTATAAATACATAGCTTTTTAATGGATTATATTTAAAAGTAATCTAATCTACCTTTTCAGATTACTGTAATTAAGTAATTTCTTTGGATATTTGTACTTTTATCAGTATTTTTTCCAAGTCTAATTTTTACTTGTTTATTTTTATCTAAGTACGGCCTCTATCCTTGAGGAGCATGTGATTTATCATTTCTGCACTACCAACACTACTCTCTTGACTCAGTGCAGCAATATGTATTTTTTTTTCAATATCCAAACCTTGCATTTGTATTTTTGTAGTCGGTAAGGCTAAACGGGTCAGTGAAAACCCTGACATACAGACGAAAAAACGTTCCAGAAAATATTCACATTTGAAAAGCTAAAATCAGAGAATTTGGATATTTTTTTCTTTACAAAATGACTAAAAATGATTAACAGATGATCAAAATAGTTGCTGATTGATTTGTTAGTCAATAAATAATCGATTATTCGTTGCAGCTCAAAAATAAATCAAGAAGTATCAAAATCATCTGTCTGTGGATTGATAAATAAGACACACAATTTGGACAAATGTTAAAAAAATGACAAAATACTCAAGAAATTCAAGGTTGTGAAATAAATTCAAGGACATAAGACATTGTGTTAGATCTTTAATATTTTCAATATTTAGTTTTTTTTTTTGTTGTTGTTTAGAAATATTGCACATGGTCAACATGCCTGCTTATGAGATAACACTCACCTCGCTCATCCTAAAATTCCTTCTCCAAAGTAAGGACAGTTTATTTTTAAGCACAATCATACAGTGTACACGCATACATGTGTGTGTATGCACATAATGTCTGTGTGGGTGTGGCACGCGCGCATGTGATTGCACATGCATGCAGATGGGACACTTTACAGCCCTAACCCCAAAGAGATGTGAATTGATAGTCTTCCGTTACCTGTGTGTATATATATATATTTATATATTATATATCCTGAATATATATCTCATATATATCCTGAATCAACTGGGTTTGATAACAGTCAAGATGGCGGACAAAATAGTCATGGTGACTATAAAAATACTGTCTCTAGAGTAGAATATAGAATGTAGAATACAATGAAAAATATACTATTGATAATGTTGCTGTGTGGAGAAAGAACAAGAGGTTGGTTGTGTTAAGACACTACCTGCATGTGCCAAAACATACACGCACACCCAAACACAGACCTAAATGCACATATATGGAAATACCGGTATATATATTTTTTTCACACATCCAACTGTATACAGAGGAACAAAAGAGATACCCATAATAATAACTACCCCCACTCTTCACCGAGGAAGCAAAGAGCCAAAAAGTGCTATTCAAAAGTTGTCTTTGACTTTTAGTAAGTTATACCCCTCTATCTCTTCAACAAGTACAATAATTGTGTGATTCTTTTTTGTTTTGTTTTATACCATAGTTAAAGAATAGTATCACAACAGCTCATTCCTCTCACTGACTGACTGCACTGGATTTAATATCTATGGCACAGAGCCGTCCCCCGGAAACAAAAATAACCCACCCATTTAAAAAAAAAAAAAAAAAGAAAAGAAAAAAAAAAAGTCCTATTGCACCATTTGACGGGAAAGGATAAAGTGTCGAGAAGAGAGGGAAGAGGGGAGGGCTCCAGAGACTGCCCTCCAGGGCTGGTCTAGGATCTACTTTCCCTGAACTAACCCTAACCAGAGCCATCCTGAGCTACATAGCGCTTGACCCGGGACCAGTGCTTAAGGGCACTTTCTAACAACACTTGAGGGGGTTTGAGGGAGATGGGTGAGGTAAAGATGGGAGGAGAAAGGAGGGAGGACAAGGGGAGGAAAAATGTGGTTGATAACATACGGAACAAGGTTATTATTTTTTCTACTAAAACAATCTCTAAAAACAATACTTTCCTGATTTTACTTGCGGCGGTCCCAGACGAGAGGGGCCGCACAAATTGTGCAAACACCTGATTTCTGCGTTTTACAAAACGACAAACACCCCCTGCTCCCCCACTTCTGTGTCTGGTGAGAAATCGTAGAGTAGGGAAGGGGGGAGGTGGGGGGGAGAACCGCCCCAGGTACAATTAAAAGTCGGGGGGCCACAGACTGATTTTGTCCCCTTCTTTGTCCAAAGTTTGTTTGTTTTTGTTTTTTGTTTTTTTTGTTGTGATTTTTTTTTTTATGCTGGAGAAGAAACACAATAGAGCCACGAGAGAAAAACAGGCCACGGTAAAACTGGTTATTTCCACGGCAACGATAACGAGAGAAAGCAACATTATATCCACTGGGAGATTCAGAGAAGTTTGGTTAAAATTCTACTTTTTCTCTCTGTTGTTGTTGTTGATGTCCTTATTCACTATTATTATCTGTCTTCCTATAGTTGGAATATGAATCTTTCATCCAATGAACATCCAGTTTCTTCTTCTTCTTCTTCTTCTTCTTCTGCTGTTTCTCTGTGCTCTGTTGGGAGCCGGTCAGTGTCAAAACTTAACGTTGAATCTTCAAAAGTCTCACAACCAATAGTCTCTTTACATAATCTCTTTACGGTGCCTGTTCACACAGGTTTTGGGGAGGGCACCCCAACAGACATACAGACATATAGAATCAGCTCCCACCAATGAGGACTCAGTCTTTTCATAATGGCAATAAACTGAAGGTGCAAAGATTGGTCACACTACATCCCAACTCCTGCCTTCTTCTTTGTTTCTCAGGAGCGAACAGATTTCATGCTTTCAGTTTCTCTTCTCACTACAATCACTAAAAACTGTGCAGGCCAATGGCTTGGTCAGACCAGGGTTGACTATGTTTGTGTACGAGTGCTCACACTGCACAGATGTGTCCATGCACTGCGTGTGTTTGTGTGTGTGCGTGTACTGTATATGTCTATGTGTGTGCTGTCTGTCTTGCAGCATCGAGGGGCTGTGGAATATTAGTGGAGGTCGTTGGGGTTGTGTTTGTGTCCCGACCACTGTGCTGAGGAGTGGACGGGCGAGAAGGAGGTCAAGTCAATGGCATCTGAGGGCTGGCTGGCTGGCTGGCAACAGCAAACTGCATCTGCACAATAAGTGACAAAGTGCCTTTGTGTGTCATGGTCCTTGGTGGCGGCTCCTGGGGACTGCCAACCAAGAGTAACAGTCTGATTTGGTAAGGGTGTGTGTGTGTGTGTGCATGTGTGTGTTTATGTGGGATCATGTGCATGCTGGAGATTACGTATGCACCATGGTTTGTGTGTGTCTGTGTGTGTGCCAGAGAGATAGAGAGTGTGTACCACAGAGTTTGTGTGTCAAACTACAAACTACTGTACAAATGTGCTGAGAGCAGACCTGGGCAAAGTGTTAACTGAAAAGATTCGGGGGGAAAAAGGGGAAAACAATACTACAAGAAGCACTTGACTCATCAGAACTTGCATGTGATTCGTCCACTTTTGAGGCTTTTTTTGATGTCTGATTAGACGAATCAAGCGCACCTTGAGTGGTCTGAATATTTGTGACCATATTCAAATGTATTCCTGCCCAGGTCTGATGGAGATTAGTGCCAGAAGAACGGATCCCATACTGCTTCAACACATACAAGAACATTCTGCGGGGATGACACACTCCTCTCTCTTTTTCGCCGTCCTTGATTTTTCTACTTTGTCATCCTCTCCAGCTTAGGATCCTTCACTCTTCGGCTCCTCGGGGCTCCGGCCTTTGTCTCCTTGCTGCTCCGCCCCTGCGTCCTCCCGGGCTGATTGATTTGAAGAGGAGCTGTGCGACGGGGCGGGGCTGGCTTCGACTGGCCCTCCGAACTCGAGGGCTCCAGGCGTGGCAGTCTGCATGATCTTCTGACGGACTTCGCGGATCTTCAGCTGCAGACACACCTTAGTCGGGAAGGTGTCCGAGTAGCGCGCCTGGAAGGCAGCGGTGGCCTGAGCTGGAGAGGGTGAGAGAAACAGGAGAGAGGAGTGAACACAGGGAGCATGAAGATGGGGCAGTTGTTATAAAACCTATAATAATATCAAATATTAACATTTATCCTGTATTCCGTATTCTTTAAGGGAATATGAGGACTGCAATTGCTACACACTTTGCATGCATGGTTTTTTGTATTTATTGAGCAAAGTAAGTAGGTCTTTAGCAGGAGATAGCAGGTCCACAGTATGTGTTACATGGAAGTGGTTTTCATCATCTGAAAGATTAACTAAAATGCACCTCTGTTCTAGAGATTGAGACCCCCTCTATTGTCAATATACGTAGTAAAGCCATAAATCATCTGAATGCCCCAGATCTCTAGTTTGCGTTCTTAAAGTTTCATGAAGCTGTGATTATCCTAGAGGGCACAATGGGTCATTTTCTACAGAGACGTAAATTTTTCAGAAATGCTCTCACTACAATGAAATGGCTACTATGGGGACTAACATTATCACACACGAATGTAACTGGGTCTCAGTGAATCCACAAGAGTCACAGCTTTCCAAATCTGTGATATTCCAATACTGTTTTGGGTTTGCAGGCTGCAAAAATACTGAAATACAACAGGCGAAAATCAGCCCTTTGAAAATGGCCATGCCAGTTTTACCCTCGCCTTGGAGTGTTATTTAGCTGACTTCCCAACAAGCAAACAATGACATAACTTGACATGGTTGGTAACAATGAATTGCTTGGATCTTCTAGTTTCATAGATAACCAGTATACCATGATCTTCATTATCTTTAAAACTGAGCCCACTACAGCCTCTGAAAGACAGTAATGTCGCCCACGTTCACACAGAGTTGAAGAGGTTAAGGCCAAAGGATGAACCATAACAGTATCCGCTTGACATTCATTCAAGTAAAGTACAGGAACAGTGCTGACAATAAAATAAACGATGAGGATGAGGGAGTAAAAGTACCAATTCTGGTTTTTGAGTGGTTTGTTTTTTTAAAGTATAATGAATCCTCTTAAAATAAACGGTATTTTTTAAGTAATTCTGCCACATTTTAATGGTTGAAACAGTAGTTTTATTCCAATGTGTATTATTTTTAGCTGACGTTTGCCTGTGCAGATTAATAAAAGTTATAAACTTAATTTCCATCTTAGCTGACATCATGCACTATCTCTGCTGTGGTTCACCTGAGGGAAAGAATCCGTGTTCCTGAAACAGCTGCATGACCAGTGCCCGGCGCTGATCTAGAGTTCTGCGCAGAGATGAGTAGGGGACCCGGTCCAAATCTCCGAGAAGATCCTCTCCTTCTGTACCTGGTTGAACAAAGAGAGCATTGTGTCATTTTTAATACACCTTTTGGAACAGTTCTGCAGCTGTTGCACCTGATGTTACCTGTCCTACCTGCTCTGTCAAAAGTGAAGATGTCTCCCTCACACTTGGCGGCGCTCTTGGGGGTGTTGGGCTCCGAGCTGCAGCTGGAGAGACGACGGGTCTTCCTCCTCGGGGAGCTGGGGTCTTCTGCTGTCAGCTCCAGCTCTGGACACATGAAACGTCAAGGATTAAGAAAAGGAATGTGGAGGAGATAGGGTATAATAGAGTATGAAGAAAATGAGGACAAGGTAGAGGAGTAGGGAGTGATGAAATGTAAGGGTGATTTGGAGAGGACAACGGGGTGATAAAGATGAAACAAAAAAAGAGGAGGAATCAGAAGGGTAGGGGCAGGTTAATAAAAACAATGATGAATGGGAGAAATTGAGGTAAAAACCAGTTAGATGATGTAGAGAATAGACAGAATTTCTCCAAAAAATGTTGCTCTATTAAGAAAAATAATTTATTTTACTTATTTGTTTCACATCACTTTAGGTTAATGTTGTAGTACTCAAAACCAGCCACTTTTTGAAAGTTTTATCTCAGAATCAACATAATTTTTATTCAGTCGTGTCTCAGTCTCAGACAAAGTGGGCTCAGGATTTCATTTCAAGGCTAATCAAGACCGCCACTGCTGGATATCACTGAATTGCCTGTGTACTGTCTAATTTATTTGTTAACATCGTGACTGTATGAACTCCCTGCTTAAAATGCAACCAATAACTTGACTCCTTTCTATTTTGAAAATTTTGTTCCTGCTAATGCCTGTCATGCCTTCCTGCCCACCTTCACACACAGTCCAAGAAAGTGAATGTGAGAGAAGAAACTGTGGCTGTCTGGGAAGAGATGTCAGCCAGATATTCTGCAATAAAATTTGGCTAACTAAACCACAAAGAATTCATCTGCAAAACAGCATCAAAAAACACAAACACACAGCAGTGTAAATTCTGCAATGCAGAGACAGCTGGGACCACATCAAACTTTTATGTGCACTCAGAAAGGGAGCATAAAGAAAGGTAAACTAAGTGTAAGTGATGCTAGCAAAGCTAGCTCGCTAATGTTTCCAATCTGCCTCAGTACTAAAACTCTTCAGAAATCTCTTCACCCCTCACCCAAAGAGATTTTCCTGTGTATACACAGTATGTTTCAGGGAGCTAGTTTCAGTTGCTTGCCAACTATAGAGAGACAAAGTCACACCCCTTCCGGTGGACCACAAGGGACCTTACTTGGGAAAAAAAATATGAACAGTAGTCAATGGTGAGAGATGATTTTTTAAAAATATATATTTTTGGGGATTTTTTGCCTTAATTATAAAGAGACAGCTGAAACATGGCAGGAAAGGGAGGCAGAAAGAGAAGGGATGACATGCAGCAAAGGCCTGCAGGGCCACTGCAGAGGACTGATAAGCTCTGCACATGGCCATACAAGCTGTAACATATACGCTACACGCCACCGTACAGCTCCCTCACTTGGGGGAGAGTACAGGCATGACAGCATTTGGATATGACTTGGACTCAACCCCTTTGAGTTTTGCCTTTGTCTTGGTCTTGGTCTTGACTTAGTCTTGGTTTAGCTGGTCCTGACTACAACACTGTTTTAGGTATTTCAGACTTAGCAGTTAACTAGGTTCACATTTCTCTCTCTCTCTCTATCTCTCTGTCTCAGCACTCACCGGTGGAGTTGCGTCTCTTCCTGCGGTAGCTTCCCAGGATGGCTCTCGGTGAGGTGGCCAGACTCTGAAGAGTGGGCGAAGGCAGGACCTCCTGTGGGTTGAACTCTGGAAGCTCAGCAAAACGCTCCTCGAAGTACGACTCCGACAAGACCCTGCATGCAGAGAACACAGTGGTGTAATCCAGTGGTAAAAATATCCAGGGATGGCCTCTGAATGTGTGCACATTCCTCATGCCTGCAGGCTGAGTTCTGCCAGGGCTTTCTCTTCTCTGTGGCTTCACCACCACTCTCCTACTGTCTAAATAAAGAATATAAAGGGTGAGCACTCCACCCACTCACATCCAGTAAACAGAGTTTCCACCATAATTTTATGAAGTCGGAGGTTTGGTCATAAACTAAAAATGGAGCTAGATGTCACTATGTGTAAAAATCAGTGTTAAATAAAGTCAACAATTGAAGTCCTCTCCAGGGTGCTGTAGCTCATCTTCAAGCTGCTTCACGCCATAATTACAGAAGATCAGCTACTGTTATATGAGCTCTCTCAGCTTGAGAAAATGTAAACTGTTAAAACAGAGAGAACATTGTCTTACAAAGACCAGAAAGCCAGAAGGACCAGGCAGACTTGTTTTATTTTGCTCTGGCACTGATTCTAGAGGAGCTATAACTAAAGTCTGATCACCGAGAATGACTCAGGAGTTTGATAAAAGCTTGTCTTGCACTTAAAGATGAGATTTAAATTATTACGAAACACTTAAGTTTTACATTTAAATTCAATTTCTCATTCAAAGGCTATTACCCATTTCATGTCATTTAGAAAATCCTGAAATTCTGACGTTTCTTTAGACACCAAACCCACTCAGTTATGTTTGATTAAAATTCCCTCAGAAAATGGTTTGTGAACTTCTAGTCCTGACTTACTTGTCAAGAGAGTCAGGTGTCTTTTTGAGCGGCGGGGGTCGGAACTTGGTCTTCTTTGAGGAAGTTGGGGGGTCTCTTTCCGCAGGGGGAGGTGGAGGGGGTCCAAACCTGAGGGTGGTGGAGGAGGGGAACGAGGTCCAGCCTAGGAGGAGAGCAAGAGAAAGACTGATGAAACACTGGTCCCAAAGCAGCCCTGGCATATGATTCTTTTTAGAGATGTCCAATCTGCTTTTTTTTAAGCTCTCATCCGATTCTGATATCTGAATTTGGATATCTGCAGATACCGATGATATACAATTTTATTATGATTATGATTATTATTATTAGTAGTACTAATAAGATTACATAGGGCTGAAACTAAATTTAAATCTGGAAAGCTTGAGTAGCTTGTGTAATGTAACTTGTGTAACTGTGTTCTTCAACCATTATGAGGTGCTGTAGGATTGCGGATTGTGACATGTACAGCTGATAGGCTGAGAGACTGAGAACCCAGTTTCTGTAGTTTGTAATCTTCAGTTTCTATTATAACCCATAAGATGTTCAGATTCTTTAAACATAAGTTCTAGATAAATTGTAATGGATGTTTGCTTAAAGGTTATCACATATTGCTCTCTTTAGTTTTGTTTAACCAAGCAAAAAATGCATTTTTTTTAATTAAAAGGTCAGAAATAACAGGAAAATGTGTAAATTCTGTCAAATAAGGTAACACAGACACATTGCCTCTACCGTACGCAGACCGATCATGATTACTCTTGTGCCTAATCACTCTCAAAGGCCCACTCTGGGACAGAAAAAGTCTGCTTTCTGCAGTCAGAGTCAAAGTCTTTCAATGATATGTATTAAGATAGAAAGGAGGGTTTTATTGTCTCTGTTGTTCCTCCATTTTTCCTGCAATATATTTTTGTTTATCAGGATATGGAGAGCTGTTTGTTGGCATGTATTTTTTTCCAGCTCAGAAAAGGACTGAACAGTTTGGTTTGATGTGGAGAAAAAAACTGCTGAAAACCACCTGATGTAACTAAGTAATAAAAATATGAAATAAGAGAGAAAATACATTCTGGTATATTCCTGTGCATTTGTAAAATTCACAGGTATCCCCTGGTTTCTTCAAAGAAGTTTTTAAAGAAGAAGAGATAAAGAAGCATCTGACCTAAAACTGTTTGAATTGACCTGTAAAAAGATCCTTAACCAAAGCTCCAGGAAATGTGTGATTCGATGAGAGAAACGAGCGAATGAACAGGGCAGATGTAGAGCTTTAGCTCACCTCTTTGCTGCTGTCGCCCATGCTGTGGTCTTCTCTGTCAGTCTCTCTGCCTCCCCTCTTTTCACTGCACTCCTTCATGCCTCTCTCTCGCTCTCTGTCCATCTCACTTCGTGTCTCTCTGCTGTGTCCATCTCTCTGATTTTCTTCTTTGATGTCCTCCTCTTTTTTAACTGGAACGGATAGAGATCGTTTCAAACTTTGATATAAAAATACTGTATCTATCCTCATTTATCTGAGTTGTTGAAAAAGTGCACTCTGCAATGTTTAACTAGTCGTACAGCATCAGTCTTAAACCTCTGTGCAGGATTTTAATCTGGGAAACCCGTCCCTGAGAAACAGACTGATTCTGCAGCAATGTGGCTCCTGTTTATGCCTTGAAGGGCGGGTTCATTAGTTTTATTTTGTTTTTTTGTTGAGGTTTTTATATGATTCTTTAGATTCACGGTAGTGTGGCCTATGTATTCATTTCTGAACATTCAAACTTTGGCGGAAGTACATATGATTTAGTGTCAAAATGCTATTTTCCCAAGCCGTTTTAAAAATGTTTTCCCACGTGACCTGATATACTGTAGGTTTCTGCATGGTAGCGTTGCTACCTACATCACTGCTTTTCGCTAACAGCTGAGTGTGAGTTTCCATTTGAAAAACACAGAAAACTACACAGACAGAGTTGCCCTATAAATTGATATAAACTGATTCCCATGGTGGAAAATTTGGAAAATATCTGATGATTCTGCAACTATTTTGAAAGTGAAGACCAGTGGTGTCTTAGAAAGTGCCACTTTCATCCTGTCAGTAGGATGGGTTCACACTGATTATATTTTATATGTCGGGGCAAAAAGATATGAGATTCAAGTAGATTTTATAGGGTATTTTTTTTTAACTTGGACCCTATCTTCCCTTGTTTTTGTGTCCAAGTGACTAATGATGACAACAATTTTTGAAATTGGTCCAATATTGAGCGAGACAGCTGTAGCTATCAGCCGCAAAGCAGGCTGCAGTGTAATCCGTAATGGCAATTGCACACTGTCAAAGTGCATCCACGTCCAAAAGTGCTTGTTTCTGCCACTGACAGGCTCAGATTGCTATTTTAAGTGTCAGAGAAGATAATGGAAAGAATCCCTACAGAGACAGACCTTTGTGTTAAAGTGTTGAGATCCTTTTTGTTAAATCAGAAACAGCCGATTCATTGCTCTCTGCAATGCCATCAGACTCCATTTACGAAAACATCATTTTTAAATAATATATTTAGGGGCATTTTTATGCCTTTAATTGTACAAAACAGCTGAAGATATGACAGGAAAGGGGGAGAGAAAGTGGGGGAATGACATGCAGCAAAGGGCCGTAAGTGGCAGTCGAACCCACTGCCGCTGCAGAGGACTGACAGCCTCCGTACATGGGGCGATCACTCTACCAACTGAGCTACCAGGCTACCAGAAACATAATTTTATCATCATAAAACACACTTCATTCAAACTCAATAGACAGCAGTACTCCAACAATCACCAACTCTGGTTGTTGTTTGAAATAAACCCTGGATTCACTAAGTTAGATGTGAGAATATTTCTTTCTCCAGATGATATTTCTCTCTGCTGCTTCTCTGATGTTCGATGTCCCTCTCAATCCTCTCCCCATATTTTCACATCTAACTCAGCGAATTAAGGGTGCATGTCGACCAAACCAGAGCTGATGATTGTTGGAAGAATGGAAATATAAACCAAGATGCTTTTGGTGAGTTTTACTTTGCTTTCTGTCGAGGTTGAATGAAGATGATCATGACAATGATAAAACTGTTTCTGCAAAAGGAGTCCGGTGGGTTTGGCAAGGGAAATAAAACAGCTGTTTCTGGCTAAACAAAATGTTATGCTTTAATAAAAAGGTCTATCTCTGTAGGGATTTCCATAATGTTGCTAGACACTTCACTTAGAAAAACAATGTGAACCTGTCAGCAGCAAAAAAAGCACTTTTGGACATACTTTGACAGGCACAATTGCGCAGGGATTACATTGCAGCGGTCTCACTCACTACCGGAACAATTTCATAAATTGTTCTCCCCATCAGTTACTCAGACCCAATAACATGTGAAAGCAGGGTTGAAAAACAGCAAAGTTACCCTTTAAGGCTCCACACTAGACTAAACAAAACATTTTTGCAGAGTAACCACCCAGCTACACTGACATTTAAAACCAAACCCAACTAACCCAGTGGAGTGTTACCTGCTGTGGTGAATGAGGAGCTGGCAGCACAGCTCGACAATCCGTATCCTCCATCCTCAGTCTGACAATCCAGCTGGCTCTCCCTCTTCACCTCCACCTTCGGCTCCACCTCCACCGCCAGGTTAGGCTGAGGGGTCGCCACCGCTGAACCCTGCACCCCCGTCGCCAACGGAGAGGAGGGGTTCATAATGTCCTGGGCTGGGGCGGCCACTGCAGGCGGCACGGTTGTCACAGAGACCACGCCTGTAGGCAGTGCGACGGTTGGTGCAGGATAGATGGCAGTTAGTACCTGGTGAAGAAGATAGCGGAGTGTCAGTAAACCGTAAATTTGGTGTGTTATTTTTCTGGCTTTTCTGGTTTCAGCTGTGATTGAACGAGAAGGATAAGAGGTGATAACAGCTGTTGACAGAAGTGAACATGTCATTAGTAGGTAAGCTAAAGCAGAGACTACGCTGTGAGAAAAGTGGAAGTAGAATTAAATGTATTTATTTATTACTACTAAAGTAGATGTAAATCAACCTATCAGTTTTCAAAACTGGTACCACACAATGCAAAATTTAATGTAGACGCCAAAGGTGACTGCCAATATTTTATCTTGTTTGTTTATATTAATTTCCCTCATGTGTCAGAACTAATGAAGTGATGATTTATTGATAGCAAAAAGATAAATGCAGCACCTTTAATCCCTTCAACTCCACAGGGATATCCAAAAATCATAGTGTTTTTTGCATGCAGTATAAATGTGTTATTTTTTCCTCTTCTTTTTGAATACCTCTGCATACTGGAGGTCGCTAAACAGTATTGGAATTGCATAAATTGACTGGAAAGTTTAGATTCTAGTGGACTCAATGAGCCCAATTGTATTCATGACTCATGATGTTTGTCCAGATATACTGTTTTACACCAAAATTAGCAAGTATACGTAGGGTTTTTAAACGCAGGTAAAACTGCTAAAAATAGTCGACTGGCCATTTTCCCATTGCTTCTAGACCTGTTTGTCTTTGGTTTTTTTTCTGATGTGCACCGAGACTCAGCTCATGTCTGTG
This sequence comes from Lutjanus argentimaculatus, assembly GCA_034769285.1. NCBI lineage: Eukaryota > Metazoa > Chordata > Actinopteri > Lutjaniformes > Lutjanidae > Lutjanus > Lutjanus argentimaculatus. The sequence continues at coordinate 29,630,714 of JAWZSL010000008.1, forward strand.
CAGAGCAAAGAGAAAGAGGTTTAAAAGTCTTTGTGTGCTCAGCTTTCAGTACTTTTGTAGTTTCAAAATGAATCTCTGTTGTTTGAAGTTCAGTGTCTCTGTGTCACTGTTTGTACTTTCAGATGTGTGCTGTCTCATGTTCACGTTCAGCTGCAGAGGAGTCGTGTTAAGTTACAGCCGATGAAAAAGGAACATTTCCTGATTTTGCTGCGTCATAATAAAAACTTATAGAGAAACAAAACAATATTTTATTCTGAAGAATTTATAGGGGGGAAAACATTTATACATTGTTCGGCCGATTGACTAAAAACAAGCACTTCCTCAGTAAATACACACCTTCAAGCAGGTGCAAACTCTGCTGTGCTGGTCTGCAGCACTGAGTCAAATAGCACATGTTTATGAAAAAGGAGCAAAAGAAGCAACAAGCCCTCATTGCCTCCACCTAAAAGGGGCAAAAATATCATGTTCACCTGCGTGTTGTGTTTACATCACTGCTGAGCAGAGCTGGAGACGATAAATATTCGTGTCTACTGCAGAGTCATTTGACCCGTGACAGAATGCCAACTGTATCCTTTCCCACTGAAGAAAAAAGCCAGATGTTAGTGGGGTTTTTGTCCAGTGTAAAGGGGGAAACGATAACCATTTCATTGTAGTCAGACCATTTTTAAAACTTGCCCTCACTGTACAAAATGACCAGGATAATCACAGCCTCATGAAACAGTTCAGCTGCACCATCAACATGCAACACAAAAGAAACAGGAGTGAGAAAATTAGTACAGATGGGAAGGAAATTGTTAATAAAAAAGGGACAGGTTAGCTTGGCAGGATAGCAGTTTTTTTTAGGTTTATGAAGTCTATGAAGTGTGTGCCTTAATACATAAAGTGGTTAAATTCAAAATAAAGTGGTCAAATTCAACCTTTCTTCTCCTGGTATTTATTAAAATTGACCATCAATTATTAATATAGACTGAAATGAAACATTTTGTGGTCACAAATTATTTAGCTACATTGCACAGCCCTAGCTTCCAATCACCAAAAAATGCAATTCTTACAAAACATTTTCTGGTGTTCCTCAGGTCTTGGGGTCTTATTGTGGTATTTTGGAGGGATTTTTGGCCACTTTTATCAATTTTCTAGTGGTTAAAAATAGTTGAATTTTGCACCAAATCTGTATAATAAATGTTATCAACCAAAAATCTGCTGCAACAACCTATGAGAGGGGAGTGGTCATCATAATATTATAAGCCATTATACACATTTTAATATAGTTGCTTAAAGAAAACACAAAGTTTATGACCAATTTATGACACAGAGACAGAGTGCTGGGCTGCATCTTAAATTAATCTTCAGGCTTCCAGTATTCACATGATGCATACCACTTCTAAGTGGCATATACGCTGACCTAACATCTCCCCTTAAAGACCCCCATCCCCACCTAAAAATGATAAAAATGGGTCTATGCTGGTTAATCCCACTCTCTGAAAGCTACACATGCTTCTGCCTTTACCAACCAAACACGACTGCATTAAAAGAACTGCTCTCTTAATTGCATGAGACTTTTGATGAGGGTTAATTTATTCATACCTCTTTAATACAATCAGGAAATTAAATCTACAGTTTTTGTAATGAAAAGAAAAACTCATAAAACTGAAAACTAAACCTCAAAAGAACTCATACAATATTAATCAATCACCTGCTAATGCTCAGCACTGACTTTGACCAATCTTTGGGTCTATAAATTATCTTTTGAAGCAAACTGGGAAAATAAAAACTACTTTTACTTCTAAAGTCTCATTCTGTGAATGATATTAACTTCTTCTGACACTTCAGTTTTCTAATTTTCTTCATGACACACCTATACCTTAAGGTTTGAAAGTCTTTGTTACCAACACTGTACAGTTCCCTGTTCCTGTTTACCTGGCGACCAGTGGTTCCTGCGGCCTGAGCTGGAGGGGTCTGTGATTGACAGCTCAGGGGTGGCGCCGGAGCTAACAGCGGCGGCTGACCAACGATTGGCTGAACCAGGGTTTGCCCGGCTGGGGCGATGGCGGTGAAGCCCAGGGTTGCCAGAGATGATGGGAGATAGGCAGGGCCTGGAGCGGGTGTGGCCTGTTGGGGGGTTGCCGTGGTAACTCCTGAGCCAGACTGGACATAGGTGATCCTGAAGGACAGAAGAGTCATGAGTCTCAAAGCTAAATATGTCTTATTAAGCAACAAAACAGACAAAATACAAAATACAAGTTTATGATCACAGAGACCTAAAACAGAAAATACAGCAAATATTCATTTTTGAGAAGATAGGACCAATAAATTTTGTGTATTTTTGTTCAAAAAGGACAATTAATTATTGAAATTATAGAAACAACTTTACAAATTGTTTATTATTATATACTAATAATAATAATATACTAATATAGTATTTTCTGTCAAAAAATAACTGATTATTTGATTCATCATTTCAGCTTTAAAGAAAAACACTTAATTTTCACTTTCATTAATGTGTCCAAATAGAATTATATATTTTTTCTTTTCTGAACTTGGAAAAACTTGAGGTGAGGATGTTAAAAGTTTTTACAGGTAGGAGCAACATAATTCACATAGCTCCAAGTAATGATGGAGTATCAAAATGTGTTCAAAGTATTGACTTAAGTACAGTTAACATTATGACCTGACTAAAATCGAAACCCGACAGCATCTTTACATCTCAGAAGGATCTCTGACGAGCTGAAGAAGTAACTGAGGAGATAAAAGTTCCCGTCTTTCGGGTGTGAGGCTGTGTCAGTGACCTGGTGGGTGGAGAGGTCAGAAGAACGGTCTGTGGGGGCGCGGCACCGGGAGCCATCACTGTTGCCATGGAAACAGGAAAGGGGCTCCCAGGATGCACTGCTGCTGTGCCGGTAGGGTGAACGTTGGTCTGGACCACGGGCATGGGAGCAATCTGGATGATCTTTGGGAAGAGACACAAACAAAAGAACTTAAAAATATTGCACCAGACCACTGCAGCAGGCAGAAGTGAATCAGGTTGCAATATAATCCTTATGGGCAATTGTATCCTGTGGAAGTGTGCCCTCTAAAAGTGCTTGCTTTTGACACGGACAGACTCAGATTGATAGTGTCTGACAACATTATGGAAAAGAGAAAAGAGAGATATACGTTTCTGTTTAAGAAACAATCCTTTTTGTTTAATCAGAAACAGTTGATTTATCACTCTGTTCGAAGCCACTAGACTCCATTTACAACGGTAATTTTATCATCGTAAAACACACTTCACTTTGACAGAAACAAAACAGAACTCATCAAAAACATCTTGGCTTGTCTTTCCACTGTTATAACAATCATAAATTGTTGTTGCTTGGTCGAGATAAAACCTTAATTCACCGCGTTCGATGTGAAAATATTCTGGCTCTGGCTCTTTCTCCCAGCTGCTTCTCTGATGTCCAGTGTTCTCTCATTCCTCTCCTGACGTTTTTACACATAATGTAGTGAATTGATAGTTTATTTCAATCAAACCAGAGTTAATGATCGATTGTGAAAAGACGAGCCGTGACATTTTTTTTGTAAAGGGAGTCGGGTGAGGTTGGCAAAAGCAATAAATCAGGTGTTTCTGGTTAAACAAAAGGGGTCTTACTGTTTAACAAAAAGGTCTATCTATGTAGCGATCCTTTCAATAATGTTGTCAGACACTTAGAATAAAAATCTGAGCCTGTCAGTGGAAAAACAAGCACTTTTAGTGGACATACTCTGACAGTACCAGTGACCAATTTAAAAAAAACTGGTGTCCCCATTACACTGTAAAATAAAAAGTTGAGAAAAGTCATAATTTCAAGGCAACTACCATCACTAGATTTTGGGGTTTGAAGTTTTGAAATTAGTTTTTTCCTGACCGATAATCTTTTGTTGAGACAATTTGCATTTCTTCTTTAGATAAACTTGAATCTTTGAGATTCTTTTGTATTCCAAAAATTGTTCACAAGGAGCTATGAACCCGATTTGTCATGATTTGGGTGCTTGAAAATTAAACAACTGCAACTGAAAATATTAAATCATTAAACATTATTCACTTTCACATCAATGAGTTTACTTAACAATTTCTGAAATACATTTTTTTCGGATTCTAAAAACTCAAAGATTTAAGTTTATCTAAAGAACAAAAGTAAATTATCTTTTAGTTGGGAAAACCTTTTTCAAAACTTATCTTTGAGATCTTTGTACTTACAAAAAACACAGGAAATAGAACCAGTTGTCATGATTGGAAAAGTGAACAGCTGAACTAAAATATTAAACCCATTAAACATTATCACTCCTCTGGTTAATCTAACTATTTTCTGAGATACATTTTTTCGATTCTAAAACTCGATTTAAGTGTTACTAGACATAGTGAATTATAACAAAACATTTAGTTGAAAACCTTTTCTGTTATCTGTTTATCTTTGTCGCTGTGACACTTGTGTGTTAGTTACCGTGTTGACATTCTTACTTTGTTTGCTGTCGCGGGGCCGTTCTGCACAGGAAGAGGCGGAGCGACCAGGGAGATGGAAGGATGAGGAGGAGTAGACCCTGTTCTCACTGTTGCCATGGGAACCAACATCTTGCTCTGCAAGACGGGCGGCTGGGTTTGGACTAATGAGTGAGAAGGAGAGAGAGAGACAGAGAGAGGGAGAATTAAGACACTCAGCGTGAGAAACAGATGAATCGAGCCAAAAGAGGGGAGGTGAAGACAGAACAGGAGCGGCGGGTGGGTGGAGACACACTGAGACAGAGAGGACATTTCAGCCACTGATAATAGTGAAATTCCTTGCTGATAACAAGGTGGAACAATGTTCTGTTGCTTCTGACTCGTATGAATAGAGAGTGATTAAGGCATGGGTGGGCGGCGGGCGCTCATACTCATGTCAACAGTGTTTCTCCTGTCAATCATTTATCTCCTGTTTACGTAAGCTAATCAAATCTATTTTCAGGACTTCCCGTGAAGATGATTAATACGACACCAGAGAGGGGAACTACAGCAAAAAGAGAAATGAAAGAAAGACTTTTTTTTTTTCAGTTTTCAGTGGCACAGTGAAAACACTTATCTCCCGATTCAATACTGTCACAATACTTGAGTACTGATTCAATATGTATTACGATTCTGCAGGTATTGCTATTCCACATTAAGATTTATTGTGATATCTATTTCTTTTTTTAACACTAGAATGTGGGAAAAAGTTGAATAATACACTGAACTGTAAAAATGAAAACGTTAATTAAAAAAACTCAAAATTTCAGGGCAATTTACTTCAGTAGATTTTTAAGTTATGAGCCCAACATATTTTATGAAAAAGTTTTACCAACAAATAATGTTTGATTACGATAATTTACATTTCTTCTTCAGATAAACTTGAATCTTTGAGTTTTAGACATCTCAGTGAATAACAGTGAATAATGCCTATTAATTTAATATCTTCAGTTGCAACTATATAATTTTCAAGCACCCAAATGATGACAAATCAAGTTCACAGCTCACTGTCAACTATTTAAAAGTCCTGATTTAAAACTTGCCTTTAAATTATGAGTTTCTGGATATAATGATTCATATTTCTGAAAGCAACACACCTCACATGTCAGTTAGTCTTTATTTCAGCAGCATTTTTGCTATCCTGCATATAAAACTGGTAAATAAAATGCTTTTGAAGAAAACTGCTGCATTTAGCTGTTCTTGCTCAGCTAGCTAAAGCCATAAGAAAATAATAAATAAAATAAGATGTTAGGCCAAAATCAATAAAGACCCTGAAAAGCGATCATCCTCAACATATGAAATTGAACTGAAACTGTCCTTTCAAAACCCGAAACTTGAGTGCATATAAAAGCTGTCAATAAAGTGTGCAATCGAGTCAATAAAACTGAAATACCTTTTGAAATAAAGTGCGACATTTAGCTGTTCCTGTTCATCAAGTCGTGAACAATATATAAAACAGAAAATATAAATGTATGAGCTGCCCTTTCCTGGTACACAATGTCTCCCCTCAGTGGTGACTGAATTTATTAACCAACTGGGAATTTTGAGTTTCAGTTTTGAGCCTTTGAGGTTGACGTAGCGGTTAGTGTGGCGTGTGAAAACTGCAGAGTAGCAGACTGAATGTGAAGTCAGCAGAAATTAGTTTGTCTCCACAGAGCAGAGGAAATATAAGCACATGTCGTTTCATGTTAAGCAGGTTTAGTAAAATGGAGCAGTTTGTTAAGATAATATTACCGCAATGCTAATTTGCGTTAGCACATTAATGGTAATTCCTATTATGTGTTAGCATCGAGCTAACGGACTAAATGCTAATAATCTATATATCTAGAAAATTATTCAGGAATCGGAAAACAAAGAATCACGATACTTCAGCGAATGGATTTTTTCTCCCAGTTCTAGTGAAAACACTAATTATTTTTTTGTCAGCCAATCGTTGCTCTCTGTCTCACCTCTGGTCCCAGGGCTGACTGACGCAACTCTGATTCCCGCCCCCGAGTGCACGCCATTGGCCAGGGCGGCATTGGTGGGCAGGGAGAGAATTTGCTGGTGGGTGAGCTGAGGGGAGGAGGGGCTCTCGGTGGGCAGGATGTACTGGACCTGAGCTAGCGGCTTGGGGCCGGCGGGAGGTGTGAGGGAGGAGGTGGCGGCAGTGGGGTGGAGCTGGGGCTGGAGGACGGGTAGGGGGGTTTGTGCGTGTGGCTGCGGGGGCTGCGGGGTGAGGAGCTGCACTGGTTGGGCAGCGGGGAAGGACCCTCCCAGAACCAGGTTAGTGACCAGGCCGCTGCCCCCAAGAGGGGTTACACTGACCGGACCAGGAGAGGAGGATGAGGACAGGTACCCACCCCCTGCAGTGATTGGCAGCTGCTGAGGTCCGCCTCCTCCAATCAGGAGAGTGGCTTTCTTGTCCTGGGGCAGGGAGCTGAGGGTGACGGCGCCTTCCACTGGCTTGCTGGCGATGGGGATGGGCGTGCTGGCGATGGGTCGTACCACATTGGTCACCATAGTGGGAGCCATGCGGACGGAGCCGAGGACCTGCGTCAAACCCTGCTGGGCCAAAGTGAGGGGAGCCTGGGAGCTGGATGCGGAGCCTGCGATGGACAGAGAGGAGACACCCGGCCCACCTCCTCCACCTCCTTCTCCTCCACCTGCTGCTGTTTCTTCTCTCTTGGATCCCCCGTTGCTCCCCTCCTCTCCTCCGTCCGTAGCTCTCTTTCTCTTCCTCTCAGAGCCCTCTTCACCACCTCTCCTCCTCCTCCTCCTCCTCCGTTCCCTTTAGCTGAGGTGGAGTCGGAGTGAGGGATGGAGGGAGAGGAAGAGGGGAGAGAGGAGCGAGCCACTGGCTGGAAGCCATGCTGGAGGGAAAAGAGAGAGGGAGAGATCAAAGCAGGAAAGTTACTATGTAAAGTTCTTCTCTTCTTCATGAACACACAAGTTTCTCAACTCACAGCAACTCTGGAAGATCTGTGAGCTTTTAATGCTTGATGGGAATAAAGGACTTCAGAAACTACAAAGCTTAAATTAAACCAGCAACGATTTGATGATTTACATGCAGTATTAAACTGGTAAAGGGATAGTTTGGATTTTTTTTTAAGTGGGGTTGTGTGAGGTACTTAATCATAGTACCAAGACAGAAGTATCAGCACAGAAGCTATGAAATATACTGCTGTGGAGAGGGTCAGCAACAACACATATTTTAAAAGCCACCTAAAAAAATCTGTATCAGTTTAAGTGCAACCTATATTTAGATTTTTTCACAGCTTTACCTTGCTGTCAGACAGCCTTTTCCAATGTGAAATTGCGGTTATAAAAGCCAAATATCGGGCGGACGTTTAGCTCAGTGGGTAGAGCGTCCGACCCATGTATGGAGGCTGTTAGTCCTCTGCAGCGGCCGCTGGTTCGACTCCCGCTTTCGGCCCTTTGCTGCGTGTCATCCCCTCTCTCTCTGCCCCGCTTCCTGTCTACTCTTCAGCTGTACTATCCATTAAAGGCATAAAAGCCCAAAAATATATTTAAAAAAAAAAAAAAAAAAAAAAAAAAAAAAAGCCAAATATCACTCACTCCAAAGCCAAAGACAGTAATTTTACCTCGTAAAACATGGGAGTTGCAGGAGACGCTGCCTTAATTGGTTAGTTTAGATCAGTTAGGTGGACCAGCTGCTCCCATGTTCTGTTAGGTGGCTTTGGCTTAATGGTGGCTTTGGCTTAATGGTCAGAAAAGGCTGTCTGACAGCAAAGCTAAAATGGTGAAAATATAGCTCACAGTGAAGCTGACTTTTTTTAGTTGGCTAAAATACGTTTGGCTGCTGATCCTGTCTTCTGCAGCACATTAAACTGGTGGTGTGCCGACCACCATCTACTGTGGATAATACACTGACTATTAGAGGTGTCACGACTCTCAAAATCCCCAATTCAATTCAATTTTTGATTTAAACAATTTTTTCCCAGCAATGACAGCTTTTCCATTATCTGACTATCGGCCTTGTGGGTAACCTGAACCCTAATAAGTGACATAGATTAGAGGGTTTGTTATATGAAGTGCGTCTCTCTTGGTGCCTATACATTGCTGCAGTTACGGAAAAGTGAATGCTACAAGGGGACTTAAACCTACTACATGGAGTTTTTAACTGGTTATGAAACAGTCTTTAATTTAAAACTGATGCCTCTGTGTGACCCACAACAGCAAACAAGGCCATCAGCAAGAGCACTGGCTATTTCTATACAGTTATTCATAATGTCTACCACCAACATACTGGAAGACTTGCAGATCCTTCTTTTCATTTTGAGTCAATTTAGTATTGAAACCATGCCACGTCATACAGCCACCCTTCAAATAATCCACACTATAATCCCGCAATACCTAACTTATACAACTAATGAAGACCCAGATTCAGTTTTAATTAATGGAATATGTTTATCAGTGCAGCTTCTTACTAATTCTGGTGACTTATTCTTAATGGCTTGACACAGAACCTATATACAAATCAAAAACAAATATTCATTCATAAATAACAGCTAAAGAAATTTGGGAGTTGAAAACAAGTATTACAGTAACAGATGAAAAGTCGAAAGAAACAGCAGGACATAAAACAACAGCCCACCATGGGAGGGATTTGACTGGAAGGTGAAAATGTGGTATTTTAACACATCTATCATTTCAAAATGCAGCAAAACATCTTAACTATGTTGGATATTTTCACACAGACAATACCAGAACTTTAGTTACCTCTTTTTTTCCCCTATTCTTATTTTATAAGTTTAAATACTACACATTTCACATTAATTAGAGTTCAAATTAATGTTGAATGAGTAAGTGTTTGATTATGAGTTGTAAGAAATCATTAATAGTCTTGTAGGAGTAGTAGCTGTTTATAAAGGTTAAACTGAGCAATATTTTAATGGAGTCTGGCAGACAGTCACTTAACTCAAACTCCAGTGTGTGTATTTTCAGAGCAGTGGGCTTTTGTTTTCAAGGGAAGCAACTTGCTTCAAACATAGACTTTATATTCAAATTGACTTTCAACCTGTTTTATATACAGTCTATGGCTCCAACTCGCTATCTGAACTGTATTCTTTCTAAACATGCAGTTGGTACATATTGCTCCTTTAAATAAAAAAAATCAAAATAAATAAATAAATGAATATCAACATTTTCTTTACATTGTATATATCCAGCACAAAATGGGGGAAGGGACAGTTACTGTCATCCTCTGTCAATAGTAATTCAAAGTATCTGATGATGCAGCTACCTGTCCATCTGGTTCGTCCTCATCGCTGTCCGTCACTCTCTCTTTACACTTGAGGTCAATGGAGCCTTCAGGACAGGAATCCTCTGCAGGTGGGACATGGATATCACAGGTTAGCGTTTTAACACATTTAAGCTAAGGGGACTAAACACACAGTATACTTTCACTGTTCACTGGAAGTCATTTGCAAGCAGAGTTGAAGAAGTGAAGCAACACTGATGGTGTAAACAAAAGTAGGAAAGGAAAGACTACCTTCAGTCAGTAACAGTCTGGGGCTGGGGTTAGGGCCAGATGACTCAGTTTCTCTTATTTTTATCTTTTAGGTGTTTTGCTGACATTGTCGTTCTGGCTGTCTTTTTTTAAGACCCACTGATCATTGTGGGAACTGAAAGTATGACTCTGTGGTTACGCAACAATCTCGCTAACCACCACTCGACCAGATTCAACTCACCCATGACATCATCGTCCCCCTCCTCCTCACAGATGACCATGCGCTCCTCGTCACTGGTCACATCCTCACTGGCCCCGCCCTGGTACAGGGACTGAGGCAGGGGCCGGTGGCGAAACAAACTCGCCCCGTCCTCCTGACACAGTAGAGAAAAGAAGAGAGCGGACATTTTACTTAAAGAGACAATTTTTTTTATTTTTTTTTATTTAACAGTTCACCCCAAGTTTGTCCCAGTGTGTTTTGGTGTGAGTTGCTGAGTTTTGGAGACATCGACCATAGAGATGTCTGCCTTGTGTCCAGTATAATGGAACTAGATGGTGCTACAATATATTTGAAAAACTCAATCTGTGCCAGTTAGTCAAGATATTTCACAGACCTTGTTATGAGCAGTTTCATGTCGGAACTATTTACCCTCTACCCAACAACACCCAGTAACGTTTTCACAGAACGAGCTACTTCAGTGGTGCTAACGTCAGGGTCACCCCCAGTTTATTGAAGCCCTGTGCCCCACCAGGCCCATCCAAAAACCCCCAAACACTTGGCTGGTGGCCCCCGTCAAAATATACTCATCACTGGGCCTAACAACTTCACTGGGGGAGACCTGGGCTAACGTTACAGCTCAGCCGAGGAGGACACCATTAATGTTTATATCACGCACTGTCACAAGGACAAGCCTGTCATCCATCTGTGGATGCATCCTTCCTTCTGTGCAGCGATACAGTTGGTGGGTGTAGTTCGGTAGAAAGGAAATAGTTCTTCCAACTGCTCACAACAAGATCTGTGTATCTTGAGTAACTGGGTCGTGATTTCTAGGAAGAACACATTGCAAATGTATTTTCTGGCACTCTGAGCATCACAAGCTGAGTGCCATCAAGTTCCATTATATCGAAGAGAAGGCAGACATCTGTATGGCTGATATCTCCAAAATTCTGCAACTCACACCAAAACAATCTAGACGGATAAATAGCACTACAGACAAGAGAAAAAATGTGTATTTTTTGATTTGGGGGTGAACTGTCCCTTAAAAAACCTAATAACAACACTTCAGACAGAAGTAACATTGCTATTATCAAAGCATGCATACATACATGGCTTTGCCACCAGCATTAAAAGAATGCCTTCAAAACAAAAGAGCTAATGTGCAGGCCTATCCCCCTGTGATTCGGCGCGAAGCAGCAAACACCACAGTCTCATACCTTCAAAGGCACTAAAAAAGTAGAAAGTGAAACCTTTGAAGTTGGAGGCTGAGCTCCCCCAGAGCTTTCAGTGGGTTTTCAGCACCAGCAACTCAAGCCCTCACGCAAAGAACAAAGAGAGTCCATTTGAACTGTTTCTGAACAGCGTGCTTTCAGTCGTAGAGTTCAGCCAAAATGCTCTGCAGTGTGAAGGACACACGTCTGCTGTCTGTGAATACACACACGCATGTTGGTGCGTAGGCGTCACCTAGCATTGTGCATTTTTAAAATTAATTCAGTCTGTTGCTTTTATTTTCTGCATTTTTATTCTTTTTTTCTTTCTTCTTTGTTCTCTTAGATGCAACAAATGTGTGTTAAGAGCCTGGATAATGACTGAAAGCACATGATTGTAACTAACTTTAACTAGCTATAGAGATCTGGAACAGTTTGCTTCACATTCTTAAATCTCCAGAGTCTGTTGCTGCCTTTGAGCTACAGATTAACAACCTACCTTCTCCAGGTCTCTCTCCCTCTCCCTCTGCTCCAGGGTGTGCACGGCGCTCTGGGAGAAGGCTCGAGGACGGGGGTGCTGGCCCGCAAACAGCCCCCCTCGACGCTCTGATCCCCCTGGCCAGCCCGAGCCTCCCTCCTTCCCCTCCAGCACCTGGGACTCTGGATGGGGATCTGGAGAAGAGACAAGTGTGTATCATCATAAAACAGATCAATAAAACTTTGAATCAGTTCCTGAAAAAACTCACCAACGCTCTGTCTAAGAGCATCAGCAAAATACCTGAAATATACACTGAAAATCAGTACAAGGTCTTTTGTAATTATGTTTTAACAGAAAATGTCTCAATATGACTGACTATATTTTAAGTCAGGATCTAAAAGAGACAAAAAAAAAAAGCAGTCGATAAGGTTCAAAGTCATTCACTGATCTAAGAAGATTTACTTGTTAAAGGCATTTTGTACATTGTCTTGGGGATGTTAATCAATGCTCATCAACAGAAACATACCGATGCTCTCCGACATGCTCCTCTCCCGTGGCTCCTTTGGCGTCCCACGGCCTTCTGACAGCGACTTTCGGCGGTCCTTGTTGCACCACTTCCAGTCTGGGTGGGCTCTGAAGTGGGCCTCTTTCACCTGGAGGAGCAGGACGAGAGGTAGTCTTTAATTTTTCTGTTGATGCAGTTTGAGTTTTCGTTGTTCAGCTGCAGTGCCTTTCACTGCTCAAGAAAACCATCAGTTATTTCATCACATAATTCTGGACAAGCTGTTGTTACTGTTGGTGAATCTGGATGTCTAGAGCACAAAATTAAAAGCTTGCATATACTGGCTCTAGAGTCACTACTGTATTACGTTAATTAGTAGTAAACTGCAGATTTATTTATATGAAAGTGAATGCAAAATATTTAAAGGTCCCGTGTGTAGGATTTAGGGCAATCTATTGGCAGAATGGCAGAAATGGAATATAATATTTATGTTTTCATTAGTATATAATTATCTGAAAATAAGAATTGTTGTGTTTTCATTACCTTAGAATGAGTCCCTTATATCTACAGAGGTCTGGGCCTCTTCCACGGAGGCCGCCATGTTGCACGTTTCTACAGTAGCCCAGAAGGGACAAAACAAATACTGGCTCTAGAGAGGGCCTTTTGCATTTTCCCCAAGTTTCATGTTTATCATAGGTTTTCTCACATGATTGGAAGAGGAGGGTGTGGCAAGTTGGTTGCAAGTCGCTCTGCAAGGTCACCACTAGATGCCACTATGTCCTACACACTGGTTCTTTAACTGAAAACATTCTGATTAATTCACTTCAAGAATGTTAACTGTTCACTTTCAAATGGAAACAGACAATTTTTCAGCCCCCTCCAAGTGGATTATTGTTGCGCCGCTGTGGCAACGACAACAGGTACTATGTCCTCCCCCTTACCTTACTTTGCTATGCCTAACCTTAACCCACCCCCTCAACGGCAGAGGGCACCGCCATGGGAAACACAATCTGATGGGGGAACAGACTTAAACACAACACCGTAACTCTTTCCGTTCGTCAGAATCGAAGTCTAGGAGTATTTTTACCTGAAAGGCAAGATCGTGGTACTGCTGCTTCTCGTTGGGCCCCAGAGCATACCACCACTCCCCCAGGATCTTGCTGACTGTCCGGTTGTCCTGGTTGGGGTGTCGCTGGTGCACCAGGGCACGGTGGCGTTTACTGAAGATCATGAATGCATTCATGGGACGGCGGATGTGGTCCTTCTCCCTCTGGTTGGGGTTTGGAGTGACATTTAATAAGCATTAATCTTCCTCTGTTTTTTTCTGCATCTTTCTGCCCTTTCTACTGATTGACTGACTGTCTGCACGGTGGACTGACCTTCCTGTCTCCGTCCTTAGGCAGGGCGCTGAGGGACTGTGTGCGTCTCTTCATGGGCCAGTGGAGGGCGCCGGGTCATTGGCCACACCCGGGGAAAACCTGCATTCACACACAGAAAAAATGAAACTGAGTCAACAAGAGACGGGAAATCAAGGGAGATTCCTCACTGAGAGGGACTTTCAGTTAAGTAACAAGGCTATAGGGTTGTGAAGAATTTATGGAGAAATGAATATGAGTTTAAAATGTGAAGTGTTTATTTCAGACCGCTATAGTTTTGATGACAAGGTTGCAGGAAGCGTTTCAACAGTCTAGGAACCACAAAAAAAATCTGACTTTTGGTTATATATGTAATTATAAATGTGCCTTTCATTTATGTTAATGTATAATCAACAGACTCTTTTTCTGCACAGCTCTGCATGTTATCACAAGTACATGTTACCTACTGAGTATTTATTCAGTTAATTCTACAGAAGCAGCTGTTTGTACTAATAAATTGCACTGTTCTTGCGAGCCAGGTTTCCAGGAAAAATAAACCAGACACAGAGTAAATAAAAAAAGCAAATAAAAATGCTGTCACAAACTGGGTTCAGCTTGAATTACTATTGGAATTACTAGTGTTTTTGCTGCTTGAGAAATATACATTACTTCGTATTCAAATTCTTCCTGTTATAGTGCAGTTTATATTAGTGATGACACCTGCAAAAACCCAAAAGTCAACATGAATAATAAATCAAGACATACTGAAAAAGGAAGATGCTCAACAAAATTAGACAGTAGCTCTTAGGCACAAACAACCAGCCAATCATCATTATACATTCTGGCTTTCACAGGTTAGTTTAGAGCAATTTTGTGTGAAAAAACACCCACACTTCCTAACTATTAGCAAAAGAGCAAAACAACTGTAGACAAATAAATCAGTGGTGAATAAACCTGGATTAATATTCTCTTGGCACAGCTGACAAGCAAGCTGTTTAAACTGTAAGTCATGACCAGTAAAAAAGTCTTTTGAAACTGAGCTGGCAGATAGAACGTCTGATTCTCTGTTAAGAGAGTGCACTCAGTGTCAAGCCGTGACTACATGAATATGGCGGGTCTTTTTGCCTCCTTGTCTAGTTTTACTGAAGCATTTTTATTATATATAGAAAACACATAATACAGCAAAGATTATATAAACGACAAAAGCAAAAGAGTCACACACACACTGTCCATGAAGGAAGAAATTAAACCATAAGAGACGAAAGAAGAAATACAGCGTCACGATCACCAGAGCAAGGGTGGAAGATTGGTTTTACATGAGAGTTTGTTTGGGGAACTTGGGGTCAAGTCAGATGTGCTGTTTGTGTGCATGTTTATTAACCTGGCATCACAGGCCTCAGGCTGTATTCAAACCAAATCAGGTGCTGCAGCGATTGGAGCAGGGTTGTGTGGTGGTGTGGGCGTGTTTATTTGTGCTTAGAACCAGAGGTGTAAAGTAACAAAGAACAAATACATAGCAACTTGAATTCAGTAGATATTTAAAGTATCTGTAATTTACTTGAGCATTTAATTTTCTGACAACTTTTTACTTTTACTCCCTACATTTTAAGACTAATATCTGTACTTTCTACTCCTTACATTTCAAAAAAGGCCTGACTTCCCAACATCGAGACTGATTTGAACCTATTTGGATGGAAAAATAACACAAGGAAAATAAAATATCAGTGCAGAACGAAAATGACATAAAAGACATTAAAAAAATCAAAGATGTAACAACAAAAAAGACAGAAGACGTGATGACAAAATAATGTAATGAGACAATGCAACAGTAATCAGACGTGGTTGGTCACTTTTCAAGCAGGAAAAAAGGTGGCCTGGTCCTAACTTTCTCAAATTAAACATTTGATGAAAACATTTTGTGAGCCTTGTGTGTTCGAAACATTTGACATCATTGACATGTTGACTTTTTAAATTTGGACCAGTGATGCTCCTCTGTCGGTGGCAAGAGCAAATGAAACACGAGCTCACAGATTCGTCTGGTTCCCAGGCTACATGTTTATAGGCGTACGTGTGAATGTGTGCGTGTGGGTGGTGGAAAGCTTTCTTTGTAGTGGGAAACATCAAGAACCGAGAACAAAAGAACACTTCACACATGTATTTGATGAGACAGGTGCGTAGGAGAGGGGCGAGTGGACCAAAAAGTGGCAAAAGGACTCGCGCACACTGTCTAACTTGCAATATTGCATTTATTTGCAATGTAAAATGAATACAATAAATATTATATTGTAAGTTAGACTGTGTATGAGAGTCATTTTGCAAACATCAAGAGGCATCATTGGAGACATCTATTGCTGGCTAAAACATAATCTGCTAGGGGACGTCATACACTAGTATTGTTGTTTGGCACTTAATACTATAGGGGGGATATTTCAGTTTGTGTGATAACAACAGTTAAGAAATACAAAAAATAAAGCAAGAAGGGTGCAACAAACTGAGAACAGACACATAAAAATATATACTTACTTACAAATTATACTTATGTTTGAATGCTCCCGTAATCTTGGGTACAGTGGGGGTGTATTTTTACAAGAGAAGTGAAACAGCAACTAACTGGGGCTTAAATCTTGTTAAATGTGTCAACTTTGTTTTCATTAATGCCATTAAGTCTCTCCATTGAGATGTGGCCAGACAACAGGTGTAACCACCGCAACATTGAGAGATTACTGAAGCATTTCTTTTTGTGCTCACAGTGATGGCGGCTCTGTTTGGAGCCGCCATCACTGTGAGCACGGTGACCCTGAAACATTCAAAACCACACTACCAGCCAGACAGCCACGCAGCCCGTCTGAGTCACTCTGAAAGAGCAATAACCCAGCCAGACGCAGAGACGCAGCCTGAGACTGAGTGGAATGAGCAAGCACAGACTGTACAACTGTTGCCAGACACACACACACTGATGCAGCTGGTAGAAAAGTTGTTTGTTGTTGTTTGTTTCTTTTAAATTCCGCTGTCAGAGGTGGATTTCAGCGCACCTGTTCTGAGCGTAGCGTCCTTGAGAGTTTTAAAGCCTGTGATTCAAACTGCACTGACAAACTGCATCTACAGTTACTATCTGCTTTCTCCTGAGTCATACCGAGAGTCGCAGAGAGGAAACAAACACAATGTAAGTGTTTGCTTCAAAGTTTACATCATTTAAATGTAGCACTGAAACAAGTTTGGATACTTTTTGAAGGATAGAAGGTTAGCTTAAGAACTTAGTTGACAACAGTTTTGTTTGTTTTGTTTTTCCATATTTAAAGTATAAAAAAAAATGAAATGTAGCTACAGACTTTTTTTTTTTGCAAATACGTATAACTTTGGGAATGAACATTAAGACTTTACAAAGGCCCCAGAAAGCCTGAGTAGTTAGAGATCAAATCAATATGCATTACTTGCCAATATTAAACTATATTTTGATGCATGCTAGTTTATAAACTGACAGAGTGACATCCCACTTCAGTAAGTCGGTGAGTTTATGTGTGAATAACAGACAGATATATTATTACACTTGCATGTAAACAAGACCTAAATTGCATCAATGTTTGTCTGGATGTTTCCTGTGTCTGACTGGTGGACTGGCCTCATTTCACAATGTGGTCAATGTGCCACAGCGCTACTCTGCACGTGAATTTAAATCAAGCATTTTGTTTCTTGTTCTTCTTCCTGTTCTTCTCTTGATTCTGTTCACCATCCAGACTTTTACAACCAACACAAAATGCACTGCTGAGCATTACACTGTGTTTTCTGCTATATTAAACTAAAATTTGCTGATTTTGTGCCAAAAATGATATTTGCAGAACACATCTTACAGTTCAAAAGATTAGAAGGATATTTTTTATTATTTTAAGTGGGGCTGTGTGAGGTATTTGATACTTGGAGGAACAATGAGGTACGATGGTCGGTGTGTTACCTGTTTGTTTTTGTTTTTGTGGTTGTGCTAAACAGAATGATTTTTGGCTTACATAATGGCAGTTTCCTGTGAGAAAAGGCTGTCTAACGGCAGTGAAAAAGTGGCGAAAATATTCTAAATATAGTGTATACTTGAACTGATATTTTATTATTTTATTTTTTTAGGTGGCTTAAAGATGCTGGCCGTATCCACAGCAGCACATTGCTTAATTTCCTCCAAAGGTACTCCTCTCTGCTTCTCCAAACTGGGGACATGTTGACCACCAACTAATGGATAAGACCTCGTACAACCCCACTTCAAAAAAAAACATTCCTATAAGGACCATTATAAGCTCTGGTCTTGATAATACCAGGGAAAAGGGAAAAATTAGCTGAAAAAATCAAAAATGAAAATAATGTCTGAACTTACGGATCATCTGTGTCGCTCTCTGTCTCGCTGTCAGCCCCCCCCTGTCTGTAGGAGGATTGTCATTCGTCGGGGGAGGACATGACGGCGATCCCCTCTCTAGGTCTGGAGGGCCGCTCCGCCCGTCCTCACCAGGGCCACACCGCAACGAGGCTCTGAAAAATAAAATCCATTTATACACCAGTTAGAGAAAAGCTTTTTGAAAGTAAGTAACAGTGCTATATGTGTAAACGCAGGGCTGCCCTGCATGCAGCCTGTTGATGGATAGCTCTGTTCTGGCCAACTGACTGTGGGAGGTGTGAGAAGCTCCGACTGCATCTATGTTATAATCTGTTGCAGTAGTAAGAAGAATACTTCATACAGAGCTGAAGACTATTCACATAAAGGAAATGTTCTCTCTCAGATTTAGTGACTCCATCTGTACATTACAGAAGTATTTTATCATTTAAAACTAGCAGTTATAAAACAGCTATTTTCATCTCGTTAACAAAGTTTATTGTGGACATGTAATGAGATTGCTTCCTTTTACTGGGTTTATAGAGATTAGTCTCAATTCTTGAGGCCATTATAACTATAAAGTGATAACTATAAAGTGCTTTTGTAACATTTATTTTGATGGAAAAAATGCTTAGAAGATAGTGGGATGACTTCTTAAAACAAATTCCCTGACATGACAATGGTTTTGTCTTATATGCTCATACATGTCAAAATGTAAGCTGTTTCTTTTACAGCTGAAATGATAAATCAATTAATCTATTAATTGACTGACATAGGGTTATTAAGTTAGAAAAACAAAAAAACAACGAAACAATATTGTGCACTTAAAAAACTAACTAAAATGAAATCCAAATATACAGTTAATGTATTTAGTCTCAGTCTTTGTCAATTTGGTCAAATTTGTTAACACAAGCATGAGGAAGCACTGATGTATTTATTGAGACTGGGATGACTACGAGACTGTGATTCATTTGTCTTTACATCATGTTTCTATTGTAACATTTATTCTGAACTTCTTAAATCTTGACCCTGACAAATACCCACAATATTATACATAAAAATTTAATATAATAATAATTTTAAAAAAAAAGACTAAAACTAATATTGAAACCAATGAACGCTGACCTGAAAGAGCAAACCCACTCTGGAAACTAACTGAAACTAAAATGAATTAAAAACAAAACTTAAAAACAAAATAAAAATAAAAACGAAGGAAAAATACAAAACTGTAATAACTGCAGACTGACGGAAAATTCGTCACCGACTATTTTGGTCAGAATTGTCAACACAACAGGCATGAGGACGTACTGCTGCAGATGTTTATTGAAACTGAGATATCTACATGACTGTGAGTCTATTGTTTTCACAAAGTCCTGTGTTTGTATTATAATACCTATTCTGAAATTCTTAAATCTTGCCCCTGACAAATACCCCCCATACTGTAATAAAAAACTTAAATTAACGTTGAAACAAGTGAAAACTAAACTGAAATGAGTAAACCCACTTTGGAAACTAACTGAAACTAAACTGAATTGGAAACAAAACTTAAACACAAAATAAAAATAACAACAAGGGATAAATACAAAACTCTATTAACTCTGGAATGACAGAAAATTCGTCACCTACTATTTTGGTCATATTTGTCAAGACAACAAGCATGAGGAGGCATTTGTGCAGATGATTACTGAGACTGGGATGTCTACAAGACTGTGAGTCATTTCCTTCCCAAAGGTTTGTGTTTGTACTGTTGTAGCTATTCTGAATGTCCTAAATCTTGCCCATGACAAATATCCCTCATATTATAGTAAAAAGACATGAAAAAGAAACAAGCAAACCAACTACGGAAAAATACAATAATATAATAACTCTGGACTGACAGAAAATTAATCAACAACTATTTTGACAATTAATTCATTCATTTTCTTTGTCATATATTTCAGCAAATCTAATATCTTGTATTTTAGATTGCTGGTTGGACAAAACAAGTGTTGATGTAACCTTGAGTTGTGAGAAATTTTATCCACTATTTGCTGACATTTCATAGGCTGAATGATTAATCAATATCTGCAGCCCTGAAACACACAGAAGAGAAAGATAACTTAAAGACTTAAAATAAAGCCTCATCAAGCTCTGTGGGAAAGGAAATGCGTTTGGATTAGTGACCATCCCCACCAGTCAAAATTAGTCTCTGAATAAATTTTAGCTCTGCAGTCAATAAATAGTGTTATCAACAATGTTACTGGAACCATAATGGTGTGAACACCAACTGTGCTGATTTCGCAACTGTTTTGGGAAACACTGACTTGGCTGCTGGTATGCCCAACCAACATTTGTACTGGCAGTATACTGGAGTGTTTTGGCAGTGGGTATTTGAGAAACACAGCCATACACAGTATTTCCTGTTATGATTATTATATTGTGGGAAATACTTGCTTATAATATACGGTTATGTGCAGTATATTTGGGTAAAAGCGGTGAAATTAGCTTTCTGTGTCCCTCTCCGGGGTCATGTCATGTCCAGAGAAAAGGACTCGGGTCATTTGCTACCTTTGCTCTGATTGACAAGCTGTTGGCCATCAGCAGGCTGGGCAGCCGCTCCCGATTGGCTGGGCTCCAGGAAAGGGACGAGCGAATGCCAAGGGAACACTGGCACCGACCGAGGCTCCACGTTGGTCCAAACTGTGGGAACACGAAGGGAGAGAGAAGAGAGAGGCAGAGAGAAAAAGTGAAATGTCATCATGTTTATCCCTCTCAGTAGCATGGACTGTAGACAGAAGGTAGCGCTCTGCCCTCTGGCAGCATGTGAAATCCTATGTGATCGTCAGCCAGCGATGAGCTAAAGCGCTACTAAAAACTACAGTTTCATAGAAACTGCCAGAGACTGAAGACCATGAATGGAGTTGTGTATTCAGTCACCTACTCTGCCCCCCTCTCCAACACACACGCACAGAGACCATCCCTCAGGATAATGAGAGTTGAGGGGTCATGTGGTGTGTGATGTGATGAGGGAACCTGTTATTTTATCCACAGAGATTCCAGACTCCAGACTACTCAGTGTCTAGACTGCTGCCACAGCACTGCTGAGCTTCAGACTCTGAACTCAACTGTCTGCAGCGGGAACCATTTCAGGGCAAGAACCACTACAGAGTCCAAGTTTAACTTGTACACAAATTGTTAAGAGATTAGTCATATAATTACAAGTAAAATCACTATATTATATGTGTTTTCCTAATAAAGATATATATCACACTATGCATGCAAAACCACATATGAAGTAAATAAACTCATGACAAACTTAGAACCACTTTTACAATACATCAGACAAAACTCTTCACATCGAAACTTCATTGAAAACCAGGTATTTCCAGATTTGATGATTTTGTTCCCTGGATGGAAATGTCGGTCCAGACTGAAAAACACGATGGCTCACTTGTTAGCTGCTTCCACCATCAGCCTTGGAAAAAATCGATGCTATTGATTAAGATCTTTAAACAAGTTTTATTGTCTTGGTTCGGACACAGTGTGGAGTTTGCCTGTGCTTGTGAGGGTGTCTTCTGGGACAGCACAATTAATTTTAAAAAAATGTATCGAAATCGCAATATGGCTTTCTGCAATTTCAAATTGCAGGAGGTGCAATATTTATTAAATGTGTGTCAAAAAACGTTTAAATTAATGAATGCTGTGAGGAAGAGATGCCATGTCCTACAAATCAGATTCTACAGACTAAAAAAAACATATTCATTTGGTACAGATTCCTGCAAAAAATCCCACCAGAGTCATTTCAACATTTTTTTTTAAATAAAATAAAAAAAGAATAATGATGTAAAAATTATCATTACATCTGATATCTGCAATCATAATGCAATTGCAATATCAGTCAAAATGATCTCAATTAGATATTTTTTTCAAAATCATTCAGCCCTAGTTTCTTCTGCAGGTTCTTGTTTCCCCACCATCAAAAAACATGTATGCTGGGTCAATTCTCTTGTCAGTACCTCTGACCAAGGTGTTGACTTAGACTGGAGTTGGTCCCTGGGTGCTGCACAGTGGCTGTCCACTGCTCCTAATAATGGGTTAAGTGCAGAGACTGAATCTGACTGTATAAGGGCTGCAAAATTAATCCAAATATTATTGAAGTCGCAAATAAGGCCAAGTGCAATATCCAAATCACAGAAACTGTAATTTTTTGATAAACTAAGAATATGTGACCAAACAGGACAACTTAAAAACTTGGTATTCCACCCGGATGGACATGGTTTTGCAGGACGAAGCAGTGCATGCTTTGGCAAGGTGAGTTCCGTGACCACCTTACACATGACAAGTATGAAGGCATACAGAATATACTATTCAAGTTTTCCTAATTGTATTTTTGGTCTCACCCCTGTGTAGATAAAAACTGATTGTCTACGTTGTAAGTCTGTTTAGGTTGGAAGTCACTAACTGTTGTCAGAATCCACACCCCACATCTGAGTGATTTTTGTTGTTGGACATCATTTAGTCCTGCTAAATGTCATTATATTTTAGCACTGTTTAGTTGTACGCATTTCTAGTATAATATCATGATGATCAGTTTAAGAACTGATCAACAGTCGACAGGTAAAAAACTGCAGGGAAATTTAGTCACTGTTGCAGATGTGCCAGCAGTACAAGGATTAAAAATCTAAGCGCATCTAAGTTAATCACTGATCACAAAAAAAAAGTGTTTGAAGTTATGATTTGGCGTGAAATCTCTTGTATGTATAATCTTGAAGTTAAGGCAAAGATTAGGTTAATAAACCCTGGTTAATAAACATGGTTAGATTAATAAAGACAATAAAGATGCTCTGGCCTACAAATCTTGTTCTCCATCATGCAGAGAAAACATGTTTGTTTGATACAGACCCCAAAATATGTCACACCATCATGATTTTAATATTTTTGTTTTTCTGTGAAAATATAAATTCTGATAAAATAAAAAAAGGTTCATTCCTACTAATCATGAATCACACTGAAATCCCAATATCTGTCAAAATAATCACAATATGACTTTTTTTTAACCATATCATGCTGCTATAACAAATACCACAACCACTGCTGTAAAAGAACTTCAACTACTACAACTTCAACAAACACCACAAGTGCTACAACAACTACAACCTCAACTATTAGTACTGATGTCATCAATACTGCGTCTTTAGATATTTCTGCTGTGGGAATCAGTGGACCAGTTCACAGTTTTATCAGAAGCAGTTCATTTAAGTGTCTGTACATTTAGATAATAAAGATTTCACCCTCAACAGGCTGAGGTTTGATCAGAATCACCCTCCACTCCTCCCCTGACTGCGGTATTCCACATACAGGTCTAGCCTGGTAGAAATAAACTGGCTATGAACTCTACTGCAGCACTGCGATGTCCAGTTTCCGTTTCCATTAATAATTTTAGAATAAAGTATTAAAATGGTCTATTTATAGCTAACCATTCCCTGGCCATGGCTCATCTAAAATGGAGATCCAGATAGTGCTGAGCCAGATGACCAAGAAAATGTAAATATGTCCTCGATCTACTGTTGCTGCTGTTGTTTCAAGAAGTTCTCTTCTGAATACTGATTCTCGTGTCACAAGACTGTTATCACTGCGCTCTGACCTTTGCACTTCTCACTACTTACTGGCACTTTATGCTGCTGTTTGCATAAAGAACTTCAGCAGAGGAAGTGAGGCTTATTCAAATGTTTTACACATCAGAAGTTGTTTTTTAAGGCGGGCAATACCACAAATAGTACTCATGACATACTTTGTTGTAAAAAAAAAAAACGTATATACAATACAGATAATTTTTTTAAAATTGCAGAACAATATACTGGATGATAGTCATGTGTTTTTATATATACATATTCATACAAAAAGCTTATTTTGGACGATTTATCAGTCTAGCTGTAATCAACAGTGTGGATACCAGCCAACTTCAGGGAATGAACACAGGTGCTTTGTTTAAAGGATTGTCTCCATTCTCATTAAACCTAAATGCTATCTGGAGGGTATGCCAGACTATTCGAAACAAAAACTGATTTAAAAGTTTTGAATATTCTGTGAAGCCACTTAGGATTCAATGGCAAGTTACTGGGAGGTTGAAACAAGGTTACAACACATTTTCTATTTCAAAATTCCATACTTTCAAAACTTTCTCCTGTAGATTTTTCAGACCATACTTGTCATCTTACCTTCTCTTCCCATTTGAAACCTTTAGTCAGCCAGGCTTTATATTTGGAATTGTCAAGCCAGCCTTTGAAAAACTTGCTTTTACCCATTGTGACTGTTGTGTCCTACATAAAAAGTAGTCCACAACATCTCTGCCCAAAGAGGAAGTAAACTAATCAGTGCTACCTATTCTCATATTATTTTCTCTTAACATATTGAATAAATATAATGCATTATAAGGCATTTTTTCGATGATTAATAGATCTGAAGCAATGCGGTTGGTGACATAAAAGTATTGAAGTTCAGTACTCTAGGTACCCTAGGTGCCCTAGGTCAGACTGAATGAATTAAATAAATGGCCTCTGCCCACCAGTAGATGTTGGAAGTTGATAAGCCACACTATCAATTTTAAAAAGACACTATTGATACTTCCTCCTCTTTTTTGGGCCCAAAAGCACAGCAAAATTAACAAATGGTCGAGACAAACAGCCAGGGTGACATGACTAGGCCTACTTTGGTTGATGACGACCCTGAGAAGAATGCAGAATTGTGTATCAGAGATCCACGAGTTCAAATTTCTGTGTCAGAGGCTTAACACGCTCACTAAAATGATGTAATTTTCTGAACTTACCACACTGTTCTAGCTGTTCTATTATTTGCCATTAGCCACTTAATCATCATATCCACATTACTGATGATTAGTTCATCAAAAATCTCATAATGTTAACAGTTTGTGAAAGCACCAATAGACATCCTAACAATAATGCTGCAATATGGATATCAAAGTATTTTAAAAAATGTTGTGATACTTGATTTTGTCCATATTAATAATTAAAATAAAGAAACCATTCTAGCAGCTGAATGTATAAAAGTTCTGTGACTACTTTGCGACAGGAAGTGTTGATAGGATCAATACTGTATTAACTTTGTCACATATTATTTTAACAGTTAAGATTCGTGAGATTCAGAATGTCACCCAGTGGAAGCACAAAATCAACAATTCGTCACTGTTTCCACCCGCAGTTGTGGTTAAGCTACACATAATTACTATTTAGCCTGCCTTACTTTCCAACTCTGCCCCAACCAAATATCACTGTGCAACAACTGAAATTAAAACAAAATCAATAAATAGAAACCTGTCGTAGCTGACATTTTAGCACTTTGTAAGAATAAAGATGGTATTTTAGTCAATGTATTTCTTTTTATCAACAACACCCAGGAAAAGACCAAAACTAACAACGAACCAATCAAAGACAAGTATTATTGTTTTATCCAAACCTGATATACCTTATTAATGTGTACCACAGAGCTCAACTGTTATCCAAAAGCTATTACAAGCACACCAGCGAGCCACACTGTTGGACATGGTAGTATTTTCCTTACTTGCAATAAACAGGAGAACTGTAATATAATTTAAGTTAATCCAACATCCTGCTCCTGTAATTACCCACAAGAACACCAAATGTGTATTAATCCATCGCTGAAAATAGTCCCCCAGCAAATGCAATATTCACTCCGGTTTGAGAGCCAAGCTGTTGTAAGAAATTTCCAGGCTTTTTTAAATATGAAACTAAATGGGGCACCCCTATAGCTCAGTTGGTAGGGTGTGCGCCCCATGTACTGAGGCTGTAAATCCTCTGCAGTGGCCGCCGGTTTGACTCCTGCCCGCGGCCCGTTTGCTGCCTGTCATCCCCACTCTCTCTCTACCCCCTTTCCTGTCATATCTTCAGTTGTCACTATCAAAATAAAGGCAAATAGCCCAAAAAAAATTAAAAAGAGGATGAAACAATATATTGATGGTGAGTTTTTTAAAATGCTGACAGTGAGACAGTGTATTTTACTAAAAAGTAATTTATGACGACAAAAAAGATGACGAAGTCTGGTGGCACTCTGGAATAAAAACGAGATGAAAATGTTAGGGAAGGATGAGTTAAAGAGATCTAGTCTCTTTGTGTGGTAGGGAGGTTAGATGCACGCAATTGGACTGATCTACCTGGGAAGTCAACTAGCATG
The DNA here is from genome assembly GCA_034769285.1 of Lutjanus argentimaculatus. NCBI lineage: Eukaryota > Metazoa > Chordata > Actinopteri > Lutjaniformes > Lutjanidae > Lutjanus > Lutjanus argentimaculatus. The sequence continues at coordinate 29,656,959 of JAWZSL010000008.1, forward strand.
CACTCATAAAACTGTCTCATAAAATTGTACACAAGTGTCAGTGTTTAGGAGGAAGAAAGAACAGACGTGTGGATAAACTTCACATTTGATGTCAAGAAAAACAATACCCTGGTACTGGCACCCATACTGTTTCTCCCAAGTGGAGAAACAATCACCGGTTAAAACACAAACAAACCTGAAGTGAAATTTGCAGACCAGTCATCCCATTTTCATTCATTCTTTTTTTTTTTTTTTTGCTAATGTTATTTGAACAACTAACCCAAGCTGGTGTGTTTTCACAAAACTTGAAATACAATACAAGCCAAAAGAAAGATAATAAGTCTGAACTTTGACTGCCCTGCCCTCAAACTGAAGCAAATATGTAACAAAAAGAAAAAGTCTGGTCTGGTTCTAGAAAACGTTTTAAATAATAGGAATGGGAGAAAAAAATAGTTTCTCTTAAAAATATCATGATTCTTTTTTTTGACAATTCCTGAATTGGTTTATATATACATATATATGTATATACATATCTTGCTTGGTAACGCTTGGTCTGTTAGCTCAATGCTAACACATAATGGGATTAACCATTAACATGCAAACAGAAAATAGCATTGCTATCACAGTAATATTTTAAACTCATCCACTTTACTCTAAATGCTTAACATAAAATGACATGGTTTACAGATTTAGAGATCCTTTGTGCAGTTTTCAGGAGGTCTATTCCATTTGGTCTAATGTCTTATTTTATTTATTGATTATTTTCTTATGGCACTAGCTTGATAAGCAGGAATAGCTTAAGTTTACATACATACAATAAGTATCACAAAAATATCGAACATATCCTATTTAATAATGCATTACACTTTGACTAAACAAGACTGACTATAGATTTGGTCAACTAAAACTAATCTGAAATGATTCAGATGTCTACAGTAAAAGATCATGACTAAAACTAAATCAAAATTTACTGTAAAAATTAACACTGGAGTGATAAAAAAAAATACGGAACAACGCCTGCCTCTTCCTTAAGGTGCTAAACAAATCTGAGTTGAGATTCTTCAAACTTCTAATGGACCTGCTGACACTTTGAAGTCGTGAGGCATGAATATTCCAGGGAAGCACTGAGAGAGTGGTGAGTTGTGAAAAATATCAGACAGAAACACTGCTCGCATATCCATCTGTCTCTGTTGGTTTGCTTGAAGTGCTGACAGTGAGGAGTAGTGAGAGGCAGCAGAGAGAAAGAAATACACCTGAAGGGGAGAACAGCTGTCTTTGTGCTTTAAGGTGGGAAAATTAGGCTACTCAACTGTAGATCTCCACCTGTCCTATGACTGCACATTTACTACCACAGTGGGAGCAAAGGCAATAACACAGTTCCTGCTCTAATCTCTTCTTCTTCTTCTTCACTGTGGGCTGCAGATGTACTCAAAGAGAACAGTAATGAAACTTGTGATGCTAATGCAGCTGCACTTGAGCTGGGCTATATATAGGAGAGATCTCAGCCATGGGGCCTCTACTGCCTTCTGCCTGTGTTTGTTTCTGGGCCCACTGTGGCTCTAGGTGTTTTTAAAAATGTATGGCAGAGGAAACGTTACGCTACAGAGGCAGGTGGCTGTTAGCAGCAGTGCGAGGGATGTGAGAGGGAGAGAGAAATAAAAGCGGCGCTCCGGTAATCAGCTCAGGCCTCAACGCTTTACTGCGCTAATTCTACCGGTGGAAACAGTGTATCCATGACAACACGCCAGCAATACAATTACTCCTTTTTCTGCTGAGAGTGATGAAACACATTCACATCACGCTGGACCTGCCCTTGATGCCCTGTCTGAGGTTGTTGATTGTCTGCAACACTGAGATGAGTGTGTGTCTGTGTGTGAGAGTTATGTGTGTGTGTGAGCGTGTGGTGGAGGAGGAGGAGGTGTGAATGTCCTTGTTGCTCTCTGCACTCCCGCTCTCAGTCTTGCATGTCTAGACATGTCAATATCCTTTTAAAGTTTCTGTGAAACACTCCTTATCTCTCCCTCACACACACACGCACATGTGTAAATATGAAAAAGGGTGACACCCCCTGCACACTCACACACACACTGGCACACACGAGCACGCACACTCAATAACTCTGACACTATACACATTGAGTCACAAATTACACACAATGAGCAGCAGGTCTGGGAGGCTGCCTGAGCAACTGATATATCAAATCTTTTTCTGATCTTCACGCCTCAGAAGAAAAAGGATTCACTCTCATTTTTACCACTTTAACCGAGTCAAGAAATGATTTAATCACCAAACTAAAACATCAAAATTTAGAATCCAAAAATCCTCATGATAGATATCTGCTACTTCTGACACTATTGATGGTTTTAAACTGACTAGTATACACCTTTTGTAAGTGTGAACTGTGAAACTGAACAACCTATAAATTGCCAATATCTCTCTGCACTGAGACAAATTCCTGTACATTTATTCCACTTTCAGTTTTCAGATTTAGAAAGTGTTGTGTTAAAATGACACGAAATGAGAAATCCTGCATTTCAAATGGAAACCAGCTTCCTTATTCATATATTCAAAGTAACATTTCTGAGTTTTGGCTGTAATATCGCAAGGTTGGCATGGAAACAAGCATACAGTATATGATTAACCCAAACACATCTATTTCTCATATCCAACAGTCTGCACACAAAGCTGGCAAAATATTTTCACAACAGATTTTTGCCCAAACGCACGCTTTGAAAGAGGGTACAAGAAAGAGGGAAAGAAGGTGCCGATACGGGCAACATCTCCCCCTTTCATTTACTCTCAAACAACCCTGTGCTTCTTCTCTACATCTGTATTATAGAGAGTTGAGCTGATGGTGTGATTTAAGAAGGTATTGATAACCACGAGGAAAAGGAACATACTGTATCTATCACACTCCCTTGAACACAAAAATGTACATGCAGAAACTAAAAAAGATGAAAGCTTGGATCAAAAATGAATGAATGATAAAGCAAATGTTTATTGTGTGCTGCTACTGCTACAGCCCAAAGCAGCTGATCCTTTTCTTGTGTTTTTACCATCAGCTTAATGTAACCAAGACAAAGGAGATGTCCATAGATTTGAGATGAAAACTCCTGGCTCATATACTGGAGAGTGTCGAGACACATAAGCATCCAAGAACTGTCACTGAGAGCAAACTGTGCTTTGATGCAAATACTGATGTCCTATGCAAGAAGGGTCAACAATGCTTGTTTTGCTTGAGGAAACTGAGGTTGTTCAATGTTGACAAGACACTAATAACCATGTTTTATGACCCTTAATCCACTAAGTTTGTGTTTTTCTTTGATTTGTTGATTCGTAAATCTTAAATGTGAAAAGTAAAAAACGCTCTTAGCCAGATTATGAAGCTCTGCAGCAAGCTTGTAACATTCAGTAAGGCTGCTCTGCCTGAGCTATTCAAGAGACAAGTCCTGCTGAAAGCCCATGCCATACTTCTAGATGCTGATCACCCACTACCTGCAGAGTTCCAGACTCTTCCCTCAGGTACCCGTTTTAAGGTACCGTGGATTAAAGCGAACTGACAAAAGTTTGTTAAACAGACAACAGTCCCTCCAGGAAGTTGTGACGTTGCAATCATAACAATTAATGCAAATTCAAAGAATCCAAATGAATTCTGCACAACCTAGCAAGTTTGTCCAATCACTGCAAATTTCCACAAATTTGAGCAATCATTGTAGCTTCCTGTGGGTTCCACTAATCATAGCAATGCCCTGCGTAAACGCCATACATATACATCTCAATGAACAACTCAACGTTTTATCATTTATTATGTTGTGTGTGCACTGTCATATTTTGTAATTTTGTGCTTGCTGTTTTGACTGAGTTTGAGCATCAAAAAGATTCTGCTCCTTTGTCGAATACCCCCAAGGTGCCCCTTTTTCATTTACAAATAAAGAATATTTTGTAAGAATATTTGTAACCCTGAGCCTTTCTGGTAAGGTTACTTTGAACAGAGTGTAGTTTTATCCCCCCTGGAACAAGTTGCTTTTGATTTTTAAAGGTAGAATCAGTAGGACTTTTCCATACTGTTCTAAACTTTTTTTTTTTTTTTTTTTTGCAATTTTCAGTGCTCCTACAAGTTTATTGCAAAAAAGGCCTTAACACACTGCAACATGCATCACAAGTTTTTTGAAAAGTTGCTGTCAAATCAGACATTATAGGCTGCAACAATCACAAAAAAGCCTGCGAAATGCTGGAGGGACTGAGATAGGCACTCGCACTTAACTATACTTAAATATTAATTTTTACTATAAAGCACTTTACCCTAGACTACAACTCATTGTTATATGTGTTTGACTATGTGTTTTAACTTTGTACTGTCCTGTGTCTTTTACTGTGTTGCTTTTAATCTGAAACCCAATTTCTCTGTAGGGTCATAATAAAGTTGAAGTTGATCATGGTATAACAAAATTTAAAATAAAACAAATATTTGTGAAAACTGAGTGTTTGCCACATACTAAGTACTAATAAATAACTCAATAAAAATGCTCCCAGAAAAGGTCAAAATGCCCTAAAAAAGCAAATCAAGACACAGAAAATATACAGTGAATACTGTTACGTTCTTACACTGCAAGACAATAGTAAAGTGTACATGAGTCATAGCCATAGCACTCTGATGACACTCCTGTAACCCTAGAGACATAATGAAAGCGAGAAGTACTAGGCTAGAGTACATAAGCTTCAGCAGGCACATCCCTTCCCTTCCTACTTTACAGTGTGGCTCAGCAAACTTTATATCTGATGTGAACAGCCAAAGTGCAGTGACGATTCTTCCTTACCAGTCCCTGGGCGTCCCATGATGATTTGCTTGCGTGGAGCAGGGTGAGGCGACTCAGCTGGCAGTATGAGCGGCAGCAGGGCAGTTGGCGTTGGGTGACAGGCTACTGGCTGTGGCAGCACTCCTCCAGAGGCGTCCTGGTGCCCCTCAGGTTTCCTCTCTCTCTCCCTGCCTCCAGAGCCAGAGGAGGACAGGACTGAGCCCGATGAGGTGGGCATCGATCCGGGGGTGGAGGGGCTGGACAGGGCAGTGTGGCCCACCGTGGCTGGAGTCAGGGACTGGGAGGGGACATTGAAAAGGTATTTTTAATATTTGCAGCAAACTGACTCTAAGCAATAACATGGTACGTGTATATTCTTTTTTCAAAATAATATGTAAAGGAGCAATATGGAACAATTTCACATCCAAAAATGAGCAATGCAGTCCAAAGAGCAAGTAGGAGCCATAGACGGCATGTTATATAGGTTGGAATCCTATTTAATATATGATCTATGGTAGAAGTTTCCCCCTCCCATGACTCGAGGAAGCTCAGGCAGGCTGCAGGAATGCTGCAGGAACACAAGATGAACGGAACATTATAATATGACAATAACAAGCAACGACAAGTCCTACACTGTTGATCGGCTGTTTATAATCACGAATTGTCTGCCAATGTAAAGCTGAGCCTGTTATCCTGAAAACAAAAGGCCACTGCTCTCAAAATACACACTCTGGAGTTGGAGCTCAGTGGCTGCCTGCCTTATTGCCTGCCAGACTTCATTAGTATATTGCTCAATTTAACTGTTATAAACGTCTACTCCTTCTAAAAGACTACTAATGATTTCTTTCAACTTAAGAGCAGACATTAACATATCCAGCTTTAATTTTAATTCTAATTAACATGATATAGCAAACAAAAACAATTATTCTGGCACCGAGCCACAGTGTGGTTGCCAGAGTGGTGAGTATTTCAACTTAGCATGATTCCTTAGGTTCTGATGACATATCATGGTCATTTTATGATTTATGACAGTAAATTTATTACAGATTCCACCATTAACTGAAAATCTGTTTTTTGAGAATTAAATACTGAAAACCTAGCAGCTACTCAATCAACCCCTGCAGTATAATCAACTTCTAGGCTGTTCATCCATTTGTTCAGCAAGATCCAAACACTGATAGATTCTTTACAACAGATCGTATTAAACCACTTCCATGTCACACTATTGCTTTAAGTGCAAGAGCGATTTCAAAGGATTCTAAGATCATTTTGGTACATTTTCTGCCATGACTCTGGCTCTCCACTGGACTCCATTATAATTAGGGTTGAACAATCAATTGAAATTTTATTGAAATCACAATATGGCCTACTACATATTTCAAATCACAGAACATGCAGTATTTTTAAAGGCAAAATAGTTAAGAGATGTCCTGACTTTCAAGCCACATTCTATTGACTTAAGAAAACTCTCGTTGGTAGAGATAGTCATTTTGATTTTTTTTTAAATTTCAATGAAAATGATAATGATTTATTGCAAATCACATCAGAATTGCATTATCTGTCAAAATAATTGCAGTCAGATATTTTTTCAAAATTGTTCAGACCAAATTATAACTGCTGTAAATCCAGGCAGATTGGAGCAAGTCGTATGCTTTTGTGGGTCACCTTCAAGGTCCACTTAGTATTTGGTACTAAAGATATAGATTTTCAGTGGAGTATTCTTAATTCATTTTCAAGGTAATTTCTCAGTCGCTGACAAAATTATGGAGCGTATACATCGCCCACGTTATATCAAAACAACATTCTGAATCAGTGTAGATGAACACTTCTCCAAGATCAGCCAAAAAAGCATTTTAGGTACTTGACACTAAAAATATGCAATACTATTTAATGGATTTAATGGACAATTTTCAAGGTCCACAGCTCATGAAAGCCACCCACTTACATGCTGTACTAGAGTTGGGTGATATGACATTATATAACATGTGCTAATAAGGATACTATTTTGCTCTACCATTGCTATACCAAGAAAACTATATTATATTGTTATCACTAGAGCTGCAAAGAATAGTCGATAAACCAATTAGTTGATCAAAACAAAATTAGTTGCCAACTATTTTGATTTTGATTCCAATTCAGTCATTTTTCAAGCACATTTGTCAAACATTTGCTGGTTCCAGCTTCTTAAATGTGAGGATTTACAACAGTAAATGAAGAGTCTTTGGTTTGGACTGTTGGTTGGACAAAAGAAACAATTTGAAGGTGTTACTTTGGCCTCTGGAAAATTGTGATGAGCAGTTTTTGCAATTTTTTGAAAATTTTATACACTAAAACATCCATCCATCCATCCATCCATCCATTTTCTGTAACCGCTTATCCGTGAGGGTCGCGGGACACTAAAACATAAATTGATTAATCTTAAAAATAATTGTGAGTTGCAGCCCTTGTTATCACAATATAAAATGTAATATATTGCGAGGTTTTAGCCAAAGTGCCCATTCTTATACTGTGCATGACCATATGGCACAAAAACATCACTTTCTTACCGAGCTGGAGGTGACCAGGACCAGTGTGGACGTGGGGTTGCGGAGGAGAACCGCACCGTTGGTGGTGGCCCCATTGATGGGGACAGGGACCTGCAGACCTGGTGGAGTTGTGTGTGGGGGCTGGCTGTGCTCTCTGGACCTGCTCCTCTCTCTCCGTCCTAATGGGCCATCAGAGAACTTGGCCAGGGGGACATCTGGGTTACGGACAATGACTGGGGAGTCACGGAGGGGCACGATACGGCGTGGGGAGGTTCCTGGGGCAGCGGAGAGGGAGGAGTAGGAGAAACCAGCATGGGTGGAGGCGTGGAGGCAGCAGAGGATGGTGGCCTGCTGGTGGCGCTACGGGGCCGGGGGAAGGAAAGTGAGGAGGGGGTTGTGGGTTGACTCTGGGGGGAGAGGACTCTAAAGGCAGCAGGGTTGTGGCCCATGATTGGATCTCCAACCAACTGCTGCTGCTCAGGTTTGGTCTGGTAGTCCTGGACTGCAGGCAGCGGAGGAGGTGGGTGGCTGTCCAGCTTTCTCTTGCTGGGGCTCATGGGGACTGTGAAAGTGAGGTTTGTCTGAAACGTGGGCACAATCCCAGACAGGTGACGCTCTCGCTCAGCACCTGGTGTGCCCATTTTAGTGCCGCTAAGCTGGCGATGGCGGCGTGGAGTAAGTGAGGGGGAGCAGTGATGGGGCTGAAATTGGCAGGGCGAAAGCCAAAGAGTGGAGAGGGTGAGGGTGATGGGGTGGGGGAGAAGGGCGACTGGTTGGAGATGGGGGAAAATGAGGGTGTGCCTGAGCGAGAGCCCCCCAGGGAGACCAGCATGGTCGCTGCCTCACACTCATCGAAGTCGAAGCGAGAGAGGTCCTGGGGGAGCAGAGAGGGAAGGACCAAGCGGGGGCGGGAATCTCCTCCACGGCTGCTGGCCTCACTGCTTTCCCGTGACGTCTCATCCCAGTCAAAGTCTGAACTGGCTCTCCCGCCACTCATTCGGAGGTCAGACGGCGTCAGGGTCCCTGTGCTGCTGGCTCCGCCTCGTTCCCGGCCGCCTCCACTGGCCTCCATTTCCTTGGTCCTCATTGAGAGGTGTCTGGAGCAGTATCCTCGGCGCTGGGACTCTTTGGAGCAGCCCTCTCTGGAGCACAGCCTCCTCCACTGCTTCCCGTTGAACTTCTTACGGATGCCTGTGGGTGTGCACACCACGTCTCCCTTCTTGTACTTCTGCTGGGCAGCTGTCAGTGGTGTGCGGGAACGTGAGGAGGAAGAAGAAGTTGAACCTGATCCAGATCCACCGCCACCACCTGCTCCCCCACTGGAAGAACCTCCTCCTGAGGCCTTCTCTCCTCTGGAGGAGGATGGGGTGGAAGAGGAGATAGGGGGCAGTGGAGGGAGCTGAGGGGTGGCAATGACACCACCAGCTGCTGCGGTTGCTGGGTCGAGGCCTAACAGGACAGGTGAAGGAGGAGGGTGGGGGTTCAAGGCCAGGTGTGCAGGGGGGATCCCGATGCCCCGCACCACAGACAGGTGGGGGTTGAGGTAGCCAGGCGGGGGCTTAGAGACAATGTGGCGGTGTTGGGGAATTGCCATCGGTTTGGCCCCGGGTATGATTGCCCCCATTGGGACCATGTTAAAGTGGGACACCTCCATGTCTTCTTCGGGGGTGAGTGGCATGTACGGGTGGTGTTGCTGCTGTTGGTGCTGCTGCTTTGCACTGTTCTCCCTTTCTCGCTCTCGTTCCCTCTCTCTATCCTGTGTTCTCTGGAGGTCCCTCTCCCTCTCCAAGCCTTTCTCCAATTCCCATTCTCGTCCCGGAGCGAGGCTGAGGACTGAAGCTGGGGTTACTGGGGATGTGATGTTGTGGCCTGAGGTGGAGGACACAGGGACCATGCCTGGGTAGGGCACCCCTCTCCCCAACACTGACCCCACACCAGGCGCCATTCCCCGACTCAAACGACACACCTCCTGCTCCACATCCATCTCCTCCCTGTCCTCCCGCTCCCTGTCCTTATCCCTGAGCCCCTCGTCTCCGTCTCGTCCTCCTCCAGATGGCAGATCCAGGTCCCACGGCGGCACCAGAAGCCTGAGTGTTTGTCGAGCGACCCACACTGCCTGGGTAGCACCAGCCGCCCCTCTGCCATCCTCTTCCTCGTCCACAGAGTGAGATCTTTCCTCAGACAGCAGAACGCGGTAGCGATTGGCCACTGCAGGGTGTGTGTCCACCTGCGTCACCACGCCTTCTCTGTACCTGTGCCACTGGCCCTCGCTGCCCTCCTCATTGCCAAATGGGACACAGACACGAGTGCCAATAGGTATTTGATGGACACCAGGTGGCGGGGCATCTAGAATAATGTCCACCACCCCTGGGGGGCTGTCATGTCTATACGGATAACGCCACAACGTCTTCTCCCCGTTCAGCTGCACCTCCAGGCTTCCAAACTCCCCGCTGACCTTACGGACTACTCCAGCCCGGAACACCAAATCTGAACCCCCTTCGTCCCTCCTTTCACCTCCTCCCTCCTCATCGCTTCTCCTCCTAAGCTGGCGTGCGAGAACACGCTGATTCTTTAGCCCTTTGGCGAGGGCATCGGACAGCGCATCAGGGAGACTGGGTGGAGCGTGTGTGGACATCTGTGTAAGGGGGTGTGTGTCGCCGACGACCTCCAGGTCAGCTGAGTGCTCACTGGCGGTGTCTGTTGAGGAGCAGCGTGGAAGGGGGCTCGGCGACACTCTCTCTGCATCTCTCACCCCCTCACCTCTTCCAGGCCTTTCCCCACCCAGCGACAGGATGGGGGGTCCAGGGGAGCCGTCTTGAGGCCCCTCCCTGCTGGTGGTCCTGCTGTGGAAGTCATCCATCAGGCTCCGACTCTGACTGCTGCCGTCAGGGTGTGAGACACAGATGTCACTTCCTGAACCGGTTGACCCGTGGTTGATGACCCCGCCACTAAGAGGAAGAGGCGGGGGTGTGCTGGAGGAAGGGTTGCTATGGTTACCAGTAGTAGACGAGCAGAGTTCAGAGGTGTACTTCTTTTTGGGGACGCGGGCTTTGAATGTGGCTGTTTTTCGGCTGGATGCAGGATTTGGGCTGTTGTTGGCGCTCGGTGTACTGCTGTTACTACAACTGCTACCACCACTGTCACTGTGGCTGCTGCCGCTCACAGCTGACCTCCCTGATCTATCATCCGAGGATGTCAACAATTTCCCAGAATCCATCACAGGTGACGTGTCTGACAGCCCCTCCCCCTCCGAAGTGTCCCGTACTCTGATTGGGTCCGCCTGGGAGGACTCTGAGTGTGAATTAGAAGAAAAAGAAGAGGAGGGTGTTCGGTTCTGTGGGGATCTGCTTCTGTCTCTGTTCTCATCTGAGTCTCTCTTCTCCCCTCCCTCTGGGGCATCCCCCGCTCCGCGACGCTTCCCCCCTTTGGCCCGGGTGGAGGGAGGAGAGCGCCGGCCCTGCTTTTTTATCGGCTTCATCTTTTCATCTAGCTTGCCTTTTCTCCAAACAAATCTTTTTATTTATTTATCCCAGAGATTCTCTTTGGCGTTCCTCTCTTGCTCTGCCTTGTTTTTTTTTTTCTTCTTCCCCCTCCTTTCTATTCTTTCTATTTTCCTCCTCTGCCGGGGCCTCTCTCTCTCATCCTGTTTCGTCTTCGTTGCGCGACTTCAGCACTTGCCCACCTTATTCCAGAGACTCTGAAAGAAAGGGAACAGGGAGTGTGGGTTACTCAAGTGGCAAACACATTCAGACATGCACAAAGCCTATTCACTACGCAAGATAGCTACTAACTGCATGGCTTTGAGAGGAAAGGTGTCTGATTGAATCAAAATCAAATATCTATGAAAACATTAAATGGATAGATTGGATTATTTGAAGCAGGGTTGTATGAGATACTTATCTATAGTCAGTGTCTCATCTCCAGTAGAGGGTGGTCAACATGCCTTCAGTTTGGAGAAGCAGAGAGGAGTACCATAATGGAAGCTAAGCAACATACTGCTGTGGACAGGGTCAGCAGCACATATTGTATTTTAGCCATTTAAGAAAATGTCCAATTAAAAAAAAATCAGTATCAGTTTAAGTGTACGCTATATTTGGAATATTTTCACATGGGAGTTGCTGATATACCATTGCCTTGATTTGCTAGTTTATTTGTATTATTGTCTGAATTGGAACTATCCTTTTACACTGAAGTCACACACACACAAAGTTATAGATCGAGGCAGTGGTAGACCTGCAACAATTGTCATATATACGCATAAACATGGATGACATGAAAGCTCCCAAAAAGTGAAGCCAAAACATCTCAATCGCTCCCTGTTGGCTGGCTGCAGTATAGGTCATAAATCCTGCCCCCTCTACAGTATTTCAGCATACAGGACACGGCCCAAATCAAAACGTCAAAGTACATGTATGGCAAATACATTTTTCCCAGGTCGTTCTTATCATGCTGATGTGTGTTCCAAGTGTTCATTTTTCTGATGCTGAGTTGATGCTATAAAAAGATCAGCTCCACCCCGGATCACAACTGCGCAGACTCTGGCTCCAAATCATGTCACCACTGCAAGATGGCAGTGGTTGTTTTCAGGATATAAAGAAGCAAAGTCCCTCTGCTTCAAGTGTGCCCCATGGGACCTTACTTTGGAAAATATATGAACGGTAGTCAATGACAAGAGACACATGAATTGTGCCACGGATTACAGGTTTGTCACTTTAAAAGATGATTTTACAAGACATGAATGTGTGGTAGGTTTGTCATAGTTTAGTTTTCTGTTAACACCCAGTAATGGTATCTTATCTGAAATGCTTTATCCATCAACTCTTGGTCCATTTACCAGGCGTGAAGTGAAAGAACGAACAAGACATGTTGCTTGTGTGACTACATCTCAGTACAAAAACACACAGGCATTGTAGCTTCAGTGGCTAACTTTCACTTTTGGCGGGTTTAGGTCATGACATCATTTTCACGGTCTGATACTTGAACAGTTTTGCAACAAAAAAATAAAAAAATTGTTCTAAATTATTTATGGCACAATTCAAACTGGATCAAAATTATTTGTCTCTCACCATTGACTACTGTTCATATTTTTTTCTAAAGAAAGCTCCCATGGTGGCCCACCTGAAGGGGAGGGATTTCACCTCTCTATTTTGGCTTAAATTTTTTTACAATGGAAGGAAGTGGAGACGCGTCGTGCATCTTTATTCATGTCAATGCTTGCAACTCCTTTCTGTGAGGTAACATTGCTGATTTTGCCCATGGAGTTGGGTTGATTTGGAGAGAGCAATATTTAGCTTATATAAGGGTGGTTTTCTGTCAGAAAAGGATGTCTGATGACAAGGTAAAGCAGTAAAAAATATTCTAAATATAGCGTGCACTTAAACTGATATTGATTTTTTAGGTGAACTTTTTTAGACGACTAAAATACATTATGCAGCTAACCCTGTCCACGGCAGTACATCGATTAACTTCTCCAAACTCGGGGCATGCAGATAATACTATGACTATAGCTCATACAGCCCCACTTAAAATAATTCAAGCAATCCCTTTAAAGTGGCATCAAAGTAATTCAAAATAAAAGCACAGCAGAGTGACACCTGTCATCACAAGCATCAGAAAAAATAATAAACAGTTAAACATTAATTTTAAGAAACGTATTCGCTGCTAAATGATGCATGACCGTACTAGAGTAGTAATGAATATGACTCATCTACAAATTCATTACACATTAATTCATTACATAACAGGTTTCTACTCACATTACACAAGGCCTGCATCCATACCAGGTACACATTGAAAACAGGAGGCCATATTGTAGGGTAAACACAATTTCAACTTACAACTCAGTATGGAAATAGTGAGAAGGAGCACTTTGCAATTTGCCCAGACAAGCCTTTTTGCGTGCACTCCCTCTCACACACACTCTGTCACACACACACACTACTCTTGGCCGGGGCAGTAGAGGCGGGGGAATTCCTTCTTCGCTCGCATACTGAAACCCTCCCTTTCTCGCTCCCTCTCTCTGTCTGTGGCGACCTTTATCTATGTATTTCAAAGCAGAGTCAATCCGCCCCTACAAACTCCATTTCCTGTGGAAGACCATTACCTAACTTCCCGTTACTTTATTCCTCCCTCTCTCTTCTTTGCTACTATTACACTTTCATTCTTATCCCCTGCCTGCCTGCCTTCTCTCTCCTCTCTCTCTGATATTGATTTCTACCTCTCATCGCTCCTCTTTATTCCCTCTCCTTCCACTTAGTCTCGATCCTCATTTTGTGCTGCAGTCATCCAGAAAAGCAGAGTTGTTCCGAATAATTGTTATTCCACACCAGACAGAGTCATTCAGTATTGCTCTTAGCCATGCCAGAGTCATTCAGAATATCTCCTATTCCACACCGGACTCATTCACAGCTCTGCCTCCATTTAGAAAGTAAAACAGATTGATTTTGCTGACTTGTTGAGCGAGAGATTGTTGTCATTTAACTGGTTTGTTTGCTGTGTGGCTGATACGCGCGGGACTTGCCTCGGGTCCTTGCTGCTGTGTGCTCTGCCTCATTTCTTCCAATACAAGAGTCTCCACACAGCTACGAGTGCTGGGGAGATGTTAACAACAAGTGTATAAGAGGGAGGATCAAAACACCCCCTATATGCTCTGTCAAATTTCTCACTCCAACTGTGATATTCCTTGTCAAAAAAACTGTCGTGGATTGATGTCTATCATCCACCACTAGGCATGTCTACTTGTCAGTGACAGTTTGACTGTCTGTTAACTTACATGTCTGCCTGTCTGTCCCTGTTTCTACATCCATCCTCCCACCAGTCTCTTTCTCTCTGTCTGCCTGTCTCTCTTTCCCCTTTTGCTGGCTTCCTGTCTGTGAAGGCTCGCACTCATTCAGGTCCTTTTAATATCTGCCACATCATATCGGCTAGAGAGAAATCCATTTTCAGAGATGAGTGCCGCCTGTCTCAAGGCCACACACACAGCAAACATTTATGTGATGATAGTTGATAGTGCACACACACACAGAGCTCACAGCCATCACTGTGCTCTATGTAAATCCCTATTTAGGACAGACAGCCGTAGAGCAGCCACCATAAAATAATTTGGCAGCCAGCCTTACTTGGTCACGATAGAGGTATGCTACGTGTGTTTACTCAGTAGTGCACTGTGTACAACAGCTGGTGTCAGAGTCATGGCCCTAATGATAACAGCTTAAAGACAAACTGACGCAACACACACTCCCCTCCGTGAAATATGGAGCAAGGAAGCACATATGGAAGCTATAGGAGGCTTGCATGTGTCTCAAATATACATAAAGTGCAGGGTAACAAGTTCAATCATTTTTTATTTGCAGAACAGCTTTTATCCTGTCTCACAGGTTGACATGAGTACAGAGTAAATACGACTGTAGGCAGCATTGAGCTGATACAAGTCATGTGAGGTAACAAAAACATAAACTGCTGATTTTCTGGATGCATGATTTAGTTTAACTAGGTTTACATCGTGAGTTAATCATGTTTTCAAATACGACAGGGCTAAAACAAACCTAGTAACAGCCTAAACAAAATGTGACTGATGGTTCAATCAAGTATAAAGTGAGTTAATTTGATCATGTTATGCTATAAACATATAATGCACATAATACTGCATTTGCCCTGCACTCGTTGCCAACCTTGCCATACATTCACTATGATAGACTATCACGTGCGTTTACTCAAACACTTCAGTTCCTTATGGCAGAGATTTCTAAACTGGGGTCAGTGGGTTGTAGGGAGCACCCAGCAGAACGGAGGAATAGAATATTTGAACTTTTATCACATTTTTTTGAAGCTGAAACAAGGGAAAGAATAGTGATGGGCATTTTGATTGACTGTAATTTGAAGTGATCCTTGTTTGATCATTGATTGACTGAAGACTTTTTTATCTTCAAAACTACAAAAAAAAAAAAAAAAAAACACTCAGAGAGGATTCCTTATGAAAAAGTCCTCTCAAATTGGGGGTCAGTGGTCTAATGTGCATCTATTGTGGAGGTCCTTGACACGAAAAGGTTTAAGAACCCCTTTTATAGGTTGACATGAATACAGAGTAAACATGACCGTAGGCACCATCGAGCACATGCAAGTCATATGAGGTGACAAAAATATTAAACGGCTGCTTTTTCGGGTGCATACTTTAGTTTAGCTACATGACTGTCCATCACACAGTTTCAAAGTGGGCTAAAATGAACTGATAACTTACGCAAAATCGATTGATTATTAAATCAAGTATAAAGTCAGTTAATTTGATGTTACCATACTTGAGTAGAGGTTTCAGTTATCTGTAGTTTACTTGAGCATTTATTTTTCTGATAACTATTTACAGTATTTTTACTGTCTTAATTTTAACAGAAATATCTATACTTTCTACAACTAACATTATCAGTACAGGCTTGATATGTTAGTTTTTATGCATTTTAGGGGAATTATTGATTATTTTTAGTTTGCATCATTGCATGCCCCCTTCTCAACATCATGACAGATTTCAACTTTGATTCCTTGGTGCAGCTGTCAGTGCATATCAGGCACAAAGACATAGAAAGACGAAAACGACATAAAAAACACAGACAAGAAGGGAGACTCGACTGCGGAGAAAAGGTGAGGTTACTAGCTTTGCATACTAACAGTGACAGAGATATCAAGTATCTAAAAAAAAAAAATACTATTGTCTCGAAGTTTAAAATTTTGATATCATGACAACCCTAGTTAATACCACAGCACAAAGAAAAAAAATCCTTAGCAAATTAGGATCATTTTCTGCCTTTTTTAGTAAACAACCAGCACACAGTGCTGCTACAGAAAGTCACTGAGTCCTGATTTTGCTGCAAGCCAAATGTCAGGGAGGACAATTAAGACTGAACTGAGGTTTTTAAGAACTTAGATCTTTTCTTTTTCAAGCTGTCGTACTTTTGGTTCTTTCAAATGTTAGTACTGTACGTTTTAAACACTGTGGTACTGAAAAGTATTGAAGTTTCGATACTTTGGCAACCTTCAATCAAGCTAGGATCACTACTATCAATCAAAACAGCCAACTTGACCGGGTTAAATGTTAATTTTTCTTTTTTTCTCACTTTCAGAAGTCTACTTTCCCGGAGTCAATTTTTACTTGCCATTGTACAAAATGTTATTTATTTGCAGCTATCAAATAACAACAAAGTCCAAAGTTGATTATCATGTTTAATCTAGGCCTGCAACATCTATAACATATCAGAAAATAGTGAAAAAATATCCATCCCAGTTTTTCAAAGGTCAAGATTATGTCTTTAAATGTCTTGTTTTGTCAGTCTAAAACACACAGATATTTAGTTCAATAAAATACATGGAGAAAAACGGTAAATCTCCATATTTGAGGGGTTGAAAACAGCATTTTCTCCCATTTGGCATGAAAAATAACTTTAATGATGAATTGATTATCAAAATAGTTTTATTCTTTATCACTATTTGTCCAGTCTGGCGAAAGACTATACTAAAGTTTACTTATTTACTTGCCCAACATGGCATTATACTTGCCCATGGCAGGTGGGCAATCCTTACTTCCCTCGTTATTCCAATTTACAAAAAAAACTGATTAAAGTTAAATATTCAAATACTCATTTTGCTGGGGACCCCTACAACCTGCTGAAGGACCCCTGCTGGTGCCTGGAGCCCAGTTTGAAAACCATTTATCACCTGTGCATACTGTCAGTGTCTGGTGGTGAACTTGGATCTTTCAGTCCCTTACGGTATGTTTTACCCTTTTGTGGTGTTCGCTAAATCATTTTAAACGGTATATTTTTGACCAACACCAAGCTGCAAGACACCTAAAAGTTTGTCATGAGCAGAGCACCTCTTTAAAAAAAAAAAAAAGTGCATAGTACAGTGCTTTATACATGACAGGCCAGCAGGGTGTATAAATATATTGACATAATCATAATCCAGGACAGATAACAGCTGTTAACTTTATCTAGACGAGGCCCAGAGCACAAAATGCAAACTCCAGGAGAGGATGTCGTCACCTCTGGTTTAGCTGGATAGTACCGTGTATGTGTCAAGCCCTCGTAGTACCGCGATTACTACCAGTTTTACTCCACAACACAGCAGGCCGTGGCGTGCAGCGACCAGGCCTCAAACTACACACAAGGCCGCTTGGAGATCCTCTGCTCACTGTCACCGGGGAAATAACCGGTTTAACGGGCGTATTGACCCTTAATACCATGTAACACGGCCCGTATTCCTTGTGCTGCATGTCAGTGTGAAATGTCCCAAGCAGATGAACACGTTAACTTTGTGGATCCACTCCACAGTCACTCACACACACACACACAATACACAACTCACAACCGACAAAAAACAGCGGACAAAGTGGGTTTGTTTGGCCCATCCGAAAGTGACAGTCGTGTGAAAACAGAGCTAAAGCTGCCCGGATAACTTTGTATTGACCCCCGTCGTCGTTTGCATTGGACAAAGTGTCAATATGTGGACACAAAACTGGTCCAAGGAGGGAGGCCCCGGAGCCCCCTGAAAGACACATTAATTCACACAGCCACGTTGATTCATGAAAAAAAAAAAAGAGGAAGAAAATATGTCAATGTAGGAGAAGAGGAGGAGGAATGACACCACGCAACGAAACAAAATAACAGTTGTTGTAGGAAGTCCAGCGGCAGTTATGGCGTTGAATTTATTTCTAGTGGAAAAGTTTCAAGCTCACTATGTCTAACCGCACCGCTCCCTTTTTTTTTTCACAGAAGACACCCAATCCGCCCTCTGCTCCTCTCCGTAGGCCACCCAGATATCGGAAAAATATGCTGATCGGCTCTGCTGCTAATACTGTTTGTGGCCACAGTAAACATGAACAACGTTAGCAGCTCGGCACAAAAAAAAAAAAAGCACAACAAGCCCCACTGCAGTGCTGCAGGAGAAAGATTTGTGGGCAGCTTATACTCACCACAGCTAATATATAGTACCCCGGTGTGGTTGTCTGTTGAGTCCGCGGGGTAAAATAGGGCAGGGTGGCCGGTCGTCCGCAGCTGCCAATTAGCGGCCGTTCATGTTTCTCCGGCAAAGCAACTTAAAAGGAGGAAAAACTACTGCCCTGTACATTCTACACTACAGTCGCAAAATGGTGAATGAAGCCCCAAAGCCTTGACAACCAGCCCGGGCGGCCAATCGCGGAGCACGAACGGGTACAGTAGCCAATAGAACGCCGCGGAAGGGGAGCGGGGGCGGAGCCGGGCGTCAAAGTAAATTTGACGGACAGCCCGCCGCGGCCAATCGCAGTGTGGGAAAACACAGAACAGCTGTTGGGAGAGCGAGGCTGCGGCGGCCAATGGGGCTCCTCTGTGGGCATGTCTGTGACTTATACAGGCACGCAGGACAGGAATGAAATCTGTCTCTCTGTCCCTGTCTGTCTGTCTGTCTGTCTTCTTCTTTTCAGCCCTTCTTCATTTGTCTACAAATATGTCAGACAGAGGCGAGACTGTCTGTGCTTTTCTGACTATTTTCAGTCGTCTAGAAAACACAGACATAACATCAAATTTAAAATAGACTAAAGCTGGACAATATATCAATATTATATCAATAATGTAATGTGAGACTAGATATCATCTTAGATTTTTGATATTATATTGTGATGTAACATAATAAGTGTTGTCTTTTCCTGGTTTTAAAGTCTGCATTACAGTAAAGTGATGTAATTTTATTAACTTGCCAGACTGTTCTAGCTGTTCTGTTATTTGCCTTTACCCACGTAGTCATTATATCCACATTTTTTTAATCAAAAATCTCATTATGTTAATATTTTGTGAAAGCACCAATAGTCATCCCTACATTATTGTTGTAATATTGGTATTATCTGTCTGTCTTTTCAACCCATCTTCATAGGTCTACAAACATAACAGAGGAGGGATTGCTTTTCTGACTTCAGTAGACTAGAAAACAATGTTATTACATTATCAAATTTAATATAGATTATAGATTTAACATAGATTAGATTGGTTAGATTAGGGTTGGGCAATATATCAATATTGTGATGTTGTCTCGTCCTCGTCTTAAAGACAAAATCTGTAATATATTTGCTGTAACAAATCATAAAATGATCAATGATATTGTCATCAGAGATTAAGGAAAGATGTTAAGTTGAAATACTGGATTCTCTGACAACAACACTATAGCTGCTGTGTCCTTTGAAATTTCTATGCTGGCTTGTAATTTGTAGTTATTGTTTGCCTAGTTCATGTTAATTAGAGTTAAAATTAGAGCCGAACGTTTGCTAAATGAGTCAGTGTCTGTTCATGAGTTGTCAGAAATCATGAATAATCTTTTAGAAGGAGCAGATGAATATAACAGTTCAAAATGAGCAATATGTTAATGGAGTCAGTGGTGCAGATGGCAGGCAGTGAGGCAGGAAGTCACTTAACTCCAACTTCAGAGTGTGTTTTCAGAGCAGTGGGCTTTTGTTTTCAGGATAACAGGCTTAACTTGATATTGACAGACAACTGACAGTTATAAACAGCTGATCAACTTACAGTGCGGGACTCGTCGTTGCTTGTTAATGTCAAATTATAACATTACATTCCTCTTGCGCTCCTGTAGTGTTCCTGCAAGGGGAAACAACCCGCTTTAACCACAGATCTTATATTAAATAGGATTTCAGCCTATTTAATATACCATCTATGACTCCAGCTCGTTTTTTTTGGACTGCTGTACTCATTTTTGGTTGCGTAATTGTGATATATTGCTCCTTTTAAAGACTGCATAACAGTGAAGTGGTGTAACTTCCTTACCCACTTAGTTATTATATCCACATTACTGATGATTCTTTATCTGAAAATCTAACAGTGTTCATATTTATTTTCATTTATTTTTCCATATATCAGAAATATGAATGTATACCATACTGTGCAATATCTACATTTCAAAACTATGTGCAATACTGTGAACTCAACTGCTGAGTCTGTTTCTTGTTTATATTGTTCTTATCATTTTATTTCACCTTGTTTACCTTGCTGCAATGATGCATCTCCCCATTGTGGGATTAATAAGGATCTTATCTTATCAAAAATAACATAATTGATTTTGTCCATATTTCACAGCCCTACTTTGGATTAACACCACTGCTGCATTAATGTGTATGTTGCATTTTTACTGCTGTAGATATTGAAGATTGTGCTTATTTTATATACTTTATGTACTTTTGCATGGTTATAGCAATGCATCATATTCCATAAGATCATCATAAGTTTGCACTATTTGAGAATTTATGGTTATCTCAGAGAAAATATGTATATTGGGATATACACAAACATACATGGGACATTGACTTTGCTGGTATATGTTTTATATTATTTTTTCTTGGAGTTTATTAATCAGTGTTATTTATAAATTCTATTCCACATTAACTCTCTGGTATCATAATTTGTTGGTTTGTAAGTTACTGGTTTTTTTTTATGTATAAGAAGTTGCTACAACAATTTGCCCTATGTGGGATTAATAAATGAATATATCTTATATCATGGAATAGCAGAATATAATTGTTTATAAACCATACTGCCCAGCTCTACTACCTAACACTGACATGACATTATCAAATAATACAGATAAACGTCTCATATATTTTAACTGCATACAAAACTGCTTTAACAAGTCAAGTCAACTCTCTGTGTGCTGTTTATTTATCTGAATGTGCTGTGCAGGTGTCCACTATGATCCATGTGAGCCACAGGTTAGGTGTAGTTTCAGAGGAACCACAAAAACACCAACTCCCAAATTCTTCGGCTTTCTCTCTCCCTCCATCCCTCTCACATACTCTCATTCTCTCCCTCCCTCCCAGCTAATCAGAGGTGCTCTAAACAGCACAGCATCCCTTAGTCCCGCCTCCTCAGCCAATCAGGACAGCTGCTGGAGG
This sequence comes from Lutjanus argentimaculatus, assembly GCA_034769285.1. Lineage (NCBI taxonomy): Eukaryota > Metazoa > Chordata > Actinopteri > Lutjaniformes > Lutjanidae > Lutjanus > Lutjanus argentimaculatus. Next base: position 29,678,174 of record JAWZSL010000008.1, read on the forward strand.
CTGTACGTCACCAGAGCAGTGTGCGATTGGCTGAGAGGCCCGGGGTCTGCAGGCCAATGACCGAGTGCTGTGGTGAGGTCATTATGCTTGTTGCCATCAGCTTGGCCAAACAGGAAGAGTGAAACCCCAGTGAGTAAGTTAGTCCAAACGTGGGATTATGGTTTCTAAGAGAGTGACCCATATACACTGTGGGCCTCCCTGCGCACAGACAAACACACACACACACACACACTGAAGGCAGGGAGGCGTGTGTGTGTGCGAGCAGGTACAGGCTGTAATACACTGAAGAATACAAGACACCATGCAAACAAGCTGAAAAAAATACAGTTAAGCACACATGAGTGCACACACACACGCGTACACACATATACGTGCCTGTGCAACACCACACACCAGCAACACAGTGGCATCCCGCTGCGATTTTCATAAGATACTAATGGTGTGTGAATTGCCGTGTAGCAGTGCAACGTGCTGTTTCTATAGCTTACAGGCACAGATGGCGAGTTTGGTCAATGATGATACAGAGATGGCTGGTTGCGGCATTGCAGTCTGCCTGGCAAGCACGCACACACACACACACACACACACACACACAGACACACGCACACACATGCAAACAGGCGAGCGGGTACACTTACCACAGTCACACACAACTGGGCGCACACGCGTACAAGCAAGCACCTACACACACATAGCAGGAGGCGCAGTGGAGTTAGAACATGCCTGGGCGTTACATAAGCTGTACGTGTACTGGAGCACACACACACACACACACACACACACACACACACACACACACACACACACCTCACACACCACACACACTACGCACAGCCCTGTGCAAGCAAACATATTATATACATACTTTGTGTATACTGTGCAGACTATATAGTCTTTGTGAGCATGCAAACATACAGACATGCACTGTTGCACATACAACAAAGTACAGTACAGGTTTAGTTTGCACCGGCAACACACACACACACACTCACACACACACAGACACAAGCTCAGCAATTATGTATTTACTGTACACATGTCATGGCTCTAACATGTACAACTTGTGACTCATAAATCAGTAAAAATGCACCATAAACACACACGCAGACACACACACATGTTAGAGCAGAGTGAGTGGGATCTCCAGACATCTCCCACACCCCTGATAGTGAAGCACTGCAGTCTCTGTCTCTCTCTCTAACTGACTGCTCATTCACCATAGAGGAGTGTGTATTCAGAAATGTAGGGCGAGTACTGCAAGCGAGCACGCAACTTTGAGGGGTGGCTGGTTTCGTAAGGCGCCGTCGAGAGACGTTAGAGAGACAGAGAGGGGAAGAGATTTAAGTCTCAGAAAAGCTTTAGAGCGAGGCTGGAAATGAAAGTGCGAAGGAGACTTCAGTGGTAAAAGGTAGAACTGAGACAGACAGTGAAGAAAATTATGAAAGACAGGCTGTTGCACGAAGAGAATGAGGGACAAAGAGACAGACATGAATCATGCAAGCGGCAGCAACAACGAGGAAGAGGGATACAGTTGATACAGGCTGAGAGTGACTCTTTGCTGCAGAAGTCGAGCTGTTTGTGAATGAGTGCCATAAATCCGGCTGGTATTAGCACCTCTGAGCACTTTCTAAGAATGAGGCGGAGAGCTGTGGCTAAGCCCCCCAATCCCAGTCACTTTACACTAAATGCATTACGGCCACTTAACTGCTAAACAGCTCCAGGGACCCTGCACCGTACCTGACCCAACACTCTAACACTCTCTAATTCAAGTGAGTGTGTGTTTTTAAAAAAAGGACAAATTGAGAGGGAGAGATGGACCAGATGAGTCCAACTCGACTCTTCCAACGTTTTGAGGTTGAGTAGACGTACAGTGGATTTAACAGCCCGCACCTGCTGTGAACAATGAAATCTGAGATGAGTGTTTGCAGTCACTCACTGCCTGTATAATTAATAATAGTCATACAATTTAAATATCTTTCGGGTATTAGATGAACAGGTTGCATTCCAAATCCATTTTTATTCATGTACTATAAATTGGGGCAATGTGCAGTAATATTCTCAGTGAACAGAAAGGGATGCCAGGGATGCGCTGACTTATATCATATTGACCTGCAGCTTTATATTGAAATTTCACAACTTCACACATGTAGCTGACAAGATTGAAAGCTAAAGCAACAGGTAAGTAAGTGGACCTTGAGGGGACACTGTGTTGTCAACTGCTGTTTCCAAGGTCAAGAATATACTTTCGAGCTAAACGTTTAAGTCAAAGTCATAAAAGCACACATGAATCATGGAAACATGGTACATCTACAGTTTCGTAGCAACTGAGGAGACTCAATCTACACTGATGAAGACTGACTGAGACTGGCGACAGCACCAGAACCATTGTTGTTTCAATACCAGTACAAGTACAGAAGTATTATCAGTAACTTCTACTTAAACTTGCAATGACTGATTTTTCTGGCCACGTAGGGGCAGAATAAACCAGCTGTGATGTCCGTCACCGTGTTAACATTTCGACCAATGAGTACTCAGTACTTCTGGGTCAGATCACACACAGCCTTCATTTTGATCTAAAACTACACACTTGCAAAGTATCATGACTGCTTCTTGCACAGTTGTGACGCTATTGTGTTGACAAAAATCTGTCCACAGACAGACGAACATATAAACACTACTACACTAGGGGTGTAAAATCACAATTTTCATCATGATATAATATTATATCGTTGGGCTGCAACTAACAATTACTTTAATCATCGATTAATCTGTTGATTATTTTCTTTACTTATCGATTAGTTGTTTGGTCTATAAAATGTCGATATCAAGACGATATAATAGGTCGATTTAACACATTCAGCTACATTTATGTGAATGTAGACATGGCATGAAAATTTCAAATAAAGATATTTTCAGTTTGCATCGATTACATACAACTTTTTAACACTGACTTGATATATTCGATCCTGATGCTGTATCATTACAGCCCTAATAAACACCACACCACACTAACGTAGATGTCTCTAGGATCACATTTTGCCATGACGACACACACACACACAAATACACAATACAAGCCACGCTGTACACTCAAGTTACAACAACTTCCTGTTTCATAGCAAATAATGTGTCACCATGGCAACAGCTTTTGATGAAATCTCACAAGCTTCACTATTTGGTCTCATCAACTTCCCTGAACACATACGAGGTGATCTTATTAACCTGATAGGAGATCATTTTCAAGAGTGTATGGCCTGTAATTTCCTGTTGCCAGTAGGTGGCACTATGACTGTGATTCATAACCACCTACTTCTTCAGCAGCTAAATGCTCTACTATGTTCACAAGCTAGTGACTATCTTAGTCTGTCTGCTGTGCAGGCAGTGCACAGTTTTTTTAGAGCTTTTTAACTTTTTACAAATAGTCGCCTGTTGCGGCTGAATACAACACCATGAGAGCGCTGAGTGTGAACCAAAACAAAGTTGTGGGCCGGACAGCTAAACAATAAGCTGAAACTGACTATAAAGCTCTGTAAAGCTGAAGGGAGCTGCAGATTCAGGTGATAATTCTCTGTAAGCTCATTACTATGATGACTACGAGCAATCCCTTTTACACTGTCATTTGATACATAGTTTTATACAAATATAGATTATAGCGACTTTACAGATGATTATAATTTTAAAAAACATCATATTGCTATTGCTATAGCCACAATATGATTGTATGACTGTTATTGATGAGCTAATATGTAAGCAGCATTTTAATGTTTGTTGGTCAAGGTAGAGATAATTTTAAGCTCAATTAAAAGTTAAACTTTAATTATCATATAAATTTAGCGGAGTAATAGTACAGTACACAATAGCGTAAAATGGAAATACTCAAGTACAGCTAGATCAACATTGTACTTAAATACATTATTTGACTAAACACTTAATTACTTTCCATCACTGCAAATGAGTGAATGGACCTTCGGGTAAAATAGTTTTTAAATTACTGTTTCCGAAGTCAAGAATGAACTTTAAGGTCAAAATTCATTAGAACGACCTGATATTACTTTCCCCACTGTGACTTGCTTGTAAAACAAGTAATAAGACAACAGTTTCTTTAATTAAGTTTTTTTTTTTCTATTTGCAGCCAATCTTTGCACACATCAACTGCTGTTCTCTTCCAACATGACTGAAAATAGGCCCCTGAGGCATAATTTGAAAATGTAAATTTCTTGTTTGAACTTATTAATGATGAATGTTGAACTTCTCGACCTGCTGCACATCATCAAATGGCTGCAGGGAGAGAACGCCATGTTTACTTTCCTGCTCTCATTTTAATTCTTTATCTGTTGTCTTGGTTTTATTTTCTCACTTCCACCATTTTTTTTAAATCAGCTTTGTCGGCCATCTAAAAAGCAAATCAGGTGCAAAACAAATAAGGTTTGATTAATTTATCAATTACAATAACAAGACTGTAATCTTGAAACATCACCAGTTGTTATCAGTCGTAACACTGTGCATCATAGAGCTAATCTATCTTTTTTTCCAAACAAGACGTAAATGTCAGATGCTTCATCTTTAGAATAGACTTGCAGAAATCTCTGATCAAAAACTCACTAACAAATGACTGGGACATTTCAGATGGGGCTAATGAGTTGAAATCCTTATTTCATTTGAATGATTTGTCATTCACTAATTTCCCAGTGCAGGTTACTTTGTGATATTCAGGACATTACGAGCAAATTGGGAAATTGAGAAATGGTCTGTTGATACAGTATATGGTATAAAACAAAAACTATAAGCTTATTGTCTCATAAATAATAGCTATAGTGCCTAACCTTAAATGAAGTAAAATTTAAACAAAAGATAAAGATCCCTGTGTGCACAGTTACTTTCAAGAACATTACCATTGGACCTGAAAACTTAATGCCACTCCAGAAGAAAACAGACTGTGTTGTGTGAGCTTGGTGAAATTAAGAATGATTTTTTTGTTTTGCTGTCCTGTCTATGAGGACATAAGGGTTGTAATTTTTAATAAGTGTCCTCCATCTATGTTGATTTCCTTGACTTGGCTGAATGTTTATGAAAACTTGAGCTGTGCTTCAGGCTGGGAACCTGTTCTGTATAAGAATTTAATTACCAAGCTTTGGAGATAAGACTGAATATTCTGTTTAAGAGCGAGCTGTAAAACAACCTGTAATTTTACAATGGAAGGAAATGTAATGACATGTTTGAGCAACAAATTGTACTTTTGGTGTCTTGTAAACCAATTATGGTTAGACATTCAAAATAAAAGAAATCACAATCGATCAGAATCACAGTTCTCAATACTGGTTATAAGTCACCATAACTACATAACCTAATAAAGATGTGAATCAGAAAGGCCCATATGAGAATAGTAGGGTATCATTCCTGGATGATGGTTCAGTTTTATTCACTTCAACAACATCTGTGGTACCTCTATTGTTCAGTAGATGGCGCTATTTCCTCTGTGAGTAAAATGCACTGACCTATGAGCAAATGAACTTGATGTTCCTTATTGTTTGTTTGTTGTATCAGATTGTCATCATGTTTAGAACTTTTAAAATTTGTTAAATTACAACTGAGATGCCTATTTCATGCATTTTGCCACTTCAACCAAAAAAGAACTGGGGAGTCTAATGTTAACTTTATTAGGAAGTAGAGGCAAGTTCACAGAGATTTCATAATAAAGATAAAGATATATATTTTTAAAGCAAAGTCATTAGAATCCCTTACATCATAATGTGGATTTTATGAAAGTTTGAAGTTTGCTTGTTGGCTTTTTTTGCTTTTGGACTAATTACTAACCAGTCTGGTCTATTGTAGACAGGCTCATTGCTTGTGATGAAGCAAGGCTGACCAAAGTTGGCCCGCCATAAAGTTAAATAAAAAAAAATCACTATTTATGCCGTTATATTTTTTTGTGAGCAAAATATGCTCTTTGAATATGCAGTATCCTAAATTATTAATTATTTTTAATAATTGCAGCATGGCGAGCAAAGTGACACTACACACACAAAGTCAGTCAGTTAAGGGAACCTCATATCCTGGTACCATTTTGCATCTTAGCAATGCATTAGAATAGATATTTTTTAATAGCACGTGGTTCACCATCGAGGTTCAGTTTTGGCCATCCAAGGGAAAAAGTTCAGGCACCCCTGTGATAAAGGGTTATTGAGATAAACCTGACTTGGCCCTTGACCCTTCCAGGTATTCTACGATGTTCTCAGGGGGTCCGGATCCTCAGGCTGAGAACTGTCACGTTGGAACATACTGGCGAAGCAACAAACCTGAGCAGCAGCAGCTAGTGGACGTTCTCTTCTTGTGACTCCCACAGATAATGAATCCTTATTACTGAGGAGGCTGCTCTGCCGGATCACTGAGCCGCGAGAACAATCTGCCTCCAGAAATACACTCACACGCCTGCTGCTGCTGCACAGGTACTCAACTGTCAGTGTGTAATCCTCCACACATACTGACCAACTGATGACCTGCTCAAACACTAACCAGTCTTCAGTGGGCTCTGTTTTAAACTTTTATCCACATATCTTTGTTTAAAATGAAACGTTTTTGTCTCCAAAAACTTTCACCAAGTATTAAGAGCTGTAGCGTAATAGCATGAGCTCTGATCATTAAGAGAAGGTCACTGTAATCAAGTAGAGAAAGGAAACGAAAAGAAATGAAAAAAAGTTGAGTCTGTAATGAAGTTAATCCCATTCAGATGTATCAGGTTGTAAAGGAGAGATAACATGTAACTTATTTAATCTTAATCTGGACATCTGGGGTACCTGCAACACCAGAGGTGTAATACTTTTGTCTTATCTCACAGGTACTTTATTCTATCATTCTAATTTTTCATGACTTTGTCAATCAATTTGTTACTGTTAATGACTTCATATTACTGTTTTCTGTTTCTATTTTAATTTTAAATTTTCAAAAATCCCAATGTATTGGGGTCATGGGGGACGCCCAGTCAAAAGCACCTAATTCTGCCTTTGCAGTTTTAACAGATGAAAAAATTTCTTGAGTTCATGTTTTCCGTGGGCCCTAATTTAAAGTAGCACAGACTATCAGGGGGATCGGGGTAAAGACACAGATGGAGTAGACACAGGTCTGGTCATGTCCTCTGCCTATTTTTGTTTTCATCAGATGACATTATTTCCATAACTAACATTGTTTTTAAATAGAGATGTTCTGATACCAGTTTTTCCTACCAAGAGCAATTCTGATACCTGAACTTTGCACGTCGGCTGATCTTATACTAGTGCATTTAAAATAACATGATATAATATAATATAATATATACAATATAACATAATATAATATAATATAATATAATATAATATAACAGTTGTATAATACTACCCTGTATGAATCTGATATGATTGCTATCATTGTTGTATGCCCTGACCCAAGTTTAAAAAAAGATCTGTACAGGACACTTCTGGGAAGTAAGAGAGTCCCATTTCAGAGATAATAAATTATGTGACTACGTCAGATCAATGCACAGACCCACATGCTCACCGATAACCGATCAAGCATTTTAGACAATATCTGAGACATTTCTGATACTGGTATCAGTTTCAGAACCCTAGTTTTTAAGCAAATTACATGTAGGATAATCTATACATCTTTACTATCATTTATTGTAGCACCGCATCACAACCAATATACAGTATACAGTAAGCACATAGGGAAATTTTTTCACTCAAAAGGTAAGTATATCACTCATATGATAATGACCGTTATATTTATTATGTCTCTCACCGGGTTTTAAATGTTGGAGGTCCAGTGCTTTTCCTGTGACCTGCTGGTGAAAGTGTAGGCGGAGTCCCAGCAGGAGCCCAGCAACAATGCATGATAATTAGCCTTCTGTTGTGATCTGGTTTCTGTCTCAAGCTCTCTGGACTGTGACCTCTGACCTTGTCCCACAGCCAGAAAACAATCCCTCTCTGCTGGAGGCCAAACAGCCCGTCAATCAGCCTCCTTTTAATAAGGCTCCGTCCCCTGTTAAGATCAGCTGCCGATGAATGCTTCAAAACAGATTGCAAGAAGATGAAGGGGAGCGTGAGGGCTGGTGGTTAGAAAGATGAAATAAATACTGAAATAATTAACAAGATTTTAAAATGAACAAAAATACTGTTAAGTGAGGAAGTTAAGAAAATAGATGTGTAGAAGAAAAGATGGTGCTGCAGTCAGTTGAGTCAAAAAGCTACGACATGAACACCATTTAAAATGGCTCTCTATGTTTGACATGCTTCCTGCAGAAAATTAGGCCACCTTATGATGAAGGGTCAAATAAAGTAAAATTCATTTAAAAGTGCGATATACAGTGGGACAATAGTACCAAAGTATTTTTAATTCAGGTTAAATACAGTTCGACATTTTTGGAAATACAGAGTTAGATGAGTCTAACTTTACAGCGAGCAGAGGTGTGGCACTGACTCACAAATTTGTTGACTTTAGACCCTACTTGACATAACTTGACTTGGACTTAAACAAAAATAACTTGTGACTTCACTTGGACTTTTAGACTTGAAAATGTTTTTTAACATATGTGCCACAAATTAGTTTATTCCCTTTTAATTTCCTGAATCAGCTTACATTAAGGATATTCATTCCCAGCCAAGTAGAAACTCAAGTCCCCAGATCTATTTTCTTGTAACAGAAAACAATGAAGCACAAACGTTGTGTTACTGAGCTCCAGTTGGAAAAACTGACACCAAATATAATTGCGTTTACATCTAAAAACTATTTGGTGATCAACAATAACAAATCGCAGTATCACCCCCGTTTTCAAGCTAAACTAACCGCCTGCTGCTGGCTGTTCAGCAGTTCATATTGTTTGTAAAAAGAAGATGAAATCGAGGAGTGTTTTTCCATCATATAACTGCGCAGCTGATCTACCAAAGGAGTTCATGTTAATTTCAAAGCTAAAATGCACCCTCCTGAATTGGTTAAAACAGTTATATTTCCATTTCATTTCCTTCTATAATGGAGACCTTTTCCTCAATACAAGTTTCCAGACGGGCAAGTGATCAGTCTAGACATAAATGTGTGTTTGCACGTTTGTGTCAACAAACTTCAGACACTCAATTATCAAGCCATTATGGTGTCATCCAACTCGCGACTCTCCCTGGCAAATCTCGCGAGAGTTTTGTGAGCGGATTCAGAGAAAAGGGGTCAGCAGTGTACTACTAAGAACTGACAGCAGGGGGAGCCAGAGTTTCAGTAAGAAAGCAGGAGAGAAACCAACTGCAGGCTGTGGTTCCAGCAGTGTAAAGGTTGTCAGGTGATTATTATACATAAACAGGACGGGAAAACACCCCATAAAGTTGTTGTTCAAATTAGATAAAGTTTAAAATCTGAACATGTGAGTACAGAAGAATTGGAATTGGTGTAAAAAGCTAAGAAAAGTAGAAACACAGTCAGCTTTAGACATTATCTCATTCTACTGGGTTATTAATATAGCCTAATACCCCAATAAGATTCGGTCTCATGTCTAAACCTACAGACTGACATTAATTTGAGGAGGATTTATGGTTAAATACCATAAATACATGTTTAGTTTAGTTTTTTTTAGTTGAGAAATATAGTGTCTAAAGGCTATTTCAGTGTTTTTTTTGCCCATAAAAAACTGTGAACTTGTTAAATTTTGGTTAGAGCTGGCAGCTTTTTTCATGAGAGATTAATCATTTAAGTCATTTTATGCAAGAATTCACTGGTCCCAACGACTCTAATGTGAAGATTTACTCAGTATTATGTCACATAAACTGAGAATCTTTGGGGGTCTGACTGTTAAAGACATAATCTTTACCTCTGGGAGACTGCGATGGACATTTCTTTTACCATTTTCTGACATTTTATGGATCAAATAATTAGCTGGTCAATCAAGGAAATACAACCCCAGTTCCAAAAAAGCTGGGATGTATTAATGTAATTAAAAACAGAATACAATGATTTGCAAATCCTTTCCAACTCGTATCTAATTGAAAAGTGCCCATGGCATCATGGGTAACTGTCACATCTGTTAAGGCCCCATTAGTGCTGAAAGGTACATACAGGTTTTGGAGCCATATATGCTGCCATTAGACGTCTTTTTCAGGAATAAAATGTCAAGACACATTCTGCACGTGTCACAACAGTGTGGCTTCATAGTAAAAGAGTTCAGGTACTAGACTGACCTGTGTGCAGTCCATACTTGACAAATGTGCAGTGCATTATGAAACACAAAATACAACCAGAGAGGCTCCAGACTGTTAAGAACCTGACGTCGTAGAACACCAAGAATGAGAAAGAATTTCACTTTCAAAACAGTTCCAAAACGCTTACTGGGTGTTGTTAAAAGAAAAGCTGATGTATCACAGTGGTAAACATGCTCCTGTCCCACCTCAGAGTGAGTGTATATTTGCAGTTTTAGCAAATAATTGCTTTCTGCTATTATTTACATTTTACACAATGTCACAATTTCTTTTGAAATTGGGTTTGTACAAAACATCATCATTATGATCGTTATCAGCACTTCTGGGTAAAGAAATCTGAATACCAGCCTTAAAAACAAACCCGAGAGCACAAATTCTAACCATCTAATCAAACACAGAGCGACTAACACCCAAAATGTGTGAGGGGGCACAAACATGATGAGTCTGATTCAACTCATGAGCTGAAGCAGAAGATAAACCCACGTCGTGTATGGAAGAGATTTGCCAGTCTGGTGAGTAATTAAAACTTCCATGTCGGCAGAAGTAAAAACATGAGGTGGGTGGATCACTGAGGTGTCATCTGGGACACAATTAGCATCACAGATATTAAAGTTCTCAGGGATTTTGTCGAGGCAATTGTGAGTAATGCTGACGATCTAAGAACTGATGTATATTTATTCTGCTGCTGTGCTCATGGACATCAGACAAACTCATCAAATTTGGTGAAAAATGTACAAAAACATAGATCTGGCACTAAATTAATATACTAACCCGAAGCCTTTCACTTAACTACTATAATAACATCTATCTCATCTGACTGCATACACAAGAAAAGGCAGAACTACACAGCGACAACTCTGCATGTATGTTTGACAAAGACCAACAATCTCTTTCAAATGGTTTTCTGCGACTGAATAGAGAGTCACAAGGTCTGCCTCGCACAAACATGTCTCCTTCCTCCTGAATTATTTCTATTGTCATAACCAAATCTCTCCATCAAGGTCTTCTTGTAGCAGCTGTCTCACGGAGGGACGAAAAAAAAAAAATAAAAATAAATAAAAGAAATTCATCACAAGCCTATTGTGAGCAGAAGTGAGAACGCTTATCCCTGGATGGCTTTCTTTCATAAAATGTGCCAGGACTTTGACAAGTACGAAATACTTGACTTGCTGTTGACATGACTTGAGTCATGAAGCATTCAGAGCGAGAGAGAGGCGGGTTGGCACGACGAGGCTGCAGGATGGTGAATGCAAAACCACCAGCATGAAAGAACAGGGATCTGACTCAGTAATACAGGTTAGACAATGTGTGTTTGTGTGTTGTGTGTGAAAGTCTTGTTTTTTTTTTTTCCAGAAGAACTGATATCTAAACCAAAATTCTCTTCTGGGTGAGCGATCAGGGCTGCGACTGATGATTATTTTCCTTCATGTTTGATCTGACGCATCACTTGTTTGATTAATCTGTAAACTGTGAAAAGAAAATCACATCACCATTTCCTGGAGCTCGTAGAGGACTTCTTGAAATTGCCTGTTAGTTCCAAAATCTTCAGTTTATTATCATTATAAGACAAGCGCTGGAGTTTTTGCTTTAAAAACAAACAAAAAAAACCCAACAAGACAGTTGATTATCAAAATGGTTGATGATTCAGTTCTCCAGGAAGTGCTGGTGGCAACAATTAACACAAATTTAACCAATACCTGTGATACTAACCTACAACCTCTGTGCAAATTTGACCAGTCATAGCAGTCCCCTGCACAAAGATCATACATGTACTCACTGAAACAACTCAATGTTTTATCTTTTACCCTTTTGTTTAAAGTATATTCATTTTTAAAAGTTTGTTGCAGGCACCGAAAAGAACATTAAGTTTTTACTGACATTTATCAGTGCTCAGTGCACTTTTATATTTTAGAATTCTGTGCTGTTTTGACCGAGTTTGAGCTCCAAAAATATTTTCCTTCTTTGTGGAATACCCCCTAGTTGCATTTCTTCTTCTGTGATCCTGAACCCGTTTGGTGAGGTTACTTAGAACAATCAGAACAGAGAGTGGTTTTATTCTCCTCGGAACAAGTTGCCTTTTTAATGAATTACACCAAAAAAAAGCAACAAAAGCCTAAAAAACATCACAACATGAATCTTTTTTTTTTTCTGCTGTGAAATCAGGCATTTTAGATCATAACAACCCCCAAAGCCTGTGAAATCCAGGAGGGACAGATAATTAGATTAATGGATTAATTGGTTCAATTCAGGGATATGGGGGATGTGGGATTTTTTTTAAAAAATGGGGTTGTATGAGGTACTTATCCATAGTCAGTCTAACATTTACAGCAGATAGTGGTCGACATGCTCCCAGTTTGAAGAAGCAGAAGTCCAGTGTACTGCTGTGGACAGGGTTAGCTGCACAACTTATTTTAGCCTACTAAAAAAAGAAATAAATATCAGTTTAAGTGTACACTATAGTTAGAATATTTTCACCACTTTGCCTTATCATCAGACAGCCTTTCCCCCACAGGACCCTGCTGTTAAATATGTCACATATCACTCAGCAAAGCCATCGGACCCCGTTGGCAAAAACGGCAATTTTACCTCACAGAACACAGAGGTTGCAGGTCAACTGCTGCCTCAATCTGTTTGTTTGTTTATGGTGCGGCTTCAGCGAATTTTAACTAACCCCTTAAAACACCAAAGGCACACGATAACACAAACCAAGTATCTGTTTGAAGCAGTGACAATTGATTAACTTTTGTGTTCTGTGAGGAAAAAAATGACTTATTTTATTACTTTTATTATTATTTTGTCAAAGGAGACTCGTTGCTTTGGAAAGAGCAATGCTTGGCTCATATAACAGCAGCGTCCAACCGCAAAAGGCTGTCTGACAGCAAGGTAAAACAGTGAAAATATGGCAAATATAGTGTACACTTAGACTGATATATGTTTTGATGCTGACCCTGTACATAGCAGTAGATCTCTTAGCTTCCTACACAGTTACTCCTGCTGCTACCTCATACAACCACACTTCAAAAATATCCCCTTAAACAAGTACGATTCACCTTAAATCTCAAAGTAACACCATTCTTGGTTTGCTAGATTTCTTTCAAATGAAGCGTGAAGGAAGGAATGAAGCAGATGAACAAATAAAAGAAAAGAGACAGAATCTGATCTCCATTTTTTACCTTTTTTAATGAACCCTGATTATTGTTTAATTACAAATGAAGATGAACAGATAGAAGAGAAACAGAAGTACAGGTGGTTCCTCCATGATAAAAACAAAAAGCCTCCGTCCCTCCTCTGGAGTGACAGCTCACCGTCAAGGTGGACATGAGAGGAGAGACGGAGGCGACCAGAGAGAGGACAGGGGGAGGAGGCATTTCAAATAATACAATGGTTAAACAGTACAAAGCTTTTTTTCTTACAGAATCCTCCAAAATGGAAAAAAATATATATACACAACATCAAAAAATGAAAATGTTTCTTCCCCTGCTGTATATCATGTGGGGATTAATGTGACCCTCCTCTTGTCCATGGTAACATGGTTATAAAATCAACGTGAGTAGAAAATAAAACGACGAGAAATGACTGCACTGAAGCCAACTAGTTGAAGTTCATGGGAAAGAGTGCAAAAAAAACTCACAGAAAAAACAGGAATTCATGGAGAAGAGACCGGGCCATGGCAAGAGGGTACAAAATAATCAAAAAATAGTCATGTTAATAATATAATAATTACAAGAGTAACAGTAATATGTCTGAAAAAATACAGAAGAAAATGATAAGAACAACATCAATGACATCGAGGGGTGAAAATATCAACAGTTATTCTCTTGTGTTGTGTTTCTGAAGCCACGACAGGTAAGGCAGCACAGGTGTGACAGTTCAGGTACAGCTCTGTGTTTGGAGCTTTCTTCACCAGACACTTTTAAACCGTCCTTAAAGTTCCCTAAAATGGTTTTACTGGCACTTTTAGCACTTTCAATTAACAATAAATGACAGACATACACGATCCATGTTTTAAAATGAGGATTTCTAATGATGTAAATGAGCAAATCAGAAGGACAGAAGTAAGAGTTTTTTTGTGCCTGGTGAAGAAAAATGACTGAATGTGTGCTGAAGAGACACATGAGACTGGAGCTGGTTGGACGATCTGGACAAGAAACCTTGACTAAATGACCCGGGACGTTATCTGGACAGTCTTTTCTCAGCCGTGCTGAATAGTTTTTTCTTGTATGTGTAGACGGCACAACCATAGAAACCACACATTCCCACACAAACGCACACTCGCTAGTACACGTACACACCGAGCAGAATGAACGAGTCAGATTATGGGAAGTCCCTCTCTCTCCACTCGGCGCTGAGGTTTTGTGATGCCATTTCCTCTGAGTGTGTGTGTGTTAAAATGTGTGTGTAGTTTCTTTGGTTTGCCATCTACTCCAGAGAGACTGCGGGGGCGTCTGATGTCACGTGTGATGTCATGTTTCCCTTTATTCTAGCCACAGTAAAGCCTCGCTCTAACCAGGATGGTGTGTGTGTGTGTGTGTGTGTGTGTGTGTATGGGCAGGGTTCAGACCAGCCCATGCACACGCACTCAGTTCACACAAAGCTGCTCGGGTCCACAGTCCACACTCAAACCAAAGTCCAGTCGTATCAGCAGCTGCGGTCCTGCTGCCTTTGTGAGGCGACGCAGAGCTGAAAACCTGCTGTAATCCGTATCGTCCAATCAGAATCAGCCGGCTCTGAACACGTCCTGTTACAACCTGCGTCTCCACGGTTTTTAAGCAGATCGGGATCAAACAGTTGCAGAAGGCGGGTGGAGTTTATCACGCAGGACAAAGTGAGGAGAGCCAAAATAATAACACACACAGTGAATTAATTCACCCTTTACTGCAGCGTACTGCTGCCACGCCAGGAAAATTAAAAACAACTAGTGACATGTTATAATGCAAAGCGTTTGTTATAACAAGTTGTTGTTCACATTATCACAAGAAGTTTTTGTTGTATTATACTATGTTCTTTATATTATATTATTAACATTTTATAACAATAAATTTTCACATTATAACAAGTTAAACAGTATATTGTTATAACAAGAAAAAGTTCTTGTTACAACATGAGAATATAAATTATAAGATATACATCATAATGTTAAATGTTATAACAAATGATCATGTTTTAAACATTTAAATAGTATATTGTTAAAGAAGTTTCTCGTTATAACAATAAAAATCCGTTATCAAGTTATAAAAGTAAAAGATTTATGCTATAACAGTAAGTTAGCATGTAATATAAAAAAAAAAAATCTTGATATAACCTGAGAAACATCTTGTTATAACAAAGTTTTTACGTTATGGCATCACACTGATCTGTTTTTCCTGTTTCTGCCGTGGCAGGAACACGCCGATGTAACCTTCCTATGACTGAGCTCGACTCCGTCCTGAGGTGGTAAACTCCGCCTGGCTGCTACACCTGAGATGTTAAAACAAACATGCCCACTAACAAGGTAAATATGATCTGACCCCGGTCTGGTTAAAGGTTTCTGCTCGCTCATTTATCCCTGACCCGTCACACCCTCCGTCTCCTGAATACACAATAAGTGAATTTTTAATTTTTTACAATATAAATATAAAACTCTGATACCGGTGGCCTTTTGTCACTGCAGCTCAACGGTCAAGAGAAGGCAAGGGTGAGAAGGCAAAGGCTGAATTATACTGGTAATAATATGCCCATTAGAATATATACACATATCTTTACCATTAAAAATAGTAGGATTTTCCTGATTTGTATCAAATGACCATATTGAAATATAATATTTGAATTCAATATATATTTGAATAAAATATATATGTGTAGATTTACTTATTCTGTATCTCTCTTTTACAAAAACAGAAGGCATGGTGGTACTGTGTGTGAGTGTGATAAAACATTTTGCTGGGGGTACTCGATAAAACTCATGTTGGCTTAAAAAAGGCACAATCTTATTTTTGTTTGTTCGTTAAAATGGGCTTTTTTTCTTTTTTAACTACATGAATAAAATGTCATAAAAATAAGTTGTTTCTCGATATCTCAGTGAAGGTTTGCCTGAGTTAACCTTGATGCTCGACATTCATTTCATGGTTCCCCCGTTTCTCCCCCCCAAGACAAATCAGTTTGCCTCAATCGCCGCTTCTCAAAACATCACATGAACAGATTCGGCTATTGTCTCCGAAATACAGAACTTTCTCAGGTCACTGCAAAATGCCCTAAAATACTGTCCATGTCCTCATGAGGCACAAGCATCCTTTGACGGAAAGAATACAGTCTTTAAAAGAGAAGAAATGACAGGGGGAATGCAGAAGAGAGCTGTTGATCTGTATGTTTGAGGGAGAAAACACTACGAATGCCCTCAAACCTCCAAACCCCTCAAAAGATTGTGCGAAGGCAAGCGGGGACACCCTCTGTATCCTCGAGGCCTGATGGTTTTTTTTTTTCTTTTTTACACCAGCGTTGGGTCCACACACACACACACGCACTGAGAGACAAGTGTGTCTTTAATTACAGCCTCGCTGGTAGCTGCTTCCTCATTTCCTCAACAGGCGAAGAGAAAAGGAGAGCAAGATCCGGCGCTTTCCTCACAGACCCCGGTGGTTTTTCTGTACAGTGGAAACCGTGTCTATTCGCCAGCCGACAAATGTCTTAACGATGCCGTCTGACAGGTCAGAGGTCAAAATCAGTTCATCAAAATCTTCCTCTCCTGCTCAGGCTTTAGTTTGATGTACAACTCCACGCTCATTTCATGTCTTTATACACTGTAGTGAACGAGCTGAGGACGCAGAGACCTCTCAGTCTGATAGTGTCTGAAAAAAGTGATTGGAGAGTTCTTTCTAATCACCTCTTCAAAAGAAAAAAAAAATCCCTCTTCAGTTTGTAAGATCCATCGGAGCAAGTTTTTTTTTTTTTTTTTTTGCTCAATGCCCTCCATCCTGTAAACGACACTGAACGGTGATGGGTGCAGACAGAGAGGCACTTCTGTAATCTCTATCAGGGCTGTTAAAAGTGTTTTTAGTAACATTAGGATCTGTCTGACAAAAAGAAGAAAAGGAGGAGGGCTCGTCACCTTCAAGTGAGCCAGATGCGGGTGAGAAATTAATTCAGTCTACTGCTGTACAAGTCAGGATGCCTTCACTGTACAGATTAACAAATAGAGCCACTAAAAGACAATCTGGGCACAGGTGTGATGTGAGGTGATCCCTGGCTGATTTATGGCATAACTGGCACCATGAGGGCAAGGAGGATACATTAAAAAGGCAATGTGCAATTCCTAAGAGAGATATTAAGAGTAGACTCTCTCTGTCGGGCTCTAATGTTAAAAATAGGACAGTCTGGTTATTTTCTAACGTTCTAAGTCACAGCAAAAATACTGTCTGCTGTGTTCATGTTGGACAGGGTACCAGGGGCACAAAGGTGTCTTGCCTTGCAGTACATTAGAGGCTACACAGGCACATCTATTATAGTTTCACATAGGCCATAATGGCGAGCAGCTGCTTCTCGACAGTACTGACCGTAGGAGGGTACAAAAACAGTGACAAAACCTGAGAGGTAAGTATGGTAACACACTGGGGAACATGTAGATGTAACCTATGTAAGGAAAATATTTTGTTTTATGTTAAAGGGATAGTTTGGAGTATTAGAAGTGGGGTTGTATGAGGTACTTATCCATTCTCAGTGTTATTACCAACAGCAGATGATGGTCAACACGCCCCCAGTTTGGAGAGGCAGCAGAAGTACAAAAATATCAAAATCAGTTGAAGTGTACGCTACATTTAGGATATTTTCACTGCTTTATCTTGCTGTTAATCTTTTCCAACAGGAAACCTCTGTTATATAAGCCAAATATCACCCTCTCCAAAGCAAACAGACTCGGTCATTTTACCTCATGGAACATGGGAGTTGCTCGTTTACCGCTGCCACAATCGGTTAGTTTGTTTGGTGTTTCAAACAGTTCAGATTCACAGAAGTCACACAAAAAGACACAGAGTGACTCAATAACATAAACAAACTGGTCGAGGCAGCGGCAGGCAAGTAATTCCTGTGTTCTACAAGGTAAAATGAGTGTTTTTGTTATTGGAGTCTGGTGGCTTTGGCCAGTGTGATATTTGACTTGTATAACAGGAGTTTTCTGTTGAAAAAAGGCTGTCTGGCAGCAAGGTACAAAAGTCAAAACACCCCAAATATTGCGCATACTTAAACTGATACCTTTCTTCGCTTTTGTGGTGGTACTTCTCTCTGCTTCTCCAAACTGGGGTCTAGTCCACCACCGTCTACTGCTGGTAATACTCTGACTGTGGATAAGTACCTCATACAGTGTGACATCAAATTATCCGAACTATCCCTTTAAGTAATTTAAGGGGCTTGTGGGGCTGTGAGGTCAGTATAAAGTGCCCAACAACTCCTTTAATTATTGCACAAAAAACAGAATTTCCTACATATGATACATATACAATGAAGTGTGTTTATATAATCACCTTTCAGTTACTGTCTCCATTCTTGTGACAAACCTGCTACGTTCGCTACTGCTGGCAGGAAACCACAAGGCATTATGGTCTACACAAAACTATGAAGTGTGTTGACGAGACTCCAAGAGGTGTGTGTTTTCTAAGTCTGTATGTTTGTGTGCACATGAGGCTCAGCAGCCAGTGTTCTCCAGAGACAGCTGTGCTGTAGCCCTCTGCAGCTCCGAGCTTGCTCTGCGCTGGGTGGGTGGTGGTGGCAGCATCAACCCCAAAATAACACCTCCTCCTGCTCTTCCTCCCCCATTCTCCACCTCCCCCACTCCTCTCCTGGCTGCCTCCTCTCTCTTCCCCTCCACCTCCTCCTCCTCTCCCTCAGCCCTCACTTTCTTGTCCTCCGCCTCGTCCCTCTCTCCGTCCGCCTCCATCTTTTGGTCTTCGCTCCAGCGGCGTTTGAAGCGGAGCTTGAGTGGGATGCAGCGCGTGCCGCCGGGGCTGATGGGAGCTGCCTGACCCGGCTCACTCTTCAGGCCGTTCAGAGGGAAGGCCAGGCCGCCGCTGCCGATGGGAGGAGTGGCGGGAGTCTTGAAGACCTCCTCGTCATCGTCAGGATCATCGTCAGGGTTACTGTTAGGAGCGGCGGAGAGGCTGCTCCCGTTCCCATTAGCCTGGTGAAGGTTGTTGAGCTGATGATGATGATGATGATGACGAGCTGTCGGGGTGAAGATGTCACCTTCATCATCCTCATTGTGATTGAGCTCATCTTCCTCACTGATATCAGTCACCTCCACCTCTTCTTCGGACTCGATGTCTGATATGGGCTCCACCTGGGGGAAGAAAAATATATTACCACATGACATTTTATTGATCCGGTCAGATATTATTCATGTTAAAGGGACAGTTCAAGGGATAATAACAGTACACTATATTTAGAATATTTTCACTGATTTACTTTGCAGCCTTTTCTTTATATAAGTCATGTAAGTTGTATAAGTCAAATATTGCTCTCTCCAAACCAAAGTCCATAGGTGAAATCAGTAATTTTACCTCACAGAACATGGGAGTTGCTAATCTTGAGACTCACCAAAGTCATGCAATAACACAAAACAAACTAGCAGCTCCTATGTTCTGCAAAGTGAAATGACTAATTCCACCCATGGGATTGGGTGGTTTTAGAGGGAGTGACAATTTGGCCCATACAAATGTGGTTTCCTGTTAGAAAAGGCTGTCTGCTAAAACACCTTTTGCTGCTGAGCCCGTCCACAGGTGTACAATGCTTAGCTTCTGTGCTGGTACTATGAAGAAGTATCTCACACAACCCCACATTAATTAATCCGAACTATCCCTTTAATCATATCATGTATGTGTGTCAGCAGTCTCACCTTGATCTTAGGTGGCCCTGCGTTGTTTATCTGTCCAGACCCTGTGAAGGACGAGGACTGGCTGGAGGAAGAAGAAGAAGCAGCCAGTGAGCTCCCTGCTTCCCTCTGCTTGCGCCCGAGCGGCGGTGGCTGCAGTTTGAACTTGAACGGTGACGGGTGCTGCTGCTGCTGCTCCTCGCTGACTCCTGGCTGCTGGCTGAGCGAATGAGAGAGCGGCATGGGCGGGCCGTGGAGGTGGTGGGCGGCTGGCTTCTCCAGGGTGGGGCGGTGGGGCTGAGGGATGACGATGTTGGGGTAGTGGAGGAAGGCTCGGGGGCTGAGGTGGTAGTTGTAGACGGACTGGGTGTGGGCCTGCAGGTAGTGCTTCATGTCCTCCGGGTTGAAGGAGAAGTGGGAGCCCATCATGGGAGAGGACAGGGAGGGGGATGGTGTGTAGGACAGGTGGGGAGTGGGGGTCATGGACAGGGCTGGGGACAGAGTTGGAGCCAGGAGACCCCCGGGGCCAGGCAGGGGTGAGACAGGGAATGGAGACAGAGGCTCTGGGTGAACCCTGGGGGCCGGTCTGGCGAGCCCTGCTGGGTTCGGGCCCCCGCCGTAGACCCTGAAGAGAGAATCGTGAGGCAGGCGAGGAGGAAGTAGCCCTCTGAAAGCCCTCTCAGGCCCCACGCCTCGCTCATCGGTCCCCACGCCCTCCTCCAGCTCAGAGTTGGTGGAGGTGCCATCGCTACAGTCGCTCACAGAGCCGCGAGCCATGCGGCGAGCCACGCTGCTGAACATGCCCGGGCTGCGGAGCTCCTCGCTGGATGAGAGGACTTCTGACGGCGTGGAGGGGGGGAAACGGAAGTGAGTGCCTCCAGACGGCACTGGAGGGGCACTCTGGGGGACTCCTCGACCTGCGAGGAAGAGACGAGGTGACGTTAGGACTCTGCTCTCTCGGCATCACATGTAGAACATACAGTGTTTTCTCTTTTATTTCTAATGTGAGATCGTCTGAAATTTCAACATCCACCCCAATGCAAAGGAAGTAGGGTTTGTTATCATTCAAAAAAATTCAATATTCAATATTCATGAAATCCATTTTAACGACAAGAAAATTACATTACACATGACTAAACAATTAGTCACTTCAGAGGACATTTTAAGGACCAAACAACAAATCAATTAATCAAGAAAATAATTAACAGATTAATGTATAATGCAAATAATCTTAAATTGCAGCCCTGGTACTGAATGATGAGTGATTTTTCAATACTTGATGACATCAAAGCAATTTGGTTGGTGCAGTTAAAGAATCGAAGCTCAGTACTCAGCCCTAAATGGAGGACTTCTGGATGTCATTTATGGTGCTCAAAGTAATGAAAAGTCTACGTCAATCCACATTATCCATAGAGCACAGTGTCAGCTGGACAGTTTTAACAGGAACTCTTTCTTTGATAGAAAGTGGGAATAATGAGCACAGTTGACAGTGTTTTGTGGCTTAGAAAAGAAATTCCACTAACATCCAAGGACACAAAAAGCATCTGCATAGTTAGATACCAGAGGGACTAAGTGAGAAAATATGTGTTTTTAATTTTTGGATCAATCAGCCCTTTAAACTGAAGAGAAAGGGAAAAGTAACTAATGAGAGTGGGTCACATGTGTCCCATAACTCCAGCTATTTTACCCAGAGGGTCACAGGCACACAGAAAGAAAACACTGGGTTACACAAAGCCACAAATTCCCTTCTCTTTCAACCCCTCCTCCTGCTCTCGCTCCTGCCAGGGAGACTGTGGCACTGCAATAAATTCTTGGCATCCGCGCACGTGCCAGAATTAAATATTGGAAAAGTCGCTCTTACTGCCATCACAAACATGGGTTGGGTTCCTCTGTTTTTTCCAGTACCACTGAGTGTGTGTGTGTGGGTCTCTCTGTTTAAAAAGCACACATCTCACAGCCATGTGTGTCAGTAAAAACTGTGTGTGTGTGTGTGTGTGTGTGTGTGTGTTTATCTAGTGTGTATGTTTGTGAGCGTCTGTGCTTGCGTATCAATCCAGATTGACGTGGGCATGTGTGTGTGTGTAACCATCGTATGAAACCATCATATCACAACATGTCAGTGTGTGGGCCACATCACACGGAGGCTATAATTAAAGTTTCGTGCTGCACTTATGTCACCCAGTATCCAACGCTCCATATGGGCTGTGTTTACACTGGGTGGCCAGGACCAGAACGGGAGACAACTTCAGAGGAGGGAGGAGAGACGTGGCACACTGATGTCTTAGAACACACACACACACGCGCACACACACACACACACAAATTAAGTAACCAGGCTGATACATGCACACACTACACCCAAATTCTGTTATTGTACGTGATTTGTACCTCTACTAGGATGGTGTCAGATTGAGATTTTTTGCACATATTGGGGTGGAAATACTTGATGTGACCATGATTCATTTATATTAATTGAAGTGTTTAGATTGTGACCAAGGCTGGCTGACAAAACTGTTCCAAGTCTTTACCGATAAGATTTATCTTTGGCAAGTAAATTGGAAAGTCGCCCACCACACTGACTCAGACAATAACATCTGAATGTCTATTTGGGTCTTTTCACAAAAGCTGTCTTTGCAAATGATTGTACACAGACTCTGAAACAAAATCAGGGTTCAATGTTCATGTTTTTGGTCGGACAAGTCAAATTTAAGTCAAATTTGTACTTGCCCCTGTACAAATTCTTTTATTTAGTGGTTATCAAATAACAACAAAGTTTAAAGTTAATTGTCATGTTTAATCCAGGGAGAAAATAGTGAAAAATGGTTTTAAAAGCCCACGGGTGACGTCTTTAAATGTTTCATTTTGTCAGTCTAAAACCCAAAGATATTGTGATATTAAACTGAGAAAAGCAGGAAATCTCCTTTTTTCTACTTAACCAATGAGTGAGTTGCCAGTTTTACTAGCCTAATATGGCATTTTACTTTCCCCGGGCATGCAGGCAATCATTATTGTTGAGCTCTGAAAATATTAGATAATGATTTGCAAGCAGTAATGCTATATAAAGTAAGTGTAGTGCCTTCTCAGTTTGCCATTTACTGTCATAGAGGACTAAAGAAACCAGAAAATATTCACATTTGAGAAACTGAAATTAAAGAATTTGAACATTTTTTTCATTTGATTCAATGAATTGATTATCAAAGTAGCTGGAGATCAATTTAAAAGTCGATGAATAATCGATTAATTGTTGCAGCTCTAAATGCACGGCTGAGCTCGTCTGCCAGCTGCCTCAGAAGAGGGAAGAAGAGAAAACATGGAGGAGGAAAGTAAAACTGTAAATACAGACCAGCAGGCTTTCCAACCAGGCTGATATTTATTTTCAGCTGTTAACCTTAAAAATTATAACACTTAGAATCATTGTTCAGTTGTTTTTTTGTATGTGGAAGTTCCAAATACATAATCAAATATGATGAAGTTGAGAGCCATACGATTATTTAAAATGTTCTTAAATTAATTTTTGCAGCGCAATTTCTGTATCTTGATATATCGTGCCATATCGCCGGCGCCTAGTAGAACTAACTGTTGGGAATTTTACTGTTTATTGTGAAACCAGTGGTTGTTTTCATCCATAATCTACACCAACTGTGTATAAAAGTTTGTTCTGGGCTGATTAAAATGAAACTTCAAAGGTTTATTCAGTTATTTGTTTGTTTGTTACAGTTTACAGCTGTCAGCAAATTAATTGCAAAGTCACACACAAGGACCTCAAATTCACAGACAGCTGAAGGCTGAAAACTTTTTGTCTGTCTTGGAGCTGACTTTCCTTGAAGAGGTCCTTGCAGTCAAGTGTGATTTAATTCTTTTCATCGAGAATAACCAACCATGTATCAGCTGCCAAGGGATGTCATTCAATTAACTTCAAGAACTAAGATTAATGGTTAAGTGTTTGTGAAATACATTGACACAACACCTGTAAATTAGAACAAAGACATTTGGAGCTTTTCCAATGAGACGTCTACACTTCAGTGTGTGGTGCTACACACCACCTGAGGGTTTGTTAACAACCTTGTTTGTGGATTTACAAAATAACAGAGCGTGTGTGCGTACCGGAGCCCATGTCGATGAAGGGGTAGTTGACCAGCACTAGTTTGTTGAAGTTGAATTTGTAGGTGAACCTCTTCCCTTTGGTCTTGTGAAGGATCCTCTTGTTGTAGTAGTATCTGAAGAAAGAAGGACAGATAAGAGTGTTATCTCCCACATATTTTGTTTTAGCCAAATATCTGTGAAGTGTGAAACAAATGATAAGTTTTAGTGTTTATCATTATAAACGTTTTTACAGCTTACGGCTTTGTCCTGCATGCAAAAAAACAACTACCAGTCGTGTGGCCAGTGATTATTCACAGTGCAACCACAATGAATAAACTGTGACAGCTGGGTTGACCACAGTGTTTAGGGTCACCAGTCATCAAGAGCCCATCAAATCTGCACTTTCTTGTATCCCTACCAACGTGAAGTAATAATTACTGGACATGAACAGTTGTGCATAGCAGTGTAAAATGGATGAAAGGATAATAGGAGCCATTAGAGAGTTTTTAGTTGTTAAAATCGAACTTTTGTGTCAGTGAATAAAGGAACACATGGACAGGATGACCAGTAAGCTCTGAACTCTCGGGGTGGGTGGAAAAAATGGATAAACTTCTTTCTTATCCTCTACGACTCCTAATTGATTCACAAACACCCAAAATGTGTTTTTGTAATAATGTAAGTTTAAGCTATGCCACATTTTGGATTTATTGATTTAATAATTAGCTTTGCATGACAAAGATGGAGTATTCTGTGAATATTTTGTACCCCATCATCAACAGATTAAAAGATCCGGAGCTGAGCACAGAACTCCTGCATTAAAGTCAAGTGCACCCATTTAATAATATATGCCAAAAATAAAATATTTCTTTGTATTCTTATATCAAAATCCAATCTTGTTTTCTTTCTCTAAAACAAAACATGACATGCTTACGTAGGCTTGAACCAACCAAATTAAACCAATAATATCAATCACAGCACAGTACGTCGGGTTATGAGACCTTCATACTGCAATGTCCAAATCAAATTCCTCCCAACGTTATGTCTTACCTGCCTGTCCTGTTTTGCTCAGAAATACTGCATGGAAGCTAGATATTCTTAGTTAAACCGCCATTTCATGTTGTCACAACCCAGTTAGTCCCCCCCTACCTACTGCCTGTCGCACTTCCCTCTGGAAAATCGAGTCCTTGTCCGGTGTTCTGTCAATTTATGCTTCCTCGTCAGAAAATGCTACTGTAGTGTGAATCTGATAGCAAATTTTCTATTTTCTGATTACAAACAGGTTGGTGTACTGTAAGAATATGGTGAGCCTATTTTGATACTGAATTTTGATGGACCAACATCCTTTATTGAATAATGCTCCCACTACAGAATCACTTTATATTACACCACTACTCACATCATGTATACTGTAAAAGTACTCTATACTCTATTAATACTAATACTCTTAATTAACCGCTTAGTAGCACATCTCGATAGGTACCACATATAATCAGACCACCAACAGAGAGAAACAGGGTGGTCCTGATGTTTACTAGCAGCAAAGGAAAAAGAGATAGACTTGGTAAAAATCATATATCTCACCTTTACAATGTATATTTCTGGTTCTGGTTACTGATGGCAACTTAAAGCATCTACAACACAAAGCTCAGGATTTTTTCCTGCGTTTTAAATCAGTGAGAATGATCTTTAAATGACGGGCACTCCCGTGCACTATAGTGAGAGGTAGAACGGGTGCTCTGGGGTCTAGAGGCTCAACAACACAGTGGAGCGCTCCACTTATCGTCCTTTTCTCTCCCATTTACTCCAGAATACACACACCAACTTTGTTTTAAAAACATCTAACAGCTGATAAAGGCCGGTAAATTACACATTAATTTCATTATTTTATTGGAGTTAATTATTTTTATGCCATTATTTTAATAAAAGAGGGCTGCACACTCGCATACACCTTTTTCTGCTTTTTTTTTCCTGTTAGTCAGACGATGACACACACAGGCAAATGATTTGGCACACAGAGCACCAGAGTAACAGCCAAAATACAGTGTCCCCTTTCTTTTTATTGAATCAACAAATCTTTTGAATCAAGAATTGATTTTGAATTGAATCTAACACCAAGGATGTGAATTAAATTACACTGTAAGGTTGCCAAAGATTCACACTCCTACTGAACTCCCGAATGAGATGTTTGATGATACTGAATTGGTGTTTGCGAGTTGGCGTCGGCATATTAAAAAGACAATGCAATATTACAGACGACATGAGAGAAACATCAGAAACCAGACTGTCACTGTACAAAGCGCTACCTGCATGGTAATTCTACATTAGCACACAATGAAACAAGCTGCTCACAATGTGAATGCACGGCTAGATTCAAACTCTCACTGTGATTACTTAAGGAAGTGAGACAGCCGTTCTGATTTAGTCTTATCCAGGCAGCTTAGTAAGAGTGCATTAGTCATCGTCAATACACAGAGCGATGTAGAGGAGTGAATAGCGAGCCACTGACAGCTCATCTAAGAGATAAAATGGCTCCCTGTGACTCACCGATAGCCTCCGGACAAAAACACATTCATATTTCTTTACATAAAAAACTTCTAAATAGCGTCTCTCATTCAATTCGGAGTGGCCTCTTCATTCTGGGAAATGTAATGTGTTATTCATCATTTTCCAGTAGAATCGAGCAGAGAGGAGCTCAGTGGCTAAAATTGAACATAAAAACACAGATTTGCTTGCATAAGAGGTTGTAAACATGTCTCTTGCTGTCAATAAGTTATAATCAAGCTGTTCTCCAGCAGCAGCGAAGGCTGAATGTAAAATCATAACAGGTCAGCAGTGAGTATTTCAGTTGGGTATATATCACCCCATTTCTCTTTGCAAATCGATCAAACAAGTTCAATAGATTATTTTTGCAAATATATAATATGATATGACACATAAACACACATTAAATCCCCCATTTTTCCCTCCAAGTAGGACAAAACATTTAGGAGGCAGTTGCAAAATGCTATTTAACTTTGCAAAGACAAAATCCTCCATGTTGGATCTTTCCCTGACTCTCCACAGAACTACAAAATGATGCATGAAAATTTCAAACTTTACAGCCTGAGACATAAAGAGATACGATTCTTATTTATAGTACAATATTATGTTCCTAAAAATCAGTCACACCAGTAGTGACAGTTAAAAAACAAACAATAATCATGGACATAATATTTGTCACAACGATCAGGCCTTGCCCAGCTGTATCCCAGCTCCAGTGTGATCACAGTATTAGTCACTGGAGTTTGGTACAGTACAGAATGAACCAGGAGCTCATCCAGCTCCTCAGTGACTCAATGAGTGAAGGGCCTCTTCTGATGGAGCCGACTACTACGCACACCCACACCATCACATGTAACAGGCACGAACACACACACCCAAATACATAGGCACACACAGGAGCAGGCAGATATACAGCAGGCACTCATGCAACACAAACATACATGCATGCGGAAAACATATGTAAGTAATGACAAAACTACTGAGCACAGACAAAACGAGTTAGAGCGGTTATTTGAGCTATTTGAAATCAGAGTTCACACAGAGGCTACAAGTTATTTAAATAATGAATTCAGTGAAGTGGTGGAAAAGGTTCTCCGATCACTGATTTAAATTAAGTAAATGTACAACAACATAATAGAATAATACTCCATTAAAAAGGAAAAGACCTGCATTTAGAATGTCCGTGTGAAGAATTTAAATGTTTGAGGTGCCTGAAGTACTTTAAACACTAAGTACTGACACATTCAATCCAGAACTGCAACTATTAATCAATTATGAATCGATTATTGAATTGATCAGCAACTATTCTGATAATCCATTAATCAGTTTGAGTATTTTTTAAGACAAAATAAGTTAAAATTGTCTGATTCCAGCTTCCTGAATGTGAATATATTCTGCTTTCTTTGCTCCTCTATGACAGTAAGCTGAATATCTTTGGTTTGTGGACAAGACATTTGACGACGTCATCTTGGGTTTTTGAAACAACAATCAGCAATTTTCACCATTTTATAGACAAGACAACTAATTGATTAATCAAGAACATAATTGACAGATTAATTGACAATGAAAAGAACTGTTAGTTGCAGTCCTGTTTGCACAGTAAGATTAATGGTGGCTTTAGAAGAACATTGTTTTGCTCTGAAAAATAGCTGACATGAAGTTTCACAAAAAGGCAAAAACTCAAGGAAATGGCAGGAACTTATAGGAAGTACCATGACAATGACACCCGAGAAAAACTCAAAAGGTCCTCTCTAGGGCCAGTGTTTGGTTAGGCTGTACTGGGCTACAGTAGAAACATGACGGTGCAACACGGCAGCCTCCGTGGAAGAGGACCCGCACCCTCTGTGGATATAAACGGCTTAATCTAAGGTAACAAAAACAGACCAATTCTGATCATGATGATTATACACTAATGTAAACATACTTATGAATACTATACTTCATTTGCCATATTTTATAAATAGACCCTTGTCAATCTTAAACACTTTACCTTTAAATCTGTGCTGAGGTTCAGCGCTTGAGAACTTTGTACTGGTAGAGATGAACAAGTACACGACAACCACGCATGCATGCAAAAAGACAAATCAATTCAAAACAATATACTGTGAATACTTCACACACAAACTGTGGGAGGTAAACAGCCATATTTGTGAGTAGGTGTCAACTACTTCAGGCCTGTATGTGCGATAAAAGCTGGAGGGTCAGAATGTTCACAAACACACGTGTGGATAGATGGATGGCACTTTGAACGAGTCAGAGTAAAGGCCAGGCACATACATGTGAAAGGAACGAACACACACTCAAACGGTATTGAGTCAATATGGGACAGCCGGTCTCACATACCGGACCCAGACTCGCTCCAGGCCCCCTGCTCTTTGAAGACCATTTGAACTTCCTTCAAATAAACTAGAAAGGACTTTGTATAGACTCGACCTCTACGTATTGAACACACACGTTGATGTGTGTGAGTGCAAACATGGTCTACACTCATGTACTCTATATGCATGAGTGAACACACACATGTGGACCAATGCACGCTCACTTCAAAGACAGCGAGAAGCATCAATCAAAGACTTCACATCTAACTGAGACGGAACTTTCCTCCAGAAACTTCAGAATTAATTAACAGCTCCTCATTCAAATAAAAGGTTTACAAACCACAGAAAAGACATCATAACAAAGTTGGGCTCCAGCTGGTCCTTGATGTCAAAGACTCACTGAGACCAAAGAGAGAGTAGCTGCTCCTGCAACAAATCGACTGCTAATTTACTGTTAAACCTCTGTGGCTTTAGTTCCTTTTCAAGGATACGAGCCATTTAGTGTCCATGTTCAATTTGAAGACATAAGTTTCTGGTCCATTTCACTATATTAGTGACAAGTTTAACTGTGGATCTCATCAAGGACTCCCAGTTCTTCCACTTGCGCAGGGGTCTGCAACCTTTACTATCAAAAGAGCTATTAGTAGCCAAAAAAAGAGAACAAAAATATGTCTAGAACTGCAACTATGAAAGTCTACATTTTGCTTTGAGACTTTTCCTTTTTGCATTTTGGCATCCATAGCTTGCCTAGGGAGACTCAAGACTAGCCACCAGCTAGATTTAGAGGAAAAGGTGCTAAGCTACAGACGTACGCTAGCAACAAATATTTTAGTTAACATAATATTTAAAATATATAAATATATTGGTATATTATACAGCTGTCAAGGCCAAAGGGAGCCACAGGAGAGGTGCAAAAGATCTGCAGGAAGCCGACCCCAACACTAGTGCTATAAAATAAAACTAAAGGAAAAAGTCACAAAAAACAAACATTTCTTGAAATAAGGTTACTTCAATTAAAACAAAGTTATCTATCACTGTTGTATTAAAAATTTTGATAATTTAAACACTCTTTCTTCAGCTTGTAAAGCCTACAGCCCAAGACCATCTGATTTTATGTTGGATACAGAGTGCTACAAGGTGGAGAGTGTCATATATCTATGATAAATTATACAGTATGCCTAAATCAGAAATAAAAGCTAAAGGCAGGGACATATCTGAATTAGGACAAGGATATGAGTGGGATGCAATTAAGGATAATGTTACCGCTGCTTTGAAAAACCAGTATCATCCGGATACAGGTTACATTTAAAACTGTAGCATATCCGACTCTGGATCAAAGATTTAGACTTAAAATGAGACCGGCAACTGACGCACATTGTTCATTCTGCTCCCACTGAACCACTGGCTTTTAGACAAGTTCTTTTGCAGTGTCCTGGGGTTTTTGGAGAAAGCTTGTTAGTACCTTTGCAGGATTAACTGGGGTACAATTACCAATCCTGCTGTACACGTTTTAAATGATCACTCCCACCTTTACCTTACGGATAAAGTACGCAAAGAAGTCTAACTGCAGCTAAGAAGATTGAAGTGCAGCACTGGAAGCCTCCTCACCAGGAACTATTTTGTCGGCAAGAGTCAATGCTGCACGACAAAACAATTTTATTGTGGACCAATTGGATCTCTAATATCCCGATACAACTGTTCTGTTGGTTGGTGGCGGGGAGAGGGGTGAAAGGGGGCAGAGCAGTGATAAAATAAGTGAGAAAAAGGTTCTATTGGTTTATATAAATGCTATGTTGTGTGATAAACTTCAACTTTTGTTGTAATGTAATGACTGATAAAGATTTGTTAACTGATAGAACTACATGGTTAAATGCGAGGTAGCGCTAAAGAAAATTAAAATTAATCATTTCTCATTATTCCTAACCTGCTTCAGCACAATGCCCTCTGTACATTACATCTGTTGCACTGTTTCGTCTTATGTAATAGTGTTTTTCTGTATCTTCCCTGTTAAATGAACTGTCAAACAAATAAATAATTCTGCAAAATCAATGTGTTACATCACCATCACATATAACTCTTTAAATCCAGGATCACATTCCGATCAACAAAACAGAATCCTATACAAGTTCAGGAAAGGATGGGCATCTTTAAATATGCAGTCATATGAGGATAAAGCCAAGATAAAAAAAGGTGTAAACAACAAACAAGACACAGATGGGCTGGAGGAGGGCTGACATATAACTAGGTGTTAAGTGTATGTGTGTGTATGTGTGTGTATGTGGGTGTATGTGTGTGTGTGAGTGTGTGAGTGTGTGTGTGTGTGGTGATGAGGCAGTGTAACTAGTCATCACCATGGCAAACTATAACCCACACCAACCTACAACACAGGAGGCGACACTGATGACTAGCAGTGTGTGTGTGTGTGTGTGTGTGTGTGTGTGTGTGTGAGAACAGACTGGCAGCTAAATAAAACTCTGCAGCATCCCACATGTGCTCCGCGCAGGGTGAAGGTGTGTGTTTCTAAATCTGCTGTCCCCCTCGAGTTTTAGCACGCAGCGCAGATGCACATTCACGACAAAACGCCGCTTCTTTTTGTCTTACACGTTTGATTCAGCTGTAATTAAGCTCAAATTTATCCCTGAGACAGTTGATAAAAAAAACCTCTCAGAAATAAGAGGTAAGAGAGATAAGTTCAAAGATCTTCAGCATTACAGACAACTAATACCGATGAGAGAAATGAAGCTTGAGTGTCTTTAAGTGCTGAGTGAACAACTATGTTTTGAACACAGCTCAAGTGGGTACTCTTGCAACATCTATCATCTTTGGAAAGCTGAGATGTTTGTGATTCAATTGATGCAATCCATTTCAAGATACAAGGCTTGCAAATTTTATGCATTTTCCTTAACTGACAGTTGAAAACACTAACAATCAATTTATTCTTAATAAGAAACAAGATACAAAATTAACATTTTTTCTATTTTTTATTTTTTTTCTCATTTTAAGATTAAATGGACTTGGTAAATGGACTTGTGTTTATACAGCACTTTTCTAGTTCATCATCTACTAAAAGCACTTTTACAACTACACCGATGGAACATCCATACAGGAAAATTCGGCATTGTCAATGTCAGCGTCAAATGAGGTGCAATTACTGTCATTTGTAGACTAATGATTAATTATCAATTCATACATCGTAGGCACAATCAACACCATCAACAAACAAACATTATAAAATTCAGGCAACTCAACTATGAAGCCTCATATTAGTCACTTAATCGATAAAAATCCAACAAAAATGGTCTTGTTATATTTGCAGAGTTCCAGTTAATCCAATCCAGCAAAATATTTACCGTAAAACGCACTAAATAATTTCAAATTAGATGGCATGTAAATATTATCTTGGTATCAAAATGGCCACTGCAGTCTGACCTTTTGATTGACACCTCAGTTCACCCAATAGGAGCGTCCATGTTCTGTCCACAAAGCACATAATAGCCAGCGAGGATTTGCATTGAAAGGAAGAGCCTGCCTCTCATCTCCCGACTGGAACAGATTTAAATAGTTTGCTGAGTGTTGCTTTTTTTAAAAAATATAATCTGTTTTGTTTTGTTTTTTTAACCACACAACAGAACTCTTTCATATGTACAAAGTATAGAGGGGAAAAAAAACAAAAAAAAAAACACTATAATGTTTATGCTTAACCACAAATGGCCATGTTTACAAAAACATGTAAATATTCATTTTTTGTGGTGTTATGGTATTAATGTTATCAAATTTGAACTTGGGACTAGGTAAGACTAAATGCTGTGGTTCCACTGTGGTTACAGGTCATCTCTAGGCATCTGTTAGCAAAAAAATACTCAAGCCGAAATAAAAAAAACCTTCTGTTTCAGTGTTTTAAACTTCAGTTACTCAATGCCAGAAGCACTTACAGTGATTATAACTGTTGCGGAAAAAAACTTATGGGTGTTAACTTTCGAAAGAGACAAAAACTATGCCTGAAGTCCAAACGGTTCAAGAAAAGCTTTCAGTTTACTTTGGGTACATATAGGACAGTCATTTTGGGCTGATTTTATGAGTCTGCACAACATAAAAGAGGTTTACAAATGTTCCTATTAATCATTATTTAATGTAGAATAGAAGTTAGAAAAGAAGAGTAACATGAGCTATAGCATCTTTTCTCTCTGTGTAAATAAGGAACGGGTAATGGCAAAGAAATAAGATGAAAGGTTTCACCACTACTTTCCTCCATCTATCCTTCAGCTTCTGTTTTTGAAATGCCATTTTAGTTTTTACACCCTCTAAAGTGCAGACAGGGACTGAAAAGGCTGAGAATAACTTTGAAAAGAAATGTCGTTCCAATTCTGGCGTGTGTGTGTGTGAACGATGTGTGAATGGACACACTGTGTCTGCTGCTGTGTGGTTATCTTACCCCTAACAAATTGGATTTATTTTAAAATCAATCTTGTATGCTTCGCTGAGTTTATCACAGTTCATCTGGAGTTCAAAACAACATGATTCCAGTTCCTGTAACTTAAGATTGACTCGTCTGGGCTCTTTGCCATTTATCTGACTCCTCTGTGTTCATACCTACTGAGAACACATGACCTAAATATGAAGCTACGTATTAGCATCAGTCAAGACTAGCCTTACTAAGGACTGGTAATACGCTTCAGAATGGAGCAAGGACCTGAGAAAAGCAAGTGCTTCTAATTGGTGTTAATATATCAACAACAGGGTTCATACAGCTTTCTAACAGTAAAATTCAGTCACTTTTCAAGCATTTTCAAGGTACCTAAACTAAAAAAATCCAGACTCTCATCTCTCTCATCTCATCAAATCACATCAAAATTGTCACTATTTATACAAATTCAAATTTCCTTTATACCCGCAAGCCCAGCAAAATAAAATAAAAGATTCTAAAGAGGCAACATCCATCATGCTAAACTTTTTGTTGGGTCTGAAAATACAGTTTAGATCAGTGACGTGTGGATGGCAATGACCCCGTATGTGACAGACAGTCGGGGTTGAATGGAAAAGGCTGGACGTGCGTTCAGTGTCCTGTGTCACATGCAGGGTTTGAGTGACCTTTGGCTTTCAGATGTAAATGTCTGTGTTAAATGATAAATAACAGTTCAAAAGGAGCCATTGTTTAAGTTAAACACATGCTTAAGGGTAAGATATGGTCCAAAAAATGTTTACGCTACATTTGGTATCTGCATACACACATGTACAGTCCACATGGATCCTTGTGGAGGATGTGTACAGATGATAAAACTTGTGTTTCTTGGAGCCTTGCAGACACATAAATTTAAAAAAATAATTTGAGCTTAAGTTTGAAGATGTCATCCCTCTTTTCTTTCACCCACTTGAGTCTCACCTTAGCGCTCGGCTGAGCTTGTCGTAGTTCATCTGCGGTTTACACTTCCTGGCTCCCCACAAGCGGGCCACCTCGTCTGGGTCCTTGATGACAAACTCTCCATAGTCTCCCTGCCAGGCGATGACGTCGTGATACTCATCTTTCCTCAGCAGCTCCAGGATGAAGTGCCACAGCTGGATCTGTCTGGAGCCCGGGCTCGACTCGGGCTTGTAGGCCCATTCCGGGAAGGCAAACCCTGGAGGACAGAGGAGAGAAGAAAGGAGGGTGTTCAGCTGGATGATCACGAACTGAGGCAAATTCAAAGAAAGCATGGACACAATGAGAGAAATTTGGATTTACTCCAGCTCATCAACCCTGTCTGGTCTTTTGTTTGTCTCAAGTTGTTGGTGCACTGCATGTGATATACCATTATCCTTCTGAAGTTGTTAATTCTGAAGCTGTTTTGGTACCAGGGTCGACAACATAGTAAGTGAAAAACACTTGTGTTTACAGCTTAATAATGGTCAGGACTTTATATTATGAGTGGGCAATTTCTGTGTACTAGAAGACATATTGAATTTTGCAAAAAAAACAAAACAAAAAATTGGCATTTGGCAATGGCATTTCTTTTTTGTGCTTGAAGGTTGTTTTTTTGTCTCTGTGGAAATAAACATAAGACAAAAAAGTGTGGAAACAGGTTCCAACAAAAAAAGAGTTTAGTAAAGAACAGAAAATATGAGAGGAGAAATGACTTAGTAGAGTGGAGCATTTGTGAAGGATACAAGACATAAGGCAGGTAAGAATCATAGCAGAGTTCAATGTTAATGTTTGTTTTGTTTTGTGTTCTTTTACAGTTGCTCAGCCAGTCAAGTGGGTCAAAAATCAACATGCCCGAGGTCAATTTTTACTTGCTCCTATACAAATTGTTTTATTAACTAACGGGTTTCAAATAACAAATACTTAAGTTAATTTCCATGTTGAATCAGGGGTGCAACGTCTATAAAATGTTAGAAAATGGTAGAACAGTCCATGGTGATGTCTTTACATGTTTTGTTTGGTCAGTCCAAATTATGATAATGAATGGAGAGAAGCAAGAAATGTCAATATCCGAGAGGCTGCAAACAGCATTTTCTGCAAGTCTGGCACGAAAAATAACTTAAACAATGAACAGATTATCAAAGGAGTTTAATTCTTTTTCAGCCATTTGCCCTGTAAGGTGAGTGAGTTGACAGATTACTAGCCTGACCTGGCATTTTACTTTGCCGCATCGGGTGGGCTGTCCTTACTGCTGCGCCCTGCACGGAGTCAAGGATGAAACGCATACATTGAAATCCTGGAAACATTTCGGTCTATGGCTTTGGTGCAAAGTGGATCTAGTGCCTCCAGGAAAACTGGTGCCGAGCAATTCGGCTAAATCTGTTCCCACAGACCGCAGTCATATCAAAGCTTCAGTGCTATCGCCTTCAAAGCTGGAAAATCAGCACTGTTTTAACAGATTAACAGGCCTTGAGATATATGCAGACAAAATATAAGCTACGGTTTTATAACTACTATCAGAGCACACAGTCACACAGGCACACACACTATTATCCAACAGTTAAAAGTATAGGCTTTGAGTTGTAAAGCAGTGGGTGGCAGTAAAAGACTCAACACCACTTCAACACAAGGCCAGGCTGAAAGGCTGAATAGCAAAGGCATAGTGACACACACACACACACACAACACACACACACAACACACACACACACACACACACACACACACACACACACACACACACGCACACACACACACCGCACACACACACACGCACACACACACACGCACACACACACACATGCACACCTCATTAGGACCAGATGTGCCTTGGCAATCAGGCTGAGAAAGCTGAGGGTGGGAAACATATGGCCGCAATATAACAATGCTGAATTTGGTGTGTGTACGTGTTTATGTAACTGTAAAGAAACACACTATCCTAAATACCAAGGTTACAATCAGTTTCCCACACTCTACAAAGTCTGTCATATCTATACAGCAGTGACAGTGAACTGTTAATGATACACTCAAGGCTGACCGACTACAGCACTGGTGTTATGTGGCCTATTGACCCAAGTTGCAATGACAGCGCATGAAGCATTCATGCTGATACAATATGAAAGCTGCAGCATCCCACTGTATGTGATCAGGGTTTCAAAAAAACATCTAATGTATCTGTGTATAAGCCAACTAATCTGACATATTGAACGGGGAATTGTTTAATTTTTTTCAGCACTTTATTGCCTAGTCAACATTTGAGAAGAAACTGCCTTGGGGCAGCCCCATAAAAGCAGACAACACACAGAACCATTCAAAAGAATAGATGAAAAACAGATAACGCAACATAAAAACAGGGGGAAAAAGGAGTTGAAACAGTTGTAAAAGAGTAGAAAAAAAGAAGACACACCTGGCAACTAAATCCCAGAGTAAACTGTATCTGGATATAGTGCCCAGATGGTAATTAAATCAATTATGACTTTTCCATTTACACAATGTGCTATCATTGTCTGCACTCTGTGTTTATTTTGGATTAAAGTCATTTATGAATAGGTAGGGAAACACTTAAGTAAACAAAACAACAATGGCAGGTGTTAGTTTATTAAAAATTATATGGTTTATCTGATATTTACTAGCTTTTTTGTTAGGAGCAACAAAACTGCCACCATGTCATTTTCTCAGCATTAAATGTCTGTAGCTGCTTTGAATGCTTGGTGACTCCTTCACAGTCAGTTAAAAGGAGCAGCAACCAGTGGAAACGAATCCTACAAGTCTTTTTGTGAAGGTGAGTGGATGACAAACTCCAAGAGTGAGTCACGACATTCCTGCCTACATGGGTGGTGCTTTCTCAATAAAAAGCAAGTAACACACTCTCTGCGTTGTCATGAACTGCATTTACAAATAGCTTACTCTGCTGATATCAATCACAATGCAGCGATATGTTTGATCCTGCCTGCAACGATGCATGCACTCACAGCCTGCCTTCACATGTGTTTTCCCTTATCCAGATCGCATTTTAATAGCAGGTGTAAATGGAGTCAAAGCGAGTCATGGAAAAACTGACCAAGTCTGACACGGTGAAACCAAAGTCCAATATCAGGTGTGCAAAATGTAGCTGTGTCTACAAATGTTGTATATCCATTGTAGTAGTAGTAGTAGTAGTGGTGGTAGAAATATAAAAATGGAAAAATCTTCAAATCAAAACAGATGACAGCTTGTGAACAAAGATCTATGAGAATACCACTCACAGAGAGAGAGAGAGCCACAAAAATGTGCTTGCAAATGTAATACCTTGTGTTTACAATACAATGTTGCACATTACAATAAAAGGTCAAGTACTACTCAAGTGACTACAGTCGGACGCAGACTTTTAATTAATTTTGTAGTGCATGAAAAGCTGTCCATATTGCCACAGGAGTTTTAAAGCAACCTAACTCCAAGTATTGCACAGGCCACATAGCCGCTGACACTGCTGCGAGCTCCCATGTGATAAATGTCTGCTAAACAATGGAGACACACACACAAGTTGAGTAACTGAAATCTGTTTCTCCCTTTAGGATGCGCTTAAGAGATTCAAGCTGTGACATTTTAGTGTCCAAAAGAGCCCAAATTTTGCAAGAATTCCAGTGGTGCAAAGTTGCATCCTTTCTTTTCTCAACTTTGTTTCCAGTTTTCATAATTTCCCAATGAAAAATACTGATGGATTCATTCACGCATTATTGGCAATTCATGGGAAAATTTCGGAGAGATACAAATATTTAAAAAGCACAATCAATAATGTCCTGTGATATCATTTTTATGGAATCTCACAGTGGAACTAAAGGCGTTTCTAGTTAAGAAACAACACCAAAAATACGGATTAGACAGGACAATTTACAAGAAGAGACATGAACGATGATGCTGAAAATCTGTAATGTTTGAGCACTTACTTTAACCATTAATTTCTACTACTATGAACAAAAGGAATATTTAGAGGGTTGGTTCATTATTAAGTTTCAAGTTGCCTGGCCAAGCAACCTCTATGATAAGCCTACAAATCAGACTGCTACTCTGTGCTGCAGTAAGCAAGTAATCAGTGTATGCATGAATAACAATAACCCCAACTGGAGCGAGCCATGGGCATAAAGTCACTAAAATTGTGGTTTGAATCTATACAATTCTGATGCATTTTGTATGTGATTTATGTGGTGCACACGCAACAGCCATTGCACACCTGCCCATCCTGGCAGGGGTGTCCCTCCTCTGTGGCTCTCCCTGGGGTTCATTTTTTCCCTGTCAAAAGGTTTTTTGGGGGAGTCTTCCCTTACTCTTGTGAGGGTTTTTAGCACAGGCAGTGTACAGATGTGAAGTGTAAAGCCCCATAAGGCAAATTGTAATTTGTGATAATGGGCTCTACAAATAAAATCTGACTGAATGAAATGTGAATAGATTGTAGATAGATGATTGTTTCCACACTCAGATGTCTGTGTATTTGAAAGCAAAATGATGAAAGTGACCATCAAGAAGTGCGGTGTGTCTTTTTGTATTTAATGTATTTGCTGTGTTCTTAAGAAACTTCTATAACCATTGAAATTTATCACAACC
This sequence comes from Lutjanus argentimaculatus, assembly GCA_034769285.1. Taxonomy (NCBI): domain Eukaryota; kingdom Metazoa; phylum Chordata; class Actinopteri; order Lutjaniformes; family Lutjanidae; genus Lutjanus; species Lutjanus argentimaculatus. Next base: position 29,717,135 of record JAWZSL010000008.1, read on the forward strand.
AGACTTAACATTGATAATTAGAAATATGAGAAAGCGATGGGCAGCGTTCTCTCTCTCCAAATCTGCCAATATGGCAGCTCTTTAGTTTCAAGAACATAGTGTGTCTTAACACACTCAAAACATCTTATAAAAGTCATATTAGGAACAGAAAAAAATATCCTGAAAAACAGACCAGTTCCTGGTGACTAATAAACCACATGCTGATATCTGATCTCCTATGGCGCTCGGAAAGTGAGCCAGAAGACAGACAAGCTGGCTATGATAGTTGATAATAGCCATTTGAAGGCAGATTACTAATGGGGTACGAGCATATGATTCATACACCAGACAATAAGGCTCTTGTCACTGGGGACAGGTTAGGCGTTGTGACACAGACACAACACACTGCTGTATAATGGGGTACAGAAAAATACGCATGTGCACACACACATACACACATCAGGAGTGGATTAAATCAAAGTGGGCGAGCTAATATCGCTCTCACACACATAAAGCACACAGACACACAACACAGGTTAGTGGGGAGAGGTAAGTGGGTTCATGCGTGGGTGCACAGAGCACACAGACAAAGAACACAGGAATAGCAACCATGCCCACTGCATGTGTGTGTGTGGTGCAGATGTCCCTGCTGACTCATAGCTTGTTCGTTCGTCGTTCAGCTTTCACAGATTCCGCCTTTCTCCCCCTCAACACCACTGCCATCTCTTTCTTTCTTTCTTTCTTTCTTTTCTCTTTCATTCTGTCCCTCCCTCGCTCAGCCTCTCCTAAGACACACTGTCTCCTAGCAACAAAAGCTTTTAGCTCTAAAAATAAATGGCCGAGTCACGACAGACAAGACAAAATATGATTCAATTACAGAAACTTGCCAAAAGAGTTTAGAGTTTGGGCACAGATCCAGAGAGCGTCAGTGTGCGGGTGTGATCTGTCTAAGGCTGCCTGACCAGCACAGACCTCTCGCTCCAGAGCCGGATTCACTGTCACACTGTATTTACAAAGAAAGGACACATTGCCCTGTCTTGTAAGCACTGGAAGAGCAAGATTATACCACCACCCAGATCAGTTTGAGCCTGAAATCCTGTACATTCAGGGCTCGAAATCAACTTTTTTTCCTAGGTGTCCTGCAACTGTCCCAAATTCTACTTTTAGATGTCCCAGAATTTAGAACCACTTTCCATTACAAGATTTGTAAAATACAGACTTGGGTGCCCTCAGGTCTACTGCTGCTAGCTTGATGGATAAGTTACGCTTTCTCTGAGCTAAATAGCAAAGATGCAACAAAACATAATACTGCATATTTTCAAGAAGTTACTACAAATGTAAACATATAATGAGTAACATGTCAAAACAACACACCTACCAGAGTGATTGACCACGAATGACTGAATGAGCTAGCGATCAGTTACATTCACTTAATTAAGTTTTAATATTTTTTGAGGCAAGAAAGTAACTATTTCAATCCCCAATATGTAGTCAGTTTAGACAAATATAGTAACAATTATTTGGGAATTTGCTCTGGCATTTTTGTAATGATATGTTTCTCAGCTGTCCCAGAATTGCCCCAGGCATCATTTATTTCTTCTTTCTTTCTTCTTCTTTAATGTCAAGAGCAGTGTACTTTAATTACATTTTGCCTCTAAAGAGAGACAAAGCCCATTCATTCCCATTCATGGTCTTTCTTTGAGAGGCAACACATTGAAAGCAAGAGAGGCAGATATGGAGAGTCAGACAGCACAGCTGATGCTGTGGCATTCTGACAGATGCACAACTGAGGGTCCAGTTGGAGGTGCATCTGCTACAGCTGGTGGTGGTTAATGAAATGTGAGTAAAAACTGAGATTAACAGACACAAGAAGGCTGGGACAGAGAGCAAGAGGGAGTGAGACAAGGATGAACACAGACTGAATGAACAGGCAAACTTTGTTGTCACATACAAACTATCAGAACTAGAAGAAACCTACAAAGTTGGTTGTTTCAGCCCTTAGGCAAAGAGGGGCTAGCTATGTTTAAATCTTATGTTTACACTGCAAGCAATTCACTGCCTATGGCCAACTGAGACACAAGTTACCTTAGTCTGTCCTTTTCAGGCAGACATCAAGATAAGCCCTTATTTGCATGAAATCTCTAAATTTTCTGCTAACTGCTCTTAAAACATGACAGGACTGTTATCAAAGTTGCCACAAAGCTTGCATAATATTTGCCATTTAAATATAATGTATGAGGTGAGAAATTTCTTATTTGTTATCTTGTCTTCAGCCTGGTGGGAGAGTAGCTCTCTAATTTTGTGCTGGACCAATGTCCAGCCATTTTTACAAATGAACTGAATTGTAATTGTCAAATTTACAGGTTCAAAATGAAATCTCAGATTGAGGCACAGTGTAACTAGTATTTCTAGTGTCTTGTATTAGATTTGCATGTAAAAACATCACCAGGAATGGAACTAATGATTATTTTAATTATCAATTAATCTGTCGATCATTTCAAAGATGAATCAATTAGTTGTTTGGTCCATAAAATGTCAGAAAATAGTTAAAGACATTACCTTGAACTTCCCAAAAATGACATGGACAATTTTCATTTTTTTCAGATTTTTATAGACCTAGACTAAAGACTAATCATGACAGTTAAGTTGACAGTTTAGTCTTTGTTGTTATTTGACGAAATCAGTCTGCACAGGGGCAAGTAGGGTGAGCAGATTAATCAATTATCAAACTAGTCCACGATTAATTCAGTTTGACAACTAATTGATTAATGGCTGTCACTCTAAACATCATATGTATAAAAAACATTAATATTTTATGTGTTTATACTGGCTACTGGCTTTACAATCTTCCAGAGCACATATTAAAGAGAAATGATTCAGGGTCCTTTTTAAACATGATGCCAAGATGTAAAACTGGCAGAGCTTTCTACTATAGCTACTTCAAATTAATATACAGCACTGGTCAACAGCACAAGAGGCCTGGATGCACAGCTACAAATTAGGGAAAACTGACAGAAAATTAGACAAACAAACCCAAAAGCCCTTTGTGCTATCTGGCACGCTCTGCTCCAGACAGGAAGAATTTTTGATTGTCAGGCGGAGGTGAAACACACCATTTCAGGCCTCGTTGGAGTCTATATATAGCAAAGTACAGGGTTGAAAAACTCATTTACTATTAGCCTGCAGTCCCAAGCCACCTGTGTTCTCCTTTCCAAGAGAAACACAGGATCTGTGCAGCCACAGCCGGTGGGTGAGGGGGGTTTAACACGCAGGTCTGCTTTTCTTAGGGACTCTGACGTCACCACAGTTGGAATAGTGCTCATAATAACTGATAGCCATCATTGGGGTATTGTCCAGAACGCCTGCAGCCGCTGAGACTAAACACAAACGGCCTCCTTCTCCACGTCTCCCACTCTCCCCCAACAAGTTTCTTTAACATGCTGTTCCATCTATCCATCTATCCCCCAGTTTATTTTTCCCTCCCTTCCTCCCATTCTTTGGTGGCTCTATATTTAGCCTTTGGAAAGGTCGGTCTGTGTCTGTCTGCAGGGTAATGATTCAGGGCCACGGACAGCGACGCACAGAGGTAACAGGCCAGGCTAAATGGCTGGCAGACCACTGAAATCTGGATGGAGGTTTATCGGAGATGGGATCAGGACAACACAAAAAGGCAGGAAATAAATGGGTACAGAGCAGGAAAAGGGGAATCTCCGCTGGGCGTAAACGATAGTGGCATGTGCAGAGAGTCAGATTCTGGAGCAAAATACACAAATAAAAAACAACGGAAAAAAAAATGTTCCAATCTAACTTCAAATTTTAACGCAGAACTTGTTTAAGACTCAAAATTTACATCCTAACTCATTATTTTATAATGAATTCTTGCTCTTTAAACAATATGTATAAAATGGAAGGTCAGTTTTAACTATGGATTGCGCAGACCTGGTTGTCTAGGTTTCCATTTTTGTCTAGCTGTGTAAACTACCTGTCTACAACACTGGAATCACAACAGACAGTCTAACACTGCTTTATTGAAGAGTCCTGAGCCTCAAAGTACTGTTTAAAAACCCTCTGCTCCTCATTGAGCTGATCTCATAATTACCCTTAAAGGATGGAGTTGAGATTCGAGGAGCCAGTGGCTTAAAGCCAGGGAGGAGTCAGAGGAACAGACAGGACGAGGAGGAAATCAGGTGGAAAGGTGGAGGAGGAAGAAAAGTGGAAGAGAGGAGGCAGAAGGAGAAGGAGGAACACAATCCAGCAGAGATCAAAAGGAAAAGGAGGATGGCCGTCCGCAGGTGCATGGCATGAACCCTCACCTCGGTTCTCACATGATCTCTACATTACATAAGGCTTACAGACAGACAGACGGACGGATGAACAGACAGACAGAGAATGACTGGGAGAGGAAGGAGGGGAGACAGGGCCAGTGTTAGGGAAGAGACATGAAGATGGAAATCAGTCTCATTAAAAAAAAAAAAAGAAAAGCTGCCATAATACCAAGAGTCAATAAAGCCTACAACAAAACCACCATCATGATTAAATGATCATTTTGACAGTGGGTGTAATATACAAATTTGATTTTACGGGGGTCTAGTCAAGCGTGTGAAGTTTTAATGGCTTAAGTCCCTAAATCTATGGGGGTCCAGTGGTGAGACAAAAGACTAGATGCCCATTTTTTATGAACTGTACTGCCAGGACTGCCATTGGCACTTTAAGTGGCCATCAATGAGGTGGCACTGTATGGACTTAAATCAGGCCAGTACTCACTACCTTTAAAAGGTATCAACCCAAATAACCCAGTGCCAAGTTGTGGTGAAATCTCTCCAACCAAACGATACCCTCATCTGATCCTTTCTGTATCCAGATATTGAAAAAAAACTTTTTGTATGTTTTACTCACAGGCAATCACTGCAAGTGGTCTCTGACTTAACGTGACAGTGTCAACCCATACAGTCTCTTGTGTGTTGAGGTCGAGCGTGATATATCTGATGGCGTTGACAGGTCAGTGTGTTGAGATGCTAACAAAAAATCCAAAAGTATGGATATACTACACACAGCACGATATGGTAAAAAAGTCATATTGTGATTAGTGTGACTGAATTTTTGAATACGATTAGTGGGAATTAAAATTACTGCATCACAATTTTCATTTTCACTGAAAATGAATAAAATAATGATGTGACATTTGTTGGGATCTGTACCATACAAACAGATTTCTACATTGAAACAACATTTGAAGGCCAGGATATTTCTCAATGCTAAAGTACTTCATTATAATGTTGTTTTGTCACACATTTTACCTTTATCAAAAAAACATCACAGGGTTCTGCAATTTGGATATTGCTCTTGGCCATACTGCAATTAACTGTGCAGCCCTAGTACACATCTGTGGCCTCTGATAAAAAGAAATGCATAAAACATCAGAGAACTGCTTCAGGAATGCTTCAGTTCACATGATGGGTATCAAATAAAGTATCAAATGAATTACTCTATTGGTATTGGTATCACTTTAAGGGTACTGGTATTGGTATTGTAATTTTTTGAATGATGCCCAGCTCTACTGGTTCTCCTGGGGATGATGTGGTTGCTTTCCATCTCAGAAGTCCGTTTTCTAAATAGCCTGTGCTGTGAACGATGCTTCCCGAAGACTGCAAGCAATCTAAACTAAACAAAGCCTCAACATTTGGGATGAGCAGATTTAGAGCAAAGACAGCTACACTGCTGTGTTCTAAAGTCTGCAGAACAGAGTTAAGACACAGTAGAAAGTAGGGGGTTTGACCATTTGCCACAGCAGTAAAGCCTTGGACTGCAAAGCGAAGCCTTTAAGTGTATAAACCATCTCTGCTACAACTGAGACAGCTAAGCCACTCTAATCTGTGACACAGCGGCCGCCCGAACCTCGCCAGACAGAAACCTGTCACGTCCTGGAGAACTGCGCAGCACCTAGGAGGCAGCCAAGGCTGTGATTAAGCCCGCCCTGGCTTGGTGTGTGTGTGTGTGTGTGTGTGTGTGTTCGCAGCCACCCTCCATGGTTATACAGCTCAATCAAGGGTGTCAAAATAATGTTTATATGGTCACTTATCCTTATCTAATGGATGCACCTTTTGATCGCATTAAGACATATAATTTAAGTATTGTTGGCCCAAGAGGGAAAATAAAAAGGCAGATTAGATGCAGGAGAAGAGGCAATCTTTATGGGAAATGATTATCACTGTTGTGTTAATGAGAAACAAAATAAACACATCAGTGATGATCTCAGCACACAAACTTCTATCTCTTAATCTGCAGCACCTGAGCCAAAGTTGGAGCCTTATCTGGTTCAGACCTAGACTCCCAGAGAGGAAGAAGAACACGTACATGCATGTACACGTGCTCTGAAACTCGTCTGAGCATGCTTTCCTTCCAGAAAATGACAACCCCGTAAAACATTCAGCTGTAATGAGCTCCTGGCTACCTGCCTGGCTACAGATTTCAAGCTTGCTTCCTACTGTCGAGGCAGAATTTGGTTGGAAGAAACTGTGTGTTCGTGTGCGTGCATGCGTGCGTGCATGTGTGTGTGTGTGTGTGTGTGTGTGTGAATGATGGCAAGTGAGTTAGAATAAGAGACGGATAGACAGAAATAAAGACAGGAGAGAGTGAGATTTGACTGTCGTCTCTACACAGAGGTGAACTAAAGCAGCACTAATTTGGTGCATCTGTTGCACAGCAACACACACTGTCATGCACATACATGTGCACACACAAACACAACTAATTTGTACATGTTTGTTACCCACTGTTTGCAGGAAATAAGACAAGCTGACACCCTGAAGAGAAAAATCACCCAGTGTTAAAGGGATAGTTCAGATTAGACAGCTAATTACATACAGTAGATGACGGTCAACACATGCCCTGTTTGGAGAACCAGAGAGGAGCACCAGCACAGAAACTAAGCAGTGTAGTGCTGTAGATAGGGTCTGCAGCAAAACGGATTTTAGCCTCCTTAACCAAAAAACCAATAACAGTTTAAGTGTACATTATATTTAGAATATTTCCACCTCTTTACTTTGCCATCAGACAGCACTTTCTGAAGGGGAACCGCCTTTAAATATGCCAAATATTGCTTGAAACAGATTTCAGGGGTAAAATCAGTCATTTTACCTCGCAGAACACAGGAGTTGCTGGTCTACCGCTGCCTTGATTGGTTAGCTTTTTTGTGTTTTTGGGTGACTGCGGTGAAGCTGAACTCTTAAAAACACACAAGTCACACAAACAAACTAACCAATGAAGGCAGGGGAGGACCCCAATTCCTGTGTTCTGGGTAGTAAAATTACTGATTTTGTCTGATGGTCGGTTTGAAGAGAGCGATATTTGGCTTGTATGACGGTGGTTTCACATCGGAAAAGGTTATACAACAGTAAAGGAAAGCAGTGTTCTATATATAGTGTACACAATCTACTGCAATCTACTGTGGGTAATACGCTACTATTGACAAGTACGTCATACAAACTTCCCTTCAAATAATCCGAACTATCCCTTTAAAACGTCATCAAGCAAGATATAGAAGCCCTTGTTTCAGGAGGAAGGGAAAGACTAATAAATCTGGGGGAGAGGAAACATGAAGATAAACCAAAGTGAATCTCTTTTCACAAAGGGACATAGATTAAATCAATCACAAAGGCTTTTCCCACAAAAGCATTTGCATGAAGACTAAATTACATAATCAGACAAGGTGAGAGACATGTCCTGAATCCAGCAAACAGACTGTTATCCTGACCATCAATGGAGAATATGTGAAACCGTCAGAAACTGATAGAGGCCACTGTGAAACTACAGTGATTTGCAGAGTGGTGGTATTGTAGAGGGGACTTCAGAGCAGGAGAGAGAGAAGATAAATATCTACATTTAAATCTGGCTTCTGTGTTGTGGTTTGGTCACCAGACTACTTTCATTTTGCTCCAACACACACACACACTCACACACACACAAGCACAGTAGCTAAGCCAACAACTAAATTTTGGTGACTTCAGCTGTTGGATTTAACCATGTGAACACGAGTGTGCATGCGTACGCGCACACAACCACATGCATACACACATACACGTGTCACCGCAGCCCAGAATAGGCCTGTAGCTCCAAATCCAGGGAGCTGGATGAGTGACTCATTCTCGTATTCGCTGCCAATCAAATTTCATCTCCTCCTCTCGCCTCCCCCTCTTCTTTCCCAGAATGCCGCTTTCCTTTCAGCATCTTTCCACACAGACAAAGAGGCTCCACTGTTGATTACAACTAGTAGCACAACCAGCACGACAATGCTGGAGGTTCAGTTCACGGATGTTTCTGTGATGTGAACAAACAAGGAAGGGGTAATTAATTAAGAAACCTCTCCTTTCTGCATTTCTATTCTACATACGTTTTTTAACATTCCTGAAGTTGTAAAACTTAAGTCAGAGTTACCACATAGCGACTTTTATTATCAGAGTGTGTCAAGAGCAAATATCAGACAGGAATGTGCATATTTGTGCACTGATTAAAACTCTTGGCTAGGAGAAGTCAAGCCACTTTTATTTATACTGTATAGTCCAAAAATTTGCCTCAGATGGCTTTACAATCTGTACAACACATGACACCCTCTATCCTTAAACTCTTCATTTGGATACAAATGAACAAAAAGCCCTTTAACATGGACGAAATGAGAAACTTCAAGAGCAACAAAGAACAGCAACACATTTTTTTAAGGAAGATGGAAATACAACAGATTTTGTGTGCACAAAGTAGACAGAATGACAATATGGGGAAACAGAATGCACCAATCTAACTTTTTCTCTCTTTATACCAATTTAAAATCTGCATTTCTCACTTAGAGGAACTCAGGAAGTAATCTGAGGATGCCATCTTGGGCTCTGGGAAACACTGATCAACATTTTTCATCATTTTCTAATATTGTATACACCACACAACTAATTAATTAATCAAGGAAATTGACATATTAATCGATGATGAAAATAATCTTAAATTGCAGCCCTATGTGGCACTGTGAACTGAGTCAGTAGCTTGGCGTTGATGGCACGAATGCAACTCATATGGAAACACTGAATTTGATTAAATATCATTTTATGGTAGGGCTGCTCAATATAGCTGAAGAATGTATCACAATAAAATGTTAAACTTCATCATATTATATTTGATAAGACCCAATTAAAAAAAACTACCGGTAAGCTGACCTGTTCTTTTTATTAACAATTTCCTCACTGGTCATTTTTTCACTTTGTTGTGTCACATTTCAGTGGTTGGGTGGCTGTTTAATGTCACCCATAACATGCTCTTTTATTGAGGGATATGTTGTTACTGTTTCGTCATTTGCTTTCATGGCAAACAGCACTAAGAAAATTGTTGAATAAAATGTTCTAATAATAAAAATGTGTAGCAAACAGCCATTATGTTACATGTTATGGCCAACAACCATTTTCATTAAGTATAGATTATTGCTCATTGACAAGATAATAATCAGTGACAGTGCTATTAAGGGTGCAGGGAGTGATTCTGAGAAAGGTGAGAAAGATATTTGATTGTTGCGTCTCATTCCGAGGTTGTCAAATACTTACGTTTTGGTAATGAGAATCAAACATCTTACTTGTGTATCTAAATCTACCATCACAGGGTAGATTTTCAAAAGCCATAAATAAGAACCAAGAGCAGGGGCAGAAGTCTAGTTTTCTCTTAGGCCAGTTGAATTATATTATGCTTAAATGTTATTAAGGAACTTTTGCCAGCTTCAATTATGTCTGATACTTTAAACACATATGTCCGATTCACCTCCTTGTCACTTACTCTCTGTAGGAATTGTTGGGAGACTCAAATCGAAAGAAACCAAAACCAGTTACCTCAAACTGTTCCCAAAATCAGCACTCAGAGACACCTTGTACAACTCCAAACCTCCAAGTTGTCTCTTAAGACTGTCTGAATAGAAAGAAACTTTGTCTACATGTTCTTCTCAATCGAAGTCGTTATTATTGCCAGAGCACTGTGGTTCTGAGCTGCCACTCTTGAATATTGGCTCATGATGTTGTTGATCTACCACTTGTAGCTTATAGTACAATCACAGTGACAGTAATTCGCTCTGGATGAGTGTGTCCGTGAAATTCTTAAAATGTAAAACAGTCAGCGAGGGACTTTTTTCTACATGTGTGATGTCTGGGTGCGTTAGTCAGCCTTTCCTCATTGGCAGAGCCACCGCAGTCTTAATTCCTCCGTCTATTGCATTAAAGCTGGATCTTCTAGTCTCTAGACTGAGTGGCTCGCTCCCTGTGTAAAAACATTAAAGACAGAGGCACGACGGCGTCACCGCAGGGAGATGGCAGCCCAAATGAGCAAGCCACGCTCACTAGTTGTAGTGAGAAAATTAAAAGAGTGTGTCTGTGTGTGTGTGTGTTAATGCAAGACAGACATCACCCATTTTCATGGCATGTGGGGGGTCCAGGCCCCCTAATAAAGTGTGCATGCTGTGAGTGGGTGAGATGACTGAGTGAGTGTCTCAGGGACTAAACTGACTTTCTCATTTCAATAAAACCAGAATACCCGACTCATTCGTCACTGCCACAGGCTCGGGGGTTTCAAACAACCAACAGGACAGCAAATGGGTCACAAATCTGCTTCTTATGAGTTAACAAATGAACAAGGGCAGCGCTTTCAACTTAATAAATTCAACATGTAAAGAAAAACTCTTATTCAGCGGTTAATTATTCAGCATTCTTTCTCATTCAGAACATTTGTTTCAACTGGCTCATTCAAGCAAGTTTATATGCAACCTCTAACCTGTGAAGATTTCTAAAGAATGCAGCTTTAAAGCTACTACAGGGAACTTGAATATTTTATTGAATTTGGAGGCCCCTGTGGACAAAAGTGGTAGTGTTCTCTAGGGCTGGGTATCAGTACTAATAATAGTGAAAATTCTCCAGTGAAACAGAAAAAAATGGCTATTTTCATGGTTTTGCTTGAAGCCAGTCACTGCAAGTAGTATTGGATTTGATGCAATGTGTAATTGGCTGTCTACTGCAACAGCTACAGCTGATACCTACGTACAGTCTTTGGTGGTGAAGAAACCACAGTGTATTTGACATAGTTGGCACTTCAGCAAGAAAAGGTATTGAATGAAGAACTCTATTGGAATTGGTATCACTTTAAGGCTACTGGCATTAGTATTAGGGCTGCAACTAATGATTATTTTCATCATTGTTTAATTTGTTGATTATTTTCTCAATTAATCGATTAGTTGTTTGGGCTATAAAATATAAAAAAAATGGTAAAAAAAAATGTTGACCAGTGTTTCCAAAAGCCCAAAATGACGTCCTCACGTCGTTTTACCCACAACACAAAGATGTTCAGTTTACTGTCAGAGAGACGTAAAGAAACCAGAAAATATTTACACTTAAGAAGCTAAAATCTGAGAATTTTGACTTTTTTTCCCTTAAAAAAAAAATAAAAAAAAATTGCTTATCCCAATTAATCCATTATCAAAACAGTTTTTTAAACTCTACCCAGCCATTTTTAACATTATATTTTGCAGTTATTCCACTGTAATAACCCCAAAATATAACTTCAAAAATAAAATTAACTCAATAAAAATCTCCCCCTGCTTCTTCTTAACTGTCTAAGGTACAACTCACTGTGACTTTTTCTGGGAAAATGTAAACACAGGCTCGTTTCACCTGATTTCATAGAGAACCTGGCCAAATGGCATTAATTAAGACCAATTATTTAGAAATAGCCAATCTTCCTGCTGATGGTCTCAACTTCTGTAGGTCATATGGAGGCATCAATATTAAATTTAGACTAACTCATAACCAGTTAAAAACCCCCTGGAGTGGCTTTAAGTTGATGGTATAATAAAGGACGCTGACTGAGTTTATGTGCTGTGATAAAGAAAGAACAGACGCAGAGACACAGCCAGCTTAACTTTATGGTTGACTAATGGTGCTGACCTGATCAAATGGTGCAATTCTTATCACTAATATAATTTATGGCCTACCTTTGAAGCAGCTAAGACAAGCCCAAACCTTTCGCTCCCTTTAACCGTTTTGGCAGCTGCATTAAGGTATTCTCAACTTCAGAAGTGCATATAACTGTTGCGTAACGATTTGAATAGAGGCCACATTTGGTTCTACATCTCGTGACGATTTATGTTAATCAGGAAGAAGTACAAAGTAGTCGTACATCATCACAGCTCCATTGTGCTTTCATGTTTGTCAGCATGTCTGGCTGTCGGTGTTTGGAGACACTGCAGGAAATAAATGAAATTGAATTTGGCATGTTTGGACTGGCAAAATGGTGGATTTTAATTAAGAGCCACGTTTGGCTTTGATCGCTGCTATTGGATCAGGTTCACCACCACAAAACAAACATTCGCCTACAACTGGTCAGCAATGTTATATGGCTGGGTGATTGAAACAGACTCTGCCATCATACTGTGACCTGTAAACCCCCCCCCCCCCCAACATCTTCAGGTCCTTTGTCTCACATCTTCTCCTCCTCATCGACCTGTCTCTTCTTTGATCTGCCTGGAGGTGAGATATGTGCTGCAGCCTGTGTGGCTGTGTGTGTGTATTTGAGCTGGACACGAAGAAATTGTGCAAGAGTATATATTTGTTATGGTGAGAAAAAGGTTCATCGAACTTTTGTGCTTGTCTGAATGTGGGTGTGTGAGACAGTGAGGGCGTGTGTGAGAAAGAGAGAGGGTGTGAGTGTGTATGCTACATGTATGCATTTGTGTGGTTTGTGGTGTGAAATTTCTTTTTTTAGGCAATTAGCCTTTCACTAAGATGAAATTCATATATTTTAGGTTTGCAACAAACCACACACAGATAGCCACAGATAATCAGGACAAACTGTGGCAGCTATAAAAGAAAGGAAAAAAAAAGCTCTCAGGTTCCCAACAGACAAATGACTGGGACAAACAGACAAGACCGACCACGCTTGACTGAATCCGCCTTTTCCCCCCACGGACCCCGACAGGTTTTCTTGACTCCGAGGCTCCAAGACAAGACAACAACTGTCAGCAAAGTCAGCAAAACATTCCCCAGTGCTCTCTGACTTGATATAGTCAAAACATTACATAACTCGCCTTTACTTTATTTTCATTCAAGGCAATTAAACACTGTGCAGCTAGAAACTTAAGATGAGCAGAAAGCATCGTGTAGTGACACACATTTAATGAGGGGTTTGTCATAATCGGATATCTGCTATGCCAATTGGCAGGCATGGTGTCGGTGCCTCTTCTGGTAACACAAAGTGAGTGTTCAAATAAACTCCTGGTGGGGTAAAAATGCATCTCGTTATGTCGCACTTCAAAATGACTGAAAATCAGCTGAAGGAAACTGTCACTTATATAATAAAAGAAACATGGCTTTCAGCCCCTGTTCAAGGGATGATCTTTCCTTTCAACCCGTGGCCTCTAGCTACTTTGATACTTGAGGATTTTTGTCATGCACATGCTTTCCCATAAAAAATCTTTAGAAACCGCTTTTACGCATTTCTAAGAAATTAAGTTTCTTCAGAAGGAAGCTGGCTGTATTTGCCGTTCCTCTTAAATCATTTACCCTGATTATGGAGTCTGTGAATGTCAAAGCACTGAAGGTACATTCAGAAGAGGCCAGGAAAGCATGTGGCTACATGTGTAGGTTGAATCAACCAGTTTTCTCATGGACTCTGGACATTTAGGCCCAGACACTGTCCAGAGTTGCCCTTTCCCACATGAAGCTGCAACAATTAGTCAATAAACTGATAATGGCTGAATGGTTTCAGTCATTTTTCAAGCAAACGTGTCAAACATTTGCAGGTTCAAGCTTCTAAAATTGAGGATTTACTGCTTTTCTTTGTCATTTATGATAGCAAATGAAGAGTCTGGATTTTGGACAGCTGGTTGGAAAAAACAATTTGAAGGCATCACTTCGGGGTCTTAGAAATGGTGATGAGCATTTTTCACAAGCTTTAGACATTTAGACTAAACGATTAGTAGTAAAAAATAATTGTTAATGTTGAGAATGTCCATGTCAGATGCACTCTCACATGCTGGAAATACTCAAGCAGACATTAACCAGACTTTGTACTGGGGAGCAGGCAGGATAAAGTCCCATTTAAGTCCGGTCAAACTGATTCAGACATTTGTGTTCTCACATACAGCCCTCTTGGCAATTACCTGATAAGTTCAGAGTTGCAGTGCATGTAAGACAGGGATTTTACTGTCCCAGGGTGCAGGTTTCGAACCAAGGAAAGCACCAGGAAACTGAGAAGCACTGATAGACTTCTACAGAATTTCTATCAAAGTTCAAAAGCTGTGTATGCCAACAGTTTGGTTTCAATTACACTCCCAGCTTGACTTTCCCCTTGGCTTTGCATGGAAATTTAGGTGGCAACAGAGCGGAGTTTGTAGAAATTAATATTTATATGAGTACCAAGGTTCCTATTTGTGGGATTATGAAGAAAAATTTGCTTGGCGTTTCTTAAAGCTGGACATTTCACATTTTCTATCAAGCAGTGTGGGCTAAAAATGCAGGTGCAACGCCAACAAGTGTATGGGCTGGAAAAGTCTGGGCTGGATCAACTCAGACCAAACAACCACAAAACCCAAACTGTGCTTTTTCACTCTCTGCAACCTGTTGGCAGCATTTTCCCTCCATGGCTCTTAAGGTGGTCCCTTTTGAAAAAATGCATCCAATTTATTTTGCATCATTTTACAAGTGGTTTCTAAATCAACTGACTTTTTTCTTACTGCAGACTTTCCACTGCTACAGCAACACATTACCAATGAATGCCACAGTTGCATTTTGGTGCGTGTCAATGCTCCCATTTCATTGTAAAAACATTTTAACCTAGATGTTGCCACCTCCTGTAGGTCTCTCTAATTGCAAGAACATAACCTGGCAGACTACCTCTAACCACTTCTCGTAGCTAAAACAGACTCCCTAAAAACATATGGCATTTGGTGGATATTTTTGCTCTGACAGCAGCTTGGTTGTAACTACTTTAGAACTGGCAGTGGCAGTGGTAATGTGGGCAGTATTACACAGAGCCATGCAGGACCACACCTAGTCTGTCCCCTTATCCTTTCTGCAGCGAGTAGAAAGCAGACTCTTATGTTGGTAGAGGCCTAGCTCGATCGTCCTGGCCATAAACGACGCCAAACCAACCAGAGCACCCCCCCAAAATCCCACTCTCATTCTCCACGAACCACAGATGATAGCCATAACACACAGCACAACTCTCCACACCTCTTCAAGTTAGGATGACTCCAGCCAAAACAGCTACAGACAAAGCACACCTCTACACCTTCTGTCTCTCTCAGCCTTGGTTTGATTCAAAAACCTCCAAAAGAGCTCCAAGGGCAAATGGTGCAAAAAAAAAAAAAAAAAAAGAAAAACTGTCTGCCTGCATTTTTGAGGAACAAAGGCTTTACAAGGCTTCACTCAGAAGGCCTACTTGATAAATCTATTAGTCTGGTGTGTAAATGGTTCAGAGCAGAGCTTTACTCAACCATTTTATCACTAAAATATTACAGAACAACACTAACACCGGAAACCCAGCGTCCTGTCAGGTGTTTCAGAGATATCTGTCCTGCTGCAGAAGCCTTCCTTATCTGCTTGGTGAAGCTTGTCCGCCAGTTCCACTTGACCTGCTCTGTCCTTTCATCTGCCCTGCTGGGGGTCGACAGTCGCAGAGCAAACAGATCCACTCAATCATAAATACTTACAGGCTGGCTGACAGGGAGATGTAAGGTGATGGGGATATTCATTGTGCTAAAAAGTGGTGCTGCATGTCCTTTACAAATGACAGTGCACAGATAAAGAAGTAACCAGCACTTTGTCTAAGCCAGGCCTGTATTTCTGCTTTCTGAGAGCTCCAAAACTGAATTCCTCATTGTGAAATTACACAGAAAGGCACAGCTCAGAAACACCTAGGGTTCACAATGTGCTTTCAATTTCCCATGGTTGGGCAGAGGAAGAGGTTGCCATTTGAAATGAAAAATAAACCTTGCCAAATGTGCCACTGGAAATGCAAATGCTCAAATCTAAAACAGACTTCTAACTATGTCATTTAGGATCTTAGCAAGCATCTTAAAAAGTATGACAAATACGACAAAAAAGCCATTTAAGTTTCTGCACACTCTCTTGATATTTTGGGTTTAAATTGGGCAAGCTTATGCTTGGAGAGTTATTTTAAAAATCTGTGATTAACTGCAACAAGTGCAACAAAACTTCTGCTCAATCTGCCTCTGAGTCTAAGCCAACTTAACACTAGGGAGCTGAGGCTGTTGAATCACCTCAAACTCCTTTGAAAAAAACAATTTTCTGCAGAAATCAATATCAGCGTATGTGTGCGCTATATTTAGAGTATTTACACACCACTTTACTTTGTCATGAGACAGACTTTTCAAACAGGGAACTGAAGCCACCAACTATGCTCTCTAAAAAGCCAACTAGACTTCTTCTACAGAAATTTGTACTTTTTCCAGGAGTTGCCACACAACAGCTACCTTGACCTGCAGCAATTAACATCAATTCAGATTCCACCTAACAAGTTGAAGCACCAACCCAATAACACAAACAAACTAAATGATCGAGGCAGCCGTAGCGCAGCAACTCCTGTGTTCTACAAAGTAAAATGACTGTTTCTGCCAAAGGAGTCTAGTGGCTTTAAAGAGACCATCGATGGGTGGCTTCAGTTGCCTGCTGGAGAAAGGCTGGAAAATAATCCAGATATAGCAAACACTTAAATTAATGTTGATTTTTTAGGTGGTCCTTTTTCAAGTGGAAATACATTACTGTTGACATTGTCCACAGTGGTCCTCAGTAGTACACTTTAGAGGGATGTGTTAATCAAAATATGATCTGCCACGTCTACACAGTCTTGGGAAATGGTCTAAATGACAAAATGTGAACTAGACTTTCCAACAGTTATAAGCATTTATATCACTCAGATTTTTGTGTATGCTTAATGACACACTTTGACTTTTATATCATATATACATATTAACTGTTTAAAGCCACATTTCCAGAGGCTTTAAAACACTCAAAAGGCTGTCATAAAACAGCTATTGATAGTGCGCCTTTGTATGTATGTAGACAATGTGGCGCCACAATAAAATTCAGCTATCTAAAATATCAACATAACTGTCAAGCTTGAGTGTCAGCCTCTCAATCAAAGAGCAAGGGCTTCTCTCTGAACTCCACACTTTATACAGATGTTCAACAACCATAACAAGAGAAATTAATCATATGAGGCAGAGAGAACAGTTTCTTCTCCAACAGTAGTCTCCACAGACTATAACACAGCAGAGCCCCAAAATGTATTCCAATTAGGGTAAGGGGTGAAAGACTCATTCATTCTGCACCGGAAGAAGGTTTCTTTATTGTTATTGCTTTTCCATCTTCATGTACAGCCCACAGCAGTGTAAGTGTATTGTTAAAAGTCATCCTGGGAAATGTAGGAGATCAGTAATTGCAGTAGGAGCAGATGAGTCAGACAGATGTAAAGTGTGTACAAAAAAGAAAATTACCACACTTTATCAATAATAATGAGCGTACTGCAACATAACAAATTGATGATCCCTAATGGTTTCACAGTACAGGAGGACGGATGAAACTTTTAATATCTGAGCTGCTACGCAACAACCACAAAACCTGATCGTGAACAGGTTGTTCTAGATTTTCTCTCTGATATACAGCAATGTCTGTTTTAAACACTTGGGTATTACGAATTTCCTGGTGTCAAAATAATTATGTAATATCATACATCCACTAGAATGAGACTGGAAAATCCAAAACCCTGGACAACAGCCTAAAAATGGAGATGGTATGCCGCTCTAAATCAAACATGCCACCTTGCACAACTCTTAAATTGTGTGTGAATGTTAAATTCCAAAATTAGAAATCCATAACTTGACATCAGTGATAAATAGCACCAAATTGAAGGCCACTGAGCAGTGTGATTCTGATGTATTGACACCACTTTACAAAATGGATCTTCTCTAACTCAAAAACTAAATAAAACTGCAGGCATGGATGTCTGTCAACACTCAACTCCCAGGCTGGCTGTCAGGCTTTCCTGAGCGTGAGGCCCCAGTGTTTGTTTGGCCAGCATGTCCTAGCTCGTGCAACCTGTTGTCTATTCTCTTAGCTTTGTATGGGTCACCAAAGCCGCTGTACATACACACTTCCAGGAAAAGAGGGCTGCCGTAACATCGAGATGATCATAGCAACACTGACCGGGGCTGCCACTTCACAACACACCAGAGAAATGCTGACGTCACTCCGCAGTACTTTTTCCAGGGTCTGCTTGCCCGGGCTCGGCTCAGTAGTAATCAGGAATGTGATCAGGTCAACCTTTGCACTGACCTGATCGCTCACAGTAACCACATAATGGGAGGAAAACCAGGGAAAATGTACATCCTGTTGAGCAACGCTGGCATTTAGGGGTTTTTTTGGTTGTGACATTTTCCTCTTAAATGGTTTCTGTCATGATTTATTATCTATTGGAGAGACTTGGCCTGTACTCTCATGTTTATGGCTTCACCGGTACTGTCAAAAATAATGAGTACCTGCTCAGGCCTGCAAATGA
Organism: Lutjanus argentimaculatus; assembly: GCA_034769285.1. NCBI lineage: Eukaryota > Metazoa > Chordata > Actinopteri > Lutjaniformes > Lutjanidae > Lutjanus > Lutjanus argentimaculatus. The sequence continues at coordinate 29,735,702 of JAWZSL010000008.1, forward strand.
TTACTTTCATTATCAATTAATCTACTGATTACTTTAACAATTAAATGATTAATCGTTTAGTCTATTAAAATGTTGAAAAATGCTCAGAGCAAATTCCCAGAACCTAAAATGATGTCCTCAAATTGCTTCTTTTGTCCAACCAACTGCCAAAACCCAAAAACTCTTCAATATTAAAACATGACAAAGACAAGCAGCAAATTTTCACATTTAAAAGGTAGAATAAGTAGGCTTTGTCTGTCGCTGGCTGTAAACATGCCAGACAGATAGCGGATTTTGAGCTTCGTTCACAGGACTTAAATACAAATGTTTTGGGTTGGTAAAGCATCCTAAGCACAGCCAAAATATGAGAAATTAAGAAGGTATGGGCAGAGTCTGTGGATGCAGATGCTGCCACACACCTCTGGTTGGTCATAAGTGATGACTGAAAGGGATTATTTATATACAAAACTGCACATCGTATTTTTTAAGAAAATGTTGCATATTACACAAGTAAAGTGACAAAAACACCTCACAATCTGGAGCGACTAACAGAACCTCCCTAAATCACAGAGACGGGTGTCCTAAAACACAGAGACTGCACAACCACATCACTGTGCACTTAAATCATCAGCACCTCTTCTCAAACTTTCCCTGAGACAAACAACTTGGCCTCAACTTGTAGTGTAATTGTACTGCTGTCTCTGCTGCTGGTGCCAACAGCATAATTCAGTATAATGGTGAGACAATAACACAACAGAGTCCTTCCCAAAGGAAACTAACTGCGTCATTTTTTTTTTTACACAATGAGCCCCTGGTTCATTAGCTTTGGTCGAACCAGTGTTATTAGAGCTATTTCAATCTGCATAAAGACGTCTAGTTGTTCTTCCTGTAATTACAATAGGCTGAGTCAACTGCCCACAACCAAATGGTCTTCCTCAAGGGCAATTTGGTCTCGCTAGTAAAAGTCAAACACTCACTTTGTTGTGACCACATCAATGTCAGGTAGAGCCGCACAGTGACAGACATATGGGTGCACACGTGCAGCCAGTGCACACACACATTTACACTAACAAACACACATAAATACACTCAACAGTCATAAACAGCCGCCCAGCCCTTACCAGACTTAACACCAGCTAATTGCTCATGTATGGACCCTTTCACTCCACACACGTTCAAACATACACACACTCACACAGCAACAAAGCGTGCTGGCTCGCTGGCCTGGGCCGTCTACAGCTGTGACGTCTCACATGTGGCTCTGTGTTGATATAAGGAGTAACACAAGTGGAAAATTGGAGCTGGTGGGGCCAGACTGCTGACTTCCTGATAGGAAGAGAGTGGAGGGTGACCCATATATACATAAAGTAGTCAACAGGCTCCAACACCAGGGGAAATACAGGGGAGAAAGACAAAGGGTCTGTGTAACTCCATGCATAATGTAATGTGGATAGAGATCAGGGTTAGCCAATGGGATCTTTTGGGATCTCCATACAAAAATAACCTTATTGTCAAAATAAAATGACCTACATCATACTGATGTCACCACAAAAGCTACACAGCCTCATTTAGACTTGTGACCACTGCAAAAAAAAAAAAAAAAAAAAAAAAGAGAGAGGCAACAAGGGAAGTTGGTGTGACTAATACAATAAAAGCTGAAAAATAGGAACTACTGAAAACTTAGCAACTAAGATGGCTTTTTTGAAAGCCAAGCTCATGCACCAACAGTTTGATCTCCTTTAAGGCAGTTTGGAAGCTCAAACCAGAAAATAATTTATAAATAGACAAAAGGAGCGGTCCTCCGCTGCATGGCACATGGCTTAAACAAGGCTGTCTACTTTTAAACCTAAAAGGAAGTGCAGCATAACCTTGCTAATCTGATCCTCTGGATAATAGAAGCCATTAGGAGAGAATACAATGGTCAGACATCTGAAAGAGGACACAATGACATGTTGGTCTGAGTCGTGATGATCAGAATATTCTATAATTTAATTTGTCAAGATTACGGTCTGACCTTGTGAAACAAAAATACTGTTTCATACAGTCATTAACCATAACATGAGGGATGTTTAATTGCCTGACACATGCTAAGCATTTTCTGCATGATGAGATCTATGGTGAAGATCAAGAAGGTTATTTCATGGGTCATGACATACAGTCCTACTCTCAAGTATTTTTTGACTATGTCAGCCATAAGCGCCTTGAAAACAAACAAAAAAAAGCACCAGCAAAAGAATTTGTTTCAGTGCTGAATTTCCCTCCAGAATAAGATATTTACACACCCACATGGCTACAGAGCCTATGACAAAAGGCCCTATTATGAAAAAAGTTTACTGAATTAAAGTTTACTTTTAATTGTTTTATGATATTAAAAGTTATCTGAAGCAGCACAGAGATCTGAAAGTCATATCTGGCATTCCCCCACTGACTCTACCTATACTGCCATAAGTGACAAATAAAGCACTTAAATAGTTGCTAATTATCTATTTATTTATTTGATTGTCTGATGGATAAACTAATCGTCTTGGTTCATCATGTCAGGATTAGTGGGTGGAGTGGGTTGGACAGAAGAATACAAGGGAAATGGGTGGCAAAGAAACTGTTATGTTATACTTTGCCTTGTGCCACTTTTGTGATGTTGCCTCCCTTTCCTTATATAAACAATAAATAACTGATCGGGACAAAAGGCTCCACTATGAAAAAAAAAAGTTGCTTGAGTTAAAGCTTTCTCATAATTGTTTTGTGATATAAAAAGTTATCTGAAGCAGCGCAGAGATCTAAAGGTTATATCTCTAATTATGAGGTTGTGTTGTGGTGTGGCATTCCCCTCTTAAACATCCATTATGGGTGCTGGATCTTTGTCTGCCCAAGATTACCATACAGGACTTCTGACTAAACTGAGTTTACGAGCACAGAAATGCACAATGGAGAAGAAATCATGAGTTATGGGTGGAAAATCATAATCATTTCAATGACAACAAAAATGACTCAAAAAATGAGCGGAATCTGAAATGGTAGCGCCAAAGAGTGGAAATCTATTTAAATTCCTGAAGCAGCTTAGTAAAGCTGTTAACTACACTGATAAAAACAATTCACTTGGATCCAATTCTTGCATGTGTCAAGCAGCTTTACTCACAAAAAGTGACTCAGTGGAAGCAAAGAACAGGATGAACATTTTGTAAACAAAGGGACAAACTATGTTTCCTGATTTAATTTTAGAACCTCACACAGCCTGTTATCTGGGAGTGTCCAACTATCTCAGTAAACATCTGCAACAACCACACTTATCAATTGCAATGGCAGTTAAATTCCCAATCCAATCACTGGGATCGACAATTCACTTCCTACTTTTCACTCTGGACTAGAGCTGCAACAAGTAGTCAATGAATCAATTAGATGTCAACTCTTACATTACACCAACTGTTTTGATAAATAATGAATCGTTTTGAGTCTTTTATCAGGAAAAAATCTCAGATTTCAGCTTCTCAAATGTTGAATATTTCCTGGTTCCTTCAGTCCTCTACAACAGTAAACTGAATCGCCTTTGGGTTGCGGACTAAACAAGATATCTGAGGATGTCATTTTGAGTTTTGGGAATCAGTGACATGCATTTTTCGCCACTTTGTGCAAAGAACTAATCAATCAATCAAGAAAACAATCGACACACTAATCGACAAAGAAAAAAATAGTTCGTAATAATGAAAATGCAACAGCAACAATATAAACGAACATCACTGAGGCATATCAGTAAAAAATATATGTCAAATTGCTGGATGTGCTTTACGTTTAACTGGATTTACCCTATGCAACACACTCATGACATAGAGAAGTAATCTACGGGAGCAAAACATCAGCACCATCTCCTCTGTATGGTCTCTCCATTCAAACTAACAGTTATTCTAGCACTACTGTCAGTATCTTCCTTGCAATACAAATGAAACTGAACCCTTATGCTTCTCTTTCTTTAAACCCTTTCCCCTGCCATTGTTCTTCAGATTTAAGAAGTATTGTGACTGTACTCTCACACTGGCTCTGATGCTTGTAGTCACTCATTAGTTGTTACATGTGGTGTTGGTTGAGGGCAAAATTAAACTTAAAAGCTTTTGTTCCACTAAATTAGCTCGTCCAGCACAGGGGCATCAACTAAATCTCAAATGCAAAGCCATCGCGGGGGTCAGTGCACTTTGGCCCTGACCCTGACTCATTTACCACTGATCCGGTAAATTAGGCTAACTTTACTGCCCTCACTGTAAATCGCTCCACACAGTAGTAGTAGTAGTTTTAAGTTAAATTCATAAAAATTAGTTAAAAATATCGTTGTGGTCGCATCGATCCACAACGTGGTCGTGAGTGGGACTCGCTACTTTTTAGGTCTGCTGAAACAATAACAAGAGACTCGGATGGATCCACCCTAGCGCCATAATTTTGTCACACTTTCCCTGGAGGGGAGAGTTTGTAAGCGTGCCCACAAGGGAACCCCACAACCCGCGAAAAAATCTCGCGAGAGTTACCAGTTTAACCTAAATCTACTATCTTTTCGTAACTATATACCAGGCGTTTTTTTTGCCACTAAACCCACCAAAACGTTTCATCATAGGGCTGTCACGTTATCAAATACGATTAGTTTGTAGAGCAAGCACAATTAAAAGCAACGCGAACAAATCTCACGAGAGTTCCGCAAATCAAGAGTTCCCTTCTAGACGCGAGCAGCGCTAGAGTTCGTTAGCGTGCTAACCAGCTAGCCGCCGAGGCTAGGCGCTGTTGTTTTCATTTGGAGAACAACAGCGGCGTCTGAAAAGTTGATTTAATAAATAAAGCGTCGCCATTAACTCACCCGTGTCCCCGGGGTTTTCATCTCTGCTGTCGTCTTCGGCGGCGCCGCTTCAGTCACTTTTCCCCCGTCGACTGGTAACTTTACACTTCAGTTAGCTAGCCTTTAGCCACGTTAGCTAGCGAAGTTAGCAGTGACACCCCACTCCGTCCTCCGCTCCGGTGTTGTTCTCACAAGTGGCTCGTTAGAAACAACCTGTCCCGGTTATGAGCTTTTTAAGTTTGAAAAAAAAAAAAAAAACTTCACGTGAGCCTCTGTGTTTTATCTCGACACGTCCGCGTCTGCTTTAAAAAAAACTTTTGCACCGGGAGTTGTTTGTTTTTAAAGTGCGGGGCTTCTGATGTGAAAAGTTGCCCCCGAGCCTCTGAGGCGGGGGGTGGAGAGGGGGGTGGGGGGGGGGGATCCAGCAGTGGTCCGGGTCTGAATGGCGCAGGTCGAAGTTTGGAGGAGTCGTGCTGCCGTCGGTCGGTGCTGGAGCAGCGGAATGCGACGAGTCTAAATGTTCATCCCGTTTGTTGCAACGATGTCGCATGGTCGATTCCTCCTCCACATCATCATCATCATCATCATCATCATCATCATCACCGACAGTCAAAAACAGCGGCGCTTCTTTTCTGAAAGGAACAAAAAAAAACACCAAAGCCAAACTCTGTTCTTCTTTCTTTCTCCGCTCCGTCTCTTTCTCCGGCACCGACTTTTTCTTTTTCCACTCACTCACTCACTTCGTGCTCTCTCTCTCTCTCAACCCCCCCCCTTCCTCTGTCGGGGTGTCGTGTTTCGCTCTCCTCCTGCCACACGGGGCCGCCCACGCTGACCCACGGAGGGAGGGAGGGGGAGAGGAACTCAACGCCCACTTGTTGCCAAAGATCGTCTATGTTTTTGGAAGATTACTTTTCCTTTCAGTCCAACAGTGAGCCGCGGAGGAACATTTTATGAGTTGTGGGCGCTAAAGAAAATGAAACTAAGTCAATTTTTGTTTTCACTTCAGATTAGCTTCAGTTAGTTTCCAGAGTGGGTTTGCTCGTTTCAATTTAATTTCTCAAAATGTTAAGTTTTAGTTTAGTTTTTATTAGTTTCAGTGCTAGTTTTAATCATAATATGTAGAATATTTATCAGGAAAAGGATCTAAGGAGTTCAGAATAGGTATTACAATAAAAAACAACAACACTATGTTGAGGCATTTGATATAATTATGTATTGTACATTTACTCAAGTACTTAAGTACAAATTCGAGGTAAAAGTTCAAGTAAAAATGCAACATTCACATTAAAGCAGCTGTAATAATCCAAAAACATCATATGTAATAGTAAAACACCGACAAACAGTTTCCACAATACAAGTACTTTTACTTTTGATACTTAAAGGATATTTTGCTGATAATACTCACATACTTTTAAATAAGTGGTCTTGAATGTAGTTTTTTGTAATGTAATTTTTGTTCAAGTTAAATGTTATTCATATTTCAGTGATGACAAAATGCAGATGTGATGAAATATTGTTTTGTCAAAATCAGGGTACAAAACAAACAAACAAAAGCAACAAAACAAAAAGACCAACTACATGGGAGCTACAGTGTCTGGCCACCATTAAAATATCCCAGATTTATTTGGATTTAATTATATATGAAACTATATGTATTTGTATTTAATACATCAATATCAATCATCAGAATTTTCCTGGATAATTTGTTTTTTTTTAGCAACCTATGACTGAACATTGTTTTTTCTGAGTAGCAAAACACCCAACAAATATTAGATAGATAGATAGATAGATAGATAGATAGATAGATAGATAGATAGACAGATAGATAGATAGATAGATCAGGATTTAGTGTTTCTCTGTCAGACTTTTATTCTTAAAGAGGGTGAGAAACTTTCCTTTTGGTCCAAGTTCATGTCAAATATGTCTTTTTGTAGGCTCTGGTAGGTCTAACCCTCATATTAACTGTCATAATTAACATATTTTCAAATTAATATCATTTCCTTGTATTGATGAATCTTCAGATTATTTTCTCTATTCATCAGTTATAATTTAGGCCATAAAACATCAGAAAATGCCCTCTCAATTTCCAAAAGCCCAAGTAGATGTATTAAAATGTCTTGTTTTGTTTGACCAACAAAACAGTATAAATAATATAAAGAAGAAACAGACTCAACAGTTGATTTTAAGCTGTTGCAGGAAATATTGATGTCACTGGGTGGCAAATATTGATGATGGCAACAGACTAACGATCCAGTCCGCTGGATAAATAATAATTTAATGGATAATATAAATACTGACAAAATTCATGATGCGATTTTTTGTCCACTGGAAGGGAACCTTAGGGGGCATTTCACCAGGTTTTCTCCACTGGAAGGGCACTTGAGATGGCACTTTACAACATTTAATCTACCAGAAAGGCACCCTAAAGGGTACTTTGTCATGTCAGTCTGAGGGCATTTAATCATGTTTTATTTACCTTAGGGGCATCCAAGATGGCCCTTTTGCTACCCTTTCCTCACTATGTTTTATCCACTGAAAGGGAACTTTAGAAGATACTTTACAATATTTTCTCTACTGGAAAGGCATCTGAAGGGCACTTTATCATGTCTTGGCCAATCCAGAGGGCATTTAAGCATTTTTTATCCACCATAGGGACATCTAAGAGAGCACTTTTGCAGCTTTTTCATTGGCTGAGTTGAAATCATTGGTCAACTAAATATTATTTCTTTTTTTTTTTTTCCGAGTGACACATCTGCTCAATAGACGATCTTCGCTGAGGACCGGTCGCTCGTTGCTGCCCGGCGCTGCAGCCGCGCCGCCGCCGCCGCTGCCTCTAGTTTGTCGCCCTGCTCGCTCCCGGTTTGGCGCGTCACGGCGTTGCTGTGGAGACCCGTCACCGCCGCGGGTGATGAGAGGCTCCGTGTTTACCTGTAAACTGCGACAGCGAGGCAGCCAGGGAGCCGCCATCCGTCACCTGCACACGGGGAAGGAAGGAGAGGAGAAAGGTCCAATCAACAGGTGGTTTGTCCCACAGGGAGTGGACGATGGCCGGGTGAGATTTAAACCACATATAGACTGTAATTATAAAAGGACATCCACTGTAGTCTATCAGGCGCTTATTAACATTGTGGTCTGTCTCTCTCTCTCACACACACACACACACACAGCTTTTTTCTCCCACACTCCTTTTCTTCCTCTAATGAAGGGCCCTTCAGCACTTACAGCAGCTCTGAGGAGGCACAGGAGAGAGAGGGAGTTGAAAGAAAGGAGCAGTAATTACTCAAGAGCCTGAACTGGAGAGCAGGGAGCGGGGCTGAGCTCAAGAGCCGAGGGAAGGGACTGAAGTGGAGGGAGAACGAGTGTGTGTGTGTGTGTGTGGACTGAAGGTAGCTCCTTTTCTTCCTCCTTTTCTTTCTATCCAATCAAGTCATCCCACTGCTCTCTCCATCCATGCATCCATCCATCCATCCATCCATCCATCCATCCATGCCTCCTCTGCTCTGCTCATTTACTCTGAGTGGCAGTGTGTGGGAAGCGAAGGCCAGCAGGTGGGTGAAGTATTTCATGCGATTGTCACACTGTCACACACACGCACACACCACACGTTGAGGCACACACAATAATGTCAACAATGCAACAGAAAACATCTCATCACTGCTTTCTGCTGTCACGTAGCGTCACGTCCACCAACCTTCCTCCTACATTACCCCATACGTTACACTCCTCCTCCTCCTCTCTCCTCTGACTGCCTCCATCCTCCTCACTTTAGTAACTTCATCTCCTACACCTCTCTTCCTCTCCTCTAAGAGCTCTCTACCTCCTCTCAAGTCGCCTACCTGACTCCCTCCTCTCTTTACCCGAGATCTCCTCTTCTCTCCTCCTACAAGCGTGACCTATTAAAGGGATAGTTCGGATTATTTGATGCAGGGCTGCGTGACGTACTTTTCAGAATCAGAATCAGAAAGAAAAAAGAGAAATAAAAGGGTGTAAAAATATGTAAATATACAACAATATATACAACTATGGTACGCATAATAGTGTCCAACAATAATGCTGAAGATGGAGGACAAGTGTGTTAGGATGCTTGTATTATAATAAGAGCGTAGGTTGGTTTAAAATTCACAGTAAAATAAATAAATGCAGTATGTGGTTAAATAGATTCTTTTCTGTCTGTCTTTATGATCGTGAGTCTGCACGGGGTCTTTTATTTTGAAAATCAACCGGATTCTCCCTGCCTTTTCTGTGTCTGACTTCCTACCTGTTCGATCTGCTCTGTGCTAATTGACATTCCACCTGTCAAAAATAGACTTGGCGCATATTTGAAGCGGAAAGCCGCTTCTGGGAAGCACCGAGGCGCCGCTGGTGGAATCACAAGCACTGTGCAGAATGGCTGCGATCAGCTCCAGCTGACGTGGCACAGCTGTAACGCGATGTAGCTGCACCTGGTGGAGTTTAGCCGTGAGGGGCGAGTTGTAGAGTTTGATGGCCACAGGCAGGAATGACTTCCTGTTGCTCTCTGTGGTACATTTTGGTGGAATCAGTCTCAAACTGAATGTGCTCCTGTGTCTAACCCGTATGTCATGGACTGGGTGGGAGACATTATCAATAGTCAGTGTATTACCTACAGTAGATGCCGATCGGACCACCAGCATGAAAGCTAAGCAGTGATCTGCTGTGGACAGGGTCAGCAGAAAATCATATTTTAGCCACTTAAAAACGGCCTTGTCCCATGGGAGACTGAAGCTGTTATATTGTTTTCTCCAAACCCACCAGACTCCATTGACAAAATCAGAAATTTTACCCTCACAGAACATAAGAGTTGGTGGTCTATTGCAGCCTTGAGTTGTTAGTTAGTTCGTGTTATTGTGTTTAAAGGTTACTTCGGATTCACCAAAGTCACACATTAACAAACAAACTGAGAAATTGAGGCAGCAGTAGACCAGCAGCTCCTGTGTTTTACAGGGTAAAAATACTGGTTTTGTCAATGGAGTTTGGTTGGATTGGAGAGAGTGATATTTGGATTATAAAATAACTGTTTCCCATCAGAAAAGGCTGTCTGATAGCAAGGTGAAGCGGTGAAGTAATTTTAACTATAGCGCAATATGACTTTTCACTTGTCTGTCTCTCATCTCTCTTCAGTTCAAGGCTACAGTGAGCTTAGCTTAGTTTAGCTTAGCTTAAAGACTGTAAGCAGGTGGAAACAGTTAGCCTGTCTCTGTACACAGGTAATAAAGTCTGCCTATCAGCAACTCTAAAGCTCATTAATTAAAATGTCACATATCTTTTCATATCATGTCTTGACTCTGTGCTTGTAGGCAGATTTTTATTGTTTTTGAAAAAAGCCAGGCCAGCTGTTTCCACCCCATGTTTCGAGCCTTTGTGCTAAGCTAAGCTATCCGGCTGCTGGGTCTATCTTCTGATTGAATAAGTAGACATATTCAAAATATTCTTCTAACAACTTCATCATGTGGTCAATACAGGGTTTAAAAAATTGCAAAAGGCCCAAGGGATGTCTTAAAAATATCTTCTTTTGTGTGACCAACAGTCCAAAACCCAAAGATGCTCAGTTCACTATCCCAGCAGGCTTAACACGAGGAAATATTCACATAGGAAGCTGAATTTTTTGCTGAAATGAATGCTGCATTCCAGACAACTCGGAATATAAAAATTTTGGCCCCTTTGAATGCCATTCAAAATGGAAATTCCTTCTTGTAAACTCGGGGGGAATCCATCTAATTAATTTAAAGAAGAAGCAGTTGTCTGACATCACAGAACAATGGCAGAAACCATGGAAGTGCACATTAAATGATAAACCATCAACTAAAATGCAACACAAAGTATATTTGCCTGTATTTAATTCAAATTATACATACTGTTAGGGCTGCATGATTTGGTAAAAAAAAAAAGTCATATTGCGATTACTTTGACTGAAACTGTGACTGTGATATGCAATATGATGAGTGCGAATGATCATTTTTACATCACAGTTTTCATTCTTACTGAAAAAGAAACTATTAAAATCATGATAATGTGACATTTGTTGGGGTTTGTACCAAAAAAACATGTTTTCTTTCATCTGGAGAACAAGATTTTAGGCCGGGGCATCTCTGCAGCACTGTAGTACTTTATTATAAAGCTGTTTTCTCACACATTTTTCCTTTTTTTAAAAATCACAATTTGGTTCTGGTTCTGCAGTTTGGGTATTGCACTTGGCCATATTGCAATTTCGATAATATTGCGATTAATTGTGCAGCCCTACATACTAGTAAAACCTGCTCTTCATGGGAATTTATGTTAAAATATGTCACCTGTGTTATTAGGTAGCTGGTTCCTGTCAACAATCTTGAAAGATTCTAAAGTTAAAATAGAAATAAACATGTACGACATTTACTGACTTTTGCAGATGACCTACTGATGTGGACTACAGTTAATATTTATGTCACTCATTTTCATTAAGATTGCTGTCTTTTTAATTAACACCAAGGGCGCAGGTTCCTGTAGCAGAGGTCTATAGAAACATCAGTTTGTCAGCCATGTTTTTTTGTTTACACCTTGAACGCTCAGAGTTCGTAAGTTGTGAATTTCAGCTGGGAAATTTCAACCTTAGACTTTGACTGGAAACGCAGCATAATAGGACTTTATTCATGTTCATGTCACAGTAGGATAATTAAATTAATGACGCTGAGTTCCATTTAGCTGCTTCAGTTTCAGCGTCCTGGTGCTCTGTCACACTGTAATAGAACAAAATTAATCAGTAATGTTATTAGTAACGCTTTAGCTTTTCTTCCTATGACAAGTCAAAATGTCTGCTGTGAAAAGGCCCTCTGACTCAGCTGTAGCACTCATGCATTTGCGTGGTCGTCTCTGCTCTGCCGTTGACCTTTTGCTCGACCGAAGACACGTCAAGACAAACACCTCGAGGAAGGAAAGCGTGAACGGTCCTGTTAAACGACGTGTTTGTGAGATTAAGAGAAGGATGTTTAAAGTTGGGACAAAGAATCTTTCCTCCATCAGAACTTCTCAAACATTTTCATGTCTGACCGACGCAAACAGCAACAAGCTGCTCACAAAAATTTGGAAAAAGTAAAACTATTTAAAAATAGTGTGTTAGTTCTTTAATCAGTTCGTGGACAGTCGTCTTTAGACTGCTGCTTCCCAGCAGTTCAAATAAATAAAATAAATAAATAATAATAGTGTCGTCTTATCAAAACTTACGTGATAAATTCTGTGTAACTTCAATTTTTGTTTTACTGCCAATGTTTTTTGTTTATGTTTTTTTCCCCCACTTTCTTTTACTGTTGTTTTTTCCTGTTTTATTTATTTTTTATTTATTTATTCACCTGCATCAGGACCAGTATTTGAAAGCAAAGGGGGTTTCAGAACATCTCTAAATAAAATAAAACTAAACTTTCTCTAATGAAGGATGTCACCTCCACGAGGAGGCGTATTACTGATGAAAAGTTTTGGGTCAATATATATTTCAGAGAATTACACAAATTGTTATTAAATCTGATTCAGTACTGTTTAATAGGAGGTCTGCATAATCAACAACATACTAAGTGGTCACTAGCTCGAGTTTTCAAGCATTTTGAGTGGATTATGAGAAACTTTCTTAAAACTGAGAAACATTCCAGAAATAACTTTTATTAAGAAGTTTCTTATTATTTTTAAATAAGAACTTATTATTTTGAGATATAGCTAATTTTGAGAGTTTGTCACTAGTTTTGAGATTTTTTTTTTTTTCTGAGATTATAACATTATTTTGACATACAAAGTCAGTATTTCTAGAAATTTCTCACTATAATGACTTACAGGATCTTTTTTTCATCACATTGGATAAAATAGACTTCTGTACAATTCAAGACTGGTCTAATGCACTTTTTCAAATGTTTAACATTTACATTATTATCCTCTATTATGTGCTTTATAATTATAAAGTTACATGGCCACACTTCTCAGAGAACAAAAGTGGAACAAAATGTGTCTAACAAATGTCTTATGCAAATATTTTGTTTGTCTTCATGCACTTGTTACACGACTCAGACTTAAAAAAAATCATTTGTACTTTTTGATTTGGCTTCTGTGTTAGTTGTAGATGTGAGTCACTGTCAGCTTTCTGTTTGCAAAACAAGTCCAGTCCAATTCCAGAATACAACAACTAAACTCAGATTTTGGGAAAAAAAAAAAAAAAGTCACAAAACCTAATGTTTCACAGCGAGACTTCATCCTCACAAGTGTGATGATAGAATCTAGAATCTCCATGTTTATAAGACAGTTTTCTTCACTCACAACATCTTTAGGCAGAGCAGAGCCGAGTCTGCACTGTGTGGAGAGGTCAGCAGGGAAACATGTCACAGGAGGGATGCAGAGTGTCTGCAGTGACGATGGGTCGGGGTTGGGTTGGGTTTGGTTTTGGGATGGGGGAAGCAGACATCAGCTGCATGTGAAAGCACCGGCGACAAAAGCCCAGCAGGAGATGTGACGGCTGCATACGTGCGAATTGGTGGAGCGATTGGGACTAATTGATCACCAGAGTCACCATCAGTTCATTACTGAGGTGGTAATGACCCTAATCAGTAAACAGGAGCAATCAATCACCGCTGATTGGTAAATGATGAAGAAATGCGAGGATTGAGGGATTAATGAAGGAGGATGTTTGAAAACATGTGATCAGTGAGAATCTGGTGATAATGTGGATGCACACGAGAAATCACTGCAAACACTGACACGGTTTAAATTCACCCAAAACCAATGAGTTGTTTTGACCCAGTTGGGTTATTTACCTAAAGTAATTTGACCAGTTTTCAGACACCATAGCTCAGATTTTACCATAAAACCACTAAAAGTGTATTGTTGGTTTTGTAAATTTTGTGCATGTTATATTCTGTATTTACAATCAGTAACATATGTGTTACTTGTTAATGAGCAGAGTAGATTATAACATTTCACAACCAAACCACGTTTGTTTCAATAGCAGAATGTAACTTTGTGCATTTACTCAAGTACTAAACTAAAGTACAATTTTGTTACTTGAGTATTTCCCTTCTGGGCTTTCTTTCTATTTGTACTCAGCTACATTTTAGAGGGATATATCGTACTAAAAAATAACTCTACCCCTCTAACCCAAAACAACTCATTATTTTGAGTAGTTATTTTTCTACCCATGAGCACTGCCAATGTAAAAAAAAAAAAAAAGTTGAGAAAACTCAGTTTCAAGTCTGTAATTTCAAGGCAACTGTCTTCAGCGAATTTTTGAATTTAAGTCAAACTCAAAATCTTAAATTTTGAAATAAGTAAACAAAGTTTTGCCAGCCTATAATCTTTTGTTGAGACCATTTATATTTCTTGAATCTTTGACTTTTTGGGGGAAAAAAAAGTAGTAGTAGTGGTTTGATTGAGTAAACCCATTTAAATGATAGTGAACGATGAGTAATAATTTGATATTTTCAATTACAACCATTTAATTTTCAAGCATTCGAATAAATGACAAATTGAATTTAAGTCAAACTCCTAAGATTGGAAATAAACTAAAACAAGATTTGCTGGCCTATAATCTTGTTGAGATAATTTACTTTTCTTCTGTCGATAAAACTGGATCTTTGAGGCTCAGAAACCCTAAAATTCTGCATTTCAAAATTAATTCACAGTGAACTGCATCAAATTAAATTTAAAATGACTGGCTTACAATAAATTTTGTTTTTTTTTTTTTTTTTTCATTTTGCCCCATCAGTAAAGCCCCAAACAGAGCCACGTTCATGTCTTTGTTTTTTTCTAGCTAAGTTTTTCTATCCGAGGAAATCTGGCGTGTTTTTAAAATGGAAAATAGGCCTGAGGGGGCAAATGGTAACCGAGCCACACCCAGAGTGAGGCTGCACCACTCACTCACAACAACAAATCTGTAATGGGAGAGGCCTTTTCACACCAGCTCCATCTGTATGCATAAGAAAACACACTCACACACACAGAGTCAGAATGAGGCGAGTGTGTTCGTGACAGCACAAAACGTCTTGAGTGGCCGGAGGGGAAAGTTTTCTCCTGCTCGTGTTTTGTGCGAAAGACGGAGTGATGAAGACATTTTCCATGTTGTGTTCCTCTGCTCGGCACCATGACCGTATGTTTGTGGAATAAGGAGGCCCTTGTCTGTGTTTCTGTCTGTCTGTCTGTCTGTTTGCCCCCTGGCTGGTCAGATGATATCTGTCTGTCTCTCTGCGAGGACGTCTGTCTCTCCGCTGCTCTTGTCTTTCAGTCAAAGCAGGAGGACAGACTTGGACGTGGAGATAAAGAGAAAAGAAAGTTGTAAAAATAGAGGGAAGAGACACGTGGAGAGGTTTTAAAAGAAGGAAAAAGGATTCAAAAAAACAGAGGTCAGGAGAGGAGAGCTGAGGAGAAACTACCAAGGATAAGTGGAGGGGGAGGGGAGGGGAGGGGGGTTAGAAAGAAAGAAAGAGTGAGTGAGGCAGAGAGTGAGAGGGAGTGAATGGGCCCTTTGTGATCAAAAGGCTTGTTTATTTTCTTGGCGCTTGAACTCCTCAGGAGCCACATTGGGCCTGTCTGCACTGTCTAGCTCGCGGCCTCATCGCCTCGCCGACATCCCAGCAACTGGCCCTGAATCACAAAGAGGAGCCGGGCCCTGTCAGAACCAAAACAAGCTCCTAAAACATGGAAAATTTAAACCGTGTGAGATGCACTCTGTTGCACACCCTGAGCACTTTAATGGTGTCAGAAGAGGAGAAAATTGAGTGTTTTTATTTTACTTATTCATCATCAAATGATGAATGGTGGAGAACTGTACTTAAGTACAATTTTAACTTTACTTTGCCTGAGGATTTCCATTTAATACCAGTTTATGTGCCATTACATTTCAGAGGGTAGATCATCTGTTTCACTCTTGTTACTCTTCCATAGTCCGTGTAGTACATGGCGGTCAGCATGCCCCCAGTTTGCAGAAACGACAGGAGTACAGGTGCAGAAAAATAAGGAATGTGCTGCTCTGGACAGAATCAGCAGCAATTTAGACTCTCAAACAACAACAACAAAAAACAACCAATATCAGTGTAAGTGTATGCTATATTTAGAATATTTTCACCTCTTAACCTTGCTGTCAGACAGCCTTTTTTGACAGGAGACTGCTGTTATACATGCAAAAAATCTCTTTCGCAACATCAACAAAACTCCATGGGTGAAATCAGCTGTTTTACCTCGCAGACCACAGGAGTTTGCTGCCTCGATCAGTTAATTTGTATGGGTTATTGCGTGACTTTGGTGATTTTAAGTGTTTGTTTTGATTCACTGAAGTAATAAAATAACCAAAACAAACTAACCGATCTGGGCAGCAGTAGACCATCAACTCCCATGTTCTGCAAGGTAAAATTGGTGATTTTGGCAAAGGAGTCTGGTGGCTTTGGAGAGAGCGATATTTGTCTTATGCAACTATGGTTTCCCATCAGAAAAAGCTGTCTAACAGCAAGGTAGAACAATGAAAATATTCTTAATATAGTGTACACTGATATCGACTTAATAGGTGGCTAAAAATGTTGACCCTGTCCACAGCAGGACATTGTTTAGCTTCCCACACTGGTACTCCTGCTACTTCTCCAAACTGGGGGCGTGCATACATACATACGTACTCATACAACCCACTTCAAATAATCAGAACTACCCCTTTAGTAGTTTACTTAGAAAACATATTATGGGATTACATGTACAATTAAACACACAGCGGACTGTATAAAGCTCAAAACAGCTCCACCCGAGCTACAACATAAAAATTCTTCATTAACGCCTCAATAATGAATTCAGTTCTCTTGGAGGAAGTCTTCCTGAATGATGAATGAGTGCTTTAACTTTTGATATTTTTTTATATACATTATGACTACTTATACTTCTGTACTTTTACTTGAGTAAGACTTCAGATGCAGCACTTTTACACTGTGTTTCGCTGCTTTCATTTAATGGATCTGACGAATCTTCCCAAACATCTCAACCACTTGTTCCAGAATTCAAATGGGACAAAAATAAATAAATCTAGACCAGGTTTCCCATGTTACACTTTCCTGTGATTGAATATCTGAAACTCTTTGATCCAAAATGTGAGCAAAGCCAACAATGTCTCATATCCAGCTTATTTTTTTTCTTTGCAAAATGTGTCTCAGCTATTTGAAAAACCTGTGAAGGAGAGCAGGGAGCACAAAAAGGCAAAAATGCAGCACTTTAATCAGGTGTTAATAAGATGGTACATGCAGACTAATGTCCTCTAATTAAACATGTTTGAACAGCTCTGCATTAAACCCTTAACATCTAGCTTCCCTTTCCTTTTAGTAGCTTTCATGTTTGAAAAATAATCTAATTCATCTCTATCTAGCAGCATCATTGAATATATATTGTGTATTCTGTAATATGTTGTTAAACTTTTCAGTTGAACCATATGATGTTTACACCGAGTGAAATGTTAAAACTGCACATTGTTAAGATTCATTCTTGAACTTGGAACAAAATAATCTTAACTCAAGGTGCACTTAGTTGCTTTTTACTCGTCGTGCAACTAAACCAAGTTCAGTTTTCTGATGAAGATCATAAGATGCAGTTGAAAGCTCCAGAAAAGGCTGGTAAATGGACCTCAAGGTACAACAAATTTTGTCCACAACTCCACAACTCCATCTAATGGAAATGTGGTTGGTGTTTAGTGCATGCTTTTATACATATGAATCCCCACAAAAATAATCCTGACATTTATGGTATTTTTAGTAATATAGGGGTGACCACTAGAATTCAAAGGGTTAGTCGGGATTATTTGAAGTGCTTCCTGAGTTGGTTCATTAGATTAAAGCTACAATAAAATAATATAGCTACGAAACAATAATTTAACTTCAGTCAGTTACTTCTTACTTTTATATGCAGTAATTGGTTAAGTAATTTAGTTACTTTCGAGCAAAGTAACTAATAACTGTAAATTTCAGTAACTTGTCCAACACTGGTCTCCTGTCTGAGGTGCACGGTGCGAGGGGAGACAGAGAGACGTTGTGCTGCTGCCAGAGGAGTGCTGACTAAGATTACATGGGAATGGGAAGATACATGGGAATAAATAAAATAATAGAAATTTGTGTATTTCTGTCTTTCTCCTGATGGTCTGAAGAACTCACTAGATTTGTCGCTAGTCACTTAATCCACATAGTGAGTCTTTTGGCAATAAAAAGACACCCATGGCTCAAGGTGGGCAGTGGTCCAGACCGATGTGAGGCATAATGAAGTGAAGGCTGTAATCTTTAAAGACTTGAAAGAGTATTGTTTTGCGTCTATAATTAGCCGGTGCTTTGTTACAATACTGAATCTCACTAACATTGACTAGACACTGTAGTCACTACAGTAGTTATATTTTAATTTTTTTGGTCAAAATTATTGCTAGGCACATGTCCCTACCCAATTCTACACCCTTGAAATATTGGTGAGTAAATTACACTTGCTTATAATTTGATTTCCGACTTATGACGAAATAAATACTTCTTTTTTCCTAGGGTTTCTGTGTGACGAAGTTCTCCACTGACAAAAACTGAAAAACTCCTACATCACGCTTCGTTACAACGCATCATTACTGTAAACCTTACTACTTTACATGAGGGGATTTTGCATCAAGCAGCAGACACACAGTCGTAGAGTTTGCAGTCAGTCACACTCGGACACAAACACTCTCTGTTCCCGTCTCCCTCTCTGCTCCCCCCCCCCCCCCCCCCCCCCCCTCTCTTGTTTCTGTCTGTCTCTCTCTCTCTCGCGCTCCCTTCCTCCAGCTGGTATTCACACATGTGTAATGGGATTAACACGCTCCTGCCCGAGGAGGACGGAGAGGACAGAAATAGAGGAAAGAGGGGAGGATGAGGCCATGGAAGAAATGGGGGAGGAGGAGAAAGAAAGTGAGAAATAAGAGGGCTAAAGAGGGGAAGGTTGAGGGGGAGGAGAGAGCAGGTTCCTGAAAAGGAAAACAAATGTATAGAGGAAAGAAAGAGGGGTGGCGCAGCTCTTTCCATTAGCTTGTTATTAGGCTACAGGAGGTCACGGGACATTTCAGGCTCATTTGAATTTCAGGGAGGACGGCCCCCTCGAAGTTCTAATCTGCATACAATCAAACCAACAAGTGTCTGAATAATGAACTGAAGTTATCAATAAACAGCCACCTCATGTGATAAGATTATCAGTTATCCTGAGTTGATCATTTGTGGCAGTTTGTTAAAGTCAAAAGTGAACAAAGAGAAGACAAGTCAGAGTTAGAGTCAATCTGTAAATCAATACTTGAGAGGGAGGGGAAGGTTTGTAAGAGGAGAAAAAATTATAAGAACATGCAAGTACAGACTTGTGAATGTTGCAGATTCATAACAGCTCATAAAAAGTGTGTAGTCACTATATTTGATTAAGGAACACACCTGATATTACTTGCTGACTTGCAGTTTTTTTTTGCCCAGGCTTAAAGGACCAGTCTGTAGTATTTGGTGGCATCTAGTGTTAAGGTTGTTATTACAACCAACCGCTCGCCTCACCCTCCTCTTTTAAGCATGTAGTCTATGTCTACATGCACAAAATATTTTTTGCCCTTGTACTGAAAAAGACAACATTCCTACGAAGCTGTTTACATGGCTAATGAAAATGAATATTCCACTAATGTTTCTGTTCACAGCAGCCATTCATACTACAATCATGGACATGTTTTTGCCTCAAAATAGTATTTTTATAGAGTTGCCCACAGCTGGTCAACCATGCGAAACAGCCTCAATCTTTAATATTCATTCCCCTAAAACCTGAATAATATGTTACGTTACAATTTTGTATCAATACCAATTTCTTGGTAATGGAAACTTACATAATGATTAATAATCTTAACAACATATTCTATCCATGAAATGATATGGCTTCAAAGACTACACTCCTTTTAGATTTTTAAAAATACTGACGTTAAAATCTACTTATATGGAAAACTTTTTGTTTGTGTTAATCATCTTTCTTTCCTTTCTGTTATTTGTTGTAAATTTCAGCTTATTTTTGTCTCCAACAGGTGTAAGTCTGGAGAGGTCATGTGTGTTCATGTGTGTGCGAGTTGTCACTGGATCTGCAGCTCGTCTGCAGCTCATCTCACATTCCGCTGGACTGTTCAGCCTAATTTTTTGTGCACATTCTTCACTGTATGCTTAAGGACATCTGTGCTTCACAATTTTTGAAAAGTGTTTTTTTTTTTTTTTTATGGCTCCACGTTGACAACAGCCGTGGCCTCAGACATTATGTTCTCAGATCATCCCATTCTTGTGAATATCTCATGAACACCTTGAAGAGATTTCTTCAAACTTTGCACAAACATCCACTTTGACTCAAGAATGAACTGATTAGATTTTGGAGGTCAGAGGTCACTGTGACCTCATGAAACACGTTTTTGGCCATAACTCAAGAATTTGTACGCTCATTATGACAAAATTTCTGTCTAATAGTATAATAAAAGCACTGGAGAGTAACTACTTCCATGTAACTGCTTACATGCAATTAAATTACAAATAAATGTAATTGCAATCCATAACAATTACTGAGAAAATGAAAGTAATTAGGAATTAAATTACATTTGTCCTTCTAGTTGTTCTACTGTGAATTATATTGACAATTTTTATTCTGAAAAACTTGTAATAAATGTATTGACTGTTCTCAAAGTGTTGAAAACATATATATATACCAAAGGTATGGCTGTTTATCACAGCAAAGAGACAAACTTTGTTACAGAAAAGGCAATTAAGCAATTTTATCAAAGAGTTTGAGAAATCCTACATCAGAGTGCAGACGACGTGACAACTCTGTTTGCTGCAAGTTGCATAAGTGATGATTTTATTGGTAATTCTCTGACCAATCAGTGGTCTGCTGTGTTTTCACTGCACCTTTTAGTATTAACTCAGTTCACATGGAACCTCGACCAAGGTGATCCCAAAAAAAGTACCAGGTACTATGTTATCCACAACTTTACCGAGCACTTTAAACATGACGGCATTACTTACCTCATGTAGAGAATCATTCTGCCACCCCAAAACAACGACGGCGAACTGACTTTTTATTGCAGTATCTGATCAGATGTTGGCTGTGATGCACAATGTTGTTGTTTGCTGACAGGAGAGGAAAAGATTTACTCATTAGGCGTTTACTTTATGTTTCACTGTCTTAACGAAAACAGCCGAAGTAACTGGCATTTCAAAATTAGCCAATTAAATGTGGATGTAAGAGTGCACTTGAAATCAGGAGAGAATGCTTCAAACTTATGAATCTGTCCCACGCACTCTCATCCTGATAACCACTTGAATATGTTTTGCACTCAGTAGTTTTGTCACTAATGAACCCGCACAGATTATTGCTCTGCATAATGAATCGCACTGGAGATCCTCAAACACTCACTATGTGGCCAAGTGGTGGGAACATGAAAAAAGTGAGCATTTAATTAGGTGCAAGTCAGAGAGACGGCGGAGTCACATTCAATAAAGCTTTAATGTGGAGAGAGACAGAGAGATAGAGGCCACATTCAGTCCTTGAGGAGGAAGAGGGACTGCGGGGAGGAATGTGAGAGTTATATTTGACCTATCTGCCGCCCCGTGCCAAGTCTGTAATGGAGAGAGGAGAAGAAGAAGAACATGAGTAAGGGAAACCCGAGCACACAGACGAGTGAAGGAGAGAAGTGTGAGTTGGCAAGACGGAGAGAGGGGGAGAGAAGGGGGAGAGAGGGGTCGATGGTGAAAGAGGAGGAGTGGGGGGAGACAGGGAGCAGAGCAGCCAGAAGTCAGACAGTCAGAGTGAGAGCGAAGTAGTGTGGAACGGTGTCAGTCTATATAGAGCTCAGTGTGTATGTGTTAACAGCCTCCTCTGTCTATCTCTGGAGGAACTCCCTCTTCCTATTCCTATTGGCACCATGCACCGCTTCCTCCCATAATACACTCCCCAAATACCCAGACTGCTCCGTCAACGCCGTCAATATAGAAACACTCCGCCTGGATGTCAAAGTAAACTGCAAACCTGTATATTAAAGGGATAGTTTGGATTTTATGAAGTGGGGTTTATATGAGGTACTGATCCATAGTCAGTGTACTGCCAACAGAAGATGACAACTGACACGCCCCCAGTTTGGAGAAGCAGCGGGAGTACTGGTGGAGGAAGCTAAACAATGAACTGCTCTGGAGTCGCTTCTAAATCAGTTTAAGTGGGCACTATATTTAGAAAGTTTTCACTGTTTTACTTTGCTGCCAGACAGCTTTTTTCGATCGGAAGCCGGTGCTTTATAAGCCACATATTGCTCTCTCCAAACCAACCAAACTCCATTCACAAAAATAGTAATTTTATCTCACAGCGCATGGGAGTTGCTTGACTACCAATGCCTCAATCTGTTAGTTTGTTTTTGTGACGGTGATGAATCCGAACTAATCGTTTTAACACACTGAAGTCACACAATCACACAAACTAACTAATTGATCGAGGCAGCCGTAGACCAGTAATTCCAGTTTTCTGTGAGGTAAAATGATTGATTTTGCCAATGGAGTCTGGTGGCTTTGGAGAGAGAGAGAGATTCGGCTGATACAACGGTGGTTTCCCGTCAGAAAAGGCTGTCTGATGCGAAGGTAAAGCTATTCAAAATCTACCGTGGCTCACTTAAAGGGACAGCTCACCCCAAAATCAAAAATGCATATGTTTCCTCTGGCCTCTACTGCTGTTTATCATCTAGATAGTTGTGGTGTGAGTTGCTGAGTCTTGGGGATATCTGCCAAGAGATGTCTGCCCCCAGATGGCACTCATTCGCGAGGCTTCTTCAGTTCTGAAGCTCTGAAGTTCTGAAGAACTGGAGAAGCCTCCTGGATGAGAGGCGAAACGTCGTCAAGAACCTAAACAAGTCCGGTTGCTTACGATAAACCTTAGCGAAAACCATGAGGGGATTTGTAAAAGTCTTCACAGACACGTTAGATGGCACATGCAAAAAGAAAGTACTTTGAACATGAAACTGCTCATAACAAGGTCTGTGGATTATATTGAGCAGCCAGGTCATGATTTCTGGAAAGAGACATTGCTGTTGAGTTTTTCAAATGTATCTTTTGCTGCACAACAACCCAAGTGCCATTTAGCTCCATTATATTTAAGAGAAGACAAACATCTCTACGACTGATATCACCACAACTCACAACAAAACAATCTGCATGGATAAACAGCATTACAAGTAAGAGGAAATATATGTATTTTTGATGTGGACTGTCCCTTTAAATATATTTATACTGTGATATTTCTTCCACCACTGGTAACCACTGCCCACAAAATGCAAGAAATATGGACATACAGGGTTCATATTATAATAATAGTGACAAACCAAAAAATAAAGCATGAGAAAATTACTTTTTCCCAAAAGTCCTAAAAACATCCCGGTAAGTTACTTGAACAGCCCTTCTCAGAATGTTTAATCTACGATCAAACTGGCTGTAAATGACCCTCAGCAAACTGAATTAGAGGTCTGATTTAATTTAGCAGTGATAGCGATGTTAACAGGCTCTTTTCCCTCCACAACCTCACAGTAGTTCATTCATTGGATTTTACTGTCTGTTGACAGCAGATACAGAAAAGTACGTAAAAGTCGACAGCACTAACACGCTGACAGGCCAATGAAAATACTAACTAGGTGCTCAGATTTGGTTTGAAGTGTTGATCTAAATGTCTGCGGCTTGGATGCAAAGCTGCAGGCGCGGGAGAGTTTTTCCTGCCATTAGAAGTTTTGAGCCTTTCCATTCAGAGAGGTGTGTTGTTTTTCACTTCGCCATCTCCTCATTTATCACTCCTAACACCTCACTTTCTCTGTCTTCACTTCCTTTTCTACATCATCTCCTCCTTCGTCCTTTCATCCTGCTCTTCGTCACCCCGTCCTCTCTCTCTGTTCCGTTTCCTTTTCTGCACGTCCTGCTGACAAGAAAACAGGTCTGAGGTTCTGCAGCCTCTCTCCTCATCCTGCGTGTCTATATTGTTTGAATATAATGTATATATTCAGACTGACATGTATAGTCTGCTGTCCTGCACGATACGAGCATGTTAGGCCCTGCTGTTTGTCAACCTGTCTCTACCTGCGTGTCTCAGAGGAAAATTATAGTTACTGTACTGAGGGATTAAGGTGACTCTGACTCAGATTGTTTTTTTAGTCTGTGTTTGAATAAAACGGTTTAAAGGGATAGTTTGGATTTTTTGAAGTGTGGTTGTATGAGGTATTTATCGATGGTCAGTTTGGAGAAGCAGCAGGAGTACAGGTGTAGGAAGTCAAGCAATAAAAACAGACACACGAACCTGCAGCTAAACACCACAGCGGCTGATTCTCTCTGAATATGGCCTCACTGTTTTCGCCAAACTAGTCTGGTTGCTTTCGGGAGAGCGACATTTGGCTCATATAACAGTGGTTTCCTGTCAGAAAAGGCGGGGTAAAGCTGTGAAAATGTCTAAATTCTAAACTTTTTTTTTAGGTAAGCCTTTTTATATGAGGATAAAATACTTTTGCTGCTGACCCTGTCCACAGCAGTTCATTACTTCTCTTCCTCACTGGTACTCCTGCTGCTTCTACAAACTGGGGACAGGTTGACCAACAATACACTGAGATGGATAAGTACCTCATACAACCCCACTTCAAACTATCCCTTTGAGATAGATTTCTTAAAACCCTGGTTCTGATTAAGTATTTTATTGGCCAGTTTCATGGTCAAGACAAGACTGTTTTCTGTCCCACAAGCTGAAATAAAAACTGAAAATCTGCGTCACACAAATGGTTTGGCTGTTTAGTTTTAACCTCTACTTAAAAACAAAACCTCTCAGTCATTTTATACTTACAGTACTTGTATTTGAATTGTTGTGTTTTATGCCTCTGCTACATTTACGGTTGTTGGCTTTTAGCTGCCACTCTTAACAAAATATTTTCTTGTGTCTGTATCTTAAAGAAAGGAAGGATAATATAGGTTGTTGAGGTAGAAACAAGAAAAAATTTAACTTTATTTTACTGGAAACAGGTTCAAATACTTAAATGACTCGATTAAAAATCTTTTTTAGTGTAAGAATGTCAAATTGAAAGATGGAGTCTAAAATGAAATCAGATATCAGCTTTAAAAAGCCACCTTATATAGTTTGTGTGTAATTGTACACTATGAACAACTATTTAGGTTGTTATCTCTAAAATGATCAGAAACAACACTGAGGACATGACGTTGGTGTCCTCAGTAGGAGCTGCGGCCCTGACAAGACTGTTTTCTGTCCCACAACCTGAAATAAAAACTGAAACACTGCATCACAGACGTTTTTCCCTCGACTCAAAGACAAAACCTCTCTATCATTTTCCAGTTATTTGTATTTAAATTATTGTCTTTTACTTTGGATATATTTGTGGTTTGGGCTCTCAGCTGCCACTCTTATCCAAAGTAACTAAGACTGAGTGGTTCGCGGTTTATTGTCCCGAGAAAACACTTTGACAGACAGATCCGCTGTCGATACGATCAAGCCTTTGACCTTTCAGTTACAAGACGCTCCCTCTGCCCACAGGGTGATCCTGCCACCTACAATTAGGGTGATTTCTTCCACTGTTCGCAGTTACAAGTCACTCTGGAGGAGAGTGTTGGCTGGAGTATTAAATATCAAATGTTGGGTTAGGGCAGGGTGGAGTGTGGTGGGCTTGGCTGCACACAGTTACGCTTGGATGGGTTTGGATTGAGTCTGAGTTTGTCTGAGTTGGGTTGAGATTGGCTGGCACTGTGTTTGTGTAGGTTTGGCTGGGTCGGCGGGGTTGGCCGGGCGGGAGGCAGCCTATAGGCTCAGCAGTATGCAGGAGTCCCGCTCCTTCTGGCTGGAGTCACGAGCGCGATGGCAACAGACATCACACCAGGGCTGCGGTGATTAGCCAGCCCGACAACGCGCCAACCAACCAGCCATCCAGCCAACCGCAAGCAGCCGGCCACCTACCACACACCCCGAGCGCGCAGTTTTGTTTCTATAGCTACAGAGTGACTGTGTGCATCACCGCGGTTACCAGGGGACGTTGTGTCTGGAGGTGTCTGGGTTATAGAACCTCAGAGAGACAGTCGAACGTCAGAAGCAGATGTGGTGTCGTGTCGGCCCGTGTATTTACATTTGAGGCGTGTAGCCATGTGCTGTCATGCAGAGACAGGAAGGCTGGGGGCAAATCAGGAGGCCCGTCTTCACCGAATCCATCATTCATCCACCCTGACAGTCGGGAGGGGAAACCCCGATCGGAGGGCTCAGAGAGGCACAGAAAACAACAGGAATTTCTACATAATTCTGTAACTTCTGACACTTTAACCAAACCAGTCTGCTCCCACATTGATCTGTGCAGCTCTGATTACATCAAACATGACCAGGGGTGGAGAGTAGATAATTACACTGGGTAACACAGACTTTTCCAAAACAACATTACAGTTCCACAAATATCCAGATTCCTTTGTGCCTTTTAGTTTAACATTCTACAAAAACAGCCAACACAAACGGCGAGCTACAGATAAGTCTGGGTTTACTGAGCTTACTCAGATAAACACCATCCTTACAGAAGAACCAGAAACACAAAAGGTGGACCGTGAAAAAAAGAGTTTAAGTGGCTAGAATATGACACACCTCAGAACAAAATGTACTGCACTGTTTGTCACCAATTTCCTCAAGTCGCTGAGAACGTAGTTGAAAAAAAAAAAAGCTACAAAAGTGCTCTCTTGGATGCCTTCATGGTGGGTAAATTGTGAAAAATGCCTTCTAAAATGGTCCAGTGTCTAATGGCCCATTTCCATACACATGTGCTGGCCTGGTTTGGCTCGATTTGATTCGGCAAGTCAGCCCAGCACGGCAGGGGTTTGCATTTCCATTAGAACAGGGCAACCCACTTGAAGGTGTCTTTTAACTGAAGACGAGCTTGAGGAGGCTCAAGTCGAGCGGCTGTAAAGTGGTGGATAAACTGTTCATACGTGTCTCTTAGATAAGCACGCTGTTTTCTTAAATTCTTCACAATAAAAGTCCCCTGTTGTTTCGTTATTTAAACACTTTTATTATGAAACAGCACAAACAGGACATGTCATTCTGGGTTTGTCAGCAGTAACTTAACCCGAATCCGACACAGCTGAAAGCGAATATGAAACGGTAAAATAATGCAGATACCTGGAAGTACAAACAGCGACATGACAGAAACTAAATTTCACAGCAGAGATTCAGTTAGAAGCTACTGTTTGAGAGGGAGGGGTCGGCCATGGGAGGCTTACATAGTGGGAGGGTTACATAGTGCATTATAACTACCATAACTTTAGCCAGTTATAAAGACACACAGAGCCTGCTCTGACGCATCATAACAGATTATAAATTCTAAGTTTCTTTTTTTATTATGCCTTATAAACATCATTAATACGCTATAGTATGACTTTGTGTTTAAAGTGACAGCACTGTATAAAGCTATTGGTTAATTGTATGATATTAATAAGACATATATGATTATAAACATTTAGAAAGAGTTTTATAAAACATTAGAAACGCATTATAGTGTCTTAAGAATGTGCTGATAATGTATTACAGACATGATCTTCATAGAAAGTGTTACCATACATTTATTCAAGTACTGTTGTGTTGAAGTACTTTAAGGGCGTATTTTACTTTCATTTTAAAACTATAGTTATTTTTCAGTTTTTACATAAAAAATATAAGATTAAACTGAAATCCATTGTTAAAGATTAAACCACTTATCCAAAACCTTTTTGACATGTGATCCCTTAAAAAAACAGTGTGTAGTTGCAGCTTCTTGTCATATTTCAGATATCTGTAAGTAGTTAGCGAGACATTACTCCTCTAACATTTTCAGATGGTTTTCTTTTCATACAAATGATCAGAAAAAAAGTCCAAATGAGGAATAGTTTGTGAAGCAGAACTTTGTTTTTCTTCTTCTTTCTTAACCCATTAATTAGACAAATTACCTGACTGTATATAACATAGTTAAACCCAGCTTCACCTCGACCAGCTGCAACTGTAAAATATTGTACACACATTAAAACATCAGTATTAACAATTAATAATGCCATACAGTCTACTGTATGATAATATATCAGTCACACAGCCCTTTTTGCAGAAGTATTTTGTGGTGGTACACATGTATTTTTACTTTTGAATCCAGGACTTTTACTTGTGTCAGTGACCCAACGTGCAGACAGGACTCAGTACCAGGCTGAGTGATATCAAACGCAGCACAGATAATTTGAGGGTTACCTTAAATAAACATTGTTGACTAAACAAACACAAAATCAACAGTCCAGGCTCATCAAAGCACACAGTGAGAGCTGTTTGCCCTGTAATTTCATATTGATTCAAAATGACTCAAACCAGTGTGACATGTTTGTACCAGTTTAACGACACACAGACAGTTTTGACTGTTGAGACTGAATTTACATGTGAAATTTAGCAAAACACACAAACTGCTACAAAGTGACTCTCCAATTCAAAACAAGATCAAACAAACTCATCTACATTTAATATGACAGAGTGAAGCTAAGTATGTTAAGCTGCTACAAGGAACTTTCATATTTTGCTGATTTTGGAGGCTCCTGTGGACAAAAGTGGGAGAGTTTCCACCATAACAACCATAAAATATGACATAAAAAATAAAATTATCTAAAAAAAAACCAAAACCTCCTCCTGCTTTTTTTAATTGGCTAAAGTGCGACTCACTGTAACTTTGCCTGTGAAATTGTAAACAGGCTTATTTCATCTGATCCTGAGGAGAATTCGACCTGATGGCTGACATGAGGAACAACTTGGAATCAGTAATAAACTGAGACTGTTTCACAACCAATTAAAAAACTTCTTGTAGGAGCTTTAACAAGTATGTGTGACTGATCACTGCGCTTTGAGTTCATCTGACTCAAGTACTATTATTTAGTACAAATCTCTCGTGTAATCTATCAGTTCTTAAGTATTTCCATCACCTGACACTTCTACTTCACTACATTTCAGACGGAAATACTGTACTTTTACTCCATTACATTAATCTGGTAGCTACAGTTACCTGTTACTTTACAAATTAAGATTTTACACAGACAACTTTTAAAATATGTGAAAAATGTATCAAACAGAAGAGACGTAGACTCGAATCACATGACTTGGACTTGAGTCAGACTTAAGTCACAAATTTATGAGTTAAGACTCCACAAACTTAAAGGAGACTTGCAGCTCAACTCGGTCTTTAACACCGATGACTTGTGACTTCACTTGGACTTGAGCCTTTTGACTTGAAAGTAACTGATACCTTCCCCCAACAAGTCCAAAGATTAAGTAGTATGTTGTTTAGAAAGTGTGAATCCATAATCTCCCAAACAATTTAAGTGAATTGAGTCCAGTTTTCAAAAGCAAAAGTTAAGCGAAAACCCCCTTCAATAAAATGCCTCCATACTGCTCGTCCGGTGTAATCCAAGTCTCCTGAAGCCCCAACATGCTGTTCATTGCACGTGTACACCGGCATACCATACACACCGCAATGCTGTTTTCCTATGAAACTCCAGCAGTGTTTTGAGGACTAAAAAAAATTAAACCTGACCTTCAATCGGCATGAGGGTGAGTAGATAATGACTGAATTTTCATTTATGGGTGAACTATCCCTTTAAAACTAGCTTCACCTTGACCAGCTACAACTGTAAAATACTGCATACACATCTGAAACATCTGTCTCAACAATTGCTAATGCCATGTATGATGACTTTGGGCACATTTTGTGGTGATACATGTGTATTTTTACTTTTAAATCCAGGACTTTTGTTCATGACCCAACACCCAGACCGCTCCTGATGAGTCAATAATTGTATGAGTGATATCAGATGAAAAACAAATAATTTGAAGGTCAACTTGAATAAACATCATTGATTAAACAAACACAAAACCACCAGCCCAGGCTCAGACAGTGACCGCTTATAAAAGCTGAAGCAAACTGCTTATGTCAGTACCAATATCAGATATCACTTTATGTTCTTTACTGTCAATATGTACGCATAAATGTTTATGTATTTATGATTATATGTTGCTGGTTAACTGTGTGTAGGTGTATGTATGTATACATATGTATGTCTTGGAATGTATTTGCCTTTATTATAGTGATTTATACGTATGCTTTTTATGAGTCTGTTGTTGCCGTTTACTGACCAGTCTTTATAAATACAGTGTTTTTATTTCATTACTCTTATTCACTGCTGTGTTGCTGATTGTATGTCTACATCTCTTCGGTTCAAATGATAAAACAAAAATCGATCTCACACACAAAACAAAACAAAAGTTTTTTAAAAAATCCATCCTTCAGCTGAGGTGAACTGTAAAAATCTACCAAGCTGGAATGACTTTCATAGAAAAACAACTTAATGCTCTTAACCAAAACTGACAATGAGCGAGGCAGTAAAATATTCAACTGCAGCTCTGAAAACCTCGAGAGAAGAATTTGGACGATTTTTGTGATATCAGGCTGATTGTGATTTTGAGAGGAGCTGACAAGAGCTAAAGAAAAGGTTCAAAAGGCACTTTTTAATCTATTTGAGGAGAGTATTTTAGAGAAATATGGTAAAAAGAACATGGTTCAATGGGACACTGGGTGTTTTATTTTTTGGTTGTTGTCCGTTACTCCCAAAGCCTCATCTCATCTCGTGCTCCAAGTCTTTTAAACGAGACAGCTAAGAAAAACAGAAGTCACAGTAAACAGATAAATATGACACTTTTTTTGTGTGTGTGTCAGCGCTTCCTTCTATCATCATGCAGTTATTACTGTACACACATCCTGAGTGAGGTTTAGGTTAAAGTATTTGGTACAAATGACTAGAAATTATATAAAATATTTCCCCAGAGACATAACAAAAAAACAAACAGACAAAAAAAAAAACTGAGGCCTTAATGTTTGCTGCTCAGGGTGGTCACCAGAGTAAAATGAAAAACAAGTTTATTGAAAGAAAAAAAGGAACCTGTTCATGCTCCCTTTGAAACGTTTGACTCGTGTGTCTGTCAGAATCTTTTTATAGTAAATAGGCGCCATCTAGTGGTATTTGAGGGACTGCAACTCAACATACTGCACATGCTGATTGTGAGAGGCAGTGGTCAGTTTTCTTCCAGAATATGACTCTACTCACAAGAGTGTTTATTAAAAATTAAATATCCTTTACATCGTTAAAAAAAAAAACATCTTACCTCGTCTAAAACTGAAGTCATGAAGTCTAGAAATACATGAGAAAAATTAAGAATTATGGCAAATTAAATTTAAATGATGGTGGTAACTTTTAAGGGAAGGGTTAATATTGATAGTGCTGCAACGACTAGTCAATTAATCAGTTAATCAATCAAAAGAAAATTGGTCACCATGATCTATTTTGATAATTGATTGTCTCAATGATTTTTCAAGTAAGAACAACAAAAGCAGCATTTGCTGGTTCCAGCTTCTAAAATGTTCTGCTTTTCTTTGTCATTTCTGACAGTAAATAAAGAGAGTTTGGGTTTTGGACTGTTGGTTGGACAAAAGAAGTGAACTGAAGACGTCACTTTGGGCTCTGGGAAATTGTGACGAGAATTTTTGTTTGTTTTGCCATTTATCATTTTTAAAAAATCGATTAATGGTGAAAATAACCAGCAGATTAATCAACAATGAAAGTAATCATTAGTAACAGCCCTAATATACATATGTTTTTCACTGTTTTTGGAAAAACACCACTCACCCTCTGTATCAGTATGGGTGAATGAATGATTCCATATGTTAAATTTCAATACATAAAAAGTTTGGGAGATTTCATGGAAAAAAACAAACCAAAGTCCAGTTGCAGAATGGGTGCTATGATTATATATTTGTTTGGCCTTTATTGGCCAAGTACGTTCAAGTTCGGGATATTTTTATTGCTCTCAATTCAATTCCATTCAATTTAATTCAATAAAACTTTATTGTCCCCGGAGGGCAAAGTGTGGCCTCAGCCTCAGCCTCAAAAATATAAAAAATGTTTTTGCTCGGCCAACTATACAACCCCAATTGCAATAAAGTGTAAACTGTAACTGTGTAAATTTTAACTAAAAACAAAACACAATGATTTGCAAATCATTTTTGACCTGTATTTAGTTGAATTCAGCACAAAGACGAGATATTTAATGTTCAACTCATTCATTTCATTGCTTTTTGCAAATATAAACTCATTCTGAATTTGATGCCTGCAGCACGTTTCAATAAAGTTGGGACAGGAGCAACAAAGGACTGTGGGCATCTTTGAAAGGCTTGTTCAAGCAAGGATGGGGTGAAGGTCACCACTTTGTGAAAAACACTGTCAGCTTACAGTTTCAGTTTAACAGTTTTCTCAACACAAAGGAAGGAATTTATAGATTTCACCATCAACAATCCGTAATATCACTGAAAGATCCAGAGAATCCAGAGAAATCTCTGCATGTAAGGCGCAACACTGAAAACCAACACTAAATGTCTATGACCTTTGACCCCTCACTTCACTACAAACTGCATTAAAAACCCACATAATTGTATAAATGATACTACAAGGGCTCAGGATCACTTTGGAAGCTGTTGTCAGTAAACAATAAATAATTGCATTCTATTTCTAATTAAGTTTTACACAGTGTCCCAACTTTTTTGGATTTGTGGTTGTATATATTTTTTAACTATTATATTTCTGCAGGTCGTTCCTGTCACTCTGCGATCTCGACACTCCGGCCTTCAGCCTCTGTGCTGTGGTCAGACTGTAGCTGCCGATTTCACGGCTGCTTCACACCTGGTATTTCAATTTGGTTCCCAAACATTTGCCTCATTCACATCTGGCACGCAGAGTGTGTGAAGGTGCAAACACTGAGGTTCATTCATGGTTACAGAGTATGAAGACGGAGTTGAGACTGTGAGCGACTGACTGTGTGGTAGACACAGAGAGAGACACAGTTTTTCTTCCCTGCAGCAGGCGAAGCTGCTCCTCAGGGACCTGTGGGTTACAACATGTTCGTTCCCAGAAGAGAGACTGGGACTGACTGGAAACACACACATGCACGCAACACACACACACACACACAGACCAGGCCACCCAGATCTGAACCACCCAGGACCAGGAGCAGCATCATTATTTCATGAGATCAGTTCATGAGGGAGGCGGCTGGATGTCAAAACTACACATCATCAGTTTCACACAGAAGCCTCATATCTGCCTTTTATTTCACCACAGCTGGCAGCAGCCGATGGTAGAGACTGTCTCATTCCCGACTGGGACAAAGTCAAACTAAATACTCTGTAAAACATCTGAGGCTCTTTGAGAAAAAGAGCGGATTAAAAAAAAAGTCACATTAAAAAGCAAAATGACAGAGTTGACTCTTGATTTAACCAGAGTATAAACATTAATTCTCAGATAAAACAGTGTTTGTTTTTCAGGTTACTATGTTACTGGTGCAAATGGGCGGCCGTGCATGAACCAATAGATTTAAAGGGACAGTTCACTCTAAAAATTAAGCAGCGTTTGAGAGTTTTGGAGACACCGGTTGCAGTGCAGTCTGCCTTCTCTCAAATGTAATGGAACTACTTTACTTTATTTGTCTATCTGATGGGGACAGCACACGTTAATGAACACCATTATAAAGATACAGGATGTAATCATGCAGGATTGTGGCAAAAATGTTATTTTTCATCCCAGTCCCTAGGCAGGTAACAAATAAAGAGAAACACAATGTGCAACATTTCACATTACAAGTGATCACAGCTTTGGTTCACTTTAAACTGTTGGCCGTTCCAACTGCACTTCCCTTTACTGACATGACAGTTTGTGCAAAGGTGGTTTACCTATGTGGCACCTCACAGCGGCCTCTAGTGGTGGTCTGGTGCCAATGCCACTGTCAACCCTCTGTTTAATTGCAAACCTTTGCCTGATGAAGGTCTAGTCCCGAAACGTCGTAAATAAATGGTATAATGCAAGTTAGACAGTGTGCAGGAGTCCTTTTGAAACTTTTTGGTCTACTTGCCTCTCTCCTGTCTCATGTAATAGATGTATGAAGAAGTTGTAAATAAATCCCTCTGTTTAACAAATGTATGTAGAGGAGGTGGGGCCAGCCCATGCAAAGCCTTATACATAAAGGAAATATATCTGAAATATTTAAAAATTCTCAAAGCTCAATGAATTGAATGATGAAATTAAGGTGTTTTTTTTTTTGTCAAACACTTTTATGGCTCTCATTTGTGATTCAATACGTGAAAAAAAATCATAACGTGTAAAGACATCTGGGTGGCATAACCTGTCAGAGATGGTCTAATTTTTTGTTTGTTAATTTTGTAAATTGAATTTTACAGTGTTTGACACCGTTTTCACATGGCTTTTAAAGGTTAATGTAGAGCCGATGTGACCCCAAGATACTTGAACTCTTTTACGAGGTTAAGCTCCTCCCCTCTCAGGAACACATTAGAATGAGTCACCGCTACTGGCTGTTTTGTGGGGTTCAACAGGAGACACGATTTAGTAATCCAGACCTAAACATGGGTCATTGCAAATGTAAGGATTTCTGAGGCTGCCTGGGTGTCTTTTGCACGTGTAAAAAGTACTGTATCATCTGCGTACATTTGAATATTGACATTTGAACATGGTCATTAATACAAAGTGTGACTGATTGGCTCAACAACAGAACCTTGGTTCCCTGTACAGGACAGATAACTATTTCACCATGCTAGTGAGCTCAATGGTGCTAACGTCACAGCTCGGCTGAGGGGGACGGCGTTAATCTTTACATCCTTTGTTGTCACAATCACAAGCCTCTCATGCATGAGTAGATGCACGCTGGGCTTTGCACGTAGTGTTAAGAACGAGAAAGTCACATATGGAGAACGAGGGGTGGATGGATGGAGACAACGGGACACAAAAACATTCTTAAAAAAAGTTTCAAGGTACATAATCTTACATGCTTTGTGACTTTTGTCTTTGAAATTGCTTCAATTTATGTCACATGACGTCATGTAACATAACGTATCTATTTTAACCCAAAACTTGATCTGTTTCTAAATGTAACCAAGTAGTTTTGGTGCCTAAACCTGCCCAAACTGTGAGTGTTCTTCATTGTTAATAAGACTTTCTGGCAGCTTCTTTTACAGCCACTAAAGAGCCCGAGGGACGTGACTAAGCAGCGTTGGCAATCAATGAATTTGGATGAGAATGTGTTTGGTTGGCGGGCGTGGTTTGGTAGAAGGAAAATTGTTCTTACATGAAACTGTTCACAACAAGGTCTGTGGATTATCTTGAGTAACCGCGTCATGATTTCTGGAAAGAGACATCCCCGCTGAGGTTTTCAAATGTATTTTTTGGCGCTTTGAGCAGTGGTGGACTCAGGCTATCTGAAGGGCTGGGGCAAAAAAGAAAAGGTCACCAGCTGTATATGGTGGGTCAACAATGTGTTGAAAGTCATGAAGCATTTACGGTAAAACAGTTCCAGTCCCTGGGTTAGATTGAAATTGTTTTATTATGTGATTATTGAACAACTACTACACCTCTGTAATAAAAACACACAGGAAACAATTCACTAACCATTTCAGGCAGTAGTTCTCAAACTCTTTTTCTGGCATGCCCCACTTCAAAAGCTGAAAAAAGTTCATGCCCCACACCCTACATTTTATTTTTAATCAATCATCAGCAATGATTGGGGAGGCAACTAATTAAAAAGGATCCCAGTTCAATTTTGGTTAAATAAAGGTCAGTATGACAGCATCAGCAAACTCTTTGCTCATTTTCTCCACATAAATCATATCAGCTTAGTTTCACTCCATATTTTTCCCTGGATCCTTCACGCCCCACCTGCAGTGCTTCTATGCCCCACCAGTAGGACTCGCCCCACAGTTTGAGAACCACTAATTTAGAGACACCTGGAGGCCAACTAGTTTCCAAACATGAAGAACAACCTATATGGCACTGCATTGAGTTTTCTGTGCTGGAAAGGAACACTAGAGGGCACTTTATCATGTTTTATCTACTATAGGGGCATTCCAAGAGGGCACTTTTGCAGTATTTCTCAAACATGGGCGCCCCCCTGAGGTCACCAGTGGCATTGAGCACCATGAGTTCCATCTAAATCTAATATATTTGAGAGAAGGCAGATATCTCTCAGTCTAAAACTTGGCAGCTTACTGCAAATGGATAAACAGGTAGGAGGAAAAATATGTATTTTTGATTTTGGGATGAACTGTGCCTTTAACCCAACTGTATATCTCAGCACCCAGTAATCTGCTGGACAGGGAACTGAGAAAACTAAGTTCTCATGTTTACCCAGAAGCATCTCTATGCTGAGTGTGATTTACTGGAGATGGTGGGAGCTGTGGGGATTTTGGTTTGGCTGATCTGTGACATTACAGAGCTGCTAACGACTTTGGATCCAACTCATGAAAAAAAAGAGCAAGAGGATGAAGAAGAGGGAGAGGAGGAGGAGGAGGAAGCATGTAGAAACTGGCTGAGAAGCTGTAGTTTTTGGAAAGAAAACAAGTTCGATCTTTTTTCCCTAAACAACAACAGAAACACTTTAAGCTCCAGCTGCTGCAGTTTGGGGGACTGAATGTGTTCAGGGCCGCTGCCAGCTACAGACCCTCTGAGCTCAACAAGAGCACTGACACATTAAATATCTATAATCCCTGCCAGGTTGTTGGGCTCCTGTCCTGCTCCGGGCCCCCTGAATGATTAAGGGGTTTCCCTCCCAGATGGCACCCCTCAACACGTGTAAGTGCAAGAACGCAAAGAAAAGTGCATGTGTGCTAAAAATCCTCCTGCTATGTCAGCAACTCTCAACAAACCAAAACTGTGAGAGAGAATAGACAGGAGAAGAAGTGCAGAGGAAGGAAAGAAGGATGGGAGAGTGAAAGACAGGATGACGAGAGTTCAGGACTGAATTCATGTTTTCAGTAGAAAGATATTGTTTTTATATTTGACTGTCGTTCCTGCTGGTTGAACGTGGCTCAAGAATGATATTGTCTGACTGGGTTGTATCAATAAACAATTAATCCAAGATTAGTTCAGCAAAACTAAATTAAATCCAGATTTAAATTAAGCAGAGCTGTTGCACAGTTAAAAAACTATCTAAAGTATCTATCTCTCTAAAGTTTAGTGATGTGAACTGAAATTAAATATGACTTTAATCATTATGGTGATGATTAAAATAAATTTAAAAAAAATCTGAGTGTTTTTGGAACCAAGTAA
Organism: Lutjanus argentimaculatus; assembly: GCA_034769285.1. Classification (NCBI taxonomy): domain Eukaryota; kingdom Metazoa; phylum Chordata; class Actinopteri; order Lutjaniformes; family Lutjanidae; genus Lutjanus; species Lutjanus argentimaculatus. The sequence continues at coordinate 29,772,698 of JAWZSL010000008.1, forward strand.
GTATAGAAGTGTGTGTGTGTGTGTGGCACTGTTAACTTTCAGCTGCTCTGTATTTCTAAACAAAATGTTACACTCTTTACTAGCTAGCCAAAAGTTAACACATGCTACATAATTTGGCAACTAACTCAAAAGTTAACAAATGTTACACTGTTTACTAGCTAACCAAAATTTTTGACAAAATGTTACATTGTATCCTAGCCAGTCAAAACGTTAACAAATGTTAGTGTCTCCTAGCTAGTTAAAAAGTTTACATAATCTTACATTGTTTGATAGCTAGATAAGAAGTTTAAAAATTATACATCCTTTGCTAGCTATCTCCCATAAACAAAACCAAAAAACACGACATTGTTTGCCACCTAGTTAAAAAGCATTAGGAAGCCTTGTTAGCCGGACCATGGTGGCTCGGCAGAGCAAACTTTCTGCTCCTTTGAGAAAAACATTGACTTAACAGAGCGGTCTGGTTAAATAAAAACAGAGAACGGACAACAGCACAGTGAGAAAAAAGAAACTGTCTGTCAGTAAATGTTTAAATGGATAAACTGGAGTGAAAGAAAAAGAGACGCAATCATAAAACTCAGTTGGCTTGAGTCTGTCCCTGAACTCTCTTTGAGGAACTTGATTATTATTTAAGTCCATCGCAAAAAAAGCAGCAATTTTAGAAGTTAAACCTCCTCAGGAGTATGAGTTTAATAATAGCAGGATTTTAATGGAGTTTAAAGTTGTAACAATTAAATTTGACCCCAGTTTAGAGTTAAAACTAAACTGGGGTTTAAAGTGAGGTTTAAATATAATCTTTTTTAATTTTAAGTTTAAAAGTTTGGTGCAACATAATTTAAGGTTAAACCATGAGTCAATCAAGTTCAATAATTAATCTTTGTTGGTGTAACCCAGCCTTACTGTTTTAAAAAGCAATCAGAGAGAAGGAAGGATTTATTTTTCTAAAACCATGTTAACACCCACACACCACCTGATAGCACCACCATGTTGTATCAGTGTACACTGTACTTGTTACAGACACATACACCAACATGTTTTTCGCTCGGCTGTTTCCACTGGACACAAAACTCCTGAAAATATCGACTTTGCAGTTAAAATTAAATATTAGTGTTAAGAGGGACAGGAAAGGACAAAAACTCAGTTTGGTCTAGAAGGCTTTGAAATAAAAGCATACTGTAATTTTGGTTTCACTGTAAGTTGGCAATGTACAGTAGTGGCACTTATGCTGAAAAAAGTATATTAAAAACTTTATTTAATTGGAAATATTAATGTTTTACAACATGTTCCCACCGTAGAGTGTCTGCGGATTCTGTCTTTGAAACAGTTAATATAGCTAAAAACATATTTTTTGTCCTTGCTCTGCCTCAAAGTGTCTAAACAGCGCTTCTTTTTTGTTCATTCATCTTCAAAAGCACCTTCATATTCCTCAAATTCACTGCATTTGAAACTTGGCTGTGGAATTCTTTGTGTTTGGAGGACACATATTTTCTGCACAGTTTGACTATTTTCATCCCAAAAATCCTCCTTCAAAGTTTCTTTGAACTTGGGGGCAGCAGAAACACAAATTGACATATTATTCTGACAAATTATCACCAAATAACAACACCAACGCTCTCACACAGCAGAAAGTGCCCCAAAATGTCATACGTTTATGTTCAAGTGATGCAGGAATTATGATGGAATAAAGCAGGAAGTAAAGTGACGTTACAGAGTGGCTCAGATGGAGGGACGCAGAACGGATGGGTTGACAAAACCTAAGAGGACGCTGTTTGTGTCATTTCAAACTGACAGTCAACTTTGTGTGTGTTTTTTTTTAAAGCATGTCTTTGAAAATGGCCATACCAGTTTTTCCCACGCCAAAATTTAGCTTAACTCTGGAGTGTTATTTAGCACCACAAGCCAATGTGACCTTAGGAATTATTTCATATGATACCAGTGACTTCACCTAACCCTCTAGCTTTAAAACTTAGCCTGCTAAAGCCTATAAAAGACGGACATATGTTACACTCACACACAAGACCAAACGCATGATCCCCTTCAGGATTACACCTGGCGGAGATAAAAACAACAAAGACACAGGAGCTGACTTTGGTCTAAATTCGCACTTTATTCCTAACACTTACAGGTTTGTTTTGTCCCCGTTTCCCTGGCCCCCAAAACAACAGGCACACAGATAGCGATGAGTTAAGGGACAGTAGAGAACAGTTTCAAACCCAAACGGTTTCCAACAGAATCAGGTTATAGAATCAACTCAGACAGAGAGAGCCTCGAGGTCAAAAAACAGCATTATTGTAAGCATACTTCAAAAACAGAAAGAAGGACCCAAAAAACAGATACTAAAGCTTACAGAGCAGTGTTTGTCTCATCTTTTATGTTCATCACCCACCATTATCATCATCATTAGGCTATATTAAAGAATACTTTTGGAGTTTACAGCCATCATAAAAACGTGGGCGTTGTACAATGCGGAGAAAAAAGAAAAAAAAAAAATCAAGGTGAGAAGATACAGTGGAGCTCTTTGGTTTTCACTATTGAGGTTTTTTCTTTAGCAGTAAAATCTATCTTTGCTGTCCTCTTAACCTTTGGATTTAAGCTGCATTGTAGAAAAAATAGAAAGGAAAATGTTTCTTTTTAAATTTCTCCTAAATAAATGAAAGATAACACGGGGCAAACAATATCGACTGAAGTTATTCTCTCCTTTTTTTCCCACTCTTATTATTAGGTACTACATTTTGTGTTCTCAAGGCCAAAAAGAGTCTCTTATATGTCACGGTGACTTGGAAAGTTGAGCATAGTAGTAAAATTAACATTCACAGCCACAGAAGAAGAACTACAGTAGAAAACTGTCAAGGCCTGAAGTGCTCTTATTATCCGACAGTGTTTTTATATTGACGACAGGCGCTGGATACCTTTTATTTTAGCAGTTACAGTCCCTAACAAGAATCCTGAATGTTTATATACACATGGAATGACTGTGAGTGTGTGTGTGTGTGTGTGTGTGTGTTGTGTTTGTAGTGTAGCGTCTCGCTGTGGTGGTTTTAACTTTGGTATTATTCTCTGTCCACCACAGCCGACTCGGACTACACAGGCACACATACAGACGGAGCTGCGCTGCTGTCGGAGAAAAAAACAAGCGCAAATCTAAAAAATATAAAATTTCGTTCGACATCCGTGCAGTTTTTAAGCTCTGCGGTGGATTTTTAACACCGAAAAAACACATTAAAAACATAAAACAGCGCGTGTTTTAAGTTGAGTTCGAATGTTTTCCTCCGACAGCAGTGATGAAGATACACACACACCTTCCTCTCTACAAAACACAGCCACATCCTCAGCACAACGCGAGCGGACACAGTGGTGTATTCTGTAGGTTAAAGCCATAAGAACAACTGGTTAATGAAAATCTTTGTTTCTTCTCCATCAAACTAACTTTGCTAGGGCCAGTTTCACATCCCTCACTCCTGAGTTCAGACAAGTCATGTCTTTTTTATTTTTATTTTTTTTTTTGTCATTAAAGCTTGAATGTCTATTTGGTTTTTCATCAGAGTATCAGAGGTATGAGTTAAAGCCCTCGTCCTGAAGCGAGGACGAAGGGGATCAGAAAGCTTTTAAGAGAGCAGAGGAGGAGACGTGAACGGAGGAAATTCACTCAGAAATGTTGGAATTTTAAAGCAAAACAGAAGAGGAAGTCTGGAGTGTGTGAAACTGAGCTGGGTCAGACAGCAAGTATTTCATGGCCACATTAGTTTACTAATCATGACCATCAGACACTGATGGTGTACGTCCTGAAACAGTAAATACGATTCACCTGGACTGAGCTGCACAAACGATTCATGAAATCCACTGCAAAGTTTGTGTTAAGTCTTTCCTAAGTTCTGACAAACTACAAGCTAGTTTAAGTAATTCAACAAATCAGGTTGCACCATAAAAAAAAAGAAATGTCTTAGTTTTGTAGAAAAAAATGTTGAAAAACCTTCCTTAATTTAGCAAAAAATTCAATCCAATGTTCATGGGAGATGGAAACACCTCTACGCAGCAAACATTTAACTCACATGACTGATGAGCTGCTTGCGCTCTGAGAAAAAGAAGGAGCTGTTCCTGCTGTCATGAATATAGCTGACACAAAATAATAATTACAACTTCCCCAACTGAAAAAAATCCCTGAAGACCCCCTCCATTTGGCCAAAGCAACTGGTTTTGTTTCTTCTTCTTTGAGGTTTACTGGCAGTTGGCAAACAACTGGTTACCACTCTGGTCTACGACCTCTATTTCTTCTACTCTGTTTATCACAGGCATGTGTAACGTGGCCTTGTGGATTATTAGTATTAAACAAAGCTCATGGCGACATTGTTCAGCCTTGCTTCCAATTTGGTCTTGTGGTCACTGTGGCTAAAAGAGCATTTTCCCCATAAACCACCACTGTAAAAGAGACATCTGTTAAACTGTTGACAGGACTGCAAACAAGCTCAATTATAACTCAATTATGATATTATAATTATTTTTGATCCATGGAGGTTTTATATTTGTAAAACTTGAGCCAAGAAAAGTGGGTCAGGCCACTACTGCACATATTCAGTAGTCTGCATGTCCTGGAAGTAAACCTGGAAGCTAGAAAACTTTTTTGGTGTATTTTGGTGGTCAGTAGACTAAAGAGGTGCCATCTTTGTGTCCAGTATCCTGTGTTTAATGCATCCATGCAGAGCCTATACTGCCAACTTTTGATTAAACTACGCTTTGTGTATTTATTTGCTCCAAACCAGTTGGTATAAACGCACACAACATGCATTTCCTTGTTTGCAACACGTCATTTTAAATTAGCTTGACAATTAGATGGAAACATGGCTACTGTTAGCATCATGACCTGTTACACAACTGCCAAAAATAACAGTTTTAGTGGCTTTATCTGTTTAATAAACGTAATGACTAATCTTTTAAATTTATGTACAACTTTCATTTATATCTGCATACATGAGGAAATTGTTTCAGAGTTTGTAGTATTCGTATCCAGTTATGCTCATGTAACCAGAGCTATTTAGCGAGTCATTTAGCCAGACAGTATTAGCATAACACTTTGTAACGGGAGGTAGCTATTGTGTGTTATTCTTGAGAAAAGTAATTTAAAATCTTCTAGTTTACATTATTTTAATGAGCATTTTCAAGTGTCACATCCAGCTATGTCAAAAATATTATTTGCCCTTTTACTCGTCAGTCTAATCAGGTCATATATTAGCAAGCTAACAGTAGCTTTGTCAGGTATCATTCCTTTTGTTAGACATGTAACAGCCACATCTGGCAGCTACTGGGTTTAAATATTTAGTTTAAAAAAAATGATGTTTCTACCAGAGAACTAGTTTGTTTGGTGCAACCAGTTTTATGTGTAAACCTCCACTTAGTAAACACTTATATTATAGCTAAGTTTGAACGAAGAGCTGGTGCAACCTGGCAACTATTTTCCACGAGTCTGAGCCATAATGAGAAACCCAGATTTTCAAAAGCTTCTTAAAATCCGTGCTATAGGGAAGTAAACATCACTGACTGAAGATCATAAAACAGTAACACACACTCCAGGTTCTGTGTGATATTTGACACATAAGACAGAGAACTTCAGGAGACAATTCCTCCATGAAGCTAATTTAAAACCATCATTTTCCTCCGTCACAGTTTCCCGGCTACCTTCTCTCTCTGTCTCGGGTTACAACAGTCTTTAGGTTTGGTTTTGCTTTTTAACATTCGTTTGGCATCTTCTCTTCTTGTCTTGATCTCAAGAACACCCCTCTCTGCAGATACAAGCCTCACAACAACCCCTGAAAAAACTATTACAAAGATCCAGAAAGACATAAATAGAATCCAATAAATAGATAAATAAAGAATCAATAAATAAACAAGGTGAGAGACAAAGAAGTTCATAAAATACAAACGGACCGATTTTCCCATCCCCAGAAAAAGCACACACCTCCCTCGTACAATAAATACAAATATTTTTTTTTCCAACAAAGAGCCCGTGAGAGATAAAGAGTTTTAAAGCTTTTGGTTCTTAAATCAAGTCATCGTCTTCGGTCGTCATCATCAAAGGATAATAGTCCCAGCCTTTTTATACATCAGCAACAAGTAAGAGCAGTTGAACATAGATTATTTTCCCCCTACAAAAAAACTATAAGAACTAATGGATACATTCCCTCTAAAAGTGGACGTTAACAGCCTTTAATCTGTCTCAGACGTCAGCACCCCCCCACTTCCCTCCCCCATATCATCTTTATCATTGGTTGCCTTCAGTGTCTGTTATATTAAAGCTGAACCCCGTTTTCAAACTGGGCCTTTTTTCACGTTCTTCCGTCAGAGTGATAATTTCCCCAAACAACACCTCAAACTGCTTCACTTACACATGTTTAAAGGAACATTCCGGCAGATCTGAAGTAAAAATTTTCTGAAAGTTCCGTGTCCACATGTTGTGATGTGTTTGCAGAAATGGTGGAGGCCATGGACATTTATTTTTTGGTAAGTTAAGGTTGTTACATCGAGTTTTTCTTCATAACTTTATGACCTCTGTGGCTCCTAGATGCCGACCTTTTCTCTCATGTCGTAAAATCGTGAGCTCACTGGTTCCATCTGAAGGCAGCACAAGTTTCTGTAAGTTGATTTTCATTATACAGACGCAAATTTTCATAAAACTGCATTATGTATTATCTTTATGTATTATCAACCATCGTTATTATTCTGTGGTCAAATTAGCAATAATAAATAATAATAAATATGCAGTCTTGGGTAGGTTTAGGCACCAAAACTATTTGGTTAGGTAAAGATGGTGATTTGGGTTAAAATTAATTACTTATTTAAAGCTACTACAGGAAACTTTCGTGTTGTGTTTGTTGGCCCCCGTAGACAAAAGCTGTAGGGTTTCCGCTATAATAACCATAAAATATAAGGTCAAAAATAAAATGATCTAATTAAAATCTCCTCCTGCCTTCTAGCTAATGCACCACTCACTGTAACTTTGCCTGAAAAATTAAAATGTAAACACAGGCTTATTTCATCTGATCTGATGAAAAGCCTGGTGGCAGGCATGAAGAATAATTTTATAGAAATGGCCAATCTTCTTGTGGATGGTCTCATTAACTTATGTGGGTCGTATAGAAGCATCAGTGATGAATTGAGACGGTTTCAAAATGAGTTAAAAAACTCCATGTAGCAGCTTTAAAACAATCAGCACTGACTGTTCACACAGGAACCGAACCCAGTCTCCTGTGTGAAAGGCCACACACTGGCTGGTTAAACTGGTCTGCTATTTAAGGCAGTGGGATAAAAGTGTGAAAGATATTTGATCATAAATAAATAAAAAAACTAAATCTGTGCATCTTTTTAAGATGAATCCTGAAAAAGCTGTTTTGTGTTTCACTTTTGGTGTTTTCTAATAGGAATGATCTGCTTTGCTGCACAGAAGTGCATGATGGGAGAACTGCGTGAAAACAGGCCCAGGCTGAAAATGAGCAGAGTTCTGCTTTAAATATTGAGTGATATTATTTTGTCCAACATGTTTATGTCACAGAGAAAGTGTTTGTGTTTTACGGTTTGGTTTGTATGCAAGAGAATCTTTATACCAACACATGTTCACACACACACACACACACACACACACACACACACACCACACTCACACTCACACACACACCAGCTGAGTCACTCGTACAACTTGTGCATTGGTTTGGTTGTTCTATTTGGTATGGTTGTATGTCTAAAAAGTTTAGCTTTTGGTTTTCAGTTTTGGCTTTTTCACAACATTCTGGATCAACTTAAAAAAAACTTTTTTTTTTTATCTTGGAGGCTACATTTTCACAACTATTTCCAACCATTGAATAAAAATAAAAACCCAGAGCACAACCGAAGAGACAAGAAGATATGAAAATAGGCAACACGTCGCCAAACCCGCCACCACCCCACCCTGCCCGGCCCCTCCCTCCCTCTCCATCCCGCCGCATAATAAGTAGAAAGCAATGAGACAAATCCATACATCATTAACAGACACACTATGGAAAGCAAAAACAAAAATATATATATTCTCAAAGTCAGTTTGTTGAGGTTATTCCATATTTTATCCATCCAGGAAAAAAAGAAAGTGAGAACAAAGCCGAGGTCGCTGGCAGAGGGTGGGAGGGGACGATTTCTGTCTGTCGATACAAGAACAGCAATCACAGCTAAAGACGAACAGACAGACAGGGCCTTACTCCCCCCTTCTCTCCCCTCGTCCTCCCCCTCTTTGTTTGTATTTGGTTTAGTTACGGTTCAGTCACTCATACATAAACTAGTAGCAGTAGTAGTAGCTTTTGGTTTTGGGTTACTTTTTGGTTTTTTGGTCCGCCGCTTCGAGCGCACCTCCTCCTGCTCCTCTTCCTCCTCCTCCTTCTTCTTCTTCTTCTCCTCTTCTTCTTCCTTTTCCCCCTGCAGCTTTTAGTACCTTTGGCTCCTCCGCTCCTGACCGCTTCTTCTCCTTCTCCTCCTCTTCTTCTTCTCCTCTTTTCTTTTGGCCCTTTGATCTGATCTTTGGAGACAAAGGAGAGGGGCAGATGGGAGGGAGGGATGGAGGGCAGGGGTTTGGGGGCAGTAAGGGGAACGCCGGTGCTTCACCTCTTTCTTTTGTTCTTTTTTTTTTTGGTTTGGACTCTTTCTTATGCTTGTAGTGTGTGTGTATGTGTGTGTGTGTGTGTGTGTTTTTCCCTTTGACACTGCTGGAGGTTTTGTCTGGACACTCGTCTCCCGGGCGAATCCAGAGACAACGCTGCCAGAGGCAATGCTTTGGTATCCAAGAGTGACTGTCTGGTGGTTGATGAGCAGTCTGGAAGATGACATGATGATGATGGTATGGGTGTGTATGGGGCGATAAATAAATAAAAGAAAGGCAAATAATGCTGCAAGACTGTCCACACCTGCCTGTGGTGTGTGTGTATCCTCTTTGTAGGCAGTATAAATACTGTTTAGTATGTTGTATAGTTCCGATAAACAATGAGAATATTGATAATGATGATGATGATAATGGCAATGAAGCAGAAAATCAAGCTGTAAATAATCCCCAAAAATCACTGTGGATCTTTTAAATTGATTTTTCACCTGGGTCACATGGGATTTTCCAGCACATACGGTTGGTTTTATCCTATTTACGTGCCAGAAGGGTGGGGTTTCGCCACACAGAATACCAGAAAGCTCAAAGCTTTTTAAAGCTGCTTTTATGCAGTATGTATGGATTGGCATCCTACCTGATGCTATAGTAATTATAGTAGTAAACCCCACCCGTCTGCCGCTCCAGGTTAGTTAAAACAAACGCTCTCTGTTCTTATGTATGGTCAGTTCACACTGTAAAGCTGTAAAGAGGTAGGTAGATATCCTGCATGTGGGATCAGCTGTAAAACTTACGTATTTGGCAAGAAATACCATAAAGAGTGATGAATACAAAATAATAGAAAAATAGATGTTTTGTAAATCTTTAACTGAAGATGAGAATAATGTAAATCCTGACTGAAATGGGTGAAAATGTTTGTCATGAATGGAGCACTGAACCGATCCTGGACGGATCAGAATGCAAAAGTCTTTTTGAACTAAAGCTTTTCTCTCCGTTTGTTGTTTTTTTGTCTTTTTTGGTTTTCAGTTTTTGGTATTTGGAGATTTTGGTTTTCATCTTTGTACGTGTGTGTTTCTCTTCGAGCATCTTTTCTTTTCTTTCTTTTTTTTTTAAAATTTGGTTGCAACCACATGACCTTCCAAGCTTGTTAAACAAGTCTTTTTCTTTTTGCCTCCCATTTCTCACACACAGTTTGGCTTCTCATCCCTGCCCTCAGAGAGTTCATTTTTTCTCCAGCCGATAAAAAGCATGGTGTTTGTTTCCCGATGCCAAGCGAAAACGCTCCTCAGTGCCACCTCTCCAGCTGTAGATCATTATTTGGTTTCAGATTTCCCCCTCCGTTCTGCAGTTCTCTCTATCCTTTCCATCCTCCCTCTCTCTTTGCTTCCTCCCCTCATCCGTCTGTGTATATTTTTGGCTTCAGAAGACTTCAGTGGGGAGACGGAGAAAGAGAGAGACGAAATCAGAGATGGATCAGACAGAGAGATGGCTTTGGTTGAAAGGCGAGGTTGTAAATTTAGATTTTTAAAGCTCCTTTAACGCTCTGCTTCCTCCTCTTCCTCCTCCTCGTCCTCCTCTGATAGGATACTTTGGCTGTCAGTCAGGGATCACTCGGCCATGGCCCCTCCCAGGGGTGGCGGTGAGGCTTCGCTGAATGAACAGAAAGAGGCGGGACTTGAACAAGGAGATGCGGACTCCTCGGGGCACGAGGTCGGGCTCATGAGGTCGCTGGCGCCAGGGGGCGGAGACTGGGAGAAGGGGGGCCTTGGGCCGCATCCACCGCTGATGGCACCGCCGCTGACCAGTCCTATGGCAGGCGTGGAGGGTGTCGCCATGGAGCCGGTCACCATGGGGAGGAGACCGGGGCGGTTGAGAAAGAGGGACGGACGGAGGGACGGGGGGACAGCGGGACCCCCAGGTCCACCCAGAAGCATATGACCCGCTGCCCCCTCGAGGCTGGAGATGGGCAGCTGACCGCTGCTGGCTGCCAGGGCTGGTGGGGACGGAAGAGAGGAAGACGAGGGTGAGATTGTGGACGGTAAAGGAGGAGGGACAGGAAGATGAGGGCAGAGTGAGACGATGAGACATGGGTTGAGTGGAAAAGAGGAGGAAAAAAGGAAAAGAAAAAGTAGAAGGAAAAGAAGGAAGACTAGAAACTTAAGAGAAAGAAGAGGGATAAAAATAGCCGAAGACAGATGCCAAAAAAGTGACAAATACAACGAGACAGATGATGAAGAGAGGTAGACAAGTGTAAGAGTGTGACGTGGACAGTGATGGAAGGACAGGAATGCAGAGAGGACAGAGAGGAAGGAGGAGGGGTTGAGAGGAAAAGAGGAGGAGGAAAGATAAAGTTGTAAAGTAAAGAAAAGGTGCAAAATCTCAAGAGAAAGCAGAAGGATAAAAATAAACGAAGACAAAGGACAAAAAAAGTGACAAATACAACGTGACAAATGATGAGGAGAGGTAGAAAAAGATGGAGGATGGGTGAAGGGTGAAAGGAAAAGCAGGGCAAACACAGATGTGGAGTCGGTGAAGACGATTTAGAGGGAGAGACGGAAGAAGAGGTGAAGAGAAAAATGGACAAAAAGGAGGGAAATGTTGAAAGTAAATCAGGCAGAGTGGATGAAAAAAGAGAAGGATGGAGACGTGATGTGAAGAGAAGTCAGTGAACACATCAGACACATCAATAACACGGGAAACATTTAAAACCTGGATGGTGGAGACAAAGATGATGAGTGAGTGGATACAAGCTGTGAAACAGTTTATTTTTACAATGTCTTATCTGTATTAAAGGATCAGTCCACCCAATTTACAATGAAACAATTTTTAAATGAATATCAGAATAATTTGTGTCTTGAGCAGGTTTCTACTTCATTCAGTCCTCGTTCCAAGGACTCTATTTCTGACCCTCAATCTGTTTGTTTACATTTCAGTCACTGTGCGGATTGACACGCGTATGTGCACCTTTTCTGTCTGTTTGTCTATTGTCTGTTAATTTTTGTTCTTTGTGTTGGGGAAAAATACACAGGTTTATAAACAAATAGATTAAAAGCAGTTAACTTCATTTGTTCTGTGGATTAACAAGGACACTAATCCTGACAGAACAGACTGAATTTTCAAATTTTTGAATGTCAAAATGACATTTTTCAATGCTGTGAGCGCTTCAGACAAAACTCCATTCCCATTTCATTTTACTCAGGTGGAGTCACAAGTCTCAGAGACAGAAATCTTAAAACCAAGACTCCATAGATAAATACCACTGGGGGCAAGTAAGAAAATGTTTTATTGTAGTTTGGGTGAACTGACCTTGACAACTGAACATGTTTCTATTTACATGAGGAGGTGATGATTCTTTACTACACATGCACAGAACTAGCACACACTCGTACACAATCACGCAACACACCGACATGGATGCTTGTGAGAAAATGAAAATGAACAGTAGGGGGCAGAGTGTTCATGGAAAACCAATTCGTGACCTAAAGAGGTTTACCTTATCGATTATAAGTCATTTTTCAAGGCTGTGGCACCATTTTATTTTTTTATCACAACAAGGGCTTAGAATTTGGTAGGGATGGTAGAGGAACATCCACATCCACATAGAAATACACTTTATTTCTATAAAGTGAACAGCAACAAAATAGGAGTCATTTGGATCATCGATGGAAAGTGAGAAAATTTATTATAATGCATTGCTGGCTAATCAGAGTAATTTCAGTCAGTGCTCTCCCATATATATGCCATCCAATATCCGCCCCTATATAGCAAGGAGAAATAACACCCAAACACTGAAAAGAATCTTTTTCTTTTTTGCAGAATTACTGCAGCAAACAAGTCAGAATAACCCGTCCATCAGTCGGGACTCCGCTGTAACAGAGACTGACACCTGCCGACTTTTGAATTCCAGTGTAATAGTCAAGGCTTTTATCCATTACAGCACCATGAGTGTAAACATTCATAGCGCGTGTGGCCCCAGAGGGATTCAAAGCAGAAATCCTTTCACGTCAACACTTCATTTCAGCCCCCTCTTTTCAGCGAGGCTCCTCTTTCTTCTCCTCTTCAGCCTGGAACTCCATCAGAGCCGGCAGTGCCAGAGCGGCAGTTTCCATAACAGACTGTATCCTTCTCATCAGCACATGGCCTGGAGGAGGCCGGCTCTGAATGACGCCGAAAAGAGCGGGAGAAAAAAAAAAGGGGGAAGGTCTGGATTGGCGCTATAGGGAGATGGAGCATGTGACGGATTCAAAGCTGAGCTCGACGAAGCTTATTTGTGATGCTTAATTGATTCGCCAGCAGATCATCTCTTTCGAAAAGGGGGAATTTTGAGTGCAAACTGGTTATTTAGCCAACAGGCCTTGATATTGAGAGGGAGGGGATTGTGCCTGTTCAACTGTTTACTGTAAGCTGACTTGGCCTCCTAAGCTTTGCCATAAGGGGCTCTTGTCACTCTGTGATAATAGCAGGCTATTGTATGAGAATCAAATTGAATCTTTCACCATACTGAGCGATTCAGAAAGTTTGAGCTGAGGAGGAGGAGGAGGAGAAGGAGGAGTGTGGCTGCAAGGAAATTCATTCTGGACAGAATGGATGAAGGGTGAAATGGGGAAGTGATCTTTAGAAACTCATGAAGACTCAATGCCAGGAACGCTGGAGGGGACAGTCTGCATGCACCGACACACACATGCACTCATGCACACACACCTTGCATGGTAGCCAGGGGATTGCTGCCAATGAGGGCCTGGTTCATCCCTGTGCTTACTCCCATCATTGTGTTCCTGAAAAGTGGATGGACCGCAAATTCACACACACACACCACACCACACACAAAACATTCACACATGTAGAGAAACAGTTTTTGCACCACCTGACATTTTCTATCTGGGTCAAAGCTGCACGCTATAGCTTGACACACATGTCTTGACGTGTGTGAACGTATAGAATTTCAGTCAAACTGGTGTGACCACCTTCGACTGCTGAAAACCACAACATGCAGGTATGAATACATCATGTGAAGTCAAGTTTAACATGTTTTCATTACAGGTATGGAGTGTCGAAGGTTTCACTCCAACACTCTCAATAAAAGCTGGTCTATAAATATAATCACATTGTGCTGATTTTAGAGGCCTCTGTGGACAAAAGAGGAAGTGTTTCTACCGTCATAACCACAAAATACAACGCCAAAAAACAAATTATCAAAAGAAAAATCTTATTACAGTTCAAAAACCAAATATATTAATTTAATAATGATAAATTTTTTAATATTGTCCTTACTGTTTTTAGTGCATCTTGATTATATCGTGTTATTATTTATTAATAATAAGTTATTATTTATTGTTTTTTTTATTTACTGACACTTTGTTCTATTTTGCTATCCCCTTTGCAGCTGTAACAATAGAAATAAGAATTATCTTAAGACAAAGAAAAGAAGAAAATTCGTCACATTTGAGACACTGGAGAGTGTTTGGTAGTTTTGTTTTTGCTTTAATGACTTAAAGTTCCATGTGTAAGGATTCACAGGGATTTATTGGCAGAATATGGCAGACATGGAATATAATATTCACAAGTATATTTTCATTAGTGTGTGATCGCTTCAAAATAAGAATCATTGTGTTTTTCGTTACCTTAGAATGAGCCCAGAAAGGACAAACCAAACACTGGCTCTAGAGAGGGCTGTAATTTATCCTGCATGCTTAGGAAGATATGATGAAATCTGCAACCTCACTGCTAGTTGACAATAAAATCATACACACTGGTCCTTTAAAAGATTAACCAATAATCAAAACTGTTGTGGACACGTCTTCTGTTGATCCACAAATTTTTTTTCTGCTGTACTTACACTCATCTTCTTACTGCAGCGACAAAAAGCTAATGTGTACAAGTACTCCAAAGAACAAGTGTGTTGTCATTAGTGATGTTCCAATCCTGTTCTTGTTATTGGTTTTGGTCTGATACAGGCCATCCAAATAGCCTTTAGAAAGTGTTAAAAACATCAATTGCGACTTTACAAAAACATCTAGATAATGAATGGGTTAAGGAATTTATTAATGATGGTTATTATAAAGTGTTACTGTATAATCTGATATGATCCACCAGCCTAAACTATCATATAAATACTTAAGTGTCACAGTAACACAGATGAGCAGAAGTGAGATCTGTCAGCATGTCAGCTGTGTGGAGTTGTTTTAATCTCAAGAAAGAAAAATGCAAAGCTGAAGACCACCACTTTTTTTTAATCACTACGTCAACACTCACCCAGTGCTGAGCCCGTGGGCCCCGAGGCTGGATGGGGCGGGGCTGGCTGTGCTATGAGGGGGCGGGGTCACATCAGAAGAGGTGGAGCCTATTGCAGCCGAGCTTACGGGAGTCATGGGGCAGGACGCTGAAGGTGACGGACTGGCGGCTGTGGGGAAGAGAAGAGGAATGTTTGTTGTGACTGTACGGATGAGTTACAGAGATATTATTGCTAAATAAACACTTCGGCGACACAGTTCTTCATCAGGATCCTGAGATTTCTGAGCGTATTCTTTAACTCCATTCAACTGCAGACTGGAGAGAGAAGTTTGCGACTGAAAGGTATTAGCCTCGGCTCAACAGGCCAATAAATTTCCAGCTGTGTTTGTTACCTGTCAGGCCATCAGTCATATCTGTGATGCCCGGGATCACTCACACTGTAGCCAAGGTCTATAAATCACAAGGACGAGTCATGACTCATGGAGGTAAACAACTCAAGATGGGGCCAGTGCTTCCATGTTGTTGTCAACAAAACATCATTGTTTTCTATTTCAATCTCTCACAGAAATCATTTTTTTTTTGGAGGTGATGATTCTTCAGTGTTTCATCAAACCGGCGACAAAACAGAAATATCAACTTCTTCCAAATAATGTCAGGACCAGTTTAATCTTCCTGTGACCGACCTCTGGGTTCCAACAACACAATCGAGAAGCACTGTGCTGACCTTTAATTATTTATTGACGAGACTCTACACAGAGACAAACAGTAATTACAGCTCACCTGTTGTGCTGAGGCTGGTGGTGACCTGGGACAGACCATGACTCGATATCTGGATAGAGGGGGGAAAGACAAATCAGGAAACACTTCCAAATATCAGCCCAACTTCTGAAATTGCTCAGAAAGTGGTTAAGCAGTGAAGTGTTGGTGGATTTATGGTGGACTGTACCATGTGCGGGCTGTAGCAGGAGGCTTTGTGCGTCACAACAGGCGAGGTCTGGCTGGGCAGGGGAGGGGTGGTGCTGCTGGAGGGGTTGATGCGTTTCTCTTTCTGCCGGCGGTTGCAGAACCAAACACGAATCACCTCCTTCTCCATGTTGAGCTGCTCGGCCATGAGCAGGATCTCCTCCGAGGTAGGCTTCTGGTTCTGTGGAGGAGGAAAACATCAAACCGATGAGCCGATACTAAAACCAATGCAGCTTCATGTGAAGTTCTCTAAAACAGGACCCTGGTTTTGAGAAATACAGGTAGATGTTGGAGAGAAACCCTCCACAATGAAAACAGTTAGATCACTGAAGGAAGCACTTATTCAGAAAGCATTTAAATGATTTAAAAAACAGTTTGAACTCAGTGAAACACTGTAACACACGCTTGTTTGATGTTGTACAATGCTGTTGTTATCGTGCCCTGTGTCTAAGTCCCCACTGTTTTAAAAGGACTTAGTGATTTTTTCCTCATAAAGTTCACATTTGTTTTCATTATCACATTTAGGCACCACTTTATAATAAGACTATCCTTATACATGATTTATAAATGTTTATAATGAGGCTATTAATTAGGTTGTAAACACTATAATCAATAAACAATTATAAACAGGTTATAACAGTTTTCAAACATTGATGTGGACTCACTATTTGGAAAGATCAGCTTTATTGTAAACTATGAAGGTGCATGCTGCTGGTAAATTATATTGATTTAATGTATGAATCTATTCATTTAATACATTGATTTGATGCCAAATGAAACTTTTTGATTATTAAGATTTGCTGATGGTGGTTAAATGCTAGTAACCTGATTGACAAATATGTGAAGCTGACAGGTACAAATGCTGATGATGGAAAAGACAAAGTAAGCTCAGTAAACGATGAGATCTGTGGCTGAACAGTACAAATAAATGTGGGCTCATTATTTGGCAAGCACCAGGCCACGGTTGCCCTTTCATCTAATGTGTTGTAACAGTTTATTAATATTTATTAAGTGTTTACAACCTAATTAATGACCTAATTATAAACCATTCCTAAATCATTTATAAGGGTAGTCTTTTCATAAAGTGGTGCCAACATTTATTATGTCTATAAAATGAAATCTAAAAGAATAAAATCTGCTACCTGCTTCAAACACCAAACCTTTCAGCCAGAAATCCAAGATTTTCAGACTTACGGATCATTTTCTGGACATTTCATACAGTTTTCTATATACGTGAATATGTCAATCTCCTACCGTGTTGAAGTTGCGCTCTAAAACCACTCGCACGTTGGTCTCAATGCTGGTGCGCTTCTTCCTGCGTCGGCCGGGTAGACCCTCGAGGCCCAACATGGGGGAGGAGATAGAAGACGGGCTGGGCAGCATGCTGTCCACTGCCATGGTTTCTGTCAGAGAGAGAGAGAGAGAGGAAAAAAAAGAGAAAAAGAGACATGAAGACACCAAGAAGAATGGTTTGTTTGAAGCAAAAGAGCTCTCAATTTTTTTTGCACTTAACTCATATGGTGACAATAAAGAAAAAAATCACATAGACAATTTTAGACTTACAGTGCTGTTGCACATACAGTACTAAGTACTGTGTCATGGAAAATAAACATTATCTAAATGTTTATACACCAAAAAACTAATTCTTTACAGAAAGAGACACTAAGAGTTTTCAGTTCACAATGTTTTCACTGAGGTGACAGAGAGCATAAGTGTGTCTGTTGCGTTAAGGATAATAATATACACACAGTATGTAGTGCTTCAAAACAACTACCCCCCAAGTTTTCTGTTTTAATATAATATAATAATACGCTAACAGTGTACGAGTAGTGTGCATTTAACTCGTCATGCTCAGTCGTGTAGCCTGATGAAGAGACACGGAAAAACAGAGACCAAATTATGCACAGAGAAAAAAGACAACCTACTGTTATTTCATGTGGACATGACTGTTATAATGTTTCAACCACAGACTCTTCAGGTTAACGAGAGGAAGTGAACACACGTGTATTTAATAGGCAATCAATGATGAGCATCACAGTATTATCTCCTAATTAGCCTGAATGAGTCATCCAGTATGATACATTTTCAGAAAGATAAGAGATGATTTGGATGCTTCTATTTGGTCTGGTTTCCTTTTTTAAATTTCTGAAGTTACTCGGTACGTAAGCAGTCTTTTCGGTAAGTGCTTTTGTACTCCAACTCAAGTACTTATTTTGATGACTTCTGTACTTTTACTTCTACTTGAGTGCTTTTTAAGTTTGGGATGTTTACCTGCATCACTCAGCCACTTCTCCAGCAGCGGTTTCAGCTTGCACATGTTCTTAAAGCTCAGGTTGAGTGCTTCAAATCGGGAGATGGTGGTCTGGCTGAAGTCGTTGCCGTACAGTTTGCCCATCGCCACGCCGACGTCTCCCTGACAAGAAACAGATAAACAGTGTCAGATATGGAACTGAGACTCACAAACACGCTCATGTCCATCTTTCTCTGGTCTTCTTTTACCTGGGTGAATCCCAGCTTGATGCGTCGTTGTTTGAAGGTGCGGGCAAACTGCTCCAGCTCCTCCAGGTCGCTGGGCTCTTCCCCCATGTGACCCCCGTGTCCTCCAGGAGTCAGGCCAGATGTCATCGAGGAAGCCATGGCGCTGCTGGATGCTGAGGTCGCTCCTACAGATGTCACAACACCAACGCCGCTGCTGCCGGTGGCGACAATAGAGCCACCGCCAGCGCTGCTGCTTCCACCACCCACAACATCACCGCTCTTCTCCCGCTATGATGTCAGAAAAGACAGAGATGTAAGGACAGGGTTCACACAGCTTCTTTAAGAGTAGAATTCAAGCACTTTCAAGGTACCGAAACCAGGTACCTAATGAAGGCCTGTGTACCTTATTAAACTGATTGCAAGTGAAGAAGACAGTGTGCCTACAGTACGGTCTTCTCCTCTGATGTTGATGTTATGAAAAATTACATCACATTAATGTAATATAATAGTTTTAACAGAAAATTTACCTTCTAAA
Source organism: Lutjanus argentimaculatus (assembly GCA_034769285.1). Lineage (NCBI taxonomy): Eukaryota > Metazoa > Chordata > Actinopteri > Lutjaniformes > Lutjanidae > Lutjanus > Lutjanus argentimaculatus. The sequence goes on from JAWZSL010000008.1 coordinate 29,791,507, forward strand.
TCTAAAATAATTTTTTTTAAAAATAATGAAAACACTATTCTTCATTCCACTTAAGAGTAATTTTATTCATTTGCCCGTATGACTGTCAAAAAACCTGCATAAAACTTTGTTTATTTTACTAGCTGTTCATATTTACTTTGATTTGATTGCGTTTTGATCATGATTATTTAATGCTCGCTAATTTCTGATACAAGGAAACGACAAACAAAATATGACGACAGGATGGATTCAGTTCAAATCTTTAAAGACGAGTGATTGTGTAGATGAAACACCAGATTATGCTGAAAATCAAGCATTTCAAAGTGTGTATTAGTAAACTTGATTTTATGTGTAGAGGCTCAGCGTGCCAGACCCCGAGAAATTAAAGGTATGATCAGTAGGATTTGTCCGTGGTGTTTGTAAATGCACCAGAAAGATAGCTGATTGTTGAGTCTCATTCCCAGGAGGTCAAACACCAACGTTTTGAGTTGGTAAGGTGCCTCAAGTACAGCAAAATAATGAAAAAATAAGGAAATACAGGCAGAGAGCAGGGCCTCTGCTGATACAGCCACCTACACACACTTCTAGTGGCTTTTAAGTGACTGAAGTGATTGAAAGGGATTATGTCCATACATTTTTTTTAAGGAAAATGTTGCAGATTATACCTTTAAATAAATCCTTAAGTTCTATGGTCTGCTGCAAATTACACAAAGCTGCTGAGGTTTTCAAAGAATATTCTCTGAAAAAAAATGTTACTTTTCAGAATTGCAATAAACAGGCTGGTGAATGTATATGAAGTAATGAGCTGGGGAACATGCATTAAAAATAATAATTTGACCCTTGGTGCCTTGACAAATTATACAGATCTGACAGGCATCGTGCAACACGCCCTTGTTTTATTGTAAACAGAAGAAAAATACCATGAATCCCTTATTTGGAAAAAGTGTTTAACCTCGGTCTGCTGCTAGGTCAGCTGACAACAAGAAGACGCACACTTTACGTCGAAGCAGGAATTTGACCCTGCGAGCTTTGGGAGTATCAACTAATTGACCAGATATCATGCATGATATCTACTGCTGCACGTCTCATTTACATTCATCGTCTCTATGCATAAAATACATGAACAAGCAGGAACATCTGCCGTCGTGTTTGACATGACTTCATCACAGCTTAATGAAAAATCTGTAACGGCCCTCGGGTGTGTGGGGATGCATTCATGCATTATGTTATAGAAGATAAAGGCTGAGGACACGAGGTGAGCTGTTTGACTTGAGTGTGAATATATCATCAAGATTCAAGATCCTCACTGGACTCAGAAAACTGCGTCTATTATGAAAAGAACCTGCGGTGGAATATGTTTGTACTAAGCAGCTGCCTTGACCTTTTTCTTCTGCAAACAGACAAACAGGTTGTTGCAGCTGAGATCAGATATTTGTTTAAAATATAAAGTGACTTTGCTTTGCTAAAGCAGAGAACAACCTGAAGGACCATCAAGTGTGTTTTGCATTCTGCATGTAGTTTGCAGCAGATGACGGCTGATAGTGGTAAATAGTCAGTCTGACAGCTGCCCTGTGGTGCACAGATTCATCATCTGTATGATTTGATGAAAAAAGCAAGTTCAGGACAGTTCACAGCAAAACTGAAAATACACATTTTTCCTCTGACCTGTGGTGCTATTTATCCATCTAGATTTTTTTGGTGTGAGTTGCTGAGTTTTGTAGATATCTGCCGTAGAGATGTCTGCCTTCTCTTGAACATAATGGAACTAAATGGCTAAACTCTGCTTGTGGTGCTCAAAGTGCCAAAAAAATACATTTGAAAAACTCTTTCCAGAAATCATGACCTGGTTACTCAAGATAATCCACAGACCTTGTTGTGAGCAGTTTCATGTCAAAACTATTTTCTTTCTACTGAACTTCACCCACCAACCAGGGCTCAACAATAAGGATTGCCTGCTTGTCCAGGGCAAGTAACTCTGGCATCTTGCTTGCCCAACTGGGCTAGTAGTAAAAATGAATTAAACAATTTTATTGATTGATAAATTGCTAAAATAATTTTTCATGCAAAAATTTCAGAAAATTGTGTTTTCAGACTCTCAAATATGGAGTTTTCCCTGTTTTTCTCAGTTTATTAACATATTAAACTGAATATCTTTGGGTTTGAGACTGACAAAACCAGGCAATTAAAGACTTCATCTTAGACTCTGGAAAACTGGGATGGATATTTTTCACTATTTTCTAACATTTTATAGATGTTGCAGTTCTAAATAAACCACAATAATCAAGTTTAGTCTTTATTGTTATTTGATAACTACTACTAAATAAAACAATTAGTACAGGGGCAAGTAAAAATTGACGTTTGACAAGTGATTTCTGAAGAGAATCATTAGTGAACCCTGCCAACCACATTGCTGTGTGTTGCAGCTCAGCTGAGGACGACGACCATTAATGTTTTCAGCCCAAACTGTTGTAAGCACACGCCTTTCACCTATCTTTCTGCGGGGTGATACGGTTGGCAGCTGTGGTTCAGTAGAAAGAAAGTAGCTCCTTCATGAAACTGCTCACAACAAGTTCCAAGGTTCCTACACCTTTCCCAAAGTCAAGTCAAGCATTTTTCAAGCATTTTGTAGGTGCATTTTCCAGTTCTTCCACACTGAACTACTGTGGTAAATTATCTGCCTGTCTATCTATCATCTATCTTTCTGTATGCTCAAAAAGATTAGGCCCTATTTCACTTCGTCTGTAAACAACCACAATTATGTTTTGTACAGAATCTTAGAAGATGGCGCAAGTTTCATGTTTAAACTTGTGGGCCATAAATATAAATAATTATAATAATTATAATTTAATTTATAATAAGTAATAAACAGCCACTCAACATGACTAGACAATAACCAATTTCATAAATCCTTACATTTTTAATATTTAAGTAAATGATCAACTGTTCATCAAGCACATTAAAAATTACTGTACAGATAAATAAAGTGTAGCCACATGCAAGTAAATGACAGGTTCAGGTGATTACCTTATATTGTGTGGAAGAAAACATACTCCACTTCTCTTCTTGTTTTAATTACGCTTTATTATATCGAACTAACTAAGTCAGAGAACGATTTATTGTGAAAATCATGCAACTGCAATTTCAAGCACTTTATCCAAAATCCAAGCACTTTTAAAGTGTTTTGTGATTTTCAGCACCTGGAAGAACCCTGAAGGTCTTTGGATTATTTTGAGTAAATGAGGTATGATTCCTGGAAAGAGACACTGCTGTAGAGTTTTTAAAAACACATTTTTTTTTTTTTTTAGTGGCACAAGCCGAGTGCAATCTAGTTCCATTAAATTGGAGAAAAGGCACACATCTCTACGACCTCCAAAACCCTGCAAGTCACCCAAGACAATCTGGATATTTTTGATTTTGGGGTGAAGTGTCCTTTTCAGGTCTGTAGTATCAAAAGGTCTTTCTCTTTTTCCTACCCTCCCTCCCTTACAGACACTCACACAAAGAGATTTTTTTTCTACCTGTGCTTGGAGTCCCAGGCGAGGCGGGGATGTCAGTAGTCCCCCTGGGTTTTGGTGAGGTAGCTGGATCAGATTTGGTGTCGAGAGCAAACCTGTGAAAAGGAAGAGGAATCAATTGACAAACCAAACAATCAATCAACCAACTAGTCGATCAAATTACCAGATTAACTAACCCACAGCTATGAAATTCTCTGTTTTCCTCGTAGACTTCTCTGTTTTTGGTTTTGTCATCCATAGCTAGCCTAGCGAGACTCAAGACTAGAAACTGGCAAAATTTAGAGGAAGAGGTGTTGAGCCGTAAAGATGCATATTTTACTTTTTTTTAATTTGGGGTATAGGCTACACATTTTTACAGTTGGAGAATGTGAAAACCACTTCAGGCTTACATCAATAAGTGAGAATTAAAATGCTAACAAAAAAAAACATTCCATTTTATTTAATTTTGTCAAAGCCACAGGAAGCTGCTGGAGAGGGGCAAAAGAGCAGCATGCGTTTTCAGTGCCGCAGGTTGTAGATCCCTGAACTAACCAGTTAAGATGAATGTGAATTGTATTAAGTGTGTATTTTATTATAATCATCAGAAATGAAGACCAGAAGTTGCCCTCACCCTGCTGCGGCTGCTGTCCCTGTGCTGGCTGAGACAGGAGGAACTGGGCAGGAGACTGGAGAGTACCTGGCATCAGAACCAGCTGCTGGAGCTGCAACAGCTGTTGGATGTCCTGCAACATACACACAACAAACATGTTTCAATATACAGCACAAATAGGTTTCAAAAGTGGAACTCAAAAATACATATTGCTCATTTAAGCATTGGCATTCATACCTGTGCTGTTAGCTGGATTGGCTGTGACAGCGCCATCTGCGGCGGTGGAGGAGGCGGGGCTTGAACAGTTTGCTCCTGTTTGGTTGGCTGTTGCTGCTGCTGCTGCTGCTGCTGGGATTGTGATTGGCTCTGCTGCTGCTGCTGTTGCTGCTGGTTGGCTTGTTGCTGCGCGGCGGCGTGGGCAGCGTGAGCGGCGTGGGCAGCGTTCGACTGCTGAACGGCGGCCGCCAGGAGCTGAGCCTGAGCCTGTTGGAGGAGCAGCTGCTGCTGAGCCGGGAGGAGAGCGGCAAGCTGGAGGACAGCAGGAGGAAGAGGAGGAGAAGGAGGAGGGGGAGTTTGGGTGACAGAAATGAGAAAAGCGAGGGCAAATGAGATGAAGATGTAAACATGCAGAAAGGATGAAAGGAGAGTTGAAGGACACGTAGAAGTGTGACAGAACAAAAGGGCGTGAGAAGAAAGAGTGAAATGAAGACCAAAGTGGAGACAGGTCAGAGAGAGAACAAAGAACAGTGTCAGCAGCTCAGCATTCCAGGAACAGGTAGGTGAATCTGTTAGCAGACAGTAAAAGCATGCCAGAGCAAGACAAGCAAGAAAAACCGTCCACTTAACGTACAGAATATTTAACTTTGGTATTTCACTCTATTGCAAATACTGTCCCCTGAAATATTTTACTGCATGTTGTACAAGTGTTTTCTTGCCCTTCGGGCTGCTATGCACATACACTGAATATTTTCTGTTGTGCTAATGCGTGACAGTTGTCACAACTTTACTCCGAGATTAACATTATGAACTAAATAAAGGGCTGTTCACACAAAAGCATGTTTGGACCTTGTATGTTCGATTCATTTCACTAGGTGAGAACAAACTGTTGAATTGTTGACACAAACTGAAATGACCACATATGCAAGACTTTAGATACAGATGTGGACATTTCGTCATTTTTTTTTTAATCTTACAGTTTTTTAGTATGAAGTCTTATTTTGACCTTCTCCTGTTTTCCTCCTGTTATGGTGTTAAACTCAACACTTCCTGTATCCATTTCAAATCAATGTTTATAAGGTCAAATCAAGACTAAGAAAGAGCTTATTCTGGATTGTGGATTATAACTAAGGATGCAATAACATGGACACATCACTGGTATCGGCTGACAAAGGCTTTAAAATGAAATATCGTGTCAGCCCAAAATGAACATTTCTGCTGACATGACAGGCAGATAAGATGCACTTAAATTATGCACATTTGAGCAAGTATATCTGCAGTGTGAATGTTTTTTATGTGTCTCACACAAATAGCAGAAGTTGCTATTGCTCAGCATCTGTCATGTGAGAAGGAACCAAATAGCATGCCTTCAACACTACAAATTTAATTGCCCATCTTAAGAATGTGTGAAGAACAAAGAGACACAGGCACCAGTGGAAAAAATAACAACAACCTGTCAGCAGTTGTTTTCTTTAGCCCAGTGAATGTGATCATTTTCAAATGCAGGAGAGACTTGATGCTCTCTGCAATTAGAAAAATCAGTATCGGCAACTGCAGTTGGCCAAAATATTGGCATTATCATGCATTCCTAATACCTACTCAAACTACAAAGTCTAGAAATGTGATGATACACACGGAAATAATTAACTTAGGGGGACTGTCCTGCTTTGAAATCCATGAGCCTTTGGACATCAGTTGCCATGTTGGCCAAGAATGGGGTCAAATCTAACATTTTTATTATTTCTAAATAGAATTTTGTGTGCTAATTCTGTGTTGTGTGTGTGTGTGTTTTTGTGTGTGATCCACCCCTGCAGCTTGACTGCCAGCCACATCAGCTCATGTGTGTAGTGTCTTGGGTCTTTGTGTTGGAGGAAGTGCAGGGACGTGCTGTGGTAATCCAAGCTCCTCACTCTTTGCCTAAATGATCACAAAGGCAAATGTCCTTAAAATTCTGTTTCATTTAAACTGCATTAATCCAACATACACATCACATTCATACACTAACACACACACACTCAAATTCTCTAAATTCTTTTTGCAACCAACAACTTCTCCAAAAAGCAACAAGTTTTTTGGCTTCTTCTAGATACATTCTTGCTTGTGAATCTTCTGTTTCCATCAGAGTGTCATTATGTTTTACCTGCATGTAAAACTATTTTAAAACCTCATGCAATCTGTCTACTGAATACTCTGTAGGTTTTTTTTAGCCATTGTCATTCTTGGTATATGTGATCATACGATTTTTTATTGTGTATACCACACTAACTCCCTGACATCATGATTTGTTTGTCTGTATGTTACTGTGTGTTTTTTTTATGCATAACAAGCTGCTCTAACAAATTGCCCCTAATGGGATTAATAACTGTACTGAATGAATCAAAGCTGATAAGTACAGCTACTGTCATCCACCACTGACAATCTGACTTTTTAGGTTATTCTTTACTAGTGCTCCAGTGCAGCCAGAGGTTTTCTAATGTCATACTCGAAGTGAGAATATATAGAAATAATCACAAGCATGCACAAAATCAAACTTCTGTTAAATGCTGCAAGAAACCATCTGTTTGAGTTTGAAAACCGAGGGGTTAACCATGAAATATGTTACTTTGTTTAACAGTCTTTGTGTGAACAGCTGTATACTGTAAGTGCAAAAACCTCTTGTAAATCCTGCAAGACTGTCTGCAAAATGATTCACAAAAGACACAAACACAATTGTGAGAAAATGTCGATCAAAGCCAGTGTAACACACCATTTTTGTAGCTATTTTACACCTGCAAACATAACACTGTAGCGTTAATTCACTCTCTGCATTTCGCTTTTTCACACATTTATCCTGCTACCACATTTACATGCAGCGAATCACACTTTAAATGCCAGCAAACACCATCATAGTTCTGTTTCTCGTTTTTAAATTTTTCTTTTTGCCGTGCACATGATTTCCGCGTCTATATCATATTTTTGTATATTTTTGACATTTCGTCCCTGTGTACTCAAACCTGAACTTGAACATACAGACTCAGGTCTGAAAGCACACAGACAGAGAGTGATGCATATTTAAGAAATATTCAACAGATCCCGACTTTCAGCAGCTGCATAATTATGAGCGCTGCAGAGCTGAAGTGATAAACCAGTTTGAGGCCCACTCTCACAAAGTTGGTGGGAACAGAGAACAGGTTTCTCAGAATGTAGAAGACAAACCAGACTGTGCAGGTGAACACAGTCACACACATTCATTAGTAGTCGTTCGTTTGACTTTAACTTGAACTCGAGTCCCGCTCTCCTGCTGCAGCTTACCCCTGATTCACAGGCTGAAGTGTTTACCGGTCATCTGTCCAGAGCGATGAGTCAATCGTCCTCGTTTTCATGGTGTCAGAAACATTCCAAAGCTGCTGACCTCTGACCTCCGGCTGTCGTTACCTGCTCACAGCCCTGTCATTACCCATCCATCACCGCTGCAGCGTGCCACATCTTTACATCTATCACTCACTGTCCCCTCATTCACATCGTTTTTTCTTTATGCTTTTCCTCTCATGGCTGTCTGCTTCTCAGTCAGGTGGGTGTGGACGAAGTTGCGTGATTTGCATATTCAGCACTGCCTACAACAGTCTCACCTAGGGCACCGAAACCATAAAAGCAACAAATATGCATTCACGCCCACACATGCTCATAATATACATTTTCACACGCAAGTACATAATCACACCTGTGCATACTGGGACGTACACACACCCACACCTGTGTAGGCACTGTTATACTCAGTATATACACAAAATATCTGAATTATTTTATAAGTGAAAACCATACCCTGACACCAAAAAATAAAAGCTCCATAAAATGTGTCAGGAAATAAAGATAAAATGAGCAGAATTATAAGCAAACAATTCTAAAGAAATTTCAATCTAAAGGAGCAGTGGACGGTCATTTATGGTGCCTGTGGTCCAACTCTGACAACACAGAGAGAAGAAACTCACTCAAACACGGTGAGAACATGCAAACTCCACAAATAAACTTTTTCCACAACATGGAACCGGCCCAGTCTGGTTCAAGCATCTAATTTTGAACTGGTCAAAGCAATGCCAATAAAAATAAACCGGTTGAGTAATGAAAAATTACAGGATAAAGAAAGAAACAAATATGCTTAAGTGTGTAGCATCTGACAGTAATTTTAAACCGGCTGTGTATGATCAAGATTGGTAACCATGGTACTCACAGCATTGTGCACATTACAGAAAGATGTGGAACTGAAGAGTTTTCACACTATGAAAGACAAATAAAATTTGTATAAACATGAATTCTATAGGTACCTACAACTAAGGGACTATTATAAGAAAGAAATCAAGATAGATCCCTCCATGGTAGTGAATGGTGTGATTCTATATATATATGTTCTGTATCAAAAACTGAAGACAAACATATATTCAACTTAATGTATAAAAGAAAAACGGTTATCAGAGTTCAACACAAAAATTTCAGATGATGATAGGCAAGACGACCAAAACATCCACAAATTCATGGATATGGGGGGAATTCTCTTGGAATTCTTGGAGATCTGTTTTTTTTTTTTTTTTTATCACACCCAAGGTCAGAGTAAATACTGTATATAAATACAATTTACCATGCTGGAGAGAGTGTGGAGCAACAGATGCAGACCACTCACATATATTCTGGAAATGCCACAAAATATCAAGGTTTTGAAAAACTGTGCATTAAACTACACAAAAGCTACAGGGGTATGGTATCTACATGAGCAACACTGTACTTTACCTTTGTAATTTTAACCTTACTAAAGAGAATATAAGAATAAGTGATGGGTATTTGATCAAAATACTATTGATAGTTAGTAAGAAAGCTATTACAAAGAAATGGAGTAAAGTGGTTCCTCCTTGACAGTAACAGTGAACAGGGATAGCAGAGCAAAGGAAAAACAGACACATCGCCTGAGACTACAAGAAACAACTGGAAGAAAAGTGGGAGAAATGAACATAATTCAGAACCAAAAACAGTGATGAAGACTATGAACACGACCAACAGGTTTAGTAATAACACTACGAGAAAGGGCGAACTGCTAAAAATTTATCACCAAAACAAATATTTTTCTTTGTGTATTATTTCGTCTTTGGGTTGCTTGTTTGTATTTCATATGTGTATAAATGTTGAAATTGTCAATAGTATGGTTTTTTTGACAGTTTTTTTTAATGTCAAAAGAAAAAAAAAAAAAAAGGTTTGGAAACCAAAAAGTTGCTTATCAACCAAAACAAACAAAAAAAAAAAAGATTTTCTTGGGAACCAAAGTGGGCGTGTCATATTCTACAGGTTGTTGTGCGTTGTGCAGCGCCCTCTGTTGATGACATCCTTGATTACAATGGTTCCACTCAAAACTGGTGGAAATGCGGGCTGGTTCACTAGATGGCACCAAGGTTCTGAGGATCCCTTTTTTTTAGAGTTAATTTGGCAGAAAAGGGCCCACATAGGCTTTTCCACCAACATGGGACCTGCCCTATTCTGGTTTAAGCACCTAATTTCCGGCAAAAAAAAGTTGGTATAATAGCAGTTTTTCCTCGGGAACTAAAGCGGGCGTGTCATATTTTGCAGGTTGTGGTGCATTTTGAAACACCATCTGTTGATGATGACCTTTGATTATAACTGATTGATTGATTACACTCACAACTGGTGGAAACGCGCGTTGCTTCACGAGACAGCATCAAGGCTCCCAGAATCTGGAAGAGAACCAGAGCTAATTTGGTGGAAACTGGCCTGAAGAAAGGCTCTGCTCCAGCCAGGATTTGAACCCAGGACCTTCTTGCTGTGAGCCGACCACTGAGCCACCACGCTGCTAAAGTGGGTTTTAAAATGATGAATGGATATAAAAATAATTACTCTGCTCTTCATAGCCACGCACTTTAAGGTTTGACTGATACAGGTTTTTTGGTATTGAAGCTGTGGAGTGCTACAGGGAGGTCATGAGCTGGGATTGAGCAATACAACACACACATGCACACACACACACACACACTCTGCATGTCTGAACTGGCTCACCTTGGTGCCAGCCGGCGTGGGAGAGAGGCTGAAGGGGCTGGCTTTCATTGGCTCGACCTGCAGCAAAAAAAAAAAGTGTATAAAAATTAAATCTCACACTCACACACTCACAACATCAACACCATCAGATGAAACACTTTTCCTACACGCTCCCCACCTCATCCTACAGTTGATCGCAAAGAGGGATGAGGTGTAAAAGGCCTGATACTGCAGTCAGTCATTCAAACATCAATAACAGACAGAAGACAACATCAAGTCAACTAAATAACTGCTGAGACGTGCATGAAGGTCCCAACGGTTCTGTAAGCTGATGGAGAACACGCATGCTCACCAGGACCAGATGGAGAGAACACCTCACACCTGTTCTAAGGTCCTTACATTGGCTGCCTTTGAGTTTTTCAGTATGCTGGTTTGCAAACTGCAGTAGGACATCCTGGTATTTTTGGCACACGGCATTTGACATCCCATGTATTGCGACATACTAGATCTTTTTCTGACATTATAAATAGTGTAGTAGTACAGGTATTGGAACGCGCCCATAATCCTAATATTGTTGATCACAGTTACATTGCTTGATTTCAAAGAGCAAAGTGTTCACTACCCAACTAAATCTCACCTACTTTAAAATAAGATGAGTAACATCACATGAGATCGTGATGATTTGATACAGATATTGTTGCTGTGGTTAAATTATTTATCGAAATATTTACTGCACTGTAAAACTTTGCAGTCAAAATAACCAATCGAGACAAAAATCAGTATCAGTAAAAATCAAATACAGTGTCACATTTATTTTATTCACAAGGATTCTTTTAATGCAAAAGAAAATAGTGTTATAGAATAAAAGTGAACAACCAACCTGGTCATCAGGGCTGTTTCTGTCAGAGTCTGAAACACAGAGGGACCACTTATTAATCTGTGTGTGTGTGTTGTTGTGTGTGTGTGTGTGTGTGTGTGTGTGTGTGTGTGTGTGTGTTCAGTGGGTCGTACAGACTGCACAATTCTGGTGACTTAAATTACGCAAAATTCACTCAAAAACATGATACAGATTAATGCATGTTTGCCTGTTCAAAGAATGTTCACATAATTAAAATATGATGATTGAATATGTGTAAATAACATGTAATTATTATTCATATATGTAAATGTGTGTGTGTGTGTACCTGAACTGTCCCCTGGATAGTCAGCCCCAGGCTTCTCCTCCTCTGCTGCTTTAGACATCCTGATATCTGCACGAAACACACACACATAACACACGAGAAACATTATAGAGACATTATAAATACACAGAGGGACAGAAGATAAATGCTACATGGTTAGAAAAGCAGAGGGTCGTTGGATCAAATTCCTGACCACGGAGAGAAATGCACTCAGAGGAACTGCCGTCCAGATGCCCTTAAAACGTCTGACCACCATACTACAGTGAGATACAGGCAGACGACTTTGGACACGCTGTGACACACACACAGACACACTAATGCTGCAAAATCTTGTGTCACTGACTGAAAAATGTCAAATAAAATGCAAATAGAGAAATAATGTCTGTTTTTAATTTATCTGATTGTTTATTAATTTCCATATTTTCAATAATTCAAAGCATTCTAACAATCCCATTTGTGTATTAATATTTCAAATGCATTTGTGACCTATAGTTGTGCAGTGATCCATTTAATAACTTCATATTTCATTAAATTTGAAAACAAACTCCAATAGTAGAAAAAAAGAACCCTTAACTTGTTTCAGAAGAAAGCTGCAGTGCAGAATCTAATCACAAAAAGTATTGGGACCAGGCACAATGAAAAATGAGAGGAGAAAGACTTTTTTTAAATTTTGCACTTTGAGAATAAAGGCAAAATATTGAGAATAAAGTAGATCTGTGACAATTAATTGATTATTAATCAACAATTAAATTAACTCTAAATCAACTATTTTGACATTATATTAATCATTCTGAGTCATTTTCTTCAAAAAAAAAGGTCCAAATTCTCTGATTTCACCTTCTCAAATGTCAGTATTTTCTGGTTTCTTCAGTCCTTTATAAAAGTAAATTTAATAAAAACTGTGGGGTCACAATGTTGAGGATAAAGTGGAAATGTTGAGAATAACCTTGAAACACCATTTTGACTATTCACAAAATGGGATTTCACTTTATTTTTGACTTGAATGTTTCCACTTTATTCTCAAAATCTTTCTCCTCTAATTTTTTCCCCTTGTGCCTGCCCCGAATACTCTTCGCTGACCCACAATTATATTACAATTTTCATTTTTTTCCAAAAAGAATCTAATGAAATGTGAATTTAATAACTTACTCAAATTTAGCAATTATTGTGTAAAAAGAAAATTGATAAAATCCACACATTTCCAGCAGAGGTCTTAAATGAAACTACAGAAACACACAAAAAAAAAGTCTCCCACGTGCTAAACACCTTTTTGTGTTTGCACAAATCTCATCTCTGTCCCATCTCTCCTTCTCTTTCACTATTCAGACACAAACACGGTTACAAACGGTCACTGCTGTCTGAACGAGAGGTCAGTCCCGCAGTACTTGAACTTGACCTCCTGCGGGTCAAAGTTCAGCCGAGATCAATGCTGTCGGGAGGCATTTAAATGGAAAAGAACAGGGAGCAGATTTTGGTGTGACAGCCACAAAAAATTTAAAGATTTAAAGAATGAAAATGGAAATGGATTACTATTGCCCTGTGATAACCTTGTTAGTAGTGTTGGTGATGAAAGTTGTTGAAAGCTTTGCTGGATAAAAGAGAAACACATCACTGTCAGACAGATAAAACCAAAAGTTCAGATTTTGAAGATACAAAGCAGGTTTTGGACTTTAAAAATGACTCCTGATGATAATTTCATCTTGTTTCCATTAAATATGACCAAGAGAACACCCTGCTAAGCAAAAACTTACTCAGCCAAGAAAACTGATGATACCACACTCTGAATTAGCTCTTTAAATATAAACTTTATTGACTCGTGAGGATGTAGAACTGGGATTAAGAATCAGCTTTTCATGGCAGATACCCTAACTACCCTCCTCTGTTCACGGTGACTTCTGGGATCGCAGAAGTAATTGGTGCAGCAACAACAACGCCAGAGGAACTGCTTACCTGAGCACCAGACATTACTCAGCACCACCGCCGCTGCCGCCATCTTGGATAAAACACTTCTTTGCCGCCCCCCCCCCCCAACACTATGCTCTTAACTTACGTCTGTCTTGTGCTTTTGTCACTCATTTTCCCTCTTCAGCTCAGAACTTTTGCAAGAAGCTGCCCATCTAGCCAACAAGCTCGATAAGAAAGGAGACATGTCGGTAAAAACGTGGTAAGAAGGAGCTGAAAATTTGAGGTCTGTGTGATTTAGCGCACATGTTCTTTCTGCTCATAGAACCACACTGAACATCCTCAATCTGGTCCTTTTTCTTCTTCCTTGCTATAATTACGACTACAGCGTCTGTACTGCTGCTTCACTGCCTCCTTTACACCCTATGGAGCGCGCGCACACACACACACACAAAATCAAAAACCCCACATTTTGTGTCCGATCTTATAAGTCAAGAAAAGAATGAATACTTGAAAACAAAAGAAGAGAAAGGCTTACTGGAAATTATATACTGTATATAAACCTGGCAGTGTAAGTGTGTGTGTGTGTGTGTGTGTGTGTGTGTGGTGTCCGCGTGTGTGTAATCTTATCATCAGGGTCACAGGCAAGTTCAAGGTGTGATGAGAGGAGGTGGGAAGAAAGGAAGGAGGAGGGATAAAGGATGAGAGGAAAGAGACAGAGAAAGATGGGGAAGAAGAAGAAGAAGATGGAGTGATGTGAAAACATTTTGAATCTGAGACAAAATATAGTACAAGATGAATAAAAAGATTTTAAAATGTAGTGTTTCGCAACAGAAAAAATATCTGGGCACCGAACAGAGATAAACTTCATTGTGCACTTTATATTAATGCACATTTAAGTCAACTAGGGCTGCAACTAATGAGATTATTTTCATTATCGATTTATCTGCATATTGTTTAGTGTACAAAATGTTTAAAAAAAAATACCCTTTCCAATTTTACAGAGCCCAAAGTTATGTCTTCAAACTGCTTTTAGTCCAACCAAGACTGCAAAAACCAAAAGACTCTTCATTTACTGTCATAAATGACAAAGAAAAGCAGCAAATCCTCACATTTAAGGAGCTGTAACCAGCAAATGTTTGACATTTTTGCTTGAAAAATTACTGAGATGATTAATTGATTATCAAAATAACTGATAGTTTTCATCAACCAATTAATTAATCAACTAATTGTTGCAGATATCAACCTCAACCTGGTAATTTCCCACCAAAACTAGGCATCAAAAGAAGGTAAGAATCATTTTTTGTCATTCTGTCTTCTTTGGCATTTTGTGATGTTTTTTATTCTCTAATTTGTTTTGTGTTGAATGTCAAAAGTTTTATTGCCCATCAGATGATATAACGTCATGGAAATAAATATTTTTAAGTCACTGTCTGTTTTGTTTTGTCTTCTTGTTTTTTATTGTTTGTGAAACTGTGACTTCTGCTGTTTCGTGTGTTTTGTCAAGTTCAAAATCTATTTTAAAAAAATGGTTCTATACATATTCTGCACTGGAGGTACATATATACCAACCAGAACCTCAATAAAGAGGAGAAAAATGCATTAATCAAAATCCACCTGCAGTACTGAAATAAAAAGGAAGTTCAAGATTCAGTGAGCCCTCAGGCGGAGTAGTGGAGGGGTGCAGTTGCAAAAAACAGCCAGATGGGGGCAGCACCCTCTTGGAAATGCTGAGCCAGAACTCCGTGTGTGTTTGTGTGTGCGCTGCATCGCGCACCACACATAGTAATAAGTCATCTGAATCTTTTAGTGTAAAAATATCCTTTTGGACTAATAAAAAAAAAAAAAAAAGAAGCAAAAGTCCAGAATCACAGGTGCACCAGCCTGAAACATGACCTCAAAACTAAAAGGGGAATAAAACCCTCTAAACACAAATTTCTCAGATGTAACGATGCAGAAACATTTTAAATGCATATTTAAGTTTATATTAACTATATCAGCTCCCCCCTAGTTATAAACACAATTTACTTCTTTAACCTTCAGCAACAAATCACCTTCTTTATTAGGTCGTTACCTGCAGGCACCAAATCACCACATAGGTCAGAGCCGACATTTTAAAAATATTCGGTTTTCTTTTCATAGCTTCACTCCATATTGAATCAACCAAGCTGTATTTCACACACATGCGCGCACACATACACACACACACACACACACACTTCAATGTTGTTAATCAAATGTACTGTATGTACAGTTTTAATGACCTTATAATTTAGTGCCTGCTGGAACATTCAGCTGTAAAAATATTACTACGACCACCACCATCGGTGATACTGCCACTACTCGCACCAACATTACAGTAGATCTGTCACAGGGCTGAACAGTTAATCAAAATATCGAAATTGCAATATGGCCAAGTGCAATATCCAAATAGCAGAACCTGCAGTTTTTTGATAAAGGTAAAATGTGTAATGAAAGAGCATTATAATGAAGTACTGTTGTGCTGCTGAGATGCCCTGGCTTACAAATCTTGCTCTCCAGATGTCAGAAAACATATTTGTTTGGTACAGACCTCAACAAATGTCACATCATCATGATTTTAATAGTTTTTTTTTTAGTGAAAATAAAAATTGAGATGCAAAAATGTTCACACTGACTAATGGTGAATCACATCACAATTGCAATATGTGTCAAAATAATCACAATATGATTATTTTTTACCTCACCATGCAGCCCTAATCTGTCATCAGCAGTGTCACCAGGACTAACATTAAAAGCTGCAATATACTGTAGCACTGATACTCAGGGGTGGAAGAAATGAATTCCAACCACTCAGATTACTGTAATCAAATCATTTTTTGGGTACTTGTACTTTAATGAGTACTTACTCTCACTTCAAGTATGCATTTCACAATTAAATCTACTTAGTTACTTTTAAAATCATAACTTGCTACTGAGTCGGCCTACAATTTGAATTATTATCAGGTTTCAATGTTAATGTTTTATTAACTTGCCTGATTTCTTTGGGTCAGAAATCTACTTCCCTGAGGTCAGTTTTTACATGCCCCTATACAAATTAATGGTTATCAAATCAACCCATCGATCTGGATCGATACATTGATGCAAAGTCAAAATATCAACCTAGACTGTGATCTTAGAGATATGCCTTTATTTTGAAATTCCCATGGCATCCCTGTGTCACAAACGTCTGGAAGAGTATAATTTAGTTGCTTTTTGTGAGTTGACATAAATGTAACTGATTGTGTTAAATGGACATATGATATCATCTGATACTGATCACAGACCCCTGAGTTGAACTGAATCAAAAACGTGGCAAATATCATATTGTTCAAATAATCTTTATAATACTGTATCATTATGAAGCCTGTGATGTACACCCCTATTATCAAATAAGAACAAAACTAAAGTCAATTTCATGTTTAATCTAGGGCTGAAACATCATAAAATATCAGAAAATAGTGGAAAATGTCCATCCAGTTTTTTTTTTTTTTTATGACATACGGACAGAGACCCTCCCCCAAAAAAGTTGCAGCAGGCAGGTCTGGAGAGGTGACGGTGACCACAGTGCAGAACAGTGCAGGAGTTGAGAGAAATATACACTGAAGATTTGGAAAAACAGAGACCTCTGTGATTGAATACCTGCTATTATTAATGCATTAAACATCAACAGTTAAAAAGCAACTAACACTGAAGTTTTCAGTTTTTATAAAGAATTCTCAGTAGTTTTACTTATGTTTTTACAGAAGTAGTTTTACTTGTTTTTACAGAAGTAGTTTTACTTGCAGTTAAGTAATACAATTTTTTTTTGAATTAATCAATCAGTTGTTTGGCCAATAAAAGGCCGCCGCTGTAAATAAGAATTTGTTTTTAATGTTTTGCCTGGTTCAATGAAGGTAAAATAAAATAAAATAAAAATAAAATGTCAGAAAATGGTGTAAAATGTCTATCAGTGTTTCCCAAAGCCTAAAACGACGTTCTCAAATGTCTTGTTTTGTCTGCAAACCAAAGACATTCAGTTTACTGTCAAAAGGAGCAAATTAACCAGATTATTAAAATAGTTGGTAAATAACTTCATAACTGAGTCATAATCTGTTAACTGTTGTAGCTCTTGTACAGATTGTCAGCACTCTTTCCACCACTGACTGTCAACAACACAAGTGCAACCTTTCAGAAACATTATTTAAAAACACAATTTACTAAAATGCTCCATCCATTTCATTCAAACATGGGGTTAAATGTAATACACTCCACCTCACACACACACAGACACACACACACTCTTATTATTCCTTGCTCCTTCATCCTCTCAGCATATGAAGGGAGGGACACCATAAAATCATTTTATCATCCCACCCTCTCTCCCTCCTCAATCTCTCCCGCCCCACAATGCTTCAACTGCCCCTAACCCCTCTGGCCATGGGGCCTTTCAAACCCCACACCCACCCACCCTCCATCCATCCATCCCTCCATCCCAACCACCTCATATATGCTAACAAATCAAACAACCCCAAATGTCACATATGTCCACTACACACATGAGGTTTTATTTTCTACGATCAGGTTTTAAACTACAGCTGCAACAATTAATTGATTAGCTGTCAAACATTGAATTAATCGACGAATATTCTGATGATTGATTCATCATTTTGAGCCATTTCTTAAGAAAAAAAGTCAAAATTTTCTGAATTCAGCTTCTCAAATATTAATATTTTCTGGTTTCTTTAGTCCTCTACGACTGTAAACTAAACTAAACATCTTTGGTTTGTGGACAAAACAAGACATCCGAGGGAAACGCTGATCAACATTTTTCACCATTTTCTGACATTTAAAGGACCAAAGAACTAATCGATTAATTAATAATGAAAATAATCACTAGTTGTAGCCCTGTTTTAGAGCACTAGGTGTACAAAATGTGTCTTTCCACAGAACAAACCTTCTAATGTCTCCTGAATGTCACTGAAAACGCCCGGACCTCAAAATTCTTTGCTTCTGACATTTTCTATGCTTCGAACGAGTTAATTTTGGTGGAAAATTTACAGTGACCACCGTCCCAACACACTCCTCCACCCCTGGGGCTGCAGCCGCTCAGATTCAACCCCCTCCGTCCTCGTCCTTACTCATCCTATCAGTGCTAATAGCACAGAGAGAGGGAGAGAGAGGCCACTGGGCAGATGATGTATCTGTCTTGTGGAGTTGACATGGCCTGCCTGCCTGCCTGTGTGTGTGTGTGTTTGGTGTGTGTGTGTGTTAGGGTGGGGGGGTGCAGGGTCACTGTCAGGGAATTAGAAAAGGGGGAATGAGCGAGAGAGAGGGGGGGATAGGATGGCTGGAGGGGTCCTAAACTCACCCCCACCACCTCCTCCTCCTTCTCCTTTTTGCCCACCCACCCCGCCTCGGTCACGCCTGTCAGGGGCCGGTGACAGACGGCGCGTGGGTTTCTGTGTATGTGTGTGTGTTTGAGGGGGGGTTGCCCCGCACTGTTTGGCGTGTGGATGTCAGAGGTCAGGCACATGGTCTCGGCCACCTCGTGCCTCGCAGTGACACACACACACACACACACACACACACACACACACACACACACACACACACACACAGACAAACAAGCTGCCTGCCGCCTGCCTTTTCCACCTGTCCCCTGTCACATTCACTACCAAACAAACACACGCACACACACGCACGCACACACACGTCACAGCATCAACGAGCAAATCTGCAACTGCTGTAGTGACAAAACATTCAAATCAGCTGTGAAACAGAAACAAAGCTAAAAGAAATAAAAGTTGCAGTGATATATTTATCATTTAATGTAAAGAAAAAAGTAAAAAAGACTCGGTTACACCCAAAAAACTGCTGCAAATACAGTTACTCATATTACTGATTAATCTGCTCATTATTTTCTCGATTCTCGAAAAAAAAGGAAAGAAAGAGGAAGAAAATATGGCACTAGCGATTATTTTCATCATCAATTAATCTTTCTATCATTTTCTCTATTTTCTAGTTATTTGTTCCATAAAATGGTAAAAAATGTTGATCACTGTTTCCTAAAGCCAAAGGTGGCGTCCTCAAATGTTTGTGCTTTATCAAATGCTTGTTTTGCTGATAACCAAAGATTTAGAGTCACAGAGGACTAAAGAAACTGAAAAATATTCACACTTGAGAAGCTGAAGTCTTTCTTTTTCTTTGCAAAATAATTAACCGATTATCAAAACAGTTGGCAACTAATTTAATAGTTGACAACTTATTGTTGCAGCTCTAATTCAACTTACAGTCATATATGACAAAGAAAGCAGCAAATGCTCACACTGGAGAAGCTGAAACCAAAGACAATTTTGCTTGAAACTAATGATTGATCAAAAGATTAATTGATAATGAAAACAGTCATTAGTTGCAGCCCCAATGATTACAGGAGCAATGATTATGATTTTAGTTGGTTTGCACATAATTACCTTCATACAAACATGGCAGGAGTTTTTGAGATATAAAGATGAGATATAGCAGGGTAAAAAAGAGCCATCAGTTTTCAATATCTTAAACAGCAGTTTGGCCTTCAGTGTTCTGATGTCTGAGCGCCATAAAAAAACTTCTTCCAACTTTACTTTTAGAAAATCGTTGCTGAAATAAAATATAAAGATCTGCAAAACAACACAACTGACCCAAAAATGAGAAAGTTAAAAAAGTTAAAAGTTTCACATTCGCGTTAAATAGTTTTTCTTTACAGTCAAATGACAAGTTGAATTTAAAGCTAAACTTCGACCTCAGAAACTGAAAAACTGGTGTCATAAACAGCGAGTGTGTGTGGTTAGAATCAGCAGTGCTGGTTATGCATGAGCACATCTCTTTTTCTGCTAAATTTGATTCCCTACAAATACATCTGAGAGAAGGACAATGTGTTCTGTGTCTCATTTTAATGACCATCACACCAAAACAAACAAGCAGAAAACAAACAAAACCCAAAGAACAGAGATGCATGTATTTATACTTCTGTCTCCATTTAATGAGAATATATTCTGCTTTAGATGAGCCGAGAAGCTGCTGCATATAAAAGGTAGACTTTACCAGCATTAAGTAACTATGTTCTCCATATTGAATACTTAAACAGAGAAATTATACTTCCAAATGATGTCACCCTACTGTGTTTACTTTATTTCATATTCTACTTTCTGTACTGTAGGTTTATGGAGCCACAGTTACTATTAACAGACTCCACAACTTGTCAGGTATTTAAGTGGTTGATCAGCACATTTTGCCTCTAAATATACATGTTTTATACCACAAAAGAAGATCCAAAAATATAATAAGAATGTTTTCTTTTTCATATCAGCCTGACTGATTGTTGACTTTTACACAGCTTTAATTTAAAAATAGGAATATCGTTAAGTTCTGCTATGTGGGTCTCGCTCACATTAAAACACCAAAACACTGTGAAATCGATTGATTCTTTACTGTTGATCGACTGCCACAGCTGATGAAAATCTATCTGACATGACTCAGGCAGAAATCATGTTCATGGACCTGGTAATATATTAAAGTTTTATTCATGTTAAGTTTAGTCATGTTTGCTGACTTCCTTCCTCGCGTATCCTGTGTTTTCCCAGAAGTTATAGTAACTAACAGCAAGTCGGAAACACACTTCTACTTTGAATAAATTATGGATTTCTTGGTTTGGCCACTGTTGGAAACATCTGGGATAATCTAAGTGCACAACTCAACAAAATATACAATACTGACAATTACTGACAATGACAGGCGCCAATAAACAAAATAAACTATGTACTATGGCCACTTGTCATCTGTGTAGTGCACATCTTAAACAAATATTACAGATAATCTGCGGAAGAAAATGCAAATAATGTCTGTTTCTATCCACCACTGCTATTTCTGTGCCGATCAATTCTACCATATTAGAAGTAAAGCGCCTCGAGATTAGCAGCTGCTGGGGCTAATTCTCCACTCAGGTGCCGTCAAACCACAGCAGAAGAAGAGGACGGAACGACATGATTAAAACAGTGCCAGTCTAACCTCAAATGGTGAAAAACGATGTGGAAATTATGATGGAAATTAGACATTTCTGTTAGTTTCATCCAGGTGAAAGGAATGCCTCTAATGATTATGCAAAATGACTGCGGTTAACTCAAGTAACTGTGACTGGGTGATTATGTAATAATTGCAACAGGGCTATCTGCAGCAGAGAGACACACTTTCCAACAAAAACAAGACAAGTATTTTTGTATTATTAGTGAGCATATTTTGATATTTAAACTCTGTGAAAACGCTATCGAATAATAAGAAGTGATAGTGTTAGTACCAACAAGTACCCTGTACAGAAAGCTGTCAGTTAGCGCCAGCATGCTACTTGACTTGGTTCCACTGTAAGAGAAGAGAATCTGTGACCAGTTCTCCTCCTTCATGCGTCCCATTAGCATCCTTCCTCCTTCACTGTGTCCCTCACCTCCCACCACTCTTTGTCCTCCACTTGGACCATTCTTGATTTATTCTGATCCCTCTCGTTTCCTCTCCTCCCTCAGCTACAACATGACCACATCACTTGAACTCCTCTCTAACCTTCCTCCTTCCATCTAAACCCCTCTACCCGTTTCTCCCTCCCTTAATCCCTCCACTCCCACCTCTCTCTTTCTGTTAAATTTAATTTCTAAACATCCCGTCTATCTCTTTCTCTCTGCATTCGTCACATCCTCGCCTACTATAGTTTTTTGTATTCTCTTTCATACATTTGGGTTTTGGCCAAACATTTGCTGAGCTGCTCTGGAAACAGATAAACACACTGGTGGAGATAATTCTCATTATATTTTTGTGCAAGAGAGCGAGTTAGCTTCTTGCAAACTTAAGGGTCAGCAGACTGCTGGTAACTAGCTCACCTAAGAGACTCAGGTTGTTATGGCTACAGTACAGTTAGAGCAAACCTCTGCCTGATCTCATAAAGTTTCATGAAATAATGAGTCCTTACAATGTAAATAACTCGCTCTGTACAACAGAGAAAGAAAAGAGAGAAATGATGACATGGCCACAGACTGAGACTGTTTTTATTTTTAGTAAAAGTTCTTATTTAACCAAAACCTCATTCCAAGCTTAAAGGGGTCATTCGGATTATTTTAGTGGGGCTGAATGAGGTACTTATTAATAGCCAGTCGACAAAAAAACAGCTTTGGAGAAGTGCACGCTATATATTTAGGATATTTATTTAAGATTAATATTATCCAATGTAAGAAAATTTACAGAGAAAAAGAAGGTACTTAATGAACTTACAGAGTAACATTTACCATCACCAACAAACTAATCAATCAAGGCAGCGGCGAGCAGCAACTCCTGTGGTCTGAGAGATAAAATGATGATTTTGCCAATGGAGTCTGGTTGAATGACAGACTGATATTTGGCTTATAGAACAGTGATTTTTTATGTCGGAAAAGGCTGTCTGAGAGCAAGGCAGAGCAATGAAAATATTCTACATATAGCATACACTCACAGAGATAGATTTCTTTTTGATGGACCTTTTTTAGTGGTCTAAAATGTGTTTTATTGTGGACCCTGTCCAGCTTAGCTTCCTACTGGCGGCTTGCTGACTGTCATCTACTGTAGGTGATACACTGAGTGTAGATAATTGCCTCACACAACCCCACTTCAAAAAATCTGAAGTATTCTTAAAATATTGATTATGTGCACTGATAAAAGAACTTCATGTTACTGTCTGATTGTGAAAAGATATTTTTATGCAATATTTAGTCAGCATCGTCTCAACATGTATCAAAACTATGTAAGCTGCAGACTAAATTAATTTCAATTTAACACATTTTGTACATATGTCAGAATTTGGTCTTGGTACGATTCTGCTTCTCACGATCAGCTTCTTCCCGTGTTGCTACAGGCTTTTTTCACTGCTTCAGTCTGATGCTACTTTGCCAGATTAACTGTGGTTCGGTCATTAAGCTTCACCAAAAATAGCTTATTTCTGTCTCAGAGTAATGTTTGTAGAGCTCCAACTCTAATTTGTCTCCCTCTCCCTCTCTCTGTGTCTTTATTTCTCTTTCACTTGATCCCTTCCTCCCTTCTACAGCTCTTCCTCTCCACCTTCCTCCTCCTCTCCTTCAGTAGTGGTCAGCCGCAGCGGTCATGGCACCACTGGACAGCGCTCTGCTAGCACAGGACACACAGACTCGTTGCCAGGCAACAGCAATGAAAGATCACTGTGTGCGCGCATGTCCGCATGTGTGCACAAGTGTATGTGTGTGTGTGCATGTGTCTGCTGCTCACATGTTTGTGTGTGTACCTGTGAGAGTGTTAATCATTAAAAATAAACATGTTTCCCTGCCTGTAGCTGAGGCTTCGGTGTGAGGCAAACAAAGTGCTGCATGCTAATGTCTCCACTGATGTTTATACTTTAACAACCAGTATTAAAGGATTATTCTGCCTTTTTTTTCAAGTTGATAGTCACATCAAGAAAAAGGTGAAATCATACTTTCACATATCATATGTTATAGTTTTACAGCTAACAGATGACGATGAATGAGGATATTTCAGTTTCAATAGGGTGTAAATAATGTGTGTGATGGTTACAGGTTTATGTCAAACTATTTCCAGTTTTCTACAGACATATCACCCACTCTCTTTGTTTCTTTTGTTTGTTCTTATCCCATTCCTCTATTGTATATTGTCTTCAACTAAATTTATGTGTTGATATACAGTAAGATAAAGATTCTGTTAGAGCTGCAACAATTAGTCGATTAATCAATTAGCTATCAGCTACTAAATTAAACTCCAACTATGCTGATAATCGATTAATCGTTTCGCCTTAATCTTTTTGTTAATGTACAAATTCTCTGATTTCAGCCTCTCAAATGTGAATATTTTCTGGATTCTTGAGTCCTTTAACAGTAAACTACTACAAGGAATTTTAAACGGTTAACTAAGCTGTTTCATTTAATACTGATGCTCAATATGACCTACATGAACTCTTTCAAATCAGATGAAACAAGCCCGTCTTTACAGTAAAGTCAACCTTAGTAACTTAAATAAAGCAGAAAAGATTTTTATTACTATATTTATTTGATCATATTGTACATGGTGTGAAACACTACCGTTTGTCACAGGCCTCCAAAATCAACAAAATATAAAGTTCCTTTAGTGACTTGTAGAAACACTGAACGTTTTCCCATTACGACATTTGGTATCCAAACACTAATTGATTAATAGAGAAAATGATAGACAGATTAATCAATATTGAAAATAATTGTTAGTTGTCTGTCTGTCCATCTTACTGATTCGCTCTATCTGCTCTATGGATTGATTATTCAATTAGTTGGACACTATTAAATTAATTGCCAACTATTCTGAGATCGATTAATCCTTTTGAGTCATTTTTCAAATGTCCAAATTCAGCTTCTCAAATGTGATTTTTTTTTTTTTTTTTTGGTTTCTTTAGTTTTATACGAATAATAAACTGAATATTTTTGTGTTATGGACATAACAAGACATTTGAGGAAGTCACCTTGGGCTCTGATCAACAATTTTAACTGTTTTCTTTTGTCGATCAAACAACTAATTGATTAAAATGACCAACAGATTAATCATTAATGAAAATAATCATTCGTTGCAGTCCTTATCTATCTATCTATCTATCTATAAAAAAGGCCTAATCTTTTCAGGATCTGTATGAACAAAACGCACGCACATGCACACACTAAAATTCCATTTCAGCACTCTACCACTGATCTATAAGATAATTCTCTTGTTCAGGAGTCAATACTTTACAAAAGTGGTCTGTTTCATGTATCTGTATACTGAGGAGGCTTCATTGTTAACTGCCTCTTGAGAGTGAATGAGTAACATTGTGCGTAGATGTTGGTTTGCTGGTGATTTGTTTGTATGAGTTTATGCACAACTCGACTTGTTTTGTGCACACAGGTACCTTGTGTGTGTGTGAGTCAGAGACAGAGTGATTACGTGTGTGTGTGTGTGGCGCGCGCGGCACACGTGAACGTGCACGAGGGCGAGCGCTTTACGAAATATGTCTCTGGAGTGTTTATTATATCCGATACAGTACCTCTTTCTCGCACCACATATTTCTGTGCCGATCGATTCTTCTGACTCCCGACAAGACAATAATCGCACCGCCCTCCCTTCTCTCCTTCTCTCCACCATTATTACTGCCCTCCCCAAGGAGCACAACGCAGGGATGGTGGGATGGAAACAGAGAAATAAAGGGAGGGAGGACAAGGGGAAGGAGGAAATGGCCACTGTGTGTTACTTCCTTTTCCAGGATCCCTGCGCTGGGGCGTAAAGATGGAGGGAGAAAATGAGTGGATGAGGGCGGAAGAAGAAGGGGTGGAGGACGCTGGGAGATGGAAACAAATGAGCAAGAAAGCCGAAGACAACAGAAAACAGAAAATTTAGGGAATTTTTGGGGGGATAATGGTGGAGGCTTGGAGACATGACAGAGATGGTTTCAAAGAGAGAAAACGAGGGGAGTAAAGAGACAGAAAATGGCAGGGGGAGTGATGGAGAGAACGGAGGGAGGACGGTGATGGGACAGTAGGGAAGACACATGAGAGGAGGGAGCAAAAGCAAATGAGGGGAGAAGATGAAAAAATAAGTCGCAAATGACAAACAGGCAACACAAAATTTAGGAATCTGGAGATAATGGCTGAAGGTGGAAAAAATAACGAGGTGTGCTGAAAAAGAGAATTAGAGGGAAAATCCCCCCTTCAGAAAAAGAGAGGCATGGTCGGATGGGAAGAGCAGGAGTGAGTGGATGGATGAGTAGAAGGATGCTTGGACAGTAAGTGAGGAACAGAGCAGAGAGGGGAAGGAAATAAATGAGCAAAGACGAACAAAAAGAGAAACAAGCGGCCAAAAATGTTGAATAATGGCAACGAGAGGATAAAAATTGAAGACGAATGCAAGTGAAAAACAGAAAAAAAGACTAAACTGAAAAGAGAAAATGGACATGTATGGAGCAGAGTAGACTGCAGTGTGACAGAGCATCCTCACAGGAAATAGCAGGAAGGAAAAAGACAGTGACAATTGGACTAACAAAGACACACAGCCTCGCCTTGATGGTGTGGTGTGAGTGATTGGATGAGGAGGGAGGGGGCCAGATTGTGTGCAACAGAGTCAATGACAAAATGAACGGACAGAGTGGACAGAAAGATGACCAAAAAATGAGACGGGGGGGGGTGGGGGGGGGGGGGTGGTTCGAAAAAAGAAAAGAAGAAAGGGTCGGATAAAAGCCTCCGAGACATGAAAAGTGCATTGTGAAATCCCAGTTCCATGTCCAAACTAACCTGGATGTATCATCACTGATACCGCTGTGTGCTGGAAGTGAGCTCTGGTAGCAATTTGTAACAGAAAATAAGACTAAAAACAAATTGTGTAGTATTATTATACAGTGACTTATTATTATTAGCCTAATATTATCATATTTACCACTACTATGGTGACTACAAACAGAGAAAGGCTGCTACATCAGAGCCAGGTGCATTTTTTAACACTTAAAGATTAATTTGATCCTCGCCCTTTTTTTTCTGATCTGAAAAATGATCTGAGCCGTGACTCAAAACCGCGATATGATCCAAACTGTGAGTTTTGTAATCGTTGCACCTCTAATAATCATCATCATAATTTCAGCTAAACTCAACTCACAAAACGCCAGAAAAAATTTACTGTTCTGTTCCAAGAGACTAAATTAGTTTTGATGATGATAAAAATTGATTATTGCGGATAAAAGAACTATATTATCATGATGTCTACAGAAATGTAAATACAAAAAACTGCTATCAGTCAAATTAATCTTTAACTTTGTCTAGTGCGTGTCTGTAACCATAACTGACTGTTTAAGAGCATACAGTTTGTCTAAGAGGTGCTGCATTATTAACTAGAGTTGCAACAATTAACCAAGTGATTATTAAATTAATCCCAAACTATTCTGATAATCGATTCAGTTCAAATCATAGTATTTTTTAGGAAAAAAAACTCAAATTCTTTGATTCCAGGTTCTTAAATGTGAACATTTTCTGTTTTCTTTAGCCCTGTATGACAATAAGCTGAATATTTTCAGGTTGTGGACAAAACAAGATATTTGAGGACGTCACCTTGGACATTTTATGGACCAAACAACTAATCAATTAATCATGAAAAAAACCAACAGATTAATCGACAATGAAAATAATTGTTAGTTGCAGCCCTACTATTTACACAATGTTACTATAAGTGTGTTATTAAGATGATATCAATATTTCATTTTTAAAATATCAAGGTTACCATCAATACTGGTATATAGCTTAAGTGTGTCTGAAGACAACACTTCAGGCTCTGGGTAATAGTGACAAGCATTTTTTACAATCTTTTGACATTCAGTATAACCAAAGAGTGCAGCTGATATTCCTAAACTTGATTTTGTGTTATGTATCTGTTGCCCCTTGTCAGTTTTGATATGTTGTATTTTATCATTTTTGCACCTTTTAATCTGTGTCATCTTTGCCAGATCTCTCCTGAAAAAGAGATCTTAATGTAAAGGGACTTCCTGGTTAAATAAAATAAAATAAAAGTTAAAGACTAAATGATTGTGAAAATAATCAGCAGATTAATCAATAATAAAAACAATCGTTTTGTTGTACCCTAGTGTATACTGTCTCTGTCTGGTGTATTTTCTTGTAGTTCATTTGCAAAAAAAAAAAAAAAAAATGCCAGAACACAATCCAATTAAAATAATATCAGATATAAAAATAGGTAAAAAAGATTCAAACTGGAGTTCAGATCCGTCAGCTTTAATCCTACAGCCTCATTTTTGGCTTGACCACCACATTTATTCAATCGGGGCTGAAAGGATCTCATAAGTCCAGGGAAGGCGGAATTTTCTCCACCCATAGAAGATCATATTATCCTTCAATTTGGAGTTATGAGCTTGTCATGTGACTGCAGGGATATTTATGTTCAGACGACACGGATTCGGGTGAAAATCCCAGTAATCCGTCTAAAAAAAAAAAGAAAAAAGAAAAAAGAAAAAGAAAATCATGCTTTTTCTTTGTTTTCGTGACACCTCTAACTCAGAATCAGGATTTTATCTTGTGTCTTTGCCAGGTTTGATAACCTATATGAAGCTCCACAAGTGCAAACCAATGAATGAATGAATGAATGAATATGAATTAGTGAATGAGGTGAAACCAGCCCGCCGTCCTCTCCTCCAGCCACGGATACCCGGTGATCTATGGTGCGTGCTGCGAGCCGTTAGATGGTTAGGTTTACAGGTTTATCGATTGGACCCGACTTAAATTGGCTCCCAATTAAACAGAGCGCTTATTTGACCTCTTTACCCCTTCCTGTCCTCTCCTTTCCTGTCCTGTTAAATACCCCCCGTCTTATTCTCCCCCACCTCCCTCGCACCGAGCTCCTCTCCATCGACACATCCATCTCTCGCTCAGTGTAATACCTCTACACCCTTCCCCCTCTTCATCTACGGCCGTCACCCCATCCCCATTCTCTGTTACCAGCATCTACCCCCTCTTTTAAAACCCCTCTCTCCATCACCGTACGGCGCTGAATTCGTTTCCGCTCGCCGTCCTTTTCCCACCCTTGCCGGGTCTGATCTTTGCTCTGTTTCTCTCTTACACTTTCTCTCAGTCAATCCATCAATCTCTCCTTAAATAACAACGATGAATTATTAAGTGTATTTATTCAAACAGCATTAATTATAAAATACAGGCGGCTTGTCAGTCTGCTCGCTTTGGCTAAGGCCGACCAGAAGAAGAAGAAGGAGGAGATGATGATGATGACGGAGAAGAAGAAGAAGAAGAAGAGGGGGTACAGGGAGGTAAAGGAAAGGTGGAGGGTGAGGTGGTTTGTGGTTAGGGTTGGAAATGGGGGAGAGAAAAAGAAGAAGAAGGAGGTGAGAAGGGGGGGTTAGGAAATTGGTGTGGCTAGCGGAACAGCTCCCCTCCCTCCCCTCCACCCCATCCCTCACTCCCCTCCTCACCCCCTCCCTCCCCCCCTTTCCTTCCCCGCTCTGCTTTGTATTCTGCGGAGATGACAGGGGGAAAGCTTTATTGCTCTGAGTTTGTATCGATCGGGGCCCCGCAGAGGGGGTAGCCAGACCCGCGCACACTGGAGGCCCTTTCGCAGAGGCCGCTGACTGCTGCCTATAGCCCCCGCCTCGCCTAGCCCCAGCCTAACACACCCTTCCCTCTTCTTTTTCTCCCACTTTTAAAATCGCGGCCTCCTTTTCTCCTGTTCTGCGGGGTCAAGAGACGAAGCGCGGCGGCTTTTATTCACCTGCGTGCAGCATCAACGCCTCGCAAGAGTGAAGCATAAATGAGAGTGAATGAAAACACGATCTCTCCCGCAAAAGACTTTCCACCCAAACACACACAAGCAGCGGTGAGACACGTTCGCCGGGAGCAGCAACACTCGCATGAATACGTTCATATGTAGCAAATGAAGAAGTACACACACACATGCACACAGACACACACAGACACACACACACTTTGCCAAAACACAATCCCCGGCTGCAGGGCTGAGCTGCTGTCCTGACCGGAGTTGCATCAGAAATCCCTAATCTGGGAGCGTGACGGTCCTCAGTTCCAGCAGGCAGGGATCAGGACGCTCCGGGCAGATTCCGAATTTGAGGATAAGATGGGATGGGGATGCAGGTTCTGAAAACACCCCAAGGGAAGGAGGGATGGGATGGAGACAGGGATGAGACGGGGGTGGAGGGTAGAGGCGGGTGGGTGAGTGGTATGATTTGCCCCACTGTGCCCCTCACTGCGCACCCAACTTTCCCAGCATTCCTAGGGGCAGAGGTCCAGCAGAGAGACATGGGGACAGATGACTCCCTCTTTTAGTCTGAAACCACTTTTTGCTGTTGGAGCAACTGGATATTAAGTTGAGAGGAGAATACTGGTGTCATTTAGAGTTATAGCACATTACCCAGAACAAATTTTAAAGGGATAGTTCAGATTTTTTGAAGTGGGGTTTTATGAGGTACTTAGTCAGTATATTACCTACGATAAATGGTGGTTGGCACACCCCCAGTTTGGAGGAGCAGCAGGAGTACTGGTGTTGGAAGCCAAGCAATGCCATCCAAAGGCTAACAGCACTAATAAAATATTTGGTCAGAACTGAGTTATAATTTAAAAATGAAGTTCTTGATATCTAATTTATCTTGTGTCAAAGTTCAATTTTAGAGAAAAAGCATTTTAAAAATTGCAGCAACTACAAAATCTGACCAGTGAAAAAACGACCTTTTGCATAGTTCCTGCAGTTAGGATTGGTAAGGCAAAACATAGTTTAACTACCAAAAAAAAAAAAAAATCAATATCAGTTTAAGCATATGCTATATTTAGAGTATTTTTACCACTTTACCTTACTGTCAGACAGTCTTTTCCAATGGGAAACTGATGCTCTATAAGGCAAATATCAACCCCTCCAAAGCCACCAGACTCCATTCACAAAAACAGCCATTTTACCTCACAGAACACAGGGGCTGCTTGTCTACCCTGCCTCGATTGGTTAGTTAGTTTGTGTTATTGTGTGACTTTGGTGAATGCAAACTGAACCTTTAAAACACTACAGTAACACAATAACAGAAACAAACTGATCAATGGAGCAGAGACAGACAAGCAACTCCGGTGTTTGGCGAGGTAAAATAACTGTTTTTGTCAAGGGAGTCTAGTGGCTTTGAAGAGGATCATAGACTCATATAACAGCTTCAGTTTCTCTCTGTTTCCAGGGATTTCTTTGGATGTTTTTGAGAGAAAGGTGGCACACAGTCCGCTTAAATGACAAAAACACAATTTGACAGATGAAAGTGTCTGTAGGGTATTAAATTTTAGACAAAGATAGAACAAAAGATAAAAAACAAAGACTGTGACAAATGACACAGGAATCAACATAAAAACATGTTATGAAATATTTGTTTCATTTCACTCTCCTGGCTCTGTTCTTCAGATGAAACAAAGAGGCACAGAGCCTGATGTGACAAGTGAAGACAAGAATGATCTAAATCTTTGTTTTTAAACAAGAGTATATAAGGTAAATTATCTTTTCTCAGTGGAAGCTGTTTTCATAATCTAATGAAAAGCAGCAAACTGGCCTTTTCTGATTGGCGGATAATGATCCAAGATATGTTCGATTAAAGTGATCGCACACAGACGGCACGACCAGTCAAGATTACTACAAAAAAACAAAACATAACAAATCAAATGTTTTCCATCAAGGCTTTCCCGCGATCCGGGATTCAAGCTTTCCAACTTTCCAGTCACTCGTCTGAATCTGTAACCTCCTGGCCATCGCCTGCTGCCTTCCACTTAACAAACTCCATTTTGTTGAGGTGGGCTGAACGAATCGGCGAGCCGGCCACGAAGAGAGGGAGATAGAGAGATGGACGAATCGACGGCTGGAGGGAAGAATGGGTGCTCAAGGCCACCCTGCTCTGACCCCCCTCCTCCTTCAACTCTTTCGCTCCAGAGTGGCTGTTATCTCTCTATTTTTACACTCCTTCCATCAACAGACCGCCCCAGACCCACTTATGTTCACTCACCAAATGACACATGGACACACACGCACGCACACAGAAAAACACACAATTACAGATGTAGACAATGGCCGCGGTACAGCTAAGCCACTGTGAGTCATTAAGCGAGTGTGAGTGTATTTTTTTTATGTTGGTTGTATGTGTTTGTGCGCCGCGTAACCTTTTACAGACACGGCAAATCACCTGCTGCCCTGCTGTTTGACCAGAGGTTTGATCAGGAGTGCTTTTCTTCAGCATTAGGCTGGTTTAGAAATGTTCCTCTGAAATGCTGCACAAATTTTATACGTGAGGCGATTTTAAATTTGACTTGAGCGTTAGTGAAAATAACAACAACAAAAAACAAAGCAGCAATAAAAGCTTGAGGTATATCAAGGTTGTCTCATTCAGGTGATTTTTTCATCAGGACTACTCACTATTTTATAAGCAAAAACATTTTTCTCATAAAAAGTAAATAATTTAAAATCAGCAGCGTTCAACTACTCTGATGATTGTTACAACACCTGAAAATATAGACAAAACCACACTGAAAATAATCACATCAGTGAGGTTAAGGTAACAAAAGTCCATTACACACACAGATACACACACGCACAATTACAGGCTTCCAGAGCAGAGATAATTGTAACAACCATAGAGAGAATAAGTGTGTATCTGTGTGTGTCATTGTATGGATCAGATCCATAGGGGGTAGACTATACAATAACGACCAATTTAATGGAAAAGTCTATCTTTTCGTGGGTGGAATGTGTGTGTGTGTGTGTGTGTGTGTGTACATGCATTTAGACTGTAACGCGCAACAGGGAAGCCAGCATGATGCCATTATACTTTTCACTATAATATTATGCCTAACACTATGTGTCTTTACAATCATGTCCTTTATTCCTTGTGTGTGCGAGTGTGTGCGCACACATTGGTTGTTATTCACTGTAGATGAAAGCATGCTAGCACATGCTGGACCACCACAGTGTTATGTGCAACTAAGACCACTCTCTCCTTACCACACGCACACACACTCACACACAGACAAACACACACACACACAGGCTGCCTGGCTGACTGACCTACCGCCATTTCACACTACTGACCAGTACAAATTGGATAAGGGTCCATTCTCTCTGCACCAGCACACTTTCACACACAGACACAACGTGCACAAGTACACGTATACGCGCACACACACAAACACGCTCCACACAACAAGCTCAAAATGGCCGAAATGCTGCGGTTAGAGTCGGTCTCTCAGCGGCGAGTAAAGTTACAGAGCAGAGAGAGAAGACAGGAGAGGTGAGATAAGGAAGACACGTGTGGCTTCTTCTCCTCCTTCATGCTAAACTTTGATCACATTTTGCAAAATCAACGCTCAAATCTTTTGATTATTGTAATTTTTCCGTTCAAGATTTTTACAGACTACGTTAAAGTAAATGGAAAGTTCAAACTAACCATTCATCATTTCCTGCAAGAATCACCATCTTCTGTGTGGATCAAATTTCCTTCATCCAGCAAAAAAACTTCAATAATTTACAGTACACACTCTCCTTCATACTGATGATTGTTCATGTTATTGTTGACGCAGTATGGATGTTGTGCCTACATGTCATGTCCTTGGTCATGTTATACACATTCTTTACCGCTTTAACATCGCATTTTGTTGTTTCTCCTGCTCAGTTTTCTTGAAGGCTGAAGACAAATTGTCAGTCCATATCTATTCCTACTTTTCCCCCTTTGTTAAATCTGTATGTTTAATAAAGTTTGTTTATCATTTTATTAATGGTGTGACCTTGCATACTTCGACCCTGCAATTTCTACAGAATATACAGTTTTTACTGTATAACCCAGTGGATGCTGCTTTGAGGCAGCGATGCTTCTTCCTGTGAAACTCTGATTTCAGTGAGACTGACAAACAGCGTCTACTCTTTCTCCCTCCTCGATTTTGTTTTAATTTCTTAACTCTGCTTACAGGTAGAATCGGTAGGATTTGTCCGAGCTGGTGTAAACGCACCAAAAAGATAGTTGATTGTTGAGCCTCATTCTGAGGCAGAGGACAGGGTCTCTGCAGGTACAGACGCCACCACACACTTCTAGTGCGTCATAGGTGGTGACTGAAAGGTATTATATTTACATATATGGTCTGTACATTGTTTTTTAAGGAAAATGTTGCATATTATGCCTATAATCTTAACTTTTAAACTGTGTTCAGGGGTAGCCTTGTTTGCTGCCCTGTTAGCTCAGTGTACACTCACTGTATTCTGGACATCATAGTGACCTTTTCTTGCAAATTCTATAAATACTTCCAGGTCATGGTCATGTGTGACTTGGACCAATCTCTACTTTCCTCATTCCAGATGTTTTGGATCTGGATCTTCATCCTACAGGAGATTCAGCCTCTCCTCTTCTCTCTCTCTCTGTCTTGTGTTTATGTTGCCCTTTTCTCCTGCCCCTCTTTAGGCCCTTTTCCACCAAATTAGCTCTGGTTCTTGAACTGGAGGACCATCATCAACAGAGAGCGTTCCACAATGCACAATGACCTGTACAAAATGACATGCCCACTTTGGTGCACAAGGAAAAACTGCTAATTTTTTTTGGCTCTAGCTGCGAACCAACTTTGCAAACCAAATTTATTTTTTGTGATATGCGATATGATGAAAAAAAATTTTGCTTGGGTCCGTACAAACATGCTTCTCCTCACATCTGGAGAACAAAATTTGTAGGCCAGGGCATCTCTACATCATAATCCTGTTTTATCCCATTTTTTTCCTTTGTTGTGTGATTTGAATATTGCACTTGGCCATGTTGCGATTTTGATAGTATTGTGATTAATTGTGCGGCCTTAGTGTAAATGCTCAGAATGGTTCAGAATTAGGAACCATAACGGAGCAGTCCACCGTAGGTGAAAAAGGCATGTGTGTGTTTGCTTCTTTCTACTCTGTGCGTGAATAGTCTGTCCTCTTTCCAGGTCTCCGTAGTGGAGAGGAGGTCTTGTCACTGTCCTAAATGTTTGGTGACACCTGAAGTTGCCTGATGTCTCCCAGATTCATATTCTCTCTATATGTTTACACTACGTCTATAGTTTTCTCAGCCAGTAATTTTACTATGTTGGTCTATTCTGTACACGTGACATCTAGACCTATTTCATGTCTGTCCGTGCTGAGAGATCGATCCCTCCTCCGTTGCTCTTCTTCCATTTTTTCCTTATTAAAGGTTTTTATTTGTGTGTTTGTGTGTGTGTGTGTGTGTGTGTGTGTGGGGGGGGGGGGGGGGGGGGGGGGTCCCTGATCTGAATGGAGTGTCTAAAGGATAGACTGTGCTCTGTGGTGTACAGATTATAAATCCCCTTGAGGGAAAATTTGTTATTTGTGATATTGGCCTATATAAAT
Source organism: Lutjanus argentimaculatus (assembly GCA_034769285.1). Lineage (NCBI taxonomy): Eukaryota > Metazoa > Chordata > Actinopteri > Lutjaniformes > Lutjanidae > Lutjanus > Lutjanus argentimaculatus. Next base: position 29,826,840 of record JAWZSL010000008.1, read on the forward strand.
AAAGTTGACTTGACTCAATGTTCTCACCTCTCTATGCACTCCGATGAAACACTATTGATTGTAAGCCAGGTTTTCAATGCAGCAGCTCAGGTCACAATGCAGCACAGTATATAGTGCACGCTACCCTTTGCTTTCCCCATCCCCACCCCACTCAGCTTCATATAGAGCTATGTAATTACAGCATGGCCTTGCCATACCCCCCTATAGCGTCTAATTGTGTGGATGCCAGGACCGCATGCTGTTAGGGAGCGGCTGCATTGTGTACGTTTCAGATGTTTGCCTTCATGTGCAGGTCTGGTGTACTAATGTCCATACGAGTAGAGAGAGAAGGAAAAAAAAAAGATTCATGTGTGTTGCCTTCACTGGTCCTGTGTTCTGACTTGAGTCTTTAAATGCTACGTTGTATATCTACTGTATCTGTGGAAGAAGTGAACTTTATTGTTCTATAGATCAAAAATCCAGTCTACAAAGTGTGGTGTCATTAAATTTTATCACCGTTGGCATCATTTCTGACATACAAGTTTTCATTTTTCTACTATTTTTCTGCAAGGTCAATCTTAATCTTATCAACAGATAACGTGACTAATACAGGTGAAAAAAATACCTGAAATCAAAGAGTGACAGATATATTATAACTTCTGATCCACACTTATGTTTGTATGTTTTTGTTGCAAAGGTACTGCATGTTAAATTAGCCTTGCTATGATATAAATGGGGCAAAATCGGAAACTGCACACCTTCCATAATAAACTGACCACTAAGTGTGTGTTATACCATACAGTAAACTGAAAAGCAGTCAAACCATAATGTTTGTAACAAACATAGTAAATTACACACACTATGTGGTAGAGCTGCAGCTAACCATTATTTTCATTATCAATTAATCTGCGGCTTGTTTTCACTATTAATTGGTTAGTCATTTAGTCTATTAAATGTAAAAAGGTGAAAAATGTTCATCACAATTTCCAAGAGCACAAAGAGACACACTTTAAAATGCAGCTTTTGTCCAACCAACAGTCCAAAACCCAAAGACTGTTGATTTACTATAATAAATGACAAAAACAAGCAGCAAGTCCTCACATTTAAGAAGCTGGAACCAGCAAATGTTTGACATGTTTGCTTGTATAATGGCTGAAATAATCAATTATCAACATAGTTGGCAACTAATTGCACATGTTTTGGGATTCCATTTAATCTTGTATATTAGCATTAAGCCCCTTTTACACTGGACCCACTAACACCCGGCTTTTGTTTTCAATGGGAAAGGCTGCAACTGAGATTCAGTCTTGGTTCAAATGACTCTGCAGTAGTCACTGGTATTCTTCTGCCCTGTGAGGCAGCGACAGTAACATGAGACCTGGGTGTACATGCTCATTTTAGCCCCTTTTTGAGCAGAGACAATGAAGGCTTGACGTCTCCATTGGCAACCTCTACTAGTCTTTAAGTCCCTTTTCATACACGTGTGCTGCTTGGCTGGACTTGGTTTGACTCGGTGCGTCAGACCAGCACAGCATCCCTTGAAGGTGTGTGCTTGTCTTTCGTTAAGCGTCAGTAAAACATCCTAGAAATTCTTCAGAAGTCCTCTGTTATTTTGTTGTCTGAAAGCTTTTATTATGAAGCAGTCAAATCAGGAAATGTTTGACTTCAAAACACAGCGATTCCGTTAGAAGTTACAAAAGCGCTGAACACAGACACTTTTAAAAACACCCTTTTCTCTGCTCACCTGCTGCTCAGACATAAGTGTTTCCAGCACACAACAGAAAACAGAACAGAAACTCGAGTCTCGAAGGTCAATTGCCTATTTTTAAAGTACCTGCATATATGCACTAATTTTGGTGTATTTGTGACTGCTGCTTTCATCATGATGTTGGTGATTACTTCGTATCTGCAAGAATCTGGTGTTATAATATGTATCACGATTCAATATATTGTGATACCATAAGACAAGTCTAATATGGCTTTTTGATGTTGATGAAAGTTTTTGTTTTAAATTCTAAGCTTTTCTAGGTGGTACAGAGTTTATTTCAGCTGTCAAATGGAAAAAAACAGAATAATATTTGCAGTGCTGGTTCAGATCCACATATATAAAACATTTTCACAAACCAAAGGGCCAAGTATGTTTATAATATCATATCAGGATGATCTCTCTGGTGGCTCCCACCTGACCGTGTGTTGGTCTAACTTAGTGTACATTTGCAAATCTGAATATTTGTATATCGGCTGTGTTTGTACTCAGAGGCGAGCGCCACGTGGCCCGGTGTGTTTACATTTGTTGACGGGGGCACGCGGGGCGATATCTCACGGTAATCGATGAACAAGGGAACGAGAGGGGGGAGGGTGAGGGTGAGAGGGATCGGAGGGGGGAGGAAAAAAATCGGTAAGGAAAGCAGGTTATCTCCTGTCATTAACGGAGGGATTCCCACGTGGAGGGGAAGGAGGGAGGGGCAGGCGGGTTGCGTAGGGGAAAGACCTGGATTCATTGAGAAAAAACACAGCGTGTTTGGCATGAAGAGAAAGCAGACAATTATCTATATTGATTAAAGCCAGCCAGCCAGCACAGGGAAGACAGAAAACTATGGCTGGATCAATAGAGAGGGAGGGAGGGAGGGATGTAGGGCAGAGGAAAGAGGGATAGTTGGAGACAGACGAGACGGTGAGGGCTTGAAGAGAGACGAGGCCGAGACTCGACAGATGAAAAAGTGAGTGGAGAGACAGAGTATTACGAGCGAATAAAAAGAGAAAATGAATTAAAACGAGATGAGGGAGGAGTGCGAGGGAGAGGTGGTGAAGAAGAAGAGATGACTGGCAAGAAATCTCAGTGCGAGGGATGAAAAGTAAAAGTGTTAATGAAAATGACAGGTGGGCATTTCATGACTTAGCATCAACTGTACTTGAGGAAGAGAGTGTAAGGAGATCAACAAGTAGACAGATCCACTGTACACGTAGATGGACGGATTTAAAGAGGGGAGCAAAACTGAAGAGGAAGATGCTGAGGAAGGGGAGCGGGAGAAGACAAAATAGAGTTGAGGAGGAAAGAAAGAGATGGATGAGCAGAGAGATGGAACATGGACAGATGTATGTGGGCAACATCATTCTCAGATGTTCCCTGGGGACCACAGACCAACGCTGGGGGAACCAACCCTCCTCTGATACCAGCGTGTTTGTGTTTTTGTCTACATGCTGCATTCACATATCAGAAAACCACATCTGGATGACGTTCAGCCCGCAGGCACAGGTGGACAAATTCTGATTTCTTCGCTCAAATACGACTCCGATTTTTTTTTTTTTTTCATGACTTTCATTTGTGGTCCTAAATCAGATACAGTTTGGATTTTTTGCAGTGTGAAAGTCTGAAAAGTCATGCAGGACTGTTCATGTGACTTTTGTGTCACTTACTTGCAATGAGGTGTCTTGCAGCAAGATTCTTGTAGAGAATTGCTGACAGATGTAGCTAAAAGTAGCCCCTTGACACCACAAAATTTTGGATGAAATCTATATCTGTCAAGCCATTCACGTCACAATCCCACCAGTGCCGGCTCCCACTCCGCATCCACACAAACCTTTTGTCTCACAAAAAGCTATAATTAAGAGTTTGACTCTCTTTGGTCCAATCCTGATGTCCCAAAAGCCTTAAGCCCTAAACCCTCACAGACTTTAGCTGACATCACCTGATAGTGTTTTGAAGGTGGGAGGCTGCAAGGGCTCAAAATGACATAAATAGGAATGAGACAGCAGCCATATCAACATCTCATAAAAAAATCTCAAAATGTATCTAAAAAAGCCTTATAGAAATTCTAGCAGATAAGACATATCTGTTTCATTAGGTTTTACTTCATTTTATGTCTGTATTATTATGTTTTAATCTTGGTTCAACATGTCAAACACTAATTTTCATCAAAACAGACTATCATAAACTTTTTTCTTGTACAGTTGTAGTTGCATGTCCCATGTTTGACGATTTTTTTTAATGCTTTAATGCTCCTGTGTTTAACAGTACAACACTATGAACTGTGGGTAATTCTCTCAGGCAAAGCCTGCAGAAATGCAGACTTACGGAGAGTGTGCACAAAGGACTAAAAAAAAAGTCTGCGAGAGAGCCCTGGTGGACTCATGCATAATTTGACAGGGGGGCAGCGCTAAATCCTTATGGACTTTCCGGGAGCAAGAAAAAAAAAATCAGATCTAAGCAATAAATCTGAATTCAGTTTGAACATATTTAAAATTCAAAGAGATAGTTACTGTGACAGTAAATATCCTCAAATGCATCCTCTCAGAAATCCACCAGCTCTCACTTCCATGTACAGAAACTTGTTGTGGTCTTACAGTGTGATCATTACCCTGTAAACTACAAAATAAATTACCACTGCTGCTGTGTTTTGGGGCAAGTCAAAGCCAATTCAGAAGTCTACATAAACAATGCACAGTTCTAATACTTGCAAGGCCTGTTTGATGCTCTTGTAGTGATTGTTTTATTCCTTATAAACTTTGAATTTTCAAAACGTGAGGCTTAGATTTTGTTTGTGCTTTTATGTCACAAGGCAAGTCTTAATTTTTATGTTTAACTGGACTCCAAGAGCTGTTTTACTCAAACAGACGACAACTAACCTAACAGTCAAACTTCATATTGATGACTAAGTTTCATTCAAATTCAAATTCATTTCAAAGCTGCCTATTTCTTATCTTAAATTGCCGTGAGTTATGGGTAAAGTAAGAGTTTTTTCAAACCAAAAAACATGGCTGAACACACAACTGCATCAAACCGCTCAGGTCTCTTCACTCAAGTGAACTCCTGTGTGTCTGCTTACTATTTCCAACAGGTTACAAATGCTTTCCCTTGTCATTACTATTAGCCACACTATTCCTCTTCTGTTCCTTCATTGCTAGACTAATTCTCAAATGTCAATGTCCTGCCACAGCTATGCCATCATTCTGTGGAAAACACTGCAGTCAGAGCAACGATATGTGTGATGTAGCAGTGTTTGGTCCGTTTTTAAGCAGGGCACAAAATGGCGGCTGAGTGATCGCAATCTTTCTCATGTTATAGCTAAACAGTACAATAAAATATGCTTTCGAAAACATCTGAAGCGAGAAATAGGCAATGCAGTAAGACTGTCCTAACAATTAACAGGTCTAAAATATTTTTTGGACACCGGCTCCGAGTCTAAAGTTACAACTCTTTTGCTCTGAAAGGTCCATTTCAGTTCACTTGTCTGTTGTTTCTTTTGACGTTCAGGTCACAAACTGAACTTCAACCATGATCAAAATAAAAATGTAAGCTTAGACACGCCGACTTAGTTCCCCTTTTTTATTCTTGCAACGTTTCACAAGTTTACTTAAAATCTAACATGCGGGTAGAAACAGAACTGGCTTCTCTTTGCCTCTAGATCATCACTTTCTTTAACTCTCCCTCCTTTATTTTCTAATCCTCTCTTCTCTCCTCTACAATCTCTTTTCTCTTACTCTCCCACTTTCATTCACAATTTCTCCATCTCAATTTGTCTCTCTCTTCAGTCTCACCTCTCCCTATTCATTGCCTCTTCATTTCTCTCTCACTCTATCTCTCCCTCCACAGGGTCAGTCTGATGGTCACCAAGGTGCTGTAGTGAGCAGTATGGAGGATTGTAGGTCTGGGGCGAAATGGCCCTTAAATGGCTCTCAAACTCACACTGGCTTTATTGATGCTCTGGCCTGACGCCAGCTTGCCTCAACACTTTGTGTATATATTGTGTGTGTGTGTGTGTGTGTGTGTGTCAGGGGGAGAGTGGCGCTGATTGCTATGTTGATTATACAGAATAGTCCTACACCTCTCTGAAAGCTTCTTAACACAGATGGTGTGGAGAGACAAGACAGAGACAGGTGGAAAACATAATACTGAGTTTTCATGCACTGAGCAGGTTGTTTTTAAACATGCTGTATCTATACAGAGCCCCTCCCCTTACAGTGGACCACCAACAGACCTTATTTCAGAAAAAAATACGTATTGTAGTCAACGGCGAGAGACAAATAGTTCTTCGATCCTGTATGAATCGCATGTTACATTACATGTTTTTCAGTTTATATCACCACAAAAGTTCCCTATTTTAAAAAATTAAGCATAAATATACAAAATAGCAAAAATAGTAAAGTACCATTCAGTTGCCACTCGTGTTACACAGTCTTCAACACAGTCTTATACTTTTACAATAAACTGTGCCTTTTTTTTTTAACAAAAAGAAATGATCCCAAACAATAATGTGTCCTTATTTATAACTGAGACAATTAGTCTTTCAGGTGTTTTACTGAAAAAGTCTTGAATACAGGGCCTAAATATGCAAGTAAAATATGCAAGTAGGTAGTAGATTTGCTTCAATCACTGGCCAAAAATAAACAATGGTGATCAATTGAAAGGCTGGTCAAAACTGTCAAAATGTAATAATCATTAATAATAATGAAATACATCTTTGTGATATCTACTCTGTTGATCTGAATAGGAAAGCTTGTATATTATTAAACTTTTTGGGGAGCATTTTTCCCCCTTGACTAAGTAATGCTTAATCTCTATGAGCAGACGTCTGTGTATGAATGCAGAATCAAACTACTCATTTGTAGTCTGACTGGTATTGATCAGTCAGGTAAAGAAATCAGTGAGGAGAGCAAAAGAGCTGAACACATTCACTGATTTATTGGCTCTTTAAAAAATTCCCACCAGGTTATAGTGGTGTTAAAATGCTGTAATGCAAATATTATGCAACACACACTCAGCCATTGTGACATACTTATTAGCCTATGCTGATTAAGGTGTTATAGCTAAAAAGTGTATTAATCTTTCACTGATGCATCTGCAGTAATGTCTGATCAGGGATGATACATTCACGTGAAGCCCTATCTTCATCCTCCAATGGTCACAAGCCTTTAAATACATGACTGAACTGATAAACGCATCTTGGTGTAAAAAACTCTAATCGCTGTGCAGAAAAAACCACTGTGGCCGGGCCATATCTCTCTTCCCTGCTTCACAAACACACCACACACACAGACACACACAGACACACACAGACACACACACACACGTAAAGGCTACATATGAGTGGCCTCAGTCAGTCATATACAGTTAGGAGTCTCATCCACATTCTGGCTGAATGTCTGGCTTCTTTTTCTTCAGCTGACGTTGGCATGTTACTGTGGACACAATGTGAGCACAAAGGAGTGTGTATGCTCACACACTCACACACATAAACATATACATAAATGCACATACACGATGTTTGGTCACCCTCCTCTTTCCCACTCTCTCACACGCTCTCACACAAACATACAAACAGAGATGAGGTGTGATCAAAAGTCCAGAAATCTTCTTACCCTCCATATAAAGGAGCAATATGTAGCAACTGCGCAAGCAAAAATGAGTACAGCAGTCCCAAGAGTGAGTTGGAGCCACAGACTGTATATTTAACAGGTTGAAATCCTATTTAATATACAATCTATAGGTAAAGCAAATTTTCCCCTCCGCCCCTCCTCCTTGACTTTTGTAAGCTCAAGTAGTCTGCAGGAACACTGCAGAAGCGCAAGATGCATGCAACGTTATAAATTGATAATAACAAGCGAAGATGAATCCTACACTGTAAGTTGATCAGCTGTTTAGAACAGTCAATTGTCCATCAATGTAAAGTGAAGCCTGTGAAAATACTGACTGCCTGTCTTACTGACTGCAAGAATTTAACAGTTATAAACATCTATGTCCTCTAAGAGATTATTTATGATTTCTTACGACTCATAAACAGACACCAACTCACTCTGTGAAAATTCAGCATTAATTCCTGTTAACTCTAACTGACAGGAAACAGGCACAACATTACAGTTATTCTGGCCCAGAATACAAATTTCAAAGGAGGACACTGCAAGTATTTCAACTTAACATGTCTCCTTAATCTCTGATGACATGTTGTGGTCATTTTATGATTTATTACAGTAAATATATTACAGATTTCGCCTTTAAAAAAGAATAATCAGAATATACAAAGAGCCTCAGCTTTTTAATACCTGCCCCACATAAACAGTATGCAGATATGTTATTACTGCATCAAATTTTCATTGCACTGAGGAAGAAGATGAAATATTTTGATATATTGTTATGAGGATGCCTCAGTAACTAGCTTCACTTTGATATTGCCTCTGACGTGCGATTGATGAATGACTGAATTCAATAAAATACAATCTACTCGGGCAGACTTGATGAAATTGGGAATGCAAACGTATGTTAAAGTATGTTTTCTGTATGGGATGGGGGGATGGGGGGGGGGGCAGAGCTGCCTTGGTTATTAGGAGCAAAGTGTGAGGTGTGTGTGTGTGTGTGTGTGTGTGTGTGTGTGTGTGTGTGTGTGTGTGTGATTGGGGGAGGCTGGGGGGATCACGCTTATGAAAAATAAATTTCAAAAAGCCAGCATTACCTCTGCTCAGGCCCGAGCTCCAGCCTTTGCATTTCAATGTGAGGTGCAGCCTCCATTATTTATGATGCTTTACACCTCAAAACCACGGCCTGCCTCCCTCTACCTCACTCACCCCGACTCCCTCTCTCTCCCCTTATCCCCATAGTAACCACCAGCCGTGGGTCTCCAGAAACACTATCTGTGTGTGTGTGGAGGGAGAGAGACAGCGGCCTGTAGGATGGTTCGGTACCAGCAGGCATCTGATGGGTGTCAACATGCAGGAAGTTCAAAACCAACTTAGACAATCACTGAATTATCACAACACAATACTAAACTTCATCTCTGGTGACTGATGGGAAGATTTTACAGCTACAGATGATTTTTCAACTTTCATTTTGGTCTTATATCTACAAGTTTGTTCAGTGATAGTAGCAGCTGTCATATCGGCATCTATTCCACGTCAAAATGTTCCCTCCTTGGTGCGTGCCTTTCTGTCTTCCTGTCGGTCTTTCTGCCTGAAAGGAAGCAGAGTTTTATCTTGACATGTGAGATGCTACACTGACAGAACCTGCATATCCACACTGAGCTAAAAACAAAGTTCTGCTCAATGCTTAAAATACTCAGACAGGTAGAATCTCTAAAAAGTTAAATGTGTTATCGGCAAAATTAGCATTTTACTCTAATATGAACAAACTAATGCCACAAGAATGATCAGATTATTCAGATAGATTAATATCTTTAAGCACTGGCGCCATGGGCCACCAAGCCTCTAAAGCCAGCGGAAAGTACTGTTAACGGTGTTCACAGAACTAAAAAGGTACCAAGGAATTGGGGTGTTTGTGGAATTGCATTGTTGTGTTGGCAAAGGCTCACAGAATGGAGATAAAACTTGCTGGCGACATAGTAACTTTTTGTGACCACGGGTTAATGTCAAACCTCGGTATTTACAATAGACTAGAAGCTACTGCTGACAACATCTACACTAGAGCTGTAACAATTAGCTAACTTATCAATTAGTCAATCGACAGAAAAATGATCACTATTTTGATGATCGATTCATTGCTAAACTAAGTAAGTAAGTAAAGTAGCAGAAAATGCTGTCAGGATGGATGGAATCAGAATTACTTTGACAATAATTTACATGGTATTAGAACTGATACAAGCAGCACTCACAATAATATTTTGTTATGGGTCTCAAACCCATCGTTGGATTGGGTTCAAGTTCAGTCCCACTGGTCTTCTTTCAAAGTAAACATATTTTCATATTTTCAACTCACAACAGAAGAAGAAAGCTAATAAAACGTGACAATATCTACTTTGACAATGAACTACGGAACACCACCTTCTGTGCCAGAAAAATCACTTCGCTCAAAGCAGCACTCTGGACCATTTTCAAATGGTGAATTCTATTTCAAAAAAATCAAGAGATTTATTCATGACAAAACCAAACTTCTTGGCAGAGGCACAGTTACTGAGGCATCAACAGTGCAGCCAGAATTTCCCCCAAATCTTTCTGACACTGAGTAGATGGTGACAGGATGGTTGCGGAAAACCCGAGTGAAAGTAGCACTAAAATACTCCAGTTGAAACTAAAGGAAGTTTTTTTTATCTGTTGTGTGCTGAGTAATGCACCAAATATCTTTGTACTGCTATGATATTGTTGGACTTAACAATTCTAGATAAAAGCAGAACCAGAGATGTCAAGATTGTTCTTGCCTGTCAAAACCTGGCGCCTACGCTACCAACACTGCAACGCAACCACCAACAGTTCGGTCACAGATACAGAAGTATTATTCTAATAGCAGCTAACGTAGCCTCAAGCCTCTAGCCTAGTCTGCTCACCTCTTTCCAACTCCATACCCCCAGGATTTTGTCATTTTCAAACTTGTAGTCTTCAGAACTAATTGACGTTGACTCAAGTGACATAACTTCAGCAGTTTATTAGATTTTGGTGGTTTCCTCTGAAGCCACAAAAGGCTTTTCACAGCCTTTTTAACATGCTGTAGCCTTACGATACCAGACAATCTGAGATCTCGCTGCCGACCCATCATCTGGGGACTTATGCAAGGTAGATGCTTTAATGGTGGCGAGCACAGCTACTAACTAACCTGTGGCTCTTATATTTTTTCAAGGACGTTTCTGAAAACTATGCTCTCTGATAAATGTTAAGCACACAACTTCTGCATGTGACCGCCCCAATATGAAGGGCCGCCCTATAAACTCTGGATTGTGTGTCTGTGTTTTTTTTTGTTTTAACTCATCTCTCTTTCATGTTTCCACACAGTTTTAACAACAAAAGCTGGGAGGTTGTCCTCAGTTTCTATTGAGCGAAGCGTTTGGAGACTGACGTTTGAGTCTCCATATGCAGCAGCACTCCCTAAGACCTGTAAACAGACTTTGATGTGTAAAATTGTTCAGTTCCACTTTAAGCTTGTTTGGTTTCAATTGAACTTGGCCACTTCCATCACATTATAATACATTAAAGAGGAAATTCAAAATTTCCTATCCTTATTCTCTATAGATCATGCTAATGTTGCACTTGCCACCTCCTTTGTAGAGACTAAAACTAAACATGAGGATCTTTATGCTTCAGAAAACACCTTTCTGAGCCTCACTAAAAGTTTACACAGAAAGTAGTTCTCTGAATTGATTAACTTTATTGAGTCTTATTCAAGACCAGTTTGCTGTCCAAACAAACCAGCTGTCCTGATGTATGTTTTGCTGGAGTCTGTTTTTTTTTGTTATAAACCATTATCAGAATGGCCACAATAAAAAAAAATATGACACAGGTTGAAAAATATAATAATTTTTCTCTAAAGGACCAGTGTGCAGGATTTAGTTACATCTAGTGGTGAGCTTACAGGTTGCAAACAACTCGTTTCACTCTCCCCTTCCAAGCGTGCAGGAGAACACCGACCTAAGGGCTTTATCTAAAGCCAGCTTTTGGTTTGTCCATTCTGGGCTACTGTAGAAACATGGTGGTGCAACATGGCAGACTCAGTGGAAGAGGATCTCCACCCTCTGTAGGTATAATGAGCTCATACTAATGTAATGAAAACACAATGATTCTTATTTTCAGTTGATTATACACTGATGAAAACATACTTAAAAATATTCTATTCCATTTCTGTCGTATTCTGCCAATAGACCTCTGTAAATCTTACACACTGGACATATAAATACTAAATTCCTTTACCGTAGTGCATCAAGTTTAGACCATGTAGTCAAAGGGATGTTATACCAATTCCAATAATACCCATGTAATATAAAAGATACAAGAAGATCTTTGTGGTTTTCTCTCCACAGAGTGAATACTGACCAGGGAGAGTATGCACACTTCAGTTAGCATTGTATAAAAACCACAATGCCCTTGAGGATCATGTTTACTGTATTTATGGCCTCTTTGGTGTTCAGCTGCTCCACAAACATAATCGAGGATACAACAAAATACAGGATAACATTTACTTGAGGGCTCTCTACTATTTTCAAGGGACAGTTCACCCAAACGTAAAAAAAAAAAAATGTAATTCCTCTTATCTTTAGTGCTATTTATTCATCTAGGTAGTTTTGGTGGGAGTTGTCGAATTACCAGCCATAGAGATTTCATGCTGTAACTACTTTATTTCCACCGTGGAAAAAAAGTAATTTCCACATTAAACTGCTCACTACAAGCTTGATTAACCAGGTCATGATTTCTGGAAAGAGACAGTGATGCAGAGTTTTTCAAAGGCATTTTTTGGCGCTTTGAGCACCACGAGCTGAGTGGCATCTAGTTCCATTACATTTGAGAGAAGGCAGACATCTCTATGGCCGATATCTTCAAAACTAAAAAGCTCACCTGCGTTTTTTTTTTTTAAGATCATACAAAATTGTTTGACAATGGTTCTTGCTGTTTCTAAATTCAATGGTATTCTCACATCTGTCCTGTGGTTTGACAAACTGGTCTCAGGCCAATCAGTCTGTAATTAAATCTATCGAGTGTCTTAACAAGCCTAATTTTATGGTATTTTGTTGTTTTCAGTTTATCATCTTTTTATTGCCCTTTTAGGGATGAGTGTTGCAAATTAGCATTAGCTGCACTATGATACTTGCATCAGATGGCTGTTTTCAGCTTGTCTATGTATACTGTGCCTGTCAAATAAATAAATCAATAAATAAACAATAACTCAGCACACACACCAAAACAATCTACATAGGTAAATAGCACTACCGGTAAGAGGAAAAATATGTATTTTGGGGTTTGGGGTGAACTGTTCCTCTAAATTTAATCCAGCTAAAAGTGCATGTATTTCCATAATTTGACTAAAAGACAGACTGCATGTCCTCCACATTGTCCAGAAGGTTGACATTCACACAGTACAGGCTTGGTGGCCTGCGCATGCAGTTAAAGTGTAAAATGAAACTAATGTAATAATCACGGAGCCTAGAAGGGATGAGGCTTTTCATGGCGGAAGATTTATAGTTTTGGAGCGCAGAAGAATCTCCATTTCCTGAATTAGAAGCGAACTGACCCCGGCCCTGCGACAATAGTTGGCGTGTAGCGTTAGAACATCTGCCAGACATTAGTCAAACACACCATTGGCTGAATGATGGAGCTTCTGAGGGGGTTGTAAATTACAATGGGAAAGAGGGGTAATATCCATCAGTCCATCCATCTGTGTGTGTATGTGTGTATGTGTGTCCGGACCCTCGGACAAAAGGCCTGCTGCTGCTGCTACGCTGGCCAAAAGCTCTGCTGGTCAGACTTAATGAACCTTACCCTCCCCCCACTCCATCACACACACACACACACACACATATATATATATATATAAACACACCGCCCATCCCCCCCCGGTGGCTCCCTCTCCTCTCCAACTCTACCTTGGCCTGCAGTGGCTGTGTCACTGCTAATATTGACGACACCCCCCTCTCCCCCTCTTTCTCTCTCCTCCCTCCCTCCTTCCCCCCTGCTTTGGCCGGCAACCGCTGTTGTCCACATCTCACCTCATCCATAGTAGACAGTATTGATTTTCAGCACGGAAAATAAAAAAGGCCATGAATTTTAATGCCTCACTGTCTGTCTGTCTGTCGCCCGCCCACCCTCCATCTCCCCCTTTTCTCTCCCATTCTCTTAGTACTCATCTTCACCTCCTCTCCTTTCATTCTCAAAGCCATCTCTCCCTCCCTTTCTCTGATGTATTTCTCTGTCTGTCCATCCCTTCCTCTGTCCTGTCTCTTTCTTCTCTCTGTCCTTTCACCAAACCCACCCAACACCATCCTCTCTCTGTGTTTTTCTTTCTCATTTTTCTCCTGAGGGAAGGAAAAAGTGGGGAGGCAGGTGTGGAGGAAGCAGTGATATGTGTATGTGTTTGGGTCATCGGCCATTTCCAAGCTTATACAGTACCACTCCTGTTAACTAATCTGTGTGAGTGAGGGAGGCAGAGTGTGGAACTGTGTGGTGGGATTTGGAGGGAATGCCAATATTTGAAGATAAAAAAATCTTTCTTATGTCTTATTAAAACATTAGCTCATTAAAAACCCAGAACAGACAGTATTTGATCATTATTTTGTTGGACCACCTGAGAAAAATCGTCTTTTTATCTAGATCACAAATTCTGGCTGTAACACCAGCGAGCCGTTTCACGCTGTCTTACCCTCGGCCGCGGCTGCAGCAGAGCTCTATTGGATTTTTCCTGTTTTTCAGATGGTTATTAAGCCTGAGAGTAGCCACTGGTGACCACTACAATTGACGCTAGGTAATGCTGAGTTAAGTGAGGAAGATACCATAAAGGAAAACACATCCAACTGTTGGAATAACAGGATCATGTTTCAACAAAGAGGTATTTTTTTCATTTTGCTCATATTCAAGAAAATGATGTATGAGCTGTGTGTAATTTTAGCGGTATGGAGGTAAGAATACAGTCCTGAAGGTAGAAAACTGACAAGTTGGAACATGGTGATTTCACCACTCAGGAACAGAAGAAGAAAGTGGCAATTGCCATCAATGACAGGTTGCATGCTCCTGTCAGCGCTGACTGCATATCATCGTTGTCAGGTAAAAACTCTGGTTTTTGCAAAAAGCGCAATTTTCAGGAACGAAGAAAATATCTTCTGTTGAATTTTTCTGAAATTGTGATACCAGGGGTTAACTTTCATGGTTCATCTAACTCACATACTGTGGTACATAAATAGCAAGCTTTCGGTCCAGAAAAATGCTAAAATTGCCAGCTACATGGATTTTGCTGGTCAGCAGTGCAATTTTTTCCAAATACAGAAAGAGAAACGAGCAGCTGACTGCATGTATGACTTATGTGATTCCAAAATTACTGTAACCTGTAAACACACCAGCAATCAGATAGATACACACCTGTACGGTGTAGAACCGAGGACAGAAAAAGATAAAGATAATACCTAAACATTACAGAGGTCCATTCAATATTTGAAAAAATGATGCCTAGATAGTAACATATTTACCAACACTGTAAAGAAATGTGATTTTTCAAGTAAGACACCTGCTTCTTTTCAAATTCCTGCTATCTGATGACATGAGCAGGGGTCATTTTGAACGAGTGAAGACAGGAGAAAGTGCTTGATTCCAGTCTTTTCAATAAGCAGTGTCAGGAGTGAGTAGCTAAGCTAAACAGTCTCATATCAGAGAGAAGAAATATAACAATGTCGTGAACTGATTCTGTTCTGCATTGAAGAGTCTCTTTTTATGTCAGTGTGAGGTTGTTTTTTCCCATGATATGGATCATTTTGAAAAAAATGTTGATTTTGTTTTTACATGTACTACCGAGCTGCAACAATTAGTCGATTCATCAATTAGTTATCAACTATTGACATTTTCCTCCAATTATTTTAATAATCAATTAATCATTTTGAGTCTTTTTTAAGATACCAAAGTTCTCTGATCTCAGTTTCTAAAATGTGAATTATCTTTGGGTTCTTTGGAAGTATATTTGGGTTATGGACAAAAAAAGCTTGGGCTTTGGGAAACAGTTATCAACATTTTGCACCATTTTCTGACATTTTCTGAACCAAACAACTAACCAGTCAATCGAAAAACTGACTGATTAATCAAGAATGAAAATATTAGTTAGTTGCAGCCCTCGAGTGTTTGGTATTATGTTTTAGCTTTGGACTATATTCAAACCTTCACATATGATGTATGTCTTAAATCAAAATGAACTATTACAGTTTATCTAACAGTTAATAAGTGTATTTTCACTTAAGCAATAACCCCCTTTGTCTCAAGAAGATTGAATTCATTATAGAACACTGATATGTGGATCAAGGCCAGAAAGAAACACACTGGACACACACAGTCACACACACACACACACACACACACACACACACACACACACACACTGTCAGGGGGGCTCGCAGACAGCAGCTTCACCTCAGTTGAAAGTCAAATAACAACAACACAAGAACTGTTCACTTCCACCATTTAAAGTGTCCAAACTAATTAAACTAATTCAGATGAGTCCTCATAGAATCAGTCTGAACTTGTGTTACGCTGATATTTTGGTAACAGCTTCATCCAGCCTTTGATTAGTTTAGGTTTGTGTCTGAGTGCCGTTTTACTGGCTTTCCAAGAATACAAGTCTCAAGATGCACATTAGCTTTAGTTTTAGCCATGGAAATGATCAAACATGTAGATGTCAGGTAGTGGTGGTTTTGGTCAAAGATTCTGCAGCTGTTAAATACAGAGACAATGTGTAACATACACAGAAGGAAACTTGTTTTTCTTTTGAAGAAAGAAAAACATTGGAAAAGTCAGTGACTACATACATCTCGGAACAACCATTAATAGCTAGCTGGGCTTTGACTCTTGGAGGGCGGAAGTCATTCTCCATTTGCTGTATAACCTTCAGGCCAGCTCAATCAACTGTCAATTGGGATGCTTTCAAAACAAACTCCAGCCCATTATCAGCAGGAATGCCCCAAACACAAGCAGCAGGTTAAATGTCAGATGCTTAAAAAAATTGTTTTCCCACTTAACGCATCCTTGGACTGCATCTCCTCGAGGAATGTTACTTTAAGCTTTACTATGAAAAAACAAGAAACAAAACAAAAAAATCCACATATTTGTATGTTTTCTGAACATAATGCACGTGGAATGTGGAGTGTATAATGCAAAGATTTTTTATTATTATTTTTTTCGCTCTGAATGGGTGTTTATTCATCTCTGAGTGTCCTCTGCAGGCTAACGGTGCTGCGGTGGGACAATGGTGGTATTTTTCAGTTTAATGAAAGCATAGTTATTGTCAGTAGATGGTTCATTCATTGTATTCATTCACCGCTCCACATACAAATTGAAGGACAGTGTGTGTGGCTCTCATACAGCATACACTTCTTTTTTAGTGGATACATTACAAGATGTGCCTTCCAATAAAAAGCAATAAATAAGTTGGCCCATGAAAAAAATTCAAGAGTCTGGAGAGCATTAACTTTGCACTCGAAACACACAAAAGGTCATCTCCTGCACCACAAATGAAAAATGGTTAAGAGACATAATTAATTTCTAGTGCCCTTACAACACATATGAATAAGAAGTCCACACACACTTAAAATCCTCCGGCCAACACAAACTAATACAACCCTCACACCCGCCAAAAACCATCACTTTCAAGCCTTCCTCACTGACAATGCACTTAAACACAAGGAGCCTTCCCAATCCTGTTAATCCACTCATCCACTCAATGTCAAGTCCACCGTCTGTGCGTCCGTCTGGCTAGCTGACCCGGGCCCCACCCACCTTGACCCTGACCCCGGGACCGCAAGCACCAACCCCCACAGCAGGCCCCTCGGTGACTGGCTACAATGGAGCCTCTTGACAAAAACGGAACGACTTACGATTGTAAAGGTGAAATGCTGCACTGCTTTTAATGAGCCAGAACCGCAACTGACTGCCCCACCATCCTACGTGTAGAGTAAAAGTTACAAATAAAGTCAAAGGCCATTTTCACGAACGAAATACTTTATTGATCCCCAAGAGGAAATTCATTTGTTCATTTGTACATTTGTTCATTTTATTTCAAGTATGCAAAGTAAACTTTATGTGTGGAAATGTATTTATTTAAACTGGTTGAGACTATTTTTATTGTTTGTATGCATGTTCCAGTTTATTAGGTACCCCTAGATAAAACTAATACAGCTCTGGAGAAAACATTGGAAATTTGGGCAAGGCAATATGCTGATATTGTGATATGAGACAAGATGTAGTCTCAGATTTTAGATGTTTATCATGATGTAGCATAATCATTTACACTGAAGTGATGTCATTTTCAGAGCCAAGACTATTCTAGCTGTTCTATTATTTGCCTTTACCCACTTAGTTGTTATGACCATTATTGGTGATTATACATCAAAAATCTCATGTGTTAATATTTTGTCAAAGCACCAATAGTCATCCCAACAATATATTCACAATATCAAGACATTTGGTCACAGATATTGTGATATTTGATTTGGTCCACACTGCTGTAGATTAAACCACACAAAAATGGGGCTAGGCAATGCTTCACATTCTATAAGATGATCATACGTTTGCAATATTTGAGAATTCACCGTGGATTATTGAGATATTACTTACAAGCCATACATCGCCCAGCTTTATAAGGATGTGTGTCAGTGTAACGCACTGCAATTCAACAGTAGCATAAGCTACATCCTCAAAAAAATGACCTCACAGTTCAATCAACAACACCCTAATACAGTTTCAGCATTAAAACCTCCACAAAGACAGGATTTATTGCAGGACTGTTGTATTACAATGCATTAGATTTAGCTACGTGTGCCTAATAAACTGGCAACTGTGTTAGTGCTGAGCGATATGATTTCTGAACAGTATCTCAATATTTTTAGGCAATTCCCTGATATATAATATATCTGAATATACACATTTTCTCTAAAATAACATCATATTCTCAAATAGTGATGATCTTATAGACTATGATGCATTCCTACAAATTAAACTACCTGAAAGTATATAAAGTAGTTACTGCTGGGTGATATGGACACTGGTATAAGTTAATTAATAATAATATAATAAATATAATAAAATATTGACACAACAAGATTTTTGCTAAATATTCATCAGTAATGTGGACATGTTGACTAAGTGGGTAAAGGCAAATAATAGAACAGTTAGAACAGTCTGGTAAGTTCAGAAAAAGACGTCAGTGTACTGTTACAGAGCCTTTAAAACCTAGAAAACACAACACTTAGTCACAAAATCTAAAACAATATCTAGTCTCATATCACAATATCGATATATATCCATATATCACTAAACTGAGAGTGTGTGATCTATTTTAAATATTTGCATCAAGTTAAAGGACCTGAAAGTCAAATGACCATGTTTAATTACAAGTAAGTTTCACTTGTTCTCTAATACGATTTCCAGGATTAATAGCAGATTAAATCACTGGTGGAAACAGACGTGTTTGTCAGAGTGAAGCTGACCCCAGTGTGTGACCTCAGCCCATCACCAGAACACCGTCTGACCATTTCTCTCTGACCCCCCGATAAAAAATGAGCAGCCAAACACTGGTTCCCCTCCCCTCCCCCGGTCCCTGCTGCCTGCCAGGTCTGGTCTGTTGTGGCCTGGCGTGGCCCCGGATGGCCTGGCCTGTCCCAGGACTTGAACTTGAGACGTGACACAACAGCCTGGCCAGGCGCGGACAGATGAAAGGGAAGAATAGGCGGCTGACGGGTCTCTTGCATATGAATCGCCGGGGCAACGGAGAGGGGAGGGGTGGGGTTAGGGGGTGAAGGGTAAAGGTCAACCCCCCGCATCCCAGGTTCCCGCACAGACCGCTCCCTAACTGACGAGCAGACAAAGGAGATGAGGAGGGGGCTCAGGATGACACGAGGCGCTGGGCGTTCGGACCCCTGTCACCCCCCCAGCAGGAGGACGGAGGGAGAGTAGGGGGCTGGGAAATTAACACACACATGCACACACACACGGGCAGATGCACTATGCAAACACACTTAGGGCTCACATGTGCTACAGCTGAAGGACAAAAACATTCGGACACACACACACACACACACTCTGGCAAACACACACACTTAGGTCCATTTGATCTGAAAACACACACTGAAGCACACTTGGGCCTGAACTCACATGAGTGAGCACACCGAGGACATTTGCATCAATATTTTATCGCGTCTAAATTCAAATGCTAACATTTGTGCACACTGCTGTGATGAGCACAGGGAGCACTTTACTCTTTGATTATTGATTATAAACAAATGCACAAAGTCATTAACAGGCCACTTGGACTGTTTACAGTGTTTGAAACTCAGCATCCAAATACATAAATTTAGCGTACGTGGCGGTGGTTAAATAAACCATCATAAAGCATAAAGCTACCACAAACCTTAAGAAAATTACACATCTATTAAGTTTTCAAGTGAGCACAGTAGAGCTGCAACAATTGATCAACTGAAAAAAAATTAATTGCCAACTGTTTTGACAATCGATTAATCCTTTCAGTCATTCTCCAAACTAAAATGTCAAATATTTTCTGGTTCCAGCTTCTTAAATATAAAGATCTGCTGCTTTCCATTGTCATTTATGACAGTAGTTAAAGAGTATTAAGATTCTGGACTATTGGTTGGACAAAAGAAGTAAACTGAAGATGTCACTTTGGGCTCTAGGAAATTGTGATGAGGATTTTTTGACATTTTATAAACAAAAAGATTAATTAATTGTAATAAATAATCTGCAGACTAACTCAAATTCCAAATGCGGTGTTTGAATTTATAAGAATTCAAACCTGTCTTTATCTATAGGTTTCAGTTCGTGCTATATTTCCTAACAGTCTCTACCAGAATTTGTCAGCTGATTAGAGAAACTGTCCCTCAACTCAGAGGTCACAGGATTGATTCCCTATACGGGTCATGTGTCCTTGGGCAAGATACCAAATTTCTCTCTCTCCTGCAGCCTGACCCTAATAAATGTTTAATTTTACAAGCCTAGGTGATTAAGCTTTACACATAGGCTGTATATTGCATGAGCAACTTAATCACCTACTGAGTAGAATGAGGAAATATATCAATTTAATGGCGATATCTTGATGTAATGACTTTACGTCTTCTGGGACTGTGGCTATTGTAATCATAACCAGCTCAAATGTTGCCTCTGCCTGCTCTTAAAGGCTGCATTGCAGTTAAAGCTGGGTGACACTTACACATTAAAATGTCTAGAAAGGCGAGACCAATGTTATATATTTTGTTGAGTTGTACAGTTATATTATCCCAAATGTTTCCAACAATGGTCATACTCCTGGAAATCTGTATTTTATTTAAAGTAATGGTGCGTTTCCTAGTAGCTGACAATACCAGAATTTTAGACTTGGATAGAATACCAGTATTTAAAAAACGATATCAAATGCAAAAGGAAAAAAACATCCAAGGCAGGAAAAATAGATATTTTTTCTTTCTATCTTTTTTTTAAACAAGCTGCTTGCAGATCTGATACAAAAAGCTTTAAACATGTAATACTGAAAAACTCCTTTAAAGGAGCAATATGTACATGATAGACTGTTGCAATTAAAATCCTGCACCATTTGCAAATTTCTCCCAACAAAAGACACAAAATGAAGCCCCAGGTTTCACCTTTGTGCCTAAAATGTAAAATCTCTGTGGGGAGATATGGAAAAAATATTGGTGCCACTTCTGTATATGAACCAGGTTTCTTTGCTTCTTGGGCATCTGATTCGAAAATTAATTGTTGGTACTAGTTTTCACAGACTGTAAAATATCCTTGCATAGCTGCCAGACAGAATATCTTTTAGTCATGGATAGATGACAAACCCTCTTCACTTTTCCAACTCCACAGTGGCTTCAACACTTGCAAGCATTGTATTTGACTGACTATGGATCCCCGCCTCTTTTTGTGCTTATGATATTGCAATTACAATGCCCTTAATCATCTGAAATTTGATTGTTACATTTTGGCTTTATTTCAATTATTTTTTCTAAAGAGCACCTATGTATTTTTTCAACCATTATTAATGCAGATTGTGTAGACCCATGTTTTTGCTGGAAAAAAAGAAGATGTAGCAAGTGAGCATGCAAAAATGAGTATAGTAGTCTAAAGAACGAGTTGGAGCCATATAAACTGTAGATTAAATTCTAAATTCTATTTATATACAATCTACACTTGAAGCAAGTTGTCCCCACCTGTCCCCACCTCTGCAGGGACTCTGCAGGAGCACAAGACAAAACTGTAAATTGAAAATAACAAGTGATGACAAATGTAAGCTGATCAGCTGTTTTTAACTGTCAATTGTCTATCAATGTTAAGTTAAGCCGTTATCCTGAAAACAACAGTCCACTGGCTGCCTTCTTATTGCCTGCCAGACTTCATTAAAATATTGCTCAATTTAAGCATTAAAAGCAGTTATTATGGGCACGGCTGTAGCATTGCTGTCAGACAATCTCAACTTAGCATGTTTCCTTAATTTCTGATGACATATCATGATCATTTCATGATCTATTACAGTAACCACATTATAGATTTCTCCCTAAAAATGTTACCTTGTCAATGAACATAATGCCTGTCTGAGTCATGTCAGATGGATTTTTTAATCTGCAATCATGGTCGTTTAACAGTGAAGATAATAAGCCCCATGATCCCATGCCTCTCATTACGTCATTAAAACTAAGTCTTTTGTTGTTGTTTTAATATGTGAGACTCCTAGAGGCAGAACTTAGATGTTGCTGCATTACAGATAAGCTGAACTTACAAGATTTTTGACCATAAAACTCACATTACTACTAACCCCGTTAAAAGAACATATTATACTGTGTGGTTTAGATTAAATACTGTGTGAAAAAGCCAATAATCATACCCATGAGCGACTCACATTATTGAACTGAAGTACTGAGTCAGAGATATTATGCCGTTTGCTTGTGTCAGTATTTCCCAGCTCTACTATGGAGGCCAACTAGGTGCAAATAAACTGAATGCTTTGTCTTCTCCAGTAATGGATGACTGACAGACTGTCTGAGTGAGCTGCCATCCAACCATGTTCTCTGACCTCGACAAGACTGGAGCCGCAGAGCTGGTAGCAGAAAACAACTCTGTGTGTGTGTGTGTGTGTGTGTGTGTGTGTGTGTGTGTGTGTGTAACAGAACATGACGATGGTCATCGGTGATCCCTCACTGCCTCAGGCGAACACTAGCTAAATGTACCTCACTCAGTCAGCGAGACACTGACACGGATAGAGCCTCTGCATGTGTGTGTGTGTGTGTGAGTGTAAAAGCCATGCATCCAGATAGCGATAGCTGTGTAGCTCCAGCCACCATGTTTAAGCTGAGCTGCTGTGTTGTGTGCTATCACTGCTGCTGCTGCGGTGCTGAGATAGATAGGAGGATTGGGGCAGGCCGGGGCCCTTTCAAACCCCCAGAGAGCAGAAAGGGAGTGAGTGCTGGGCCTAAATGCAGAATCTCCTTAGCTTATACCCCCGAGGGACACAGACACAGGGCCATTTTCTGGGAGAGAATCATGCCGCCAAGCGGACAGCGGATTTACCATATTCATACTACTCTTTAGAGAGGAGGAGGGAGAGGATCTTCACCTGTCCCATTTCGCTGCTATGACTGTATGTGGCTGCACCAGCTCGCGCGGCCGCTAAAACCCCTAGGGGGAACCATTAAGGAGAACCTCGCTCACTCCCCACATTTCTCTCCCTCATCCCCCCATTTCTGCCTCCCCTCCACGCATCTCCCTGCCTCCCCTTTTTCATATGAAGTATGGAGCCTCTCTCATTCATTCGATATCCCCACTAATAAGGGAGGGTGGTTCAGCCAAGGCCAAAGCTAAAATCCGGCAATATCGCCTGTCTCTATGTAGAAGTGGCAGGAATAAAAGGGGGGTGGGGGTGGCTGTAAACAGCTATTTTCAGGCACAGGCCCTGATGAAAGATGTGTAGCTGCTAAAAAGTACAGCTGGTATATTGCTGCTGCTGCCAGTATGGAGAAAACAGCCCAGATTCATATCAATGGCTTTGATTGAAGCACCGGGAGAAACCCGCCAGAGGACCGTTTGTCAGAGATGTCAACATGTGTGTGTGTGTGCGCGAGGATTGGGATTTGTCGAAAGATTTGTTTAGATATCTGTGTGGAATGAAGTGTGAGTGAGTACAGTGTGTGCATGTGTGTGCGTGTGTGTGCATGCATGTGCGTAAATAAGTGTGACAGTGCCTTTGTATGTGTGTATTTGTGTACATGCACTTCTCTGTGTGTGCATGAACTATGTGGATTGAGGTGGGGAGTGTTAGAGAGAGGGGCAGGCAGGCTAACAGATTCATATCCAATATGAAGAGGTTAAAGTGACGAGTCCAATCCTCCCCACAGAGCAAAGAGAGAATGAGATTGAGATGCGGGAGGAGGAGGGAAAGCAGGGAGGAAGAAGAAGAGGAGGAGGAGGTGGTGGAGGGAGGAAGGAGGGAGGGGTGTAGTACAACAGATTAATTTCATTTCTGGACTGAGCACTCCTCTGCTGAAGGAAAAAAGCAGAGGATAATAAAAGAGGATAAAAAGAGGAGAGGAGGGGGAGCAGTGATAAGCAGGAGAGCTGGGTGGAGGGAAAAAAGGGTAAAGAAAAAAAAGAGTTTTTCCGCTCCTTTATCTGATGTAGTAAATGTGTGTGTACTGTATGTGGGAGAGATTGGAGTCACGGACTGTGAAGACGATTATGTGTTCAAAACTGCTCACGAGTATGTCTGGCCTCTGTGTGTCTGAGGGGGTATACGTCGCAACTTCACAGGCCGACTAAGGTGCTTTAAATCATGCAGCGCAGCTAAAAAACAGTATGACTGAGTTGCTTTCAGGATTTCAATCCTAACACTTTTGAATATTTTCAAACAATTTCCAACTTTTTCTAGTACTCAGCAAATTTCAGCATATGTCCTAACACTTTCATGGTAGGCATACAGTGTCACATGTGGGTTAAGTCTCCATTTGAGAAACAGTTTAGCAGCTTTAAGCATCAGTATAATGTCAGCAGCTCACATTGAACCAGTAACCTTTTGGTTGCTAGGTAACCCTCCTCACCAAACAGCCAATACCTGTCTGTTATGTTTTGATTTATGCTTAAAGATGTGGGTGTAGGTACTGAAAAGCATGCTATCAATAATAGTTTCACCAATATTTCACCTGTGTAAATGCTATATGCAGTTGCAAATGTGAGCTACTTTAGGAGCACTTATTTTGAAGTAATATTTCTGAGTTTTAGGAGTTACTACATGATGAAGTGGCATTTTCCACCTCTCCATTCAGCCTTAAAGGGAAAGCTCAGATTATTTAAAGTGGGGTTGTGTGAGGTACTTATCCATAGTCAGTTTATTACCTACAGTAGATGCTGGTCGATAGCAGAAGGAGCAGGGGTACAGGTGTAGGAACCTAAGCAATGTATTGCTGTGGACAGGGTCAGCAGCAAAATGTATTTTACCCACTTAAAATAAGGCCCACCTAAAAAAAACAAAACATTATTTTAAATGTACAGTATATTTAGAATATTTTCACTGCTTTACTTTGCTGTCAGACAGCCTTTTCTGACAGGAAATGTCCATTAAACAAGCCAAATTTCACTCTCTCCAAATCAACCAAACTCCACTGGGATAATCACTCATTTTACCATGCATAACAGGGAAGATGTTGGTCTGCCACTGCCTTAATCCGTTAATTTCTTTGTGTTATTGTGCAACTTAGGCATTTTAAGAGGTTAGTTCAGAGTCACCAAAATCACACAATAACACAAACAAACTAACCGATCGAGGCAGTGGTAGATAAAATTATTTTTTGCCAATGGAGTCTGGTAGCTTTGGAGAGAGTGATATTTGGCCTATAAACCAGCGGATTCCCATTGGAGAACGCTGTCTGATGGCAAAGTCAAGTTGGGAAAATATTCTAAATATAGAGTACACTTAAAAAAGACCATCTAAAAGAATCATTATTAGTGTAAGTGCCTAAAATACGTTCTGCTGCTGACCCTGTCCACGGCAATACATTTCCTCTTTTCCATGCTGCTGCCCCTCTCAGCTTCTCCAAACTGTGGCTGAGCCGACCACCATCTACTGCAGGTAACACACTGACTATCAATACATACCTCATACAACTCCACTTCAAATAATCCGAAACTCCCCCTCTAACTTACTGCTACTTTTGTTTGTGATTCCTTCATGCATTTTTGGAGAGTGCCTTTTGGCCCAGAGAATGAGCACGAACTTGTTCAGTTTGAAGTGCAACAATAGTGATAAAAACAGCAATAGTGCCTCCTGCCCAGAAAGACTTGAACCCTTTATGCAAAAAGCCCCACCATGCCTTGTGACTACTGTAACATATTATTGAGGACTCTACCCTGCAATGGCACAAAATGGGTGGGTCTACAAAGAGGCCCTTGCTCTTTCCATCTGAGCGACTGAGACCAAAACCTTATGTTTACTGTTGATGATTCAGACAGGTGAAATATTTTCTGCTATTAGACTCCACTGGAGCTGCTGGAGATGTCCAAACGTGACATCTTGCCATCTGTATTGGGCCAGTTATCTATGACGAATAAGAAAATTACACCATCAAACAACAAAATGGACCCAGAAATGCAAGGTACATGGCCGGCAGCTGTTTTCCAGTGTGTTTGCGTGGATTTTTTTTTTTTTTTTTTTTTCCTTTTTTTTGCTTTAACTCAGTGGGCACTCAAAGAGCATCCAAACTGGATTCATGGCATGCATTAGATGCAGTACACACAGCCCATCCAGGTACTTGTGGGCAATAGCTCGCTGTCTAGCATTGCTCTTAGTCTGTTATGCTCGTTGAAATTACACATCTGCAGTACCACTTTTTACCTTTCTGCAGTGTGTTGACAGTAGTGAAAATGACAGTCAACAAGTTCCCGGGTTTCCTGATAAAGATTTCTTTCAGATTTTTTTCTTTCAGAATCAGATTTTGATGTTAAAGATAATGAGTTCAGTGCGGCACACTAAATTCCTATATCAGGCTTTCATGAGTATGTTTTACCAGTAAGACTTGACTTTTAATGCCTCTCCAACATCTGTAATGTGAAAACAGTTTTTCACACGTTAGAGAAAGTAAAAGTGTACGTCCTCCTACAGTTCAGTTTATCAGCGGCGCTGCAGCCACCTGTCCTGCACGCTCCACACTCCTCCATGCTGTGAATTAAGGATTGATTTGACCAAACCAGAGTTGGTGATTGCTGGAACAGAGACCAAGACATTTTTGTTGAGTTTTACTTTCGTTTCTGTCGACTTTGAATGAAGCTGACAAGATGTTAAAATTACAGCTTTGCCAATGGAGTCTGGTAGTTTGGTCTGGTACATGTTTAAAACAAAGCATATTACTCTTTAAAAAAAGGTCTCTCTCTGTAGCAATCCTTTCCATAATGTTGTCAGATATTTATAATAACAATCTGAGCCCGTCAGTGACTAAAACAAGCACAAGGACACAAGCAGACATTATCTGCCCTGTGCGCTCTGGTGAAATGGCTGATAGTGCGTCACCTGTGCCCGCTTCTATCACTCTTCTCCACTTCCATCAATTGGTTTTGTGGTTTGAGGTTATTTAGAGACTCAGTTTGTAAAGTTTACAACCTGCCATGCTGTTGAATTGTTCTGTGTACAATGATGCAACTAAAAAACAAGCTGAAACTTGTTTACCAACCACTCATTGCTCTTTCTCTCATCAATTAACCACCAGAGCATGTTATCATAAGTGTGAAGTGTACCAGCTAATATTAAAAAAAACATAATTCCGCATTAAAAATTTTCTCCCCATGCATTTTTGTCAACTTTAGTCAGATTTGTTTTATCCTGTAATTGTACTGCACACTGACTGACAAAGGTAAGAAATGCCTGCTCAGCTGGAAAAATCTCAGTCAACTGATTAGTCTTAGACTAATGATTGGAATCTTCAACTTTCAGGGGGCAGCCCTAGATAAAACACTGAAATATGACTCACTATCTAGATTTGAGGAGGGTTTAAAACAGTTTATTTTGATAGATTGTTGATATAAGGTCTGCTGTAATATGCTTCCACTCTTAAACACAGTAATTCCTATAGGCTGTTCCACAATGGTGCAATGTTGTCTGAGGGTAATGATCAGACAAAAACTTATGAAAAGAGAAATTTTTAATGTTTTTGCAAATTCTAATGCATAATTTCAAACTGGTAAGTCATTTGAAATTTTTAGAATTTAATAATTTGATAAATTTTAAACAATAACTGCTTTTAGGTAACACATCCTAAATTGTGTCCAAAAGAAATTGTTGAAAATTTCTTGAAATCTTAATGCATACCATAGAGTGTTAAAAAACATAGTGTAATGTGATACTTCAGTTTTTCATACTTTTGTGCTCACATCTGGTGGTCAGTACAATGGGGGGCAGCATCAGCTGTACAGTCTGCCGAAAACACCTTCTAAAAGCCCTTGAGCTTGCAGTCTGGCGACAGCATATGTGGGTGAAAATGAGTCACAGGGAGTAAGTGCATGTATGTATTTGAAAGCGTGTGTATGTATGTGTGTGTGTTTGTGTGTAATGTGGGTAGGAGGTTAGTTGAGTACAGCAGATTGAAGCACTAACCAGAGCACTCAGATTTATTAAAAAGGGCCGGACCCAGTGCCTGTCCACCCCCCACCCCCTCCTTTCTCTCTCCATCCTCTATTGTTGTCACTTTACTTCTGTCTCTGTGCATACATACAGCCACCCCCCACCACCCCCTCATCCTGCATGATATTACGTTTTTCACTAAAAACCCTTCACAGTCACCGCTGGTCCCTCAATAAGACAGGCTGAAGGGGAAGGAGGGGTCGGGGGGGAGGAAGGAGAGGAAGGATGTGGTGTTCCTGAGGTAAATGGGGACCCCCACCCCCTCTCCTCACACGCCCCCTTCTCTCTGCCCCACGTTCATTACCATAACTCCTGTCCACTAAATTAAATTGGGGGGTCTAAATCTCTCCTCTTCCCCCCAAAACAGCGCTGACCACCAGCCAAGGGGATGGACGGTGGAGAGAGGAGACAAAAGAGGTGGAATCCAATCTAACTAGCCCCACTTTTGTCATCTGACTTTATTAGCTAAATGTATCAGCGGCGGGAAGAAACGCATTGTTGGCTGCAGGGATTCATATTCCTTAGGAACACACACACATACACAGTTGCAGACATGCAAAAGGGCTGCACAAAGGACACGCGTCGGCTCTCTATGTGTGGTTTATTCAATACAAACTATGTTGGCGAGCATAAAATGTCCCAGCGGCGCAGCAAACGGCGAGATTACATTACAGTGGCGCACATAAACATGCAAACACTCGGAGAGGAAAAGTGTACTCAACCACGCGCGCAAAGACACAGGCATAGGAATACACACACTCACAAACACACACCGTTCTGCTTATCCACGGCCTTGTCATTTTAATCTCTATAAAAAAGTCCTAAAGCTTTGAGACGGCAGAAGCGCGCATCAAGACGAGCTTACTCACATTTGCAGCTAAAGGTTATGCGTGAGATCACACACTGGCTTCATTATGTCAGAGACCTGTGAAGGAGGACAGGAGCTCTTCCTAAGCCCTGCTCTCTCTATTCATGCAAGAGGGGAACAAGATCACTGCCTTCAGGTCGGCACAAAAGACCGCCACTTCTGTATTATACACACCAGCAGCAGGCAGTGACGGACATTAGCTGACAGATGATCACACACACCTGCTGGAGATCACACACGCACAGTATGACCTTCTATACACCCACAAACATACACAGATCATAGCATTGCGATGGTCTTTAAACATTTGAAACAGATTTGTATTCATTATGTTACACAGTACAGTGGATGGAAATGTTTAACTACTGGAAAAGTGGCAGCAAATATCTAGTCCCTGTCTACATCTTTACAAAGTCAACAAGAGAAACTGTGTGGATATATTTTCCCATTAGTCGAACAGCTGCTTTGTGTTCCTGGCAGCAGAATGTTTCAAAAACTGACCAACAGATTTTTATGGAAGCCGGTGGACTGGGCAGGCAGGTCCTGGAAATACAGATTACATACTAGCCATGATCTGGATCTGGGATTAAGAGAATAAGACGATTATACATTTTTTTTAGCCATAACAGTGAAGCTACAGTCTTGATTCTTAATCCTAAGGGTATGTGTGGTCAAGAAACCAATTTACCTGGAAATCTAAGTGTTTTAACAGTGATGTCTCCAGTCTTACTTTAGTTCTTTAAAATTTCTGTCAGCTTTTGAGGTATTCCAGAAGTGATTCAAAGGTTTGGTAATCCCATGAATTAGCTATATTATTATCAGCTCTTTCTCCTAGAAATTACATTTACATACAACTAATTAGGGGTGGCGAAATAATCGATTCTGAGATGGAGTCAGTGCACAAAAATCAATTGGAAATTTAAAACCCAATTCTCTACATTATGATCACCTGGAACAATTTTGTAAGACAGGCTGGACATTTCTACAGCTGAGCCAATTGGATGGTGAAATGTAACTGACGTAAAACACGTGTCATGTTTATGTTATAAACGAGGCTTCTTCTTGAGTTTTGGTGAGGATGACTGAGCAGGAGCAACTGCTGATGGATACAATCTGACTGGCCCCTCTGGCTCAAAAGCTTATATTTTTGATGCATCAAGATGCATTGATAATCATTTTATAATAGCATCATAGCCCTCTGACTTGGAATTGAAACAAAGTTTGAAGTGCCAAGAAATTCCCACCCCTACAACTAATTAGCTCATACAGCAAATATCTGGCAAGTTGCACAGATATTTACAGTGAACATGTCAGTAAAATGTTCACTAACAGCACATTTCATTTGTTTTCCACCAATCTTGCAAAACAGTATCCAGCTTGTAGTGACTACAGCATTATTTCAAAAGGTCAGCAGTGACTTGAGACATGACATTTATTTATTAATATGTAACATAAATGACAATCTTTCCCCTAACCAAAGTGCTTTGGTTGCCTAAACCGTGGTTCTTAAATGATGTGGCAAGGCATAATGGTGTGCCCTGAGGCAAGTCCAGGTGTGTACAACCATACATTATTACAATATAAAACTACACAAAAAGTAATGCATGAAGTACTTTGTATAGACACATTTCCCGATACAGAGGCAAATTCTATACCCCCCAAAAACGTCTCAATTTCTTTGGTTTCCAAAAAAAAAAAAAAAAAAGCAAATCCCAGTTTTCATTGTTGGTGCGGTTTCCGGATGGTGGGAATCAGAGTGTGACGTATCAAAGCCCCTATTGATTGATACCTTTTTTCCTACCTGCACTCTGGAACTCTGATTGGCAAGTACTTGATAGCTAGGTTGGTTACAGGGGCTATTTTTCAAGGATATGAATACATGTGTGCCTTAAGATTTTGGCTTGCCTTTTGATGTGCCTTGGGCACTAAAGGTTTGAAAACCACTGGCCTAAACCTACTCAAAATCAAGATATTTCCTACCTTAATGAAAGCACTTTTGTTGCAGGAGTCTGGACATGAACCCCAGATTGTGGTGTTAAAGTCCTGCACGTTGTATACCTGCAATCTACCCCAACCACCTCCTTGCAAATCCAACGTCTTATATAAATGTATTTAAAAACAAAACAAAACACTGTCTGTAAACATCATCCAGGCAGGAATAACACTGTCACCACAACATAATTATGAAAACAATTTAGTAATATACAAACATAATTTCTAGGAGATGGAGGTTGCTATGGAATACCTTTTCCCAGTCGCTATACACACAGACAGTTTGCATGAAGGTATGTGAAAAACAACAGGCGCTAACAAAAAACTACAAAAAAGCAACCTGCCACTACCACTCACGCAAACATATCTCTGATCCATGTATGGTGTGAAACCTAATTATTCTGCTTAATTAGCAGGTGAGCAGCAGCCCTGACCTCAGACCAGCTGCTAATCAGCTCAACAGCCTTCAGGCCTTTCTTGCTCGCTCTCACCCTCATCTTCTCTTTTCTTCCTACCTTTCCTTCTTCTAGCCCAACACACCCAGTGGCACGCTGGGCCAAGGCAGGGAATTAGAGTGATGGAGGGAGTGAAAGGAGTGATGGAGAGGAGCGTGAAGAGAAGGAATGTGAGCTATGAGACGAATGAATAGGCACGGGCTTCTTTATGGCATTTATGTGCGCTGAGGAGAAAGCCTATCGATGGACACCTTGTCGGACAAAGGGGCAGCACACGCTGAGTGCATTCGATTAGGGGTGTGCGTTGGTGTTAAACCAAAAAAAGGTCCCCTGCTGTGCCCAGGATTCATTATTTAGCGAGGGTGTAAAATAGTCACTGGCCTGTATATACACACACACAGGAATACTGAGATGAGCCATCAGGGAAACACCAATTTTCACACAACCACACCAGAAATAAGTACTCAGTAAGTACACGGGTACGAATATTTACACACACAGTCATACCAGAAATGTACTCACAAATAGCCACAAACACACACTAACACACACACACTTACATATGATTGGCGATTACAAACTCAAAGAAAGCGAGACACACGGGGCAGTCAAATATAGCCTGAGTACAACCAATTTAGCCCTTAATGGTCTTTGTGACCATCAAGAGCACAAGACGAAGATGACTGTCCAATGGAGGGTGCACGTGTGTGTGCGTCTGTCTTTATGTGTGTATGTGTGGAGGAGGACGGTGTTTACCTGGGTTCCTTTCCTTCTATATGTGTGTCTAATGGCCTATGAATGTTTCCACGGTAACAATGACAGTTTGAGCTGGTTGGATGGACCGACATACGGACAAGCAGCAGAGGGGAAGCAGAGTTCAGGTGACCATATTTGGCTGTGGGGGGATTTTTATTTCATATGTGCACAGCAGGAAGTGTCCATGGTGTGAAATGACTTTTATCATCTACAGTTCCTGTAACAAAGACAAAAGGTCTGCATGTGTGTGTGTGTTTGTTCACGGCTGCACACACAGGTTTGTGTGTATGTGAAGGTAATGGACAGAACATGAAGGTGGATAAAATATAGAAAAATTTTGCTCCTGTATATGAACAGTAACATTGCTTGAAGTTATATTTGCTTTAAAAATCACTGATAAATTTACTGTCTATTTAGGAGTTCAACAAATTTATAGTAATGGTGTATTCAAGTTTAATTGAGGAGTCTGAGTTTTTCAACTGTCAACTGGAACAAAAGATGAAAGAACCTCACCGAACCCAACCACAAAATCCAAGATGGCTGCTCTGCTCATCAGCTGTAGTGACAGCTGTAGTAATACACTGTTTATTAGCACTTCTGTCTTTTGTGTTTAATAAAATCAGTTGTATACACCAACTGACATGTTGTTATGGTGTTTGCATGCACAAAACACCACATAATCTATTGTTATCAATCACAACAAAGGTTTTCATGGAAATTTTTATCACTGTTTTCCGACTTGTTGTACTGGAACCCGTTCAACTCGGGTGTGATATCATGCCTGGTTCCAACTTCTGACATCCAAGGTAAATGGAACTAGAGTTGCACCTAAGGACCTTCATTATCAATTAATCTGCAGAATATTTTAATGATTCATCAATTAATCATTTTATCTATAAGATGTCAAAAATGTGAAAAATGCTCATCACAATTTCCCAACGTCCAAAGTCAATTACTAACGTATCTTCAGCGAATCTTTCAGTCCAACTCAGCCTGGTAGTTACTGCTCACTTTAGTTCCAACAACCCGAGACTGAAGAACAAAATACCATCCTGTTGCAGATGAGTGAGTTGATAGGTCACCGTTCTCTGGCTCTGGTGGCTCAAACATGCCGTACAAGTCCAATAAAGCTGCTAGACAGAGCATCCATCTTTCAGGTCGTTTTCAGGACACTTTCAGGACACTTTAGACAGCAAAGCGGACACCTCCAGTGTTTCAGAGCTGGGAAATCAACTCATTTTCTCATGATTTTGAGACCTAATTTTATATAATTGGGTTTTTAATCATTCAAAACTGGCTAGGTGATTAATAACATATGCTGTGGTGTGAGAAACTCAGAACCATTTGTTATTGCTTTACACAGACTTAAAAAAGCTGGAAACAACAAATGTTTGACATTTTTGCTTCAAAATGACTGAAACAATTAATTGGTTATAAAAGTAGTTGGCGATTAATTTTCTTTCCATCGACTACATCGATAAAGCTATTAATCGGTGTATGTCTGTGAAGGTTTTCAGTCATCCAGGTCATGGTATTCGTAGCAAAGTTTGTCTGGGAATGGACTTGATAGAGTTCTGAAGACGTTCGCTCTCATCCAAGAGGCTTCTTCAGTTCTGATCACTGTTGGAGTTCAGGGTATTTAAACACTGTGTGGCGTTAACACCTGAGGGGCATGTGTCTCAAGTGAGAGAGACACATGGTGGATGAGAGGCGAAACGTCTTCAAGAACTCTATCAAGTCCAGTTGCCTACGACAAACTTTGCTACGAATTAATCGGTGTAGCTCTCAATGGAACGCAGCATAACTCAAACTTCAGGAAATGCAAGCAAAAAGATAAAAGTACGGATCTCTGCAAACTGAACTCTGGGAAATCTAATAAAGAAACAGGACATATTGTCAAGAAGTAATACAAACGTTTGCTAAAAGCATGATGACACTGAAGCCTTTTCCAGTGACTGTGTACAGTACATACAGTATGCGTATGTGCGAAGAGGTCCATAAATACATAATGTAGGTGTCAAAGAGTGTGCATGAAGGCAGCAACATGTATGACCTGGTTTGACAGCAATACCAGTCTGTGTGCATGTATGTATGTGTGAGGTGTGAATACATTAATATCTGCATGTGTTTCAGACACAAACTACAGAGCAGATACATCCTCAGATAGAGTTTGTGTTTGTGTGTGTGAATGTGTGAGTGTGTGTGTGTGTGCAGAGCCCAGGGTGGGGGTGAGGCGGCTTAACGCAATAAAGCATGTTGTATTGACATCTGTGTTGTGTCTATTGATTCCCCATTATGGAGCTAACAAACCCGCCTGGACGCTTTGTCATTCGCAATCACGTTAGCACCGGGACTCACCAACAACGCTGCCCCTTTTAAAATCTGATCCATACGCACAGACACTTACACACACGCACAGAAGCAGGTGTCCTCACATGCACACACGCTATCTCGAATTCCAACACATTCACAGCAATCGTTCATGTCACCACAGATATTCACACTCACCCAGTCTACCCACACACACACACACACACACACACGTTAGAACTACAGATTCTCACACACCACATAGATAGTTTACAGACACACACACAAAAATGGGTTGGGGGGAGAGTAGTCAATGCTGGCTAATCAATACTAGTGGAAGGTTAAAACCACTCACACAATGGGCAGCTATGAGCTGCTTGTGGTTTCCAGATAAACCACACACGCCGGACAGATCCATAACTGACCTCAACGTGCAATTATTGAATCGTCTACCTGTCTGCCTGCTCACACACAGGACGGAGCCTCATACAAACACACACACACGCGTCCATGCATACCAAATTCACACTTACATACTCGTCTCTTTCACACATGCTCATGCACACGCTCAAAAACACACACTTCTGTACTTCTACATATGCACAGAACACATGAAGGAAACGCTGCTCCAGCCTGAACATGTTCTAGACCTCCTTGCACAAACACAAATACTTGCAAATACACACTCTTGCACACAAATACACACACAGAGCCAATTAATCCAGGCACAGGGGCCTTTGCTCAGGCCCAGTTTGGTGTGGCCCAGACAACACAACCCCCTCCTGGGCACCGCGAGGTGAAGATCCTGGGTGAGAGAGGAGGTAGTTATCGAGCAGCACGGAGCACTTTCTGTGTGTGTGTGTGTGTGTGAATATGTGTGTTTTTGTGCGTGTGTGTGGGCAGGAGGTTTGTGTTTTGAAGTCTGCAATAAAAAGTTTCTCTGAATTGTTGTTGAACAATAGAATAGAATAGCACACACTATTGCCACATGGTCTTATTGTTCACTATCTTCATCTTTCATGGCAAGTTGGCTTTAACCATCAGATTTTATTGTTGTCTTTGTTGTGTTTTGTTGCATCTGCATAAAATAATCTTCACATAGCTCTTTCTGTTTGATCACACAAGAGTAGGGCTGGGTATTGTTTAAAAAACATTACAATACTAATACATTTAAAGTGATACAGATACCAATAGAGTACTTCAGTGGACACCTGTTCCTTTGTTTTGGTGGCATCTCGGCACACTGAGCTGCCAACTCCATCAAATATACCGAACTCAACTTCACCACCACAGACTGTGTATAGCTGCTAGCTGTAGCTGCAGTAGCGGCCCAATTTTTTAAAATGTCACAAACACTTGCAGTGATTGGCTGCGAGCAAAACCATACAACTAGTTTTTTTTTCTAGATCCGAGTACAAAAAGGATCGAATGCAGGTATTGTTGGACTGGAGATGTTTTGATACTAATTGTTACTGGGTTATTTTGGACGATATGTTAAAAGGTATTGAGTACTGATACTCATCCCTATGCAAGAGGGTTTATTTCTCTAAATTCACGCCCTACTCTGCCTCTGATAAGCTTAGCCTGATATTGCTTACCCTATCAATCGCCTCTCATGCCTAAACGTAACCAACCCAACCAACGAAGGCAATGAGTCTGGTATCTGCAGCCATACTTCAGTGCCTAATAAATGTATTTTTCAAGATAAAACTCACATTTTAGAGTGGCTTTTTATTGTGACCAGTCCAAGACACACCTGTGCAATAATCCAGCTGTTTGATTAGGATCTCAATATGTCACATCTGTGAGGTGGATGGATTATCTTGGCAAAGGAGAAGTGCTCACTAACATAGATTTTAACACATTTGTGAACAAAATTTGAGAGAAATAAAGAATTTGTGTATGGAGGGAGTCTTGGATCTTTTTAACTGCAACTTGTGAAAAACGAGAGCAAAAACGAAAGTGTTCATTCAATTTTTGTTGCATGTACTTTAATACTGCATTAAGACATAAACTAAAAGACAATCATACAGAGTAGGTTGGGCCAGAGAATAGAATCAGCACTGTGCTGAATAACTACAGCCTGGGTAAGAGTCCTCTCAGAGTGGCCAACATAAATAAACCATCCCTCCCAATCCAGACACGTGCCTCCTCTCTGTGAATTTGACAGCTCTCAGTTTTATATGGGCCACAGTGGCCCTGGAGGATTTTACAGCAGTGTACATAAAATAAAAGAGCATTTAGATTTCCTTTGTTGTGGTGCAGAGCAGGGACAGAGCAGCGGCAGCTACAGGTCCCTCTCCGCCCTGCCTGCCCTCTGAAAACCACACAGCACCGGAGACTGGCTGCATGGTCAGATCTCACAAAAGACAAGCTTTTTGAGTCTTTGTGGCAAAGATCTGATGCTCAAAATGAACTAAAGAATGTCAGTCTCTGCACTTCAGCAGTAAATCTGTGTTGCACGGCACAAGTATATTAATGGCCAGCAAACAAGAGAGAATTCAATGAGGGGCTAAGCCTTCAGACAAAGGGGGTGGTTTCTCTTCTCTTTTCTTTTTCTTCCTGCTGGTTTATGACCACAGTCAACACAGATGAGACGTTAGGGTTCATTCTTCTCCAGCAGTTCCTGCTGTTGTGCTTTTGTTTCTGGAACTATAATGTATATACTCAACCACAACAATATGACTGAATGTGAGACAAAATAAGAAAAAAGTTGGTATACATTAACATGGTAAAACACATTTGGTTTTTCTGCGTTCTTTTTCCTGCGATTTTTTCGCAGGAAAAAACGTAACATGCTTAGAACTTCTGCAGATTATCAGTATCTGAAAACTTTTCTATTCTCATACATAGTGAAAACATTTCCATTAGCACATGGAGCTTCTACAACATCGATTTACAAATGGGGGCACCCCTAGGGATACTTTGGAGTACTGTAGGGGGTATGTGAGTTTTTAAAAATATGAATTAAAAAAATATCAGTCATGCTTAATTCCTAAAGTATTTACACTATAATATATAAGAAATAAGAATTTAAATTCAATTAAACCACATTTTATATTCAATGTTCCATATTTCAATGCAATTGTTAACTGCCGAAAACAGTCAACTGCCGTAAAACCTCACAGAAGAAGAAATGAACAAATGCAATCATGTCCACTGTGAGTGGAAAGCCAGCTTCGGATTAAACAACAGACAAAGGTCAAAAAAATGGATTAATGGTTGGTACATAAAAGTAAAACCATTGAAACCACATAGAGGAGGCATGTGTCTGGACTGGGAGGGCTGGTTTATTTATGTTGGCCGCTCTGAGAGTCCGTATCAGGAAGAATTTGTTTTAATGGGGTTTATCTCGAAGAGCTAACGGTGATGGCACAGCACCGAATTGTACGTCTTCGCTTGAAAAAAGGTGAGAACCAAAATCATACAACAGCACTTAGACTGTCACAGGACATTTAAAGGAGGATCAGTAGGATCTGTCTGAGCCGTCTGTGAATGTGCCAGAAAGATCCAGGACGTCAAATACCAACGTTTCAGGTTGATAAAGCACCCCCGAGCACAACAAAATAATGAGAAAATAAGAAAATACAGGCAGAGGGCTGCAGCA
Organism: Lutjanus argentimaculatus; assembly: GCA_034769285.1. Taxonomy (NCBI): domain Eukaryota; kingdom Metazoa; phylum Chordata; class Actinopteri; order Lutjaniformes; family Lutjanidae; genus Lutjanus; species Lutjanus argentimaculatus. Next base: position 29,864,861 of record JAWZSL010000008.1, read on the forward strand.
TGTCTGCACAAATAGCCACCACCACACACTTCCAGGTCATAAGTGATGATTGACAGTGATTATGAGTCAACACACAGTTATATAAGAAAAAAATGTTGCACATTATGCTCTTAAAATAGTAAAGCTCACACTAATGGATTTCCTTTAATGTTAGCAGTTGATAAAGTGATCCAACTCATCGACCTAATGGCAGTAGATGGTCTTTACAAAAACATATTATTGGGCAACTAAATGAAAAAATAAAACTTGAAAAAGAAAATATCTTCAATCTCTGATAACAAATGCAATCCAGTGGCTGTTTTAAAAGTGTTTTACTGTGGTGGTGGTGTCTTAGGCCCAGCTGAGCTGAGGCCAGCGGTCTCCACACTGTAGTGTTAAAGAGTCGAGCTGACAAAAAACCCATAAGCCCTCAGTTTAGATCCACTGTAAAACCACTGTCTGCTAACGTCTGCTGTTTAGGACCTCTCCCTCTCCTCCTCCACTGAACCTCACTCACCTCATCTTAGACTTTTGACACCCTGTCTTTGCTCACACCAACGCAAACACACCCAGGTATGCACGCACACACACACACTTACAGGTGCAGGCAATTGTACAGATGCACACATGCACACCTTGGTCAAAGGCGCAGATCAGAGAGAGACAGAGAATTGTGGGTAACAGACTTAGCTAAAGTGGCTTATGGGGCCCGGCCAAACCACACCAGGCAAATCCAATTCAACAACCTCCCTGTCCATAGGGAATGAGACAGAGAGAGAGACACAGAGAAAGAGACACAGAGAGAGAGGAGAGTTTGCATTTTACTGAAAAGGCTTTCGTGTCAAGTGAATACTTCACAGAAATGAGAGAGAGAGAATGAGAAACAGAGGATTCGGAGTTTCTCTCTCTCCAGAGATTAGGGATGAAAGACGGAGAAAAGAGAAGAAAAAAACAGAAGAGGAAATGAGGGATGAGTGTTGGCCTTTGCTCTCCTACCAAGTTTATTTCCCTCATGTGTATTGGCTGCTTATCACACTGAGTTTAAATAAAAAACCAGCCCATACAGACACTTTGACCGTCTCACATGAGGAAAAAGCACAAGGGAGACAGTAAAATTTCTAACACTCATTCACTTACACACTCATTTTTCCACCTATCTGCTCATTTGTTCAACTTACTCATTTATTCATCCACATATTCAGTGACTCGTATTCATTGTTTAGACTGTATACTCTTCATTTGATGAAAACAATTACTGACTGCCTACATATTAATTGTCTTGAGTCATTTTTTAAAGAATAAACATGTCCAAATTCTCTGATTGCAGCTTCTTAAATGCTAGTATTTTCTGGTTTTGTTCGTCCTCGTGACAGTAAACTGAATGTCTTTGGGTTCTGGACAAAACAAGACATTTGGAAACATCATTTTGGACTTTGGTAAGCAGTTTTTGACATTTTTCAACATTTTGTTGCGCCAACAAAAAAAAAAAAAAAAAAAAAAAAAGAAAAATGTCCAAATTCTCTAACCTCAGTTTCTCAAATGAGAATGTTTTTTTGCTTCTTTTGTCCCCTATGACACTAAACTGAATATCTCTGGATTGTGGACAAAACGAAACATTTGAAGACGTACCTATGTGTTTTGGAAAACAACATTTTTCAACTAACTGATTAATCAAGAAAATGATCAACAAATTAATCAATAATGAAAATAGCCTAATGATTGCTTGTAGCCCTGATTCAGTCATACTTGTATTCATTCTCTTGACTGTATACTGTTCATTAAATGACTAATTCTTTCACTCAGTCGTTCACTTCATAATCAGATGTTTCATCATTGTAAAGCTGCAACAATTAGTCAATTAAAAGATTAGCTGTAAGCTTTTAAATTAATCTTGTCAACTATGTTATTTTAAAAAAAGGACCAAATTCTTTGATTTCAGCTTCTCAAATGTGAATATTTTCTGGTTTCTTTGCTCCTCTGTGACAGTAAACTGAAAAACTTTGGGTTCTGGATAAAACAAGACATCTGAAGATGTCATTGTGAGCTTTGGAAAACAACATTTTCACCATTTTCTGACATTTTATGGCTCAAATGGCACTAACTGATTAATGAGAAAATGATCAACAGATGTAACTAATAGTTAACTGCAGCCACAGTTCATTGGAACAGTTTAATTTTTTCAAGCATTAAACTGTTTGTTTACTCATTCTTTCACTCTCACTCAGTCACTATTACTTTCACTCATTTCATCAACTCAATTCACTGATTCTTCAACCTGTTAATTTGCTCACTGGCACTTTAACCTTCAACTCATTCATTTATTATTCATTTATGCACTCGCTCATTCTGTTATTCATTCAATCATCCATTCACTCCCTCGCACCCGGCCTCCACCTCTTCTTCTTGTTCTCCCACCGTGTCTTTTACTTTAATTTCTTAAAGGACCAACAGAGAAATTGACCCCACCCCCCAAAACAGAGGCCAGTGGTTATATGTCGCCTGTCAAAGCCGCCAGCAGCAGCTCTCATTAAAACCTCAACCGTTTTTCTCCTCCTGACAACTACTTAAGGTGATAGCCTGAATTACCCCTGCACGGCTCGGCATATATACACACACCTACCCCCCATCTGTCATTTGAAATTTCCGCCTGGATGGATTAAGGGTGGTGGGGATGGGGGAAAAGGGGAGCCACTGGTACTGTCACCCTCCGAGAGCCCCCACTCAAACATGTAGACACACTTCAGTACACACACACGGTTTATGTTGGAACCAACAAGTCACACTCTTTAAGTTTTAAAACTCCCACAGGTGGTAAGAAAAACTAAAGCTGGTGAGCTGAACTTTGACCTCTAGATAAACAGAAATCCAATATCCTGACAAGAGAATACATTCTCTTTTTTTAAACAATTTTCTGTTAGTTCATTCAACACGTTAAATTCCACAGATCTTTTTTTTTTTATCAAGCTTTTACTGGAGCAACACTGTTAAGAATTTAAGAGTACAATGCTGAGCAAATATTACAGACAGGTGATATAGTCCTCTAGGAATATTACAGGAACATTACAGTGACCACAGGAGATGGAAAAATTCCCATAAAGAGCACTGCCATTATTGATCACGCTGCAAGTCACTAAAGCAATGTTATAGTCATCATAGAGTATTAAAGCATAGCGTAAAGGCATGATAAGGTCATTATAGTAAGTACTATTGATTGACAAACTCACTGCAAGTCCTTTTAGTGACCAGCCAATTATAGGAATATTACAGTTTTATTTCAGAATAAAAAATAAAAAGAGTAGAAAGAATATTTATGTTTTAGTGACAAATTTGGAGACTTCGTTTCATCAAAACAATTTGACTCCGAGTCATTTAGAAAATGTCACTTTGTTCTTTTTTTCCTCCTCACATCATCTCCAGTGAAGCCAAACTTTCTCCCTCAGCCAACTCGACTGTACTCCCGTTTTCCCAATGTGGCCCCAGTCAGAGATCAATACGTCCTGATCGATAGATGACCATGAATATTCCCCCCTAACCTGACCGAGAAAAGGCTGAAGGAGAGGAGAGAGGAGTGTGGAGAGGAGACAGATGGGATGGAGGTTGAGATGGATAGATTGGCCTGAATGAAAGAGGAAAAGATGAGGAGAGAGTGTGGCGCCTCTGTGACACTGTGATGGATGCTAATGAGCAACATATTCATGCATCCAATTTTTCGGGTGTGTTTTACATTTTTGGATTTATATGCAAGTAAGTATTTTAATTAAACTCTCTGCCTTTTTGTTGATAAATTCAGTTAATTTCTATTTGTGGAGATAAAGGGGGAAAAAGGCACCTTACGGCTGTTTACCCTTGATTTTTTTTTTCTTCAAACAAGTGAGTCAGATAATTTAACTCTGAATGTAGTTTCACTTGTTCATGTAATTTCAAACAAAGCACAAAAACAATAGAAGAATATCATTAGTAATTCAGGAGACAAGTTGATTTGAATTTTATACAAATGAAACCAGGCAGATTTCATTTCTTGAAATTAAATTTGAAGTCTATAAGACATAAGGTTAGGGTGCACATCTTCAGCTTTTAAATACTTCAATGTGTAGAAAAAAATGCTTGTGTTTGTTGTACATTGTGTATAAAGTAAAACGTGAAGGATTAAAATGATGTACATGTAACCCAGTAAGTTTATTGGACTGTTTGTTAAATTTGAGATGAAACTGAGGTTAAGAAACCAGCACGTTCTGTATATAATTGTACATAAATCTAGAGGATTAGGAATTAAAATAACTAAAACTTAAGATAATAACCAGGTTTTATTTTCGTGTAGGTGCACTGTGGTGAAGAGGACCGGTAGGGAAGCGTCTTACCGGGGCTGGACCGCGGAGCCAGCGAGGACTTGAGTCTCCAGGCGCTGAAGTCGGACGCTGTTCTCTGAAAGACGAAGGGGACCGGCAGGGGGACAAACATGGTCCTCTGTCGACCTGGGGGTCGTTGTTGTTGTTGTTGTTTTTTTATTTTAGTCTCACTTTTCTTCCTCTCTTATCCGTCGTCCGTCCGTTCTTTGGCCTTTCTACGTATGCGTTTCCAGGTTTGTGGACAGCCGGTTGTAAAGAAGCTCGGATGGTTTGAAAAAAAAAACCAAAAAAACAGAAGGGACCCAGTATTTGGCTTTTTCTTCCGTGGATGGAGCCTCGGTGGATTCACATCTCTTGGTTTGTAGATTTGTGTAGCTCTGGGATACAGCTGGATAACACGATCCTCTTACTACTTCTCGGAGTCAACTAGTCCGACACACACACACACACACACACAACGTACACGCAGCGATGTGCAGGGCGCGCAGCGACGACTGAGCTTTGGGAGAAATAATATAAAGCTACCAGCGGTTATCCATCCAGGCTAACACGGGCTGCAGGTGACCGGACAGCGGATGATATCATGTGGATCTAGTGCAGGTGGTGCTCCTCTCTCAGCGGCTCTCCTCTGGATGCAACACAGACACAATTAGACTCCATTTATTGTGTCCAGACAACTGTGCGTAAAGCTCGCAGCGGCTCTCCGTCTCTGTCTGTCCTCTTCGGCTTTGGTTTAGGTTGAGAAAAGATAGATGTCTCCTGCTGCTGCACTGTCATTAAAAGTCTCAAACACTCAAAACACTGTCCACCGGCGAATCCTCGGAATGGAGAAACGGGGAAAAAACTGTCCGTTTAACAGTGGAGTTGCTTCTTTTTTGGTTCTCGTAAAGATTTTGGTTAGTAGCTGGCTGGTCTGCTGAAGAATACATGCACACAAAGCGACAGAATAATAAAACGCATTATTTGGTAAAAGATAGAAATAATCAAATAATAAAGTAAGGCTACGCAGGCACCTCCTCAGGTCTGACTTTCGCTCCTCCCTCTCCTCCCCTCGTTGTTTCTCTCTCCTCTCCCTCTTTCTCTACCGCGGGTCACTAATTAAAGCAAAATCGATAGATAAATAAATGAATAAATCCATATCAATAAGTACACCTGTCCTCTGCTTTCCTCCTCCACGCCTGACGCGCATGAAAAAGAGGTGGGGGGAAAGCGATACCCCTTTTTCTTTTTACGAGTCTTTTCTTTGGCTCTGCTCCGCCATCCGCCGGTGTGTGTGTCTCTCACACTCTCTTCAGCCTTTCTCTCTCTGTGTGTGTGTGTATCCTCCGTGTGTGTGTGTGCGTCCCCTCAGTTTATTCTGGGAACCCCGGTGGTTTCGGTCCGACACCGCGCAGCCTGAACGCACTCTGGCACGGCGAAGCGCTCCGGCCAGGAGACAGACACAGATACCCAACCCCCTTTTTTTTAACCCCCCTTTTCTTCCCTTCCCTCCCCTCTTCTACCTCTATCCCCCCTTTCTCCCCCTCTACCCCAACACACTCACACATATAGACATGCATACCCCACTTTCTCTGTCCATTTTATTGCACACATTTGGACATTTATGACATTGATCTGATCTGTATTTAAATCACATGTAGTAGCTGAGATTAATATCATAGAAACACATTTAAAAGACTGTGTACACGTGTGAAAATCCATTTCATAAAACAAGGATTTATTCTCCAAGAGTCTGTGTTGAATTAAAACATACACCTGCTCTCCACACTCGCCCTCTCGCCCTCTTCTTGACCACCATAATCCCGTACAAAACGCGCACAGATCCAGCCAATTGATCTTCTGATTACTTCATTATAATGAAGCCAATAATCACATCATCGCCGGCCTCCGAGAAATCGATCGGCTCTCTTCACAATGTGCAGACATGAATTCAAAGGGGGGGAACCTTTGATGTATATTTCAGCAGGAGGATCTCTCTCCCTCCTTCTCTCTCATATAAATGGACGTGCATGGGTCTGGCCTATGCAAGGTCACCTGCAACTAATGTGTTTTTTTTCTTTCACACAGGGTGAATAATCAAAGTCTGCAGAGCCAAGGGTGCTAAATTAGTAATTATTATTCGGGGCTACGTGCGTAAAATGTGCGTAAAATGTCAGTTAAGTTTAATCTAAATGGCACGTTTTTCCTATTAAGGGTCACTGAGAAGGTTTTAGTTGGTGTTGTGCATGTGTGTGTCCGAGGAAAGGTGCCTCCCGGCCATCAACCCTCTCCTCTCCTCCTCTCCTCACTAGTCTCCTCCAGCCGGCTGCTGACAGACGCACCGCCCCAACCCGCGCTGTGCATTTACACTCCAGATTATCGCCAACATAGATTTTTTTAAATAGAAAAATCTATACGCTAAATATCGCAGTCAATAAAAGAAAATCGACCACAGCGCACACACGTCTCTCGCCCTCTCTGTATTCACTCCGTGGTGGGACTGAGCTGTTAATAAGTTATCGATCAATTATGGCCCTCATATATGGAAAGGCCTCGGGCTCTCTGCTGATGCTAATGTCCATGCAGAGAGAGAAAGAAAAACGTCAAATATAAATTATCTGCTGCACGGAGAAAACATCATCAGAAGCATCCACATACACTGACTTTACAACTGCAGTACTCATACAGTGTCTGCTAGTACTGATACTACTGCAGCTGATATCATGACTTCTCTACAGTTGTACTGCTGCTGCTACTTATGAAATACAACTGTCATCTCTAATGTTGCCACAAAACTGCTGCTAACATTTCTATTTTAACATTTCTACGACACAGCTACAGCATATACTGCTGCTAATACAGACACTACAGATACTATGGTGCCGCTGCCAGTTACCACCGCCATACATGTATGCAGTGTAAGTAAACCCCACACTGGCCTTTTCACTATATGTCAACATCGCCACCATATTGGACAGGTTTTCTGGATTAAAAAAGTTAGTTTCTCCATATCAAACCCTTGAATAAACCCTTGAATATAACATGAGTCACGGAAGCTGTTTGAGAAAAAAAATGTTATAATTAGAGATGTACCTATCACAATTTTCTTGGCCAATTCTGATTTTTTATGGGTCTGATCTGCCATTCCAATTTTCAATCTAAGAACTGTAATTGACAGAATACACAAATATTTTTGCAACTTTTCATTAAGGTAAAATGAAATTGGATGTTCATAATAAAAGACTGACTATTAAATAACTTTTCAGTTTTCTCCAAATGTGCTCCATGTTACAGCCAGGCCTTATTATATTAATATATTATTATATTAAGATTATATACCAGATGGGAGCATGATCTTGTGAGATAAGCAGATGTAAACAAACCGGAGACAGACGCAGTCCAACAATTTGCTGTAGTAAAGCTTTGCACTGAGAAAAACTGTACAAGTCAAATGAGTCTGGATCAGAAAATGTTTGAAGAGATGCATCACAACATGGGTTGCTTATTCTTCAACCAGAGCTGGAGGTGAGATGTTAACTGTCAGTCTGTGAACAGTAGTATGCTGCTATCTAACATTAGCCAGAAGAGCTAGAACATTTACTGTTGTTCGGTGACACCGCCTGCTGTTCAGCTGATCCGTCTCCTTGTAGACTGTTTGTCTCCTCTGTATCCTGCTCTCTCAATCTATCGCCAACGCCAACTTCACGCAGGCATGTGTTTGAGTGGGTGGGGCTGTGACCAGTGTTGTTGTAGTGACATTACTGTCCGTATTGCTGTATGCATGATGTGACCATGGTGCTGGGCATGTGTGCAAGTATGACTGGTACAGAATTGGCCGGTCATGCTGAAAACTGTTCAGTTCCAGTCTCTGGCCTGTCGGCTGGTGCATACCTAGTTATAATACTTTTTATCCATGTACATGAAGTAAGAAAAACATTTTTTTTTTATCCCAATGTACTCCACATTGATCATGGCCCCTTGAGTGTAACATGACTCACTGAAATCTGGAGAAATAAATGTTACATAATGATATTTTATCCAGAAAACCACCGCTCCTGTTTACATGTGTTCACAGATCAATCTTGTCAAATATGGCTGTGATGCTGATGTAACGCAGCAACAAGCCGAAGGGGTAAACGCGGCAGCTATGTATATATCTATGACCACCACAGCTACTACTAGAGTACAAATGGCCCCTCCTAATACGATTACTACAACTGCTATGACTATTAGTGCTTGTAGAGCTGAGATTACTGCTACAACCACTGCTACTGTAACTCCTACTACTTCTAGTGCTTGTGCAGCTGATACTACCTCTACTGCAAACACTAGTACTCCTACTTCAGGTTGACTTTTGGTGAAATAAAGATAAGCATGATAGCATCAGCAAACTCTTGTTTGTTTATTTCCCCTACATAAACATATTCATATAAACTTGTGTCACTCCATACTTCTTCACTGGTCATCCATGCCGCTTCTGTAGTGGATCGACACCCCAGGTGGGCCCAGCCCCCAGTTTGGGAACCACTGGACTATTTCATGATCTGACTGCGCACCTGTGGGATTGATTCAGAAGGACCGTCAACTCCTGCTAACAAACTAAAAGACAATGCCCACTGGAGCCACAGCCTCTTCACCCTGCTGCCATCCGGCAAGAGATACAGAAGTATTCATTGCTGCAAGACTTCTCAATTCATCCTCAGCAGTCCATGTACATAAAAGTTTACTTTTATGACTTATTATTTATTCAAGGATTAAAAAGGGGGAGAACAAGGGATCTCTGTCTGTGTTTGCCTTAGGCCCCAAAATGACTAAATCCTCCTCTGCTAATTATAATAAGTAGTACTGCTACTAATGTTGCCTATACCCTTTATCACTACTACTATTAGTAGCAATACTTGGCCTCCACTCCTACTACTACTCTATTAGTTATAGTCAGTAATGATTAGTAAGACCTGCTATGGCAACAGCGGCTTTACTGCTTAACGCATGTCACCTAGGACAGAAATATGCTCATAGGCATTTCAAAAGGAAGTGTGGGGTTTGGATTACAGAGCAGCAGACACTGAGACAATCAACCATGCACATGGCATCTTTCACCCAGCCAAACGCACCGCAGCAGTGTGTGACAACCCCAGGAGGACGGAAGGGAGTGGGGATAAGAGCCATGCTAACCCAGCTTGGACTGTGCAACTGCTCCTGGCTAATATCCGGTCAGGAAAATTAAACAGATGAAATGGGACTCTGCAGACTGTTCAAGGTGTTGCACTTGACAGATGGACCGGTTCTAAGCTGACAGGATGCAAGACTCCAGCAGGACGAGGGGAGAGGGATTCTGTGTTTACTCTCATTATGCTTGGTGCTCAAACACAGACAAAGTTTGTGGTTAAAGTTTCCCAGATGTTGAACCTTTTGCGTGCAGATGTCGAGCATATTATCATCACGGTCTTGTAGCTTCTGTTTACATTCAACCTAACACAAATTCAAAAATGATATTAAATGACCTTGATATACTGATCATTTATGTCTATGTCTACAGCTTCAAATATTAATACGAGCACTGCTACTGCTACTAATGCTGCTTCACCCTTTATCACAGCAGCAGTACTAATAATAATAGAATAGTATCACTTCAGTATACTTTGACTATTACTGCTGCTGTAGCCTCTAACTACTACTACGAACAGCAATACTTGGCGTCTATACCAACTACTACTCTATTAGTACCACAATCACTTAAAAAAAGACCCTTTAGTATTACTATTTATACTAATACCATGACTACCACTGCTGCTGTGGCCGCCACTCCTATATTCTAAACTGAAACAATGTAGTTTGTTAATAAACAAAAACAAACTGTGCATCTGCAGCTTTGTGTCAATGGACAAATAATCAAAAGTGTCAATGAGGTTAAATATTTAGGTATGATTCAAATCTGACTCTTGAAAGCCATATTAAAAAGATGAGTAACATTAGGAATTCACAAACATTAGAAGCATCAAACACGTTTGCATGATTTTCTCACGTTTTCATTACTGTGTAACTTGCTCGTTCCAGGCCAATAAGACTGTTCTGAGGTTCTTTTTAAACAAACCTTAAAAGTTTTTGACAGGGAATCATTAAATCACCACCATGACCACATTCTGTCTCATTGTATTTTCAAAAGTCCAACTGGTATTCATGATAATTTATGACGCTACAACTCCGTCATTGAAGAACTTTTTCAGCTCTGCTCTGAGCAGAACTTTGTGTTCTGCTCTAAACTCAAGCTTAAACATCCCACTGCAGTGGTCAATCAGCTTTTTCATGTGGGACTGTCAAACAGTGGAACACGCTCCCAGCTGAGCTTAAAAGGTCCACAGATTTTCATGCTCTTTCCCATGGTGCAAAACAATGGCTTCTGAGCAACCATTAATTTGACATTAATTTGACTGTGTTTCACATTTTTTCATTGTAATGAATCATTATTTTTTAGTTGTACTGGATGAACTTGCTGGTATGTATATGTTGACATGTGTTTTGAACAGTATGGAATGGTGTTGCATGTAAATGAATGAAAATTTTGATTCTGGTGTTCTGTGTGTACCTGCCTGAGGAATGCAGATGGAAAATAGCTAATAGCTAAATCTGGCATAAATCAGCTCTTCCCATTCATCTCTACAAACTAATAGTGATATATAACTAATACTCTTAGAAATACTAGAACCAAAACTTATATTTCTATTACTACTGCTTCTACTATTGATAGTAGTCCTGCTATGAATGCTGCTATACACTTTGATTATTACTTCTGCTGTGGCCTCTACTCCAACCACATGTTTAGCTAACATGTATTTCTATTACTTCTACAATTAATAATAGGTCTGTCAGAGCAACAAATGCTGCTATAGTATCTAGTATTACTATTAATACTAATACCATGACTACTGCTGCAGCCTCTACTCCAACTACTACAACTGCTCTCTCAGTAACACTACAACCTCTTTTAATACTTCTATTTATATTACTACCACTTCTAGTACCAATAAGAGTACTGTTACTGCTACGAACGCTGTTATTTCCTCTATTTTTACCAGTAATACTGTGACTACTACTACTACTACTACTCCTGGTGCTACTGGGGTCTCTGTTGCTATTACTACAGTACTTGTCCTTCGTCTTACGCCTGTGTCCTAGGGTTCAGAGAATTTCCGTTACACGTTGTAGCTTTTGATGTCATCTATGCATAGACACACGTCACATCACAAAGGAGGCCCCCCCCACCCATTAAAAAAAAAAGCCCACTCCCCATTGACAGATGACATCCACGAGTCCAACGAGCGAGAGAGGGGGGAGGAAGAAAAGGAGGAGGAGGAGGGAGAGGAGAGGCCATATAAAGAAGCGACCGGTTGTCCCTCCAGAGCCCCCCTCTTCTCCAGATGAGGGCGAGCGCAGAGGAGCCCCGATCCAAACTCCTTCCAGACAAAAGCAATTATTTCTTGTAGAATATAGTGTGTTTTGTGCGTCCATCGCAGGAGGGGAGGGAGGGAGGTGTGCATGGATTTGAAGGAGAGGTGAAGAATATGGCGCACGGTGGGCCTCATCAATAGCAATATGTTCTTTTTCCCTTCTGTAATATCTATCCTTTTATAACTACTCTGCAACCTGCTGCGGTGGTTGCTTTGTCTGACATCGTGGGCTTAGAGGCCATAGTGGACTTCTGATCAGTTACACAGAAAAACACACACATGAGCAGACAGACAGCAGTTTGAAAGGAAACCAAAATAGATTCTGCCTCAAACCAAAAACCTGTTGTTTCTGTATCCAACCCTGAAACTAAACTGTTGTACTATTTACAACAGTTTTAAAAATAATATTTAATTGATATGGCAAGTTACCAGTCTACCTCACTTCTTATTTAAAATCCAAATCCATTGGTCATCAGACACACTAACATGAATTTATATCCCCTGAAACTCCGCAGATCAATGCTTAGTTTTTAGGTTTTTGCACCAAATAAAACTGAACAAATGACAAGAGATCTTGAAACTGGAAAGGTATGTGTCAGATCATTTTCAGTGTCTTCTAGACGATATGGTTGATGTACAGCGTTCCTGCTTTTGGTTGATTCATAGACATGGTTGTTATTTATTGTTTTTGAATGACTTTTTCTACATATTACTGTTTTACTGTTGTTGTATATCCATCTTGACATATTTGTTTATCTATTTGTTATTTGTTGTTTCTCTTGCTGTACGTCAATGCTGCCAAACATTTTATTGTTATTATTATGTCGTTATTTGGAATGTGCATGATTCATCAACTATACAATTAAACGTCACCACCCTTGCTAGTCAGCACCAGAAATACTAGTCAGCTACACAATTTATTAACACTTTTTATGTACAACACCATTTAACTGTTGCCTGCAAGATGTTACGTAGCCACCTGCCACTAGCAGGGGCTGACGTGAGCCCCTCTCTTCTCTCGCTAATGTTGGATTGTTATCAGCAAAGTGGGGCTCCTGTTCAGTTTGAAAAGAAAATGCATTTAGTGAGATGCTGTGTTTTTAAAGATAATTTGTAATGTTCATAATGCATGCAACAAAGTGCCACACATTTCAGCATCATTTATAATTTGTTTGTGTTATAAAAGAATACTTCAAATGGTTCTTAATACACACACACTTTTTTGTGTGTTTTCTCATTTTTAGACTAGTCAACTAATCTAAATTTATATTTTCGTTTAATCGACAGGAACATTACTCGCCTGAAGCATCCCTCAGTGAACAATGGTTGATGTTGATGATGATGATGTGTATGACAAAATTTGTCAACTGGTTAAACTGCATACACACACAGACACCAATGTTTCCAACCACAAACACCAATGTTTCTAATTGAAACAGCTGAAGCAGTGATAAATGTTTTGGTTGCCTTCAGTTTTTCATAAAGTAAGATTATTTTTTAAGTAAGTATTACACTAAGCTTTACTATTTCTGCTAAAAATAAAAGACAAGTCAAATTTTAGTAAGTGAACGCATCCTCCAAGTCTATTGCAGAATCAGATCTTATTGCTCTCTATCTGTCCGCTGTGCGTGTGTGTGTGTGAGTGTGTGTGTGAGAGAGAGTTCATTGTTAAATGGCAGTGTCATGTTGACAAACGAGTTGGTTGAATTAAATTCTCCCTCATCAATAACAAGAGGGGGCCAATCAATACCAGCTTACAATTATATCACCGCCTACCCCTCCGCTGCCGCTGCAACCACACACACACACACACACACACACACACACACACCAAGAGATAGCACGAGAGAGGGAAGAATCATTACCTCGCTGTAACATGGAGCTTAATAAACACTAAAATATTCACATGCACACACACACACACACACACACACACACACACACACACTGAAGAAGAGAATTATTACTTTGGTGTTACATTACAAACACACACATACAAGGAAGGAATCATTCATGTGACCCTAATAAATACTAACACACACACATGCTCTATACACACATTATTTTTAGCTTCTGACATTTTATCTATTTTCAGCACCTCTCTCTCTCTGTGTCCCTCTCATTCTCTGTCTATGTCTCTCTCCCTTTACCTCTTGCGGCCTGACTAAGTAATCAATGCTGACAGATTGTCAATAGGCCGGCCCGGGCCCTGCCAATACCCCTCCTACATATCCATTATTCCTCTTAATGCCATGGAGGACAAACAGAGAAAAGAGTAAAACACGATGCTGTCGATACGCCACCTTGATACGATCATTGAAGCAGATCAATGCTCTTGCTTACAGCTCACGAGCTCGCCTCGACCTCGAGCGGGCGCGGGAAATAACAGTTAGCGTGAAAATTGGTTTGTGAATAAGCATCTTCTCTACTTGTATTCTTATCTTCATAGGCTGGGATTTTTTTCATGTATATTCTCTTTTATTTCACGCATAATTTTATTTGGACTTTGAAGATATTTTCCCCCTCTGTGAATTTTCCAGTGCACATATTTCACACATGTTCTGCATCCTATTTCATCCTGGATTGGTTGTAATGGATTTAAGATGTAAAACGCAAGACAGCACTGAAGTGGGGGAGGGGGAGAGGGTGCAATATCGCCTTTTTGCTGTCATTCTTGCTATCAGGTTCACACACAAATCCTGTATTCCACACACACACTGATTCATGTTCTGGAACACGCACAGACACAAATTTAGCAGCACACACAGATGCAAACACACCGTAACATGCAAGAAAGCACGGAAACACCAGAGAAAAACACTCATGCAAGATATTCACGTACATGCAAACACACCATAACATGCATTAACGCACGAAAAGTACTCTCACACACACACTCAGCCTCTGGTTCTCGTGCTCAGAGAGGCCCAAACAGCTTAGCTTAGCACAAATGCAGCATCAAGGCTCGGGGTAATGCCAATGACATGGATGGAGCTTTCCTGCCCATGCAGCCTGGAGTGTGTGTGTGCGGTGTGTGTGTGTGTGAGTGTGTGTGTTCACTGTGGGGGGAGATGAGAGCCTTAAACACTGAGAGGATCAGACCCAGCTCTCCTGGACACCATGGAATACGATCAAGAGGAAAGAGTGTGTGTGTGTGTGGGGTACAAGAATGATAGCAAGACAGAGCTGCAAAAAATATTATAAGTATAAGAAGTGAAAGGTGTTTCAAATATCTTTCATAAGTATTCTGGCACTGAAATAGCATGTCACAATCACGCCTTTATATTCAAAGGTTACACATTTTAAAGCAACAGCATCTAAATTTTACTGTAAAACTTTTTTAAATCGTAAAATATATCCAGAATTATTTAAAAAATTAGGCAGAAATAGTCCATTTACTCCAAAGCCCCTTTTAAACTGGACATAATACCCACTAACATCTGGCTTTTGTCTTCAGTGGGAAAGGATACAATCCGCATTCACTCCTGGGTCAAATGACTCTATAGTAGAAACAGATATTTATCGTCTCCAGCTCAGACTGGCAGTAATGTGAACATAGCAGAGTCTGCACTCGCTCAAAGGTGTGTATCATATATGTTGTATAAACACTTTTATTATGAAGCAACAAAATCAGGAAATACTGCGTTTTCATCAGCAGTGACTTGACACAACTCTTTACAGCTGAAAGCTAACATGAAAGAGTATAATAAGGCAGATACCTGAAAGTACAAACAGCGACACAAGAGAGAAAGTAAACTTCAAACCACAGAGATTCAGTTAGAAGCTGTTTAAGTACTGAGAGCTGAACACACAGACACTTTTAAAAACCTCTTTCTCTCTGCTCTCCTGCGCAGACATGAGTTCAGTCTCAGCTTTCCAGCATACATCAGGAAAAAAACAACAACACAGAAATGCAAACTTCTCTGTTATCAATGGGAAAAGGGTCAATGGCCTATACCAGGGATGTCCAAACTGTTCCATGAAAGGCCACGTGGCTGTGGGTTTTTGTTCCTACCAAGCTGGAGCACACCAGGCTTGACTCATTTAATCAACTGATTTCAGTCCTCAAACAGCTGATTAGTCAAGTCAAGAGTGCTGTTGGTTGACTGGAGCGAAAACCTGGAGCCCCTTGGCCCTTTGTGGAATAGTCTGGACATGCCTGACCCATACAGTTAGAAAACCTACATATACATGCTAATTTTGCTGTAAAAACTGTATGAGATATATTGCTACTCATAACAGAGTTTGAGCCTGACTGTGATAGCGGTCCACCGATATTGGCTGATCACATCTATATTGGTCTATATCAGTATCAATATATATGTTGTCTGATATGAAAACTTTTTTCAATAGCCCATAATGCAGACTGTTTAATTCAGGTTTGATATACATATATTTGGCTCTGTTTGTGTTGTTTTTATTTATAGTTTATATTTATAGATTATAATTATTATTAAAATACAGTTTACTGTTTCAGTATTGCTAAACTCTCAAATATCCTGCCTCCATTATATATCTTTGTCAGTGTTATAGGACCAGTGCAAAAATATGTATTTATATATTGTGTATATATTCTGTATTCTGTATATTATTTTCTATACAAAGCATATTAGCTAATATATCAACATCAGATTTTTTACTCCATAATATCATTATTGGCCTTCCAATTCCAGTAAGGGTCAGGCTCTATTTCTAAGTTGTGTGCATTGTATATGAGGCAAGGCAAGATGGCTGTATTTGAAAAGATCAGTTAAAATATGGAGGATGAAATCCAAAGAATTTTTCTTCATACACACACCATATCTCTTCTATGAGTTGTGTGCATTTTATCCACACAGTTCACAATCCATTTTCTTGTAAAACATAAACACCATTGACTAAACTCTCAAATATCTTTTCTCAGCGTCTTTTTCCCCATATTTACTCCCTATCTTCCTCCTCTCCATCTTTCACTCACTTGCTCACACACACATTAATGTTCATGCTTGGCCTGCGTGGTGTTCATGGAGAGAAAGAGGCAGACAGACACAGAGTGTGTGTGTGGGTAGATTTAGAAGCGGGGATCAATGAGAAATGTAGAAATCAATGCACTTAGCAGTGGGAAATCAATGGGGCCTAATCGGGATGCCAATGGCACAAGTCAAAACAATTAAGAAGGAAGAAAAATGTTTAACAACCCCCCCGCCGCCACCACCCCGCCCCAATGCTTACACAGAGGCCGAGGAGAGATGGAGGGAGTGGAGGGAAGAAGGAAAGATTGAGGGCTGAAATAATACGAGGGATGTTGGGAATGTTGAGAGGAAGATAAAAGCAATGACTGGACATGCTTACGGATTAAATGAATTTACCTTGTAAACTGCCTGGAAAGTTGCACATCTGAATCCATCCATTGCTCCATCTTTCAGCTCACTTTTAAGACCAGGTCGCTCTCAATGATCTGTAAAAACGAAGCAGAAAGAACACACTGAACGAAGAGGACGGAATCAAATTCAGACCAAGACAAATAAAGGGAGACAAAGTGTACTGTATAGATATGATTCAAATATTATATTTTTATATTAAATCAACAATATAGGCCAAGCTTATTATGGAGTCACCAATGGGTGTTGCTAAAACATTATTAAGTGTTAAATCAAACGGGCTTATCAGAGGATTTAACCAATCAACAATGAATCAGTTTCAGTCTCACTCATGAAGGCTGATAAGAACTGTAGCCATCAGAATGATAATCACTTTGTCAATCATCCATCCATTTTCATTGCTAATCATGTTATTTGGAAAAGCCACTCACTCCCAACCAGAAGGGGGCAATCCACTGTTTTGTGGGAGTGCACACTGGAGGTCACGCTCCGATGAAACCAGCAGAACTACATTATTGCCAAAAGCAGAGATGTAATCCCGAGGTCACCAAACCATATCACTCTCTGCTTATTAGGGTTTCTGACAAGTCCTCTGAGTCCACTGTTACCTTCCAATACCTATCTGCTGATTCAAGAGTTCCCTGGGATAACTAAGCTCAAAAAGGAGTTCTTCAGTTTGACTGCTTCCTCCACTACTGGGGTCCAGCAGCAGGTTCAAGGCCTGCTGATATGATAGGCGCTGATGATCTTCTGGCCGACGCTTAAAGAAGACAGCCAGACTATCATTACATATTCCCACACTCACATGGTGCCTCTGGGCGATTCTAAAAAAAGGAGAGTCCAGCTCCTATCCAGGAATTTGGTTCAAGGGCAGCTGCTGTGCATAGAGATGAGCATACCAATTTGGAGCTGAGCACCTCCTGCATGAGTCCTGCTCCAGGCTGCATATCTGTAGGTACCCTCAGGTAAGCCACAAAAAAAGTTGTATAGTGGGTAAAAAATATATTTATAGAAATTCACAGGTACAGGGGAAAATGAACTAATTGCATGCAGGCTGTACAAAAATGTTTTTTTTTAAAGAAATTAGAAATGAAAATGAATCTAATCAGCCAGCAGGCCTGTTTTAAATTGTGAAAACCTTTGATAAAACCTTTGACCCCACATCCAGCCCAATAATGGGATGTCACTGATCTGACAGCAATGTAAGCTAGCTGCTAGCTAGTACATCAAATGTATGACATAAGGCAACAATAGCCGGTGGAGAACGTCTGTGGGCAATTGTGGACAACACATCATCAAGCCAAGCCAAGTTGGACGTTTGGGAGAAATTTGGTGTGATCAGAGACTGTAACTTAATCATTAGCTTTGCCAAAAAGTATTAGTCATAGGACTTGTATTAATGGGTCCGGATTTGACTTGGAGATAATTGCAGGTTGGTTCTGATACTCAGCTTTGCGGGTGCAGTTGTGTTTGTAAAACTGGACCCACGCAGGACTCCGGCTTTTAGTCACCTGAGACAAATTTGCCTTGTGAAACCCGACCAGGAGCTCTTGTCTACGCAAACCACTCCAACATAACAAGGGCAGTGGAGAGGAGTCTGTCAGTCACTTTTTACTCAAAACAAGCTTCCGGAGATTCAAGTGATTCTCTGTGATGCTGCACATCCAAAATCTCAAAATCTTTTGAGAATTAAATACTAAATTACAAAGGCTTGAAAGGTTGCTGTAAACAACACTTTCCTCCCTCACAAAGGACAGCAGCTGTGGTAGTGAATTCTAACAGCTTACATTAAATTTTTAGTAATGACAAGATTTAATTCTTTCCTCTGTGAAACATGACACCATCTAAATCTCTTAATTGACACTTTGAAGCAAAACTACAAATATTTTACTAAAACCTTTCAAGTCTACAGATGGTGAAGGTTTTTGATACTCAACAGATTTTGGGAGGAGCATCACTTTAAAGTAGTGATGGAGATATGAAAGGATATGAAAGTATTGACAGTGGGGCAGAGCAGCTAGAGAGGGAGAGAAGCAGTTTTGTTAGATGCCTCCTACAACTCATAAAATCTGTCAATAAAAATATTTCACTCAAAAAAGAAAAAAATTGACTGATGGAGATGACACCACAACATGACACAAAGATATACCCAGTGGCACACTAGGAGAGAGACAGAAGGTGGATAGGTAGCAAGA
Organism: Lutjanus argentimaculatus; assembly: GCA_034769285.1. NCBI lineage: Eukaryota > Metazoa > Chordata > Actinopteri > Lutjaniformes > Lutjanidae > Lutjanus > Lutjanus argentimaculatus. The sequence continues at coordinate 29,884,168 of JAWZSL010000008.1, forward strand.
GGAGAGCAATAGAAATGTAGAAAGAAGCTATCTGAAGGTATGGTACCGCTGCATGCCATCGGACTGCAGTCGTGTGTGTGTGAGTATGTGTGTGTGTGTATTATAGGGGAGGTGGTGGTGGGGTTGATCTGGGGCCAATCAATAGCGGCAGGCTCTCTTACGACCCCTGAGTTCCTCCTGGCTTGGCTGGCAGGCTGGAAATCAATGGGCCGGGCCAATAACTCAGGATGGTGTGTGGATTAGTGAACTGTCAACTAATCAGAGAGTTACTGAATCTGACACCACAGCTATTAACCTATCGATATGACACTTGGCACTGACACACACTCACACACATGGATATATATATATGTATTGATGAACACACACGCGCATAGAAACACGTATGTGAATGCCTGAAGGCGGCTCGAACGCCTGCATACATGTGGGCTGACAACATGTACAGAATTTTTGTTGACACACACATGCAAGCACACATTTACTTTCTGGTGGATATACAGTAGATATATTCACTCTCATGTAGAGACCTGGATAAAATGTGCACTCACGCTGACCTACACATGGTTGGAAGAATAAGAATGTCCAGTATGTAGAGTACGTTCTCACAGATTAATACTACAGTGGAAACAGCTTATTGTGATCAATCGATTTACTTATCAAGCTGATACTGGCCTATCACAGCGCACACATCTCAACTTTTTTACAAAACATGCAGATTTTTTTTTTTTTTTTCAGCTTCATAGGCAGCATTTTATGTTTATATTTTATCATTTTTCTTAATTCAGGTTTAATATATACATATATTACATAATCACGTCTACCTGGGTCAATTTTTTTTTCTTTTTCCTTCATATTCTCCAGTCCAGTAGGTGGTGGTAAAGGAACTGTTGCTTTTGGCATTTCCACGTTGGCTTCATTTCCCCTTGGAGTTGATATGAAAAGCTCATATGTAATGTTCCCTTGCACAAACGAACAACCTCAGAAATCATTTACTAGCCAGTTGTTTGATTTAAGAGATATCTATGTTAAAGCTAGTCCTCTTAGCTGCTATGCCATCTTCTAAAAACATATATCAACCATCCAGTGGTCTGTAAGTTGCATTTAAAGCAATTTCAATATGCAAATAGCACCAGCCTCAGTACAAGTACAGTTCATCAGCCTAAAGTAAAGCAAAAACAAAAGAAAAGATAAATAAAGCTACCACAAGGAACCATCATATTGTGTTGATTTTAGAAGCCCCTGTGGACAAAAGTGGTAGTGTTTCCAATGCCATGACCACAAAATATAACTTCAAAAAATAAAATTATCTAAGGAAAAATCTCCCCCTGCTTCCTTTTAACTGGCTAATGTGACTTTGACTGGGAAAACGTAAACATAGGCTCTTTGGGTCTGCCTCCTGTCAATCATTTGGTCTTAATTTAAGGAAAATACGACCTGGTGGCAGGCATTAAGAACAACTACACATAAATACCAGATCTTCTTGCTGACAGCCTTGTTTGCATACACAGCTCATACAGAGGGCTCAGTATTAAATTTAGTTTCATAACCAGGTAAAAACTCCTTGAAGTAGGATTAAATTTGTATTGGAATAATTCTTCCCAAGCATTTTTTTTTAAATCAATATAAGCAGTGACTGCAATTGTAATCACTATAAGCAGTTTCCAGTGTACTTCATTGTACACATCAATAAAGATTAAAACTAACAGGTAAGATAACACTGTTAAATTGAAGCGAGAAAGACATAATTACATAATTTGCCATTTTGTAATAATGAAAAAAAAAAGAAAAACATTTGCCTGCTTGTCCAGCATTGTCCTGGAATAAAGACACATTCAACTTACTAGCAGAGGAGCTTCAATCAGAACACACAGAACATGCATTGATCCCCACTCAGTTGTCACAGCATTTTTAAGGATAATTTAAAATGAATAGCCATCATTTGGTTTTACTATTGTGTGGGCGCTGCTGCTTTGACCCTTAACCTCCACGCCACTGAAGGCTTTTAATGTTGGTGAACCTGAAATTTCATTCATTCATTAACAGGCGCTGTATGCCTCATTATCTGAACTGTGCCGAGTCTTGACGATGACTAAGCCTTGTTTCCTGCATACTAAATAGTTCATTAGTAGTAAAATCCATTTGTTTAAGCTTTACAGGGTTGAAAACGTTATGCTGTTCCCTAAGTAACAGTACCATGCACCAAAAATTTAAGTCCTGAACATTTCTGTCGGCTTACAAAGGTGAGTAATCTTTCTATTCTCCACATAGAAAGCAGGGTAAGCTGAGTTTAGGTGGCTTTACTCTGCACTACATCCCTGCTTTTATCCACAATTCATATCCAGATTCCTCGGTGCTTCTTTAATATGTAGACCCTCTGATCTTTTCATATTCTCATGTTCCTCTAGTGTGGAACTACAGGCTTATTCTGTGTCAAGGGTGCTGGTGCATTTTACATTATTCTCTTCTATTCTTCTGTCCTTTTCTACTTTTTTTTTGGGGGGGGGGGGGCAAAAGGAGATTATTTTGGGGGGGGTAATTCCATTGAAACCGCTCTGAAATAACTTGACTTGGCATGTGCCTATACAAGGCTCTACAAAAGGGCTCCAGGAATACTATTCAGTAATGGGGTAAAGCAAGAGAAGAAGCAGGACAAAAAGCCGCTCTGTGCGTGTGTGTGTCTGGTTGTGTGTGTGTGTGTTACAAGAGCAGCTGAAATGAGGGAGAAGAGAAAGAACGAAATCACCTGAGAGAAAATAAGACAGCTAGCGGGAGGAAAAAAAAAGGATGAATGAGCAGCAGAGAAACGAGTGGAAAATAATCAAGTGGTGAAAGAAGAGAAGAGGACACACTATTTGATATCCTAAACAACAAAATTTTTAATAATTCATGAAGAGACGTCCTCTTACAGTCGTCTTACAAATAGAGTATTTATCATCTTCTTCTGTCTAAGTTTCACGTCTGCTTTTTAGGTTAAGATCTGGGCAGAGACTAAACTAAACTAGCAGATTAATCAATAATGAAAATAATATAAAGGTGTGCCTCATACTTTTTGTCCTCACACCCAATTTATGTATTGCTGTTGCACAGAAAAATAAACTCCTTCCAAAGTAATAACTGCCCGACAATTCTCCAAATAATGGCATCAAAAACATTTGACGCTGAACCAAAACCTCTCATTTTGTATAAAAAAAGAGCTGCAACAATTAGTTGATTGATCGATTAGTCAGTCAAAAGAAAATTAATTGCCAACTATTTTGATAATCGATTAATCACTTCTGCCATTTTTCAAGCAAAACGTCAACCATTTGCCGGTTCCAACTTAAATGTGAGGATTTGCTGCTTTTCTTTGTCATTAATGACTGTAAACGAAGAGGCTTTGAGGCTTTGAACTGTTGGCTGGACGACAGAAGCTATTTGAAGACGTCACTTTGTGCTCTGGGAAATTATGATGAGCATTTTTGACATTTCATAGATGAAATGATTAACTGAGTAACTATGAAATAATCGCCAGTTGCAGCTGTAAAATTAGGCAAATTAAATTAGGATTTGGGCCATGAATTTTCAGTGTAATGGTTCTGGTTTTAGTGTAATGCCTGGGCCTTCAACAGGGGGTCTGCAACCTTTTTTGTCAAAAATTAAAATATATCTGGGAAAGAAAAAAAAATAAATAACATGAATCCAATGTATTATTAGCAAAGATAAATCGGCCTATTGGTAAAACAAACAAACAAAATTTAGTTGACTTAACACTGAAAAAACACTACCCATAAAAATCCAATTATGTGAGCTTGCTAACTTTCTTAATGTGGCACCTATTCGTAACCGCAAACTAGTTACCTACATATTATTGAAACATATTAGCCAGTTAGCTGTATTATTATCCCAAGTGTACAGACAATCCTCTGAGCCACAGTGGATCGTATTGTAACTTTACGAGCAGGAGACTCTTAACACCTTCCACCTCAGCAAAGAAGCCGACAGTGAAACTGCAGTGGGTGAGGCTAACGGCTCATGGCTGCACCACATCCACCGGAGCTGATCGCGGTCATTCTACACAGTGTTTGTGATTCCACCAGCAGCAAATCCCAGAAGTGGCGAATGCCGCGTCAGTCTGCACAGAGCAGATCCAGTGGGCATGAAGTCAGACACAGAAACAGCCTAGAGAATCCAGACAGTTTTAAAAATAAAACACCCCAGTGTGGACTTGCGGTCATAAAAACCAACAACAAAGAAACTATTTGACTATGTAGCCTACGTATCCATGGTAATAGCACAAAAATCAATAAAAGAGGACAAAATCAACAAAATCTGAGCAAGTAAACAAAATCAGGCAGGCAAAACGCTGTTAGCTGCTTGTAGGACGAATCAAAATCATGGCACAGACGTAACCTGCTCAGTAGAATCAAGGAGAAACGCAGCTAACATTAGCCATGCTACAACTGCTGCTGACAGCTAACAACAGCTTGTGGTAGCACAAATGAGAGAGGATCCCAAAATATTCAACACAAGAGGGTCCCTACTCCGTCTAAGGGGTCCATCGCGTGAAAAACTTTGAAGACCCCTTGATGTAAAAAATAAGGCCATTTGAAACTATATATTCTCTAATTTTCCATGTTTAAGTATGTTTAATTGTAATCTCAAAGGGATTGGCTAAAAGAAGATAAGTGACTATAAACGCAATGAACAGAAAATGCAAGAAATTAACAAAAAACAAAATGGAAAAAGTAAAAAGAGGCAAAAAGACTCAAGAAATCACAGGAGAGGAAGGAGAGATGGTGATGGGTGGGGGCAGACTGGTTCACACTGCTGTCTAACGATAAGAGCTGCTGAAAGAAAGACAGAGAGGGAGAACAGGGCTAAAAGAAAGACGAATGGAGGCAGGTTACAGCATTACAGCCACCAAGAGAAAGGCGAGGGTGGAGGTGGGTGAGGAGGACGAGGAGGAGGAGGAGGAGGGTAGTTCATGGGCCTCCCACACACTCCGGATTAGGAAACATATGCAGTGGAGTAGCGAGGGATTAGGGGGTGAACGAGAGCTGGAAGAAGGAAAAGAATGTTTTTTTGGGGAGGAGAGGCGGGGTGAAGGGGAGGGATGGAAACACAAGTGCTCGGCCAGCCAGGCGTATTTCCACCCCGCTTTCATCCTGCATCCCCTCCTCTACAGTCCTCCTCCTCCTCCCACCCACTCACCTTCATCTTTGAACCTCTGGGATGACGAGATTGGTGTGCAAGGACTTGGAGGGAGACGAGGGAGGAGGCCGCTTGCTGGCGCCATCCTTTGATTGTGGTTATTTGCTGCGAACACAAGAAGCACATCGGGAAAATTGTTAGAATGAGTAAAAACCTTGAACTTAATTCCTTTTTGTTTCTATACAACATGACTAGTGACAGGGTGTTGATCTGAGGGCTGAGTGTTCTCATTCAGGGAAAAAGGCAACAAATCAGGAAGGCTTTTAATTTCAGCAAGTTACGGTTTAAGAGACAATATTTTTTTAAAAATAGGTATAAAAATAAATGTTATTACAGAGAAACAACTTAAAAACGTCAATCATCATCATTTTGCTTCAGAACTGACATGTGTACAATCACACAGCAGTATTTTTTGCATCTATGAAATGTGATGCATTGAATTGTAGGACTATTAGCAGTAAGTAGCAGAATATATGCCATGGACAACTTTTCTTTTCTTTCCATTGTGGGAATTTTTGAGGGCACTGCGTAGAACACAACCTTGACAATCTAATAAAATGGCAGACAGTAAATATAGTGCATTATACAGTAAACAGTGAGGGATTCTGGACACAATGTCAATAAAAAAACATGATTACATGTGCAACAGCACCACTCATTCAATGGATAATATCAAAATAAATATAAATATATCCACATTTACACTCAAACTAAAAATTCTAGTTGTAGTAATCATAATCTGATTATAGCAACTGTCGGGACGATTATTTGACTTAAAATATTGTTAAAAGATGTGTCAGCATGAATCAATTAATAGACCTTATTTACTCATACTACACTTCCTGCTTTTAAACGCACAAAATTACTTTGATTCATTCTGCACATGTGCCGATTGGTCAATAATGAACAACAATTTACCTCTGAGGATAATAAAGTCAATCACATCAAACTACTTGCACTGAAATTTAAATTCCTCTGAGCAAAAACCAATAAACCACAACAAATCTCCAGTTTTTCTAATTTTTTGTTTTTTTTTCTCGCAGGTTACCACAAGTCTTGCCAAACCCCAGTGCAAATATTAAAGAAATCATGCAAACCTATTGGGGTTTCTTGTACTTAAATCAAATTATTCCATTCCTCTGTTCACAGTATTTGAGGTAATGGCAAGAATTTAAAGCAAGACTGAGACTCCATCTTTAGTCTTTTCCAGATATTTAAAAGAGGAACTCCCACTCAGCTGTTAGCAAAAATGTAGGTTACTCTCTCCTCCCTCAGCCTAAAGGGGAAAGCTTAATTGGAATGGCTTAGGAAAATAGCATTTTGACACAAAATCATAAGAAATACAGCAATAATTTGAATGTTTGGATTTGAATACATAAGGAACACTACTGGGAAGCTGCAGAAAAGGGCTGAAACTAACGATAATATCCATTGTCAGTTAAGCGTCATTTGGTCTTTAATTAAAAAAAAATGTTTGAAAAGTTCATCACAATCTCTCTGAGCCAAAAGTGATGTCTTCAAATTGCTTCTTTTGTCCAACTAACAGTTTAAAACCCTAAGAGTCTTCATTTACTATCATAAATGACAAAAAGAAGCAGCAAAGAGGCCAAACAAGAAATTGTTACAGAATGTTTCTTGAAAAATGAGTGAAACAATCAGTATTTAAAAAATTCTTTTCTTTCACTTGACTAATCATTTTATCAACTTATCATTGCAGCTCAACAACAGAATGATATAAAAAAAAAACCTCAAAATAAATAAATTATTAAATATGGACCCACCATTGAAATATACTGTGCTGAAACATATTTGGCCATAGCAAGAATGCCTCCAAAATACAGATTTTAAGACTTTCAGGGAATCTCTTTCATCAGTATGATCATGCAGCACATAGCCTAACTCCAAAAAGAAATTTCTCCGTAACAGTTAAAGATATGTGATACACGTTAAGGAACCTGCTGTAACTGACTATAACAGTAGTGTCTGTGTTGGTGTCCACGTGAATGTGAGCTGCTGCACACAGGACAGAGCATGTGTGTGTGAGCTAACGTTTGCGTGTGTTGTATGCCCAAATGTGTGTTTCCACGTGTGTCTTTGTGCACATGTGCGTGACACAGGGGTCACGAGTCAAGGTCAGGTGATAATTCGCCAGAAAAGCCGGGGAGAGATGAAGGGATGGTCGTAAGAGTAGAGCCAGAGGAGAGAGAAGAAAAAGTAAAAGAGAAGGAAGAAATGATAGCAAAGCGATACTACAGAGATAGAAGAGGAGGCCAATCAGTGAGGAAGAAGGAAACCTGCAACTATCCTCCAATCTGTCATTGTTCTCTTTTGGCCAGCTTGTCTTTCTTTTTTTTTTTTTTTTTTGTCCTTTCCTTATTTCATTCACTTTTTGACTCTGTTTCACATCTCTCGTCTTCAGTGGTTTATGATTACAAGACCACATTTGGTATAAAAATGTGAATAAACACACTAAAATGTAAAAAAAAATAAAAAAAATAAAAGTAATACTGAGACAGAAGAGGAGGGCAATCACTGAGGAAGAGGAACACCTGCAACGGCAACGATCCTCCAATCTGTGATTGTTCTCTTTTGGCCAGCTTGTCTTTTGTTTTGTCTGATTTTTTTTTTTTCCTTTTCTCATTTCATTCACTTTTTATCTCTGTTCCCTAACTCTCGTCTTTGGTGGATTATGATTAGAAGATATCATTTGGTAAAAAGAAATATGAATAAATATGCTAAAATAAAAAACAGCGATAATAATACAGAAGAGGAGGCCAATCACTGAAGACGAAGAAAACCCGCAATTATAACCATTTACCAATCTGTCATTGTTCTCTTTTGGCCAGTTTCTTTTGTTTTGTCTCCAGTTTTACTCCTTTCATTCACTTTTTGTCTCGATTTCCCATCTCTCATCTTCAGGGGCTTATGAGTACAAGACAATATTTGGTGTAAAAAAAAAGATTTAACACACTAAAATAAGAAAAAAAAATAAAAGTGATACTGAGAACGAAGAGGAGGCCAATCAGTGAGGAAGAAGAAAACCTGCAACTCCAACTATCCACCAATCTGTCATCACTGTATTTTGGCCAGTTTCCTTCAGCTCGTCTTTTGCTTTGTCTCTATTTTTTTTTCTCCTTTTCTCATTTCATTCACTTTTTGTCTTTGTTTCTGGTCTCTCATCTTCAGTGGTTTATGATTACAAGACCACATATGGTAGAAAAATATAAACAAACATACTAAACACTAACACAACAGTTTTCTCGCCTTAAAATCCAATTATTCGTCGCTTCTGCTGTTCCTCAAACACTCAATCACACACCGGTTTTTAAATTACACAATTGACACTATATTTCACTTTTCACCTTATTGTCCACCAAATTTCTCCCTCCCATTCTCTACCCTCACACACACAAAAACACACACTCCTGGCCCAGGGAGGTCAACATTTGGTGGATGAGGTCAGGCGCCTGGGATGAAGTTGACCTTTGACCTGGAGGCCACGATCACCCGCTTGCATCCTAACCAGCTGGACAATGAGCAAGAAATCGTCCAACCATTGCTGAGCCTGTTTATGTGTGTGTGTGCGATCAGTGTATGTGTATATGTGTGCACGCATGTCTTTTATACATTTTTGAGTGTGTTTTGGTGTGTTTGTGGTGTGTGTGCTCTAATGTCTGTGAATGCACGTTCTAATGTCTCTGGCTGACTGTGCGAGTGTGTCTGTAAGGAGAAATTGGATTTACCTCCTCAGTCTCAAAGGGACGGGGTCGCACTGCTTGTTACCGACGCCGAATAACAGAACAATATTGATCAGACCGGGGTCATCCATCGACGAATCCTGTCTTTAGTCTTTCCTGCAAATGCTCATCACTTCCCGCCTTCTTTCTTATTCGGGGTTAATATCTCATTAACTGCTATTATCTCCACACTGGTCACCACGGCAACAGCCAGCGGGACAAGAGCTGACAATTCCCCCGTAGCCTGCATCCTGCGGATCAGACAGGCAATGACCAGATTATTGGAAATCAATCCAGGGGAGTTACTGTTTCCCTGACCTCCCAAGCTTCATTTCCACTATTTATTGAGGAACGCTGGTCAAACGTCGACTATTGTGAGGTTTACACAGACGTCAATACATGCAACGACAAGAGTCAATATGCAATGGGTATTATGATTGTGGTTAATTATTTTGAGATTCATAAATCAGATGTTTGCTGGGAGCCATTTGATGTCAGAAAAAAAGGTGGTACTTACATGGATTTAAAGATTTTACATTTCTTTTTTATCAGCTGGGATTGCTGGTTCCTTTTTGCCGATTGCATCATTTCTTGTACAGTAAAATGCCAAGCAGAAATTAAAAAAATGTACTCATAGATGTTATCAGTTAATTTGGAATTAATTCATTTTAGACTACTGAGCTATACTGGGATGACAGTGCACCACGGGGGGTCGAAGTAGGTCCATATATGAGGAGCTTTTCTTTCTTATCAGTCACTGGACAGTCCTGATCCTTATTTTCCACGGAGCAATGGTGGAAATATTATTTAACAGCCTACAGTCTGAGCTTAGCTACACAACTTCACTGTCACTGTATTCTGATGATATTTTTGATGATTAAAAATTCTTTGAAAACGAAAATACTGGGACGGTAAAGTTGTTAGTTCTGCATACACATTCAAACTGTAAGTAGTTTGATAATATTTCCTCAATTGCTAATCTTCAGTGTAGGGATAAACAATATGGATTTTTTTTTTTCAGCCCATAAGCAATAATAGAGCTTTTTCAAGGCAGCCATTTTGACATGAAATAATAGGGTAAACACAGGTGTTACCTATGATACTAATTAAGGTTCTGTTCCATTCAGGTCAGAGTCAGAGTGCTGCACACTCACTAGAAAGGCTCTGCCACACTAAACAGAATGTGACCTTAATAAGTATCATTCATAACACCTGTGTTCATCCTAGTGTTTCATATCAATATGGCTGACATGAAAAAAGGTCCATTACCTCCTTGTCATGGCCAGTACCAATCATGGATAATTTCACATTCTTGTATTTTAAAAAAAGGTTCATATAACCTGTAGTTTATGCACACCTGAGTAATATTCCATGCTTCATTAATATTCCATAGCTATAACTTAAAACAAAAACAACTGACATCACTACTAGCCTACAACAAAAATAATTCTGACAATTAGGGCTGCATAATTAATTCAATCAATTTTGAAAAAGGAAAAATGTTTCAATAAATCAGCATTATAATGAGGTACTGTAGTGCTGCAGTAGATGACCTGGACTAAAAATCTTGTTCTCCAGATAAAAGAAAACATGTTTGTTTGGTACAAACCTCAACAAATACGACATCATCACGATTTTAATAGTTTTTCTTTTCAAAATTGATCATTTCTAGTAGTCGTATATCGCGTATTGAAATTTCAGTCAAAATAATCGCAATGTGACTTTTCGTTTTTACCAAATTGTGCAGCCTGACTGACAATTCAAATGTGCTTTTCTTTGTTTGGTAAAGTCAAGCAAAAACTTCACAAACATACTCTGGCTTTAAAAAAGGCATTTTACCAAACCAATCAAATCAAACGCTTTCTGTCAAATCATTATCATCTGCAATATCGAAATAAATAATAATGTAATTTCGAATCATCTCATCATCATCATCTGAATTCATACATAATAACTGGGTTTATTTGTGAACTCACTTGCTCTCACATGGGGGGAACTAGCTAACTAACTACATGGCAATTTAACTTAAGTGGAAATGAGCTATTCAGTTAGCTTTGTAACATTTATCATGTTTGCATAAATGTATATTTCCTGTTAATTAAGAGGAGTTATATAGCACAGTGGAGCTGATTTATGTCAGCTGACGCAACTGAGCGGCTGAGCACGTGACCTGATGCACGAGTCCGTTATTTACAGCGATATGTGGCTAACCGCTAGCCTAGCATAGATAGCTTGTTTCGGGTTTATTAGCTTGTTGCTAATAAACCCGCCTGAACTCGACTGCGCTGCTGCTGACACCTTCTGTGTTTTGACAGGTCGGTAACAGAGGAACTTCATAAAATTATTTGGTCTTAACTTGTGAATTTAAGCTGAATTAACTGACGGGCAGGGCGGCCTTAAAAGCTAACGGCTAATTTAAATATTAATGCGCTGACCGAAATTTAGCCGTCATGTCTGTGTGTCGCTTAGCAACCACACTGGCTTAGAGCGGCCTGGCGGAGGGATACAGTCTGATTAATACAAGCTAACTAACGTTTCAGTTGTAATTCAGCCACAACCGTGTGTTTACAGCAACAAACGTTGAACCGCCATGTTCTTCAGTGGCTTAGAAGAAAAAGCAGCCACTACTTGGGCCTACATGTTACTTACCCATAATTAGAAACGAGTGTGATTCGTCTGGTGATCGCAGGGAGCTGATGAGCTGCAGTAATGGCGGAGTGGCCGGCTGACCTTTGACCCGGGGGTCAGCCGGCGGGGTCTGGCTCGAGGGGCCGCAGTGACAGACGCTCCCCGCAAATTGATGAAAAAGGCAATAGAGTCTGTAATAAAACCGAGCAGACGCCATCACCAAATAATCACATAATGGCTTCAGTGACAATAACGATGTTTTAATTCTTACACACACTTTACTGGAGAATATATATTTCCAATTATGCCAGAAGATTATGTTTAAGAAGGGCGTGTTTATGTCTCAAGTGCAGCTTTGTTTGTTTTCATAAAAAAATAATAAATAATTCACCTTAGAAGCATGTGCATGGGAGCTTCTCTCTTTTATTTTTCTCCAAACAGATTTTATAGGCTTTAACTGACTTTCATGGGATCCATAATTTCAGGAATCAGGATTACAACCTCTAGGTCAAGTTTAAATATTAATTTCGATAATAAGTTGAACAAAAGGACAGCAAAACGTTTGTGTTTTACGGACAGAAAGGTTTGAAATCTGCTGCAAAATCAAGGGACACTTGGTCCTCCAGATATGAAATCGTGGTTATTATTCAAATGAAAGTCAAAGTGTTCGGGTCTTGATGGAAAATCGATCGATGACAAATGGGACATTTGAAAGCGTTGGAAATTTTCAGGCACAATGAGGAAATTTTCTCTAAAGAAGGGTCGATCTTTAGTCTTTAACTTTATTCAAAAGATAATATTAAAATCTAGACAGTGGCGCCTGGTGCATATTACATGAATATATTTAAAATTTTGCATAAATGAAACTAGATTTTTTTTATGCATAGACCTATAACTAAATAAATATCACCACATGAGACTGAAACAACTTTCCTTATCGTCTTTTGTACAGTGACATTTTCCAATTCCTTTAACATAATTTATTCATGCATTTAATTTCGTTTACTTTCACTTTGGTGCTTTTAATAAAACACTTTTCTCTCCCATTTTCTATATTTTTCAGTGACAAACAATCCAACTCTTTTCCCGTTCTTCCAGCACGTCGGCAACAGGCCATTTACATTCGATGCATAAATCAAAACTTTTACTAAAATAAATATAAATACGTGCAGAGTGACAAAATTTTGTATCTAGTATTTCTATTTGGCATTTATTGTTATCAGTGATAACAAAAATTGCGCATTTTTACGGATCGTGGCTTATTTGCATATAAGCAAAAATATTTAAATTCGCGGAATAAGCGTGGAGCTTCTTGTATTTTGTTCAATTTTGACAAAAGTAGCTTGAATATTTATATTCAAAACGAAAAATAATAACCCACTTGTAGAAAACTATGAAGAATTTAAAGTAACAAGAAAAACACAAAAGCCTTAAAGGGAGAAAAGCTCAACAGTTTTTCTTTCATTTATCAAAAAGCTTGAATGTGCACTAAAACTGCAATAAATGTGCTCTAATTATGTCGTTTCTGATTTGCATTAATTCACACTTTAGTCAAATGTGAAACAGTAAAAACCTGCTGATGATTTCTTCATTTATATCAACTCATTCCACGTCAGCCAGGTTACTTTAAAGACGTAATTATACAGTGACATGATTTTTATTATTGAATTATATAAGTATATATAAGTATATTAGAATATTTTTGTTTCATTTGTGCTCTTATCCATAAGCTGTGATCATCAAAAGGGCTTTACTGCAGTTATAGAACAGTAAAATCACTGAAGTATAAATTCTAACATCAAATACTGAAAAACATATCGACAAAAATCTAAATATATTTTAAATTATATTCTTGACATACATGGCATGTTTGAGGCTGAAGTCAAACAGAATTTGGAGTTTGGCTTAAGAAGTGTGTGCAGACGTGCAAATGTGCATTGCAGTGAACTGATTATTGTGCAATTTATCGATCGGGAATTAGGTGTCGTATTAAAAGGATCAATGGCTCATATATCGTCCGTGTGTGTCTCCGTGCAGGGTTCAGATGGGCAGCAGATTTTTGGACCGAGTGTGTGTGTTTACCCTCCGACTCAAGATCAGGGTGAAAATCCCATTGACCTGTGAGGGGGGAGTGTGTGTGTGTGTGTGTCCCTGACCGATAGGATTTCCATTAATTTACCTGCAGCCTCGGAGTTTTCGGAGGAAAACCAAACATATGTCACGGATGGATGTGTCTGCAGGATGAGCCTCAGCAAACAGTAAAGAGGCAGAAAAAAGGGGCTTTTGTTTGATGTCAACTGCTGTCAAGTGTGAGCACGTGTGTGTGTGGGTGTGTTTTAAAGAGATAGAGAAAGAAAAATCTGGATCATAAAACAACCTGATAGGAGGAGAGCTCGTAGAAGAAAGGAGCCAGCATAAATCGTTTCTTATTTTAGTGCAACAAGACGAAATAAGAGAAAGAGGGAAGCCATCAGTTTGCTCCTCGTCTCTGTGGCCGGCAGTGTGTTCCTCCTCTCCTCCTCCTCCTCCTCCCCCTCCCCTCCTTTTAATTGATTTCTCATAATTAACTCAGTGTGTTCATCGATCTGCCTGCGACCGCCCAACACCGCCTCGAGATCGGCAACCTCATTATTTCCACGTTAACCCGAATAATCCCGAATAAATACTGACCACATTCAATAACAATTAGACTCAAACAGCACTAAATAATCCCGCTTCCTTTAGACGGAATAAGAGGACAAAACTATTTAAGATGAGCTGGCATTTGGGAAAAACATAATTAAGAAGGTGAGATTTTGCAGAAAAAGTGCTGCAATCTAGAGATCTGATAAATGCAGCTGCTTCAAAATTTAGCAAATTTAAGAATGACTCTGAACTTCATCAAACTCTTTAGAAAATGCATGAAAGAGACACTTAACATGCAAATAAAGTCAAACCCATAAATGAAGCATTTTCCTCAAAAACTGTCGCTATTTATCATTATTTTTCTGTGCTGGGGACACTTTACCAACCCAAAACGTCAGTATTTGACGTCTTGAGAATGAGACACAACAATAAACTATCTTTGTGGTGCGTTTACGAACGGCTCCAACAAATGATTGCACCTTTAAAGATGTAAAAAAAATAAATAAATAAATGAATAAAAATCCAAAAGCTCAGTCTGCAGGCTATTGTAATGATTCTCACTTCTCCACCATTTAATCAATTAACCTAATCAAAGCGTGTTACACACCAGCTCAGTCAATTAAAAGGCCCGCTGTGCACATCAGTCACTTTGACTCTGGTCAGTGTGTGAAATGTCAGGCTGAAGCATCTCTCTGCCAGGTTCAGCGGTTTCGTAAGAGGAGGAGGAGGTCAAACCAGCCTGCAGGCAGTAGTTCAACTGAACACTTCTGTCCCTCCACCTTCATGTTCTCCTCCTGAAAGATAAAACATGAAAAAAAAAACATTTAGAAAAATGTTCCACAGAAAAGGAACAGGTCCACATCATCATCTCATTATGTATAAATGTGTGGGAAATAAAGTTGAACATGAGCATGAACTTCAACCTTTTCTTTGTTTTGCAGGATTTGCTCTTGAATTTTTATGTGCATTGATCTAAAATGTTTTGTGTCAGATTAAAATTTGAGATTGAGAACTAAACTTTGACTTATTCTGACACATTCATGTGCACCCAGATGAAGTATTCACATGTGAACTGAAACATTTCACATGTAAATCCATATGTGAAACCAAATTTCACATGATGTTTATCTTCACACTTGTGATATAAGACAACATGATATCATTTAAATGTGAATGTACAGTATCTTAATGTGGAAAAAAAAAAGCATTTCGCATGTGAACAAGTGAAGTAAAGTTCATTTCCAGAGTCTCACCAAGAGTTCCATGAGTAGTTGTTCTGGAGCTTTTACAAAATCATTCTCAGCAGATGGAGTTTACCCAGTTTAATTTAAAAAAAAAAACACATTTGCAAAAACAAAACAAAACAAACAAAAAACAAAACCCATCCCCGTACAAATTGACCATATGCGTACATACAAACCATGCATACATTAACTGTAGCCCCACTTGCATCATACTCAATACACAAGTTTCTGACACCACTACAACATCAATATGATCAATATGTTCCTGAAAAATCTGTTGTACGCAAGCTGAGACACGTCTTCAGCCCTCTAGTGGATTTTATCAGTACACTGCAGGCAGCAGCCGGCCTGTGAGTGCAAAATCCAACATGGCTGCCTATAATTACTTAATATTTTTACCTTATTTTACAGCAAAATCCTGTTGAAAAATCAAATATGATACAGCTGGCACATGAGACAATTTATCTGTGAATCCCTCAACTATTATTCTGTTGAATTTTATGATGCAATCTGCATTATGCCTCATCTTAGGATACAGTTAGAGTGGAAACTGAGATATTTGCAGATGTTCTGTATATCAGTCTGTTCTCTTATACTCACTTGGATGTTGCAAACAATTCTTTAACACTTGTGAGCTCTTACTGATAATTGCCTTTTTCCACCGATTTTCTCAAAAACAATTCCTTGGCTATCATAATCTGTGTTACACTGACCAGTTCAGGTTATATCGACTGAGCTGTTTTTGCCGACCACAAGGTGAAATAAAAAGGTTCCCATGTGAGAAAAAAAAAGAACCAAACTGACTGAAATGTGCAGAATTTCCCAAAAACAATAAACAATATTTGTTTTTGTTTCTAAAAATAAAAATAATAAAAACAAATAAATGTCTGAAGTATCAAATATGATACAAAACAAAACAAAACAGAACAAAAAAATCAAAGATCAAGCTGAGATATTCTTTTGTTATTCCCATAATGGGGAAATTTACAGTGTTACAGCAGCAAAATAGAAAGAGCATCAACAGAAAACAATAAGTAAACAAACATTGTAAACAGGAGGATATATAAAAAATATGAACAATATAAACAAGGGGAAATATTAGAATATAAACAAAATACAAAAAATATATGCAAATAAACAAAAAACAGACTCAACAGTTGAGTTTTCATCATGCACGTAGGAAGTAGGTAGTGCACACTGCATAGTGAAATGATAATACACTTTTTTATATTTTGAAGTTGAACGAAATTTCAATATTAATATTAGAATATACTGATATATAGAAAAACACTAAACACTTGAATTTAAAAGAAAATTCTAATTTTATTTGATGTGTCAGCCTTCACAAGGTTAAAATGTCACAAAACATCAAATAAACAACACAAAAATACAAGAAGACACACATAAAACAAGCCATACAAACCCAACCGGACAGAACAAAACAGTTTCATATTTAAGAAAAAGTAGAGTAAAATGGAATCTAGTGGAGAACATAAGAACAAGTAGATTTTGAAAGCACAGAGTAGAAAAATGTTCGAAAGAGAACAGGATCAGAAAGATCAAAAACAGAAGAGACGAGACGAAACTTGACAAAAACAGAACAAAGCAGAGCAGAGAAGAGCAGAAAAGAGTGTAATTGAAGAAGAGATAATAGAGTAGAGTAGAATAGAGGAGGGGGCCAGAAAACAGAAAGAGGGTGAGTGAGTGGGGGAGAGGAGGGAGGGAGGGAGGGAAGGAGGGAGATGGGTGATGGTGTTGGTCACGGGGGGTTAAAAGAAGGGGGCGTCTAAAGCTTGTGAATTAAACGCTGTGAGGCCCCTGTGTCCTCGGCACGTGCACCGGGCCCCGGGAATAAAAGGAGCTGCGGCCCATCTGGCTTTTTAGAGGCAGGAAGAAGAAAGCGGGGAGAGGAGAAAGAGGAGAGGGTGAGGCCGGGAGACATGGACAGAAAGCAGGTGAGGGGGAGAAAAAAAGAGAGGGGTCCTGTGTTGCTCAATGGAGAGAGCGTGACATTAACACAGCCAGGCGTTTAGGGCGCTTGATTCCCTCTGGGGGTCACTGATGGTACAAAATATGGGCTCTTATTGTGATGTAAGGTGGTTTTGAGTGAAAGGGTGAGGGTCCGGGTGAGAGTGGGCAGGTGAGGAGGAGGAAAATACAAGAGAGAGAGGAAGAGACAAAGGAGAAAGGAGGCCAAAGAGGTTCAGGAAAAATGTGTCAGAGTCAGAGAAAAGTCAAAGATATCGGTTTGTGTGAAAAACACATTCAGAAATCAGTTAAATGAAATGCACAGTGTCAAATCGTGTGTGTGTGTGTGTGTGTGTGGTGTACCAGTATTCAGCATCAATAAAACACACTCACCTTTAATCTATACGTGTCCTTCAGAAGATTTTTCTATACCTTCACAGTCTCTCCCTCTCACACACACCCTTTACCTCTCCTGCACTCGGCATCTTAGCTGTTTCCATGGCGACGGAGTTGAGACTGCATCCAGAAAAGGGGGGCATGTGTGTATGTGTGTGTGTGTGTGTTGGTGCGTGTGTTTGGGGTGGTGTGTTGGGTGTGTGTGTGTGTGTGGACAGCAGCAGCAACAGCAAGCAGGTGATGAGGCTCAGCTCAGAGCTTCAGCATCTGGGAGAGTGATTTCTCTTCCGTCTAATAAAAGTTATATTAAGGTCAAAGACAAAAGGAAGAGGGGAAAAAAAGACACTGTTACCGTCATTAAAGGAGAAAACAGAGTGTCAGGAGTGAAGTAAAGTAAGAAAAAGCAAAACAGGAGAATTTAAATACCAGCAAAACACGTTTACAGTCGTCGTGTTGAATTCTCAAGATGCCTGAATCATGAAATGCAGAAAAATTTGCCACATTTTAGTTATATTTTAACAAATTTGACATCATTTTAAACATTTTATTCAGTTTAATATTTGCTTACAAATTCTGGCTCCAAGCTGGGGGTCCCAACCCCTGGTTCACGAGGAGCCGCAAGGCCTTTTTGATTTTAAAGGGTGTAAGAAAACTTTAAGAAATATATATCTACATATACAGCTGGCCTATATTTCAACATTTCCTTCTCTTCTGTGGAGACAAGCAAATGAAACTGTTATTTTTTATTTAGGATATAAACTTTTTAAAAATGGCACAGGAGACAAGCACGGTGGAGGCCGAAACACAACAGTCTAGTTATGTAACAGATAAAAATTAAAACCAACCAAAGAGCTAATGAAAAATGGTCGACGATCAGGAAGAAGAAAACACTGAATTAGTTAAAAAAAAAAAAAAATAAATAAATAAATAAATCTATCAATGCTGTATGATTGTTAAAAATGTAAAAAAAAAAACACAATAAAGACAGAGCATTGTATATAAAGGAAATAATCTGCCCAAAATGAATTTAAATCACTGATTTTACACAAACTTCCTGCAGATATTGTGCTCACAAATTGTACAGTTTATCAGTTGTTCTGTGCTGTTATTGTTGTGTTTTGAATATAATATAAAATACCCATAAAATATGTCACTACTCAATAATAGAAGAGGGAACCCTTTGGGAAAAAGGTTGGGAACCACTGCTGTAGACGGCACACTTCAGTGTACCTGCAGTCTGTACGTTATAGACTGTAGACACACTTCAGCCACTTACTTTCCTGCATTCTGGTTATTTTTTCTGCACCAATTTCTAGTGGGAATGTATTTATGTAAAGGAAAATAAAAATAGGTGCAAGGTGACATTTCTAAATATAATGGAATATAGTGCAGTAGGGCTCTCAGGCAACTGACTGTAAAAGCCCTTGACACAATTTTATGATTTGGGGCAAAATAAATAAAAAGAAACCACTGACGACGACCTTGTACCATAATGTGGCGGTTCAGTAAAGAGCAGACACTTTCAGTAAGTCAGTTAATGTTGCAGAGTTAATTATCACATTCAGTTCTTCAGTCACTTGAGCACATTGTTGAATTAGACAGCCAGCCGCAGAGAACGACACGCAGCGAATACCCCCGCAGCTGAAATCGAACCTGAGACGCTGCAGCTCAAAGTCGGTGTCTGAACCCCCGGATCAACAACAGAGCCAAACACTGGACAGATCTTTTCTCGCAGCAGACATTTTGACTTCTAATAAGCAGGAAAGACACAAACACTGACACCGACAATGGCTCTGTTGTGTTCAAGTGTCCCAGTAAGTCATGACAGTGTCACAGTGGGTGTGACTCTGAAACTGAAGCAGCTAAATGGAATTCAGCCATCATTTGTTTAATTATTTAGATCTGCCTTCCCTGCTGTGAGGAGTCAAAATGTATTTCTGTCAATTTAGGGGGAGAACAGAGACGAGTTCATCTTTTTTTTGTATTTCTTTCTTTACATCGATGCATTTATTCAGAGTAACCATATTAACTGGAGACTATTTTTCTTTTTTTTTTTTTTCTACTGTTCTACTGGCCTGATTTTTTTGGTGTGGACTCAGTGACGGGGTGTTCGTTGTTTTGACTTCACAGCATGTTGCTGACTTCCGTGTTACAAGAGAAAAAGCCCATGTTGCATCTGTGCCCTCGCTGCTCTCGTCCCAGCTCTCCCCTACTTGGTCTTCAAGGTATAAAAGCTGCGACACTGCCTTTCAATTAAGTGTCACGCTCTGTGAATAAATTGATTTAAATAAATTAAATTTTAAAAAACAACCAACACTGGAACACAAAGTATAACACTATGTAACTCAGGTATATGAATTATTTTTTGCAGCGATGGGTCACATATTTTTTAACACAAGCTGGAGCATTTAGTCATATCGCTTCACACTTGAGTTATATGAAATGGTGTTTTTTAAAGGGACGACTGAACAAAATAATATTCATATATATTGTTAATATTGCTGCTGTTAATCTTCGACGACAAAACACCATCACTCAATTTACATGAGAGTAAATTCATGGTCAAGTTTAGTTTTATTTAACACAATAGCCAATATTTAAATTAGACCACTTTTAGGCCAACATTAAATAAAAAATATAATGATTTTCAAAACGATTGTTAATGCTTTAAATCTCTGTTATATTCTACTGTATAGTTTTTTGTTTGGTTCTTTAGAGTGGTGCGTTCAATGACCTCTCTAAAATCCTGTCAGAGCCCTGAGCAGTTCATTGTGTTGAACACTCGATTATTCAGAATGTGATTTGTCACACGTAGGCATATCCAGTGGTGGCAACTAAAGTAACTAAGTACATTTACTCAAGTACTGTACTTAGGTGCAGTATTGAGGTATTGTATTTAACTTGATTATCAACATTATGCTACTAATATTGTACGTTTTACTCCATTACACTTATTTGATAAATTTAGTTACTTTGATTTAAATTACAAAATATAAATTAGCTGCTAAAACATTTTGGTACTTTACAACAACTTCTGGTACTTTAAGTATATTTCAATATTAATATTTTTGTAAGACTTATTATTATTAGATTATTATAAGGATTCAACCATGTTTCCCAACTTTTATGAAGGGAGAGACAGCTTTTCCTGAGGAAAAAAAAAAAAAAAAAAAAATCACACACACACAAAATCGAAAACTTGTGGCTAGATGGGTGTATTAACGGATTAATAACGCGTGTATGAGCTTTCAGTTTGTGAGTTTCGGTTTGTGTGTGTGTGAATGTTTCCTCCTCCCACCCCCGCTGCTCCATGTGGGCAGAAACTTCCCGTTAAGATTCGGTACTGTCGGTAAGGAAATTCTAGACCCGGAAAACCAAAAGCAGCAGAGGGCGCAGGTTTGAGGCGTTTCACCACGAACAGATAATTAAAGATAAAAACTTTAACAGATCAACAGTGTGGACTGATATCTGGAGGATCATATGGGGGAGGTGGAGATTTCTATAAATGAGGAAGGAACTCTAAAGGTGGTGCAACATTATGACCTGAGGTGCGTAAACACGACAGACTGAACATGTCTGTAATATCTCTGTGATGTTTCTGTGAGCTCTTCAGGACGCGTTTACAGCTGCCTGGTGACCTTTCCTTCATATTAAGGCGTCAACGGCTACTTCCTACAAAATATAGGCCATTAAAAGCGTAATAATAATAATGTTGGATATATTTTATCTGTTGTACAGCTGCTGTGAATGAAACGCGACAGACTCCACTGTGAAGGGGGAGATGTTTTATTCGGCTGCCTTTAAAACTCTCACATGTGAAAGGTGTTGGTTCAAATCGGGCTGTTTGATTCTTTTCTCCATGTATGCAGAGTCCTGCTCAGGCGGCTGCGCCAGGAGGACTTCGAGCGCCACCGTGTGGTCAGATGGCCGAACTGCAGCTGTTGGTGCACAAGTGCACCGGCCGCCAAGTTCAACCGCGTCCTGATGGCCATCTTCACCTTCACCCTCGTTTTGAGTCTAATCAAGTGAGCGGATTCAGTTATTCTGCTTCACTGAACAGTTATAAAGTCTGGGGGAACTATGAACTCCTACAGAAAGACAATATTTTAATTTAAGTTATGAACTAAGATGATTCATTCATTTAATTTAAGAAGATCCACGTTGATTAATCAGTTCAAACCAAGTCAGTCAATCAGTTAATAACGTCATTTCCCCCACTGGGTTAACTGGGATGCACACATTTAGCACACATAAAACAAAAGACACTTAAACACAACACTAGGACCAAGAAGACAAAGATGCACAGTAAAGGGGCTCTGTCAGTTAAAAAAAAAAAAGGTGCAATAAAAAAACAATAAATAAATTACATTTCTGACCTAGAGTTTAGACTTTAGTATGAAAGAGTGTTTGAATCTGTTGGTTTTAGCTGTTTTAAGTCTAAGGAGGGAACCAGATGGAAGAAACTGGTTGTGTAATGGACAAGAGAAATCAGACAGGATGGATTCTGCTGTCTTAAACGCCCGATTGGTGTGAAGATCCTGCAGAGTTGCTGGTACAGTGCCAGTTATTTTGCAGCAGATATTAACCACCTTATTATGTAAATGTTTCTGTTTGACCCCTGAGAGATTTGGTAGCAGTAGATAAAAGAGAAAGCGAGCACAGGCTCAATTAAAAAAAACAAAAAAAACAATAAAAAATTGATGTCAGGTCCTGTCAAGTCAAAGTTTATTGTAGCCTGATATCACAAAGCATGTCTCAAAGGGCTGCGCGTAAAATAAAATGACAATGATCAATGTTGGCAAGATACATAAAGATATAAAACAGTGAGATAAACTCACATGCATCTGATATGTATCTAAATCGATCGGCTACGATACGATTCAGGAGAAATTTTATGACGAAATGATTTGATGCAGTTTTTAACGTTTGTTTAATGTAGACGTTTGGTTTTCATTATATATTAAAATAAACCAATTCTGTCAAAGTGGTGTATTTTTGTTAGTTTATGGCACAGGGGAAAAAATGGAAGATAAGTGTCTCATTTCAGAGTTACATGTTAACAGACAAATTCAGACAAAAAAAAATACTGTTTGAACAAACATTTTGACGTTATGAATAAAAACTGAAGTCATGGACAGACTGTCTCACCTTCCTATAAAATCCAAATGTCTTCCACTAATTTTAAATGTTAGATTTGCAGGTGCACTGTAAACTGTGTTGGCTTTGTTGGACATGTCTCTGGTAAAACATTGTGCAGAATTAGAAACAAAGCTTCAGTCAACTGATTCGTAACTTTAGAGTCGATCGATCAATCGATCCAGGGCTCTGCGTATCAATGTGGTTGCATCTTTAACCTTAATATAAAATATTAAAAATATCTAAAAATTTAGGTAAAATCAACACGTATAATACAATATGCACACAAACTCCTGTACATTTATATCTGAATATAGATCAAAGATATTAACTAATTGTTTGGTCCATAAAATATCCAAAACAGTGAAAATAAAGAAAGAACAGCAAATCTTCACATTTGAGAAGCTGGAACCAGATATTGGCTCTGATGAAGATCAAATGACAAATCATGCTGCTGCCTACATCGAGCGTGTTTGTGATTTTACAGCATAAACCCACAGGCAGCAGACAAAACGTATTCCTGGTATAATAAACTGAGTCAAACTGGATTTAGCCTGATTCATGAACGGTTATAAAGGAGTGAATAAAAGGCTGAGGCAGGGATGATTTCTAGATCACAGAAAAACAACATTTTAATTTAAGTTATGGAGCAGACTGATTCATTCGTTATTCTCAAATACATTAATTTAGTTGATTAATTGATTGTTTGGTCTGTAAAATGTCAAAAAACAGTGAAAGATTTTGGTTACGATTCCCCAGAGAAACAGCTGATTTTGTCCAAAACACGAACAACTTATGTTTGTATCAGAAAAAAAAAGAAATGGCAGCAAATCTTTAAATTTGAGAAGCTGTAACCACATTATTTTCACGTTTGCTTGAAAAATGACCTTGACGACGAAGCCTGAATGATAAATAACTCGACCTTACTATTGTGTGTTGTACGATTTCACAGCAGAAACCCGCAGGCAGCAAACAAACTTTATCCTCACTGAATAAACCAGGTTTACTGATACATCCACAATTAAGTGAATGAATTAATGCATCTCATCTGTTTCTTCTTCTTTTCTCGACAGTTTATTTGTTTTTGCAAGACTTTCAACACATGGTGAGTATTTAGTTTGGGGTGGAAGATAATTTGAAATTTCAATTAGCTCTAAATAAAATTCTTGCCGACTAATAAGACTGTCTCCTGTCTCCCCCTTCCTGCACCAGGACCTTTTAACTGGGACTACATATTTGGCCGGACGTGGCTGCTTGGGTATTTCGAGATCGGACAGACGGGAATCATACTACTAGCGATGTTTGGTGAGGGTTTTGTTGTTTCACGCTGTTTAAATCTGTATTCATGTCCTGCCACAAAGTTTTCTTAAACACACACTGACAGCAGCAGTGAAATGTGTCTGAAATCAGTCACACAGATGCAGTCGTCCAAGCTGCACCGGCACTGTTTGATAACCCTGCAGTGGTAATGCAGGATATTGGAGGGGAAGGGGCTGGGGGTCTGCAGCGCTGAGAGATTGGCTTTGCACGGACGCCTTGTGACTTTAAGATCCTATTTGGTCCACTGGCTTAAAATCTAAAAAAAGGAAATCTTGGTACTAAGGTGCTTTTGACCAGATAAGTCAAAGCTGGATGTGAATTTGTATTCTGAACCACAGGCTGGGTAACATTTCTCACTTCTCTAAACACTGAAGCGTCCTCTGTTACATCCAAACAACTGAACAGAGACTGAAAAATACACAAATACACAAGAGGGACACAATATCATGAGCACCTGCACACTCTAATCCAGAGCTATCATCATTATCCATTAATCTGCAGGTTATTGGTGTGAATAATCGATTAACTGTTCAGTCTATAAAATGACAAAGTGATGTCTCAAACTGCTTCTTTAGTCAACAAACAGTCCAAAACCTCCAAACACTTCATTTACTGTCATTAATGTCAAGGAAAAGCAGAAACCCTCATATTTAGAAAGCAAGTTTGATTTTTTGTTTGAAAATGACTGAAATCAAAATATTTTACATTTGATCGACTAATCGATATTGACTAATGTGGCAGATTTCAAAACAAAGACTTAATAAGACAATTGTGAAAGTTTTAAATGTTTTTAATAAAAATGTGAGGTTTCACTTCAGCTTAAAATGTTTTTTGATGTTAAGTTTTCAAAGGATTGTCGGGCTTTTATTATATTTTTCTGATACATAATTGAGATGTGTGGACGTAAAGTGAACCGTTTAGTCTACAAAATTCCAAAGTGACGTCTTCAAATCGTTTGTTTTCTCCAACCAACAGTCCAAAATCCAAAGACTCTTTATTTACTGTCATAAATGACAAAGAAAAGAAGCAAATCCTCACATTTAAGAAGCTGGAACCAGCAAATGTTTGATATTTTTGCTTGAACAATGACTTAAACAATTAATCAATTATCAATATAGTTAGCGATTAATTTACTTTAGATCGACTAATTGCTGCAGCTAATCCAGTCAAATAAGCTTCAGCTTTAAGTGGTCTGTGATGACATTGTTTGACGAACTGTGTTGGGAGGAGTTTCGTTTTTCTGTGCAAACCGGTAGATAAATTGATTTATGGCTTTGTCTAATAAGTGTTTAAAAATTGTGAAAAATGCTCATCAGAATTTCCCAGAGCCCAAAGTGACGCCTTTTAAATAGCTTCTTTTGTCCAACCAACAGTCCAACTGTCATACAGTATATGACAAAGAAAAGCAGCAAATTCTCACATTGAAGAAGCTGAAACCAGCCAATTTTTTTGCTTGAAAGATGACAAAATAGTCGGTGATTAAATCACTTTGGATCAATCAGCTAATCATTGCAGCTCTAGTCTAATTCATTTCAACACAGTAGCCTTACTTTGACCTTTGTGAAGGTTTTAAACTGTGAGAGGTATTGGTTGTGTTTTGACGCCATTGTTTGAAGAACTGTCAGGCTTTTATTTTATCGTTTCTCTGTGCCACACCGGCATATAAATGTGGTGTGTGGATGAAAATATGAGGCTCAACTGACATTAAGAACATCAAACACACACCTCTTTTATCTCAACAAATATGAACATTTATAGCTTATTAAGTTTATTAAGTGTAAATAAGTTGAAAGGGGGTAGTTTTTATGTTTAATTTGATTTGATTGCTCACACTTTGGTGTCACTTTATGTTAAATTAATAACTTATCACACAGCTGTACATGTACATAGATGACTGGGTTTTAAACTGTATTGATGAGGGTCAGAGTCTCACCTGTCCTCTGGTTTTCTTCTTCTTCTTTGTGTCTCCTGTAGCTGCTGTCCTCGCGGTCGCTGTGCTGATGAAGAATGTGCCGGAGAACGCCGCTTCAGCACGGCCGAGGAGAGTGGAAGTGCAAACAATCTCAGCTCTCGTGCAGGAGGTTTAATTAAACACAACGTAACTGTAAACACAAGAGGAATGTTCTGCAGTGAAAACAGAAAATGTGTTCTCGCTGTTTCACTGTGTGACAGATAAGAGAGGTCAAAACTGACTCCAGCACAGACAATATATGTCTTTAGATCTGTTGAATGTACACTCCATGTGAAACTTGTACACATTTGATGATTGTTTTATATTATGTTTATCCTCCGTAACGTGTGTTAAATACACTCACAGTTTACTGTGTGTCAGTGAACACAGCACAGCTTTGTTCTGTATGATGCTGCACGTGAAACACAAAAAAACTCAGTATACTTTTCTTGTTAGGTTTGATAAAGATGATAAAGACTCATAATATCTTAATCATCTTTATGACCCAGTGGCAGTGTATGCTGGCATCTGTGTCTGCAGAGACCCCTCCCTCTGTCCTTACCTTCTTATTTTCTCATTATTTCGCCGTGTACAGGACCCTTAACCAACCCGAAGCATCTCTATTTTACGACCTGGGAAAGAGACTCAACGATCAGTTATCTTTCTGGGTTGTTTACGAACAGCAAATGACAAATCCTGCTTATTCTACTTTGAAAGAAGAAGAAAAACATAATAATATATAAAGAATATAAATGTAAAAACTAAAAAAAAATATTTTGTGTTTTATAAAGGAGGTTATATTTTCATATTTTTATCAAACAGTGAACAACAAAAAGTGCAAAGATAAAAAAATCAATTTTCAGTCAGATTTAGTCTTTATATTTCTGTTACGCTTTGATGATGATTAACTATCTGAAGTCTTAAGCTTAGAAACGTTATGTGTATTATATCTGCACTTTAACTTTGTTTAGTCTGTGTTTTGTCTCTTTTTTTGGTAAATGATTATCTCTCAAAATACAAATGTAGGGAGGAGGAGAGATTCTGTAACCATGACTGTACAAAAGACTGCAATTACACTTCATGGAGAGTGAAAAGGTGATAAAAGAAGTGATAAAAGAGTTTACAGTGTGTTTAGGAGGCACTGGACTATTTACACAATATTTCACTTTTTAAAAATCACAGTTATTGTCAATACTGGTCTATCGTGACACCTCTATGAGAAGAAAAAAACAAACAAACAAAATTTTAAAATTAGTTTTTTCAATTGATAACAAGCATTGGTCAATACTTCATACAGTCTGTGTTACCAGCATCTTGGCCAAACAGTTCATCTCACCTCCAGAACTCTCTCAAACCACCAAAACACTTCATGCACGTCTCAAAATGAGCTTGTTGGACCGAAACAAAGATGACAGTTCTAATTCAAAAAGGATAAATTGTCACTCATAACACACTGGTGTAAAAAGAACATGAAGCATTATGTAAAAATGAACTTTTATCTCTTAAGTTTGAATGATTTTTCATATAAATTCATTATGAAATACAGTAAGAATCCCACTTTTTCACTTTATTAACTAAATTATATGTAACAAGAATGAATCAGAAATGCAGCGACTTACTTCAATATCCTTATTTTTTTTTATATCTTTGAATGTTTTTCTTGTGAAAAATAAAAAGCTGAAATTGCAGGCCTGCTATGATACAGTAATTATGATGCTGCTGATGTTTCTCTCGTTGTCCTAAACATTTTCTCTCCCTCTCTTCTACTCTTCTTTATCCAACAAACTGACTTCCTCGATCCTCGTTTCCACACAGAATCATTCCAAACTGAAATGATTATTATTTCATTTTATTGTAAATATTCTGTCACTGTAAGATTTATATATATATCAGTATGGCTGCTGCAGAAACACACGACATTTTCCATCCTTCGGTTTTGAATGTGTTTGTAACAGTTTTGAAAAGAGCACATTAAACATTTGACAAATGTGCTGCTGATAAAAAAAGTCTTTTGAAGGTGGTGGACTAAGAATGAGGAAAGAGTTCATGGATTTTGGAAAATGTCATGGAATGCATTTTATGTGAAAGCAATGAAAAGCGATTCACAGTTTGGTCCACACAGACGTCTGGGTCGGTGAATGTGTGAAGAGTTTCGACAGTGTGACTTCAGTTGTGACCAATGCATGTATTGAAAAAAAAAAATGCAATCATAATCATAATGTCTGGGTAGTTTTATTTCATCACACTGTTTCAGAAAGCCTGTTTTTTTTATATGTATGTATAAATCTCAGAAAAGTGTGTGAATGTGTGTATGAAATCGATCCATAGTGGACATGAAAACATCAAATGAAATAAAGGAGAAGAAAACTGCACAGAGTTCACTTGTTGTATATTAAACAACTTACAGAATATTCTACATTTTGATTCTTCAAAAGTCTTCACTGATTTTCCTCTCCTATGTTTTCTCAGACAGTGGTTCTCAGGAGGATCTGTGGCACTCTGCCAGGGGGTTCTTGAAAAGTTTTCAGATTCATTCACTTAAAGGCATTTTATGTAACATTTTCAAAAAAAATAAATAAATAAAATAAAATGTATAGACACTAAACATAATCCCTCTCAAGTATCACCACCTACAAGTGTGTGGTGGTGGCTGTAACTACGTACATGAGGGGGTTCCAGGGATATTTTGTATGTATCTTTTAAGGGGTCCTGGGCTGAGAAAAAACTGAGAAGCTCTGAACTAAGACGATGTGTGTGTGTTTGTAAAATCTGTCTGCAGGAGACATAAAATCATCAAATGCAATAAAACAAAGAGATGAAAGCTGCACCGAATATTCTTGTAACTACATACAGTATATTCTACATTTTTATTCCAAGTCTAAGTCATTGATTTTCCTCTTGTACGCCTTCTAAAATGTGTGTGTCGGCTGTCTCTGGAACATGCACATGATGTCAGATCTTAAAAGATTTGAGGAAGCCTTTGTTCTGGTTGTTTTAATCTAGATTTATACACCCGTCACTGCTTTGGTGTCACAAAGTCTCCTTATTAAAGTTTATTCTTAAATCAAGAAAAAATTTAATGGACTTTTGAATGGAGGTGATGTGAAACGCGACACGCAGATGGAGGAAGAGACGGAGACGCAGATGGAGGGAGAAGGAAAGAGACAGCGACCACATACAACACCATTCATTATTAACACACCCAATATAGCAGGACTGGACACCTCTCTCCTCCACCCACCCGCCCCCTCCACTCCCTATTAACACACACACACACACACACACACACACACACATACAGGGAGAAAACGAGAGCCCTCCAGGACCCTCCCCCTGACCCTGCGACCTAGGCTCCATGGCAACCCTCTGACCCATCCCGCTGTTGCTGTGGTAACAACCTTGGAGCATGTCTGACCACTGCTCCCCCCCCACACACACACGCACACACACACCACACACTCCCTTTAGCCCTACAGCCCCCCCCCCCCCCCTGCTCCACGCCGAGCCGAGGCAAACCGATCGATATTCTATCACACAGAACAGTGGAGCGAGAGAGAGGAGGCCACGGGCCAGCCAGATTACTGGAGGAGGGGGGTGGGGGGTGGAGAGGGAGGATGGAGGGAGGGGAGGGGGTTAGTGGTTGACAAAAAGAGAGCCAGTGTGTGTGTGTGTGTGTGTGTGGTGTGTGTGTGTGTGTGTGTGTGTGTGTGTGTGGTGTGTGTCAGAGGAAACGAAAAAGGGTTTTAGGGAAGGTAGGAGATGTGTGTGTGTGTCGGGGAGGTGTGCAAAAAGGGGTTTTAGCGTGCGGGTGTAATCGGGTAGGAGATTGAGGGAAGATGTGTGTGTGTGTGTGTGTGATTTGGAAGAAAGAGGTGGTAGCAGGAGGGGGCTGAGAGTGTAAGTGGGTAGAAGATTGAGAGAAGGTGTGTGTGTGTGTCAGAGGAAAGGTGTTTTAGTGTGGTCGTTATGGTGGATAAGAAAGGGTGTGTGTGTGTGTGTGTGTGTGTGTGTGTGTGAGCATCATTATGAGTCGAGTGGAGCTGCGGCGCTATAAGGCATCTCCTCTCTTTTTTATTCTAACAGATGTTTGTTAGTGGATTCCTGCCTCTGTATGTGTTTGTGTGCGGTTTGTGTGTGTGTGTGTGTGCGTGTGTCCTTATGAATTGAATACTTTTATCCGAGTGTCACACACCCGAGGGTGCCCGGCCCACAAGGGCTTACAGGACATTACTTACATTTCATACAGAGGCAGAGAGAACAAAAAAAGGAAGCCAGCACAATACGAGGTAATGCATCCACATGAACAAAAAGAAGAAGAACACAATTTATCAGACGTGAACTTGAAATTAAAAACATTTACTGGACGTTGATGGGAAGCCTCTGAAAAAACTGAAGTCAAACGCCTTGTTTGTAAAGACTGATTTGATTGACTTCATACAAATAAACACACATCAGTGGTGGAAGAAGTATTCAGATCCTTTACTTAAGTGAAAGTAGCAGGGCTGAATTTGACGTTAATAGTTTTAAAGTTGTAAAAAATAGATATTTTTTCCTCTGGTCTGTAGAGCTGTTTATCTACCTAGATGGTTGCTGAGATTTGGAGATACCCGCTGTAAAGATGTCTGTCTTCTCTTGAACATAATGGAACTAGATGGCACTCAGCTTGTGGAGCTCAAAGCGCCAAAAAAAAAAAAAAAAAAAAAATTACAAAAACTCAACAGCACTGTCTCTTTCCAGAAATCATGATCAGGTTACTCAAGATAAGCAGTTTAATGTAGGAACTACTTTCCTTCTAGTAGAAGGAAAGTAGTTCCAATAGATTTCATCATAAAAAGAAAATAGTTCCTACATGAAGGTCTGTGGATTATCTGAGGTAACTGAGTCATGATTTATGGAAGAAGACGCTGCTGTTGAGATTTTCAAAGACAGACATCTCTCTAGCTGATATCGCCAAAACTCTGCAACTCACACAGAAACAGTCTAGATGGATAAATAGCACTACAGGTATTACTGATTTTGGGGTGAACTGTCCCTTCAAGCCCCTTAAATTTGGTGGCCAAAGTACATTTTTGGTGGCCCAAATGTAAACTTCTGTAAAAACAAAGGAAAGTTAATGCAACTTAACAGACTTAACTGTGACACTTGTTTGCACAACTTTTCCCATAATTGTAATTTGGTGTTTCCTGTTGGAATTGTTTTCTAATGAAAAACGAGCTGGACTGGCATCTTTAGATGTGTCATCTTCTGCTCACTTAAACTCCTGCTTCCTTTCACTCCTAAATTTCCGTTGCTGTTCCTTTTTATAGTCCGCCTTCCGTGTTTCTGGTTCTTCTGTAAGGATTGTGTTAGCAGTTCAAATAGACTTAGTAAACCCAGACTTCAGAAGCCTCCACATAGCATTAGCTGTTAGCTGTTTTCAAAGAATGTTGAACTAAAGGGCATAAAGCGATCAGGACGTTTGTGGAACTGTAACTTGTGTTGGCAAAGCTTCGGAGCAAAGAGATAAAACATGGTGGAGATTTACACCTCGCATAACCTACATGGAATATTTGGTGGCTGCAGGGTAACTTTTTGTGGCACTGGGCCGTGGTTAATGTCGCATCCTGATTATAATGAAGTACTTTAGTGCTGCAGAGATGCGCTGACCTACAAATCTTGTTCTTTTTTTCTTGCATCCCTTAAAAGTAGTAACACTGTTAAAAGTGCAGACGTATTAGCAGTAAAATAGGTAAGGGTTTACAGCAGTGGTTCTAAACCTTTGTGAGTCATGAGCCACTAGTGAGGTGGCTGTTACATTTCTCAAGGCCGGCTGTATTGTTATTTTATTTAATCTTATTTCACTTTATTCTCGACAACCATCTGGCGACCCTCACAAATTACTCGCAACCCCTTGGGGCTCCTGACCGCCAGGTTGAGAACCACTGCTTTAGATTACAGCTAGCTACAAGATAAGTTAATGCAGTGTCAGTAACATCAAAATTTAACGTTATACATGAAAAATTAACATATCTAATCTCAGCTCGTTCACTACATTTTCACCTACAGACTAGTTGTATCAAGTAGAGAGTAAAAGTAAAGTTTTAAAAAAGGAACATGAAAGAACTAGAGCTGTGACTGTTCATCGCCTATTCTCTGTAATTACAGTGAAGGTACAGATTATATTAAAGTTTATCATTAAGTTGTTTTGTTTTTGTATATTACGTTTATGTGTCATAGACATAGTTTGGTTCCATTTCATGATGAAAAGACAAATAGGTGATGTCTGCTGGTACCTTCCTTGTACCCTGTAATTACTCAACACTGTTTGATAATATATATTGAGTATAATACAGTTCTAGGTGCCCCTACTATAAATGTAATTTTGTTACCTCCTTATACGTCTTCACTTGTATCTATAACTACACAGGAAGTTATTTACACTGTATTTACACTGTTGGGGTGTAACCTAAAGCGTTGGGTATTTTAATCAATGATAATGCATTTTTATAAACATAATATTTGAATATAAGCAGAATATTTTATTTTATAAAATCATAAAATCTGAAAAGTAGCAAGTAACTTTGCCCTTGTACTTTAGGGCAGTATTGGAGTAAGTGTACTTGACTAGCACACACTCTCACATATTTTTGCACCTGTGTCAGTGTAAACACGGTGATGAATGATACACACACTGACACAGGCATATACAGCTGTTCACAGAATGTTTTCTATCTGTTTTGTTGTTCTGTTTAGCTTCAGCTAGATGTACTACACATGTCTGTTGCATTAGTTCCTATTTAATAATGTTTATATATTCTCCTTGTTAAATAAACTGAAAAAACTGACAATAAATAAATAAAAACAACTAAAAATCTACATTTACATGTGACTGTCATGTCATGCTCATGCATTTCCCTCTCACACATCTATAAATCACACAGGTGACACTTTCTGTCCCCTGGGATCAAACGGACGTGTCCAATTTTCATATGTTGCCAGATCTTGACTGAGAACAAAAACACCTCTGTATTGTTGTCATGTTTTGGCTTGCTCTGAATAATAAATGCGCATGACAACACGATATAATCTTTTCTTCGTGATATTCTGTTGTAATTTTGTCTTAAAATAACTTCTAATCAATAACACTACAAGACAGTTTATTTCTATATACACACAGTGTGAACCAGAAGTTGCGTGTGACAGTTATTTGAACAATTCCAGTACAAGGTTCACTTTGTTTAGTTCTATCTGATATTTGTTTAGTAATCGTATTAGCATGTTGCACCACCTTTTCCACATCAGTGTGCTGTTCTTCTGCTTAACTGTCAGTTTTTCTTTATCAGTGTTTGGATACGACACAGTATTCTGCATTGTTGTACCCAAGATTTTATAAAATACATTTTTCTCAGATGGGATTTTATATTGTGTTTTTGTTTTATTGTACATGGAGTACATACATGAACACAGCTACCACCCAAAGCAGACAGCCTGTAGAGCACATTCAGTGTTAATATCATTAACCTGGTGATATGTAATCTGTGTAGGAGACGAGCAGTTAGCAGTGAAGAACAACAGGAAGAAATCATGATACTGTGGGCTGAATGAAACTCCTAACACAACGGAACACAAGACAGAAAAAACAATGAACTCACAAAAGAGGTGACCTATATCCCTGGGTTAGAAGAGTGTGTGTGTGTGTGTGTGTGTGTGTCAAGTGGGCAGGAGCACTCATTTGCTCTGTGAGGCTTGTAATAGTATTCATGAAACATGGACACCGTAGCTCTCAGTCACTGTGTGTGTGTGTGTGTACAGACACACACACACACACACACACACACACACACACACACACACACACAGACTCATCTGTTCACAAGTAGAAGCACAAAACTATTGAACCCAAACTGACTCGGTTTCTAAATACGGCCTAAACATTCATTACTGATAAATTTGTACTTGATTTTGAAAGAGGTGAAAACTGAAAAAGGTCAGTAATAAGCTACATTTAGTATACGTGAACGCATCAATAATTATTGCAATTATTTAAAATACTTAAAACAGAGTGCAAACGAGAAAAAAAAACAACTCAATAGTTTTCCATTGGCTGTATAACTTCAAATTAAAATAATTAAGATCAGAAATGATCAGATCAGCCTGATAATCGGCTGATAATCAGATCCAATATTCAGCATTTTTAAAATGATTTAAATTGTTGTTTTTAAAACTGAAATTGAAAATTGATTGATGTGTTCATCACTTTAATGTCGCAGCTCGTAAAGGAAGCGCTCATTTTAATCACTTTATTAACTGCTGGGTAGTTTAATGTATAATCTACATAATCTATCAATTGATTTATATTCTGAATTAATAATCTGAATCTGCAGAAAGTAAACAGTAACTAAAATCATCAAATATATGTAGTGGGTTAAAAAGTATAATAGCTCCAAAATGTAGCGAGTGGAAGTATAAATTTTGACAATTCTCCTGTAAATCTAAATCTGTTCCAAACATCAGTCATTGTTTTCCTTGAGTACGAATAATTGGTATCAGAATCAGCCATATTGATCGATCCGTAATCACTACAGTTGTGCATTTGATGTCTAAGTTTTAAAAGAGAAAATGTAAAATTAGGCTCTTCTGGTCTGCATGTAAATCGTTTGGTCTGATACCAAAGAAAATCCCATAATCAATAACTAGTCCAGTGTGTAAGATTTAGGGGGTATTTATTGGCAGAATACAGCAGGAAGGGAAAATAATAAATAGTTCTTAAGTATGTTTTCATCAGTGTGTAATAACCTGAAATTAAGAATTGTTGTACTTTCATTAACTTTAAATTAGATATTTATATGTACCAAATCTTACACACTGGTTGTTTAAGACCAGCCTCAACAGACATTTTGAGACAAGGAGACACTTACTGCGTCCCTTTAAAGGTCCAGTTTGTAAGAATTACAGGGATCTATTGTCAGAATATGGCAGGACTGGAATATAATATTCATATTTATGTTTCCATTTTTGCATAATCATCTGAGATTGTGAGCATTTGTTGTGTTTTCCTTACCTTGAGACAAGCTGTTTTTTTTTAATCATGGATGTATAACAGAACCTAGACAAGGTGTTGCTGCTCAGCTCTGTTTGTATTTTTTTCCCAGCAGCCCCTTGTGATATTGCAGCAGAAAATTCCCCTGTTGCCCAAAAAACATTTTCCCCCATAAGCCATCGTTATAAAAGAGACATCTGTAAACAGGACACCTCAAACTGCAAACAAACTCAATTATGACTCTTTCTACAACAAATTTTTATCTATGGAGGTTTTATATTAGTGATTTAAAAATCTGTGACATTACGACAATGTAAAGTCTACAGGCCAAACGAGAATTTGCGGGTGGGGGCGAGGGGGGGAAACACTACTGTGCAGTGAGCTGTATAACCAGGAAGTAAAACTGGAAGCTAGAAAACTTTTTTGGCTTACAGACCAGGCGATGAAGTCTAACCTGACTGAATGGGCGCCATCTTTGCACAAACGGCACACATTTAGACATTGTTGTAAATGTTCCACATCTCATCTGTTGCATGCCAGTTTAAATTTCTTTAATATTTTAAATCTTTACATCATTTTCTAAAAGAAGTTAACCGGTGGTTAACATGGAACAAGGTGTATTTTCATTTGGTTGAAGTGATGTTTTTTATGTTCTGTTTTTCAGGACAATCCTCTTAAAGTTTATTCTTGTACAATCTGTTGTAAACTTTCTTGAGTCAGAGCGATGAGCAGGGTATGAAATTATCTGTGGTGCATTCCAAAACCTACAAGCCACTAGAGTTATAATTTTTCAGGCTAGATTCTCAGTATGGTGATGAACATGCATGTGACATGAAGAAGATTTATAATGCAGCATTATTTCTTTAGTGCCTTTAGCGCCTGTGCTACATGAGGACATCCTGATATTGTCCTGGTTCTTTTGTTCAACTCAAGACTCTGTTTTTCCCCCCTGGAGGCTGCAGGCAGGGTGTCTCTCGGGACATCAGAAAAGCTTCGCCTATTCATGGCACACTACCAATGAACAATTTTCATTCTTTCCTAACATGGAAACTAACGAGGCTCAACATTACAAAGAGACACTGAATGGTTTGGGTGGCAGCTGATGAAGGAGATAATGTTTGCATTTGTAAGCACTGTTTAACTTTACACAAATTTAAGATGTATTTAACATTACCTTTGCTCACATCTGCGCGCTCTCCTTCTCTCTGTCTCTGTGAGTTCATGAGC
Source organism: Lutjanus argentimaculatus (assembly GCA_034769285.1). Lineage (NCBI taxonomy): Eukaryota > Metazoa > Chordata > Actinopteri > Lutjaniformes > Lutjanidae > Lutjanus > Lutjanus argentimaculatus. The sequence continues at coordinate 29,920,609 of JAWZSL010000008.1, forward strand.
TAGTTGTCAGATCCCGTGTTGTTATGCTGAACGTCGTTACTTTGACCTCTGACCATGTGTCTCTCCAGCGCTGACACAGTGATGTGAAGATAATCTGTCTGACTATGGCAGACTCTGCCTCCTAATTAGTAAGGATCAATATAATCAGCTAACTTCACTTTTGAAATATATCACCCCTTTGCCTCTGTTGAGAGCTTCTCTTAATCGGCATTTGTCTTTCACATGGACTTTATGCATTTCTGTTGTTGAATGTCTGACAGATGACAAATCACCTGCTGAAAATGACAACTATGTACGCTATCCTCCAAAGATGGTGGCGCCACCTCAGAATGTTCCCCAGTTCCCTATTCTTGTTCAGAGGGAGTGGCCCAGTTGTTATGGAATTCCCATTTGTTCGGAGCACTTTCAGGGCTTCTTGTCTAAAGTTATAATAATGTAACTTTTCGACATTAAAATGCCTAAAAACAACAGACATATATTATATGATTTGTTGAGCTGTGTACTTACATTATCCCAACAGTTTCCAACTTTCAAACGTGGAGAAATATATTATTTATTCAAAATATTAGTGTTTGAACACTGCTGGAAACTATTGTGATAATGTGGGTTCACCGTACAGAAATAATAACTTACTTCAAAGCTAAAAAAAACCCATTTATGTGTGCAGTACTTCTTTAATGTGTTAACATTCCCTTTGACATGGTGAAACTCTCAAGGTAGAAAACAGATGACTTGACACTACTGCCATAAATAAGAGTTGGTCACAGCATTTATTTCCATTTTCTGACAAAACTCCACACAAAAACAAACTCGAGACCAAGCTGAAAAAAGAGAGATCCTTCTCGTTTTATTTCATTTCTTCTTCTTTTCTTTTTGCTGCTGTTTTCGCATGTTAAGGTACAGTGCCTTATTCCATATTTCAACTGATTTAAATAATGAAATTGGAGAGAAATCTCTTTTTCCGAGGACACAGAAAGATTGTATTTTTTTTTAACAGGGATGAGGTTGGGTGGGGGTTGAGGGAGGGGGGAGGTTGCGGGCAGGGCGAGGGGGTGAGGGAGAATAAGAGGAGGCAGGTAGTGAAGGTGGGCGGAGGATTACGAGGACGGAGGGTTTTTGCACGGTGTTCACAAACAGACAGACAAACAGGGACAGATCGACAGGCAGGGTGAGGAGGAGGGGGGAGGCAGGTAAAGGAGGAGTGTGAGAGGAAGAAGAGAGGAAGAGGAGGGAGAGACAGTGTGCTTTGTCATGTCTGAATGAAAACAAGCAGCTCTCAGACCCACTCCAAAACTTAAAAAATAAAAGAAAACATTAAACTTTTTTTTAACGAACAGAACGGCAGTAGAAGATTGGCAGTGAGTAAATAGAAATACAAAGAGAGAAAAGGAGGGAAGGAGGGGGAGAAGTCGTAGTAGGTGAATGATAGGAAATGGCAGTGATTGAAGAGCTGGATCCGGGCGGCTTTTCTCAAAAACAAACAAAAAACTGACGCCACCCACACGCTCAAATCGCCAGTTCAAAGTCTAGACGGGAGCTGCCATGTTGTTATTCTGCTTGGCATCGTGATCGCAGTGGAACAGTCAGGTTTTTGTCTTTTAATTGTTAATTTTATTGAGCACACGCATGAAGAGTGGCTGCAGCTAACAGTGCAGTAATTAGCATCGGCACAACAGTGTTACTGGCAGACTAGTGCTGTAGAGACTTTGGATAGAAAAGAAGGGGACAGAGGGACAGAGAGAACGGGCAAGATTTACCACCATCCTCTCCTCCTCTGTCGTTGGTCCTCTCATCATCTTGGCGTTAGATTTTTTTTTTTTGTTTCTTTAGGGGATGAGGATGGCAGGATGGAGAGAAGTAAACATTGTTTTCTTGTACAGTTTGAGGATGCTGACAGGAGAGGAGGGATGGAGGGATGAGGGGAAGGAGGGAAGAGAAAGAGAGGGAAAGATAGAGAAGGAGGGATGAGTTCAGGGGAGGACAGGGGTGAGAAGTAAATGATGTTTTGATAATTTAATAGTATGTCTCTTTTTCCACCCAGCCTGCAGAGTAGAGAAGAGAAGAGAAGAAAAAAAAAGAGGGAAACAAGAACAAAGAGAAAGAGAGGAGAGTTACCCCAGATGATTTCATTTAGTCATTGACATCAAAGCAAATATTATTTAAAACTGGATGATATTATCCTGCACAGTGTCCTAAAAAAGTTGTGACCTGAATACAAATGATTAATCTGTAATATATCTTATGTAGGACTACTGCAAAAGTTTCCACTACATTTTCCAACTTTTAAAGATCCATAGTGGCATGTAATAAAATGAGTGTAATATAACTCAAATGTTAAGGGTGCTCTGATCAGGATTTTTGGGGCTGATCAGTATTGACGGATACTGATCACAGGATTTACATAAAGCCTTTTATATTGTGTTGCATCACTTATTTATTTAAAGCCACTGCAAGGAGTTTTTAAATGGTTATGAAACAGTCTCAGTTTAAACGTGATGATTCTCAAGCCTGTGTTCATTTTCCCAGACAAGGTTACAGTGAGTGGAACGTTTGGCAGTTAAAAAAAAAGCATAAGGAGGTTTTTTATAAGATAAGTTTATTTTTGATGTTATATTTTGTGATTATTATGTTGGAAATACTACTGCTTTTGTCAGCAGGTGCCTCCAAAATCAACAAAAGATGAAGGTTCTTTGTAGGAGCTTTAACTGATCTTATTAACATTATACACTATGTGTATAAAGTATAAAACTTGGTGAAAGTTATCACAGAGGTACTTAGAGATCAGTTGTACAAGAGGTTGATTTTGTTGTCAGATTTGCCTGTGTAGAAATGAATGAGATACAGTTAGAATTTTAGCACCTAATTATTAAAAATGCTGCAGTGAACAAAGAAATAATGACAGGTGAAGGCCTTTGTGGCCACTTGAGTATAGTGAATGCACCATGAAGTCCTGTCCCTGTGTGGCAGACAGCCTTCAGAGATTTACTCAAATGAAAAATCTACCCACATTTGACACTTGGTGGGTGTTTATTTGGATGCTGCTGCTTCATCATCTGATTGGATCTTCTGATCGGCCTTTATAGAGACCACTGATCAAACTATTTAGAACAGACGCTGGCCGATAATGATTGCCGACTGATCGAGCAGAGCACCCTCAACAAAGTATGTGTGTGTTGCAGTTTATTAGCAGCCTGATGACATGAATAAAACTTTATTTGCTTGCTGTTTTCTATACAAAAAACTGAAACTTACTGTGCAGCTGAAACGACTACATGTACACAGTGTGTGTGAGTGAGTGCGTATGTGTTATCTTACCTCCTGGGTTTCGGCGAAGGATGAGTTTTCGGATCTCATCGTAAACAAAGATGAGGAAACTGTACGGGAATGCACAGAACCACCAACTGGGCCTGGGAGGGAACGGAGGGAATGACAGAGAGTAAGAGCAGTGTTTGGGTCAAAACTGGGAGAAAATAATGAGGAACACAGTACTCATGAAGTACTCATTAACTCTATTAGAAGTAAACAGTATTTTGTTTATTACTGACTAATAAAGTCTGTGATCTTTGCTGTTGTGGGCCTGTTAAGCCCACTGAGACAACATATATTATACTGGGCCACACAAACAAACTGAGCACAAAGGGGACTGTAAAGTGGTGTTACTGTATTTTGATTTCAGGACAAATATTACATACATTAACGCAATCATCCAGAATTCATTTACCCCTGAAATTAAACATGGAGGACTTCATATCATGGCACTGTGATGATGTTACTTACTTGAGTGGGTACATCCGTAGTGCCACGTCCATGCCCGGGCAGTAGGACAGGAAAGCAGCCAGGGCTGTTTCCTCAAACAGGCCAAAGATCAAAATCTTGTTCCTGTCAGACAATAAATGCAGAAAGAAGAGGGTTAATCACAGGACACACACGATAGAGAGATAAGTGATAAAAGCAGTCAAGGTAAGAGTCACAGACGTGAAAATAGTAAGAAAATGCTGACTAAAAGATAATGAATGAGGGAAAATTAAACAATTCCCCCTGCCACTGAAAAAAAACATGTCTAGTGTGCTCTTCTATAAACTGACAACTGCAGCAGTTACTTCCACATTTACTTTTGGATCATAAGCAGCAGCAGCAGCAGCACTGTCTGGGTTTGTTTGTAAATGCTGCCTGCAGAAAAGATTGACATCTAGTGGCAGCTGTGAGGAACTGCAACAATGGAGGCAACACCTCATCACCCCTACATCCCAATTTTTTCCTCTTTTTTCTTCTTTACAGTAAGTACATATTAGCTTTCATTAGCAACATCATAGATTTTTTTTTTTTACCTGTCTAATAAATAAAATTCCGACTCTGCTTTAGTCTCAGCTGAGGAGCATTCTTCAGATAAACACATTTCTGTGTAATGTTTTGACTTACTTCATGCCCTGCTGGAACACAGAGTTACGTCTGGTCTTGCAGATGATGACATCTGCCCACTGCACCACCACGATACTGACGAAGAAGGCTGTGTGGCAAGTAAACTCCACAATCTTACGCTGCTCATAGGTCTGTACGGAGAGAGAGGGAGAACAGAAACAGGACGTATTAGTGGTGTCTTCTGTCATAAGTTTCTCTTAACATCTGTGTTTTTATCATTAAAAGTTTACTGCTATTAAAAGGCGGGTCCATTATTTTTTTTAAAGGATTTTTAAGGTTTTTCTATCATTCTGCAGTGTTCAGTAGCGTTCCTTGTGTATTCACATCTGATAATTCAAATTATGGTTGAAGAACGTATGTTTTAGTGCCAAAATGCTGTTTTCACAAGTCCTTTTAAAAAAGTTTCCCGTGACATTGACGGAGGGAGGTGAGGAGAGGGTATCAGTGCTGTAACCTGTCACCATTTTATGCTAACAGGTGAGTCTCCATTAGAAAAACCCAGAAAAACACACAGATTGAGTTGCCCGTTAAATGAATTTTATGAGTAACCTGGTACAATAACACAACATGCAATCAGGTTATTCAATCATAGCTCCATTATATAACTGAAGCAGGAGAACACTGAAATCGTCAGGTCGTTCATACCCATTGCTGGCCGTAGCTGTCCTCCAGGTCGTTGGTGGAGCGATCGTCCCAGTTGAGCCGGATGCCGACGAGCTCAGACGGCAGAAAACCATTTTCAGCCATGATGACAAAATAGGCGAAGAAGCCGCCAAGAGCCTGGATCATACCTGCAGACACAGTTTGATCACTCACTGAGTGTAATTATCTGTCAAAGTAAAATCCTATACAGCCACAATAATCACTTCACATTATGATATGATGATATCCTACCAACTGGGGTATCCACAAATGCCAGAGGTCATGTCACGTCATGTCCCACAGCTGCTTGATTCTATCATGGCAATTTTTCAATCAGTTTGTTCCTAATGATTTCATACAGTATCACTGTTTTCTATTTGTTTTAATTTGTGCTCGTTAAAAATACCACAATATATGAGGGACTCCAGTAAAAAGTACCACCTATGCAGTTTTCATATACACAGAGTTTTGCAGGACCAGAGAAAGGCAGCGTGTTATAAACAAAACACATTTTGTTCAAGGGACAAATTTGAAGCAGAGTCCTGCACCGGGTTGGGAACCTGCAGGTACTGCATGTTGAAAAATGGAACCATAACACCTACCAATCTGTCCGTAGGCGATGCTGATGAGCCTCTCGTTGACCAGTTTGTCCCTCAGTGGGTTCCTGGGCTGACGCTTCATGATGTCACTCTCTGCTGCTTCATAGGCGAGAGAGATGGCTGGTACCTGACAGAGGAGGGAGAAACACAGAGGTTTTATTTCTGATTTCATGTGTCTGCAGCTGGCTTTGGATGCAGTGAAATAATCTATTTCTGGGTATATTTTGGTTTATTCTAAAATGCTCTGAGTTCCAAGCATGAAAATTGGACTGGTCCTACACTGCCACCTAGTGTTCATTTTCTGTACATTCTTTTTTGGCACATTGTTTTGCACTGTAATACTCAAACAGAGTGTATATTATAATGAAGATTGCAGGTAATAAATGTGGTAAACAAGGACTATGACTTGTGACTGAAAATTTTAAAATATGTAATGAATAGAAGAAATGACAAGAAATGATGTAATGTAGAGCTGAGCAAATTAGATAAAGATGATTTCCTGTGAGTATCATGGCTTTCATCACTTTATCTTTTCATGGGATACATGTTTAAGCTGGTCTCTTTTTTTCTAATGTTAGGCATGTTGTTGTGAAGATGAAATTCTTTAGACAGCATTTTGCTCTCTTTGGACTCTATACATGCTCAATAATTAATGTAATTAGAGACACAAAGTAATATAATTTGTTATTCATTTTTATTGCATTGTATTTTACTTTATTTACATGTTTCGGGTTAGTTTCAAGTTTACGGTGAGTCTGCACTGAACCTGACTGGAGAGTGGTGTGTTGTTGTAAAGATAAAATTCAGCTGTTTTGACAGTATTTTGCTCTAATTGGACTCTAAACAAGAATAAATTTCAGTTTAACCAGACATGCTAGCGCCCAGGGACAGACTGTGCACCACAACACAATGCAGTGTCGTTGCAACCTGCAGACAACCTTCCACAATCCTCTAACTCTTGCAAATGAATTTCTAAATTGTGGTCAGTATCATTGGTTCTATTTCATTAAATTCAAAACAAATTATGTTCAGTATCTGCCAGATTCACTTCTAAATATTCACTTGAGTTGCCAAAAATATTGATACTTTGATACTTTTTCAATATGATGTGTTTAAAACAATACAATATCTGTTAACTATTGCATCCAAAGTACCAAAGCTAGAAAAAAATAATCTAAGTGCTCATTTGAGACCTCAACTCTGTTCAGACATTATTATCCCTATATTTTAGGACAATACTACCATATAGTAATAAATCTATATAGTATTGTAGTGTTAGTATTGTAACAAAGTTTAAAATCAGGCATTGTGACTCTCAGTCTACTTCCAATCATGTTTTGCTATTTATGCACCAAAAGTGAGCATTCTCACCTGACTGAACATCTGTGTGTGTTTGCTCTGACATTACAGTAAATATTTTGCCACCTGGGTACCTGTCTGACATGAATTTATACAGTTCATATGTTATGTACAGCTGAGCTTCACTGGTTCTCTGTGCATGTTTAAAGATCAAGCATGTAAAAGAGGTGAACGTGTTGGGCCACCCGTAAGTGGATTCACACATCGGCTTCTGCATTTTTATCGCCTGACTGGACATAAACACGTTAGAGCTGCAATTACGCTACACTATGTTTGTATGTTTGTGTCTCTCACCATGTCTGTTCCCAGGTCGATGCAGAGGATGGTGATGGTGCCCAGAGGCAGTGGGATGTTGACCAGGATGAAGAACAGGAAGGGGGTGATCTCTGGGATGTTGCTGGTCAGAGTGTACGCGATGGACTTCTTCAAGTTGTCGAAGATCAGACGGCCTGTAAGGATGGAGGTGGAGTTTAAATAAATAAATGCCTCAGTAAGCAAGGATGCATCAGACTGGCACATATGCATACTTTACAAAGCGTGTTTGGATTATGGTTTCGAGAAGTTTCTATGCATTAATTTCATGTTTTATAGCCAATTAATACAATTTTTTATTAATAATTATTTTGTGACATTGCCTGAACTTGAATGTTTGTGATACCTTAATAAATTGAAGTCAGTCAGTCAGCCATCATTCTGTTTTCTGCAAATAACCAACCTGTTAATAGATACCTGTTGATCTAAGCTAAGCTGAGATTTAGTCAGAGACGACAGTCTGTAGCTGTTATACACTGTCACATTATGACTGAGCTCTAGCAGCTTCACACTCAAGCCTACATCAGTGTATGTATCTATCAGCAGTAACTGTCACCAGCATCATTTAGCCATACGGCACTTATTCATGTATCTTATATGTGACTTGAACTTGAGCCCTCCAACCATTCTTTAAGTCTTTTCCTCTTCACAGCCCCCACTTTTTTTTTCCTTTGTTGATCTCTTACCTTCCTCTACTCCAGTGACGATGGAGGCAAAGTTGTCGTCCAGCAGGATCATGTCAGCGGCCTGTTTGGACACGTCTGAGCCAGAGATTCCCATGGCAACACCGATATCAGCCTTCTTCAGGGCGGGAGAGTCATTCACACCATCACCTGTCACAGCCACAATGGCTCCCTGACAGAGGAGGAGGACACATAGTTTTGGGTTTTCATTCCCAATGAAACCAACTTATTTTTTGCACTTGTTTGCAGGTGCGTATGTACCTTTAGCTGTGTGTTCATGTATATGATTGTGTGTGCATGTACAGTAAACGTACCTGTCTCTGGCAGCCTTCTACAATGATAAGCTTCTGCTGTGGGGAGGTTCTGGCAAAGACGATCTCTGTGTGGTTCCTCAAAATATCATCCATCTGGTCCTGAGTGAGGTCTTTCAGATCTGTGCCGTGGATCACACAGGCCTTGGCATCCCTACAGAACACAGATACAGATAAAACACTCTTGTACACTTCTGTATAACAAATTATAAAAGCTACTGTCATACACAGTGAAAGTGAGCATATACTGTATAAAAATGACGGAAAAAGTGCCACTTCTACCCCGCAGTGCTGGGACTAAACATTTTCTGTCTCACCTGGGGTTGACTTGGCTGACGGGGATGTTGAGGCGTGCAGCGATGTCTTCCACTGTCTCGTTGCCCTCGGAGATGATGCCCACACCCTTAGCAATGGCCTTGGCTGTGATTGGGTGGTCACCAGTCACCATGATAACCTGAAATATAGGAGGAGGAAGATGATGAGGAAGTTAGAGGAGAAAAGGCCAACAGTCAGGCTGCAACCACTGACATTAATAAAGATGGATGCCGCAGCTCCTCTTCCACCCACTATACAAACTTGCAGCCAAAATATCCTGGATATGAGTGCTGCCATCTTGTGCTGGTGACATCATTTGGAGCCAGAGTCTGTGCAGTAGTGATCAGCGCTGGAGCCAGACTTTTGAGTTTCTGCCCACCCAATCATGAGCAGAGCTTTTTATAGTATCAAATAACTAATTAAATCTAACTGTCCAAAAAGAATGAATGTTCAACATTCATCAATGTGATAATAACTACCAAAAATGTCAGAAACCATCTTTGAGAAAAATGTATTTGACATGTACTTTGAGTCTTTAATTTAGCCCGTATCCTGTCTATTAAAATGGAGGGTGCAGGGTTTATGACCTGTGCTGTCTCTTATATTGTCCATTGTCTTGATTAATCAACACTTATTTGGTTCATGAAATATCAGAAAATTGTGAAAAATGTTGATTGCAGTTTCTCAGAGCTCACAGTGACGTCCTCAGAAGTCTCGTTTTGTCCAAAGATTTTTAGTTTACTGTCATAGAGGACTAATGAAACCAGAAAATTGAGTCAAAACGATTAATCAATTATCAAAATAGTTGGCAATTAATTTATTAGTTGATCACTAATCAACTAATCATTACAGCTTTAGCCAACAGGTAGGATAGACGCAAAAGAATGAGAAGAAGAATGAAAGGATTGGAACAGAGAACGCAAAAGAAGAATGAAGTATAAGAAAAGAGAAAAAGAAAACATTTAATCCTAAAAATTCTCTAAAAATGTGCGTGACAGTCACACACAGCCTTCATATTCAGGTGGGTGCTGTGTTCGGCCTTTCCTGTTCTTTAAATACCAGCTTTGAAAGGTGCCCACCTTGATGCCAGCAGAGCGGCATTTGCCCACGGCATCAGGCACGGCAGCGCGGGGAGGGTCAATCATGGACATGAGGCCCACAAAGCAAAGGTTGTCTGTCTGGAAGTTGACGTCATCTGTATCGAAGGCGAAACCTTTGGGATATTTGTCCTCTGGCAGGAACAGGTGGCAGAAACCTGCAGGAATCAGTGACGAAGGAGAACAAATGAGTTGTACAAACAGATAAACTACTAATACTGATTCCAAATCATGACCTTTTGTTAAATTACCACTGTTTTCCTATCTTCTTTCATTCTTACCCAGCACTCTCTCTCCAAGTCCTCCCAGTTCCAGATATGCGTTCTGGAAAGCCTCTTTCATCTCATCGTCCATGGGCTGCTCCTTGCCCTGCACCATGATGGTGGAGCAGCGGTCGAGGATCCTCTCTGGAGCTCCCTTCATCACCAGCAGGTAGCGGTTGTCATTTTCATCTTCCATTTCATGAATTGAGAGCTGATGGAAACATATTTTAGTGTTAGTTATTAAAATCACTGAAGAAGTCTTCGTGGATCATTATTTGTTAGTTGCATGAGTGAACAGAGGGGACAAACCTGGTACTTGTTGGTGGAGTTGAAGGGGATCTCGGCCACCTTCTTGTTCTTGTCCCTCATGGCTTTGACGGAGCCACAGGACAGCTCGATACACTTGAGCAGGGCGGACTCTGAGGCGTCGCCGGCGACCTCACGCTTCAGGATGGGCAAAGATTCCTGGCCAGCTTTGAACACAGCACGGTTGCACAGAGCAGCGACGCGGGCCAAAGACACCCATGTGGTGGAGCTTTTGTCGAAGGAAGAGCCTGGAGAACGATCAAAGAACACATTTACTGCCATGTGTCTCTATCACCTGTCGCATTCAGCAGCCACCTCCCTGTCCCAGCTCAACTACACCCACAGACCCTGCTGTGTGCCCTAATTTATATTTTCTGTTCTAGTCACGCTCAAGATACAGGCAAGGAGTAAACTTAGATCCAAACCTGAAAACATTTCTTCAACTTTTCAAGACTATGATTTACTATCAACAATTAATGTTACTTAACATGAATTGTAACAAAATGTAGCTCCAGTCATTAACCTTGTTTAGAGCAGTGTAAATGGGCAAGCAGCCAGTGAAAATCCTGTCTCATATACTTTACTTTTCTTTGATTTGATTAGTGGTCAGGCCGAGTTTAGTAGGGGAAGCTCATCAACATCAACATCAAAAACAGTTATCAGTGTTTGAGGTTTCTACAAAAACACACATTTTATTAGGGGTGGGGGAAATAATCGATTCTTAGATGCACTGCGATTCTCTCTTGAAAGATTATGAATTGATGCAGAAAAATTGATAATCTGAAATTTAAAACCAAATTCTTGCCATTATAACCCTGTAACAATTTTGTACGATAACCTGTATGCTCCTTATTGCTAAACCAACATCAGGGCTCAACAATAAGGACTGCCTGCTTGTCCAGAGCAAGTAAATGTGTGTCAGGCTAGTAAATCTGGCAACTCACTTGCCTAACAACAAATGATTAAAGTATTTGGATAGTCGATTAATCTTGAAAATAATTTTTGATGCAAAATGGTAGAAAATGCTGTTTTCAGCCCCTCAAACATGGAGACTTCCTGCTTTCTTTGTTTATTATCATATTAAACCGAATATCTTTGGATTTACATGTGTGTCATCTTTACCTTCTAAACTAAACTACTCGTTGAGTTTTGGTGAGGATGGCTGAGTGTGAGCAGATGGATACAATCCAACCAGCTCCCTCTGGCTTAAAAGATTCTTCTTCTTCTTCTTCTACTTGTTATTATTATTATATTAAAATAAGATTAGACTTGGTTGTATGAACACACAAAGTGCTAATTATAAGCAAAAAATTATAATTTATCACTGCAACCCCCTCCCCCACCCCTTTCCCTCTGGTCTATCTTGTCTGTGTAATAGCCATGTCCTTGTATTGTCTTGTCGTCATTCTTGTGTGTATTATGGAGAATGCATAATAAAAGAGAGTTTCCCACCCCAACATTTTATGAGCATTTGGCCCTTGGCAGATAGTAGCTTTAGGTACTGGTCAGCATGCAAAGAGAAACTAAGGTCATACTAATATTTTGCAGGAAAACACAGTTTTAAGGCACTGTTTCAAAGTTTAAGGAAAAAAGAAGAAAGAGTAAAATCTCACCTGACTGGTCCTCGGTGGTGTCGGCCTCGTGGATCTGGTTGTCGAACCACATGTGGGCCACAGTCATCCTGTTCTGGGTCAGCGTGCCCGTCTTGTCAGAGCAGATGGTGGAGGTGGAGCCCAGCGTTTCCACGGCCTCCAGGTTCTTCACCAGGCAGTTCTTACGAGCCATGCGCTTAGCGGTCAATGTCAGACACACCTGAGAGCGGAGAGACAAAAGAAGACAAAAAGAAAGAAGGAAACAGAGGAATGACAGAGGAGAGACGGGAGGAAAGGAGTCGTTGACGATAGAATCAGACAAAAGGAGAGAAGAAAAACAAAAAACCAAAGGAGACAGAGATAAAAGAATTAGTATCTACTGTGGTAAACTAACAGCACAGGTGAACATCTCCAGGTGCTAAACTAACTTTGAGCAGACACATTGATGTCATACTTTACCTGAAACAATTAACCAAACGGCCCTGACACCTGGAGACGTTCACCCTGCTCACCAAAATGTTTCTCTATAGCAAAATGCACTAAAATAAATACTTCAAAGAATAAAAAACACAGCCCAAACAGCGATGCAGAGAGAATAATGAGGCACGAACGAGTGAAGCAGTGAAGCAGAGCAGCGGTGCATTATGTCATCATGCCAAATACGGCAAGACCCATGGGCCAAACAGAACTAGCCAAGGCCAAGCAGAGGAGGCCGAATTCAGTCATTATTAGCCTAATATCATTACATTAGCTAGCCGTTGTCATTGCAGACAGCACCGTGACTGGCCTGGAAAAGAGAAAGAGACATACAAAGAGGGATGATGGGAGAGAGAGGAAGAGACACACGAAACACATATGGGGCTGCTGTGGGAGAGAGAAGAGAGAGATGGAAAGAGAGAAGATATACAAACAGAGACAATACACCACCTTCACCACAGAAACAGATACTGACACAGAGAGAAATACAAAGATACACACAGAGATGCACAAAGACACAGCAACATCACGGCACACTGAAAAAACACAAGCACAGAGAAACGGGAAGCAGAGACACAATAAAAAACAGCAGACCTGACGAGACATCATAAGCAAAAACACTGTACACACGATCAGACATGGGTGAAACTACAAACTGATCAGGGAAGCTGACTGGTGACATTTACTGTTAGGATTATGTATAGTATCTTCAGTAGGTGGGATGATGCACTCATCTCAAATATAAATGTATTAACCTCTCCTGTCATGCAACGCCTCCACCAAGTGGTGGCTGTATGAGTTTTGACCCTTTGAGGCTGTTGTAACCAGTCAGTGTGGGGTTTAGGAGCCAGAGTATGCAGATTCAATTAAGTCAACGGTTATTAGTTTGTTTCCACAGATCAGAGGAAATATATGCCTGAAAGTACGACCACACGTGTTGTGTTAAGATAACAATACTGCAATGCTAGTTTCCATTAGCGTGTAAATGGGAATTCCCATTATGTGTTAGCATCAAGCTAACAGACAAAGGCTTGATAGTTGACTCAGCAATAAAAAAATCAATTCCAGAGTCATGACACCTAAAAGAATCATTTTTTTTCTCCTACCTGACTGGATGAATATATCAGCTGTTGGTGACTGGTTGAGTCCATTGCCAGTGGTTTTTTTGGGAGATTTTTGTTATTTTATTTTGCTAATTTAGTGCTCTGCCTCAGAGGAATGACTGACATCTGCTGCTCAGCAACAGACTCTCATTTAGCGGCACAGTACACATCCTCTGAGCTGAATAATGAGCTAGAGAAAAACAGCCTGCTGAGCCAGAATATTTTCACATCTAACTCAGCGAATTAAGGATTCATTTCAACCAAATCACAGTTGGAGAGTGCTTGGAACAGTGGAAAGACCAACCGTGATGGTTTTGGTGAGTTTGAACTGTCTTTTGTTTCTGTCAAGTTTGAATCAAGTGTGTTTTAAGACGAGTTAACAAAGCTCGTCTGGTTTGGCAAAAGATAGAAACTTGAATTCAGAGGGTGTAGGGCTGGCTGTAGTTCAGAGATTTTCGATACTGGAATCTACAACAGAGTGAACAAACCATAAATACTGTCTAGTTTTAATGATTATCATAGAAAACGGTCCCTCTAGTTCTAATGTCTCAAGAAATTTTAAAAGCTGTTACTGTTTTGGCAGGACATCATTAGAGAGATGAGATGAGATGAGAATGTTTTGTGTAGCTTCTTAGATTTTTCTAATATATTTCACATTCATTTCATATCTGTTTGACCCAAGTCTGCACAAAACATTGAGGAGAAAACAAAACACACAAGGACTGTAAGGAGGAACATAACAAAAACAGTTCGAAATGAAGAAATCACACAACTGGACAAGACTGTAAAACACACACACACACACACAACACACACACACACACACACAAGGTAGAAATACTAACATTCCTGTACCTCTCACATATTAAAGAACACAAAATAAACCTACCTTTCCCCCAGCTAATCATCTCACACACCCACACCCCACCCACACACCCCCCAACACCACACGTGTCTCATTCCTCTGCCTACTCACAGTGACGGTGGCCAGCAGTCCCTCAGGCACATTGGCGACAATGATACCAATGAGGAAGATGACGGCCTCCAGCCAGCTGTAACCCAGGATGAGGGACAGGACGAAGAAGGTCACGCCGAGGAAAACGGCCACGCCTGTGATGATGTGGATGAAGTGCTCGATCTCCTTAGCAATGGGAGTCTGAAGAGTAGAAGAAGAAGACGACAATGTTTGGATTGATTCAAGAAGACAGTGTTTTCACTAGAATCCAGCAGGTATTCTGAAACTGAAGACACTAAACCTCCTCACTGAAGCGCCAGCAGATGAAGTCACTTTTGTTTGGCAGCTCTAACAGCTCAGCTGACCCCGAACAGGGTTCCTTCACATTTTCCATTTATAAATTCCATACTTTCCCAGACTCAAATTTCCAGACTTCTTGGTAGATTTTTCAGACCATATTTGACATCTGAGCAGCACAGATGAATGTTATATAAATAAATGATGCTTAAACACAGTTGTTAACATGTACTTTACATTATGACTATGTTTACTAGCATGTTGCCAAATAATTGTTAAGGTTGGTTCAAGCTACTGTAGCTCAAACAAATTTGTGTATTTGCACACATTTGGAATCCTGGCCATCCCTCAGAAACTGACCATCATGGCCGTTCAGTGCACTTGACGCAGAAGGTTGAACGATGTTCCACTGTCAAACATCTCTTCCCAAAGAAAACGTAAACTAACCAAGGCTACCTGTAGTTGTGTTATTTTCCTTTAACATATTGCATAAATAATATAATATATTATTTTATATTGTGGCTGTAGTGGCTGACTGCTCCTGATCAATTCATTTTTAGAAATCCAGAATTTTAAACTTAAAATAACAAAATGGGGTCTGGAAATACAAATATTTTTCCTTACTCCTTTTTTTCCCCCCATACTTATCCAGACCTGGAAATGACTAAAATCAAATTCCTTGCTTTTCCATACTGCATAGGAACCATGCCTCAATACTACTAGATCTCAAAACCTCAAGTTTTAAACACACAGAAACTACTTTACATTCTTTTATCACATTATGACACTGTAACAACCTTTTTACATGTCTACGTAGAAGAACTATAGACCAGCTTCAGACTGTACAGAACTCTGTCAGGCTTTAAACCAGAGCTAAAAGGTTTGAAGACAATGCTGTGGTTTAAGCCTCTTCACACTGACTTCCAGTACCTTTTGGAATTTATTTTAAACTTCTTTTAATTACCAACAAGGCACTAAATTGCCTGACTCCTCGTTGTATCTTATCTTTTATTCCTGTATGACCCTGCTCGTACTTTGAGATCCTCTGTAAGGGCCTTCTGTCCATTTCAGACTCTCAGCTGAAGATTAAAGGGGACAAAGCATTTGCAATAAAAGCCCTGCCTGAGGACATACAGCAAGCTGAGACGGTGGCTTCTTTTAAATCTAAGCTTAACACGTCCTTTTATTGCACCGCCTTCCCTGATTTCATCTGATTCTAGTTTTTATTCTGCTTGCCATCCTTAATTTGATTTATGTGGTTCAGTTAATACTTTAATTCTTTTACTTTTACTGTGTTTTTATGTTGTTTTATTTGTTCTTGGCTTGTTATGTAAAGTACTTTGTAAGTGCTATACAAATAAATCATTATTATTATATAAACTTCTTGGATAAGCTGCTGCTTTTACATTAACAATGAATATATGTATTAGAAACTGAATAACTGATCAATTACATAAAATTCTTTTAGCCAGCAGCCTCCATTATTTGATTGGTAAATGACACACTGTCAGATAACGAACATGAATTAATGAATGAATAATGAATAATAATGAACATGGTACCTTGCCAGTCTCCAGTCCTGAGGTGAGAGTGGCGATGCGGCCCATCACTGTACGATCACCGGTGCACACGACGATGCCACGTGCTGTTCCTGAAGCAAGAGAGGAAAGGGAGCAGGTTTCTCTATCAGGTTCTGACTATCAGATTTCCGCATTTATTCGTTATGTATATACACAGTACATCAATATAATTTTGTAATTATTTCTCATATATACTGTATGTTGATTTTCTTTGGCTCAATGAAACATCAACATCATCAATTCCAGAAAAGATGAAGAACAAGGAAAACAGAGATAGACACATCAGTAAGAAAATGTGTAGTCGGAGTGAGGATGCTTGAAAGCTTTGTGGAGGACTCAATGTAATGTAACAACATGTACACAAGAGGGCGCAATACATTATTCTTTACCTCTACCACTATGAGGAGCACAGTGTGAGCTGCAGCAGGTTAAATGTTGGACTTTTAAAGACTTTTCAATTCAAACGTTTCTTTGAATTTAATGCCAATTTTGCAATAAAACTAAACATCAAAAGTACAAATACAGGCAAACTCCTCTGAGTAAATACATACTTTCAATTCATAATGATAGATAAGGCAAAATGACAGTGATATTAATCACTACAATTGTTCTACTGCTGGAGTCTGAAGTGAGACTACATCAAGGTAGAAAGCTAATTTCTATGCTGAAATTCATTTAGACCTCTGTGCCATTACTGTGGTTCTATGTAAATACCATCTGAAAAATCCTGTCTCATTTACCCTGTTGTGATAAAGAATCTAGTCAGCTTCCTCGTGTAGATTGGACTGATGTTTGCCTCACTTTTTACAGCTCGTCTTTTGCCCAAATATTGGTGTAGCTGGACAATTATTTACCCATCAATGTTTCCGACACATTACTTATACGCTACGGTGGCTGACAGGGGACAAAGTTTGCAAAAATGAAAAGCAAAAACCGGATGACAAAGTTATTTTGAACTCTTGCTCATGCTTTTGTATTCAATATATAGACCTCATCAAACAGAACTTATGACTATTTAATACTTGCGCTTTTTTACTTTTTTAAAGACCTGTAGCCACCGTGAGTTGCACGGCTCACCAGTAATATGATGAACTGAACTGGAATGGAATGGGTACAAGGTTAAATGAGGTCACATTTCCAGTCAGAGCTCCGTGATGACCAGTGATGTCACTAATCGCTCCTTCGTCAGACCAAACCCTTTGACCGTGGCCTACAGCGAGAGCTAATGTGTCATCTTTGTTTGCAGGACTATCTGAGCACTGAGCCGGAACAATACAAACATATGTGTGCAGCCATATGAATGAACAGACACGCACAAACACACACACACACACACGCAAAAATGTGTTTTACAAGATGGAGATGACTGACAGCGTATGGTTTGTGATGAATCTGACGGCGATGATGACGATTTTGGTTTTGGACAGAGCTGATGGTGATCTTACCTTCGACACAGTTGGTGGAGAAGAAGGCGATGTTGCGGGTTTCCAGCGGGTTGTCATGGGTACAGTCAGGTGACCTGGTCTGGGGCTCTGATTCACCAGTCAGGGATGAGTTGTCCACCTGGACATGAAACCATTTGGTAAGTGAGAAAGGAGATAAGGGAGTGAGTAACTGATTGAGTGAATTTCCAATAAGGTAAAAAGCCACAGAGAGAGATAGACTGTGTTTTTTTTCCTCTGTTTTGATTGTCTTTGCTCAGACTTGCTATGCCTCTAATGACTGCTTGTGCTGCTGTGAGGAGATTTTACTAAAGACATTATATTTCATAAAGACATAACTCTTGAGACAACATTCTGAAACTCATTTGAGGACCTGCAGGACCACTGAAAATCTGTGTGAATTTAGTATGAAGATAAATAATCGGTTTGTCCATAGCACCGCTTAGGGAAATCAGGACTTGGAAAGCTTTTTAGTAAACAATTTTGAATGATGCCTTATTGTCATATTGTGAAGATGCTGCATGTTTTAGTTAGAGTTCCCTTGAAGTCAAAATGGATGTTTATCACATCTGTATTGTGCTAGATGTCACCTACATGCCAGTATCTGGCCAAACAATGATTAAAAAGGTCATTTTGTAGATATTCTCAGGAATTTTTAATAGTTTTTCATTTCCTTGAAAACAAAAACTGTTGCTGACTCATCCTGCACTTATACACTAAATTTGCATGAATGAAACGTTTTCTCACTTATGATGTAGTGAAGGACAGAAAAAGAATGCATTTTGATGGAGAGTGCTCTGGAGTGTTTTGGGGACCTCACTGTACAAAATGCACAACTTTATACTAAAACTGGATCATATTTTGTGGAGAAAATACAGAATATGATCCAGTTTCTGGTTTCCCCTCTGATGTCTGCTGGTTTTTAGCTTAAACTTTCAGTGATTTAATTACAGAGTTTCCTGATGGGCAGTTTTCTGCTTACTTGTTGCTAAAGTGGCTAACATGACTCTTAGCTGCTGTTGGCGGGAAACTAAGCCCAGCACAGCAGCCTCCCAGTGAGCACAGCCGGACACCAGGACAAAAATAGCCTCCAAGACTGACAGGGAATATAGTACAGAGGTCATTTACAGAGTTTGCTAATGGAAAGAGAGCTTTAGTTGTTGCTAAAGTAACTTAGCTAACTTGAAAGTTAATCCGTTTATTTGTAACAAATTAAAATATATGACTAACTACAAATGCTTTCTGTGGCAAATGAAAATGTGATACTCTAGAGATGCCTTATTATAGTGCCGCTCTACAGCAGGTGTTGGTTTCTCCTTTGGTTTGCATAACAAGTGCATCTGCTGTGCCTGAAGCCCACCTTGCAGCCGTGGGAGGAGATGATGCGGAGGTCAGCGGGGATCCTGTCTCCTCCTTTCACCTCCACCAGGTCTCCTGCCACCACCTGCTCAGCATTGATCTGCATCTTCTCTCCCTCACGGATCACCAGGGCTTGCTGGGAGTAGAGAGAAAGAGAAGGATGTGTTATGCCAAAAATAAGTGCCAAAAATAACACAAACATTTTGTAAACAAACTATTTAGAGAGAGGTCAGAGAAAAGGTGAAACAGCATATCAGTGTAAAACTGGAAGCAACCGAGAGGTCCACCACAGACTGAGGAAAAAAAGGAATAGTGTGAAAGCTGTGACAGGATGATACTGCAGCACGCAGCTTCATAAAAACAGAATTTTCCACATAATAAACACCCGCTTTACTTGCAAGCCGACGTTATACGCTCATTATGAGCCTACTTGTTTCTATGATAGACCTGAGCACTTTTTTGCCAAGCATTATGACTTAAAATCACAAAAGAGCAAACAGTAAAGAAATTCACATGGCATCTTTCCAAATATGCCTTCACACACTTTGTTTTGTTTCTCTTGAGTGTTTCCTCCACCTGTAATATCTGCAAGCATTTACTAAAAAAATACTATAATCCACCTAAAAGTATGAGCTCCTGGAAGAAGAAAATCAAACATACATATTTTTTGACCTACCTGTAGTGCCATTCATCCTTCGACACAGATTTAGTGAGTTGCAGAGACCTCGATGGTACTCAGCTTGTGGTGCTCAAAGTGTCAAAAAATACATTCACATACATAAAAAACACAGTAGGGTGGCAAATTTTGTGCATTTTCCTGATTAATCATTAATAATATATATTATAAATTAATAATTAATAAGCTACAAAACACGTTTTTTTTCCATCTTCCCTGTTGTTGTTTTTTTTTTAACTTATTTACAGTTCAAGTTTCCTTATTCAACAAATGCCTCCACCAGACAGAACAACATCAAACAAGGCGCAGTTACTGCTTTTCCGATACTATTGATTAATTATTGATTAATACATTTTCAATCAGTTAAATTCTTAAAAATGATTCATTCATTCATGATTAACCATTAACATCCCTACTCAACAGTAGTGTCTCTTTCCAGAAATTATGATTCAAGTTACTCAAGATAATTCACAGACCTTGTTGTGAGCAGTTTTATATAAGTTTTATTTTCTTTCTACCAAAGTACACCCTCCAACTGTATTACTGCGCAGGGGGGAGCGTACATCTACTCGTGGACGAGAAGCTTGTGCTTATGACAACACAGGATGTAAACACTGATGCAGCCCTCAGCTGAGCTGTAACCTTCTTTTCCACGTGAAGATGCACACCTCCTGCTGCACAGTGGTGGTGGTGTAGTTTGATATAAAGATGTGGTCTGTGGAGTATCTTGAGTGACCAGGTCATGATTTCTATAGGGAGATGTTGCTGTTTTTCAGATGGGTTTTTTTGGGCGCTTTGAGCACCACAAGCTGAGTGCCATTTAGTTCTGTAGAAAAGGCTGATATCTCCAAAACTCAGTGACTCACATCACAACAATCTAGATGGATAAATAGCCCTACAAACCAGAGGAAAAATATGTATTTTTGACTTTGGGGTGAATTGCCCCTTTAAACTTGCACAGCTCCAAGTGGCCATTTTTGTAAATACCCTTTTGTCAATAATTATTAGACTGCAGTACCTGAGGGACCATGTTCTTAAAGGACTCCATGATCTTGGAGCTCTTGGCCTCCTGGAAGTAGGAGAAGCAGCCGGTGATGATGACGACAGCTGACAGCACGATACCCAGATACAACTGAAGAGAAAGAGAAGAAAGAAATAAAGGTGAAACTTTCATATCTTTATCTAAAAATGTATCATAAAGGAAGAGAAAAATAGACCAGTGGAGAGACAGACAGAGCGACTAACTTGAAAAATCACCAGTAAGACATTCTGACAGCAAACACGGGACCCTGGAGAGGGGGCACGGGGTAAAGAAGCTATTTCAGGAAGTTGAGGTTTCTGTGAAGTTTGAATTCTAGAAATAACACAAATGGTCTTGAAGCCTTTCATTTCATTTTTTTTCATCCTGAGAGCAGCACATCCTCAGATTTGAATTCAGTCACTTCTGAGGCTGCATTAGACTTTCCCATTGTTTGTCATTTTGACAGACAGGATGGTAAAAATTCTGTCATAATCTATTTTTATCCGTCATTTTACTTTTCATTTTTTAATGATAACCAGACAAAGCCTGTTTAATAGCAGGATACGGAGAGACAAGAACGAACAGAGACACCAATTTGTGGTGACTTGTGGTCAACAGCGGCAGTCTGCGGACAACACAAAGCGCTGCCGCAAGCTGATAAATGTAGTTTTGGCCACTTTCCTTTCCTTCATCCTCCACTGCATCGATCCCCCACCTTGTTTATCAACCACATTATAATTACTGGGCTCAGCGTTGCAACTAGATTTAGCAACTTTTCATTACCTCTTAGTGCTTTTATTTCTAAAAAGCAACAAGCAACAAAAGTCCCTTTTAAACTTGACAAAAAACCCACTAACACCAATAACATCTGGCTTTTGTGTTCAATGTGAAAGGGTACAATTGTCAATCATTCTCAGATATTTAGTGGCTACAGCTCTGAAAACATGACATCCAGGTGGACATGCTATTTTCACTCCTTTTCAGCAGACAACGAAGGAGGTAACTGACTCTTTTGCTCCTTTTCCATACACACATGCTGCTTGACTTGACCCGCTTTGTGTCGGTACAGCAGCCCAGCAGGGTGGAGTTTGCACCCGCTTGAAAGTGTCTCTCTAACTCAAACATGGTTGTCATTAGTCAAGCAACTGAACTATGGATAAGCATTTTATTTTCTGTAAATTCTTTACATTAAAAGTCCCCAGTTATTTTGTTATTTAAAAAGCTTTTCTTATGAAACAGGAACATCAGCTAATGTTGGGTTTTCATCAGCAGTACACGACTCCTGAACAGCTGACAACGAACATGAAACAGTAAAATAAAGCAGATACCTGAAAGTACAAACAGCAACGCAGAAGACGAAATACTGAGAGCTGAGTAACAGACACTTTTTTTTAAAAACGGCTTTATCACTGCTCTCCTGTAGAGTTGATTCTTGGCTTTCCAGTGCAGAACAGAAAAAAAACAAGGCAAACAAGTCTACTGGCAATGGGAAAAGGGTCAATGTTTAAAAAATCAGCATATACACATTACTTCTGGCACAAAGACGGTAAAATTTAACAACTTATTTAGACCATCAAGGACAAGGTAAGAAATATATTCAAATATATTATATATATTATGTATGATCTGACCTAACTGTAACCAGTTATAAGAGTGTGAGTCTATATTTTGGGTGTGTGACACAGTCTTGGTCACTCATGCTGACTTGTCGCTGTGGTCGTTTCACCCCGAGTCCTCTCCTGTGGTATAAGCCAAGTACTTTGTCCTCTCATGCTGTGTGTGTCACAGCTGTTTAGCCTCAGTCCCTGACTCTATGCTGCGCTTTGACCCAGCGTGAAACAGAACTGACCCACGAAACACCCTTCTCTTTGCTTTGCCATTACCAATGCCAAGAGTCACACGCTCCCTGTGGCGGGCCCAAAATGGATGTTAACATGATGGTGTCTGTCACACTAAAGATGGGTCGGTTGGCATGATGCAGACAAACAGCTGACACATCCGTTATCACTGACACAGCCACATCCCTGAGGAGTAGTGACTCAGCAAATTGCTTTTTGAGTGATGTGCTGGCCGACAGGGAACTTACAAACACTAGCAGCTACTCATCACTCTCTGCTTTCCCCCCTCCGGCTGTTTATGATATCTGGCTCCTCTCAGGTGCTACACAAACAGTGGTGGACTGAGACTTCATCATCAACTCTCCACTTACGTTGTCCCCAGCGGGTTCGTCCTCCGTGGCAGCCTGGATGGCGTAGGCCAAGAAGCAGAGGATGGCACCGATCCACAGCAGGATGGAGAAGCCACCAAACAACTGGCGACAGAACTTGACCCACTCTGGGGTGGTGGGGGGTGGAGTCAGGGCATTGGGGCCATCCCTGGCCAGGTACTCTGCTGCCTTGGCATTGGTCAAACCCTGAAAGGGACAGAGGGAGGGCAGACAAAAGATGGAAGATAGATTAAAGGAGAGATGGATGAGCAGAGGCAGTGAAGAAGTGAGAAATGAAGCAGGAAAAGAAGGACAGAAGAAGAAAAAGGTAGAAACAAGGGAGAAAGAGAAGACTGTTTAAATAAATCTAAACAGTGAAGAGTATAGGTGTAGTGACTGGGATATTTGTGTAAGCTGAATATTAGCAGAATCATCAGCATTGTGTTAATCTGGACAGAGACAACCATATTAAGTAGAAGTAATGGTGGAAAAGTGTTATTTCTGATCTAAAGTGATCAACTTACCTGGACGATATCAGTGCTGTATTTCCGGCAAACCTCCTCAACAGACATTTTGTGTTCCGTCTACAAAGAATTATAAAAGAACGCAAGCTTGAACATCAGCCAGTTATCATATCAATCAAAAATTATATTCAAGATAAAGTAGGCATGAACTTAAATGACTGATATGTGTTTTTCTGGGCTGATACCGATTATTAGTAAATCAAGGAAACAGATAACGGACAGGGCTTGACATTAACACATGTTCGCTTGCCCGGGCAGTGTAATACCCCATGTAGTTGTCTGATTGGGCAAGTGAAAATTACTGCTGTCTTAATCTATTTTCCTGTATTTCTGACTCGTGGCCGTGTGGCAGCTCCAAACACACTGCACGGTGGAATAACAAAAGCGAGCAACCTCTTGTTTTTGGTTACAATGTTCCTTGAGCCCTTGAGTTTTCATACTTGGTCCCTTTCAGCCCTCCAAATTAACTCACAACGATTTGTCAGCATTTTTTGCGCATATGTGAACACACCCCTCTGAAATGAACTGTAATCAAACCTCCTCAGGAGGTGGTCTGAGTACAGTTTGCTTCAGGTTGCTGTTGCATTTCACTTAATCTGTGCATTGAGCGCTCAAAGGTTCGCTTCACTCCTTGCTTTTGTATTTTAGCCATCTAGACTTGCCATAGATAGACCACATGCTAGAGCACTGGGACTCTTGAAAAAAGAAGTAGATGGAATTATGGCCACTATGCTACCAAGATTAGTGGATGAGAAGTAGTTTGTTTGGTTTTCCCTCAGTTTTTATTTTGTCCCTTATGCAACAGACTGGACATTATTCTGTGTGGAACCGCCTGTGCTCCAGAGGAACTATAGTGTGATCAAAAAAGTCCTCTTTCAAATGGAAAGACAGTGTGAATGCAAAAAGAACGGTGTCCCTTTTCTGTTGGTCTACTTCTTGGTTCACAAAGGATTGAGTTTGGTTCATTTAAAGAGGACTATATAATAAAAACACCTTAAGTTAGAAGCCTACACCCTGTGTAAGATAGAACCCTATATACAGTACTGTGGGCCCTTGGTTGAGAATTTGTATTTGACGAATGTTCCTCAGAGAAGTTCAAGTATTTTTTTAAGGTGGCTAAATAAAGGAAATCAATGTGTGTATCTGACCCAGCATGTGGAGCTTTATAAAAGAGGGATATCCTGAGGGTTTGGCTTCCTGCCCCGTTCAGGAGCAAATCCTTCCACAACAGGATTAAATTGCTCTGGCATATTCCCTCAAACCACACTGTAACACTTCTGTACACCAGCTGCTGCAGAATACCAGTCTCTGTTATCTCCTTCTCAAACAGGGAGATTAGATTACAGTTGGACTGCAGCTCTTCGATTGCTGGAGTGAGGCCACGACATACTATCTATGAACTGCTCACTGCTCAGCTGGGACATCAAGGCTTTTGTTGTTGTCTGACTAGTTGCGTTTTGGTTTTGAATTCGATTTTGGGTGCTTCTGTGCCATCAGTCAGGTTCTCAAAAGTAGGTGAAAAGAAAAAGAAACAGCTATGTGACAAATTAGGGTGAGGTCACAGGAAGTGGGACGTGATGTACTTACTATGGGAACTTCCTTCTTGAGGTCATCCAGATCCTTGCCTCCCTTCTTCTTGGGTGACTCCTTCTCATCCTTGTCCTGCGTGGTGGCCACGCGATAGCTGTCCGACCGTCCATACTGGAAAAGACAAGATCACTCAGTTTCGACAACTCACATTACTCTGATATTAGTACCACACACAACAACAAACAGCCACTCTGTAAAATAAAATCACCACCAGAAAAGAAGTCTAAGCAAAGACAACCAAAGAACACCTTGACTGCCCTTCTTGTAGTTGCAATAACCACTGGTGTATCATGAACCAGTGGCTGACCGATATGGACTTTTCAATGGTAGATGTCGATATTTAGGGAGTAGGGTGGGTGATGGACGATATATGATATAATGGTGATATGGTTATAATTGGCCCTATAATCATCCGACCAATTAATCATCTATCACTATCATGAACACCTAAAACACTTTCACTTAGGATGACCATTAGAGCCTGACAAATACTGGATTTTTAGGTATACTGGGGAGCAAAGAAATTCTGATAGATATATCAGCCTATGTTCTTTATATTATATATATTATATATTATATATATATATATATATATTATAGTATATATATATATATATATATATATAATATATATATATACATGTGTGTGTGTATATATATATATATATATTATATATATATATATGTGTATATATATATATATATATATATATATATATATATATATATATTTTACTGGGTTTTTCTTGCATGTAGAAAAACGAGGTGGCTGCCTCCGCCAAATTCTGTACCGCCTCCAGCTCTTGAGACGGGTGTCTTTGTAGAAAACAGTGTATTTCTGTCATTTGTAACAGCAACCTGCAACACTGCACCAACATGGTTGTGGCATGGTGCAGTATAGTAATCTACACTGCTGATCAAGGCTGTGCTAAAACTACCAACAAGGAAGAGTGTTAACCTTTCCTGCTTCAGCTCCCAGACTGTAGTCAGAAAAACATGGGTTTAAACGTTGTTTAACTCTGGGGCCGAAGTTAATGCTCATTTCGGGGTAAACCCACTTTTCACTTCACTTTTACCAGCAGTTGGAAAGCAACACACGGGTGCTCCACTTGGTCTTGGGAAGCTGCAGTCTTTATTAACAAACAACTATATGTTACACTGCGCATTTGTTGCTAAAACTGACTACGTTTACTGCTAGCTGCAGACCTGATTCTCTGCACTGCTGCATTCACTGTCACTCGTAATACCCGCTTGCTCTCTCTTGCTTGTCCACTCACTCCATACACACACACACACATGCACTGCCCTGTCTCTTACAGGAGCCACGCTACTCTTATAAAAAAAAGAGTCTCTCTCTTTCTTTCTATGGATTTTACTGACAACCTCCTGATTCTTTGTGGCTGTTCATACAGGTGAATATTGTTCCTTTGGCATCCAAACATGTCCAATTTCTTAAAAAGATAGAAAAAAAAGTTTTCTAAATGAACTACCCTGCACTACTTTTAGACTTGACAAATTTACAGCGTCCCATAAGAAACAAGCATCATTACTTTTTACGGCCATAATAATCAGATGTCTAACATTTCACGTTCACCTGGTGCCAGGAGCCATATCTGCAAAACTGAAAACATTACACTGATGGGATGTAAAGTTTATCAAGAGGTTTTTTAAAATGAAAAATAAGAAGCTGAAATGTTATGCCTTTGATTGTGAAATGTGTAGATGAAAACAACGGCTTTACTGCAAAGTTCAACTACCCTGTAACAGGGTGTATGTATAAAAAATGTCTGCTCAACCCAGGTGAAGGCATGGTAAACATGCACAAGCACATTATCCTCAGCCTCATTTTAAGCCAGGGATAACCCTAATTTATATATACCGTGTATTTTATTATTATTTATTATTTTAATAATTATAAATAATCCTAAACTTAAGAAAAGACAAATAGACAAATCTAAACACAAAAAAACATTGAATGAATTAAGAAAATCAAATATCAATAAAATGCTGCTTTTAAAACTAAAAAGAAAAAAATCTGCATAATGTTCTGTAAAGACATATTGGACAACATAAATTATAAGTCGATACTCATACTCACACAAGTAGTTGTGCAAGGCCAATATCAGGCCTAATATTGGCTGACTGATTATCAGCCTGGCTCTAATTACCAGTGATTGATAACATGAATGATATTAAGAACATGCTCGGCAGCCAACTCTCATTTTTCTACCATTTTACGACCCAGTCAAAACATCTAGATTGAGATCCAAACTTAGATGCAATCCCCCGGTGAGAGAGGGGGAACATGACACTTCCTGATTAGATCTGGCATCATTAGAGCACAGGCCTGTCTCAAGAGGTCCACTTAAACTGCAATTTACAACACCTGCTATTTAAGCTAGACACTGCTGCTCCTTCTGTGTCTGAGAGGAGGAGGAAAATAACAGCAGTCAGGACAGAGAGACGTTCAGTGGAAATGAAGGGCCAGAAGGCAGACAGAGAAAAAAAAATCTGACAGTAACTGTGACATGCATCATGGGATATTCACAATCGTGTCAACCATGTCCTACATAATGCGTGTGGATATGTGTGTGTGGGTGTTTGAACCCTTTCTATCTATTCATGAAAAGTATGCTGCTGTTGAGCTGTTTGCTGATTAATGTAAGTCTGGAAAACTGCAACTTTGCTTTCTTTGAATAGCCTATAATTTCATTATTCTGAGTTTCAGTGTTCCAAGAGTGTCTAAATATGAGGGTTTTTTAACATGTCAAGAATTATCCTGGGGAAACACCAAGTTCTTTTAATTGTTGACATAAAATAAAAGTAAAAGGAAAGTGTGCATTTGGACAAGTGCAGTGGTTGTCCCACCCCCACCTGCAGTGGAACTATGCCCCACTGGTGGGGATCCACTGCAGGTGGGGGTGGATGACCAGCGGAAAATAGTGAGTGAAACTAAGCTGAATAATTATGATTTATGTAGGGAAAATAAACAACATGCAGACATTTGTCAGCTAAGATTCAAATTGGATGATTTTTTATTAGTTGCTTCCCCTATCAGTGTTAATGATTGATAATAAAATGTGGGTGAGGGGCATAAATGTTTTATAAACTTTAATACTGTAATGCTTTAACTCTCTAGAAATATCAAATACATTTAGAGCAAACTCTAGAGACAAGGGGCAATTTTATTCATCCTCTGAAAAGTCTTAATGTTGGTAAGTGAGTATTCTCTGCACTGTGAGGATGAAAGTAGAGCAAAATCATTAACTTAACTTCTATGACAAGCAAATCTGCAAGTGCTTCTATTATGTATGTTTTCATATTTTTCCTCATGATCTCAGCATAGACACCAGTGATGCAAGAGGACCTAACTCTCAATGTTGTTGTAGAGTAAATATAATAATTCTTGTATCAACCATGTGTTCCTGATCTATTCCAAAATTTGGGTTCTGGGTTCTTCCTTGGCCCATGCTACACCCTTCCACCAAGTCCCATTAAACTCAGGCCAGTAGCTTTCCTGTAAAACCTGCTGACAAACAGAAAAACAAAACCTGAACCACAAACATAACCTCTTTGATGGAGGTAAATAAGGCACTGCTTTGTTTGTCAAGTACTCATATTGGTATGTTGTTTGTGTGTTTGTGTGCAGCCCTTGCTCATATGCTCCCTGGGGATTAGTACCTTTTTATTAAATCACCCTGTTACCCAGCATGCACCATTCAGGATGAACATCCTGAGGGTTTTTAGTAAAGCACTAAAATGTCAGACAGCTGCTCAGCTGACACAGAAACAGGAAAATGGCAGGATGAAAGCATAATCTGAACATTTCTACATGTAAATCTGTCTTAAATCTGTAGGAGTGTTCATGTTGTTTTGGTTTTAATATTCACTTCAAACACTTTTTTTCACTGAGGTTCCCACTAAAGCCCAATTTAATCACATGTAGATTACATACTGTATATTAGAAGATTGTCAAAAGTATTGATACTTGACCACTTTTCAATTCAGCATGTTTAAAATGATAAAATGTCCGTTAATTATAGTATCAAAAAATTTTGAAGCTATAAAAAAATTTAAGTGCTGATTTAAGACCTCAGTTCAGTCTAGTCTTTATCATCCTGCCTTTAATCAAAACTAATAATTCCATTTAGCACCTTTGGTTTCAGGTTCCTATTATTGTGCATGCAGAGGGACCACAGACTGACTGACTAACTTGTTTCTGCTGTGTGATCTATCCATATTGTGCAAAAAATGCAGCAGACCTGTACTGAGTTTTATTGCCCAGTCCTAAGTCACCCCCCGAGAGTGACCGTGTTACCCGCCACTGCTGAAATTTAGCTGCATTAGGCTGGTGGGTGGGTGCACCCTACTCAAAATAATCACGTATTATGATGGTATTTGTGTAAAACTTGTGTAAAATGGTTCATCTCGACTCCACTGCAGATGGTACTCCCTCAACATGGGCGAAGCTGATCGTTGCTTTGTTCTTGAAAAGCTGCAGCTTTTATTCACTGACAAACTTAAACCTACACTTGTACATTTACTGCCAATAATGTTCACCTTTTCCTCCGCTCAGTGCACACTGAAGCCTCTCTGCCTCTCACTCTCATGTTCGCTGAACCAAAGTCACATACACACACACACACACACACACTACGCTACCTACCTCGAGCGACCAATCAATCGGTCTGCAGTGTTTGCTGGCTCATCTTTATTGATCGCCATCTTTCTGGGCTCAGTGGTGCTGCCTTGAGAGACTAAACTGTGGTGCCACTTGCTGCACACTACAATACCCCCAATACTTCAATTCAGCTTCTCTGTATCAGTTTAACAGGAAGAAGTGCATCTGTATTTTTTATTCCTGTGTCATAGCTGACATACACAACAACTTTATCACCACATTTCTCTTCATTCTATTGCCCAATTTATTTTCTTCAGACAGACAAAACAAAAACTGAGGCAATAAGACCAGCAAGACAACTGTAGATCAGTGTAGATCATCACTGTTTCGATCTGATTGCCACATTGGGTTTAGGAGGAATAAAGTATGGGTAATTACGGTGAATGAATTAATTGCTAGAGGAAATCTAACCAACTAATTTTGAGAATTTAAATAATCTAATTAACCTTATGCAATTCATTTAAATTTCACTTTGAGCCTGAACTCAAACTCAGCTGACATTTCTGTGGAGTATTTTCATGGTGCGCAGCAAAAATTGTGACTACTTTCTACCAGAAATGCACTTAGACCTGACATTTGCTCATCAGGCAGATGTTCACTTCCATCCAACCCTAAACCAATTGTGAGAGTTATTTTGGGAAAGATCTAATGTGAGTCTAGGTTGAGAGCTTTCACAGTGATTTGATGGCTGTTTTATGCTATTTATTGTCTTGTTTATCTTCTCACTGGATGAAACCACAGAAGCACGATGACTTAACAAAAGGCAGTCAAACAACCAATTTACATCACATAACTTACATCCTCTTACCTCTATATGTCTCTCTGTGTACATTTAATTTACTTAGTGTGTGCACATTTGAAATTGTTTTTCAATTATTTATGGAAGCGTAGGCATGACATTAACCTTGTTCATGAAGGGTGCATTTTCCTTATGAATAAATTATGTATGTACTGAGGATAGACTAATCTTTTGATAATACCAGGCCTCTAATACGTACTGGTGAGTTATGTTATTTTCTTTGCACCTTTTGCTATCTTTTTTGTCACGCAACTTTATTTTTTGTGGTTATCAATTTTTGTTGTGCGCAGACTTTAATCCTTCAAACCAGCTTGTACACCACATGCCACTACTGAAAGGGCAAAAAAGACAGATAACATCAGCATAAGACCTTTAATACTACAAAAAGAAAATTCATATTGGTATTTCTTTTTCTTAGTGTTTATATCGGAGTGTTTACTGTATGCTGTGTACAGTATGTGTATATAATATCCCTTTGCACAAGTCTGCTTTTTAGTGTTTTTCAGTGACTGATACTTTTATTCCATCTGTGCAGTTGTTTATTTTCCGCTTGACTGCAAACGTGACCATTTTTCCATGGTTGTGTTCTTCTATGTGTATCTGTGAATCTGCATGCACTGCATGTTTATGTGTGTGTGAGTGTGTTGTTGCCATCTGTCAGGAGGTGGAACAGTGTTCCCCAGGCAGTCGCGTCCAGCAGGCCATCAGATTACTGCTGTTTACTACACTGACAGATTAACCCACTGAACAACAATAATCCCTCTCCATCACTCTCTCTTTCTCTCTCCCGTCTTTTCAGTCCCGGGCTCTCATTCATCCTTATTCATTCACTTATTTACAATGTTGTAACGTCTTCTGCATGTCTCTGGCATAACCACACTGGGGTACAATATGTAAATAGATCTGAATGTGTTTCAGTCAACACAAGGGTACAGTTATAACTCAGTCAAGTCAAATGATCAGATTACAGATCTCCTAATCAAGGGCTCAACAATAAGGATTGCCCGCTTGTCTGGGGCAAGTAAAATGCCATGGTGGGCAAGTAAATCTGTCTTTGTTTATCATCTTATTAAACTGACTGTCTCTGGGTTTTGGACTGATAAAATGGCATTTAAAGACATCACCTTGGACTCTGAAATCTGGGATGGACATTTTTCAGAATTTTATAGACACCTAGTATATTAGAGATGACAATTAACTTCAGTCTGTTGTTATAGTGACCGCTAATAAAGCGTATTTGTACAGGAGCAAGTAAAAATTGACTTTGGGGGTAAAGATTTATGATTCACTTGCCCGACTGAGCATTAACACTGAATCCTGTAAAATCCTTCCAAACATCCTTTTAACATTTTCATCTGTTCACTTTGAGTGGTTAGAAAATTTATCTCATGTATCCTAATTTCATAAATGCTATGCTACTCATAGTTTGTATCCTTTGTTTTGACTATTTAACCCTGAGGAAAATCCTGAGATTCAGGAAAATCAGGAAATGTATACAAGTACCTCAAAGACAGCAAGACTAAACATGAAATAATAAAAAAGAAAAGAATTTTTCATGTGTTTTGTGCAACAATAAAAACAATTTAGTGTCTGAATTCAACCAATGATTCATTAGCTATAAACTGCGCTCATATTTCTTTGCTATGACGGCCAACTGTTAACATGAGAAGTAGATAAGAAAGCTTTCCACTGTACTACAACTTTAATTTGAAAGCTTAAAGGACCAAACAACGCCACAGTAATCCTTGACAACAAAACCTAATTGCCACAATGTTAACTCTTAAAATTACGTAAACTAAAGCCACATGAAGTACAATTTGACTTGGAATATGTTAAAGTACACATACAAAACATACACACAACCATCTCACAGATGTGCACTGCAGTGTTGCTGCTCTGACATGAGGAGCTTTTATTTTTTCAGACATTTGCTACTTCAGTTCCTCCTCTCCTCTGCCCTCATGCTCATCTGTGCACACATCCATTCAGGATGACCACTGCAGAGGCGACAAGGCCAACTTCTCAAGCACGTAAGCAGACCATTCAGTGCTGCATGCTCCTCAGATGTATGAAGTCACAGAGGCACAAGAAATAGTCTTAATACATCAGAACTGCATATTGGCAAACACAGTAGACAACAGATTTACATTATTAGAGTTAGATTTATTTAGCCTTTTTTTTTGCTGATTACAGATGAAACAGTATGAAAATTTCATATCACGTTTATGGGACACCAAAATTCACACAGTTAATATTAATGCAATATTCTTAAAATGTGCTGAAAATGTTCAAAAACTACTGATTCACATACTGAAATCATTTCAAGACTTGAGAGGGCATCATGTCCTTTGTCAATGCTTTCACTGACACGAAACAAACAAACATTGCATGCTGGGCCTGCATCTGAGAGTCTGTTGCTTACTTTGGTTTATGCTTGACAGTATTTACCATGAGTTTTGCAAAGATCGGTAGTCAAACATGGTTTTAATTATAATTAAAATTTGAAACAGTAATACTCAGCTGTCAATGGCTGTATTGGTTTCGTTGCCCAAAAAGAAAAAGAATCTCCTGGGAAATACGTACAACATGCAGGACACTTGACATCTATTGCTTTCAGTCTCATTCATGATTAATCTGAATTAACGAAGAGGATATGTTCTTGCATGTGCTCAAGTACATACAGCTTGATCTCCGTCTAGTTACAGGCTGTAAAACCTGAGGAGGTTTCAGCAGCATCCAGATGTTCTGTGCTGAGCTACAGGACAGATTGTACATGCTGAACATTTGTAGTCTCCTCTAACTGCTGGTGTTCTGTATCCAGCCATGCCTGCGGCGCCTGGCACCACAGGTCTGAGTGAGGCAGGATAAGCCATTTTTTAATCTGCTCAAATCACTGGTCAAATCTCAGACATTAAACAGGAATATGTTGATCTGTGCATCCTAGTTTGGGTATAGATAGATAAATAAATGAAGGGTTTCAATATTAACCACAATAACTAATCAACCCGACATGAACTAAAAGATACAGATCAGAAAACTCTGATTTCAAAGTGGGTGTGATGGTGATCAATCAGTTACTGTGGGAAAGCCCCTTAAAGCTGTAATGAGAAGAAGGGGCATTAATTATGAAGATCAGTCTCTCTAAGATGTAGATTCCCTACTTAATTTCCATAATTTGGATATCACAATACTAAAAACAAAAATTACATCTTAAAAAATTTTAATAAGAAATCTGATGTCTACAGTATTTGTCCATATAAAATGTGGGATGTTAATAATAAATGTTAATAATGAATCACAGTAGATACTGTCACAATACAGTACGGTATTGAGACATCTTTTTATTGGGATATCGCAATATTCAATATATAGTCACACCCCTATTATTATGTTATCAGTCATTTTACACAAGAGCAGCAGATTGACTGTTTGCAGTATGCCTAAACAACGACCAAGCAAATGTACTCTAACAGCAACTCCATCCATACCATAAGACCTTAGTGAAATATCTACCAGCTGGCACTGAATCATCTGGTGTTTAACCACTTCAGCGTGTGGTATTTAGCCTATTTTTCAACTACATCTGATGACCAAAAGTCACAATTTTAGCTCAATTCTTTGAATGAAAAATCTCACTAGTATTTGTTGCCTCCAGGGCAGTTCAGTAGCTCTGGTGTTGCCACAGTGGATCATAGTAACCACACACACAAAGAGATGGATTAGCACACAGATCAGTGGACCGACCGACCTAGAAAATACTGACAGACTGACTGGCACACACACGCACTCACACACAGTTACAGGGGTCCTCCATCATCTATCCCGCCCTTCACCCTCCCACTTTGTTTACATTCTCCTCCCTCCGGGCTGCCCATCTGTTTCTTTGCTCTCTTCTGCGCTGATCTACTCATCTGCACCAAGGTTTAATCAAGAGGAGACGGTCTGAGCTACATTCATGATGAAGACTGCATGATGATGAAGATGTGGTTTAACTTAATACATGTTTATCCAGGACCAAAAATAGACAAAATCCACAGTGGAATAATAATATATGAGTTTGATTTGTTTCTGATTTGATTCTGTGCAATATTTAAACAGTGGCTGTCAGGGTACAAAGAACAGACCACAGATTTTGTACTGTTTCCCACCATTTAACGGTTTGTCACTTTGTGTAGTGCAGCACAGTCTGAGACTGTGATAGAAAATGGCAGTTGTTGACAGAATCAGATTGACAGCGTCTACTTCCAGTGGATAGATGGGGGATGTGAGGTTTCCTAGCAACATCCAATCCACTGGGTCCATCTAAATAATTGAAGTCAGCTGTGGGGGAGTGGAAGGAGGGGGTATTGGAATTTTTTTAATGATGCACTTAATGTGAAGGTGTGTTACATAATGCTGCTATGAGGTTTATGGAGGGGCAACTGTTCACTGTAAAGTGTATTCTCAGTCTTGAATCCTCCCTGTTATTTCTGTACTGTAGTGCTGTTGCAGGCAGCATGGAAAACTACTACTGCAGATACCCTTGACTCCAGGAAGTGATGTCAAAATGAGCTCACCCTGCTTTCCAGGAAATGCACAATGCACTAAACAGTGAACAGAAATAAATGGTATTGAAAACCCTGATGAGTGATTTGCAGTAGTATGGATCCACACTGGTTTACACACACTCTCACACAGATGGAAACTAGTAAGGACAGGAGGTAGAGAGTCAGTACTGATGAAATATTGACAGACTGGAACGATTATGTAACAGAGCCCATGACCAAGAGAGGCGAACATATATGGTAACTACAATTACACACATAATAATGAACCGTGACTGCAATTTAGCTGTGTTTAACATGGCTGAGTGGACTAAACATGATTAGTAAGCCATTATTCCAGTCTCTAAAACTCAGTTTCAACCCATGGAAAACAGTCCCATCGCTTGAATCGCAAAGCAATAAGATTAGCCTACTATGCATGCACCTGCTCTGTGTTATCTTAATGCATTCTTCTCTGGCGCACTTTAAATTTGGGCTTGAAAATTTTCATACAAACACCAAAGCAATCAGGGTACCATTTACTTAAGGAGCAATATGTGGCAATTGCACATGCAAAAATGAGTCCAGCAGTCCAAATAGTGAGTTGGAGCCATAGACTGTACATTATATAGGTTGAGTCTGGTTAATATATGATCTATGGTTGAAGCGAGTTCAGAGCCTCTCTGGATGGAGCTGCTCCATCCGCTGTCTGTCAAGGCTTGAATACTCCCAACTGGATTCTTACATGGGTAGCTGTGGACACCATGGATGTGCAGTAGTTCAGCCTCTCAAGAAATAGCCTAGTTTAGAACCTAAATACGACATAAATGCGATGTTTACATTTACTACTTTCATCATCACCCACTCCTATGAAACTGACATCCCTAGTTAAGACTGATTTTATTCAGGGCACCGTAGTAGCTCAACTGGCAGAGTGAGCGCCACATGTACTGAGGTTAAGAATTCTCTGCAGCAGCCCGGTTTGATTCCAGCCCGCTGCCCTTTGCTGCTTGCCATCCCTCTTTCTCTCTCCCCCTTTCCTGTCAAACTTCAGCTATGCTATCCAATAAAGGCACAAAAAGCCCCCCAAAACATTAAAAAAGAGCCATTTATTAAAATCAAATTAAACTGAATGTGCATTATTCACTGATAAAATGAAAGCAGACACGGGGTGCTCATTAATTTACCGGAGGAGATCTGCACAGCCTAAACCCACAACCTAATAAACCAACAACTGGGTTCACTAATAGAACATTAGATGGAACATTTATTACATCAGTTAACAAATTACCAGTTTGAATCAACGATGCATCTAGGAAGATGTGTTTTCTCCTCTTCACTACACTGTACCACGATTCTGTGCACTGATTTTAGGGAACTGCAGTACAGACAACAGTTATCCGGACGACGAGGAGAAACTACAATGAAGAGATCTCATCAACGTCGTGTAGGGATTAGAAACCATGAATGAGAATAGACTGAGTCCTAAGAGAGCGCCTGCCTAATCCACATACACGCACCACACGACACACCATCCATCCTCCACAGTGATTGGCTATCCTCCTCAAGGTTCCACACCAAGTGCATTATGGGATATCAGCAGAAGCATTCATCCTTGTATATCTCTTTTCTTCTTCTCTATCTTAGTGTTCATCTCTCCATTTTCTCCTCAAACTCAACCACTGTTCCCTCCTCTGTGTCATCACTGCACAAGCAGCATCCCAGCGGCATCTCTTCCTGCATTCCTCCACTCCTCCATCTTTCCCAGTATTCACACTGCTCAAGGTGACTCACCACAAAGACATCTCTTCCTCTCGCTCTACCTCCATCATTAGTGTCAATCACTGGATCTTGGTCAGTTTTCCTCTAACAGGACCTCCCTGAGAGGCCTACCGGGGCTGACCTTCGTTTCATCTCGGCCCTCCATCCTCTCACCCACCGACCCGATCATTGCCCCCTGCAGCGACAGCCCCTATCAATCGATTGGCCCAGATCAAATGGCCCCAGTTGCCTTGTCAACTGAACCTCCCTCTGGGCTCCCCCACCCTCACTATCGCACATTTCACCAGCATCTCCTCTCACTCCACCCCTCCAAATGGCACAACACAGCCTGAGCTTGGGAGTTTCCACTCCACCCCAACACACACACACAGACACACACCACCACTTGCCTCCTCTCTTTAGCACAGTAGTCAGAGTGGTGTGTGGTTTCCCCTCTGGCGATCTAGTGGACAGCATCACAAATCGTGACAGAGTGGTACCATTTCTACGCCTCGGCCCGAGTGCTCTCTCATCCCAACCCCCCCAGCCCGGATGTGGAGCAGAGGAGAAACCACTGCCCATCAAACTTCATTAGCAGTGATGGACCATGACATCATGGACACTGAGGAAATGCAGCTACAGTTGTACTGCTACAGTACACAGAGTTTGATAGGTTCCACATACCACAATGTGTTTATGCAGCTGCATAAAGGTATATTTATGTAGGCAAACCTGGATGTCAGCATCACCATGGTTCCCTCAACAAAAAGCCAAAGGAATGTTTCCATTGGATTTTGGATTATTTCAGAAAATGAGCTCTGGGTCAACAAAAGTTTACATACCAATACCATGAGGGATCACAAAACTCTGGGTTGGATCATATCACAGTCGGGACAGTAAAGAGTTAACTCAACTGAGGTCTTCAATGAGCACTCAGATCTTTTTAATCGATTCAGTATGTGTGACACTATAATTAACAGATACTGTATTGTTTTAAACATGTGCAAACTAAAAAGTATTGAGTATCAATACTTTTGACAACCTTTATACTTACAAGTTTTGTTCATCCAGATAATCTTCATAACAGAACACCACTTGTATGATTTCTGAAGTGTAAATACAATCGCCAGAAGGAAAAAACTAATGCAGGGCTATAAACAAACTACACCACGGTCATATGACTTAACGTCACCACCACTAAGTGACTAGTCACAGTAAACATTTTTCCTTTAAAAGACGGCTGTGCTCACTGGAGAAAAGACATCCAGAATAAGTTCAAAAGTGAAAGAATTTTTACTTACGATTTGAAGACTTTGATTGAACATTCACACTGAAACCACATTTCGCAGAGATTTGCGATAGTGACATTTTTCAGCCTCTATAATGTGCAAATGATAGCCTACAGTTATTTTGGACCTGCACTAAGAAACTACATCAAAATTTCTCAGTTGAGAGTTAGAAAAAAAAAATTGCCACACACAAGTCTCGTGCTGCAATTTTGTAATTATGACATTTCATATGAAACATTAAATGTGTTGAAATTACGTCTTTGTTTAGACCGCATTTCATCTATCAGTGAAACACGACTTTGGAGAAAAATCTTCACACTAATCAATATCATCTCTCTTAGTCTGCGACTGAACAAATCATCAAAACGACTAGCCTAAACAAATTTGTGTTTCATCACCTGCTAATGTTGTAACCACATTTTAGCCACTTGAAAATGAGGGAAAAAGAGGTCTTACATGTTAAGACCGAATATCAATCATATCAACTAGAAATCGACGTTGAAATCCCAGTAGGAGCTCACTGGGGTGTTCGGCATGTTGATGTTTATTGTTGACAACAACCTCTGAAGTCTCATTTGGCCACTTGTTAGCAACTGCCTTTTTTAACACGCGTGACAGCCTCAAAATTAATGAGGGGGATATTTATTGACATATTTGATGTCACAGAACAAGAAAAAGACCTTAACACTTAATTTCAGCCATCTAAAAGCCCAATGACTTTGAGACAAGAGAACCAGAGGTGCAGGATGCTAACTTATTTCTGGGTTTTAGGAGTCATTCCTGCAGCACTCTGTATCCCACTATTGAGTAAAGACACTGAATAAAGCCTTATAATAACACTACAGAGATGTAACAGGGATTTTCAGTAGGTATGACATCATGGAGGCTAAATTTAGTGGCTGGAACAGGATGTCTTTCGTGACCTGACAGATCATGGAGTTTTTGTGAGGCTGATTGGATAAAATGAGACTGTGAAGGTGTTGGCTGTGTCTACTCTTGTGAAGAGCAGCTTCCTTTGGGACCCATCCGTCGACATTTATAGGAGTGGTGTAAGTGTGTGTGTGTGTGTTGGGGGGGGGGTTGACCAAGGATGAGGAACCATTTTGATGCACTTGTCTGTGCCCATTTGGTACCCAGACCTAAGCTGCCTCTACACCCAGCACCGTCAGTGACAGCAGCACGACGCACTGTCGCATTATGTAATGTTTGAATGAAAATGCACCAAATGGCTGGAGAAAAAAAATGAACAGAACAAATCACAGCCTTCATGGTTTGGATTCCCAGCCCCCACCCTCTCTGGATCTGGATTATCCACACTACAGCCTCATATTGCAAATGTTATAAATTCACCAGTTTCTAGAAGCTCTCCTTTCCTGGGATTAGGAATACCTGACAGGACACACATGTATTTGACTATTACTGCAGTAAATCTGGAGGAATGGCATGATATTCCGCAGTCTGGGCTATGGTTTTTTACCACCAACAGGTTACATATTCCTGTGCGTAATTGCGCGTTTCACCTGCATTTTATTCAACATCGATTTCATTTCTGCCTGGACTCGCCCGTGCCATTATGCAGTCTGACTAATCGTGTACTGGAGAGCTGTGAATTTCCTCAATCGTCTGCAGCGGATCCAGCGCATGCATGCTGCCAGATGTTCGCTCGGTGTAATCTCGTTTTTTTTTTTGGAACCGGTGAATGAAGCAGCGCGTCTTTCCGCCTCTCCGTAACCGATGCTCGTTAAAACCCTCTTAATCGCTTCATTTATAGCTAAAAAAATGACGTGATTCGGCGCACTGGGCCCGTTCTCTGGTTTGGTTCAAGTGCTCGTTACGTTACTTTTGCGTTACAGCGCCAAAAAGCCTCAATGACAGCTGCAAAAAAAAAAATGAAGATTACAGATGTGTTTTCCTGTGAATGATCAGGAATCCAAACGGTGCTGGTGTCAAACGTTCACCTTCACAATTGTCTGATTAAAATATAAGCTGAGTGACAGTTACTGCTTCTCATCCAATGATGAAGATGAATTTGCACATGTGAAATGGCTATTTGATTGATCATCTTCAATGTGATGTTCCGTGGGATTATAACAGCAGCAGTACATTTGTCGTTTGGTTGAGAGCTGTAAAAGGCTACAGAGGTGAAATACTAACAGACGACCGTTACTGTAACGCGTATCCACCCTGTACCGGCTCTGTCGGGGTCTGGACGCACACATCTGGCGCACACAAAGGCACCAAATTCAAGCACAAACGTCCCGTCAATAATCAGATCACCTGAGTCGTTATCATGATTTGTAACGTACTGATTTGTTGTGATAAATGACGGTAACAGCTGATGCCTAATGACAAATTAGATCCGTTTGACAGACAGTGATAGATCATGAAATAATGAGGCAGTGTGCCACATAAACCAACAGGTAAAGCCAGTTTAGACCAGACGCACTCATCCCACCGTGTTCAATGTCATTTTATCATCACGCCTGTGCCTCCATGCGCATTAACCCTTTCCTTAACGGACACACTCGTTGACCGTTTACGTTACCACATCCTACCTTTAACAGAACCGACATTTTTACAGCATATCAGCTAAATAAAACACACCAGACGTGGCTCTTACCCCCATTTTGGCGCAGTCAGTCGGGTCTCCTCTGTGGATGAATCGCTTGTAGGCTTGATTCAATCAGAATAGCTGACTTTAAGGCGGGGGAGACGAGGCAGAAAGCTGATGATGAGAAGAAAAAAAAAATGTCTCCCTTCAGTTGATAGCTTATTGCTTTAATGACAATAATATCCTAAAATATCATTTTTTTAAGATGAACGGGCGTAA
Source organism: Lutjanus argentimaculatus (assembly GCA_034769285.1). Lineage (NCBI taxonomy): Eukaryota > Metazoa > Chordata > Actinopteri > Lutjaniformes > Lutjanidae > Lutjanus > Lutjanus argentimaculatus. The sequence continues at coordinate 29,961,620 of JAWZSL010000008.1, forward strand.
GGTAACTTGACAAGACAAAGTTTCATCGAACACCTCAGTAAATCTTCACCCCGTTGAGATTAAATACCAAACGGGCTTGTTTTTTTTTTTTTTTCGACATAAAATGTAAAAATTAAACGCAGCCGTTGGTGATTCTTCACCAACCTTCTCCTCTGAGAGGCAGATGATGCCGGTGGAAAGTAGAGCCGGAGAGCAGCACTGCTTCGTCTTCGGATGCTGTCTCCCTCCGCGGCTGTGTCCAGGCTGCCGCAGCACCCATGGTTCCCTGGTTGTCACTCCGCGGAAAAAAACTAGAAACCAAAAAAGGCACATTTTCTAAGTTAGCGGATTATCTGTTTTTTATTTCCTCAGCAAAACAATCCCTTACAAGATAGAAAATATACCAGGGACCCCTTAATGCATGTTCCCTGTAAGTCAGTTTTTTTTTTTTTAACATTTCTAGTGATGTGAATGAACAACACAAGAGAAATGTAATAGAAAGATATTCAACATGAATTAAAAAAATATATTTGCACTATGTCAACACAGAATACCCATATCATACATATACACACATTAAGAGGGTGTCACTCTTGGTGCATACATAAAATAAAATAATACAATACTGTTGTTATTATTCATTTATTTTATTTTTTAATAATATACACACATATCATATCTACAGGCAAGTTGCAGGGTAGGCCTTGAACATAATCTATGAAAAATTCTAGATTTAAAAATTAGAATATTACACAAACACATACTTCTTTTATATTATGATAATTTAAATTACGTAATCTGGAAATCATTAAAAACATTTTAAAATTTATATTTTGTTCAAACTATTGATTTTTTGGTACATAACCATATGACATGCAAGATAATGTATAGTGAGCAGGTCACTAGTGTGAAATAAAGCCATAAATTAATTTTAAAATTAATATGAGGTACCACATAAATGTGTGCCAAGTATTCTTTTATTTATTTATTTTTTATCGCGTCAGGGTCCTGCATCATCCTGTCAGGATTTATTTTACAATAATGACCTGCTCACTGTACATTAACCCTTACATATTCACAATTTAAACAGTATAAACTAAAACAATAAAGTTCTTAAAACTAAATTGTGGGTCCCCCTATAAGACACACCCTCAAAAAGATCAGTGGATCCAGGACCTTCCTTTGTTAAAATTTCCATGACGTCAGAAAAAGTGTTTTTTTTTTATCATATATGTACGCATACAACGTTTATGTTTTTTTTTTTTTTTCCTGTAAAATGATTAATAACTGCTGATGACTCATCCTGCACTCGGGGGGGCTACATTTAATTTGCACTCAGTGAAATGCCTTTCTGCTTATGACACTGATTTGGGTAAAATGGATCATATTTTATGCAGAAAATGTTTTTCTGGTTCCCCCTCATATATCCTCTGGCTGCTCAGCTTCAACTCTATATTATTTATTAGTTTCCTGATGGACAAATTGCTTCAACAGCTTACTTGTAGCTAAAGTAGCTAACTGTAACTGTTACCTCCTGATGGAGAGAGAGCTTTATTAGTAAATCAATGAACTTAGCTAATCGCTAACTGCGGTTAGCTTGATTAGCCGTGACTCAGACCTGGGTGCTGGCAGCCAAACCCAGCAAGCACACCACTTCATTACTGTAGCCTATTCTCTACAATGTAGTGTGACATATATAAGCTTTACAGACCACCTGCAATATGGTCCCCAGGGTGCTTTTTCATCTCCAAGTTATTAAAACACTTCACTTTTTACAGTTTGATTTGTACATAATGTTAACGGTTTACCATTCGCTTTGTATACAGTGTGTGTTAATTTTTATTAGTATTTTTGATCATTTTGATAATCACATCAGTGTTTTTAAATAGTGAGGTTAGCCAGTTAGCTAGCCTAGCTAGCTGTTAACATAACAAAACCACTGCAAAGTGAATGAAATGGGCGGTCAGCTAGACAGAAGCCCTTTTTACACAGAAATCCAGAGGGTTGCCTTTAAGTTGGCTATGTGTTTTACACTGACCAAGCAGTGTCTGTGTCTACTTAAGAGTACACATGTCTGTGTCAGTGCTGCAAAGTGTCCCTCCTGTTGTCTCCCTCCCTCTCCCAGCTCAAAACAGCAGACAAATATGTGGAACAAGTTTGTAATTTAACACAAAACAGCAGCGAACATGTTATGCTCACTTTCACAATGAGGTGCACGTCTCATTTTTGGCAGCTCTTCCGAGCGCCGAGTGTAGAAAAGCCACAGCAACCTAATGTTAGCTTTTAGCTTGCTAATGTTGCTAATGGGTCTCTGGGTCTGAGCCAACTCAACGACGGGGAGCTGAAGCCATCATATCACTCCTTTAACACAGTGATTTAATATGGCTGAATAATATTGGTTTAAATATACTCTGTGTTTAGAACACTTTCCCTGCTTTACTTTGCGGTTAGACAGCCTTTACTGACAGTAGACTGATTCTTCACAGCTACAAAACTTCATTGAACAAAAAATGCCCCCCACAGGGCACTGGAGTTGCTGGTCTACCACTGCCTCGATATGCAGCAAATAACCTTAGTCTGGACTCAAACACTGTACCCGTGTTAAAACACCAAAGTCAAACAATAACACAAACTAACTAACACACACAAAGTCCTTCAACTCCTGTGTCCTACAGGATTAAAAAAAAGACAGTTTCTGTTCTTGGACTCTGGTGGTTGTAAAGACAGCAGAGATGGCGGTTTCAGTTCCCCATTGTAAAATGCTGTCTGACATCAAAGTAAAGTGGCAAACATGCTCTAAATGTACACTTAAACTCATATTGATTTTTTAGGCAGTGGTCAACAGCAGGACATTGGCTTCCATGTTGGGACTCCTTAGCGCTGTCAATCAAACATGATCTGATTCGCCCACACACTCTTGAAAAATGATCTACGTGCAAAATTAGCTGTTTTTGAATCCAGTTTTCTAACATTTAAGAATGCTTCTTTTCATTCAGATCTTTGCAGATACATAATGAGAAACTAAACTTTGATATCATATATGCATTTTTACTATTTCAAGCCAAGTTTTCAGTGGCTTTAAGTTCAGGTTCTAACTCAGCTGGATAAGGGTTGTATGGTGACCCTCTCCATGGTAACATAGATATTATCTGGAGTGGTTGTGAGTGACCATGCGTGCACACACAAGCGAGTGTTGTGTTTGCACTGGAGCCAATCACAATTGACCCTTTGCGAAGCCCCCTCCTGTGAACTGTCCAATCATTGATTAGCAATCATAACATGGCACTGCAGGGATGTCAAGCTCTGGATTTTTCTCACATGTTGAAGCAGTGTGCATGGGTCTCTAAGACGAGCAATACTTGGTGCCTCATGACTTTTCTGGGTGGTGGCTTTTTGTCGTCTTTCACAAAGGATGATGCATCTCTTTCTGACTTGCTTTCTTGGGTCTAAGCTGGGTTAGCTTAGCGCTTATCCTGGGTCTCTTCTTGAGGTGATCGCGGTCTTTTCTGGCTTTCCCTGCACTTTGTTTCCCTCCATTAGAGTGTATTTCTGTCATCTATTATGTACTATACTTATTGTACATTTGCGTCGTATTTCACCATCTGACCAATTTTTAAGTTATATAATGTATGCGATTGTTAGGTAATTTTACATATTTTACCCTTTCACAGGGTTCTTGTTTTGAAATGTGTCAGAAAAAGTCTGCTGGAGACATTACATTAGCTAGCTACACTTTTGAGATCTGCTAATGAGAGTCATCAATTTAGCCGACAAAATCCACGGTCTTCACCTAGAAATGAGGAGCTGCTTTTGTTTACTTCTCTGTGTTGTGCTTCGTAGGAGCTAAATTTGGCTATTAGTGATAATTAATGATCGCTGAGGACGATTATTAATTATTAAAATAGAAAATAGATTTATTAATCAAAATTAATAAATGAACGGGGCACCACCGGGAAGAACCCGGACCAATAACCAAATTGATCTCAGTCTCAAGAAAACAGTTCACCTGAAGTGTCAATATCTGGGAGATATTGGCATAACAGGATGAACAGAGAAGGTGTGTGTTCGAGCACTGACTGTTCTCAACCAGCAGTTATTACGATACCTATGCACAGAAGACCAGACAACTTCTCTTTAAATGCAAATAGAATTTATTTACAAGAGAACTATGAACAAGAAATTATTTTACAGGCTAGCGAACATGTGTGTGTGTGTGTGTGAAGGAGAGGAGAGAGAGAGAGAGAAGGAAGGAGGAGGGGCAGGAAGTTGGTCGTACCACGTGAGGGGAGTGATATGTTCTGGTTCCGGCCACGAGGAGTGACCGCGTGATTTAAAAGTATGTGGCTGATGGCCTAAGCTCACATGCTCTTAGAAAAAAAGGGAAGAGAGATAAAATGGTAGCACTACACTAGGGGGGTTGGCTCACCACCTATGGGGAGCGAATGTGTAGTTAAACGTGTATGGGTGTGTAGGTGTGTGTGGTCGGTATGAGGACAGAGGGAAAGAGAGAAAGGAGAGCGGTGGCGGACACGGAGATCGTCTTTGATCACACAGAGACGCGGGAAACGGATTGGTGTCCGTCTGCCGTGGTCGCTGGCTTTTACAGATGAAAGACGATCCGCCGGTTTACACCCCACGATCGACTATCACCGGAGCGGTCCCGTGAAGTGGGTCAAACAAACTCTTTCACACTGGCACGGCGACCAGACACAGAAACAAGTTACCAACACAGAGTAAAGTAGAGAAACGATAACACTGAGATAACTTCCAAGCAGCACACAATAATCAAGGCACTTTAAGAACACAGACAACTAAACTAGCTCTGCCCAGACACTAAGCCTCTTACTTGGCTCGCTTTGTCAAGCGGACGGGCGTCTTCTCGTCGTTCTGAGGTTCAGCTCGGCTCCTCGCGGCTCGAACAACGACGGGTCCGTACCAGCTGGCGTTACGGTGGCTGATCCTCGGCGGGGATGCGGGGAGGATTCTGATCCTTCACTTCTGCAGGTAACTGCGGGCTGTGTTGCGCAGCGTCCTCGGCGTGGATCCGAAAGTGAAACGTTCAGGTGCACAAAAAGAAAAGGTAAATCCCTGAGCTCGTCCAGCGAGGTAGAGAACACGTGGCCTTGTTGCCAAAAGAGAGTTAAGGTACCGTTACCCGCTTCCTATCGGCAGCGCAGCGTTGCACGGAAGGGCTGCGCCACACGGAAGGGCGAACGTCGCACGGGAGGGCGAACGTTGCAGGGAAGAGCGCGCGTTGCAGGGAAGAGAGAGAACTTCGGGCGTCTCTGGTTGATATAGCAACGGTGACATCATGGCCGGAAGGCGGGGCGTCACGTGGGTTTCCGGGGACTCTCATCCAATGAGAGCCCAGGGTTGGACTCCACCGGATTTCACACCTGGGTGTGAAAACCGCAATGATTGTTGGGAAAAGGAGTTTTCTTAGGACTTCCCTTTGTTTGAGCTCTGTGGGGTTTAGGCTGTCGTAAATCCATGTAGGCCCCAACTGTCGTAGGCCCAACATATCCCCCCTTTGGTCTGAAGAATGGGGTGCTGGCCTCAGTGTTCAGAGCAACTCTTAGGGCCGACGAGTCTCTGTGGACAGGGCATCAGTGAACCAGTTCGTATTCCCGGGGAGCAGGAAAGGGTGGAAACAGTCCATATTCCTGGGAACAAGGGAGAATGGGGACAGTCCATATTCCTGGGAACAAGGAAGGTTAGACAGTCCATACAGTTTGTAGAGTCTTTGGAGTTGAGGGTTTGCAGAGGCTTTTGTGTCTGAGCAGATTAGAGGCAACGTCTGGGCAGACACTTCTAACTTTATCTACTTGCTTTTATCAGGCACACAAAATTGAGGAAAAACATCAACATAGCTCATTCTTTGCTGCTTGAAAAAGGAAAGACATGAAAAAACGATGTTGAAAGAAATGGAAATGGAACAAAGAGAGGAAGAAGAGAAGAGAGAGGAAAGGGAAAGGTTAGAGGTGGGCAGGCTTACGCCTGCTAAGGAGGGATTCCATTCTGAAACGGCACAGACTGATGTTTGAAGCGTGTTTTAACACTAAGGAGGTGTTCAGTCTGGCCGGTGTATACCTGTGTGTGTTAGGGCAGGTGTTTGGTGTATGAAGCTATGGGACTACAGCATGTGCTCCTGAAGGCAGGTGTGGTTGTCACCTGCTTTAGTGCCGCCTCCTTCTCCTTGTGACTGGCTCAGGGCTGTGAAGCTCCGGGTGGCCAGAAGTAAGGAGACAGTCGGAGATGCTTTCCCTGTCACTATACTCAGAGATGCTGTGATCATCGCCTGAGTAATCGGTAAATGGGTCACAATACTGGGCCATAATCTCAGAGTATGGCCTCCTAAAGCTTCTGTTCTGTGGGTGTTGTCGAAGCTGATGAACATGGCGGTTACGCTGCATGCTTCTATGCTGCCTTTTGTCACCCCCCTTGGCTCTGTTGTGAGGGTGAACTTTTGAGGCAGCAGGTCTGTGTGACACCTTGATGCTGGGACTGGCAGGCTCGGTGAGTTTCCACTTGGGGAGGCCAACAGTTTCCCAAGCCATCTGTGTCACTTTCCTTACCTCACCCATTGACATCTTCCCCTGTTGTGTCATGAGAACAACGTGAGTGCGTATGCATGGATGCAGGTTTTTCAAGAACAACGACTTAAAAGTGGGGTTCTCTTCTAACCCTGGTGCATTCTTGCCCTGAAAGTATGCATGCCTCAAACGTTGGTAATAATCCTTGGGATTCTCACGACGGGAATGTCTAATCTGGAGGGCTGCAACCATCCCTGAGATCTCGTCCGCAGTAGAAGCGAATTCTTCTACAAAGGGCCTGACGGAGCTCTTCATAGTCATCTCTGACGCTGGGAGGTTGTGACTGTATGAATTTCTTGACCGTTTTAGAACTGGTCTTCCACACAAGTCTAATCTTTTCACTTTGGGTTGCCTGAGGTAAGTCAACTAGGGTACGCTCTAGTTCCCTGAAGTAGTCCTCAATGTGACGATGACAATTGTCTGGGTCAAATGGCTCAATGTCCTTAGCTAGAAACTCAAGCACTTCAAGGCGGGGACTCCGTGAGGTTCCCTCATGTGAAGGCGAGGCTAGGCTAATGTTGCATGCTACAGCTTTCCCTATCACCTTTCCGGAGGGGTGAGCATGGATGAATTTGTCCTGCATCGGTGACTGAGACGGACAGGGGGCAGCGTATCTTCCTAAGGAAGGGCTGCATGTCTCCTCAGGGTCTGTGTCACAGAGGTGGGAAGTCAGACAACTGTTGCTGTTGCTCAGCAGTGGTTGAGGAGCTGACTTCAATTCCAAATCTCTGACTGGGGAAGGTGTGAATCTACCTTCAGTGGAGGAGTGTGACTCTGCGTAGCCAGAGTCGCAGCGGCTGAATGCCTGTGGGGGTACAAGGCCCTCTGCTCTAAGCTTTAATAACTGCTCTTTGTGTGAACAGAGGTCTAACTCTGCAGAATGCAGGTTCTCTAAATAGCGCATGGCTTTCTTATTAGCTACCTCAACTTCCTGGAGGAGATAAGCATTTTGCGCTCTAAGGAAGTCTACTTCCTTCTCTAGGGCAATTTGGCTTCCTAGGAGCTGGCTGCAGCTTGTCTCTAGGAGGGGGCTTGCCCTGGGATCAGCGGCTAGGTTGCGTGCTGACTGTGTGGCTTTTGGCATGGAGGGTACCTGATTGACCCGAATTTCTGTGTGGCAGTGCTCTGTCTGCTGCTGGGACTCTTGGTGCAGGTCAAGGTGGTGCTGTAGGACCGTCTTGCCTTGCCAGCTGTCTTGCAGTTGAGTTCGGTGGCAGTACACCAGGAACATGCCAAGCAGGTCTGGAATGGTGAGTGGCACCTTCCCGGTTGGGTTGCTTATGTGGCCAACCATTTCCTGTAAAAGCTCATCACATGTTTCAACACTAAAATTGCTAATGTTACGTTCCTCTTCTTGAGAGAGAGAGAGGAAGGATACAATGGCTTTCTGTAGGTCTGACTCGTTAAACCTACGAGGAGTCTCAGCTCCAGTCACTAAGTGAGACTTGCGGCTCATTTTACTTGCCAAGTAATGCAAAAGTGACTTAGGGTTTTGCCTTAAGTTGCACAGGGATCAGATTTTGCACAGGGGGCACCTGTGTCTTACAAAATTTCTAAAATTGCACAGAAACCTGTGGCTTACACAATAACACTACTGCTTGTGTAGGGTTATTTGACTCTGCAGTGTGGCTGCTACTAGGCTAAGCTCTTGATATGCTAATTTGCCTTTAGCAGGGGAGGACTTGACTTGTGGCAGGGGTTGCCATGAAAATGCAAAATAGGTGCAGTAACACCTAGGCGTGACGTCTTCCTTGAGAGAGAGGAAGAGGAAAAGGGGGAGCAAATCTTAGGGATCAAAGTTAGCAAATTTGTGAAAAATTGCTATTCTGTTAGAAATTTAACTCACCACTGTCTACACACTGTGAGCAAGATCACACGCCTTTAATGTGTCGGACTAGCAAGAAAAAGAAGAAAGGTTGGTTCAAAAATTTAAATTTGAACACTAGTTTTCAAAGTTCATAAATTCTGGACCATTGTACATCAATATTGCAATAAAGCTGGTTTATTGATCAGCCTCACACGGGGCACCATTTTGTTGTGCTTCGTAGGAGCTAAATTTGGCTATTAGTGATAATTAATGATCGCTGAGGACGATTATTAATTATTAAAATAGAAAATAGATTTATTAATCAAAATTAATAAATGAACGGGGCACCACCGGGAAGAACCCGGACCAATAACCAAATTGATCTCAGTCTCAAGAAAACAGTTCACCTGAAGTGTCAATATCTGGGAGATATTGGCATAACAGGATGAACAGAGAAGGTGTGTGTTCGAGCACTGACTGTTCTCAACCAGCAGTTATTACGATACCTATGCACAGAAGACCAGACAACTTCTCTTTAAATGCAAATAGAATTTATTTACAAGAGAACTATGAACAAGAAATTATTTTACAGGCTAGCGAACATGTGTGTGTGTGTGTGTGAAGGAGAGGAGAGAGAGAGAGAGAAGGAAGGAGGAGGGGCAGGAAGTTGGTCGTACCACGTGAGGGGAGTGATATGTTCTGGTTCCGGCCACGAGGAGTGACCGCGTGATTTAAAAGTATGTGGCTGATGGCCTAAGCTCACATGCTCTTAGAAAAAAAGGGAAGAGAGATAAAATGGTAGCACTACACTAGGGGGGTTGGCTCACCACCTATGGGGAGCGAATGTGTAGTTAAACGTGTATGGGTGTGTAGGTGTGTGTGGTCGGTATGAGGACAGAGGGAAAGAGAGAAAGGAGAGCGGTGGCGGACACGGAGATCGTCTTTGATCACACAGAGACGCGGGAAACGGATTGGTGTCCGTCTGCCGTGGTCGCTGGCTTTTACAGATGAAAGACGATCCGCCGGTTTACACCCCACGATCGACTATCACCGGAGCGGTCCCGTGAAGTGGGTCAAACAAACTCTTTCACACTGGCACGGCGACCAGACACAGAAACAAGTTACCAACACAGAGTAAAGTAGAGAAACGATAACACTGAGATAACTTCCAAGCAGCACACAATAATCAAGGCACTTTAAGAACACAGACAACTAAACTAGCTCTGCCCAGACACTAAGCCTCTTACTTGGCTCGCTTTGTCAAGCGGACGGGCGTCTTCTCGTCGTTCTGAGGTTCAGCTCGGCTCCTCGCGGCTCGAACAACGACGGGTCCGTACCAGCTGGCGTACGGTGGCTGATCCTCGGCGGGGATGCGGGGAGGATTCTGATCCTTCACTTCTGCAGGTAACTGCGGGCTGTGTTGCGCAGCGTCCTCGGCGTGGATCCGAAAGTGAAACGTTCAGGTGCACAAAAAGAAAAGGTAAATCCCTGAGCTCGTCCAGCGAGGTAGAGAACACGTGGCCTTGTTGCCAAAAGAGAGTTAAGGTACCGTTACCCGCTTCCTATCGGCAGCGCAGCGTTGCACGGAAGGGCTGCGCCACACGGAAGGGCGAACGTCGCACGGGAGGGCGAACGTTGCAGGGAAGAGCGCGCGTTGCAGGGAAAGAGAGAAACTTCGGGCGTCTCTGGTTGATATAGCAACGGTGACATCATGGCCGGAAGGCGGGGCGTCACGTGGGTTCCGGGGACTCTCATCCAATGAGAGCCCAGGGTTGGACTCCACCGGATTTCACACCTGGGTGTGAAAACCGCAATGATTGTTGGGAAAAGGAGTTTTCTTAGGACTCCCTTTGTTTGAGCTCTGTGGGGTTTAGGCTGTCGTAAATCCATGTAGGCCCCAACTGTCGTAGGCCCAACATCTGCATAATCAAAAACCTTGTGTTTCAACAATTACTCCCAGTTTCGATATTAAATCTGCCACAGTTATCACAGTAAACTGCATATGTGCAGTGTGAGAATGGAAAGCTTGACAGGCATAGCAACAGTAACTAAGGAGGATGATGCTTAGCAAAGGGTCAATTATATTATGCTGCTGTGTTGTACTTTACTTGTGTAAATTTGCCAACAAATTTGCACTGAATTAAATGACTAAAACCAGTGATCTGGGGCTTCTAGGGCCCATCAGGGTTTGGAGCTCCTGGGCAGTTGGTAATGCAGCCCTGTTTATGACCAGTCGGTCACACAAAATACCAAAAAAATGCATGTGGCCTTATATAACGGTATGCTTGGAGGCTCCCATAATATGCCAATTCTTTACTTTGCCTTACCTACAGATATTTCATATTTCATATGAAGTGGTACAATTGTACATTTTTTTTATCATATAAGAATTTAAATGATGGAGATGAAATTAAGCATCTCCTTCCTGGATTTGTGTTTAGGTTGAAGCAGCTGTTCTGACTGCAGCTTTTCTATTTCTGCAAAAAAGATGTGAACCAAGTATGCATCTGCACCATCGGTGGCATCATGGGAAAAGACTCTCGCCTGCTATTCTCCAAACACAGGATATAGTCTACATTGCTATGGATGTGAAACAGATGTGAGCAGCCTTGCTGCACACAAAACATGGGATTGTTTTAAGATTCTCCTGACAGTTAAGAGTAGAAAGGAGAGGAAAGCAGGGCTGAGGAGGAGATTACAGAACAGGGAAATAATCACAGAGAAAGGAGGAATAGAAAGAGCGACTCACAAAAAAACTGAACTGACAAGACATCAAGCCTAAGCCCATTCTTTCTCTGGAATAAAGATGGCTTACACACAGCTAATGTCGGGAATGAAAGCCCTGGCCAACGCAGCACACAGTGAAGGTAGAATAAACAGAAATCAAATGGAAACAATCAGAGAAAAGCTGCAGCTTCACATGCTTTATTTCTGTGTGCACCACCTGCTGTGCAAGATTAGACAATTATACTGCTGTTTTTAGAGCCTTCAAATGGAGCAGGAGGCTATGAATATTGCGCAGCTGCCATGCATGCACCCATCCTTACTGAGGAGATTCAACCACTAACATGGAGCAAATGAGCAAAGGGGAATGCAGATTGCATAACACATGAGCAACAGAGACAGTGATCAAGTCAGTGTGTGTAAATGTCTGGTTGTCACTGCATTAGACGTGTCTGTGTCTGTGTGTTGCTATGCAAATGCTTTGTGAATGCCCGTGAGACTGTGCAGGCTCGTGTCTGTATGAGTGCATGCCCATATGTGTGTGCAGCCACGCTATCCAGATGGGATCAATACTCCCCTCTATTATAATTGAAGTGTGGCCTGGTTTTGCTCTGCTTTGTCATCCCTCCAGCATGCGACATCAATCAAGTTTTTTTTTTCTAGCAAATTCCAAAACTGAGCTATGAGATATTGTGTCACACATGCTGCTTCAAACAATAATACTGGAGAGGCGTGACGATGGGAAAAGATAACAATTATAAGTGTAACGCAGCAGTCGCATGGGTCATATTGGCGTGCAATATAGCTAATCAGGAAGCAATAAATAGATACATCATATCAAGGGGGTGTAAACTGGAAATAAATACAACAGAGTAGGTGAAAACTAGGGATGTTCCTGGTGTCTAATTTTCCGGTTGATTAAACACAAAATTTAATTTAGACCAGCTGACTAGTCTAACAGCAAGAAACACTCAGAAAGCAGTGAGCAGAATTTATTAACTGACAGTTAAACACTGTCCAAAAAAAAACAAAAAAAAAACCAAAAAACAACTGTGTATTAAGAGCCATTTGAAGCTGTTAATCACAGTCTGCAATCGCCAAATCGTACTTTAAATGCCGCTGAAAAGCGCGCTACTTTGTGCTGTGCAATACAAACATGATACATTAACCTACAGAACATGACAAAACTTGCTAAATGCTTCACCTTTTCAGACCAAAGAGGATCACAGTGTCTGCAAGTAAACGACCCGGTGCTGACGTTAGCTGCCAGCCTGTGACACAGTGTGGCTAACATTAGCAGTGCTAGCAGCAGCAGCAGCTGCTCTGCTTGCAGGTTAATGTCCGTGTCTGTGCTGAATGTGGTCACATGTTGCTCCAGTCGAGTGATTATATACCAGCTTATTCTAACACAGTCTACATTCAACATTATTTTCATTTTCTAGATTAAAACACTGCCAAACTGCGCTGGTTTTATGAGCTGTCATCTGTCCAACTTTGCTGATATAAACATCCGGGGTGCCTGGGCCATCGGGGCATATGCGCTTTCAGCATACGGCAAGAGGGGCTGCCGTCTGATGGCGCCGCAGCCCCGACTAGTGGCGGGCGGCTGCATAACATCATAGAAGCAACAGTTAACTGACGTTGTGCATGAATGAAATATTGATAAATAGTTTAAACACTAGAATTTCTGGTGCCAGCTAGCGAGGGTGGAGACGTTTAGTCATATGGTCGACTAATCACGCACATCCCTGGTGAAAACCACAGTTTAGTTTCCTCATTCCCTCTGCCTTTACATTGACACTAATAGTAACTTTGCTACATTGCCCCTGCCCATGTCAACTCATCTTTATGCTGCCAGCTGCTAAAACATAACAACTGGATTAACTCTAAGATTTTCTGTCTTTTATTTATTTCCTGTTACCCTACAAAAGATCGAATAATAATCTAATAATGCAACATGAAGTCCTCCTGGGAGGACAAGTCACTGTATAAAGTTAGACGTGTTGCTCGGTGGCAATAGAAGAATGAGAAGAATAGAAGCATAGAAGTGTAGAGAAGCTCCTTTATTTGGTTTTAATGTTTAACTTACAGAGAGAAGAAACCTAGTTTGTGCTATAAGCTAACAGTGAGCAGAGTCCACTTTTTTTTTAATGGGTCAGTATTTAATTTTACATTCATTCTCTCCATTGACGTTTGAGAAAATCCTTACATATAGTTTTAAGCCTGCAGCTAAGTCGACCATGTAAGAAATGATAGAAAAAATTTATTTGAAAGAAAATCAAGGTACAAGACTGTATCATCATTATTTTAAGAGTGAAGAGACTACTCATCTCATAAGCCATTGTGAATGATATGCTTCTTCTTGAATTCAACCTTTGTCGTTATTTTAGTGTAGCTTACTTTAAGTCCTGTGTTCCAGGTAACTTATATGAGAAAGACAGAAGACTATAAACAGCAGGTTGGTTTCTTTCATGCTACAATAAAATAAAACCAACTACAACTGGGCAAATATTAAATGTCCTACTTTGAATTACCATTTTAAACACATCACACTGTATTTTTTCTCATAAAAAGGCTGAATACCAGCTCTGTTTCTTGCACACCACCACCTGCCGCCGCCCACCTTCCCACTTTCTCAGGTCTGTGCTGCAGAGTTTAAGCAGGGTGCTGCTGAAATGTTCAGAACATGTTGTCATGAAGGTTAAAACAGCGAGGGATGTATTTTAAGGTCTGAGAGAGAAAGCAGAGATTCAGGGGAGAGAGGAACAGAACAGAACAAAAAAACATTTCAGAGACCTGGTCACCATAGCAACAACTGTCAGGTAACCGTGGCTCCCTAATCATCCAGCTGACACAAAACACAATTGAGGAAATTGGAAACAGGAGGAGTGTGTGGAGGGAGATGGGAGCAGACCCAGAGGAAAGAGATGTACAAAAATAAAGTAAATGTTTTGTAGAACCTCCCTGATGCCGATTATGGTTTAATTATCTGGACCAGATTGATTCAGATTGATGGATATGAAAAGATCATGTGATGGAGAAATGCCTTGTCACTGTTCCTATCAAAGACAAATGGGAGCTGCATTTCATTTGTAATCACAGAGGATCTGAGGATTGATTTCTTATCAGAGCTGAGTCCAGCCTGTCACACCACAGGACACAGACGCTGTCAGAGAGACGCACATACTCACACACAACTGATCAAACCATCTGGAACTAAAGTCCATTAAGTCCAGATGAAACAGCATTCTGAGAATATATCTCTTCCGTATCGTGACGTATTTCCAAGTGAAATAAGATCGGCAGGCGAGACACAACATTTGAGAAGTTGGTGTGTCATGACCTGACGTGCCATGCTGTTACCAACTAGCTTACTAATGAATCTTAACCATGGATGTATTCAAGTCCAATCAGAGTTTCTTCACCTCTTGGTTCTGCAAATATAAACCTCCATGGATCAATAGTTCATCATAGAAAGAGTCATAACTGATATTGTTTGCAGTTCGAGGTGTCCTGTCAACAGTTTTCACAGACGTCTCTTTTAAAATGATTTCTGGGCCGCAGGGGAATTTTTGCTGCAATTCCGCGAGTGGCCACTTGGAAAAGCAAAGCAACAAGGTGAGGATTGATTGATGGGTGGATGTCTTAATATTATTGGTTGAAATTGGTTGGTTCAAGCCATGTAAGCATGCATTCTATTTTGTTTTACTGTAAGAAAACATGATTGGATTTTGATATAAGAATTTTAAAAAAGTTTTTTTTTTTTTTTTGGTAGTTTTTGGAATATATTGTTAGATAGGTGCCCAATATTAGCAGGGATATGATTTAAAAAGGGCCAAAACGGTATTTTTAAAAATTCTGTCTTGACTTTAAAGCAATTATGCAAAAAGTGGGAGCACTGGGGATGGATGTCATCACCTAAATCTTTTAGTTCATAAAAAGGAAAAAGCAATTTTCCAAGAAAAAAGATCTGTCATTGTATCAGCTCTAATTTTGAGTGCAACTGAGTGAGTGATTAAAATGTTAGCCAGATTCATGCACTTTCCCATAAAAAAAGTAGCATGAAATTCATACTGGGGCTCGGCGCTGCAATAACAGATTCATGCTAGACTGCAGATATTTCCTTTACTGCTCTGTCAGGATTGTGTACTGCTACAATATGTATAAACAGATATTCTAAAGCCTTAAAAAGACAGAGGCTGCGTCCAATATTCCATCCATAAAATGCTAATTAGTATGCTAAAACAGTGTTTAAGATTTTTATTACATCTTAAATCTACATGAAACCAATAGTACACAAAGTGCATACTATTTCCAGGACAATTTTACAGGATGCAAGCACTGGACTCTAAATATATAAATATCCCATAATGCACTGCAGTAGTGACAATGACAACAATGATATAACAGACAAATATGTGTGATATATTTTTATAATTAGTTTATTGTTGGCATTAGTTACCACGGTCACCTCTCCAACCAGCAAGGAGGCTGTCAGTAAGTGACGTGGTAAGCACTGAGCGTGCACCTGAAAAGATACCTTCTACTATTTGTTTATACAAAAGTATGTTGAATGATATTACACATTTTGGATACGTAGTGCATAGTATGTGATTATGGATGCTGTAAGACTTTACAGCCGTGCTAGTGGCTCTGTGCAGCTGTACTCAGGGGAAATAACAGATTTTTCTCATTAAAGTTTATTTAGAGGTCTTGGGGAGTGCTGCATATTTGGAAAAAAAGTTGAATAAAGGCTTTTGTACAGGAGTTGTGCAAAATCTGATCAATACAAGTGATGTGGAGTCTCGCCCCTGAGTCTCCATTCGTTGTTACTGATTTAACACACCCTAATCAGGACTGCCCATAGTTCCAATGGCACATTATTCTGAATCCTCAATAGTCCAAAACATGTCCTATTGGACTGAAAGACCATTTGTCTGACAGCCTGTTGTCCAAAAACAAACAACTCACTGCTCCAAACACCCCACTCTGAAAATACACACTCTTCCTGTTAGTTCAGTGACTGCCGGCCCAGTCAGTGGTTCTGAATCAAATCTTCCTTTGACAAACAGGCTTTCGGTCCTCTGGAACATCTTTAAAAAATGAAAGTTAAAGTTATGGCTCTTTCACAGCACTATATAACCATTTTAAGTAAAGCTATAAGCATCCAGATCTGGGGCCTCTCAGCATCTCTAATGGAGCAGCTGGGGGGTTAAGTGCCTTGCTCGGGGGATCTTTGTGGTATTCATTGATGCAATGGAGGGTGTTACTCGCTCATTTCCCCTGCCAAGACTTTTCCAGCATGTCTGGGGATTCAGGTCACAAGCTCTAACCTTTAGCTCACAGACTCTGCAAATGCCACAGTGTCAATGTCCTACTTAGAGGTCTAATGGCACCCGTGTTGGATCACCAGTCAGTAATTTTAGTCTAACTGTACCACAGGAAGTCAGTTACCATGACAACAACAAAACCCATAAACAAGCTCTTCACACCAACTGTAGATTGGAAAGATCGGCATTGAAATGCTATTTGCAGTCTAGCCTATGTGGCTATTTACACCCACATGGCAGACAAAACATCTTTTCCTAAACCTAACCAAGTAGTTTTGTTGCCTAAACCTAACCTAACCTAACCTAATCACTTTAAGTGTACACTATATGGAGAATATTTCCACCTCTTCACTTTGCCATCAGACAGCCTTTTCTGATGGGAAACCACCATCATATCAGCCAAATATCACTCTCTCCAAACCAACCAAAGTCCAGAGGCAAAATCAGTCATTTTTCCTCCCAGTACACAGGAGTTGCTGGTCTACTGCTGCCCCAGTCTGTTGGTTTGTTTGTGTTATTGTGTGACTTACGTGTTTTAAAAGATTAGATTCACCAAAATCACGCAAAAACACAAACAAGCTAATAGACCGAGGCAGCAGTAGACCAGCAACACCTATCGTCTACAAAGTAAAATTACTTATTTGCCTATGGAGTTTTGTTGGTTTGGAGACAGCGAAATTTGCCTTATTTAACTGTGGTTTCCTGTCAGAAACGGCTGTCTGACAGCAAAGTAAAGTAGTGAAAACATTCGAAATATAGCACACACTTAAACCGATTGTTTATTGCTCAGCTTCTGTGCTGGCTTCTCCAAACTGGTGGCTTAACAATCAATAAGTACAACTCCACTTCAAATAATAGAAACTGAAGCGGTGGTGGGCTTCACAGTTCATAAAACTTAGTTTAGCTAAAAATAAGAAGAGATGAAAGGTAGAAAGAGAGATGAAAAGTACAGTATGTGATTGTGGAAATATTTAATCATATGGCAGAATTATTTTTTTGATGCTTTGTAGACACAACAATTGCACTGGCATTTAATATCAGGTTAGAAAATAAAATATATACTTCACTTAATGTGACGCCCGCCTCTGGTTCCTCTATCTGAATACACATGAAGATGATTTGGTTGGTTGAACAGATACAGATACAAATAATGATGTCTCTGTGCATCACCAACCTTTGGGAAAATATAAAAATATATTCACAAACTTTGTGATAAAACATAAATAACAGAATCATGGTTATTTGGTCATCACCATGCCAAAGAGCTCGTATTGCACCATCGTCATGGTGACCAAATTATGATGACCTATCACTGTTCCATTTTTTATACAGGAGGTAAAAGCAAGTAACGGAAATACTATGTGTGTGTGTGTGTGTCTGTGTGTGTGTGTGTGTGTGTACCTGTAAATGGGCAGGATGCCATGCATGCTCTGATGAACATTATCGCTGCATCACTGAGCACAGACATGTCCTGCAGATATAAACACTGAAATGCACACACACACACACACACACACACACACACACATACATACATACACACATACACACACACACACACACACACACACACACACACACACGAGAGGTAAATGAGCAGACACACAGACATACTAATGCGACAGGTGTTTGCATGGTTCAGGTGTAATGACTGCACAGCCAGAGACATACAGCTTCTGGCAACAGGAACACACACACACACACACACACACACACACACACACACACACACACACACACACACACACACACACACACACACACACACACACACACACACAACACACACACACACACACACACACACACACACCAGGTCCTCTGTTGAGTGTTGCATAAATCTCTTGCTGTGTGAGAATAAAGGGCCTTTCTGGTGCCCTAAAGCTTGAAGTGGCTGGTGAGTGTTACAATGCAGACAAACACACACACTAAAACACACACACGATATCAAATACTGGTGCTAGTGAGCTCGTACCTGCCTGATTTACAAGTCAGCTCTAGTCTGTTGTTATTTTCAGGGATGTAGATCAAAATGCAAACTGATGATGACCACCTGAATGACAACAAAAACCAAAATCAGAAACAGGAAAACCTTGTATTAGTAGTTAATTCTGCTTATTATACAACTAATTTGAAGTCTTGTGTATGAGCAATGAGCAAACAATGGTAAGACAGGAGATAAGACAATCATTTATTAGTCTCACAATGGGTAAATTTATGGTTTCACAGCAGCAAAGTGGATAAAAAATACAAAAAAGTAAAGAAGCACCAATAAAAAAATATGAAAAATAAAATATAAAAATAAGTGCGAATATTGACACAACTGGTGTACATGGTAGTTCTATCAGGCCAGACCAACATTTAACAAAAGTAAATGTAGTCAACTGACGCAAAGATGCTATGTTGACCAAGAAAGCTGTGGCAGCTGTGCCACATGTACCAGGATGCATTGCGGACATGTGACTTCAATGCCCATGTTGCCTTTTATCATCATCCTAGCATCTAGCTACTACTTTTTTGGCCAAAACAAAGAGTTAGGTGGCAAAAATACCCATCTAGCACAGCCCCAGGCTACCCAGAGGAGAAGATCAGAAACCTAAGCTTGAACAGCCTGTAGTTCTTCCTGCATCCAGAGTTTGCAGCAAGAGAACTAATCTTTCCTGGTCAATTAAACACACACTAAGGAATTTATTGCCTCTTGAATACATTTACCATCATCACTGACTGGACATCCACATGAAAAGTGCCAAATTTTCCCCTTAAATATTTTGACATAATGATGGAGACAAACGTTAAGTCAGGATATCAAAGTTATTGCTATTCATCTAACTGAGAACAGGAATGTCTGTACCAATTTCCGCATCCACTAATATTGAAAAGATATATAAGTAAAGTATATAAGAAGTCAGGATCACCAAAGTCAGTCAGTTTCATCATCTGGGGACTGTGAATGTCCGTACAAAATTTAATGGCAATGAGATATTTCAGTCTGGACCAAAGTGGTGCAGTGCATTATAAAATATACAATATTAAAGTTAATAAAGAGGAAATAATAACGAAAACAGCAGCTTGTAGACTCAAATAAACTTTTAGCTTGGGTGGAATTAAGATATTACCGTATATTAAGAAACCCACACGGTATAATTTTTAACACCATAGGATGTATTGTAGTGCACAGCAGGCACCACCAGAGGTCAGTCTCTCTAATGGTGGACAAGGCAGCACAGCTGAGCTGAGAAACATGGCATCTTGGAGACAACGGCACAGGACAAACTAGTGAAAAAGAAAAAACACCTGTGTCCCTGTTTGGGGGCGTTTTGGGTTTAGTCCTGGTGATAAAGGTGAGCCAGCAAACACTGCAGACCACTGATTGGTCAGTGTAGCATAGCAACTAACTACACAAGTTGTAGCTTTATGGAGTGTGAGAGACAGAATTTCTATCTAAGCTGGCAGAGAGTGGGGGTGAATGTGCGCTGAAAAGGAAGAAAATACGAGCAGTTAAATCATCAGTTGGGCAGTAAACATCCAGTGTAGGTTTGTCAGCCAATAGAAGCTGCAGCAGAAAGATCTCCTGTGTCTGTGTTGTTTTCCAGTTGTAGGAACAGCATAGCTAAGATGATCAGCTCCGAGTTGTTAAGGGGTACTACAGTAGAGCAGAGTAGAGTTGAGTTGATCACCATGATACTATATACCCCAGTAAAATGTCAGTAAGGTATTAAAAGTACATACACCCAAGCCTACTAACTGCAACTGTACTCTAACTGTAACACCTAGATGCTACAACAGTTAACTAGAATGTACCTTGTTAGGTGGAGATGATACTACTAGGAATGAACACATAAAGCATATATGAGGAACGGGGGTGTTAGCTGAAAAAGACCCTGATAGAAGCTCTGCAGCTAAGGCCCTCAGTCCTCCAGGTTCAGCACTCTGGACAGCGCCTGACAAGCTGCCTTCAGGAACTCATCCACAATTTTCTGTAAATTTAATCTAAAAAAGACATCACAATAAAAAAGGCTGTTCGGACCTGAGTACAGACTCAATATGGATGATAGTTTTTGTGCAAACGTCTTATAGACATTGTGTGTTCTACTTCATGGCCTTCCTCTTTCCACTCTTCTTGCTCACTGCTTTTTTTCTTTTCCTCTGTTGTACCTTATCTGCCCTGCAGCTGTTTGATCTCTCCCGTCACTTTCTTCTCTTTGCTCACATCCCTCCCTCCTCTCACGCATCTCTCCTGCCATTGTTACTTAAGACCTAACAGGCAGGAGAAGAGGAGTTGGAACAGCCTATTTTTTTCCTCTAATTTAGCATCTCAGAGAAGTTTCTTCCTCTCCCTCTAGCTGTTGTCGTCTTAGTGTTTGCAGGGACGTGATATTGTTTCATTTCCAGAAGTCAAACAATCAATCGAGTCACCAGCCAATGAGAAAGTCACGTACTGGAAAAGCCTTACAGCAAATAAGACGAGAACATAATGAAAGGAACTTTACTCTGTAAAAATGACACAGTGAAATGTTATTTTGAAAATGCTCAAATGTTTCCACATTCAATCCTTCTTCAGTTTCTATTAATCTCATTTAAACTTTGGATTATTTTCACTTTAAACTTAAACTCTGACTGGAAATAATGAACCATAAACTGGATCTAAATAGAATTTCAGATTCGTATAATTCTCGTCTCCTTTTCTCCTCATACAGCCACAGCTCTGGGTACGACACTTTTTGGAAGTGCTGCACTGCTGAATGAATAATTCACACTAATATCCGGAAGTTTCTATTTGTGTATTTGTACGTGCGTGCACGTGTGTGCCACCGGCTCAGCTTCCCTCTCCTCCGCCTACACTTAGTGCACTTTCTGCTCCACTCACATCTCTGATCTTATAATAGAAACACTGTCCAGGCTGTAGCTACAGACATCGCTGGATTTACACCAGGAATGTTTTTCCCAGTGAGAGGGAAGACAAATACTGTATGTATAAAAAAGTACTGGTTGTGATTTTAAAATTATATTTCACAGCTTAGGGGATCAAGGAAATATGTAAAACTGTTTTCTGTTGATGTAACATTAAATGCAAAGAGATGATATTGTGTCGTTCACCTTTTCTGAGACTATTCTTTTAACCATGGTAAAGATTTTAGTGGATTTTCTTTGCTAATTATGCTTTGCTGACATAATATATAACATTTCCACCTAAACATGTCTAAAAACGCTAGACCTACGTATATATGTCGCTGAGTTGTGTATTTACGTTATACAAAATCTTTCCAACAATGTTCAAACCCAGAGAAATTCCTAATTTTATTCAAGGTAAGGTGTGTTTCATTTGGTCACTAGTTTCTAAAATTTCTGGGAAAGATGGGATACATCAGATGATACGTCAGAGAGTGAGGAAGGAAGTCAGCAAACGTGACTAAAAATAACGTGAATAAAACTTTGATACATTATCTTGTCTATGAACATGATTTTCTTCCTGAGTCCGAGAATGGTGGTGGTTTAACAATGAAAACATGAAAACAACGGCTACGATGATCCCACAGTACCTCGCAATGACATCAAAAGCCACATTTCCACCCAAAGTCCTGTGTCATCTCTTCATTGTGCACATTCTACAAACTAATTATGTTTTATAACGTGAAAATGCTGTTGGTAGGGTAGGTTTAGGGACAAAACACACTTGTTTAGGGTTAGGGAAAGATCATGGATTGGGTTAAAATGGTCATTCTTGCAAGATCGTTCACGGGTCTGTTGTTCCTTCTAGATATGACCAAATTTTTAGCCCTAGGAACTGCTTTTCAAGGAACTAAAAGGTTCCTTTAGCCTGTGCATTTGGCAAATTACTGTATAAAAAAGCGACAGCTGTTTTTACATGCTGACATTTTTGCGTGTGACTTTACAATAAAAGTGACGCCGTCATCGGTCCATCTATGCTTTCTTAACTCCATACTGATGTGTCACAGCAAAATGAACAAAAACTGGTTTGCAGCTGCAGATTTTTAAAAATGGCGGCTGAAATAAAATACTGCAAGTACTCAACGAGTCAGAAGTATTCAGCGCTACAAGCTCTACCCTCAATGTTACGTACTTTTGGAGGTACTACCCTCCAAACAAGGGACTTTTTGAGAGGGTAAAATAGATATCTATGCACTCCCACCATTACTATTTTGCTTATTAGGCCTCTGCTATAATTGCAGTTTTAAATATGAAATGAATATGTATGTATAAGTATATATTTAAGTATTTAAGTTCCAACTATACTTTCTTGCTGCTAGCCTTGATGCAACCTACACTCTCAATGTATCCATCTATCGCTAATTGATTGAATTTAATTTGGTAAGTCTTTGTATGATTTTTATTACATCACACATCTATATAATTATGTATTTTGTCTTTCTGGATATTAAGTGTTGTCACACAAGAAAGGGAGGGATGTGGAGATGGGTTTGGGATTATAAAGGACACGACTGATTGTAATATCCATGTTTTTGTTTTGCATTGTTACCATGTTGTCTCCATACTACTTAAAATAATAAAAAGATTAATAAATGAAGATAGAGCCCAGCACTTAAGTGAGACCCTGATCCCTGTGGTGGAAACACATGAGTTCCTTGTAAGATTCCTAGTTCCTGGGGAAAGTTTCTGCAGTGGAAACGTGGCTAAAGTCTGTCTTTTGTTATTGTTCAGACTGAGAGACAGAACAAATTATATACTGTGCCTTTAAGTGCATAAGATTCTTCTGTCTCCCTAATGGATTTTCGAATGTTCTTCACGGTGTTTGATCTGCAGAATAAAGTGACCATTAGTCTCCATGAAAGCTGTCGGGGATCATTTCTGCCTCACTATTTCAGATGCTCTGTGTTAAAAACAAAGTGTGCAGCCTAATAGAACTGTGGCCTGCTGTTCCCTCCTTCATGTCCCTTATTTAACCTTTAAATGGATTCTGAGTCATGTGTTCTTGTTGAAAAATAATGAATTATATTTTCACAACTTTGATAATCAGGCAGTGAATCCAGTCTTTATCCACATTAAGACACATTAAGAGTGATTACCAGGTTAGATACTTATGTTTTGAGACCTATACTATACAGATAATCAGCGCTTACTTTTACTGTTAAATGTGTGTTATTGATTGTTTTTAGGGAATTTGTGTCAGTAGTATCTAGAGTTGAAGAAAGAGAGGGGTTAGGTCTGTGGTTTTGTCACCTGATAGGATTTTGGGCCACCACGTGGATGATGTTAATATAAAAACAGAATATGTATTATTTTTTGGTCTATAAATATCTATTTGTTGTTTGTTCAGAGATAACATTTGTTTCCAGAATTCTAAATATAGGTGTCCTCTTTTTTTTTTTTTTTTTACTTTTCTTTTCGCTGTATTCAAAACATTAAAGAAAGTAGTTTGTTCATTGTTTATAAAATGTTGCTCAAGTTGACACATGAACTAATCAAAAAAGTTGAATTTGTACCCTAAATGAGCAATGTATCTTGTGACATACGAGTGTAAATCAGAAAATAAAGATCATATTTTGAAATAAATGAATAAATTGTGTTATTTTAATCTACATCATTAGAATGTAGAGCATTCTCATG
This sequence comes from Lutjanus argentimaculatus, assembly GCA_034769285.1. Taxonomy (NCBI): domain Eukaryota; kingdom Metazoa; phylum Chordata; class Actinopteri; order Lutjaniformes; family Lutjanidae; genus Lutjanus; species Lutjanus argentimaculatus. The sequence goes on from JAWZSL010000008.1 coordinate 29,985,640, forward strand.
TCTTCTGGTTTTATCCTGAAATTGTACAGTTTGGGGAAATTGTTCATTTGGTTATTGTCAGAATTCTGGAATATTCTCGATACACCAAGTTGACAATGTGACAAGAAATATTATGTTAAGATAAAATAGACATTTGTTGAAAATCTTGTTAGCAGCTTGAAAAAAAGCCACTACAAAGAGATGGCACAAGCCAGGATCAGCAACACAAGATGAAGGGTTGAAAACTGTGGATTGTGAGTGAAATATAAGGAGTGTTTGACTCATGAGATAAGAACAAAGTTGAGATAAATGGGAGAAATGGACAATGTTTGCACATAAATGACAGGATAAGGACTGAAACAAATGATTATGTCACAGGAACAACTGTAGAAAGGAAAAGAGTTTCTTTTTCTTTTCTTTAGTGCGTATTTGACCTCTGAAAGCAATAAAAATAAAGTATCCAACAAAGGAAATAGTGATTAATTAATTTTCCTAAATATTTATATGTGCTTGCCCATTTAAGGGTTAACAAAGACAGTCTAAAAACCAAATACAAATCTCCATAAAGAACGTCTCTTTCAGTTGCTCTGCACTCAGACAGTGAGTATAAAATCACTACTTCTCAGCCTTTTTCTTTAAGGACCATGACTTGACTTGTATCAGTCAACGTGAAGCTGCAGAGCTGTATGTTAAAGTGTCGCATCTATAAATACACTGTGGTGGAAAACAATGGATCAATAACTGGTGAAGGGCAGGAACTCACTCTGACCTTGCTCTCTTTAGAGGCCCAGACACAACAAAAACATCCACTGCCAACTCTGAACGCTATTTTAACTGCTGTTGATTAATATTTCAGGAGGGGAAAAGGGCATTTTGGGAAAATCCATGAGTGAGAGGCAGGAGTTGTCAAACACAGCCACACCCCCCCACTCCCAGCCGCCTCCCCAGCTGGTGCTTCACTGTGGCAAAGATGGCTGCTGTCCAAGACACACACACACACAAAAAAGCTCCGCTGCTGTCTCTTTAAAGCCCTGCTCCGCTGTGACAGCCAATCACAGGCCAGAAAATGTGGCAAGACCGTCCTTGCCGACGACCTTGATGGAAGAGGAGTGAAGGAGCGGAGGACGTGTGTTAGAGTGGACGGGAATGATGAATGAAGGAGGGAGAGGTTTATAAACGGAGTCTCTCCCTGCCTGTCTCTCATATATGCTCTAATGTCTGTTTCTTTCTCCATCCATCTACCCCTCCATCACACACATACACACACACACACACACACACACACACACACACACAACACAGTTTTCCCTCCATTCCTCTGTCCTGACATCCCTGCAGAGTGTTGCATAATTCCCAGTGAGGGGGAGGCACGACGAGAGGGAAGGAGGGAGGGATGGAGGTGAGGAAGGGGCTAGAATGACTCACGATGCAACATGTATCACACAATGACACACTCAACTGAACCGGTGAAATCATCTTATGGCGTGAATATTACACCCATAAAACAACCTGTGTCTTTGAACGATGACAGCATTTGTTGTTACTGCATTTAGGCTTCTGGATGAATCATTTAAGTTTTTTTTTCATTAAAAAAAAAAAACAGAAACACGTCACTTTGACTCAGTTCTGCAAGTGACGCTGGAATGTCAGAGAAGTCTCGCTCGGTTAGTCGCATAAAGCTAACGAGGAGAGAAAGATAATTTCTCAGCAGAGACAGCTCTAATGAATAAGGGATGAGACGTCTGCTGTCATTGTGGTATGGAACCACATTATCTTTACATTAGAGATATTAAACCTGAGGTGACTTAAGATTGTATGAGAGCCTGACATTATTCTTCAGTGTGTAAATATTTCAAGAACAGTGACGTATGTGGTTACAGGGCTGAACAAGAGAGATGTGTGTTAATTCTAGGTGTAGTCTGAATATGATACTATCATTTTTATATTATTGTGCTAGTAAAATGTGCTGCACACACACACAGTCCATCTTCTGTTTTGCATCTGAGTCTATACAAACACCCCAGCCTCAATTTACATTCATACAAATAAGTCTTAAAAGAGCAATACGAGGCAACTGTGCATCAGTTGGAGCCATAGAGTGTATATTAAATAAGGCGAAATACTGTTTAATATATAATCTATGGTTGAAGCAAGTTGTTTCCTTCCACCTGCTTCTCTCCAGACTTGAGGAAGCTCAGGCAGGAGTGCAAGACGAGTGCAATGTTGCATGCTGACAATAACAAGTGATGACGAATCCTCCACTGTCAGCTGATCAGCTGTTTATAACTGTCATTTGTCTGTCAATGTAAAGTTCAGCCTGTTATCCTGCAAACCAAGCCCACTGCTCTGAAAATACACACTCTGGCAGCCAGTTGAACTCCTTAAAATGGTCACTGTGTGTCAGATTAGGTGATTATGGAGTCACAAATTCTTGCCATGTCGTGGCCGAGAGACGTGACAGATGACACGTTGCTCCATGACCAGTCAGTCTTTCACAATGTGCGTGATTCACCAGAAAAGAAGCGCTCACGTCTCACTTCCAGGAGAAGGAATGTAAATAAACATGGCGTCCAAAGCGGTGTATATGATCCCGACTATCTTGTGCTCGGAAAGGCCTAAAAACATACACAGCTCGACGAACCTTCGAGCACCACAAGACGGGTGTTATCTCGTTCCATTATATTCAAGAGAAGGTAGAAAAACTGACGTACCAAACACATATAGATGTGTGTCAACTTGTTTTGTTTTTCTGAAGACCAGTCCTTCAGATCGGTCTGGCTACTCACCTGAGTAATGGAGCCAGCTCAGACATCCATCTCTCTCTCTTTCTCCTTATCTTCCACAATGTTGATGTTTCATTTGGCCTGCAAACAAACGCCATCTCCGTTCCCCTGGAAAACACACACCACGCGCACACGCGCCCCCACCCCCCCCCCCCCCCCCACTCACACACACACACGGATGTTTAGAGGTGTCAGGATGACCTTGTAGAGGAAATCACTGGCCATTCATCATGTTACAGCTCCAGCGGTGCGAAGAACAGGAGATTTGATAAGACCTTGAGATAAAAATCGGTCGATTTTCCTCTGCAGGGCCTCATGAAACTCAGCGGGGCCAGACGAAACCTGAGATACCGAACAATTTATACTATAGTATCTGTTACATTTCTCTAATACTTAAATATGTTTGGGCAGGGGTATCGAACCCAAATTGGCTCGGGGCCACTGATGGTATTGTCATCTCATAGAGAGGTCACTTCAGCGTTAAGTACTGCAAGAAAGAGCAATATTTCTGAGAATGAACTTTTGTTTCCACAACTAACATATTCTTGTCATATACCTAAAAAATGCAAACAGCAGTTTCTATACATTTTATATACATATATACAGTTAGCTTTACACCAGAGTATGCTGTGAAAACTTGAGCTTTATCATGTCTTGATAACTAACTAATCTGTTCTGCCACTGTGTTTTCCAAAGAGTTATATTGTCGAACAAGTTATTCTTATCCAGACACAGAATATCAGCTAATTGCCACATGCAGTCCTTCAGATATGCATATATTTTTAAACACAATTGTGTTCTCTATTTCAGTTGTATATTATGTTGTGTCACTGCCCTTCAGCCCACACAGATGCACAAAGTACCTTTTAGCGTCTGTATGAGGCACTGCCAGAAAGTTGTTTTTAACGTGTGGTTCAAGTTGAAAAGTGGTTGCAGTTTGGGTAAATTTAGGCACAAAAACTAAGTGGTTAGGTTTAGAATAACATGGGGAAAATTTAGTTATTTTGGGGCCCAAGGTAGACACAGGAATGGGGCCGTCCACATCCCTTGTTCTCCCTTCCCCTGTTCTGAAGCTGATCTCACTGCAGCGATACTTCTGTATCTCTTGGTAGTCAGAGCAGGGCGAACAAGCTGTGGCACAGTAAGATCACTGAAGTCCAAATTAGTTTGGAAGGCCTGAAACACTGAGTTTGTAAGCATTTTATGGGGCCCCTGGTAGCTTGGGGGCCTTAGGCAATTGCCAACCTTTGCCTAATGGTAAGTCCCCTCCTGTTTGGATTCACAGTAAGCATGTTACATTGCTTACGTCACACGACGTTAATGATGCAACTTGCAAGATGAAAGATGTTCATTTTATATGCCTTACAACTTTTAATAGATGTATTTGAGGTGGGCCAGGCCTGTGCAAAATCGATGACCATTGATCACTGCACAATGCATGCCGGTTAGATTTGTGTCCTGACTTGAGCCAGACTTGCTCAGATGTCATGCACACGTGGGCAAATGATAACGTCACGAGATCGAGACATCTGCAGTTGCAAAATGCTTTATGAGGCAGACAAAGAGCTTCAATCAGCGATCAAGAACCACTTCATTTCTTCATCTATGAACGTGGTCTGCAGACTACAGGTAGCCTAGGCGGGGATCTAACAGGATGTTAGTGTCATTCCCTGTATATTCTTTGAAGTCTGCTGAAAACTGTTCGACTTCACTGCAGCTTTTTGTGTCTCCACCTCCTACTGCGGCTGCCTGATCTCATCTACTTTCCAGGCGAGGCGCAGTTTATCTTGAACGAGCCTAATAACATTTTGGTTTTCACATGGGACACAAATCCCAGTATCCTCAGTGAAGGTCCTGTGTTTATTTGAGCCATTCATCCACCCTACCTCCTCCAGATGTGGACTTTCTTGCTTTTTACACCATGGCGACAATCCGGTGCATCTCATATGGGTTTACAGTGAAGAACACATGGTTTGTAGATGTAGACCATTACAATGTTTTGCACTCCATCCGCTAGAGTTTGCTCACTTGTATATTAGGAAGAAATGTTAGAAGAAACTTCAAACAAAAACATAGCTGTTGCACACATGGACCTCACATAGAAATCAAACGTGGCATTTGAGATGCAGTATAATCTCTCCAAACACCATCTGTCTGTCTGTTAACATTTCAGCAGTGGTGTATTTTGCAGGCTGGAAAACACACAGACAAGAGGAATGAGTTAGCCTTGGCTTTAGCTCTGTTTGGCCCTGTTGTAAACCCCACAACTGCACACTCTGATGGGGTTACTGGACCTTTCCTCCAGCGTAATGGGGTGAAGCAGCACTGGGACACGTTCTGTAATGTCGACACATTTATCTTGTGTGACTTGTCCCGTAAATATACAGGGAGGAGGGACACAATAACACTGAACAATCTGATGTAACCCAGTGCAACAACATCACAAAGTGCTCGTTGTCATTGTACACCTTGTATATTGTACAGTATGTTCTCACTTTGTCGTTTTGTGAAGGTGACAGATTTAGTGAACAGAAAGAGGTAAAGAATAACACACACAAATGAGAGCAGGTGTGTTGAGTGTTGCTGCTGAAACTCATTTTGACTTGGAGTAATTTTCAAAATGAGAATGAGTGCTCTGACCCGTTCAAAAGCTTCTCTAAACACCCTGGAGTGAACTCAACTGTGAATCAATACAAACGGTCTCGACAAATACTTCTCACCATAAACCTGTGGGCTATGAGGAAAACAACAACTTTTAGCCACCGAACAAAAGACCATTCATTCATTTTAGGCGTGGGAGCTGTAGCTCTTCTAGACCTCTTTGTTCATTTGCTGATCCTGGTGGAACTTCTGTCAACTTTCTCTTTTCCTGTTTCTTGCACTTAGATATGCTATGTGCTATGTACTGGTCTTGTCTAGAAGGGAACCCAAGATCTGCAAAACTCTTACAAGATTTGTTTGTTTTGTTTCTTCATCGCGCATGTTACAAACGAATCATGCTTTATAATGTACAACACTGCAGTTAAGATAAGGGTTGGTTTTATTAAGTGCCATTGTTGACTATTCAATCCTGATTGGTCAATTACAGCATTCTAAGGTCTGTTATTTCTGTATAACAGACCGTTGCTAGGAAGAACAGACTGTTGCTATGGACACAGTTCTGATAATAGACTCTGTAGCACCAATAAAATATTTGTTAAATCATTTAAAATGTATCTTTTGTGACAAATTATTGATTTTTTTTGTGCATAATTATTCATTCAATTATTATTATTCATTCATTATTCATTCAATTATTCAACAAGCAGGATGATGTACAGTGAGCAGGTCTCTATCTCTAATTGACACAAAATTAATCTTTTGTGTCAATTATATTTTGGTAAGAAACCATGTAGGATTAGTGTACTACACTTCGTGTCGGGGTCCTGCATCACCATGTTGGGGGTGATTTGGCAATAATGACCTGCTCACTGTACATTATCCCTTACATGGTTACTCAGCCTAAAGTATACCCTGCTTTATCGTCTAATTTACTCTAAATAGGATCATAATTTACCAAATCAACATCATGCTGTATGGAAGAAGACTCGAAACTAGTGATTAAGACCATAAACTTGTTAGGAAACTGTTTTCTGAGGTCATAAGTGAGAAGTAGGCTCATTTTTGTATTAGACTCAATACAATCCAACTTCTTTTTGAAACCTGCTGACCATTAGAAAGAGTCTTTAGACTACATCACCTTGAACTTTAGCCTATGCACTGCAAGTCTAAAGCCACGTTATTTGTGCACAGATTAAAGGCAATGTGCCGATTTTCCAAACCTGTGGGATTGTCCTTTAATAAGGACTCTGAGGAACAATGCCAGTCTCTTTTGAGGATGAAGTATTTTACTTTTAATCATATGGATGGATGATTAAATGGAGGAAATGGATATATAAAGTGCAAGTGGCTTATCTGCCGGTACTTTTCAATCAATACTTCTCTCTGTGTATCTTCCTCCAACCTCTTTTTCTATTAGTCACTCTCTCCTTCTGTCGGCACACATCTTTCAGTCCACCTACTCCGCCCTAACCCCCTGTCATTCCCATCCATCCATTACCAGGGGCAGCTGTGGTTACAGTCCGATGGGCTCTCCATTTTACCAGTTCCTGCACAGCACGTCTAAAATGGTTCCCCTCCACAGGACTCATGGGATGTGGAAGCTGCAGGGTGATTTAACTTTGGAGAGACGGCGGCTATGACAGCAACTTAATGGGGAAACTCTTTGATTTAGTACTTGATGGCTTGTGTTTTAGAAACTTCTTTGACAGGCAGCAAATCTCTGCTGCTGTGCAACTCATAAATATGAGGATAAGACTTATATTATATGAACGTTCACTGCATTTATAAGCAAACATTTACATATGTTATGCTAATTTGCAGACAATAAGCTGCATCTGGATGAAATACAATTGTTCATATTTGGTTATAAAATGAGATATCTGTATGGATTGGATTGGATCTCACAACTGGGTCCTCTTGCCTCTCACTCCCACACTCCTCGTGCATCCTTGTCATCTTATCTCACCCTTCTCCTCGCTGCATCTATGAATGAATCTGAGTGAGCAACAGAGTGAGAGAGACACAGGGAGAGAGAGAGAGAGAGAGAGAGAGAGAGAAAGAAGGGGAGATGGCGAGTTTAATTTTAGACTCAACACGTAATTCCCCCTCTTTTGCCGTGGCTTCTATAAATAAACTTTGCTCGCTCTCTCTTTCAGCCCCTCTCAACCCACGCAATCACTGATTGATGGACTATAAGGGGGAGGGAGGCAAGGAGGGAGGATAAAAGGGTGTTGCTTAGCAACCCTATCCTAGACTTGGCAGGTCATGTGATTGGGAGATGACTGGCATGGAATGTGGTAGTAACACACTTGTGCCTGGGAGCGGGGCACCATATAGTAGTGACACACACACACACGTTCTTAAACATGGGGAATCTTACACAAAGGATCAAAGATAGAACCCAAGAATACAAGATGGAACAATGTGCAGCACGATTCACAGCCTGTACCGATACGATCATTGATGTATAGGGGTGTCACGGTTCTCCAAATCCAATGATTCGAGTTGACTTTTGATTTTAAAGTCACGACTGATTCAATTTTTTGATTGGAGTATAATTTACACACTATGAACTGATGCCTATGCTGTTTGATGAGTTATGAATCCTATAAGAACAGATTATTGGTTTTATGCCCTGACAGCTGTCATTTACATTTTCAAATTTGTCTCTAAAAAGATAAAGTGTAATATAATGGCTGGTAAACTATGCTGTGTTGCCTTTGATGTGCTGTTTTTTTTTTCTTCAGACATGCAACGGATGCCACAAGTAGGCAGGAGTGGAGAGAAAAAAACAAAAAATAACTGGGAGACTTGCAATCCTGTCTTTGATTTTGTTACATTTTGTGCTCATTCATGTGATACAACATTGTGGTACCTCTATAAGTATCAACAGCGAGGGCGTCACTTGTGTTGAAAAATGGTGTGGATACTCAGTTGAAGAGTATTAGGCAATGTCATGAGGGAACTGACATGAGGTAAACGTAAATAATTACATGAACAACATTAGCCAAAAAGACTGTAGGAGCCTAAATGCAATTTGTTTATTTTTGGTTAAAAAAAGAGGGTAATAAATAATTTAAATTAATTTAAAAACAGTTAAAAACAAAAGTAATTTAAGTAAAATGATTTAGAAGGAATTTGACAGAATATTTACAGTATTTTCAGTTCATACACACAATAATGCCATTTAAAGTGGGTAAAAATGTCATTTATGAGATATTTGTTATGGACGCGAGTATATAAAGTTTGGTGTTTTTAAGTTACTGCACACCTTTAATTAACCCTGTGAGGGTTTAACCTGAGGTCAGTGGAGCCACACGGTTCTTGACCTCTTCCTCTTTTTCTCTTGTTAATGAGACTTGGATATAATGGAGTAATTTTGTAATTTGGGACACTTCGACCATTTTTCATTTTCTGTTTTTTTGTGTTTGTCAAAGTTTACTTTATGAGCTTTATGAGCAGTTCTATGATTTTTTTTTATGTGGATTAAGACAAGGGGAATTGCTCAAGCATCAAGCCAAGTTTCATTCAGTGGAAGCCTACAATATTAAATGTAAAAGTACTGTTTTTGCCACTGGAGTCTGGTGTCTTTGGAGTAATATTTGGCTTATACTGTAGAACAGCAGTTTCCCATCAGAAGTCTGTCTGAAGGCAAGGTAAAGTGATAAAAATATTCTAAATAAAGCATATGATTAAAAACAACATTACATTCTGCAGTACATTGCTTGGTTTCCTATACCAGTATTCCTGCTGCTTCTCCAAACTGGGACTGATGCCGAACACCATCGACCGAAATAATACCCCACTTCAAAACATTCTAACTATCCCTTAAAGTTAAACTGCCTTATTTGGATGCTGCATACTTTAACATCAGAGAAAGAGTTCACAAAAGTTCATGAAACAAGTTCAACCAATCATGAGTCATGGTACGTATGTTTTCCTTTATGACCACATAAACAATTCTCAAAGCATTCTCATTTGTTAGTTAACATTTCTTGGTGCAAGCTATTATTCAGAACTTTTATTTATTTATATTTAATAAATAATGTCTTTAAAAGTGATGGGGACAAAACTGGCCATTTCATACAGTGTAAATGACACCTGTATGATCTACAGTGTCTCATTTTAATCCACTGAATGCCTATGCATGCGCATGAGTATCCTGTTTTTGAGTCTTAACCTTAACGTTAACCTTTGATCATCTTAGGGATATGGCGTTTACATGGAACATGAAAAACCTGGTTATTCATCTACATGATCATAACAGCATCCAGGTTTCTGACCATCTGCCTGCAGGTGCGGCTTGCTTTCTTTCTGTCTGAGTCACTCTGTTCTGTACCAACAAAGGATGTTCAGAAACCAGGATATGGGTTTATATGCCAAAGTGTCCTGGTTTCTATCAGAGGACTCCAGTCCACCAAATCAAGGTTTGTGAGACCAGGATATAATGTTTACATGTGCAAAACATAACCAGGATCCTCCAAAAACCTGATCATCACCAGGAGACTAGACCACATGTAAAGGCACTCATTTATAATTGAGTGAAACACAGCAGCATGGTGACACATAACTGACGGAGAAAAGTCTCCTCCGCCTGGGACTGCCGGATGCTTTTAGAGTCTGGTTTAACTGCAGTGTTATGTAACGTAGGGGGACTTAAGGCTTTTCGGAGGAGGGATAATGGGTGTGATCTTCCTTTAATGGAGAACTGCCTGTACGGTACCTGAGCCTCTTAACGCATCACTTTACTTAAGATAACATTTAGAGGAATTCTGTTCAAAAGCAGATTATCCTGCGACTCAAAAACAGGACGTGTAATCCAAAAACTGACAAGTGACAGAAAATGTTGTGACTACAAATCAGTCGGTAAAACATGGAATATGATGAAGGACATTTGTCCAAATGAACCACAACAGACTGGATTTGTATTTATGAAACACAGGAGTAGAAGTAATGACTTACAACTACTCAAATTACTGTACTTAAGTCATTACACCATGTAATCTACTTAGTTACTTTTAAAATCATAATTAAGTACTGAGTAGACCTAGAATCTGAAACCTCAGTCTGCATTTTTGTAGCCAATAACACAGCTCATACAACATTCCTATAACATTCCTAGAACTTTTCTTACAGGTTTCTATTCAGTAACCGATCCCTTAACGTTCTAAGAACATTGTGAAAATGTTTTTGTGCAAGTAACATTCCCAAAATGTTTGAATAGCCACATGGAGTAATAACGTTCCCCTGAGGTTCCCTGTTGGTAGCCTTGGTAACATTCCCACAATGCTCTAAGAATGCTGCGTAAATGTACAGAACGTTCTAGGACTGTAAGTTTTACATTTGCATTCCACAGTGGAAAAACATGCTGTAACATGTACCAGACGATGTCCCAGAACATTCTGGGAACATAACCACAACATTATGTTTATGGTTTTAAGATCCAGGGAATGTTAACGGGGGAACATAACCTTTCCTGGACATTAAACTAACCTTTACAGAAAGTTCTGGAAATGTTACCAAAATGTTGATTTCAGGCTTTTTTTTTAATTTTTTTTTTTTACAATTTTAATTCAAGGAACATTAAAGGGAGATGTTCAAATAACGTTCCTGGAATATTCATCTACCTTACCCAGGAAGTCTCGTAAACGTAATAACTTTGCCTTATGGAAATAAGGCAAACTTACAATTATAACTTTAAGGAAACATTAAGGGGAAATAGTTTAGTGACTTTAATGGAACATTCACATTCAAAGAATGTTCTAATGACAAAATAATAATGCTGGTTTTTCAGAAAACCAGCACTTGCCATTTTAACAGCCAGGGATTGTTATACAGGAACATTTAATCAACCCAGAGCCATGTAATTTACCTACAGTTTGTTTTAAAGTGCTCACAAAAGCAAATAAGAATTTATAAAAATCTTTTAAAATAAAATGTATGGATAAAACTAAATTTGAATACAACATTGGTAAAAGATTTTATGTAAAATGCAGCAGTGAACATGAAAGCTTCCAGAGTGGATTCAGAGATAGCTGCAGTCATTAAACCATTTTATGGCCACGTGTCCCAGCAATCAGTGGCTCATTAAGTAAATGCTGATTCACTGTGTTGTGTGTTGACTCCAGGAACATTTAATGAGACAGTTCCAGGAAAGTCCGCAGGGTGTTTAATATTGTACAAGCAATCCAGACATGTGCAGTTTCTTGCCTCTAAACTACCGAATGACTTATAAATGAACTGCAGCAGTTTAAAATGAGTGCAGGGATCTCACAGCACGGGTAATGGGTTCATCTTTATTAGTCCTCGATGAAGCTGTGGTAGCAGAGTTTGTGTTTGTCTAAAAGCCTTCTTAGGAAGACCAGAGAAAACACTATTACATATTGCAAATGTAATAGTCTTGTCTCAGTAATATAGTCTTAAAATCAAGAATAAATCCGGTTTTAATGTCATGTTTAGGAACAAGTCCTGTAATGGTTGTTGTTGTAATGATATGTTCAAACTTTAAATATAAATCCAAAATTACAAAAAACCTCAAAGATTATTTTTGTCTTTGTGGTTGAACTGCACATAAAGTTTCAGCTTTTCTTGTTCCGTGTCTTGTATCTAGGTTTAATAGGCACATTTGTTTTCCTGTGATGCAAAAGCTCTTCAGGATCATACTAATTTGAACTGAAAGAGTTAAGAAAAATTTAAGTTATCGTAAGTGTTGCCAGGTTATTATTCTGAACAAATGATGTCCCAGAATTGAGCCTTGGGGAACTCCACTTTTTTACTTTTCTTCTGCGCAATCCCTGCACTTTCTTCTTTCTTGTAAATTTGATTTGAATCAGTTTAGGACAGAACTCACTGGTGCTGTAATAAGCCGCCTCTCACCTCTCACTATATGGTTATTCTGACTCATCATCTGCACCTGCTTTTTCCCAAACTGCAATGATGTTTTATCAATTTCATCCCTTGGTTGGAATGGTAAAAGTGACAGCTAGATGTCAGTTTTGCCCTGCCATTTCCCTTGTTTGGCTGTCTTTTAACCTCATTGCCTAGCGATCCTTCAGTTTCTCTGTCTGAAACAACAGTCTGCATAACTTTTTTTTCACTGTCGTTTGTGTAAAGCTCTGACACCAAAGTGTGATCTATAAAAATAGATTTGCTGCTGCTGATCCCTCTATCCAAGTCTAAACTTGACATACAGCACTTTTTGTGTGTGCCATGTACTGCAAGAACAAGAGAAACAGCTGGAATGACAAGTCCTCCACATTAAACAACAAATGCTATGCTTTCCAGAGTGACACAAGAGTTTTTTGATTTTACACCACTATTGATATGGACAGGACTTTTCACAAATATTTTATAATTCAGAGTTTTTCCTCACCTGAATCAAGGGTCCAAGGACAGAGAGGGTCGTACAGAGTACAGATTGTAAAGCCCCCCTGAGGCAAATTTTGATTTGTGATTGTTGGCTATAAAAATAAAATTCAGTTGACATTGCTGTTTCAACCAGTTTCCTGATCTTTCATAGCTACAAATGGAACAACGGGAAGCTGAACATTTATCAAGGTATCACTGTCACATTGTCTCGTCCTTTGCTCTACAGATAGGTGGGCTTAGTCATGTCAACATAAACATATGTTGTCTTTGGCATTTATTGAAACAATCTCATTTCTCATTTTTCACAGTCACCAAAGGGCCAAGACACCGGGACAAGAATTAATATTATGAAAGAACACACCAAAAAAAAAAAAAAAAAAAAAGAAAAAGAAAAGAAAAGCAGGCAGGCACGGAGTGGCTAATCAGGAAAAACAGGAAGATTCCCGGTGAGCCAGCAGAATGTCACCAGCCTCATAAACTGGTGGCATGTTGATGTTGGAACAGCCCATCTGATTGGTGGTTACAAGGTCCAAAAATTATCAATATGCTGCCTACGCCGGAAGCCAAATGCAGTGGAACCATCGTCTCCCCTCGGCCTTTCTAGTGGATCCACCCATCCATGTCAAGTTGGAAATAATCAAATGAAATCAAGACAGAAAATGCATGAAATGGATAAAGGACAAAAAAAGTGAAAAAGTGGAGCGGGATGCAGGGAAGGTAAAGAAACAAGGTAAATTGTGAATTTAATCACAAATTACAGTATATGCTTGCATTGATGGATAAGGAAAAAAACACTTTAGAAACATGAATTTAACACCTCAATCTGTGCATGCTGAGAGTCAAAAATATTAATGAAAAGGGAGACCTCCAAATCCAAAACTACATAATTTTGAAGATCAGTTACTTTGGTTTAAAGATCAGAGTTCCTGACGATGGATATGTTGATATTTTGGAGCAAAACTCAACTGATGCAAAGCAACACTGTACAAACTGCAAACTAGCAGCTGTATCCAAAGATGGGTCAGTGATTGCTACATGTCCCATAATCCTTTGCAGAAGGCTTCCCCATTATTTGATCAGAGTCCCAGCCAGATTGAAGGGGATTCAGTGAGCTCGACAGAAATAGCAGCTCTAATGTGAATCATCAATCTTGTTAACTAGCATTTGGTGGAACTATTTTCCCATCAGTAATAATCACTGCTGAGAAGTAAATTTGCTTTTAATCTAAACATATTTTTTTTAAATTTACAAATTACCACTCTATAACATAAAAGATGACTTGAAGCACAGTGATACGTCTCTCCTCAACGCTAAGATACTGCATATCTCAGTCCAACCAGGAAGTAAGTGGTCCTGATCACGCCTCCCTGAGCATTCACCTTGACGGGCCCACAAACCCCCTCCACACCCCCCTCCTCTGCCTCTCCCATTGGTTGAGACATGCAGCCGGAGCGGGCTCTGATTGGTTGCCAGGACCCAGCCTGTTGCTGGGCTGTTTCCATGGAGATCACTATCACCATTTTCCCTCGTCTAAGTGTGTGCAGAAGAGAGAGAGATGGATGGAAAGGAGGGAGAAATGATGACAGTGAAAGGAGAGAAGGATGAGATTAGGGAATTAGGTTGTAATATGAGAGATGGGAGTGTGAATGAAGTCAGTGAAGCTGTGAGGAGATGTAAAAAATGGAGTAGAGCAGGGGGACAAAGCTGAGCGATTAAAATGGTGAAGAATTTTGGGATTCGCTGCAGTTAAGATGGCGCATTTTTCTCAGATGATGTCTCACCCTGCATCTTAATTTTCCTCTTGCAGAATCCAACATACTGAATTTATACAGAAGCAGCTACAGGCATGGCCTCACATATTAATTTTCTGTCTCTTAATCCTGAAAATCAGAGCACTTCTGCTCAGATGGGTGCAGCAGAGCACTGAAGAAGAGCTGCAGGAATGTTAATAAGGTTATGATTATATAGGAGCGTTCTGCACCCTCAGAGGTGTAGGAGTCAAAAGTATCATGCTATAAATTACAAATATTTGCTCATCAACTGATTTAATTACATAGAAGCATCAGTGTAGTATCATTAGAGTTGTCATATACTGTATGACCTACATAAGCAAACAAGAGCCTCAGAGAGAAGACTGGCTGTTTCTATAGTTATTCTTAATGGCTGCCACTGTGTTAGATTGTCCATTAAATCAAATGAAACAAGCCTGTTTTTATATTTTCACAGGAAAAGTTAAAGAGAGACGCACGTTAAGTCAGTTTAAAGGAAGCAGAACATTTTTAATTAGGTCATTTTTGACATTTTATTTTGTGGTTGTGGCAGAACAAACTTCCACTTCAGTCAACAGGGGTCTCTAAAATCAACATATAAAAGTTCCTTGTATTGGCTTTAGAATACATGTCAAGATGAGCTCTGCTAATTTCCCAAATCATAGATTTGAAGTGGACAATCGGGTTATCTTGGAGGAGGGAGGCTGCGAATTCGAGAGGGACCTGGCTGCAGACCTCCTACCTCCACGGTTGACAGGAAACATGTGACCTCCACAGCAGAAGATGTTTTTATTTTTGTTTTTTCCCGTGTGAAGGCCGCATTCTGCATAATCACTATTTCATTCTTTAAATTGGTACATAACAAAATTAGCACACGGATTAAAAAAAAATAAAATAAACAAAGTTTATTCATGAAATATTTATATAAAGGCTTTCATACAATAATTTACATTAAGGATATGAAGTTAATTCAGTAAGTCTTGTCACCTATTCTTTAAAATGCTGCAAAGTTTACATACAATTTCACAAAATGTACTTATTAAACATGAAGAATACACCAATAAAAGTAAAAAATAGGGCGTAGAGAGGCGAATACACTGCCCCTGTCAGCGTCCTGTCTGCCTCTTACACAAACGGCTAAGCTAACGTTAGCACTGGCTTTAGTTTAGCTCACAAACTGAGAGTCACAAATCCCGTCGCCCAGTCCGAAGGTTGACGTTTTACCATTCATTGCGTTGACTCGTCAGTTCGTGGTGTGTTTTTAATGGACTGTTACAGAACGCAGAGTTATTAATAGACTGGTGAGATCGTTCACGGGTCTGGGGTTACCTTCAAGACTCGATCATCAGTCTCTCCCTCCTCTGTTTGTCTCGTTTCATTTACTTTCATGAATAAAAATAACAGTGAATTGTAGTGATGTGTCTTAATGATGGAAGTGGGACGTGGCGAAGGTGCAATTTAAAAGATTGTGTTAAGCATTTAGCCTTTTAAAATAGATAATGGATACATTTTGTGGATATATGCTTTTTTTATTCGTGTGCAAACTGCAAACTTTAAGAACCAAACCGTGAAAACACATAATGTGGCCTTCACATGAAGAAAAAATACGACAAGAAGAACATTTTCTGCTGTGGAGGTGATGTGTTTCCTGTCAAATGGGGAGGTTGGAGGTCTGCAGCCAGGTACTCTTGGCAAATTCAGGAGTGCATGCTGGGTGGTTTTAGTCTGTCCTCACCAGAAAAACATATGTATGTTCAAGCAGCTTATTTAC
The DNA here is from genome assembly GCA_034769285.1 of Lutjanus argentimaculatus. Taxonomy (NCBI): domain Eukaryota; kingdom Metazoa; phylum Chordata; class Actinopteri; order Lutjaniformes; family Lutjanidae; genus Lutjanus; species Lutjanus argentimaculatus. The sequence goes on from JAWZSL010000008.1 coordinate 30,001,911, forward strand.
GTTTATTGTCAGGTGGCGACCTCTAGTGGCTGTAGTAATTAAGACAGGAGCAGTATAAAGATGTGAAAGCCCGTATAGAGTGGGATAGGTCAAGGCACGGCGCTACACTCATACCTCGCCTCACCTCACCTCATGCCTCGGTGCCCAGCCATGTCTCTTAGTGTTGGTCAGTATGTGTGGGTGTGTGTGTGCCCATGTATGTGTGTGCTTGTGTGTGTGGGTATGTATATATATGCTTTGTGTGTTTTATGTATTTATGTTAGGGTGGAGGGGTGGGTTTTTGGTCTCGGGATTTTTCTTTGTTGTTTTAGCCTCTGTGAGGCACTTTGTGTTACCATTGAGTATGAAAAGTGCCATATAAATAAATTTGAATTTGAAAATTTGAATTTGAATACACTCAGGCTAGTTTTTTTTAATTTAATAGTTAGAATTTTTAGTTAACTTAGTTAAAATGAATGTCCAGCCAGCTTGTTTTACACCATGTGCACAGTTAACACACATAGGGGTAAATGCACTTTTTGCTATGGCTGCATTACAGATATTATTCCTTTCATTTCTGACGTTGTAATAGAAATTTAATCTGTAACTTTATAACCAATGAACAGCAGGACGTGTGTATATCGTGGCCTTGAAGAATTTTTTTTCTTTTGCAATAGAAACATAATTACTAAGATTGTGACGATAGCCAGTTTGTTTTACAAGTGTGTCACCTTTGCATTACGTGAAAGCATTTTGTCAGAGTCTTGTGGTCAGCTGCCTTTGGTTTATAGCTATAATGTCCTGTGTGCCATACTTGCTTTATTGAAAAAACATGAACTTCGTGACATCTTAAAAATAGACAATTTTTTTGTACCCTTCATATTGGTCAAAATGTTATGATGACTATCAGCCAGTCTTTTGCTGCAGTTTCTGGGTTATGTTTGGTCAAAAGGGTGTACAATGGTATGCCACAGGCTTTCAGCTGCATTTCCACTTATTTGGTGGGTGTGTCAGAGGTGTTACCCTATCAGCAGTGACGTGTATATAAACACTGCCATGTTAAGTAGTGTTGCAGTGCAGTGTGCTTGCCTACACAACAGGATATTGAACATACGACCGTTTCTGTTTAAACGTTTTGCTAACTTTTTTGGGGCCGAACATGGCCTTGTCCTGGAAGTGTTTGCTGATTGCTGTTTTCTTCTCTTGCATTTTAGTGTCATTCAGTAAATTTGTCTTAGGTGCAATATCTGATCATATTGTGATTATAGACCTATTTGCACCGAATATGAAGGCAGATTTCGTCAAGTTATCATAAGAAACACAAACAAAAAACAGTAGTTCACAATGAACATGTTGCAGGACCCAAGCCGTTTAATCAGTCAAGGGTGTGTATTTTACCCAAGAGATGAGTGCAGCTGTTAGACCACACATGTATCAGATTAATGGGTGTCTAATGTGCTAATATTAGACCACAGAGGAGCTTGGCCCACACATCGATTTTCCACAACATAAAACTGTCTCCATACAGGAAAACTGTGCCCTCAGAGTCTGTTTTAGCAAGACATGGTGGAAACTGGTGCTTAAAATAAAGAAATTGTGAAGAATTATCACAGTAAGCTGTATTTATCCACCACCGTGTCATCATCAGCTCATTGGGTTTCTGCACTGAGGCGTTTTAATGGCGTCTGGTTGGTGTGATTCATCTGAACCCACCGTGGTGCGGCACAAGCTGAGGAAACCAGCAGCTGTTTTGGCGAGACAAGAACGGTATCGGATGTTATTATTTAGCCCAGTGACACGACTGCTCAGAGGAATGTGAAGGATACGGTGGAGAGGGAGGGATAAGGAGTGACATTTGGATGAATGGACGAACAGAAGGTGGGGTGCGGTGATCGATGATAGACTGCAGAGAGGTGAGACAGACGGAAGGTGTGACAGAAGAAGAAGTCCATATTTACTTACAAGCAGTGGCAGAATGAAAGCAGATGTCTGATTTAGTGTCACTTGGTATAGAAAAGGCTTCAGTCCCACAAACACACACACACACAGAGTCTATTAAATTTATAGCTAAGTGCTGATTTATATGCTCAACATGAAGCACACATACAGTAGACGCCTGCTGCATGCTATGAATGCAATTTCCTTCTAAATGTAAAATGAAACATCCCTCACCTGCAGAGATCATTTCATATTTCCACATCAAACAGAAGCCGACTTCTCACTCTTCTTAACAAGTGACCAACAACTGTTTCAATTTGAAATCTTGTTTCAGCTCAGGACAACGTATGTGGGGGTCATGTTAATGTTAGCAGAACTTTACAAATTTCTACTAGTTGCATCTGGCAGTTGTGGTGGCATTGCAGTAGGTGCTTCACCATCTGCTGCCTGGCAGGGATCTGCACTCTTTTGAGTTACCTCCTCTGGTTTATTCTTTCAGTTCAAATGCACCATTTGATTTTTGCACAATTACAATTTTATAAAGTTCTTGAATCTTGAATATTACTCCATCAGAATAAAGGCACAGTTTTTTTTTTGGATGGATTGATGAGACATCAGGCAGCAGCCTCCCTCACAGGGACCTCGTTGGCATTGTTTTGGAAAATGAAAAACATTGCTTATTCATTTTTTCTACGCAGACAAACCAGCCAATGTGGAGATTGATGCCAGGAGCAAGATTAAAGGTCTGCAGTGATACTTTAATAATATGGCTGTAATGCAGAAGGGTTGGTATGTCAACTTGTTTTTCCTCAGTGTAGCGGCCATTTTACAACTTTTAGACTCAACTTTTGAAGCTTAGCTGTGAGTGAGTCTGCAATTTGTCAGGCTCATTCAGGCATAGTCTTGACTTTCCTTTGGCCCAAGACGAATTTAGCCTGCAAAATAAAGGGAGCCACAATTACTTCCATGATCTTTGGTCTTAGACCTGGGGGCTGCTGAATCGAGCTGCAAAACACAAAACTGGAGGTTTGTCCGTTGCATTAAATGGTTAACATGCTAATGGGGAGTTTGTTGCAGAGTATGTGGTTACATAGCATCCTGACACCACCAGGGGTCCCCCTAAGCATTGTAATGCAAGTCCAAAGATCAGCGGTGAAGATCTGTCACACTTCACATCACTACGTCATTAATGTTAGCACGCTTTGCGAGAATGCTAGCAGCTAGCTGTTGCCATTACATTTTGCAGTCTAAAATAAGTAACTTGAATTAGTTAAGTTGGGAAAATGTATTATGGATGGATTTGTTTTCATGTCTGTAGACAGAAGAAGTGCTGGGTGTGTTGGATGACAAGTTTTCAACAACAACAGGCAGATTGTGCTCCTTTAAAGCCGTCAATAATCTCACAAAACGACAAACAACATTTTGCATAGGGCCTCCAAAAAGCTAGAAACAGCCCCGACCTCATGGTGCAGCAGGGGTGAGAAACTTAAGGAACTTTGGACCAGCATCCTTGCTCTTTTGAGATTTATGTGGTTCTGTTGTCTTCCTCAGATGGTGACCTTCAGCACTGGGGCGGTTTGCAGCTGAGTGTGAAGCGGCCGGGAGTCAGGAGAGGCAGCACCTCCAAGTCTGAGGCCATGGTTCACTACTGGAAAACAGCAGATTTCTCCCTCAGGGTGGGGAGTGAGTTGCTGCCCCGAGCAAAGGGTTTTCTTGTTTGTGAAACTCCTGTGTTTGACCCACCTGTCCACACCGATGTATTCCCAATGAAGATTCTGATGCTTTCTATACGACATTCTAGGGCTGAAAAATGTATTTAAAATTTTATCAAAATTGTACAATAAAATCCTAATTTTTGTTTATAAAATTATTGTGGTGCTGCAGAGAAAAGATGTGCTGCTACACATCAGATTCTACAGACTTAAGAAAACATCTTTGTGGGATTATTTTCACTATCAATTAATCTGTCAATCATTTTTATGATTAATCGATTAGTTTTTTGGTCCATAAAATGTCAGAAAGTGTTGATCAGTGTTTCCCAGAGTCCAAGGTGATGTCCTCAAATGTCTTGTCTTGTCCACAACTCAAAAAATATTCAGTTTACTGTCAGAGACGAGTAAAGAAACCATAAAATATTCACATTTGAAGAGCTGAAATCAGAATTTGGACAATTTTCTTCAGTTTGAGATCCAAACTGATTAATTGATTATCAAAATCATTGCCAAATAATTTAATAGTTGACAACTAATCTAATCATTAATCAACAAATCATTGCAGTTCTATATCGTTTGGTACAGACTGCTGCAAAAAAAGCAATATGAGTAAAAATAATCCCATGAAAAAAAGGACAATTCATGTCCATGAACACAAATTAATCACATTTCATGACTTTTCCAGGAGCTGCTGGTGGAGTTCTGGTGATACCAGACTTCAGCTTGTTTGAGCTGAGTTTTATGAGACACAGACGATGAAGGACACTTGGATAAGAACTGTTTCCTTGCGATAATGTGCTCTGAATCAAACTGCTTATTTCACAATACTGTAATTAGTAACGGACCTTTCCTGAAACCTTTAATGGAGACATTAAGAAATGGGTGCTTGGAGATAATTAAAGGGTCAACACTGCACTTTTTCAGCACGAGTTTATAGAGCTGAATTTAATGGTCAAAGCAATTATCTTGTTATGGTGCAAACGGCTGCTTTAAATCCTCTGATTAAGCTACATAATAATTAAAGGGCGTTTTTGAAGACCAATTTGAGAGACACTAAAATCGAATCAGAGTTTGTCTCAGCGAGCATAAAAGCATGAAATTCCCAAATGTGCTTTATGCTCGCAACAATGTGAGTTCAAAGTGTTGCATAATGTCTTACATCACAAGGTGGAGCCATCGCTGTGCTGCTCTGCACAAAGACGTCTGAATGAAGGAATTGAATTTATAATCCAGCTTGTATTACTGCTTGTATTATTACTACTGAGATGTTGAGAGTTCACTGGTGTGTTGTCAATATTAGACTGTAGGCGGCTGTGAAATGATCGACAGGGACAAGAGAGAGGAGGAGGAGGAGGAGGAGGAAGAGGAGGAGAATCCCTCCTGTCCTTGCTGTTCTTGCGTGGGTGTGTGACCTTCAGGTGTACCTGAAGAGACATTTTCATTCACAGTGTGAGGAGGTGTAATGGAGCTCTCCCTCCTGTCCTCCCCTTCCTCCTGATCCTTATCCTCTCCTTCCTCTGCCTCCGTCCTCTTGATGTTCTCTCTCAGCCTCTGAGTCAGATTACGGTATCGACTCTGTAGGTTACTGCTCTCTCTGCTGGAGGACTGTTGAAACAACATCTTGGGAGGAGCTGAATCAGATCAAATAAATATATTACTTGATTTGTTTTAAGTGTTGGATTTTATATTAACAATAGCCTAGTCACAGATTTTACTGCTCAGTTTCTGCGGTGAAGTGTTTTATTTTGTAAAACACAAACGATGGCGAGTCCACTGTGAGTTGATCAGTTCACAGCGAGCATGCAACGTAATTCTCACCTTCATCATACTTCATAATATCTCTGAACAATGCAAGGTTCCTCAATGTTATGGAAGCGGTGATCAATCACAGGCCCAAATAAAGAGCCTGCACCTACCAGCACTGCGAACAGAAGGACCAGCTGGATGGTCAGTGAGTTATTTTACTGGGGGTCTTTTGATCAATAAAAACAGCAGTAACAATAATACATTTATCAATACAGTGACAGAAACCGCACAATATCATGCACATAATATCCAGCCCCAGCGATTCTGCAATTCTGGCCTGTGCATTGTGTACCAATGCAGGTGAGTGAAGGTATGAATAATATGCAAACTGATTTTCACCTCTTCCCAACATTTTCGCATCTCCATGTTAAAGAAATGTTGCTCTGACCAACAGATCCAAAGTCTGTAAATATAGATCCTGTAATCATGATCTTGTGATATCTGAAAATCATTTAAAAAGATCAGTTTTATTTGGGATAGCAAAAAAAAAGGGATTAGAAAATCCATATATTCTGATCTTGATTAAAAGGTTTTGCTGCTGCACACCTGAGACCCATCCAGCAACAGCCGTGCAGTATAAGATACCAGGGCTTCTCTCCAGTCCTCTCCAGATCATTTATGATCGGTGATGCTTCAGGCCCTTGAATATTGGATTAAAGTTCATTTTGTACTGTTGCGTTTTTCCTTGGAAACTAATCCTATTTTTCCCTGTGCCTCAGGACCACAGCCTGCCAACCTGCCTGCTCACCTCCCAGCCTTTACGCCCCCCAGCCTTGCCTCGTTTCCCTGCCACCAGCTCACTCCCTTCTGCCTTCGCCACCAGGATCCTCCTTCATCCTTTTGCAATAAAAACCTTTTCTTAATCACCACTTCCTCATTTGTTTCCTGCATGCGAGTCCATCTTTAGTAAAACTGCAACAACTCACTGTGGGGTTTGACTTCAGTGACTGCCTGTCTTACTGCCATATTGTACAATTTAACCGTTATAGACATCTACTCCACTAAAAAATAATTCATTATGACTCAAACATATGCAAAGGCATTCAGGGAACATTTAACATAATTCATGTGAAATGGCCGGTGAGTGGAATCACACAGGCCAAAACAAAAACGATGTTCTACACCAGAATGGAAATTTCAAAGGAGAACATGCTGGCTGTAGCACTGTTGTCAGAAAAGGCAGAACTTCAGCTTAAATCTTAAGTAAAAGCTACAAAACAGATCAAATAAAATGTGCAATTTCATGAAATGATATGGTGCTGACACAATGTTACTGAAACAAACACCAATCATGGTATTTTATGTTGTTTTTCCTTATGTGTACTATGTTACTACCCAGGGTGAATGCACACTTCTGACAAACAACTGGCCCCAGTAAAATTGGTCTAAAACCACCACTGGCTACGACAAATGGCCGGTTAGCTAGCTTAGCATAAAGTTTGCAAACAGATGTGAATAGATAGTGAGGCTCTGTACTATATATATATATATATATATATTAATAATATATATATGTATATAACATTATATTCAATAAATTATATAATATATATACATATAAACAAACAAAATAAAGCAACTTGCGGTTTCTGTTTTGGTATGAGATCAAACAATCAAAATATGTGTTAATTACTGATCTTTGGGGTGGGGGGGATGCCTTGGAGGGCAGGAGTTTGTTTCCAGTTTTAATGCCTAGCAAAGCTACCAGGCTTCTGACTCCTGCTTGAATATCAAACAGAAAGATATGCCAGTGTCATCGACCTTCTCAACTAACTCTTGGCAAGAAAACAAATAAGCTCTCATACTACTCCTTTAATGTCAGTCTAGCTGAAGGGGTTCTTTACTTTTCACATCATCAAACCAGGATAGTTTACAGTATAATTTGGCATTTCATTCTTAATTGGTAACTTCCTGCTAATGGAGAAGATTCTCAGTCGTGATCCTACCTTATGTCATAATATAATACAGGCAAATACATTAAGTTGCAGCTAGGACGTTTTCTCTTAAAGCTACAGTTTGAGCAGTTGATTTAAAGCAGTTAATTTTAAAAGTGTGGGGCTTGTCAGCTTTTTTTTTTGGCCTGTGTTTGGAGCACATCTGTGGGTTACAGAAGCATCGCTGGTTCTCTGGTTGCCATCCCAGGATTTTTGAAAAAAACATCAGAGGAGATTTTAGAGCTGTTTGGAAAGGACGTCTGTGACAAACTTATGAAGGAGGACATTAAATCAATTTTGGATAGGCTAAGTTGTTTAAGTTTTCAAAGTCAAGATGAATCCTGGCTTGTCTGCTTCTGGTGTTGCTGGTTTAAGATCTTTGCTCAACTTTGGCAACAAAATGACCTGCTTTTGTTAGAACTACAGCACAGTAAACTTCAGCAGCAAGCTGAAAGGGAGAAGTAGGCTGTTGAGAAAACGAAGCATGAGATTGAACTTAAAACGCTTGAATCGGAAAAGCACAAGAGTCTGACTCGTGATGGTGAGGTCACAGCTGACTCAGTATCCTCAGACTTGTTGTTGGGGCTTGATGTAGCTGGGCAGTTGACCCTTGCTAAACTCTGACCTCCTTCGTTACTGTTGCTACACCTGGCTGGGTCCAGAGCGTGCGCTGCTGCTGGCTGCTGCTGCACCGTGCGCTGACGGGCAAGACCCAAGAACCTTAATTATTGGTAGCATGTCAAACTCTTCCTACAAACTTTAATGCATTAATATCATATTATTTAAATTCTTAACACAGTACACAGCTTCCTCTAGATTAATTTTCCTGTATTTTTTTTCAGTATCAGCCTGCTACGTAGTCACAATCATGCATGTTGTGCCTGTATGTGTCATGATTACTGGTACTTACAAGCTATGCTGTGATGGCAAGATGGTAAGAGGAGGTAAAACAAACAGACTGAAAATGGACGCTTCAAAAACACTGCAAACGTGGCTTCAAACGGGAACTATAAGACAGGTGCAGAGCAGGAGGAGAATATTTTGAGCAGAAAATGAGGTGGACGAAAGTGATCCGAGCACAACTTCTAAGAAGCGTCAGTGACGTGTCCACAGCACCTGCTGGCAGTAAGGTGGTACTCTGAGAGCTCAGTATTTTCTAAGGTGGTACGTGGTGTAAAAAGTTATAGAAAAAACACTGACTTAAAGGGATAGTTAATCCAAAAATGAAAACTCAGTCATCATCTGCTCACCCTCATGCTGACTGATCAGATTGGTCAGATTTATTTATTTAGTCCACAGAACAGTGCTGGGGTTTCACAGAACAACAGCGTTACAGAATCTCTCAAACAGTTGAAGTGACTGGTGACCAGTCAAACCTCCAGCATGTCGTTCACTTGCGTGTACACACCGTCACAGCACACACACACAATGCAGATGATGTGCATGTAAACATGGCTCCAAGCTACCACTCTACAGTGAAGATTTAGGCTAAAAACATGGTGTTAATGATGTCTTTCAAGTCAGTTTAGCATGTTGAGGCTTTAGGAGACTTGGATTATACCAGAGGAGCAGTATGGAGGCATTTTATGTTTTTCTTTGGGTTGTTTTTTTATGTCTGAAAACTGGTCACCATTCATGTCAATTGTTTGGGAGATTCTGCAAGTAAGTTTCTAACACCAGTACTTTTACTTTCACAGGTAAAAGTACTGGCTTTAGAAAAATACTTAAAAAGTAAAAAGTAAAAGGTACAAAGTGTTCGGCACAAAAACTACCGAGTATTAGTTACTTTTAACCATTGACCATTCACCTCTCCAAACTGGGGTTGCAAATTTTGTGTGTTTTCCTGAACCAATAGTTAAAAAACACTAATAATCTATTAATCATTAATAATTTATAAGATACTAAACATTTTTCTTTCCTCATTTTCTGTTTTTTGTTAAGTTTTTTTTCTCATTTTTAGTCTAAGAATGGCTGCAAATTGCTCCGCCAGACAAAACAATGTCAGATGAGGTGCAAATGATTAAATATACATGATTACATTTTTAATTGATTAAACACACCTAATCCAAACATGTGCTGCCGCAGCGTTTTGTTTTATTTATCGTTTGTATGTCCTGGTTTTCATTGGCCGTTTGTGATCAGATCACCTTACTGGCTACTAAAAAAAAGCAGATGAAAGGTTTGGATAATCAAATTGTACTCAACTATGATTTAAAAGTAAGTAAATAGATTTCATCTTGCAATGCATATTTAAGTATGAGTAAAAGTACAGACTTTAAAATCTACTCATATAAGTACAAGTGCCCAAAAAAAAAACTACTTAATTACAGTAATTTAAGTATTTGTAACTAGTTACTTCCACCCCCGCTGAATATATAATTGCTGAATTTCCATTTTTGCATGAACTAGCCCTTTAACACAAAGTCAGGTCTCTGGTATATGATTGCAGCAGTATTATTCTTTCAGCTCAGATATTTAACAAAGATGTTAATCCATTAAATGGAGAGCGTGCAAGCTTTTCCTTCTCTCCTTGTGCAGCTGTAAAGTCAGTTTTAAAATGAATATACTTCAAAATGTGACGCCTCTTATGAAGAGTTGTTACTAAACTTCCTGCATGCATTAAAGCTGCATTCTAAATTACTTTTCACAATATGATTATTTCACTCAAAGCCAGATTAACCAATATAAATGTTCCTCTACCCCTGACATAGATTGTGAGTCATTCCCTCCACAACCCAAGAGAGTCATTAAAGCAACTGTTTGAGGCAGAAAATCTAATTCATGAAATATACAGTCATTTTCTCTCATTTGAATACAGCTGACTGATTGGTTTACAGCTGAGTAAGAGCTCAAGCAAGCAGACAGAATGTGAATTACTGTCGCTGCGTTAATGACTTAAGTTTTGAGCAATGAAGAAGAAGAGGCAGAGAGAGCAATTAACCCGCTGAAATTAGCAAACGTGGAGGCATTGAGAGACTGTAATGGCTCTTGTATGGAAGAAAAGACGATGCAGTAAAGCCTGAGAGATGTATCAGAGCCGTCAGAAAACTGCAGACTTCACAGTCTGGGTGTCAGCGTGTGTATGGATGTTTGTTTGATCTGCTAAAACTAATATGCACCAGCCAGAAAATTAATTTATGGAAGGAATTACTGTGTAATGGTTGGAGTTTATGATGTAATTATGAGATTTCAGTCATTTTACTTGATTTTTGCAGATCTTCAGAAAAACGGATGCAAGCAATTTAAGCGTTTTAAGATTTCATTAGTGCGTCGGTTTAGTGGGTTCATATGCTGGTGAAACTTCAACATCTGGGACTCTGGAGTGAACTCATTCTTAATTCACACACTTTTTTTTTACCCCCATATTCAAACTGTGCCTCATTACACACACGTTCAGGGGTATGGAGCTTGCAATAACATAATTTAATACCAATAAATATTTCAGAACTCTTATTCATGTCATTAGCAAAGCCTCTGGCAACACACAGGACACGCTTGTAAGCAGAGGGATGCATGACAAGCCCATCAGCCGGCAGTGTGGGCGTCCCTTTTCCTGGAGATGATGATGACTTTCCTCTGGTTAGTACAGTGTTTCTCAAACTTTTTACACCCCGCGCCACCTCAGGAAATATCGAGCTCGTCAAGTACCACCTTACTGTTTTGTGCCGTTAGGTTTGGTGAACGCTTCGCTGGCGTTTTTTAAGCAGCTACTAGCACTAGTACTCGGTTCGCTGTCGTCCGTTTCATTTTCAACATGGCTGCTTGAAATACTGTCCTCCTAACGTGCACTTCTCTTCGTAATAGCTCCCATTTGGAGGCACAGTTGCAGTGTTTGTGAAGCATTTTCATTCTCTTCATTTTACCTCTGCTACTATCTTGCCAACACACTTTAGCTCGTTCCTGATGGATGACGTACGTGAACGCTACGTGCATGATCATGACTACGCAGCCAGCTGATACTGAAACATTTCAGTGATTTGATACTTTATGCGTATCACTTAGAAATGCTGTAGTATTTGCATAGTTTGCACATTTTTAAATTAATTTATTTCATTAAAAAAATATATTCCTTCACACACCACTAGAGGGAGTTTGTGTACCACCAGTGGTACACGTACCACAGTTTGAGAATCTAGGGGATTAGCAAATGTTCTCTCAATTATTTTGGTTGTTAAAGTCGCTGTTATGTGGTTTAAATTGGTGGGGGACAGTTTCCTTATCTGGATGTGAAAATTTTGTTTAGTTTAGTTGAAATTTGCCTAAGCAAAGAAAAAAAGCTATTCTTTAGTGTCATTGACTGTTATTTTGCACTTCTCTGTTTTTAAAAGTATCAATCAAGACACTGTTTAGGCACAAGTACTGTTTTAAGAGTATTGTTTTAATGCTGGTTTCAGAAAACCCCACCCAAACACTGTCTCTAGAGCAGCCTTTTGTGTTTTGCATGAGTTTTGCATGAGACACTGCAGATTCTCCTGTGCGCTTGGAGGGGGAGGGTGAGACGAGGTGTTTGCTATTTGCAAGCTCACTGCTAGATGCAACTAAATACTACACACTGGCGGTTTAAGCATGTTAGCATTCTAACATTTGCACTAAACTCAAAACAATGTCACTGAATGTAAACTGGGATTGGCTCCAGCCTCCATGATCCCACAAAGGATAAGACGATGGACGGATGGATAAAAGCAAAACACAGCTGAGGATGCTGGCAGTGTCTTTTGTTTAGTCGGTATTTGATCAAATTGACATTTTGACCTGATGAAAAGTCTGACTATGAAAGATCAGAAGGTCACCAAAGGTATTAAAATTCATCCTGTGGGGAACAGGAATGTCTGTGCCAAATTTCATGGCAATCTACTGAATAGCTGATGACCTATTACACTCAAAACAACAAATAAAGATGGTTCCAGATGGTTCAGCAGTTTTGTAACAGCATTAATGCACGTACTCACAAGCCTGTGATCCCACAAGGAAGTGAAGTTCTGTACATTTAAATGATCCCTTGAGAAGGAATCGTTAAATCAGCTGGAGCCCTCATTACTTCATCACTTAAAAAAAAAACAAAACAAAAAAAAAAACGTAGTGTCAGGGCTATGGGAAATTTGTAACACATGAAAAACAGAAACAAAAAATTCACTTTTAAGTAAAAGACGTGAAAAAAAAACAAAAATCAAAATCCAGGCACAGAAGAGCACTGTGATGGTTTCTGTTTGTGTTGCATGCAGTTTTTTGTTTTTTCATGAGCACCTGTAGAGCTGCACTGCAGCAGAGACGATGATAAAATTCATACTCCTGTTTTCATCTTGGATTTTTTAAAAGAAAAAGTTGCTGTTTGCTTTATTTTCTCAGCTAAGAATGTAAACATGTTTTACCTTTTACTGGTATTCAGTATTCACTGCCTTTAACTCTGTGTTGAAGGGAAATACAACATAGCAGATATATGGACAGATTTGCACCTTTCTATTCATTAATAACCTCTTAATATTATTTTAACCTTTGATAGGAATAAACTCTGCTTTGGTGGTGAGCATAAGTTTCTCTGCTATTGGATCAAACTGTGGTCTTGACCCTTTAATGCAGGTTTATACAAAAAAATACAAAAAAAAGTGATAATTAGGCACCAGACATGATCCCAACCTGGATAGCTAGTAACATTGCTAAACCATTGTACATAAGATAAGAAAGCACAAAGTATCAATTGAGAGGGGTAATCAGATGTCAGAGAACAGAGGAGAGTTATGGATGAGAGGTACCTTCCTCCTGCGTCATGCCCCGCCCCTTTTTGTGTGAAAACCTCGCTAATTTGACTGGTGGTAAATAGGAGTACAGCAGTCTTTGCCAGTTTAAACGCATGAAAGAAAAAAACTGTATCACTGTTTAACTATTTAGGAGGCCAAATCCTCTGGCCGACCAGGGGAGCATTATGTTATATCTTTGTCCATTGATAATCAGCATCGTTTCATGGAAAAAAACTGAAAGAAACACGGCTCCTTTCAGTCTGCCTCCATCAAAGTAAATGAACCTGACACATAAAACCACCTTATTGACTCTCCAGGTAATATATTTCAGAGATCTCTTTCTGCTTTGATAGTTATTTACTGTTTAATATGGTGACCGTTTAATACGAAGCGCCACTTCCTGCATTACTTCCTATTTAATGCTGTTTACAAAGTTTATTATTGGAAGCTCCATTTATTTGAATTAATGTTAAATTATTAAAAAACAACCTCTGCTTCCTGTTTTTTTTTTTTTTTTTTTTTAAGTTAGACTGATGAACCAAACTCAATATTTTTTCACAGTAAAATCTTTAGTTCAACAATCACTGAGACTGTTTTCTGATTCACTTTGAACCACAGATGCAATTGACACACGTCATTTACTCAGTAACATCATTTACTAACCTGTGATGAAGTGTTTGACTCAGACACACACTGGCTGCTTTCATCCAAAGGATATGACACTTAAGCTTTAGTAGATTTCAGCGTAGACAAGGAATCTGTAGTTTTATCCGGGCAGATCCAGAGAGAAAGTTGAGGATGAATCCAGACCAAAGTGCTTATAGTTGTCCAGAAATGTCCTTTCCACTTTCATGATCTGTTCTCTTTTTTTTTATGTTCAGCAAATTATTAAAACGCCTCCTTCTGTCACTCTCTCCTCCTCCATGTTTCCCTCTCTGTCAGCTCACAGGTGTGTCTGATTAATCATCTCCCCTCCCCCCACTGCTCTTTCCCGCACAGGTAGAAAGGGTTATTCTGTGCATTTTCTTTTCTCCTTTCAGCTACAACCCTATTTTGAGCTGCTCTGACACACCTGGATCAGGTCTTTGACAGGCATTATGGGCCAGTTTCACAGACAGATCTTAATCCTAGTCTCAGACTAAAATGCCTGTTTAAACTGTCTTAACTCAGAGCGACCTGCACAGATTTGTGTTTAAAAAAAAGTCACAGATGTTCTGGATTAAACTAAGCTAGAGGGAGGATTAGAGCTTCTCCAGGACTAAATTGATGCTTAAATCCTTCATAGAGGCAGATTTATCTTCTCCTATTTGTGACGGACTATTAGGAATATCTAAGTCAGGCCTGCCCACTGTTTTTCCTTTTGAGGGCAAAAACTGGAACTTTATAATTTTGACTTTTTATCTCATCATTATGACTTTTTAATATAACATTGACTTTTCATCTCATAAGTTCAACTTTCTATGCCATTATTTTAACTTCTCAAAAATTTGACTTTTTGTCTCATATTTTTTGACTTATCCATAAAATGGGCTTTCATTCAGCATCTTGACCTGGAGATATCAAATGGAATTCAGTGTTTTGTTGACAGTAACCTTTATTAAAGATGTTGGTTCATTTTCACACATTTGAAAGAGGGATTAATGCTCAACTAACCATTTCAGCAACACACCGCTGAGCTGCAACCTTCCTACATCTCCTTTCACGTACAACAGAGAGCTGTGTGTCGAGCCGGGCATAGTACAGCTGCAGAACAAACTTTTTTCGCCTTCAGTGTTGTTGTTTTTTTCTCACCACAACAGTCATGGTGTTCATTTCAATTCCAGGTTTTTTGTGAGCACCACAACTTTACTCCAGGTCTCCATAGTCTCTGACTAACTGAGCCAAGTTTAAGCCATGTTTGTGAAAGCTGCTTAAATGTCCTGGTTTAACAGATTAACAGATTAAAGGCCTACACCTGGAATAATCTAAACCCCGTTGGTGAAACAAGCCTCATAACACGTTCACAAAAAACCCCAACAACCTTGAGCAGGATGTGAGGCCTGATCAACTCAAAAAAAGATATGGCACTTTTTGATAAGTTTTTAACGGCAACCAATCGTGGAAAGAGGACTGAAAATCTGTACTCAAGTTCAAGTACTGTTACATTACTAGAATAATACCCAGTTACAAGTAAATGTGATGATCTTAGAAAAATACTGAAGTAATAGTGCAAGTATTCTTCTCAAAACTACTCAGAGTATTAGTTACTTTTAACCGTTGATGTCACAGTCACCTCTCAAAACTAGGGCTGCAAATTTTTTGTTTTCCTGAACCAATTTCCCCTCATTTTAAGTCCAAGTTTAATTTTCCTTATTTCTGACAGTAAACTGAATATCTTTGAACTGTGAAACATTAATCAACATTTTCTGATATTTTATGGACCAAACAACTAATTGATGAGTGGGAAAATTATTGCCAGATTGATCACTATTTTTCAGTTGACAAGATTATGACAGGATCAATTTTTCACCATTTTCTAATTGATTAACCGTAAAAATGACTGACAGATTAATTGATAATGAAATCATTAGTTGCAGCCGTACAAATGGCTAGTCTGAACACGATTAATGATTAACCATTAACATCTTTACTCCAAACGTGTGCTGCTGCAGCATTTTGTTTTGTTTTTCAGTTGTTTGTCCTTGTTTTTATTGGCCCGTTTGTGATCAGAGAACCTGATTGGCTGCTGAAATGCAGACAAGAGGTTTGGATAGTGATTCAAATTGTACTCAGTACTCAACTATGGGTTTAAAAGTAACTAAGTAGAGTACATTTTGTAATGCACACTTAAGTATGACAAAAGAAGACTTGAAAGTCTAGTCATAAAAGTACAAGTACCCACAAAAACTACTAATTACAGTAATTTGAGTATTTGTAATTAGTTACTTCCACCTGTGATTGTAACACTTGTGACCATAAACATGTTGCATCTTGTTGCTGACAGTTTCTGATCCTGTTTTTATTTATTTTTCCCTGAGATGATTTATGATGACTATTTTCTTTAATCTCTGCTTTTGTTTTCTTTATTTCTCCCCCTGCTTGTAGATTATGACACTTCAGCGTGATATAAACTTTAAACAAATTTGATTCGACAGCATAATTAGCTGTGAGGAGCCTCAGGGTGGCGATCGCTCTCTGCTGCACCCCCTCAACTCTGACACAGGGGGGCAGTGTTACCACAGACGGCTGTTTGAGAGGTTTGGACTGGCATTACACACACACACACACACACACACACATACACACATTACACACACACAAAAACACACACACAGTCAATAATGTCTGTTGTGTTTGGGTCCATTATGGTGGCTGACAGTGTGTCACCCTTGTCCTCCTTTCTTTACTCAAATTGCCTCTGCAGAAAAGACAGAACCAGACCTGTTTATCACCTCTGTGATGTGTGTGTGTGAGGGTAGGTGGAGTTTGCGTGTGCTAAAGTGTACTTGTGTGTGAGTAAATGCTGTTAAGTGTGTGGCAGTGCGTGGACAGGCATGTGTAGGGCTGGTTGGGGGAGTGTTTCTGAGCTTGTGAAAATAAAAATGATTTTTTGAGTATCTGAATGTCAGCATGGTGGTTTGTGTGACTGTGTGTGTGTGTGTGTGTGTCATGGCATCTAAAAGGTTTCCACGCATAATGATTTCACATGTTGTTCCTGCTGAGACAGACAGAACTAATCTACCTGGATTTGTCAGCGAGAAAAAGCACAACAGCCTCTTAGTCTGTGATTACTATGTGTACGCACACACACACACACACACTTCGAATGCTTGGCACCAGCTGAATTAAATTATAATTTACAACAGGATTAAAACATTTAACACACATCCTCTCTTTGTTTGGGTTGTCTGAATTCAATTTTGAGTTTGAACAGCACACTGATATTTCACACACGCGTGCACACACAGTCATACTTGCCAACAACGAGACCTCAAAAACAGGGAGGATTTCCAAACCAGAGCAAGGTGTCTGGGGGTCCTGCACCAGAAAAATGTGAGTTTCATAACAGGGCTGCACAATTAATCGAAATACTACTGAAATCGCAATACGGCCAAGTGCAAAATCCAAATCACAGAAGCTGAAACTCATTTTGATAAAGGAAAACTGTGTGACAAATCAACATCATAATGAAGTGCTGTAGTGCTGCAGGGATTCCCTGGGCAACAAAATTTGTTTTTCAGATGTAAGGAAACATGTTTGTTCAGTACAGACGAGGCTAGGGCTATATTAAACTACTACAGCATACCAGGGTATTAAAAAATCCCAACGGTATATTTTCAACATGGTCATAAATGCAGACGCTCCTCTTTCTTTTAACTCTTTCCCCACCAGTGTTTGTCTTTTTTTTAAAGTTGCCGGTCAGCGCCAGCATTTTTGACAAATTTCACAGATTTTTCAACACCCACAGAGTTTTCAGTTCTATGAATATGTTAATATGTATTATATCAAAAGAAAGAACAGATCTTCTAGTTTCAGAGACATTTTGTTCAGGCTTCATTCATTCTTTTTTATAAGCACTTAAATGTTGGTTGGTTGTGTCAAATAAATCCACCTTTCAGACAAAAAAACTGAGAAAATGTTTTTGTGAAAGACGTTTGTAGGCAGCATATTGACTGCATGTTCTTATTCATTTATTTATTTATTTTTTTATCACTTCATATTATGTGTGTGACATCACTGTCTCCAGTGAGGCTAACATTAGCTCACACTGTGTGTGTCCCCGTCCCTCGGCCGAAACACTCTGGGGGCTGGAGTGCTCTCTGACCCTGCGGTGTGAGCAGCCTCGCTGTGTGCAGGTCTGGGGGCTGCAGGATGATCTGCTGCTGAGCACCCAAATGACACATTTTTGTCAGATGATCGGTCACAGCGCCCCCTAAAGCCTGGCAGCGAAAAGAGCAACTGACGGAAGAGCTCGTTATTGGCGGGGAAAGAGTTAAGTGACTGAGAGGCTGTATTGTAGTTGGCAGTGTGATTGAGGTAACAAACACTGCAGAGCAGAGTAATAGTGTCGTGCAGTGTTTTGTCGTGTGTGTGTAACTTTAGTGAGTGTGTGAGAGAGATTTCTATCTGTGGTGTAAGAGAGAGGGATGGTGAATGTTTGCTGAGTGGAGGAAAAGATGAGCAGTGAAGTTGTTGGCTGGGAGTAAATGAGCAGTGAAGGTGCTGAAGAAGCACAGTGTGGGTTTGAGTTTGTAAGCAAGTGAAAAACAAGACCGAAGCAGAGATCCTGAGTGTGTGTGTGTGTGTGTGTAGTTCCCAGCTGTGAGAGCAGCGTCGCTATGACAATCAGCTCTGTCTATATTGAGAGAGTACCACAGTACAGTCGGTTGAGATGTTTTACACAAGTTTAACACAAATACCAACACATACTGCAGTGTAATGTCAAGAAGGTATGAAAAAATAGACACCACCCAAGCCTTGTCCAGACCCCAACAAATGTCACATCATCCTGGTTTTAATAGCTTTTTCAGTGAAATTTAAAATTTTGATGCAAAAATGATCATTCACACTAACTGTGAATCATATCACAAACACAATATCTGTCATAATAATCCCGCAGCCCCATTTCATAGACTTTGTTTCCTGCACTAGAATGAAAACAACAATATAATACGTGCACAAACAGACACATACGACCTATAACAAACTATAACTGACAAATTTACATTTTACAAATGTTTATTAAAAAAAACATCTAAGGGTATGTTAGTTAGGCTGCCCCTTTTCCTTAAACATTTCCATAAATAGGAATTCTACTTTCCAGGATGTCTGAAATTTGCTTGAGCATTTCTTTCTCTTACTACTCTCCATTTCCCTCTCAGTCTCTCACTCACAAGGTGAGCATGCATGTATTAAAGGGACAGTTCGGATGTTTGAAGTGGGGTTAGCCACAGTGGATGTTGGGGCGGCACACCTCCAGTTAGGAGAAGCAGAGAGGTGCACCAACACAAGCTATGCAACAGCAACAAAAGGTATTTTAACCACTTAAATCTGCCAGACAGCTATTCTGAGGAGAAATTGCAGTTATATGAGCCGAATATCAGTCTCTCCAAACCAACCAGACTCCACTGGTGAAATCAGTCATTTTACCTCACAGAACACAGGGGTTGTTGGTGTACCACTGCCTTAATTTGTTAGTTTGTTTGTGTTACTGTGTGACTTTGGTGAATCCAGCCTGTGCTTTTAAAATGCAAATCACACAATAACACAAACTAACTAACAGATCAAGACGGCGGAAGACCAGAAACTCCTGGTTCTGTGAGGTAGAATGAATAATTTCGCCCACCGAGTTTGGTTGGTTTGGAGAGAGAGATATTTGTCATAAAAATGGAGGGAAACAGGAGAGTTGTGACCGCAGGAGGAAAGGGCAATGAAAAACATGAGTCTCCCAGGACAACTGGGATGGCTGACAAGTACTCACACAGCCACACACACTCACACACGTACTGACATGACAGGTAGTTATGTATTCAGACAGTTGTAATTCAGAACATTCAAACGAAAAGGAAGACACGCAGCCCTGTGAGAGGCAGAGCCATCATTACATGTCACACATGATGTTTGAAATGGAGATTCACTGCACACAAACTACTGGGACTGACTGTCTCTCCCCCCAAAAAAAGAGACTAAACTCACAAATCACGTCAGAGTCCACAATCCATCATCGATTTACTGGGTAAATCAGGTAAAGGCAGGAAGAGACAGCTTAGAGGAGGACTTTTAAACTTTGAGATAAAGACTGCGTCCTCCTCAGCTTGGGGACGTCTCTGATGCAGCCTGCAGCGATAGCATCGCTGCCGAGCACCGGCTGTTGTTCTGACTGCAGCATTTTCTCTCTCATTCCTCTCGTCAGTGTTAAGAGAGAGAAAAATGTCAGCCATCAAGTGCAAATGTTACAGCTGATATTATTTCTAATAGGATGTGAAGTCTGTGTGGACCACATTTGACACAAACCTCTTTTTTTTTTTAAGTAACACAAATGACCTGCCAAGCTTTAAGACAAGGGCATGCTCACTTACAGCTGCGTCCCCCCGTGTGGTTCAAGCCAGAAAAAGGGCTGCAGCTCATGAATATTATCAGATAATCTACTGACTGTTCTTTTGATTAATCGCGTCTCTAATTTAAAACCGAAAGTGGCCAAAAATAGAAGATGTACCCAGAGCCGAAAGTTCCAAAAACACCCAAAGAACAGTCAGTACTTGGACTAACTCTACCCGCATCATGCTGCCGTCTCTAAATTTAGTGATGTACTATTTATCAATACTTCATATCAATTTATACAACGGCTAGTTCTGACCGAGTGGACAAGAGACATACGGTGAGTGCTGATATGTATAACAGCACTGACACTTTTAACCACATGCATCACTCTGCTTTTTATTTTAGAAGCCATTAAATTAACTTTTTAATCTTACAAAGTACACAGACTAGGATGGAAGAACAGCTTTTGACATTTAATGTGTCAATGTTTAATGTTTAATGTGTTACTGATTTGCATAAATATATAGACGTACCGGAAGTTAACAAGCCGTCATTGCTGCGGCGTCTCTTTACAGTGTGGAGCGTGAATGAATAGGAGCTGTCATACGAAGTTTATGATTTTCTACTTTTACACTTACTTTTTGTGCAACGTTACTTTTGAAAACAATGTCTAGGAAGTCTGGATGAACCTGTGCAGTTCGGCTGCTCCAACAGTCAAGTCAAACTTCAACTCTGGATAAAAATGCAATGCAAAACACCCTAACCTTTACTTCATGAGGAAGTGCTGCTGTCTGAGACCAGACGCTCTACAGAGATTCACTGAGTGTACAGAGGACCACGATGTGTCAGAGTGGATCAAAAATATTGACAGAAAGGAACTTCGTTCCCGAAAATCTTCAATACCTGATGAAAAATGTGAATTCATACATATTTTTAATACATATTACACAGTATTTCATCACTTAAATGTGGTGGAGGTGATCTATTTTTTCTCTTCTCCACTATCCATTCCTGGCTGTCATCACAAACAACGTCTCACTACTGTGTAACATTTGAATAACGTTAATAAAAGGAACCTTCACCACTTATTGAAGGCTGCTGTCAATCCAATTATCCATCTGTCACTATTAGCAAGTAACAGCAGACACAGTGTCTAGAAGGGAACCCCAGATCTGCAAGATCATGCGAGAGTGAAATTTTGACCGAAACCATGACAAATCTCGTGAGAGTCTCGCAGATTTAGGGTTCCCTTCTAGACCCAACCAGCAGCCGCCAAGAGTGACAGACACGACGTGCCACTGCAGCAATGGCGGCGCGCAAGGCGGCAGACCACACAAAGCGGTCGCCGGATTCGTCTATACATGGCTTCCTGAATAGATTTTATAATCAGCGGATGGATTTATTAGTGGTTTAGCTTTTGAGATCTTACTGAAATCACAAACTTGTTATCATAAAATCCTGTTTTGTTTTCTTTCAGACCACAAACAAACATTTTTAAGAGGTCTCGGTCCAGTTGTTTGGTTCATGCCAGCATGAGTCTCAAAAATATGAACATGGACATTCAGTCTGTTAAGAGGAACGAGCTGAAAACAGTCCAGAGGAAGTTTTATGGATCCATCTGGGCAACTGTCCCCTTGCAGGGCTTCAACTTATGACATCAGTATTTCTAAAATCCAAGCTATACAGCCCTGAGTATGTTACTTAAAAAATAAGTATTCTTTTTTTCTGAAATTCAAGGCTTCATATTTGCTATAATAATCTAGATATTAGATCTGCAACAATTAATCGATTATTAAATTAGTCGCCAAACATTTTGATAATCAATTAACTGGCATGTGTCATTTTTTTTAAATACAATCTGCCCAAATTCTCTGATTTCAGCTTCTTACATGTGAATATTTTCTGCTTTCTTTCCTCCCCTCTGACAGTAAACTGAATATCTTTGAGTTGTGGACAAACCGGACATTTGAGGACGTCATCTTGAGCTTTGTCAAACATTGATCGACATTTTTCTGACATTTTATAGACCAAGCAACTGATCAATTCGTGGAGAAAATTATCAACAGCTCATGAAAAATAATCGTTACAGGAAGGATTTGAAAAATAGGTCCAAACATGCAGAGCACGCGGACATATGTCTGTTCTTCAACTGACAAGATTGTGACAGGATGAATCAATTATTTGAGAAAACAATCAACAGATCAGTCTACAATGAAAATAATCGTTGCAGCCCTACCAGAGATGTAGATTTAGTTATATAACGAGTGATCGCATTACCTTCCAGTGCGTCATGGGTCATTCCCCCTCATGTATATCACACAAATAATAGATAACACAATATCCTCTACAGAATAGAGCTGTCACTTATCAAGTTCCAACAAATAAGATCTAACATATAATTCCTCCATTCAAACGAACCCCCCGGAGCTTCATTCTGAATCATGTTGTTGAACTGACAAGGTTCAGTTCATCTGCGCTGCCTCCGCTGCTTCAAGTGAAACAAGCTAACATGTGAAATCAGGTTTGTTGTTGTTGTTGTTGAGATGATACTGTGAGGCATTTGGCATTTCAAAAGGCAGCAAGCAGCCTCGTATTTATCCAGGATTTTTTTTTTTAAATCTAAGAATGCTTCCACACAGATGATTTTGGTTTCGTGATTATCTGCTCGCTGGTTTCCTCCATTTTATGTTAACGAAGAGCTCAGTTCACTGACGGAGCGACGGGACGCGCAACAGATCAAAGTGACAAAGAGCATCACAAACGCCCACCGCTGGAGAGCAAGGCACTGCCTGCTGCTTTTATACCTCCAACTCTGGATCTGGACAGATCATTACAGACTGAATAACTAATGTTTTCACGCATTCAAACGGCACTTTGAATTTCAAATAAAAAGTGTCACCCATGCTGTAAACATGCACCAACAAATCTAATATTTTAAAGCTCACAGCTCCCTGGAAGTCCATTAACCTCTTCCCTATCCTGTAAATTCATCTGAAATTAAAATGATCCAAGGCGCTCGAAAGTAAATTTCAAGCCTTTCTCAAACCATTTGTGGGTGAATGCACAGTTTAGTTTGCTTTTGAAGTTTTCTCAGAATTACTGTAAGTGCTCCAGACGTTTGAACACATCGAATTAGAAGGTGTTTATGTCCGCCTAAATATGATTTTTGCAAATAGATGCCTGCAAATGCAATATAACTATAACAATAACACCGAAAATTAATATTTAAAGGTTTTTTTTCTGAGAGTGTGTCTTGTTTTTTTCAACAAAAGTCAATTTGGAGACCCCCAGAAGAACCCCTGCTGCACAGCAACCGAAGCATAAACTCATTATTATACTTTTTCCGTCTTGAAACTGTACTTTTGCATATCTTTGTGTCAAATCAACTCCCACGGTGGAAAAGCAGTTCATATAAAAAACAACTCACAGCAAATGATCTAGATATATATAATTTTTTGTGGTCTGTTGCAGTGTCACAAATTGATTGACTGATGTTTTACTGACTGAACATTTGTGTGAGAAACTGCTGTGGAATATCAGGGACTTTTGGGAGATATAACGTGTAATCAAAGCTGCTGACGGAAAGTTTGTGAGACTGAGAGATTATCAAATAAACTTTTGAAAGTAACAGTTTAGGGACACAGAGTCCGTAAAGCTCCATTTCTGACATTGAAAGCTGATCAGACTGTCTGATAAATCCTTCAAGTGTTCAGGCCGAGTAAGGAAGGGACGCAGAAATTTAATTATAAGACAAGCCGGTGTTTCAGATGAGGTGATGAAACCAGGTGGGTGAGATCAGGCAGAGACTGATGTAAATGCAGAATAGGTTGAGTTTGACAAAAGTCATTTTGCAGAACAATTTGGAGAACATCCAGATATAATGGTGGATAACTTAGAAAAATCAAGGACCACTACTCGGCGCTAGAGCGACTCGGTGAACAGTGGTGGGAAAGTCTGGGAAATTAAGTTCAAAAGATGAGCTCAAAAGGTAGATGAGCAGACATCTCACAGACTTGGGGTCAGTCGTTTTCCCATGGAGAAGCTGCTCAGTTTACTTGTGTTTTTGCCTAAAATGCAGTATATATATTGAACCTTGTTAAATCCAGGGTCCTATTTGGGCAACTTTGTTCGAATTTTCAGACCACAATTTTGATTTCTGTGAGTTACTCTGATATCCATCTAACACATTAGATCAACACAGGAGACCTGTCTAAATGCTTAAGGTTTTTAACTGGACTAACTATGTACCAACTATAGGAAGTCCCTAAATGCATATTTCCCTTATTTGAAGTACATAAACAACTGTCCCACAGCATTAGTTATGTCAGATTCCTCTGTCACTGGTCTGTCTTTCAGCTCAGAGGGGACTTTTATGCTGAAGCTGCCCAGTACAAACGCAGGCTGATCTGTTGGCCATGGAGCAGCTCCACTGGAGCAGTTGGGGTTAAGGGTTTTGCTCAAGGGCACCTCAGTTGTGGTAATAAATGAGGGGCAAGTGCTGTCTTTCACTTTCCCTGCCCAGATCCTTCTGGTCAGGGGATTGAACGGGCGACCTTCCAGTCCCAAGCTCGCTCCTCTAACCTTTATGCCACCGCTGCTAATTGTTACACAGACAAGAACGACACAAAGCTCACTCTGGTGCAACACATTTAATTTCTGTGCTCTCTGTAGCGTGCATGCTTGAACTCACTCATCACATACTGAAGACTACTTCCCTACTGGTTAGTCTACTTTTTACTGATCATCATGCTCCTCTTCACCATAAAGAAACATGAGCAATAATAATAAACTGTGAAATACTATTAACAAGTCATACAAAATACCATAATCGCATTACTCTCTGCACTAATCTGATTTATTATCACATCGTTTCTTTCCTGGATATCCGTGTTAATTGTACTTTCTTTTACAGAGTTCACAGGGAAGTAACAGGTTTAGCTGTTGGATTTCTCTTTTTCAGCTACAGACAGCCAAGTATTACTGCTATTATTGAACTTGTCTTTTATCCTTTTCAATGTTGAAAACTGTCTTTAAACACGTACTAACAATCCATTTAAACAACTTTAAATACTAATATAGGTGATGCCACAGAGGACACAGCTTGCACCACCTGTACATGGGATTTATTGCTTGTTTATTTATTTATTTATTATATTTTTTCGAAGATAATTGAAAGAAGTCCATCCAAACTCCCTACTACACCTGTAAAACATGCAAAACCCTCTGCTGTCTCTACAATGTTTGCATTTGTTGTCATTTACACAATTATTGTCACATATAATTAAATTGATCACCTGCAAAATGCACACCAGCTAAACGTGCTATATGTTAGAATGAACACGCAACACGATCTTAGTAAATCAGGCCTGATATACGGTACTATATGTGCAAATATTTGTACCATTGACGATTACAGATTCACCTTAGAGACCTTATAGTTCAACAGCAGCAACATTTACACTGAACTTTATAGTTTGGGAGATTCAACAGATCTTCAGAAAGTCGGATCATTCTGTTGATCTTGGATATTTCTCAGCTTAGACAGACTCAGTACTCTGTGGATATGTGATCTTTGCCTTCGCTTTTTAGAGACATGTCAAAAAATTACTTTTGAAATGTCAAGTATAGCCACGGCTTTTCTAACAGCTGAAAACTGGTTTTGGGAGCTCTGCTGAATAAAAAGTCTCTTTCATGGAGGGAACATGTTTTTCAGCTGTTAGTTATTTTCACCTACAGACTGGAACTGGATTTTAAAATCAGTTTCACACTTTTTTTTTCCCATGCTCTTGATATTGTTGCTTTTTGGTGCTCTGTAATTATCCGCTGTCAACTGTAATAACCTCAGGCATTCTGCTTCACAGCTCTCATCCGTCCCGTCCATGTAGCGGCCTGTCGATCATCCTAACCACAATAATTAATCTCCTACTGGGATTAAGTATTTATTGTACGCAGATCTTCATAGTTTCTTAAATCAAACATGAAACTTCTATCACTTGATTATTTTTTTTTTTCCCGGTGGATCCCTGGGAGAAATAACTGTCACCAAATTATCTTGAATCTGTACCTGTTCCGGACGATAAGACAAAATAAAACAGGCTTTTTCAATCACTTGTGGATTCTCATTTTCTCTGGGGCCATTTTTCTCGGCAGGGCTCCAACACAACAGGGGGCGTCTTCCTCCTCCTCCCCCTCCTCCTCCTCCTGTTCTGCCATGCCATTTTTCTCTCTCATCACATCTCTCACACTCGCTATCGACTCGCTCATTGATTCAGCGGCCCACTCTCCCCCAGTCTATCTCACTCTCTTAATCTCTCCGAGTCTATACCTCACTACCTGCTTACACTAATCCCTCCAACTACCCATTTCTTTTCTTTCTCTTTCTCACGTCTCTGTTCTCAATCACAGGGCCTTTTCTCTCACTCTTCATCTCAGACGTCGTTCCTCTTCCTCCTTCCTTTTCTCTTAAATCTACTCCTCACTCACTGCTTTGGGAGCCAGAATATTAAGTGGTTTCATTAGTGTGAGTAATTGTTAGCTCATGCTGATAAGCAGAGGTTGGTCGCGACAAAATACTGCAATTTAATGCCCGTAAATCCACAAGAAAGTTAACTTAAGTTTAATCAGAATTATAAATTGAAATTCTTTTGTTATTAAAGTACAACAGGACTGCTGGGGACAGCTCCTATGTTAAAAATTCAAGAAAAACTCATCTCAAAATACATATACACAGCATATCACATGTACAGACTATAATTTCATTACTTCTGCACCTTCTGTTTGGGGATTTCTTGCAACTGAAGTTCTTGTTGGATAAGACGAAGTGGCTACAAACTTTAAAAAATGTGGTAAACTCATCCGAAGGAACAAGTACTGTATTTAAAGGGACAGTTCACCCCCATCCAATTTTGATTTTTTGTTGTGAGCTGCAGAGTTTTGGAGATATCAGCTACTACAGCAACTACTTTCCTTCTGCACCAGAATCTACCAGAACTACTTCAGAAACTTTCTACTAGACAGAAAGTAGTTCCTACATGAAACTGCTCACAACAAGGTCTCTGTATTATCTTGAGTAAGCGGGTCATGATTTTTGGAGAGACGTGCTGGTTTTTAATTTTTCAAATGTATTGTTTGGAGTGTTTTTTTTTTTTTGGTGCTGCAACACTCACACCCCCCCAAAAAATCTAGATGGAAAAACAGCATCACAGGCCAGGGGGAAAAAATATGCATTTTTGATTTTGGGGTGAACTGTCCCTTTAAAGACTAATCTGAGGCACTTGTACTTTGAGTACATTTTTCTCAAGTTATTTTATACTTCTACTCCACTACATTTATCAGGCAGTCTTAGCAACAAGTTACCAAATTCAGTATGACGCACTGCACTCTGTCTCTATTGTGAAATCATCTGTTATTCTGGCTTCAACACACCACACTGACCAGGTACAGCAACCTCAAAGGGTCAAAACTCTAAATTTACAGTTTCAAAGTTCATTTTCAGATATGAAGGATTGTTAATGTGTTTATTATTTTCTTTCTAACAGCTTAAGTTTGCTTCAAAAAGTATTTTATTTACCCTTTTTTATGTCCAGTATAATATTGATCTTGCTGAAATAAAACTCATACTGACTCAGACTGACTGACATTTGATGTGCGTTGTTTTCAGAAACATGACTCATGATGTACAGACTCTAAAAGTGCATGATTCAACTTTGTCCCATGGTCCAGTGCAGTGTTTTTCAAAGTTTTTACATCTGGTACCACTGTGGAAAATATGATTCCATGCACCATTATTGCTGTCTTTATTTCTGTGGGACAAAAATCTACTTGCCCAAAGTCAGTCTTTATACTTGACCATGTACTAACTATTTATTATGAAATAAAAAGCATTTATCAAATAACAAACACTAAAGTTAGCTGCAGCATTTTCTGTCATTTTGCATGAAAATTTACTTAAATTATTAAACTATTTTGATAATTGATTAATTGTTGTTAATTGTGATTCTTTTCCACCACTTGCCGACCCTGTTCAGCCACGGACGGTTCACACAGGAGGCAGATTTGTCTCTAATTATAAGATTATTTATTGTTGACTGTTGTCAGCCACAGACACACTGCCATCACTGTTTAACTCATGCTATGTGCATGAACGCTGAAATTGAAACAAATATATTACAGGAAAGACAAAACTTATTTTCAATTCCATTTCTGTGATCTCATAGTTCATAGTTTATCTGCATTTTAAATTTTGTAGCCTTTACCACCAGTGGTACTTCTACCATAGTTTGAGAATCTAAGGTCTAATGTTAAAAAAGCAAACAAAAATCGCAATAAATCATAATATCGCAGTGCAATACTTATAGAATTGGAGCCCCAAGTATAGTTATAGTATCCAGTCAGGAGATTGTATCGTCCCAGCCCCAGTTTACACTAATGAAAATGTACTTCTATTGGCAGAAGTGGAATATAATATTTAGATCTCCCCAAATCTTATTGGTTGATTCCACCAAGCACGGCGTGTCTGCGCCATGGTTCTGATCCGTCCTCCGCATGGCTGCAAGCCCCACCAGCAGTGTTCAGAAGCAGAGCATTTTGCCCGACCGATTATGTTAACTTGCTCAGATTTTGTTGATTAGGTCCTCTTTCCCTGCTCTTTGTGCTTCTACCAGGGATAAACAGGCTATGTGGTTAGTAAAAATAGTTTCTCTTCATAGTTACCTTCATTTAATAGATTCTTTTCTGTCTGTCTTTATGATCATGAGTCTGCACAGGGGTCTTTTATTTTGAAAATTAACGGGATTCTCCCTGCCTTTTCTGCATCTGACTTTCTGCCCGTTCGATCCGCTCTGTGCTAATTTACGTGGCATCCATCAAAAATAGACTTGGCACATATTTGAAGCGGAGGCCTGGATCAGGGTCACGCAAAACGTGGTGGTGGAATCACAAGCATTGTCTAGAATGGCTGCGATCAGCTCTGGCTGACGTGGCTCAGCCATAATGCGAATTTAGCTGTTATTCACTGGCCCTTTAATCATCCATGTACATCTCTGAATAAGTTTTTTACAGTTTTCTCCATTTGTACATCAGCGTTCAGTGTGTGCTACAGGTGTCCACTGAGGCACGTTAATGATGAAACATGACGTGACCAAACTGAGTTGCACTTTAAGGTAAAAGTTGCCTTCTTTTTTAAACCTCCATCTCTGTTTGAACTGTGGCTTTAAACTCGACTCTCCAACAGGACAGTCAGCCTAATTTTTTAAGACTAGAACAAATTGTGCATCATGCCTCAAAGGTTTGTCAAAATCAAACGTGAAATACCACCTGAGGTTTGATGGATGCCTGATGTCAGTGGATGGAGAACATAAATCAGATAATGTGCAGCCTCTCTACAGTAGCTGTGGCCCTGCGGTTTCATCATCCACGCTGTTCAACATTTAATATGATCGTCCATCACATGACAGCGTGGGCCTCATTCTGATTTGAGGCAAACCTCTTCTGATGCCCGACCCTCTCTTCACTCACTTAATATCTTTGTCAAAAGCAGAGCCCAGCAGGGACCAGGATGAACTTAACGATACGGTTAATTAGCCACAAAAGTGAACAAATGCTCGCTGACAATGAGCGTGTCTCATCTCATCTGATCTGACAGAGCTCGGCTAAAGAGCTGAAGCTCCATCAGCTTAAAATAAAGAGAACACATGCTCCTACTGAACAGAAATCTTTACAGATTCAATAAAATCCAGTGTTTTACAGCATGAAAGCAGAGTTAAAGGGATGGTTTGGATTGTTTGAAGTGGGGCTGTGTGAGATACTTTTAGATAGTCAGCTGATTATCTACAGAGGATGACAGTCGACACGTCCCCAGTTTGGAGAAGCGGAGAGGAGTACCAGCATGGAAGCTAAGCAATGTGCTGCTGAAAATCAAAATATTTTCACTGCTTTACTTTGCTTGCCACTGCGTTAGCTGTGACAGAGTAGAAGACCACATAACCAAGTGAAACTGTCATAAAAAAAACAAATAAACCAAACACAAATATGATTAAATTTGATAAGACGAAAGCTGGAGGATTTGTGCAACCTGTGATCAAGAACAGAAATATTCTCACACCTACTTTTCTTAATAAACAGAAAAATACAACCAGTCAATTTTACTGAACTAAGATGAGCTTTAATCGCCTTGTTAACTCTGCAAAACAAACTTCACTTCAACTCAGAAACAAAATAAAAGTCACTTTCCACTTTTATGACAATCACCGACTCTGGTTTGGTCAAAACAGATCCTTAATTCGCCGTGCTTGAAGTGAAAACGGTCTGCTTCTACAGGCTGTTTTACTCTCACTCGTCCTGTGCCTGTCACTCATGCCGACCATTACATTTAAATTAGCAAAATAAAATGACAACCCCCCACCAAGAAAAAAAAAAATGATGGACTCAGCTAATCATAGATGTATACAGTGCTGGGCAAGTTACATCCAAAATGTAATACATTACATATTATTAGTTACTGTCTTTTGAAAGTAATTAGTTACATTACAACATTACTGTCTCTGAATTGTAATGCGTTACACTACATTTGCATTACTTTTGAGTTACTTTCACCAAAATAACCGCAGAAATATGACTAGGCAAAATGCTAAAATGTAGTTTACTGCAGCTGATTATACCTTCAGTGGAGGGTCATGCAGCATGATGTAAACAAACTGAACCTGAGGTGCGCAGACTCACTTCTCCTCAGCAGCGCGTGGACTCGCCGTTTATGTCGCTGTTTGTAGATGTCTCCATGACAACGTTAGCTTACCTCGTCATTGCTGGTGTTCACGGGGATTTTGTTGACAGACTTTCTTAACGCCGGTGATTCTACCGTTGACAGGAGGTGCATGTCTTCCACAGTTATACTCTGACACCAGTCTCCTCACTGCTCTGGCTTCAAGAAGCGCGGCAGACCGAGAGAAACTTCACTTTTGTTGCTTTGTCTGTCCCGCGTGCTCGGTTTTCTTCCTCTTACCTGCGCGTGCACCTCTCTCTCTTGGCTCAGTGCTCGCGTGGCACCAGTCCAGGTGTGTCTTCAGGTTACTGGTGCTGTTTTTTTGAAGCAGAGAGTTCCCTTCCTGTCGCACACAGGTTGTTCTTGTCCTTTTCTCTGACCAGCTGAAAATAATGTCCATCTCGTAAATGTAGACTCCGTGTCTGTTGTCATTTTAGCGAATTCCAGCGACAGGAAATGACGCTTACTCGCGGATTTTTTTTTCTGTTGTCGGGATGTCTCGCGGTGTTGATGAATTCTTAAAAAAACAACATGTAATCGGATTAAAATGCGTTGTAACGCGCGTTACTTCGATTGTAACTGGTATAATGTTACAGAAATTTTATTAGTAATGCGTTATATTACAGCAAATAGTAATCCATTACTGTAATTGCGTTACTTTTGTAGCGCGTTACTCCCAACACTGGATATAGTATATTCATCCAGTTACTCAACCCTAAATGGCTATTGTAGAAAGGTGGTCCATGCACTGAGTGATCATTTACGGTCGGTCAGTCTGCTCCAATAGTTAATGTTAATTTTTTAAAATAACACTCGCGCTCCTGGAGAGTGAGTGACCGTACATATTCCAGAAAAACTCTTTTCTTCAGTCACTGTTCAGGATCAAGCCAAGAAAAAGTGCAAGCTAGGTTTAGTTAATGTAGCTTAGAGATTTTTTCTGTCTCCACCATTCACAAAAAGCATCATAATGTTTATCAACAGAATATTTTCACTGCTTTACTTTGTTGCCAGGCAGCCTTTTCTGACGGGAAACCGCAGGTATACAGGCCAAATATCGCTCTCTTCAAACCAACCAAACCCCATAGGCAAAATCAATCATTTTACTGCACAGAACACAGAGGTTACAGGTTTACCGCTGCCTCAGTCTGTTAGTTTGTTTATTGTATTGTGTGACTTTGGTGTTTAAAAAGGTTAGTTTGGATTTACCAGTCATACAATAACACTAACTAATTAACAATTCAAGGTAGCAGTAGACCAGCAATTCCCTGTATTGTGCAAGGTAAAATTACTGTTTTCGCCTGTGGAGTTTGGTTGGTTTGGAAAGAGCGATATTTGGCTTACATACCAGCAACTTCATGCCAGAAAACCCTGACAGCAAAGTAAAATGGTGAAAATATTCTTACTATCACATACGCTTAAACTTATACAGATTTTTTTTCAATGTAGACCATTTTTAAGTGGCTAAAATACATTTTGCTGCCGACCCTGTCCATACCAGTACATTGCTTGGCCTCTGTGCTGGTGTCCCTCTCTGCTTCTCCAAACTGGAGGCATACCAACCATCTACTGTAGGTAACACACTTAGTACTTCATACAACCCCACATCAAATAATCCAAACTATCCCTTTAGAATTAACAAGTTTTTCCTGTGTGGCTTCATAATTTGATGATGCCAGTTGTTCCAGTACATCCACACTCGCTGCACAACCAGGCAACATTTTTTTCTAGTTAGAAACCATCTATTTTCCACATCTGAATCATAAACTGGAGTTACAACACAGAAGAGAACCCTCAGAATTTTCCCATTTGTCAAAGTAATCTTTGTTTTGATGCTGCCGCGGAGCACTCAACTGCCTCAAATCTGCTCCACTCACTGATAACACTGAACATAAAAGTGAAAAACAAACATTATCCTACACAGTCGAGAGTGAGCACTCCATCCAGAGCAAACTGAACTCATCAACAACGGCTGAACCTCTTCACTGTACCAGACGGTTTTAACAACATCACACTGAACGATTTCTGGCTGCTGAGGTCTTCTGCATTCACGGCTGCAGACGTAGTGAAAACACTTTCATGTGGATTTTTGCAGATGCGCCTGCAGGTTAAAGTGCAGGATCAAGCGCTGACATGTGTTTTTGATGAGAACATTGTACAGTATATATACATAGTGTAGGTTTATGGAGTTTTATGGTAAACACTGGACCTTTTTTTTTTTTATATGGTTTTGTCAGTCTGACACTTCCCTTCTGCAGAGAGCACAGCAGACCTTGACTGTGGTCATTGCTAAGTGTTCAGTGGAGCCGCTTTATGAGGAAACGTTGTGCACAGTTCTTTCTGGAAAAAGAATGTATTTTCAGTGTGAAGTGAAAGGATGGATGTTCTCTAAGTGGGCAGTATTGATGCAGATAACTTAAATTAAATACATGATAACTCTTTAAATTGATGGAAGCTCACAGACTGAAGATGTCTTGACACATAATGGTTCCTGATGATATTCAAGAAATTCTTTATGTGGCTTTTCACCTGATCGTCATACTTTATATCTTAAACTAGTGGCAATCACATAAAGACATGGAGCAGGGCAGTAAGATTACAGGCATGTAGAAAGGAAAATTTGTGTGGATTTTTGAGGGGATTGGTTGATGCTGACATATATGGAGTTTTTAGAAAATCCCTGTTATTAAAGCTGCAATGGGCAATATTATTTAATTCTAATTTTGGTAAATAAATAGTTGACTATTGCATATCACTGACAATACTTAATTGAAGGATTCCTTTAAAAAAATGTGTCTGTGAATGCCCGCCTCTTTGTATTTACTTTTTAAAACGGGACAGTTCCGACAGTTCTACTAGATTGAAAGCCGGTCCTACATGAAACTGCTTATAGCGAGGTCTGTGGATTATCTAGAGCAACAAGGTCATGATTTCCAGAAGGAGACATTTCTGTTGAGTTTTTCCAGAGGTTTTGGCACTTTGAGCGCCATAAGCTTCCTAGGAAGTAGGAACTGCTTTATTTCTGCAGTAGAATCTACCAGAACTACTTGAGAATCTAACAAAACAACCTTCTACTAGATAAAAAGTAAATGGTAATAGCTATGAGCTATATAGTAGCTATGATAGTGGTAGCTGCTGCACACAGGTTTACAAGCAAACATGAAGATAAACAAATGCTGAGCTCTTGTCTGGCTGGTCTGTGGGTCCAAAGTGATTTTGTCATTGCTGCAGAGGATTGAAACACAGGTATAAAAATTCCAAAAGTTCAAAACATACACTCTGAGCTCCCCTCCAGCCAGTCAAGGAGTCGGCATCATGACTCCGGTGTTTTTTTCCTCTAGAAGCTCCACTCTGCCACCGACCCTCTCCTGCAGACCTCACCGGCTCTGAGCAGCTGTCTGTCGGCTCTGTGTCTCAGCTCCACCCAGTCCTCTCGGCCCTCTGCAAAGCCCCGTGATAGACGTGAATGAACTCAGCTGAAGGTAAAGTCACAAGTAACTGAGTGAGCTGACAAACTTCTGGGCTGAGCATGTTGCTCATTAGACTCTTTATTATAATTCTGTTTTATAGCAACTTTTCCTGCAGGAGTTTCAGCCACTGATTCAGGATCCCACCGAAGGAATGTGCACATGCAGCTACACTAGTAGAACAGCCAACAGAAGGTCTGAGGAGACCTGTGATTGGTTTAAGTCTACCATCACAGGCCAGATTTCTAAATGCTGCCACAGAGGAGGTGCAGAAGTCTAGTTCTCTCTCAGATCACTTGATTTACAATATGCTGAAAGTTTCTTTGGAATGATTTCTTAATGATACCAAAACAGTGTTGCCCACCATAGCTTTAACTAGCTTTGCGCTCTGTTGGTGCTGTAGGCAAACTGAAGAAATTGGGGAAGCTGCTTGGGAGCGTTCATAAAGGTCACATCCTTTGGATTTTCCTGGAAAAAGCACTTGAGTCCTTTACATAAAAATCAGTCCAAAGCCTAGTATAAACAACCAAGAAAGTTGGTGAGGGTCTAATTTTGAAAATTACATTGCAACCCAATGACCCACTGGCAATACAAAGCAATTAATAAATGTAAATTGCTTCACTCAACACTTCAGGCCTGTTGAACTGGCAGCCTGTGGGCAGAATCAGGCCCTTTAACTACCTCAGTCTGGATCTTTGATCATTTATAAATATGAAAAAGTATATCACCGGATTTTATTTAAAAGTCTGTGGGTGTCAGCATTGTTTATTAAAAGACTATAATTTTATTAGTGTGCTAATTAACACCATTAATTGGTTATGTCAGTTGTTAACACAGAGACATATTATTTTAAAAAGTTTTAACTCAGGCTGTTTAATGAGAGGTAATTACAGAGAGTCAAACTCACTGAAAAAAGGATGTGGTAACTTTATTTGAAGGGGTGTGCATAAGACTGTCACTACACTGTTATAACCATGTCACAAACACCTGCCATGAACGTGAAGGAATCTTTATAAACGTTCATGACTGTTGTCATTAAGTGTCATCTGGTCAGTTATGTCATGATCATTTTTAATGCAAAGTTGACATTGTTTGAGACGTCTCTGTTTGGACAACTTCACGTCTATGAAAAGTTGACATCAACTTTGTATTAAAAATCATCATTTGGCCACGTGGAAGTCTAAAAAACTAACTGGATCGGCCTGTAGATGAAGATAGCAACAATGAAACTGAGATTAATTGTAATTTGTGTGAACAACAACAACAACAACAAAACAGATAAATGCTTGCTCAGTGAAAACCAGCAAAATAAATGGAAGTCAGTAGGAGGAAAGAAAAGACTTGTGAAAAAAAGAAGGATGAGAGAGGACACAACCAAAACACCATGATATAAAGAGATGTGGAGGAGTCACAGGTTTAAATAAGAGTGAGAGACAGACACGAGAGAGAGAGGCAGAATGCAGCGGTACTCTCTGTTTTTGAGATTAAAAACAATCTTTTTTTTCTTTTTCTCTTCCAATCTGAAAACTTGTCAGGGTTTAATGATTCAGAGCTGAGCCTCATGAACTTGTTGTTCTTGCTCAGCCTGATGTTGCCTCACAGTGTAAACAGTAGGGACTCCGAGGGCCAGAAATTATCATCCATTACGATCATTCAACATGCTGGAACTCAACAAAACAGTTTATCCATCCTTGTCTGACGGTTGCCCGGCAACCTCACTGTAATGTCAAGAGTGCGAGAGGTTCACTCGACCTTTGTTCAGCAAGAGATGGTAACAGCACAATTACTTTTTTCATAACTGACTGATTAAAGAAACAACAAGACTTAGTGGTGTCAGTTAGTGTTATTTTAAATTTTGGGCAGAACCATGTTAGCTGGTCCCCCCCTGCTTTCAGTCTTTATGCTAAGCTAGGCTAATTGCCTTCTGGTCCCAGCTATTTAACACTCTCTTGGAAAGAACAAAATATTATACATAATATACAGTCTAGTGTCTCAAGTGTGCTATTTGTTCTGCAGTACTCATTTTCGGATGGGCAAGTGCTCCACATTCCTCCTTTAATATGGATCTGTTTCCAATACTGATCGTAGATCTCTGTACAGCAAAACTTGTGTAAAATGACTAATAAATGTGAAACGCTTATGCAATGAACTGTTTCACGTTATACACTGAATAGAACTTGCTTTAAATTCTTAATTTGTACAACAGAAACATGTAAAACTCTAAAGCAACATGCTGAACAATACTATTACTCAGCCCTGGTGCACATGAAGATAGACAGGATTGTTTTAAGTCAAGTTATTTAATGATCTTTTTTTCATAAATCATGAAATAGTTTCACTTAAGACAGTACAAAGATTTAACCAGTCAGGATTAGGAACATATTAGTGGTGCAGTCTTCTGGTGATTATCCTGTGTGACTCTGTGCTCCATGCTGCTGTCAACTGAAACATGAATGACTTAGTGCCTAATTTGCTGGACTATTCTTTTAGCTTGAATTAGAGTATAAATGCATAAAATGTTTACACTGTCACAGCAACACAACCCTGGGAAACTTGGCATGCTCCCGGTCTAGAGCGGTGATACTCAACTTGGACCAGATCTGGTCCTTGACAGGCTGCTGGATGGGCTTTTAATGTTTGTCCATTTTATCTGATAAATACCTTTATCATCAATGCTTGTTTTGTAAAAGTTTCCCCTGGGAAAAGCAAATGGGGACTGGTTGCCTGTGCTTTATTAAGCAATTAAAAACTGAGCATCCTGCTGCCAGGCTAAAGGTAAACTGTGTGGGCTCACCTGCTTCTTCTCTGCTCCGGCTCCAGATCCAATGTTGGTCACTCGACCAGCTCGCTGTCCTCGGTCTGTTGGTGCTCCATTGACATCCATTGTTGTCCATTTAAAACACATGGACGATGACAAAAACAAAAAAAAAACCCCAAAACTTTGCATGGAAAATGGGAGATATTCCAGTTCTCTTGACACAGCACTCAAATAAACAACCCTCTCTACTTCAGTATCTCTCTCCAGCTGCTTTTCATTGTCTCACCTAATTACTTTGGCATACCCCCTCAAACCTACACTCACTATGTGACCAGGTAAGCCCGCCCCCTAACCTGACAGCCATGCAGGACAGCCAATAGGGAGACAGTGATGACAGTATGTTCCACAGTTATCTACTAAACACTTCTCCATGAACCTGAAGCATTCTCTGTTAGAAATGATGGAGCACCTCAGGTTCATATTGTACAAACAGTTACGTCAAAACAACCTTCCTGCATGTCACACGCGAGGACAACTTTAAGTCTCTGCTCCTAAAGTAGCAACATAAAGCTTCTCTCACAATAAGGACAGATGATAAAGTCTTGTCTTGACAAAATATTAAGTTGATCATCATGACAGAGGGAAAAAAACTACACATCAGCTTGTTTTGTGTGTGAAACACCAGCTAACACACACAATGCACTCTCTCCCTTATCTCTTTCTGACAAGTTCTCCTTATTTTTTATTTTTTTATTTTATTTTATTTTTTTGTCTGTTTTTGTCCGTTAAAAATATATTTTTTACTACACTTCCCTATGCTTTGTTTACTTCCTGAATCTTGTTACCTTCAGGGAAAATCATGAAAACAGGTGCTGGTCTGTGCAGAACATGGCAAAAGTTCTACAGTAAGGTGAGAACAAAAACTAGATGTGGCACCTTCAGTCAGGAAATGTGTGCCCTGTTTTGCTATGGTTTCCAGTGTTGAATGACATGTTTCCTCATATGGTTAGTCTGACTCACTGGATGTACTCTGTGGGTATAAGCCTGCTACTGGATGCTTGTTTCAGCTGGCAGAGAAATTTTATTGCCATGTTGCTCCCATAGAATGGAAGTGAATGGAAAGCAAATATTCACCAACATTAATTTCGTGCATGTGTGACCTTGTCTTTAAAAAGGCAGTGCAGTTCAGTGCAGTGCGCTTGTGTTACACAACAGGGTGTTAAAGTCACCAGTGTTTCCATATAAATGTTTTGCTACATTTTGACGGCGCTGAACGCACCTCAGGTGTAATATTTAATTATTCTGTGTAACATTAATTCTTTTTTTTTCTTTTTAATTAATTCTGTCATCACTGTAAATGTTATTTTAAAGGTCAATTTCATGTTGAAATCAGCACATTGATCTATTAATAAATCTATGGATCAGTGCTTTCACATATAAGTCAGGAACACAGAATCTGATTGGTCGACAGGCTCAACCCAGGGCATCTTGGGATTGCCAGTGGGGGCTTAACAACACGCTAACACCAACAGTTGTTTTCAAGACCTAAGAATGGCTAAATATCTACAGAAGACAGTCAGTGTTGGATTTATCATCATGGATTTATTTTACTACGTCTCCAAAAAGACGCTGCAGTTCAAACTGGGTCACAAAGCTTCTGAAAGGGATATGTTGTAATATTACAATGCCAGCATATATTAGCTTGATGTTAGCCTTCCTGCTCAGCTTACTGGGCTAATGGTGCGTTCAATTTACCTCGGAGGTCGAAAGTTGGAGCTGGGAATGATGAGCAGATGAACAGATGAGACTTTTCTTGGTCTTCTTTTCTTTTCTTGGCTTCAAAAAGTCAAATAAAACAAACTTTTAAAGTAAACAGCCACATATGTTGCTTTGGTATTGCAGTGAGACAAAAATCATACTGTCACAGCTCTCGTCTGGGCGTCATCTCAAAATGTAAGACCTTTCATTATTAAAAATAAGACTAAGACATTTATGGCCTTAAAATATGAAAATCTAATTTAAGACCTTTAATCTGTGGATACCCTGTTCAAGATGACAGATTACCTAAATCTCAATCTATTTATTACCTGAAGACGTTCACAAGCTGTTTGGACTTACCAGGCCTCCAGCACGCTGCTCTGCTGTTTCTTCAGGTTAACTCTTGATCCTTGGAAGCTGTCAGTGGATAAACAACCACAAAGACCTCCTGTCCTTTTGGTTTACAGTTTATTTGACAAGACAATGATCTGTAAAACATGTACAATAGGTTTCCCAAAAAGCATACAAAATGATAATAATTGACTTGTGATAAACAAAATAAACGAAAGAAAATCAATAAGCACCCACAAAAATATGGTTACATCTCCAGTGTGTGTTTTTGTTTAGCATTGCCATCATCAATGTCAAACCCATCCTGTGTTTGTGTTTCCCCCCTTTCATCATCCGTTCCACTGTCAGACAAGAAGTGTGAGAATTGAAAAGCTAAAAATAACATAAAGAAGGCACGTCTGGCTCCGTGATGAAAAGCTATGATGACAATGGATGAACGAGAGAGAACGGAGAGAGAAAAAAAAAAAACAAACAGAAAGAGGGCAAACGAATTCAGACCAAACAGCGTTATCGGCGACATTCACAGCTTGTGTTTCTGGCATCGAACCCGTAACGGGGGGAGGGGGGAGGAGGAGGAGGAGGAGGAGGGGGGGGGGGGGGGGCAGCGGGGAGACGGAGCAAAAGCACCTTGGCCCAGAATGCAACGGACGAACCCAGAGTCTTGATCTAACACCCAATCCATCCGAAATCGCTGCAGTTATTCTCCCACATCACCCTCTTATGACCGTCGACTCAAGGTTTTGGGCCTATAAACTGAGCCTGAGCTAATATTTCTTTGCCATTTCCGTTTTAGGAGGCAGCTTCAGGACTATTCCTGGTGGTGTCAAGATTCAAATTTGAGATACCTCCGAATGAAGTGACTCTATTAAACGTAAGGCTCTGGGTAAAACTGAATGATGCTCCAAATGAGAGGCAGAGCTGAAACTCAATACTGAACGCTTGCTGAGTCATTGGTCTGTGATATAATGGGTTCCAATGATTGTCTTTTTTTCCTTTTGCTCGATCTATCAACAGCAGCCCGTTGGCAAACACATAAAACACATTAATCCACAGAAAACTAAATATGCATTCATTTCAGGAAATTAATTTACAAACTGAAGGGCAAAACCATCACATTTAATTCCCCTTTATGAGAGTTTTTGTTCTGTGGCAGGGCTATTAGATACTTAATACGTGATTGTCTGACACTGCACCATATATAGTGAGTCAAAAAGCCATACGCTTGTCATGGTGGTCCGACTCTTCTTGCAAAAACAAGGAGATCGCTTTTTATCCCATTAGGCCCATGCAGCATGCAGACATTCCCTTTAATCAAAATAAACATCTCAGACACAAAAAGCAGACGTACAAAAGAAACTTTTACACCCTTAGCTGTGTAGAAGTCCTCATTTATCCTGCATCTGTCCTGAATTTATACTGCAGATTAATTCTCGTGAACATCATAGATGGGAACCAAATGTTGCAACTAAATGAACCACATTGTGAGTGAGTAATGCATGATGAATCGAATGAAATTGGTAAAGCAATAGCTACGATTTAAAGGTTTACTATGCAGGACTTTGCTTGACAAAACACCGGGCCTCTTGCAAAAGTATTTTCATATTCTTATCTGAACTTTCTCCTACTTTTTTTTCGCACAGTGGGCTCATACAAACATGCCACATCAGATTCAGCAGACACTTGTAACTTCAGATAACTGTGTAAATGATCTGCCTGTGCATATTTGAGTCCACGTGTATGAAACTTGATAATTAGTATAATTAACACCCCAATAATACCACATTACTGAGATGCAGCTTTTGTCAGTTATGCTCCTAAATTATGGAACAACCTGCCCAAACATATACATAGAGGCAGGCTCTGTTGAGTTTTTTAAAGAGCACTTAAAAACACATCTTTTTAACTTTGTCTTTCTATAGTCAGTAGAAAAGCCAGGTTAGTGTCGTATAGTCTATGTTCCTATTATGCTGTTTTAAATGGGCTGTTAACACATTTAAATGTTTTTTATTAGTTTTTAAATGGCAGTTTATGCTCAAATTATCCTTTATGCCTTCTATTTTTGATCATGTCAAATGTGTTTTATTTTAATTTAATTGCCTGACAAATTAATCATTGTAGTTCCTGTTTTTTACTCCCTGTTTGTAACATGTAAAGCACTTTGAGCTGCGTGTTTTGATTGAAAGGTGCGATATAAACAAAGTCTATTATTAGACTGCTCCGTATGTCAGGAAGTGTTCATTCATGAAAATATAATCAAAGAGTAAAAAGAAGAACTTTATGAGTTTGGAGTTTGAAGTCCTGCTTTCAGAGATCCATAAAGGAAAGTTTATTATTTTAGCAGCATCATAACGTCCGTCCTGAGTGATCTGATCACAAGTGGACAGCTCTACAGCAGAGTGAACCAAATGTGTCCTGGCCCACACTGAAAGATCACCTATTTAAATGATGTCCTGTAAGAACATAATTTGTTTCATTGTAATGCAAATTAAATATGGGCTCTCTTTCCTGCAGCAGATGTTTGACCCCAGACTCCATTACAAAATTGTGCTATTTTGTGAGATGTTGAGTGAGGAGAAACTTTACAAACTTTATGAAACACTGTCTCTGACAAATTCTTAATTATTTGGACCTTCTTGTGACTTCGGCAAATGTTATACATTCCTTTATGTTTTTCTTTGTTGGAAAAAAACATTGTGTCCGCTTGTCCCAGCAGGTGTTTATTTGCATATAGAGCAGGGAGGTAAAACGCTATGGCAAATTCTTAATCATTGTGCCTTATTGTAAATTCAGCATTAAAATGCAAAAGATTAAGTTATTTCTTTCCTTGTGAAAAACATTGTGTTGCTGTGGAGAGCAGACAGGAGAGAGGCTCCATGGTGCGCTGGGATGCACACTTTTACTCTCTCTTCGCTCGCCCTCTGACTCTGTCATTCACGGTTTTCTTCATCATCTGTGATGTGAAAACATCAGATTTCCACACAGTCAGAAGAAGTCAAAGTGTGCATCATCCTGATCATAGTTCAGGTATAAAATCCCAGCGCACCACAGAGCTTCTCTCCTGTCAGGCTTCTGACAGCGCAGGTAAAACACGAGGCTCATTGTCAGCTGATAGAGTTAAGTTTGGCACTGAACTGAAAAAAGGAACAAATAAACAGCCAAACAGGCAGTAATGGACATTTAACTGACAAAGTAGCCCTAATGCCGCTCCCTCTCTTCACTCACTTTCTAGCTCACTCATTGAGGCCAACTATGAGTGGTGCGTTCACAAACAGCAACCAACAAATCCTGCACTAGTATACCTTTAATTTTTCATTTTTAAAATCC
The DNA here is from genome assembly GCA_034769285.1 of Lutjanus argentimaculatus. NCBI lineage: Eukaryota > Metazoa > Chordata > Actinopteri > Lutjaniformes > Lutjanidae > Lutjanus > Lutjanus argentimaculatus. The sequence goes on from JAWZSL010000008.1 coordinate 30,044,449, forward strand.
TCTTTTCAAGATGGCTTTGATATCTTGCAGTATTTCAGTTAGGATGCAACAAAAAGTGGCACTTCTACAACAACTACAAATATATTAACCGAAAAATAAAAGCCTCTCCAGCAAAGATAGTGACTAAATACTAACAGATGATTGTCATACGTCAGAAAAACAAAAATATTGCATTTGTTGCCGACCTGGCAGAAAGTGAAAGCTGTTTTCTCGTCGTAATCTTTTCAGTCCTCCAACATTTCCTTCCTGTTTATTTTATCATCTCATCAATCAGGTTTTTACTTCTCCATTTATGAGTCTCTCCTCCTGTTTATCTGCCAGCTCTATCAACCTTTACACCAGTTTACAAACTGTTTACACGTCCGCAGTATCTCCACCACCTGACTGTGTGCTTCTGTGGGTGATTTTAACTGGCGCGGTCAGCTACAGCTCGCCGTCGACCGTCAACATTATAACTCAGGAAGATTTGTGCGCCTCAGGGTCTCAAGCGAGGGCTCAAGATTAGAGAGGAGAGGAAAGATTGCATCTCTGTGTGTACAGCACTCTGACGATTCCATGCTGACTGCATTTACGGATCAGCGCTAAAGACAAAAACAGGCAGCACGCCCAGCCGTCACACGACCAAACAAAAAAGAAAAAAAAAAAGAAGAAAAGAGAAAGAAAATATCCCGCTCTCTCAACTTAAATTGGACTTGTGCTCATGGTGTGCGTGACTGTGACAGATGCATTGAGACGGCGATAAAAAACAGCTTTCTTTTTTGACATTCAAAAGTGTGTTTTTTTTTGTTGTTTTTTTTTTTACAAATGAAGATTATTCCGCAAACAGCCTTGGGAAAGTGTTTCAACAAGCCACCGATCATGCCATGCAGAGTAATATGAACAAGGAGTAAAATCCACACCATTTCATAGTTTTTTATATATTCAAATAAAACATTTTAGTATTAAGTGACAACCTCAATGTACCCGTGAAAAGTAAAGTAGTAATATACATGTTTTTTTTTCTTTAAATCGCTCAATTTGACATTTAACAAACTTCCATCCCCCTGTACAGAGGCACTGATAACACCTACACGTTGTTTTATTTTTTTTATGTGTACACATTTCACCAACAATATATTATTCATCAATATTATCAATAATATTTACACTGTTCAGCATTTGGTACCATCTGACATCTATGAAGACCAATTTTTGATTCAGCCGGGCATAGTTCACATAATCATAATGCTTTTTTTCCCTCTGTTTTTGCTTTCAAGTGGACAATCAGCGAAAATGCAAAATGCATAACTTCTACATGTAAAATCTTCTGCACATATCAGAGTGTTTTGGCCATTTTAATCTCCTTAAAATGGCTGTAATGGCAGTATTTTTCTAATATATGCTGAAGATTTTCACACTGAAAATACATTCCTAACGCCACATTCTATAATGTTCTCAACCACCTTAAAGGGATAGTTCAGATTTTTTGAAGTGAGGCTGTATGAGGCGCCATAATTAGTGTGTTATGTAATGTAGATGGTGATCAGCATGCCCCCACTTCAGAGAAGCAGCAGGAGTACTGGTGTAGGAAGCTAAACAATGAACTGCTGTGGCCAGAGTCAGCAGCAAAATGCATTTTAGTCACCTAAAAAAATCAATATCAGTTTACATGTAAGCTATATTTAGAATATTCTGTAACACTTTATAAAATCATCGTTAATAAATGCTAAATGGATATTTAATTAAACTTAAGTTAGTAGCTATTTCACTGTTAACAAACATTAGTAAATATTTGTTCATAATTACCAAATGATTTGTAAACCTTTAAGACATCATTACATAGAGAGATAGACCAGATATCTGTCACACTTTGTTTATGCTTAATAATTAGTTTGTATTATTCAGATGCTATAATAAAATCACAACTGCTGGTTATAATACCTCAGGTATGTTGCATTTTGTTACTTATGTTAGTAACATTCTTATTTTAACCCAAAGTATGATCTTTTCCTTAACATACCCAGGCAGTTTTGTTGCCTATCCAAGTATTTTGTGCCTTTATTTTGAAAATCTACCCAGATGTTGCACATTTATTATTGCTAACTTGACCGTGGAGGTGTACCTCCAGTGTCATAGTTTGAAGCGAAGAGCCGCTGACCAAGCTGCTGTTGACAAGATGGGAGTGAGAACATGTTCGATATAAACATTATCTGGATGCTTACTGCAAAGTTGCTGATGTTTATAATAGTTTGTAAATGGTAAATATGAACATTATTTGGATGATTATTGTATGGCTGCGACTGAAGTTGATAAAACTGGTTTATAATGCATATATAGACATTATTTGAACAGTTAAATTACTGTCAACTAAAGTTTAATTAACTAGCAATTTACCATTTATTAATGATTATAAGTGTTACGGAATATTTTCACCACTTTACGTTGCAGTCAGACAGCCTTTATTAATGGGAAACAGCTGTTTTATGAACCAAATATTACTCTCTCCAAACCAACCACACTCCAGTAGTGAAATCAGTAATTTTACCTCGCAGAACACAGAGTTGTTGGTCTACCACTGCCTTGATCGGTTAGTTAGTTTGTGTTATTGTGTAACTTCGGTGTTTTAAAGTAGTAAAAAGTATTTTAGCCTCCTAAAAAGAAAATCAATATCAGTTAGAGTGTACAGTAAATTTGGAATATTTTCACCACTTTACCTTGCTGTTAGACAACCTTTTCAAACAGGAAACAGCTGTTATATCAATCAAATATCCAAAATCTCCAAAGTAACCAAACTCCTTTTGTGAAAACATTAATTTTACATCACAGAGCACGGGAGTTGTCGGTTTATCGCTGCCTGGATCTCTTAATTTGTTTGTGTTATTGTGTGATTTGGGTGGTTTAAAGGGTTAGTTCAGACTCACCGAAGTCACACAATAACACAAACTAACTAGCCAATCAAGGCAGCTGTAGACCAGCAACTCCTTCCCCTGTGCTGTGAGGTAAAATTACTGTTCTGCCTGTGGAGTTTGGTTGATTTGTAGAGAGCCATATTTGGCTTGTGTCACAGCGGATTCCCTTTGAAAAAGGCTGTCCCCAATGGCAAGGTAAAGCAGTGAAAATATTCTAAATATAGCGCATACTTTGGTAGCTAAAGGTTAAGACACTTACTATCAATATGTACCTCAAACGACCCCACTTCAAATAATCTGAATTATCCCTTCAATAATGTGATTTATTAGAGGAGGACTGAATACAAACACTGGTGTTTCTTTTATGTGTGTGTGCACATGTAAGAACCCTGTGGTGTGTGTGCTTCGCTGTAAACCGAATTTCGTCTCCCCAACACACACGCAGCCTCATCAACTCTTGCAATTAAACAACAGCAGATATGAATCATGGGATCTTAATCATATGATGTTGCCAGGTTACGGAGCTTCAAAGCGATGTCACCTCCACTCTGTTAGTGCTAACGAGCAGCTCGGCACTCTGACGGATGCGGCGGCGGTCCAGGGACGGACGAGGCCCTTTGACAACATAATAAAGTGGAATGTTTCTTAATTGGACTGCAGCCCGGGCAAGAGTGGGGAAGGCTGTTCTTTAGAGTTATTGTAGGAGCTGATAAATAACTGAAATACTTTCAAACATCTCTGGGTGATTAATTGAAGCTGCCTGGAGAGCCAGATGATCAGGCTTTGGAATTCCTGGGACCAAATTCAGCTGTGTATAATTCAAACCCAACCAACCGTGGAAGAAGAGTACTTTCAAAGGATTTCAAAGATGGTTATTTTTTTTACTTCTCTGTCGTACAAGGCACAACAGGAGCCTGAAGTTTTTACCCTTACTTAAAGAGGAAAAATGTTCAAATCACTTTCCACGGCTGTAAACAGAAAAGTCCAGGACAGGCAGCTTCACATGTAACACTAATTTTGCGATGGGGACATTTGTATGTTGCATGGCACAAAATGTTGCATATAATATTTCATACTGAATCCACTGAAAATGATGCTGTTTTGTTTTTTTTTTTTTTTTGTTTTTTGGTGGAAATTTAGATTTGCAAGCATCACACAGGCAGAAGGCTGTGTGTTAATTAGCTGTGGGGAGTGTTCCAGTTCACCTGCATTGCAACTCCTCTCAACCATGTAATTAACATATTGTAAAAGCCCGCCTCATCATATGCAATACACATGTGATTTCAATGGCTGTCTGGCTTGTTAGCTTTCATAAACAACTGCGTGTGTATGTGTGTGTGCATCTTAAATTGCTTTGAAAATGTTATTTACGATATTTTTGCTTTTCTTTACGAGATATTGGAAATATAATGATTAAAAAGAAACAAAGAAAATGCCTCTGCTAACATCCCTTTTCCTTTTAGATGGGGAAATTTAAAAAAAAAGTAACCCAAAACGCCCATAAATGTGCCTTGTAAAGAAAAATGAACTCATGTAGGCTAAAATTAAAAGTTTTTTAAAACTTTCACGCACAATAAATGAGATTTGTAGTGTGGAAACACGTGTGCTCGCCTTTGCTTTCCATGCAAATTTAGGTGACCTGGAACTTGCCCGTACGCCTGTGGTGTGGTGGTGCTATGGTTGCCACGGCTACACGTACATGGCGGGAGACACGAAGCTCTCGCCACGAGAGATGTTGGCAGTGGGTGGATTGGATGAATCCAAGTCGTTGCCGTGGTGGCCGTCGGCGGCGTGGTCTTTGAGTTCGTTGACGTTGTCGTACTTGGCCGGGTCGTCCAGGACTGGGGGGGGCGCCGCCGTTCAGAGCTCCGGTGGTCTCATCGTCCAAGTTCTGCAAGATTCAACAGACGACAGACATGCTTACATTAAAATTTTTTTTGATAAGTTAAACCGCAGGAAGGATATATGAAGATCACGAGACATGACAGCATTAAAACTCCTTCACATGCAGGAGAATTATGGGATATTAAAGATTTGAATCTGGGTCCTAATTTTTTTTGTACATATTTTAGGCTCTAAATGACTAATGGATGCACAAAGTTTTGGAATTGGTCCAGTCGATCACCTCAGCTGGCAGCCATGAATCCTTAGGGACAAATACATACGTCAATGTGTGGCCACTTCTTGTTTTTGCCACTAACAGGCTCTGATTGTTGTTCTAAATCAGGCATACTAAACTTGCTATTCCTGGGGCCACTTCTGCAAAATGACAGGAGGCCAGGTGGGCAGTCAATAATATTTATCAAATAAAACAAAGAAACATTAAAAGGCCCATAATTCATCTTTTTTTGAAATTCTTTATTTTCAAATGAATTGACTTATAATTAACTTGGTGCAAGCAGTGACTCCAGGGATAAATCAGATATTTTACTGCATTTAAAGGTGCAATATGTAACAAATGTGCATCCAAAAATGACTGCTGCAGTCCAAATTGTGACTTGGAGAGTTCAGTAACAGCTGCCTTACTCCCAGCCAGACTCCATTAACATTTTCTTCAATTTACCTGTTATAAACATCGACTCCTTCTGAAAGATTATTAATGATTTCTTATGACTCATAAACAGACACTAACTCATTTGGTTAACATTCAGCATTAATTTGAACTCTAATTAACCTGAAACAGGCAAACAAAAACGCAAGTTACAGACTGGAATAGACACTTCAAAGGAGAACGTGAACGCTGTGGCTGTAGTGCTGAGACGTGAGTATTTCAACTTTAGCATGTTTCCTTAATCTCTGATGACACATCATGGTCATTTAATGATTTAGTACAGTGAATATATTACAATTTATCCTTTAACAGCTGCAACTGCATTTCACTTGTAAATGCTTCAGTTACATTTATAATTTCCATACATTTATACAACATTACACAGCTGGAATGTCTTCCGTCATAAAATAACTCAGATGTTTCAATTATTCATACACATAAACTGCTTCTAAAATATATGACTTATAAAAAAATAATTTATTTTTTTTGTGAATAAGAAAATGGTTGGTGGGCCACCCAGAAACCATCATGATGATATCACTGTTCTAAGTGTCTGACAACATCATGGAAAGGTTTTCCACAGAGATAAACCTTTTCAGGCAGCCTTTTCTCACAGGGAACTGAAGCTGCTTGGTCTATAAAATATCAGAAACTGGTGAAAAATGTCGATTAACGTTTCCCAAAGCCCAAAATGACGCCCTCAAATGTCCTGTTTTGCCCACAGTCCAAACAGTTGAGTCATTTAGTCATAAAGGAGTAAAGAAATCAGAACATATTCACATTTTTGAAACTGGAATCAGAGAATTTTGGCTTTTAAAAAATTACTCAAACCTATTAATGTATTATCAAAATAGTTAGTGATTAATTTAATAATTGATTAATAATTTATTAATTGTTGCAGCTCTACTGAAGTGCTGCCAGACTTGACAGCATTTGCCACAGATTATGTGGCAGCCACTGCAGCCTGTTTCATGGCGCTCTACCAGACCAATTCCAAAACTTTTTGTACCCATTAGTCATTTATACAGCAAAAATAGTACATAAAATAGGGCCCAGGCTTAAAAATACCAAGATTTCCCTTGAAACAAAGATGCAAAGACCTTAATTTTCAAGTTTAATTTACACACCAAAACAATTTCAGGCAGTTTTGGTAATTATATACAGCATGATATTAATATCATTTGATTGACTGCTGCAGTACAAACACCATGAGGCCACTACAACACAGTGTGAAGCTATCCAAACACATACGGAGCCCACTGTGACTGAATGTGGCTCATGTGTCAGTGAGCAAAAACATGTTTTTTTTTTTTTTTTTTGTTTGTGTGTGTTCGTTACCGTGACAGGCTCTCCCCCTGTGGGCTCGTAGTAAACCTCTCCCGGGCTGAGAGGTGCTGTCTCTGTGGCCGTGGGAGGCTCTGATGGCTTGTTCAGCTACAAGCGCAGAAACCGCATCAAGACAGGGAGGAAAACAAAACATAAAACAATATAATATGATACAGCTGGATTTACATGTGGATTTAGTCATTTTGGGGCCTATGGAAAACTCAGGCATTGGGGCCTCTCCGCTTCCCTTGTTCTCCCCCTGTCATAAAAACATACTTTATTTTATGGTGGAGTGCTGAGGATGAATTGAGCAGTCTCACTCACAGCCTCAGGAAAGAAGCTGTTCTAAAGTCTTGTGGTATGGCAGTGGATACTTCTGTATCTCTTGGCAGACGGTAGCAGGGTGAACGGGCTGTGGCTGGGATGGATATTGTCTTTCAGTATCCTTCCTATTTTCAGCACATTTTTCAAAGGTCTGCACACAACACAGCTGTTTGCTTACATGAGTTGTCTACGGTCTTCCTGAATCATTTCTGCAGATGTCCAGTAAGGTCAAGAAATAGTCCAAGTTCATGGGGAGGCCCTGAGACTCTCATGAATTAACACTTCTGTTGCCATTTTCGTGTGTGGATTTCAGGAAAGAAATAATTGATTTTCAAAAAGTTCAAATATAGATAAATAAAGAAGGGTAAAAATAAGGTACACATACATTTTACAGAAGGGAACACATAAAAAAGTAAAAGCTAGTGAGCCATTAGCAAGTAGTCATATGATGATGAGGGGTTACTTAATAACTACTCAGTATTATATGTCCCTTTATTTGAAGGGAAACTAAAGCAGTAAGTAATCATAAAGTAATGAAGGACTACTTAGTAACTATTCAGTATTATGTATCACTTTATTTGAAGGGAAACAAAAAGATTAAGTGATCATAAGGTAATGAAGGGCTAATTAGTAACCACGCTGGTGTCCCGTGGTTGAACTTTTAATATTCTGCATTCAGAGACCTGGAAGACCTTGTAATTGACTTGAAGTTTGCTTACAAAAACTTGTGACTTGATGTAAATTGAGTTTAGAGGTTTTATCGGGACTTTCCACAGATGGTGCTCTCTAAGACTTTGTATGTCAATGTCTAATAAACTTTTACTGCTGAACCTTGTGAACCTCATTTCAGTGTGTGCATTAAGAGGCATTTACACATCTTTTATACATCTCATCATCATAAAATTGCAGAGTTTTAGGCTCATTACATAATGTGGTACAAGCACAACAAATGTGATAGAGTGATGGAATAAAATAAGTGGAGAGGGGAGGAGGAGGAGGTGGAGGAGGAGGAGGAGGAGGAGGAGGAGAGCAGCGCTTTAATGGAGCTCTTTACAAACCAAGCTAATTATTTCGACACATAAGCCAACTCAGATCTCCAATCAATAGCCATTAGCCCCATTATGACTGCCCAAATGGACTGTGTATGTGTGTGTGTTTGTGTGCGCGCGTGCAGAATATAATTGCAGTGACAATAAAGATTGATTTGAAGCTGTGTCGACTACTCACCATCTCTGTTGAGCTGCCTGCCTTCACAGGAGGAGGGGGCTTGTGCTTCGGGGGGCCCCTAATCGGAGAAAAGACAAAGATAATGCGGTATTGATCACTGCTTCGTTAAGAAATCAGATTTCTTTGTACTAAATGAAGAAACAAGTTGTGCATCTGAGACTGCAAAGGCACAGAAAGTCTGAGCTCTGAAGACATCCAACTGTGTCGTAACTCAGACCAGATCAATCAATACATATTTTAAGGCAAAAAAATCTGCCATTACTTTTGAAAAAACAAACCTTTTTGAAATTAAAGTGGTGAGGTGTGTGTGCTTTTGTGTGGTTTGCACTTTGCTTGTTCAGGCCACTGAGCTGAAATCTGATTGGCCACCCTAAGTGCCCCCCAATTATCCTCAAGTATGATTGATTATTTGTCCAGTGAGAGGTGGGACTTTAGTTTGACCAGCTGTTTGATGAGTAATTTTAAATGTGAATCATTTTCTTTTGTATGTAGCTGACTTTTATTTTTTTACAAGGTTCAGTTACTTAAATAATAAATCATAGCCTGAGGACAGAGGAAGAATGAAAGCACAGTTTCTTTTTGAAGACTCAAAGAATAAAGTATAAAAGCTTCATATTACATTTGCACAGTGACACTCTCTTGTGACTATTTATCTGTTAAATAAAAAAAATTAAACACCGGAATGTAAGATACTGTAATGTTCATAATTAAAGTAGATATGAGAAATGGTATATGTTCACACATGTACTTCATGCCACCCCTGCATAAGTCAGTGCCTCACTTGGGCCACCCCAGTCAAAAAAAGTTCGAGGTGTCCTGTAAACAGTTTTGCAGACGTCTCCTTTATAATGGTGGCTTTTGGGGTAAAATGCTGGTTGGGCCGGTGCAATACCGCAAGTGGCCACTGAGAAAGATTGGTGGCAAGGCTGAGTGGCAACGTTCTGTCTAGTTATATTATTAGTCTGTGGTCGGCAAGTATACTTACATAAGTCTTATGGAAATCACCTCATATAAGTCATGCATGTAACATAACTTCAGCAACTTAAATTATAAAATATGTCAGTTTTGACTTTTGGTTTCACACAGGACATGAAGACCAGCCTCCTGAGTGAAAGTTAACCCAAATCTTCTCCATATGCAGACTATTTTGCTCTTAATACTACCTCACCTGACTTCGCTTGCTTCATAATTACTACAGCCTCCGGAAGTTGCCACCTAACAATAAACATAAATATGTGTCATAATAAGCTGCTTGCACAGACGACCTTTACAGCCATTTTCCTGGCGAGGACAGGCTGAAACACCGAGATGAATTCTTTCCGTCCTTGTGAAAACCTACTTGGTGCCATTTGCAGTTACAAGCAGCACTCAATCTGTGGGTTTGTATTTGTACTGGTCGATAAATCTGTATTTAGAATAAAGAATGAAAACACTTTTCCTTTGCATCAGTGACAATCACTGAAATGTTTCTAGTTAAACTGCAGACCTTGTATATATGTTAAAAACTCATCATACTGTAGTAATGTTTTGGCTACTATGAGCAGAAAACAGCAGAATCTGACAGATACTCAATTTATTACTTTGCACAAGAAGATGATATAAATGTAAATAAGTCTTTGATAAAGGGGACAAGAGAAGCAGGACTAGAGAAACGAGAGTTGCAGAGATGTGGAGGGATTTTCAGATTCAGTTGTATGTTTGCAGAGGTTGTGCTAAAATGATGTGGTGAATGTGGGAGGAGACACATGCTTCTGTTTTTCTTCTGTGTTTTCATCCAGGAGGATCAGCAACTATCACATCATTAGTACCTCTTAATGTATCTTTAACGATGAAGATTCAAAAGGGAACTGCCAACCCCATGATAAAAAATGCATTTTATAAACTCAGGGGCAAACATGCTTTAGCTGTAGTATAAAGGTCCATCTGATAATACCATTAACCTCCACACACACCAGCATACTCGGCCCACACGTTCCCCTGGTGAGGAACAGACGAGAGCAGGAGGAACAAATGTAAATCCACACAGACTCAGAAGATCTCTGTTTCTGTAGGAGGTCTCAGAAGGTTTGATTGTGTGGAGATGTGTGAGTCATCGCACACCTTATTTGGACAGTTTGTGGACAGCTGCTTTTGGAAAAAATATTGCAGGTTCATTATTTGTTATGGATACCTTTTACTGGAAAATTGCTTGTTTAACACATCCAGCAGCCACGACTCAACTCCAGCATTCATTTGGAGTGCTGCTGTCTTCTGAATAAATCTAAGTTCAGTATTAACTCTCCTTTTAGTTGGTGCCGTCTCCACCTACTCCTCATCAAAATGTGTGGCTCTTTAGCTGCGAGATGTTTTACCATCTTTAACCTTTAGCTTTTTATCTTTTAATCTTTAACCAGCTGCTAACTTTGTCTGTGTGCTTTTTGGAGGCGTGAGGGCAGCATACATTTTTGTATGGTGGAAAGTGCTTCCTACAGAGGGTTGTAAGAGCAATTCAGACAAAACCCTCCATAAAGAATCCTTGTGAAGTGAAAAAAAGTGACTAAAAGAGGCGAAAACTCTGTAGAACTGCAGAGTTACAACCTGTTCTCATCACAGGTGATATTTACAATTCTGATTCAGATTCTGCTTATGGATTTTCGGTTCTTAACGATTCTTGACACTGATTCTTTGGGTGTCCTCCTGAAATGCTAATTATCACAGATAAATGTCACAAGCTAAAGCACTGAGCCAAGCTGAAGTTAGCTATTAACCATAACAACAGTGGTTTCTTTCATGGTTTCTTTAATATTTTGGGGGACTGCTTTACTGTAACGATAGAGGAGTATCTGGTAAAGCATTTTGTAGCATAGCATTTACTAAATTGCAGTGATTGATACAAGACTCACAGAATTTGTGCAACTGACCCTTCGCTAAGCCCTGCCCTCCTTAGTCACTGTTGCTAAGCCTGCCATACTTTCCATTCTTGCATTTATGCAGTTTACACAAATGCACATGCAGTGGTATCTGACAAGTTTGTCTGGAGGTAAAGTAACTGCAGTTAGTAAGCTAGTGTTTGTTAGCCAGACATGCTAACGTTTGCAGCTTACGTTAGAGCGGACGAAGACAGAGTTTAATCCATTCACCACACGTGTGCTCTTGTGTTTCCTGTTTTTGAGAAACTAGAGAAAAGCTCAGAGCCTCCTGCTCACCTTCAACATGGAAAGCTTGACAGCTCTCGTTATGGTTGCTAAGCTGTGATTGGACAGTTGCTGTTTGGAGGTGGGGCTTAGCAAAGGGTCAGTTGACCCGTTAGTCAAGGAACTTAGTACCAATTGAGTAATTGAGAATAATGCAAGACTCAAAAAAAAAATCCTTTATGCACAATACGCAAGTTGCATAGGGCCCTGCAAGGGTGGCCATTTTCAATTTTGTAAAGGGTCTTAATTTACCCAGAATTCATTGTGCCATAGTTCTACTTAAGATAGTCAAGAACTAAACTCCTTTCTGCAACGGATGACTTCATACATTTATCTGAAGTTTGACTAACTGTAATATCTCTGCTGTAGTCAAAGTCTATCTTTGTGAAAAACCAGCCCCTGGAGAACTGGACCGTGCTGGCCTACCTTGACCCCTGACAGTATGTGAATCTAATTAACCTCTCTGACTCAGACAGCAGGCAAGAAACACTGACTGCATGTTTGTTAATTTACTGAATTTACCCTGTTGTGTCAAAAGAAGTCTCATTTTGGAAAATCACCTCTTAAGCTGGAATTGAAACAGGGAAGTTTTAATAAATTTCTATTTACAGCTGCAGGGATGAATTGTGGGGCAGAGGACAGAGCATTCTGGGAGTAAAATCTCCAGGCGGCTTCACGCTCTAAACTTCAGATCAGGATTTGTGACTGAGGTACCTCTGCTGCGTCCCCTCTTGACATGTAATAAGTTTTAATGAGCCTTAGTGCCAGAAGGGGAGATTAATTTTGCTTTGGAGGTTTAATAAACGATGAAGTAGATGCTAATGAAGACTTACTCTCCGTCCTCCTGGCGCTTGCGGATGAAGAAGATGATGCCGATGATGATGCCGATGAAGGCGAGGGTGCCGAGGATACCGCCGATAACGGCACCTGACGATGGGCCTGGAGTGATTTGCCTCTCCTCTTCTTGTGTGGGAGGGAAGACAGAGAGGAGAAAAAAACAGAGAGAGAGAAGAAGAGAGAATTTTATTACCATTTCATTTAAATTTCATGTGACCGCTCCTGGCACTTTAATGTAGCTCACTTGCAATATTTGTATTTTTTATGTGTTTTGCTGCTGTAGTCTGTGTGAGAGAAAATGGTTTGTGGCTGTGTGAGTCAGCAGTATTTTATTATTAACTGTAGCAGAGCACAGTATGTAAAACAAACATACAAAAATATAATATTATTTTTTAAAGGCACAGTTCAAAGTAGTTAATGGTGGGATTCTATGAGGTACTTAAAAAAAAGTGTTTTAGCCACCAAGGGAAATCATATCTTATTTACTTAGAATATTTTCACTGCTTAACTTCGCCACCATTAAACATATAAGCCAAATGTCGCTCTCGGCAAACTAACCAAATTCTATTAACAAAATCAGTCATTTTACCTCACGGAACACTGGAGCTGCTGGTCTACGACTGTCTCGACCGGTTAGTTTGTTTGTTTCATGGTGTGACTTTGGTGTTTTAAAAGAATATTTCAGATTCACAGAAGTCACACAATAACACAAACAAACTGATCAATCAAGGCAGTGGTAGACCAACAACTCCTGTGTTCTGCAGGGTAAAGTTACTGTTTTTTCCAATGGAGTTTGGTGGCTTTGGAGAGAACGATATGACATCTGTAGATGAGGCTGACTTATTATCTTTGGCTAAAATTATTAATGGAATTATCTATTTCGACCTCAAGACATTGCCTAAAATTGCATATGTTGAAGAAAAAGTTTAACAAATGTTTTTTTCTTCGTCTGAGCCCTTATGTCCCTTCTATTTTTGCAATGACACTTTAAAGGTCCATCTAATATGAATATCAGTTTAACTGAACTCTATATTTAGAATATTTTTACTGCTTTACATGGTTGTGAGACAGCTTTTTCTGATGGAAAACCTCTGTTATATGAGCCAAATATCTCTCCAAACCAACCAAACTCCACTGGCGAAATAAGAAATTTTACCTTTCAGAACACAGGAGTTGCTGGTCTACCGCTGCTTTGATCTGTTAGTTTTGTTTGGAGAGAACGATATTTGGCTTTTGGCTCGTCAAATAGGCTGTCTGACAACAAAATAAAGCAGTGAAAATGTACTAAATATAGCGTAGACCAGCAGCTACCATGTTTGGGGAGGTAAAATTGCCGCTTTTGCAAAAGGAGTCTGGCTGAATCAGAGAGAGAGCTTTGGCTTATACAATGGCCATTTCCTGTCAAAGAAGACTGGTGTTTAAGTTGGCCTTTTTTTTTTTTTAAGTTTATGCTATATTTAGAATATTTTTCCCACTACACCTTGCTGTCAAAGAGCCTTTTCTGATGGAAAACCACTGTTATATTAGCAATAATTGCTGGCTCCAAACCGACCAGACTCTGTTGGGGAAATCAGTAATTTTACCTCGCAGAACACAGAAGTTGCTGGCTGTCACAATCTGTTTTGTTTGTGTTTCTGTGGTTTTAAACGTTAGTTTGGGTTCACCAAAGTCACACAATAACACAAACACACATAATAAACTAACAGATCGAGGCAGCGTAAACCAGAAACTCCCACGTTCTACGAGGTAAAATTACTGATTTTGTCAATGGAGTTTGGTTTATTTGGAGAGAGTGATATTTGGCTTATATAACAGCAGCTTTCCATCAGCAAACACTGTCTGACAGCAGGTAAAGCGATGAAAATATTCTAAATACAGTGTACACTTAAAGAGATATTGATTTTTTTAGGTGGACCTTTCTTTAAGCAGCTAAAATACCTTTTGTTTTCTGACCCTGTTCACAGCAGTACAACGCTAAGCTTCTGCTCTGGTACTCGCTGTTTTTCCCAACTGGGACGTATCGACCGCCATCTACTGCAGCCACACTACTGATAAGTACCTCATACAACCTCACATCAAATATTCCAAACTATCCCTTTAATGGAATATTAATAATTTAATAGAATAAAATGTATAATGAATCATCATAATCAGAAATCCCAAGAGAAGTGTAATGTAAGAAGAACGGATTATTATGGTGTAACGCTGAAGCACAGTCACATAAGCATAAAGAATTCAGAGTGAGTTCTTGTACAATGAAAGCAGCTCAAAGCTCTCTGTTGTACACTAACACTCACAGATGCCATAAATCTTTGTGATGCAGCTTTACATCAGTTGAGTCTCACGCTGACCTCGACATCTCCTTTCAATTAAGAGCCTGTTTATGATTTCCACAGGGCGATGAGGCATCTAAATTGTCTGTAAAAGCCTCTCATTACAGTAGTGCTTTTATTCAAAAGAAAAAAAAATAAGAAGAAAAAAAGCATCATCAGGCTGACAACAGCAGCTGCACAACAACCGCCACGGATGGTTCTGCACAGTCATTGTCTGTAACAGGGATTTTGGCGGAAATAACAAAGGGAGGGTTGAGTGATTTTCACAGGTTGTTTGGTGCTTTTTTTTTTTTAACGAAATAGTGTTTCATCACCACCGCTGAAGTAAAAGCACTCCACTGCATTTGACACAGAGATGATAAAAGGATAATTAAGTATGAATTTCCACACATTTAGCTTTACTACATACATTTAGCTGATTTGTTTGAGTGTTTACCCAAGAATAAAGCCAATATGTTGCTGCTGCAAGAAAGAAATGCACCATTATGCTATACGTGCAATAGTTTGAGTCTCCCCTTAAATTGCAGCTATTGAAACACATCGAGATGCAGTTGTATACATTACATCAATCCAGAGCTCATTCTGTTCTTTAATGTCACAAAGATTTTTTTTTTCCCATCTGAGAAAAGTGATATCATCCTCATCCTTCAGTTCTTATTGTCAGACCAAAGAACCATTAGACAGAAGGGACCAGAGGAGGAGACATCAATACAAAACATGATGCAGAAACTAAACAATTAAAGGTTGTGATTGCTACAAATCAATCTTGCCAGCAAAGAAATTGTAGGTTTCCTCTAATTGAAGCCTTGGCTCGATGCTATAATGATTCTCCCTTTACTAATCCACATAAGAAAAAAAAAAATCCACAACACCACTCACAAAACTTCAACTGTTTACTTCGACACAACAAAAAAGTTGTACCGAACAACTGACCGTTTTCAAAGTTCAAATTGCTCAATTAAATCCAAGTGAGAACCGTTAATGGAAGAAAAAGAGGGAGAGGTTAAGAAAACATGCGGCTCCAGTCTCCTCTTGTCTGTCCAGGTTCTCACGCGACTATAAGAAGGACATTGAAGGTGTGCAGTTACTAGGAAACAACAAACATTGTTGCCTCCTCCCAAACATCACATATGTAAACCATGTTAAGCATGCCACCTTGCATCTTTATGTTTCATTCCAAATGCAAAGTCCCTCACTCACCACTGCATTCTTTATGATTGATTGGATTGGATGTCCCAGACAGCAGCACTGGTGGTATATTGTCATCTATAAAACAATATTGGGCAAACTTCCAGCCTCCCTGTGTACTCTCTGTTAACAGCTACGCTCCTCCAAGTGGTTGCCTTTCAAGGTTTTAAGTGATCTAGGGAAAACTGCATTTTCCTATTACGCACCATGGACATGGAACAATCTACAAAAAGACCTTAAATTAGATAAACTTGTATCCATTGATGAATTTAAGGGCGTCATGAAGAATGTGGTGATGGAGACGTGCTTCTGAGAGGCCAATATGTTTGAATAGCTAATATATTTTTGTTTAATGTGTTGTATTTGTTGCATTTTAATATGCTGTGATTGGCTGCCACCTTGGCCAGGTCGGTCTTGTGAAAGAGATCTTCAGTCTCAAATGGGACATCCTGGTTAAATGAGGGTAAAAAACAAATTCCACACACATAACCAATTTACCTCTTGCATTAATGTAAATATGAACTTTAACTACGTCAAACTGTAAATACATTTCAGTTCATGGACCACATACATCCCAAGCTGATCTCAAATGGTTCCAGATCAGTAAAACCACTGCATAATAACCTATAAAATTTTTCACTTTTTAGCTTAGAGAAGTCCAAGTAATCATCACAATTAATGAACAGGTTAAGGCTGAATGTGTTTTATATTTTTATCTGTTCCTTTACTTCTTGATTTGTGCGTCGGATGGTGTTTTATGTAATCTCTGCTGTTATCTTGCTGTTTACCATTTTGTATTTATTAACTGTCATTATTTTATTACAGCGCTTTGGTTGTTTGTAGATGACCTTTATAAATAAACTTGACTTGACAATCTCTTTACAAAACAGACAATGAACAGCCTGTCATGTCTTAAGAAAAATAACTGGAATTTCAAAATTCATTCAGTCTGCTGTCATTACATGTGCATTAATACACGAATCACAGTGGATCTACAAATACACAAAACATTAATGCATTTTGTAACTGAACTACAATGTGGTATTTTACTTATTTCTGATTCAAACAACTTTTTCATACATTTACTGGTGTCTCCACACAACACCATCTAAAGTGGAAGCTAATGAGGAAGAAGGTGAAGTTCTCCTCCGCCTCACAAACCACTTACAAATCAAAGGTTTTGGCTTCGCAACAGTTTTAAGATACTGTAGAAGTCTGATGCAGAAACTCCTGACTGACAATAGTTTTGCACGATGTTCATTATCTTTAAATATGGCCACATTCATTGTTTTTTTAGAGGGCTGTTTTCTGGTTGAGAATTAATGACTGTTCTGCAATTTAGACTTTGCAGAGTCATCCTTTGGCAGGCAGGCTCTGGCCCTCAGGCCGTAAGTTGCAAATATTCCCTCCAATTCCTCCCAAATCAATGAACTTTGCAAATTACTGTTGTTTTACTTGCTTAAATGTGAACTTAAATGATTATATATTAATTAGTCAAACATCAATGAACTGCACTTAGGCTCCTAGGGAAATAGTCCTTATAAATAAGTCAATTTAGAAAGGTAAGCTGCTTTCGAGTGTTTCAAATGTCACTTCTTTTGATCTTTTGAACTTCCAAAACCATATGCTGATAAATAAATGAATGATATGCACAGCCAGATACTGCAAGGGATGAGTGAGAAAATATAGTCAAGAAGGAGAGCTGGTGTGTGATCAGTGTGTCAGATATGTGTGCATTTACTTCTTCTTGCCAGCAGGTGGCATTCTGTTCCAAGAATTACACAAGGAGAGCAACTAGATAGATAGATAGATAGATAGATAGATAGATAGATAGATTTGCTCAGGGAGGTCCAGCGAGGCCAGCTTTGCATATTCATGTCTGGGTAAATCCAGTGGGATTGGACGGGCCAGTTTGTGAGTGTTTGTGTGTGTTTGTGTGTTAGCATGTCTGCCACAGTGGTCACAAACAGAAGAGGGAGCAAGTCCCGATTAAACACACAGCGAGGAAGGAAGGAGGAGAGAGAATGAGAATGAAATAAAAACAAAGGAGATATGGAGGAGAGACGAGGGAGGGAGCAGAGGATGAGGTAGGAAGGAACAGGAGGAGAGGGAGGATGCTGTAGAGGTGGTGGCACAGAAGAGAAGGAGAGACAGATGGAGGGAGGAGGGAGAGAGACAGAGAATGACACGGGCCTTTCCTCACAGCTGGAGATGCACAAGCACACACACACACAGATGCATGCAAACTGAAGCTTCCTCCCTTCTTGTGTGTGTGTGTGTGTGATGAAAGCTCATTTAATGAGTGCCGTCGTGTTATCAAAGTTTACACTAGCGATGTTTGCTGTTGATGTTCGTGGTCGATAACGACTGCCTTTTCAATAAACAATGAGTTGCAGGGGAATGCCACACAGGCGGCATGAGTAAAGGAGAGGCGGAGGCGGAGGAGGAGGAGGAGGAGGAGGAGGAGGAGGAGGAGGGCGGGATTTGCTGCAGGGAGACGGAGACCTGACTGGTTAAAGAATGGGAGTGAAAAGTAAAGAGGCAGAAGGTAGAATGAGTTTCTCTGGAGGCAGATGTGAAACTGGTGTTGATGATCTCTGAGAGAGCTCTCACATCTTTCTCACTCATTACATCCCTGAACAGGAAAAGAGCAGCAGCCACTGTCCTGATCAGACACACCAGCCCTTCTCACTGCAGGCACACCAGGCGGTGTCAGACTGCACATCGCAACAATAAGTGTGTTTCTATCCACCTCTGTCTATGAGTTAAAGGGACTGTTTGGATTATTTGTAGTGTTGCACAAGGTGTTTATCCATAGTCAGCCTACAGTAACATTTTGGTGGTTGAAGAGGCAGACAGGAGGAGCAGCCTGGAAGCTGAGCAATGACCTGCTGTGGACAGGATCAGCAGCAAAACATGTTTTAGCCACTTAAAAAAGGTCTACCTAAAACAAAATCAATATCAGTTTAAGTGTATGTTATATATACAGCATTTTCCTCACCTTACTTTGCCGTCAGAGTGCCTTTTTTGATGGGAAACTGCTGTTATAAAAGCCAAATATCACTCTCTCCGAAGCTGAAGCCACCAGACTCCTTTAGGATAAACAGTCATTTTACCTTGCAGAACACGGGAGTCGCTGGTCTACTGCTGCCGTGATCGGTTAGTTAGTTTGTTATTGTGTGACTTTGCTGAATCCGAACTAACCTTTTAAAACACCAAAGTCCCACAGTAGCACAAACAAACTAGAGACGACAATTTTTGGAGAAATTGCAGTGTGAATGCTGGCTGTTGAAAAACTGACGCTGAACTACACTACTGCCTTGAAAAGTTGTATAATATAATGTTTGAATGATTTTAAGGTTGTTTTTTTAAAGGTTTGTTGAAAAGCTGAAGCTAAAGTGAAATTGCTGTTGAATAATACCAATAATGTAGGAATGATATGCATTATTTGAATGTTTAATTTTTCATTCCATCATTGACTTTGAACGAGGAAAAATTTCCAAGAAAACCTGAAATATTGAAAAATCTAAATCAAAAAACTGTATGATAGCAATGAGGTAAAACTGAGCTGAATATTTTTGAAGGTTCAATGTTGAAAAAAAAAAATATTTGGCTCGTATAATGGCTGTTTTCCATCAGAAAAGGTTGTCTAACTGCAAGGTAACATGGTTAAAATATTCAAAATATAGTGTACACTTAAACTGATACTGATAGTTTTTGGTGGACCTTTTATTAAGCAGCTAAAATACATTTTGCTGCTGACCCTGTCCACAGCAGTTCATTGCTGAGCTTCCGTGCTGGTGCTCATCTCTGCTTCTCCAAAGTGCTGACCGCCATCTACTGTAGGTAATACGCCGATAAGAACCTCATTCAACCCCAGTTTAAATAACATGAATAAAAAAATAATGAAAAATAATGTGAACTGTCCCTTTAGAGGCAGATAAAAACCTTGAATGGAAATGTCAGAAATTTGTATAATATATATAGGAAAAGCCGGGTTACTGATTAGGAGACGATGCAATATTTCTCCTACTAAATAATGCCACCACAGGACCAGTTTCTGCTCTTTTGACAGCCACCAACCCGAACTTGGCTCCCCTCCACCAGGAACCCCCAAAAGTAAAGAACTGAAAGGGCAGCAAATGCCGGATGGTATGTGTGGACACGGGAGAGAAATCAATTTGCATAAATATGGTTGTTTATTAATA
Organism: Lutjanus argentimaculatus; assembly: GCA_034769285.1. NCBI lineage: Eukaryota > Metazoa > Chordata > Actinopteri > Lutjaniformes > Lutjanidae > Lutjanus > Lutjanus argentimaculatus. The sequence continues at coordinate 30,064,504 of JAWZSL010000008.1, forward strand.
ACAAAACTATTGAGCGAGCACCAGACAAACCCAAGCTGTTATCACTCTGCAAGCCAAGATTACACAGTGCACAAGGTCAGAATATGAGAGCAGAATCCTGATTTTGCGGGTGCTCTGTTTGTACTCTGCTTTCAGGATTTTGTTTGGTTATTTTGTCAGTTTTAAAGTGCTTGAGAGGCTGAGAGGGCTCTTCCAAAAGGGATACAGCCTTATTTGACCCTGAGGTAAATGAAGAAGACAATGGAAGACACTGGGAAGTAGCCGTCTTGAGGTGCAGAAGTTAATCAGCTTCTAGCTGGAGTTTGCATGCAGAGGATTCAAGTCTGATCAAATATATGCACAACTTTGGAGGACAGTGAACAAAGGAGGCAAGGTTGTTCTCTCAAATACAGTTAAAATATTCTTCCTCCTTACTCAATAACTGATGATACGTGTTAATTGCTCGCTCTCAGAATCTATTCTTCATTCAGCAAATCTGTGAAATGTGTGATTTTGACCTTTGACTTCCAAACTCTCATCATAAACATCAGACAAAGATATTATGTATTCTTGTGGATCAGGTTATACAGATGAGTTATGCTGCTCTTCTATTAATCCTCTGTTATGTTCTCTGAAGAATATTTGCATCACACTTTTTCCAATGTTTTGCCATTACTTTGAAAATGAGAGTGAAATTAAAGGTTTGTTCCACGCCTAGGTGGAAGTTAGTCTGACTCACTGGATGTGCTCTGCAGGTACAAGTCAGCCATTGGATGATTTGTCTCCGTGATAGCAGCCTACACGTTGAAAACTGCAAATTAGCGCCTGGGATGCTAATGGTGCGAACATAAACAAGCTAACAGCTGTTACCTTTTTCTTTTGCAGTGATGTAGTCATTTTAATGTCGGGCTCGACTCCAGATATGCAAAAGTTCCCCCTGATTTTGCAGCAGCAGCACCGTCGCTGCATCCTTAGCACCGCCTAAGACGGGTGTGATTAGTTAGCAGGTTGTGGAATCAGATGTGTGGAATCAGACCTTTTTCCAGCTCTAAACGCTGTAGAGAGAGGTCCGGCTATGCACGACTAGACAGAGCACACCTTAAACAATTTTGCTTCGAGCCTCCGCTCAGACTTGTGTGACAAAAGCAAAACAGACAAACAGCGTTTTCATCCGAGCATCCATGAGCTGACCACACGGTTCTCAGAAGTGTTTTGTCTACAGCAACTACTGAAATCTCCCCTGTGCAGGTTGCATTAGCGATGAGTCAACACACCCACTGAAACTTCCTGTCTGTCCCGGCTTCACCTCAACTTTTTGTTACACACACACAAACCTCAGAGAACTGTTTTTCACTTTCATTCACCTCCATCCATTAGAGTCCATCTTTATGTAACACGCAGCTCGATTTCCTTGTCAGCGAGTCAGTGCTGGTTCCTGCTGGAGTTGTAGAATATTTATATGAATTATCAAACATTTATACTGTTAAATCAATAGCCCGGGCTTCATACTGTAGAATTGCTTTTTAGATGTAAAAACGAGTGGGTGGGAATTCGCTGGCGTACACAGGCACACTACAGACCCTCACTCACCGCTTTGCTCTACAGTATCTGTTTCTGTCCATTTCTCACTCCATCGCCTGGCAGCAAAACACCCCAAATCTGCAGATATAATGCTATTATCTAAGTGACACTCAAGTGGTGAGAAATTGCTACCGAATCACATGCAATTTAAATGAAATTGAAACAACAATCCCTGTCTAAAGCGCTCCATTGCTCTCTCTTATCAAACGCTCCAGTGTGTGGGCTGTATTACTGTATTAGCCATCAGAGAGACACATTGTGCCCAAGGCCTGCACTTAACTATCTCTCCCTGATACACAACATGGGTAAAAAAAAAAAAATACACACACATTCGGTTAAAAAAAATAATAAAAATAGATACCACCCAGAGACATGGATACACAGATAGATGCACCCAAACAACACAAAGTGCTGTACTAAAAGGTTGCATGTGATGTTCAAGAATTTGAGATAAATGTTGTTATTCCCATGGCAGCCATAAAAAGTTTGTAGAATCTGAGAAGAAAATGACACACTTGATTAAACCAGAGGCACTTTTTAAGACTCATTTGTCTTCAGTTTACTAAAATGAGCAGACTGCAAAATGTATAATGGTTACCTCCTGTATTTGATTAGAACCTTTTAGGCCAGACGGTTTGCTAGCTACCAAAAAGATGGATCTGTGTAAATGTATCTGTAGAGGTATGATCTGCCAAGTTGCACTAGGTTGTAGTCTAACTTCTGGGGAGATTAATTACTTTATATATGTAGATTTGCAACAGAAATATGTTCAGAGAGCTGAGGGTCTCTAATGGAAGGTGAGGACCAAACATCCAACATTAACAGCATGAGTGTGAAAAAAAAAAAAAAAAAAAGCCAATGAGCCACTTGTGCACTTCCACTTCCATTTGTCAGGCAAAAACCATGCTGTCTCCAAATGAGAATTTTAGTTGTTAAATCAAGAGAGATAATGATAAAACCATTATCACCGTGTTCCACATGTTCTCACTCCCACTCGTCAAGTACAGCAGCTTGGTCAGTGGCCCTATTTGCTTCACATCAGAATAAAAGTGCCTCATGTGAACACCTCGATCAGAAGGAGATTGATCCGATCCGCCCTGATCTGATTGAGAGGTTTGGTGTAAATAATAACCATGTAAACACTTAATCCAATTGTTTCTCTCTAGTTGGGGTAAATATTCTTTCTGCAAAACAGAACTGGTCAGTAGCTGATACAACTGTAAGAAACCTTAAAAGATCTGTAGACTGTTAATATTGTTCTCAGGACTTGTTTATTGGCCCCGGCAAAACAGAACTACTTCTTCTTCTGTTATATTTCAGGCAGGCCAGAAGCTTCACAGCGGGTGGAATCAGTTTGGGCCACATAAACACATGCATTTAACTGGTGTCCATGGAAACGGTTAAGTTGGAATGTCTAATCAAAGTGATTTCAAACGGACTGAAGAAATATTGTCCAATCTGACACGCTGTGTAACCCTCTATCCTCACGTTTGCATGTGCGGGGCTCCGCGGTCAAGCTAGTAATCATAAATATGCAACGTCCAGGTAGACTTTCAAAATAAAAGCACATGAAACTACTTGGTTAGGTTTAGAAAAGGTCATATTTAGGTCATACATTTCTCGATTTCAGTGAGTCATGATTTGTTCAAAGATTTATGAGCTCCATGGTGTAGGAAATAAAGTTCTTTACTCCACGCTGATCACGAACCCTTGAATATAAAGACAAAACCACAGCTCCCCTCGTTTACATGCATTTGTTCACAGTTCATAGATGAGTCTCCACGAGACCAATATGGCAGCGATGCTGACGTGCGATCCAAAGGTCAATGCGGCGTCTATACATAACTGATGTATGTTATGTGGCTTATGTAAATTAAAAAGAGTCAACAGAGTTAATTAAAAAGTCAAAGTAGACTATGGGTTTGACACTGGGCTCAAATCACGGTCTTCTTCAGACTTTCTCACTTTTTATATGACATCACCTGACTTCAGTGGCACATCAAAACATAACACCAGAGGCAGGGTTTGAAAATAGGGACCCCTGTTTTCACTATTATTATTTATTTCAGGACCATCATGTTTTAGAGCTCCCCTCAAAAGTCCCAAATTAGGCTTCCAGGGGAGCTCGTGTCCTTTTCAGGTGAGCTGAGCTCCCCTTAGCTTCCCCGTAATTCGAACCATGACTAGAGGTGAACCTGCAGCATTGAAGCACAGAGGTGCTGACCAAGCTGCTGTATTTGATGCATTGGGAGCAAGAACAGCCTGTTCTACATTATATATATATATAAACTCTGAAACTTTACAGTGTTCTGGCAGAAGACCTGACGGATCAAGAGTTTTCTCTCCTCTCAGCGTGACGCCCTGTTGTACTATTTCAGATCAGAAGTAGATTGATACAAAAACATATGTGATAATGTTTTCGGCACGTTAACAGTATTCTTAGTGCTGCTCAATTGAGTTCAATTATCACCTTGTTCAGTTCAGAGAGTTCACACAATCAACACTCGTTATCTATGACTTAAAAAGATCCTATGTTTTAATGAGCATGTGAAGTTATTAACAAAGAATTCTAAATGGAAACACTTTGGTAACTGTTCATTAAAGAAAATTTATTCAGAGAAAGAAGATTTATGATGCATTCTAATGTCTTCCAACAAGACTTTTACTTGATCATGTGTGCTGGAAAATCACACAAAATGTTCATCAGTGTATTTGCCACCGTTATTACTGTAAACAGCATTTGTACAGCGCAACAGTGAAAGCTTGACAGGCATAGCAACGGTAACCAAGGAGGGCAGGGCTTAACGAAGGGTCAGTTAGCACTCATCTTTTTTACTAAATGTAACCACAATCTTTACCAGTCTTTTAAAGCAGTGTTTCCCAAACTTTTTTTCCTGGGGACCCAATTTTTTTTGGAATGGCAAACCATCGCAACCCAAGTCACAACAGGCCTCATCAATAAATTCTGGTAAGAGTTCATTCATACATAAATGAACATTCCTGACCATTTTTGCATCACCTTATATTATCTTGATGCCTTATTGAAAACAGTTTATAAATGAGAAATAAATGCAGTCAGGCTGAGTTAACAGGCCATCTCTTCCTCTTATCAGAAAAACAACATTGGACATTTTAGTCTAATTCATAAATAAGACAAAAAAAAGTGCATTTAGATGTAATTCTTATTTTAAATGCTTTAAATTTGCAACATTTCCTCCATGGTATTTTTTTTTAGTTGGGAACCCAAATAAAGTCTCCCGTGTCCCACCTGTCGGTTCCGACCCAGTCTTTGGGAATGACTGTTTTAAAGTAATAATCTTTTTTCTTATAAAAAATAAATAGGAACAGAGCAGTACGACATTTGAGCTTCCAAACCCCGAGTGTGACGTCAGAGCAAAATGTGAAGAGGGGCCAGTCTTGTAGTTTTGCTTCCTTTAGTACTTTTAACTACTTGTCAGTCTCACAGGAACCTGCAGTAAAGAACCAGAGAAGTAATTTGGAAAACGGCGAGGACACAGTGGACTGCAATCATAACGTAAGTGCTGAAATGATGCTGGAGAGAACTGAGGACTGGTGGTGCGGCAGTTCACCCATCCATGAAATGCCATTTTGAGAAGTGAGCATTTTTAAACTTACGGCTGATTGGATGGCTGCCTCTGACTTTTTTTTAAAAGTCTGTGTTACCCAAATGTTGTTGACAAAAAATATTTCCAGACCTCCATGAGCTTAAAGAGAAGTTTTTGCTGAAAACCGCTGCGGCTACGTGCCTTGAAATGTAACACCACACGAGACTGTAATGCGATATGACAGGATATGAATGAACGTCTCAGATTCGGTGGCTGAAATTTGCTGCCGCGCACACAAAAAAACATGCACACAAAAACACAAAACAATTCACACAGTCCCTTTAATTCTGCCTGCCTCTCCCTCCCTGAACGCCACGCTCACGTACAGTTAGTCAATTTATAAATAGCAGCGTCAGTGTTGGAGGGAAGGTGGGAAGCAGACAAGAAAAGGATCTGAGAGTCGGTGGGAACGGAAACAAGAGAGAGAGAGGCAGAAAAATCAAAGGAGGAGAGGAAGGAAGGAAAACAGAGAGGAGCGTGAAGGTGAAGCAGAGGAGGAGGAGGGTGGGGTTGTGGTTCAAGGAGGGAGGGAGGGAGGGGTGAGGAGCGATAAACGAGGGAGGGAAGGTGGCAGGGAAGGAGAGATGAGGCGGGTGATAGGAGTGTTAGCGGCCCTGCGGAGGAGAGGAGGAGATTTTAAAGGTCTAAGCACTCCCGAGGGAGGCCATGAGTGACACTGGAGCAACAACCGCCTCTCTTTCTCCTCTCTCTCAAAAATCCTTCTTTCACCTCCTCTCTCCTTCTCCTCAGTTTGATTTTTTCTTATTTTCTGCCCTCCTGTCACCTTCCTTTTGCTGCGTGTTAACAAGGTCGAGAGGGTTAATCTAAAAATGTATTCTGATACAATTACTAATTACTTGTTAAAAATGTAGCCAGTAAATCACAAAATTAAAGTAATGTAGCTTGATTAATTTCCAATACTTTTGGATTAATTCAATACAGCAAAGTCAATATGCCAAAGTTTTTTAGTCTAATATAATGTTCTATGTTCCTTGGCAGGTTTATTAAATTATTAAAGTAGCAGTTATAGTAGTAGGCTAGTAGTGTTAGGTTAGCAGTTGGTTGTTGTAATGTTAGTGGTTGGTCTGTGCAAAGTTTGTCGCTGACTGGTGTAGCTAACATTAGCGGTTGGTCTGTGTAGCTAATGTTGGCAGCTGGTCAGTACAGCTAATGTTAGCAGTTGGTCTGTGTAGCTAATGTTAGCAGTTGGTCTGTGTAGCTAATGTTAGCAGTTGGTCAGTATAGCTAATGTTAGCAGTTGGTCTGTGTAGCTAATGTTAGCAGTTGGTCGGTATAGCTAATGTTAGCGGTTGGTCGGTATAGCTAATGTTAGCGGTTGGTCTGTGTAGAAAACATTAGCAGTTGGTGTGTGTGACTAACGTCAACAGTTGGTTGGTGTAGCTAAAGTTAGCGGTTGGTCTGTGTAACTAATGTTAGTGTACAGCTAACGTTAGCAGTTGGTCTTACCTGTAAATATTTATTTAGACAAGATGTCGATGACAGCATTATCACGGCTAAAGGCAGAACTTGAATTTGCACCGTCTGATGTTGTTTGATTTACAGACAAAATAATGGCTAAATTTCCACCGGTGAAAGCATTTTTTCACTTGAGGCCATGATAATGATTTGACTGTAAGATGAGCTATGATTTATTTTGTTATACTATGCACACCTCAAACTCAAAGTTTGACCAACTTATTCTGGTCTGGGGCTTGTGTTCATACCCACATACCATCTCGATCACTAGCACTACCACTTACAGTCCCAAGATAATGTCTCAGTAGTAGCAGAAGTAGTAGCAGCAGCAGTACTGACAGGTTAGCCAGCTAATGGGATTTCTGAGTAGCTAATGTTAGCAGTGGGTCTTTGTAGCTAAACTAATGCACAGCTAATGATCTGTGTAGCTAACGTTAGCTGTTGGTCTGTGCAGCTAATGTTAGCGGTTGGTCTGTGGAGACAATGTTAGTGGTTGGTCTGTGTAGCTAACGTTAACAGTTGATCGGTGTAGCTAACGGTGGCTGTTGGTCTGTGTAGCTAATGTTAGCGGTCTGTGTAGCCAATGTTAACAGTTGATCAGTCTAGCTAATGTTAGCGGTTGTTCTGTGTAGGTAACGGTGGCTGTTGGTCTGTGTAGCTAACATTAACAGTTGATCGCTGTAGCTAATGGTGGCTGTTGGTCTGTGTAGCTAATGTTAGCGGTTGGTCTGTATAGATAACCTTAGTGGTTGGTCTGTGTAGCTAATGTTAGCGGTTGATCAGTCCAGCTAATATTAGCAGTTGTTCTGTGTAGGTAATGCTGGCAGTTGTTCTGTGTAGCTAACATTAGCGGTTGGTCAGGTGCTCTACCTTCAAATGGAACTTGAACACATAATTATGACATGTTAAGTTGTGTAAATGATGAAAGCATTTTTCACCAGAGGACCTCATGATGAATTGAACTGTAAGATTGGTTTCACTGAGACCAGAGTGGTGCTGTGAGATTCATGAAGTATATATATCGTTCTTAATTTAAAAATTTTAAAATTGTAAACCTGTTAATAATCCCCAGTTTTTCTACATGTATCTGTAATCTTTTTTTTCCTGTAACTGTAGTTACACAACCTGTGTGTTGAGCACTTCATCTCCCTTTTCTCTTGCGTTCGTCCTTCATCAGACTACTGCGCTCTGTACTTCCATATGCCTCCAGTTAAAGACGCACTCTCTCAATCACTGTTTATTTTTTCCTTTTCACAGCCACTCTGTCGCCTTCCATCGCAGTCTGTTGCTCACTTGCTCTCTGCTGCGGTGCCAAGATGAAAAAAAAATGCCCCTGTTGCTTTGTCCTTCCTTTTACAAAAACACCTATTTTTCCCACCACCCCCCTCGTCTCTTTCCAACTCTGACTCACACACGCCGACATTAGTGCACCCTCTCGCATTTACAGACTTTGAAAAGAAAAAAAAATCGACTCGCAGACATTCACAAACACTCGGAAAACACAAATACATAAATTCAGCGAGCGGTATACGGCCACCAAGCACTAAAAAGACCACTAAAATTATGAGTGTACAAAAATTACTGCAATCAGTCGGCAATTATGATGAATAAAAAAGGAATGATTATAATCTGAGAGGCTAAAAGCTTCTTCATTCCTTTCAGCAAGACACTTCAGAAAAGAGGTACGAGAGCCGGAGAGTGAGAGAGGAGAGGAGAGACGAAAAGGTGAGTGGGAGACAAAGAGAGCTCTGTGATGATCAGCATAATTGAATAGCGTGTTGCACATTAAAGCTGATTTTATGTAAAACTGCAGCTGTTTAACATCGCAAAACCTCCTCACTTACACAGGATCCCTGCAGTGAAAATCTCAGTTTTGAAGGTTAAACATGCAATTTTTGCTATAAAGCAAGTCAACAAACAGGATAAATTTCCTAAATCTTTTCCTAAAACATTTTGCCAGTAGCCTTAGATGACATTATTAATCAAAGATCAATCTTTTTAGAGGATGCATCTTCTCTTCGTCTTACTCTTAATGTCAAGTAGGACTGCAAATTGTAAGCAGTTTCTTAATCGATCAAATCCTTAATGACTGAATGATCAATCATCATCATGGCTATCGTTCCTAAGGATTACAACTGTGGACAAATTAGATGTTTTATGTACAAGTCACATGACTTGAGTGAGACTGAAGTCCCACATTTGAGGACTTGAGACTTGCTTGAGTAGCAGTGATAAAAGACTTGACTTTGACTCAGTATTCCTGACTTGAGACTTGACTTAGACTGGCGACAGATGACTTTAAAGGATTTTTTTTTTTTTTTTAATTAAGTATTTGCAATTTTCAAGATATCGCGAAGCTATGTTTTGCTTTTGAACTGACTGGTAATTTCTAGTGAAACGCACGCAACCTGCAACCCTAGATGCAGCATGATCCAATAACGGTAAATAATGATGGACGGCGCTTCTCCACTTCTGAAGCCAAAACATCCCTGATGCGAGTGCCACCATCTCGCACAACACAATTGTAATTTTATGTAAAACCCATCATCATTCAGTCAGTGATCTAGTGTTACCCACTGTCAGGTGGCAAAAAATGTTTTTATATTATTAAAAAACTAATTAAAACCAAACTGATCAAAAAAATGAACACTGAACAAACATCAGCATGGTAAGAACTAACCAAAATGACAGAATCCAATTTTGGGAAAAAATAATTTGACGTGTAATTTGATGTTTTAGTTTGGACCATGTGCTCTCTATTACCATTGGAGAGGCAGGATTTATGACCTGTACTGCAGCCAGCCACCAGGGGGCAATCAAGATGCTTTCTACTGTTGATGCCACTAAATATCTAATATCAGTTCTTGTTAATGTGAAAATAAAACTTAACCGTTCATGACCGCTGTCTTTTAACTGATGTAAATGTGGAAACTGCAGGGGAACATCAGAATTTTGTATGATCTGACTTGCTTGACTCGAGCAGTGACTTGACTTGCTTGATTCTCACCTCAGTGACTTGGGACTTGTTCCTTTCATTTGACACTTGCACAAAACACAAAAGTATATTTTGTGCAGTATTTGGGCCGATTTGATACTGAAGTTGAATAGCCCAGGATTGAACTTTGTCTTTTCTGCTCAAACGTAAACTGCAAATGTTAGCATGTCTGGCTAACTTGCTTACTACCTGCAGAAACATTAACTTTACCTCTTGGTGTATCCCCACTAGAGGTTGAATTTGGATTTGCTATGTGGGGAGTTGAAGGAAGAGGATGTTGGCTGGTGCAGAATCAAAGTGGACTGACGATAATCTCTCTCTCTCTGGCTCGCTCTTACAGGTACAGTAGTGGCCACCCCAGCTGGGTGACTGTCTCAAGGTCCGCTGCACTATTCTAATCCCTGTGCTTCCTTTTCCAGTGTTAATGAGCATATTTCTGTCATGTTCTGTATACATACATCAGTTATATTTCACCCTCTGGCCAATGTTTGCTGGGATGCAGCTTTAGCCTCAGTCTGCTAGCTTTACCATTAAGTAACTTTACATATTTCTGACCCTTTAACAGGGTTCTCATTTTACAATGTGTTGATATACACACCACTAAAAAGTTGGAGACATACTTCTTAGACTGACTCACAGAGTTAAAGCATTAGCATTAGCTTACATTAGCTAGCTAAACTTATTAAATCTGCTAGCGAGAATCCTCATTTTAGCTGAGAAAACCCACGGTCGTCAGCTAGAAATGAGAAGCTGCTCTTGTTTGCTTGTCTGTGGAATAAAAGTTTCAAAAATTACAGCCAATTTAGATGCTAAATCTGCCACTGTTATCACTGTGAAAGACCTAGCAACAGTAACTAAGGAGGACGGGGCTTAACGAGTTGATATTCAATTAGTTATTTAAAGATTATGTTTATTTATATGTGTAGCGATCTACTTTCTGCCTTATTTGAAGATAGCTGCTCTGATTTTGAGTGAATTCCTAAAACAAGAGACACGGCGCTGAGAATAAGTGCTGCTAGCGCCCTACTGGCAGTGACTTCTTAAAGAAATGAGTCTTGCAGGCTGAAAGTACGACTGTGAGAAAGATTTTTCTTTTTGCTGTGTATCAGTCTCTAGCGGGGCTGCAACAGTGAACAGTGTCCGTCTTTGTTCTGTTAATTGAGATCCTGCAGCTTTGGAGTTCTTCGCAAATTCAGTTTAGGTGCTTGTTGTGTGTCCCCCATGATGTGTTTGACATGATTTTAGAAGAAAATATCTATATTAAACCACTTCATCACAGTTTGAGCCAACTACTGGTGATTCAGCATGTGTTTCAAGATCCTTTTTTTTCTGTCAGTGGTGGCTTTTTCTTTTCTCTGTGATGAAAAAGGCGGAGGACATGAAGTTGCATCGAGCGCAGCCACAGCACAAAGGAGTTTTATAACAGAAATTGTTTTAATGATCTAAAACATCAATGGTAAATGTCAGGATTTCGGTATCAGTCCTTTACTAAAGCTGCATTGATCGAGCCATAGACGAAGTCTCCAAGGCTGATTGAAGATATTCAGTCTAACTGTGCAGAGGAGAGGGTTGAATTTTCCTTTGAATGTTTGAAGAGCAATTTTAAAACAAGAGAAAATGGTGGAGAAGGAAGGGAAAGAGGATCAGAAATGATTCGCCAATCGCGGATGCATTGGATGATAGCTTGGCTGACGAGAACAAGTGGGACAGCGGAAGAATCATAAATAAATCAAGGCGGCTCCATCACTGTGCACTCAGTGTAATTAGCCTTCTGAGACTAGACAAGAGCCACCCAACCCACGGCTTTTCGGTTACAGTACGTGACTGTTTGGAGCAGCCTGCACAGAAACAAAACACACACACACAAACACACCGGCGTGCTCCGATCACTGTAAAAAAAACAAAAAACATACAGGAAATCAACTCATCTTTTCTCATTAAAACTAAGGAAATCTCATATTGTGATGATTTTGGAGGACAAAAGCAGTAGTGTTCCACGTAAAATAAAATGATCTAAATAAATGTCTCTTCCTGCTTCTTTTTAACCGCTAAGATACGACTCACTGCAGCTTTGCCTGGAAAAAATGTAATGGGTTTATTCAATCCGATTTCAAGGAGAATCTGAGCCGCTGGCAGCCATTAAGAATAATATGGAAACAGCCGATCCTGAGAGAGAGTGAGAAAATGTAAAAGAAATCAAATTTGTTTATATTCTTTGTCAGTATGAAATCTTGGTTAAACTTAATATCTTGAGCTTATTAAACTTGTTTTCTCAACACCACCTGAATTAATGAAAAGTTTATTGGACTAAAAAAGTCTATTTATTTTGAACGATTACAAAATTACCTCAACTTGTAAACATAATTTAAAGAAAATTTCAAAGATGTATTTTACAGGTATACTTTAGAGTGCGTTAGGGGTTAGGGAAAATATAGTTGTTTAAAATCTGAATAACATTTGTTCCAACAGTAATGTGAAATTGAAAAACATTAAAAATGAACTCTTTTCTTAAGTTGGTTTGTCTGGATGTTACCCTCAGGCAACACTGCACCACTGTGGAACAGCCTATAGGAATTAATTCATTTAAGACAATTGAGTTGCTGACATCTTTGTCTGTCTGCTTATGATGACTTGTTGTTAAACTTTATATATTGATCTTATTAAACTTGTTTCATTACAAATTTAGCTTAACTTTTTAAATGAATTCACTTAAAATTTAAAGGCAGCTGCACTAACCTTTTTAACTATCTATGACGTACATTATGAAGCCAGATTTTTTTTGCCATTAAAATGGGATTATTGCTTAAAATTTGATTAACATTTGCTAGAAAAGTAATGGAAAATATTCAGCTACCCTCAGGCAACATGGTACCATTGTGGAACTGCCTATAGGAATTAATTTGTTAATTCATCCATTTATAGTATTGCTGACATCTTTATGAGTTAAGATAAAATAATAAAATGAACAATACGCAAAATCAAAAAATTTAATAGTAGGAATCCATAATGGAACAGTGCTACTTCAAGTCAACATTTACATTTCAACAATTTTCTATTACTTAATTATTAAATAAAGTACATTTCACAATTAAAATTAAACTTTACTCATCTATTAATGTGAATCCATTTTTCCAGATTGTAAAATGACAGAAAAAGATGTTTTCAGATAATTTTTGTGGAGATTTTGGAGTTGAACCAAGTGAGGAAGGCTGCAAAAAAGAGAGTCATGTGACAAATTAAAACGCTGCTATTAGTTTCCTCAGAGTCCTGCGTCTTTTATAAAAGTATTTCACCATAATTAAGGATGTATCGTGTGAGCGTAAAAGGCCAAAAACAAGTGCGTTACCTCGAGGCAGCACCGTGCCATAGAGGGTTAAGTTAAAACAAACGGTTTATTTTTACAGTGTACGTCTGCCTCTAATAGGAGAAGCAAGTCTGACGGGATCTTTAAAGTCCCACTGCACAGTACAGCTCACACACGCACACACGATCTGAAACGCAGCGTGACCTTTTTAAATACATCTGCCTATCTGTGTTTGTGTGACAGATATCTTTGGATATGCAACACTTCACAACCTTATCTGAAGCCAGAGATCCCCTTTCATTTTCTGACAGCTCGGTGTGTGAGCTTTTTTTTTCTGTCCTTTCTCCCCATATGTCTCTACCCACTTAACAGATTAAACAACACACAAACACACAGTAACTCACGCACACACACACACTCTGATACGCATGCAGACACGTTCTGTTGCACGCTTCCCCAAATAACATCGAGGGTAGAGGGTAGAGAAGGGGGGGAGGTGGGAGGAGTGAAATGGCATTGCTCTCTAAATGATCCAGAGCAAATGAGTTTATCTCAGAGACAGACAGCCCCCAAACCATTCAGGATCAAACTAGGTCACACTCAGAGAGGGAGACTGGAGGAGAAAACACAAATGAGCAGGGAAAAAACACTGTTATAAAGAGGAGGAGAAGAAGAAGGGGAGAGAAAAGGAGGCGTTTTTGGAGCGACCCCGGCTCCTCTCTTCAATCTTCTCCCTGCATCTCCTCTTCTGTTTTTGAGTAAACACGGCGAAGCTGACATTTTCGAGATGTCCCCTCTCTTGAAAGAGCCGTCACCCACCTAGTCAAATTACATCAAATCACTTAGAGGAGGAGGAGGCGAGGAGAGGAAGGAGAGGAGAGGAGAGGGAGGGGAGCAAAGCAAGGTGCATCAAAAGAGGTTTTTCAGCAGGACCGAGAGCCGAGTATACGTGCTCAGTCTGCTGTTTAAAACCAACAACAGCACAGCAGATCGTCTCTTTCAGGTGGCACTTCAGCAGTTTAAAGGGATTAGACCGCAGCGTGAGAACAGAACCGTATCAGAGAACTTTGCCGTGCTCGTACTTAAAGACTTGAGGCATCTTAACTGATACAACATATTGTCATTAACTTGCAAAAGGAGGCCTCAGGGGCTACAACAGTTGTTGCCATAACCCTCTTGCCCCGACCGCTCTCACTGCACATGTGGCATCTTAATTACATTTAGTCACAAGCCCGAGAGACAATGATGACGATGATGGCGCTGTGTGTCAAGTAGCCTGTGGCAATCCAGTTGAATGTAATATAACATCAATTCTAATTAAAAAAGTGCCTCAAAAGTGCTGTTTTGGGCCCCAAAAAGAATCATCCTGGAACACGGAGAGTTGTTGTGCGATCGGATGCGCTAACTGATGAGGAGACGAGCCTGGGCTGTGTTCCTACAGAATCCTGTCCGACAGAGAAAACCCAGAAAGGACGAGACTGTGCATTAAACGTCCCCAGGGAGGGCAAACAATGTCAGCTGTCAGAGTGCACACTATTCACAGCAAACACTTAAAAGTTTTGATTAGATTTATGTCATGAGATATTATGTTAACCTCACAAAATGATACTGCTTTGTCGTTACTGCAACACTGATAAAACTAAAACTCATGAGTTAATGTTAGATAGCTAACGTTAGTTAATTAGTGCTCACCTTTGCTTTGACAATGAAGAATTTCTTATCCTTCACCTCAGCAGCATTATTGACCATCTAAATCAAAAATACACATAACTGTTTGTACTTTTGTACACATGTGAGAGATTCTCCACAATATAGATGTAAACATCCCAAAGTGGAGCTCCGGCAGGGACTTTAGTGACTCGAATATGGTGGCTGGAGCTGTATGTGGATCCCAAGTGGTTTTTCTTTAGTTGAGAGGTGATACAAATATTCCTGGCTTGAAAAAGAGGGAAATTTTAGCAGCTTGTGCTGCGTCTCTACAGACAGTCTGGTGTGAGCCGCCGTGTTGGTCCATTGTTTTTGCCCTCCAGGTCAGGACGAGCAGCTAGCAAAATTCAGAGGAGACACAGACGTCGGCGCATGTCTTAGTTGATTTTTTTTTTTGTAAATTCGTGTACAGGCTACAAATTTTTACTGTTGTGTAATGTCAGAATCACTTTAGATCTGCAGCAATGATAAATGAATGAAATGTAAAAAAAAAAAAAAAATAACAGCTGTTATTCCATTTTTGTCAAAGCCACAGGGAGCTGCTGGAGAGGGCAAAAGAACTGGACTGACACCTCTGGAGCTGCAGGTTGCAGACCTCTGTTCTAGAGTTAGCTGTTGTCATAGATTTTATCTTTCGCCCATACATCAAAAGGAGAAAGTACACAGGAGTCCAATATGTCTTACTATGAAATTGGTTTAATAAACCAAGGAGAATGAAGAAATAATCAATACTCGCTCTGTCCTGCTTTGTTCCCTTCAATTCTGGAGTTTTGGTCCTCTGGTATAGTCTTTAAACATTCACAGATGAGGTCATGATGAACCTACGCCCAAATAAGATCACATCCAACACAACATATAGAATTAGTCCAATTGGTCTACAAATCCAAACACAGGAATATTGAATACACAAGGTCTGAGACCACAGCTTCCATTCCTCACAGGGTCAGTAATACAATACAACAATACAACAGTTATGTCTGCTCCTTTCACAGACACAAGGCAAACACCTCTCAGACCTCAGCCGCCATAGCAACACTAGTATCAGGTTGTTCCCTTGTTTATCTGCAAAGAGAAGACACCGGATCTGCTGTCTCGACGAAAGACAGTATGTCTGTTAAGAATTAGTGCCGACCTCTGAATGACTCCAAGCCTTTGTATGATACCTGATTCCCTAACAGCTATATTATTATTGTCTTGTATTGACTTGCCTCCTGTTGCTGCCTGCCTTTCTCTGTTGTTTGGTGTGCGCCAGATGACAAAGAGACTAAAAAGTTGGTGAAAATAGTGACGTTTTCAGCAGGTAAAGAGCCAGATTTTCCTCAAGGAGTTGGTGGAGACCAAAACAGAGCTAAAAGGAGGAGGGGGACTTACATTCATCAAGTGGACGCAAATCAGACCCGAAAATGACCTCTGATGTAGCTTCATGTCTCCTGGATGTGTAAATAAGCAACTGTTTGCTAACAGAAGAGAACTGAACAATTTTTGTCTGTCTTTCATTTGCTCTGGCAGATAAATCTGGAGATCTGTCTCCTCAGAGAGACTTACGACGGTCTTCACTCTAGTTGGGGAAATCACAACGATTTATTTAATATGGGCTGGTTTGATATGATGAGTAACAGAGGAGCTCACCAGTCAGATCTAAAATGAGCACAATGCAGCAGGCTCATGACACTCAGATCAAACTGTCAAACAAGGCCGGGCCGATCAAATACAAATCAACATTCATCAGCATTTATTTCTGATCAAAAATGTTTTCAGAAACACATTTTTAGTGCACTGTTAAGCTGTAATTTGAGAAGGTTTGTGACCAGACACCATTTTTTTACTTGAGACAGACCAAGCACCACCACAACTTGCAGCACCATGTCGCACGTTTTGTTGTTGCTCTTTTTGGTTGAAGGTCTGCCTTCCTGCGTCTAAAAAGCATTTTGTTCTGCGCCTGCCGGACGTCTAAAATGAACCGAGGTTTATCTGGTGATGCCAGGCTATCTGGTCACTTTTCCTGGTTGGTTGTCCAGCCTTGCGCACCATAAGAAATATAAACTAATTTTCAGTCCAAATTTCAGTCCAAAAGACGCCATGGCCTTAAGGCACTATTTTTTAATTTCACTTAATATGTCGAGGTTATGTAACATATCAGAGGGAGTCAGGGGACTGAAATGTCAAATTTAAAAGTTAAAAAAGAAAGTTAAAAATGTAGTTATTTTATGCTGAGACAGCTACATCACAGCAGTTGATAGATGTTTCTGTTTTCTCACTGATCTTCATATTATCTAAACTTTATGCTGCATATCATTTCTGATTTTTGCGTGTTATTAACATCATCCTAAGCAGATTTGATATTTGGTGAAAGTTTGTCTGATCTTGTTTCAGTCAAAAAAAAAAAAAAAAGTTGAAGATATTAAAGGCCACAGCATCCTATTTAAAGCACCTCGCTATATTCTGTGTGCTAATTCTTCTTTCAGCTCACTTTTTAATCCCTGAATGTGTTGAAGACTGAGCAGCTAGGTTACGTCAATAATCTTAAAATAAGTTCGAATAGATTTTAGGAGAGAGTTGGAGAGTATTGATGAGAAGAAAAGAGAGCGAGGGCAGAAAAGTACAGAGCTGCGTGTCTTTAAAGAAATGAGAATTAAAGATATCGAGTTTCAATTTTAGCTGTTGAAAAGACGCATTATTATTATTATCAGCCAGCTCGCCCAGGTATTGAGGGATTAATCTAGTGCAGAGGGTTTAAACACGTTAAAGGCTTATTACTTTCACTTTTTATTAAAGCTGCTGTGTAGTTTTGATTTGATTGTGTATTTGTACAAACCGTAGCCTCTGTCTGTTCATTTTTAAAATAAATTTTTCACACCTACATCAGCAGTCGTGCCCCAGGCATGTTTGAGGAGGGGAGATCTCTGAATTTCCTCCTCCAAAATTTCTTCTATTTTTGTTTCCCTCGTGTTCCAGGGATGTGTTTCTTTGTTTTCATAGAGAGAGCTCAGGTTAGGTCAGGAACTGTTGCTGTTATGAGCCTGAAAAAACCCACTGAGGCGTTCTACTGGAGCTCATATTGAGTTATATAAAGTCGAAAAAAGAGTAAAAATCCAATAAAAGAGACATATCACTCATTCTTGAGAACTGGTACAAAATCATATTTTGAGATCTTGATTTTTACTCTCTTGTTGGGAAAATATATTTTTAAAGATCAGACTCTGGGCTTTAAACCGTGTAAGGGGCAAACCTCCCAGCAATGAAAGTTTTTTTTTTTATCAAATAAAGACATCAAGTCTGTCAGATTTTCCATCTTATCTTTTCAGCTGACGTCTTACAGAAGTGACAAAACACTAAATTTTTTCATTTCACAGCGTCGTCATAGTGAACAGCCATTTCAATTTTTAAAGTTGTTAAGAGCTCTGTAATGCCGATCAAAATATACATTTTTAATTCATAATTCTTTTTTAGCTTTGATTCAGAAGGGCTACATGTTGAAATATTTTGTTTGAGACACATGTGATAGCAATATTATTTAAAGAATTTGTCTAAAAATAGAAAGTTTACTATTAAATCATGTTTTTGTGCAAATCTGACGGAGTTGATGGAAATCTGGGACCCAACTTTAAAGGACCAGCATTTTCATTAAAAAATTGATTTTTTTTAAACAAAGATTATTATAATAGCACATGTTTATACCTATGTTATCAGTAGGTATTGTTAGTATTAGATTTTGAAGGATCCTCAAACCAAATAAAGACCCCACTCAATGCACCAACTACCGCCCCATATCACTGATTAACTCAGACTCAAAAATGATCAGTAAAGCATTATCTATCAGACTCGAATCAGTAATCTCATCCCTTATACACATTGATCAAACCGGCTTCATTAAAGGGAGACATTCCTCAGAAAACACAAGAAGACTATTCAACCTATCAATCTCCATAAAAACACAGTCTCAAACAGTCCACCATTCACTGTAGCAACCCTTGATGCTGAGAAGGCGTTTGACAGGGTAGGCTGGTCCTTTCTCTTCGCCTCCCTTAAACATTTTGGGTTCCAACCATATTTCATTAATTGGATTAAAACTCTGTACAACTCACCCACTGCATCTGTCATAACCAATGGACTAATATCAAAACCGTTTAAACTCCTCAGAGGTACTCGACAAGGATGCCCATTATCTCCACTACTGTTTGCACTTTTTATAGAACCCCTGGCAGCTTCCATCCGACAATGTGACCATATTACAGGCATACCAACACAAATTAAGTCTGTATGCTGATGACATTTTACTGTATATCACTAACCCCTCAACCTCACTTCCATCAGTCCATTATCTGATCAATAGTTACAGTAAAGTATCTGGCTACTCCATCAACTGGTCAAAATCTGAGATTCTGCCTATAAACACACCACGGTGGGATGTTGAGGCTGGGGATCGCCTTCTGAAATGAATAACAATCACTAACTCTATCACATACCTTGGAATCCATATATCATCAAATTTAAATGAATTATTCAAGCTCAATCATATCCCCTTGTTGCAAGAAATAAAAGACAACCTAGAAAGATGGAACAAATTACCCATATCCTTAATCGGCTCAGTCAAAATGAAAATTCTCCCACTAATCAATTACCTTTTTACTATGATCCCTGTCACCCCAACCCCGGGCTGGTTTTCCTCTCTCAACACCGCAGTCACTAGCTTCTACTGGAAAAATAAAAAACCACGAATAAAACTATCCACCATCCAAAAACCCAAACAATATGGAGGACTTGGAGCTCCAGATTCTTTTCATTATTTCCTCTCACACCAACTGCAGTACATCAAACACTGGACAAACAACAGCAATCCACCCTGGTTAGATATAGAAAACAGTTTAACTCAAGACCTGGAAATTCATACCCTCCCATTTATAGATAAATCCATCAGCACTCATAGTTGCTACAAAAATAACACTGCAATCAGCACAGTTCTTTCTGCATGGTGGAAATTGTAATTTTTCAATTACACCTTCTCACCATGTCTCCATACACCTCTCTGGCACAACCCTATGTTTCAAATCAATCACAAACCGTTCATCTTCCCCATCTGGAAAGAGAGAGGAGTAGCCAGCCTGGGGCACCTTCTCAGTGACGGCCTGCTCATGACCTTTGACCAAATCCAAGAGAAATATGACATACCAGATCACTGTCACTTCCAGTGCATTCAGCTTAAAGACATAATTCGTAAAAACATCAACACCACAATCTGTAATGACCTTACTCCCCCCCTCTACGATAAACTACATTCTCTAAAACCCAAAAAGACCCTTTCCCAGATTTATAAAATACTGACCACCATAGACCAAACAACATCGATCCCCACAGATAAATGGACCACAGACATCAGCAACATCCCTACAGATATCAACTGGCAAACCATATGCAATAACACCTTCTCTATGTCTGTTAACTCCAAACTCCAACTGATCCAGTATAAAGTCCTCCACAGAGCACACATCACCACTCACAAACTCTTCAGAATGGGCTTCAGCAAAACTAACACATGCTCCCACTGTCCAACCACCACTGACAACTACTTTCATGCACTCTGGACCTGCCCACACATCCAGAACTTTTGGTCGGAGGTCATGAGCAGGCTGTCGGAGATCCTCAGCCTCAGCATCCCTCCCTGCCCCATTACTGCACTACTTGGTGATATCGCCACTTTAACCATTCCAAACCCCCTTAGACCATTCTCTTACTAATATCAAAAAAAGTCATACTATTAAACTGGAAAGATCGAACTAAAATATCCATAACCCACTGGTTTAATTTATTGACTGACCATTCTAATTTGGAAAAAATTAACAGCCTCCATAACAAACAATATCCCAATCCTTTGAGAAAACCTGGTCCCCCTTTTTGCACTACCTCCAAAAATGATTCCTCTATGTCCCTGCTCCTGTTAAATATGTGTACCCCAAACCAGAATTCATAATCCAAAATGTGTATCGATATGTTAAAAGTTATCTTTGTTGTATTTCTTTATTTGTGTCCATTAATATGTTTACTTTTACCCATGCAATGTCTCTTCTTTGTACTGGTTGAATTTTTATTTTATTTTCAAATGTCTCTTCGGATTGACCAATCTCAATCATTATTGTGTCTTACTACGCCTGATAACAAACCCCATGTTTTTACAATATGCAGCTTCAATATTTTAAACTTTAACTGTTTGCATTATCCTGCCTGTTAAGTCTCGTCCTGTCTGTCCAACTTTGTCCTGTCTGTCCAAATTTGCTACGTCTGTCCAATCATGTCCTGTTTGTCCATATTTGTCCTGTCTGCCTAGTCTTGTCTTGTGTCTTGTTAAGCTTTATCCATTTAGTCTTGTCATGTAACGTCCTGTATTTGTTTTTGTTCATTTATCTTTTGTTTATTTTTATTATCATTATTATTCTGTTTATTTCTGTTATTCTCTATGTTTTTCTTTTCCTTTCTCTTTTTGTTTTTCACATGGTTATAGGTATGTTATACATCATGTTTCAACAATGTACAAACCTATAAGCACAAATAAAGGTGGAAAGAAAAAAAAAAGATTTTGAAGGCTTTTAACACATTTTTAAATTGTTTGAAGTTGTGAATGCTTGTCTGAGACTATTTTTGTTTTCTGGGAGGAAATTATTTGTCACAGTTCTCAAGAATGGGTGATATGATTCAAAAATACCAGCTTGAGAAGTTTTTAGTTGAATAATTTATTTTTAATTATTTTATTTTTAATTACTTTACTTTGTATTTGAACAGTTTCTGCTGCAGAGCTCAAGCTTGATTATCACAACATGTGGTGATCAGTGTCTTCTTGCAGCTGTAAAAAAAAAACAAAAACAAAAAACAATGTCTTGGTTCATGGAGATGCATAAACTTCAAAATTTTATTTATTGTTATTCTGTGAAAATTGGTAAAACTT
Organism: Lutjanus argentimaculatus; assembly: GCA_034769285.1. Classification (NCBI taxonomy): domain Eukaryota; kingdom Metazoa; phylum Chordata; class Actinopteri; order Lutjaniformes; family Lutjanidae; genus Lutjanus; species Lutjanus argentimaculatus. The sequence goes on from JAWZSL010000008.1 coordinate 30,086,109, forward strand.
GAAAACAAACACATTTAAACATGCTCAATGTTAAAAGTTGTAAAAATGCTTAAAATCCTTCATGAACCAGCTAAAATTTAAAGTGTAACTGATATGTGACAGTGTGAGAGTCGTCATTCGTAGGATGAACCTTCAGAGAACCATCGCCTGAGTCTGCAGCTCTCTGCAGCCTTATGGAGCTTCATATCTGGTTTCAGTTTTGTTTTTGGCCGCAGCGGGCAGCTGTTTTCAGTGAAAGAGCCCGAAAAACAAACCGTACACTACCTGCTCAGCAGCAAACAGCTCACAGACACAGTTAGAAGCCCGTTATTGCTAGTGCAGCACTTAGCAGCTAAATAGCCGGATATTCCCCTCAGGAAATATTGGACTTGCGTTCAGCGGGTGGTCTGAAAAACACGACTGAGCGCCAACGTTGCTAGAAAGTAAATTAGCAACTGTTTGCCAACAAACGTCATCATATTGGCTCAAAAGGTGATGATACGTCAGTGTTTGTGTTCACAACTTGATCCCACTGCCCCCAAGAGACCAAACAAAACACTCGGTTCACTTCCGAGAAGACTTTTGTACAGTTTTTGTTTGTGCAAAATGAATTTTAGCACAACTTCACTCTAATATCCTGCTGCTGTAAACTGCAAAGGAAGTGATCTTAAAAGCAATTTCTGTGAGCAATTTCCCAATTCTCATCCCTTGTTGCTCTCTGCTCCCTCTGCCAACTTTCTCTTTTCCTGTTTTCCTGGATTTAAATATGCTATCTGCTAGTCTCGAAAAGAAAACCAAATCTTGAAGATGGTTAGAAGACGTTGCTGGAGGACCAAAAGCATACATCTTAAGTTAGCTAATGTTAGCAAAACACTGGCAAACTTTCTAGCTAACCTTAATCAGATATAACTAGCAAACTAGCTAATGATTGATGTAGATTAGGTAACTTGTTAGCTAGCATTCTTCTAATATTAGCCATCAGCAGATGTGGGAAGTAACAAAGTAAAAATACGTCATTACTGTAAAGCTACTTAAGTGGATTTTTCAGGTAATTTTATGACATATTTACTCCCTATGTTTTAAACACAAATACACACACAAATATTTGTACTTTCTACTCATTTCAGGGGAATTATTGATTGACTTTCTCCTTCCCAACATCAAGAGCCATTTCAACATAAATGGATGGACAATAACACATAAAGACGAGACTTAGTGTGTCCATATCATGAACAACAGACACGTAACAAGACGAAAATGATGTAAAAGACGCAACAAGATGAAACAGTCAGAGGGAACAGCTTACTGCAGAGAAAGTTAGCTTTGCACAGAAATAGTTGCAAAATTGTCCTTCGGGGGGCTGCTTTTTACTTTTATAATTTTAGTAGCCTATAGTTCAGAGCCGGCACTTTTTCACTTTTACTTGAATAGAGAAGTTGGATCAATACTTGTACTTTACAGCTTCAGGGTGATTCAAGACCCCTCTGCGTCATGTCAGGACCCTGCATCACTGTCAAGGGTTTACTTTGCAATAATGACCTGCTCACTCTACATTATCTCGTACATTTATAAATATTTTCTATGTGCAAGGGTGTAAATTAAAATGTTGAGTTTGTCTATTTTCTATATTTCCTCTGTTTACATTGTTCCTTATCTTATCTTATCTTATCTTCAATTTCCACATTTCTTCATGAGCTCTATGTGACATCAGAGATCTGATTTCCCTGTGAGATTCCGTGTGGCGCTGATGATGCAGGATGCCCACCGCCAAAATTGTCCAATGAATGTGTTATGTCCATAACTTCATACATACTTCATGCAGCTCTTGGGTTGTTTGTACCAAATGAACAAAACAGTAATTTTTAAAGTGCTCTAAATTACCATTTTGTTTAACTAGAGGCAAAGTCAACATTTGTTTATATCAAAATATTGTAGGTAATGTGCAGTATTCTCAGTTTCTCCCACTAAATGATGTCTTCTCCACGTCAGGCTGATAATGATGACATCAGTATCACTCTGAACGTCTCGCTCCTGTTTGCCAACTGCTCATTCATTCACTCCTCTTTAGCTTTTCACCCCGACACGAGTGGGAAAGAACTCCAGAGTCAATTTGGCACTCAATGTCGGCTGGCTGAGCAGCACAGTTAAGAGGTTAAGCTACTTCGGTAATACCTGCGTGGAAAAGGCAGAATTCAAAAGTGGGTTGTAATATTTGAAGGACTTGGGGTGCGTTCAATTTCAGCCTCACCAGAAACTTGGAATGGCCTTGAGAGCAGAGGAGAGATCAGTTTTACCGAGCGAGCGCTCCCCGGGTTATTTCAAGCGTTTGGAATATATTCAAGTGCTATTTTGCCCAGGTCTGAAGCCAAGGGAGCACTTTTAATATTCAACCTAGTTCATCGCTCAGTTCACTTACTCCTGCACACGCACACACACACACACACACTCACTCTTCACCACGTCACTTCAAGCCACTTCAAACACACTTCACGCTACAACTTCAAGTCCCGCAGGCCCAAATCGGGGTCATGTTCTCCTGACAGCCAATCATCACGCCCCTGAGTGCGAGGATGTGACTCTCTCTGTCTGTGTGTGTGTGTGCGTGTGTGTGTGTGTGTGTGTGTGTGTGTGTGTGTGTGTGAGTGGCTCTCCATCACTGGGACTCAAATCATGTTTATATGCATCTGTGTGTGTGCAGGAGAGGGAGAGAGAAAAAAGATAAGAGCCAATCATTGACAGCCAATCATCCATCATTCAGAGAGCTTTCTGGACACCTGGGTGCCCTGGCAGTGCCATGGCAACAGCAGCTGTCTGTTACCAGGTAACTGTGCATAAGCAATGAGCTCGGGGTGTAGGCAAGAGCAGAGAGGCATTGTGGGAGCGGCAGAGGTCAAGAGAGGCGCACTCGCACACAGGAGAGGGTGGAAGGTCAACATGCAGACAGGTGGCAGGTGGAGGACTGAAGATTCAAATGTGGATACACACACACACACACACACACACACACACACACACACACACACACACACAAACACAAACACAAACACACATTAGAATGCATAAACATGCAGACACCAACCGAAAAGCCCCAAAAAACACAAATTAATGCAGAGGTCTGCGAATAAATGAGGAGAAAACACACAATGTGAGCTGGAGAGACTCTGCAGCAGAAGTAGACACACAAACACACACACACACACACACACACACACTAAGTTTGTCAAAAGTGTCGATACTTAAACACTTTTTTAATACCACTCATATAAAAATAGAATTAAAAAAAAAAATAAATAAAAATATATAAATGTCAGGAGTTCTTAAACTTAATCAGAGTTCTGCATCAGATTTTCACGTATAACTTTTAATCAACATATTTTCAAGTTCACAATAGTCAAAATACAAAAACTCCAAAAAGATTTTTAGGCTGCAACAAAAAAGCCAGCGAGGACTGACAGACTAAACAAAAACCTAAGTAATGACTAATCTTAAATGCCAAGAGAGAGACCTGGCTGGCAGACACAACAACAACAACAACAAAATAAAATAATAACATAAGAAAAGGAACACCAACAGCACACAACCGATTGCATAAAACATACCATAAAACATACACATTTGTACTAGAGATAAGCAGATCGGCTCTGACATCACTCGAAACTGCATAAATCATCCACCCGCCACCCGCCTCGACCAATTATTGCTTTTAATTTAAGGGACCCACTCCCACGCTGCAGGGCTGCTCCTGAGATTCTTTCAGTCAAGCAGCCGTTTTTTCACCCTTTGTGAGTCAGTGACTGTGTCAAAATGTGAGGTTTTCACATTACAGGTGATGAAGAAAGGTGTTACAACACGAGTCGTGAAACATATTCATGCTCAGGCTCATATATGAGTTTAATGTGACAATGAGTCGTCTCTAGTCATTGGTGTCCACCTGCTGAAAAAATTAAGCTTAAATTTAAGCGTAAAATTTTCCTCATTAATGATATAGTTTTTCACCCACCTGTAACCCGCCCAACATTAATCTGTTATGTTTCATCATGTACCGGAAGTTAACAAGCCGCCATTACAACTGTCTACTTTTAAACCTACTTTTTTTTAACGTTACTTTTAACAGCGATGTCTAGGAAGTTCAGTCGTGTCAAATTTCAACTCTGGAAAAATAAAACATAATGCAAAATACACAAACCTCTACGTCACGAAGAGTGCTACTGTCTGAGACCAGTGACTCACTAAATGCACAGAGGACCGCGATGTGTCATAGTGGATCAAAAATATTAACAGAAAGCAACTTTGTTCCTGAAAATCTTGAATACCTGATGAAAAATGTGAACTATATATTTTTGAATGTGTATTACACAGTACCTCATCACTGAAACGTGTTTTTTCTTTTGTCCATCATCCATTTCTAGATATTGTCTCAACAACATCTAACTACTGTGTAAAATTTAAAGAACATTAATATCATGATCCTAAAAGGTACCTTCATCAGTTACTGAGAGCCAGTGTTTAACGGCGTCAGTCCAGTTATCCATGTCATCGCCGTCAGCAGGCAACAGCAGACATGGTGACAAGAAGGGAGACACAGACCCGCCAGAGTCTGCCACCGCAGCAATGGCAGCGCCGCAAGATGGCGGAATACACAAAGCGGTCGCTAGATTCGTCCGTAACTGCAGCCCACGCCTCTCTAATTTGTGCAAATGCACACGCTTACAGTTAATATACTGTGTAACCATATGGCGTATACACACACACACACAAACCACCAACTGACTAATCTTCTCACCCTTTTAGATGCTCTGTCGCTTTTAAACTGTCTGGGGACGGGGTATTACACTGATGGCTGCAATATAGCGTGTGTGTGTGTGTGTGTGTGTGTTTGTGTTGTTGTTTTGTGTAAAAATATTAAAAGAGAAAGAAGATGGAGAGATGGAGAGATTCAGTCTGATCTGTCTGATTTTATTAGCAGGATAATTATTCTCATGTTGCCGTCATCTATTATCATTATGTAACATCAAGCGTGTTTACATTCACACCCGTGTGCTGCTACGATGGTTATGTTTTGCATTGAAAACATTATATCCTGGCCTCAGAATCTTGGATGTATGCCTGCATTGTATTGACACAATAGCCTCGAGAGACATAGTAATATAGATTTTGCTATTTATTCACTTTTCTAATAATTAGGTTCCTGCAGCTTTAAGATGGTGGGTGGTCTCAACTGTATAAATACAGACTGTCGGAGTTCATACGACAACAAAGACGGTTTGAGGCCAATTATTTGTGCGTTTTGAATTCCTGTTTGATCAGATAAAATGTGTAGGGTGTCTTTTCTTCTGTTTTTGTGGTTTTGTTAGACATTCCTTTAAATGAAAATAGCACAGATGAAGATGGGTGAGTGCAGTGGAGCTACGTTTATCCAATGTCAAATCAATTCAAACTGAAACTCAAACATTTTTCTTTATAGAAGGAACTTGTTGAAAACTGTATCCGTGAAGTTTGTGTTTATATGAGTCGACAGCGTTTTATTTGTATGGATGTGTTAATAAATATTGATATGTGTGTGTGTGAGAAAGAGCGGCCGAGTGATGGGCAGGTGAGACCGAAGAGTTGAAAACCTTGAAAAACTTTCGTCAATGCTCCTTTGTAGCATAATATAAAAGGGTTCTGTTTAGAACCTTCTTGGTGGGTTGTAGATAAAACCACTGGGATATAAAAGGTTTATTGTTAGAATCTCCCAGGTGGGTTCTTGTAGCACCCTTAGAAGGTGGAAAAGTTCTGGAAACCAGAGTTCTCTGTAGAACCCTTTATAGGGGATTTTGGGTGAAACCTTTCACAGAATAGCCCTTTATGCTGGGCTGGAGGTAGAACTCTTTGACCTGGCCTTTTCCACCAATGTGGAACTGGTCCTGTTCTAGTTCAAACAACAAGTATTGATCAGTTCTGAGCATTTATACCAAAAGTAAACTGGAACCTGAGAAATGGTTCCCAGCTGGAACCACAAAATAGCACGTAGTTTTTTTCTGGGGAACCAAAGTGGGCATGTTCTACAGGTCATTGTGCATTGTGGAACGCCCTCTGTTGATGAGATCCTTGTTTATGATGGTTTCACTCAAAGCTAGTGGAAATGTGGGCTGAGACAGCACCAAGGTTCCAAGGATCTTGAACAAAATTGTTTGAAGAACTAGAATGTATTTGGTGGAAAAAGGCTCAAGGGCTCCAACCTTTATAAAGGGTTCTACTTTTTACCTTTTGTTCTGTTCAGACCTCTTTCAAGGCCCTTTTCCACCAAAATAGCCATGGTTCTTGAGCCCTTTCAAGATCCTTGGAACCTTGGCGCCCTAGTGAACCAGCCTGCATGTTCACAAATGTGAGTGGAACCATTGTACTCAAAGGATGTCATCAACAGAGGGCGCTGCACAATGCACAAGAACCTGTAGAACATGACACAGGTTCCCAAGGAAAACCTGCTGTTTTTTGTTTCTAGCTGGGACCCAACTTTTCAGGTTCTGAACCAGTTTGAAATTAGTTTAGAACTGGGACAGGCTCGGTTCCATGTTGGTCGAAAAGGGCCCAGAGACGGTGCTGGATGGAACCATTAAACCACAGAAGCGTTCTTTATAGAACTTTCATTGGGGCTTTTGAGTGATATCTGTCAGAGAGGTTTCTGGGTAAAACCCTTTATGTTGGATTCTAAATAGAACTCTCTGATAGGCCTTTTCAACCAATGCAACAAAGATACAAACTGGTAAAAAGTTAAGTATGAAGGTTGTGTTTTCCATGCCGCAAAATCTGAGATGGAAAATGAAGCTGCCAAATTTAATACTGAGATAGCACCAAGGTTCCAAGGATCTGGAAATCGAACAAAGTTCAAGAACAAAACCCTATTTGGTGGAAAAGTGCCCTGAAATGGTTCCAATCTTTATAAAAAGTTTGACTTTTTACCTCTTCAAAGGTTCCATTTAGACCCATTTCAGAAAGTTCTATCTATCATATAAAAGGTTCTACCACGAACCATAAAGGGTTCTCCTATGGGGATCCTTTATGGTTCTAGTTAGCACATTTATTTCTAAGAGTGTGTGAGTAAAGTGTGTGTGTGTGTTTGTGTCTCTATGTGTTTGTCAGTGTTTAAGTAAGTGTGTGTGTGTGTGGTGTTTGTTCCACTCCCTGTGACACTGTTCTCTGCTCGCGGGGAACCGTATGCTTCCTGCCATCCACTGCCACACCGAATCACTCACACACGCACTCACACACTCACACACACACACACACACACACACTAAGCCCAAGGCCCCTGTGGCCTCCCTGTCCTTGGAACCCTATCGGTCATCTGTCCCCTCGCTGCTGACCTACACACACACACTGTCTCTCTCTCTCTCTCTCTCTCTCTCTCTCTCTCTCTCTCTCTCTCCCACACACACACAAAAAAAATCCATGCATGCGTACAGCAACAAGGTGGAAAAACTCACAGCCACAATCCAAAAATAGTACACATCATAATATCATGCACAGATACACACACACACACACACACACACACACACACACACACAGATGCACACAAAGGGCACCGAGATAAACAGAAATATGAAAAGGGACAGAAACAATGTGTGCACACACATCAACACACAGGAACACACCACACACACACACACACACACACACAGCAGCACACTGTAGTCCAGATTTAAAGCATCTATATAGGTGCTATTGTTCCGACGGGCCATTATTCCAAAACCCAATGGTCCAAAAAAATGTCCCGTTGGACCAAAATCCTGTTTGTCCAACAGCCCATTATCCCCAAAACAAGCTGCCATTGCTCCAAAAATACACACTGTCCTGTGGTTACTAACCCAAAACTCGTCTAACAGCTCGGCTGAGAAGGGCGTGCACAGACTTCTGAAAAAATCTCATGATTCAGACAGTAAAACGGTTTTGCTGTAAGGCCAGAGACATTACTTTTTTTGGGATTACTTGTGGATAAAAGAACAATATTAATTGAAGTTCACGGTTTGAATATTTTCATTGCTTTACTTTGCTGTCAGACAGCCTTTTCTGACACCATTATTTTAGCCAAATTATAGCGAATTTAATTGATTATAAATTGATTAACTGATGATGTATGTTTTGTGTTCCACTTCTCTGTAGCTGTTTTTGGTGCTGCTGGTTTTTACATTATTAGCCTAGAAAAGGAAGTAATTTTGCCCCATTTGACATTTTCTTTGTTGGGGCCCAGGGATGATAATGATTAATCAATTGTTCATTTAGAATTTGATCGATTTCATGAGTGTGCTCTGCATGTTATCTGATATTTGATTGTATGTGTTGTTCTTTATGTCTTTTTATGTTTTAGAGGCTATGTAATTCTGTCAGAGAATATGCAATATGTTGCTGAGGAATAAAGCTTTAATTGAAGGGAAAAAACATAAGCACAATGTTTATGTTTTTCTAATAATGACTGATTGATTGTTCATGTTATCAATGATTGATTACGGAAAGTGCTTCAAGAGCAACTGTTTTGACTGAGAGTCTTATTGTTTTATTATTGTGTTCACTGGAATTATTTGTGCTTCATGAATTAATGTGTCACAAAACTAATGTGCCACTAGAATTGTTTCAATACAACTTAAAATGAGAAAGAAAATGTGTGTTTTCTGTCTTATTACTTATTAATGATCGATCAATTGCAGCCTTAAGCCACATATTGCTCTCTGTCACTCAACCAGACTCCTCTGTTCAAATCAGTAATTTCATCTTGCAGAACACACAAGTTGCTGGTCAGCCACTGCCTCAACCTGTTATTTGTTTGTGTTATTATATGACTTCAGTGAATCTGAACTAAGCTTTTACAACACAGAAGTCGCACAATAACACACACAAACTAACCGATCGAGGCAGTGGTGGCTCAGCAGCTTCTGTGTTCTGTCGGCTAAAATCGCTCATTTTTCTGCAGGAGTTTGGTTGCTTTAGAGAGGGCGATATTAAACTTACATAACGGTGGTTTGCCACAAGAAAAGGCTGTCTGACAGCAAGGTAAAGTGGTGAAAATATTCCAAATATGGCATACACGTAAACTCGATTTTTTTTTTTTTTAGATGGGCCTTAAGTGGCTACAATACATTTTGCTTCTTATTCTGTGAGTAAGGAGGAGGAACGCTCCCCTGTGCTGGAGAAGTGCCGACCATGAAAAAGGACAGGTGCGGAAGAAGACAGCTCCCCACTCATAGCCACAATGTAAAAATATTTTAACAATTTACCAATGTTGTGGCACTCTTAAGGGTAGTGAAGGTCAAAACAGCTCAGCAGACATTAAACAGAGGATGAGACACAGCTGTGCTCCATCTCGGGGAGGACGACAGTAACTGAGGACACTCCTTCCTCGTGGTGGAGCACACCTGTGTCTTGTCCTCTTGTTTACCGTCCTTCAGTACCCTGGAGAAGCAGCTGCTGTTGACCTCGTCCACAGCAGGTCTTTGTTTAGCTTTTGAGCATCTGAGCATGTTGACCTCCAGCTACTGTAGTTATAGATAAGTGAGTCATACAGCCCCACTTCAAACAGTCAGAATTATCCCTTTAAGGCCCCTCGCGATTCAGCACCATGGACAGGGCCGGCATTCACCGAAGGACTGCAGGGAGAGTGAGTATTTTCAGATAAAATTACACCCAACATTTTAAGCACTATTCTAAATGTGTGCATAGAGTATAACTAAAGATCACCATGGCAACAATACTGGCAATACTGGTCTCACTGGTAAAACAGCCCTGACCTGAAATGTTCACTGAAAACACAGAAAGTTCTGACTGACACTGTGATTATTTTAATCTGCTTCATTGTTAATCATCTTCTTTTTCAGGGTCAGAAACATTTAAACGAACTTCACTTCCAGTTAAATTTCATCGCCTCTTCCCAAGGACTAAATACTTAATGGTCTGATGATTGAAGCACTTTATAAAACACTTTAAATCAGTGGTTTGAAACTTTTATGGCTTGTGACCCCTTATAATAAAGCAATGTGTGCTTGAAGCTTGTCATCCACCATTTGCAACCTTTCCAACCAGGATTTTTACTCATTTTATTTGATTAATATTCAAGTGGAAACTATCAAGTAAAGGCCCCAAAAGCAATGATGAATGATGAAAGTAAAATATTAAAATATACGCATCATTCTGTGCCACAAAAATATACCTTTACTTACACTTTATACTTACACTTGTACTTTATATTTATACTTTCCAAAATGATCTGGTGACCCCTTAGATTTTGACCTGTTGTCTGGGTACTGAAATGTAGGTTTGAAAATATGTAAGTACATTTACTCAAATATTGTGCTAAGTACAATTATGAGGGACTTTTACTTTACTTGTATATTTTCATTTTATGTTAGCCCACTGCATTTCAGAGAAATGTCTTTTATTCCATTTATCTGACAGCTTATGTTACTTTTAAGATTTTTAACATTTTATATGTGAATTTAGTAGGAAATAATACACATAATAACAACTTTAGTATAAAACCAAAGTAAAATAGTTAATCATTAAACCATAAAGTACTGTACTGTGTATTAATTAATGTATCAAGTGTGAACTTGCACAACACTGGGTACCTTGTAGCCATGGAGAAACTAGAGATGGGACTGATCCAATCACCAATCAGTGTCTGGGCCCGATATTGAAATAAGGTATTCATCGGGTAGCGACATGTTTTTGCCACTGGTTTTCTATTTATAAATACTTTGCTAAACAGTGCAAACTGAAAGCTGAACGGCACACTTCTGCTCTGCATTTGCATATAATATGAGGGGAAAAATGTTCCAAATGATCATGAAACGATACAGTTGGAGTGAAGAAATGTACAAACCACATCACTAACAGTGTAACAATAAACCAGCACAAAAATTACAATTGCCAACAGAAGTCCCCATAAACCACTATGTTCTGCAGAAACACATGACAAACACATTGCAAAACACATGACAAACAAAAAGCAACATTTGCATTCTGGAACATTAAACAGCAGACTCTCAGCAGTGCATCATGTGCAAATTATGCAAATGAGGACCATCTTGAAGCCTATAAGCTGCACATGTGACTGTCACAAACCAGAATCCCTCAGTGCCTCACAATGGTTGAAGGACCCGATTGTTACATTATACAAACTACACAAGCTTTCCAGACTGAAGTTTAGTTTCAGCCTCATGTCATCTTATTACAGTACTACTACTGCCATTATTACTACAATTAATAATAATAAATAATGATAAAAATTAAGAAAAAAGAGCGTTTGTATCAGTATAGTATCAGTATCAGCAGATATCCAAATTCAGATATTGGAATCAGATTGGAAGACTGGTGTTTAATAATATTAAAGTCTATAACATTATTGCAAAGTGCTAGTGTTGGCTGATAAAATAGACTATTAGATTTAGTTTGATGTACATTTTCTGTGGTAATACTCAGTTCTGTATAATCCTCAGGAGAAATGTTCACATTGTGACACTGAACTGGTGCTTGTATTCACCGGCGTGATCTTTTCATGATTATTTATAGCATATACATCTGAGGAAAGGTTGTGTTTGCGCATCTTTTGTTCAAATACTGCCCTTAGCGGGGCTTTCACATTTGCACCATAACATTCTGAACTGTACAGAAAAAAACTATCAAGAAAACACAATTCTCAAACATTGCAAACTCCGCAAATGTGGCAAACGTTGGCACAGCTCATCCATTCATGGTGGAGATCCCAGGGCTGCAGGTAATTCTTAGTAACTTGATTTGCTGTGTGCGTTCCCGTAATGTTGCTATTTTAGAATTAAATCCTCATTTGCTGCTTTTAATGTCACTAATTGTGGATGTGGGCATCACCAAATGCATACGTGTGAGTTTACACTTTATGATCTGCAGCTTGTTTGTACAGGCCTGGTATGTACTGTAGGTATTTGCATCATTAAAGTAGTCACACTGTTGCTGTCTTAGGAGCTGCATTTGGTGTGTGTGTGTGTGTGTGTGTGTGTGTGTGTGTGCATGTTTGTGTGTTTGTCTGGAAGTGATTTGTTGCTGTTCCAACAGCTAGCAATGAACTTTTTGACCTCAGACAATATCCTGCCTTGACTCAATGCTCCTGGGTGAAACACACACACACACACCACACACACACACACAACACACAAGCACAAACAAAACACACAACAACACACACACACACCACACACACATACACACCGCAGGCTAACAGCTGATTTTTCTTCTCTAGCTTTCGGCACCAAAGCAACCATTTTCTCATTCTGTACACTTCCTACACACTCATCCATCACCTCGTACCTCTGTTAAAGACTCCCCATCTTAAGTCTTTTTCTTCTCCCTCGCTCCTCCTGACCTCATTTCCTCCCTTTATCCCTCCCTCTCCTCTTCCTCTTCCTCCTTTACACCTTCTCTCCCTCCCCCTCTCCTGTTTCATCTTTGTTTTTGGTCCGTGTCATCCATTTTTCTGCTTCCTTCATTCTCTTTCCCCACGCCTTCCTCCTCTCACTGTATCCCTTTAATGCATTTCCACCAAAGCCTGCACCCTCCAAACCATCATAACCAGTCCCCAACCTTCTCTGAGTGAAACATTTCCATTGTCGATAAAGAAATTATGTGTGAAACAGTTATGCAAACCCATTTCTCAAATAAATAATTACTTAGCTGGGCATTGTTGTCCTGATGAATGGCTGTGTCAGTTGAAAATTGGCTTTGGACTCTGTGAAATGTCATCATTAAAATATCTGCCCATCACAAACTCTGTGAAATGTCTCTATACTGGCTGTCTTTCTGCTGCGCCTCATGTACCTCATGTACATGTACAAACTCAAGTCAAAAAAAGCTGGAAATTGTGTAAAATGTAAGTAAAAACAATGCTCTGATTTGCGAACAATTTCCAACTTGTGTTCAATTGAAAACAGCACAAGGAAAAGATCTGCGACATGTTCCCAAAAAGTTTGGACAGGATCATGTTTACCACTGTGATACATTCAAGTTTTGAAAGTGAAATTCTTTCTCATTCTTGCTTGATGTACAACTTCAGGTGCTCAACAGTCCGGGGTCTCTGTTGTTGTATTTTGTCCTTCACAATGAACCACACATTTTCAATAAGAGACGGGTCTGGACTGCAGGCAGGTCAGTCAAGTACCCGAACTCTTTTACTACGAAGCCACACTGTTGTAACACATGCAGAATGTGCCTTGGCATTGTCTTGCAGAAATGAGCAGGGATGTCTCTGAAAAAGATGTCCTCTGGATGTTGCTCCAAAACCTGTATGTACCTTTCAGCATTAATGGGGCCTTCACAGATGTGACAGTTACCCATGATGCCATGGGCACTAACACACCCCCATAGCATCATGTTGGTAACAATATGGATGGTCCTTTTCCTCTTTAGCCTGGACGATATGATGTAATGACTTCTGAAAACAATCTTAAACGTGGACTCGTCTGACCACAGCACACTTTTCCACTTCCTGTCTGACAACAGTTTTCCAAAGTGTTCTTGAGCCCATGTAATATCCTTTATACTATGAAGTGGGTTTTTAATGCAGTTTTTAATGCAGTACTGCCGAGGGGTCAAAGGTCACAGACATTCAATGCTGATTTTGGGTCTTGCCCCTTACGTGCAGAGATTTCTCTGGATTCCCTGAATCTTATGATGATATTATGGATCGTAGATGGTGAAATCTCTAAATTCCTGTGGTTTTGTGTTGAGAAACGTTCTTAAACTGTTGTACTATTTGCCTGCACAGTTTTTCAAGTGGTGAAACTCACTGCAGCCATGTTTGTGAACAACTGAACCTTTTTAAGGATGCCCCTTTGATACCCAATCATGATTCTGTCACCTGTTAACAATTGATCTGTTTGCCTGTTGATTGTCCAAAACAAGTGTTTCACAATTTTTCCAGTCCTTTGTTGGTCCTTTCTCAACTTTTTTGGAATTGGAGTTGTGCCTCATGTACTGTTTTTTAATACCACACATTATTTGTTTTCCAGTTTGATAAAAGCATGAAATATGGACACCATTAGCTGACATTAAGGCACAATAACATCATTAATACTGCTAATCTTCTTGAAACATTTCCAGTTTCAGGTGGAAGTGGTGCTTACTTTAAATTTTTGCCTAGAAATGTGCTCGTCAGCTAAGTGGAAACATGCAGAAACTCAGAGCATTGGCTTCAAAAAGAGACACAAACCCCAGTGAGGACGAGATAGAAAGACAGCGGAAAAAAGTTGGAGATGAAGAAAGTAGACTGAGATTACCAAAGAGGGATCAAGAGACAAGAGGGAGGAAGAGAAAAGCCTGTACTCTTCTGTTCTTAAAAGAAAGTAAAGTATTAAGTGTGCGCTCTGGAAGAAGAAAGAGAAGAGAGGGGGGAATTGAGAAGAGATAAAAACAAGTGTTGTAAGAGAGCGAGAGGAAAAGAAAGAGAGAAAAGAGAGGAGCAGAGGGAGATGAACTCTTCCCTGAGAGCTCTTAAGCTCTTGTTGTGTACTGTGATGAGCGATAGTGTTTGCAGGGTTAACAGCCCAAAGCCCAGGGACGGAGGGAATACACAACACAAACACTCACACATACACACAGTCCTACAGGGAGGGTGACAAGAGCAGAGTGATAGTACACACACACACCAGAGAGGGATGAGGGCCGCGGCGAAGGCTGAGACCCGAGAGGATACGACTGAAGACCATCTAATAGGGAGCGAAACGGGTGTTGTGGGAAAGTGGCAGATAGAAGGAGCAAGAAGAGGAGGAGGGAGGTCGAGAGACATGATAGAGACACTGAGAGAGAGAGAAACGGGTGGCCGTGAGGAGTGGAAATGAAGGAAGCCAACATGTTGTCTGCATTCCACTGTCCACTGTTATATATCCCTGCTCTGCCGGAGTTTAAATGAACCAACGTGTAGGATTTAGAAGCATCCAGGGCAGGAATTTCACAACGCCAGCAACACCTTCTGCCCCTCAAAACATTATCTGCCCTGCAACCACAGCCTTGATGCCCCACCCACACTGCTCCAACTGCTTTCACTGTTTTTCCCTCTGCCTATTTCCTGTCATTACAGTTTTTAGACACCAACGTCTTTTGTTGAAATTCTGATTGGACAACATCGAGTGAAACTCTGCGCACATAACCAGTGGTGGGTTAGATTTGGAGCCTGGTATGAACCGCTGGAGAACGGGGCCATTTAAGTGTGACAGAGAGAGCAAGACAGAGAGTGCTCAGGACGAGCACAAGAAAGGGAGTGTGCCAATATGGAGAAAAGTGTCGACGTGATGTAAACTTTCTTTGATCACGAAGCCTGATGTTACTCTACAAGTCTGTGGTTTACACTGCAAACTGGAGTCTCTGTCACAGTGACAAACAGACAGATCTTCTATGAAATGTCTGTATTTTCATTGTGCTGTCCATGCACTGTCTCTCTGTATGGAAGACAATAAAAATAAAAATTGATAAAAATTGACAAGACCAAAGCCCAAGTGGCCTTCCCCTAAAATGGTGAAATTCCAAGCCTGGTGACATCCATAGAAAGTAGAACGGAGCTACCGTGATGTCCCCCAATGGTTTATGGACTACCATTTTGAAGCCTCGAGTTTGGCATTATGAGGGTTGCCGTCTCGCTTTATTGCAACTAGAGCATGCACAGTACCGACAAGAAAGTAGAGCTGATGGGTGACGTACAGCAAAATCAGTGGTACTTGGTTTGGTCCATTCAGCAAGAAATAATGGTTGCCTGCCGAGTCGCAATCTTTCTAAAATTACAAAGGTCACAGTTTCTGAAAATATTTGAGAATCTTGATTCGTATTTGATCAATACTTTGACAGTTTGATCTGAGTTTCATGAGCCCTGTGTGCAGCACTGGACGGACTCACTGAGAATGACTTGTCAGTCAGACGGTAGCTCTGTCCTAAAGCACGCCTGACTTGATTATCTATTTTTATTTTTCATTTACAAAATTAACATGATGCTGTGCTGAAAAACACTTAAAACTAGCAACCGAGACCACAAACACTTGAAGAAACTGTGCACTGAGGTCATTAATTAACTGAGAAGTAGGGTAATTTTCTCAGAAGACTCCATACAATTTTACTTCTTTTTATACAGATTTAAGGCACTTCTGCATTGGCTTGACTCTTTAGAGCCAATACTCTGCCCACTATGGTGACATCTAGTG
Source organism: Lutjanus argentimaculatus (assembly GCA_034769285.1). Classification (NCBI taxonomy): domain Eukaryota; kingdom Metazoa; phylum Chordata; class Actinopteri; order Lutjaniformes; family Lutjanidae; genus Lutjanus; species Lutjanus argentimaculatus. The sequence goes on from JAWZSL010000008.1 coordinate 30,102,278, forward strand.
GAAAGTTTTGCAGATTGCAACAAGCTTGCCTCACCCTCTCAACAAAACTCAAAAAAAATCACAGAGGGCCCTCTCTAGAGCCAGTGTTTGTTCATTCTGGGCTACTGTAGAAACGTGGTGGTTTGTTCTAAGGTAACAAATATATAATTATTCATATTTTCAGGTGATTATGCACTAATGAAAACATACTACTAATATTATATTCCATTTCTGCCATATTATCTCAAGAAAAGGAGGAAGTCTGACACATTGGACCTTTAAACTGCTTCACAGAAGAGATCCAGCTCGGTTTGCAGAGACAGAAGTCAATGGTGCAAGTGTCTTAAAGGGGCAATAATCATTAGGGACTGCTCATGGTGACAGACCCACAGTGACTAATCATCCAACTCTGCAGTTCACCGAAGCACCGAGGAACTTTAAAATGTCTTTCAGCTCACTGTTTTAGCCTTACAGCCTGCAACTTTAGTGTTCTGGTTCACCCTCACTGCTCTCATCAGTGTTGTTTCAGTCGCAGCAGGCAGATGTTTTCACTGATGAACCTCTGATAAACCCTCTGTACACTAACTGCTAAGCACCAAACTGCAGGGAAACAGAGTTAGCGAGTAGCTGGTGAACAAACTGGAACATTTAGCAGCTAAAGATCCAGATGTTTCCCTCAGGAGTTGTCGGAGACCAAAAAAAAAAAAGCTAACACGAGAGTGACTTTTGGACTGGCAAACTTAACTAACAATATTACCACAACATGATGTATTATTTACTGTATACTGTGTAATTTTTGTATGTTTTCTTGTTTTGTGAATAGTGTCATGGTAACTTCAACTAGCATCTTGTTATGTAATCCTCTGTTGTAAAATAGTAAACAAATGATTGCTGTAACTTTGCAACTGGTAAAATTCAAGTGTTGACAGCTTGTTTCTGCTGCCAAAGGCAAAAAAACACATATTTCAGCTTAAAATAAATTGTGTTAACTTAGTGACAGAACTAGCTAGCTGATTAGCTGTTAGAAAGTCAACTAGCTTGGTGGCTGTTGGGGCTTTTAGTTTAGTTGGTTTTATCAGACATAAGAAGAAGTGATGTTAAAATGTCCAAGATGACACAAAACAATCATAGACCTATTTCATTTGTATTCCTTGGTATAATCCTTGTGGTCCTTAATAATTGTGGAAGACTAGTACTAGCATCTTTACCACTAGCTAGCGTATTTGCAGTTACCTGCCTGTCCACAATAGCTTGCAAACTAGCTATTGACTAGCTTCCATGTATTTTGTCTGATGCTTTCAGTGTTGCCAACTTGGCAATTTTGTTTGTTTTGTTTGATTTGTCTCTTGTTGCCAGCTTCAGTTGAAAATTACTTGTAGCCTTTTGTTTTGTTGCTGTTAGCAGTAAACATGTTGTTAGCGACTTCATTTATTAAGGTGACTAGCGACAAATTTAGTGACTTATTCTACCAAAAGTGCTGAGGTTGCCCGCTCCTCTGGCACCATACGTATGCAGTCAGTGTGGCGTGTGTGGCAGGCAGGAGTACACCCCTCGCTGTAGGAGTGGGAGCTCAGTTGTAGTGAGTTTCTATGGTTGACATTAAGGCTCTTGCGCTGAAACCGACTCTGGATTGGAACTTTTCAAAGTGTGAAGCGAGCTTCTCTTGCCTTTCCATCCAGATCTCTAGACCATACCTGCCAACCCTCCCAGTTTTCCCTGGAGACTCGTGTTTTTCACTGTCCTCTCCTGGTTTTCTTCCCCTACAATTCTCTTTCTGGCACTGTACAGTGGTGAACAAGCCCTAAGAATCTACTGTTTATACTCAAACAACAATACAGCTGCACCAAATGTTGTTCCATGATGTGGAAGAGAGCTGCTCGCACCAGCTGTATGGCTGCATCCAGTGTCACTTAATACATCAATGCTCCAGGTCGTGTCAAGAAGGGAACAACAGACCTGTGAAAGATCTCACAAACGTTCCCTAACTCCCTGTTTTCCCCTGACTCTAAACAGGTGTTTCTTTGTCCCTAAGCCTACCCAGACCTCAGCCACAGTGTTTTCACATAAAACATGATTGAATTAGACATTGAACAAGGTAAGGCTAAATGTTATGGTCTAACTGAGTTTTGAAAGGTTTTGAAATCCTCTCTATTTCTGAGGTGTCAAGGTTGACTGGTATGCTGTAGATTAGGCTGTTTAGAATCTTTATAAATAAATAGTTTGTTTGATCTTGTACAGTAAATATCTAAAGCCAAGTCTTAATAAACAGCCCTTTGAAAACACAAGGACTGAACAAAATGTTGCAGAAAATGTAAAATGTGGTCCTCACAAAAACAGATTGACGAGAACACACACATAGTAGGAGGCCGTACTGAACATTTTACTTTTTTCCTTCTTTGTACGGATGATATTGATATTTAGCACTTAGACTACATCACTCATGTTGTGTTAATGCCAATAAATCATAAGAAAGCGACTCAGATGAAGTGCATGTGTGAAAAAAAAAAGCCAACTTTCATTTAATATTAAACAAAAGCTCGGCTATGAAACGTCTTGAAAGCAACATTCAATGAACGCGAACACAGGCGGGGAAATTGATTTCAATAAGCTGTGAGTTCTCAGCCTGCGAGTGCACAGTTGTGCAGTTATGGCCAGAATGACAAACACACTGATGCAAATCCAAAATCAATCTCGAGACTGAAAATGCTGGTGAGGAGGATCCATTAAGTGCAGCGTCTGATGTCGCTGATCAGAGAAAGAAACATGAAAAAAGAAGATAAGGAAATAAAACAAGAAAGCAGCTTGCTTTGCTGGCCATTTTGTTTATTCTTTTCTTCCATTTTCCACTTTAAAATCATGTCAAGTGTTTAATGAGTGCCGCAATGAGACTACATCTCTGAAAGCCCATATTGCTCAGAGGTAGAAGATCCAGCAAATTACACTGCTGTCTTCAACTGTGTAAAACAACATTTGCTTTGCTGTAATTGTTTACCTGCAACAGCTGAAGAATACTAACAACCTGATTATGTGCAAGGAGAGGGTTAATCGTGAGCAGGGATGTTATTTATTCATCCTGCAGGGCTCACGTTCTCTGCTAGCTTCCATTTTAAGAGCATAGACCAGAAAACTGAGAAAAAAAGACTAAAAAAACACTATAAATATCTAAAAGAGTAGAAAATAAGATCGGCAGCATGCTTGTTGGCAAAATAATGTTTGCACATACAAGGAATTCAGCTTGGTAGTTTTCCTCCCTGTAGGTCCCCGCTCTGCAGAAATCAATACAAAATTACACACCGCAGCAGGAAGCTGAGGAAATGCACTGGTGGGAAGCTATCAAAGACAGGAGTGGAGAAATTTAATAACAGTAAGGGCAATAAAAGAAGACATTGCACTGAGAATCCGGTGTAAAACGTGCCAAATACAAGTGGCAAAACACCGACTTAAATTTAATTGAGGAATAAAAGACGGTAAATATGTTTGCAGGCTTTTTGGATTTAGTTGTAACTGCAGTTTCTTGGTAGCTGCAGTGGTTCCTTCCATTTACTGTTCCTGCTAACATGGCAGCTGAGAGCTGAAAAGGTTTTTGTTGAATAAGTGAGAACAAAGAGGTGTGCAAAATCGGTACATGTAAACAAGTCAGGAGGTTCAACAAAAGACCTTTCCTCAAAGGTAGTTCAGAGACACTGTCGGGACTGCATGGAGATTTTTGTGTTGAAGGGAGAAACGTCTTTATTGTTTATTGGGGAGCAGCAGAAGGTCTTTAATTTTTCTCTTTCTATTTCTATTTTGTATTAGCCATCCCTTAGCAGATTTATAAAGTTACTGGTTTAGTTAAGATGGGCAGTCACACATCTGATGTCGAGCCTGCCCTTATTATGACTTGTACTTATTGTTGGGGGGGGGGGGGGCACTTTAGTTGCATAGTAACCAGAGAGCTGTTTGACCCCTCGCTCAAAGCCGCGCCAGGTAGCTCCGCTCATTATCGCTCCGCGCTCTGCTCAAATCGCTCGCTCCAAAAAAGAAAAATCTGCATTGCAGTTCGGCTTTAGTTTAAACCGAAGCATGTAGGTCAAAACGCACAAGTATTTTAGGAAAATCCTCACCTCTTTTCAGCTCAGTCTATATAATGACTATATAATGACTAGTCGGTGCATGGTATTCAAGTTTTTGTAGTAAGGCAGCAGGATAATTTACATCAATTTCATCAGTGAGGATGTTTTCGACCACAGCAGACAGCAAACTAAACACCGACACACACTGAGGAGATGAAGATGAAGAGATGAAGATGAAGAGTGAAGAGACAGTTCTGGACTGATCATCAAGAGGACAGTTCAAAATAGTGTGGATGTCTGTGCAATGGGCACTTGGGCATGCGTCGGACTCGTGGTGTGAGCGGTACCTGAGTGAAATTGGAGCGGGATGGAGCAGGAGATGAGGCAATAAGGCTCCATCCTTTTAAAAAAGCCCTCCACGCTCCATCCGACTTTCCCGCGCTCCCTGCTCGCTCCCGCTCCGCTCACATGCTCTGATAATAATTGACAAAATAACAGGCAGCAACAGAGGAAGTCAGATGATGTAGAATAAAGTCTGCATAGACAGGATGCTGGGGTGGGTGGACGAGTCAGACACACCCAGAATTTCATGCAAATCCAAACCGCAACTGTTTCACAATGTTAACCATGTGACCACGAAGGTACAGCACGCCTGTTGCTGATACTCTCCAAAGTCATTTATGTCAATTTGTGAGTCACTGGCAAACAACCGATTCTGTCGTAATGGTACGAGGACGTATTGCTGATGTCATGCTGTATATAACATGCCTCAGCATAACTTGATCTAATTCACATTTACATTTTTTAAAATTAGAAATTAAGAATATTACATAACCCGCGACCCTCACGGATAAGCGGTTACAGAAAATTTATACCAACTCAGTCCTGTTGTATCGGTGGTAGTGGCAGTGACACTAAGGCCGGAGATGTGCTTGTGCACACACAGCGTTAATTTCTGTGGACTGTGCACGACCATCACTGCAAAGGACGCAGGATAGTGAGGCAGCCATGGCGCTATGGATGTGTATAAAAGCAGGTAAATCAGGCCCCCTCCTCCCTCCATCCCTCTAATAATTTCAGTCCATAACAACAATTTTACCAGTTATAAACAGAAATTAAAGAATAACATTATGAAATTGGCATAATAATATTTTATGACTAATTATTCATAGTTCTGTGCTTCAAATCATACTTCATTCATTAAAACACAAACAATTTCTCCAAGGACAAGAGTTATGTATTCACCAGAAATAACTTCATGGGAAAACCTTAGTCGGTAATCGGGAGTGAGACTGAAGATGAAGTTCAGAACGGGGTGTCATTCTTCACTGAATAATTTAATGAAAGTACTTTGGTGTATGTGTCGTCATTAGAACGGAGCAGAAAAGAAACGTGTGTGCTTGGATTTTAAAAACAGGTGATGTACAAACAGTCCTTAGTTACATGATGTTCTTAGTCTTTGCACACATTTACATCGATAAATAACAGAGCTAATAATGGCATAACTAATCCAAACTATGCTAATACACATCCTGCCTGCACACAGGAACCACACAACAGACACACAGACACACAAGACAGTGGTCTTTAAAATAGAAACTCAACAAAGGCTAGTTACACTAATCACCTCCCTGGGGAGAAACACAGAAAGGACTAAACATGCCTTTTCTCAGCCTTTTATGCACACACACGTACACACACACACAGCTGCACGCAGTCACGTATGCGCACGTATTGACACACCAATCAGCACCCCGAACACAACCTCCATCCCCAGCTAATCAACATGTTTCAAAGGAGGAGGACTGGAAGAGGAGCAGCTAATGAATACCCAAAGAAAACTAAATTTAACGGTTGGTGGGGTCCGGCAAAAAATAAATAAAGAAATGACTCCGGAAAACTAACTTTTGTGTAATTGAGATTAAAAATGCTCCATTTTCCCAATTGATGACCATGTAATTATCACGTTACGACTTATTAGCGATGGCTTGGTTTGGTCACGGAACATTTCATCCACATGGGAAATAATTCCACTTGTTAATTACAGCAAAAAGGGGTCGAAATGAAGAGCCGGAGATAGAGCACACAGTGTCTGCGCTGAATATACAAAATATATTAAGACATAACGACAAGGAAATGTGCTCCGATGTTTTCTTCTGCAGCGAGGCTTTGCTTTGATCCTACTGCAGTTGTACTTGACCTTTTCTCTTAATCTTTGAGGTTTTGGGAGCCACTTTCGCCAAAGGGCACATCTTTGATTTGGTGCTCTACATATATTTTACATGCATAATGTTGACATTTATGTACATGTATTTGTGAAATGTGAATTTTTGGATTTAAAGTCCTGAGTACTGGCTAGAGACTAACAGCGACGTGTGATCTATTAAAGCAATTTCCACAGCAAAGCAGGATCATCGCTCTCTGTTACAGACTGAATGAAAGAATGTACAGTAAACACAATTACCCTGATAATTACAATCATATTTTAATCTCCCATTCAGCAGAGAGATTAATAAATCTATTGTTGCTCTGTATCACCCAGTGAATGAAAGCATCTAATTCATGCATATATTTACAGTATTTATATACCTGACTTGATAATAGTGTTGTAGTGTTGATATCTTTTGATTAAATCTGGTGCTGAACAAAATACATGAAAGGAGCAGTATGTAACAATTGCACGTCTAATAATTAGAACTGCAATCCAAATAGCAAGTTAGAGCCATAGACAGTATATTAAACAAGTTGAATCTCTATTTAATATACGATCTGTGGTGGAAGAGAATTGTCTGCCTCTGCCCCCTCCTCCCCAGACTCAAGGAAGCTCAGGCAGGCTGCAGGGACACTTCAGGAGTGCAAGACAAGCACAGCATCATAAATTGACAATAACAGGCAATGACGAGTCCTCCGCTGTAAGTTGATCAGCTGTTTATAACTGTCATTGTCTGTAAATGTAAAGTTAAGCCCGTTATCCTGAAAACAAAAGCCCACTGCTCTGAAAATACACTCAGGAGTTCACTGACTGTCTGTCTCACTGCTGCCGGACTCCATTAAGATATCACTCAGTTTATACATTATAAACATCTGCTCCTTCTAAAAGATTATTTCTTCTGACTCATAAACAGACACTTACTCATTCAGCAAATATTCAGCATTAATTTGATCTCTAATTAAAGTGAAACAGGCAAACAAGAACACAAACCAGAACTATTAGCTTCCAAATAACGAACAGTTCTAGGTTTGCTGAAGAAAGGGTTTGTCAAGGGTTCTTTGCCAGACAAACGGTTCCATAAATTACCCTTTTCATCCAAAAAACCCAATGATTATTGAAATCTTTCTTTGTACCATAATATAAAAAGGGTTCTCGGTAGAACTCCCTGGGTAGGTTGTACATAAAATGTAAAATGTAATGTAGAACCTTATGGGTGGGCTCAAGATAAAACTTTTGGAATATAAAAAGGTTCTTGGTAGAACCCCCTGGGTGGATTCTATATAAAACCCTTGGAATATGAAAGTGTTCTTGATAGAACCCCTGGGTAAGTTCTAGATAAAACTATTGGAATAAAAAAATATTCTCAATAGAGCCCCCAGAGAGGATTCTAGATGGAACCATTACACAATATACTGGTTCTTCTTTAGAATCTCTCACAGGGGGTTGACCTGTTATACCTACTGCCATCTGTGAGAGGTGAAACCTCTACCAGATGGCAGTAGGTATAACCCTTCAAGATGAGTTCTAGGTAGACCTCTCTTACAAGTGGAACCTTCATAAAAGGTTCTACCAGGAACCAAAAAGGATTCTCCTATGGGGACTAGCTGAAGAACCCTTTAAGGGTCTAGTTAGCGCCCTTTATCTTTTAGAGTGAGGAGAACAAGGAGGAGAAGACATCGTCTAGATGAAACTCTTGGAATATAAAAGGGCTTCTTGTTAGCACCCTTAGAAGGTGTGAGGTTCTGGATGGAACCTCCAGAAAGGGATCTGATTAGAACCAGTACACCATAGAAAGGTTCTCCTTTATAACCTCTCATTTATAAGGGGGTTCTAGGTGGAACCTTCACAGATGGTTGCCCACATGTGCATAGGTAAAGCTGAGGAACCCTTTAAGGTTCTAGTTAGCATGTTCATTTCTTAGAGTGAAGAGAACAGAGCTGAAGAGACATCTGAAAGATGACCTCAGGACGTCCACTGAAAATGTTTGAGCAAATGATGAGCGCTGTCTCACAGAACAAAAGAAATGCTTCTCAGTTCTCCATCCAGATCTCGTTCTCTCTGCATCACAATCCTTTCACCTTTTATCTTCTCTCTCTCTCTGTGTTCCTCCCTAACCAACTATTTATCATGCAGAGAACACAAGCAGAGTTGCTCAGTAATATCTGCATTCCTCCACCTCTGTTTTTCATATCTATTACTGTGTGTCTGTCTCTGCATCACGCTCCCTGCTACTAAAGATGGCAGCAGCGGCGCTCACTAATGTGTGTAAATGAGAGCGAGCAACAGGCTTTATTATAACTGAATGAAAATCAGCCCAGTGGAGCTAAGCACGCTGCGCATGCACACACACACACACACACACACACATATATATATCCCACACAAACACATCACACATGCTTGTAGATAGAGAGGACATGCCCCACCTCACACACACACACACACACACAGTTTGAGTGTAAACAGAAGCAGTCCATTAGTCATACTCGGAGCACATTAGAAGGAATATTGTAATCAGGAACACACACAGACCACACAGCTGAAATATCACACAGTGGGACTGAGAAACACTGAATATGTAGCTGGAATCAGAAACATTGAATATACGACCGTAAAACAAGACAATGCAATATTCAGGGCTGTTATAAAGAACTGAAATATATGAGGAAGTGTAGAAGGCTCTGAGATATGACACTGGGATCCAGAACAAAACCATAGGGAACAATCTATAGTACACAAGAACATATGAATATGAAACAAAAGAACAAAAGCTACTGGAAACACCACTGACTGTAACTCTGAAAGATATACTGTGTGACAGGATTGTAGGAAAGAACTGGAAAACAAATACACTTTTAGAAATACGGGTTTCAAACGGGTTATACCTAGAACCATTTGGTTCTGAAGAACCCTTTGTTTGAAGAAAGGGTTTGTTAAGGGTTCTTTGTATGGCTAGGGGTTCCATGATGGACCCTCTTTCATCCAAAGATACCAAGGATTGTTAAAATCTTCGAAGAACTCTTTGCTCAAGGGTTCTTTGTACCATGATATATAAGAGTTCTCAGCAGAACCCCTTTGGTGGTTCTGGATAAAACCCTTGGAATGTAAAAGGATTCTCGTAGGAGGCTCCTGGGTGGGTTCTCAGTGGAACAAATGGAATATAAAAGGTAGAACACTCTGGGTAGGTTTTAGATAAAACTCTTGCAATGTAGAAAGGTTCTCTGTAGAACCCTCTAGGTGGGTTCTAGATAAAACCTTGTAATGTGAAAGGGCTCTTGGTAGAATCTCAGGGTGAGTTCTTGTTAGCACCCTTAGAAGGCAAACGATTCTGATAGAACCTCCAGAGATGGTTCTGCGTGAAACCTTTCACAGACCCTTTATGTTGGGTTCTTGGTAGAACCCCCTGGGTGGGTTCTAGATAAACCCTTGCGATATATAACGGTGGTCAAACCTCCTGATGAGGTTCCTGGTGAAACGATCAGAATATAAATGGATTCTTGGCAGAACTCCCTGGGCGGGGGATTCATCTATCACCCAGGTTGTTCTCACCTAGGGTTAGAACCCCCTGGGTGAGTTCTAGATAAACCCTTGGAATATGAAAAGGTTCTCAGTAGAACCCTCTAGGTGGGCCTTGGAATGTAAAAGGGTAGAACATGAATATAAACATGTAATGTTTCCATCGGCGCCTGAGCCGTGGATCAAACGGAGCAGCTGCAGCACCACTGTTAGACGTGGTGGAGCAAACGTCTGCTTCTTCATCCTCACTTTCTGAGCATCAGCTTTGCTGGTTTTCAAACACTTACACAAAGCTACGCTGATGGTGAAGCACCTACTGCAATGCCACAACAACTGCCAGATTGTTCCACCAACATTAACGTGACCACCACATACTTTGTCCTGAGCTGGAACAAGATTTCAAACTGAAGCGGTCGTTGATCACTTGCACGCCCTAGTGGCCGGTCACAAAGTGAAAAGTCAGCTGTCAATGGTCATATGAAACAGACCAGTCAAAAAATAGAATTACAGCCACACAGTTGTTTGTTTCCACCAACCAGTCAAGTTACAGTTTACATCCATGTCTGTCCAGACTCATGTGATGTATGTGGCGAAGACTTTGAAGGAATTTAATAAACAGCATTAAGTGTATTTTTCAGTAAAATAGAAGTTCTCACTACAAAAATTTCCTGCACTACTAACCATGCACCCCCTTTGTGTCTTTTCTCATCTTTTCTGTCAAAAACAGCCTCGTTGTTAAAATAATCCAGCAGAAAAACAATTCTATTTCAAAGGAACCTGGCAGTTCAACAATGTAATAAATTACATATTTTATTCTCAAATTTTATTTCCAAATTCATCACAAGGGTCTAACAATTAAAAATAGTCTAATAGTTCAATTTTAAGTAGACAAGAGTTAAAGAAGGGTTATTATGATGAACAGCAGTTGTCTAGACTCAGATAGAAGTGTTATTTAAGTGTGATTAAAGCACAAAGCTGGTGCAATACTGTAATAATATTGCAGCATTTGAACACACCACTGTGAACTGCCTCCCTATGTTATGTCAAAAAGTGAGGGGGTGCTGGCAGCCAGTCACAGCAGTAGTTGAAGCCTCTTTTTAATGTGTGGGATTTAAATAATGTTCTTTGTGCTGCAGGAGCAGATGGTCTGTATATGTGTCTTTAAATAGTGCTGCTGCTGCTGAGACTGATGATCGTTTGTCTCAAAGTGTGTGGCAGGAGAATTAATCAGATGTTGGTTTTATTTCTCTCTTTGTATACTAAAATAATTGACATAAAGACTTTAAAAATCTGTCGCCAGCGTCATTGCTCCCTCCTCATTTTCCGAGAGTGAAAAAGCACCAGTTTTCTGGAGTGTTTCGTTTTCCTATAAAAGACAGAGTAATGATAATAAATTCTAGTTTGCAAACAGCCTGCCCTGCCAAACAGATATATTGATTGAATCAAAATGTTAGTTCAGGAGATCGGTGCTCCTGGGTGATGCCCTCTACCCTCCCTCCCACCTGGTATCCTGCTGCAGCGGCGAGCACCGAGCTGTTCCACGGTGAAATAACTCATGCGCACAAATGCACGTACAGGCACTCGACAGTCAGCGTGAGTCAATCAGCGTGACGAGTTATGTTGAGACAAGTAGTGGGGGACACACAGCATCGTAGTTTGAAGTGTAGGGCCGCTGACCAAGCTGTTGTATTTTCACGAGTTGGGAGTGAGCTCATGTTGTTAATTATTTCTCATGCAGCAGTGTGCACTTATACCCATGACTCAGTTTGAACCAGCCTGAGTCATGGGTAACACAGGGCCCAGTTGTTCACAAGCACGGCTGGGGTGAGGTTCGCCGCACTTTCACATTTCTTAAAAAACTGCGTGGGCAATACCGTAGTCTAACATTTTCAGAACAGTTCTCAACACAAAACTGCAGGAATTTAGAGATTTCATCATCAACGATCTATAATATCATCAAAAGATTCAGAGAATCTCTGCATGTAAGGGGCAAGGCTGAAAACCAACATTGAGTGTTGTGACCTTTGACCAGTCAGGCTACTGAGGATACCAAAGAGACTACATGGGCTCAGGAACACTTTGTAAAACCGCTGTCAGTAAACATGCAAAGAGAAAGACATATATCATCAACATCCAGAAACGCTGCAGACTTCTCATCTGAGATGGACTGACACATTTCAGATTGTTTTCAGAAATGATGAAGGTCATGATTTCCAGGTTGAAGAGGAGAGGGACCATCCAGATTGTTACCAGCACTTACTTCAAAAGCCAGCATCAGTGATGGTATGGCGGTGCGTTACTGCCCATGGCATCATGGGTAACTTACATCTTTGAAGGCGTCATTAATGCTGAAAGGTACATACAGGTTTTGGCAACATATGCTGCCATCCAGACGACGTCTTTTTCAGAGACGTCCCTGCTTATTTCAGCAAGAAAACGTCAAGACACATTGTGCACGTGTTACAACAGCTTGGCTTCATCATAAAAGAGTTCAGGTACCAGACTGACCTGCCTGCAGTCCAGACCTGTCTCCCACTGAAAATGTGTGGTGCATTATGAAGCACAAACTATGACTACAAAGACCTGGACTATTGAGAACTTAAAGTCGATATCAAGCAAGAATGAGAAAGAATTTCACTTTCAACACTGCAACAATTAAGGTCCTCAGTACAATTACTGTTCCCAAACACTGACTGAGTGTTGTTATAAGAAAATGTGATGTATCACAGTGGTAAACATGCCCCTGTCACAACGTTTTTGGAGCGTGTTACAGGCATCAAATTCAGAATGAGTGTATATTTACAAAAAACAAAAGTTTATCAGTTTCAACATTAAACATCTTGTCTTTGCTGCTGCTGTTTTTGTGGTGAAGCTGTGACATTGAGGGTTTGGAGGTGAGGTGTTACTAGATAGAAAAAAAATGACTGAATTACAGATCGGGGCGGTGCGGCCTTTCAGCAGTTGATAATATTTATTTATGAATTCAAAAATATAACGACCCTGAACAACTAAATAAATGAACCTTGAATATTTAAATGGAAAACTTGCACAGACGATCCAGAGAAAGGGCTGAAACTGGATGTTAAAAGAGCACAAAGTGAAAACAGCAGCACAAAATGTAAATTGAGAACAGCAGCAGTATTCTGCACAACCTGCTGCTCCGCATTACAACACAATACAAGTGGAACCACAGGGAAGCAAGACAAATGGAGAACTGGACTCTATCCCAAAATGCACCGCCAGAATCCCTCCAAAGCATTCTAACACCCATGAGAAGCTTTTTCCTTGCTTAGGTAACAGAACACAGAGGCGGTTCGCCACAGCAGAAGGAGAGCGGGTCCTGCCTCGAGCCCTTGGCAGCTCAAATCTCATGTTGCAGGAGGCAGACAGTAATTAGCTCTTCAACTTCAGAAGACAAACACTTAGCCAGCCAGACAGCCTCAGCCTGCTTAAAGGAGCGGAAAAGAGTGGTGCATTGACACGATTTAGATGCATTCAGACACACACACACACGGTTACACAAGTGACACACGGCGTGCAGGTACCGATGCAGCTGTGAAAACTAGACATACGGCTCTGTGATCTTGTGCGTGTGTGTTTTCTGCATGCAGCTACCAGTCCGTTTGATGTTTTCTTGACCAATTGCGTTGCACCAAAGTTGTTATTAATGAGGGACTTGATGAGCCCTTACCAGCTCAGTGCCACAGTGTGACTGCGTGTGTGTGTCATCAACGCCTGTATGATGTTAATGGGGGGTAATGATACGGACTATAATTGCTATGGTGGCTAACCTAGCATGAAGGGACGTGTCTTCTCTGAAAATATACCCCCACCGCGCGCGCGCACACACACACACCAAACCACTGATGACTCCCGCCACCACAGTCACACATAACAAACAAACACACTCAATACACTTCACACACTGATGTCTTTTATATCTTCGCACTTTGATCAAGGAGAGGAGTATCATCGCCCTCTGGACGAGAAGCTAATGTAGCTTATAGATCTTTTTCTTGGCCTTCGTTCACAGCTAATTATGTTTGCTTCCTCAGAAAACTCTACACTCAGATCCTCATGGTGGCTCAGCGGTTACAGCTGTCGCCTCACAGCTCTCAAATCCCAGGACAGGGCATTTCCGTCTGGAGTTTGCATGTTTCCCCCCATGTTTGCATGTACATGAGGTTAATTCTCCTGTCAGTATCCACTGGTTTAGAACTAGAGTTAGTCCCCGGATGCTGCAAATGGCTCAAATTTCACTATGTTGTACCAATAAATAGCAAAATTATTTAATAAATGAATTAAGCAACTAGCAACAAATCTAGTGAGTTTTTCAGACTATCAGGAGAGACATATACATAAATCTGTTATCTTATGATTTATTCTCATACATACATACATACTGGAATCTTAGTCAGCTGTCCTCTGGCAGCAGCATCTATCCATCTCCCCTTGCACTGTGCACCTCAGACAGGAGACTGACTTTTACTATGCTTATGGGGACATATCCCCATCAACCATGGCACTTGGAATTGCCCGTGGATGGCTAAGAACTCGCTAGGAACAACAACAACTGATTTCAACATGGAAAAATGGATAAATAACTACAGAAGACATTCACTGTTGGATTTATCATTATGTATCATTATGTCTCCTAAAAAGACGCTGCAGTTCAAGGCTGGTTTACAGACCTTTTGAAAGGGATATGATCACACCAGAGCCGCTGTCGTAAAGGCGCAACGCTTGCATTAATGCAAGCATTGTGCCTTTATGACAGCATTAGCTAACATTAAGCTAATGCTAGCATTAGCTTAATGTTAGCATTTTCTGCTCAGCTTACTTCAGGGCTAACCTTCATTTTTCCAGCTGTTGAATAATGACAGACGGGACTTTTCTTGGTGTTGAGAAGGTGCAGCATTTATTAACTGACACACTGTAACCTGAACTGTACATTTACTGCCAAATAAATAAAGTCAAATAAAACATAATTATTAAGGCAGTGGCGGTAAACCACCATCCTGTGGGAATATGTTTCTTTGTCACTGCTGTCAGAAAAAATCCATATCGTCACAGACCCCTTGAGAAATTGTTTAAGACAAAAACTTTCACAGACGGCCACAATTAAATCATAGCTGATAATATTCTTATTCTATCTGCACCAATTTTCACCTGGATTGTCTCATTTTTTTTTCTTTCTAATGCCACACTGTAAATGCAAACATTGCTCTAACTGAACCACCTCCACATCAGAATTCAAGAATGTTGCTGCACTTCGCTGAAAATCCTCACTTAATTGAAAATTTTCTCACTCAACACAAACAAACAGCTCTATCTCAAAAGCAGAAATAAACTGACAGTCACAAGTTGTTTTAATTTGACAAAACACAAATTCCTCTTTAATTTCATACCAAATATGTGGAATTTGCAGTTTTTTAGACCAATTTTGATTCAACATATTTCTTAAAACACCGGACAAATCAACAAGTAGCACTAAAAGTGCAGTAAATAACTTTGATAGAATGATTCTCAGTCTGCCTGACAGAAGATAAAGTAACTTAGGGTCAGTTTTATAACAAATATGATCCACAACATTTCTCTCTGTGTTTGCCTCCTGAGTCAACATTCACAGTCTAACAACAACAAATCTTTCACTGGATAATGCTGGGCTTTCAAAATAAAAGAGAAATGTTTCACACTTCATCCCACACAGCTCTGTTATAAGAACAAACATCAGTATTGTGGCAGCAGGTAGTGTTTTTGGCAACTGATATGAGAAAAATCACTGAATTTATATGTGGGAAAAGAGCGGCCTGGTCAGTCGTCGCTACAGACTCTTGGTCGCACTTCACAATGAAAAACAGCCCCCATTGTGGGCAGCGAGAGCGAGCGGGTCCCACTGTTTACAGATGATTATGTGATGTGAATCTGAACATAAAACTCACAATGTCGTCATCGTTTTACACAATGGTATTGTAGGTAGTGTTTTTGGCAACTTATGTGCAAAAAATCACTAATTCATACATGGAAAAGTCACATCCGGGTCAGTCATTGCCACTGACTCTTCGTCACACTTTAACCCGGAAAAGTGCCTCCGTCTTTGGCAGTGAGAGCCAAGTAAACACACAATGACTTTGTCGTTTTCCACGATGGTGTAGCAGATAGTGTTTTTGGCAACTTATATGAGAGAAAACACTAAATTTATACATGGAAAAGTTGCAACCCGGTCAGGTGTCCATACCAACTCTACGTCACGCTTCCCCCGACAACAACGTCCGCCTCAGGTAGTGAGAGGAGCGAACATCAAGATACCACTTCTCGACTGTTTTTGCAATCAATTTACAATAACTGGGATGATTTTAAAATGAGGGATGTTTTATCGGTGTCGCGCTGTAGTGAAACATAGAATGGGTGCTCTGGGGCTCTAGAGGGTTGAATTAAATCGTATCCTCATATGTGTTTATTTTTAGGGTATTTACTTGTTTTTTCTGACTAGGATGGTGGCAGTAATGCACAACTTGACACAGTTAAGTTCTTTTACTTTTCCAATGGTAATCAGCTTCCTATTTTTTTTTTCTAAATAAACTTGTTATTATTTACAGTGCATCATTTTAAAGAAGCTGTAGTGGCTTTAAATGTTTCCTTACATTAGTATTGTCTTTTAAAACAGCAATAAACATGCCTATATTTTAATGGATCATGATTGGCAATACAAGTGAAACTCTTCAGTGATGTATGCGAACAGATTTCCCATTTGGGGTCAAACAAATGACACTTTGGGGCTTTAAACCAGCGGGCTTAATGCAGCTGCTTCAACCAGCCCTCATTAGAGCGGCTAATTGTAGCATTTTAAAAACAATTAACTAATACTGCTTTCATGGAGACATTAGTGTTAAACCGTCTGACAAGCAACCTCATTGATCGTCTCTCAGCCATATGGAGCCAGTGGCAAAGGTTCATGGCAAACATAGCATCAATTCTGAAAAATATAGGCACTGATAATGCCAGTGCTGTGAGACAGAGGTGCCCAATTTTCTCTGCCGGGGTCTCCTTTGTTTACGATAATTACATAGAGGCATCACAGATAATGTGACAATGATATATTGATGTCTGAAATGCAGCGTTTAGCACCTTTAATGTGAAGAGAATCACAGCTGGATGAATCAGAACGAGTATCTCTGCTGGAGCGGCCGCTGACATGACCTGCATGTGTATGTAGTAATGTAATGGAAGTGACAGCTGAGGGCCTGTTTACACATGCATGAACAAAACACACGCTCTGCAGAAGGAAAATGAACTACAAGCAGAAGCATTGAGGTTTCAGTGATAAAAACACGACTGGAAACCTGAGCAGAAGCATATACAGGTCAGTGTTAATATTATCAACCAAAATTTTGACAAAATCTCTTTCATGTTGCTCTGACAAGTAAAGACGAGACAATTAGTTGGCTCTGTTCAGTTTGACAACCTGTCAGGTGGGAATAAAAGAAAGAAAAGACAAAGAAAGGAGGTACTTTTCTCTTACAGGCCGAGTGTATCGTTCCCAATGAGGATGGAGCGTTTTGTGGATTAGAGATGTGCAGAAAACACAATAATATACACTAATAAACATTATCAGTGTCTGTAAACCAGTATGAGGCATCATAACTTATATGATATGAAAGAATGTGTCAGTAATAGATTCTCAGTCTGGAAGATCAAATACGTAGTTCAAGTTAAGTTTCCTTCGGCAAAATCGATTACTAGGGCTGATCACGAACTTCAATGCTTTTGTGGCACCAAAGGAATGGCTTCAACATGTTTGAGTATCAAACAAAACCTTGTTATTTGATATCAAATTCTGATAACTTGGGAGTAAATGTTCAAGTTGTGGTTTTATTGTTTTATGTTGTAAAAATGATTTGAGTGGGAAAATCCCAGTGTGCTGAAACACGGAACAAAAGACTTGAAAAGGATAACTGAGGTTTAAGCACATTGTGGTGAACAGGTTTGTATTTTTAAGTGATGGAGCTGCTTTGAGTGTTTAAAAAGGAGCTGAAAAATGAAACAAAATATTTGTACTGTAATGTGTACTGAAATTTTCATTTTGTTAAAATGGATTTTATAAAGTTGGCACTGAAAAAAGTACTATTCAAGAAGTGGTATTAAAGCCAAGGCATCACTACCAGGACTAGTATGAAAGGTTTTGAACGATACTCAGTCCTGTCCATTACAGAATCATGAAACTGTCAGAGAAAAACTAGAAGAGGTCACTCAGTAGAGTCCAGATCCTCACCAGGAAACAGATGGTGAAGCACCGACTGCAGTGTGACCACAACTGCTAGATGCAACCAGCTGAGATTTGCAAAGTTCTGCCAACATTAGCATGAACCCCCCATATGTTATCTCGAACTAAAACAAGATTTCTGATTGGAGCAGCTGTTGATCACTTGCATCTCCTAGCAGCCGTTAGATATTTCTGTCTAATTTTGTCATAACTAGCGTATGAATTCTTGAGTTATGGCCAAAAATGCTGCAGAGTCCTCCTCTGAAATTCCCTATTCTGGTGTGTAGCTTGTGTTTTTGTTTACCCATTTCAGGTTAATTAGAGTTCAAATTAATGCCAAATGTTTGCCGAATGAGCAAGTGTCTGTTTATGAGTTGTAAGAAATCTTTAATAATCTTATAGAGGGAGCAGATGTTTATAGCAATTAAAGTGAGCAAAGTGTTAATGGAGTCTGGCAGGCAGTCATTGACTTCTGAGTGTGTATTTTCAGAGCAGTGGGCTTTTGTTTTCAGGATAACGAGCTTAACTTTACTTGACAGTTATAAACAGCTGATCAACTTACAGTGGAAGACTCATTTCATATTGGGGCGGCATTGGGAAAAACCTCACTTCAACCCTAGACTGTATATTAAATAGGATTTCAATCTATTTAACACACACTCTAAGGCTCAAACTGGTTGTTTGGACTGATCTTGATGCAGTTACTACGTGTTGCTCCTTTAACACTGACACAGGTGCCTTTGTATGAAAACCAGCAGGTCTGCATTAGTAGAGCGTTTCAGCTGACACAAAAGGACACGCACACACTCACAGACACACTCACAGACACACAGACAACCGTGTCCATGCTAATCAGATGGTTCATTAACATAATAAAAGGGTGTGGTGTCAATTGGACTAATGTATGCTGACTTTTCCTCTGGTCACCTTGTCACCTTGCTGACAGAAGGCATCCAGGAAGGGTAGGGGTCTCTCTGTGTGTGTGTGTGTGTGTGTGAAAGTGTGTGTGTGTGCATGAGAGAGAAGAATAGAGATGATTTAATAATAATAAATAAAAAAAAACAAGTCAGTGTCAACCAAATGGTAATTTCTGCCAACCAAATGGTTCTTTTATGGGATGAAAAGACAGAGAGACAAACAGAGACAGAGCTGGTGCTGCACTCTGGGCTCAGGTGTTTTCCTCTCCTTTCATTCCTGTGACATTTTACTTCCCAGCTGGTGTTTGCATGCAGTTGTTGGGGCAGATGTGCGTGTGTGTTGAAGTGTAAGTGTGTGCCGGTGTAAGTTAGTATGCAGGTGTATGTGTGGGCACAAGTTTTTCCGAGCGCTACCCTCAGGGTTAAAGCTGTTCAAACTGCCAGCTTGTATAGGCTATAATCACAACTCTCAACCAGAAAACACACAGATTTAACACACACATACACACAGTCATACATTCACAGTGACACACACACACACACAGATTGAGAGGTAGCTATAAAAACACAGAGCCAAACAGCCAATATGTATCGGCCAAATATTCACACAAACACACATTAATGTGAAGGAATCTGAGCCGAGGTGTTGACAAGCCCCCGAGAGGCGGCTGTTTTCAGAAAAGCCTGTCAAACTGTCTTTACCTGTGTTCTCTGCAGGCACAGGGCGTAATAACACAACATGACACACACACACACACACTCACACACACACTGAAACAGAACAGGAAGATACATGCATGGCAGACAAGCACAGACAAAGAGACAAATTCTTAGAAAGTCAACAAAAATGTAAAATACATTTCAAACCGTGCTGTGGAAGCACACACTTGTCAGCAATACAGCACACACCGTTTGTTTGTTTGTTTGAGACACACACACACACACAGTGCAACACAGCGGTATGTCTGCAAACACACAGGTATGTTCATGTGAAAAAACATTTGTCACAGGTACGAGGAACAAAAATATTTAAAGCCCCATTCTAGAGTATTTTGGCATTTTTATTGTATTTCATTTCCTGACAATGTCGATTAACCACACTGGTTGCCAAATATTTTTTGACACATACTTTAAATTTGTGCTCGAGGTTAAAACATTTAAGCCGCTAAAGTGGAGCTATGATTTTATCCTGATATCAGACTGAGTTGTAAACTTGTTGCACTCTATTTCTGCATTCAGTCTGACATTACCTCCACTCTAAAAGATTTCCATGGGGACGGGGGATTTGATTTTCCCGAACCAATCACTAGAGACCAACATCACTGTAAAGGGACAGTTCGCCCCAAAATTAGTTGCAGAGTTTTGGAGATATCGGCCTTAAAGATGTCTGCCTTGTGGTGCTCAAAGCTGCAAAAAAAAAAAAAAAAACTTAAAAAAAAATCAAATGCAGCGTCTCTTTCCGAAAATCATGACCTGGTTAGTCGAGATAATCTACACACTTTGTTGTGAGCAGTTTCATGTAGGAACTTCTTGATTTCTAGTAAAAAGAAAGTAGTCAAAGTAGATTCTACTGCAGAAAGAACAAAGTCATGATTTTTGGAATGAGACACTGTTTTGGGATTTTTTTTTCAAATTTATTTTTTTGTTGCTTTGAGCACCACTAGCTGAGTGCCAAGTAGTCTCATTATATTTGAGAGCAGGCAGACATCTCTACAGTTCATATGTTCTAAACTCTGCAACTCACACCAAATAAATATAGATTTAATATATAAATTATAGGCCAGGATTTTGGGGTTGAAATGTCCCTATAACAGTAGTGACAGCTATAGATAAAATAAACGCTGCTATTGGGGCTGTTTTGTTATTACTCCTCCTTGGTTCTGGTGCACAGCTTGACAACGGCCTTAATCCCACCTTGTGGCCTGAATAGCTAATCATTAGTCCCTCAACAGCCCTCATTTCACTGTCATTTATATTTTAAATGAAAAACGATTGTTCCATGTCAAGATGCCAGACCGGAGAATCAGTGAAACTTAGTGGAGTCTGCAGATTCAAAGGTCTGGACCCAGGCAAGTTCCAGTCCTGTTGCAGAACTATTTGTGTTGGCTGAGCCAAATAAATGATTAAATAAACAAACAAATCATAATCTATTGTAGAACTGTTGTGTAAAGTATCACATTCAAGGTCGTGCTGTTCTACTGAATATCAGAACAGCTGTGATTATCTGTGCTGATATTCAGTACAACAGCACAACCTCGAGGGTGATACTGCTTTTATAGAAGACTGGCATGCAAACTGTTTTCAATTGTTGAAACTGACCAACAAATTCACACACACAAATACTCACACACACACACACAGTCATACACGGACTCACACACACACACACACACGCATGCACAGACAGATGGGGACCTCAGGCTTCACAGGTAGCAGCTGCATTTCAAGCAGGTAACGCTGCCAATAGCCATTGAAAAACTAGAGGGAAGAAAACACAAAATCACAACACAGGCTGAAATCCCTCTCTCTCTCTCACACACACACACACAGACACACAGACGCACACACTTTGCATATGATTCTTAGTTTTCCTTTTTCTTTCAGAATAATGTTTCCATGTTTCCTTCACAGAGCTCACCCCGGGGACCATGCTTCGCCTCAGGTGCACCACATATTGTCAACACACACACACACACATGCACACACTTACATCAGGTACACAAACTCAGCCATCTGTCATATTTACCCTCCTGTCGACCACATTTTAAAATAGGCACTTCTGTTTTCCTGGTGGCAAAATATTTGATTCATGAGCAGAGCTGCTTCACATCCTCTCCTGATTTGATTTTTGTGCTACTTGTCGGATTCTGACATCAATAAATCATTACAAATCTAATATTTGTATAATTACTGTAAAACAACAAGTTTACCAATAAAAAGATCAGCAGTTCCCCTCCGCCTACACAGCTGTTGTTTCTATTGTTTTGCCTTTCTTTTTTTTTTTGATAGATGAACACAATTCCAGTTCAAATTCTGTCTCCTATTGTTTTACTGCTGTCTGACCTTCATATTAGCATATCTCACCAGAACGCTCTCATCCACTGCAACAGGCATCACTGGAAATTAAGTCTTTAAACAGGAAATGCTAAACTGTGATGTGTGCTTATGTGATAGAAACCCTTTTGCAAACCTTTGTTTTTCCACACTTTGTTGCTAATTATTATGCTTTCATCTCCTTATGTGTAAGGACTACTTACTTCCAAAAATAGACTTTTTGGGACACCACCCTCAGGTCCATACGCTAAATATGAAGCTACAAGCCAGCTGCTGGTTAGCTTAGCTTAGCATAAAGACTGGAAACAAGGGGAAATATCAAGCCTGGCTCTGTCCAATGGTAAAGCTCACTAATCAAAACACTAGATTTTATTTCAGTAGAAAAACTGGAGAGTAAATACAACAAGTTATTTCTCCCAGAAGTCACTGCCCCTGGCAAAAAAAAAAAAAAAAAAAAATCTTGTACTAATCACCTGTAGAGCCACAATTTGTTGCTCTTACTACCCTGGCTTTTCTCCAGATTACATAAAAATGTTACTATGGACCAATTATTGAGATTACGAGGTTGGTGCTGGTAGGTGGATTTTGTCCCAGTTGACAAAAGGTAACTAGTTGCTGGATGTAGCTAATTATTTTCTGTGCTGGACATGAGAATTGCATTAATCGTCTTATCTAAGTCTCTGTAAGAAAGCAAACAGACTCCTGCAGGAATGAGTCCTAAAACCCAGAAATGATTTAGCATATTAGCACATCCGATTCCCTCACTTCAGTGTCAGTGGGTGTGTAGTCAGATACCTGAAATAATAATAATTGGGAGATTTTCCCGTTTTGTTTCATGACATAAAATTTGTCAGTGAACCCATTCTCATTAAAACTCGTCACATGCCAACGTTTTGTCACCGCCCCCCAGCGTCTCATACTGAGGGTAACCTTCTGGGACTGCATCAGACGCTGCCAGAATAATGGTCGCAGTTTGGCAAGAAAACTACTTGGGATGGTCTAGGATAAGATCATGTTTGGGGTTAGGCTACAATGGCCACATTACATACATCACGTGACGTCACTGACATGACTTGCAACATGAAAGTCACATAGGGAAAATTACATGTCACCTGACAAACATGGTAACGTTATGTGCCTTACAACTTTTAATAACATTCTGTTTTCACATGGGACATGAACCCTGGTACGCATGGTGAAAGTCCTGAGCGGTCCAGCCACTCCACCTCCACGTGTGGACTCTCCTGGTTTATACTATGTCAACAGCCCGGGTTTACGTTGAAGTTACTTGAAAGGCCCAGTGCATCGCTCTCAGCTGCTGTATGAGTGGCGAAGGAACGGTGGCGAATCGTTGGTGTGTGATGAGTTTGAAATGAAACCTGGCTGACACTTCACACAACTTTCTCTATGGCAAAAGAAGCATCTGAGAGATACTGTGCTGCTTCTGTGACATCAGGTTATGCTGATACTTCCTATCTGATGTTAAGTACTTGTATGGGAGTTCATAAAAACCAGCGTTTATTTCACAGATTTATGAAGCGAGGAATTTTAAGTGTGAGTCGGATTCAAGTAAGCAAGAAGAACATTGTAATTGTATTTGAGAGAACAACCTTGCTTCCTTTGTTCACTGTCCTCCAGAGTTGTGCATACATTTTGCAGATTTTGTATCCTTTGCATGCAAACTCCAACCCAGAGCGGAGTAAACTCTATTGAATTTGACTTGGTAGTGAAGTATTATCCTGTCAGACCTCAACAAGGCTACTTCCCCCCCTGTCTTCCATCACCTTTTTCATTTACTTCAGGGTCAAATAAGGCTGTATCTCTTTGGTAAAAACTCTGCCACCCTCTCAAGTGCTTTAAAATTTTACACTGAAGTTACTTGAAAGCCCTTTCAGCTAGTCTAATGGGTACCATGTGTGTCTCTGTGAGTCACTGAGGGTATCTGACGGGGTGGGAATGAAAAGGGGTTGGTAGAATTTTGAGCTTTTTACAAGTCTTACAAAAGGTGGTGGCTAACAAGTGGCTAAATAAGACTACAGAGGTTTTGTAGACATTAAATGACATCACGTGAACACAA
Source organism: Lutjanus argentimaculatus (assembly GCA_034769285.1). Lineage (NCBI taxonomy): Eukaryota > Metazoa > Chordata > Actinopteri > Lutjaniformes > Lutjanidae > Lutjanus > Lutjanus argentimaculatus. The sequence goes on from JAWZSL010000008.1 coordinate 30,126,348, forward strand.
GTCACTGGGGCGTTTCACACTAGGTACGATTGATTGTAGCCTGCCAGAGTACTATTGCCCCCCCTTACTCGGTGTTCAAATTGTTCTGCAAACAAAAATGGTGCACCATAAACTGTTGAAGAAGAGTCACTTATCATCAAAAGACTTTGTTTTGTTGGAAACAGATGATATAATTCAAGTCTACAAAAACGCATCCCCTCGACTCTTAAGCTTTGTCAAAAGATCCCATGTATTTGGTTCATCTTTTGCTATTTAACAGACTGGGCTCACCATCCCCAGTAATGTAATATATTCCTCAAGGTTGAGGGCTGTCCCTAGTGTCAAGCTCCTAGTGGGCGGTGATAGCTGAGCAATTGACTTTAATTTGGTTGCAGCTAATGTTTACAGTTTTGTCTTTGATATTGCAGTACGCTTCAACAAATGATTTTTTTAAAAAGTGTTCATTTTGGATTATCTTGCAGGACAAAACATGGAAGCACCATAAACTTTTGTTTGCTACAGAAGTTTTGTGCAGTTATCCAAAATCTAAAGAAAAAATCCCTTTGGCTTTTTGTTGAGGGAACCAGAGTGATGATAACTTCAAGGTTTGCCTACAAAAAAAACGTCATCCCTGCAGAACTCTATAAGATTATGTCTATGTATCTCATGAAACTTTTGATGTGTCATCATGATTTGCTATTGTTACCCACCTGTGCTTCATCCATTCATTAATATATGTATTTATTCACTCAGAGTGAGGAGCCATATCCCAGTGTGCATCAGTCAGTGGACGGAGGAACACCTTGGACAGATTGTCAGTCAATGAAAGCACATTTGGCACTTGATTTGCGATCTAATAACAAATAAAATCTGTCAGCAGAGGTTTTGTGTGTGTCTGACATGAACTGCAGCTCCATCTGACAGCGCTGTGGTTTTTCTGAAGTTAACTGCAAACGGCCCGCTTACCGCCACGCCGTGCTCCGCATTTAAATTCAGCACAAGTTTTCCTGCGCGGCAGATGGTCTGCGTGTTATGCGTGCAGCATATGAACTGTTGATTGCAACATTTGCATGAATTATTTGACTTCCCGTTCTGCCTGGAAAACTGTTTTTTTTTTATGCAAGACACAATCTGCTGCACTATAATTCCTCTTGGCAGCCAAAACAACAAAAAACAAAAAACAAAAAATCAACATGCAAAATCAATGTTGGTGCTTTTTTCCCTTGAAAATATAGAAATCATTGTATAGACTAATATAGCACACAGAGGGGAAAAAGAAGGAAGTGCTGCTTTCTAGCTCAATCAATGCTACTGTGGCTCGTTATCTCTGAAGTCGTTTCTCTCAATTCATTGTGAAAGGCCAAGGCCGTCTGACAAAGGGAGATGAAAACACTGCAAGCTCTGTGTGTGTGCATGTTTTTACAGGCGTGCATCTGTGTGTCATACATGTGTTGTGTGCAGGTTTGTGTGTGGGTGTGTTAGCTCATTTGTGTGTGTGTTTGCGTGGGATTCTTTACTTGTGTGATCATGGTTTAAAGGACTGGAAGAAAAAAAAAGCACTCCTGGATGGTACAAAGTGTCAAATACCCACAAGAGGGGAAGAGCTTGAGTGGGAGTTGAGTGTGTGTGTGTGTGTGTGTGTGTGTGAGTGTGTGTGTGTGCCCGCTGACAAGGCTGGGTAGGATAAGTTGAGGCAGAGGGAGGGACGGAGGATGAAGGGAGGAGGAGGAGGCGTAGAGGTGGGCCAGGTGAAGGCATCCAACATCAAACAGCGAGGATTTCTGTCTCTCTGTGGTCCTGCCTACTGAGCAGCTTAACCACGGTTGAAATTCAAGGCTACGTTCAGTTTAGCTGTTGAGTATCAAGGCCCAGAGGTCCCGTGGGTTTGTGTGTATGCATGTATTTGCACCCGGGTGTATTGCTAAGTGAGTGTTTTGGGATATATCAGGTTAAAGTTGAAGAGCAGAGAGTGCTTATCCAAAGTTTTGTGTTGTTTTGAAGTTGTGTAATCAGACACACTCACAGCACACTCTCAATCTTTGGATTCACAGCAGGGGTGGGGGGGAGGGTTGTTTCCCGAACAACAGTGACGGTTTTTAGAAGAGAGGAGAGAGGAATAGAGGCGAAAAGAAAGAGAGAAACTCAGGAGGTGATGAAGTTGGAGGAGATGAGAGAGGAAGAGATAAAAGAAGAGAGGAGTTGAAAGAGGAAGAAAGGTGATGAACTACGAGCCGATGAGAGAAGAAGAGAGGAGAGCAGATGAAAGAAGAGAGCTGAAATTGAGAACAGAGAAGAAGAAGAAGAGAGGAGGAGATGAAATGAATAGTAATTGCAGCTTTAACACTGCCAAGGTTAGGGCTCCCGTTTCCACCCTGGCTCCCCATACTAACACCACACACAGGCCTCGTCCTGCAAAATGGATAAACGCCTCGACCGACAGTAAAATTTTTACAAGGGGCACGAGCGTGAAGATACACGATAAAGAGCTGCAGCCCAGACGAGCATCTTGTTTGTCTCTGTCATATTACAGATAAAATGAATGAAGTGCTGTGACCACAAGCTGCGGTTTGCTTTCCAGGCCAACGTCTCTCAGCCTGTTCGCCTTGTTCCTCTCCACTTACGTCTCCACAGACAAGAGCGAGGTAAAGTTGAGGCTGCACGCAAACATTTTTTTTACCCGAGAATTGATTTGGAAGGCTCGTATTAAATCTGATCTGACAAAAGCAGTAAAAAGCTGCCACCTTTAGACTTCAGGGATATAGCCTTATAACAAACAGAAGCAAAATCAAATTTATGTTGACACATCTTGTCCTGATATAAAAAAAATGAAGTTGTTTCATCCGCTGGGTCTATTATTTCAAGTTCGAATGCAACAGCTAGCAGAGTGCTTATTGCTTATGTGTTAACTGTGAAACAGGCAGCTAGGGAGACTTGTCACAGATATTGATTGGTGTTTACAGGAGCCAATAGCTGTATGTTGCGACCCTCCTGCCGTGCAGCTATGTCAGTCCATCAATATAACACTTGGAGGGAAAGCAGTCCTACTAGCTAACTCTTCCCAGGCTGCAAGTTTCCAGTGAACACGGCCGATGCTCTAATGATATTTGCTACCTATCAAGGTGCACTACTTAGCGGTTAATAGAGTATTTCAACATGCTGTTCTGTAGTGGGAGCATTATTTGATAAAGGATACTGGTCTATTGAAATATGATACCCCTGAAATCTTAAATAAAGATGTTATAATAGAGTATCGAAGTATTATTACCGGTTGTTCTTACAGTACAGTTGTATCAGCTCTCAGATGTATGTCGCTCTGGATAAAAGCACCTGATAAATTAAACTGTAAATTGTAAAGAATAGAGACTTTGCTATCGATTTGCGCTCTGGTAGCATTTTCCGACGGGGCAAATTGTCAGAACACAGCCTACAAGACCAACGATGGGCAGTTTGACGACAGGGAACAAGCTGCAGTAATTAGGTGGTTTTCTTGCTGAGTTTGGCTCCTAAGGAAGTTAGCTAACTGCTAACAGCTGTTAGCTCAGTTAGCCCCAGGGTGCTGGGAGCCAAACCCAACAAGAACATAACATTACTTAGGGCTGCAAATAACGATTATTTTCATAGCCGATTAATCGGTCGATTGTTTTCTCAATTAATCAATTAGTAGTTGTTTGCCTAAAAATATCAGATTGTAATTCAGTTTACTGTCAGAGAGGAGTAAAAAACAGAAAATATTCATATTTAAGAAGCTGCAATTAGAGAATTTTGACTTTTTTCTTAAAAATTACAGATTAATCAATTATCAAAATGGCTGGTGATTAATTTAATTATTAATCAATAACCAATTAATCATTGTAGCTCCAATAGTTATGGTTGGCTACTTTAGCAACAAGTAAACTACAGCTATCTGTCCACCAGGAAAGCTCTGTTGTTAAACAACCAAGAGCTGAAGCTGAGCAGCTGGAAGACATCAAGGGGTAAACGGAAACATATTTTGTTTCCGTATTATATATTTTATATGATATTTATATCCATAAATATGATCCAGTTTCACCCAAATCAGTGCATAAATTCAAATACCAACAGTCCAAGCAGAAATAGCAAAATAAGGAGATGCCAGCAGAGGGCAGAATACTTCTCAACACGTATAATTTTGACCATTGGTCACAGGACTAGTGTAATGTTTGACCACCACTGTGCTGAAATGCATCAATATCTGTGGTGAGTTATGTCTGGATCTGTGGTAAGATCTCTTTCTCAGGCTCCATTATGAATAATATTTGAGTAACAATGGATCTGAGCATGAGAAAATATCTATTTCTTTTTATTTTTCTCTGAAGAGGAACTGCACCTCAAACAGCTGTTTATCATTTGATTCACAAAGCAGACAAAAGCTTTCTGTCTTTTGGTTCCTGTTAAGTTCCACTTTCACATAATTTTCCTCCTCTCTGCAGAGACATGAGGGCAAATGTGGCAGGAAGATGTGATTTTCAGCAACACTGTTTCCCTCCATGTTTGCTCACTGGGTGCCGTGTATGCACATCAGCAGGGAGTTGATGCTCAATAAATGAATGATGCTGCTTGGTATGTGTGGACTGCAGCCAGATTTGTATCCACAGAATTAAGATGGTAATGCACGCCAGGAATTCTTGGGTGAATTTGCAGTTTTGAGATGTCCAAGTGGACTTGATTCAGGCTTGAGTGTAGGGCTGCCCCTGTATATTTGTTCAAATATGGGACACAAATTGAATTTCTTTGTGATTATCTGTTTAAATAGTGCAGAGGATGGTTTGTATTGTGTCCCAGCAGAGAACCCTGACCTTTTGCATGACCCATTTGGCCTTTCAGTAAACTACGTGGTTACTGTTCTCTTCCATAAAGTAAAATGGATCATGTTGCCAAAGCATCTGAAAGAAAAAAAAAAAACTATTCTGAAGTATTATTTTGGTTTAATTGTGGATAAAGGAAACATCTACCTGATGACAACAAATCTGAGGAGTTTGATAGTTTGTCACCAGTGTGATGCAGTGGAGACACAAGAAATTGACTAAGTCACACCCTGTTTTGCTCTGTGCTCCAATAACAGTTGAACAAGCTTAGTATCTCAGTCAGATTTCTTCTTTCCTGTTTCCTGGACTCGGATGTGTTATGTGCGAGGCTAATTTATGTTGAAAAGAAAACCGCATCTTGAAGATGGTAAAAAGACATTGCTGGAGGACTTGTAAAAGTGACATATACTGTATATAGTCACATGTTCGCAAAATGGTAATGATTGATGTAGATTAGCTAGTTTGTAAGCAATGACCCTTACCTAGCGTTTTGCTAACTTTAGCTATCAGGTGTAACCAGCTAAACACTAAATTAACTAGCTAACTTGGCTAGCTAATGATTGATGTAAATTAGCTAGCTAGTTAGCAAGTGTTTTTATTTAACATTAGCTTACTTCACAGTACTACAAGGAACTTTCATATTTTGTTTATTTTGGATTCCCCTGTGGACAAAAGTGGTAGTGTTTCCAATGTACTAACCACAAAATATAACATCAAAAATAAAGTGATGTAAATAAAAATCTTTGTTTGTAACCAGCTAATGTGCTACTCACTGAACTGTGAACATCTTAACACGGGCTTGTTTCATATGATTTCAAGAAGAATCCAACTCAGTGGCAGGAATTAAGAATAACTACAGAAATAGCTGCAGCTAGCTAAGTAGCTAGCTAACGATTGATGTAGATTAGGTAACTAGTTCGTTTGCTTTTTGCTAATATTAGCTATGAGATGCAACTAGCTAAGGATTGATTTTATGCTACATTAGCTAGCTACCTTAGTTAGCTAGAGTTTGCCATCAGAACAAAACTCTAGCTAACTAAAAATTAATGTGGACTAGCTAGCTAGTTATCTTATCTTTTTTTTTTTTAACATGAGCTAATTTAAGGTGTGTTTATACAGTATATACTTTATGTTGCTTTTACAGGCCCCCCAGCAATAATTTTTAAACATCTTCAAGATTTGTGGGGTTTTTTTTTTCAACATAGACGAGCCTAGCACATAACAGATCTCAGTACAGGAAACAAGAAAGGAGAAAACTGACTGAGGTTCCAAAAGGGGCGGTACTTAGGAAGGATTAATGGAGCAATGTTGACTGTAGAGCAATTTTAGATTAAGATACACTGAGAGTTGCAACTAAATTAAAGACAGACAATTAAATAACCAAAATGTAGAAAATAAAAAAGAAAAAGAAAAACACAAACAAAAACTAACCTGGACAACCATCAGCACTGCGAATAATCAGACGTTTCATTGAGGTCTCTGAAGAAACCTGTATTTCAAACTTCCCCTGCTCTACCTGACATTTTTGTGATCCAGTTTGGCCTTTGATTGGCTGATAAACCACAGACAAAAAAAAAAAAAACCTCACACTGTGGATCTCTTGTGTGTTATGAACAGCTGACCTGCCTCTGTGCTCCTCACCTTCATCCTTCCATCTGCCTCTCTCAGCTGCTTTACCTTTCTCCTCCTCCTCCTCCTCCTCTTCCTCCCCGCCCTGCTGTTCTCCTGCTCTCCTGCATTCACATTGCATTCACCATCTGCCATATATACTGCATGTACAACTGTATGTGTGTGTTTATGTCACTCCCTGTTAATATTTATACAGGTTTTGCATGTAATATGCATTATGAGTATGAGTCCGCTGTGTGTTTGCCCCTTCAGGCATGTATGCATACCATAGGAGCACACATGAAGTGGTGTTTTGGCCCCATTCTGTCATTTTCTCTCTCTCACACAGGCATACACACATCACTTTAAATGCAAACAACACACAGCGTGGACCTCCTTGCTGGGCAGAAATGTTAATAGGAACAGCCGCAGAATAACACCCACAATCAACAAACAAACAAACATCTCACCGGTGTTTTATTGGAGTTACAGAACCGCCACGAGAACACACCTTTCCTCTTCTCCCGCACATAAACACACACACCCCAAGAGGGATGCAGATCGTCAGACTGAGGCGTAACTCTGCAGAGGCATCCTGATTACAGCAGGGGAGGGAAGGAGGAAGAGGGGGATTCGTAAAGCGCTCCATAACTTTTCGTTATTTCATAGGCAGCCTTGGGTGAATGGATTATTCATGGGTGGGGAAAGAGGGAGCAGCGTAGGGAGCTATAGAGAGGGAGCGTGTGAGTGTGAGTTAGTGAGAAAAGAAAGGAAGGAAGGAAGGAGGGAAGGGAGAAAGAAAGAAAGTGTAAATGACTGATTTGAGGAGCTATAATCATTACACACTTGATGATCACGCTGCTGCAGCCCCTCAATCAATCACACAAACTCAAATATACACCTGAATAAACATGATCTACTTAACATCGGATAGATCCATCAAACACACAAATATAAACACACAGGTGCAACTGCATAAATATGACGCAGCTAAAAGAGCTGCTGCTTTCACTCTGATATCATATGAAGGGAGAGTTCAGATTATTTGATGTGGGGCTGTATGATGGACTTATTGAGTTACCTGCAGTAGTACAGCACTTTACCTTGCCCCATCAGACAGACAGGAAACTGCTATTTTATGAGCCAGATATCACTCTCTCCAGACCAACCAACATTCCTTCATAAAATCAGTAATTTTATCTCACAGAACACAGGATTTGCTCGTCTACCGCTGCATCAGTGTTTAGTTAGTTTGCTACTGTGTGACTTTGGTGAATCTAAACTATCCTTTTAAAACACTGAAGTCACACAATAACACAAACAAACTTTACAGATCAAAGCAGCTGTGAACCAGCAACTCCTGTATTCTGCAAGGTAAAACTTCTCATTTTGCCCATGGAGTTTGGTTGGTGTGGAGAAAACAATATTTCCTTATGACAGCGGTCAACTCAGGGTGCAAGGTTTGGCTCCTGGCACCCTGAGTTGAGTTAGATAACTTAGCAACTTTAGCAACAAGTAAAGCTATCAGGATGGGCATCAGTAAACTCAGTAAATTACCTTGGCACTGTGTTCCCTGCCTCTGTTCACTCTGTTGCTTAGTGAGCAGAAACTCTGACCCAGAGGACATCAGAGGGAAAACCAGAAAGCATTTTCTCAATAAAATATGTTCCAGTTTCACCCAAATCAGTGAATTGCTAACTTTAGCTACACCAACTGCTAACATTAGCTACACAGACCAACTGCTAACATCAGCTACACTGACCAACTGCTTACATTAGCTACACAGACCAACTCCTAATGTTGGCTACAGAGACTAGCCACTAACCATATCCACACAGACCAACTGCTAACTTTAGCTACACAGACCAACCACTAACGTTAGCTACACAGACCAACCACTAACGTTAGCTACAAAGACCAACTGCTAACTTTAGCTACACAGACCAACTACTAATGTTAGCTACACCGACTAAATGTTAACTATCACACAGACCACCACTAAATGTAACATAATCTCACAGACCAGCCACTTAATACACAGTAGTTTTAGAGAAACAGAACAAGGTTTGAGGTGGTGAACATCTCGGAAGACACAACGATGGATCATATTGTTGCTAATTTGCAAACTAATGAGTCTTAGCCTTAGCTCTGCACCACTAAAAGTTGAAGATTGATTGACAGGTGGATGTCATGATATTATTGGATGAAACTGGTTGGTTCGAGCTTACGTGGGTGGAAAATATAATTGCATTTTCCATGACTTTGATATAAAAATACAAAATACATTGATTTTTTGGCGGGGGGTGTTGGATATATCATTTAACAGATGCACAGTCAGACTGGGGATGTGATCTCAAAGGGTTAAAAAGGCAATTTTCATTTCATCTCTACTTCAAGTTGAATTAACTTGCGCTAACACTCATCGTGTGTCCAGCAGATTATATGGATGCTGAGTCGCAGTCGAGAGCTGATTTTTTTCATGAGTCGAGTACACAGCCGTGGTGTGAAGTGTGCGTTGTGTTGTGTACACACAGACGAATGTTACAACGGCGATAAGCCAACGCCAAGTGCTTATACACTCACACACACACACTCACACCAACACACTCAACTCCAGTCAGCGTGGTCACTGAGAGCTTTACTCCCCCGACTGTATCATTTATACACAAAGACACACAGGCAGTGAAATACACACTAACACAAGGACACACTCGTAACTACATACACACACACACACTGACAAGGAGAGATGAGCAGTGAGGCGAGAACACATAACCAGTGACATACACATAAAGTGGCGTAAATAATAAAGAAAATAAAAGTATACAACAATATCTCTTCACACTGCTGCTCGTCTCCTCAAGCTCAAGATCTAAATCGGCCTCTGTAAACACACACACACACACACACACACACTAGACAGATTGAAGTAAATAACAAAGGGCAGTAACAGTAATAATCTCAGTGTCGCTATGAGTGCGAGGCCCCGGCAGAATGCCAATGACCTAAAGGTACGGCTGGAGTGAGACGAGATAGAGACAGACAGAAACACACACACACAGACACACACCAGGCTTGGGGAATAACAGATTACATGTCATAGGATTATGTAATTAGGATACAAAAGAAGTAACTGTATTTCATAACAGTTACAAAAAAAGAAACCAGCTAATCTCTTGAAAAATGCTTTCACTAGATGGAAATAGAAATGTAAAAAGAGGAACAAAATCACAAGTTCAGTCTTCAGCTGTGGAAATGCTGCCATTGTCCAAGAACTCAACATCTAATTTTAAGAAACATTTACAGGTAAGATGAACCGCTAATGTTAGTTACACAGACCAACTGCTAACTTTAACTACACAGACCAACTGCTAACTTTAACTACACAGACCAACTGCTAACATTAGCTACAGAGACCATTGCTAAATATTAACTTCAAAGGCAACTACTCACATTAACTACACATACCAATCACTAACGTTAGCTACACAGACAATCACCAAGTTACACAGACTAACCGCTAACTTTAGCTACACTAACCAACCACTAATGTTAGCTATATAAACCAACTGCTACCGCTAATTACACAGACCAACAGTTAACTTCAGCTAGATAGAACAACTGCCCATGTTAGCTACACAGACCAATTGCTAGTGTTAGCTACACGTAAATCCAGTTAGCTAGCTAGCCAGTCAATACCTATCAATAGACCTACTATTATTACCACTGGAAGTTATTTTGGGACTGAAATTGGCGATGCTGGTGACCAGGATGGTTTGTGTTTGAACAAGTTTGTGTCACTTTACTTTAAGTTTGAGTGTGAAGTCTGAATAGCATAATGTTACTTAACAAAGTACATTTAAATTTGCATAATTACCACTATAAATCTAAACATTCGTTCACACATAACAAAGGAAGGAATAGAGAAAGAATTAATAAACCTAAAAATTCAAAAGTAAGAGTGAGTAACAATATTTTAATATTGTGATATTTGGATTAGGTTGCAAACTACATTTTTTAACAGACAATTAGTAATTGTATCAGAATATATTTTTAAAGTAACCTTCCCAACTCTGTATGAAACACACAAACATACAAATGCATAAATGAATGTACACACGTAGATAAACCCACACAGAAATGACACAAAACTAAGTCAGACAAAACACTTATACTCACGTTTGCACACATAAACACACATACATTCACTGTCTCTCTCTCACACACACACGTAAGCACAAAAAGGTCAGTGGTGTAATTCTTTGCTGACAGAGTCAGTGTGACTGTTCTGATCGCTGTAGACAGAGGCAAGCTGACCACTTGTAATTTGTAGTGACCTTTACTTTGCTGGCTAACCCAATGAAAGCCTGTGGGCTGGCATCTGCTCTCACTAAAACGTGTGTGTGTATGTGTCTGCGTGTGTGTGTGTGTGTGTTGAACATACGAGGTCTCACCAGCCTATAAGCTGGTGGCAGCAAATAATAAAAAAAAAAGTGGAAAGTTGCTGAAGTTCCTGGAATGAAGTGCACAAAGAGGACAGAAGTATTGACTGAGTGAGTCACACTGCGGTTCGTTTTCTGTTGTCGATCGATTAAAGGAGCAAAGCACCGATGCAGCCAGGGTTAGAGGTTTCATTTCCACTAGGGTCAGCCATGATTGAAAATATGTTTGCACAGGATTCTGCAAGGCATTGTGGGTAAAAGGTATACGTCATGTTGAGGCCTTTACTTTCAGTGCTCATATTTGTTTTCTAGGGAAGCCTATTTCCACCAGTTAAAGAAACAAATATCTCCCATGGTAAGTTTTGATTATGAGATATATCATTAGGATTTTCTTTAATCCCATCATTTCAACTTTTTACCTAAAAAGTATGACTTACCATTCGGGATATTCATTTCTTTTATGAGATATAATCTCATAATTATGAGACATAAAGTCTAAATTATAAGATATAGTCATAATTATGAGGTGTTTGCCCAGTGGAAGTCGGCTGCAGAGGCTTTGTGGGCAGGTCAACTACCAGGCTGCTTAAGGACATGGGAATTGGCAGCCAAGCCCAACGCCAAGCCATCAAAGCCCTCTCAGGTGCAGCTGAACAGGCTAGTCGGTGGCTCTGGGTAAAGAGGAGAGACACTTCCTGGGCCCCGAAATAACACCATAGGCCTGAAATAACCCTCAGGACAGAATTCACAGCGGGGCTAAGGGCAGAGGGGGGCACATCTGGGACGCCAGATATCGCCGATGAGCCCTCCTGAGGTGTTGGGGACTAGTCATCGAAACACAGATGAAGGACGGTGTCCTCCTGATGACCCCAGTGAAGCTCTTGGCCCCCGCCCCACGGTCCACTTACATCTAGAGAACTAGATGTAAGTGGCCCCCCTGGCCCCCGGATTTGAGGAGGCTCAGGCAGGCTGCATTATCACTGCGGGAGTACAAGACGAGTGCACAAGTCCTCCACTGTTTGTTGATCAGGTGTTTATAACTGTAAATTATCTGTCAATGTAAAGTTAAGCCTGTTATCCTGAAAACAAAAGCCCACTGCTCTGAAAATACAGATTTTTTTTTAAATTTTAGTTCAGTGACTTCCTGTCTCTGCCTGCCAGACTCCATTAAAATATTGCTCATATTAACCGTTATAAACATCTACTCCTTCTAAAAGATTATTGATCATTTCTTACGACTCATAAACAGACACTTATTCATTCAGCGAATATTTGGCATTAATTTGAACTCACATATGATCATTCTATGATTTATTACAGTAAATATATTACAGATTTCTCCTTTAATGGCTCAATAAAATGATAATCAAATACTATAATATAAATTACACTTAAATGGCCATTCTGCTTTTAGTTTTGGTACTTTTTGGTGGATTTTTATTACAATACTTACTTAAGTGAAAACTGGAATGCAGGACTTTTTGCTATAACATAATATTTATATGCTGTGTTGTTGCTACTTTTACTTGGTAAATAGGCTGCATTTATGTAGCTTTACACCAAATGTCAACACTCCTCCATTCAACACATATTCATACACTGATGGCAGAGGCTGCCATCGAAGGTGCCAACCCGCTCATGAGGAGCAAAGTGCCCGACCATGATTCTTTGCTCGCTCATTCACACAAGCACTCACAGCCATCAGGAGCAATTTATGTTGCAGAGAGACATGTCAACACGCCGTCTGGAGGAGCCGGGGATCGAGCTGACCCTCTGATTAGGGGACAACCTGCTCTACTTCCTAAGTCACAGCCTTAAGTTTAAGATCTGAGGACTTCCTCCACCTCTGCCTGTGTAGCACACACCAGATGTGTTACACAGACAGAAGAAATAAACAAGGTTAAGGATGTGGTCGTCTGGGGAGCAAATGTGATCAAATTACTGCCTTCTTACAGAACTGATGCATGTGGGTGTTTAGAAACAGGACAGAGAGAGACAAAAAAAAAAAGTTTGTTTTATCAGATGTTATTATGCTGTGATTGTAGACTGTGTATTAACTTGCCCCCAAAAACAAAAATCAAGCATCTCATCGTCTTCTTTTCTTTCTTTCTTTCACTGCAGTTTATTGTCGATCATGTTAACATCATGTGATGTTTTGCATTTCTATTTCACTCTAACTTTTAAATACTTTTCTGATTGCTTTCTATTTGTTCATTGATTGAATCAAATTTCTGTTCAATTTCACATGTTTAATTTGATTTATCTTTTTCTCACTGTTCGGCCTTATTGTTGTTTTCTGGGTGAGATTGCTTCATAAATCAAAATGGTTTTCAATTTCACGACCACAATACATTTTTCTTTCTTCTGTTTGTTTTGTCACTTGTGTGAAGACCTTTGGGCAGATGTGGTTCATCCACTGTAGGATTGTTGGTTCGATCCCGGCTCCTCTGATCCACATGTCGGAGTGTCCTTTGAGCAAAACACTCCATCTTTAAATTGAAGGCTGCTTTGGACAGAATGCAGTGTGATTATGTATTATAACGGCAACACTTTCGAAGTCTGACTTGAGGAAAAGCAAACTGACACCTTGACTCTGTAGATTTTAAAGCTGCTCAAGTTGTAGAAACTACTCACTTTATTGTAACTGAAATTCCCATTCCAATTCAAATTCCAAGTTCAAATTAAAGCTGCAAGCAGCATTGAACGGGCCATCACACCCCGATGCCCGTCGGGGCATGCTGCAGCTGCGACCCCATTGTAGATGTGTTCAGGCCGGGACTCTTATAAAACGTGAAGTTTGGTGCAGATTGGACCATTTATACTAAAGTTATAGCAATTTCGTGTTTCATGGTGAGACATCAAACGGCCACGCCCTTAAACAAAAGCTAAATCTTTTCATAACTTTTGATTGATGGGACACACCGATTTTGAAGTCAATCTGATGAGGAGGATTTCTGTAGGAGGAGTTTGTTAACATACAACAAATGAAAAACGCCAAAATTGACGACTAAATTCAAAATGGCCGACTTCCTGTTGGATTTAGGCAATTGGTCCAAGAGACTTTTTGGTTGTGGGGGGGCATGATGATATGTATGTGTACCAATTTTGTGCACATCAGGGAAATGTACTCTGGGTGCGGTTGTTTAGTGGGCGTGGCCAAGCCATTTGGCCATGCCCACTGCCAAAGGCTATATCAAACAAAATTTTTCACCAATGCGTGTGCCAAGTTTCATGTGCCATCGAGCATGTTTAGCCACTCAAAAATGTGACTAAAGATTACAGAGAAGAAAACAACTCCAAGAGGGTCCTTGCACCATTCAGTGTTCAGGGCCTGCAGTGCTGAAGTGTCTAAGTGTTTATGAGTCACAAGAAATCAAGAATAACTTTGTGAAAAATGTGCATTTATAAATAATCATCGTTAGTTGGTTCAAACTAAGGTCCCACCTCTTATTGGACAGACAGCCAATCATACGTGAGGTTACTGAGGTGGAACTTGGGGTGGTCAGTGCCCGGCCTCTAGAAACACCCCTGGTGAGGAGCTCTTGCAGCGCTCAAGTAAGAGGCAGCAGCAGAAATATTACTGCTGTCAGTTCATTAGAGAAATAAAACCGATTGACTAAGTGCCCGTTAGAAAATTAACATGCAAATTGAGAATCTCCTCTCCCCAAAAATGTCTGACTGAGCTCCGAGTCATGGGTCAAGTGCTTTCAACAGCTTCTGTGAGAATTCTTTATGCGAGAGCTCAGACTTGGACTGTGCCGCTTAATTATAATTGGCATGAATTCTTCATGTGTCTTTTCATGAGCCATTAAAGCCAAAACACTACGTCCATTTAGTAAAAAAAATAAAATGAAAGGGTACTCCCAGAAATTAAATATTTGAAAAACAGATGATTGTATCCTCAAGGTTATTTTTCACCACCTCGTAGGCACAGGTTTTTACAAAGACTCCGAGCCTTAAAAGCGGCTGATTTGATTTATATTCACACCATCAATCACTTTTTAAATGGGGTCAGCTCCTTTCAAATGCTCTGCGTCACTCCTGAATAAAAAGGTCTTTGCATGACTCACGGTTTTAAAAACATAACCCAAAGAGTGTTTCTCGCTCACACCGCCAGTAACTATCTAATAGCAAAAGACACATTCGCTTTTAAACTGGGGATATTTAGCAGCTCTGGAGAAAAATCCTGCCTTCAAAAGTCTGAGGGAGTCTTTCTTCTGCTGTGGAGTGGAAACACGCACAGACAAAAGATAAGATTACAGACTTAAATCAATCCTGTCGACTGCAAAAAAAAAAGGCTACAAATTTACTTTGGCTCTCAAGGTTTTTTTTTGTGATCCAGGAAGTGGGACAGTCCTGTACTGCACAGAGGTCACTGCTGACTGTCCTGTCTCTAATTGTGTTGTTATTGTAGGTTCAGACTTCTACAACACTTGGTAAAGGTTTTGGTTAAAGCTGAAGCTGATGTTTTTATATTAAAATTGGATAAAATTATATTTCATGTGAGACGCATTGCTCGTGGGTATGAATTATAAGAAGATAGAATCATCTTTCAGCTCATTGTTTTAGTTTTGGCAACTCTGCTCTTACAGCCTGTTCTCGCTCCCAGCACATCAAGTATAGCAGCTTGGTAAACGCCTCCATGCTTCAAACTGTGACTCTGTAGATACCCCTCTTGCATCATTTCTTGAGTCGCCCCTCTGGCGTCCTGTTTTAACGTGCCCTCGAGGTCAGATGAGGTAGTATAAATAGCGAGAAAGTCCACCTATGGAGGAGGTGGGGTGGACACAAGGGTCAAACAAACACAGTCCCATGGATATCCCAGCGTCCCGGGGACAAAACAAATCTGGGACAGCAAAGAAACTTATTATCACAAACGTTTAAAATAAAAGTGTTTACTATGAGATATGTTCAAAGTGTGCATAAGTAAATTTCCATCACTTCACCATTTCCACCACTTCACTGTGGCCAAACAGCTACATGTAGAGTGGTTTCATTTTTTTATTCAAATATAGGAGCAGGGAACAACTTGCAGAACTTTCACGGTGGACCAGAATGAGTCACTGCAAACTGTAGTTACTATGTAGAGTGAAAAAAACAACAACTCCAGTTTGGGACATTAGTTGTTACGAGACAGCTGAAAGTGAAGTGGGACACTAAAGAAAAAAATGTAATTTTGAGCCCTGATCCCGTGCGAAAACCATAATTAATCGTTAATGCTGACTTCTTTTTAATGTACGTAACATATCATGTTACGTACATTAACTTGAGTAACTAGCATATTTATTTTAACCACGATCTTTTCCTAAACATAGCCAAGTAGTTTTTGTGCCTTTATTTTGAAAATCTACTGGGCTTCATATTTATTATTCCAAACTGGTCCAGCCTGCATGTGCAAAACTAATGCTAGAGGAATACTTACAGCATCATAGCTGGAGGTGCACAGAGATGCCATTATTTGTATCTGTTCAACCAACATAATCAGTTTCTGTATCTGTATTTGGACAGAAGACCAGAAGTGGGCATGTTACATTAAATGAATTATTTTCTAACCTAGTATTCATTGGTAATGCAACTCTTGTGCCTATAAAGCATCAGAAAATACTTGCTTCTTTGAATATAATTAAATATGAAATATATTTCCACACCCTCATACTTTACTTTTCATCTTCTCTCTTTTTATTTTTAGCTTAGCTTAAGTTTTATGAACTGACTGAAGCCCACCACCACCCCCCCTTTAACAGGGGGATTTTGAAAACCCAGAAACTGAAAAACAAAGTTTATAAATCAAAGGATTCTGTGTTGCATTGGACACAGTAAAGATATAAAAGTACATCAAATATTCTTCAGATGAAGGAATCTTGGTGCAATAAATCAGATACCAACCTTATTTAACTATGTAATCACAGATTTGACTTTTTGTGAATAATAATAATAAAGTATCTGTTTCTGTCACATTACTTGTGCTTTTACGGATACAGATTCAGGTTCATCCCTGCCTGGCTGCAGAGAGCCATTGACCAAGCTGTTGAATTGTACAAGCTTGGAAGTGAGAACACGTTGGTTTCTTATCAACTTTTCCAGCAGCAGCAGGCAGCTGCTTTCATTCATTTCCACCTCTGATACTCTGTACACTACACCTGCCCTGCGCCAAACATCAGACAGACAGATTTTACAAACAGCTTGTAAACATACCGAAGCATCTGGCGGCTAAAAGGACAGATTTGTTCCTCAAGAACTGGTGGAACCTGAAAAAGAGCTACTGCAAAAGAACAGCACAATATTGGGGTTATGTTCATCAGGTGGTCAGAAACAGACTCCAAATGAATGCTGCTCCATGTCTGCTGGATATGTAAATGAGTAACTCTTTACATATTAATATTGTTGAAGTCGAAGCCCCATTTGTGCTCCAAGCCAGCGTCAACTTTTTCAATATTTAATCAAACTTTGCCCAACTTTTAACCAAGTGTTCAGAGTAAACACAACCATAAAATGTTAATCAATCTCTTTAATATCTATTATTCTTAAAAACTTTTGTTTAAGTATTAATTATTTTGTGTAAAATCTGTCCTGAGGAAATGTTCATTACAAAATGCCTCTGCATTTGTCAATAGAACGTGTTCCCAAATAATATGCCTATAGGCTACAGGAGATGCATTTTATTTATTTTTTGGGTGGGGGCAGTTTTTTGACCCGCACTGGCTTAAGAATTCTTGCTTTAAGGTCGCCACCTTTCAGCTTTCTGTTCCTCTTTTGTTAAGTTATAGGGAAAAAAACTGCACACAAAAGGCTCTCTGTTAGCTGTGATGTTGTCTGCATTATTGGATTTGAAATAAACAACAAATTGTGCGATGTATAGCCGCCTCGTCTTTAGCTGCCAGGAGCAGATGTTGGAGGGAAAACACAAATGAAAAACGTTGACAGTGAACATTCTGCAGATACATTAAATGTTTCCTCATTATATTGATGCAAACGGAAAACATGTGGGCAGCATTTCGTTTGTAAAAAAAATAAAAAATAAAAAAAAGAAGAAGAAGTTATTTGGTGCATGCAAATTAGATGTATGTGAACAGAAGTATTATAGGAGAGTGGTGTGCAGAAACATACTAGTCGAGCATGAAGCACAAGAAACCCTCAACGGAGCCTTTGGACTTAAACGTCTTCATGCACCCTCTGTGATTTAGTTCAGTGTGTATGTATGTGTGTGTGTGTGTAAGTCTCCAATCTATACACAGAGGTGATTTCCCCACAGTCTCCCTCTGATTGGATTTGGTTTAATTCAAATAAACTGAAGCCTTGATTTAAATGGAAAGCACTATAGCCTATTACGCGGCACAGTGGAGGACAGTCTCACTATATCAACTCTGAATTGCATTAAAGCTCTCACCCCCCCCCCCTCCCCCCCCCCCCCCCCCTCCCACCTCCTACCCCTGCTCCCGCTCAAGGTCGCCGTCCGACTGACAGGCTCGCATTAACAAGAGGGAGAAAAATTCTTTACAAAAAAAAAAATCAGTGTGTTTGCAAAATCCGGCATGCAAATATAGATGTGTGTGTGTGTGGATTTGTGAGTGTGTGATGGTAAGTCATATCATGAACACACGACACACACACATACACATACACACACACACACACACACACACGCCCATACAGACATACAATGAAATGAGCGCCACAGCCATGATAGGCTATGATAACTCCGGTGCCACTGTGCACTATTGAGGTTGAGAAGGTGACAGAATAATATGAGAGTTTTATTGCAGGGTGGAGGTGTGTACGTGTGTGTGCGTGTATGTGTGTGTGTGTGTGTGTGTGTGTGTGAGAGAGTGTGTGTGTGTGTGTGTGTGTGTGTGTGTGAAATAGAGATCCAACAGGTGGGTAATTGTCCTGACGAGACAGAAAGTCCCATTAGCCCTCTGTCAAAAAGAAAAGTAGCTCCCTCCACACTCGTTGCTGATATAGATCTGTGTGTGTGTGTGTGTGTGTGTGTGTGTGTGTGTGTGTGTGTGTGTGTGTAGAGAGAGAGAGGCAATATTGAAGTGTGTGAAGCAGAGAGAGAAGAGAAGAGGCGACTGTAGAGAGTCCAAAACAGAGCGAGAGGAAGTGCCAAAAGTTAAAGAGACGCCCCCAAAGTAAAGATCTGGCTCAAAATTTTTTGGTAACATGAAGCCTCCTGCAAAAAAACAACAACTTTTTTTTATTATTCTTATCTTAAATTTCTCTTACTTTTTGTTGCACGAAGCGCTGGTACGAACATGCTACGTCAGTTTCAGCAAATGCTCTTAACTTCCGATATCTGTGTAAATGTATGTATTTGAGTGCACATGCATGAGACTTGTAAATTAGCATGAATAACACCCAAATAATACCATATAAGGCTATGCATCCTGCCCCATATGTCAGGAATTGTTTATTTATGAAAATAGCATCAAAGAGAAAAAAGAAGAAGTTTATGAGTTCAGAGTTTGCTGTCCTGCTCTCAGAGATCCATAAAGCTAAATCTGTTATTTTAATGGCGTCTGCAGTGGAATTAAAAGACCTGTTAAAGCTAATAAGTGGGGAACTTGAGTGCTGTTAATGTCGTGTTACCTGAAGGTCAGACTGTCACTGAAATAAAGAAGAAACGTCTCGATATGAAAATGGCTTCAAAGAAAAAAAAAAAAAAAGCCTCTCCACAGCAAGAGGCGATCGATAAGTGAAACAGGAGGATGGGGGGGTCAAGGGGAAGTTTCCATCACAGAGATCGAGGACAGAATAAAGTGAGGATGTTCCTGTGGACAGAGACTTCATAAACCAGCATGTGAAGATATACAGAAACCTGACAGCAGGTAATAATACATCATTGCATGAATGACGATAGGCTGTATGTTTAACTTTAGAATTACATTATAAATTCAAAACAGGATAATGTCGACATGATAGTGAAGTACAACAACATTTTCAAAACTCAAAATGTCTTCAGACTAATGAAATATACAGTCATTATTGATAAACTTTGGTTTGGATACCAGCGCGGGGGGGGGGGGGGGGTTGTAATTACACTGTCATGACATGTCATGACACCAACCATGAACGTGAAGGCTTCTTTATGAATGCTTATGACTGTTGTCATTAAGCAGTCCCTCCAGGATTTCGCAGGATATTTTTGGGGATTGTTGTGGCCTAAAATGCCTGATTTCACAGCAGCTTTTCTGAACAATCGCAATGCATGTTCCAGTGTTTTTAGGCTTTTTTTTTTTTTTGTTATGAAATTGCAGAAGCAAGTTGTGCTTTTTTTTATATACATAATTCATTACAATCAAAGGCATCCTGTTCCAGGTAGAACAAATCCACACTTTATTCTGAGTGTTCTAAGTAACCTCACCATAAAGGCTCGCAAGTACAACTCTAAACAAAATCTGCTCTATTTGTAGATGAGGAAGTGCACAGAGCGACAGACCTTCTGTTCTTTCCAGTACATGTGACAAAATGAGAAAATATAAATGCAAAATAGTGAATAAATAAAACAAAATACTGACTGGGTTTTTTGAGACTTGCTGTACATGTATGGCATCAAATTTGTAGAGTTGCAGAGTTTGGACAAAATTGCAAGGCCACGCAGAATTCACGGGGATTGGTTGAATTTGCATAAATTATTGTGATCGCGACATCGCAACTTCCTGGACAGACTGAGTAACTATCATTTGGTCGATTATGTAAATTTTACAGCAAAGTTGACATTGTTTGAGATGTCTTTGTTATGACAACTTGATTTTAAAGGTGTAATATGTAACAACGACGAGTCCTAAAATGAGTCCTGCAATCCAAATAGTGAGTTGGATCCACAGACTGTATGTTAAATATGTTGAAATTTTATTAAATATATATAATTTATACAGTTTCTGGTGTGTTGTTTCACCCTGCCTCCTCCTTAGAGTCGATGAAGCTCAGGCAGGTTGCAGGAACACTGCAGGTGTGCAAGACAAGCATTGTAATTTAACAAAACAAAGATGAGTCCTACACTGCAAGTTGATAAGCTGCTTATCAATGTTGTCTATCAATGTAAAGTTAAGCCTGTTATTCTGAAAACTAAAGCCCACTGCTCTGAAAATACAATCTATGGAATGAGTACAGTGACTTAATTTCAAGTTTATTTGACTAGAGAAATGTATTTGTTTTGAATTATTAAAACTTTTCTAATTTCTAATTCCTTAATATTTTAAGTCAGCCTAGACACTAACTTTTTAGAAGTTACTCTTACCCTCCAAAAAGACAGGCTCATTCAAACTCCTCTGGGAGAAGAAAAAACTACAGTAGAACCGTCAGGAGAAGATGTTACTGCAACTGTCACAAAACAAGACATATTTCAACATAAGATACTTTTCCCCACTTTTCTATTCTCTTTAGTTTTATTTCGTTTCATTATTTACTGTTTACTGAATATTCTTTTGTGTATGTGGGACTGTTTGCTTTGGCAACATGTCTGATCCACAATGTCATGTCAATAAAGCCAATTAAATTGAAGCATTGAGAAGTGAGAGTGACAGGCAGAGAGAGAAACAAGAAGACGAGGGAATATTGAAGTGTGAGAGGCAGAGACAAAACAGAGGAGACGAATGTCGAGAGTCCAAAGTGGAGTGAAGACAGAGAGAGAAGGAAAAAGGGTCCAGGATGGTCAGAATAAATGAAGGCGACATGAAAGAGAGCTGTTTGATCATGTCTAAAACCAGGACCACGGCTCCTAATGGAGCAGGGCTATCACACACACACGAACACACACATAATGCCAACAGTGGACTATGATGCTACAGTGACCAAGTGTGGACTTCTGTTTCTGGTCATTCAAAGAGAAAAAGTTATTTTACCTTAATATAACCACACGTTCTTTTTATTTATTTATTTATTTATTTATTTATTTATTTATTAAGAAACTGCCAAGACAAGAGTTGCATCCTTGAGTGATGTCTGTTGTCTGTTCACATTCTTTCACCTAATGAGTGTTTGTTTACCACAAAGACTTTCTTTGTTTCTTTCAAAAGTGGATAATTTAACTTTAGTGTTTAACTTTAGTGTTATCAATACTTAAAACAATTATCTGTGATATATCTGTGAAAATAATCATGACCCCTGTACTTGAGAATATATAATGTTTTACCTGCAAATAAAAACTAAAAAGTAAAAGTAACAATATCAATATCAAGGACAGCAGTATTAGCAGCAAAATTGACTTTATAGGCTTCAATTATATAAAAAAATATTCTTAAAATTTCTCTCTAATGATTTATCCTGGCAGGATTGCACCCACAAAGTTTAATTTTTAAACTTAATTAAATCATGGATTAAAGTTTAAACTAGCTAAAAATGAAGAAAAATTACTTTTAAACCTTTCTTTAATTCTGTTGAAACCTTAAAACTCAGATTTAAACTGTGAACCAGTGGGCTATGAACTTTAAACTTTTTTGAGAAAGTCTTGAGCGATCAAGAGTGGGCTAACTGGGCTAACAAACTTTTTAGTTAGCCAGCAAACAATATACTTTTTTTTTTTTTTTTTTTTTTTCAGCTTGCTAGCAAAGTAACCCGTTTTGGGTTTTTTGGCTTGCAGCTAGCTAGCAAACAATATAACATCTTTTCTTTCTTAGCTAGCTAGCAAATGAAGCAATATTTTGTTGATTCTTTTTAGCTAGCTAACAAATATATATTATATATATAATCTTAGATTAAATTAATCTTTATTGGTGCAACCCAGTGCCTGCAGTTTTTATCTTATTTTGCATTTTGCTCTTAATCACTTAATTGGAGTCAGAAGAAGAAAAAATTACCAGTCTTGTCAGGTTTTGAATCATGCATCAGGCATCTTCAGGGCATCCATTTTAAACTTGTTCATGAATACAGAGCTCAGATTAAACATACTAATTTATTCTTCTTCTTTTTTTTTAATGAGCATCATTTGCTGTGCTAATTTGTCCTTATTCATCCATAACTGGGTATTAAAACAGCTTCTGTCTGTCTTAACAGAGCAAAAATCTAAAACATGGACAATATAAATACTCTGAAAAATACACATTATGTGGGCAAAATCCTGCATTGCTGGAACATATCTCCATGAGAAAAGTATTCTATGTCCCCTGTTGGTTAATATGTAACAAAGCCAAAGTCCACTGTTGGATGGGTATG
Source organism: Lutjanus argentimaculatus (assembly GCA_034769285.1). Lineage (NCBI taxonomy): Eukaryota > Metazoa > Chordata > Actinopteri > Lutjaniformes > Lutjanidae > Lutjanus > Lutjanus argentimaculatus. The sequence continues at coordinate 30,149,356 of JAWZSL010000008.1, forward strand.
TACACACACACACACACACACACACACACACACACACATATTATCCTGAAATAAACACATGGACACAGGCTCCCACGCAGTAATATGAGATTGTTTTCAGTAATGGATATGGACCCACATATAGAACCATATGTATACTGTGTATATATATACACACACACACACACACACACACACACACACACACACACACACATGTTTCAACAGCAGCATCTTATAGGCTATTCCCTAATGGAGCCAGATCCTCTCAAACATACAACATCTCTCTCTCAAACACACACAATGGATACAAACACACACCTTCACACCATTATACACACACACACATACACTCTCTCTCACACACACACACACACACACACACACACTGAACCTATTTCTCTTCTCTAATGGAGCTGGACCCCTGAGAATGACAACCAGGCCGCTACGCATCAGTGGCCATTACCCACAAGGCAGTGCGTCAGGGCTGTGGGGCCGCCCGCCCGCCCACTCTCTTCGCCTTTCACCCCACATCCGTCAAAAACAGGTACACACTGCGGCTGTTTCTTCACTATCTCCCCTCATCTCTCTGTCTCTTTATATACGGGCCATTCTACAGACCTGGTCAGAGTGAGAAACATCTTAAAATAAAAGAGTCTTTTAACCAGAACTTTACATGTATGTAATTTCTAGTACTTGTACAGTTAATTGTCATTTTGTATTTTAGACAGTTTCTCCCAAAACGTGTCACTACTGAAACACAATAGTAACTATCATGATATTTTTTTCAAAGGTTTTCACAGGTTAATTAAAAATATGTATAATTTAACAATTTTTAAAAGTATAATCTTTGAGATTCATCGTATTTTGAATCCAGTTTTCTTTCTTAAGGGCATAAAGTATCACACTGATTTAAAAGTTAAGGATTCATTAGTTTTAATTACACTGAACCAAACACTATCATAACATCTTAGTTGATCATTTAATATATTTTATTTTTGACAAAACATCCCATGTTTCGTTAGAATGACAGTTTTAAATGACATGGAGTTTATACTAAAATACTTTTGACTGACAAAACTTGGCTGAAATTTTGTTTGTTTCTCTCAAATAAAAGATTAAATGTTACTTTGTCGCTACTGAAACGATGTCATAACAGGAACGTCAGTCACTTTTCAGTGGTGACACTTTTAGAAGTGTTATATTTCAGCGAGTATTGGTCACGTTACAGACTTTTAAATTACATGGAATTTACTAAAATGCTTATAATTTGCATTACTAGGCTAAAATGTATTTCTTTCCCCCAAATAAAGGAGTAAGTGCTCTCTTTTGCCATTCTTTTGTCAGTCATGGCCGAAACATCATCATCATGTTTCCGTCATGACAAATTTTAGCTAATTTTGAGCCCATGTATTACGTTTAATGTCATGTTTTTATATCATGCACAATATTACTTTTACTATCACGAGCAATATTTCTTTTTATTATTCTTATTACATGCTGTCTTTACAATCATTATCTGGTGCAATATAACTTTTTTATTGCCTTACTTACTTTTTAAAAACTTTTTTATTACTTTCAAGAAATTGCTTTTGTTCTTAATTTGTCTCACATCTATTGTTATTCTTCTAGCCACTGTTTCTTTGCATTTACTCCTTATACATGTTATATTTAATATTTTACTTCTATTTGATGCTCTGTTATTGTTGTTTTTCTTACATTACTGTAATTTTGGAGCCACCTGGCACAAAAATTTCTTTTTGGATTGATAAAGTTCTATCCAATCCTGTTCTAAACTTAATGAAAATTTAAGATTTGCACACTTAAATGTGTTTTAAATTAGTTTTTTTTTGGTTGCGGGACAGCAGTTTGCATCAGTTCATTAGAATGTCCCACATATATCTGCTGTCTCTCTGTGTCTTTCTGCAGGGATGAAAGTCAGATTTAAGACTTTCTTTAAGACCTTGTTAAAACCACCCAGCCAGGTAAGAAAGTGCACTTCCTTCCAGAGGACATTTTTTACCCTCTCAATCAGATTCTTTTATGGAATCCTCCTCTCTGGGGGGATTTTTGTTGACCTATGAATTAATCGGTTTGTGCATCAGCACGTAAACAGTCTATTTGTAGTCTGTCAGTGACATTTGTTTTATTTTAAATCACCATACACCATCACATAAACAGAGATATGTTCCTGGGCTCCAGGCTGCAAACACAGTTTGTTTTCTACTCACAAACCATTTCATTTTCACACCCGGAGCGTGCTGGAAGGAATCGCCCAGTCATAAGTTATCATGAATCATCTACGGTGGCCCACAGGGGACAGTGGCTGCATTCGGGAGAAAAGGGCAGAATATAAAAGAGGATTTGCCTTTCTGCATTTCTGTCCCATTTGTTTGAGTCTCACAGGCAGTCGTGTGAAATTTTATGTGTAATTTTTGCCTCAGGACTCGTAACCTCTGACCCTGAGTGAAGTTAATACCGATTTAAATTACAAATTAATAAAATAGGAAAATAGAATAAATGTTTTAAAGCAGTGTATTATCATATAAATATGGATGATACCAGTTTTAAGTCTTGCAGCTAAAGAAAATAAAAAGGAAATTAATTGACTTTAAATCTAAATGTGACCAGCCACAAGAAAACCAGCAACAAGTCGGCCCAGCACAAGTCGTGTAAACAAAGAAAAAAGAAAAATTGATTTTTTTTTTTATGAGAATAATTGGACACCTTGAGGCGAACAGACGTACAGTAGTTACTTCTGAGATGACTACATCCACCAAGAAGCCCCCGATGAAAAGAAAGCACCCCAGAACACAATATTGACTGAACAAGCCGCACGTAGCTTGATCTCCACTAGACTGCCAGGATGATATAAATTAATTACTTGTGATCTGTCGCTGCCTGACTGAACAACCTAATAGAAATTATATTTTACAATTCTTCATATTTTATTCTAACGAAATTCGTTAAGGCAAGTCATTCAGTGCTTTTAAAGTCATGATATTAAGCTGACACGGATCCCTTATTTTGTTTGCGGTCAGATGCTGGTGCTGCGTCTCCAGCATAAGGCTGGCACAGTGTGTTAGATACCAGGACTAAATTTTAACTAAAATAAAACAAAACTAAAAGACTAAAATGTGACTTTAACTAAATCTAGTCTTAGCTAGCTCAGTATTGTCGTTTTAAAATGCAGGTTTAGATATGGTAATGGGAGCATTGTAATGTGTGGTAATATGAACTATTGTTCAATCTACCGCAATAGTTTCTGTCCTGCGGGCTATGTAGCTAAATGAGGTGCAAATGAGCAGCATTGATTTACCTGGCTCCTCAGCTAGGTGAGATTTCAGAATCTTTCAGGCTGAATTTCTCACTAAACTAGTTTGAGGAGTGCCTACATCCAAATGGCCACATCATCAAAAGACGCCAATTTACACCATGTTTTTTAGCCGGAAATGTCAACATGTATGCCTCCCAGGTTAGCATGTTAAAACATGGTGTGTCGATGTATCGCGAGACTTCGTATATCTCTTAATGGATGCACATGTGAAAATATCACGCGATCTCTTGTGCATCTGGCTCGAGTCTGAGAGGCTACAGTTGATATTTTGGCTAAAAACATGGGTAAATGGCATCTTTTGCGGTTAAATTTTAATGTCGCGGCTCACGGACACTTGAATTACACCACACGAGCAGGATGGAGACATTTTGTGTTTGTTTTGTGTTTTTTTTTTTTTTTTTTTTTGACATTTTATCCGTGGTCGCCATTCACTGCCATTGTACTGGATTTGGCTGCAACCCTGTTTTCTGCTGAAACTTCAGGATTGTTTTGTGAACTGAAGATCGTCACCCATCCTCACATCAGCATAGGGGTGAGTACATACTGAGTGGATTATCGTTCTCGGGAGGAATATCGCTTTAAGCTCTCTCTGATGCATGCTCCATGCTCTCTTCTCTCTGATGCTCTGCATGGTCAACTGAGCCGTCATGTGTAATGCCATGAATAATAAGAAAATGTGTAACTGTACAATATTTATAATAAAATCAATGACAATATTTCACACAGTGGCCTTTGTGATGTCTGCATGTGTACGAGCACAATGAAAGAAGAGAAGTAAAACGAGCCTGAGGCCGGCCCGGTCTATAAAAAACCAAAAATGACCCGAGCCCGGCCTGACTCGACATGTCTGTGCCCTTCAGGTCCCGACATGTCTGCAGACATCTGCACGGCAGGAGGACTAATGCAGTGAAATCATCAAGCAAGGCCCTTTAATGATGATTGATGGAGTTTTTACTCCTTTTTATTTACACTGAGACTGGAAGATTAACATTTTGAGTAAGTGCTCCTTCCCTCCTCTTTTTGCAAAGCTAATTTAATTTGACCCTCTGTAAATGTTGAATATGCAAAATGAATTTTATTTGCATTGAAAATGTTTTCAGATGTTTAATTAGACTTTACACTTTCACGGCTGTGGCAGTTTTTTTGGTATCAGGTGCATTATTTGTAAAGATTTATTTTGAAGTAATCAAAAAGCATTCACATTTTTTGCAATCCAGTGGATGGTATTTTAAAGTAATGTGACTAAACTCTGTTTGTAATGCAATAAAATCCTCAAACTTTGCTTCTGACACACAATAATAATCGTCCACCTTTTCAGTGGACAATCTTGAATACAGTATTCATGGTGCAACATGTTCAGTTTATAACATTAAGACTGACAGGTGGACAGTCGTATGTATGTGCCTGTTTTTAACAGCTCTTCTTCCACCAGCTCTCTCCACAGCACTTTTCTCGTCTTTCTCTTTCTGTTTGCTGTCTCCCTCTCTGTCTTAAATGCCTTTCAGTCATTCCCCACAAGTACCCACCCCGTCTCTCTCCTCCACCTCCTCCTCCTCCCCCCTCTCTCTCTGATCGCCTCCCTTTTTTTTTCTCCTCTCCTCACTGTCTCTCCTCGTCATTTCCACTTGTCAAGCTAAAGGGAGCAGACAAATGGATGGACAGATGAATACCCAGATCTGCAGAGGGGCAAAAAGAATGATGGAGCGATGAAATAAAGGAGTGACAGTGCGTGACAGCACTCAGCTGAGCCCAGTTCAGAGCCGGGGAGGAAGCGGAGGAAGAAAAATACCCACAAAGAGGAGGAAAATGCAGAAAGAGATACTGGAGGAGGATGGATTTTAAGGCCCTATCTACTGTACCATATTTAGTAGAAACGGGTAATAATCCCTGACATAATGATGTAAATAAATGTCACTTTTTCATATTGCTGTCTTTCTGTTGCCAATTGATAAAACACAATACTGATTCATCCTTTTGTCACTGAAGCTCTTTTATTTGCTGCTTTAAACACCCACTAATCCTGAGTCTTACTAACTGCTCCAAAGGAGGCAGTGTTTTCAGCAACCCTGGAAAACACACAGCAGCTGGACAATTGATCATTCGTTCAGCCTCGTCCTCCTGACTGCTCTCACACATACGCTCTGACAGCGACGACGGCGGCAGACTCACCACCCAAAAGTGTGGGTCTGTGATTTCAGACAAAAGCAGCTTTTCATCTCTAGCTGGTGACTATCAACTGATATGATAACTGCATATTTTATGAGCTGTATAGCTGTAGCTGACGTTAGCCGCACGAGCCTCCTGTTGACTTTTTAATGCTTCCAACTGACTTGTTTTAAAACCAGAAGCGTGTAGAGGAGTCCTGAACATGCACTCAAAGGCAACATACATGATGACTTTGCTAAAAGATTCGGCTGAAGCTGCATGTCCCAAGCAAAAAAATAAATAAATAAAAATAATGTTCTTGTATTGTGTTGTAGAACTACGTAGTTCTAGTCTGATCTTACATTATTACTTATTTCACTTTAATGCAGTGGAGCTTAAACTTTTTCCCCACTTCAGAAGCCGAAAACAGCTCACGCTCCACACACTCCACACAATTTTTTTAAACCCATCATAAACAATGACAGAGGAAGCAACTGATAAAAAAGGATCCCGGTTGAATTTTGGTCAAATAAAAGGTCAGCACGATAGCCTCAGCAACCTTTTGTTTGTTTATTTTCCCGAAATCATATTTATTCAACTTAGTTTCACTCTGTATTTTTCCTCTGGTCATCCACGCCCCCGCAAATACTTGCAGACCCTCCTCGTTTTCCCGTTTTTCATCGTTTCTTCCTGAGGTCACAGTGTTCCAGCATTTTTCCTGATTTATAAGAATTTTCCACAAACAACAAAACAGTTGCACCAAATATTGTTTTCCTCCTCAGTGAGTAGGAGAAGGGATATGTAAGGAAATTTGAGATGTCCTGGGAAGAAGAATTCACTTTTTTTTGGAAAGTTTTAAAGGAAAGGTACACATTTTTTTTCTAAAAAAAAAAAAAAATCTGTGGTATTGTAATCAAACTTAAATGTGGCACTGTGCAAAACTAAATGCTGTGTTTACCAGATAATGTTATAGATCAGCCATTCCCAAATTAAATTAAAGACGCCCAAAACTGAAAATCTTCTCTGACTCACCAAAACCTTTAATCACAACTCTGATCGACACATGAGACTAATCGAACCAAAGAGGCGATATAAGAAAAACGTTCTGGTGTTAACGTGACAGGTCACCAAATATGTCATAACACCTGTTAAACTAGGTCAGATAAATGGAGAATAACATGTAAGTTAAATCCAATAGCTTTGTTTTATTGGTTCTGAAAACGTTGATTATTTTACTTTATTTTAAATATGAAAAAAGGTTTTATTTATTTTTCGTGACCTCTCAAGATTGGAACTTTGGGAATCACTGTTATAGATCATCTGCAGGCAACAGTTTGCAAAAACAGTGTACTTATTATTTTGTTATTTAAATTCTTTAAACTTCAGCAGTATGCAGGGAACAAAGTCTTTGAAAGTCAAATTTTTCAGAGGGAAGACACTTATGCTCCTGCTTTAGTCTTGAAATCCTCCCTATCTTTGAGGTCTCAAGGTTGGCCATGTAGTGGCTCTCTGCCTACCGCTGCTCTAATAGAACACTGTTTGGTTTCCAGCTCAGACTTTTGCATTAAACAACAGTAAGTTCAGAGCTTCAAGAGAAGTGTTAATATTTGCTTAAGAAACATTTTCACCTCGCATCAATACGTCTTTAAAACTATTTGCTGTGTCTGAGTAACGTTAGACATTAAAGGGGACCTATTATGCTTATTTCCAGCTCTTTAAGTTTATTGTTGGGCTGCACTAGAATAACTCTGCATGATTCACGGCACATGTAATTATATTTTCAGTTTTATTTATCGTTCACCTCTTGATGAGCGGGAGCAGGTAGATGTAGACTTTTCTTTATTCTTTTGCACATTTTATTTACCACTTTTATGTGCAGTCAAATAAGGACAGTTATCAAGTTCAATTTGAAGGATGTTTGTTGTGCTGTGATGCAGTTTTCAGGGTTTCTATTCATTTTGGCCTAACATCTTATTTTAGTGTTTATTTGCATGTGGCACCAGTTTAATGAGCAGGAACACCTAAAGTTTACTTAAAGAGGTTTTTTATTTAACACTTTTACGTGCAGTATAGTCGTGATGCTTCTGAAATAAAACTGACGTGTATGTTTTTGGAAATATGAATCATTATATAAAGTTTCTAGAAGCATATGACTCAACTTTTTCACATGATTTACTATTAAAAATTTCAACAATTGTAATATCAAATTGCAGTACTTGAGAATCATAATCTATGTGAGCAGCACTGAATTATAGTGAAAGTATGGAAGTGTATCAGCCCAGCCATACTGTTAGTTCAGCAGGCTGACTCTGTACAGACTGGGAGCTCAGCGGGGGCGTGCTGGTGTTTACACTGCGAGCACAGGAGCTTTGGACCGCCGGGAGGAGGAGGTTTTCAGGCCCGGGGAGGGAGGGACACAGTGGGAACTGCTGGCAGGGAGCAGCAAGCGGCGTAATAAGCATGAGAACCGGGGCCAGGTGAGCGAGCAACAGAACCCAGCCTCCGAGACATACAGACGGTACGGAGGTGATTCACCGCCAAACTCCTCCTCCCACCGGTCCAGAGCTCCTGCGCTAGTGGTGTAAACACCAACACTCCCCCGGTGATCCGAGCTCCCGTCTGGGCCACTGATAGCAAATAAATCTCACACTGTTTATTGAGTGACTTTTACTCTTCAGTCACTCTGGGAAAGTAAAGAAGCAAAGATCAAACTCTTGGTTATCAAACCCCGTAACAGGCCAACCTCCTTGTGATTAAATTTTTTATTAAATGTTGACGTCAGATCAAAATATTAAATTTTTCATAGCATAGTTGTAGTGAGCAGTTCTCTTAATGCTGAATAAATCAAAATACACATTTTAAAACCATAATTCTTATTTAGCTTTGATTTAGAAGGGCTACAGAGTCAACATGTTATTGTTGAGACACATCTGAGCAGTATTATTTAATAGATTTGTCAAAAAATAGAAGGTTTACCAGAGCTTGAGCAGGATTCTCGCCTTCCTTAGGGTATAAGCTAAACCTTTTTATGCCTGATTAAATGTTTTTGTGTTTTGTGTTTGTTAAAAGTTTTTGTAAATTTGATAGAAATGGAGGGATGGATGGAGTTGATGGATATCTGGGACACAATTTTAAAGGGCCAACATTTTCATTTTAAAAAAATCCATTTTAAAACAAAGATGATTATAATAGCGCATTTTTATATCTATGTTATCAGTAGGTTTAATTTTAGATTTTGAGGCTTTTTACACATTTTAAATTGTTTGAAGTTGTGAATTCTTGTCTGGGACGATAGTGTTTAGAAATTTAAAAATAATAAAGCAAACTACAATTATTTTCACTGCAGATTAATCTATCAATTACTTTCTAGATTAATCAATTAATTAATCCTGTCACAATCTTGTCCCTTGAAAAACAGCTCCGCAAATACTGGAGCACACGGACAAAAATCTTTCTTCTAACGATTTTTTTTCATTATCAATTAATCTGTCGATCATTTTCTTGATTAATTGATTAGTTGTTTGGTCCAAAAAAATTGATGAAAAATGTCGATCAGGGTTTCGTCAGAAAGAAACTGGAAAATATTCACATTTAAGGAGCTGAAATCAGAGAATTTTGACTTTTTTCTTCTTGAAAAATTACTCAAAAAAAAAAAAAAAGAAGAAAGAAATCACAACTTTATCAAGTCCAGCAGTCAAACATACAATAATAAAATAATCACAAACATCACAGAAGGAGGCGACTGCTGTAAAGCTGCTCTGAAATTATCGAGGTAGACCAGAAGTCCTTTTTTTTTTTTTTTTTCTCCCTCCCATTCAAAATGTGCTGCTGCCAACATCCAAATTTATGTGTTGAGTGTTCAGAACTACCCCGTGCCGTGATCAGTAATCCCTTATGGTATGGTAATCCCATAATTACTGGATTTAAGTACAGAGGCAGCTTCAAAAGCAGAGCCTTGTAGATAAATATGACTCAGTGCATTTCCTTTTCTCATTTAAGAAGTAATAAAATGTGTTGTAGTCTCATGAGAGGCGGGCCACGTATGTGACAGGACACAATGCAGTTCTTGGAAAAACAAGCGCGTTCGTAATTTATCATGTAGGCAACAATAACACCCAGGAGGATGTCGTTCGCTGGGATTACAGGTAGAAGACTGACACACAAATGCCCGTAATAACAGTAAAAAAACATCCTTTAGGGGATTATATAACCATGTGTGCACAGTCTGAAAGGATCTCCCTAAAGAACCAAACATAAATAAGAACAAAGGACAGAAAGAAACAAGAAAGTAACTGTGAGATTGCTTGGCTGAGACTTCAGTGCAGTGTGTTGTGTTCACACTGAGCTCCAACACATTAGATCTGAGATGAAACAGAGACTGTGAGGTTAAAGCTCTGACTTTTACCTTTAATTTGCAGGTGCCTCAGTGCAGAAAGTGCCTTTTTTCTTATATAGTACTTCCCCCAATTTCAGCAGACTGCAAATTAATTGGACATAAACTTGTATGAAGCTCAGCAATGTTGTTTCTTATGATCTTTTCTGATTAAAATGTCGTCTGTAGGCTTAGCAGATAAGATTGAGCTTGGTTGCTAAGAGCTGCATGTTGCATGTAATTAAGTTATTAAGTTACGTACCCACAGGTCAAGAAAACATAACTGGATTTTCAATGATTTTGATAAAAACGCACAAAGAAATTGATTTTTTTCTAATTGCATTAATTGTTAAATATTTGCACAATATAACTGTGGATTTGATCCGAAAGGATTAAAAGGATAGTTCACCCAAAAATGAAATTCAGTCATTGTGTAGTCCACAAAACACTGCTGGAGTTTCACAGGTAGAACAGTGGTGCAGAATCTCCAAAGTGACCAGTTTTCAAATGGACCAAACAATAACAACAACAACAATAAAAAAAAAAAAAAAAAATCATAAAATGCCTCCATACTGCTCATTTGCTGTAATCCAAGTCTCCTAAAGCCCCAACATGCCGTTCACTCGTGTGCGCACACCGTCAGCCACACACATCCAGTTCAGACGGTGTGCACACAAACATGAACGTGGCTCCAAGGATCAACAGTGAAGATTCAGGCTAAAAACAGGGTTCAAATTACAGAGGAGCTTTTGGGGGGGAGCCATATTTTCCAGTGCACACTGCTGCTAGAACATGTCACATGCGCATGCATACATGAAATTGTGCAGCAATCCCAGGGTTACTGCGAAAAACATCCACACAGAATACTGTCAATGACATTTAATAGATGCTACATAACAACAGCATAAGGCTGCTGTCCAAAATCAAATAATAATCAGTGCAAAAAGATATAAAAAAATAAAAAAAACACAGGGGGGACACAGCCAATGCTTTTCTGCCTCTTATTCACATCCCTCTAAGAATCACCCATCAGGGAATAAAACAATAAAGCTGAACATTTGTTAAACATTGTTTAGCAAAGTTGTGTTTTTCAACTACAAATACAGACTTCTTGTGGTGTTTAAACAAAAAGAAAAAAGAAAAAGAAAATAAAAGAAAAGAAATATAATCTATAAAGCTCTAAACGAACAATGTTTTAGAGCTCCCCCTAAACGTCTCAAAGTAAACTTTCAGGGGAGCTGAGTTGTTGGGGCTTTAGGAGACTTGGATTACACCAGACGAGCAGTATGGAGGCATTTTATGTTGTTTGAAAACTGGTCACCATTTACTTCCGCAACGCTGTTTTCCTGTGAAACTCCAGCAGTGTTTTGTGGACTAAAAAAACTAAACCTGACCTTCAATCAGCATAGGGTGAGTAGATAATGATTGAATGTTCATTTTTGGGTGAACTATCCCTTTAAAAAGGCTTTTTTTTTTCATTTCATCTCACAACAACTCAGATCAAACTGTCAAACAAAGCAGTGCCAATCAAATAATCAAATATAAGTCAAGATTCTCAACTTCGCTGCCTATTTCTTGCCTCAAATGTTTCAGAAACATACAACAAAGTTCCAGTGCGGCTCAGCGCATTCTGGTTTCTACCTTTTGAGCAAAAGAGAAAACCACAGACCCTTTTCTCTGCTTTTTCCGGTCATGTATCACCAATTTAAAAATATATATATATCCACATCCTCCTACAGCACAGACAGCCCAGCTTCATGAAAAGACCTTTGTTTCAATTCAAATCAAATGTGCAGGTACAGAGGGAGCAGAGCCGAAATGAACCAAAAAGAAAATATATCACTAGATAAATATAGTTCTTACAGACTTCACTGTGCTGCATAACGCTGAATAGTTTGCACATGTCAAAGGTTCCCGGTAAAAAATTAGTCATGAGTGAAAAACCCACAGTGATTCACTGTTCATAAAAATTCATGTGGAGGTAACAAAGTTTTAAACAGCACCACTGTTTTATATAATATACTGATACAGCCGGAGCTGACTGGTGTAAATCACACAGCCTGCACGGGGCTGAACTCCTGCTACTTCACTGATAGAAATAAACTCACAGCTCAGTTTTACATCCTCTTTACCTTGCAAGATTAATGTTTTATTGATGCATAATCTAAAAATGCACGACATGAACCCATAATGCACATCATAAACCATGTACGTTATATAGGAATTTGTCTTTTAAATCACAGGTTTTTTTTAAATGTAGCGTTTGAAAATAAACACCAAGGCATTAATTTTACTACAAATGAACTGTTTTTCCCAGTACAAATGAATAAATAATAAGTCTTGTGACAGTCCATATTTTTTCTTATTGTCTGCAAAACCCATCAAAAGATCAAAAACCAGCAGTAAATTGATCCTAGTAAATCCAAAGCCTGATATATCTTATTCTTCTGTGCCATATGGCTCCAGTGTTGTCCATAATCTATTAAAAACATGGTACACTAATGAAAAAAAAATAAGATGAAAACTAGAAATAATATGTTCTTTACTGGACAGTATTACACCCTTTATAAGACCTTTATTAGAGGGTGATAACGGACATGCAAACCAATGGAACTGAACTGTAAACTAAAGTGAAATCACATCTGCAGCTGCAAAAGACTTTTTAGGTTACAGTACAGTTCTGTTGTATTGTGTCCCTTATTATCCTCTAATAAAGATAGTTTCCATCTATTTTTGGTCTAATTTAATGCAAAGTGCAGCTTGTTACGTCTTCATTGTGCTGTAAAATAAAGTGCAACTAGAAGTCACGCTGCTGCACTTGGAGACCTGTTCCTTCAAACACGCTGTCGGTGATCATGAGTCAATCACATGAACAACACGTGCGATTTATTCCTGTTTGAATGCTGCTTGTTGAAAACTAGTGGCCTGCTGTTTTAGGAAATTACTGTTCTGAGCTCTTGTTTGTTTTTTTTTTTAAAGGAAGGAAACTCTATTTGTGATTTGTTTTTTTAAGATATTCTGGGAACAGTGGGGTTTGAGGCTGACAGGCAGTGAAATACTGATCCTGGTGAGTAAATACAATTAACTGGAAGAAATACAAAATGAAGACTTTAAAATGACACAAAGAAAAAGTGTTAGTAAAAAGAAAGAAAAAACAGTGGTTTTCAAACTGGGACCAATTTGAGCGGACTGTTGGGGTTCTCCGGCAAAATGAGAAATAGATAATACTTTTATCACATTTTTAAAAATTTTTGTAACAATAAGAAATAAGCTTGGTTGCTTATATGGCTGAACAGTCATTGTATCGAAACTGCAAGATGGCTTACGGTAAATTTCAAATCACGATGAAAAATGTGTGTCAAACTACCTTTTTAAATTAAATATCATCGTGCTGCAGAAATTTCCTGGCCTTCACATCATACTTTGTTTGGTACAGATCCTTGCAAAAATCACATCATAATGACACTCTATGCTTTGATACGCAATTGCAATATCAGTCAAAATAATTACAACTAGATATTCTTCCAGCATTGTTCAGCCCGAGCTGTTTAGATTGACCTCAATTCCAAAAAAAAAAACAAAAAACTGGGACATTGTGTAAAAAACAGAATATAATGATTTGCAAATACTTTTCAACCTAAATTCAATTGAATACAGAACAAAGAACTGATTGATTTATCTTTTTTTAAATTTGATGCCTGTAACATGTTCCGTAAAAGCTGGGACCGGATCATGTTTAGCACTGTGTTCAACACTCAGTCAGTGTTTGTGAACTGAGGACATTTAATTGTTGAAGTTCTGAAAGTGAAATTCTTTCTCATTCTTGCTTGATATTCGACTTCAGCTGCTCAACAGTCCTGTTTGGTCTCTGTTGTTGTGCTTTGTGCTTCATAATGCACCACACATTTTCAATAGGAGACAGGTCTGGACTGCAGGCAGGTCAGTTTAGTACCTGAATTCTTTTACTATGAAGCCACCTGCAGAATGTGTCTTGGCATCGACTTGCTGAAATAAGCAGGGACGTCTCTGAGAAAGATGTTGTCTGGACGGCAGCATATGTTGCTCCAAAACCTGTTTCAGCATTAATGGGGCCTTCACAGATGTGACAGTTACCCATGATGCCTTGGGCACTAACAAACCCTCATACCCTCATAGATGCTGGCATTTGAAGTTAGCGCTGGTAACAATCTGGATGGTTCTTCTTCTCTTTTGCCCAAAGGTATTAACGTTTTACAGAATGTCCCAACTTTATTGGAATCAGGTTGTAATTCATAGTGATCGTAGTTTGATCATCGATTGACGATGAAGATTTTAGCATCTTCAAGCCTAAAAACTACTCAGAGAGGATTCACTACAAAATCCTCTCAAATTTGGGGTCTGTGATTCATCCATTCAGAGAGATCTGTGTGATCATCTGTGAATCCATCTGTCTGGGCGCCAGACGCACATATGCAAGACATTAGTGTGGAAAAATGAGTCAGGTAAAGGTGAGAGAGCTACAGCAAAGAGAAAAGGGAAGAAAAAAATATACCAGGAGTGAAAAATAGACAGATCCGCGCGTAAAATACGAAGCAGAGCCGCCATTATCGCACATTTATGTCTGTAAAGATGGACAGATTGAGGCTCAAGGAAGCTGATGGACGGAGGTGCGAATGGATGGACGTATGGGCGGATGTATGGATGGACAGGAAATGAAATTTATAATCTGAGTGAAGACGTCTCCCGGTCTGACAAGAGCAGATATATAATCTAGTGTGCCAGGTGGAGACGGATGAGCGGAGACAGAGAGGGTGAGACAGCAGGTAATATAAAGAAGACATGACGGCGTCCCTGAAGCCAAGATTTTTTAAAATGAAAAAGGAGTGTGAGATCGTGCCAAAGAGAGTGCAGGTGTGTGTCGGCGCTTTATTACTCTGCACTCGCAGAAATAAAGGTGCTGATGAGAACTGTAAAGGGTTCTTCAGCTTGTCCCCATAGGAGAACCACTTTTGGATCCCATTAGAACCTTTTTGAAAGGTTCCACTTGGAGTTCTACTTGGAAGCTAACATAAAGCATTATACCTAGAAAGGTTGTAAAAGTAAGAAAGGTTCCACCCAGAACCCTCTATGAGAGGTTCCACAAAGAACCCTCTATGAGAGGTTCTACAAATAACCCTCGACGAGAGGTTCTACAAAGAACCTTGACGAGAGGTTCTACAAAGAACCCTCTCTGGAGGTTCTAAAGTTTTTCACCCTCTAAGGATGCCAACAGGAACCCATTCAGGGAGTTCTATCGGCAACCTTTTTTATATCCAAAGGTTTTAATCTAGGACCCACTCAGGGTGTTCTACTGGAAAATCTTTTTATATTCCAAGAGCTTTAATCTGGAACACACCTTCGGGGTTCTACCAAGAACCTCCAAGGGTTTTATCTATCAAGAATTTTTTTATATTCCAAAGGTTTTAATCTAGGACACACTCAGAGGGTTCTACTAAGATTTTTTTGTACTCCAAGGTTTAAATGTAGAACACACTCAGGGGGTTCTACCCCAAAACCTTTTTTTTTTTTATATTCCAAGGATTTTATCTAGAACACACTTGGGGTTCTACTGAGAACCTTTTTATATTCAAAGGTTTTTATCTGCACAGAACCCTTCTGTGATGTAATGGTTCCACTCAAAACCCTGGCTAGGGGTTCTATCCAGAATCTTTCCATGTTCTAAGGGTGCTAACAAGAACCCACCCAGGGGTTCTACTGAGATCCTTTTCATTTTCCAAGGGTTTTATTTAAAACCCATTCTGGGTTTCTACTGAGAACCTTTTTATATTCTGAGTTTATCTAGAGCACACTGAGGGCGTTCTAAAGAGAACCCTTTAACATTATGGTACAAAAACCCTTGATGGAACAGGATTTCAACAATCCTTGAAGAACTCTTCTTCTAAAAAAGGGTTCCTTGGATGAAAATGGTTGTGTATTAACAAGAACCCCTGACAAACCCTTTCTTCAAAAAAAAGTTCTTCCAGGCAGAGCATCCGACCTTCAGGAAGAACCCTTTAGAACCCTTCTTTCTCAGAGTGCGGCGTAAGAGTGTGCATGAGCACGTCCAGGTTAAGCTGACAGATGGAGACTGATGAAAAGAAGATGATGTGGGGAGTGAGAGGTGAAGAGAGGAGGAGAGAGTGATGAGACAGATGTGACAGGAGGAGAGAAAAATATCCCTTTATTTGCCTTTTTCTCCCTTTTGTCATCTTTTTTTCCCCCCTCCTCCCTCCTGCATCTCCTTCTCCTCCCTCGTCTTTAATAAGAGCTGACGATGAGGTCGAACAAACAAACCAGGAGCTGTTTTAAATACCACACGCGTGTCAAAGACGGCCTATCGATTTCTCAGCAAACATATACACACACGAACACACACACACACTCCACTGCCTTTCTTCATCCTGCTGCTCAGTGAATGAGGAGAAAACTGATTAAAAAACTCACATTCAATATAGCTGAAAATACTTGTACACACACACACACAGACGTTTTTAATTAACTATTGACAGATGGAGCATTTTCTGTCTCCCACAGTATCTACTGTACAGACACTAGATAATAACTTTCTACCACACAAAACTATACATACCTAAGTATGTACAAAAATACACAACCCAGTCTCATAACTGTTCATTTTAAACTAATTTGCAGGAGAAGACACCATATGTTCTGTGCAAAATGTAACTGTATTTAATTAGTTTTTTCTACAATAGACTGGAGACTAAACCACGTTTTTACAAGGAGTAGCTCCAACTAGGCAATCTGATTGGTCAACTAGACACTTTGAACATGCAGTAATCAGCATCACAGATCACTGTGCTCATCATGGTTTTGGCACATTTTTATTAATGAAAAGAAATCACGAACCACTATTACTTGCAGCTGTTTAAAGGAGCAGTACGAAATAGATGGCACGACCATAAATGAGTGCAGCAGCCTAAATAACAAGATGGAGCCATAGACTGCATATTAAATACAAATACGAAATACTTTATTGATCCCCAAGGGGAAATTCATTAAAGAATAGATTAAATAGGTTGAAATCCTATTTAATATCCTTCTGCCCCCTCCTCCCCAGACTCAAGGAAGCTCAGGCAGGCAACACTGCAGGAGTGCAAGACAAGCTGAACATTGTAATCTGACCAAAGTAAGGACGAGTTATCCCAAAAACAAAAACCCACTGCTCTGAAAATGCAGACTTTGGAATTTGACCTGTCTCACTGCCTGCCAGACTCCATTCACATATTGTCAGTTTAACCGTTATAAACATCTACTCCTTCTAAATGATTATTAATGATTTCTTACAACTCATAAACAGACACTTACTCGTTTGGCATTAATTTGAACTCTAATTAATGTGAAACAGGCACAGAAAAACAGTTATTCATGCTAATCTATTTTACAGATTTCCCCTTTAATGAATTCGATTTATGGTGCTGTTAGATTGCTGCCACATCGCCCCTTTAATACAGATGCAACCTCCGTCAGACAAAAAAATCTTTTATCGGTCTGATGAGACTAACTTACATTATTAAGGGCGAGACTGGTTCAGCTCTGGGAACAGTGCATTATTCATCATAAACAATGGAAATATCTGCTTTACCTGAAAGTAAATCGTAAACGATGTAGGTAAATACTTTGTTTTATTTGTATGTTATCTGATATCGATAAGTTGAGTGTGTGTGTGTGTGTCTATAATGTAATGTAATGTGCGTATTGCTGGTCTCAAACCGTTGTTACTGTGTGTTTCCTGATGGGTTGGTCTCAAAGAAATTCTGAGTCAAGCATCTAGGAAATTAATTTGTGATTTTGGGTTATATAAACAAAACTGACCGACTGATTTGAAGAGCGAGGCTGATTTTTTCAGTATTTCACCAAAACCATGATAACCGAGGCTGACAGTGGTTGAGAAGCCTGAAGGGCAGCTCACTCTGCAGCGTGATTTGAAGCCGAGTTTTTGACTTCTTACAGAACAGCTTCGCCTCCATTTACACAAACATTTCAATCCACAGCAACTGCGAAAGAAAGCCTGTGTGAAGACCAAACCCTGTTCATTTTATGACCTCCGAGTTTATTTATTTTCCCCTGCTGCGCTCGGTGAAGCATGATCTCCACAGGAAGCCATTAAATCCCATAAATATCCTACTACTAAATTCACAACTTTGTTTTTTTACTTTATTTTTAATGATCAATCAGAGACCTCAGATCTCCATGAGTCTCTCTGGTTTGATTATGACCACATAGTACAAAATGCTTGGTGAGCAGAATTCATAAAAAAAACCACCATCTTATCTCCTGTATATTCCTCATGAAGTCTACTGAGCAGATCAATGGTTTCATAATGTTTATGACATTAATCAGCCTGATGAAGACACTATGATCATCCCACTATAGCTACTGAAAGAAGAGCTGATTCTGACAGCACTGAAAGACAACTAGATAATAGTCTCTGTGTATTGAATGGATGGAAGCTTAAAGAGTAACCTAACCACTTGTTTGAGTCAATAAATTACATATACAATCACTTTATTTCCCTACCTATTGATCCTGACCCAACCTCAAAGTGTTTACCGCAACAAAAGTTATTCTCTCAGCAATATAAGGCTGAATCAGCTGCCTCTCACTTCAAGAACAACAAACTTTCAGGAGAAAAAAAGTGACTCGAGCACACAGATTGATTTGCAGCCTCTAATTGCCTTTAATTGTGCAAATAGACTAATGTTTTTTCACACTAATGTGTTTTAATCAGAGTCAAGTGCACAAAACTCCACCCTTGGATCCATTATCCGATATATTAGAAATTGTGTTCAACCAATTATCCGATGACAATTGACCTTCGCTAAGCCCCGCCCTCCTTAGTTACTGTTGCTATGCTCATCAAGCTTTCCAGGTCTTGCACTGCACTATATGCAGTTTGCGGTGATAACGGTGGCAGATTTAACATTGAAATTCGGAGTCGCTGATCAATCCTGAGATCCTGAGACAAGTAAACAAAAGCAGCTTCTCATTTCTATCTGACGACTGTGGATTTTGTCGGCTAAAATGATGAGTCTCACAACCAGATTTCTTAAGTGTAGCTGGCTGATGTAAACTGGTGCTAACTCCTTGAGTCAGCTGTGAAGTCTCCAGCTGACTTTTAAATATTTACGTCTAATGCATTTTAAAAAAAGAACCCGGTGAAAGTGTTTTAAACATGGAAAGTTTCCTAACAGCTGCATACATGATAAAATGCTAAAGACTGGGGCTAAAGCTACCTTACATCTCAGCAAACATTGGTCAGATGGTGAAATACGACACAAAAATCCACATGATAGATGACAGAAACATAGTCAATAATGTGGGAAATGGAAGAGCAGGGACTCGATTAGTGCAGCGGAACCTGAGATGGTCACCCAGCCAGACCAGACCGCGATCATCCTAGGAAGAGAGCTGGAATAAGAGCTAAGTTAACTTGGCTCAGACCCGGAAAGAGAGAGCCAGAAAGAGATGCATCATCATCAGTCTACTTTGATCTGCACCAGCCTACATCCTCCTCCTCAAACCCCCACAGAACACATGCAGTTTAGCTGGAGGTAAAGTTACTGCAACTAGTAAGCTAGCTTTAGTAAGCTGGACATGCTAATGTTAGCAGGTTATTTTGGAGCAGATAAAGACAAAGTTTTATCGATTCCACTCTACAAAAAAAGACACCATCATCCAGACTCATAAAAAGCAGTGAATCTCTCTTCTCAGAGCTTCCTGCACACCACTACAACATGGACAGAAAAGCAGTTATGGTTGCTAATCTGTGATTGGACAGTTGCTGTTTGGAGGCGGGGCTTAGCTGTATAGGTTGACTAGAAGCTATTGAAATTTTTAAACAGAAAATCCATCAATTCTGTTCTCCAGAACTCCAAAATACTGTGAAAATCCTATGATGAACCCCCAGACACCACACACTATGGGCACTTTCATACCTACCTCATATGCTCTGGACATTTGGACTTTTCTGATTGGTCTGAACCTAAATCACAGGCGTGACCACGGTCTGGATCAAACAGCCGAACCTTGATCCGACCAAAAGAGGTGGTCTCAGTCTGGATCAAATTGAACAATGGTTTGGTTCTAATGTGAAAATGGGCCTGGCCACCGTATAAAAGTCAGGTGGAAAAAACTTGCAAAAAATTTGACTTTGATTTTTTTTTTCCCAAGAGGATGAAAAGGAGAGGAATTATACTGAACTGACAACATACCAGTGTCAAACACAGCCCATCTACAAACCTGTCAGTTGCAAGTATCATTTCAATGTGAAACCAAAACTAACCAGATCAAATGTGTGAAATTTAACAAAAACGTGCACCCTGGTTCGGACTGTGAGGTGTGAAACTGTCAGCCGTGTGGTCAGTATGGAAAGACTGCGAGCATGCAACTGAGAATACATCAGTACAAATACTACAGTAGCAGTACAACCTCTACCACATGTAATCTTGAGGTTTCATACTCTGTTGCTGCTCTAACTTGTTAATATGTGTGCAGTCAGTGTTGCCTGGGCGTAATCTAGCACTTCAAACAGTAAACCAAGGCCAGATGGGAAAATCATGGGGCGGTTGTGGACCACACAGAATACTTTGCAAATTAATGGCAACAAATAAGCCTTAGAGAAAAATGTGAACAGATTTATTCCTCCTCTGACAGAAAACTAGCCATGATTCGACTCTTCATGCTGTCTTTCATCACTGCAGAGCCTTCACTGCACAATAAACACACCAGTTTATTACTTGCTGTGACTGGCAAAGTAAATAAATACTTGTCAGTCCATTTGCTCTCGAATTAGCAATTTTCACAATCAACTTTATGTCTCTTTGCTTCGATGGAGACATGTTGCATGTTGTTGTTGTTAGCTTGGCTAAGTGAGTTTCTCTGTGGTTCCACCAGCCCAGACTGCAACGTGAGGCTTGACTGAGCGAGTGGCAGTTGCAGAGCAGGTGTTATCCTGTTGCAGCCAGGAGCACATAGGTGCTTTAAAAAGACGTACAGTCTGTGGTTCAGATGTCTAAAAGTAGCTCAGAGATATGTACCTTTTTATTTATTATATCGCACACATGCCAGCATGATTTGGAGGCGGCCATTAAAAAAAGGGCTGTATCCAACCTGCAGGCTGCTAGACCTGCAGTAAACCACCCCCAGTCAGTATAGATGTTAAAATGAGAGTTACATAATGCAGCTATGGTTGTATGAATTCTTTATGGCCGTCACATGTTATATAGAGGCATTAAAGAGTCTGAAAAAGGGCTGAAACACATCAGATCTCTGTTGTCAGTGTGCTGCAATCTTGACTCTGTGATTTCTTTGCAGTTAAAAGGAAACTATTGCACTTTTCATGTGGATGTCCAATCAGTGTTGATGGTAACCGTCGTCACAAAGCAATAAATTCCTGAGTGTGTGCTACACTGGCTGAGAAAGCCGAGTTATTCTGCCTCAAAATGTTTCTCATTACATCCAGTGATGCTGTTGGTGTTAAAGAAGAACTACAGGCTATTTCAGTTTGGATGTCTAGTCTCCTCCTCTGGGTAGCCAGGGTGCTTGCTAGATGAGTATTTTTGTTATTTAGTGCTGTGTTTTGGCCAACAAAGTAATAGCTATAGGCTAAGGTGTCGATGGTGTCTTCTCACTTGCAATGCATCCTGGTCCATGAAGGCACTTCTGCACAGCTCCGTGAGCTGGAAAACTCAGGCTGCAGTGTTACAATCCAATTTCATCTGTGCCATAAGTATTGAAGTTTGGTACCCAGCCCAAGTGGCAAAGACATTTTGTAGCTGAGCTGCACCCTGATAGTCGACAGTTTAAATCATTAGTTGTTCATCATTAGTTATTCCTCCAGTTGAGCATTCATTTTTTTTCCTTTGTCAGTCAGTCTCCATCACAGTTACAGGCAGTGGTTAAAGTGGGATTTGACAGGTGGGGGAGCCCTAAAATTCGGTGCTGAGGCGCAGTAGGGAAAATGACGTAAATGATTGCAAAAAACTATATTGGCTTTATTCTCAACTAGACTTGCACCGATTACAATTTTTTGGGCCGATCTCGATTTCCGATTTGCAGAGTGCTTGGATGGCTGATACTGATTTCGGCCGATTCCGATTTCATTTTTTCCAAACCACTTTACAGCACACAAGATATTGCAAAATTTTCTAACTTTCCTTTATTAGAACATTTTAACCAAGATACAACCAGCTTTTCAATAATCATGTCTTTGCTAAAACACACTCTACATTAATAAATAATATATAACTTTTTGTCTATAACATCATCATATCATAGCATATGCTATATTATTCTTAAGATTTTATTTTCATTCGGGGTAGTGTGTGTTTTTCTGGCTCCTATTTGCTACCAGCTGAGTACACAGGGTGCTTTTATTAACTGGTTAACGATCACAAATCGCCATGAATTCAAGCATGTCTGATTATGAATGCACTTAATACAATAACTTTTGTCTCTACCATCTTAATGAGACACATGACACACTGTCTGCCACCAGCTTTGTGTGGAAATACTTCAAAATATTAAACAATGAAGATGCAAACTGTGCGCTGCGCTGGATGGATAAAATCCACTGGACTTATGTTTGCTGCAACTTTTAAAATCTCAGTTGGATTTATACTTTATCCAAAACACGTCGGGGTGAAATACTGCGTGCGATGGATTTACCATCAGCAGCTGGCTGTGGCAAAAAGCGCCCCTCACTGAAGAAAGACGCCAACATCTCCAGGAAATGCATACAAAGCCCTAGACCAAGTGAGTGAGAGGTTTTTTTTTTTTTTTTTTTTTTTTTTTTTTTTTTTTTTTTTTTTTTTAGAGTTTTGCTTTTTAACTTTCAGTGAAAATTAACTTTATTAAGTCTACGATGTTGAACATCGCAGTGTGCGCGGTGTGAGCCGTCTGCTCCGCTCAGCAGCAGCCTGTGAATGCGAACGAAGTCTAGAACCTGTTTCAGCTCAATATCATGACTTTGAAAACACCAACTGACTTTTTTAAACGAATTTCGTTAGATTAAAATATGTAGAAGTGTAAAATATCACTTCCATGAGGTTGTTCAGTCAGACAGTAACAGATCACAGGCTGAACTTGGCATTTCATCCTCCTGTGCAGCTGCAGCAAACGTCAAGTTGCACGCAGCCTGCAGTTTATAATGTTGATTAATATTGAAATGGCGGTCTTCTTCCTCAATAATAATTATTGATATCAGCAGAAAATACACTAAAGTTGTCAGGTTGGGAACCTACATACATCGGGATATATAGCGCCTCTGTTTCCAGGATAGAAAATGTAATTTTCGGGAAAATATTCATCCCGACGCCCCCAAAAGGCTCTGTCAAACTACGAAGTATGAAATTGTGCAAAAACAACTACAGAGAATAACAGTAAAACAGTACCGAGCAAACAAATAAATCAACAAAGTCAGGATCAGCACCTTGGAAAGCGCCGCGGCATCCGCGCCTTGTGAGAGCGCAGCGGTACCAAACACCTGAGGCACAGCATGTTATAACACGTTATAACATAGTGTGTTTAGTTTTTGTTTTTTTGTTTCTTTTGCTGCCGCAGCGCGATGGGAATTTGACCGGCGCTCTAGACCGTCAAATTTAGACTGACCGGCCGGTCGCAGGTCATGGATGACCACGTGAAAACCTGCCCGAATCCGAGCACTGCCGATAAATCCGTGCAAGTCTATTCTCAACAGAAAAATACAGGCCGGATTAACAGGTAAAACACACACATAGCAATCTAACATGGCTAACAAACAGAGAAACACAGCAAACTAACAGCTACTGGCTACTGCCAGTTTGAATTGAAAAAATTATTTATTTGAATAAGGTGGCGGAGCTGAGCTCCGGAGGGCTCCGGCCCACTTTAACCCCTGGTTACAGGGTAAAACAGATAGAGGGTTACACAAATGCACAGGGAGAACATTTCAATGGGGAATTAAAGGGAATCATAAATATATTTTCATATTAGCGGGTGCACTTATTAAAAAATATCCTTGGGACCAGATGAACTGTCAGTTGACTGATGAGACAGGGTGTAAACAAGTTTCAGCTGTTTTTTTAAATCTGCGTAATTGCACACAGAGCAATTTAACAGCATGACAGGCTGTAAACTTCACAAACCGAGTCTCAAAATCACCACAAAGCACAAAACTAAGTGTGATAGATGCAGAAAAGTGAAATGCAGAGCGGCGTGATGTGCTATCAGCCACTTCATCCAGACGCACCTACGGAGCGCACAGAGCAGGTGACGCTTGCTTGTTCGGTCGCTGATAGGCTCAGATTGTTAATGTTAGTGTCTGACAACATCATGGAAAGGATCACAACAGTGAAAGACCTTATTTTAAAGAGTAAGATACGTTTTGTTTAACCAGAAATAACTGTTTAATTACCCTTGCCAAGCTCACCAGACTGCTTTTGCATCACCGTCAGCTACAAACTTTATGTAAATTAAATAAAACTCAGCAAAAACGCCTTGGTTTGTCTTTCCAATGTCCCAACAATCACTAACTCTGGTTTGGTCCAAATGAATCCTTAATTCACGGCGTAAATGAGCACAGTGTGTGGGTGAGTGCAGTGCAGGTGATGCTAACAGCGGCTGCTAACCTGACACGCCAGATAGTTTGTTACACAAAATCATCTGGAAAGCCGTAGATAGATAGATAGAAACTGTTTGGAAAAGGGCAGGCACTTCAAAAAAATAACAAAAAACCAACACTTGGCAGGTGATTGTATGAACCATCTGTCAGGTCTAACATGGGCTAATTTCAACCAATCAAATCAACTCACCCTAGACCATCAAATAACCATCAATAAAAGCTTTCAGGATCATTCTTGTTCCTTCTTTCAGTGAAGAAATACTCTAAAGTACTGATATAAGTGATGCTATCGTAGTATCTACGCTAACCTCTGCCATTGTTTGTTCAAGACAAGTTCATGGATGCTTCTTGTTGTTGTCATGCCTAAAACCACGCCCGTAGCTGCCAGTAGTCCCTCCAAGGACGCTGACTGGCTCGCACCACCTCTGGTGCCGACACAATCGGATAGCTCGAAGCCAAGCAAGATGGATTGATCTCGTGAATCCAGCTGCTTCGCAAGGTAAAGCGGCTGCAGCCTCAGGAGAAGAAGTTCTGCCAGTCTGCTGACTCTATAACTGAAACGTAGGATGACACACACTTATATTCCTCTGACTGTGTGAAAATCCGATGTTTTCACATCACAGAGGATGAAGAAAGGCATTAAAAGTTGATCTGGTGAAACGTACTCATGTTGGCTTATAGGGATTTACTGTGGCGCACTGCACTGTAAAAATAAAAAGTGTTGAATATTCGTGTAGGATGGACAAATCTGATTGGACTCAAGAAAATCTTACTTGGGGACAGCCCTATTTTGTAGTGTTCAACATGTTTTGTAGGAGGGTCATAATGTATGTATTGAAAAACACTTAAAGACACACACATATACAAGCAAGAGCACAAATCCACACTGGTGCCATAAAGTACAATTTCAAATACAAGTTCACAGCAACAAAAAGATACAGATACAGTCCTGTACACACACACACACGCCATCATCCTCCTCCAGTCCGCCCACGCTCTCCCCGGATCACGCTATTCATTTCATCTTTGATTCCCTTTGCGGAGATGATGAGTTGGAAACATGAAAGGAATCCAGTGAACTGAGGAGAGACCCATTCTATCGCTCCATCACCCTCCTCTTCTGTCCGTCTGTCCGTCTGTCTGTCTCACTCCGCTCCTGTTTATTTCTCCTTTTTTCACTGCTCTGTTCTTCCTACAACAAATTCAGTCCTGCTTTCTTTCTTGTTCTTCATGTTTCAGTGATTATCTCTCTTTCCACCTCTTTTATTACCTCCCTTCTCCTCACATCTCTACATCTGTTATCTCCTTTTCTCTTTGTTCACCTTTTTCTCCTCCTCTCCATGTTTTATCTTTTCATCCTCTCCCTCCCTCCCTCCCTCCCTCCTCTACCTCGCTCTTCCTGTCTTTCTTTCTCGTTTTCCACACCCCTTCCCTTGGGGATCTGGCGGATAGTGGATGTTGCCACTTGGGAATGACGAGGGCGGCGAAGCGGTGGATTAAACACTGAATGATCCACAGAATGCCTGCAGACACACACACACACACACACACACACCCCCACAGACACCGTCACGTCACAGTTGCTTCTGTCTCCACAATCTATTCTTAGAAACAAGAATATCCTCTTTCCCTTCCTACTTTCTCTCTCTTCCTCACACGCACACACACACACACACACACACACACACACAAAGCCAATATCTTTCGAGAGCGACCCAGAAGCCCTTGTCAACATCTGACTCGCCCCACTCTCCCCCCTGCTCTGCTCCGTCTCAGCCTCTCCTTCCCTCCCCTCATCAATCTTCTCCGCTCTTATCAGAAAACGTCATTAAGGAGCTCCAATTAAGACTGGCTCGATTGGTGGTAGCCATAGCAACAATGCTGCTCATATTATGGTCTGGCCAGGAGAGGGAAAGCAGCCAAATAGAGAGAGGAAGGGAGTGGAAACGAGGTGAGACGATGAGAGGAAGACCTGAGTTCAGAGCTTGTGATGTGTTTAATCAAATAATAATTATAAATGTTAATCATTATATTCATTGTAAGAGAATGCACACATATTATTGGAAGGGCAGAGGAGGTCAGAAAAAAGGGTTATGTATTTTTTTTGTTTGCTGAGGTGAGAGTAGTCTGAGCTTTTTGCAAGAATTTGTATTTACTTATTTGAATTTATATTTCAGCCTTCACTTACAGGAATAATTTGAGCCCAACTCAAATTCTTAAGTTTTGAAAAAGTTTTAAGAACTGCTGATCTTTTCTTGAGATAATTTACTTTTCTTCTTCTGACCAGTTTTTGTATTTTCTTTTTTCTTTAGTTTTTTAAACTTAAAGATTAAAGTTAATCTAAAGAAGAAAAGTAAATTATCTCAACTAAAGATTATAGTTTGAGCTGGGTTCAGTACTCAAAAATCTGCATTTGCAGTGCCTTGCCTTGGAATATTAAGTCATCTCAACTATTTTTTACAGTAGATTTATTTTCTCAACCACTGTTGTATCTGTAAAGTCACTACTGTATTATATTTTTTTTAAAAAGTCAGTAAAAGAGAAAAACAAAAGTGCAATTTGCCATATGCATTAAAACCAAAGCCACTTGATAAAAGTCATAGCTGAGTGGAGCCACAGTGCTTATTATGTGAACTTTTACTTCCATCAGAAGTAAAAAAAAAAAAAAAAAACAAGTCAGTTTTAGCACCACATTTTTTTAATGCTGCTAACAAGGTTCATTATTAGAAGAAAGTTCAACTCAATTTATGTGAATTATTCACGTTTAAATAGCTTTCAAGTGGACAGACTGTTAAACCAAACTCCATTCGAAAAGCAGGTGTTTTATGGTAAGAAGAGATTTTTTCACAGTAAAAACTTTTGTTTCATTGTTACTAAGAATTTTTTCTGATTCACTTCAATCTACAGGCACAATCAGCACACGTCATTTACTCAGTAACATCGTTAATATGCAACATTTTCCTAAAAACAATGTATAGACTCATAAACATAATTCCATTCAATTATCACTTATAACCCACCAGCAGTGTGTGGTGGTGTCTGTTTCTGCAGAGACTCTGCGGCCCTCTGCCTGTATTTTTTAAATTTTTTCATTATTTTACTGCTCGGGAAGTTTTACCAACCTAAAATGTTGGTATCTGACGTCATGTGAGTGAGACTCAACGATCAATTATCTTTCTGTGTGTTTGCAAAAAGCTTGGACAAATTCTGCTGATTCTACCTTTAACCAACCTGTGATGAAGTGTTTCCCACAGACGTGCACCACACGTTTTGACTGGCCCGGCACTACAGCGCCTGTTTTCACCAGATATATGCACTTTGCAGTGTATATGCTGTACAGATAGGGGAGAATATAAACAGAACCTTCAAAAAAAGTTTATGTTTGGGTTCTATTAAATATATATTTTCAATTGTGTAGTTTATGAGTTATGAGTTGTGGTGGACATGTTTTTAGATATTTTTATCACATATATTCCTCTCACTGCACTCCCCGTCATCTGGTTTAAAACAGCTCAAATGACATAAACTATCTGTTATTTATGATAGCCAAATCACTGCAATAAACAAGTGAAAACATCAATAATACTCTTACATTAAAAAATAATGACAGGACATTTTTAAATGACTAAAAACATGAATTATAGCCTACAGTATATAAGCCATTTGATATTTTCATAGATTCAGAGAGTATTCATGTGCCAGGCTAAACTGATAATTGAATGAAAGGGCTCTCTCATTTGAGGAGTATTCTTTATTCCGGTGACAGCAACAGCTTGTTGTGCATATCTCCAGTAGAGTATTAATTATTCATGACATTTTTTCGCAGCTCTGACATACACAATAGTTCAGTGCAGCATTTTTAAATATTACTGTGTCATCAAATCAGGTCTCCTCTGCCTTCATGTCTCAAGGCTCACAGCACAAAGACAGCTTCTTTTTTTTTTCAGCTTGTTTGTATTATCTAATGGTTGATTCTGGGGACAAACAGGACAGGATTCGGGACGACTGCTCGTAACGCGGGACCGTCCTGGGTTTTTCAGCAGTTAGAGTGCGACTTCCAAGACAGTCAGTTGAGTAGGACAGTAGCAAGACACACTTATGTGCACACTGCCAAAAGAACGTGGCCAAATGAGACCCAGACTGTCTCCAAATGTTGTCTTCTATGGTGCATTCACTCCTGTACTTACTGTAGAGCTGTCCACTTGTGATCGGACCACCCAAGATGCATGATAATATCAGGTGTAAACAGGGCCTGACTCTCCCTGTCGCTGCAGATCCAGACACCTTCCTGCGTCCGTCCTTTCCCACATTCTCACCTGCCTCCCTTTTCCCCACACAGCCCAGCAGGATACACAGTGTGCCCACCCATCTCCACTCAGTCCCTGTCAGACTGTACTACCGCGGCTCAGAAAAACAGCAGCCTTGAATCCAAAGGCACGACTCACAGGCAGACAAGTTCAGATAAAAGTTCACTTTCCTTGAAACAGAAAAGACAAGGCAGGAGGTCAAAACCGGAAAGGCAGTTAAAACAGGCAAACTTGTCCAAGGGAGGGGTTCGATAGTGAGTCATCACTTCGTGGATCAAGCAGACAGAGTAAACGGTTGGAGAGTTAGGGCGGATGCAAACAAGACAATCTGGCAGCTGACTGAAGTAAAGGCCCCCACACGCGCACACACAACTGAGGAAGCTGTTGCGACAATATGCAGAGGACCACAACCCCGTGTCTGTTCCAGGGATTTATTTTCCCATCACATTAAATTATTATCTCTACCAAAAGTTACTTCACTGTCTCCTGAATCACAAAGTTTTGGCCTGTTTGACACTTATACACTTTACATCAAGCTAAAATGAATACCGAATTATGTCAAATGTTTGCACAATCATCAATAATCTTTAAGAAGGAGCAGATGTTTATAACGGTTAAATTCAGCAAACTAAACTCAACCAAACTGCGACTATACTTCTTTGAAACTTTTATTCCGGTCTATAATTTGTGTTTTCGTTTGCTTGTTTTATATTGATTGGAGTTCAAATGAATGCCGAATGTTCGCCAAATGAGTAAGTGTCTGTTTATGAGTCGTAAGAAGTCAATTATCTTGCAGGAGTCGATGTTAAATTGCGGTTACGATTAAATGAGCAATATGTTAATGGTGTCTGGCAGGCACTGAACTCAAACTGCAGAATGTGTATTTTCAGAGCAGTGGGCTTTTGTTTTCAGGATAATGGGCTTAACTTTATATTGACAGATGATTGACAGTTATAAAACAGCTGATCAACTTACAGTGGAGGACTCTTTGTCGCTTGTTACTGTAAAATTACAATTTTGCACTCATCTCGTGCTCCTGCAGTGTTTCTGCAGCCTGCCTGAGCTTCCTCAAGTCTGGTTAGGACGGAGCAGTGGGAAACAATTCACTTCAACCATAGACTGAATATTAAACAGGATTTGAACCTATTTAATACACCTTTTATGGGTCCAATAGTCAAATCGATTCATCTAGAATCATTTTAAATTATAACAATTCAAAATGGCCAACCCCGGAGCACCCCTGCAGCTCAGTTGGTAGAGTGTGCGCCCCATGTACTGAGGTTATCGGCCGCTGGTTCGACTCCCCCCTGCAGCCCATTTCTCTCTCTATCCCCTTTCCTGTCATATCTTCAGGCACCCCTATCAAATAAATCCCCCCCAAAATAATCCTCAAATAAAAAGGCCAACCCTATTTTTTCCCCTTATTGTTCTGTCTTCCAAAAAAAAGTAATAAAAGTTAAAATTTTCTATTCCTCCTTCTTGCTAAGGGACTCCTTATACAACTCGCTCAAGCACCCCTGTTGATCCACTGGTATGAAAACAACTGGTGTAGAATAAGGTCCAGATAAAATATTAATTCTGGGGCAGGTGTTGCAATTTTAAAAACAGAAGAATATGATTTATCTCCCCTCTGCACTCCAGTAATTTTCATATGGTTCCTAAGTTTTCCACTGTACATGTCTTAAATCAAATACTTTTGTCCTTTATCTCTTTATGTCTTATTTGAATTGCTCTCTGTCAATTCCTGTTTCACAGCTTATATTCTTCATTATTGATTAATGTTTCAAAACAAACACTAACCATGTACCATACTGCAGGTGTAGCTGATTCTGATTTTGATTGTACATTCCCTGCTGGTTTAAAGGGCAGAGAGACCAGCTGGAGGTTCAGATCTGTAAACCAATATTCCACAGATTAGGACCTTACAGTAAACATCCATACTCTTTCCTTCCTCATGCATCATCTGTATTTATTTCACATCTTCGCTCCATCTGAGTGGGCTAGATATACGGCTCCAAGACCCTGGGGAGGAAGAGCTAAAAGCAGCAGGAGAGGTAACTGAAATAGCTGCCGTAAAGTCGTAAGAGCTAATTTAGACTCCGGAACGGTGCCTGAACAAATGGAGACTCGCATATCTCTGAAAGGGAAAAATGAATTTAAAGATGACATAACCTTTAAGAGGACACGTAATGATTTTAAGGTGCGCGAGGGCTGGAATTTAAAAAATACGATAATATGAAAGTGAATGGACTTTTTTTTAGGGTAAAGAAATGAGGAGTGGATCTGATAAAGCCGGGAGCTGTTCATGATTAAAACAAGTTGAATCAGGTCTGTTACTTATCATTCAACACCTGAACTATTGTGAGCTTTTATCTTTCAACAGTGACAAGTGACAGTAAAAGCTCCTCCAACACTCCAGATATCTGCTCTGACTCTCTCTTGCTGTGTTCCCTCAGGCTGCTGCCCCTGGGACACACCGCTGGCTTTGACCCTTTTTGAACTCCAAATGGCTCTTACTGCAGTTCCCTCTCGGTCGGTACACACAGCACAACACATCGCAACACCAACCTGAACAAACTTTTTTCAACCCGCCTGTCAGGGCTGATGGGCAGAGGTACACACAATTGGTACTCACGTAGAAGGAGTGATTTAACTTTACTTTTACTTTACTCAAGTAAAAGTGAAAAAGTACAGGCTCTGAAATGTATAAAAGTAAAACGTCGCCCTCTGAAGGACTTTTATTTTGGCTGTTTCTGTGCAAAGCAAACTGAACCTCAGCTTTACTCTGTAGTCGAGTCCCTGTCTGTTGTGTCTTGTTATGTTCTTTACTTTGTTTTCATTTTATATCTTTTAAGACATTTTTATCTTGTTGCGTCTTTTTTGTCTTGTAACATAATTTTTGTGTTGTTACATCTTTTAGTCGTTTTCGTCTTGTGGCGTATTTTTCATCTTGTCACATCGTTTGTGGCATTTTTGTCTTGTTTCGTCTTTCTTTGTCCTGATACATATGTTTCGTTTTGTCTTTTTTGTCTTGTTATGTCTTTTACATCATTTTTGTCATTTTCATCTGTCACGTCTTTTCTGTTGTTTTTGTCTTATGTCTTTTTTTTTGTCTTGTTATGTCCTCTATGCTATTTTTGTCTAGTTGCATCTTTTTGTTTTGTTTTTCATTTTGTTTCATCTTTTTTGTCCCGTTACGTTATTTTCACCTTTTATGTCTTTTTTGTTTTGTTATGCCATTTTTGTCTTGTTTCATCAATTTTTGTTCTTGTTATGTCTTTTTCATTTTGTTTAATCTTTTTGGACATGCTACGTCTCTGACATAATTTTTGTCTTGTTACGTCTTCGTCTCATGTTTCATCTTGCACCACCCAGACCTCCACATCTTTACTCTCCACCTGACTTCACAGAAGACACAACACTGCCTCCATCCGCACTGAACACAGACTCTGTACACACACTCTGATACACACATATTGTCCTCAGGACACTGGGCTGTCCTTCAGCTTCAACTGTTCTCTTTCCTTCTCTCCGTCCATCTTTCTTTACACAGTCCCACTGAGAACGAGAACAACTTTGTTGTTCAACTTAGAAAGTTACTCAAAGTAAGTTTGGACTTGTGCTATTTTTGAATAACACAATAAAATCAAAGCAAATGTTTTAATGTTCTTTTGTTCGGATCAAAGCACAGTAGGAGTTGATTTAGAAAATCCACCTCATGAAGCTCACAAATCCAAATATATACAAACATTTTAATTAGACTATCACAGCCTGAATGATTTCTTGATGAAGAATACTCAGTTTTACAATAACCCTTTCACCTGTGTCTTAATTGACTTTTCCAATAATAAATTGTTGGGTTTCTCAAATATTAAATCTCTTGCACTGTTTATCAAATATAATCCCCAGCCTCTCATCCAGCTCTGTGAAATGCAGACATATGTAAATAGAAATACACACACACACACACACACATGGATGTTGACATATGGGACAGATGTTTAGATTTGCTTCACCGTTGACCTGAGAACACACAGTCTAGATGGGAATCAACAAGCACAAGATGATTGTGTACCTTCAAGTCATGTTTGTTCACCTTCGCTCTGCCTTCCTGTGTGCATAAAGACGCAAGACGCCGACTTCTGAGTTTACCGAACGCGCGGCCACCATGCTGAGAAACAAACAGGCCGTGATTCTGCTAAATTCTAACTCCCGTGAAGAAAAGATCCGGCTTAAAACACTCCAATGCACTATTTAAAGCAGGAAATCAGGACTCCTTTCCCGAGTTGCCAGGCTGCACCAAGTATCAGCAGCCCAACAGGTAGAAATCTATTATACACAAGCAATTTCTTCACACAAGTGCCCCATTAGATCAGAATGCAGTGCAGCCACAGCTTGCATCTTTATAGATCTGAAGTCACGGCGGGTGAAATGTGTCGCCCTCTTCGACAGCTTTTATCACAAGCTGACGCCTGAAATGTGCCTCATGTCTTGAACTGATGATATCAAATAGCATGTATATCTGAGAGCGGATTTTTTTTTCAATTTAAAAATCAATGATTACACTTTGCAGTCATTTCAATCAAGCCATTTCCCATTTTGGCTACAGAGAGCCTCCGCTCGCCTCAAGCAGCACAGAAGCAGCCCTGTGTGGAAACTTGTTCAACTAATCCAGCAACACGCTGATCTGTGGCTCAATCTGCCTTCCTGCTGCGCCCTGCAATTTATTTGCCTCTATCTGCACTGAGGGGATATGAATCACAGGGAAAAGGGTGCTATTCCACTTTCAACCTCCCACCCAATACTGCTGCACAAAGCTGCAACACACTCACAGACACAGTGCTGGAAGAAGTGCTGAAAGCCTTTACTTTACTTATCCTGACTTATAGTGAATACAATAAAACAGAAAATGAATATTATTCAGATGTTTTTCTAAGGGCATGTTCATTAGGCTGCTCTTTGAAAAAACAAGACACGAGACATCCTCTATCAAGGATGAAATTTTCTTGTGTATTTCTTTGTCTTAGTACTTTTTAAATTATTTCTGTCTCTGTCTCTCTGTGACTGAGAAGGACCAGGTGTGAGTATAGGATGCAAGCAGCTCAGCTCAAACAGGTTGTGGTAACAAAAAGGGAAAACAAGGTGTGAAAAATGGAATATGGGAGAATGAAAAATGGGAGTCTCCTCGGCAAATTGGGAGGGTTGGCAAGTATGTAAAGGACCAGTGTGCAGGATTTACTGGCATGTAGCAGTGAGCTTGCA
This sequence comes from Lutjanus argentimaculatus, assembly GCA_034769285.1. Classification (NCBI taxonomy): domain Eukaryota; kingdom Metazoa; phylum Chordata; class Actinopteri; order Lutjaniformes; family Lutjanidae; genus Lutjanus; species Lutjanus argentimaculatus. The sequence continues at coordinate 30,183,396 of JAWZSL010000008.1, forward strand.
GATTGCAAGACGGCTGGAATTCAGAAATCTCCCCTTACAAGTGTGGAAGAGAATCTGCGATGGCAAAATACCGTATTTTCGAGCCAGTGTTTGGTTTGTCTGTTCTGGGCTACTGTAGAAACATGGCGATGCAACAAGGCAGCCTCCACGGAAGAGGACCTGCTCCCTCTACAGATATAAACGGCTCAATCTAAGGTAACAAAAAAAAAAAAAAAATTCCTTTTTTTTTCTAATGAAAACATGCTTCCATGCATCCATCCATTGTCCGTAACCGCTCATCCTGATGGGTCGTGGGGGGGCTGGAGCCTACCCCAGCTGACGTTGGGCAAGAGGCGTGTACACCCTGTACAAGTCACCAGTTCATCTAAGGGCTGACACAGAAAGACAGACAACCATTCATGCTCACATTCACACCTATGGACAATTTAGAGTTATTAGTTAACCTATTATGCTGCATGTCTTTGGACTGTGGGAGGAAGCCGGAGTACCCGGAGAGAACCCAAGCGAACACGAGGAGAACGTGCAAACTCTGCACGGAAAGGCACTTCCCCAGCTACAGACTCCCCAGCACCCTAAGCCGGCTGGGGGGTTCCAACTCAGGACCTTCCTGCTGCGAGGCGACAGTGCTAACCACTGCACCGCCATGAAAACATGCCCCTGAATATTATATTCCATTTCTGCTATATTATGCCAATAAAACTTCTAAATCTTACACACACAGTTTTGGGTTTTGAGTTTTGGTGCATCAAAAGTAAGCAGCAATGTGGCAATTGGTATGTACCACAAGATTCTACAATTTAGCGGCTGATCATATATTTACCTTCTGACATCTGCAAAGAAACTGTGACCTTGACCACAGCCTTCAGATAAATACGGTGTGGTATTTCTCTCTGAAGTGTAAAGACATAGACAAAGCAGAAAATTGATATAAATAAATATAAAGCTTGTAAAGTTTTGAAGTTTTTCAGAAAACTCTGATAAACCTACTCCCTACCTGCTCACAACCAAACAGTATCAACTCGCTGGAGAACATAAGAAGTATTTGATTGGTTCATTTGTCAAATCAGATGTCTCGGTTTTGTTTTCCTACATTATGTTTTTTGTGTGTCCTCCGCAGAATTTGAATCAAACAGGTGTTGGGTTGTTTTGACAAGATACCTCATCATGTTTTTTTTATTGTGCATTCATAGAGAAAATAAATCAAACTGATGTTGGTTTATTCATTTCTGCAGTTGAACTTCTCATTTATTGAGGCTAAAGGACCAGATTTCCCTCAGGAGTTGTGAGGACTAAAAACAGAGACAGAAGCTAAAAAGGAGATGAATATTGGACTTAAATTCATCAGGTGGCCAGAAACACAACTCCAGATGAATGATAATGTTGGTCCCCGTCTACTGGCTGTATGAAAAGGGTGCACTGTTTGCTAACACGTTCGACGTGTCAACGTAAAAGATGAGAATATTTCAGGGTCGTGTTTGCAAATGTTTTCTGCCCGCAAGTGCCTGAAAAATCAGTTTATTCACATGATGCACTGTGATAAAAATAAAATAAACCAATGATGAGAACCTTTCTGAAATAATGACTATCTCAAAATAATGAGTTAGTATCTGAAAATAATTAGTATCTCAAAACGCTTTCTCTAAATGATCAGAGTATCTCAAAATAAGAATTATCTAAAAATAATGAGTAATTATCTAAAAATAATGATATTAAAAAATTAATTATCTAAAAATAATGAATTCTTCCAAAATAATTAGTTATCTCAAAATAACGATTAATTAACCCCCCCAAAATTAGTTATTTTCCCAAAAGTAATCAGTTTTTGTCCAAAAGTGATGATTTAGTATTTCAAAATAATTAGCAACTATCTCAAAAGAAGTCAGTATCTCAAATAATGAGTAATTATCTGAAAAATGAGTATTAATGTCAAAATAATCATTTATCTCATAAAAAATGAATTATAATCTGAAAAAAAATGAGTAATTACCTAAAAATAATGCATTAATATCTAAAAATAATTAGTATCTCAAAAATAATGTGTAATTGTCTAAAAATAATGATTTTGTAAATCAAAATGATGAATAATCCCCCCAAAATTAGTTATTATCTCAAAAGTAATCAGTATTTATCTGAAAGCAATGAGTAACTATCTCAAAATGAGTCAGTATCTCAAATAATGAGTAATTATCTTAAAAATAATTACTTAATGTCAAAATAATGAGATACTAAGGTATTATTTTGACAGTTTGTCATTATTGTGACTTAAAGGATCCTTTTCTCTTTCATGACATTGGGATAAATGGGCTTCCATAAGCAAAGGAACCTAAAAATTGGCCTAATTCTATTAAAAGTACTTAGCTGTATTGCATGCCACCATTTGCACACACACACATCCAAACAGCACACTCACACTCTAACTCATGCACAAATTGCCATCCCCTGACTGTAATCCAGTATAGCTTAGAGGTGAGTTATAGCCTATTATTCCCCTGATATACAACAGGCTGCAGACTATGGAGGCAAGAGATAGCGCTCCTCAGGCGCTTAGCACTCACACAAAGCTTATTCTACCTTGTGTATGAGAGGCAGCCAGGGAGGACCTGGACTGCTTATCAGTGTATATACTAGGCCACAAATGGAGGAGTGTTATATGTGTGTGTGGAGGAGGTCTGTGTGTGTGTGTGTGTGTTTGTGTATGTGTGTTAGAGACAGCATCCATCCCAGAGGTGTCAGAGTAATCTCCTGAGGCCAGAAAGAAAGAGCAAGAGACACGGCGAGAGCAGGACAGAGACGGATGGAGAGAGAGAGAGAGAGAGAGAGAGAGAGAGAGAGAGAGAGAGAGAGAGAGAGAGAGAGAGAGAGAGAGGATGGAGGAGAGACATGTTCGGTGAGAAACAGAGCGAGTGAGAGAGGTGGAGAGATGGAGGGAGGGAGTAAGTGCTGTCAGCGATGTGCAGGGAGGCGTGTAAGACATGGTCAGTGTGTCAGTGGCCGGATGTATCCAACACTTACATGTGAGCTGGACACACACACACACACACACACACACACACAGATTTGAGGAACCAGCTGATGCTCAACATCACGCACCATCTTCCCATCTAATCTCCAGTGGTCCAGTCAGAGTTATGTGACAACCAATCAGTGGGAAACACTACTGATCTCAGGACAGTCCACATGAAGTCACACTGCTGACAGAACACTGAGCACTCAGGTAGGTCACAGATCCAGATCAGTGATGGACAAAGTCTTGATAGGCTGTGTGATCTGGTCTATAATGTAGAGATTTTCTAACCAAAGTGAAGTATGGGGGTCTGATGAAACAATAAAGTTCAATGTCATGTATTTAACACATGCTCATATTGTAAATGGCAGAACAGGTTCATTACCTATGACGGCCAAAAGAACATATATAACATATGAAGAGTACCAGCGCACACGAACCAGACTTACTTTGCAGGAGTTTGGTTGTAATGTTAAGTTAGGCCAGGTCAGGTTACATAATTTGAGGTGATGATGTGATGGAATATAACATAACCTATCAACAACAATACGAAGTAACATAACCTGACTTAGCCTAACGTAACGTCATGTAATCTAACCAGCGGACCAAACCTAACCTAACAAACCAAACCTATCCTAGCCTTGCCTAGCCTAATGTAACCTAATTTAACATAACTAACCTACCCTAATCTAACGAACCATACCAAACCAAACCTAATCTAGCCTAGCCTTGCCTAGCCTAATGTAACCTACCCTAATCTAATGAACCTCACCTAACTTAACCTCACCAAGATAATCAAACCTAGCCTTACTTAACCTAACATAGCTATCCTAACCCCAACAAACATACCATAACCCTAACCAAACCAATCAAACCTGACCTAACCTAACTTTATCTAACCTACCCGAATCCAACTAACTCTAACCCAACTAACCAAACCCAAACTAACACAACTAACCTACCTAACATGACCTAACCGAAGCCTAACTCAACTAACTTAACCTAATGAACCAAGCCTAACCAAACTAATCAAACTTAACCTAACGTAACTTAACCTAATTTACCCAAACCCAACTAACCTAACTTAACCTAATCCAACTAACCAAAACTAACCCAACTAACCTAATCTAACCTATCCCAATTTACCTAACCTAATGTAGCTTAACCTAAATAACCAAAGCAAAGCAAAGCAAACCCAACTAATCTACCTTAACCCAACTAACCTAATCTAACCTAACCTACCCTATCCAAACAAACCAAACCTACCTAAACCTACCCAAACCTAAAGGAAAAGCAAACTAACATACCCTAACCCAACTAACCTAACTTAACCTAACATAAGCTAACCTAACCTAGCTTAATACTGATATCAAAAGTAATATTAAGGTTAAAGGACAAAGACAGTAATTCTTCCCAGTACACTCACACACCTTTCCCTGGTCAGGTTATTTATCTTAGAAAAAATATTCTTTCCAATTTTAACACCAATGGTCTGAGGCAGCTAAATATATTTCACTGCTCACATCAGGATACACACACACACACACACACACAACTTCACGCACGCTTGCACACACACTCACTAACATGCGCACACATGGTGCTGGGCAGCAGACTCGAGCAGACACCTGCTCCCTTGTCTGGAATTGTTGTGAACAGGTGAGGAAAAGCTCAACTGCTGTGACAAGCTAAAACACAACAAGAGTATTCCTCGGGAGAGAGAAGAAAGGAGACGGAGACAGAGAGATGGAAGGAGTGAGGCAGAAAAAGAGAGACGCCAGCTGGGATGCAGGTGGTTACAGACTCTGTGTATTCTGCCTGATAATGATGGCGGGGGGGGGGGGGGGGGGCAACGAGACAGGATGGAGAAGCAAGAAAAAAAAGGGAGAAGAGGGAGAAGCCTGATGGAGAGAGATGTGTGTGTGTTGGAGAGAGAAGCAGACAGAGGAGGTTAGAAGTCAGAAGGTTAATCCTGGTGGGAATAAAGAGATTGACACAGAGTTGAGTCCATCTGTGTCGATCTCCGCAGCCTAAAACTGACTGAGTAACCTCATGATTGACTGACTGGCAGAAATCCCTCTCTGATAACTGACAGACTGTTGGCGCATGGACTGAATGTCAGTGGCTGGCTGCTTTAATAAATCACTCCACTCCATAGACAGGTGTCCATCCAAGAGGACCACAAAGCTTAACTGAATTTCGAGAAAATTTGCAAAAGAAAATGTGAATTAATGCATGTTTCAGCCACTGTGTTATGCAATTATCATGTGATCACTTGCATCTCAGAAAAGATTAAATCGAAAGCAAACGGACTTGTTTAAAAGTCTTATTGAAGACGTTTCGCTTCTCATCCAAGAAGTTTCATCAGTTCATGCCTGTCAGAGCTCTGACTAGTCTGACACTGGCAGTGCTGGAGAATAACTACTAGTTACATGTAATTAAATTAAAAATAAATGTAATGGTAATCAGTTACTTTAACTGAGAAAAAAAATATGTAATTAAGTTACAGTTAGTAATCACTAGTTGTCCAGTGGAGATCTGCCCTCTACTGAGTGACCATTCTAGTTTTTTATCTTCTCAGTGGAGCTGAAACTTCAGTGGACATGAAGTCACATGCGTCATGATTTACTTGCTTAGTGTGTTTCCACTGCACATCATCACAGTTTACTTGTAGCTGTACACCAGCGTTTTTTATATGCAGAAAGGTGGATGGAAAACCACATACTGTCTGTTTATGTCACTGATCATCTGACTGACTGAAGAAGGTATTACTGTTACCTGTTGGATTGATCATTGAACTAAATGCCTGAAGAATGCATGAAGGGTTAAATGCATGTAGCCAAAAGTATATGGACATGATCTCACACGGTTCAGTTTGGCACTTCAATTCCAATGAAAGTAAATCTTTATAATAAAGCCTCCAATGATATTTCAAACCTGTGGTTCCCAAAATTGGTGAGACTTTTCTCAGATTTTTTTTGCCTTTTTCTTGTGAAATATTGGACACTACTGGATACTTTTACCTATTTAAGTATATAACAATCATTTAAATTGACAGTCAGCAGAGAAATAATTCTTTGGTCCTCTCAGCTCATGTCTAGACTAGAACCATGGGGGATTTCCAAGTGGAAAATATGAGTTTTAAGGGTCAAGAGACCAAAAAGTTGGGAACTGCTGTTTTTTTTTAAATATGGGGACTAAGAAAACCTCCAGTCACCTTCATGTTTTATGTGTTTTCTAACTTTTATGTTGCATATTCTCTGTTCTGCTGCAGCACTCTTGTAAAATACATCTTTAATGTTTACATGAACTTTGAACTATTATTCACTGTTGGTTGAGGAGGCGAATAATTTAAACTTAACTTTAACTTAAAGTTCACAACCAGAGGACAAAAAGTTTCAAACTGATGAATTTCTTCAAAGGATTCTGTTTACTTTTAATTTTACCTGAGTTTTTAGATCAGCAAATAAAAAGAGACAGGGTGCAAAAGCACTGCTTGTAAAGGTGCGGATCACGCACACCCTGTTGATCCTGGTGTGAAAATTACTTAATTTATCCAGCGTTTCATCTGCAAGGTCTTTTGTCGTGAAAAACACATAAAAAGACTGCCAAATAATGAATATTGGTTATGGAACAGGTGTTAACAATAACAAAGGGAAGCGCTATTGAGTCAGACATTGTTTATCAAATCACGTAGGAAACATTGGCTTTTGTTCGGGTCGCTGCATGAATTGTGCCAATGTTTTTTAATGGTGAGAAATTATAATGTGCCGTAACGCTGGTTGCCACTCGCGATAAATAGGACGAAAAAGAAGCACAACGACTTCTAGAGGTGGTGCCAATCTGGAACTGGTTTTCAGGACAGAGATACAATTCATTGGCTGTCAAAACTTAAAGAACTGGTTCAAACTTAGGCCTGGAACCACCTCGTCGAAAAGGGGTAACAAAGCAGAGTATGGTGCAACAGTAGAGCGTTCACCCTGCTGTGAACCCAAAAGAATGAAGCTGAGTGTACTGCACCATCATTCCGCTTACAAATTAGCGCGAAAATGCTAGCAGCCTTCGCCTTCGGATTAATTAGCTTGCATTCAACTATCTTTCCCCTGGTGGGACAGTGGCTGTGGTCTACAGGTGCCCTCTGTGAGTTTCTTTCTGTTTTACATGGACTGTTAAAGAATTACAAGGACAGCTGCCAAAGGGAGATGCAAGCCAAAGCTGTTTTTCTCCCGGCAGTTTAAGTTGGACAGTACTTTACATCATGTCTCTGCAGTCATTCGCGGATGATGTTGAGGACGACAAGTCTGATCGCTGATAATGACGGTGCAACCAAGAAAAGGATAGAGGGTAAGCATCAGCAAACTCCTTGAACTCTGCGTTGTGTTGGTTCTTCAACAAATTGCTTGTACTGTATAGACCCTTTTACAGTTTGTAAACAATGAGAAAGCTGCGCGTGCATTTCGGCAATGGTAGTACGACGGACCACAACAGCTCGTCAATGGACTGCTCGCGTCCTCAGTCCAGTCAACACATTTAATAGCTTGCAGCCGTAGACGCCACCAGTTGCTCTGAAACGGTCGTGATCCTGTTGGAACTTATAACAACTTATATCGACTGCTGGACCATCGATTCTGAAGTACCATATACTCAACAAACAGGCATTCTGGTGATTTTGGTGCCGGTAAAATGTTTAATTCAACCTTTGCAGTTTGATAACTCATCTGGAAGACTGGGGGAGACCGCTAATTCTGTTGTTGAAATGCACGCGCAGTTTTTGATGACGTCGGCCGTAAAAGGGTCTATTGAAGCACCTACTTTTTGCAAAGTGATATAAGTTGTGGTGGTATCGGAGTAGTTTTATGAGTACAAGTACATGAGCACAGAAGATGCTGGAAGCGGTATTGCTGCATCCCTACCTGTGACATTAAATACGTCCCTCCCGAAGCCTGTCTGCACCAACCGTGGCGTGAAATATCCACCCTCAATGTCCCGTTTCTCCTCACAGACTCACCTTCACTGTCAGCAGCTGTAACAAAGCTGCTTCACTGAGGCAGCTGTTGGACTTCGACATGATTTGTGCGTATGATTAGTTTACTGACACTCCTCTCCTCTCCTCTCTACTAAGTCCTGTTACAGTTTGTCCCGCGCTCTCCGTGTCAGCTGTGATGTTCCCTGTAATACATCACTGACAATTAACCGAGTCAAATCCTGTTTGCACTCATTGTAGTTGGCACATCAAGACAACACTGACTCTAATTGTCTCTTTGAACGAGCGGAGCTCAAATCGCTTGCATCCGACTTCTCCTCTCTGATCCTTTTTCAACAGTAAACAAATCTATTAGGTTTTAGCACTTTGGGGAGTTGCAGTAGGTGTTCAAAGTGTTTTAAGAGTCCAAGATAGAGGAAGTGCTCTGGCAGACAGCCGGACCACCTGCTTCACTGGTTGGCTGGCCTAACACTACAATGGAAGAGTTAGATTGTACAAGTTCCCCTTTCTTGATTAATCCCGCATTTATCCTCTAATCGTAAACAGTGTAAAAAAAAAAAAAAAAAGAAAAAAAACGAACTCAATTGTCTCTTATCTAACTCCATACAAGGGGCCTCGTTGTAAATGTTTAATGTTAATGAATCAGTGCTTGGAAGATGTGTTGGCGTCTCTCCAGACGTAAGCTGGGATTTATTAAAACCTACACAATGTATACACAATGTGTCTTGTCAGTCCAGTGCTTTATGTTCCCCACAGAGATAAACAGTTCAAATACTTCTAATAATGATTTTAAAAAAAGGGGATTTCAGGCTTTAAAGGGCCACACCACCAACTTGTTCACTTCACTCATCGTCAGAAGTGCATCTCTGCCAAAGAAAACAGATGTACACATCACATAACATGCTTTTGTTGTTATGGAGGAGAAAATAGTTTGAAAAACATAACCCTGATGATGTTATCAGGGTTATCTGGCCTTAGAGATCACAACTTTCTAGCAGAAGGTTTGTGTTATAAGTGTGGACTTTTAAAGGTCTGGTGTGATAATATGGCAGAAATTTAACATAATATTCATAAGTACGTTTTCATTACTATGAAAACTCCTGAAAAATCGTTGTGTGTTTGTTAACTTATGATGAGGCGTTTATATCTACAGAGGGTGCAGGTCCTCATCCACAGATGCCGCTGTGTTGCACCGCCTTTTTGCTACAGTAGCCCAGTATGGACAAAAGGAGGGTGAGGCATGTTGATCGCAATCTCCAAGCTCACCAGTAGGAGTCACTAAATCCTACACACTGGCTCTTAAAAAGATGTGGTCATTTACAAGGCAGAGAGGGTGAAGGAATGACGCAATCAAGCTGCATCATGGGAGGTGCAGAGTTTTGGAGACTGACAGTAAGTGTCAGGGACTAAAAATCAGGATATTTTAACCTCTGTTGCATCAGTTTTGGTCTGTTTCTTGCAAGTCTTCAAATTTTATGAAGGTACAGTATTCAGTTGCTGGAATACCACTTAAAAAATCTATTAATTGACTCTCCCATTTTTGTTTTTTTCCAATGAGTTGTCATTGCAGTCTGAAAAGTTGTGTGTCCAAATGAAATGCAACAGTCTCAAGGTGTTAGTACCTGGACTGAAGGTCACAGGGGTATTAAAGGGTTTGCAGTGACCATTACTTTTATCCTCTTTGGACAGCTCCTCACCACCAGTCCCTCATACTGATTGTCCCCCCAGTGACTCATGTTTAAAAAAAACGCACTTGGATGCCCCTATGGTTATAAAACATGATTAAGTATCCTCCATGGTGGCCCACTGTGCAAAAGAACATGATAAAGTGCCCTCTAGGGTGCCCTTCAGGGGCAGCTGGTGACATTTTTTTTTTTTTTTTGCCCCTGCCCTTCAGATAGCCAGAGTCTGCCACTGCTGGTGTCCTCTCAGCCCCGACTGTGGCACCGAGCCTTCCTTTCACGTTTCTGGAAAAGGGTCCAAGCTGCAACATTAATTGCTTTCATGACCCAGTTTGACAATTTCTCTTTTTTGTTGCTCTTCTGCAAAACAAAAGCACCCAACAAAAGTCGTGCCCTCACCCTGACCTCTTGGCGAGCGCCTCATTTTTAGGCCATTTCTGCTTTTAGTCTTGTTTCATCTGCGCCGTGTTCCCTTCACATGGGATGACAGGCAAATTTATATGCAGTTTGGTATTTATGAAGGGCGTTTCATCAACTATTTATGGCTAATTGTCGGAGTTAACAAGGTGGGATGTGAGACGCTCGTGTTGAAAATTACAACTTGATTGGAAATGACATGTGGAAACTTGTGTGATTAAAGTTTACACATGGTTTTATAAACTGAGTCAGATTTTGCATTAGGCGCGCGCACTTCCTCTTTTATAAATTCCCTCTTTCCAACATTTAATGTGGAACACATGCTCTTTTTTATATATTTGGCTGCACATCATTCCCGTCTCGCACATGACATCATTTTCCTAGACGATTCCTCTCAGGCAAAGTGAAAAAGTGACTCCCACGGTGGCTATATCTGTAACTGGCTGGCAGACGGGATTTTAAAGAGCAGATGAGGCGACAGACTAGGAAGGTGTACTTGAAGGTGTCCACACACACACACACCACACACACACACACGTATATGTAGAGGAAGCCTGAGGCAATGTGATCTCTGGGCCATTAAATCAGAGCAAATGTAGCTATCAGGAGAATGTCAATAAGATTAAGAGCAGATCAAAGAGATCACTGAGATCATATCATCAGAGGCAAGACTGACAGATACAGACTGTCTGACTGCAGAAGACAGACTGTCTGTCTGTCAGTCAGATCACATCATTATACAAGAAGCAGAAACAGGTAGTCATGACATCCATCAGTCAGCGTAGCACAAAATATCTTACAGAGTCTGTAAATACGTCAAATGTAGAAACTGATGTTCAAAAAAGAAACTTTCTCCATCCCTAATGTAAAAGCCGCCTTGACATTATGTGTAAAGATTTCCTGACATCTTTAGCAATGCAAAGTGGTCTGAAGATCTTAAAAGCATGGTGAAATCAAAGTGAGGGGGGTGGTTACCTGTGTGCCCGATGAAGACAGCTGAAGTGCTTTTTACACGACATAAGCTTTTTACATGACAGTTTAAATGACAAATTCCCCATCTGGGGTGAGATGCGCCTCATCTTTTAAAGTGCCGTGAAAGTCGTTTCTGCTGCCGCTTGATGTGGCCGAGGTGCCCGTCTGAGCTGCCGGTGCCAAAAGCAAATTGCTGCCATTGCAGCTTGATGAGGAGGAAGGGCGAGGCTGCAGTTATCGCACCTTTTCATTACTCAACGTTTCTGACAGCTTTTATACCCCCACATGCAAAAAAAAAAAAAAAATCCCTCTCCTCAGAAGGCTCGAGAGGCTGAGTCAGGGGGGTTTAGCAGGGACACAGAGAGAGAGAGACAGAGAATGAAGGAGAGTCAGAGACAGGAAGAGAGAGGGAAAGGACTCATTTAAGCTGCGTCTCCACTGCAGGCACCTTCCCAGATACTAGGGAACTTTCGGAGGCGTTTCCACCACAGCGAACAGGGTGTAAAAGAAGTTCCAGTGACATAATTTTACCCCCAATTACAGTTACTTACAGTTGTAGGTATGCCTCTGCCAAACAGTCAAGTTACAATTTACTCACACGGTATGAGTAGTCAAGATTTTAAAGGAAATTGATAAAATGCATTAAGTGTACTTTTTTTTAAAAAAAAGTCATCATTATAATGACATATATGAGTCCAGTGAATAATTTCCAGTGAGAAACATGCTGTCTTCATTTAGAGACTACTTTTACAGAGGAGGACAGACAGAGAGCTGAACGACCCTGATGTCAAAGTCAAGTTTTGGATATAAAATACCATTAACTCATGTGACCCTCTGAACTCCAAATTTGAATCAGTTCAGCCTTGAGTCCAGGTGGACATTTGCACCAAATCTGAAGAAATTCCATCAAGATATTCTTGATTTATTACCTTCACAAGAATGGGACAGACATGAGGTCACAGTGAAGTTTGATCTTGGACCAAAAAAAGAAACGTTTGTGCCAAGTTTGAAGAAATTCTGTCAAGCTGCCCTTGAGATATCGTATTGACAAGAATGCGATGGACGGATGGACAACCTGAAAACATAAAACGTCCCTACTCAGGTGGGTAGTACTTTCCAAAAGTACAGGAGCTTTGGGGGCGGGGCTTGCAGCACTGAACATTTCTGATTGGTGAAGTACTCCAGGCCTTTGATTTCAACCACCTTTTTTTAAAATCGCAAACTAGTTTATTTTTTGTTTGTTGTGCTTTGACGCATCAACGTGGACTTTCAGGAGAAAACACACAACAACAAAGTCCAGGCCTTATTGAGCATTTAACTGAGAATGAAATTCAGTGCATGTCTGTTACTTTATATGGCATCATTGTTGAGCCATTCTGTAGTTACCTGCTAAGATAACATGTAAAAACAGCCATCGGTTTTTCACTAATTTGCCTCAATGTCTTGGGTCTTTAGGCTGCAGTGGAAATTCAGACAACCACAGGCTGAACAACCTTTTAGTTCCCTGAAAAGTAGTTCCTGGGGCCTCAAGTTCCAGGTATTTCAGATGGAGATGCAGCTTTAGGCTAACTGGGGTCTTTGAAGTGAGTTAATCACAGCTAATAGAGTCATAACAGTTACAAATGGTGCGGCAGAGGACGCTCAAATTAAGAGGAATGCCATTTAGCAGCATTTATCATTTCAGGCTTGTGCTGTCACGCAGCGTTCTCATCACACCATCACATATCTTATTTGCATCTTTAACTCAGCACTTTACAGTTGTGAGTGTTTTAAGAACATCAGCTTCAGTCTCAGAGCAATGGAAACTACTAACTAACTGAAGTTTAACCAAACTCACAATCACAATTAGGGTCAATAGGCAGAGGTGTGGACTTGAGTTACAAAGTTGATGCCTTTAGACTCGACTTGGCCTTTAACACCAGTTACTCCTGACTTCACTTGGGCTTGAGTCTTTGGACTTGAAAATACTTTAAACCTCACACCAAGCCCAAAGATGTTATTTAAAATATGTTATTTAAAAAGTCTCAATCTACAAATCAATTCATTCCTTGCACTTCTGAACACTCATGTTCCCGCTATCGATCCACAAGTCAACACTGATTTCATACTTTGTTTAACCTCACAGCTTCCAATCAAGCTGCAGAGAGAACCACGAAGAACTAAAGTTACTTACAAAAGGCAAATTTGTTTGCACACAAAACTACAAGGTGGTCAACAACAATGAACTGGGTGAAAATCACAGACGGAGACCGAACCACTTCCAACTTCTTTCGACATTAGAAGTTGTAAAAATGGTGTAACACTGGTGAAGAGTGCATTATGACTTGTTGAGGACTCAAAACGCAAAGTCTGGGACTTGCCTGTCTTGACTAGAGACTTGAGTAAAAATACTTTATTATCTTACTTATGACTAGCCCAACACTGACTTGGTCCAATCTTGTCAATAGGATATCAGAATGTTACTTTAGATTGGTGTGTGCATGGTTACAGAAGAGCTCTTGTTTCGTCAACATTTGTTATATACCATTGTGTTTTAACATGCATGGACAGAGAATAGTAAAAAGAAATGCCTAATGGTAATCAAATCATTTTGCATGAATGAGAATATATTCAGAATTGTTGTTTTTATTACACATTGCTCTTCCCTACATGTAAGCTGATTAGTTGTTTGCCATAATAAAAAGTACTGTACTGATATCAGTGATTCTGGTCCTGTTATCACTTGGTATTGTATTGAAACCACAGTTTTTGGCATCGCACACACCTACTAAATTCTACCCTGTCGTTTTCGCAACAGAGAGTAAAATGACTGTAGTCGTGAGAAGTTTCCAGAGTTGTAAAATCCTTTCTCATATTATTTCAAACTGCTGTGTTTTTGTGCCTGATAAACCTTCAAACTCATGAATCTTTCTGTCAAACTGGACACCCTGGATTGTATTTTATTCTCTCACTGCAACAAACCCACATACTGTTTTTAATGCAGTGTTATTTTCGGTCTCAGCAGTTGCTAACAGAGATCCAAATCATCTCAGCGAACTGCAGGTGCATCAATTGTAGAAGGAAAAAAAGTGGAGGATGGAGGACAGGAGGGAAAACTCAGCCGCTATATAACATACAGATATCTTCTGGATAAGCATGGAGGGGATAAAAAGAGGCACACAGTCCACATCGCCATCAAAAAAACGATCAGACCTGCCAGACTGGTTCCCCCGTAGCTGATCGCACCTCAGCCGGTCAAGCCAGGTTACATACAGGGTGTTCACATTTGCGGAGAAATGTCCTCCGGGGTGAGGACACATCAGCAGTGCTGATAAAAACCGTCATCACCAAGTCATCACCTTTCCTGCTAAGTCGAGAGACGGAGAGGAGAAGCCCTGCGGAGACGAAGGAAAAGCAAGTCCAGGCTGGACAGCAACACCTGCCAAGCTGGTCAATTCTCAAAGTGACCAGCGCCCGGTTGTATAAACCACCTTAAGTTTTCAAACTTTAAAAGTTTGTCCCTTAAGCTGATGGGTTCATTTGGGAGCGTTCTATAAAGACTTTTAGCTTATATCCTTGCTGAAGTGTTCAGACAAACGCTGCATCCGAAATCACATACGCTGCACTACAAGCCCAACATATGTGCTGTCATTCAACATACTTTTGTGTAAATAAACAGCAGTATGATTGTTTTTGGAAGTACTGTTCAGCTTGAAACACGTCACTTCCTGAGAGTCTCCTTGCCACTTGGAGACGAGTAACCATGGTAACCTGTACCAATGACAAACTAATTTTAAAAAATGTATTTCACCAAGCAGGGTGAAAGTTAACTTACATTTAAATTGAAGTATTATTGACGTTACACAGAGCTGCCTTGATCACTCACTACTGCATTGCACATTGCATTGTGGGATATGTATGCCAGTGTAGTATACAGTGCTTGCATGTTGTAATATTTCCCTGGGAAACAGTTTGCAGGATGCACAAGGTTTCGGACATAGTAAAAATATCTCACACTCCGTTTCAGTGTAGCAAGTAGCATATTAGTGCGGAATTTTGGACGCAGCCTGAGACTTTCATGGGAGTTACTGTCATAATACAGCACAAGGTTACAGTTCACTCACATAAATATGACAGCATCATGAGAGCACTTGACAAGATTGTCAGTGTTAGCTAGCTTCTCAAAATGGACAGTACAATACAGAGAATACAAACAGAAAAAGAAAGCCAAACTGGACAGAAGATGGAGATACACATAAGCAGAAGGTGTGAAAAGAAGTAACTGACAAACTCAAAGCGAGAAAGGAAGGAAGAAATATAAAAATATTACTGTGACAGCATGAACGGAGGCAGACAAACATCGACAAAAACCTGGTGAGTTTCAACAAAACAATATAGCTAACATTGATATATGAGACCGGTTATGTTAACATCTGGCTAGCTGGCTACAAAGTTGCTAATGCAAACTGAAGGTCAGATCTGTACTCTCTCACAACACAAACACTGTCTGCTGTGCCTGCCTTGGTATCTTTCCTCCTCTTCTATCACCATAAATTCATCCATTCTTGTCTTACATTCCACAAATTCTTTCACTTTTTAAGAGACTTTAAGAGACTTGGATCTGTTAAGAATTTCTGAGGAAAATGGTTACTAAAAACCATCTTGCAACACAAAAGGGAATACTGAAGTAGCCAAGGGCAAACACTCAGAGATCAAAGAGTTTTCCCTGACAAAATCCTCAGGAAATGATGGTTATTGAATGCAGGGCTTGACATTAAGCTTTTTGCATCAACTTCACCTACGGGTTACTTACCAAAACGGAAAACGATGAACATCATTTTACATTAATAAGGTTTAAAAGGCAGAACTTTTACTTGTAGTGGAGTATTTTCCACAGTGGGGTTGGTATTAGTACTTTTGCTCAAGTATTGGACTGAAGTACTTCTACCTGTGGTTAGCAAAGTGAAACTGCACCTGGCTGAGCCTTCCCCTTTAAGAAAGGTGGGATTGTGGGTAGCCTGTGTCCCTGTTTACCAGAGCGTCTGCTAGTGCTGGTCCAGATGTGAACAGCTAGTTAGCAGCTACGAGTCAGACTAAAGACAATGAAGTGGACAACTCATGGATATATTATAATGAACTAGATAGTGAATGCAAAGATGGTGCTCATTCAGTCCACTGAGAGCTGCTCGCCTGGTGCATAAGCCGAAAAAGTTTTAGCCCCCGGTTGAATTCCTGGTTACACAGTCCACTGAATATGTGCAGGAGTGTTTCCCCCCTCGCTCCCGCCCACAAGTTCCTGCTCGGCCCACAGACTTTTTCATTGTGATGAGATCACAGATTTTTAAATTGCTTTTTTCAGCTCGAGGAAAGTTTTACAAATGTAAAACCTCCATGGATCAAAAATTCATCATAGAAAGAATCACAACTGACCTTGTCTGCAGTTCGAGGTGTCCTGTCAATAGTTTTACAGACGTCTCTTTTATAATGGTGGCCTACGGGGGAAAATGCTTTTTGGGGCTGGTGGGGAATTTTTTGCTGTAATACTGTGAGTGGTCACTGGAAAGAATGGCAGCAAGGCTGAGCAGCAATGTCCTGTCTAGTTCTATTATAATTCTCTGAGACAGCTCAGCAGAGTCATGTAAATGTGACTTCATGACATTTCATAAAGTTCTGAAGCGATGGTGGCCACAAATGTCACATTATATATCAGAAGCACCGGACAGTTTTAGGTGGCTGGAGGAAAATTGTCAGTCAAAAACAGGACGGTTGCTCATTATTCTACTGTGCAGTGCATTTGGGATCAGAGCCGCCACACAGTCAGAAATATTAAGAAATAGATCGAAGAGATTACGTTTACTTTTCACTTGCCCGAACTGCATGAGGCATTCCAAACACAGAGTTTATTTGCCCTGGGCAAGCCTGAAAGCATTAATGTTGAGCACCACGATATAGTGCTGGTTCTAGACCAGTTTTACTGGGGTTGGGGGGCCAGACTGGGGCCAGTTGTTTTGTCAGAGGGGTACATTCAACCTGCAAAACAATAGAAATACAAATATCTAAAAATATTTGTTTATATTTTATCAAATTAGCACGATTAAAAGCAGTAAAATTTACTATTTGCAGATCTTATTTGCAATGCAACCATGGGTGGACAGATGACTACCACTGAATTACTTTGATAGAAAGAAAAAAAAAAGAAAAACATGATGAATCTCAGGCGAGTTCTGGAGTTATAAGGATCATATTTCTTCTGTTTTATATGTGGATTTATGGACACTGCATCACTATGCAGCAAGATGTTAAAGAAGAAAGTTTGCACATGTGAGATTCTGTACTAATCCAGTAAAGTTAATAAGTGCAGTTTGTCTAAGTTTAATCTTTGTGTTGTATGACAGGTTCACACCATCTGGGATGGATATTTAAGTGGATATCTCAATGTATGATTACAGCTTTGGTGGTGTGAGAGTTAAAAAAGTAATTATGATAACTTTGATTAGCCTTGAACACGGTCTGATCTGCTCTTTTTTACTGTGCTCATTTGCCGTCGCTGTTGTTTGTTGTTAATGCTGCAGACTAAACACTTTCTCCATCTGTTTCACATTAAAACACATGGAGCAGTCCAGGGAACATACAGTAATCTCCTTTACTCGCTGGAAGCAATCTACTGTGAAACGTCTACAGGAAGTGTTGATTTTCATCAACAGCAGCTTAACAGCAAGAAACAAACAGCACGAGAAAATCTGTCTGAATGAAATTAAACAGTGAGTAAAAAACTAATTCAGAGCAGCAGCGTGACAGCGATTGTTGTTGATGTAAATAATTCTGTGGAAACGGAGATTATGATGAATTTACCCCATCAGTACAGCTGATGAATACACTCTGAGAAATAAAGGCGGCGCTAACTAGAACCATAAAGGGTTCTTCTGCTCATCCCCATAAGAGAGCCCTATTTAATTCCTGGTAGAACCTTTTATAAAGGTTTCACTTGGAACACTTTCAGAGATTTCTACCCAGGCCCAACATAAAGGGTTATACTTTGAACCATCTTTGAAAGGTTTCACCCAGAACATGCTATAAGCTGTTCTGCAGAGAACCCTTCAAATGGTTCTACCCAAAGCCCTTGCAAGGGGTCTTATCCAGAACCTTTCCACCCTCCAAGGGTGCTGACAAGCACCGAGTTCTACTGAGGACCTTTTTATATTCGAAGCGTTCGGACTAGGGGGTTGTACCAAGAACCTTTTCATATCCAAAGGATGTTATCTGGAACTCACTAAGATGGTCCTACCGAGGACCTTTTTTATATCGCAAGGGTTTTGTCTGGAACTCAAGGTGGTTCTACTGAGAACTCTTTTATATTATGGTACAAAGAACCCTTGATGGTTGCACCTGAAACCCTTGCTAAGGGTTCTATCCAGAACCTTTCCACCTTCTAAGGGTGCAAACAAGAACCCACCCAGGGGCTCTACCGAGAACCTTTTTATATTTCCAGGGGTTTATCTAGAACACACTCAGGGGGTTCTACAAAGAACCTTTTCTTTATTTTCCGAGGGATTTATCTTGAATCCACCAAATGGGTTCTACCAAGAACCTTTTTATATCCCAAAGATTTTACCCGGAATCCACCGCGGGAGTTATACCGAAAACCTTTTTGTATTCCCAGGACCTGATCTAGAACACACTCAGGTGGTTCTACAGAGAACTTTTTATATTCCAAGAGTGTTATCTAGAACCCACCAAGTGGGTGCTACAGAGAACCTTTTCATATTCTTAGGGTTCCGACCAAAAGCCCTGCTGGAGGTTCTACCAAGATCCTTTTCACATCCTAAGGGTGTTATCTAGAACCCACCAAGGTGGTCCTATCAAGGACCTTTTTGTATTCCCATGGTTTTATCTAGAGCACACTCAGAGGGTTCTACCGAGAACCCTTGTATATTATGGTACAACAACAAAAGAGTTCTTCAAGGATTTCAACAGAAGGGCTCTTTATATCAAAAGGTTCTTAAAGGAACTGCTGATCTAACGAAGAACCTTTGACAAACTTTCTTCAAAAAGGGTTCTTGAGAAGCAAATGGTTCTGGGCAGAACTTCAGCCCTCAAAGAAGAACCCTAGTTAGAGTTAGGAGTGGAGGGATTATCCCCTGCTGTTTGTTATCTGTGCCCCTCCTGTATTTGAAAATCAGCTCTGATCTGATGATTTACATTGCTGTACAGAAGCTCAAATGAGGACAGAGGACAGATAAGGACAGGCAGTAAACACCACGTGAGTACGAGGTCAGATGGGGACAGAAAGACAAAAAAAAAAAAAACAAAAAAAAAAAAACAGAAAGAGAAAAGGTGGCAAGGTGGCCCGATCCCATCAAGCAAAATCGACAAGTTTGATCCCCGTAACAGCCCACAACCTATTAACACATCCTTTTGAAAGACACTTAACGCCCACATCCCACCTCTTTACAATCAGCTCTGGATCAGTAAAATGATGTATATGGAGGGGGAGAGCGGATAGAGACACAAACATGTAAAGAGTCATGTAAAATCCTCACAGTGAATTATTCAGTTCACCCCGAGGGCAGACCAACATGGCAGAGAACTCCACGCTCTTGTCTTTCACAGTGGTGAGTGGGTTCGCGGAAAAAAACAGTTCCGTGAAAATCCAATTTTTTTTGTCCTCTCGCCCTCTCATCACCTCTCTCCTTTCAGTCAGCCTTGTCTCCATCACTGCAGCTCGAACACACACCATATGAGATACAAGCACATGCAGCGTAGGGCTGCAACTAATGATGATTTTCACAGTCGATTAATCTGTTGATTATTTTCTCAATTAATCAGTTAATAGTTGTTTGCCCATAAAATGTCAAAAAATAGTAAAAAATGTTGATCATTGTTTCCTAAAGCTCCTCAAATGTTTTGTTTTACCCACAACCCAAAATCATTCAGTTTACTGTCATAGAGGAGAAAAGAAAACAGAAAATATTTATTGATTGATTATCAAAATAGAAAGCAATTAATTTGGTAATCAATTAATCATTGCAGCTCTAATGCAGTTTATATTAAAAGTTAACACATGACTGTCAAATAGAAATTACATAACACTTTGGCTGTTCTAGCTGAATATAAAGGTGCCTCAAACCTCCTGAAGTACATTCACATGAGTACTGTAGTTCAAGTTACCATTAAACAGCTAGCAGAGTGCTTATTGCTAATGTGTTTCCTTTAAAACAGACAGCTCGGGAGGGACTTGTTGCACATATTGATCAGCATTTACATTACACAATAACACTGAATGTGCTTTACATCCCCCGGCAATGCAGTAAAGCAGTCCACGGCTGTACAACCCCAAGTCCAAAACAGTTGGGACATTATGTAACACATAAATAAAAACAGAATGCAATGATTTGCAAAAACATTTCCAACATTTCCAACAGTGCAAAGACAAAATATTTGATGTTCAAACTTTACTGTTTTACGACTTCAGGAGCTCAACAGTCCAGAGGCTCTGTTGTCATTTTTTTGTGCTTCATAATGCACCACGCATTTTCAATGGGAGACAGGTCTGGACTGCAGGGTGGTCAGTCTAGTACCTGAACTCTTTTACTATGAAGCCAGACTGCTGGAACACGTTCAGACACAGGCATAGTCTTGCAGAAATAAATAGGAACGTCTCTGAGAAAGACATTGTCTGGATGGCAGCATGTTGCTCCAAAACCTGTATATATCTTTCAGCATAAATGGGGCCTTCACAGATGTGACAGTTACCCATGATGCCATCCATCCATCCATCCATCTTCTTCCACTTATCTGGGGCCAGGTTGCGGGGGCCGCAGTCTAAGCAGGGATACCCAGACTTCCCTCTCCTCGGACACTTCCTCCAGCTCTTCTGGGGGGATCCCAAGGTGTTCCCAGGCCAGCCGAGTGACATAGTCCCTCCAGCATGTCCTGGGTCTTCCCCGGGGCCTCTTCCCGGTGGGACATGCCCGGAACACCTTCCCAGGAAGGCGTCCTGGAGGCATCCGGTATAGATGCCTGAGCCACCTCAGCTGGCTCCTCTCGATGTGGAGGAGCAGCGGCTCTACTCTGAGCTCCTCCCGGGTGACAGAGCTCCTCACCCCATCTCTAAGGGAGCGCCCCGCCACCCTGCAGAGGAAACTCATTTCAGCCGCTTGTATCCGAGATCTCGTTCTTTCGGTCATGACCCAAAGTTTGTGACCATAGGTGAGGGTAGGAACATAGATTGACTGGTAAATCGTAAATTCTTCACCACGACAGACTGGTACAACGACCGCATTACTGCTGCCGTGGCACTGATCCGCCTGTCAATCTCTCGCTCCATCCTTCCCTCACTCGTGAACAAGACCCCAAGACACTTGAACTGCTCCACTTGAGGCAGGAGCTCTCCTCCAACCCGGAGGGAGCAAGCCACCTTTTTCCAGTCAAGAACCATGGCCTTGGACTTGGAGGTGCCGATTCTCATCCCAGCCACTTAGCGCTCCAGCACATGCTGAAGGTCCTGGTTTGAAGGAGCCAACAGGACAACATCATCTGCAAAGAGCAGAGATGAGATCCTGTGGTCCCCAAACCGGACTCCCTCCGGCCCCTGGCTGCACCTAGAAATTCTGTCCATAAAAATAATAAACAGAACCGGTGACAAAGGGCAGCCCTGCCGGAGTCCAACATGCACCGGGAACAGGTCTGACTTACTGTTGGCAATGCAAACCAAGCTCCTGCTCCGGTCATACAGAGACCGTACAGCCCTTAGTAGAGGGCCCCCTGACTCCATACTCCCGAAGCACCTCCCACAGAATGCCACAAGGGAAGGTCAAATGCCTTCTTCAAGTCCACAAAACACATGTGAACTGGTTGGGCAAACTCCCATGAACCCTCAAGCACCCTGCGGAGGGTATAGAGCTGGTCCAGAACTGGACCCATGATGCCATGGGCACTAATACACCCCCATACCAACATAGATGCTGGCTTTTGAAGTTAGTGCTGGCAACAGTCTGGATGGTCCTTTTCCTCTTTAGCCTGAAGGACACAATTTCCACGTCCGACCGCCATCTACTGTAGGTAATACACTGACTATGCAACTATGCAAACTATCCCTTTAAGAAGTTTAAAAGCAGTACTCCTGTAATTTAACTTGAGTAAAACTTTGACTGAACAACTTTCACTTGTATTGGAGCACCAGGAATATCTAAACTTTGACTCAAGTAAAGGAGAAGTGTACTTTGTCCACCTCTGCTCATATGGAGCTGTCTCTTGTCATCTTAACTTCAGTGTCTCCATGATAAACAGTCCAAACTGGACGATGATGCAGCTGAGTAAAATGAGCAGGGACACTAAAGTTCTCTCTTTGCCGAAAGCCTCAGAGGCAGGCTGTTTAAAATGCTCTCGTGGGTTTAGTCGTTTCTCATGTGGATTCCTCCTTTGTTTGTTTTCTCCTATGACTGTAATTGGCCTTTTATTGTGTGAGCTGAGCTAAAATAAAACTGACAACGGCGCAATTTTGCAGAGGGAATGGGCCTGTGGCTGTTAGAGGCTGCAGCCCTCGAGTAACCTCTTTTTCCATTTATTTCTCTGCTGTGGGGTAAAAGCCGGACATCTGCAATTTATATTTTTCAGGCAGGAAGGAAAGATTGTTTATACTCTCTTTTGCTCGTGTTGTCTGTTTGTTAACTGAATCACAGACGAGGGTTTTAACAAGGCCATGGAACACTGCCAACCAAATCACAGCAATGTAGACGTCCAGCGGAGATAATAAAATCATTAAACCCGCTGTTACAACATTAGAATTTCTATGTTGAATTAAGACAGAGCAACATTTGCTGAGTTTCTCCTCAAACCAAACAGGTGACGCCTACACGTCTGTTCCTGATAGCACTGAATTACATTTACACTGTGCAACAACAGCAAGAATCAGAGGAAGACTTAAAATGACTTTTTTCAAAGAAAATGAAATGACACCCACAAATTTCAAGTAATTGACAGAAGGAAATTAAAAGTAGTCACTGCGCCCTACATAAGGCATATGTTAGCAGTTAATTTGAGTGCTGGCTTATAAAACATAATGGATATTCTAATGTTTAATAAGTCTGAACCATAAGATAGTGGGTTTTTTTTGTTTTTTTTTTGTTTTTTTGTGGGATCAAATTGTCATCCTGTTGACATTTGAGGAATTTAGTCTTGTCACTGAGCCGTGTCTGATGAAAATCAACACTGACTGTTTAAAATAATGACTCATTCAATCTTTAAATATGGTATTCTGACACGGGGAAATTATTTAATTTTATTCTAATTTATCAGCATTTTGATGGAAGGTGGTTATTCTCTTCTTAAAACCCAAATCCTCATTAGAACCAACCGGATGAACGATTACAGACACATCACAACCTGGAGACTTAATTTTACCACTCAAGGCAAGTGGCCATCTACCAGAAGCAGGCTTGAAATCATTTTTGGATCCATCCAATTACTCTAAGTCACACTGAAGACAAAAAAAACATTCTAAAATAACATTTATTGGGAGACTATGCTTCCAACAAAATGTTGGACTTTGTCCTGGAAGACTGTGGCTTATTTCCCGTTCCCTCGCGACAGTCAACATTGGTTTATTTTAACCATGACAACTGCCATTCCTTAACTGTAACCCAGTAGATATATTTAGATGTATTTATTAGTTCATTATGTGCTGCACAGCAATCATCAGATAAATAAACAGACCTCAAACTGCACCAACAATAAACATCAACAACAGACTAACCGCTAACGTTAGCTATACAAACGACTACACACACTAACTGCTAACATTACTGTAGCTACACAGACCTAATGCTAATATTAGCTATACAGGCCAACTGCTAATGTTGGGTACACAGACCAACCGCTAGCATTAGCTACACAGATGGGCACTAAACCTACCACTCATGTTATCCATACAGACCAGCTGCTAACGTTAGCTACACAGACTTACCGCTAACATTAGCTACACAGATGGTGACACACGCCAACTGCTAACATTACCTACACAGACCAACCATGAATGTTAGCTATACAGTCCTACTTAAAGGACAGGAACTATTTTGTGCCTATAGGTAATGAGCGGAGTTCCACAAGGCTACATTCTGGAGCCTCTTCTATTCAGTATCTACATGCTCCTACTAGCTCAGATTATGGAAAACAACAAAATATGCTAGTATAATTATGCAGATGACACACAAATGACTGACTTATTTACATGACCATATCACCAGGGGAGTATAATCCCACACACGCACTCAGTAGTTGCATCAAATTTTCTTCAGTTAAACAAAAATAAAACCGAAGAAATTATTTTGGATCCAAGGAAGAAAGATTAAAAGTCACCACTCAGCTTGTTAAAAAAAAATGTTAAAATCCACAAACCAAGTCAGAAATCTTGGTGTGGTGTTAAGATAATTACAAAATCAGCCTACTATCACCTGAAGAATATATCACTTTTAATCACTTAGGTCTCACAAGGACTACTGTAATTGTGCCTTTCTCTAAAACAATTGATCAAACAGCTGCAGCTAATTCAGAACGCTGCCACATAATAAAGATAAGAAGGCTGACATTATCTTTTTTGTTTTTTTTTGTGACAATCTGTGACAACAAAAACAGTCAAAAGTAAGTCTTTACCATGACTCAAATGACAAAATTGAACATAAAACAATGTGTGTTAATCATGTCATGGTAACTGTGTTGACTCGATCTTTACCATTATCATTATTATACAATTATCATTACATGATTACATCATTCTAATTAAGATAATCATTTAACTGTGTTTACTTGATGGGAGTCTGTATAGAAAAAGATTATTAGTGTGCACGTTAATGTGCTCATTAACTTTTTAAGGGTGTTTGTCAATATGAAGTCTTATGCATGACTTTATGTGTGTGTGTGTGTGTGTGTGTTTACAGGTCTGTACTGATGTCAGAGCTTTTTATCTTATAAATCCAATCAACTGTGTTGTCATGGTAATAAAGTCATATATTTTGAACTGTGTTCACAATCATGCCAGTTTCAATTGTAAGAAAAACAACTGTTATAGCGGTTAATTAGCAGGCTTTCCAACGCTGCATTTCAATGAACCATGCAGATAACCTCCCTCCTCTTCATTTTGATAATCGCACACACATCTCCTCTGTGTGTGTGTGTAGTGTGAGGTGAACTGCAGATTCAGTCTTGAAAAAAAAAAAAAACACAATAATGAGCCAAAAAAAATTTAAAAATTATCAGTTATCTGTCTTGACCCTGATGACAACAGTTTATTCTGACTGTAATTAAGTCAAGAGCAGGTCTGCATCGAGCTCGTCTGGAGCAGTTAATTTGAATTCTGGAGTGTTTTAATTCAGTTTCATCCGGTCATGTGGGGACACTGGCATTCAAAGTCTGGTGGCACAGAAGAAGGATCATCATCGACTGTAGATTAATGATCGCGCACCAGTCCAGAATTTAATATGGATGTAATAAAATCAATCGCTCATTAGCTATGAGCCCTGACCCCCTTAGTTACTGTTGCCATGGCTGTCAAGCATTCCTTTCTATGACTGCACTCATGAGGGTTCAGAATAATAATGCTGGCAGATGCACCATTAAATTTCTTGGTAAATTATGAAGCAGTAGGTCATTGATATTAGTGATAGGAGAGACAAAAGCAGCCGGTGAGCCTTGATTTTTCTGGCTGATATCACAAATTTGGCTTTTATAAGCTTTGGCCAGGGTCACTGCTGGCCATTTGGGTGCCTTAAATGTAATTGCTTTGTGGTTTTGAGATTTAGCCCTCTTTCTACAAGCTAGCGTGACACATTTGGTACCAACAGCCTGAGGTCCTTTAGTTTAATATGATACAAGTATAGTTGACATCAACAAGGGGACATTGGGTTTTATGTTACCCCAAAGTTAAAGATGGAGGTGCAACACCCCTTAAATCCTGAGGCAAAGCAATAAACACAGGTGCACAGTTTCCTTAGACTGATGAATTGCATTTCTTGGTACTAAATTTACATGATGAGGTGTAGTGTTTGTTTTTATTGCTCTTTTGGGTTACTGGCTGCCCAAATTTGATCTCAGAGCAGCTGGCTGAGTCCTCTCTTTTAAAGTCTGTGTAAAGGAACATGAAAAGACTGAGAACTACTGTATGTAGGAATGAATTCTGGAGGTAAACTGGTAAACTGTTTAGTTGGCTTGGTGACATGCCAGAGCCATGGTCCCCTAATGCTTTACAAGCCCCACAAACTGACACGTAAATGACACCCCTCACCTTCTAACGATCAGTTGCAAACATACCTTCAGCGACTCTCAGTCCAAATCAGCCCAGCAGTTCACTTTAGCTTACTTCAGTTCCAACAGCGCAACACAGAAGAAAAAAAATTCCACCATCCTGTCACCGTCCTCTGGCTCTGGTGGCTCAAACATATCTGGACACGTCCAATTAAACTGCTCAACTGAGCATCCATATTTCAGCTCCTTTTCAGGTCGTAGTGGGAGAGAAAACTGCTCATTTATACACTATGCAATGTTTTTAATTATTCATATTTGGCTGGGTGGTTAATAACACATGTTTCTGTGGTGTGGGATAAAATTATCACTTTCTGCAATCATGCCGTGCTGATTCCATGTTGCTGAAACAAATAATTGCAACTGTAAGTCACTGAAAGAAATACTGTCATTTAAACAAATACAAATAATGGTATTTTATGTTGTTTTTTTGTGTGCTGTTACACTGTGTGCTATTAATACCTGGGTCGTATGTGCCCCTCTGACAAAACAAGTGGCTCCAGTGAGTAAAACTGGTCTAGGACAGCCAGTAAACAGGTTGCCGGGCAAAAACAACAACAGCTGCGTAGCCTGGAACCTTCCCTGCGCCTATAGGGTAGTGATAACTGTCCAAAGCTGTCCAAAGTTATGAGGAGCACACAGAGTCAAATGTCATCGAACATTACAAAAATTTGTTATTTTTTTGAGATGTCAGTTGTAGAGTGTAAAGTATGCCTACCCCAAACCATAAAGAGCAGGAGAGAGCTGCTAACGTTAGCTGCTAACATAACAAACATAGTATTGCACCCTGGAACAGCTACCACAATGTGGAAATACTAAACAGTCTGTTTCAGTCCTGATCTTTGTTTTTTCTAAACTAACCTGTAACGCCACAAAAAATGTAGTAGAAATTTCTGTTTTATTTTGTAGTCCTTGTCTCCCCTCTTTTTTCTGTGACTTTACTTCTTGTCTTTGTCCTTTTCACGACCTTTTAAATTACCATTTGTTTCACCTGTGCCTGATTGTTTCCCTTGAATATTTAGTCCTCGTGCTTCTCTGTTTCTGTGTTGGTTTGTCGTCACCCTTCTGTCTGCTCCCCTGTGTTTCTGGTTTTTCTTCTGGATTATAGCTTGTTCTTTTTGGACCCTTGTCTTTTTTTTACTGGTTGTTGGACTGTTTAGTTTGCATTTTTACCTGATATCCTCAGCCGCCTTTTGTTATTTTTTGTGTATCCTTGCCATCTTCAGTTCTACTCTTCATTTGAGTCACCTTTTGTTCATTTACTACTGTGTCCTGTCTTCATTTTTGGTTCCTCCTCTGAACTAAACCACAACATTTAGCTGATGAAATGTTATGTGACCTTTGGTTTTTTACCATTCTTTACCATTTTGCCCTTTTGTTGTTTTCCACATTTGATTTTATTCCTCTCTTGCCACTTCAATATGTAGAGAAATCCAAAGTTTACAGGCCTGCTGTGTGTAGTTATGGTCACTAAGACATGACTGGATTATTGCTATTTTGGGGGAGAGTGTTAGCAAATGGCCAATTGATTCAGCTGACAGGAATGTGGGAACTTGTTTGAGGTAATTTTTTGTTTTGATCAGCATCTTTTTTCTTTTGATTTCATTCATTTATGTTTTATTTCAGAGCGAGTTTGACGGTGTAATCAGATTTGAACATAATTAGTTGTCAAAGGTATGTGGACAGCTTTTTTCAGTAATAGAGGATGTTTTTGTTTTTGTTTCCAATTTATTTTTTGTGCAGGACTGAATTAGTTTTATTTGCTGGTATGTGAGAAGTGTGCATGATGTTTAAAGCCTGAATAACTGCAGAGCGACGCCTGAAATTGCAAGTCTCATTCTGCTCCCAAGAGTCCAAAACACAAGGCTGCAGACTGATGCTAATTTTTAACTATTCTTTTTTTCTTGTGTTGCTGTCTCGTAAACACACCAGAGAAGAAGAGTGCAAACAGGTTTGGGATATTTACTTACAACAGAATTTGGAGGAATGACAGTTTATTATAAGAACCAATTAACATGCAGCTTCTTGCAACTTGAAATTTAAATATACAGTGCTGTTGTGTAGCAGTTCCAACAGAAAACAACATAAATGATCCACAATTACGCAAATAAAACTTGTCCGTGTGTCAGTCTTTCTTAGCTCGGAGGATCCACCTACACACAACAATTATGCTTTTCTTTGTCCTCTTACTTTTCTCACATTGAAACATTGTCATAGCTCATTAACTCGAGTAAAACATACATGAGGCACTTTTGTTTATTATTCTTGTTCTGTGACATATGAAAGCCACATTAGCCTCAGCAAATTGGCGATATTAAATGTGTCACTGTAATGTCAGTGGTATTAAATGTTTCCTTTTTATAAAGTAGAGTTAAGTTTGAAATTATCTGTTCATCTTAACTAATTCTTTGCTTACAGCATCTGGACACACTTTATTAAAAGTAATGTAATATTGATCTTTGAAGGCAAGTTAATGGAGGTCGTGATGGTGGAGCTGAAAACAGGAATATAATGAAGGGAAGCATGAAAGCTCTGGCAGACTGAGGAATGCAAAAAGCAGCATTCACGTGTTTGTAAAGGTAAGTCTGCTGTAAAACAGTTTCTTCAACTGCAAAATACTGTTAACTATTCATCCTCCACATGTGAACTAACAGTTCATGCAGTTGGTTCATCGTAAGAGTATAACTGTAATCTATCAGGAACAAAACACTACTTTCTGTCAAGCAGTGGAAACATGTTACCATGCTATCATATCATGAATTAATACCACTCATTTTTGAGTGACACAATGTAACTGTGTGTCCCTGAATGTGACCGTGGACCAAACAGCTTTGCATACTTGCCAACCCTCACAATTTGCCCGGAGACTCCCGTCGTCCATTGCCCCTCACCGTGTTTCCTCCCAGGGTCACAATTCTCCCACATGTCTCCAAATTTATGACAATTTTCACACCTTTTTATTTTCTTATGGAAAGTTTTAAAGGATAGGGCCACATTTTTTCTAACACCAGAAAAACATTCGTAAAATATCCATGTTCTTAAATATCCATGTTCTCAAATTTGAAATAGGATTACTAGGTAAGGCTAAATGCTGCTCTAGCTAATAATTATCAGTTAAAAGTCATCTGCAGGCATCAGTTTCTAAGCTTATACATTTAAAGTTCATTCTTTAAAAGTCATCACAATGCAGAAAAGTCTATAAAATTCAAATTTTTCATGGGAAGGACCCCCAGACCCCCCACTTTGGAAACAGGAAGGTAAATAACGCTTATTATTGTTATTGTTTTGTCTGCATGGTTATTGAGCTGTTGACATTTTAGATAATGTTTCATTAGGTCAGGTTAGGGACGAAAGCAATGTAGCTAGCTTGAACTCAGTTTTAAGTAGCAGTATTAGTTACAAGCTAACATCAAAGTTAAAGCGAAATCAAAAATACATATTTTTCCTCTCGTTTGTAGTGCTGTTTATCCATCTAGATTTTATTGGTGAGAGTTGCAGAGTTTTGGAGATATCAGCCATGGAGAAGTCTGCCTTCTGTCAAACATAATGGGACTAAATGGCACTCAGCTTGTGCCACTCAAAAATCATGATCCGGTTACTCAAGATGATTCACAGACTTACCTTCCTTCCTTTCTTTCTCTTTCTTTCGTTCTAGTTAAAAGAAAGTAGTTTCAGTAAGAAAAATTCCTACATGAAACTGCTCACAACAAGGTCTGTGGATTGTCTTGAGTATCCAGGTCGTCATTATTGGAAAGAGACGCTGGTTTTGAATTTTTCAAATGTACTTTTTTTTTTTGCTCCTTGAGCACCTACAAGCCAAGTGCCATTTTGTCCCATTATATTAGAAAGAGAACAGACATCTCTATGGCTGATATCTCCAAAACTCTGCAACCTATGCCAAACTTATCTAGATGGATAAATAGCACTTCAGGCCAGGGGAAAAATATGTATGTTTTGATTTTGGAGTGAACTGTCCCTTTAAAATAAATTACAGTAGATGCACTGCAAAATAACCATAAAATGCTGGCGTGTATTTTACTGTTGTTTTTACAGTTAATTTTTTACAGTGTACAATTCCTTGAAAATGACATCTGTATTCTTTTCGAGTTAATACATACAACCACAGAAGAAGAACACACAAGGTGAAACAAAGTGGCATCTGCAAGGACAGTTATTGACTGTGTGAGAGACATAAACCGCGCTGAGGACTGTTTACGAGCGCAGACAAAAACATATGTCAAGTTAACAATTGTGGGATTAAAACTGAAGTGGAAGCCATATTGAAATGATTTCCCAAACTACAAACAGCGGCGACGATTTCAGCGAACCCTCTGGTGTTTGTCAAGTGTATATACATGTGGGAAAAGACCCAACAGCTTTCAAATGCCAAAGCTGCAGATACATCAAAAATCACAGCGGCAACAGCATGAACTAAATTGTTAAAACGCAGAGAGAAAAAAAAAATCCCACAGCAGTGAAATGAAATTGAGTAAGAAGGGGAGATCATAGAAAATATTGGCTGCGGTAACAGCGAGGAATGGGAGAGATTAGAGGATTATACCTTCCTGGATGTTACTGATGGATCAAAGATGTGCATACAAAAAAAGGTAAGCCTTTCAGAAATGAAGAATGCTTATTATTCCTCATTGATGCACATTTATTCATTTTTATGGGATTTAAGCGGGTGTATGCAAACAAAAGGGGGTCATGAAACAGACTCGGTGCTTTGTACAGAGGAGAAATCTGCAATACGTGTTCAAAAGATGCAGCAAATCAACGAGTTATGGTTCAGTCAAAGTTTAGACTTACAGAGGACATCAACTTTAAAATGTTAAAATTAGAGGCAGACATGTAGTTGCATGTGGTGATTACTCCTCTGGGAAACTTACATATGTGCACATTGCAAATATTCTTTAAACTTAAAGGCATAGTTTGGATTAATTGATGTCGGGTTGTATGAGGTACTTACCGATAGCCAGTGTGTCATCTACAGTAGATGTTGACCTCAGTTAGGAGAAGCAGAGGGGAGTAAAAGCAGAGAAGCTGAGCAATGTACCGTGGACAGGGTTAGCAGTAAAACATATTTTAGCCACTTAAAAAAGGTCCACCAAGTGTATGCTATTTTAAGAACATTTTCGCCGCTTTATCTTGCTGTCCGACAGGCTTTTCTGGTGGGAAAATAACAGCCAAATATCACTCTCTCCAAACCAACCGAACTCCACAGGCAAAATCAGTCATTTTACTACACAAAACATGTGAGTTACTGGTCTACTGCTGCCTCGATCTGTTAGTTTGTTTGTGTTATTGTGCGACTTCAGTGAATTCGAACTATCCTTCAAAAACACTAAAGTCACACAATAACGTGAACTAACTAAGTGACTGAAGAAGCAGTAGATCAGCAACTCCTGTTTTCTGTGAAGTAAAATTATTGATTTTGCCTGTGGAGTCTGGTTAGTTTGGAGAGGAGCAGTATTTGGCTTGTACACTGGTGGTTTCCCACCAGAAAAGGCCCTCTGATAACAAAGTAAAGCTGTGAGAATCTTCTAAATATAGCGTACACTGAAACTGAAAAAGATTTCTTTAGATGAACCTTTTTGAAATGGCTATATTTATTTAAATTTTGTTGCTGACCCTGTCCACAGTTGTATTCTCTGTTTCTCCAAACTGGCGCCATGTTGACTATAAGTTTCTCATATAATCCTGCTTCAAATAATCCAAACTGTCCTGTTATTATTGTGAACTTCTGGTCTATATTTTGTACATTTCTGCATAAAAGAATAGATTAGATTAGACAGCTTTATTAATCCCCAGTGGGCACGTTCATTTGTTAAACCAGCTCATTCAAACAAACTGTTCAACTCTTTAATTTTGGTTTTATTATATTCTTTCATGTTATTGTCAATTTTCTGTTCTCTGTTTATGTTTCTTGACTTGCAGGACTTGCTTTCAGCTTTAATCATATTTCCTCGAAGGCCGCTGTACACAATGTGCCGAGGCAAATCCTGTATGTATGTAAAAGCAATCTGCTTCTGATTCTTCTTTGTGTGTCTTTTAACATTAACATTGGTGGAAAATACATTAACTCAAGGAGTTCAAGGGCAATGTAAAGTATTCAAGGTAAGTACCTTCATTTTATGCTGCAATTCAGAGGGAAATATTGTACTGTAATTCCACTTTTACATAAAAAGAATAATAAGCTTGTAAAATAGCAGCCTATCCAGGATGTCAAGTTGCTGCCTCGTGTTACAGATGTTTATGAATTGAACTACTGAATAAGAATTCCAGATGCAAAACGATCAAAAAGGCATTTTTCATTCCATCTCCACTTTAAGTTAGCTGCCCTGAGAAGCTGCTGTAGAAGAATAAGGTGATTTGTCCATCTTTAAAGCTTTTCAAAAGGAAATAAAAAGGGAAGAACTGGACATTAAGTGGTTAACCTCGACCTTTCAGGATCAAAAGTGTACGAGGAACAGATCTACTGTACACACTGCAGGTTAGCCTCCGCTGCCTTCATTCAGATATAAATCTCTGTCATTTTTCCTCTGAAGCTACTCCGCCGTTTCCCACCATGCATCAAATCCCCGGGTGTCTTATTTTAAAACCCAATTTCCTATTGTTTACCGTCACATCAGTGCCACTCAAACCATCAAAGTCGGCATATAAACTCAGAACCAATTTCTTTATAAATCCGTCCCACTTTAATAACGCTCAAATACAAAAATAATGTGACTGGGGCAAAGCAGAAAGATATGAAATGAAAAAAAAAAAGTTGAAGGAGAAGAGAAGGGAAAACAATGAAATCACACACCTCTGCAGTGAGCAGAATGATTGATTGATACAGAAAGCATTCATTCAGCTGTACAGGTGGTGACAGCTGCGGTGGAGGCGTATGTGGTTCAGTGTATGTTCATGTGCATATTTATGTTAAAGTGGGTACAATGAAGCCTGCAGCAGCTCATGGAGGTCATTTTATCCTAAATGTACACACAAAACTCTTTTAATTAAAACTGAATGGTTTCTATGTTTTGTTAAAGTGAACCACGGTATTTATGATCTGACTCATTCTCCGGCGCCACAACGGTTTAAACGTACAAACGGCGTGATTCAAATCACCAGGTTTGACGATGGTATCTCATGAAGTTCTGACCCAGACCTCCTCGAATGTTTCAGGTTAAAGCTCTACTACATTGTTGATATTAAAGGGATAGTTTGGATTATTTCAAATGGGATTCTATGAGGTAGTTACTGATCAACTGATTGATAATATTACCTACACTAGACGGCGGTCGACACGCCCCCAGTTTGGGGAAGCAGCAGTACTTAATAGTGCTGGAAGCCGAGCAATGAACTTCTGTGGACGGGTTTTAACCACTTAAAAAAGGTCCACCAAAAAAATAATCACTATCAGTTAAAGTGTACGCTATATTTAGAATATTTTCACTGTTTTACCTCCTCATCGGACCGCCTTTTCTGACAGGAAATCACCATAATATAAGCTAAATATCACTGTAACCAACCAAACTCCACTGGCAAAAACAATAATTTTCACCTTGTAGAACATGTGATTTGCTGGTCTACTGACTTTTATCTCATAATTACAACTTTTCATCTCATAATCATGACTTTTTATCTCATGGTTATGACTTTTTCTTTTATAATTCTGCATATTCATCTTATAATTTAATCATTTTATCTTATAATTCCAATTTTTTAGCTCATAATTTTGGCATTTTATCTCACGATTGACTTTTCATCTCATAGCTGTGACTTTTTATCTCATAATTGTGGGTTTTTATTTCATAATTACGACTTTTTATCTCATAATCGTGACTTTTTATTTTGTAATTACGACTTTTTATCTCATGTTTATGACTTTTTATCTCATATTTATGAATTTTCATCTGATAATTATGACTTTTATCTCATAGTTATGACTTTTTCTCATATAATTATGACTATTCATCTTACGAATTTGACATTTTATCTTATAATTCCAACTTTTATCTCCTAATTTTGACATTTTATCTCATAATAATGACATTTTCTCTCATAAATATAACTTACCATGGGGATTTTTTTTCTGTCACAGGAATGGGTTTCCCTATCGTACTGTGTACTTGGTAGGACAAATTAATCTATTTTGAATAGTTTTGAAGCACTGTTAGTGTTAGCACTAACAATGTTACTGAGGCTCCAGTTTATCTTCTTCCTGCGTCTTGTATTCATACGTCTTGGATGACAGCTGATCGACAGGCTTCACCTCAGCTGCCACTAATGACATGAACAACTGTATTTACCCAGTTTGGCTTTAACCGTCTTCTTCCTCTCGACTGTAGTGTCAGACAAATCAAACTGTCTCAGCAGATCAGGTCCAAAGCAGTGTAACTTGACTGAAAATGCCAGACAAGCAAGGTGGAAAATCAAAAGCAACCAGAAAATTGGATATAGTTGCTACAACACTTGCAACACCTGCACCTGAGGACGTCAACAACAGACCGACAAGATCATACCAGTGAACGCTTCAGCTTGTCCAAGAAGTAAACTCACTGTATTTATCTGAAAAAGAGCTTTATTTGGTTGCAAGATAAGAAACAACCTGACTAGACACAGATTTGTGACTGATACTCGCCCAGTGGTCAGAACGCACAATAACTGTCAGACACGTTTTCCGTCTTATTTTTCTGTTCCGATACCATCTTGCTACAGATGGCAGCTGTTCGACCGCTTCCTCAGAATAATTTCTTCCTTGAACCGAAATCAAAAAGGACATTTAAACCCCTGCAGACAGAGACCAGAGCCTCCTTTCATCTGTAGAACAGATGGAGAGAGGGAACGAGTGATGGAAAACTGAGAGGAGAAGAAAGAGAGAAACAGCTCAGGAATCTTGTTCTTGTTAACGTGACGGAGGAGGTGCGCTGGTCGGCATAAAACATAACGAGAGCTAGTTTGTGTGTTTGAAAAAAGAGGGAGAGCGGGGTATGAAAGAGGGAATAATGAGGAGGGAGACAGGAAGACATGGTTTAAGAGAGACAAGTGGCGGAGGCATCTCTAATACAGACTGTAATGCAGCGCTCAGCTTTGAGGTGCGAGCCTGTGTGATGATAAGGAGAAAGTCTCACAGCTCTGCCTCCTTTACCCTCAAGTGCCTTCAAATAAAGAGTTTCAGGCATCCATAAACACAACACAGCCAGGTCTGACCATATCCTAACCATTTCAGGTTAAAAAGAGGAATCTGCCATGTTAAACCGGTGCTGTCTATTGTGTTATAGTGCTGTAGAAGTTTTAGCAGAAATATGTCAGAGTATATTCATGTTTTGGGGTATTTTGACACAGTTGCCTGGCTGGTGTGTCTGAAATCTGCAGCTCATCCTGAATGCAGCAGCACGACTGGTCTTCAACCTAAGCAACTTCTCCGTTTGTGATGGCAACTCTGTGTTTACTGTTTTTATTACCCCTGTGTCTCCTATGACTCCTATGCCTCTCATATTTTATATGACTTTTATATAACGACATCCTTTTGGCCCTCTAGTGTTTCCAAGTGGTATCACTGTTGTGCTGCTGTGACAAAGACAACAACGACAACAACAACCGCAGAGGACAACACTACAGGAAACATTATAGGACCCAGTGCCGGGCAAATTACTGAAATTTAGTAGTTACAGTCTCTAGGTACTTCTCTCAACAAGTAATTGAATTACTTTACCAAATACTGCATCATAAATGTAATTAGTTACTGGGGAAAGTAACCTTTGCGTCACCATTAATTGTCTGCTTTAATTCTCTTCTTGATGCACACATGACTTTATTATTTTATCTTTACATATTTTTAGTATTTTCTTATATTATTTAAGTAGTTGTATTCTTTTAGTGTAACTATTTTTATGTTATTGTAGCTGTATTATATCAGTGTAGCTTCATTATTTTAAAAGTTATATTATTTCTGTGAAGCTATATTATTTTTTTGTCACTATATTATGTAAGTAGCTATATTAATTTAATAGATATATTCTATTTTTTATTCTAAGGTATATTATAACAGAGTGACTTTCATTCATTATTCATTATATTAGTAGTTATATTATTTCAGTGTAGCTATATTAATTTAGTGTCACTGTATTATTCTATTTTATTGTAGCTATATTATGCTATTGTCACTATATTATATAAGTAACTATATTAATTTAATAGTTACATTATTTTATTATTTTATTTTATTGTAGCTATATCAGTGTGGGTGCATTATTTAGTATTATTATATTAAATTATAGTAGTTATATTATTCCAGTGAAACTTTTATTTTATAGTAGTTGTAGTATTTCAGTGTAGTTTATATTCTTTTAGCATCAACTGTCAGATTTTTATTTATCACTGCACCCATTATCACTGCTAGGAGTTGATCAATACGACCACCAGAGGGCAGCAACAAGCAGTGTTCCTAAATGCAAACTACAGTTTTATTGCCTATGGTTTTGACAGCAGGATCTGTAGAAGAAGACTCAGAGGGAGCTGGACATGTTACAGAGGTTAGTAAATAATTATATGATGAACAGTTTATATTAAATTATACTAAAAAACAAGGTGAACCATCTTGGGAAATAGGCTGCGTTTGTCTGCTAAATCTACTATCCTCTGTAATTTCAAGTAGTAGTAGTGTGATTATTAGTAGCTGCTGGATCACTTTCTGTTTCTTCAGAGCCAGAGCTCTGTCAAGACCTGATCAACACCAGTTTGGAAATAAGAGAGAAAGATATTCACAAAGGAGATACGCTGAAATTGCCACAATTTTATATTGAATCAGGGGACAGACATTAAACACTGTAATGATGTGCATAGTTTGAGTGACATTATCGCTTTGCACAAACAAGCAACTGGTGTTGGGGTGGAGGGGGAGGTAATGTTCAGGAGAAAAGGTGTGAATTTGTGCATCAATTTAGTCTATAATGGAGACATAAATTTCCGGGAAATCTGGTGTTTGACAGATTTTTCATAGTGAAAGTGAAGCGTATCAGGAACCAATTTAAACATAGATGATGTCATTATTCTATTGCCATTTCACTGAGCCATCAACATTTACTTTATTTTGATAAGTTAAAGCAAAAAAGGTGATATTTTCACATTAACTGTGTGATCTGTGTCCCGTTGCCTCTCCAGTGTGCAGATCAGCCTGCAGGCCAGTTTGACCTTCAGTGTGCAGAGATCATTAAATCACAGTCTCCTCTTTCCTGTATGCAACCTAAATCTATTTGCTCTGCCTCTGGAGGAAGAGAGAACAATAACTTCATTATGAGTTCTTGTACTGTTTAAGCAGACAAAGCAGAATGGTGTTCATATCATTCACTTTATTTTGTCACTGCTGGGAGGAGTATAAGAGATTAAACTATCTATAAAGAGAGGAACTTTATTTTTTGGTCTTTTGTTTTAGGAAGACATGTCTCCCTGATGCATACAAAAGAGCTGCAATAAAACTCTGAAAGAACTGCTTTCTTTCACTTCACTATCAAAGAAAATTTCCACAACACTGCTCCTCTGCAGCCTGCACCGGCTACCTGTGGCTGCTCAATTATAATTCAACACACTGGTCCTGGCCTACCATACTGTGCATGGCTCAGGTCCATCCTACATCCTGGTCGTGGTAAAACCAAACACCCCAGACTGTCCACTCAGCTCTGCTACTGCCAATCAGCCTGCTGCTCCCTCACCACAAAGTCCTCATTGTTTGCTGTCCTCTGAAATGGTGGAACGAGCTCGCCATCGACATCGGGACAGCAGAAATTCTTAAAGTGATCTACGTGCATGAATGTCATTCTTTTTGGGTTGTATCAACATGGTGGATAGCGCTTGCTGTACAGAATATTTTAAATTATTCTGAAATGGAGAGCTGCACAGATTTGCTTGTTCTGTCTTGAATCTAAAACGTGTAGAGTTTGTAATGTAGACAAGTCGAAGACACAAGAGCCCAAAAGATCAGGTTAATATCATCCAATCTTTAAGCATGACAAAGATTGAACAGCCATGGTAGTGGTCCTTTTTTTTTTTGTCTCATTGGCAAGATCATTAGCCAATGAAATGGAAAATAATAATGTGCAAATAGTAGTTTTACAGGTTTACATCCTTTAAGTCTCATACAGTATAAGCCAGAGCAATAAAGAATGAAAATATACGTGTAAAAATTAGGCGAGCCTTCCAAAACCTCAAGAATATAGTTGAATAATGATAAATTCAGCATAATTTAGGTTAAAGTAGGGCAGGAAAGGCTGCCACTTCAAGTATAAATGTTCTTTTGATCATCTCAAGTATATATAAAAATTTTAAATTTTAAATATGACATTATATCTTTAAGTCACCCAGAACGTGATGGTGATGAGGGAGATTTCCGGGCGGACAGAATCCTGCAGGGGATCAAAATAAATCAGCGGTTCTGTGAGCTGGAGCTGACGGTGATAATACTAACTAGGGCTGCATGATTTGATTAAAAAAAAAGTCATATTGTGATTTTTTTTTTTTTTTTTTTGACTGAAATTGCAATATGTGGTATGACTAGTGGAAATGATCAGTTTTTCATTACAATTTTTAATGTTCACTGAAAGAGAACAAAATGTTTGAGCCAGGTCATCTACGCAGAACTACAGCACTTCATTATAATGCTGTTGTCTCACACATTTCTCCTTTTTCAAAAAATTGCGATTTGGTTCTGAAATTTGGATATTGCGATTTTATTGGAATTGCGATGCCAAGGCCAGAGTATCAAAAAATGAAAATATACATGTAAAAAGTAGGAAAGTAGACAAGCTCAATGACAAATTCAATATAATTTACGTAAAATTAAGGCAGGAAAGGCTGCCACTTTGAGTAAAAATGTTCTTTTGATCCTCTCAAGTGTATATTACATTTTTTCTACGGTTAAATACGACATTATACTGTATTTTTTAGCCACCTAGAATGTGATGATGACGAGGGAGATTTCCTGGTTACCAGAATCCCTTGGCGAATCAAAATAAGTCATCAGTTCTGTGAGCTGAAGCTGACAGTTTAGCAGGTATAATGTTTACATCTTAATTTAGGATGCTAATATCTACTTCTAAAAACAAAACACCACTAAAACAAAGTACAGCTGGAGCAGATAGAGAGGTTATTAGTTTTGTTAAAGACTGAACTATTAGATAACTCAAAGCTTTGACCTGATGATGGCGCTAGTTTAAAAGTTAAGAATCATCAGTTATTACAGTTCAGCCTGAGAGGAACACGAGCAAAAACACGCCGTTAGCATGGTGAAAAAAGCAACAATTGGAGTTAAATTATTATTAGTTATCAGATGAAGTCAACAGCAGTTTACCATACCACATATTAACCTAAAAATATATGTTGCTACCTAAAATTTGTTTTTTAATATTTCCAAAAACAAGATTTCTCTCCCCATATGAACATTTTAGGATGAGTCATGACTTCAGCCTAATGTGTTTTCCTTGCATGCCAGCAATCATTTTGTCAGAGAATCCAGAGGCATCCGTATTTATTTTTCTTCAGATGGAGGCTTTCACTTAGAAATTCAACTCTTCAAACAGCATCTAAATAAAAAAGGACTCGGCTACAGAAAGATTTATTTTTCCTTCAGCTTAAAAGTAACTTTTGATAATTGAACTTCTGTGGTCATTTGAGTGCATTTGCTTTTACTCCTACGTGTTTAAGGTGAAGTTTTTTTGTTTTAACTGAATATTTTAAGTCTCAGCGAGGATCCTGCAGTAATGAGCGCAGGGTCAGAGGCATTATGATGGTGTAGAGATACTAAACGATAGAAATATAAACAAAAATACCCTCAAAGAGAAAGGCAGAGGATTGTCTTTTCGCTTGTAGATAAGAGAATATGTGAGCGAGCAGGAGACGGTAACACAAGGTGGTTTTCAAGATAAGTTTTAAGCCCGTAAAGATGGCAGTGACTCAGCTTTTCTGACTGCAGTGGAAAAGGGAGACAAGCCAACACCTGGTCAGACAAAACAACTGAACCCACTGTGAACGTACTGATAATATCATATTAAAGTAAAACTTCATGCAATGTGTAAGTCAGAAACCTCAGGCTGCCAACTTGACAGAAACATACGCTCAGTTTCTCATCATTAAGAGAAAATCTTCTTGTTTTAATGAGGTCTATAAAATATAACAAGATATTTTTCATATCAAGTAAAAGATCAGAGTATGTCTTCACCACTGGTATGCACACTGGTAAATTAGACAAAGCAAAGTACCTCTACAAAGGACTGTCAGGGGAGTTTGAAACTGTTATTGTGAAAGACTGTGGTTTTGCTTAAATGTTAATGAAGAAATCTATAATATATTTATTGTAATTTATCCTGAAATGACCACAATAAGTCATCAGAAAGTAAGGAAACATGACCACAACACTACAGCCCCTTTGATATTTCTGTTCCAGGCTGGAATAACTGTTATTATTTGCCCGTTTCACGTTAATTAGAGTTCAAATTAATGCTGAATATTTGCTGAATGAACAAATGTCTATTTAGGAGTCATAAAAAAAACATTTAGAAGGAGCAGATGTTTGTAACAGTTAAATTGAGCAAAATGTTAATGGAGTCTGGCAGGCAGTAAGACAGGTAGTTACTGAACTCAAACTTCAGTGTGTATTTTCAGAACAGTGGGCTTTTGTTTTAAGGATAACCGGCTTAACTTTACATTAACAGACAACTGAGTTATAAACAGCTGATCAACTTACAGCGTAGGACCTGTCGTCGCTTGTTATCGTCAATTTATAATATTGCACTTGTCTTGCACTCCTGCAGCCTGCCTGAGCTTCCTGATTTCTGAGAGGAGGAGGCAGGGGGAAATTTAATGTACCGTCTGTGGCTCCAGCTCACTATTTGGACTCATTTTTGGTTGTGCAACACAAATAATAAATAATATTACATACAGTATTATAGGCAGAGTAGGGCAGGTCATGACTTCGCTCATCTGGGAAACAAATGGACATCTGCAGCCCGATGTTCAGTGCCTAATACATGTCAAAATAAAACTGCACATTTTACAGTGTCCTTTCATTGTGACCAGTCCAACGTAGAGGTCCTCACAGGTCCAAAAATCTGTGTCCGACCCCCAAAAGACAAGGGAAATACATGAGAAAGGCTGAACCTGAACCTGGTCAGGAGACAAAGACCTAATGCAGCACTAGTAACCTTCTCCCCTGATGCATATAATCCTCCTCGCCAAGACAGCTGATGAAATACATCCAGTTTTTCTTTTACTTCACACACACACACACACACAGAGTTTCCATCATGATCAGCACTGTCTGATTACAGCTGGGTCTTCTCAGATCCACTCCGCATTACACATGACCTGGGTCAGGTTTCGGGTCCGGGGATTTGTGTGGACCTGTGAAGACCTCTAGTCCAAGTCACACCTGTGCAATAATCCTGTTGTTTAATCAGCATCTCTATAAGCCACACCTGTCTGGTGGATGGATTATCTTGGCCAAGGAGAAGTGCTCACCAACACGGATTTTAACACATTTGTGAACACTTTGAGAGAAATATACGTTTTATGTGTGCAGAAGAAGAAGTATTAGATCTTTTATGTATGAAAACTGCAGGAAAAACAAGTGTGGGAATGTATATTTTTGCTGAGTGTACATTGTCAGGGAATGTTTTATCTCCAGTATCAAAATTTTAATAGATATTTAATTAACAACATTTCCTCATTAGGTTGTTAGCACTATGTTTCAGTTAAAAATATATATGCTATTGCAAATTAGTTGTAATACCAAGGAGATTAAGTTGACTAAGAACAAAAGCTCTTTATATACAAACTTAAAAATAGATTTATGCATCCAATTGTGAAGCGTGCTGACATTTTCAAGATGAAAACGAACAGCATTTACAGACAGAAAACGTAAGGAAAGAAGACATCACAGTACTGCCCCTGATGTCTGACTGACAGGTGATTTTTGGGAATTGCAGCGAGGAAACAAAGCAGCAATGAATGTTTAGCACCAGAAAACCAACATGAAATGAATGCCTTGTGGCTCGCTGCTTTGTAAATCATCTCATGTCAGTAATTGTTTGGTGAGCTGCTCAGGATTCGTCTGTGAAGACGTCACCAAGAGATTTCCAGCTTCGCGCCTCTGGAGAGCCTTGATCATGTTGGCAAATTAAAACTGTGTGAGATGATGACTAACATAATGAATTCAGGGAATAGGTTTTATAGAAGGTATTATTCCTCTGAGAACCTTCACCAAGACAAATTTCTGTACATTTATTGTACTTGGTGAACAAAGTGTCTCTGATTCTGATTGTAATTACTCAATCAGCTCTGCAACAGCAGCAATTATACACAATGTCGTGCAGCGTGCTCAAAGACTTTGACTGCTTCATGTACAAGGTTTGAAAAGACTTTAAAGGTTCTAGATACAACAGACATTGCCACTAGATGTCGCACTCAAGCACCAGCATTCTCAGACAAAAACAAATGATTGTCCCACCAGACTTCATTGACAAAAATTATTTTTTCACCTATTTTACCTCACAGATCAGCATAAACACACTTCATTCAAACTCGATAGAAACAAAATAACAGCTTCATTCCACCTGACACATCAGGACATCTGCGGCACGGTTTTAATCCATCCTGCACATGGCTGCAGGTCCCGCCAGAGGCATTTCAGAGGCCTTTTAGCAGTGGAGCGTTTCTGATTATGTTGACTTGCTCAGATTTTGTTCATTTAGTTGGCAGTCGCAGCGTTAGTCAAAAATAGACTCACCTCGTCAACGCAACGCAGCCATGCCCGGTGGAATCGAGCCGTAAAAGTCACCAAAACCACCTTTCAACTCTTCCAGCTATCACCAGCTCTGGTTTGGGCGAAATAAACCCTTTATTCTCAGGAAAATGGCTGCAACGTAATCCTTCGAGGTAACTCTGCCCGTCAAAGTAGGTTCACTGCAGTTGCTTGTTTTGACAGGCTCAGATTGTCATTTTATGGAAAGGATCCCTACAGAGACAAGAATACTGTTTAAGATCCTTTTTATTTAACCAGCAACAACCTTTATGTTGCCGTATTCAAAGGCACCAGACTCCATTGACTAAAACAGTCATTTTACCTGGCAGATCAAAAGACATGAGACAGAAACAAAATAAAACTCATTAAAACTGTCCTTGTAAAGGCCTAAATATACTCCCAAATGGATACGTAAGAGTCCTGTTTCTATTACTTTCTGGAGTTCACTCGGAGGACATGTTGCACACATGTGCAGACAGTCGTCTGTAGCTTGTTGAAGCCATGGATGCAGTTTGTGTTGGTACAGGGGGCTCACTGAGCCTCCGAGTGGAACGCCGATTCTTGTCTGATTATGTGGTATGGAAACCTGTATTGATGCGTGGGTCAACGTACTAGAAAATACTCTGGTCAAGTGGGACTAGACCAGTGCGCTCTCAACTGATCAGTGCTCAGAAGGCGTCTAAACAAGTTAAATCCTGTAACTGTGGATGTTCTTTTCCTGATGTAGCCAAACACTAGGCTGAAAAAGACAGTATAGAGAGAGAGAAAATGAAGGGTTACTTGTTGTGCTGCTATTTGACATCTGCAGGCACATCTGTGGAGAAACGAGTTCAGATTCTGTGGTAATATTCCATTACTCATCGGGTATAATAGTCAGCATGTGAAAATGCACCTGCTGGTATCCTGATTATTAATTTTCGTATTCACGCTCAGAGGCTACATGTGCGCTCTCTAATGTGAAAATTACATCACACAGGTCCTTGCACACTTGTGCATGTGCAAAATGCAATTTAGGCAACAATCAACAACTTTGGTCTGGTCAAAATAAATCCTGACACAGCTGTTGTATCACCCTCTTCAAAGCCAACAGCCTCACAAGGACACATGGACTAACATGCAAGTGGGGCTGGACTGGCAACCAAAACGAAGAATAGAAAAGCTCAGCACCACATGGAGGGCGTGTGACTTCATTTTCTGCTCAGGACACTATTATTCCAGAAACATGGGGCCACCAAGGGCGGCAATATCCCCCCCTTTAACTTTGGCTCCTCTAAACACTCGCTGCCAGAAAAATACATCCTCAGCAGTGAGGGAATTAATATCTTGTTATTGCCTGTATGAAACTGAGCTGAACAGGCACTGGTCACCCTCACACTAGAGGCTCAAGTTGTTAAACAGCAGGTATAAATGATGAATATAATCCTATCAG
The DNA here is from genome assembly GCA_034769285.1 of Lutjanus argentimaculatus. Classification (NCBI taxonomy): domain Eukaryota; kingdom Metazoa; phylum Chordata; class Actinopteri; order Lutjaniformes; family Lutjanidae; genus Lutjanus; species Lutjanus argentimaculatus. The sequence goes on from JAWZSL010000008.1 coordinate 30,227,937, forward strand.
AAACTGACAAATCACCACAATCTAGATATGCACACACAATCATCTCCGCTCAGACCAAGAAGGCTAAACGTGATTATTTTCTTGATTCAGTTAGAGAGGAAAGAAAAGAAATGAGAAGAAATGAGAAAAGTAGGGCAGCCATTCTCACACAGTAACCACCAGGAGAAGACTTGATGAAATGTAAAATGGTAGCAATTATGTTTAATGTAGATCATCCTTTTTCCCTTTATTCCTTCATTTCCCTTTGTTGTTTTTTTTCCTCCGTTCTCTCGACAGAGCCCGGCAGAATACAGGAGGGACCTGCAGAGAATGAAACAGCTGGCGGTGAAATGAAAAGTGCGATTTGAGCCAATGGATTCAGAAGAGAAGCAGAATGTGTAACCACGAGGCAGCGATGAAGGCCACGGCTGCAGATCGGGGGAGCATTTATTAATTGAAAACTTTTTCAATTATCTTTTGGTGCTTGCTTTAGTCCGGCTAGACAGAGAGAGAGAGAGAGAGAGTGTGAGAGAGACAGCCGAGGGCTTATTTTTAGAACGATCCAATTGGCTTCATCATGCAACGCACACCGTGAATCAAAAAAAACAGAAATAATTGATCATCTGGAACTGTTACTGTTGTTGCAGCTGTCGCATTTAATTAAAAACATATTAAGCACCGCTGTGTGCTGGTTTGATTTCGATCATATATCAAGACTTGTCACCGTTTCTGCTGTGACTGTTTGCACATTTAACGCGGCGAGGAGTGACTGAAAACTCTGATTTATCAGCACACTTCTGCAGACTGTGGAAATTAAGCTGACAACACCCTGTCAGCTCTGGACAAACTCAGCGTTGCATGGTGGTCAAGATAAGAAAGAAACTGCTTTTCTTGAGAAAAAAAAAGATTTCTCAGCGGACACTAACCAAATGTTGAAACAGTCATGTGTGGTTTCATTTAAAGGGATAATTCAGATTATTTGAAGTGGGGCTGTATGAGGTCTGTATCAATAGTCAGTGTATTAGCTGCAGTAGATGGCGGTCAGCACGCCACCGGTTTGGAGAAGCAGAGAGGAGCACCAGCATGGAAGCTCAGCAATGCACTGCTGTGGACAGGGTCAGGAGCAACACATATTGTAACCACTAAAACGGCCATCTAAAAAGAAATCAATATCAGTTTAAGTGTGCGCTAAATTTAGAACATTTCCACCACTTTACCTTGCTGTCAGACAGACTTCTCTGATGGGAAACCACTGTTATATCAGCCAAATACGACTCTTTCTACCTCAACCAAACTCCACTGGCGAAATCAGTGATTTTACCTCACAGAACACAGGAGTTGCAGGTCTACAGCTGCCTCGACCTTTTAGTTTCTCTGTGTTATTGTGTGACTTCTGTGAATCCGAACTGAGCTTTTTATACACCAAAGTCACACAATTACACAAACAAACTAACAAACTGAGGCAGCGGTAGACCAGCAACTCCCACGTTCTGCAAAGTAAAATTACCAATTTTGCAAATGAACTCTGGTTGAGGAAAAGAGAGCAATATATTTAATCTCAATACCAAGAAATTTGAGTTTTTAGAGGCTTTGTTTCCTGCAATATAGTGACTTTTAAGGAATGAAAATAACAAAATAGAAAAATGCAACAGTTGCATTTTATGCTGATTAATTTTACTTTTAATTTTTAGAAAAAATTACAGAATAATTTGTCTCTCTTTACTTGCACAAATGTTTATCAGTTTTATCGGACATGGCAGATTTTACAAAATGCATGCCCCTTTCCTTTAAAACTTTCCCTAAGAAACAGGAATTCTTCTGAGGAAGTCTGGTTTGGTGTGGCTGTGTTGTTCTCCTGGTGAAAAGGGTGGGCTTTTGGAGTCATACAGGGCTTATACACATTGTACAATGTCAGAAACAGGCTGGGATGATGAAAAGGGAAAAAATGTCAGAAGAGAAAAACAGGAGAATTGTGATCCCGTGAGGAAAAAGGGAGAGGGTAATAAAAAGCAGGACCCTGTCCACAGCAGTTCTTTGCTTCGTTTCCATGCTGGAGTTCCTCTCTGCTTCTCCAAACTGGGCACGTGTCAACTGCCATCTACTGTGGGTGATACACTGACTTTTGATAAGTACTCCATGTGGCCCCACTTCAAATAATCCAAATTATCCCTCAAAAGCGAAGGGTCAAGAGTCAAACGTGGACAGCATCGCAGACAATCCGGTGTCTCTGGTTTATTATGCATGTCACAGAGGAGCCAGCAAAAAGACAAGAAACAGACATGAATCATCTACTTCAGTAATATTTTCCTGTCTGACTTTGTCTGAGTGTCTATAAAGACACTAAAAACCCAACATCATATATTCTCCAAATCCACCCTCCTGGAAATATTTTACATTTTACCTTTTTCTTGAGGCCACAGAATAAATCTTGGTTGAAATGTAACCCTCCAGCTTCCACTTTCTTCTAATGCAGTCTTCTGCCTTTTATAACTGTGAATGCTTCTCTGTATGTTCCTGTAAATATTCTCTTTCCGCGCCGGGTGTAAAGTGGGATAGTTTGTTTTGTGGATGCTTTTACCTAAATGGTTTCTGATGAGTGCTACATCAAACTAGCATGTATCACCATGCATGCGACTTTGATGTTAGCTAGTAAGCGGGGTTAGCCGTGCATTTAGTGGCTCTGTTAGTTCACTCAAACCTGCCCCGACCTGCAGCTCGGCGCGCCAGGAGAGTGATGGTGTTTACAACGCGAGCAACAGAACCAGGCTCAGCAGCCTCCCAGCGATCATGGCAAGACTAGGACTGGCAGAGGCCAGTTTGATGACAGGGAAAACAGTACTGTGGTGATTAACAGCGGCTCTGACCAGGACTCAGGACTTCTAAGTCCCGCCCCTTTTTTGCTGTGTTTCAATAACAGTTGAGCAAACTTGGTACCTTGATCAACTTTCTCCTTTTCCTGCAAATGCGACATACAGGGTCTTAATTTATTTCTAAAATTAGAGTATCCTGTGTCATAAATGCTCGTCTGACATTTGTAACAAAGCAAACCGCTTGAACAACAGTCAAATATTCAGCGAGTTATGATGATTTTAATTAAGGATAGACCTCCTGCCTCCATAAGCATACATGCATGAGGAGACGAGGCTCCGCCGTATCAATATGGCGGCCGCACAGATTCAGCCGCGAGGTAATGGAGCGAACAAAACACCATCTGTGAATGTTTTATTCTATTCAGTGGTAGAAGTAAAGAAAGACTGTTTAAAGTTAATCTTTGCAATCTTAGCTACTTACTGGAGGTCAAACACCACACGTCTCCAGAGTTTGTCTCCACAGACGGTTGTCTTGTACCAACGGCTAATGTGTGTGCGAACGGCAGGAAGTGGACCAAACCACTGTGTAGCACACGAGGAAGGGAAGCAATCTTTCTAAACTTAAAAAACACATTGCTTTTCATCTATAATTGGCACAAGTGCTTCCAGAGCATATTATTATGTTATGTGAAATGATATACTTATGTTGTTACAATGATATATTGAAGGGGACAACTGTCTGTTTTTCCCAGACAGCAGGGGTCCAGACTGCCATTCCCTTCCCGTAATTTCCCCCCTTAGCCCAACATGGCATTATACTAGCCCCCAGACAGGCGATCCTTATTGTTGAGCCCTGCCATCTCAAATTATTTCTATCAGTCAAATGTTTTATTTATTTCACCGACTCAACCTGCGTCTTACAATGTTTACCAGACATTTTTATTGTTATTTAACATAGAAAAAAAGCGTATACATTTTAAATTTCAGAAAGAAAAGGTAATATATTTTCTGTTCTGTTGCTTGAGTGCAAATGCAGTGCCACTTCATAAAAACACTCTATAGCTGAGCAGCTGAAAAGGTGCATGGAGTTTATTTAAAAAAAATAATGATTTTGTGTCAGACACTGAGTCGTGAAAGGCATAAAGGAAAAAGAAACTGCAGCATCATCATGGGTATTGATCAATAACTCCTGCTTTTAAGATAATCTTGTTCTACAGAGCCTTCAGATAATACGCCGTAAAAGGAGGAGAGATTAGAAGTCCTCTTCTTTTGGCCACAGGCAGAAAAAAAAAGGGATCCAAATGGAATTCAAAAATCCTGAAAAGATAACAACACTATTATGATCTTTAACTGCGTCTCCAGGAAGATCAACTTTGACAGATAAGAGCACGTTAAGAAATCTGAGCCAGCGAGGAAAAGTGAAAATGAGCAGCAATCTGCCTCCTGCGGTGACTGTAATTTTTTTGTGAGTTTAAGTGTGTGAACTGGTGTGTATTTGCAGCTTGACACTCTCGTCTTCTGTCTGTGACTGCTATGTGTTGTCACAGGATCGCTGTGCATAAAATCATGCAAGCATGATACATATGTGTGCATGAAATCATGATAATTGCCGCTGCATAAAGAAGTGCAAACAGGAAACACACCTGCAGGCACATGACTCACATATACGATTCACAAGAAAACCCACACACCTGCCAAGTCGGTTCCCTAAAGTACGGCAGTGTGTAAGTTTGTGCTCTTATCGTAAACACACACACACAGAAATCATATCTCCATAGCTGTCAGAGCTGCAGTAAAAAAAATATACAAGTTTGCATCTTTATACAAAACACACACTCGCTTCCACACACATAAACACACACAGCACACACACACATACACACACAAACCATACAACACTCTGAAGTGAACGTTTCAAATCCTGCAGCAGAGAAAAATGAAGCGAGTTTTACCTCTGCTCCTAAACTTGGTAGCTAACTTCTACACTAATGCACTGACACAAACCAGAGGTGGGAAGTAATTAAGTACAAATACTTTGTTACTGTACTTTGGAAGAGTTTTCAGGTAGCTTACTTTTTGTTGTACGAAGCACTTGTATGAACACGCCACATCGGTTTCAACCAATGCTCTTAACGCCCAGTCTGTGTGTATTGAGTGCACGTGCATGAGACTTTTAAATTAGCATAATGAATGCCCCAACAGTATCATATAAGGCTACGCTTCCTGCCCGATGACCATGTCAAAAAGAAAATTACTTGAAACCCGTATAAATTGGAAGCAAGGCTGAGTGGCAATGCCTTATCTAGGTGTCTGTTTTTAAATCTATGTTACTAAGAGAACTGTCCAGGAAAACCAAAGAAAACCCACACGAGCACGAGGGGATGCACTCTCCACAATGAAAGGCCATGCCTGAACCGAGAGTCGAGCCTTCAACTTTCTTCCTGTGAGGTGAAGTACTGTGCCACCATGATGAATAAAGAAGAAAGTCCCACACGTTTACTGAGTGAAAAGTTGATAAACCGCAGTGGTAAACACCCCCCTGTCCAAACTTTTTTGGAACATGTTGCAGGCATCAATTTCGGATTGACTGTAATATTTACAAAAAGCAATGAAGTTAATTAGTTTGAACACTAAATACCTTGTCTTTGTACTTTCTACAAATTCTTCAGAGATTTACACATCATTACATTCTGTTTTTCCCTACTTTTTTGGCATTGTGGTTGCAGCTGGCTGTTTCCCTCTGTTTCCAGCCTTTATGCTAAGCTAAGCTGATCAGCTGCTGGCTGTAGCTTCATATTTAGTGTACAGACATGAGTGCGGTGTCTATCTTCTCTTTCAACTCTCAGCAAGAGAGCAAATAAGTGTTTTTTTTTCCTCCAAAATGTTGAATTCATTCATTCATTTTCTGTAACCACTTATCCGTGAGGGTTGCGGGGGGCTGGAGCCTATCCCAGCTGACATCGGGCAAAGAGGCGGGGTTCACCCTGGACAAGTCGCCAGTTCATCGCAGGGCTGACACATAGAGACAAACACCACTCACACTCACATTCACACCTACGGGCAATTTAGAGTCACCAATTAACCTGCTGCATGTCTTTGGACTGTGGGAGGAAGCCGGAGTACCCGGAGAGAACCCACGCGTACATGAGGAGAACATGCAAACTCCACACAGAAGGGCCCTGCCAGCCCGGGGATTCGAACTCAGGACCTTCTTGCTGTGTGGCACCACTGCCCATCGTGCCGCCCCAAAATGTTGAATTATTTCTTTAGATCTTATTTACCTAATTGGCTTGATTCAGCAGCGAGGCTTCATTTTGTCGCATGGCAACTTACACATCAATGATTAGCTTGGAAACCGAGATGGAAGAGAATTCAAGAAAAGGTGGGGGAAAAAAAACCCTGAAACTTTAATTCTGAGTGGGATTATGAGTTCTTGTTCACAGACAGACCTATCTGCCTAATTTGTCACCATGCAGTTCAAAGAGACTACCCAGCAAAAAACTGCTCCGAGCTCCAGATCCACTTCAGTTAGTGAGTTGACTTTTGCATTAAAGGCCCAACAGCTCTGTAAGCCTCACAGCTTATGGACTTAGTCAGCAGCTCCGAAAAACTCTGTGTCACCACACAAGCTGAACACACACACACACACACAGAAAAATAGATATTTTCCCTCCCTGGACAAACAGTGATTTGCTCATTTGGCAGCTAAACATAACCCCCATCCATCTCACTTTTCCCTGGGAGGAAAACGCCACGGCAACCAAATATCTGGCCGGTCATCTGCGCTCACCTGACAGATGATGATGGAGGTTTCTCGCCACGATATGTACACGTCTGATAAGGAAGCTGAAAACATGAGCAACAAAAAAAAAAAAAAAAAAAAAAAAAAAAGGAGACAAAATCTGACACCTACACGAGGATTCGGATCGTGGCTTATCTTGCAGTTATAAAAAATAAATGTCAGGTAGCACTTTAGGACTTTCAGTCTAAAATGAGTCATCTATCATCTGACACGATTCTCACAGAAACTCTTTCTTTTTTTTTTAAGAAATAGCAGGTAATTTCAGTGTTTGCCAGGTAAAATGATACCACTCTCACAGAAATACGCTGTAGTTCAGAGGCACAGGAGGGAAAATTTCATGTATTTTTTCAAACACAAAATAAGTTAAGAAATAAAACAGAGCCAGAGCGCTGAAAGGCTCCTTCTCCACCCCAGTCTCACATCAAAATGTGTAATAGCGGCGTTGCTGTCTCACCATTTATTGACAAGATTTTCAAAGCCTTCAGGCTCTTGGTTAGCTCCTTTTGTTGTCAATTTCAGTCAAGTGCGTAGCTTCAAATGAGGTGTGCCTATTCTCTGATGCCGTTTGCGTCCGCAGTTTGGGAATTAATCCTTGATTTTAGCCCCTGATCAATATAAACAAACCCTTAACATTTTCTCCTGCCTTCTGTTCTGTTAAGAGGTAGAAGGATTCTTTGACAGACGAGATATTGGAGCTGTTAAAGCTTTTTCTTCTCATCTTCTGGTTTTCGCTCTCAAAAGATGCAGCGAGGATGGAAGCTGGGCTGCTGTCCAACCGGCAGGGCTTTGCACTATAAAAAACATCTGCCTTTATATAAGTGTTGTAATCTTGTATTCAATCACAAGAAGCCTGAGTTTGATTGGAAGAAGAGAGGAGAGTAAGTCTGCCCGTGGGGGAAGATAACCTCACTTGTTTCTTTGCAGTTTCACATGTTTGAGTTAAACTTACCTTGAAATGCGTCACAGGCAGTGAAAACTGAGAAAAAATCATCCGTCTTGTTTCTGCACAAAATGGTTTGGTTCCTGCGTCTTTTCAAAAGTCAAATTCAAGCCTTTTTTCAAGAATTTTCAAGGTGCATTTTGAAGCTTTTCCAGCAATATACAGCTGTGCTACATAATATATTCATATTCATATAAATGCCCAAAATAATTAGGCCCCATTTCATTACTACATGTCAATAAATACTTTAATATTTGATAGTTTTAAAAGCAAACTCAAACAAAGCAAAAGCAAACATTATTGTGTATTTATCTATTTATTTATTTTCATTAATCTGTTTTTCTAGCTGTCACGTTCTTCTGTTTTATCCACTGATTATTATTAACTTATTTATTTACTTATTCGCTGATTGATTTGAAATGATTTTCTGTTTTGAGTTTTTATCCTGCCTCTGTTGTTTCCTCGCTTATGATAGTGTTTCCTCAGTTCCCGTTTTTAATAAGTGTTGCTTCTATTTTAGTCTTTACCATCAAGTGTTTGCTTTGTGTGTGTGTTAGTGTGTTTTGTGAAGCACTTTGTGTTGCACTCTGTGTGAAAAGTGCTACATAAATAAAGTCTGATTGATTGATTAAATCAGATATTATTGTGCTAAAAGCAACCAAAATTATGTTTCCTGATAGAAATCTACAGAAGGGTGATATGCTAAAGGAAAACACAACAAAAGTTTCATGATTCAAAATGTGTCAACTGTCTGTAAGCAGACTTAAATTTCAAGGCAACAGATGGTGAAGCACCTACTGCAATGCCAGAACAACTTCCAGGAGCAGCAGAGATTTGCATGACACTATATTGTATTTTTGACCTTTGACTGTTTGGATATAAAATATCATCACCTCATCATTTATCCTACTAGATGTGTGTGTGTATAAGTTTGTCATAATTTGTATATTAAATCTTAAGTTACGGGCAAAAATGTGTTTAGTGAATTGATGATGTTTGTACTTTGACCACCACAATCTGATCAGTTCAACCTTGACTCCAAGTGGACGCTTGAACCCAGTTTGAAGAAATTCCTGCCAAGCGTTCCTGAGATAACGCCTTCATGAGAACGGGACGGATGTGAGGTCACGGTGACTTTGACCTTTGAGTCCAAGTGGTCATGTGTGCCAAGTTTGAAGAAATTCCCTGAATGGGATGACCTGAAAACATAAAGCCTGTGGCCATGGCGATCGCCGGCATGGAGCCATCAAAAATTTCATCAAAGATTTCTGAATCACAGAGGTCCTTCAGCATACAGTCATGAATGTGCACTAGAATAATGAAGCTGATCAGTCCAGTTGTATTAGAGATTAGCTCCGGACAAGATGCAGGTCCGCTGATCATACACGCACACAGAGAAGCAATCACATAATCCCCTCCTGGCTTCTGCCTGGTAGGGGTAAAAGATTTATGATTCAAAATATGTTCCCTATCTGTCCAGAGACTTAAATTTCAATGAAATCCTTTTAGAGCAGAGTTGTCTTTATTTTAAAGGCAAAAGCAGTTAGGCTCTCTGTGACTTATCTTCTTTATCTAAAAAGCAAACTCTTCAGCCAGAGAGCGATTTTTTATTCAAGTAATGTAATTCCGATTTCACACAGTTTCAAGCACCGAAATCCAAGCACTTTCTCAAACTAAATGGTGAATTACTCTTTCTCAAAGCAAAACTGTATTTTTCAGGGTTCTTACGGATGCCAGAAATCCTTGAAAACATTTGAATTTGAATATCGTGTTTTTAGATTTTCAGCATCTGTGAGAACCCTGAGAAATAGTTTTACTTTGAAAAACTGATAAAAGATTTAATGACAATAAAAATGAATTACTACATGCCTGCAGGTTGCAGACTGATGCCAAAATGAACCTTCCTCTGAAGTGTCACGGTGAGTTTCTTTTGTGATGGCAGACGTAGCTGATGTAGTCTGACATTTGACATCAGATTTAAAAAAAAACCAAAAAAACTATGACGTGACTTTCAAGGACTCGACATTTCATTCTCCGTTGTAAGACATGATATTTCTCCTTCATCAGAGAAGCTCCATGTTTACTTCTGCCAACAAAAATCACTTTAAAACCCTCTGCTGTGTGAAAACAAATCTATATCACAAGGTTTCCCCCGGTTTGAGTGCTGATCCTTGGACAGATCCACAGAGCTGAGGCACCACAACAGATTGGGGTGATATATTTTATTTACAAAAATCAAGTACTGTCAAGGCCATCTATACAGCTAGAAACACCTGACAGGTCTTGCTGAATATTTTCCAAATCCAGAGACTTTCAAGGATTTTCACGGCCAGTGAAAACTCTGGTGAAAACTATCTCAGAGGGCTTTGTAAGTGCAGGCATGTTTACTTTCTTCTTCTAATGCATTTTTTAAGAAGCTGCCCCAAACATGACACTCTGATCTGTTTGCCCCTGTTTGTCAAGAAAGAACCAAACATCCAAAACTGAGCTTATTTTACTCTGAGAGCACAGAAGGTCTATATTGTTCTGACAAGTGAATATTAAGTGTAAAAAAAAAAGAAAAAAGAAAAAAAACAACCATTAAATTCAAGGGATTGTAAAGGGTGGTACTTTTCTTACGCTATAAAACTGATGAGAGTTGTAGACTTTGGACTGGAACTTTCAAAACTAGTTGTTTAATTTTTTAGCTAATAGATTTAGGTAATCAATTAATTGTTTAGGTCATTTAATTAAGCTAAAATGCCAACTATATGTTCTGGTTTATACTTCTCTGTGTTGCATATCAATCTAAATTAAATATTCTTTGAGTTGTGGACTCTTAGTCTGGTGAAACAAGACATTTAAAGATGTCTCCTTGGGCTCTCAGAACTTGTGCGAGTCCAGAGTCATTATGTTAGAATAATCAATCAATCGTCATTAAAATAGTTGTTGTGGCCCTAACTAGCAAAAGCCAAGAAACAAAAGCCATTGCAAGGTTCCACAATAGAAGAAGAGGACAGAAAATCAATGAAAGACAAGCATGAGGGGCCACCAAAACATCTTTTTCCTCGGGACAGCATATTGTGTTTGAATAGTTTACAATAGGATCACTGCATATTTACACTCTGCTACCCAGCAGCATGAGAGGGTCCATATTTTCTGCACTGAACACTGCACGTTTTTCTGCTCGCTGAGAGTTGAGAAATGTTGAAACTTGAAATGAAATGTTGAAACTTGAAATGAACTTGGGTAAAATGCTGCGCTTGCCACTTTTCATCCAACTGTCCAATCACAGTGTAGGAGTGGAAACTGTAGAATCTGTGTCCTGGTCACACACTACTCGTCCAACTTTGCTCTTGAACCAAACGATGGTAGCTGCCAAAATCTTTACTTGACCACAAAATCTCAAAAACCCACATAGATCAGCGGGCCTGTCCTCTCTCCATATGTGTTTCAGTCTTCCCTTCATCCAGAGCAAGTCTTCAACTTTACACCAACATTTTTACATTCAGCATTTGTTGATAATACCAACTATCTGCGAAATTAGTACTTATAACAATTAATTGACATAAACTGCATCCCAAGCGCTCCAGCGCTGTCAGCTGAGTGATTTCACTAACGATGTGATACCTGTTTGCACAAGTCTTGGATAATCCTAATGCATATGTGCCCAATGTAGATATTACACATTTTAGTGTAGACTGGTTTGCTTGACACTAATTAGCCGCTACTAGCATAACCACGCGAATCTCCAACCAAACTGTTGGTTGCATTGTGAATACTGTAGGAAGAAGGATCTTTTAACACCAAACCAGGATGATTAAACAACAGTAAAAAGTAAAAAAAAAAAAGGTGAATCAGCTCAGGTGTTAAAGCACAATACAGTATATAACCTGCAATTAAAAGCTGTTCAAGGGCAGGTTTTTATAGAAATGTTACTGAATTATCAGTCTAAATCAGATGATGATGCTGTTGTAGAGCAAGTTATTGATTGAGTCACTCAAGATTTTTTAATTTTTGTGGAGACGGAGGTAAAAAACACACAACTGATGAATTACAGAATCTGATAATGCTCAGACAAACCAGACTCACTAATGTTCCATCTTCAGCATCACAGCGTGGGCTGTGACATGTTGAGTTTGATCACATCATAATACAAGATTCAGCAGATGCTGAGATTCGTTCAAAGTTACCTCACGTTACCTCGTTGCAGACTCTGAGCTCGTCAAGGTCTGATACTGTAGTGTTAATTTCACATTTAGGATTAATCAGAGATCTGAAGTAACACTCAGGTTCACCAAATGTTAAAAGCTGCTGTACATTACTTCTAAAAAACAGTAACTCGATGCCAGAACTGAGGTGATGCAGTTTCTTCTGTTGGCACCACGTAAAATTAGAACTGTCGCCTGCACAAGTTGGAGTGTCAAAGAGACTTTTGATTCAGACGGGAATAAAGAGACTTTGGGGTCATCAAGGCAGGAGGAAATAAAAGCCTGAATGTCGCTCTGCAGAAAGATGAGCAATAAAAAATGGCATCAATGGGGAAATGAAAAAAAGACCAGCACAAATTTCTTTGTCTGAACGTCAGTGTTAAGGTCACCATCAAAAGATGGAGCTCAGCATCTCTGGTTGGCAGCATTATATCAGCTGATGCAGTGCCACACTCAGTCTGAATCAAGGAAACAGCTCAGCTATATGGAAGTCTGGGCTCAGCAGCAGCAGATACTGAGGGAACTTTAGAGCCAGTTCATTAAAGAAATGCTCCAGGATTTTTAAATGAGTCGAAATTTCATCTTTTAGTTTTGAAATGACTGAAGGAAGACGAGTCGGTGCACTGATGAGAAGAAGAACGGCTGAGCACCACTCACACTGAAGAGCTGAACAGAGGGCCTGAATATTGAGGAAGGTTGTGACAAGGACACAAAACAACCAAAAACAATCAAGGTTCCTTGGCAGTGAAAGCGAAAGTACTAGAACTGAAATTAATTTTCATGAGACCAGCTGAGTTTCTGTTGTTCTTCATTTTAATTAGGAAACACAAAGACAGACAGAAAGACAGATGGACAGATGGAGAGTTCTGAAACTCTCTCTTCTAATGGCAGTCAATGTCAACCTGCTCTATTCTCTAACACCTGAAAGTAACAAGCAAAACTAAAGCTGCTGTAATTATGGACGCGGGAAAAATGAACTCATTGCAGGCAGGCAGAGGGTGAGAACAAAATGTGTTTTTTTTCCTTGAGAAATCAGAATTAAACATGATTGTGCCGTATTTTTAACATTTAAATAAGCTAATAATATGAACAAATCAGGCACCAGGATTTTTGCATTATGAAATCCTCCGATACAACCTGTCACCCCTAAATTCACATCTGGCAAATAATGGGAGCCCTTCTAACACAAAACCAGCGCAGGAACTTAGTTGCAACACAATGCTACAGCAACATACCTAGTGAAATTCCAGAGTGTTGCCGGTAACATGTTAATTTAAACATCGGCAGTATGTTGCAGGAACGTAGTTGCAACATACTTTTTACAACATGTGATGTTGTAGCAAACTACCAAGTGAAATTCCAGAGTGTCGTTGCCAGCACGTTAATTCAAAATGTCAGCAGTATGTTGCAGGAACGTACAGTAGTTGCAACATAACTTTTGCAACGTGTGACGTAGCAACCTACCTAGTGAAAATCCAGAATGTTGTTGCCAACATGTTAATTTAAAACATTGCCAGTATGTTGCAAGAAGGCAGCTGCTGTGTTACATAACTTTTGCTACATGTATGGTTGTGGTTGCAACCCACCAAACGAAAGTTAAGAGTGTTGTCACCAACATGTTATTTTAAAACGGCGCCGGTATGTTGCAGGCATGTAGTTGCGATGCAACTTTTTGCAAAGTTGTAGCAACCTACCAAGTGAGTGTCGTCACCAACATGTAATTTTAAACATTGCTGGTATGTTGTCCCAAAGTTTCCACCACATTTGGAGATGAGCAAAGGAAACATCGTGCGGAGGACGTGATGGTAATGTTGTGACATGTAATGTTGCAGTACATAGTTACAATGTCACAAATGAATGTCACAATCGCAAACATTGCAGGGACATAAACAGATCTGACAACAATGTGGACTAGCTGCTAGCTAGTACATCAAAATCATCAACATAAAGGGAAAAATAGCCAGTGGAGTATATCAAATTGTCAACAATAAATTGTCGAAGGCCAAGTCGGATGTTTGGAAGAGATATGGTGTGATGAGAGACTGTGAGAATAATTTGGCTTTGCTTCTTGCAAAAAGTGCCAAAACGTACCAGTTTTATAGCTGCAAACCAGGCGGACAGGAGAACAGGACAAACTCACAGAGAATTGTTACCCAACTCTTCACTTCCCCTCGACTGTACGAAGCATTTTAGCATCTTTCAGCTCATTGTTTTGGTTTCACAGGTCATCATTTTACTGTTGTTCATCTCCCACTCTCAGCAGTTATTTTCAGCAAAAAAAAAAAAAAAAATCCTCAGAAAACTAGCTGGTGAACACTGTGGAGCATTTAGGTGCTTATATAGCTTAAGATATTTTCCATGGAAGTTGGCAAAAAGAGACAAAACCAAAGCTAAAAGCGGTGCGAATACTGAACTGAAATTCAAATGGACTGCAACATGACTGCAACTGAATGTTAATGTTTTTCTCCATCTGCTTCTGTGTATAAAAAGGCAGTTGTTTGCTAACAAGTTGGCCATATCAAGTTGAAACACCTGCTTTAGGGGTGATAATGTGTCAAAGTCGTGTTCACAGCTTTGTTTTCGCTGCTCCCAATTTCCTCTGTTTCCAGCTGACAGACAGCTGAGGATAGAGTGTGCATAACTGATGTACAGCAGTGACTCCTAATCAGAGGTACCTGCACCCGAGAGGGTATTTCTGCAGGGTATACCTGGAAAGACTGTGAGATTGAAAAAGCTGAAATTGTGACTTACAGTAAAATAAAATCCGCTTATCTCTGAGTGGGAGGAAAATAAACACTCAAACAGGCCAACCAATTGGTCTGAAACATGTTAGTTTGGATCCTGATTACTGCTGCCTATAAAACAAATGGAGCCTCTCGGATAATAAAGATGTCCTTTGATCCTTGAGTCTGTCAGTGGCAAAAATAAACACTTTTATACTTTTCATTTGCCCTCAAGGATTATGTTGCAGCCATTGCTGAGGCAATCTACTTGATCAAATTCAAAACTTCTTGTATTTTTTAGTCATTTAGACCCCAAAACACATTTAAAAAAAGGACCAATGTGTAGAAAACACCCTTTCATAGTTAATGCAATAGCCAGTGAACTACCAGATAATAATGGGCGGACTGCATAGGACACTCCTCCTCCAAGCCTGAGTCAACAAGTGAGGTTTTATATATGATGATAGATAGAAAAGTAACGGTTCTGGGCTTGAATATACGGCCTTGCCACTCCAAGCAGCAGATGTAGGAGCACTACTTGACTTTGATTTGGTGATGATGAAGGGGTACTTCAGCTCATCTGATAGGGCTGTGGGGCTGTGTCTCACTGCTGTACAGGGACACGGCTACAGTCAGAGAGAGGGTAAGGACACAAATTAATCTTAAACTGTCCAGACTCATGTAATGTATGAAATAAGGAGCTTCGACCTCATCATTTAAAACTATATATCTTGTGTGAAATTTTGACATAATTAGACAGTGAGTTCTTGCTTCAACCACCAAATTCTAATCAGTTCATCCTGAGTCCAAGTGTTTGTACCTAATTTGAAGAAATTTACTCCCGGTATTCATGAGCTATTGCGTTCACAAGAAAGGGACGTACTTGAGGTCACGGTGACTTTGACCTTTAGCAATTCATGTTGGAGTTCAGGTGGATGTTTGCCAGATGAAATTAAATTCCCTCAAAGCGTTTCTGGAGTTTACATTCATAAGAAGGGCACAGATGTGAGGCCACAGTGACCACCAAAATCTGACGATGTCCACAGCGAAACATCTGGAATGGACAATGATATTGCTGCTGGGTTTAAAAGGGTCTTTGTCTCTGAACCACAAATAATAAACACACATGGAGACGTGCAATGACCAGCAGCAACAGCCTCTTTTTAACCTCTCTAACTGAGGGGACGCACTACCTCAAATACAGAAGCCTTTTTTAATGTCACAATGGTAGCAGGCTCAGTGGACAATGACTGTCAAACATCGCGATGGACTACAGAATTATTCATCAGGCCATCCCAAGTTTGCATCACGTTTGAAGAAATTACCACAAGGCGTTCTTGAGATATCATCTTCACGAGAATGGAAAAAAAAACATCTCTAAAAATGTAAAAATAGATAATAATAGGCTAACTGCACAGGAAACACCTCCCACCAACTGAGTCACCACATGCCACCACTGAGGGTTTGCTAGTGAGACATCTAATAGAAACTGTAGATAGAAAAGTAATGGCTATGTGACTGAAAACATCCCCCTTGCCACTCCAAACATAGAAGTAGATGAGTACAACTTGACTTTGATTTGGTGCTGATGAAGGGTCCTTCACCTCATCTGATAGGGCTGTGGGGCTGTGTCACAGAAAAAGGTTATGAACCACTGCTATACAGGGATACAGCTACAACTGCAAAAAAAACAAAAAAAAACAAACAGAGAAAGGAATTAATCTTCAACTGTTCATCCCGAGCCTCCACACCATAAAAAAAAAGTAAGAGAAAAAAAATAATAGCAGACCCCCATTTGAAATGAATGGACATTCATATGAACATTCATACCCGAAACCTGAAATAACCTGGACCAAGACAAAAAGAAAAAAAAAATCCATGACGAATTATCCCTAAGTATAGCACAGAACACTGCAAGAGCAGCACAGTGGGCGAAGAGGAAGGTATCCTGAGTAGCAGGAAAGCAGGACAGCGCTGCATTAAGTCAATTGGTTACAGAGCACAATGAGACCTCTTCTAACCAGTGTTGGGAGGAGGAAACTTCATCCACATCTGCTGGAGTCTCAGCTGGCCTGGCAGAGGCTTGGCTTTAACTGGATTAACAACAAAAGCTGAGCTCAATAACTAATAGGCCTCTTCTTCCTCCCCTCTCTTCACACTGTTCCCCTCTATCCCTTTCTCTCTCACTCCCTTTCTATCTTTCCGTCTTCCTTCTCCTTCAGAGCGAAGCAGAGAGATAATGCGGAACACTTTCATGCCTTCTACTGAATTAAACATGGAGAGAACAGCTTGTACTGGGTGCTAAAGCTGAAGCAAAAAGAGAGGGAATACGGAAAAAGGGAGGATATATACAATTCCGCCCCTGCACAGGGGTCCCTGGAGCGCTGCTGAACATTTCTTTACAATTAAAAAGATCTGTCGCTGATAGATGCGTGCGGAAAGCTAAACAGGATGGTCTTTTTTTTCGCTAATTGGCCGGGTTGAAAAGGACTGTCAGTTGTCGTCGGGTGGAAGCAGCCAATCGCCAGGCATAGGGGTGGCACAGCACTCAAAAATACTCCTCTGAGGCTTCCGTCCCACCTCCTGCTTTCATAGTCGGAGCTGTAAATCCCATCTTGCCAATCTCTCATTCCTTTCACACACGCTCTGTCATCTTTATGCCGCCGCCAACCAATTGGGTTCCACAAGTAACAAATCTGCCCATCTCTAACTCCAGGCGCGATGGTGAATAATTGACAGTGTTTCAAACGTTGTCAGTCTCAGGTGGTTTACAAAAAAACCTGGCGATGCCTTCTCATCCTCCCAGCAGGGGCTGAGGTTTCACTTTCTGTTCTGCCTCTCGTCTTTTTTAACTCTTGAGTTCTCTAATCTGAGAAGAAAAAGTCTCCCTTTCTCTCCCCTCTCTCCCGGCCTATTTGGTATTCCCCAGACGGAGTGCAGAGCCACCACCCTCATCCTCCAGCCTCTGTCCCCCCTCCGTTCCACTCTCTTTCCCTCTGACAGAGCCAAGTGACCTGTTACAGCGTCCTCTGCTTAGCATGGGCGCCACACTCACAGCAGCAAGGACAGGACTTTACAGCAACCCCCCTGGAGCACACGCCATGTGAGGCGGGGCAGCAGGCTAAAGATCAGAAAAGGGACGCTTGTAACTAGCATGACCCCATTTTCGACTCACGGGACAGGCTGCTGGGACTGTTTCACTCGCCACAAAAAGGGCAACTGAAGACAGTCTTGTCTTATTTTAAGGAGCAATATATAAGAATTGGCCACCTGTCCAATGCATACTACAAATAAAGAAAAGAGTAACTGCTAACAGCAGCTACAGTTAGCAGCAGCAAGGACAGGACTTATTTGCAACACTCCAGAGCACATGCCATGTGAGATGGGGCAGCAGGCTAAAGATCAGAAAAGGGAAGCTTGTAACTAGCATGACCCCATTTTCGACTCACTGGACAGAGTGAAGAGACGTTTCACTCGCTGCAATAAAGGCGATTCAAGCAAGTCTTATCTTATTGAAAGGTGCAATATGTAAGAATTGGCTACCTGTCAAATTCATGCTACAAACAAATAGAGGAGTTGCCACTAATGGCAGCTACAGTTAGCATCAGTTACACACAGCAGCAAGGACAGGAGTCTACAGCAAGGGGGCAAAGGTGCAATATGCAAGAATTGGCCTGTCAAATTCATACTACAAACAAATAGAAGAGTAACAGCTAACTGCTGCTAACTGTAGCTGCCACTAACTACTGCCTATCCACCACCCTCATCCTCCATCCTCTGTCCCACTCTCTTTCCCTCTGACGGAGCCAAGTGATCTGTTACAGCATCCTCTGCTTAGCATCAGTGCCACACTCACAGCAGCAAGGACAGGAGTTTACAGCAATCCGCCAAAGCACACACCACTTGAGGTGGGGCAGCAGGCTAAAAATCAGAAAAAGGACGCTTGTAACAAGTATGACTCCATTTTCAACTCACTGAACAGGCTGCTGGGAGTGTTCAGTCACAATTAGCAGCAATTCCACATTCTACACGCAAATAAAAGAATAATTGCTAATTCTAGCTGCTTATAGTTAGTTAACTCAATTAGATAGTGCAGCTATCAGTCTTGTTAGCTGCTTCTGCCAGGACTGGGAGCTTGGAGAGCTTGGAGTGTTGGTGTTTAGAGTGAGAGGGAGGTCAGGCATCAGCAATGGGGAAAACAGTTTGTAGAACCAGAATATTTTGGTTTTGTTGAGTTTTAGTTTGTTTTATGATGAGTTAACAATCCGTAAAAGAGAGAAACTCAGTTCAGAAGGTGTTCGGTTGAATTTTTCTGTTTAATAAGCATAATAGTTAATAAAGAATGTTTACTTTCTGGACATTTTTGAGTTTATTTTGTTTATTTCTGTGACTAAAAAAGCTAAGAGAGCTTGTGGAATGTAGCACACATCTTCCAGTTGAAACTATAGGGGAGAGGCCTGAGCTACACTATCAAACTATCGCTTCTAGAGGTACAAAGCAGTATTACAAGACAGGACGGGCTGGGGTTATCTGGTTAGCATGCTAACATAACGTCAAAACTACTATTTCTTCACATTCTGCTGATGATTTTAGTTATTTATCCAATGTTTTAAACTAAAATTCTTGCATGTTGCTCCTTTAAGGATGATTAAATCTTATTTTTTCTTGTCAAAGAAACAATCTTGTCAAGTACCAGTCCAATTATTTTATTAGATTTGTTTCAGGGTTGCATTTCTTGTAAAGCCTCTTGACATAACAGAAAAAGAACATCTTTTTTTCAAGGTTTTCAGATCCTTCTCCGTAGCCCCTTTTAAACGCAACTCCTCTAAATTCAGCCAATAAAACGAACAAGAATCTTTATCTTGAACTTCTTAAGTTTCCCATCTTTTATCAAGTCTTTACACATTTTTATGTCAGATACATTTCATAGTGGCATGATTTTATCTTATTAAGCCATTTTAATGACTTTATTACTCACAAATTCTTCTGTTGAGTGACAGCACATTTTCTCTAGATTATAGAACAGGTGTTCATGCAAGGTATAAATGCACACAGAATGTATTGTGATCGGGACACCACATTTGGATTTGGTCTGGCTTGCACTGTGATTGGATCACAGCCAAGTGAAAATGAAATCCATACAGCGTGACCAAAATCTGCCAAGTCAGTTGAAAATCACCTATCACTGTCTCCTTAATGTCACAATGCATGAGATGTTTTGTATAGCACCCTTTTCTGTATATAAACACTCGTAGAAATAAGGGGTACAAAGGGTTCTTCCTGAATGGCTGATGTTATACCCAGAACCATTTGTTCCTGAAGAAAGGGTCTGCCAAGAGTTCTTTGTAAGAATAAGGGTTAAGAACCATTTTTGGAAGAAAGAGTTCTCACAGATTGTTGGAATCCTTGTAGAACTCCTTCATCAAGGGTTCATCAAGGGTTTTTGTACTGTGATATAAAAGGGTTCTTCTGTAGAACGCCCCAAGTGTGTTCTAGGTAAAACTCTTGGAATTTAAAAAGGTTCTTGGTAGAAGTCCCGTGGGTGGGGTCTTGTTGGCACCCTTAGGGGGTGGAAGGGTTCTAGATAGAACTTCCAGGTTCTATCTAGAACAGTGGACAGTTCATCATCGTTTATAATAATGCAGTGCTGTAACAGACGTTTCAAAGAGATACAGATCTGTCTGTTTGAGACTGCAGTCTGCAGTGTAATTCATATTTCACTGATAAACCACAGAGCTGTACAGTAACATCAGGATTCATGATCAGACAGTTTACATCACGTCAACATGTCTGTCAATATTCACACAGCTGCCTCCCTCTGTCTCTGCCCCTCTCTCACAGTTGTTTATGATTAATTAGCATGAAGTAATTGAGTACATTTACAAGTACACAAATAGGATTTAGTGGAAAAAAACACACCACAGAGCTGTATAGTATTGTTAAGTCTCATGATCAAATTTTTTTATATCACGTCAACACACGATGCCTGTCTTTCTCTCCCTCCCTCCCTGCTGCGGGTCCACACGCTTTTTCTTTTACCCGGTTTGAGGATGTGCTGCAGCTCCATCAACACCCATGTCTCTCATCCATGTCAGAGAAAAAACTTGGTCTTATGTAACACTTGGAATTGAAACAAGGTCAGCGTAAAAGCGTTTGACATGCCCAAAACAATGGGTGTACTTTGCAAGTGTCAGACGCTTTTAGTGCATTTGGGACTTCACCCTTTATGTTGGGTTCTAGATAGAACTCTGAAAAGTTCCAGGTAGAGGTTCTCCTTTAGGGACAAGCTGAAGAACCCTATATGGTTCCAGTTATCACCTTTATTTCTAAGAGTATGGATATTTTTCTACTTTTATTCTAGTAGTTTTTGATATGTACCTAAAGAGGATATTAAAGTCTTTTGTGCTCTTTTATATTATGCTATGTTATGGAAATGTGAGTATTTTGAATATGATTTGTAAGTTTGCACTCTGAAATTAATTATGGGAATGGACGGGCTGATGTAATATTTCTGCTCTGTAGAATTATAGTGCTATTGCCTATAATTTTTTCAAGTGCATTTGCATTGGCGAATTTGAATTGTGGTTGACTTTTCAAGAGCATTTGCATTGGAGAATTTACACTGCTGATCATAGCTTGCTTTTTTTGAGTAATAACATAATAAAACAGTATTTAGCACCCTGTTACATGCTGGAACTTTGTTTTTTTTTTGGTTTACTACAGGCAGCATTGACATCAAATGACCATTTATTGATGCCAGATGTAAATGCAAAGGCCAGTGGATCAGATTTTATGCTTCAGATAACTCCCAGTCACAGATGGCATGTTAATACTGGGTGTAAATGGAGCCTTGAATTGTGCTGCACAGTGAGCAGAAGTGTTGTGTAGTAGGTATCTTCTAGGTGAGACTGTGTGCAAGTGTTTAAACTTGAGAAAAGTTGCTGTGACAAAGGGAGTGTGCTTCTCTTTAAGTTAGAAGTTGAATCATGTCCTGTAGCAGATCTGTTGAGGAGGCTAAATATCCCAGAGCAGGTGCAGTAAACTGCGCTGTGCTGTGAAAAATGCTGAGGAAAGAAAGAGGCGTGGGACTCTGGTATTTATAGACTGATAACACGGCGCGGCTTAATTAATTACCAGTTCTTCCACAGAGAATTGTTTTAGAAAGGTTTTTTTTTTTTTATTGAAAATGGGTTGTGCAAAAACAAAAGTTATGACTGATGATGAGTTTTCTCACTGAGGGTACACGCACGCTACAAGACTCTGGGACTAATTAGGCGCCAAAGTTGTGATCACAGTCGACTGTTTCGAATTATGGAGCTGCGAGAAACCCCTGGGGAAAAGATGTGCTGAGGCATACAATGGCCAAATAGAGGGTAAATGTGCTGGAGCGAGATGAAACTCGGTGCCTCCAAAAAGTCAGGGATTTTATTTTTAGGGTGGGAATCATTAACATTTTAAACCCTAATAAGAAAAGAGATATTTCCTATTTGGGAGACGCAAGAAAGTGATTCAAACATAACATAAAATAACTTATTGTAGGTTCAAATTACAATGCACTTTATGTCTTTTATCTTTAAGGGTCTCTTTTGTTCTCCAGAGTTTAAACATCTGGATCTTGGAGCATGCATGCACCCTACAGTGGTGAAAACACACTTGAATCCAAACTGTACTGAAGTGATACAATAAACAAGACCTACTACATGTGACACGTGTGGCAACAGAAGTTACAGTATGGCTGTTTCTCACCTCCTTTGAGATTAATTGGCAACCTGTTCAAACACACTGTGTGAAATGTTATGAAATGTCTCCACTGAGATGTACTGTATTGTAACATAGCAGATATAACTGTCTCATTTACAGAATAACAGATTGCACAGTGTATAATGTTCAACAACAATCAACAACAAGGGGCCTGCTGCTCTCAGGGGGAAGCAGAGCTGAAACTGGCTTCCTCAACGCAACAAAAATCAATCGACTGAGGTTTTGAATTTCAAATTTGAAATATCTCAGCTTTCAATTTATGGACAAGTCGGGAACATTTAATCAGATAGTCCACCTGCAGAGAGTTTACAGGGTATTTGCAACAATTCAAGAGCTTATTAGTTGAGATTCAACAATTCAACTGTTGAGACAATTCACTGAACATACCTACATATTCTCACTCAACCTGTGCTTTAAAAATGTTCAACAATTTATACAAACAGTTAATAAACCATTTCATTATTCTGTTGTTCAAATGCTAAACTAATTTTAAATATTATATGTACAAATGTTCAATGATTTTTTACCATGTGTATATGTCTTTTTTTTTTTTTTCATAGTGTCTATTTGCACCCAGGTGAGAATAGACACACAACAGCTATTCAGCTATTCACACGTGACCCCCTTAGTCGAGCCATAAATAGTAACAAATTCACTGCCAACAAGCAGCTGCAGTCGGTGACTGGGTTAAGGACAAGACTCTCCCATGGGAAAATAGCATTCAAGTCCTGTCCTTGGAGGGTAAAATTAGAAATCACTGTTATCTACATTTTTAGACACGACAGCTTGCACTGCTGTGTGCACCGCACTGAATACAGCGAGAAGCACAACTCAATTTTAAGTCAGTTTGGTTTGGTTTAGGCAACAAAACTATGTGTTTAGTTTTAAGAAAAGATCATTGTTTGTCTCTTCCATGTGGGTGTAAATAGTCACCCAGGTGCAAATAGCCTTGTTAGCTACAGACACTTGGGTGCTTGTGTCTGCCATGCAAGGCTATACGTAAACACACCAGGTCCAAATACCCACACTGGCTATTACATCCTGGGTGCAAATAGCATCTGCCTTCTTTGATCAATGCTGAACATTAGTAAGGTTTCACTTGCACATTCCAACACTGGTTAAGTGTTTTGCTTTTTCTTTTATATGATGCAGGCCCGGTTCTACGAGGGTGCTAAAGCATTCACTACACCCTCAGTTGAATATTTTGCACCCTCAGTTGAAATTTTAAGAATAAATGCCAAGCGCAAGGTGGTACGTCACGTATCCATGGCGTCTGCAGCTGTCTGTGTATGCATCTGTTTGGAGCGTGTTCAGCGTTAGGGTTCACCTTCTATTGTGGTTCATGAATCAATGGGTGTGGTGATCATTAAATATCATTAAATCTCTTTCAGTGAGTCACTGGTCTCACAGCTCTGAAACAGCTGAGCCGATCACAATTAAACATGATAATGACAGCACAGCATACAGAAAGCTTCACCTCAGGAAATGCCTTGATGGTTCAGAGCATTTTTAGCAATAATTCTAATGTACGTCGCCTCGTACGGTCATATTGTTCATAATAAATGTTACATGTTTGCACTGCGGTGTGTTTCAAAGATAAAAAGAAATTTGGAAAAGTTATGATGAGTTTTTTGGTGATTTAACAAAGATAACCACAGTGAACAGTTGTGTGGAACAGCTCTGCGCTCTGGCGCGTCACTTCTCAGAGCCTGTGGATTTATCAGCATATCGTTGATGCTGTTCTGACTCATAAAGCAAACTGTTGCTGAAAAGCAAAAACACGCTGTATTCACTTAAGACCGTTTACAACTTATCCTGTTGTGTTCCAGCATGGTCTGGGACCACACTCGGTCTGGTAACTCCTACACTTATTCCACCACCCACACAGGAGATACTAGCACACTTACACTAAATTCAGAAGCACCCCCAGTCATTTTGTTCTGGAACTGGGCCGGTATGAATGCTATTAAATATTTTCAAAAGTTCAGACAGTGCAGTTACAAGTTAACCTTCCTTTCAACAAATTTTTCAGAACTGTATGTAGCCTGCTAATATTCAGCTGACCGCAGTAAAATCCTTTATTACTAAAATTATTACTACATAAGCCTTGTCTATGTAGTTATTTCATCCACCTTAGCTTTTACCTCAGAGTTTCAACCACATCTGTAAACATGAAGTTTATTATCACTTGCATAACCAGTTAGCATCTGTAGATTTTCAGTTGGACAACCCAACTAAAGTAGCTGAATGTCTACAAATTCAGCTCCATATAAATGTTATCCAAGTCACTTCTCACTTGCATCACTCAGTAAACAGAATTGCTGAATCTCAGTTTATCAGATGTTGAAGTGTTACAAACATCTGTAGATGGACTGTGCAAATGAAGTGTTGCCAACATGTCTGTGTTCACATCGTAAACCCACAGGAACAGTAGATAAAATGCATTTTGGGTAATTACATATTAATTATTATCACAATATATTCTTACATTATAATGAGACATGAGTAAATAAACGGGACAAGACTTGTAACATGATTATGAGATTATTTTAGGTAAACAGTCCTGTTTACCCGCTCTTACCAGTGTTGAAGATCATCACATTCCTTAAAGATTCCCTTTTTCAAATCCTTTCTCATAAATATCACTTATGTAGCATTAACAACACCCCAAAAAAATACAAATATAGTGGAATTGGCTAAAAATTATGAAAAACTATAAATATACTGTATACCATACTGTTTTATTTTTTATTTTACTCACATTACCTTCAACTGCAAAATGACTCCAGCCACCAAAGTTGCTCAATTAAACACCACATGTCTACAGTAAGTAAGTGTGTGTGGTTGTGATGCGACATCGTGAGCTTGGAAAAGCAGGGATTTTGCTGCTCAGTTCAGTTCAGCTGCTGAAGCCTGTAGCACCAGTCTTCAGTTTTTTATTTCTCTTTGACTTGTGACCTCACTTGCCATTAGCCTTATTACAGGAACTTCCTAACTTGATCCTATCTTAAGTGTTTAGTAACCGTGGTGATTAGAGTTAGGATCTGATTTAAGAAAAATGCCAGATAAAGAGTTCCCATCCTAATTAAAGCAGGAAATCAATATTACACAAGCACCCTAACTCACCAAACTCTTACATAAACTCTCCTAACTTTTGAATAAATAATATAAAAGTTGATAAGCGATGTTTCACTGAGTATTTAGGATTGGATGAAGTCAGATAAGAAAGGATTCCTTAAGTTAGTCAGGATTTGCTTCTGTTACACCAAATTGTGACAAACCCACTGTTAGATTATTTTAATTTAAGACTTAAGACAGGAAGTTTCTGTAATACGGCCCCAGCTCTTTTTCCTAACTCTGACCAGGCTCTGTGCACATCTCCACAGAGGCTTGCCTGTGATACAGAGATTTTCCTCTCCCAGCCTCCCTGTGTCACCTCACAACCACCCCAACATAAAAAAAAACAAGAGATATACTGTAAATTCAACAGTTAATTAAAAAAACACTGCCCATTTGGTGCTCTGAAATAAAAGGATGAGTAGGAAAAACCTTGGACTCAATAAGGCAATGTGTTCCAGAAACTTAAGAGCTCAACTCTTGCTCTGCATTAGCAAATGTGTTGAAAAATATTCACTCGTTTAATGAAGTAGAGTCTCAAAATCATCATAATTTTAAAAATTGCAACTTTTTCCAATGTAGTTTAGCATGTTCCTGCCCTGTCAGCAGATGTGTCACTTATTTTTAAGACAAACTCTGGTCTTTCAGTGTGCAGGAAACAAAAAGGTTTGGGATTTAATTTGGCCTGCTCTCACATCCTCTCCTGAAATGTGTCTTAGACCGTGTTCCTCTGTCCAATCAGAATACAGAACATGGAATAATCCGGCACATAGCCTAAGAACATTCTGCGGGACATGGGAAAATGAATACATGAAATATAGCAGCCTCCAACAAAAGCCGGTGAATATTTTGCCTCGTTGAATGCGACCCAGATAGGAATATAAATACGAGTTATCCCCTTCTCCCTGCACACAGTCATTGCGGCACTCGTCTAAGCCGCCCATTATGTAAATAAAGAAAGAGCAGAATCAGAGAGAGATGTAATGTGTGTGTGGGACAGGAAAACATACACATGGTGCAGCAGGATGGATGTGGAACAGAAGAAAAAGAGAAATAAAGACTTAAAGAGGAAAAGGGGGGGACAAAATAGAGTTGGAAATAAAGAAAAGCACATCTTTTTTTTTTCTTTTTTACCCATTAAATGAGTCATTACCGACCCAATGTGGTACTGCGTGAAACCCCCCAAGGCTCCTGGTGCGTCTTTTTCCTTAGCGAGATCAACACCATTACACAACGGTA
This sequence comes from Lutjanus argentimaculatus, assembly GCA_034769285.1. Lineage (NCBI taxonomy): Eukaryota > Metazoa > Chordata > Actinopteri > Lutjaniformes > Lutjanidae > Lutjanus > Lutjanus argentimaculatus. The sequence continues at coordinate 30,254,498 of JAWZSL010000008.1, forward strand.
ACAACAACAACAGCAACAACATCTACGACAACAACGAGAACAACAACTGTGCTATAGTGAGACGACGCCCGATATATAGATGATGCACATCATTAACACCACAGCCAGCCGCACATTAGCACACACTGTTAAGTCTGTTATGTTACTCAGTTTAGTGGCCCTCGCTTCAGCAGCACCCATCAGGAAACCAGGTGGTGTCATAGGGTGGGCTAAAAAGTCGTCACTGGGATGAACAGAAACTCCGACAGTTTCAAGTTTTAAAACAATTCAGGTGAGCTCAACATGTCCGTGAAGGGTTTTTTTTTCCATCGTGAAGGTCTTTTTCTCTTCATCTTGAAGGCGGTTTTTGAGTAGTGTTGATTTTTGGAATAGTGGTTTTTCGTGCTCCCGGCTTTGCAAATGCTGTTTTTGTTTTTTTGTTTTTTTAAGGTTAAAGTATAAAATACAAACAAATGTAGTCACTCAACACAATCACACACTTTGCAAAGCTGAAGAAACAAGAACGAAGCAAGAAGCAGCATCGCATCAGAGCCGTTTTTGTTTGCTTTTTGCAGTATTTTTTCTCCATTTTTTTTTTTGTTATATTTGGCTGACACCGAATGATCTCCATGAAACACAGTCACATATTCAGCCACAGCGCGCCACTGCCACCACAAGTTTTCCTTCATTTTTCGACTTTCTGGCTCCTTTTTTTTCTTTTAATCCTCTTTCTATAAAATTATACAGTCAAGCAGAGAGGATATAATCGATGGCATCTCTGTAATCAGGTTGGATGTTAAGCAGGGAGGTGTTTTAGCTGATGAAAGCGACGTTGATCTATCGGGCGGCGGCGTCCTCCACCACCGCATCTCCTTTCCCTGTTTTCAGCCCTCACCTTTCCTCTCCTTTCCTTTCCTCTGCGCTCAGACGTAAATGGCAGTCCGGGAAATGACGGATCCGTCTCTCTGAGACTCCATGTCGTCGTCGAGGTACACGTCCATCTCTTCTTCGCCGCCGTGGCCTCTGCGGACGTGATAGGCTGGGGGTAGCATGTTCCCACCTCCCCCGACACCTCCGAATCTATCGTACCGCTCCTCTTCTTCTTCCATGCTGTCATCCAACTCGAACTTCCTCCTCTCGGCTTCGTCCAGCTCACCACTGAGGAGGATGTCGTGGGCGGAGGGTGGGTTGCCGATGGAAGGGTGGTGGAGGTGATGGTGGTAGTCATTGGCCTTTTCCGTTAGAGTCCCCGTGGCGTCGCAGCCCTCCCGGTACGTGTAGATGGGCCCGTTGTTGTTGGCGCCCGTCCCGTTCTTGCTGCTGCTGCTGTTGTTGCCACTGAAGAGCAGGCGGGCTTTGTTGCCGTAGTCGCCGCCGTTGCTGCCACCGCTGCCCGTCGCGATGGAGTCCCCGCTGCTGGGGTAGCCGCGCCTCTGCTGCCGGCGACTCCGGGTCAGGAGAACGGCAACGAGCGCGACAACCAAGAGCAGGGCCAGGAGGGAGCCGATGACGGCGCCCGCCACGACGCCGGCGCTGGACGGATCCTCCAAGGCTTCTGCAGAGGGGATGGAGGGGTTGGAAGGAGGGGTGGAAAAATGGGTGGAGGAAAAGAAAAAAAAGGGGAATTGATGGAAGTCTTGCTCAGTTTTTGGAGGTTCTTCTTGTATTGTTAAGTGTGCTGTAGTGATAGTAGTGGTGTCTTCTTCTACGTGTGTTACAATCCTCTTACAAGTGTGTAGTAATGTTCTTCTCAGTGTAATCCCTTGGTGAGGGTGCAGTCAGTCATTGCTGGGATCAGGCTGAATGGGACTCACTCTCTCCCTCCCAGCGGCTCGTTGCGCTGCATTTCGCAGACATTTTGCTCTACATACACGTCTGTCCAGCTGCTGGCACTTTGAGTTTCTGTTGCCCCGCCCCCCTTTTTACCAGCTGGGGAAAGCCTTTACTACTGTAACGCTCCTTTTGTTCTATCACTCATTCTTGAGAACTGGTAGAAAACCACATTTGTAGGTGGAGGGGTTTGATTTTTATTCTTCAATTATGCAGTTAAAATATATTTTAAAAGGTCAAACTCTCCCAGTGCTTTAATATTTTATTTAATATTAAGCATTTTTTTGCAGCGAAGGAATTTTGTCACACAAAATCATTTATAAAGAACACACACTAGTTGTACCATGAAATTACTTTGTTACCTAAACTCATTTTATAAATACTATTTATATGCATTTAATGCATATAAGAGAAAAAACTTATAAACTTCAGACTCATTATTCAATTATTAAAGAGATCTGAGAGTTCTGTGACCTCTGTCAGTGTAGATTTAATTTCTGTCAGATGTAATATCTGATGGAGCTGATAAAATGTTATTTCATTTTACAGCAAAGTCATAGCGAGTAGCTATTTTATGCCATTTAAAGTTGTAAAGAGTTCTCTTAATGTTTATCAAAATGCACATTTATAAACCTTATTTATGCATCTCATTTAGCTTTGATTTAAAAGGGGAGCTGACATGTTATTGTTGAGACATATCTGATGGCAATATTATTTAAAGAATTTGTCTAAAAATATAAAGTTTTCCCACCTTTTTTAAACCAGAAAGTGAGACAGAGGTCCTTCGGGTGTCACTAACCCTTTTTATGCCTGATAAAATCATGTTTTTGTAAAACTCTGATGGAGTTGACGTCTTACAGAGTTGACATATGTAACATTTCACAGCATAGTTGTGCTCAGAGTTATCTTAACGCTAATCGAAATATACATTTTTAGACCATAAGTCTTATTTAGCTTTGATTTGGAGGGGCTACAGAGTTGACATATGTTGGAGATATATGTAATAGCAATATTATTTAATGAATTTTTCAAAAAAAACATAGAGCTTACCACCTTTTTTTAAACCAGGAAGGGAGACAGGGGTCCTCATGTTATAGCTAAACCTTTTTATGCCTGATTAAATCATGTTTTTGTAAAAATCTGACAGAGCTGATGGAAATCTGGGACACAACTTTAAAGGGCCAACATTTTCATTTAAATAAAATCCATTTTAAAACAAAGATGATTATAATGTAAGATGTAAATACATTACATTTCCCTTCATTTCAAAGGCTGTTAACACATTTTTAAATTGCTTGAAGCTGTGAATTCTTGTCTGAGACAAGGATGTTTTCTGGCACTGAACAAGTTTGGAAATGTAAAAAATCAAAGCAGAAATAAACATCTTGTAAACTGCATGTTTCATATATATATAAATCCTTAAAGAATAATTTTCACCAAAACAAATGGAACTAGAGTGTTTGTATTAATCATTTTTAAAGATCTGTTTTGTTTTTTGTTTTTTTTGTTGGACATGATTTGTCCCAGTTCTCAAGAATGAGTGCTGTACGTCATGTTGGTGTGAGCCAAGCTTGCCTCTCCACTCTTGTTTCAGTCCAAGATTGAAACAACAATGAGAGATGATCAGCAAAAAGCGGTTTCTTTTGTGCCTCGTGCTCTCTTTGCCACGGGTTAGAAAGGTACCGGCCCAGCAGAGCCACAGACAGACACACAGGACAGACAGACAGTCAGGCAGAGGGGTTATTTAAAGAGGTTCAGTGGAAAATGAGCACACAGTCAAGCCTGGATAGAGCCACAATGCTCAACGTCCTCGAGCCCTCCCATTTTCACCCTCTGCTTTCTCTCCCAGCCTCCTAATTACACCCACTCCTCATCCCCTTTCTTCCTCCTCATCCTCCCATCCTCCCCATGCCTCTCTTATCGGTCAGCTAGTCAAACCACGGGGCAGAGTGATCGCCTGCTGTCAACCCAGGACCGAGTCCAGATCTCACTGATCAGCAGCACACAAAGGTAAAAGGTTCACACTGCGGAGCAAAACTCATGCCAGGACATTTTTAAGAGGATTCTCTGCAGGAATATGAGAGAGAAAAGAGGTCTGGCTCGGATGGTGTAGGATTTGTACAAGTGGATTCACGCTGCGCTATAAAGAAAAGAAAAGAAAGTGTCAAACCAGGCAAGGAGAAGCGTTGAGCCTATAGTGCAGAACTGCACAAGGCCAGCTAATGTTTCTTTTTCCCTGTGAATTGCATGCTGATTTTTCTTTGGGGTGCAGCGAGGGCAGGGAACGCAGAACAGCAGGGAAATCTGACCCCTTCCTGTTTTATGCAAATAACAGCGAGGGTCTGCCAGCACTCCTGGCAAACACAGCAGTGAATGCCAATCAAACAATCTGAGCTTGGCTGAAACGAGCACTGTGTGGGGTGACGTGCCAGGGCAGCACCAGCGAGGGAATGACATTTTTTTTTTTTTTTTCTCTCAATGAAATCACATTGGACATCAAATAATGATCTGTATGGTGCTGGCGAGAGCGAGTTATGCCGACAAAACCAGTGGGGGGATGTCACTATAAGTGAGCCTGGATTGAGAGCCTGTGATTCATACAAATCGTTCATTCTGAGGGTGTGAGGAGAAAAAAAAAAAGAGAGGAGATGAAAGAGGAGAGGGATCGAGCGAGGAGAGGAGAGGAAAGTAGGATTTTTTGGTGGAGAGAGGAAAAGCGGAGGAGAGGTCTCGGTTTGATTTCAAACATTCCTCTCGCTCCGGTCTCGCATGGGGACGTGGGAGGGTTATGCCAGGGTGAGACAGACGGGTTGGACGAATGAGGCGGGGCTCTTGGGACAGGTATGATGTCTAAATTAGGGGACAGAGTCTGGTGATATCCAATTGAAGTGACAGAAGGCATTAAGGATGATGAATCCAACTTTGCCTGTCCTAGTTTCCTCCCTCTGCAAACTTACAGACTGGCATGGGAACACAACCCCTGAGCCAGAATGTTATTTTTGTTTATTGTGTCATTTATATCTTAAGTATTAGTGGCATTTATCAAGCGCCTTAGTGAGAGACAGCTGAATAATGGCCTTTTGTGGAAGGTCTCTGGTGGCTGTCGTTCTTCTGATAATCACGTGCTTAAAAATCTATTATTCTGTATGAGCTGTAAAGACTACGGCTCCTACAAACGGCCATTAGAGCTGGCATGTTCATTTTTCAATAAATCTTGGGTCACATGCAGGAGTGGCACGACTTTCTCCCCAATTTTCTCCAAAGCTAAGGGATGATAACTGATGTTTAAGCAGAAATGGTCTTTTGCAAGGGAAGCTTATGATGACTGTAAGGTAGTTGTCTCCAGTTTGTGTTCATGAATGAGGTTAACTTGATGAATACAGCTGAAGCTGCAGCCGGAGACAGGAGACATTACTCTGAGGGCTGGGTTATAGAGAAATTAAGCTGTGGGATGATACGTTAATCGACCGAATCTTAAGTGTTTATACTTTGTCCGAACGGCCACACTTGAAGGTGGAGTGCTATCATAGCGGGGTGAGATGTGACATTGTTTAAATACGAGGATAATTAGGGCTGACAACTTGTGGTCAACCTAATTCTCATTGGTTGGACAGTCGCTGGTGTTACTTTCCTAAGGAGAGAAACTTATTAATCTATTATTGTCGGGGGAGGGTCATCTGCTGACCTGATGTGTCTTATTCCTGACTATTATATGGCTTTGTTAAATACTCGATTCTGATTGATCAATTGCAGCATTCTAAGGTCTGTTATTTCTGTATAACAGACTGTTGCCAGACGAACAGGCCGTTGCTATGGACACAGTTCCAATTATAGACTGAATGAGCAATAAAATTATTTTTAAATCAACAAAATCTTCTTTCAATTTATTATTTTTTGGGTAAGTTACCATGTAATAAGTGGGATAATGTACAGTGAGCAGGTCATTATTGTGAAATAAACACCTTCAGGAAGATTCAACCCTTTGCATTAGGGTTTTGCAACATCCTGTCAAGATTCATTGCACAATGATGACCTGCTCACTGTACATTATTCCTTACATGACAGGCTATTAACTGAACATTTACTCTCATTGACTCCATGTCAAAGAACCAGCACAAAATCACTACATTGGCCCCCAACCTCAGGGGAAAGAAGAGCTGAGTGGATAAAAGTTTATTTTTGAAAACAGCATCTGTGTGGATTTTACTCTTCCTGCCTGGTTTCCTAACAAGTGTCTACAGGTAAAGTTGCAAGCTTAATGACAAATTCCAGCTATTCATGACGCGACTTCCGAACTTGAAAGCTTAAGTTTTTCCATGTTTTATGTTTTAATGTTTCTTTTGTAAGTTATCCTGTTGAATTTGATGCAAACATGTTGCTAATGCGGTTATTCCCAGGACAAATTTGTCATACTGATGGACAGTAAAGAGAACCGTGTCAATGTTAAGCCTCATTTGGAGCTAACTAAGTGGAAGTGGAAGTTTTTACTGCAGTGTGAACTGCATTTGCTGCGTTGTACAATAGACCAGCTGATTCTTTTCCGTGATGCTTGCTGCCGCTGTGTGGGTTTGGCTTGCTGCTGTAATGATGCTAATATACCTGGAGACATGTCCTGAGGGTAACAATACAGCTAAATGTGAAAAAGAAATGGTCAAACTGCAGGAATTCTTTTGCTTGTCAGTGCTGTTACTCTGATTAGCACTATTTAGTCTACCAGACTAAATGAGTGTATTCAGTGCACTGTGGCCGATTTAATTAATCTAGAGATAAAGTGCAGACTTTTTTTCTCATCGATTAATCGATTGGTTGAAGAGTAGGTAGAATATCAGTCCTCCAACATTTTCTTAAGTTAACTACAGCCTGAGGGATAATGGTACAGACTGTACTGTTAGTCATTCTGTACTTGGTTGAAAACAACAGATACAGCTGTGTCAAGAATTAAAAAAAAGAGACGAGAGAGTGACCTTCAAGCCCTCTGCTCTTTTCTCACCTTCACGCAGCTGACCAGCACCGTGTGAAGTGGGTGTGAATGTCAGATCATCAATTTCACAGTTACAGCCAGTGGAGTGGAGCAGAGAGTACACAGGTATTCCTACTTATTTATTTTTGCATTAACCCATTTCTACATCTCATCTGATGTGCATCAGTCAGTAGGGTGCTGCAAGCTCAATTCCTAGGATGGCGAAGGCCTCTGATTGGCCAGTACTTGCTGCCTTGGTTGGTTGGGTTGGCGAGGTTTAGGCATGAGGAGTGATGTTTGGTTAGGGATAGGGTAAGAATAACAAGGTAAGCCAATTAGAAGGATAGTAACGTGGGTCATGCCTTTGCTTCACCATCCTAGGAAAAACCACCTGATAAATAAAGTCATCACCACTCATCATCATCACTGAAACACAGACTCTGTTCCCCTGGTATGTTTCCTCAGTTATCCGATCAGGACAGCTCTGACGACACAAGTTCACATCTGGCATTAGAATGTGTCTCTAGATGCATTTTGAGTGTTTTTTACAAGGAAAGAAACAACTTCATATACTTGCATTTCATGCCAAATTTACAAGAAGCACAACTGATGAAGACGTCACATTAGCCCCCTCACTTCCTCACTCTGCATGCAAATAAACACATTTTCCAAATGTGTTGCTGTTTTTAACTGGTGGCCCGCTGAGTCAAACTGACAAAATGTTTTTTTTTTCCACAAAGAAAGAAGTGACTTAATGTACACAACATTCGCCAAATGTACAAGAAAGGCCAAATAATTAATTCATCATCATTTCACAAGGTTTGTAAAGTCTCTCTGAATTCAACAACTCACAATAGGAGGGTCAGCTTCCTCAACCAGAAACAAACCAAAACAAATAGTTTTAACATTTTAGGAAACATACTTATTTGCTTTCTTGCCAAAAGTTAGAGAGGAACAGAAATAGTTACAGCACATAACTTCCTGTAAAACCAACTTCTTGTTTTTCGTGTGCACATAAAACAAATAAGATTTGACATCGGTGAGCTTTAAAGGTGCTTGAAGGCATATTTTTGAACTTGGGGCAGAGCCATAGTTGTTTCGTTGTGCTTCCATACTTATTTGCAAAACTATACTGCTAAATTGCCTCCTGGCTCCAACTCCATACTCTCAACATACAGATATGACATTGATATTGATCTTCTCAACTTACACACTGTTACTTTCTGCAAAGTGAACAATCGTATTTTTAAAATTACAAAATATTTCTTTAATGCTCATTTCCAGCTTCCGATATTTTCACAGTTCAAAACTTATTTTTCTTATACTGGTTCCTTATGCAGCCCCTCTATTCACCTTCTGTCAGTTACCAGACATTTTAGCTCCTGTCTCTTTAAGCCCCACCTCCCTACAAGCTGGTTGGCCAACTTCAACAACAGGCACCATAGAGCAGACTGTTGGCTACTGGGCCCCACCGATTACTGTACAAAAACACAACTTTCTCCACTGATTTTGGTGAAACTGGATTATATTTTAATATATTATATTTCTTGGTCCTCCGGCTGCTTTGCCTCAACTTTTGAGTTTCCTTGTGGAAAGTTACAGTAGCTACTTTAGCTGCTAACTAAATAGTTAGCTCAGATACAGGTCTGGCTATGAAAAACCTCAGCACCCAGGGCTTCTGAGCAGTGTCTGACCATGGAAAATAACAATATGTGGCACTGAATTAGATAATTCCACTGTTTCACACCACAAATGAGACAAGAATAATGTTGGAAAAACAATACAGGTAGCCAGAGTGGAGTGTTTCTGAGGACTATTACTGCACACAAGCTAAACTGGATCATATTTTATTGAAGAAATATCTTCTAGTTTTCTCTCTGATGTCCTCCAGCTGCTCTGCCTCAACTTGTGTGGGTGATTTATGGAGTTTCTTTGCTTTACTTGTCGTTAGCAGTTAGGAACTTACACTAACTGCTAGTTAGCTCCATGCAGCTCACTGTGCCCACGCTGCGAGCTCAAACACAGAGGAAGTGCATGGCTAACTAGCATTAGCGGTTAGCCACATTAGGAACAAGTAAAGAACCTGTCCATCAGAGATTCTGTAAATCATCCAAAGTACATCAGAGTGAAAACCAAAAAATACTTTACTTTACAACTGAAAAAGCACTTTCTGTGAGACAAACTGAACCCACACAGTGCTGTTCACGCTGTCCTGTGCCTGAAGCACGTGATTATATGAAGAAATGACATGCCAACTGGTCATATGACGACAAAAGTAGAAAAAAACATTGGAAACTTTGCATTTAGAGCAGTCTGAAACCTAAGCACTTTGCTTACAGGGATTACTCTCACACGTTTACCTCATTGTCTGACACTTTGGCCACATTTAAGCTGAACATCTAACACTGTAACATTAAATATATGACAGTAAATAAGGAAAAGCATAATAGGTCCTGTTTAAGATATTACAAGGACAGCTTTAACACAGATTTAATTTCTTGCTACTGTCCTCTTTCAAATTTGTACATTGTAAACTGGTAAAAATCCCCATGAAGATCAACTGAAACATGTGACGACACATGTTCGTCATGACACCATATGATGCCGAATGCCTTATGAAAATGCCAAAAATACATCCATGTACAGTAAAACATCTTTTATCAGAGGCAAGGTTTCTGCAGGCGTGCTCTGACATCACTTACTACAAACTGAAGCGCTAATGGATCCTGGATTAGCTCTGACAAAAATGTGCCAGATGCATGATCAACGTCAGTGTCAAATCCTTGTCAGCCGCCCAATGAGACGCTTTAGTAAACACTGTTCTGTGAACATATTTTCTCCCCCCTCCTAAAAAAAAAAAAGTGAAAAAAGAAAAAAAAAAGCAGAGGGACTATCGTTAGCAAGAAAATAGGCCATGCTTGTCATCCTTATTTCTCATCAACAGCAGCAGCCTGCCTGCATTAAGAAGCACGGTGATAAATGTCATAGAGAGAGGCAGGGGAGCTTATATCAGTCTCTGTATTAGTGTCATGTACATAGAGGAGATTAGGGGGAGGCAGGGGGAGAGAGAGGGAGAAAACTATCCATTTCTACTCAGTTACATTCACTGTGGTGGGGATAATCTAAATGAGAAGATTTGGGATGTGAGGCAAGGTGGAAAGAGTTAGAAGGGTGGAAGTGAGATAGAAAAACAGAGAAAGAGGACAGAGGTAGAATAGTTTAAGGGGATGAAAATAGTGGAATCTAAATCTTTTTGTTGATCTCCTCCACCACCTCTCTCCTTCCCCTTCCTCGTGCATTGTTCTCGCGACTGAAATCAGGCCTGAAAACGCGGAGAGCTGCTTCAGTAGTCATATAATAAGCCAGAGGCAGTGACTGTAAAAGCTCCACAGTGGGAATTCTCATTAAAAGCAGCTTTTGGTCAAGGACAAGACATAGAAAAATGTGCCCATGAATATGCTCGCAACATCAAAACACCTTACACTTGAAGACACAATACAAAAGGACGAACCACAAAGACCACCCACTTAGACAGAAGAGTTGACTTTCTGTATTAAATAAAATAATCCTTTGTCCTTTGTTTTGTATTGGATTCCACTTAGACGAGCACAGGAGACAGTAGGTATATGATGTTTTTTATGTGCTATTGAACAGCGATTACACACTGAGCTGCTAGACCTCCCACAGCAGGCTCATAAAGTTGCCTGAAAAATCAGTTATTAATATCCTCAAGAAAAATATAAACACAACATGTTTGTGTTTGCTTCCATTTTTCAAGAGTTGAAGTAAAATATCTTCTGTGCACGCAAACTGTTTATCTCTCTCAAAATTTTATTGTTTTAATTTGTTTTTAGTGAGAACTTTTTATATGTGCGATGCATAGAGATGCTGATGAAACAGCAGGGTTATTGCACAAGTGTGTCTTGGACTGGTTGCAATAAAAAAACACTAAAATGTGCAGTTTTATACCGAAAAAATATCTTTAATCGGCACTGAACTATGGCTATTTCACATTCTCCCAGGAGGCAGAATTTAATTTTAATCTAGATTACAATTATCCAGATTTTGTGATGCTTTTTTGCTACCCCAGATAAAACTGATCTTGTAGTTTTTGCCCTGTTTTTTTTTTTCAGAGAAATTTCAGATAACAACATCAGGATTAGAGATTCTAGATTTACGGTATTTGGACAGGCCACCATCTGTTAGTCAAAGCAACATTTTATTAACACGGAGATGTGAAAATGTCAGGAAGAGGTGAAAATCAGGTTGCATTTTATTCATATTCACTTATCTGCATTAGTACACAATACATAGGCCAGAATTAAGATAATAATCATTATTATTATCATAAAAAATGTCTCACTTGATTAAAAAAAGTCAAATACATTACTGTTCTGTCAACTTACTACTGTTTTTATTGGTCTAAAAACCCTCAGTAAAAGTGTGTCTCATTGACTGTCAGTGGTTGGTTGGTTGGTGAGGAAGCACAATGCAGGGAAAAATTATGTTGCATGTTTGCTGTGGGTTCACACACAAGTTGTTTAAGCATTCAAAGTGCCTTTTCAACACCCCATTTAAGCATTAAATCGTTCTACTCCTTTCAAGAACGATTACAAATCTGTACATCCACTGTTAGCCTCAAAGTGTCCTAAAATGCACCTTTGATTTTTGAAATACCACAAAAAAACATCTGGTTTCTGGGTAGGACTGAATAATCAAATCTGTATCCCAGTTTTGTAAGATCAGGATCACATCTCCTGATTTTGAAATATCCAACTTTGAGTTTTAATTCCATCTGAAACATTCTGATCTAGATTAAAAGTTGGACAACATTGGCCCCAAGAGGGCAAAGTCATGACCCGCTCTTCTCTGCCTCCAATTGGCTGACCCTGGTATTCTTATCCTAACCCGAAGTAATCATTTCTCAAGCCTAAAACCTCATCAACCAACCCAACCAACAAAGGCAAAGAGTACTAGTCCTAGGGGGAAAATGTATTTTAGTTGAGTGTATTATTTAAATGTTGACTCCAGTTGACCTGTAAAGCAGTGTGCTTCTAGGAGAAGTAGCAAAACTCCTCCTACACAAAGTTTGAGCAGATTCCTCAAAGTGATAGTAATTGCAATGCTAAGATTTAAGTCAGCAGGACTGTTAGCTGGAGTATTTTCTAGAGGAACGCTTGCAGGTTCGGTACAGTTAATGGACAACACTTAAAAAGAGTTTTCTGCATAAGTAAAACAACCTTATAAACCTTATTCAAACAAGACCTGCTCCTCAGGCACAAATAATGTAAATGTCGAGGTCAAAAACAGCAAGCAGAGCCAGAAAAAACAAAAACAAAAACAAAAACAAAAAAACAACACAACTACCAGTTTTACTTTGTGAGGTTACACAGACGCCCAGAAACATACTGACATGAGCAGGTTCCACAAAATGCAAGTAACTGCAATGTTAAGACCAGGAGGCTCATTTATAAAAATCTTCTTTGATTTATACTTGAATTTAAGATAAGATAGGATCATTTCTGATGGTGTGCTTAAGTTTGATTCATAAAAGATAGAAGAAAGCATTAAAAAACTTTGCTTATGCAGGATGTGATCTATAAATCTCAAACTAGCTTAAAATTGGCAGCGCCTGTCTTACAATCAGCAATTTCTCCTGAAATAATGCAGCACAGATGAGGGTCTGATCAGGAAGAGATATGGACCAAAAGAGAAAAAGCAAACTTTTGGCGAGACAAGATCACAACAATGGTAGAAGAGATTGAAGCCAGGCAACATGTTTTATTCAGTGACCTAAATGGGCTGACAAAAAAAAAAGTAGTGTGGTGAGAAATAAAGACGAACACGTAGCTTGAGAGTGTGTCGTTATTAGCTCACACCTTTAACTGATCATTCTGATCACACTGTTCATAAAGCTGATTCAAATCTAACCTCAGGCTTGAGCACATATGTGTTCCAAACTGCAACAGCCCAGACATAACCAGCAGGAAAATCATTTAAGCCAAGTCTAGACTTTGCTTCGAGTTAAGATTATTTCCATGTCAAACTAAACTCTTGGTTCTCTGCTCACACTTCAGATAAAGTCCATTTTGTACATGAGGCCCCACACCTGGACTTTCATAATTTTAGGGCCAAGTAAGTTCGCAAGAATAATGTAATGAATTTACCCTAAGGCTTAAGGATGATTTTATTTAATTTGTTAACACTAAGTACAGGGACACTGGAAGTCAGTCAGAGGTCAGTCTCTTAGTATCTCAAAATGAGAAATTTTCTCAAAATAGTCATTAAATAATAATGAGAATGATTCTCATTATTTTGAGATTAAAAAAACATTATTTTGAGATGTGAAAATGCAATACAATGAAAATACAGATGTTTTAAAAGAGACAAGCGCCTGGAGACGTTAGAAATGTATAGTACAGAGACTCTAGTCTACGGTGTAAACCACAGAGCTGCAGAGTATCATCAGGCTTGACAATCAAAGTTTATATCAGTTGACCCTTCTGTCCATATCCACACGTTCTCTTTCTCACGCTAATCCTGAGCGCTCGCTCGCTTGCTCTGCTGCGAGTCTGCATCACACTTAAACCGCCCGGTGGCTTTCCAGTGGTTCATACCAGACTGAAAATCCATCCTGAGTGCAGCGTTTCAGTGTTGATGTTGCCCAGTAAGAATCTCAACTAAAGACACTGGTGTCTAAAAACCAGTATTTCCTGCATGAGTGGAACATTCGCCAAGAGGTGGAGGAGAAAACAGTGCAATCAGCTGAGGCAGTGCAGGTGAAGCAACAAGGCCCCTATGGCCACAGGGAATGTAATTTGTTCTGGGGCATGAGGCCAAACTGAAGGGCCACGGCGGCCATAGCTGTGAAATTCCTGCCCTGGTAAAGGTAAAGACAGGTTAGCGGGAGTATCAGCTGAAGTAATTTCCAGGAGGATGCTTGCAGGTTCAGTAGAGACAATGCACAACACATGCAAGCATGTCTGAAGGATGTTAAGATCTGGATGACCCACAATTTTCTGCTTCTAAACTCAGATAAGACTGAAGTTATCATACTTGGCCCTAAACATCACCGAAACAAACTAATCAGTGATATAGCTACACTAGATGGCTTTACTTTAGCCTCCAGCACTACTGTAAGGAATCTGGGGGTTATTTTTGATCAGGATTTATCCTTTAACTCCCATATTAAACAAATCTCAAGGACTGCCTTTTTTCACCTCCGCAATATCAAGAAAATCAGGCACATCCTGTCTCAAACGGATGCAGAAAAACTAGTCCATGCATTTGTTACTTCTAGGCTAGACTACTGCAATGCGTTATTATCGGGCTGCAGCAATAGGTCTTTAAAGAGTCTGCAGTTGATTCAAAATGCTGCGGCTCGTATACTAACAGGAACTAGGATAAGAGAGCATATTACTCCTGTATTAGCTTCACTGCACTGGCTACCTGTAAAATCTAGGATAGAATTCAAAATCCTTCTCCTTACATACAAAGCGCTTAATGATCAGGCACCATCTTATCTTAAAGAGCTTATAGTACCTTACCATCCCACTAGAACACTTAGGTCTCAATATGCAGACTTACTGGTGGTCCCAAAGATCTCCAAAAGTAGATTGGGAGCCAGAGCTTTCAGTTATCAAGCTCCTCTCCTGTGGAACCATCTTCCAATTTCTGTTCGGGAGGCAGACACCATCTCCACATTTAAGAGTAGACTTAAAACCTTCCTTTTTGATAAAGCTTATAGTTAGGGCTGGCTCAGGTTTGCCCTGACCAGCCCCTAGTTATGCTGCTATAGGTTTAGGCTGCTGGGGGACTCCAAGGCACACTGAGCTCCTCTCTTTCTTCATCTCTTTCCCCAGATGTTTATGTTTATGTTCCATTAATGCCTGTTACTGACTTGATTCCTTCCCCGGAGTCTTTCTGCTTTGTCATCCTGCAGATTCCTATGGACTGTGGCTGCGCATGGATCGCTGATCACAGCTGAACCTCCCACTGTGGATTATTATAACTCACCTAATCAATCAAACATTCATCACATTGTTGTTGTTACTATTATTATCATTATTTTATTATCATTATTGTAACATCTAGTATTAGTATTATTATTTACATACAGCTTACATATTTATATGTACTACTTTTCCCTACACATACTGTAGTTTTACTATTGATGTTCTGTTACTACTGTTCTCTCTGTCTCTGTTTTTTTCTCTCTCTCTTCCACCCCTCCCCACCTCCCCTCTTTCCTCCCCTTTTCCTCTTTCCCTCTCAACCCGACCGGTGCCGTCAGATCACCGCCCACCATGAGTCATGGATCTGTCCGAGGTTTCTGCCTGTTAAAAGGAAGTTTTTCCTCGCCGCTGTCGCCAAAGTGCTTGCTTATGGGGGAGTTGTTTCAACTGTCGGATGTAAACAAAATTATTGAGTGTGGTCTAGACCTACTCTATTTGTAAAGTGTCTTGAGACAACTTTGTTGTGAATTGGCGCTATATAAATAAAATTTGATTGATTGATTGATTGATTAAAAAGTCTCTCCTGCGTAAGTGGAACAATCTTCAGCTTGTTGGCTGTACAAACCTTTTTCAAACAAGACCTGCAACTGAGGCACGCAGGAATATAAATGGTTGAGGTCAACAGCAGGAGGTAGAGCCAAAAAAACACAACCACCGGTTTTATTTTAGAGGTTTACACAAATGACCAAAGACATCGGTATCTTATAAGTTATTACTTCAGCTTGTTAGCCAAGTTTGTTTTCTCAGATTTTAACTAACCGTTCCATTCATCAGCTATTCTGATGATGGCTAACTGTATTTAGTTAGGATTATGAAGGTCGTAATCATGAATAGACAGAAAACAGCTCACACTCAGAAACTCAATGAATTCTTTTTTCCATTGACAAAACGGAGCATAAGAGCCCCATCACCATTACCCAACATCAGAGTGGAAGTACCTTTTCTGTTTTGAAGTGCAAGCATCTCAACACTTAATGCAGGTTCTGTGCCTCTTATGCCATTCTGTCTTTCCAAATTTAAACCAGAACCACAGGCACAGATGGAAAATATCCCCAGGTTTTACTCAAATTATTACAAGGTACGTGGTAGATTTATTAATTTTACAATGCAGGGTTGTATAGTGATATCAAGTTCTAGTTCCCTTTTTATTTTGCTACTCATAAAAATGAATTAAATAAATAAATGAAACAAATAAATAAAAAATGAACACACTATTAAAAAATAGCTTAATGAAAAATGGTTACCATTTGGTTGTGAGTCTGCTGCTTATCTTTCAACACCTTTGACCTTTGCTTTATTTTTGCCTCCAGAAGAACTATGCATCTGTGAAATGTCAGTGATTAATATCTATACTACGCTCATATTAAATATATATCTTACTCTGTGCTATATCGCTGTTGCTATACTATACATTTTACCTCATATTATATCCCATACTGTTATCATAATGCACTATATCATGTTATAATAATGTGTGCTACTTAATTTACATCATATATTGATACTAATGCAGACAACTCCAAATACAATCACATTATATAATACTCTGGTGTACGCTGTTTTATCTGATGGTATCACACTAACCCTCCCTGTTTCTAATCTCAGCTTGCTTGAGTTGCACTATTAGTTTATGTACAACACTAGCTGTGGGTGATGTATGTGTAATGCTATTGGCTGTAAACATGTCTCAGGAATACTCAAGGGAATTTCTTCAAATTTTGGCACCAGTGTCCTCTTGAACTCGAGGATGAACTGATAAGAATTTGGAGATCAAAGTCACTGTGACCTCACAAAACACAATTTTGGCCATAACTCAAAAATTCATTCGCTAATGGTGACAAAATTACACACAAATGTCTAACAGGATACTAGCAGCACTGGAGAGTAGTTATTTCTGTCTTTGTGCTGCTGTGACTCTCAAATTTCCCCTCAGGGCGACCAGCAAAGGATTATCTTAACTCTATTGTGCTTCTTGGGTAGAAATAACCTACATGAGCTTCAAAGGATGATTCCAGTATTTTTGAACCTGGGCCATATTTTATTTTATTTTATTTATTTTTACATATTTTGGGGTCTACATGACTAATATGTACAAAACCGTTTGAAATTGGTCCAGTGGATCACCTCATTCAGCAGCCACAGAACAGGCTGGAATAGCTGCAACATAATTCTTGAGGGCAAATGTGCCTGTCACAATATGTCGGCTAAACATGCTTGTTTTTGCCACTTACAGGCTCAGATTGTACTTTTAAGTGTCGTATAGCATCATGGAAATTATCCCTACAGAGACGGACCTGCTCAGACAATCACTCTCTTCAAGGCCACCAGACTCCGCTGACAAAAACAGAAATTTTACGTTGCAGAACACAGGAGTTGCTGGTCCACCGCTGACTTGATCGGTTAGTTTGTGTTACTGCGTGACCTTGGTGTCTTAAAGGGTTAGTTCAGGTCCAAACTGATGTGTTAAAGGCATGATATGCAACATTTTCCTGAAAATCAATGTATAGTGAGTACACACAAAAAAACATTCCCTCAGTAGCACGCCCTTCTAGTTGGACTGAGTTGCAAAAGGTGCAAAGTCTGAAGGCATTTGTTAGTGAAATTAGTGACCAGAACACCACAACAAGTATGTTCTGGTTGTATGTAGACAGATCTGTGCAGATATTTTTCATTTTATTACATTATTGGAGGAACATGTTCGTATGCAGTAACACTGATGTTTGCAGTTATCTGTCTAAGTTATATGGAATAAAAATGAAAGGTGCTAAGTATTTAATTGATGAGTAACGTTAGTCAGTACAAAATGTAAAACCGCAAATTCACGTTTCAGTGCCTGGATTCCAGTTGTTTCTGTGAACTGGGGCAAACCATTTGCTTCCCTTTTCTTTAGCCTCCAGCAGTTTGTAAACAGATTTCAACAAATTTCTTGCTGAATTTATTTGTTCAGTAAATTGCACCATTTTAGATGTGCTTTTTTGTTTGTTTATTGTGGCTTTCAATGTGAACACTGCCACTCAGAAGCTTTTTTGCCAGTCAGCAAATGCAACTGCAGCAACTTCCGTATACTTTGATGTCATATACTGTACATCCCCTCTATAGACTCATATAAACATAATCCCTTTCAGTCACCACTTGTAATGCATTAGAAGTGAGTAGTGGTGTCTGTATCTGCAGACAGACTGCAGCTCTCTGCCTGTATTTCCTTATTTTCTCATTATCCGACTGCGCTTGGGACGCTTTACTAACCCCAAAACATCAGTATTTGACATATTGGAAATGAGACTCAACAACAAACTATCTTTCTAGTGCGTTTACAAACCACTTGAACAAATCCTACTGATTTTACCTTTAAAAACTGCTTAATTCCAAAACTTTTTGTATCTATTATCATATAAACCATAAAATTTGTTTTAAAAAAAGAAAGAAAAAATAGGGCCCGGGTGTAAAATACCAGAATTACCTTCTAAACCGTGTCGGTGTTATTTTTTGTAATATAAACTCATAATCAAACTATAGTAAAAAAAAAAAACAAAAAAGAAAAAAGAACTGAGTCATGATTTACCTTCCCTATGTATATAAGCAGAGTGTCTGGGAGGCACAGGCTCATAATCCTGGCAGATGTAAGCGGAGGTGTGGGAGGTGAGGCCGAGGCTAAATGTTATCTCGTCAGGTTAATGGGACCCGGAGGCAACTCAGACAGGAAATCACAGATTTACAGTAGGAAGAGGATTTGAGGGAACCATCTTCACTGACGCAGCAAACTGAAGCTGAATATTTTAGTGCTGAGGTGCATTTTTAAGGATTGTATCTTAGATTTGATTTCGGGGGTACAAAGTTGTGCTTGTACCTGTAGACAAGTGCAAATAAGGCAGGATGAAAGAGGCACAGGATGTCTGACTGAAGGACATGCATCATAAGGACTCTAATGACTCACAATTTCCCAGTTGATGATAGTGCGCAGGAAAGGTACTCTTGTAGCATCAAGCAGAGGGTACTACTTATGCAGCATCTGACTGAATCTGATTAGCATTTATTCATGAATGACAAAGAACGCCGACTGCGCCATTTTCCAGGAACATGTACTGTTCTTCTAAAGTCAGATGGTGGCAAAGTACGTGTACAAGTACATCTGGGCCATTAAAAGTGTTTATATGTAATTAATGTTAACCTGACTCAGTAGGTACACTCTGTCTGAGTAGAAGGAGCAATTTAAACAGGTAAACAGGGTTACATGTCCATTTTTCTTCAAGATAATAACATAATAGAGAGGCAAAGAACCGCACTGGTGCAAGCTTGGTAATACTACAGATAATTATCTGTATATTATTTTTTTTTCCTCCTCCCATTTGCCTGCACAGTTTGATGTGCTGAACAGACTTCATGCATCAAATATGAAACATAATTCTGCCGTTACATAATCAAAAATAACTCAAATATCTGTGCTGGACTAAACCCAGGTCACTACCTCTCTGTTTAGACCTTAAAGGATAAGTTCGGTTTTTTGACACCTGGACCTTATTGTTAAGATTAAATATGCTCGTAGACTCACCCAGACAATTTTGGTGGAGCTCGGAGCCATTTTCGAGCAATTTAGATCCAGCCGACGGCGTTTTTTCTCATGCCATAGTAGCGGACGGGGCCAGAAATCGAAGCTCCTAAATTAGACATTATCTGCTGCGAAACTCGCTCATTTCACCTACATTTTATAAATGAATGGCCAGTGTTATCACCATGTAAGCTCAACTTCGTTGTTATGGTCATCCGGGGCTTTACAAGGATGGGTAACTTTTGGTGACATAGACGTGCGCCGCAGGAACGCAGCTGAGTAGAGACGCTGTTGTTGCTAGGCTACACGGCAACACGGCTATTTCTGTGCAGCATGGCGGAATATTTATCCGATGTAGAAGTGTCTGACGACGACTTTGAGTATAATGGATGCCCGTATCGTTTTGAGCCAGAATACACCGACGAGGAGCTATTTGAAAGGAGGATGCAGAGTAGGGTGACCAGGTCCCAATAAACCAAAAGAGGGACAAGGGGTATGTTTGTGAGGGACAAAGTGGGACACCGCCTGTAGCTGCATCGTCTCTTCTTGTCTTCTTGTCTCCCCCTCCTCCATTTCCAAAGAAGAACGCGCGATGTGAGTGTCATTCACTAGCTGTCACCTCAGCTGTTGGTAGCGCGGAGAAAATTAGGGGCGGGCCTAAACGCCGTACGTGCGGTGCTACTATGACAACAACAAACAGCCCAGAGTGCAGTAACATCACCGGCTTCTCATTGCTGGGGCCTGAGGGGGATGTTGTGCGGGACATGGTCTCAATTTGCGTGATGCGTGAAAAGAGACAGAAAATGCGTGAAATCACGCGCAAAGCGGGACATCTGGTCACCCTAATGCAGAGGGAAAGAGCCGAACAGCTGGCCAGAGAACGAGCAACCACTGCACGTCCACGAATGGGGGCTAACTGGTGGTGTTGTTGTGGACATTGCATGAGTTTCGCAGCAGATAATGTCTAATTTAGGGGCTTCGATTTCTGGCCCCGTCCGCTACTATGGCATGAGAATAAACGCCGTCGGCTGGATCTAAATTGCTCGAAAACGGCTCCGAGCTCCACCAAAATTGTCTGGGTGAGTCTACGAGCATATTTAATCTTAACAATAAGGTCCAGGTGTCAAAAAACCGAACTTATCCTTTAAACATATGAATACCACTGGAATGTCTTTTTATCAGCCACAGCAGTGTGTGGCTGGTCTTGTTTTCACCCTGTTAGTCTCTGTTTGTGTGTCATGAAGACACCCACTGCAGTGAAAACCACCACAGAAGCTGCTTTGAGCACTTTGCCAGGCGTTTATTTGTCTGTCTGTCTCTTTGTGGACGTCATACTGTCACAACAGTGCAAGAAGCAGTCATGAAACTTTAAAGGTGTGGAGCTGAGATCAAAATGAAAGTTGAGGTTGAAGGTGAGTGTGATGGAACGGCGCTGGAAGTATGGGGACAGGAAGTAAGGAAGGGGTCCCCCAGAAAAAAAATGAAAGGTTGTCAGCCGCTAGAGACAAATCATGTTTTGATTCCATTTGAATTATGTAATGTATTTACCATATGATGAAACTTTTTTTTTAAATTTTGAAAGTTGTTCGTCATAGGATTGTTATTGGCTGTGTAGTCTTTCTAATTACGTATCTTTACAGTCTTATACTTCAACAGTTTCTCCTGAGATTCTTCTTTTTATAACTTCATTGCAATGATTAGAAGTTCATCGCTCAAGACAACCGTTTCTTTCAAGTTCATGGCAAAGTTTTCAAATTTTTGTGTAGATTAAATTAATAAATAAAAAGACACAATGACACAAACTCAACCCAACAACAACAAAACACAAAAAAAAGAAGAGGAAAAAAGCAAAAAAAGAAGGGGGTAAGTGCCTATCTACTGTAAATCTTGGGTTAGATGAATAATAATTAAACTTTCTACCAAGTCTATCTTTAGGGTAGATCTTATATATGAGTTTGTTTGTGTAATTGTGTGGCTTCTGTTAATCTAAACTAACCTTTCAAAACACCAAAGTCACACAATAACACAAACAATTTCACAGATTGAGGCAGCTGTAGACCAGCAGCTCCTGTGTTCTGTGAGGTAAAATTACTGATTTCGTCCATGGAGTTTTTGGCCTTTCACTGCAACAGGGCAACATTTTTCCTTCTCTCTTTCCATCTCTCTCTGAACAAGGGGTAAAAAAAAAAAAAAAAAAAAAATCACACTGCTTTTTGGTTACAGCTTCTTCTTCTCTTCAAAACTGTTATACAAACTCAGTGTGGAAAAACGGGGCTGGCAGTAGCAGCGCTGCAGCAGAAACGCTGCCCGTGTGGAAAAAAGCAAACAGCAGTTCAGCGAGGCAGCCGTCACACACAGGTACACGCAGCCGGTGTGTCCCGAGTGTTACAGTGAACTCACATTAATTTGATACCATAACTTAATTTTGCAAACAAGAAACGGAAATTACCCAGCACCTACTGTTCTCTGTATATTTACTGTTTAAATGAGAAACATATATCACATTAAGGAAGCAATGAGGCTGCATCTAATTGGGTTTTAAGATTTTGTTTCTACACTAATTGTTGCACTAAAATGAAAAAAACATGCTCTTAAACCTAACACACGTCTCCTTTATATACCAACACTATAGAAACCTCTACACACACACACACACAAATACACACACATCCAAACATCATCAGTCAGACTTCCATTACATAGAGACGTTCTGAGGAAAACACAGCTCCACATCCACACACACACGCACACATACTGTATGTATAAATGATTAATGCTCTTAATTTCTCTCCATTCACTCAAACACACAGATAAGCAGTACTACACACACACACACGCACACACACACAAACCTCAAAAACATCTATTAGCCACTAGACACTAAAAGCCTTCAGTGTGTATCTGTGTCCCGTCTCTAACCCTCACACACACCCTCTGCTTAATTACCCTTGATGACACAGAAAAACTCTCACACATGCACGCAGACACACACACACAGCCACAGGAGCCACACTGTCTATTCAATTAGCCCTGATTATTCCTGATCGTCACACACACACACACTTCTCTGGCCCCACAACCAAAATCTTACACAGCCCCCCCACCACGACCCCACCGTCCTGCATCCAACCACCGGTGTTTCCATGACGATCTCAATCATTTCCTCATGCAACCCCTCGATGCCGCAGCGAGGGAGGAAATTTCCTGCCTAAATCATCTTCAATCCTGTCTCTTCATCACGGATTCTAGCCGGCGCTTTTCATCTCCGGCTCTCTCCCCTCACTTTTCATCAGCGAGGAAATAATCAGAGGCCGGTAAAAAAAAGAAAGAAAGAAAGAAAGAAAAAAAAACTAAACTGTAAACCACACAGACAGAGACAGAGAAAGGCAGAGAGAGAGAGGGAAAAGTCAAAATGACTTTTTTTTTTTAAGCGTCTTGTATTTGGCATTTTTCTTGGCCCATTGAGCCTCGCTGTGCTCTCTCCTCTGAGACTCTCAGGATTTTAAATGGAGGCTTTCTGACACAGAGCAGGCAGATGGGATGCAGACTAAAGAGCACAGACAGACAGACAGACGGCGAGGAGACAGACAGAGAGAGAGAGGGAGGGAGGGAGGATGGATGCAGTGGGTGTGGATACAGGAGTGGATGGTAGATGGATGGAGATAAATGGGTGGATTTATCTTTTCTGAGCTCATTACCCCTTTTTCACCTTGAAAGTTCATCTGTGTTGCTTTTTTTCTGCAGGAAATACACATTCAAACTTCTGTGTGTGAGTTGTGCATACATTGTTAGCATCACACACATCAACTAGTGTTAATTTCACAGATACATAATTTTCATCATAGTTTTCATCAACTATAGAAGAAGGTGGGGGTTTCTGGCACAAATTAACCTACTTACAAGGTGCACAGAGAAGAGGGCAAGGGGCCTGACTGAGCAAGTGGTGACAAAGAATTAAACTATTAAACTATTTTGAAAATGAATCAATGGTTAGGGTGATTTTTCATGCAAAAATGGCATTTTTCAGCCTCTCAAATGTGGACATTTGTGGCTTTTTGTTGATTATTATCACATTAAACTTAATATTGTTTTGGGTTTTAGACCGACAAAACAAGACATTTAAAGACGTCACCATGAGCTTTGAAAAACTGATATTTTTCACTATTTTCTGACATTTTGAAGACATTGCAGCCCTGGATTAAATGTGACAATTCTTCGTTATTGTCTTTGTTAACAGCTAATAAATATTTATTTTCAGACCAACATGTCGGTAGCACCCCTTGGTTGCGCTTCTTCAGTTTGTGGACAAAAAATGGCCACACTTATGTCCCTGATTGGACACTCCTCTTGCCTCTCTGTTGGTCTGGGACAATGATTGGCCTGAGGCCAAGTGATCATTTGCCAAACCTGTCATCGAATGTGCCCGATTGGCTGATATGTGTATGGATGTATATGATTGGTGGCTTCATACCATATTTAAGTGTTGGTTTTAATGTGTCCCATGAAGACCCTGATGAAGGCAAAACGACTTGGTCTGCAAATAAAGTTGTACATAGTATAAGTGTTGTCAATGGCATTCGTGACATTCGATGAGCAATGCAACTTGTCATTTTACAAGAAAGAGTTTAGCTAGTTGGATAGCTACAGCTTCTATGCTGTAATGAAGACAACATACATGACACTTAACTAAACCTGTTAGATTTGAATCAACTAAATCTATGGTAAAAATAAGATGAGAACTAGGGCTGCAACTAATGACTTGGTCGATTATTTTATTAGTTGTTTATTTTAATGTCAGAAAATGGTGTAAAATATTGACCAGTGTTTCCAAAAGCCCAAGATGACGTCCTCAAATGTCTCGTTTTACTCACAACCCAAAGATATTCAGTTTACTGTCGCAGAGGAGAAAAGGAACCAAGAAATATTCACATTTAAGAGACTGCAATCAGAGAATTTTTCAAATGATTAATCGATTATCAAAACAGTTGGTGATTAATTTAAAAACTGATTAATTGTTGCAGCTCTAACTAGAACTAAAGTGCATTTTAGTCAAGAGGCTGCGGCTACATCTAAATCAAAATCGGCTGTTAAAATCCACACATGCACACACAAACTCAGTCTAATTAAGTTCTTCCCACTCTGCGGACCCCTGCAGGGGTTATGAACTTCAGGAGGTTTCCCAAGTGCCTCCCGACCTTCCTCTTCAGGCTCGACACTCATTTAGCATCCAGCTGCTGCGCACACACAGCTGCTCAAACACTCAATAAATAACTTAACTTACGCACAACAACACACACACACACACACTCCACAGATGATTTCCTCCACTCCTGACTCCATTCACCTTAATAACCACCTTCAGCCTGAAGTGTAAATGCATCAAAATTACAGCCTGTACACACACGTTTGTGCAGATCTGCTTTCAGATACACACAAAAGACAAGATGAGCATACAAAAGCACCTTAACTCACTTTTGACAAGATATTGGCAGAGTGGTGTGTGTGTGCGTGGGAGCGCACAAGCACACGTGTAGAAATCTCGCTCTGGCACAACACCACAGGACGGCCTCGGAGGGGAAAAACTACTGCCAGGAGTTTTACTGAGCGCAGATTAACTGTGTAGTTGTAAAACGCGGCCATAAAAACACACGGCGAGGCAGCAAAACGGAAGTAACAGGGCTGGCTATTGATTGTGAGCATGTATACAGTACAACTACTAAGTCTGATGAGCAGAGAAACTGATATTAACCCGTGGTGTACATTTTAGTGTACAAACTGAGAACATTAACAATTTTAAAGAAGACTTTAATTTGCTATTAAACAATGACTGAGTCGAGTAAACTTGCTGCAAACTATTTTAAAGACTTTATTATGTTTCAAGAGATAGTCAAGGTCAGTTCAAGCTTTTCATGTGGCTTAATTAATTTTTAAACACAGCAGGAGGTAAATGTACTTGGTCCTCAACCAGCAGGTTTTCCGCTGTCCTTTTGTGATCATACAAGGTTACACCTTAATATAAAAAAATATAATTTTTTGCTGGTTTTCAATTTCTTGCTTGAATAGAAATGCTGCGTAGTTGCTTGTGTTTAAAGAGTTTCGAGATCTTAGAACTTATTATGAAGTTCCTAAATGGGGGTTCATCAGGAAATAATGCTTTTATTTTCAATCAAAGGGTGGAAAACTGTCTGGGTACTCCATATCTTCAAGGTATCAAAACTCGTATCAAAACTTCTCCAGTCAAATGATACCTGCATTCAACTGTACCCAGATGCAGAACAAAATGACTACGCGTATGTTTTTTCTCGCAGCCAATCAGCGCAAAAGTTCTCTGATTTAATGAGACATACGATTGGCCCACGACTGCACCAGCTACAAATCAGATTATCTGATGAATTTACACATGATGAATTTACGCAGTTTCAACCCGTTCTCCAGAAGAACATGGATGTTGGTAGAACGTGCAAGCAGGTTATTCCGACTGATATGTTTGTTAATGGTTAGAAGGACCCCTAGTGAATGTAGTAAGTATGACAGGAGAAGTATAAGACACGAGAAAGTCTGCATATGGACATGGGCATGATGGGAAGGGGAGTATCTGAGTGTGGCTCAAGTTTAAAAAATATGGTGTTAAGTTTGAGGGATAAACATGGTTTTCTACTTAAGGATCCTGACATGACTGCCTCGTTTTACTGCATTCCTGGTGGATTTTAACCTGTCTTGCCAACATGATGTGACTGAGACTGTTTGGGTTCAGTTTTATAGTGGCGCTCCCAGAAACAAAACAGTGTTGTTTATTTCTGGCGAACTCTAGAGTATTCCCTAACTGTCAGTTCGTCATGACGGAAAGACCTATGTTTATATAGAGAGCAAAAGTGGTGCTTGTGATTGGCAATTATTGTCTCAGCCTCTAACCCACCCACCAACAGTTTATAGTTATGTATTCTCTCTGATATCACCCTGTGCCCAAGTGTGCCACAGGTGAGCCAAGGGCAGCTGTCCATGAGATCACCGAAAGAGCATTTGGCGCCCTCCAGACGCACTGGGCAGGGCGCATTTGACCGCAATCTGGCCGTGCTGTCGGGTTCACAAAAACAAAGCCTGGTGTGCTTTCGTGCACCTCTTGCATTAACCTACAATTGACTTACAGATGTAAAGATATAAAAACAAATATGCTGCTCAGAGAAAATCAACAGGTGCTGATGTTGCACTGCACACTGTCTGACACATGACGATGATTCTGCAGCTGCTGCAGATTCATATGTGGATCATATCGTTTCTACTGCTGTAATGTCATTTCCATGCAAGTTTCAGATTTAACTGTAGAAAATGTAACATCTCATCTTTCAGTGGATTATTCCAACATTAATCCACACGTGCACATAATCAGGTGTGTGTGTGTGTGTGTGTGTGTGTGTGTGTGTGTGTGTGTGTGTGTGTGTGTGTGTGTGGTGCGCATGTAGCCATGGCAACCACAGCTGCTGAAAATACGTTCCCAACAAACACAGGACTTTCACCCAGCAGACCGGAGTCTCAGTCCTGTGTGAAACAAAAAGTAAACGTGGAGTTATTTAAAGTTTTGTATGTGACCTCTGTCGTGTTACTTCCATCGTTAGAGGGACATCACTTCTGTCATGTGACATGCATACATACGTCTTTTCTTGAACCTAACCCAATAATTTTTGTGCCTAATAACCAAACTGTGACTGTTTTACAACATAAACCGTATGTGACATTACACGTGGTTTATGTCATGTAGTTAAGGTCTGGTAAAGCAGATCGCTGCTGGTTCTCTCCACCTGTAATCTGTTATTTTAGGAGTAATTGAGTAATTAACAATTGACTTGTTTTGTTGTACAGCTATGAAGATGTGTTGTAGAGAGTTGGCAGTTCAGCGTGCTGAACGTGCCAAACGTGCCTAAACATTTAAGTATGGCAACACTAGGCATCTGTGACATCTGATAAAAATAGATGCTTAAAATGCAGAAGGATTATTTCAGGAATGCTTTCATTCGCATGATGGGAGTCAGATGAAGTAGAAATAAACATATCAAATGAAACTGCTCTGTGGGTACTGATATCGCTTTAAGATTACTGGTATTTGTGGATAAGTCTTTAAACCCAGCCCCAGTTTTAAGTGCCACTGAACAGCCCACGATGTGAAGGAAATGTCCTCTCAGTCTGCAGATGTAATGTTTCTACCTTCTCCTGCATGATTATACAGGCCTGTGTGACATCCTCGAGCAGAAGATAATTAGGAACGCCTTCACAATGTGTGTGCTGTGACCTTAAAACGGGTCGAGAGCCTCCGGATCAGGGAACGTCCTGTCATGCTGGCTGTAACCGTCTGCAAGGCAGCGTTTAACAATCAGTCTTTAAATCTTATTAAAGGTAGTAGACTGTAGTCAAGTGGTGCATGTGTTTTGTAAGCCTGATTTAATCAAAGCCAGATTGCTATGTGCAAAATGAGCACTTACTACCCACCGGGCCAGCAGGGTGGCCTGTGATTACAGAGAAAAGCCGTGATGTAAAGACAGGTTTGATTCCAGATCTCTGCTTAAGGACGTGATCGCATTTATTTTTTTAAGCCAAGTTTATTTTGCCACATTTTTTTATTTTATATATGGTTCATTTATTTTCTCACTGCCTGATTACAACAAAACCACAGCTTGTAAACAAACAGTTAAAGACTCTCGACTAGTTTGTTTACTGGACAGTTTTGAGGAGCTGACATGCTGCCAGGTTAGAGAATTATTACTGGAAAAAGAAGTGAGTTCAGTTCCTGTAACGTTTGTGTTCTTTGCCATGATTCCTCCTCCCTGTGAGGACACACGAGGAAACAGCTGAGCATCGGTTCAGGCTCCAGTTTCCTGTGGGTTCGATTTGTTAACGCTCAGATTTCCAGAGATGACAGGCCGCTCAGTGTCATGTATCAGCATCACTTTATAAATACACTACAACCTTCAAGTTTTGGGTTGGAACAAGCTGCAGCACATGGCTCCTGGGTCGGGACTCTGAAATTCAGGGGTTTTGGTTGGAGTTTTAATGGCACTGTTTCCACCAGTGTAGTACTTTAAAAAAAACAACATCCAAAGGTTATCTCATAATTATGGGTCAAAAAGTCAAAATTATGAAATAAAGCTCAGACTTTTTATCTCAAAATTTCCACTCTCTTTTATAAATTTCAGTGTTTTATCTCTTTTTAACCTCATAATAACCTTATGACTCTCTGTCATAATTTCATCTTTTTTTCTTGCATGTGCTGGTGTGTGATCAGCAGACCTTTAGCTTGTCCACAGCTAATCTCAAAAACTACTGGACCAATCAGCCTGTTTTTTCTTTTTTTCATGACTGTATGCTGGAGGACCTCTGTGAGTCAGAATTTTTGAAAAACCTTTTGTGACTCTACCCTGGTTAGGTCGCCCCATTTTTGCGAAGGCCATATCTCAAGAACGCCATAAGGGAATTTTGTTATAGACGACACTGACAGCCGACTTCTCGCTCTTCTCAACGGCCCTTAGGGACCGAAAGTGATCAACAACTTCAGTTTGAAGTCTTTCAAACTTCGGACTTTCAGCTTCGGACAATGTATGTGGGGTCATATTAATTTCGGCGGAACTTGGGAACTCAGATGTGGTGGCATTGCAGAAGGTGCTTCACCATCTGGTACCTGGCAGGTTTATACTTTTCATAAAACTCTCATTCTGAACTTTTAATCTCATAATCATGATTTTTATCTCATTATTACACCATAATTTTTATTTTTTTAGCCCATAATTTGACTGTTATTCTCATAACTATGATTCTTTACAGCATAATTTGACTTTTTATCTCATAATTATGACAATTTATCCCATAGGTTTTACTTTTTTCCTCATAATTTTGCTTTTTTATTTCTTCATCATGATTTTTCATGGGGGATTTTTTTTCTTTTACTGGCAGAAATGTGCCTCCATAATGCAGCCAAACCAGCTGGACTGAAAGAATAAACATGTCACGGTTTAATAAAATGTTCTACTCAACACACCCTTGTGAGTTTACCTCAGACTGATTTGGAAAGACTCGAATTACTTTGTTGACTTAACTTATCTTAAGGTTTGTGCTGTAAATGATTTGAATGGTGCCAAGTTATGACTGAGATTAAGTTTCGTGTTTTCGATCGTCTGTGAAACTTTGAACCAGCAGAGACGATAAAAAAACAGCCTTTGTCAGCTGGCCGTGTCCACATAAAGAAGCGTTTAATGCAAATGTGTGGCGATCCATCATCCAACTGTGGTGCTTACTCACTGCTTGTGTGAACACACACACATGAACACACCACACACTCGTACACGGAGCCGTCAACTTGAGAGGGTTCAGTAGTTTAATGAACATTATTGATGGCGAGGCAACAGCACTGCTGGCGTAATTAGTGTGATGCCCTCACACCTACATGTCTGTGGCTTCATTAATTCACTGCAGATTCTAGCTAATATGCATGGACGCATGCACACACACACACACACATGCATGCACACACTCACACACACCCATGTGTCATAATCCAAAACCCTGGTAAGTGCTCTCCCTTATACACCCTGTTTGTGCTGCATTATGCACTGAATTTTCATTGCTGCTGCTGCTGCTGTGTGTGTGTTTTGGGTACTGTATGTGTATGTGAGAGTGTGTGTGAGTGTGTGTGTGTGCGTGCGTGCCAGCGTTGTGCACTGTCCAATATATTTTTAGTCTTCTTCTGCTTGGCTGAATGCAGGGAGCTGATTGGATCCAGACCTTGGCTGTTGATACTGATCAACAAAACCAGCTGAGTGAAAAACAGCCATCAGCCTCCCCACCCTCCCTCCCTCCTCTCCCTCTCTCCATCCCTCTCGCCCACTCTCACTCAATCCATCACCCCCCCACCACCACCACCACCCCTCTCTTTAAGTCACCCTCCACTCCTCCATCACCCCCCCGTCCAACTGCTCCCTCCATCCTCCCTCCCTCTTAAATGGGGCGGTTTGTGGTTGGGTGACTCATTTCTAAGCAAATCTGGACCACGGAGGAGAGGAGAGTGAAGGGGGGGAGTAGGGGGCGGTAAAGGGGCCCAAGAGAGTAGAAAGAAAGAGAGGGGGAAAGAGAAAGAGAGGGAAATGAATATGTGCTTGCATGCCTTTGCTCATTTCAGATGGATCACTTCCATCCTTTAAAAAAAAATAGGTAAAAAAAAAAAAGAGATGGAGGAGAGGAGGGAGGATGGGGGAGCCAGCGAGGGAGGAAAACAGCAGACCCAGTGTGGACAGGATTAAAGCCGCTCTCTAAAGCCACTGCTCTTTTTGCTCCTCTATCCACCTCTCTCCCTCTCTCCCAGTCTCCTCTCCTCGGCCCTGTTCATGAATCTGATCAGGAGCATGAAAACGAAAAGCAAACATCGACACAGCGGTAACACCCCCCACCACAGATTTACCTCATGCTCGTATCATGTGTTGTTATGGAGTTTGTTTTTTTTTCTGCACAATGACACCAGGACAAATTCCTGCATGTTCAACACTTTGGACATGCAGTCATGTTGTGTGTGTGTGTGGTGTTGGTGTGTGGTATTCAGTCATGGTGTTCTTGTATTGCAGTGTGTGTGCTTATTTCTCCCGTGTGTGTGTCCTGTTCAGGCTGGGAGTGTTAGCTGAAGGGTCTGGAGGAGCCATGTGGAGTTGACCTTCACAGTGGGCTCAATAGCTGCACCTTAACAGTTAAGTAAACCGTAAGTCAGTGCAGAGGGTCTTAGCTGACCAAGTTTGCATTAGTGCATTATTCATAGGGGAAAAACCCCTCAAACTCCACTTGTTAGGTCCAAAATGAAAGTATCAGGGAACGTTGCAACATAGACCTTTTCTCTTGTAACACTGTAGTCACCAGCACACTGATGCTAACTGTGATGTAGCTGCCATTAGCTAGTAAGCTCAGTTAGCGGTCCTATTAGACCAGGATACAGCCTCTGATAACATCAGAGGCCAGTTTGACGGCTGGGAATACAGCACCAAGGTGATTCATTGTTACAGTGGCTCTGATCAGGTGCCCAAACTATAAACCATGTACACTTACACCACTTTCCACGCAGGTTTAGCTTTGCTGGAGGATATTGCAAATGCACGATTTAGACAAGAATGAGTGTTCAAGAGAACATACTGATTTTCTAGCCCATGCTGATTGGCCGCTTTCAGTCTCCAAGAGCTGCCTTCCTGGAATTGTGCGCACTGAACTGAGCTGGAGCAGAAGGGTAAGATGTGTTTAATTACAGACATTTGATAATTGTGCCGTTTTCATTTCACGCAATGTAAATCACTAAAATCCACACAATGCGGCGATGCATTTATATTTAAAAGTTTAAAACATGACTGGAGGGGGATTTTAAAAGGTGATGGTTGTGCACCGAAATGCACTTTTTGTCCTCACACTTGAAATCAGACAACTTTTTCTAAAAATCTCCTCCAGAGTCTGCACCTCTGAACTGTCAGTGTTCACTGCTTCATTCTCTGTCTGCCACTCAACCTGTTTCGTGTTGTTGGTCGTGCCAGAACTCAGGCTTCCAAATCCTACACGTCTTCTTTTTGGCAACTTAATCAACCATTTTTTCAAGTTCACAGTCTCTAAAAGTTGGACTTCTTCTTCTCAAATTGTTTCTTTGTTTCTGCAGTTTCTCCTCAAAACTAAACTAAATCCTGCAGGTGCTTTGTATGCAAACCAGGTAATGGTTCAGACTATTTAGTGCAAAAAGAAAATCTGCAGCCTTAGTGAGCACTAGTATGAGTTAAACCAGGGTTTTCAAAGTCTGAGACCGTGTCTCCCCTCAGACAAACCTTGGAAAAGGTGTCCCCTCACCCACTTCAGTTTACCTGCTTGGTTTCGTTCAATTCCTGGATGCCTATGGGGTCAATTTGATCCCACTGACACTCAATAAATGAGCAAATGTCCAAAGCCATTTATGAGTTTCCAACTCTGGGGAAGTGGGTAAGTGATTTTTTTTTTTTTTTTTCAGTCCATTCAATGAGCCTCCTCGGAAAATGTCTGGAGCCTCCCTGGGGAGGTGGGCCTCCCTATGGAGGGACCTCTTAGTAGACCAAATGTACTATAACACTGAATTAGTATAAAAATGAGGAAACTAGATTTACAAGAGTAACTGTAAAGTTAGTTACACTGTTCTTCATGCCAGAATAAAACAAAGCATCACAAATAAAAAAGACCAACAATAGGTCCCTATAAAAAGTACAACACAGTAATTAATCAAATAAACATATAAATAGAGTTAGCTGGCAGCTTTTGTTGTGTTGTTAATGTATTTCTAAGCTACAGGAACAAAACAGAAATGTGTTTGGGAGCCAGATTTTGTGTGGGTGTTGATGGACAATACAGCCTATAAAAAAGAAATACATCCATGCATTTATTTATCCATTTATTAAAAACATTTTTTTTTCCATTACCTGTATTATATTTTATGTTATTGTAGCTTTTTTTTTTGCATCTCTTTATGAAATCCAATCATTCTGGACCTGATTCATTATGTGAAAACCTCATCAGTTGTGTCTCTCCTTGTGTCTTGTTGAGCTCACATCCCCTGAGGAGGAGAGTGTCGCGGACAAAGAGGGGAGGACGGAGATTACTTCGCTCGTGGAAGGATGGACACTTTTCAGTAAATCTGTTGATTATTTTCTCAATCGATTGATTAGTTGTTTGGTCTATAAAACGTCAGGAAATTGTTTCCCAAACCCGAGATGACATCCTCAATGTCTTGTTTTGTCCACAAACCAAAGATCTTTAGTTTACTGTCATAGAGGAGTAAAGAAACCAGAAAAATTCACATTTAAAAGGATATTCCACCTTTACATGATATTTTTTTTTTACATTTACATTTGGTCTCCATTCACTGCCATTAGCTGCAACCCTGTTTTCTGCTGAAACACCAGGATTGTTTTGTGAACTGAAGACCTTCACCATCCTCACATCGGCATAGAGGTGAGTACATATTGAGTGGATTATTATTCAGCGGTGGAATATCGCTTTAAGAAGCTGAAAGCAGAGAATTTTGAATGCATTTCTTAAAAAACGTACTCAAACTGATTAGCCTGCTCACTTATCAAAATAGCTGGCAATTAATTTAATAACATAAAATATATAATCATTATTATTATTATATGCATATATATTATTATCAAGTACTCCACATGATTCAAAAGCAGCTTTTAGTTTACTTTAGATATAATGTGGACAGCCATTTTATGCATAACCCTCTATGATACTCATTAGTGAGCCAGTTCATTTAAAAAAATATTTTGGTCATAAAACAGACCAATGACTGGGAAAAAAAAAAACTTATTGTTTAGAGCCCTAACCCTTCAAGGCGTTTTTTCACGACTTAATTATCAAATTAAAGTGCATTGAGCAAATAAAAATTAAACCTTGCTCATCTGTAAATGTGAATCCATTTTTCCAGATTATAAAATGACACTTGATGTTTTCAGAACATTTTTCTGGAGAAAGACAATTAGAGCTGAACCATGTGAGGTAGGACACACAAAAAAAAGAGATTCCACATAACCTCCAGAGAGTCACGTGACAAATTAAAACTACTAGTTTCCTCAGAGTCCTGCCTCTTTTTAAAGTATAGCACCATCACTGAGGATGTATTATGTATGTAAAGGGCCAAAAAGGCAACATAGAGGGATAATAATAAACTATTACAAGGTTTCAGTGTTTTAATGGAGTAGCATGCTGGGTATACTGTACACATTCAAGGGAGTGTGAAGATGGGTTTTGTGTGATCGACTGTGGTTAGCCGGACTTAGCCAAAATGCCAGGGCTGATTTTTTTGTCCCAGCTCTGGGTAATATAGTACAAGACAGCAGTAATTCAGAGTAATTACAGCAAACAAGCAGTCACTTTAAACTTTGCTTGCAGAAGGACTGCATTCTGACTGGTGAAATTGAAAAAAATAATCATGTCTGACCAAAAAAAGGGCTCCCTGTCATGATGAAACCTCGACTAAAATCATGGAGGAGTGACAGTCCAGTCTGGTATCTACATTTCCAGAGAGAAAAAAATAATACAAGATTATTTTATCAATATTTTAGCGCTAACAGATACAGCCGCATGCTAACAGAAGCTTTTAGCCTCCCTCAAAGTGGGTTCTTTGGTGGGAAGCTAAAAGCTAACCAACTAAATCCACGGCTGCTCATGTTAAATTAGCATGCAGATTGTATGATACAGTATATGCACATTGTTTTGATAATGCTTCTTCAGATGGAGCCTGTTTTACTTCTGATTTCTTGCTAGAGAGGTTGGGAGGGTAGAAAGTATTTTGTTTTGTCTGGGCAAATCTGCGAGATCATGTTTCATGTGCTCTGGCAGATTCGTCTGGCCACCCTCCTGTTCAGACAGATTTCTACCAGTCCTGGCTGTTGTCGGGCCAATCACAACTGTTTATTTAATACGGAATGGGTTTGATGCGAGGAATGACAAAGGAGCCTCGCGAGTCCAGATTGGAAAAGTCACACGTTTCAACGCAACACACCAGGCTTACAAACCCAAATAAAACCGTTGAAGTAGCAGTGTTGATCAAATGAATCAAGATTCTGTTATTGTTTCATCCATTTCCCTCCTCAAATGTTTTCAGAAACACA
The DNA here is from genome assembly GCA_034769285.1 of Lutjanus argentimaculatus. NCBI lineage: Eukaryota > Metazoa > Chordata > Actinopteri > Lutjaniformes > Lutjanidae > Lutjanus > Lutjanus argentimaculatus. Next base: position 30,289,472 of record JAWZSL010000008.1, read on the forward strand.
TTTTAGTGTTTGGCTGTAATTCGAGAACATTTGTGACTCAGATCTGTTCTCGTCATGCCAGAGTGAACAGCACAAGTCACGTGGAATCTGATCTTTCCAAATCAGATTTGGGCCTGTTTCATATCTGGTTGGAAATCAGATACAGATCGGATTTTTTTGTAACGTGACCTCAGTGTGATCGGTCAAATCAGAATTCATGAGACTTTTACGTCACTCGTGTGCCTGAAGCACTGACAGATAAAGTCAAAAGCAGCCTCTTGACAGCCTGAAAGTTTGGATAAAATCTCTTTCTCTGAATCCGTTCACATTAACCGTCAGCCAACACTCCGAGTTCTGACTCTGCATCCACACACCCCTCCGTTCAGAAGTAACAGCCACTGCTCCAAAAAAAAAAAAGAAGCTATAATTAAAAATTTGTCTCTCTTCCTCCTCATGCTCATTATCATCTGCTCATGAGTTTAACGGCTGCCATTGCAAATCAACTTGTAAATGAAACGTGAGGTGGGACCGTTTCACACCAGTATCGGTACTGGATTCCAATTTACAGTCTGCAACACCAAGTTCAGTCTGCAACAACACCTGTTTCCTGTGTATTTTTAATCTATAAAAATCACGCTAAGAAGTGCAACTTGATGCTTAAAGCGCTCCTAACACTTCTACTTTACACTGATATACACTGCACAAGTCACACATGCATTTTTAACAATGTAAACCAGCATATTCTGAACATTTTGGAACATAAAACACCAACTCACAGCAATGCATCATGGGATAATTATGCAAATGAGGCCCATCTCTCAACCTGTCAGCTGCTTTTTTGCGCATGGGGGTCAGTTCAGGACCGTGACCAGCTCACACTAGAATCTGATATGGGCCACATTTAAAAGTGTTAACAGGCACAACAAAACAACAAAAAAAACTGATCTGAGAAATAAATCGGCTTTGAGTGTGAACGCAGCCTAATTAATGTCAAATTCTGGCCCTGACAGAGCAGCTGTACAGTTGTTGTCATTTCAACTCAGCATGTTTCCTTAATATCTGATGACATATGGTCATTTATGATTTATTACAGTGAATATATTAAAGATTTTTTCTTTAATGTTGCTGGATATGTAAGGTTTATGTGAAGACGAAGTTGACATCTTAATCCCACCTACTGAGTTCTGACTGGACGACTGTTTCTCCAGCTGATGAAAACTGCTGTGAATGGTCACCAGACTTATAAAGAGTCTATCACTAATCAGACTGGAGATGTGGAGAGCGATTTAAAGGAACCAGGCTCCTTACTTCTCTGCTGCTCTCTTCCGTCTCTCCAGCTCTCATTTCCTGCTTCCTGCCTCCTTCTCTCACCTGGTCCTTACACATGTAACCTCTGTCTCCCTCAAACATGTAACCTTACATCCCTTCTCTTCTCCCTCCCCTCCTCACCTCCCACCTCTCCTCTCTCTGCATTGATCAGTGTGTAGTGGATTAGCTGCAGATTGCGATAGCTGTCTGACCCCAGCCGGCCCTGAACAAGCCCTGCCGGCTAATTGAAAGACAGCGCGCTGGTCTGCAGGATTAGAGACCGCTCTGTCTGCCCCATTACTGCACACATGCGCACACACAAATAAACACACAAACACGGAGCGAGATGGGCGGTTTATTGAGGTTTCTGGATGTGTCAGGCCTGAAGGGAATAGCTCGCAGTGGCAGAAATGAGAAATGTGAATAAGCCTTCGACACAAATCGGATGTTTTTTGTGTGTGTGTGTGTGTGTGTGTGTGTGTTTGTGTTTGTTTGTCTCTATAAAGTGCAAGACTGTTTGTGTCTGCGTGCATGCACTGCATCTGCTTATATAAGTGCTTCTGTGAGTCTTTGTGCATTCATGAGTGTGTGTTTATGTTTCTGTACCTGTGTGCAGGAATGAACTGCATTAAAAAAGCAGCAGCAGAAGCACAGAGGTAATCATGGGCCGCTCCCTCACAGAGCTTCAGCTGCAGGTGAGACGACTAACATTTGACCCTGAGAGTCCGGAGAAGACTGAGCCTGCGTCCAACACTGAACGTGCATATAATGAATCAATGTGTGTGTGCAGTAGTGGAAGGTAACTAAGTACAACACTATAAAAAGTAATCCAGGGCCCCCGTTACCACCACTTACATTTCTAATTTATTGATTTAGATAAACCTTTTAAGTGGCAAACATTATTTTACTTGTTGGACTTGTTGGACATAATAATGCTGGTAATTACATTAACTTAATAGTGTGTGTAATTTAATTTAATTGATGTATGACTAAATTCAAGATTCAAGATGTTTATAGTCACACCGGAATGCTTCGATATAAAAATAATAAAATAAGTAAAAAAAGGCAGAGTAAGAATAATTAAAAGATGAAAATATAAAATAATAAGATAAGATGTGCATTTTAGAGAAATATAAGAAAATTAATTCTGAAAAGAAAATACTGACATATATACACCTACACAAATATAAAACAAACAAATTCTCTCTCTTGGCTCTCAGAAATGCTTATGATGATCTTATAGACCATGATGCATTGCTGTAGATTAAAGGGATAGTTCTGCTCGTCTGGTGTATTCCAAGTCCCCTAAAGCCCTGACATGCCAAGGTGACTGAAAAAAAATGTTACTACGCCATATTTTCAGCCTGAATCTTCACTGTAGCTCCTTAGCTTGGAGCCACGTTCACGTGCACATGCACACTGTCTGAACTGGGTGTGTGTGGTGTGACGGTGTGCAACCGGCATGTTGGGACTTTAGGAGACTTTGATTATGCCAGACGAGCAGTATGGAGGCATCTTATGTTTTTTTTTTCCAGTTGTTTGTTATGTTTGAAAACTGGTCACGATTCAATTAAATTGTTTGGAGGATTCTGCAACGCTTTGTTCTTGTGAAACTCCTACAGTGTTTTGTGGACTAAAAAACTAAACCCGACCTTCAATCAACATGAGGGTGAGAAGATAGTGACTGAATTTTCATTTTTGGGTGAACTATCCCTTTAAACTACCCAACAGTAGTTAAAATCAGCTCAACCTTAAACATCTACAGCAGTAAAATGCATCATACACATTAATGCAGCGGTGATATTAATTTAAAAACATCAGATATACTAGTAAAAGACTGAAAGGGACCAAGTTACTTTTCATACTTTAGGTACATTTTGTTGATAAAGTTACATACATTTACTTAAGTAAGGTTTTGAATGCAGGATTTTTACTTGTAGTGGAGTATTCATCTGAGTACTTCTTCCACCACTGCTGCAGAGGCAAATACGAGACATAAATAGGCTTCAGTGTGCGTTTGTGCATGTAAAATGCAGGATGCCGATTTGTGCATCTGAAGCACATAATAAAACCACAGATGTATGTACAGTACAGAGCACACAGACTATATTTGATGTATGTAATGTGCAGTACACAGTGTAGTGAACTATTATATGTAATTCCGCCTGGAGCCAGGCAGCTGAAGAGGTTCAGATTTTGACGGGATTCAGAAAAACCGCAACTCTTGAAAAGAGAGAAGTGAGGGACTGGAAAGAAGCCCAGAGGAGGGGGATACAGTACAGTACATGACGAGTCTGTGTAGCACATGCTCGTTCGTACATTCACGGGTCACCCACATGCTGCCTCTCCCTGATTAAAACCAGTGGTGCCTCGGCTGAAGCTCGGCTCCATCAATGAGCTCACCCTTCTCCTCCGACTGCAGCAGTAAAATCTTCAAATCTTGACTGCATCAACCCGCACGGGCCCCAAATGTAAAATATTTAGGTAAGAAACGCAGAGAAACAAGTACCTCTCTTTAAAATATTTAGACTATATACCACGCACACTCAGCCCCCCTGCTCCTACTCCAACTCTGCTGGCTACGTATCAATAATGCATCCTGTTTCGACAAGATGGATAAATTTCAAAGCAGGGGCCAGGTTTGGTTGATGGGAAGCTGAATACACCACAGACCAGTTTGGCAAGTTTTTGAACTGGAATTCACAGTAGATTAACCTTCGGTGGGTCCTTAAGATGACATCGCTGTAGTAAAATATGAGGACAAGGGTGACATTTTCAAGCCCATCTTTAAAAATGATTGATAACGCTGCTGGTCTACACATGTTTGAGCCAACAAAAGGCCTCTCAGTGCTCAGTTCAGTGCTCAGACTGAAATACTGTGTTGCCAAGAAAGTCTTTATCAATATTTCACTCAGAGATTCAGTAACTGCCAGCAGGGTCCAGAAATGTCAATTTAACTAAAGAAAAAATTTAATAAAAAAGTTCACAAACAGTATTTTGCAATGGTGCAGACCTCTCTGCTTCCCAACTGTCAGCTGATATTAGAAAGAGTTCGTGTGCATATGACATTAGAAGACCAGCAATATTTACGTGTCATATATAAAAAAGGTGTAAGTTTTATCATTGCAGACTTACTGATATCATGGCATCAGCGCTTTTTTCTGCTTTATTGCTGAATCACGCATCACCTATTACAGCAATACACTCACAGGCATTGGGGTTTGGATTAAAGACTGAGAGACAGTCAACAAATGCAGACAGCATCTTTCGAATATGCAGTCAGATCAGCTGGATGCCACACTGCAGATCACCCCAGGAGGAGTGGATGTGAGCAGGGATAAGAACCATGCTTACTCAGTTTAGCCTTAAAGGGACAGCTCAGATTATTTGATGTGAGGTTGTTTGAGGTACTTGTCAATAGTCAGTGTATTACCTACAGTAGATGCCAGTCAGCATGCCCACAGTTTGGAGAAACAGCTTTGGATTCACCAAAGTCACACAGTAACACAAACAAACTAACAGATTGAGGCAGCAGTAGACCAGCAACTCCCATGTTCTGCGAGGTAAAATGACTGATTTTGCCAGTGGAGTTTGGTTGGTTTACAGAGAGTGATATTTCGCTAAATATGTAATGGCGGCTTTTATCAGAAAAAGCTGTCTGACAACAAGGTCGAGGGGTAAAAATATTCTAAATACAACGCACACTTAAACTGATTTTGTTTTTTTTAGGTGGCAAAAATACCTTTTGTTGCTGACCCTGTCCACAGCAGTTTATTGCTTAGCTTTATGGGCAAGTGCCTCATACAACCCCACACCAAATGATCCGAAATATCCCTTTAAGGCTGCTGTTGGCTCATGTCCGCTCAGGAAAGCGAAACATATAAAATGGGACTCAGGCTGGTCAACATACAGCAAACCAGAGACCATGTTGAGCCCACATCTTACAGAAAACCTGCTCCACAACATCGTGGATAAAGGTGTTGCATTTGACTGGCGGACCAGCTCTGAGCTGACAGGAAGCAACATGCAAGACAGTGTGAGGGAAGACAGGCAAAGAGGACTCTGTGTTTACATCGAGCTCAAACAGTCAAATGTCTCCCAGATGTCAAACGTTTTTTGTGAAGATGTCGACCATATTATCATCACCATCTTGTTGCTGCTGTTATACTCAACTTGACATAAATTCAAAAAATGCACAACAGAATTATTCCCTGGGTGTGTATGTGTACATGTCTATATGTAAATAAAGTATATATTGTTTTATTTTATTTTATTTTATATTTTATCTACTCTGAACTGAATTAATTATCTGTATATGTGTTGTGTTTGCAGCATGAAGGAACTACAACTCTCATTTTGTTGTGCAGCCCTGTGTTGTATGATGATAAGAAATGACCTTGATACCTTGATACTAGGGTGGACATTTTTCTCAGTTTTCCTTCCATCTGAGCTCGACCTTTACTCCTTCACTTTACAGCTGCTGGTAGGTTTTTCCTGCCTCCTCTCTAAGTGTAAAAGATAGTCCTTGATGAACAAAACGTGTAAATTCTTTAAGAGAGGAGGTGTTGTTTCCGTGTCTGCTTGTGAGAGGAGCCCTCTGTTTCTTGTGGTCTCAGTTTAATTCTTTGTCTCTGGTACTGCGACTGTCTTGAAGGACAAAAAAGGGACAGCCGCCGGCTGAGAATGTAACACCAACTTTTGGCTCGCTTCCCAGAAAATAATCTAGCAAGGAGACTTGGTAGGAACAACCAGACTTTCTTCTGTGGAGCCGGCACCCTCCCTATTCCTCCGCTTTCACCTCTTGAACCCGATTTTTGTTCATTTTCTGTTAATCAAAGGCCTAATCCCCTCTGTTAATTCTGCTAATTTGTTCCTGTACCACACATCCACTTTTCCAAATTTGCAGCTATTATTTTCTATGGAAGTATTTTGTATTTTAAGCTAATTATAGGCCTAATCCTAATTAGTCGTCATTGATGTACATACACACACAACAGGAAAATTCCACCTATTTCACTCTACTTCAGTTTGTGTCCCTTTAATTATAGCTGGACTCCCACTAGGAAATTCTTGGAATCAGACCTTTAAATACTCACAAGTATTCTTGTATATTTACACGCAGCTGTAACATTTTTTACTGCCTAAATATAAAACTGATATTGATACTGTATTGGTATAAGATTTTCTGCTGAACATAATAGCTGTGTTTCAGGATTTCTGCAGGTTTCACGTTAAATTTAAGACTATTTAAGACCATTAATAAGGCAACACCAATTACACCATTCAATATTCAAGTTGGAGTGAGAAAGAAATTAATAAAACTTTTTAAAAGGAGTATTTAATTGGTTATGAAACAGTCTAAGTTTAATACCGATGCCTCTAAATGACCTACAGAAGTTTACAAGACCATCTGCAAATAGGTTAGCTATTTATAGATTTATTCTTAAAGCCTGCCACCTGTCTTCGTGAAATCAGATGAAACGTGCCTGTGTTTACATTTCCCCAGCCAAAGTAAGTCGTATGTTAGCCAGACAAAAAATAAAAAAGTTCCTTGTAGTAGCTTTAAAGTAACATTAGCTTGATAATCCAAACTATTTTTGAGACCTGCCAAAATCGCATTTAAGACATTTTAAAGAGCCAAAAGAAAATGCAAATGAATGCTTGTTTCCACCCACTACTGTTATGTGATTATTCGGAGCTGGTTCATTGAGACAAGCAGTAGGTGGAGTCACTTCTCCAATCAGAAAATCATTATCCCGCTGCAGAAGAAGAGGGCGCGACAAGATGACAATCGATGATAAGATGATAATTAAAAGAGTGCCAGTGAAACAATGTGGAAAACAGGATGGAAATATGACCTTTCTGTTTCTTGTATTAATGTGAGAAAAGTTCCATCTGATCTGTGAAGAGCGATCATGGATTTATTATAGACACTGGAGCGAAGAGGAGACTGCCGGAGCTGAAACAGCTGATCAGTCATGTGAGTTAAATGTTCATTATTTCAGCATATATTCAGAAAAAAGTGTTTCCATCTTCCATTAAGTGCATTAACTCCACCTCAAGTGGACTATCAACCACTTCTACGGCAATACATAAAAAATGTGCATAAAAATATAGTGGATTTTTGAGCGGGAATAACTCTTCTATTTGGATTGTGCACAGATTTTGCACCGATATGACCATGCAAAGGTACTCAGAAGGCTGCTTTATTAAACAAATAACTCAATTAAAGAATATGATGTATTTAAATGAACTTGTTGGATAATTTAACATACATGTGCCAATCAATTGTAGAGATGAACACTGAGAAAATAAAGAATAAATCCAAATAAATAAATATCAGTACTTAAGGTAAAGCAGGTTGTCTCCTCTTGTCCTCATGAATGTCCCAGTTGGGCTCTAAATCTAAATCACCCTGTTTTCTGCATCATATGTTCTGTAAAAAAGTGTTTATATTGTGCATTATCAGTAAACATTTTAAAATGATATTCCACCCCAGAATAATAGTCCACTCAATATGTACTCACCCCTATGTTGATGTGAGGATTTGTGAATATCACTTTAAACTGAGCTGATAAAAAATTTAAAAAAAGTTGATGAAAATACGGATATTGTCGCACAGTTTTGACCAAAATGTACATTTTTTTCAACAGCCTAACATGCAAGGACAGCAGTTTAACTGTTTCACATTTGACATTTTTAGTCTTTTAGCAGTGACTGTAGAAATCCTGGTGGAGTGGAGATGCAGTGTTTAGGACAGGCCACACGGCTGCTGCTGCTGCTGCAGTCACACAGGTTGAACTGTCGACCTTTCAATAATGAGACCTTCTCTCTCCCGACCAGGCCACCCTGCTGCCCGCAACACACATCTACTGCCCCCCCACCACCCACCCCCGATGGTGCACTACAGTAAATATTGAAGGACAGGGTACTACAACAACAGTAGATCATGTAATGTTAAGGAAATGTCAAACACACAGATCTACACAGCGGGTTTACTCCTTGATCTGAGGCTGACACAGTCACACTTTTAAATGTATTATCACTCTTTTTAAAGGTGGCAAAAGTCCACACATTCTTTACTCAAGTACAGATAACTGTGTTAAAAAAGACTTTTGTAAAAGCTGAAGTACTGATTCAACTTCAAATAAATAAAAAATCAAATTAAAAAAAATAAAAGTACAGGCTCAGAAATGTACACAAAGGATAAAAGTAAAAAGTCGCCATCTGAAGGACATTTTGACTGACTGTCTCTGTGAAAAGTGAACTGAACTTCACCTTTTCTCACTTTTTCTCTGCGGTGTCTGAGTCTCCCTCTGTCTGTTTCATCTTATGTTTTTTTTTTTAAATATCATTTTCGTCTTGTTCCGCCCTGTTACGTCTTTTATCTTGTTGTTTGGTTAAATCTTTTAGGTAATTTTTGTGTATTTTGTTGTTTTCCTCTTGTTACATTGTTGCCATCTTGTTACGTCTTTTACGTCGTTTTCATCTTGTTACATCTTTTAAGTTTTTTGTCGTTATGTCCTGTAACATGTTTTTGTCATATTACATCTTTCACGACATTTTTGTCATAAGTCGTTCTTCTTGTTACATTGTTTTCATCTTTTACAATGTTTTCCTCTTGATACGTCTTTTTCATAACTTTTTATCCTGTTACATCTTTTACGTCTTTTTCGCCTTGTCACGTATTGTTGCGTCATATTTGTCTCGTATATGTTTTTCATCGTTTTCATCTTGTTACGTCTTTTAGACGTTTTCAGCTGATGTTTTCCTCCTCACATCTTTTACACCGTTTTCGTCCTGTTACATCATTTTTGTCTTGTCACATCTTTTTACTTTGTTTTCGTCTCACATCAAAACCGAAGCCTGTGTTGAAAATTTAAGGAGTATAAAGTAAAGATTTTTGTGTTAAAATGTAGGGAGCAAAAGTAAAAAAAAGTTTTCAGCAGTACAGACACCTGAAAAATCTACAAAACTACTACAAAAAGTACAGTTACAAAGTATTTGTACTTAGTTACTTCCCACCTCAGCTAATGATAACAACAGAAAATGAAACATTCAACACTGATTTGAGTAAATCCCTTATTTTCAGACTACCGCACAGCTCTAATGTCCTCATGAATTTAAAGCTACTACTTTCAGCTGTTACTGGGGTGTAGCTGTTGCAGTTAAGTAGTGTTTATTCTCAATTTGATTCAATATACAAAAGGTTTGTATTTAAATAACACGCTGCCTCAAAATAAGAATAAACATCACTTACATTTTAATTGCTAACACGTGCGATCGTCCACTCCCACCCATTCTTAAAAACAATAAGCCTCTGCTGAACCAGAACACCCTCTGCTTTACATCCGGGAGTCATCAGCCTCTGTGTTGCATGTTAGTTTTTGATAACTGTACAGGACAGAGGGGATAATTGCTCACAGTTCTCTAAAAATTGTCTCTTTCTGTTTCTGCATTTTCCACAGACACTCATCGCATTCAGCGCCGAGTTCTACACATAACTTTAAGAGAGAATAACATTACACTAATAGGAGCCAGAGATTGACTACTTGAGTCTGAGAAGAAGAGAGTTACCCAAGTCCTCCAAACCCAACGTGTCCTGAGGTCACACTCACTCATGTTTATTTAGGCCTCTTCTATGACAACCTTCCTCTGTATGATTATTAAATATTCGAAAAAGAAAGAAGAACAGGGTGTATAAATTCAGAGAAACTGACACTCTGGTGGTTTTAGTTGAACACTGAATGTTTGGTCTGTCCTCCGCAATTTATAATACTGTATAATTATGTCTAAATTGTAGTCATCATGCTCTATTATGTCATACTGTGTTCATTAAAACAGGGGTTCTCAAAGGGCAGCCAGCGGGCGAATGCTACTGGTAGCTGTCAGGGGAAAAAGTGGGTGTGGGGAGGCGGGGGGCGTAGACATGTGGTCAGTGTCATTCATCTGAGAGACTATGCCTGCACTGTCTCCTGTTTGTATAATAAATAACCACGCTCTAAAAACTAACCAAACTCCATACACGAAATCAGTCATTTTACCTCACGGAACACGGGAGTTGCAGACTCGATCCGTTAGTTAGTTTGTGTTATTGTGTGACTTGGGTGAATCCGAACAATCGTTTTAAAACACCAAAGACACACGATAACACAAACAAACACATAGATCAAAGCAGCAGCAGACCAGCAACTCTTGTGGTCTGTGAAGTAAAATCATTGATTTTTTCTGTGGAGTTTGGTTAGTTTGAAGAGAGAGATATTTGGCCTGTATAACATCTGTTTCCTGTCAGAAAAGGCTGTCTTATACCAAAGTAAAGCAGTGAAAATAGTGAAAATATAGCATACACCTTAACTGAATCGTTTTTTTTTTTAGCTGGACTTTTTTTTTAAAGTGGTTTTTGTTGCTGATCTTGTCCACAGCAGGTTGCTTGTCCAAACTTCTGGAGTTATAATACACGACTGTCAACAAGTACCTCATATAACCCCACTTCCATACATCAAAAAAGCTGTCTAGTCCTGCTTTCTTCATCTGCCAACATTTCCAGAATCAGAGCGCTGCTCAGCTAAATGAGTCCTCTGGCATGAACCAAAAGTCGTTCTCATGCTGCAGTGAGGCTTCTTACTGGTTTTAAAAGACGACATCACATCACCCAAATCCTGGCCTCCCTCCGTTCGCTCCCCGTGCCTTTCAGAACGCATTTTAAGATTTTGCTGATCACTTTTAAGACCCATGTGGGTCTTGGTCCCCAAACTACATTGCTGAAATGTTGTCCTCTTTATGAGCCAGTTCACAGCCTTACATCCTCAGGCGGTCCCCTCCTGGCTGTTCTGAAGTCGAGGCTTGAATCTAAAGGTGATTGTGCTTTTTCCACCGGGGCACCTCGATTTGGAACGACCTGCCCGAGGAGATAAGGCTCGAAGAATCAGTGACATCTTTTAAATCACTTCTTTTATTTACTTATAAAAGATGACACGACGTGATGCCATCCCTGCACTGTTTCCCTTTTATTTTGATTTATTTGTATTGGCGAGTTTTATTTTGTTTTTTATTGTTCTGATCTCTTTTATTCTTCTGTCTTAGTTTTGGTGCACGGTTACATCCAGCTCATACGTCACCTACGGGCTCCACATTCATCTAAATATGGTCACGTCTGGCTCCAAAAACCCATGAGGACGACATTAATGCCAAACTCAAGGCTTGAACACGGTGGTCTACAAACCAATGGGTGACGTCACGGTGGGTTTACTCTTGCGGTGGCTCTTAATCATATGCTGACTCCCTAAATTGGCACTCAGTCATCAAAATCTTGGATTTAAAAAAAAAAGTTACCATCTTTGATGCTGCAACTCTGACAAGCTGCTGAAAAAGCTGCTGACTAGACAAAATACACCTGATGTTTTAATATTAATGCAACTAGAGCACCGGCCTGTGGGGGCAGCTCTGCTCTACAGAAGCAGCTGAGTCTCGTCATTGACCGCTAAAAAAAAAAAATCACACAACTGGAGATGTGATGATTACTCTCCTGGATTAATACAAACAGCGCAGCATTTCCTTTGATTGCTGCAGGTCAGTTTGTTTCTGAACGAGCTCCAGTCATAAAACAACAACAGTGAAAATGTTTCTACACGCACTTTTCTTTCTTCCTGTCTTCCTGAGCCGCGCTCCAGCGGAGGTAATCTGTTGACTGGACGGTCATCCTGCTGTGAGACAGATAGAGAAATAGGCTGAAGTTACCGCTGCCGGGCACCCGGTGATACCGAGGTGAGATATAAACCTCCCGCCAACCTCAAATCTCTCTATGTGGAAGGCTTCTCACACCCCCACGCCGTATGCATGTGTGTGTGAGTGTGTGTTTGTGCATTCCCTCCAGGTCTGTGTGTGTGATAAGCCGTAGCCCGGAGGCTCTCTCCTCAGCTCTTATCTCTCTGACAGACGTTACCCCTGCGTGGCCGCGGCCCCAACAGTCACGCCGAGGGGGCAACAACGCAGCTTTTTCTGCGATTTCCAAAAGTTTCGATCAGATTTCCTCAGCTTTGTTTCTTGATTGTCAGACAGAATTTTTTTTTTTTTTTTTACACACAGATAGAGCCCCCTCCCAGTTTAGGTGGATAAACTTCCAATTTTCTGTGGAAATGCAGCTCATCTGGATGAAATCATTGTTTCCGCCAAAATTCAATTCACCCGAGCTGTCACAATAACAATTACTGATGGAGATCAGTAATTATGTAGACTGATAGTCACAATAAAATTAAAAAAGATTTCCACGCCGTGGAAATGATATTTGTCATTATTAAAAGTTTTTAATATTCAACACCTCAACTCAATCTTGTTGTCAAATAATATCCACAAACTGACGGCAATTTATTTTCATTTTCTCCTATTTTTATATTAAAATCTGTTGTTTATCTCATAAGGTCTGAACAGAAAAAGTCATAATCAATAACATTTTGCTCAAACTTTTCAGCCAATCCTATCATCTACAGTGAAAGTAACTAAAAAGAAACTTTAAAGGGGTATTTCAGATTATTTGAAGTGTTTGTATGAAGTGCTCATCCATAGTGTATTACCAACACGCCCCCAGTTTGGGGAAGCAGCAGCAGCACCAGCATCACTTTCTCTACCAAACTCCATCGGCAAAATCAGTAATTTTGCCTCACAGAAAACAGGAGTTGCTGGTCCACCGCTGCCTTGATTTGTTAGTGTGTTTTGTGTCATTGTGTGACTTTGGTGTTTTAAAAGGACAATTCAGGTTCACAGAAGTCACACAATAACACAAACAAACTAACAGACTCAGGCGGCGGTAGACCAGCAACTCCCGTGCTCTGTGAAGTAAAATTGCTGATTTTGTCTATGGAGTTTGGTTGGTTTGGAGTGAGCAATATTTGGCTTATATAACAGTTCCTTCCTGTCAGACAAGGTGAGGTAAACCAGTGAAAATATTATCTGGTACCCCTGCTTCTTCTGTTGTATAATACACTAGGATACCTAAAATAATCCGAACTTTTCTTATAAAATAGTTTTTTTTATTTTGCTTCAGTTGTAGATGATGAGAGTGGTTTAGGTGCAGATGACTAAAAAGTTTGAGAAAAATATTATCGATTGTGACTTTTATCTCTTTCTGCTCAGAAAAAAAAAGAGTTAAATAGAAAAATAAGAGAAAGAAAATTAGGTAATACACTAAACTGTTGATAAGTACATCCCCAAAACCACCCATCAATAATCAAAATGTCCCTTTAAATGTGACAAAATGACTCAAGTGCGACGGTTAATTTTGTTGTGAAAGAAAGAGCTTTTCTTTTCTCCTCACACTCTGGGCTGCATGCTGGTGGATTTAATTTACTTCTTTTCAAGAATTCATCACACCAAGAGCTTCACAACCACACCTCTCCCCATGTGGTGTTTCAGCACAAAATCCAACTTTAACCACAGTCGTGAAAACAAGACACAACTGCAAAAGCCTACTGATTTTTTGGATCCAGTTATCATTTTTAGGCAGATTTTATATGGAACAACACGTTTGTTAATAACCGCACACAGACGCACACAGCGTGCTGGGCTGTAGAGAGGCTTTGACAACACGGTGTGTGATTTAGCAGCTTTGCGGCCTCCACTGGTAGCCAAACAAGCTTTAATACATCACAGCTGTATGTGTGCGAGCAGACAGGCGAGTCAAACGCAGGTAATGACAAAAAAAGTAAGAACAAAGAACAGCAAGGCTTCCACATTTTGCCAAATAATTTGAATAAACAAATATTACTCTACTAATTGATCCTGAGAGGAAATTCCTCTCCAGACAAATAAAGCAAACAGAGCAACTTCTTACCAAAATATCTGTTATTATTCAATTACCACAGTTTGTCGTCTCAGAGGATTTTACAGCTTTTCTCTTTACCACAATATTTCTTATTTGTTTAATTATTGAAAACCACTACAGTTTATATCTCAGTGGATTTTATAATTAGTGTTAATAATCAGTTATTTTGGTTTGACATCTGCTGTGTTGTATTTTTGGCAGCGCGAATGTCCAAATAAAGTCCGTCGAATGGAGCCAAGAATAAACCAGAACCAAACTTAACGTCCACACACACCTCCCACGAGAAGGATGTCGCCATGTTGTTTTCCTGCTTTGCTGCTCAATCAGATGCTACAGTTCTGTGGCCTCAGGCTCAAACTAGAGGAAACTAAATCAGCTCCATCACGACGTGAAGATTAGATGGGATGGGACGGGTAGTCTAAACAGGCGGCCATTTCCTGTCTGTTACCGTAGCAACACGTCACACTGTATATACAGGAAGAGCTGCAGAGACGAGGTGGTTTGCTGCGGGGTTCTGTCTGTTCTTTACATCTGAGTCTGTGAGACACTGAATGTATTTTATAACCACAGTTCAACGATTCTTAAAATCCTTGAACAATTTTTTCTTTTGGTCAAGAGTTGTGACTTTGTACTGTATTATATAAGGGTTCTTGGTAGAATCCCCTGGGTGGGTTCTCAATCAAAGCTTGGAAAATAAAGGTTTCTCAGTAGAACCCACTGAGTTGTGTCTCAGTACCACTCTTGGAAGATAAAAGGGTTCTCGATAGAACCACCAGGGTGGATTCGAGATAAAACCCTTGGAAAATAAAGGGTTTTCATGGAACCCCATGGGTGGGTTCCAGATGAAACCCCTCGAAAATAAACATTTCTCGGTAGAACCCCCTTGGGTGGGTTCTGGATGAAACCCTTGGGGGGAAAAAAGGGTTCTCGGAAGAACTCCCTGTGTGGGCTCTAAATGCC
This sequence comes from Lutjanus argentimaculatus, assembly GCA_034769285.1. Classification (NCBI taxonomy): domain Eukaryota; kingdom Metazoa; phylum Chordata; class Actinopteri; order Lutjaniformes; family Lutjanidae; genus Lutjanus; species Lutjanus argentimaculatus. The sequence continues at coordinate 30,304,536 of JAWZSL010000008.1, forward strand.
ACCCTTGGAAGCTAAAAGCGTTCTTGATAGAACCCCCTGGGTGGGTACTAGATGAAGCCCTTGTAATATAAAAGGGTTCTTGGTAGAACCCCCAATTGGGTTCTCGATGAAACCCTTGTAAAATAAAAGGGCTCTTGGTAGAACCCCCTGAATGGGTTCTAGATAAAATCCTTGAAATATAAAAAAAGTTCTCAACAGAACCCCCTGAGTGGGTTCTAAAGATGAAACCCTTGAAATATAAAAAGGTTCTCAGTAGAACCCCTTGGATGAGTTCTAAATGCAACCCTTGGAAGATAAAGGGGTACTTGATAGAACCCCCTGGGTGCATTCTAGATGAAACCCTTGGAATATAAAAGGGTTCTCTGTAGAACCTCTTGGATAGGTTCTGGGAGGGACCCTCTGAAGAACTCTTTCCACTGATGTTGAGTTCTTGGTAGAACTCTAACAGGGTTTCAAGTGGAACCTTTATAAAAGCTTCTACCAAACAAAAAAAGGGTTCTCCTATGGAGACAAGCCGAAGAACCCTTTATGGTTCTAGTTATCACCTTTATTTTGGTGTGGAGCGGTACATGTTTTTAAATGTTGTTTTCTCTGTAATCAGCTGCAGCATCATGGTTGTATTGAGACAGTTGAGCTCAATCTCTGGTTGAGGATCAGCTGACTCTTTCACCAAACATACTGACAGTATCAAAGATCAGTGTGCAGTTATTCCTCAGATTTTCAGAGTCTGTGGTAACTGTAATTGATTACAGTTTCTTTAATTTGTTCTCTAAAAGTTTCACTGATGGTGTCTTCCATAAAACCAAAAGATAGCATGTGTTTAGATGAGCGTGATCCTGCTTTTGTTCTGCGTTTCCTGAAGAAAACCCATTAGGAGTGAACCACTTGCCACTAACTGAAGTGATAGAAGCCAGTTCCAGTCTCTCAGCGTGAGATCTCAAACTGTCAGGCGGGCGCGGAAGGCCCCGGCTCTCAATAATGTAACAGTTAATACCCCGGCACTTTGTGTACACGGGCCCAACACACCACGCTAATTTCCCTGCTGAGAACTGTTAACGGCTCCTCTCTGTTCTGTTAAATGGTAGATGAAAGCACCATGCTGCCTGGCTTTTTTCTGCTGCCGTCAAGCAGTCGTCACGTGTCATGATTTACTCCTCAGCCTCCGATGGGGCCACGACTTAGTGGAAGAGGAGGAGACGTGGGGTTGAATTGAGGTGGAAAAAATAAGAGAACGAGAGGGGAGGGAGATGAGACTGAAGAAGAGAGGAAGGAAGTGAGAAGGGAGGTTGGTACTTGAAGGCACTTTGGGAAACTTAACGTGATAGTTCGGATTATGAAAAAAAAAATCACAAAAATATCCACAGCACTGTCTTTTAAAGCAGTTAAAATGACTTTATTGTCACAGCATTGTCATGTTGGACCTTAAAACAAACAAACTTTAACACGTTTCAGCATACAAGCTGTCATCAGGGAGTTTTTTGTGATATTTTTTTCTTTACTTGTGAAACCCACCAAACTCCATAGGCAAAATCAGTAATTTTACCTCGTAGATCACAGGAGTTGCTGGTCAACCGCTGCCTCGGTCTGTTTGTTTGTTTATGCCGTTGTGTGACTTCAGCAAATCCAAACTATAATTTTAATGCATCGAAGTCGTACAATAACACAAACAAACTGACAGATCAAGGCAGCGGTAGAACAGCAACTCCTGTGTTCTGTCAGGTAAAATGGCTGATTTTCCCTATGGAGTTTGGTTGGTTTGGAGAGAGTGATATCTGGCTCATATAGCAGCGGTTTCAGGTCAGAAAAGGCTTTCTGATGGCAAATTCAACCAGATTAAAATATTTTTAAATATAGCATACACTTAAATTGATATTGATTATTATATATTATAATGATTACATATTGCATTGGGTAGATTTTGCGCTTGTGCCCCTCTCTGCTTCTCCAAACTGGGGGTGTGCCAGTGACCATTTAGGTAACACACTGACTATCATTAAGTACCTCATACAACCTCATTTCAACTAATTATTTAAAAATTTTTTGCAAAGTTTGTTTTGTATGTTTATTTCCTGGACTCATAATTGAGTCTGAAGTGCTCTTATACTGAAAAAGGTCCATTTAAAGTAACATGACAATAACAAATTGTGATTTTTGAATCCAAACTATCACTTTAAGTTTCCAAAAATGCCACAAAGTGCCATCCAAGCTCTTCAACTCCTTCAACTCTTCCTCCTTTCCTGTCAGAAAAGGCTGTCTGATGGCAAAGTAAAGACAATGAAAATATTCTAAATATAGTGCACACTTATATTGATATTGATTTTATTAGGTGGATCTTTGTTAAGTAGCCAAAATTCAATTTTGCTGCTGACCCTGTCCATAACAGAACATTGTTTAGCTTCCATGCTGGTCCTCCAGTCTGCATCTACTGTGGCTAACACACTGACTATCTGCGAGTACATCACACACCCACACTTCAGATAATCCGCACTATCCCTTTAATAAACACACACACAGTCCGGTTCTCTCTGGTGTATCCTGTGCTCTCAGGAGTAAACGCTACAGACAGCTAGAGATTTTGTTCTTAAGTGTTTTGCTGACGAGAGTGAAATGTGTGCAGCTACCCCCTTAACCACTACACACACACACACACACACACACACACACCACATCGACACCCTGAACTGCCATCCGTTCACGTGCACATGATGCCAGCTATGCATGGCTTGCTTGGTTGCCACGGCGCCAGCTGGATCTGCCCAGCACACCGTGGCGTGCACAGGGAGAGGGAGGGAGAGGATGCTGGCAGAAAAAAAATGATTGGAGGGGAGGAGGATGGGAGGGGATACGAGGTGGGTGTGGGCAGCAGAAAAAAGACCGAGAGATTGCAGAAGGGCTGAAAACTGAGATAAAGGCGAGTGTTGGGGGTGAAAAAAAAAAAGGAGAGAGGCGCACACAGAGGCCGCAGCAGGAGGAGGAGGGCGGCAGGAAAGTCCTCTAAAAAGTCCCGTAACTTCTGGTCCAGTTCTAAAGAGCAAACTGGCAGGAGGCTGTGACCCCCTCTGTCCTCCACCCCTCTGCCCATCACTCCATCCTCCACCTCCCCACATACATCCAGTCCTTTCATGGGGAGTCCAGCTGGCACGGGGCTGGGGGCTGTTGTTGCCGTTCAAACACAAACACACACTCACACACACACACACACACACTCTCACAGTCACATCTGAGGGGACCAGTGGAGACGCATTTCCTGGATCGCCTGCGGCAAGCGAGATAGCTGTCCACTGGAAAGACACATAGTCAGTTTGCAGAAGTGCACACACACGCACGCATGCACACACACATACAGTGTTTCACACATGCACACACAGACAAATTGGACCATGCAGCTCTGTGCATAAAATAATCAGATGATCTAGCCATGGGGGAAAAACGCTGGCACTGACTTGCTCGGACATAAACCCCGAGCTAACCTCCGCACACGCTCAATGAAACACACGTACAGTAAGCAGACACACACAGACCAGGTAGAGCAACAGAGGTTGTATCAGTATAATATATTACAAATATTAGTACAGTATAACTCAATAAATTACACCCTGAAATTTTGATCTCTTTTCTGATTGGCTGGCACACGCCTCTTAAAGTGATATGAACATAAACCATCAGCCACCTTTCTACATCACTGTGCAGGGTACAGTCCATGGACGCAATTTCCACCAATGTGATGAAAACAAAAAGGATCCCGTGAGTCATTATAACAAGAAACTTTCTCAAAATAACAAGTTAGGATCTCAAAATAATGACTGAGATATTATTCTAAAGGTACAATCTCATTATTTTGAGAACGTTTCTCATAATCTTAGACACAAAGGCTGGGCTGCATACAACAAGGATTAATTTCGAAACCCAATTAAATCATGGTTTAACTTTAATTATGTTGCATCAAACTTTTAAATTAATTTAACATATTAAAGAAACATTAAATTTAAACCTTTTTAGACCTCAGTTTTTACTCTAAATTTAGATTAGATTAGAATTTATTTCTGTTGCACCAAAACTTTATACTCCAACTTAAAATGTAGTGATGTAGTATTAACTTTAAATCTACACGGCAGCAGCCTTTTTTTTTTCGTCCTTGAAGAAAGTTAAGGGACAAACTCAACCCAGTGCAGTTTTAAGTTGTCTCTTCTTTCTGTCACTCAAGTTGACAAATCAGCCAACAAGTTTTTCTCAAAGGAGAAGAAATAAGAGCTTCTCTGCTGAGCATGAGTGGGCTAACTAGGCTAACTAACTTTTTAGCTAACTAGCAAACAATATAACGTTTTGTAAAGGAATATTGTACAAAGCAACCGTAAGTTAACCCCACTCTCTCTTTTATACTTACTTATAGGTCCCAATAGCACTCAAATTTATTTTTTCTTTATTTTAATTTGGATCCACAAGCATCTCCATATTGATTAAACTTTTGGTTTACGTCACTAAACTTGGATTAACTAAACTGAGTTTAGTTTTTAAATTGTATAACAGAGCTCTGCTTAATTTTAAATCTGGATTTACTCATTTTAAACCCAGTTTTGCCAAACTCTGATTTGAACTAATCTTAGATTAAATTAATCTTTGTTGGTTACGACTCAGTCTTAGCCACTGTTTTGAGAAAGTTTCTCATTTAGAGGAAGTTTTGAGGATGTCTCTATTTTGACGTACTATCTTATTATTTTCAGAAAGTTTCTCATAACTTAACTGGATCTTTTTTCCCATCATATTGGCTTCCATATACTTAAATCTTAAAATTGTATTAACAAATGATGAAAACTACTTGGCAACAAACCTTCAGACTGATTCTGATTCTGTACTGTGAGTGAAACAGGCGCGGGAAATGCGACCACCAAGGCTGTTGATGCTTTGTTGGTCGACATGACAGGACAATGACATTTTTCTGCGCCATTATGTCAACAGACGACTTTTAAATATTGCAGGGAGGAAAAGCCACAGTGAGCGGGTGAGATGAGAAGAAGAGGAAAGGAAGCAGCACACACATACTTGGTGCTCTTTGTGCAAATCAGCGTTTTTGCTTTTTTTTTCCATGCCATGCTGTTGCCATGGAAAATTGTTTGACCTGTGCACACGCTCTCCAGGGGTGTCTCGGCCATATGGAAAAATACCACAAACACTGACAAACAAACACAAAGTGTTTAGTTTAGTGACTTATCTGCTGAATTCATTCAGTTTATTTCAAATCATAAAAACTTAGAGAAAATGTAAGACAGACAGGCAGGCATCATGTTTCAGTCAGCGGGCGTATTAATAATTTGTTCAGGGGTTTAACAACTTTAATTAGTAACTCACATGTCACTGAATGAGTGGTTCAGCCGTGTATATGATCATTTTTAGAAAGGTGAGTCAAATGATGCCAGCCGTTGCAGACTGGCCATCTGGAGAGTTGGTGTTTTCCTGGTGGGCTGCTTTCACGTTTGGGCCAAAGCACATGAAAAGGAGCCTAAATAGTCAGTGGGCTTTGGTTCTGATTACAGGCCCGGGGGCAGTGAGCTGCTCGTTCATTTTACTCTGAAGGAGGCTGTCGTTATAGGTCATGATTCGCCTGCTGTCACCACAATTAGAAGTTTATTAAATGTTTTGTTTTGTAGTTTGTGTGGGTATTAACCAGACATGACAATACCTTATGACTGTATGGTGTAGTGGTTAAGGCTTTTTATTACACAGCTTTGTTAAATACTCAAATCTAATTCGTCAACAGCTTTCTAAGATTTGTTATTTCTGAATTAACCGTGATTGCTATGAATAAACAATAGAACTTTTGCGATATGGACACAGTTCTGATCATAGACTCTGGAGGAGCAATAGAATCATTTTTAAATCAATAAAATCAGTTTTATATCAATAAAATCATCTTAAAATTAACATTTTGTGTCATATTATTGACTTTTTTGTAAGTGGCAGTGTAATGAGTGGGATAATGTGATGTATCAGGGCCCTGCATCACCTCGCTGGTTTATTTTGCAATGATGACCCGGTCACTGTACATTATCCTTTACTTATAAAATGTTCATGTTAATTAGGGACAGACACATAAGCATGTAAAATTAAAGGCAACACTTGGAGCATTTGTCCCCAGAAGGGCTAAATATCTTACAGTATGGTGTAGTTAAAGGAATAGTTCACCCCAAAACCATAAATTATTAAAGTGATACGCCAACATTTTTTTATTTTCGTGTCTTGCCTCACTCAGAGGCTTTGTTTTGTTGACCTACTTACAAGCACATCCGCGGTGGTTTGCGCATGCGCGCAAACAGCGGTTTAGTTTCCTGTGTATTTCTTTCGAAAATGACATAAAAGTGCTGATCTTAGTCTAAAAATAGATAACGTAACATAACGTGGTAAAAAACGAGTCACAACAAGCACACTGGACAGTTTAGAGTTGCTGAAGAGTTTATCAGATGACCGTAGGCAGAGGCAGGCTAACACATCCTATTGACTCCCAGTGTTTGAGCTAAGCTAATTAGCGGTGGGCGAGCTCTGTCCATCTCTCCTCGCTACTGCACGCACAGTTGAAAGAATGGTGTCTATCTTCTTGTCATGGACTCGGGAGTGAGGCAAGACACGAAAATAAAAAAATGTTGGCGCATCCCTTTAAGTATTTATCCATCCAAAATATTTTTGAAAAAGCTAAGCTAAGCTAAGCTAAGATGAGTTGAGCTAAGTTAGCTAGCTAAGTTAAGCTAAGCTAAGCTAAGTTAAATGAAGCTAACATAACATAAGATAAACTAAGTTAAGCTAAGCTATGCTATGACAAGACAAGACAAGCTATGCGCTACGTGAAGATAGGCTAATAATTGATAAGCTAAGATAAAATAAGACAAGATGAGTCAAGCAAAGATTAGATAAGCTAAACTAAGATTAAATAAGATAAACTACGCTACAATAAGATAAAATAAGATTAGATAAGCTAAACTAAGATTAAATAAGATAAACTACGCTACAATAAGATAAAATAAGATTAGATAAGCTAAACTAAGATTAAATAAGATAAGCTAAATCGACCTAAGCTAAGATAGAACTTAATTAATCCAGAAGGAAATTCTTGTGCCAGATATTGTTCATATACACTTACATAAGAAAAAAAACAGTGGAACATTAAATATGAAGTGAAGTATGAAATATTAAGTGTTTAAACAATAAAAGTAAGACAAGTTAAGTAAAAAGTAAACTAAAATAGAAAAGCAGTAATGGCAATGACTTTGAAAGTAATTTGGCAGTGACAGTGAAAAGCAACAAGAAGTAATATGCTGCCTGATAATAAACATGCTGAGAAATTCAAGAAATAATGACCTTGTTTAAATGAGGATAACCCACAGGCCTTGTTGTGAGCTGCTTTGTTTCTGCTGTAGAAAGAAAGTAGCTCCTTGATTTTGTGGTGAACTGTGACCTTTAAGACTTTTGACTACTGTTCAAGGCTCACGTGTGGGGCATTACATTTCAAGGTGAACGTTGGGTAAATGTTGACTCTGTTGCTATTGTAACATAAAATTACTATTTCAGTTTTCCTCTTGGCAACAATGGCCTCCCAAAATTAATTTCAAACTCATCCATCTGGGTTTTGATGAGCTAATTCAAAAAAAGTCCAGGGCCACAAAAGCAGAAAAGAATGGAGTCTGTCTTCCCACCTTGACACTGATGTGAATTAGACACGGAAATTTTTATAATGAAGTATCTGTTAAGCTCATATTTAGAAGAACTGTATCCAACCTCAAGTAACACAATATGCATTATGTAGCACAGACACAAAAGGTGAGACTATTCAGCATGGTTGAGGAGGTGGTTGGGTACAAATACAGGTCGCAGCTTTGATTCTCACAATAGCCAATGTCACTCTTATCAGTTAAGTTGTATCAAAGTGTCCTTGAGCAACACACAAAGTCTCCCAACACTCATGGGAACTCACTTCGGACGAGCGCGTCAGCTAAAACGCCACACAAAAAGCCCGCTGCCATCTTTGTTGGTGCAACAAAGCGTTCCGTCAGCCTCGTCGGCCTCATTCTGGCGCTCACCTTCTATAAGTACAAACGTGTTAAACTGAGAGATTAAGCCACTACGTTACTTTAAACCCGTCTCGTTATTTTGCTGCGACAGAACACAAGCAAACACCAAGAACAGAGATGGGGATGAATCACACAGTCTGAGCTTTGCTCCCAGGTACTTGGCAAGATAAAACATCTGTGAGTGTGTGCGAGTCCTCAGAAGTGCTCAAAGAGTGTGTGTGTGTGTGTCTTTGTGAGTAATGTGTGGACTCAGAGAGATGTTACATGTGTCTATAAAGGATTTAAGTGTGTTAAGCTTATGCGTGTGTGTGTGTGTGTGTGTTGTGTGTGTGTGTGTGTGTTGGAAAGAGAAAGAGTACCCTCCGTGATACTTTTGAGTCAGTCACAATGCTACGCTTCCAGCGAGAACAGTAGCAGCTTAGCCACTTCTGAACCTCCCACACAGCCCTCCCAATACATCGCCTGGCTACAAAGCATCTTTGTTCTCCGAGGAGACAATTCAAATCTCCAGCTCCGATTTCCCACGGATTTTTCTAAATGTAGCTTTCTCTCTGTCGTTTGGCAAAAGAGTAGAAGTTTTTTTTTTTGTTGTTTTTGTTTAGTTGTAAAGCTCAACATGATGATTATTCAAACTAATCCCTGAGAAAAGAATCGCAGAAGAAGGAAGGAAAGCATTCTGACCAGTCAGGCAGACAACACTGTGGGAACACACACACACAGTGATAAAAATGACACTCTAACAGGTTTAGAGGCCTGACTGCTGATGTGCAGTGAGGCATTTCAGCATGCGGACATGTTCTTGGGTGCCTGTGAGTGCAGGTGTGTGTGTGTTTGTGTGTGTGTGTGTGTGTGTGTTGTGTGTGTGTATTTGTCAGATCAATGCGTGAAAGCGTCAGAAAAAAGAAATCCCCGACCGAACACCGTGGCAACAGCAGCCGAACCACCAGACTAGCAGACGTCAAAATTGAAGACCAAGCAGAGAGATCAAGAGTGCATGCAGACACGACCATCATACTCTGACCAGACAGAAGGAGAGAGTCAAAGGTAAGAGAAGATAGAAAACTTAAAGTTCCCATGAAGTCAGAATTTAAGTGTTTTTATCATGTATTGATCTACATGTCACCTAAAGGCCACCAATGACACAAAAGTCATTTTGTAGACATTTTCAGGCATTTTAGTAGTATTTCAGTAGTATTTCAGAGTCTTTTGTCTAGAAAATGATTTGAAACAGCTGATGACTCATGCTGCATTCAGAGAGTTTCTAAATTTGTGTCCAATGAAATGCTTTCTCGCTTATGACGTAGCAGAAAGTGGAAGACGACTGATTTTGGTGAAACTGGATCATATTTTTTGGTTTCCCCTCTGATGTCCTCTAGCTGCTCAGCCTCAGCTCTTGCTTATTTAACTACAGAGTTTCCTGTTTGGCAGCTAGCTTTAGCTTATGTGTTGCTAAAGTAGCTAACTATAACTGTTAGCTGTTAGCTATCGTTAACAGAGCCAGCTTCAGCAGCTTTCATGACCGAGCACTGGAATGAGCACGGCCTCTGTGACCAACAAAGAATACAGTACAGAGGTTGTTTACAGAGTTTCCTGATAGAGAGATAGCTTTAGATAACTTTTTGCAAAAGTAGCGAACCGTAATATGCTGTTAGCTGTCATTAGCGGGCAACAGAGCCAGGCTCACCTGCCTCACAGTGAACATGACCAGTCACTGGGACAAACACAACCTCTGGGACTGAAATGGAGTGCAGTCCAGAGTAACTTACGTATTCATGAACTATTAGCTGCAATTAGCACTCAACAGAACTGGGCCCAGCAGCCTCCTGGTGAACAGGACCGGTCAAGTGGGCGAACACAGCCTCCAAGACTGACACGGAGTACAGTACTGAGGTTGTTTACAGAGTTTCTTTGTGGAAAGATAGCTTAAGCTTACTTGTGCTAAAGTAGCTAACCATAAGTGCTAGCTGTGATTAGCAGGCAACGTAACTGGGCTAAGCAGCCTCCCAGCGAACAAAACCGCTCACTAGGATGAACACAGCCTCCAAAATGGACAGGGAATACGATAAAGACATTGTTGACAGAGTTCCCTGATGGAAAGATAGCTTTAGCTTGCTTGTTGCTAAAGTAGCTAACTGTAACTACTAGCTTTTAGCTGCGATTAGTGGGCAACAGAACCAGGCTCAAAAGCCTCCCAGTGAACATGACCAGTCACCAGGATGAACACAACCTCTAGGGCAGACACAGAAAACAGTACAGAGGTTGTTTACAGAGTTTCCTGACAGAAAGACATCTTTAGCAACACATTGTTGTTGCTGAAGTAGCTAACCATAACTGTTAGCTGCTGTTAGTGGGCAACAGAACTGGACTCAGCAGCCTTATGGACAGATAGCTTTACTTGTTGCTAGAGTATATTAGGTAACCTTGAACTGCTGTTAGCTCGGCTAGCTGCGATTCAGCCCCAGGGTGCTGGGAGATAAACCCAACAAGAAAACCACCTCTGTACTGTATTCCCTGTGGTCAAACTGACCTCTGTTGGTCTCACAGGCTGTTTTGGTCCCAATCTGGCTCTCAGTCCGGGAAGAGTCAACTAATAGGAATGCTCTCCATCCCAGTGTCACATCCAAGGACCACTTTAGCTGCAGGGCAGGAAGGTGTAACTCACAGTGCTATTGGCTTCTGTAAATTCCAGTCAATGTCTGCGACAAGTCCGTCCCTCACTGCCTTTTTTGTAATCAATTAATACTCCACTAGCCTTTTCATGGGAACTTTAAGAAGAAATAAAAGACAGAGCACATACAGCGCTCATGCTCAGGAGGTGTTAGTTCTCATTTAAAACAAATAGTGGATGCAAAGAATGGAAAGTGAAACAAAAAGAAGAAGAGAGAGAGAAGAAAACAAACCTGTGCAAACTGGCTCACACCAACTTGAACCCCTTTGGAAGAATTTAGAAACCCTCCAACAATCCCAACACCGCCGCACCCACCGCAGGGCTAAATCGCTGCGACGAGGGCCTGCTCTCAGTCTCATAAAAACCACAATTCACATTTAATTTACGTCCAGCAGGGCTACAGTTTCCCGGTCGCAGCATGGCCGCATGGACTCGGGCTTCAAGAGAGTGGTTTCGATCCGAAGTTATAAACATTTTGAGTCGGCCCTTGTCCTGCAATTTGGCCCTGCTGTGGGGAAAGGGTCAATCAAACGCCTCGGTCAGCGAGGAGGAAGACATGAAAAAAATCCAATGCGAAGACTGAGAGAGACAGCATCCCTGCAGCTCTCTGAGCAGCCCTGATCCCAGCGTGTGTGTTTGTGTGTGACAGAGGGATTTATGTTTGTGTGCATGCATGTGTGCAAGTGTATCTGCATGTCTGAGGAGGGATGTGTCCTGTATGTGCATGCAAAAGTCATGTACTGTACATGTGTGTAGCATCAGATAACATGTGTGACTCTGTGTGTGTGTGTGTGTGTGTGTGTGTACAGGCAGTGATAACATGCTGCTTCAGAAAATTGTCCTGTTGTGTTAGATGGGATGTTGTTATGCTGTGTGTGTTCATCATGTTTGCAGGTAAATACACATGCATCTCCACTGTACTCCATGTTGTGTGCATCTGTACGTGCCTCCATGCATGTACACATGTATGTCAGTCCCTCCAGGAAGTTGCGATCGCAATAATGAACGCTAATTCAACCAATCCCTGTGAATTTCGCAGGACTTTTGTTGTGCAATCACCGCAACTTTTTCGCACTGGTTGGGCCTGAGTACCGGCCAGTGCAAGGACCTCACTGCATTCATTTTTCCTTTTCTTTTTCAAAAGAATCACATTTCGAGTGCCTCAGTACTCAGTCATAATCATAGCTCCACCTACACAACAGTAAATTTAATGTTTTATATTTGATGGACTTCTCCCAGCAAATTGACAAAATCCAGTTGGAATCTGGTCAGAAAAGCCTTTAGTAATGATGCTATATTATCACCCCTGGGAGGTTTTGTTGAGTTCCCGTGGCAACACAGCAAATATCAGTATTACGCCATCACACAGCAAGTTGTTTTAATTTGAGTGCGCATTGGCCAATCTGCCCCAAATTATACGTTTCTGATAAAAGCCCCAACCTGAAGACATCTACAGGATGTTATTATTTTATTAGTCACAGTGCCACCTACTTGTAATAGGAAGTAAGCCTTGTGTGACAATAATTACATGAAATCTTCACGGTGTAGCCTACACTTAATATACTGGAACATGACATATAATTAGTGGTGCGTTCTGTAGCGCCACCTAGTGGAGACAGGAAGTGAAACTTAATGCCTTCCTGCAGTGTCCAAACACAAAACAATTCAAAGCCTTGTCGACGGTTCAGCGCCAAGCAACAAGGCTGCAGCCGCCACCCACCCCAACATGTGTGGCGGTAGCGAGGGCTCAATCATCTCTGCTTGTAGCTTTTTTTATTTTGTCACAGGTGCTGAAAAGAACACAAGGTTTGTTCTTGTTATTGACATTTATCAATGCTCTGTGCACGTATTTTATAATTTTACAATTCCTGTTTTGACTGAGTTTGAGCTCAGATTTTGAGATTTTGCTTCTTTTCATTCAGAAATAAAGGCCTTTGCTCTGAGCAGAGTGTAGTTTTATCCTCACTGAGAAGTTGCCTTTTTGATTTTTAATGAATTGTACAAATATAAACCGAAATCACAAGTTTTTTTTTTTTGGTACAATCTTCACGTCTCACAATTTTTTCAAAAAGGTGCCGTGAAATGTGAAAAAAATGTGGAAAAAAAGTGGCATCTTAGGCTGCAACAATCCCACAAAAGCCAGCAAAATCCTGGAGGGACTGGTGTGTATATGTGTGTGTGCTCGTCTGTGTGTGTATGTGTGAGTGGTTTTGATGGACTCACCATAGACGATGGTGGTGATCTGGTGCCTGCTGGCCCCGTGCTTGTTCTTGACCTCGCAGATGAAAGTGGTGTTGACAGCGTCGTCCACCTTCCTCACCGTCAGCTTGTTGCCGTCCACCATCACCGTGTCCGGCAAAGAGCCCGACGCCCTGGAGAAGAGGAGGAGGGAGGGGAAGAGACATGGAAGGGAGGAATAACAGGGGAGTGAGGTGGTGAAGAGGAGATTTGGAGAGATGGAAACATGTCAAGCGGGAGGCAATGGAGAAAAAAAAAAGAAATGGACGGGAGAATAAAATACAAAAGAAAACAGAAGGACAGATGGAGGGAAAATAATGTAAGCAAAAATCAGTGAACAGACCATGCATTTTGAGATATTTGATAAAATAAGATAAAGCAAAAGAGAATCAAAAAGGCAAATCAATGAGAGAGGGAGAGGAGACAGAGAAAAAAGAAATATGTTAAGAGATAAAAAGAAGAAACACAAGATAAAAGAGACGGTTTGTGACTGCAATATTCAAAGACAGCATTAATGCGAGCAAATCACAGACATGTGAACAGCCGTTCTGTCTCCCTTTTCAATATTCACCAAGAAAACCGTGCATGCACAACACAGCACAGCACGCCATCTGTCCATCAGGATGACATGTTAGAGGCATTTGTGTTGATCAAAAAATTACTAAGAAATGATCATTAAGGGAGGATTGTCATGCACGATTCTGACGTGATTATAGCAACAATTAGTAACTATCTATGAGGAAGGTGGAGGGAGACGGATCAGTTGCGCAGACGGACGGAGGGTGATTCTTACGCGGTCCAGGTGACGGTGGTGGGTGCAGGGTTGGCGTTGGCGAGGACAGAGGAGCACGGCGTCTGAACGGCCGACATACCAGTTGTTGTCGTAAGCCCTCTATGGATACAGAGGGGGGGTCTGAAAGAGAGAAAGACAGAAACAAAGAGTTGATAAAGAACACTGAATGAAATCAATGTAACTGACTTTCCTGAGTCCAGAACTGTAAGCAGCTTGGTACCTCGGTCAACTTCCTCCTTTTCCTGTTTCCGGACTTTTAAATTTTGAAAATGGTCAAAAGATGTTGCTTTGAGGAGACATTTAGTGACATTTTAAGTTGGCTGATGTTAAGCTAGAAATGGATGTAGATTAGCTAACTAGTTTACTAGTGTTTTTCCAAACATTGGATAATTTAAAATGAGACCATGGCCCAGTTCCAAACTAGCCCCTACACACTCCTGCTCCGTGATGAGTGTAGCACTGTGTGTCACACTCACAGCTGTGGAGGGTCACCTAACTAAGGGAAGAGGGTGTAAATACATCAGCAATGTCTGGGACTTCCTCGTCTTTCTCTGAGGGGATCAAAGTGGGCCGCCACCGCCAGCTCTCTTCTAAGCTGAGTTAGCTTAGCTCTTATCCTGGCGATTGCAGTCCAGCCTGTCTGGCTAGCTGACCATCTCAAGATCTGCTGCATTTAATTGAGTTCCCACACTTCCTTTTCCATGTGTCATATATTCCCACTGCTTACTCTCTTTAGTCTTTCAGCATTAACATGTTAAGTAACTTTACATATTTCTTCTAGGGTTCTCGTTTTGAAAAATGCACACATGGAAAAATGAAAACATCAGCTGAAGAGGTACTTCTCAGCTGACTCGAGGAAATTCGGCATTAGTGTTAGCTTACATTAGCTATCTACAGGTTATGAAATCTGGTAGCGAGTCATAATTTTAGCCGACAAAATCCACAGTCGTCAGCTAGAAATGAGAAGCTGCTTTTGTTTACTTCTTTGTTGAAGTGAAGACAGAGTGTCTTAACAATTATTGCAAATTATTGCCGTAGTTATAACTGTAAAAAGCATGTGCGATGCAGGAATGGCATACTTAGCAACAGTAACTAAAAGGGTGGGGTTTTACCGAAGGGTCACTTGGGAAAGAACGGTGGCTTATACAAGTTAGCTTGCAGCTAATTGCTAGCTTCAGGGTTGTAAAGTAGGAGGAAATGAGGGTTCCAGGAATATTTGTTAACAGAGCAGCAGAGGAGTCACGGGATATTAATAATGCTAACAGTAAAGTTTCAACGATGTCAGCTTTGTTTCAGTAAAATAAGGGGTTTTTTTGTGCATTTTTGCATGCCAAACGGCTCTAACTGCCAAACTACCCATGAGCCTCTGCTATCGAAAAGAAGTCAGTCAGTGGTGAAAATCAGAGCTGTAACATTTTCAATATACCTCTGCACCCCTTGTAACAGTTAGGGGAAAAATATGGCACCATAGTTGCCAGATTCATCCAAAATTGGCCTGGAATCGAAAAATGAAATAATCTGGGCTGCAGATTGTGTTATCAGTTTTCTCAACAGTGTAATCTTTAGCCTACACCTGCAGCACATGGAAGAGAATTTTAAGCTTGGTGATTGGTAGTTTCGAACTGAAAAGCTCTTTGGGAGTCATACTTTTCTCTCCTTACATGTGGTTTTGTGCTCAGCCTTGTACCTCTGACTTTTTATCAAAGAAACACATTTTCTAACACAGTGTACTGATGCAACAGGAGAATTGCATGTCCATTTAAAGCTTGGAGGAGCTCCAGCTCACACTGCCAGTTTATCTGCACACTTTTAAAATGTAATGTAATGCTTTTTAAGACCCCAACCAGGAAAATGTTATAATCTTTTCAAAATAAATGAATCCATGTTAGAGCTGGACAATATGTTTTAAATCAATTATGGTATCAGTATTTTTCTGAATGTCGGATTCAAACGTAAAATGATCAAAATATAATAATCAACATGTTCAATGTGCCTGCATGAAGCAAAAAAGCTTCACACATCTTAAAAACAACCCTTACATAACTAAGCTTGTTGCTTTTATTAACAATTTGCTTTAAGTCCTTAATTTGTGTACAATGATTAAGCAGCACAAAATACTCTCCCCCTCACTGAATACAAATTCTTCTCATCTGTTTTTGTCTCTTATTTAAACTTATTAAGTTATAAAGTTATCTTTGCAGTAAACTCCTGCTAAAGCAGGCACCAGTTTATAAAGTCTGATCTGCTCCTTATCTCAGTCAATGTGTGTCGCATATGGGCGGCAGCAGGGATGGCGAGTATTGTTAACAGGGACAGTTCACCCCAAAATCAAATGGCCTGTAGTGCCATTTATCCATCTAGATTTTTTTGGGCGTGAGTTGCAGAGTTTTGGAGATATCGGCTGTAGAGATGTCTGCCTTCTCTCCAGTATAATGAGACTAAATGGCACATGGCTTGTGGCGCTAAAATCACCAAAAAATATGGTGAAAAATAATGGAATATTCAAAACCGGTGTCTCTTTCCAAATTACAGATTTATTTAGTTCACGAACTTGTTAATAGTGGGATAATGTACCAATGAGCAGCAAATTCTCTTACATAACAACCTTAGCTGGGGCCCACCCTCCCAGTTTTCCCAGGAGAGTCCCGCTTTTTAACTGCCCTCTCCTTCTGGGATCATAATTTTCCTGTATTTCCCCTGATTTATAACAAATTCTCACACTGTTTTTTGTTTTTTTTTTTTTTTCCCTTTGCACTATCACAACCTGTTTTCTGGCTCTGCACAGTGTTTATAAGCCCTAAAAGTCTACTGTTTCCACTCAGAATTCATGTTACATGAGGACAGTTTTGAATTCACACTATAGAGGGGCGACTTACTGTTGCAGTGCATTTATTATTTAGTCATTTTCATTCTTTAAGTTACAAAAATGCAGGAAACAAAGTCTTTGAAAATCAGATTTTTTCATTTTGAAATCTTTCCTATTACTGAGATCTCACGGTTGGCAAGTAGGGCTCAGACACCAGTTGGCGAAGTGTCTTTCAGTCCCATGAAGGGGCTGTGCGCGCAGTGTAAGAAGGAGTTAGAGGACTGATAGTAAACAGGATGACATCAGCCTGTCTTCATGAATCTCTGCTATTTTGAGATGTTTCATTCATCTCTGTCAAAATGTGGCACAAACAATAACCTCAATACAAGGCAAAAATAGGGATGCCCTTTGTGTATAGGGATGCGTGTAAAGCTCTGCTGTAGTAAAAATGTCAAAATATGGAAAAGAAGAAAAAAAAAAGCCTGCTACCTTAAAAAGCTCCCCTCACAGAAATCAAGGCGCTGTGATACCAGGAGGATTCTAAAATCAGTGTCACTCTCGTAAGACTCTTACGTTAAAGTGAAGGCAAACCAAAGCTGACGTGTGTAGGAAGTTAAAACATGCGGAGCACGAAAGCTCAGCTCTGTTTCCCTTCACCTGATTCATGTTCGAAATCTAAAGACGGAGCGAGAGGCACTGAAGATGAAAAAGAGACAGGGGGAGGAGGAGTGTGAGGAGAGGACAGTGTGTGAAAGCAGTGAGAGAAAGAAGCAGCAGGACAGGAGGGCGAGTACAGTATGTGGTGTGATGTGTGATGTGGGTTCCTCCTAGAGAGCTCTGACCTATAAAAGCTGATCTGAGTTGCACAGCAGACAGGAGACATGATCCCTCACACCATCACTAAACTAACACACACACAACCAGGTGTCACAGTGTGTCAGTGTGTGCGCTCTGGTCTCCTCTATCTTTGAAAAATTGACCATTAAGGCTTAAAATTGGCTCTCACAGTGTTAAAGGGACGGGTTGTATAAGGCACTTATTGTATTACATTCAGCAGATGGCGGTCTGTGTGCCTCCAGTTTGGAGAAGCGGCAGGAGTACTGGTTCTTACTGGTTTTGACAGACGACATCACATCACCCCAATCCTGGCTTCGCTCCTTTGGCTCCTTGCGCATTTTAGAATTGCTTTTTAGATTTTATTGATAACTTTTAAAGCCCATCTGTGTTTCATAGTTGAAATGTTAACCCCTTATGAGCCAGTACGCAGCCTCAGATCTTCGGGCGGGGCCCTCCTGGCTGCTCCAAAGTCGAGGCTTTAAATCTAAAGGTGATCGAGTGTTTTCTCCATCAGGGACCCTCGACTTTGGAACGACCTGCCCGAGGAGATAAGGCTTGCAGAATTACATGATGTTGTCTCATTTCATTCCTTTTATTTATCTATATTGACTAGTAATGTTTCTACCTCTATTTTCATTTACTCTTATTTTCTATTATTGTTTTTCTTGTTTTCCTGTTCTTGTCTCTTTTACTGCTTTGTCTATTTTTACTATGTTTTACTCTCTTTTGCTTTGTGACTTAGTTTTACTTCAGTTTTAGCTTAATTTTTTTCTTGCTCCAGTTTGGCCTAATTGTGTTGGCCTTCTGTTGTTATTTTGCCTCCTGGGTATCCTGCTCTTTTGCTTTGTCTGTCGAAGCACTTTGTAAACTCTGTTTTTAAAAATGCTTTATAAATAGAGCTATTACTGGTGTAGGAAGCTAAGCAAGTTCTGCTGTGACACAGAGTGATTTAACATCTTACAAAAACTATTAGTTTAAAGGAGAATGTGTCAGTCCCTGCTTTCAAAAATGAGCACTGCAAATAGTTAAACAGAACCATTAACAGTGTATTAAATAGGCTGAATGCCCTTCTAGTCCATGGCCTATGGTTGAAACAAGTTGTTTATCCCTTTCCCCTCCTACCTCAGACTCAAAGTTCAGGCAGGTGGTCTGCAGGCGGCAGAAACACTGCAAGAGCACGAGACGAGTGCAACACTGTAAATCGACAATAACAAGGGATGACGAGTCCTGCACTGTAAGTTGATCAGCTGTTTGTAACCGTCAGTTGTCTGTCAGTGTAAAGTTAAGCCTGTTATACTGAAAACAAAAGCCCACTGCTCTGAAAATACACACACCGGAGTCATGCATGTGCACAAATGGACCCCCGGTGGTGCTCGAGCAGCTGCCCTTCTTGTCTCTGACAACAAAAGTGCCCCTTTTACAAGATATTTTTTCCTATTTGTTTTTCTATTTTAGTTTAAATTTAAAAGTTTCATAAATTTGGGCCCATGGCATCAATTCTAAATTAAAAGCAGGTTGTAATATCCACAACTATAATTACACAGAGCCCAAAGTGACACCTTCACAATGTTGGTTTTGTCAAACCAACACTCCAAACCTCAAAATTATTAAGAAAAATATATTAAATTTACAAAAATAATGAGAAGGGAAAAGCAGCAAGAATACGTGACTAAAGCTGTCAGACACATGCGGTGAAATAAAAAGCACAATATTTGCCTCTAAACTGTGGTGGAGGACAAAGCAGCATAAAAGTAAAGTAAAGTACAAGTACTCTACTTACTTTCCTTATTTATTCTTACTTACCAATACATTACTTCAGTAAATATATACCTAAGTAAGTAAAAGATGTGCTACTATTTGTAACTTTACTGTTTATAAATGATCATGAGAGGAGTGCCCTTTTCTCACTTAACCCGCCCCACAAAATGTCTGTGCATGTCCCTTCATCTACTTCTTCTTAAAGATTATTGATGATTTTCCTATTTTCCAGTATGCACAGCTACTGAACATGTCACATAAAAGTGCATATATGAAAGTGCACAACAGCACATCAACTGGAGCTGCATGAAATATTCTACTGTTCCTACTACAGGAACATCTCATAGAGGCTTAATAACAACAACATAAGGTTAGTGTTTTAAAATCAACAGTAAGTCATGTTTTTCTGCCTCTCACTGACAGCCTTCGAGAATCACACATCACACGATAAAGGTGAACATCTGTTAAAAATTTTTAGCAAACTTGGAATTGGAATTTGACCTAAAATGGATTTAAGGCAGAATTAGACTGATTCTGTCTGTCTGTCTGTTGACTTCCTCGGCTCTGTGTCTAGAACCATGAACAGTGCAGCAGCTGCAGCAGCACACAGTGGAGACAAATGTTCATAATGAGCAAATACATGCAACGCATTGACATAATTTTACTATTATTTTCATTTCAGGAACCATAATGTGCAGAAATTAAATTATAATCTTAAACAGTATAGAAACTATTTTAGGGCTCTGATAAATGCCTCAAAGTAGGCTTTCAGGGGAGCTCATGTCCATAATAATCTGAACTATCCCTTTAAAATTGAAGCGACTAAGAAATGAGTGTCCTCACAAGTACATAACTACAATCATATCTGTGTTTGTGTGCATCATACAGCTCACAGCACGTGTACACACTGACAGCTTGACAGGTGAGACGCTGTCAGCGTTGTTTGCGTTGACATTTCTCTGCATGTACATACTGTAAAAAAAAAAAAAAACACCCCCACAGACAAATACTGCACACATGTAGAGGAATAAATCTGTTTAGCGCATACTGAGATGCAGTTTGTGTACATGTTTAAGACACTCTGACAGCCAGCGGCACGCGTGACCCCGTGCGTGTGAGGGGTCTTGTGTTCATGCAGAAGGATCTCTCACATGTATTCCTCGTTATTTATTGCAGCAGCTTGACAGGCAGCTTGATTATGTGTGTGTACAGTGTGTTTGTCTAAAAACCGCAGATTATGAAAAGAGACTGAATCCGCTCCATGTTTGCAAAAAGTGTCAGCGAGGTCACGCAGTTGAGACAATGCTGTCAGCATCCCTAAATCTCTGTAAAGCCACGCTCAACCTGTCAAATATTTTAATCCCACGCAAATTAGAAAGGAATCGGACGGATTAGACGAGAGAAATGTGTGTGTAAACATGCGATTCCTTGAATTTTCTAAACTCCAAAGCGCCAAAAGTCTACAACATTTTGTGCTTCACTTACTTTTTAAAGGCTGTTCTTAAAGTTTGGGCGTTACCACGGGCATCCGTTTTCTCTGTCCTCATGTTGTATCTAATTACAGAATCTGAATTCATTTGTCACAATCTGCTTAGAAATTAACAATTAAGGAGAGACGGTGGTGAACACAAAGACCTTGAAGGATGCTGCAATTAATGAAGTGCACACCGCCCTGCTGTTGCATGGCTGATCATCACCACAGATCACAACAACAAAAATGTTCTGTAAGTGGAACGTCATTATGTTAGACTGTGGCACATGTATGCCAGGCCACTTGTTTAATAAACTGTACATTAGTTTGTCACTTAATAGTTTGGCTAATCAGGCATGATGTGACAAACATATGCTGAGTGAATAAAGGTTTAAAGCCCATGGAAATCGGTTTGAAATATTTTATATGTCTCATTGAGCGTCCACAAAAATCTGAGTAAAAATAAATGTTCATAACTAATGTTATTGTCTCACTTAATGTTTAGTGGTTGTTTGTTTTCAGTCACTGTTGGTTTTGTTGTTTGTCTCTGTTTGCCTGTTTTATTGTTAGTTTCCACATATGTAGTGGTTCTAGCCTGCATGGGAGTCGCCAAATGGTTGTGGAGAGGAAAATAAAATATTGTGGAAATAAGAGCCAGGAAGCAAACTACAAACCACTCAGCTTAGCATGCATGATGGGAAACGAAGGCCATATTTTAGAGTGCAGAATATTTTTTTTTTTTATATTTCATCGCCTGCACCAGTGATATAATTTGCCTTGAGGACATTTTATTTAGTGTGTTTGTGAGAGTAAAAGTGTGTGCACATGAGCTCTGATGGACAAAAACACAATAAAACTCTTATTTTGGTGCTTTTGTGTCACAGTATCAATAGTCTCGCATAGCCAGACCTCTCTTCACAAGGCCGAGCGCTCCACACAGGTCTGGCTCCACGCATACACATTCTGCTGCTGTAGAGGAAAAAACACCCTGCCTTGTTTGCATTTCTTTAAACCAATCACAAACGTGATTGGGCGGGCGCCAAGCCCAGGATGCAGCGACAGTGCTGCTGCAAAATAGTGTGGAAAATGACTGCATCGCTGCAAAAGAAAAGGTAACAGCTGTTAGCTTGTTTATGTTTGTGCCATTAGCATCCCAGGCGCTAATTTGCCATCTTCAGCGTGTAGGTTGCAGCTCTGAGGTTATTCTTGCTTCCCGGGAACTTTGAAAATGTAGATAGCGGATGGTGCAATGCGCTTGAAGCAAGCAACCAATGGCAGGACTTATACCCGCAGTGTGCATCCGGTGAATCAGACTACAGTATCATAGTTAACCAAGCAGCTATAGCCAGTTTTATTCGCTATCACGTGGAACGACTACTATGGAGCGACGGCTGGAAAGGAAATGGAGACTGCATCTCAAAGTGGGTCACCTAAAGTCCGGCAGCAGCAGCATAAACTGAGAAAAGCAAAGGGCGGCATATCCAGCAGAGCCCCGAGTCCCACCAAGCTTTGAAAATATGACTTTCAGCAATACAGATTTTTCTGTGGGTGCTGCAATCACCAGCCTGATTATTCTGGGGCATCGTGACACAAAAAGGTTGACAACAACTGTAATAGAGCGTTGTAGCCAAATAAATAAATGAAATCTAGTAGAGAATGTAGTTCAAAAACAGCTCAGCCGTGGCAGGTCAAGTTTTGTTTGCCTTTTCCCTCAGGAGTACAGGCACAGAAGTTAAGCAATGTACTACTGTGGGCAGGGTCAGCAGAAAAATGTATATTAGCCACCTAAAAAAGGCCCACCTTAAAAAATCTGTATCAATTCAATTCTACTCTATATTCAGAACATTTTCACACTTTAATTCACCATCAGAGCCTTTTCCAACATGAACTGGAACCACCATCTGTGCTCTCTCCAAAGCCACCGGACTCCTTTGACAAAAACAGTCATTTTACCTCACAGAACACGGGAGCTGCTGGTCTACTGCTGCTCAGCCGGTTACTTTGTTACCGTGTGATTTTCTGCATTTTAGCATGCGAGTTCACATCCTAACTACTTGCTCCAGATCGAGGCAGCAGTAGTCCAGCAGCTCCTGTGTTCTGCAGGGTCAAGTTACCAATTTTGTCAATGGAGCCTGGATGCAGTCTGTCTTCAGTTCCCTGTTGTAAAGGTTAGAGTTAAGGCTGAGTTTAGTTGGCTCAGACTCAGAGAGGCAGACTGAGTGGGAGCAGAGAGGTTTTGTTGCAGCCGTGTAGTTAAGCAGAACCGTATCATATTTAAGACTTTTTAGATGCTTCCTATTATGCACAAGAACAGAAATGACACGGTTAGAAGGCTATTGTGTATTTAAGCTTCCAGTGGCTTTAAAGCTACGAGGAAGTTTCATACTTTGTTGATTTTGGAGGCCTCGGTGGACAAAAGTGACAGTGTTTCCACCTTAATAACCACAAGATATGAGGTCAAAAATAAACTTATCTAAATAAAATCTCCTCCTGATTATTTTAAACTGACTAACATACAACTCACTGTAACTCTGCCTGGAAAAAAAATGTAAATACAGGCTTGTTTCATTCAATTTCAAGGAGACTCTGACCGGCAGGCATTAAGAATTAATATCCAGAAATATCCAGCCCTCCTGTAGATGGACGGTCTTATTAACTTGTACAGGTCATATAGAAGCATCAATAATGAATTGAGACTTTTTCCTAACCAGTTAAAAAAGCCTTGTAGTATCTTTAATCAAATTTAGCCTATGTGTAGCCTGTTTTAAAGGTGGTTTTAAGCTCTCACTCCCTCGCAGAATTTACCTGGAGAGAAGTCCCAGCAGCTGACTGCCCCCATAATAAGTTAAATGTTAGTACGCAAACATCGGGAGATAAATTTGTAAATGTTCATTCAAATGGAAATCAGTTCCTCTGAACTTGTTGTTAGCATCTCTTTCCCAAACTTGTTACAAACGGTCACATTCAGTACGCAGAGCTGCTATACTGTCTCTACATGGGCTTTTACACAGCCATCCAATATAGAAATATTGACTTTGACAACAAATGAACAATACAGTTTATTGTATTTCTGCATTACACCCACAGTGTTTAAACTATGCAAATAAAAATGTTTTCAGATGTTACAGCGAGCACACCAGATGTTTTTGTTATTTGGATCATTAGAGAAGTGACTGAGGAAGTACTTTAGAAGAGGGGTGGAGGAGAAAATGCGGCACAATAACAATAAAGTATCATCTTCTCCTTGTTGCTGTCTCACAGCTTGGATATAAATGTGGGGCTAAATGTGGGCTGATCGTTTTAAATTTGGCAACCTGGGTAATGTCTATAGAAGAGCAGTGATGGGGGTGCAGGATGACTGCCAAAATAAAAGCCTAAAGGCTCTGGCAAGGCACTGATCTGTGTCTGAGGTTGTTGGCAGGTGGCACTTTTCAATCCAGCCAAGTTATTTGTGCCCTTAGTTGGATCCATGACACATGATAGTAAAAGTATCACTCAGAGCTATGAACATTTATACTGAAAAAGACATTATATGTGATCATAAGCAAACATATTAAAGGGATAGCTCAAATTATTTGAAGTGGAGTTGTGTGGAGTATTCATGGACAGTCAATGCACTACCTACAGCAGCTGCTGGTTGAAAAATACCCCACGTTTGGAGAAGCAGAGAGGAGAACCAGTATGGAAGCTAAGCACAGACGCTGGCCTTTGAACACTGAGCTGGTAACGATCTGGTTGGTCCGTTTCCTCTTTAGCCCGGAGGATAAGCTGTCCATGAGTTCCAAAAGCAATTTGAAATGTCGACTTGTCAGACCACAGCCGCCAGTCCATTTCAGATGAGCTTGGCCCCAGAGAAGTTGGCAGCGTTTCTGGATGAATTTATTAAGTTTATCAGTTTTAACTTTCTTCTTTGCACGGTGTTCAATTTAATACAAGTCAAAAAAAATTTGCAAATCATTGCATTCTGTTTTTAATTTACGCTTCGTGCAGTGTCCCGACTATTTTGGAATTGGGGTTGTATTTAGTCACAAAAAAGTCCACATCAATTTATGTTACGTTACGTTATAAATGCCAAGTATCATTTGCTCCCAACCAACCAAACTCCATGGGTGAAATCAGTCCTTTTAAAACGCAGAACACAGTAGTTAATGTTCTACCACTGCCTTCATCTGTTAGTTTGTTGACATTTGTTTGTAAAAGGATACTTCAAGATTCTCCATAGTCACAGAATAACACAAATGAACTAAGCAGTCTACACAGCAGGAAATAAACAGCTCCCACGTTCTGCGAGGTAAAACGGCTGATTTCATCTGTGGAGTTTGGTTGGTTTTGTGGGAGTGATATTTGGCTTGTATAATGGCAGTTTACAGTCAGAAAGGCTGTCTGATAGCAAACTAAAGTGGCGAAAATACCTTATATTGCTGATCCCTTCCACATGATTATATTGCTTAGCTTCTGTGCTGGTGCCCCTCTCTGCTTCTCCTGATTGCTAACCGGCATCGACTGTGGCTAATGCATCGACCTCACACAACCCAGCTTAAAATACTCCAAACTATCCCTTTAAAGTGTGTACGTGTGTATTACTTACATTCCACAGAGAGCTTGACAGGGTAAACCCATGGCACCGCCTGTGTCCTCTGCTCGACCATGCAGGTCACCACCCTGCCATTATCCGCCGGCGTAGGAACCAGCCGGAACTCGCTGCGCACCGTCACCGTGCCGTCCGGCCCGTTCATGGTGCTGGTCGAGTGGTTGCCTCCAACTGTTGCCTGCCACTTGATAGTGGCTGCCGGTTTGCCGTCCGCCGCCTCGCACTGGGCCACCACCACCGACTTGGAACCCGCCTGGACGGTCACAACGTTGGCTGAGTTCTTAGGTTTGGCTAAGGGAGAGAAAAAGAGATATATAGAAACATTAGAGTTAAAGTCAACAGAGGGGTACAGATAAAGTGAGAAGATGATAGGAATTTGAGACACAAGGGGTGAGAATGAGGGTGGGTGGGGGGGCAGAGAACAAAGAAAAATATCAGCAGAGGGAGAGAGATGAAAAAATAAAAGGTGGTGAAGGGAAGAGACATCAAAAGTGAGGCAGAGGAGGAGAAGAGGGAGGGCAACGGAGAGAGCAGAGGAGGAGGAGGTTCAATCAGTTTGTTGTGCATATACGCCACGGCATCCTACTGCGTCTGTAATGAAACTCTGAGAGGGAGGGGGCCCTCTGGTGTGACCCTAGACCACTCAACATCACAGAGACAGAAAGAGAAAGTACAGATCCTTAAAAAGTCTTACAGTAGGCTAAGTTTAAGTCGTTACAGAGCATTAGAATTCTTAAATCCAATTAATATATGTTTTTTCATGCTTTAATGACAGCTGGTATGTACTCAGAATAATCCAGGACAAAGCTCATCCCCCGCATGCTTTTGAAAACTGTGCAAACTAAAACTTTTCAGGAAAAAAGGTCTCAATTATGATGATTTCTTGACATCAGCCAGTGCATTTTGAGCAAGCTTCATCATGAACATAGAATTTTTTGCAGGAAGTCTCCCAATTGATGTAAAACATCAAACGCACCCAACAGTTACGAGGATTTCACATCACAGCAGCAACATGCAGAACGTCGTTTTTCCTTCTCTCATCACATTAACTTTGTTAAATCAAACTGGACTTGTTTTACAAAGTGGCAATGTTCCATGAAAGTGTCCTTCCTTTGTTAAAGGAGAAACCCAACCTCTGACACACTATCAATCAATCTGTAAATGTCAGTGATTTCCATTATTTTGTGATGTCAAGTGTTGTATTTGGACCCACTTTTCTTAAACACATGTTACACATCGTGTACCGCAGGATGAGATTTGGTAAATTTCCCCTAAATGCCCTTCAGTCTGTTGTGTGCGGCTGCGTGTGTACAGGGGTGGTAATGGACATCCTGGAATTGAAAGATTTGACTTATGAAGAAAAAGCCAGGCAATTATTGAAAACACGTTTTTTGTCAGTGCATGGCCTGCTGGTTTATTGAGGCTCCTGTCAGCGGAGAAATTGGTTTATCTGCGTTTTCTTTGGTGGATTTCTTTTAACTAAACACATCTAGAAAATTATTGATTTTAAGTCACTGACAAAGTTTATATCTCTATTCATTTTTAAAATGTTAAAAAAAAAAAACAGTCAAATGCTACAAGAGCTGGACTGCAAATATCTCAACAAAGTGCCATACCGTATTAATTTGGACAGTTATTCATGATAATCAATGCTGTTTAATGCCAATTAACCTTTAGCATTAGCCTCAACATTATCAAATGGTTTCCATTAAAAGCTTAAAAGCTCTGAAATTACTTTAAAGTAATAGTCCAGACTTTTAAGGAATGTACTGCTGTGGACACGATCAGCAACAAATGCACATTAGCCACCTAAAAAAGCCTAGAGGTTGTATTTAGAATATTTTTACCCTTTATCTTGCTGTCAGACAGCCTTTTGTGATGGAAAACTGCCATTATATAAACCAATATCACTCCACATCTCGCTCAACCAGACTCCATTAGCAAAATCAGTCATTTTACCTACAGAACAAACGAGTTACTGGTCTACAGCTGCCTCAATAAGTTAGTTAGTTTGTGTTATTGAGCAACTTTGGTGACTCTGAACTAAACTTTTAAAAACATCAAAGTCACACAATAACACAAATAAACTAACTGCTTGAGGCAGTGCTAGACTAGTAACTCCTGTGTTCTGCACGGTAAAATTGCTGATTTTGCCAATGGAGTTTGGTTGAGTGAGAGAGAGAGCGATTTTTGGCTTAATGGCTTGATGGTTTTTTCATCCAAAAAGTCTGCCTGAAGCCAAGGTAAAACAGTGAAAATATTCTAAATATAGCATGCACTTAAACTGACACTGACTTTTTAAAAATGTGGCTAAAATACTTTTTGCTGTTGACCTTGTCCACAGCGGTACATTGGCTGGTGTGCGTGCTGATATCTCTGCTCTTTCCAACTGGCAGAGTGTTGACTGCCATTTACTGTAGGTAATACACACTGACTGTGGATTAGTACCTCAAACAACCCCACATGAAATAATCCCAACTGTCCCTTTAATGTAACCACTAGAGGCCTCTCACACCTGCATTTCAAATCAACAAATGTTTTGTGTCACGTTCGACCTGAGAATTTGCAAACCAACAGCAAACCATCTTAACAGCAGTGACCTTTAAGGAGACAGAGAGCCACAGGACTGAAAAAAGGAGAAAGCTATTGCAGTTTATGCTGCTGTGTTGCACCACCCACTGTAATTTAACCTTCTATTTATATAAACGACTCAAAAGAAGAGGAATACATTTTGACAGTTATGATTCAAGAATCAAAGGTGCAAATACCTCTTTTCAAAATAAACTGTTTGAGGATGTTGCCCCACAATCCAGCATTCACACCCACTTCACACTGTGACTGGCAAGCTGTGCGGAGGTGAGAGGGGAGCCGGGGTTTGAACTCTCATCTCGCTCTCTTTTTTTTTTTTTTTTATTCTTGACACAACTATTTCTGTCACTTTTCATGTGAACAATGCAGTGAAACACTATGAATGTCTTCCGGGAGGCAAACGTTACCCCCATATTTAAATGATACTGCGTCTCCGCCCCCTCTATGCTGTTCTGAACAGCTGTAAACGCCAATGATTTCTGACATGGTTGGAAACATCTTGTTCGAATCACTTCTTTTCAAGTAAAACTACAAATCCTTGTGAAGATCTCACTGTGCCCCTCTCGATGTGAGCTGTTTAGCCAACAACATGAAGTGCTAATTGCTCCTAAATCTGGATAAATGAGAGATTAATGTATCGCCACCTCACTGAATTTGTGACAGCTTTCGATAACTTCAACATGTTCAAAGCTGCATGCTGCTGTGCAGATCTCACTTGTTGCAATGGTTTCTCAGTCTTGAGGTTCATTATGTACATACTACATATTGTAAGTTATATAAATTTCCTTCCTCCTTTAATTTTCTGTCATTATTTCTTCATGTCAATTGAAAACCTTAGTCATTAGCTGTTTATTTGTGGACAGTGGATGCTTGCTTCAACTTTGTCATATTAACTGGCTTCTAAGTTGGCCTTAACAGGGTTCTTGCACGTGTTTTA
The DNA here is from genome assembly GCA_034769285.1 of Lutjanus argentimaculatus. Classification (NCBI taxonomy): domain Eukaryota; kingdom Metazoa; phylum Chordata; class Actinopteri; order Lutjaniformes; family Lutjanidae; genus Lutjanus; species Lutjanus argentimaculatus. The sequence continues at coordinate 30,333,281 of JAWZSL010000008.1, forward strand.
AAGTCAAATTCAATGTTTTTTAGACCTTTTTAAGATCTTGATGGATTAGTGTGTGGGATTTATTGTCATCTAGTGGTGAGTTGGCTGATTGCAAACACCTCGTGTCACCCTTTTTTTCAACATGTAGGAGAACCTACAGTGGCCACAAAACTCACACAAAATGTGAAAGGCTGGATTTGAAGAAAGTATCATGAGTGGGTATTAAAGGGGCATCTTCTAAAGGCCCAGTTATTCACAAGCAAAAATGGGCTGAGGTTCACCAGTTTGTGTGACTATTGGACTACTTGCATGGGCAAATAGTCCAACAGTTTAAGAACATATTCTCAACACAAAACTGCAAGAATTTAGAATCCAGAGAAATATCTGCATGTAAGGGGCAAGCCAAAAACCAACTCAAATGCCTATGACCTTTGAGCTAGTTAAACCACATGCAAAGAGAAAGTCATATAACAACAACATCCAGATACCCTGCCAACTACAGGAATGTTGTGTCCACTGAGCTAAAGAAGAAAAGAACCATCCAGATTGTTACCAGCACTAACTTCAAAAGCCAGCATCTGTGATGGTATGGGGGTGTGTTAGTGCCCATGGCATCAGGGTAACTGAAGACCCCATTAATGCTGAAATGTCTAGTTTTGAGCAACATATGCTGCCGTCCAGACGACTGTCTTCTTCAGAGACGTCCCTGCTTATTTCAGCAAAACAATACCAAGACACAGTCTGCATGTGTTATACCGGCGTTGGGTTCGTAGTAAAAAGTTCAGGATACTAACTGACCTGCCTGAGTCCAGACCTATCTCCCACTGAAAATGTGTAGGTGCATTATGAAGCGCAAAATACAACAACAGACCCGGACTGTTGAGCACCTGAAGTCGTATATCAAGAATAAGAAGAATCAGAAAAGTTCCCAAACTCTTACTAAAAAAGGTGATGTATCACAGGTGTAAACATCCCAACTTTTTTGGAACATGTTCCAGGCATCAAAATTCAGAATGAGTGTGTATATTTACAAAAATCAATATAGTTAATCAGTTTGAACATTAAATATCTGGTCTTTGTGCTGTATTCGACTGAATATGGGTCGAGAAGTTTTTCCAAATCCTTGCATTCTGTTTATATTTGTGTTTTACACAACGTCCCAACTTTCTTAGAGTTGAGGTTATACAATCCTGTTCACTTTCTAACAAGAACCTTCCTTAAAGTCGAATGCAGGCAGCATTAAAAAGATATAGATATCGTCTTCCTGAAACTTAAAGATATCCTTGCACAGCGCTGAGCTGAACCAAGACAAGTGAGGAGAGAGAGTTCAGACATGAAGGAGGAGAGGGGACACAAACAGAGAAGACAGACACAGAGGAGGCAATAACAGACATAAACAGAAAGGAGAGTGTAGTGGCAGAAAAGGTTTGGATTGATCTGCTGGCTTTAACAAGTCGGGGCTATCCATCCCTGATGTGTTTCGTGACATTGCATCCAATTGAGCCGGCTGCTATTCCTCACAATGGTCTGAGGCATTCTGAGTACAGAATAATTAGGAGGCTAGCGGGAAGCCATGCTAACGGATCTGAATAAACACTTCAACCATCCGCACCCCCCAACACCCCCACTCCCGCCCCCCCCCCAGTGTTAGCATCAACAGGCTGAATGCCAGAGACTGACAGGGAGACAGGAAAAATGCATTACAGTAATGTTTCCAAACACTGTTAGCTGCATGAGGTGTGTTTGGTTTATGAAACCAAGCGCTCGGAGAGCTTAAAAGGTGAACACATGCCCGCAGAAGTCGTATTCGCCACATGCTGAGTATTCAAATTGCATTTTGATGAGTGTTTAGCCATGGATTTTGGTTTTTAGAACAGAAGTACTGCAGTTATTAACTTTTCCACACTCCCACTCACATTTGTAGATTACAATATGGAGATATGATTTGCACTCTAGAACCGATTAGACTTTAAAAATTCTAAATTTGCATTACGTGCCATATGTTTGCCCTCCTTCACAGAGACAGTTGCTGTGACGCACTGTCCCTTTAGCTAGTGGGGACTCTTTAGCGAGGCAAATGCTTGGCCTAACTTGAACCTGAGACTTCTCTAAGACTTTCTTTCTTCTCACCTTGGCAGCAGTTTCAGAACAAGGCTTGTGACTGGAGGGTTGCCAGTTTGAATCATAAACAAGTTGGGGGGGGGGCAATCTGCCAAGTGCGAAGATTTGTAACTGAGTGTGATGCCGGCTGTTGCAGAATTAAGGTGCCATTCACACAGGACAGCTGACATCTGTCACAGTCACAGAGTTTGTGCTGAAACCAACCAGACACCCAGAAAGCAAATTAGTGAAGCCCAGTACTGACCCACATCAATACTTACATTTGGCTCACATTCTGCCGTGCAATAACAGTGATGGAGCCACTGCAATCTGGCTACAAGGACACCTACTTAACCTTGATACTGTGCAGAACTGGGCCAGACCGCAGCCACACTGGAGCTTTTGAAGACCCAGCTCTGAACCAGATTACAAGCAGTTTCTTGCACTTGGCCCAGTATCCAAATGCTGCTCACGCCTTACATGTGGCTGGTTAGAGATGAGCCATTTTTGGACCAAAGACCCCTTGCCATTGCCATAACTGACCCATTTACAGCCTTAAATCAACCAAATTTGACCCAGAACCATCTCCTATCTGGGTTGTGTTGCTGTATGTGGCTCTTAAAACTGTTTGATGCAATCTGTGCAAATTTTAAAGGCTGATGAGGGCCATTAGAACATCACGTTTTTAAGCCCTGCCAGCAGTCTGTCTCCATGGATGTGTCAGTAATCTGGCCTGGAATTTCATCGTTTAAGGAGCAAGGCTACTTGACCTGTGGTGTTGTCAATTTTTTGAGGGCACAAGGGCCAACTGCCAGGGCAGCAAGGCCATCAAATAAAACAATATTTATTCATTATTTTGATATACTAACTCATTATTTTGAGAACGTGTCTCTCACTGACTTTCAGAATCTTCCTACTTTTTCATCACATTGAGCAGAAATGGGCCTCCACACAGAGAGAGCCAGCATCTGGTCAGCAGCACAATGACGATACAGATGTTTCACAGAGGAGATGAGCATATATAATGTGGACCCTAGTTGATTGTCACTGTTAACAGAGACTTCAGTCTGCAGTGTAAACCACCAAATTGTAGTGTAACGTCAGGCTTCATGATTAAAGAAAGTTTATATCACATCAACACTTCTGTCCATATTCATGCGCTCCCTCACTCATGGTCGTCAGAACACTTTTTCTCTCTCACACTGGCTCTCTCTTGCTTCACACTTAAATAGCCGGTGGTTTTGCAGTGGTTCATACTACGCTAAAAAATCTAAGCTAAATCTAATCTGACAGCCACTTGTCTATGGTGTTACTGCAAAACACCACTAGAGGGCACAACAGAGAGCTCAGACCATAAACCACCCGTAAAAAAACAAAAGAAAGAAGAAAAAGAGTTCCGTTTTTCCATTATCTTTCGCCGTGCACATACTTAGCGGTCTCGAATCTGTTTTGATTTATTTCGGCATGTCTGTCGCGGTCTAGCAGCAATGATATGTCATAAAGGTGAGGGTAGTTTCAGACTTGTTCAATGAGCCTGTCCTCAAAACTTTCCGCCATTGTTGTTGCTGGTGACATATTTCCTGACCCCTGACCCTGTCACTGCATACTGCCCCTAAACGGACATGTGTGTATTGCATCTTGCAGACGTCATGCATACGTGAATGCGTAGTTAAAAGCAAGTATATCTCCGCCCTAACCCACCAAGGGTTTCATGCGCAGCATTTCACTTGTTGTTGCCCTACTGGAATCTCAACAAAAGACACTGGTATCTAAAAATTGTATTGAAAGGAAAGAGGCAGAGGAGGAAGACAACTGTTTGAAGGGCAAATGGTCAAACAGCTGCAAAATTCCTGCCCTGGTTAGTGGGTTAGTCCACCACAGTGGTCCAGATTAAAAAATCTAAACAAAATAATGGACAAATTACCTTGGAATTCTGCACAAACATTCCCCAGTGGTTACGGTCTAGGCAACAATACTAGTTCATGACCAAATACCTGCAAAACTAATGACATTGCTTTTAGTCTCAGCTGTACTTTGTGTTTAGTGGTAATTTTAACATTTTAGCATGCCAACATGCTAAACAGACATAGCAAACATTATACCTGCCACACATCAGCATGTTATCATTAGAGGTGCACAGAGATGTCATCATGTATCTGTATCTTTATCTGTTCAACAACAAAATGATCTGTGTTTGTATTTGGGGCAGAAGATCAAAACTGAATGTGGTTTAGAAGACACTTAAATTGGGCACGTTTTATTTTTACCTAATATTCATTGGCAATGCAATTGTTCTTACTACAAAGCATCAAAGTCATTAAATATTGGCATATAATTATTTCCGCATCCTTTTTTCATCTCACTTTCTCTCTCAGTTTTATGAACTGTCTGAAGCCACCATCATCTCCCCTTTAAAAGCAGTTATCAGGAAACTAAAAAATGTGTAAATCAAGAGACTCTGTTTTGCGCTGGAAATAGAAACTCTACAATAAAGATACATCAAGATATCCCTCAGTTGAAGGGAATAATCTTGGTGCATCAAATCAGCGATGAAGGGGTGGATGAAAACTTCTCTAAGGCTGTCGAGGTAATCATGGAACTGACTTTATCCGAAAAATAATGAGCAACTGTGAATAGAAGAAATATCTTTTTCCTTCACATCATTTGTGGTTTCCTGAATAACATATTCAGATTTGGGTGCATCCCTAGTTACCAAGCATATTGATATTAACATTTAGCTCAAAGTCTGCTGTGCTTAATCACAGCTGCACAGAGCCACCAGCATGGCTGTAGCTCTTGGGGGGGGCAGTTTCCAGGTGTGGTTGGCAAACAGACTAACCATGGGCCAACCATGGCCTCAGGCGGAGTAGAGATATCAGCGCAACGGCTGATTTCTCACTCACACGGTCTTAAAACAACAACAACAACAACCAACAGTTTTGGTCAAATGAGGACCTTAGGGCTCTCCTCGCTGTCTGGGCAGGACAGTGTCCATTGACAAATCGACGGCATCTGCCCAAATGAGGATGTGATGAAACATACAGAAGGAGAACTGGCAGTGTTAAGGATCCAGTGCACAATGGCACAGGTCCATGAAAAACTGAAAAAGGTCAGCAACAGCAAACAAACAGCCACATCGGCTTCCGTTATATTCTCTAACGGCCTCTGCAGAGGTCGTCTGTGCCTGGCTGACATGCGACTTATATTTTGCATGATAGCTCAACTTGAGCTTCCACTTCCCACTTCCTGGACCTGCAGCTTGTCCGCAGCTCATCTTAAATACTACTGGACTGATCAGCCATTTTTTTGTGTGTGCACATGCATGACTGTATGCTGAAAAACCAAGAAAAAAAAATGTTTATGGCTCCACGCTGGCAGCAGCTGTGGCCAGAGGCACACAGGCACACACAGGCACACTTTCTTGTGAATGTGGTATCTTGAAGGAGTTTCTTCAAACTTCGCACAGATGACCACTTGGTCTCAAAGATGAATTGATCAAATTCTGCTGGTCAGAGGTCAAACTCACTGTGACCTCATGTCGGTCCAGTTCTCGTGAAGGCATATATAATATATAAGGCCATAACTCAAGAATTCATATGCTAATTATGACAAAATGACACACAAATATCTAATATGATAAAATGATGAGGCAGAAGGGCCACGGCAAATGTCTCTCTGAAGGAGGGCGAGCATTTGGCTCATAATGGAAATTCAGAACTTTAAAAGTCTGCAGATGTTAAATGGTCTGATCGGTCAACTTGAGCTTCAGCTTCCGACTCATGTGAAATAGACAGGATTATGTGGTGGCATGTGATGGGCAGTTTTAGGGAAATACTGCAGGGCTTTCTACGCGATACTGGAAACATAAATGTTATTTGTTCTCATGGCTTGAGGCTGAAAGGTAGCCCTGGCTTACAGTAACCTTATAATGGAAATGTGGCTATTGTGAGCGTGTTAGCATGGTGATGTTAACATTTAGCTCAAAGCACTGCTGTGCCACATTACAGCCTTACAGAGCTACCCACTGGCAGTAGTGCTTAGTCTTATTATTTGATTAATCATAAGTCTAACCTTTGAGCGACCTTTAACATGCTGCTTATTAATATTTACATACATTCCCCCTCAGTGTTCATCTCAATGTTTGTCTGAAGTAGGCTTCACCAGACAGAAAGGAGACAGAAAGTAAACCTGATCACTTTCTGAAGACCTTGATTTGACCTTTAGAGCTGTAGAGACTTGTTATCCTGTACCTGAACTACACTGGTTTAAGTACAAAATGGAAAAATACAAAATCCTCTGTGGTCTAGTAGGAGAAATAGGTTCTCATACGCCTGAACCAGACAATGTGCAAACAAATGAAACCACTTTTTTTCTATAATATTAACACCAGGAATCAAATGGAAAGGTCACTGACATGGTACAACCACTCTTTATTGGTGAAAAATATGAAAATATCTCATTTTAGGCTCATAACATAACAATCTAACTTTTGCTGCTTGTTTTGCAGTAGTTTTCTGCATCAGCCAAACAAAACCAGACCACAAAACCAGATCACATTATTAGGTCTTATTATGTGGATGTCAGTAAAGAACATGGAATGAAAGTCTAAGAAGATGGAATGAAAGTAAGAAACTGCAATGGAAGTCAGAATATATGTAATAAAACCTGAGAATATGGGATTACAGTAATAGAAAATGAAATGGAAATCATAGAATACTCAGTAAAAGACTGATGATACTGAATGAAGGTCTGAAAATATGGTTTGAAAATCTGAAAGTATCTTAAGTATGAGAACATGAAATTATAGTCTTGAGAAAATGGGATGTAAGTCACAGAATATTCTGACTTTGGTACATATTTCTGACTATCATTCAGTATTTTCTGACTGCCTCCCCATATTCTCAGATATTCATCTTTTGTTCTTAGACTTTGATTGCATCTTTTCAGACTTTCATCACATCTTTTCAGACTTTCACGCCATAATCTTCATTGACATTCATAGAATAACCTTGCAAAAGATATAAGAGACTAAACTAGTCTCATTTGGCTAATGCTGGGTTAGGGTTAGGAAGGCTTTTAATGTTGGTCTGTTTTTGTCGGGGTGAAAAATACCCCATAATTAATGTTTATACTGCCCCTGAAGCCAGAAAGAAATCTCAGTTATTTAACAGACTTGGAGAACTGAGCTGTCCTTTTTGTTTTTGATTGCATTTCTATGCTGAAGTTTTTACAGGTGTTTCTATAGACTTTGTGTAACATTGTGGTTCTACAAGCAGGTCAGTGCTTCATTAGGTGGTTTCAGAGAGTTACAGTACAAGGTTCTGTAAATGCATCATGAAAACAATACAGCAATGTATTGATATTAGAAAATGTACTTTGAAATTTGTACTTTTGAATACTTAAGTAAGTCGAGTAAAATTTTGACTGAGCAAATTTCACTTGTAGTTGAGTGATATTTGACCAGGAGTATCTACACTTTGACTCAAGTACGGCGTTAAGTACTTTGTCCACCACTGGTTACGAACGTAAAATTAGTTATTTTCCTATTTTTCACCAATAAAGAGTGGTTTGTACCGTGTCATTGACCTTTCCATTTGATTCCTGGTGTCAATATTATTAGAAAAAGTGGGTTTAATTGTCTGTATGTTGTCTGGTTCAGGCGCCATATGAACCCCATGTGACATTTGTTGAATTTGACATCATCAAAAGTTCTCAACTAGACACTGTTAGGGTAAAAAAAAAAAAAAAAGGAAACAAGATATATAAAATACCATTCAAGTTCATAGGAACGTATTTCTTCTACTAGACTACATCAAATATGTCATCAGCATGAAGAGGGATCACCAAACAGTCCCTGTTCACACTGAAACTGAGCCTGCGTGGCAGATATATTTGGATTCAGCAGCACTGAGTTGTGGAACATATCAATGTTTCCCCCCCGCCCCCCTCCTCTCTAAACATGGATTTATTCACTGCTGTATCCTGATGAAGGCAGCCAAGTGGTGCATTTTTTTTATTTTCACCTCTCCTGCATACATTAGCCAAAAATCAATAAAGGCTTCTGGATCTTGTTAAATTTTTGAAATTTCATGTCTCACCAGCTGCCCAGGTTTGTAAACATCTTCTCTCAGCTTGACACGCTGCTGCTGAATATTTCCAGGCATTGTTGGGAAAAAAAAAAAAACATCTGTTTGGCTCTCTGTGTCTCCTCAACTGAACAATACATGAATATTCAAAGGACACAGGAATAGTTTATACTGCAATTATTCTGTTGTGTGTGTTGTTTTGACAACTCATTATTGGCTGCTGGAAATGTTGACAAAAAGCATTAATTTAAGCTTGAGACTAATTTAGCTAATTTAAGCTTGAGAGCACTAGCTGAGTGCCTAAAATGTAAAAAGAAAAATAAATAAAGTGCAATCTCCAAAGTCACTATTGTTATGCAAACACTAAAAGCTGGAAACACACCATTTTGACTTCTAAACCAGGCTCAGACGTTCCTCTGAACACAGATGCAAAAAACACCTTGAGGCTTCGCATTTCAAGACGCTTTATGCTGCTGCTTTTAACTGCATTTTGACTGATTAAATGCTACTATTTGAGGGCAAATGTAAGCTCAAAGGCATTTTTTTCCTCTCTTTTTTACTTACCTCTGTCTGTTATCAACCAGCTCAACAATATAAAGAATGGCAGATGCTGAAACTCACCAAGGTTGTTGGTACACACCAGCATTTGTTATTGCAGTTTTGCATCTGCTGACAGACGCATTTTGTGCAGAATGGCTCAATGAATGGCTTATTTTGTTATCTTTTCTTGCCATAAAGGTCCTCCTTAACTGAGAAAGTCAGTCAATAAGTCTGGAAGTAAAGATATTTGAATTAAATTTAGATATGGTTTTGGAAAAACACCAATAAATATACTTGGGGGTCACCGTTAAAGGAGCAATATGTAAGAATTGTGTGTGTGCAGAAATGAGCACTGCGGTCCAAATAACCAGCTGGAGCCATAGACAGTATATATAATCAATGGTTGAAGTGAGTTGTTTCCCCTCACCCCTTCCTACCAAGACTTGACGAAGCTCAGGCAGGCTGCAGAAACACTGCAGGAGTGCAAGACACATGCAACATTGTAAATTGACAATAACAAACATGGACAAGTTCTCCACTCTAAATTGATCAGCAGTTAATTTTCTGTCAACATAAAGTTCAGCCCATTATCCTAAAAACAAAAGCTCACTGCTCTGAAAATACACACTCAGTGAGTTCAGTGACTGCCTGCCAAACTCCATTAATATTTTGCTAAATTTAACCGGTATAGACATCCACTCCTTCTACACGATTACTTAATGATTTCTTACAACTCATAAACAGACATTTGCTCATTCAGCAAACATTCGGCATTAATTTGAACTCTACTTAACATGAAATGGGCAAATTAAAACAGTTATTCCAGCCCAGAATAGAATTTCAAAAGTGGACACTGGAGCTATAGTGTTGTTGTCAGGAAGTGAATATTTCAACTTAAAATGTTTTCTAGATTTATGATGTGGTCATTTTATGATTTATTACAGTAAATATATTACAGATTTCTCCTTTAATGTTTTTTATTTTTCACTGGTCGGGCCAGTGGGTCAGAAATGTACTGGCCAAAAGTCAATTTTTACTTGCCCCAATAAACACTGTTTTATTTATTAGTATTTATCAAATAGCAACAAAGACTAAATTGAATTGTCGTGTTTAATCTTTATTTAAGTAAACTAATTTGAACAAAGACACACTGAGTCATAAAGCAGCATTCTTGGATATCAGAAATTGTATGATTATTCCCCTTTCTCCTCCCCACAGATGGACTCGTTATCAGTGAGTAAGTGATGAGTGAGAGCGCAGGCTATAGCAGATGCTTTGAATATAAAAATTTGAGCAGAAATATGCTATATATTTACTGTGCTAAATCATAAAATTTCCATTCCAGGCCGGAACGGTTTCAGTTTGCCCGTTACACATTTTTTTTAGAGTTCAAATTAATGCAGAACACTCGCAGAATGATTCTGTTTATGAGTCAGAAGAAATCATTAATAATCTTTTAGAAGGAGTAGATATTTATAACGGTTAAATTGAGCAATACATTAATGGAGTCTGGCAGGCAGAAGGCAGACAGCTCCAGAGTGTGTATTTTCAGAGCAGTGGGCTTTTGTTTTCAGGACAACAGGCTGATCTTCACATTGACAGACAAATGACAGTTATAAACAGCTTATAAACAACTTATAGTTCTGCTGTTCCTAAATGCACAGAAAGATCGTTTACTGTAGCGTCTCATTCCCAGGATGTCAAATATTGATGTTCTGGGTTAGTAAAACATCCGAGCACAGTAAAATAATGAGAAATACAGGCAGAGGGCAGACTCTCTGCAGATACAGCCACCAGTACAGACTTCTAACGGGTCATGAGTGATGATCGAAAGGGATTATGTTTCTGACTCGATACATTTCTGCTTTTAGGAAAATGTTGCACATTATGCCTTGAAACTACACACATTACACTGACATGCCCTCTGCCCTGCTGACAGCCATCTTTGTTCAACCCAATTGGCAACCGCTGGCCACTCAAAAAAATAAATTAAAAAAATGCTGCGTTTAATTCTGAATCTACAACCCACAGAATACTGCCTTGGTGGGCCAAACGGGATTATTTTGTCTGTTTTTCTGTTTAACCTATATTCATCCGGCGGAGGTTTGCTTGGCACACATGATTTTGTAAGAGCAAGACCTCGATTTTTACGCTTACGCATTTTTTCACCTGGGAGCTGCCCGGTACAACCCATGTCTTGCTGCTGCTGGCCACACTGAGCAGCTGACTGGAGCTATCGGGGTCATAATGTTGAGGAGAAGAGAGCATTTTTTTTCCTATGTTATCAATGCAGCACTAAGATATATGTATATATTTATTTATTTAGGACAGAAGTTTAGTCATACATACATTGCTCAGATGCAGAGCTGCCCCAGAGGTAGAAACAGTCTCATTAGCTGAGTTAAACCAAAATAAAACCCCTTAATCCTCAAAGCCAAAATAAAATAAAATAAAAAAATGAATAAATAAATAAAAGTGGCAATAATTTTCTGATTCATTAAGACCATGACATCATAAATACTAAAAGGCTAAGTTTGCAAATAAGGTCTCCGAAATGGTTTAATGTTGAAACTGCTTTCTTTAACTTATGTCTTGGTCACACTACACAGTAAGAAAAAGTTAAGAAACCTCATAATGTCCCCAGCCCAGCATCCTGTCTATTATAAACTGTTGCCTCTCCACAGGCTGTTTCCTTCTTGTTTTAAACATGCAGTGATGCAGCTGCTCCTTTAAAAAACACCCAATTTGGTCCAAATGTTTTATCTAATTTTAGGCCCATCTCCAAGCTTCTGCCTTTATCCAAAATCCTGGAAAGAGTTGTTTACCTGCAGCTCTATTTTTAAGCAAAAATGAAATATTTAAATTTGGTTTTAGGGAGCAACATAGCACTGAATTGTCTGTGTTAAAAGTTCACAATAATTTGTTACTATCAGCAGACAACAGGGACTCCACTATTATAAATCTTTTAGACCTTAGCGTGGCATTCGATACTGATGATCTGCTTATTACAAGGCTCAAGCAGTGAGTTAGGATCCAGGGAACAGCTCTAAACTGATTTAAGTAGTTTCTCTGTTTGTGTGAGGAATGCTTCTTCCTCCTTGGCTCCCTTTACCTAGAGAGGTCCCCAGGGCTCAGTTCTGGTACCTCTTCTCTTCTGTCTCCCACTGGAGGGTCTCTTTGGTCCTCCTGAGGCTAAAGGTGCTCAAAAACTCATGGAACTTGGCACATCTGTCAGCCATGGTGAAAATCTATGCCTTATATGAGTCTCACCCATGGGCTTGTTAAAACAACTCAACCACAGCACCTAAAGAGAAGCTCCTGCGGTACATTTCACCTAGATACACAAAAACTGTTACGCGTATGTATCATGTCCTGGTGTACAAAAAATCTACCTCTTGAAGCCATAACCTAAAGCAGTGGTTCCAAAGTTGGAGTGCTGGCATAGAGCATAAGAACCACTGACCTAAACCCAGCAGGAAGTCAGCAATTTTGAAGTTTGTGGTGATTTTTTGGCAATTTCTAGGTCTTGTGCATTAACAAACTCATCCTAGATAATTAATCAGATTGACTTCAAAATTGGCGTGTGCTACCTGCAAATGTTTGAAATGAAGAGTTACTAAAAGACTATTATTTTGCTGAACAGCGCAGCGTTGAATTTTAGTCTTTTGCCATGAAACAGAAAGTTGATATAACATACGAGTACATGGACAAATCTCAACCGGTCTACATTCACATCTACATTCCAATATTCAGTCATCATCGCAGCGCCACCTAATGGAAACAGGAAACTTGCTCAATACTGGCAGGTGACTCAGAATCATTTCAGTTGTAGTCAGAAAAAATTTAAGGCCTTGCTGATGATTTACTGTGAGGTTTTCCTCAAATGGTGTTGCCATGGCAGAGTGGCAAATTTTAAAGTTTTGTTAGTTGTTGTAACTTGTACTAGATACTTAAAAAGTTACATAATATTGTCATTTTTCTAAACAAAGCATAATACATTGCTTGAAAAAAGAACTACAATATGGAATGCAATCATGACATGGCTTGTGGAGTCTTTATCTTATTGCCTTCCTGTTGCATTTTTCATTAAACCTCAGAAATGTTACTTTGCACAAAAACAAAAGAAATGTTTTGAGAAGTTCTGCTCCACTCTGCCATTTACCCGCTCCTTTGACTCCAGCCAATGACCGCAGTCTGCAGTCCACTCCTCTGACATCTGGACTCTCGCCATCGCTTCCCTTTAAATTCAACACTATGAGACGATTCTTCACTCTGAGAGCTTAAAAACTCTTCTAACAGGCTACTGATCTACTAGACTCTCCCTCACCTACAATCATATTTCTGTCCTGCTGGCTACACTATATCCAATATGATGCAGTATAATTGGCTACCATTCATTTTGTATGGTCCCCATCCAAGACGATATGATATCATTCACTGCCAAGTGAGTGATTCTTTATTCACACTCCAATAAGTGGTAATAAGATTGGCCGGCGGTGACGCTGTATCCAATAAGTTATAATACAATTGGCTGTCAGGATTATGTATTCATACTTAAATAAGTTGTGATATCATTGGGGTTCTGGTGGTTCTATATCCAATAAAATGTAATGTGATTGGCTGCCAGCAGTTGTGGATTCGATAAGGTCTAATGTGATTGGCTCATATGGATTCTATATCCAATAAGGTGAAATTTGACTGTCTTCCAGTGACTTTGAGACACTTAGTTCTTCAGAATCTGTCCCAGAGAGCTTGGCACTGCCGTATCTCCAGACAAAAGGCGAGTCAGTGAGCTTTCCAGCAGGTATTTCCCAGACTGCCTCTGCTTTGTGCCAGCAGCAGCAGTTTAGGAGGCTTAGCCCACATCCATCTGCAAGCCCGCCAGGATCTCTCTCCATGTTTTCTCTGCAGTACGGCCAAGTTCTGCATCTCCTGTGTGCTCTGTTCTCCATGAGAGAAGCTTCCACTGTGGATTTTGCATTGTTGTGTGAAGGTTTACTTATAGAAACTACTGGGGGAAAATATTGCTGGCCCAGCTGGGGGAACACAAAAGGAATTGTAAAACACTTCTTTTAATGAACTAGACTGGCTGCAGCAACTGGGGTAGCAGAGCAGGGATTTCTGGCACAACTTCACCGACTTCCAAGGTGCGCGGAGAAGGGAAAAGGTCAAAACTCCAGCAACAAAAAAATAAACAACTTTACTGTCAGACCAACACTTTTCAGCTGCGGGCTTCATCAGGGTCATCGATGAGCCTGACCAAGGCCACGTTCTTACTCTTCCACCCATCTGCTCCTACCATAGACACATTTTGCTTTTGCCAAATGATTATTTCTAGTCATAAATCTGAAATAAACATTGTGTTTTGTTTGGCACATATTCAATTTTTTAAAGTTTAGAGTGTATAAGGGCTTAAAGCACCATGATGGAAGTATATGAAGGCCATTCTCATGTTCTATTATGTCTCAGTGCAGTTTTTGGGGTGATATCATATATTACACGTTTGACAAATGCTAAAAAAAAAAAAGATCAAAACCCCCTCCAAAATACCACATTAAGACAGCAAGACCTTGAGGACCATCATAGAAACATTCACGCTGTGATTTCGGTATTAAAAAGACATTTGGAGATTTGGAGGAACTGCATTTTTTGGCGAGCGCTGGATGGATGGCGAACACTTCTGTTCTGGGAATTGTTCCTTATCGTCAATATGCCTCAGAAAAGTGCAACAATCCTCTGAATGCTGCAGATCTCTAGTCTGTGGTTGTGAAGTTTCATTTGGCTGTGTTTATCCTCAGGGTCACAAGAGAGGTCAAGTTTCAGTGGACTCACTGCAATGAAATGAAATAACTTTCTGTCTTGTAATCAGAAATCGTTCAATCACAACCACAATCGTCAAGTAGCTGTGGTATGTACGATACATAACGGGGGTCACACAGAAATATGTAAGACCGTGTAGCGTCCAACTAGAAAGATTGAGGCATAGACAGTATATTAAATAGATTGAATCACATTTTAATGTACGATCTGTGTTTGAAGTGAGTTGTTTCTCCTCACTCCCTTGAAGCTCAGGCAGGGTGCAGGGACAGGAGCGCAAGACGAGCGCAACGTTGTATTCTGACGCAAGTCCTACAATGTAAGTTGATCAGCTGTTGCATGTTATCTGGGAAATCCACAACCCACTGCTCTGAAAATTGCCACTCTGGAGTTGGAGTTCAGTGACCAGGGCCCCGTTTCACCAAATTTATTTTAAGATGCAAGCTGTCATTCGCCACATGATATCATTTCCTGTCGCCTTCACTTTGAAACATTTCACTGATCAAAAAAATAGCAAACTTATGTCGAGTGCATGAGCATGCAAGAGCCCCACAAGACTGGTAAATTATAAGCAATAATCATTTTGTAAAACATGACGCTGCCATCATTTGTGATGCGTTTAGGATGTGCTCGTAAACATGTGAAATACACGCAAGTACGGCTGCAACATTTATTTTCATTATCAATTAATCTGCCATTTGTTTTCTCTATTAATCGATTAGTTGTTTTAAAATGGTGAAAAATGTTGATTAGTTTCCCAAAGACCACGGTGACACCCTCAAATGTCTTTTTTGTCCATGACCCAAAGATAGATTCAGTTTACTGTCATAGAGAGGTGGTTTTCGAACTTGAGTCTGGGGACCAAGAGGGGTCCTTGTGTGGGTCTTGAAATAAATCATGTACACCACATCCATGTGGCAAGACCAAAATGGGTCTATGGATGGCGGTGAGTGGGTGGAAGAACTTGGCCTTTGTCAGGTTAATGGATGACCCTGATGAAGCCCACAGCTGAAATGTGTTGGTCTGACAGTAAAGTTGTTTTTTCTACTTCTAAGTGTTGCTGGAGTTTTGACCTCTCAGACTTTTTCCCTTCTCTGTGCACCTTGGAAGTCAGCGATGTTGTGCTGAAAACCCCTGCTCTGCCCCCCCCATTTGTTGCAGCAGGTCTGGTTCATTAAATTAAGTGTTTTAAAATTCCTTTTGTGTTCCCCTGGCTGGGCCAGTAATATTTTCCCCTCATAGTTTCTATCAGTAAAGCTTTACACAACAAATATGTGAAATGGCTACTACAGTATAATCAAACAATAAGGCTCATTGAATCCTCAAGAGTCTCAGCTTTGCAGTCAGACAGAATTTATGATATTCTAATACTGTTCAGAGACCCCAGTATGCAGAAATATTCAAATAGAATGCATGCAAAACAAAAAACTGCATTGTTTTGCCCCAAACTGCATGGAATTAGCATGAAGTGAGCATGTCTGTAAAACCGAGGCTCTTGGGTACCCATATCAGCTGGGAACACGGATGTCCTCACACAAATACTTGGTTACTGTAATGAATTTATTTTAATTATTGTCTGCTTATTGTACAGTGTCTCCACAGTGACGTACAAGAGAGCCTATTGCTCTATTTCAGTGTAGCAGGTAAGGAAACCCCAGACCTACATTTGAGGCAGCAGCACATTAACTACACAGTGTCACCACCAGACCGGGAATTTCATCATTTAGAGGGTAAGACCACTCAGCCTTTGGTGTTGTCAAGTTTTTGAGTCCATGGAAAGAATGTAGGCTAATGAGTTTAACATAAGGGTTAAGGATAATTTCATTTTTATTCAAATTTTTGCTAATTTGTTAATGCAAAGTCACTGGAAATCAGTCAGAGGTCAGTCTTTATAATGCAGTCAGACTAGTGGTGGACAATATTTAAGTATGAGTTAATATGTCAAAATAATGAGAAACCTTCTCAAAATAGTCAGTGAATAATAATAATTATTTCAGGATAAGATAAGATGAATAAACTTTATTGATCCCACACTTGGGAATTTCACATTTGAGATACTCAATATTTTGCAATAATAACTCAACTAATTCATTATTTTGAGATAATAAAGTCCTTAATTTGAGATACTAACTCATTATCTTGAGATACGTCAATCTTTTGAGATAATAACTCATCATTTTGTGAAAGTTTCTCATCATGATGACTTACTGGATCTTAATTGTTTCATCACATTGGCAGAAATACGCTTTCATAGAGAGAGAGGCAGTGCAATGGAGAGGAGACAACATGTAGTATGTAGTGTGAACCACAGGATTGTAGTTTAACATCTTCATGATCAAAGAAAGTTTAGATTAAGTTGACACTTCTGCCCACATTCACATGCTCCCTTCCTGAGTGCTCTGCCTACTGCTGTGAGTCTTCGTCACTTTCAACAGCCTGGTGGTTTTCCAGTGGTTCATATCAGGCTCCAAAATCTGCAGTAAGCCACCACTGGTTGTGTGAGCAGCGTTTCACCAATCAGAATCTTAACAAAAGACACTGGTGTTTAAAAACCGTATTAACAGGAAAGAGGCAGAGGGGAAGCGTTAAGGGGGGACATTAAGATGAATGTGGCCACAGGGCTTATAATTCTTTGAGGGGCACAAGGCTGAATTGAGTGGGCTCAGCAGCCCTGGATGTCATGGCCGCTGTGAAAGTCCTACCCTGGTCCCCACTCTTAGAGGCATGCCTTTGATTCTTTTGGAAGTCCAGCCTTCTTTCTATTCTTCCTTTGATTATACTGGAACCAAATGAATAAAATATTATGAAACTGGACCCACTTCTTGCAAGAAAAAGAAGAAAATTAGCTGAAATGTCGCATTTAACCCTGACACTCCACCAGTGTTAATGACTGAATTTTCATTTTTGGGTGAACTAATCCCTTTAAACAGCCCAGTGGTTTTCTAGTGGTTGATATCAGGCTCCATATCTAACCCACCACAGATTATGCGTGCAGCATTTCACCTGATGTTGCCCAATCAGAAGCTTAAAAAAAGACACTGGTGTTTAAAAACCGTATTAATTGGCAGAGAAGTGTTTGGGTGGGACATCAAGGCGCCTGTGGCCACAGGGCTTATAATTCTTTGAGCGGCATAAGGCCAAACTGAGTGGGCTCAGCAGCCATGGCTGTCGTGGCCGCTGTGAAAGTCCTGCCCTGGTTCCCTGCTCTTATAAGCATGCTTTTGATTCTTTCGGAAATCCAGCTTTCTTTCTATTCTTCCTTTGATTATATTGGGACCAAATGAATAAAATATTATGAAATTGCATGCACTTTATGCAAGAAAAAGAAAAAAATGGGCTGAAATGGCACATTTAACCCCGACAAACAAAACTCACACAAAGAGAATAAAGCACCAGGCAGATTGCATTAAACTGCATGAAGTATGAATTCAGTAAAAACATTCAGTTCAAAGTGCATCATCTACCACCATCCCCTGAGCCTGCCATTATGATAGCAGCTCTGGATGTATGAGCTCTTCATCGTACAAGCACTGACGTTATGGGCCGTGTGCTATAAGCACAGTAAGGGAACTATTGTTATTCAAATTGGAGCATGAATCCTCCTCAGTGCTGTTAACTGCAAGAGAAAGACACCAGGCATCTTGATTCCTTTGTAAGCGGAGTGCAAACGGGAGGACATGTGGGTGGATGAATAACACCAGCTGTCTCCGATTACAAACAGGATGCGTCAGCTGCTAACAGCAACTAAACATCCACTCGGTTTCAAAAATCAAGACAGTGAGGTAACTTTAAGCGGTTCTCCAAATTCCTCATTCTGGGCTCAGTGTTTGCAGGTTCAGCCTGCTGATATGTGGGAATTAAGCTGTGCAGCAGAGAATAAAAATGAGCAGGTGTCTGAAGTATCTTACCTTGTGCTAATTACATATTATATTATTTATTATTTCATTAAAATTTTCATAGTTGGATACAGTAGGTGAGCCTTCAGATGAAATCAAGACAGTTGGGCCCCCTGAAAATCTCCTGTCACTCCTCCACTACCACCATGGCTAATATTTTTAATTGTATGAGTTTTAGTCTGTATGTCAAACATCTATGGATGGTAGAGGAGATTGTCAGAGTTTCAGGAATGTATAAACTACATAGATGAGACATTCTGAGACTTACCCCCTGTTTTGACTGCAAGTGACTCAGAAACATTATTCGCTTGCATGTCTTGCACACTAGAAATGCTCTCATTTTACTCTATGCAGCTGTCTGTGCCAACTCTGTACATCTCACATCCTAGCTGCATCTGGAAGGTCTAAGTGTGACCCAAAGTTTTTATTTAGACTTCAAGATTATTTTTTAAACAATATTCTTGCAAACGCGAGACTGGTGGCCAACAAAAGGCACGGAAATCTTATTTAATCAACAGCTCACTCTGCTCCAGTTTAATCCCACAGATCTCTTAATTTCACCCAGCAGCTGGAGGGCAAGACACGGGAAATTCTTGGACTTTTTCTGCACTATTTTCGTGGGCAAACTGTACATTTACTGCCACTAGACAACATCACTGCTGAATTTGAATCTCTCTGTCCTAATCGCCAACACCTGCCTGCTCTGTCTACCCTTTTTCCCCTCATCACATGAATTGTGTTGATGGAAAAATAGATCAGGAATATTCACACATATGCTGCTGGATGCTTTGAATGGATAATGAATGGATAATATGGATCCTCTGCAGACAGACGCTTCAGTGTGCCATGAACAAGGTTGTCATGCGAGCATGACGCTGACGTGATCTTTGCGGTCCAGACAGGTTTACTGTATTGTGTTACTATAAATATTGAAAGAGCAACATGAAAAAGTGAATACTGATGATTTTTCATTTCTCTCATAATTATTAATTCAGTCAAGACCACTTATGTCAAAGAAAACTTAAACTTCCATTTGCAATAAGCTATATTTGGCAGTATGGCTCTCCATGTGCATACACAGAGAGCCTAAGACAGGGAGAGCATCAGCAAAGATCCTCATGTAGAGTACAGAACAGAGTAAACATCAGTGACAACAGAAATGACATTAAGTCAGACACGGCATAGAAAGGAGGAGCTTGAGTGGAGGTGGGTTGCACAGCGGCCTGCAGTGAAGAGAGGCAGGTGAAAGCACATTAAGTAAGGCGCCCTGTGTGAGACTGAATTCTCAGAAGGGGATCAGCAGAACCATCAGCTGATGCAGCTGGGATTATAAATTAAGCTTGACTCTGCGACCTGCCCGAGCTAACACTATGCTCAATTTGTCTCACACTAATATGGGGGATAATTTTGACAGGATCAGTTTTTGGAACTATAGTTTCTGTTATTCATTCTGCATTTAATACCGTTCTGAAACACCAGATCACCAGGAAACTCCAGCATCTCAGCGTTCCCCCATTTCTCATCCACTGGGTGCACAGCTTTCTCGGTGACAGACCAGAACAGTTGAAACGGGCACTGCAGCACAACCATCAACACCGACACTGGAGCTCCACAAGGTTGTGTACTGACCCTGCACCCGTTTACCTTTTACATCAATAACGGTATCGGCCCCTCACCTATCACATCATACACCAAATACTCAGATGATACTGCCAGACTTGCACTCCTTAATGACAGTAACACTGTATTAAGACTCCATCTCCAGCTTCACACGATTGTGCATGGACAGCTCAGTGTATCTAAAACAAATAAAGTGGCAATCAACACCTCCAGCCCACAACCCCACCCAAATCAATAATGAAACTGCTAAAATGGTGGAAAGTTTTAAATATCTTGGAGTCACTTTGGACAATAAACAGAGCTTTGAAAAACACCACTGACATCCACAAACGCTGCCACCAATGACACTTTCTGTTGACCCCCACCTTCTGTGGCTACTGTACAAAAACATTTTTCAATCCATTCTCCCCCAACAGGAACAAACTCTTTCAGATCACATACGCTGTGTCCAAAATCACTGGTCTCCCCACCCCCAACCTCTCAGACCTCAACAGTAAAGTCATCACACGCAGAGCACACACCATAGCACATGACCCCAGGCACCCCCTCAACCCATTTTTTTAGACTGCTTTCATCTGGCTGCAGACACAGATCACTGACTTGGAGATGGGTAAGCTATGGGAGAAGTTGTTCCCTCTGCCACAGTGTCCCTAAACACAACATGCTGATACCTACTTGGTGCTGAGGTGCTTTGTGACCTGTATACAAGTGTGAATGGAGATCTGTGCATGTCTGTTGTGTTTTTTTATGTATATATGTATCTGATCTAAGGCGCTGTACAGACTATGGCTACAAATTTCCTTGTATAAGGACAATAAAGAATCTATCTATCTATGTGAGGGTTTGGGGAATGTATACAATAGTGATGCATGGGTCAGGGTTTTTTCAAACGTGCACCCAACCACCTCATTATGAGAACCAATCTGCATCGTCCGATTTGCAAAAATATGTGTTAATCAACGACCTGAACCCGACCTGACCCTCAAATCGCCAACTTTATGCATTACAGTAGCACAGTATTCAGGACTGAGTGTTGCGGCGCTCTCCAAGGGGCTGATCCTGCTGCTGGGAGCAGCCAAATCTGTCAGAATGCTCTCTTCCTCCCCCGCCCACTGCAGCGGGAGGACCTCGGCTAAATAAACAGATGATTTATTCCAAACAGTGTTTTTTCTTGTTGAATAGCAGCAATACAAGTAACCCTTCATTTGAGACATGAACTCTGTCTCTTGCGAACTTCAACGATGCATCCTTCACATATTCACCAAGAATTTTAACAAAATAGTAGACTATATGTGTAAGTCAATCTATGTCTGCCTGTCTTTTTGCATAGTGTTTGGCTGCACTGTGTAGAAAGAGAAGGGAGTCCACAGTTCCAGGATTTCACTTATTTCAAGGCACTTTGAGCACGGACCAACAGAGCTGTAAAGTGTGCACTGGGTGTGCTGGTTGCACGAATGCACAGCGCTACTTGTTGCTCAAGCCTGCCCGTTTGTGTGTGTTTGAAAGACAGAAAGTGACAAAACAAAGAGAATGTAGATAGTGAACTATGGCACACAGTGTTTCTGTAAGTCATTAATATCTTACGTAGAACACTGCTTTGTCGCTTGATCTGTCCGGACAAATCCATGATATTTTCTAGTAAGTTGACCCAAACCCACCCGACCGGCGGGTTGTTCATCTGCCTATGCATCACTAGTATACAGAAAGTCAGTGAGGTAGCTGTGAGTTAGCACCTTTAAAAGGATGCTGAATTAGCTATTAGCAAGTCACCAGATGTTCTCTGTCGGTATAGACAGGTTTCAGTGCAATGTCATCACAGAGATGCTAGCAGATTCAGCAACTTTTCAGACCCTTTTCGTGACTGCAAAAAGCGAGTAACGACAAATTTAGCAACTTATTCTGCAAACAGTGCAGAGTTCTCTCTCTTCTTCTCCCTCCCTGAGGCCGCCGGCAGGCAGGAGGTCGGTCGTGTCTAGAAGGGAACCCCAGATCCGTGAAAAATCTTGCGAGAGTGATTACGCTAGCTGCTGCTGTTCTGGCCTAAACCATGATCTCACGAGAGTTTTGTATATCAAGGGTTCCCTTGTAGACATGATCCTTGAGGACATTGTAGGAGATGGAGTTTTTCCTACAGCATATAAATATGTAAATAGTTTTTTTAGCTCCCTTTTCACTCTCTCTCTCTCTCCGCATTTTGGACTTGTGTGTGTTCCTATACAGAGTATACATAATTTCTCACAATTACTGAAAACTAATTTATTGCTGCAATCAATGAGGTCTAGGATATTCTCTAATGTAATTGGTGCCAGCCATTTGTACAGTATGTTTACAGTAGCTGTCACATTTCTGTCAAATGTGGCGGGCTGTAAAGTAACCTTGTCGTGAAGATGTTTACTTTGAGCTAATTAGCTTATTGACACTAATGTTGTGAGCACAGCCCTGATGTGGCTAATAAGAAAAAGATAAACAGGCTCAATACCTGACAAAAGCAGGTAAGTTGAGCAAAATTAATAGGACATGTCAGCAACCCATAAAGTTTTTGTGATTCAGCTTCTTTTAGCCAAACATTTATTTAAATAGAAAACTTATTGTTGCAATTTAATTTAGAGACCTGATGACTATACTGATGGCCAACTATTGTTAGCTAACATTTTACACAATATATTAACATGATATGAAAGACAAACAAAAAGATCCGACTCCGAAATGGCATTTTATGATTGAGTCAAGAAGGATTTACAAAACCAATGCTAAATGTACATTGATTTTGCCCCCTCTATAAGGCTGTCACTGGTCGCTTGTTTCAGTCGACATCATGGCATGAGCTATCTGTGTATTCAGAGTCCCCCGAGTCGTTAATGGTATATACATAAACACGCTTGCAGCTGTTACCTTTTCTTTTGCAGGGATTTAACCGTTTTAATGCCAGGGCTCGTCTCCTGACGTGCAAATGTTCCACCCAAACAAGTTCCCCTCTGACATTATTAAGCAGGGGCACTATCGCTTTATCCGGGGCTTACATCATTGTCATTGGTTTAAAGAAATGCAAACAAAAATGACTGTGTGAGGAGCCTTTCTCAGGTCTGGCTATGTGAGATGAGTTATTAGCAGTTCCTGTTTAGAATGTATGACTGCACAGACAACTATCACTAGATTACTTTGATACTAAAGAGAACTTTAAAAATGTGATGGTTCTCAGGCAAATAGTTGATCTATAAGTAGCATCATTTTCTGTCATTTCTAAGATTAGTAATGGAACTTAATTTGGGGCAGATGTCGAACATAATGGCATCCTCAGAAAGTCTAAGTCACACCGAATCTAAAAATATGTCTATCATGTCTGTGCAGTTAGACTTAACTGCATTATGATTCGGGGAAGGAGCCTGTTTTTTTGCCTAAAACTGCAGAAATCAGGCACTAAGGTTTTTAAAGCACCTTAACTGCCCCCATGAGCTGTGTCTCACAGCCACAGCTGCTGCTGAAAGTGCTGACTGTGTTGATAAGTGGCCTAATCAGACGGCCGGACTACAATAACTTACCGTTGTTTTCAGAATATCACCAACACTTTCCGCCTGACGCATGCTCTTTGCTTCACGTCTCTCCCTCTGCTTCCCCCCCTGGGAGGACCACCTCATAGTTTGAAAACCTCTGACTTAGAGAATACACAACTACTGATATACTGATCCTTTTATATTCCTGATACAATGGCTGCAAGTTTGATCCAAACATACAAACAGCGATGTGTTAACGACATTTGTATTTGATGTGATATGGATGTAATAGGGCTGCAACTAACGATGCAACTTTTCATTGTCAATTAATCTGTTTTTTTGTTTTTTGTTGTTGTTGTTGTTTTTTTGATTAATTGATTAGTTGTTTTGCCCCTAAAATGTCAGAAAATTATGAAAAATGTTGAGCAGTGTTTTCCAAAGCCCAAAATGGCCCAAAAGGAGTAAGGAAACCGGAAAATATTCACATTTAAGAAGCTGGAATCAAAGAATTTACTCAAACCAATGAATCGATCAGCAAAACAGTTGCTAATTAATTTAATAATCAACTAGTAACTGATTAATTGTTGCAGGTGTAATGTGATCTTAGTCAATCAAGTCAGAAACAGAATGCTTGAGAGAGAAATGTCAAGTGATTGCATGTTGCTGCTGGTTACGTTTACATGCACAACAATAGTCTATGGCAAGATTATGTTAATCGCCTCCATCTTATAATCAAAATAAGGGTCCTCAAAAAGTAATTTACACAGTCACAGTTTGGCCAAAACAGACGCAACTCTGATTGAACTTAATTTTTTTGAGTCACAAGAGAGGTTGACCACGATGATGTGCTTGTACACAACATCTGCAGGGCATCTATGATAATACAGTGTGCAGTGTTGTGTAAGCAAGTCAACAAAGTCAACAGCAGAAGGGATGCTCACTTGTTACCTAAAGATCTCATTGTTCCGAATCACTAAACTGATCACACTCGCAAATAAATCCACTTTACCTCTAGTTACTGCAAACAACATGTATATACATCTGTTACCTAGACTTCATTCGCCATCAAAAGTTTCATCCACAACCGTAATCACTTGCTGACAGGCCATCATATTTCTATATATGTATATATATTCATGTTTTGATGCAAGTTCACTGTTTCATGCTTTAAAAGGATGGCTGGATTTTTTTTGAAGTGGGGTTTTAGAAGCAATGAACTGCTGTGGACAAAGTCAGCAGCGAAATGTATTTTAGCCACCTAAAAAAAAAAAATCTATATCAGTTTGAATGTATATATGCTACATTTAAAATACTTTAACTGCGCTACCTTGCCGTCAGACAGCCTTCTGTCTTCTTTATTTTCATTATTTTTCTACACTGTAGACTAATTCTGCAGACAAAAAAGGATGAAGAATGGAATTATATGAAAATATGCAGTAAACAAAAAATGTGGAAATGTTTTTGCTTTTTAAGAATCTAAAATATAAAAGACTTGCAAACTGTCTTCTGCACTTGCAATCGAAGATGTTGAATCTTTGCAATAATACACAATTGTTGATCCAAGGTCTCCTACACACCTGTCGACCTACAAGTGTGCAAAAGTGTTTTGCTCTTTGATATTTTAGATTCTTCAATGTAGCTAAATTTTTGCTTTGAATACAGCTTTGCACACTATTGGTATCATCTGAACCATTTCTTATAAAAAAAAAAAAAAGAAAGAAAAAACACTGAATGATAAGTGTGTCCAAACTTTTGACTGGTACTGTCTATAAGCCCAATATTGCTCTTTCTGAAGTAACCAGACTCCCAACCAGACAAAAACAGTAATTCTACCTCACAGAACACAGGAGTTGCTGGTCTACTACTACCTTGATCAGTTAGTTTGTTTGTATTATTGTGTGACTGTGGTGAATCCAAACCAGTCTTTTAAAACACCAAAATCACACAATAACACAAACAAACTCTGTATTCTGTGAGGTAAAATTACTGCTCCTGCTAAAGGAGTTTGGTTGCTTTGGAGAGAGTGATAATTAGCTTATATAACGGTGGTTTTGCATTGAAAAAGGCTGTCTGATGACAAGGTAAAGTGTGGAAAATATAGCACAGATGGAAACTGATTTTATGAAGTGGCCAAAACAGGTTTCACTGTTGACCCTGTCCACAGCAGTACATTGCTTAGCTTTCTACACCTGTACTCCTGACGCTTCTCCAAACTGGTGGCGTGCAGACCCCCATCTACTGTAGGTGATACATTGACTATGAATAAGTGCATCATACAACCACACTTCAAATAGTCTGAACTATCCCTTTAAATAATCAAAACAGACACCTGGTTTCAGGCATCTGCTGAAATATAATAATTTAATTCATCTATGAAACAAAGTTCACTGATATCAAACTCAAAAATTCTTGGTTAAACCTGAGGAGCAACGTCTGGAATAAAGTTTATCTTATTCTGCAGACTGCCGCTGTCCAAATCACTGTGTCCCCACAGTATAAAGGCTGATAGTTTACATCTAGTACCACATCTAAATCTGAATCTTTCTCACCCATCTTCCTTGTTTTTCAGTCTGTTTCTAACCAGGATTTACCCTGAGAATACTCGTCAAATCCTTTAAATTGCCTCTTCTTAGGCTTCAGGGTCCGATGGGAACCTCTTTTATAGAAAGCAGTGATAAGCAGATGGCTGGGGAGGCTCCTGTCAAGGCTGATGTAGCAGAGCAGTTTTGGAAAGCCTCTTTGAAGCGTGGTCCTCCTTCACAGAAAAGTGGAAATACTGTTGACCTTTTGGCGCTCTAACTCTTTCCGGTCCTTGTTCGATAAAAACCTGAAAAGCTCTCAGCTATATCTGAAATACATTTTTAACAGAGTAACAAGGTTTTTGTGATGTCACATGGGCACGAAAGCTCTCTACTCACCGAGCATGATGAGAGTGGTCGTCCCTTGTTCGTTTCCGGTAGGGTAGTGGCGTACTCGCAGGTGTAACGGCCCGCATCAGACATTCTTAGGTTAGAAATCCTAATGGACGGGTTCTCCAGAGTGTTGTGGAGGAAGACAACTCGGTCCTTGAAGGACAAGTTGGGGAAACTTTGTCCATAAATAGGGTGGTAAACAGCAATGTTGTCCCTCTGACCATCGATGGGTTCCCATATCCAAGATACCTGGTAGGAACAGAGTTTAAGGGAAAAAAACAGAGCTTATTGTTTTCTCAATGTGTTTTACAAGTAAGGACAATCTCTTTATGGTGAAAGTCAAGGATTCAGGTGTGCAGGAGTCTTACTTTTAATTCAACAAACTTAAGTTTGTCCCCTGAGCAAAACATTTCCCCTAATTGAGGGGTTCACTTAGGAGTGCTGCATGAAGTCTCTTAGGCTGTCCCTTCGCCTGAGTGTTTAGACCAGGGCTTTCACAGCAGTTACTGTCATAATACAGCACATATGCACTCCAGTTACCATGGTTACACTACATTCACCATCTTTTAATTTGCACCAGACCGCATTATTATCAGCCTTTAGCTAGTTTAGGTAACACACTAAGTTGCCCTGTGTTTGTTTCTCCAAAATGGACAACAAAGAGAAACAAAAAGAAAAAGAAGATGAGAATGTTTTGCTCCTTGAAGGATATGGAAAGTACATCAGCATAGTCCAAGGTAAATTTAACCCAGCAGCCAAAACAAATACACACAAGCAGAAGATGTGGCAAGAAGTACCTTAACCGACAAAATCACTGTTAGAAATCTGCTATGAAACCAGCCAAAATATGAAAATATGACTGATAGCAAGAGAACACTGACAAAAAGAAACAAATATTGACAAAAACAAGATGAGTTTTAATAAAAGCTCATGTTAATATGAGACAGTTGTGTTAACATTGATCAGCTAGCTAAGTTGCTAGTGCTGATGTCAAATCTATACCGTCTAATAAGTTGCACATCGCTCAGTGTCCGGTGAGTTTTCTGTCATTTAACATGCGTCTTGTTATCTCCTCCTTCTCTTAAATCATCATAAATTCAGCCACTGTCTGATGTTTCACAGCTTATTTCACTTTTAAGGGACTGTTATGGGTCCTTTGAAGCTTTCTGATGAAGGTGGCCACTAAGGATCTTCTAACAACACACAAGGGAATGCTTAGGGTTTTCCCTTAAATCACCCTGAGGGTTTATGCAACTCATGTTTTCCTAAAGAAAATTTAAGGGAAACCTCGGTCTAAGTGTTTTTTATGCAGCCCGGCACAGACCAACAAGATTACTGAACAGCAAGCAGCTCTTTCAAGAATGATCATTTGTTGCAAAAAAAAACTCTCTTTGCTCCCTCTTAGACAAAATCAAGACAATTGTCCACTGACTTTCCGAGCTGTTGTTTCTACCTGAGGCCACATTTATGCGACTTCTCCCAGTCGAGGGAATTTTCCCTACATGAACGCAATATAACATCTCTCTGTGTGCTCCTCTGTCCACAGGCACCACCTCGTTTTGGTTTAGTTATGTTTTATTTTGCATCTTAGGATGCCTGCGTCTACATTTTTCCACTCATGCACACCATACAGCAATGACTTCACTGATTCACACACAATAATATTTAATTTGGCCTTTTAATTTGGATGATTTGATTAAATAAAACTTTGTTTAATGTTACCATGGTACATCTCCCATTTGTTGTGACCACCTGAGCCAGGTCATAACAATAATCACATCATTAATTAATGTATATTAGCTTGCTAGTTGGTTAACATTTTGCTAACATTAGCTATCAGATTTAACTAGTAAAATAACTAGCTAGCTAACAACATAGTTAGGATGTGCTGTTTGGTTCCATTCTGAGCTTAAAAATGCAGAGACACAGGAGTGAATGCACAAAAAGATAACTTTAATAAACTTACTGGCAGATGGCAAGGAACACAAAATAAGAAAAGTCAGCTGGAAAGTCAAGGTGCCCCTCCCCCCCAAAAAAAAAACAAAAAAACAAAAAAACAGGCTGAACAGCCCAACAAAGAGCGAAAAAACCACAAAGAATAATCCAGAATGAGTCTGGGAACACTGGAAACACCAAGGAGCAGACACAGACAGCCTGACAACTGAAAAGAGGAACACAAAGTGGCTATATACACAGAGGACTAATCAGGGCAGGTGGAACTAATCAGGAAATCAAAGGGGTGGAAAAAACAGACAAAGACAGGAAATCAAGTGAGCAAAGACACATGAGGGAAGACTTCACCAAAACAAAACAGGAAGTGACCAGACAACATTTACACGCTCAGCAACATCTTTTAACCACTTCTGTTTTTCTTTTCAACATAGACGAGTCTAGGACATAGCAGGAAAACACAGGAAACGAGGAGGAAGTTGATCGAGGTTCCGTGAATGTACAGACTACTATCACTAGATTTTATTGATCCTGAAGAAACCTTAAAGACCCCCTCCAGTGAAGGTGAGTCTGAGCATTTCTTGTTTTGAAACTTCAGTCTCAAAAAAACAAATTCAGTCAGGCCGGATATATGATGTCATAAACCTAAGGAACCAATCATGTAAATCGAGGGGGGTGGCTCTGTACTGTACATATCACTGACATCAACATCTGGTTCCAAGACTAGTGAACCATACTTCATATGAAACGGTGTGTGTGAGGACTGTGTGTTCAGATTTGACTGAGTTGTGACTCAGAGGGCATGGAGAGGTAATTTTAGCAAATTGCAGCAATCAGGAGCTGAGGGTTTTGAAGCACCTTAATTGCGGCGCGAGGTGTCTGTCACAGCCGGGTGCTGCAGGTCCGACTGTTGACCGTGTCGGCAAGTGAGCCGCCAAACTACAATAACTGATTTTGCATTGTTTTCAGAACACCAGCGATGCTCCTGCTCCTTTCTCCTCATGTTAAAAAAAACCCAGACCATTTAATTATAACCCGCAAAATTGAATTTAAAAAAAAAAAAATCATCATGTTGTAATTTCTGACAGTTCTCTGAACGAGAACTGAAATCTGTGTTGTTCTATCTTTATTGAAACCTGAAATAATTGCACCTATAGTTGCCAAATGTCAAACTCAATTAAAGTTGTTTGAGAAAGGAGGCAAGAATCTATTGCAAGATGGAATTAAAGGTCTCTCTGACTTACAAACGCTCTCTCAAGTATTCTGTTGCCATTTTAAAGGACATAATTTAACCGAAGTGTTCTCGCAGGCTTTTCTTCTTAAGGTTTCTGATATGTGGACGATATTGATATCTGTTATGACTATACAAGAGTCTACCGCGAGGGAGACGACTGTGATGTTATACCACATTGATTTTCTTTTCTCTGCAGTGTTCAAAGTGACAGTGTTAAATACAAACTGTTGGCTAAAGTGGTAGGAGAGGGGATAAAGTTCATCAATACACATTTAGCAAACATCTATTAAGTTTATGACACCTAGAGCAAAGGGAGAGAGATGGCAGAGAGGGTTGAAGGTTGCAAAAGGGAAGACGGATTGTAACCCAGACGTCAGCACGAATTAGTGGCTGAGCCTCCCTCGTTAGCTGCAGATATGATAGAGGGTAATTTAGCCTGTCTGCAATTTCAGTTTTGGTATTTGAGCAAATTGCCTATTGATTCCATTCACAATTCAGAGGGGGGACAGATCACACCAGGATCAAATTCAGCTAGCAAACAGCTCATGGCGTTTTGGTTTAGCCTGCTCAGTGTGTGATGGTGCATTAGAGCTGCACTGGTGATAAGTTGTCATCTGGGGTTTGATTTAAAAAAAAACTGTCTTCCAGATAGAAGTTCTCATTTTTGTGTTGTGCGTGTTCGCCCCTCGCCATCAGGTAAGATCAGTTAAAATGTGTGCCAAAGTTACACAGCTTAAAGGAGAAATCTGTAATATATCTAATGTAAAAAAAATAATAAAATGACTGTGATGTGTCATCAGAGATCAAGAAAACATGAAATTTCCATTTTGAATAACTGTTTTGTGTGTCCATTTCACATTAATCTGAATTCAAATTAATGCCGAATGTTCACTGACTGATTAAGTGTCTGTTTATGAGTCATAAGAAATCTTTAACAACCTTGTAGAAGGAGTAGATGTTTATAACTGTTAAATTGAACAAAATGTGAATGGAGTTTGGCAGGCAGTGAGACGTGTGTATTTTGAGAGCAGCTTTTGTTTTCAGGATAATGGGCTCAACTCTACATTGACAATTATCAACAGCTGATCAATTTACAGTGCAGGACTCCTCCTCACTCGTTATTGTCAATTTACAAGGTTGCATGCTGGGAAGAAGCCACGGGGCAACTCGCCTCAACCACAGATCCTATATTAAACAGAACTGCAACCTATTTAATATACAGTCTATGGTTCCAACTCTCTGTTTGGACCACTGTACTAATTTTTGCACACACAATGCCTACATATCGCTCCTTTAATGTCGTTAGAGGGCACCTTAGGATAGTAATTTCCCGTGTTCTTATGTTTGTGCTAAGCTAAGCTAAATGCTGATCACTCCGAACGTCTAAAGGATTCACTGGCAGCTTTATCAGACAACTTAACTTTGCAAAATTGTCAATCTGACAAGGACAACGACTTTGTGCAGTGACTGAGTTGTGCAGAGGTGAGAAAGTATGTCAGTTAAAAAATAGCAACAGCTTGACGTGATCATCACCAAACCCATTTATTTTTTATTTAGATCATTATTACCTGTTATTACATGGCTTTGTTAAATACTTGATACTGATTAGTCAATTACAGCATATTTCTTATTTCTGTATAACTGGGTTTATATGAAGAACAGACTGTTGCTATGGACACAGTTCTGATCATAGACTCTGGAAGAGCAATAAAATTATTGTTAAATCAATTGGTACATAACCATGTAACAAGCAGGATCATGTACAGTGAGCAGGTCAGTATTGTAACATAAAGCCATAAAATAATTTAAGTTAATATTTTGTGTCACATAAATAAACATAAATGTATAAATAAATAAATAAATATACATTATATACATGAATATACACAAATGTGTGTCAAATATTTTTTTTTGGTAAGTAACCATGTAATAAGCTGGATAATGTGCAGTGAGCAGGTTGTGAAATAAATCCTGACAGGATGATGCAGGACCCAAACGTGAAGCATGAAAACATCATACACATCTATCTTTGGGTGCAGATTTAAGGTGATGTGTGTTCATGTCGTGACTCTGAGCCACTCAGACATGTTGGCCTTTTATTAGGCTGTTCAAATTTCAAGTGAGGGTGCAAAATATTAAACTGAAGGTGCAATGCATGCGTACAACGATTAATCATAATAAAGTCTGAGAGCCATGCAAATTACGGGAGTTTCTGGGAAGAAAACAACAAAGCGAGAAAGCCAGTTGTGCCTGTGCGTGACGGCTACGTACAGTAACTGAACGGCTGTGCCTGGCACACCTGTTGTGACCACACAACTGCCAGCCCTGCTTTCCTACATTAAAGGGATAGTTCACCCAAAAATGAAAATTCAGTCATTATCTACTCACCCTCATGCCGACTGAAGCTCGGATTGAGTTTTTTTTAGTCCTGGAGTTTCACAGGAAAACAGCACTGCAGAATCTCCCAAACAGTGGAAGTGAATGGTGACCAGTTTTCAAGCATAAAAAAACAACCGAAAAAAACACATACAATGCCTACATACTGCTTGTCTGGTGTAATCCAAGTCTCCTAAAGTCCCGACATGCCAAATTGACTGAAAAAATGTTATTACGTCATGTTTTTAGCCTGAATCTTCACTGTAGATCCTCAGCTTGGAGCCACATTCACCTGCACGTGCACACTGTCTGAACTGCGTGTGTGTGTGGTGTGACGGTGTGTAAACGGCATGTTTGGACTTTAGAAGACTTGGATTAAGCCAGACAAGCAGTATGGAGGCATTTTATGTTTTTTTTTTTTTTTCCAGTTGTTTTTAACATTTGAAAATTGTTTGGTAGATTCTGCCACACTGTTTTCCTGTGAAACTCCAGCAGTGTTTTGTGGACTGACAAAATAAACCTGACCATCCATCGGCATTAGGGCGAGTAGATAATGACTGAATTTTCATTTGTGGCTGAACTATCCCTTTAAGGTTGCCAAAGAGTTTTGAAGAGAAGAAAAAACGCTGCAACCAGAAAGTAATGTGACTTTTTTCCCCCCTTAATTCAGACGGAGACATTTGTGACATATTTCACAGATATAAACACTGAAACTGTAGTGACAGGTGTTGTGTTGCTGGTATGTTGTTGATATGACTGTCAACAGATCATGTTCACCGTCTATTTTTGCCGACAACCCCACGTGTCATACAGAATAAAAAGGCACGACGCTGAGTCTCCAGATAATGAGACTTTTGTGTGTATAAACGAATGCAACACCTCTCTGACAGGCCGTAAATGAACGCAGTTATCCCATTTTAAAGCATGTACAGTAACAAGTAAAAACCTATTCATAGTCAGTAATTAATTAATATGTAAATTAAATGCGTGTTAAGCCACAATAGACAAGCTTCCCTTCAAATTTAGTGCAAATCTTAACAGAATCTTCTTTTCCATGCATTAGAAGTTTAGGCATTGACATAAACAGCCATTAAAACACTGAAGACGGTTCAGTGATGTGACTTTTCCACTTTAGCCAAGCAAAAAGACTTCCACGCAGTCTGTTTATTTTATGCAGGTGAACGAAGTGACATAACTACCATGTCAATTACTTTTACATTTTAAACTTCAGTGCTTCCAAAGCCGCTGAAAACAGAGCTGTTCCCACCTGTGTGAGTTTGGTTTTGCCTCCCCCATCGATGAATTGACAGCGGAGATCAACAGACTCTGTGGGATACGCCTCCAGCTCCTCCTCCACTCGCACCTTCTGAGCCCCGATACCTGGAGGAGACGAAAATGAGACAGAGAGAGTGATTATAATGCATCATCCACAAAACCAATATCATTTGAATAATTGAACATGTTTGTTTGGGTTTGAAACTAAAATAAATAGTATTTCATTATGAATCTGGTGTTATTTCAGTGAACTTGTGATTGATGTTTTCCCTCCTACTCCTTTTGTTTGTGTCAGAAGGAACACATCAACCCTCTTCATGTGTTCTGGGCAGAGGTAGTAAAAGCACACACATTCTGTACTCCACTAGAAGTACAGATATTTGTGTAAAAAGTTTGCTGGTTAAAGTAGAAGTACTGGTCCTACTTCTTTACTAAAGTAAAAGCAAAAAAGTACAGGCGTCAAAAAGTATGAAAGTAAAAAGTCGCCCTCTGAAGGACATTTCTACCTCCTGTTTCTCTGCAAAGCTAAAAGAACCTCAGCTTTACTCCAAGAGAGTCTCCCTCACCGTCTGCTTCGTCTTGTTATGTCTTTCACGTTGTTTTTCGTCTTGGCAGGTCTTTTTTGTCTTGTTACATTTCTTTTTTCATCTTCTACCTTGTTTTTTGTTTTCATGTTACGTCTTACGTCTTTTTTGTCTTGTTACATGTTTTACATTGTTTTTCATCTTGTTACATATTTTACATAGGTTTTTTTTTACTTCTTATGCCTTTTTCATCTTGTTTCGTCTTTTACGTTGTTTTTCATCTTGTCAGGTTCTTTTACGTTTGTTTTTGTTTGTTACATTTCTTTTTCATCTTCTACCTTGTTTTTTGTTTCATCTTGTTACGTCTTTTTGTCTTGTTACATGTTTTACATTGTTTTTTCGTCTTGTTACATGTTTTACATGGTTTTTTTTTACTTCTTATGCCTTATTTCATCTTGTTTCGTCTTTTACGTTGTTTTTCATCTCTCTTTTTCTCTTGTTACATGTTTTATGTGTTTTTCATTTCTGTCTTTCACGTTTTTTTCATCTTGTTAAATCTTCTTGTCTTGCTACATATTTTACGTTGTTTTTTTGTCTTGTTACATTCTTTACGTTATTTTTCCTTTTCATCATATTATGGTCCTTTACATCTTGTTATGTTGTTTTTTGTCACATACCTATTTTACCTTGATTTTTGTCTTGCTAAGTCATTATCGTCTTGTCACGTCTTTTATGTTGTTTTTCATCTTGTTATGACTTTTTTGTCTTTTACTTACTTTGTTTTTTCGTCTTGTTACATTTTCTTATCTTGTTATGTAATTTACATTATTTTTCCTTTTTGTCGTATTGTGTCCTTTACATCTTGTTGTTGTTTTGTGTTGTTTTTAGTCTGGTTATGTCATTTTCGTCTTGTCAGTCTGTTGTGCTTGATGTGCACTGATGGATACACCAAGAAACTGTCTTTTCTATGTGTTATGGTCTCATCCATTTAAGTTGAATTCATTGGGAAGGCGGCACACAATGACACAAAATAAAAATAATCAGTAATTTGCCTCAGATGGATTAAAACAAAGATGCCAAGCCTGTTTTGAAAATATAAAAAGTAGAAACTACAGATATTTATGTTAAAATGTAGGGAGTAAAAGTAAATAGTTGTTGGAATAAACACTCAAGTGAAGTACAGATACCTGAAAAATCTACTTAAGTACAGAAACAAAGTATCTGTTCTTAGTTACATCCCACCTCTGGTTGTAGGTGATTTCAAACAAGGTTATAAAGAAAAAATGAGGGAAACAGAGACAGAAAGACAACGAGATTGAATTAAAGAAAACATTCAAGAGAAATATCTTTTAAAAAACATTTGAATCATGAGCCTTTGATAACAAGCCTCAGGCAGAGTCTCAGCCAACTTCCTTCAGTTAGACCTCCTCATTACAGTAAAAGCTCGTCTACCAGGAGGCATCGCTAGGGGGCGAGCCTTTAGCAGCTCGAGCACAGCTCCTCTGCTCTGCTTGAAATTCAGAGGAAGACACCTGTAACTCTTTGCTTCAGCATGAATAAACAGCGTTGAGGGAGCAGGGCCGGTCAGCCGGGCCACCGCAGGTTCATTGAAAACAAGCCGGGAGAGCCGCCCCGTCCGTTCCAGCTTAAACAGAGATGAAAGGAGGACGGTTAGAGCCGAGCAGTGTCTCAACACCGTGCAGCACCCGCTGACCCGCAGGCTGTTCGAGAATACTGAGTTTAAATTGGACGAGGGGAACGACTTCTCTCAACATTCGTCTGTGACCATCTGACTCTACTGTGTGCAGTCGTCTGCTGCTGCTGCTGCAGCCGAGGCCCAAATCATGTGCTGCGAGTCTCTTTTGAACCTACGCTGGAAAAAAAACAATGTCACTGTGCGGCTGTGATACCCTGTTTTATTTTCCAAAGAATCAAGTGTTGCTACCGATTCTGTCAGGTCTCTGCGTTAAAATACACTCCACAGGAGAGCCAGGCTTGCTCTGAATTTCAGATGGATTTGACAAATAAAACTGATGTACCAGAAAATGCATTTGAGGCTTTCAACTGTAGCTTCGACTACTTTGCATTTGGGAGCAGCAGGAAACCCAGAGCAGGACGAATTTTGCTAAACAACACAATCATAAAAGCAGCCCTGGATACCGTGAGGCTTTAAAGGGATAGTTCAGATTATTTGAAGTGGGACTGAATGAGGTACTCAGGTCACCAGTTTGGAGAAGCAGAGAAGAGCACCTGCACGGAAAAATCAATATTATCAATATTTATAATATCTTCACCACTTTACTTAGTCATCAGACAGCCTTTTCTGATGAGAGACCACTATTATACACTGTAAAAATGGAAAAGTTGAGAAAACTCAAAATTTAAAGGCAACTTACTTCAATAGATTTTAAATTTTGAAAAAAGTTTTACCAACTAATAACATTTTGTTGAGTTAATTTACCTTTTTCTTCAGATGAACTTGAATCTTTGAGTTTTAGAAACCCAATTTTGTGTATTTCAAAGATTGTTGAGTAAACTGATTGAAGTAAAAGTAAATAATGTTTAATAATTTTATATCACTAATAACAATCATTTAATTTTCAAGCACCCAAATAATGACAAAAAACTTTTGAAATACAATTTTTTGGAAGATTTCTAAAACTCAGACATTCAAGTTTATCTAAAGAAGAAAAGTAAATTATCTCAACAAAAGATAATTAGTTGGTAAAACTTTTTTAGTGTTTGTGTGGGACCGCTTCCTGGACTTGAAATGCATTTGTTTGAGGTGCTCTTAGGATAGCGTTACGTGTTACTCGCAAATCAATCACAAAAAATGCAAAAATGGTGAAACCAGCAGCAGACCAGCAACCTCCATGTTTTGCAAAGTTAAATTGCTGATTTTGTCAGTGGAGTTTGGTCTGGAGAGAGCGATATTTGGCTCGTATAAATGCTGGTTTTCTGTCAGAAAAGGCTGTCTGACTGTAAGGTACAGTGGTGAAAATATTCTAAATACAGCATGCACTTAAATTGATAATAATTGTTTTTTAGGTGGACATTTTTTAAGTGGCTGAAATATGTTTTGCTGCTGACTCTCCCCACTGAGGTACACTGCTCAGCTTCTGTGCTGGTGCTCTTCTTGGATTCTCCAAACTGACTACAGACAAGTACCTCATTCAACTCTACATCAAATAATCCAAACAATCCCTTTAAAATGCAGGAAGCCTCGTCTTGTTGTGTTCCACCTTGTGAAACACGTGTTCATTAAAGGCACTTCAGCAGATGAATTGTCTTCGCCTCTTAGCAAAGGCTCTTTTTATTTGGATTAGCTGTCAACAAGCAGCTCTCAACCAGTGAGACAAATTGCTGCAGTTGTGCCTTGTTAAAAATTTCTATATATGAGGCCAACAAATTATATTCGCAGTATTAAATTTCTTGAAACTAATGAACTTTAATGAACTTGTAATCCTTGTAATCATGAGACAGAGGAGGACAGAAAAAGGCTCGAACAGAACAAGTGAGAAAAACAAAAAGAGGAAGGATCAGAGAGAGAGCAAAACAGAGAACTTGTAATCCTCCGTTAATGCAATCTAGTCCAAGTTCAGCAGCTCTGCTGTGTGTTTGGCAGCTTCCGTCTAAGTTCATATGAGGCTTCGAGTGACATTTTTAAAGAGTCTCTGATTGTTCTGCCTTGGAATCAAGTCATGTTGCAACAATGAGCCTCATCCTCAAATCTCTGGATGCTCAGTTTAGTAACCTCAACATATACCGACACTTTGCTCTCCTTTTCTCCCACCACGTGTCCTGCTCCTTTAACTGCGCTCTGCCTGGCACTCACGCAGCGATCCGGACCCCTGCCACGAACCCCCTGCCGACCCGGGATCAAATCCTACCCAGGTCTTTTCTCCTCAGCCTCCCCTCCCCACGCTCTCTGCCCTCTCAGCCAGCCTCTGCGCCTGCAAAGATAAAATTCTTGCGGGGGAGCCGCGGCCTCTCAACTCTCTACACAAGAAAAAGGGGATAAGCGCTTGCTAACCGCTAGCTAGCCCCGGGTGGTTCCACTGAAAAAAGCCTCTTAGTGTGTGAGGAATTGATTAGGACAATATGTTACATGCCACAACGTGGAGGTGAATGGGCGAGCTGAGGTTTAGCCTGTGAATCAGCTGTAAAACACAGTCACACAAACAAAGAGTTTAAACTGTGTGTGTGTGTGTGTGTGTGTGCTGCAGGGGGTTGCTGCTGGGTTGTTTGGGATTTACAGAATGCATGCGTCACATGTCCGCCCATGTGAGCAGGGATGAATTTTGTCTGTGAAGGCATATGTATGCTTAAAGTTCCTATGAAACAGCTACAGGAGAGCTTATTGCTTACGTGTTTCCTATGAAACGGGCAGCTGGGAGGGGCTTGTCACAGACATTGATTGGTGTTTACATTAGCTACAGTAATAGCGCTATGTGTTACGCCCCCTATCGTGCAGGTAAAGCTGTCCATGGATGTAACAGGAAATCAGAGACTTTTGTGCCACATCCAACAGAGACCCAACATCGCAGATCAAGCTGTTGCACATAACGGACGGATCGTACTCAGAGCTGACAGGACCAACACGCAAGACTCCAACATGACGAGGGGAGTTTTGGATCCTTTGTGTTTTGCGTGTAGCACGAGGGAACTTCAATTCTAATTGCTGCACAATCCTGCGTTGTGCAATGATAATAAATGACTGAGTTCAAATGATGTCAAAATATTTGCTGATATCACAAAGTCTGCCACGCTATGATTGGATTTGATTCAGTTCGGGGGCCGGCGATCGATATCAGATGACATCATATGTCCATTAAACATATTCAGTTACATTTATTTCAACTCGCTTCTTTCACAATGTAAGACTAAGACTATGGGGGGAAAGCATCACGTGACGTCATGAGATTAAATAAAGTTATAATGCGATGCTTTCGTACAGTGAGACCCGCTGCCCAGAAACGCTCCAGTCCGCTCCAGTGAACGGCGTATCCTCCCTCTATGCTCCACTAAGCGAGAAAGCATTTCACTGGACTCAAATTTTGTCACATCCCCGGGTGCAGGAAACAGACAGCCTCTAAAATACCTAAATAACCATTAACAATATCTGCAAAACAACTTCTTTTGTGACTTATAGCGCAATACATATGTGATAAACACACTTCAACATCGATTTGCCTTCATGGAAATGTTATCGTGTGTGTGCATTTGTGAATACTGTACAACTGACTCTGTGTGTGTGTGTGTGCGTGTGTGTGCATAAATCAAAGCTTCTTGCTGTAAAGTGGGTGCAGATGAGACTGACTCAGTCATTGAACCACAGTCTTTACCCTGAGGGAGACAATGGGCTGTCAAACCAGTTATACATTCCCACTATAAGACATACGCAAACACACACACACACACACACACACACACACACACCACACACACACGACAGACATGCACACACATGCAAAACACATAAATGCAGACAACTGGCTGTCAGATGAGTTTTTTCCGCAGCTTGAATCGACAAGAATAGCAGCAATGAACTGAGAGTTCATCTGCGGCTCTGTCATTCGCTTCTCCTCCCAACACATTTTTCTTCTTCTTTCCCTTTTCTTCTCTCAAAGCACAAACACACAGATTAATTCCCCCTAATTAAACACATCAACACACAACTCCCACTTTTCAAAAAGAAGCTTAAATACAAAAACACACACACGCGCCACACCAGACGGTCTCACCAGAGAAATGAATCATATAAACCTTTGGGTTATTCATAGTGGTCAATGAAATCCCTTCAGTGACGCGGGGGAAAATAATAAAAACAGAGACAGAGAGGAAAAAGAGAGGATGATGGAGAAAGAAAAAGGAGGTTATTAAAGACAAAAAAGAGTGAAAGAGAAGTCAGGAAGAAGTGTGAAAGGAGCCTGAGATATGAGAGGAAGATGAAGATGGAATAAAAATGTATGGTGAAGGATAAATGCAGCAGAATAAAAGAGCAACACAGAAAGAAACTCAGGAAGAAGGTTTCAAAAAGTAAAACGACTAAAGGAATGACTAAGGCAGACAGAGAGACTGAAGGCAATGGAGCTGCAGGGGTAGACTGGAGGAGGGAAGGAAGAGGAAAGAAGAATGAAAGGAGGCCACAGACAGAGAAGGGGAAGTTTGAAAATGGCCAAAAAGAGATATGAGGAGAAAAAAAAGTCATACATCGAACGAGTGAAAGGAGGGGTGCAGGAGAGCATGAGATCACATCAGAAATGATTCATTTCCTCAGAGCCTCACTCCAAAAAGGTCCACGGAGACTCAGCTGACTGGCTCAGAGAGACGAGACGAGCAGAAAAGGATGAGGAAAGTTTCTCTTCTTACATTTCATGCAGACCTACGTGACCGCCCTGTTCACAAAAGCGCTGCCACTTGTGGGCGTTATGCTGGGTGGTTTTTAGGGTCAAGCATCTGAGCTAACACTGCGTTGCTGTTAGGGTTAGGGTTGGAAGAAACTGTAAACTATAGAAAATCATGTGCATGACTGGAGAATATAATGTGGAACTTATACTTTAGCTGTAGGGAGCTAAATATGCTAGCAAACTAGCATGACTTCAGTAGTTAGCCCTGATTTTACTCCTGATGTTCAATTTACTAAGCCTGTATTACAAACTGAGAGGTGTGCAGTTTGGATGCAGAAAGGGTCTATGAAAGACACAAATGAGTTTATGGGAAATGTAGGATCTAGTGGAGGTCTAACCTCATACTAGAGACTGACGTCTTAGCTAGACCTCAAACCTCACATCAGCATCACACTCACTTGACGACTACGTTCATGCCACACTGAAAATCTGTCTGTACTGGTTCTATCTTGTCTGTTCATTTCAAAGTGTGAGGCAGCAGATGAGCAGCCAACTTTAAGTGCAGAGTGCAGTTTTTCTTTGATATGTGTGAACTTTCCTGATGTATTTCTCCTTCATAATATTGTGGCATAAGGATGACAGTGCACATGTTAGCGAAAGAGAGAGAGTGACACTACCTACGCTCAGAACAGACACGAGATGGCGAGCACAGGGATTAAAGTGTGACAGTAAATGTACCCATCAATAAACACTGCAGAAGATTACAGATTAATCGCTAATGAAAAAAATAGTTGCAGCCCTACTTGAAGCGTAAATAAATGTTTCAGGTCGTGTTTACGCCCATGAGATGCAGCTGAGACGCACAGAGCTGATGCAGACGGCTGCATCGGTTAAAATAAGAGTGTTTGAAATGCGTGTCCGACTTGCTTGCAGTTGAGACACGGAGTAAAAATCAGGACATCTATGCTGCTCTCTCTGAGTTCCCCAACTTATGGAAGTGTAAGCGCTGGAGTATTCTGGTAAGATTCACAATTTTTAAAAATCTTCTCTGAAATTAACTGAATTCTTTAAAGCAGCTGATCGGTTTATATCGATTTTCCACACAACAAAAACTTGTTCACATTCCTTCTGCAAGACAGGGGCAATGTTCACCAAAGTTTCCAGTATCAAGGCAGCTTAGAAATGTTTTTTGATGAGAGCTTCAAAGTTGTAACCTATAAGATTTTCATTTAAAGTGCCTGTTAGGTTCCTATCGCTGAAGGAGTAACAGAATGGTGTCTGAGCCTTTGTCCCAATGATGAAAACATATAAAAGCTCTTGCTTTTATAGTAATAAAACTGGATGTTGCTGGTGACACCACGGAAAAAATGCTGTATTAAGTTACTACAAATGCAAACCGAAGATTTCCCACTGCTGCAGCTTCACATCAAAAGCATTTAAGTGGGAGAACACGAGTTAACTTTTATTTTGAAGTAGTCACAGGAAATTGATTATCAAAAATGTGTCTACAAAACAAGAAGAGTCATTTTTGGCCTTTCTTTGACAGCAGATCAGTTTGAAATCTTGCAGGGAGTGATGGAGCAGTCAGGGGCAGCCACAGTGAGCTGTTTTCAGCGAGATAACCAACTCCTTTCCCCGTGCCCTGCTGTTCACAGACTCATGCCGTATCCAGCATAAAATCAGATCACAGTTGCTCACATAATGATGGAAAAAGGCCAGATAAATA
Organism: Lutjanus argentimaculatus; assembly: GCA_034769285.1. Taxonomy (NCBI): domain Eukaryota; kingdom Metazoa; phylum Chordata; class Actinopteri; order Lutjaniformes; family Lutjanidae; genus Lutjanus; species Lutjanus argentimaculatus. The sequence continues at coordinate 30,375,157 of JAWZSL010000008.1, forward strand.
ATTGATACGACCAGTAACCACAGGTATCGCCAAATCACCCAGGACTTCAAGATTGTATCTTTAGAAATAAATGGGATTAGCTTATAAATAAATCCAGAACTAACACTTATTTCCCTTTCTTTACTTCATGCAGATACAGACATCACATTAATGCAATATTTCCTGACCTACTTTAGCCACAGCAGTTCTTTCATCTATCTTTTATTCAACAACCCTGAAACTACAACCACAATTCAATGAGAAAATATTATTACCTATATTTTTCTCTGCCTCTTGATCCACTGTCAAGTCCAGTTATGTATTTTCCCCTAATTTTATTGAGGCGCACTTTCAATTGTTCTACACATTTATCAGAGGCAAACTTCCTGCCCTTTGAAACCCCTGTTTGACTGTGGTTAAGCTCTTCATATTTTTCCCTGAATTGTTTCACACGTACGCCCGTCGCTATCAGGAAAATTAGTGTCAATGCACCACTGTGACCCGTATCTTTTCAGTCCTTTCCATTATTCGCTCGCAACCCCAATGATCACACAATTTGCAGCTTATTCGACTGTTGCACTCGGTGGAAGTCACAGTGGATTGGAGCATCGGCTCAACGTAAATGGAAAGTCAAAGAGGGGAGGCGGTTAAACGAATGGCCGCACTCTGCTTCCCTCCCAATGCGCCAGAGAGATGAATCACAGTTAATTGACATTTAGAGGCTTGTGGCATTTGCCTGTTTATGTGGAGCCTCCCCGTGTAGACAGGCGTGCAGCATCAGCGTGAGGAATATGCTGATGGGGTGCACACTCATCCACATTAACATCCAAATCACACACTTATAGAGGGCAGTGAACCACAGCTGTTTTGTTTGGGTGTTTTTTTTTTTTTCGTCAGCCCGTCATAATGTCAATGATGTCAGCTTTTATCTGTTTGATTGCCAACCGCTGTCAAACATTAAAAAGGTACAAATCAACACATTTGAAAAGCTAATTGTAACATACTGACAGCAACGTGTGATGAAGCATCTCTTCCTCTTTACACTATATGATTATCAAGTTATCAAACTATTTCATAATTCAACATAATTATTGTGAATAAATCAGGCCAGATGATAGGTAGCACCTGCGTTATTATTAGTGTTTGTACATGATAACAGGCACTGGAGAAGTTATTTACATCCAATGGCCTGTCATCAGGTACTAATTAATGACAGATGTTCTCCAGAAAAGTACAATTAGCATAATTAATAGGCTTAATTAATGCTTCACACTTGTCTCTCAAAAAAGAAGTACTTTCAGCGGAGTGCTGATTGCCTGACAGTTTCTCTTGAATTTTGTGTCTTTTCTTTCCTTTGACAGAAGAAATTATAGTTTGTTATTGTTTGTTTAAAAGACCGATATATCTATATATTTATAGGGAACATTTATGAGGAGGAAGAGGTGCTCCCCCACAGGTGTAAATGCTCATTGATTGTTGATTGATTCTGAAAAGTACTGATGTTTATTTAGCGTTTATTTTATCTTTATTTATGCTTTATTTTCTCAGTGTTCATTTCTACAGGTGTTTTGCAAAAATAAAAATGTAGAATCTTTAGTAATTATTTGTTTAAGAAAACAGCTAAAGCAAAATCAAAATAGTTGCCCTTTCTCCTCTGTATCCAATGGGTGTTGACCAACCACGGTCAACTTTCTCCTGTTCCTGTAGAAGCAACATGAGGTTATATCTTACGTTAGCTAATGTTAGTTAAATGCTGGCTAACTGACTATCTAATGACTGATGTAGATTAGCTAGCTAGTTAGCTAGAATATTGCTAACATTAGCTATCCTACCCTAACCTAGACATAGCATATCTAAGTACAGGAAACAGACTGAGGAACCAACTGCTCAACTGTCAATGGTGCGCAGAGCAAAAAGGGGACGAGACATAGATTAATTAACTAATCATTTCAGCTGCTAATATATGATCAAGAAAATCAAAGCCCTTATTAACTAAAGCTGTCATATAAATGCAGCAGAGTAAAATATAAAAGTAGACGTACAAATTGGCACGAGAAGAAAATACGTTTGCCTATTATAGACTTGAGCTGCACAAGTCACAACTAAACATTCCAGCTCTGCAGCCTTGAAAAGAGAAGAGAAGGATTTAAATGACTCCTACATATACATATAAAAATGTAACATTCAAGTTCTGCTCATTTCTGTGTTCACCAGGAGCGAAACAACATCTGTCTCGGCAGAACCTGCAGGTACACCGGGTTAACCGTGTGATCACTTCACTTAATCATTTCCCTGTCCTCCAGCTTTTGTCGCTCAGGTAGAAACACAGGTTTGAGGTGAGACACACCATCTCTCGTCGAGAGACAGCTGTCGAGAGTGTTGAGCGATCAAGCATAAATTAAGCTTAAGGCCACCGCTATAACTGAGCTGCTAACAAGGGATACACGAGGTTTGAAACATTCATGCAGTGAAAATTTTAATCACGGTTACACGGCACCGTGTAGCTTGTGGCATTGCTTCAATTTTATATGATGAATTTCAGTATTAGGACAAATTCAGTTTTACATTAAGTGGCAGAAGGAAGAGAATGATGGATGGAAGAAGACTGGTGACAGATACCAGTCCAAATGAGACACCAGGGATGAATGTCAGACCAGTCAAGTCTGAAAAACAACAATTTAATATTATTTATGTTGTCCTTTCTCATTTGTTTCTTTTGTTTTTACATTCTGTCTGCTATGCATACACCGCTGTGAAGAAACCTGAAAAACAATGTGGGCGGACGTGAGTTGTCTCTTGATTTCTTGTTTTCTAAAGCTTAAACCTGCCATAAATTGTGTTTTATTCACTTGGGGGCAAGCAGAAACAAGCTGATATGCTGTCTCATTTTAAGTTGATATGATGAACTTGTCAGCAAAGAGTTGCCAATTTACACCTCCAGAAACATTAGCATTCATTTGGAGTCGTGTTTCAGGCCATCGGATGAATGTAAAGTCCAATATTCACCCTCCACAAACAGGAATGTCTCAACCAATTCCCATGAAAAATAGCTTTGGCAGCTAAATGTTCCAGAATATTCACCAGCTGGTTGCTAATGTTGTCTGCCTGATAGTGTTAAGTTGTTTTTTTAGAGTCCGCTGTGGCCGAAAACGAGGCAGATGACAGGCAAAAAGAAACCAAAACATCAAAGTTGCAGGCTGCAAAATCAAAATAATGAGCTGGAAAATGCAGAGTTGGGGAACAGTTTTTCCTGGCTTCATCACTACAAGTGACTGCCTTTCACACAAGTAGTCTTGTGATCTATTGTTGATATAAAAATGTTGATTTCTGCCACTAAGTTTCTGGAGGGTGCACTTGCTTAAAGGTGCAATATGCAAATACAAGGCAGTGTTTCACCAGAGTAACCATTAACTGCTGCTAACTGTAGCTGCCGTTAGCTAGTTAACTCAGTAGCCGTGCCGCTAGTGGTCCTATGGTGCATTCAGTTGAATTGGGAAGTCAGATTTTCCATGTTCCCAGTTGGAAATTTAAAGTGAAACACCCTCTGAAGCAGGATTTGTGACACTGTGTGTGTTACCTCACCAACTGTGACCTCAAAATCCAAGATGGCTGCTCTGCATATGAACAATAGTGAATGCTGGAGGCCCGGACCTGGGGAGTACTGGTGTTTACACCGCTAGCAGAGGTACTTTGGACCCCAAGGAGGAGGTTTTCAGGCCAGAGGTGGGTTGGACCCCGCCAGAATGGGCACAAAAAAATTGCAGCCAGGCAAGCGGAAAATGGACACTGACTCCGGGGACAAAGAAAGACGTGGCGTGTTCAGGAGAGCATCAAGCAAGAGAGAGGAGTCAGAGGTAGATTGGATATCAGTTAGCGCCCACCTCTGGAGGCCTAGACAGGAGGTTTAAGGTGGGATTAGCCAAAACAGGCTACAAAACTACCTCGTATTGTCGGATGGTGGGAAGACTGGACGCTACAGTAACTCGCTATCTCATCTTAAAGTGGCTTTATGAGTCTCAAGTTGGCCGGTTAGCATGCTAACTTCAGTAGATGTCTCAGCAACACATAAAAATAGTCAAATCAGTTATTTCTTCACATGCTGTTCATAATGTTGGTTCATTTTTTTATGTTTTACACTAAAATTCTTATATATTCCTCCTTCTAAGCAAAAAATATTTCACTATTCATCATATTTTTATTGTTTATATTTAAAGTTCCCATGAATTGGCTAGAAAAATCTTTTTTAAATGCTTTTCCTGCTAAGTAGGGACTGATGTTGATGTTGAGTGTTGTGTGTTACACCCACCTATAAAATTGATTCCAACTTCACTGAAACTTTAACACATGGAGTCATGAGTGAATCATGAGTGTTAAAGGGTTACAGCATGTGATATCAATAACTGTGGACTTTGATAAATTTCATACACAGCAGAGTAATTAAACAGGTCGACACCCATTAAAATCTGATGCTTGTGACATTCACAAGCAAAAAAAAACCAAAAAAAACACGGATGTAATTCCTCAAATGTGATGAGGAAGAGGAGGGAAGAGGTAGAGGAGGACTGGTGTTGAGTGACTGTCTCATCCAGCGCACACTGGGGAGCCGAATTACCGGTAATTGACATTTGACAGCTCATAATCATGGCATTTTGCGTTGGCTTTTCAGTAACAGGACACTGATCAACAATGTGGCGGCGGGAGAGGAAAGAGGAGATTAGTTGTCACGAGGATGGCTTTGGTTTTCACACACACACACACACAGTTACCGTTAGCTGGCAGTCTAAAGGTGTTGGCATCTGGGTGTGTGTCTGTGAGGATTTGTTACAACAAAGATGCTAATACAGCTGAAATGAATTCCAAAATGAGATATCCACCGTTTCAAACACAGTCAACAGAGGCTGATGAAAAGCAGAAAATTGCAGAGTCATTCTCCCTCTTATTTTGCATTACAATAATTTACTTCCAAAATACCGTATTATTCCCCATCTCTTCACATGTCGGAGCTCAATCCATCATCAGCCATGATATTTTCTGGCACAAAATCTGAGCCAATGATATCAGATGTTGAAGGACAATAGACGATTCTTTAGTTGTGGCTGTTCTATTATATCAAGAGATTTTGAATGACAAATTTGAGCAGAAAAGTGTGATTATATTCGAAAAATATAAAATATAAGTAAACAGCTGTGATTAAATAACAAAGCTGGCATTGATATTTGTTTGTTTGTCTGTAATGAACATGCTTGGGGAGTAACATTACATGTTACAGGATTCTGTAATTAGGATACCAAGAAAGCTAACTATAATCTATTACAGTGACAGAAAAAAGATGTTACCAGGTTATGGATGAGAAATATGGAGATTATTAGCAGGATTACAAGTTTAAAATAAAGAACGATATACTACCATGCATAGTGCGCAGACATTACAACACTTCATACTGTAAGTCTCACAACACTACTCCGGTCTCAGTGAAACCAGCTAATCTTACAGTCAGTTCATTATCATTTCCTCTAGTGGAAAAAATGCTTTACTGGGTGGAAATTTCAGATTTAAATCAGGAAAATGAAACACTACAGTTCTGCCTTCAGCTGTGAAAATACTGCCGGTGATGGCAAGAACTTGAAATCTAATCCAAAGACCAACTATTAATGTTAGCTACACAGACCAACTGCTAACATTGGCAATGCAGACCAAATTCTAGCTTTAGGTACACACAACAACCGCTAGAGCTGGCTACACAACAATGCCTAGCATCAGCTGCAAAGAACAATGGTTAACCAGTAGCTAATGTTAGCTACACAGAAATCCAATTGACTATCTAACCTGTCAATACTACAGCAGACATATTTTATGATTGTAGGCGGTGATGCTGGCAGTTTATTTTAAGTATAAGATAAGATAAGATAAGATAAGATAAGATAAGATAAGATATCAAAGTGGATAGCAAAATAGAAAGAGCATCAATAAAAACAATAAATAATAAGTAAGTAAACAAGGAATATAAACAGGAGGAAATATAAACTCTAAGTGCAATATAAACACAATAAATTATTTTTTTATTATTTATTTTTTTATTTAAAAAAGGAGAGTGAATAGCTGCTTAACAAAATAAATTTAAATGTGCATAAGTACTGTTATTAATCTAAACATCCATTTATGCATAATGAACCTACAACCAACATAAAAAACAGTACACAGGTTAATATTTGGCATTGCGGTAATCCAAAAGTCATGGAAAGTAATCAAGTTACATTACTTTATCATTGTGATACTTGGATTATGTTCCTGACTACATTTTCAACAGGTAGCTGTAACTGTATCAGAATACATTTTTAAAGTAACCCTTCTAAGCCTGCTAATGAAACACTAAAGCTTTTGTATTCTGTAGTAAAATGATTGTCAGCATCAAATGAAAGCAATGATGAAAACTTTAGACATTGTATCATCCAAATGTACGACATATTGAGTTAATTAAGACTAAAATATGTACAATACAGGCTGTAAATGGATCGCCTACCCAAATACAAAGTGCATTCTTTGTATCGAGTGGAGAAAAGACCAAAAGGTTCACACATCACTGCAGGAATTGTTGTCTTGCTGCACATCAGTAACCCTGAATTAACTCTAATTGGCAGTGAAAGCCTGTGATCTTTGCCTGATTAGATATAGCTCTTAACAGCATAAAGAGCATCATGTCATTCAGACAAATTTAAATGGAAAATTGGAAAAGTTTGCCACAGCTGGAAGCATCCGCCGCAATCTCTGCAAATACATAACTGTATCCTTGTTGACGAGTGCTCTGTGTGATTAGCTCCCCGATGTGATTTCAAACTGCCTTTCACAGGTGGGGAGAGATTTTTGGAGATTTAACAGTAAAATGACAAAACAGACCACCAGGCACGTCCCAAGTCACAATGCGGGACTCTCAAATGTATTCATGAGCACAAACATGACATTTAGACTTTCTTCACATGGTTAGATACTTAAGAGGAACAATGGAGAGCTCTGACTTTGTAAAAATACCAAATTTGACTCACTTCATGACTCTGCTTCAAGTCACCTTTTAAGTCGGAATAAAACATTCATTTTTAGAGCAATGTCATCTCTTATGGCACCTACAGACTGTGAGATTTCAGGAATATCTTAAGTTTATTGCAACATGGATCTAATAAACTTGGGTACGGTATTAAGTTTGATGTACGTAGACTGTACAATGATCATACCTAATGTATCGCTGGCTGTCATATGTGGAAGAAAACGTCTATGCGCACCACTAACGTGATAAACAATGAAGCTGAGCAAGAATCAAGCTCTTGCATTATGTGTATGGAAAAAAACATCCAAAGAGGAGGAAGAGGAGGAGAATGTGGACTCATGACGAGGGAAAAGAGACCAACTTGGGATGCTAGTTTTACAAAGACGGAGGCGACATTAAGTATTTGTAGTATGCTAATTATGCTAAAATAGCACAGTTCACTGGTTGATAAGTAGATGTACATTGCAGACATTGTGAGCCGGTAATCTTAAATTATTTATTTTGATTTTTCCATTCAAAATAATAGGTACGACATACATACAACTGATGTATCCCGTGTTAATTCTCCCTCTCTATTCCCAACCCCCATCCCATCCAAGGTCAATGCACATAAAAACACACATGTGCACATAAATTTGCACATTCGCACACATCTTACGATAGATATTTGACATATTGTGCATGCTTAGAAATAAATGCCTAAAGGGGAAACACAAACACATGCATATAACAAAAAGAAAACCTAACATTGTAGCTTTATTAGAAAGGGAAAATACAAGGAAACAAGGCACCGCGTTGGGGCTGAATACTTAATCGAGGTTCTACTGAAATGGCAACACAATCCCCCATAGTTTTCAAATCGCAGGAGGCACAACAGTTGTCAGAGGCAAAATGTGTGAGTTAAATCCTGTCATGCTACAGAGATGTCCCGGCCCACATACCATATTCCACAAACCCAAGAAAACCCCTTTGCTTGGTATGGATCCCTGCAAAAAAAGGACCCCACCATCATATCAACCTGAATGAGAACGAGAACAGTGATGCCAAAATTATTACCTCCAACATATCAAATCACATCGCAGCTGCATCACTGATCAGAGTAATCACAACAAACCATTCCTCCAAAATCACTCAGCACCGCACTGGGTGACTCTACTCTTCAGAGAGGAGACTTAATTAAACAAAATTCAGAATACCTACATATTTTATAAAAGGGGATCAAGTTTTATGAAACTACTTGCGAGACCCCTGCACCGAGTATCACCAAGGTCATTCTCTCTGCGACACATCCTAAATTTCTGACACTGTCAGAATTTTGTTGCAGGACCGTGAGAACAGCCACCATTTTGAAGCCTCAACCAAAGATATCACCATGTTTCTTTCACATTGGTCATCTTTTGTCTGGGACAACCCAAAATCACACAGTATAAACGTGGCTTTAGTGTGTTTTATTTTCTGAGGTGGGACAGCAATGGATCACTCAAACATGCCTCCAGACTTATCAATTCCTTTTATTGATTCCAGCATGTTATTTTGACAGCTGTGCACAACAGTGACATCAAACTTGTGCTTCTACGCTCCTGGAAACCTGCAACAAGAAGGAATCATGGCAGAGAGCCTGTCTTCTACTCTGTGTTCATGCTCAGAGATGAAAAAAAAAAACAAAACAGTTTTGTTGATGCTGAAAACCTGTGCAGGCTGCAGTTTTTCCACACAGAAAATTGACCATGAATCAATAAAAAAATTGAACCAATAAGCAGGTTAACAATTCTCCTCCAAAGTTAGTGTAAGACAGACAGTTTTTTGAGGAATGGAGTTTATTTTCCCCTAAAAATCTGTAATGGTTTTATTATTTGAAATCTCACTGTTTACGACTGGCGAACAATGAAGTTTCTAACAGATTCTCCAATTTCAAATCATAATTTTTATTTTAATTTCCACTAAGTAGTATTATTAATCAATTTTCAGACAGGTATGTGGTGTGACAGACTGAGCTACAATAGCAAAAAAAGAGTAACTCTTAATTTTTAAGTAGCATTAATGGGCAGCTGACAGCTCGCTAATTGGCATGTTTACACTGTGGGTGGCTATTCAGTGTTACCATGTTGTCAGCTGACAACCCATTAACTCCAGTTATGGTGAATTCATGTTTTTTTTTTTTCCACTGCTGCTGAATAATCCTCTGTGGGCTGAGGAAATGATACGGCCTGTGGGCTTATGAAACTGCTTTTAAAATCCTCCTGCATTATTTCCAAAAATGCACAGTGGACTATCTCAGGAGCTGCCCGCCGCTATTCATTTCTGAAAAGTTGGAATTTTGCAGATGCAAAGCGTTCACTCGCCGGCTTGATTAGAGCAGTAATACTATTCTACAGCGGCGGTGTGTGAAGATTGTGTGTGTGTGTGACTTACAAAGAGCGTGAGAGCTGACTCACCACTAATTGGTATTTGACACTATACGAGTTCCACTGTATAGAGTCATCTTTAATCAAGTTTTTATTGGCCTTTTGATGATAGATGAAGCAGCGATTTCCCATTCAGAGCGGCACCTTTGCACCATCAAGAGGCTGACAAGGTTCATGATACTCCACACAAAAGCTATTGTTATCATAATGAATAGGTGGTGGATGTGCAATTTAGTTACACTGTAGAAATTGAAGGGTACCTTCGTGCAAATAGCTTTCAACTCCCACCTGTTCAGGTATGTAATCCGTGCATCTGTGGGAGAAATTATCAACTAAAAGCTGAAACAGACAGTTGGCAATCTAAGTGTCAGATCTGCTGCTCCTGTTATTTGCATGTGCACAGAGCTCAGCGTTGGCGTTGAGGTGGGTGTTCACATGCACAGTTTTCATTTCTTTGTGTCAAAGCCTGAATCACACCATGTTTTCAAAGGAAAAATGTATTGTTAGAGGTAGTAACTTTGATGCAACAGATGCCCACACTGGACTTCATCCAAAAAACATTGATGGCACTCACCAGTTTTCAGGCTACGAGTCATGTACAGACAGCCTCTCTACAAGAGAAAAACATCAAAATTCTCATAGTAACAATGGATGCTTACTTAGGCTTTGATAGACTGCAGGCAAATCCAATTTTTTTTTTTCTCAAATCAGATCTTTAAGACAGACGGTCCGCACTATTTGCAAATGATCAGATCCAGACATCACCAATCTATCTCCATGGGTTGCTGTGGTAACAATGCGAACGTCAGTAACCACAAGTGGTGCTGCTTTCCAACATGGAAGCATGAGAAGTGAATATCCATCATCTTAATCGTGCTGTAAAGTCTGGTGCAGAACTCCTCCGTTAACGGCGACAAACTCAGAGATGGAGGAGGCTGCAGTGCTGAGCTGCGCTAATGCTTTTTCATCATTTTGGATTTGATGTCATTGTTGTGTGTCACATAACTCAAAAGGCACTTTGAAATCTGTTTTGAGCTTTCAGACTTCTGTAGAATCTTATTTCAAACCACCTCCAAATGTGGCCTGGATCCAATTTGGACCTGTATAGACTTTCTAAAATCAATCCGGATGCAATCTGTTTATGCCGAAGGAAAAAAAAAAAAAAGCTGTTTTGGGCTGGCAGTCAGAGCAATGACTTAGTGTCAGAAAACTTGCTCTTTATTTCTGGCACAGTAACTATTAATATTTTTTCCTCAAATGCAACAGCTGACACTGCTTACTTGTCATCTTTTTGTCTGTTGATGACCTGAATCTTCGCAGTGTGAAGTTCTTTTTACTGACTTGGCACATTCACACAAGCAAATCTAAAAGAAAAAAATGTGTTTAGGATAAGAATACAACTTGTCTGTGTGTTCAGACACAAATAATATATGCAGTGAGGATTTTGAAGTTTTTTACAGTATTCATACAGTATATTTTCTGGCAAAATGGAAGTTATCACTATATTGACATGTATGATTCCAGTGAGAAACAGGCTGTCCTCACTTAGTGACTATTTTTACAGAGGAGGACAGAGGACCGACAGAGAACTGAACATTATGAAGAAATGGAAAAGTTGATCTTTGACCTTTTGGATATAAAATGTCATCACCTCATCACTTTATCTTATTGAGTTGTGGCCAAAAATGTGTTTAGTGAGGTCATTGTGACATTGGCTGTTTAACTCCTTGGCCTTTCTGTGATGTGGCCTTTAACAACTTCTAATCAGTTCATCCTTGAGTCCGAGTGGACGTTTTTGCCAAATTTGAAGAAACTCTGTCAATGTATTCTTAACTGTTTCCCCAGCAGTGATGAGATTTTCCAGCAATTGCTGTTTTCACTGCCAGGTGGTATGAGACACTGTGAAAGATCATCTCACAAAATTTGTCACTCGAAGAAGAAGAGAAGCACCAGAATTCAGCAGCAGATGTTGTTGCGTAGCAAGAGAACATGGGTGACACACACAGCTAACATCAGCCACACCTGGGGACAGTGTTGTCACACACGTAATATGAGGTGAAAAAACAAAAAAACAAACAAAAAACCAAGTGAAGTTGATATTCTGCTTTAAAATGTCTCTTTAACAAAAATTTCATTTATGTCTGAAAAGTGGATTTTTTTTTTTGATGAAATGAAGAGAGAACAAAATGCTTTTTTTGTGTCTGAAACTATCAGATCTGTTCTTTCTTTTGATTTATTCCATGTTAGCTTGTTCATAGAACTGAATATTCTGTGGGTGTTGAAAAGTCTTTTGTCAAAAATGCTGGTGCAGGCAACTTTCAAAAAAAAATAATAATAATGAACATAAAAAATGTTCTTGCATGACTCCAAGTTATCCTAAATTTATCACTCACTCAGGTGATATTTTTCAAATATATTTTTGGGGGGCTTTTATGCCTTTAATTTGAAAGGGCAGCTGAAGTGAGGACAGGAAAGCAGGAGAGAGGGTGCAGGGATGACGTGCAGCAAAGGGCCACGGTCCGGACTTGAGCTGAGGACTCACAGCCTCAGCACACGGGCCAAACGCTCCACCAACTGAGCTAATATTTATCATGGAATCTACTCTAGTCCTCAGTGTCCTCACTGCTATTACTAAATCAGAAAGCTCATACTGCACAGTATATATAGTATTATCTTTTTCTTCCATCTAGCACAGATCCTCAGTAAAGCATTTTGGGGCTTAATCACCGAGCCTGGCTTTCACAGACAATAAAACAATCACTGCACAGTGGGCAGGTTTGTGTGTCAGTGCAGAGTTTCCTACAGCAGCACAACAAAACAACCCGAGAAAATCTGATGAATCAAACCAATACTTGCTGCTTCCGTTAACTCATTGTCACGGTGATGCTCACGCAACACTTTCTGATGTCCTTTGATCTTAAAGCTGTGACAGTAGAGAAAACTAGAACAGCGAGCTTCTGGCTGAATATTTGCTGGTTTGAGTCCAGGGGGCCCCTGTTCACAATGCAGGAGTTAACTGGATATCTTTGATGAGTAAAACCCAGAACCCCCTTCAAAGCTGGAACACGGTCAGAAGTAAAAAAGAAGCTGTTCTGGGTGTTACATGGTGTCCAGATAACTTTGTAATCCTGCTTGGTGAGAACGGCCCCCTGGACGGGCTGGAATTGTCTGGGAAAAGTGAAGACATGTGCTTTCTTCCTACAACAAATACTGCAGAAGTGCCCTCGAGCAATGAATTCTACCCTTTACAGGAATACTTTGTTGTGTCGTGTGACCTTGGTGTTTTGAAAGGATCGTTCAGATTCACAGAAGTCACATCCTAACCCAAACAAACCGACAGATCGAGGCAGCTGTAGACCAGCAACTCCTGAATTCTGCGAGATAAAATGACTGATTTCACCCAGGCTGTTTGGTTGCTTTGGAGAGAGCGATATTTGGCTTTTATAACCTTTGGAAAAGTGAAGTGGTGAAAATATTCAGTAACAGTAAGTCCCCAATTTCATGGTAAGCAGATGGAAGTTTCTATGAACTTACCCCAGATTACCCCAACATCTGCCCCAAATTTTCAACATCCTTTCCAGTGATCACATCAGCAATGATACAATTTACTTTAAGGACAAATCTGTAATATATTTACAGAACAAAATCATAAAATAACCTTGATATGTTGTCAGAGATTTAGGAAACGTGCTAAGCTGAAATTCTTGCTTCTCTGACAATAATGCTACAACTGTGGGGTCCTCCTTTGTAATTTGCTCTACTCATTTTTGCACAGTGTTTTTTTTTAACACAGGCCTCATTTCTATCACACCACTCACGCATCAGACATCATGGCCATAACGAAATTTTAAGTCACTAAAAACTTTAAATAACTGTGTTTACTTTTCGTTTCACACAGGACTCAGACCTCACACTCATGGGCGGAAGTTCTTCTGCCTGTTTGAGCCATCCATCAACCCCACCTCCTCCAAACGTAGATTTTCTTGCTGTCATACTTACTATGTCCTCTAGGGGGGCGCCACCTACCAATAACAGGACATATCAGTTGGAGTAAACTGCTTACACTTCGACCAAAATGCAGGTTTTTCCGGTGAGGACGGGATGGTAGATAATACTACCATGCACTCACTAACTCGTTAAGATCCTCCTACAACCTCACATAAAATAATTCGAACTATCCCTTTAAGCTGCTCAGACTGTAAATGTGGACACAGCAATAGCGCTGACTGTTAAAAATAAAGGTAAACTGTGTGTGTTTGCACAGGTTTTCTCAGGTGTTCTTTCCGGCATAATGCAGCAGGAGATCTACGCCTGAGTATGTAATCTACAGACAAAAGCTTTCCTGCTGCAAGCTACGTTTAAACATTAAACAACAAAAGCACCAACAGCAAAGTTGAGGTAAAGAACAGAAGGCTCAGTATCTCAGGTCTCCGTTTTCAAAAGCCCACCTTTGCCGCTCGGGCTCTGAGCTCCTCCTGTAAAGCATACAAACAAAAACAAATACGTGCGCTTTCTGAAAGGCGATGACACCCAATATCTACAGGACGGGAGGAAAACAACACATTTGAGAGCAGACGAGCTGAGCAATGGCACGGAGAGTTCACTTAAAGAAGATCGACCGTGCTCCTTTTCAGGGAGGACAAAAGGTTGAAGATGGGAGAGAGCGGAGCGTGACGCTGTCCATATACCGTGCTGCATTAAATGATACATCTCTGTCATATCTCCACAAAAACAAAGGATCCACAGCAGCCGTGTCAATGGCTTTTGTTCCATGCTTTCCTTTCATGTGCAGGCATTCCTTTTTATGCCCCTGCCTTGTTGATCAAGGCTGCACGGCTCTCCTCAGAGCTCCATTGAAGAGTTTGCCTTCCCTATCTGATGTGCATCCCCTGCTCAATACACTTGTGCTGCACAGATCAAAGGCCAGAGAGAAATTCATCAAAAGGAATTATTCAAAAAAAGAAAGAGGAGAAGGGGATCAAGATATAAGAGATGTAGCTCGGAACAAATTAGATGGTTATCCAATATTGGTGGAAAGGACAAGCAAAGGCAAAGGGGGCACAGGGAGCGGAAAACTGGCAGAATTCAGAATTCAAAAACAGAAGGTATAACAGACAAGTTTAAACCGCTTTGAGAGGCAGACAGGTAGTAACTCTCAGTATAATTAGTGCTTTTGCAAAGCTCAGTGCAGAGGTCAAAAACTCAACTGCATTGTGGTAAAACACAGCTGGTGCCACCTCATTCATAGTTTAAACTAAACAAGCCCAAAAGTGACAATTACCAACATAAACCAGCACTTTTCAACAGACACTAACAAAAAGTAACATTTGCATTTTGGAAAACAAAACAGCAAACTTCAACTACTGATCAGTTAGTTAAGTTTGCTGTTTGTTGATGTGTTCCAACACTAGTAAGGCCTGATGGGAAATGTAGGCAGTCCCTGCAGCACATGTAGCATCACAGCTGAACAGATGGTGGTGCAGAGCTAAGTTGCAGACTAGCTTGTAAAATACATTGATGGAAATTTAATAAATAATCACCCCATCACTTTCCCTTTGCCATATCTCTGATATAAGCCTGTCCCCGACTGCTCGCTGTGTTAGCGAGGCAGTCTGCCAGCTATGGTTCATCAGTGCAGTCAGGAATGTAGCAGAAGGAAACATAAATATGAAGCCTAAATTGATAATTTATTGATAGTTTAGAAGTGACAGTAATTGTGCCTCGTTGGGCATTATCTTGTTGATTAAGGAAACTTGAAATGAAACTTAAAATTAGAAAAAAATAGGGGAAAAAAGGTGAGGTTTTGTATGTTAAACGTGCAGTAAGCGATTTTGGAGAAAGATGATTGATTGATTGTTCAGTCCCATTCCAAGATCATCAAATTACTAATGCTTTGGATTGGTGGCTCAAACATGGTTGACTCTTGAGTCTGATCCCCGGGTAAACAAACACTTACATAATGGGAATGAAACTCAACAATCAAGTATCTTACCAAACTGTGATTGGCCAAAGTCTCCCATCAGGGAGTAGATTTTCTAAAGCCTGAAAACAGAGCCAAGAGGAGGAGCAGAAATCTAATTTTCTCTCAGACCAATTGAATTTCAATTATGCTGAAAGCTAATTATGGAACCTTTGCCCAGTGATGCCCAAAGTAAACTGCACACCCCAGCTTTAATAATTCTTAATGATTAATCAATTAATTGAGTGTTTTTTCAACTACCGGTTAAAGGGACATTTCACCCCAACATCAAACATACATATTTTCCCCCTGGCCTGTAGTGCTATTTATCCATCTAGATAGTTTTGGTGCGAGTTGCTAGAGTTTTGAAGATATCTGTCTGTAGAGATCTCTCCAGTATAATGGGACTAAAAGGCACTTGGCTGGCTTGTGGTGCTCAAAGCAACAAAAATATAAATTTGAAAAATTCAAAAACCAGTGTCTCATTCCAAATATCATGACCCGGTTACTCAAGATAATCCACAGATCTTGTTGGGAGCAGTTTCATGTCAGAACTACTTTCTTTCCACTTAAAAAGTGGTGCTGTTAGATTCTACTGCAGAAAGAAAATAATTCCCACTTGGGAGCAGTTAAGTCACATTGCACCCCAGTGGTATTACTGGTCTGGTCGGTGTTTGGCTTAATATCAAACCGGTTTGAAAATGCTCACATCAGTCCAACCCTATTATATGCATCTTATTTCATTTGTTTGCTCAATTAGGGGGATGTACATCAGTGATTCTATTGGACAGAAATGAGTGGATTACTTGGTACATGATATCTTCAGGCTGGTTGAAAAAAAACCATGGAAACAAGAACAATATTTGCCCTTAAACCTCCACTCAAGTTCTCAAAGAGCATCACATGTTGTCTCCCTGTGCAATCTCGGAAATGAAGGAAATTGGCTGATGGATGCGAGTTGACAGCAACAATAACAAGTGTCCTGTTAAGGCTGCAGCAGATTGACATTGGAAAACTGAAGGCCTGACTTTGGATGATTATCCAATCCAATAACGTTCAGTCACTTGTGTTGTGTCCTTGTGGAACTTTGTGTTTTTTAAAGATGTGTTCCCAGAAAAGCGTCCTCAGAGACGACTTGCTTAGCTACATGTTATCAATCACACTTGTGTTCATTAGGCTCACTGTGTACTGTAGACGTGACCTTTCACACACATCATTGGTTTCTAAATAAACTTCTGGAATCTTTATCCCCATTTGCCTTTGAAGTTAAGAACACAAGAGCACAGCAAACATTTCCAGTATTTTCATTAGGTGTCTCACAGTGATGGAAAGACTTTAACACATGTTGATCAGGGCTGTAACTAATAATTTTTTTAATCTGCTGGTTATTGTTTAGATTAAAAATCAGTTAAGTCTTTAAAATGTTAAAAAAAAAAAAAAAAAAAAAAAAAAAAACAGTTCCAAGAGCCCAAGATGGCATCATCAGATTGTTTGGCCCAATCCCAACGTCCATCCTCATGGACTCACAGACTCTGATGCATGTTCCCAGTAAGTCTGTGAAGTCTGAGGACTGTCCCTCTCTCAAATATAAAGTGCATGAGGACTCTAGAATTTTTTCACCCCTTTACCACGCTGTCAGGCAAACTTTTCTGACAGGAAACTGCAGTTATATACTCTAAATATTGCTCTCTCTGAAATTAACCCCACAGAACGGAAGTTGCTGGTCCACCGCTCCATCGATCTGTCTCGTGTGACTTTGGTGAATCCAAAAATATCCTTTTAAAACGCACAGACAAAGTAACAGATCAAGGTGGAGGCAGACCAGCAACTCCCGTGTTCTGCAAGGTAAAATTACTGATTTCACCAATGGAGTTTGGTTGGTTTGGAGAGTTGTCGTTTCTGACCGATAGTCCAAAAACCAGAGATGCTCCATTATCAGTGACATAAATCATAGTATCTCCACATTGAGAAGCAGGAGTCAGAGAGTTCTACTTTTGCACAATGAATGAATTACACAATCATTTGATCATGAAAATTGTGGATTCGTTTTCTGTCAATCAACTAATTGACTCAGTGTGACTAAGGATGCTGGCATGCAGCCCTGCTCGTTCTTTGTTTCCAGTGTTTGCCAGGCTGCTGCTGGCACAGGGGTCCTCACACTTAATCTCCCAGCCATCACCAGGATCTATTTCTTGGTCGATATTTTTGCTCAGGCCGCTCGCCCAGCTCTGGCTGTGAGGATGATGTCCAAGTACGTCCAGTGCCAGTCTCTCTGCTATTATGTCCAGCCACACCACAATCAGGTAGCCCTGTTATAAGCTCATTAGCGATTACTTACAGTACAGGCAAGCGGCGCCTTTCCTGTTTTTTGACATGCTTTTTAACTCTCGCCTGATGCTCTCAATGAGTTTGTTGCACAAAGGAAACTGCTCTGTGTGTGCATTACACCTGCCACTCTCACAGGCGCTCATATTTATTGCTTATCTCAACTGTGCATACTTCATAGCACATAATTAAATACCTTCTCCATATCACAAGGGTCCACTTGTCAATCTGGCCTGAGCATAATCCATCAACTAACACGCATTTCAATAAAAATTCAGACCTACAGCGGGTGAGGTGAGTTTAAAATTGATTACTCTAAGCCTGTAAACAGCCCAAAAAGAAGCCCTGTGACTGCCAACCGTATCCATAAATATGCATAAATGTTAACAGCATTGGAAATTTTAATTATCAATTACAGGAGGAAGCCAAGAAACTGGAAACATTTAACATTTTACAAGCAAAACAAATTCATCACGAAGTCTGAACCATATTTCCACAGGTTTCACAGATTAGATTTGTTTTTAATCTGTTTTATTTTTTTAAAAATCAACATGTGACTCATCATTCCTAGGTTGGCTGAGGCTGTGAATCACTGAAATAGACGGGTGAATTCCAACAATGGGGGTGGATTTGGCTCATTTCATTTCAAAGCAACGCGGGTCCATTTTAACAAGCACTCGTCAGTAAAACACTAAGACTGAGAGTAATATGGCCAGCCAAGCACTGAGCCCTAATTACTGATATTTTCTGCCAGAACGAGAAGCAAGTGGCAAATAACCGGATTACAAAGCTGAACACAAATTAATAAGGGAAGATCAGGAGACGAACACAAATGTTAACGCTTCTGATGATGACACGGAGCGGGGATGGGAGGGGGACTGGAGCTCGATATGCACAAAAAAAACACCAACAGAAATTAAATTAGGGCTTCTAAAACAGGGCCAACAAGAAGAGTTTCATCATCATTTAGGTTGTCACAACTGAACATTTAGTATGTCTACACATTTCTGTGTCACCTGAACAAATACAGAAACACAATACAACCAAACTGGGCTCCATCTATCTTTTTGTGTGTCTCTTCGGCAAAGTTTAAAAGAACAATATGTGGCGATTGCGCATGCAAAAATGAGTACTGCAATCCAAATAGCGAGCTGGAGCCACAGACTGGATATTGAATATGCTTGAAGCGAGTTGTTTCCACCCGCCACCTTCTCCCTAGACTCGAGGAAGCTCAGCAGGCTGCAGGAGTGCAAGTCGAGTGCAACATTGTAATTTGGCCAATAACAAGTAAGGACTCCTCCTACACTGTAAGTTGATCAGCTGTTTATTTTCTGTCAATGTAAAGTTAAGCCTGTTATCCTGAAAACAAAACCCCACTGCCCTGAAAATACACACTCTACAGTTTGTGTTCAGTGACTGCCAGTCTCACAACCAGCCAGACTCCATTAATATATTACTCAATTTAACTGTTATAAACATCCACCGCCTTCTGAAAGATTACTAATGATTTATTATGACTCATAAACAGACACTTACTCATTCAGTGAACATCCGGCATTAATTAGAGCTCTAATTAACGTGAAAGTGGAAAATTAAAACAGTTATTTCGGCCCAGAATAGAAATTTGAAAGGACACCACAGCTGAAGTTTGTTGTCAGAGTTGTAAGTATTTCAACTTAACATGTTTCCTTGATCTCTGATGACATGTCATAGTCATTTTATGATGGATTACAGTAAATTAATTACATATTTCTCCTTTAATATGTCTTCTACACATTTCTCTCTGTCACCTGACCAAACACAAAAACAATACACAATACAATCTTGATATCTTATTTTTATTATTGTGATATCTTAAGAATGTCTTGAGGGAGTTTCTTCAAACTTGGCACAAATGTTCACTGGGACTCAAGGATGAACTGATCAAAGTTTGGTGGTCAAAGGTCAAAGTCACTGTGACCTTGTGTCTGTCCCATCCAGCAGGATAGATAGAGAGGGAGGTAAACAAAATCTTCAGAAGTCAAGAACAACGTCATAGTTTTTTGAAGTTGGACACTGCAGCCTGAAATTTTTTCAGGAATCCTGCAGGACACAGGATTCCCGACAGGATGGGAGTCAATTTCGCTAATCTTCATGAGACTGGGACAGGACAGAAAAAAAAAGCGAACAGGAGCAGAAATCTTAGATCAGAGTGGGATGGAGTAAAAATTCACTCCCGTGTCACCCTCTAGTGGACACGTCCCCTCCGTCCCCCCTGTGATCTGTGCCCAAGCTACAGCCAATATCTGCAAATCTTGGCAAATCTTGGCAACTCACTTGGCAACTCATACCAAAACAGTCATAAGTATTTTTTTTGTTGTTGTTGAGGTAAACTGTCCCTTGAAACAGAAAGTTAGAAGATTTAAAGTTGTATCTCCATTAAAGAGATTATCAGGTATTTCATCCAAAAGAACATATTTGCCTCCAGGCCTGTTTAATAATTAATCTGATGCAGTCAAAGTCAGGTCAAAATTCCACCGTTCAGCGAACATTGAAAGATCATCACTAACAGGCGGCGATCCTGTTAAGCTGGACGGCACACTAGTCAATAATAAAGCAGGTGATCCTGGTGAGTGCAGCGCATTTATCCGTGCAGATCCACCTCCTCCTATGAATCCTCATTACAGCTTCAGTCAGATGTCATAACACTCAAACACTCAGCGTTCAATTCACACACCGCAGGGAAGAGCCTCATTTCTCTGTAGCCGTGCCCGGGTATTGAAACAATTAGCTGACAAGTATTATGAACTAATAGATTCATTACTCTCAAAAGTGAACAACTTCACAAATGCAACATGAAGCTTTCCGCGCAGACACGACACCGAGCGCTGTTCCACATCTGTAACATCCAGCCCACCATCCTGAGCAATTATGTTCATAATGGAGTATCTCCAGAACACAGTTTACGTACAGTACCAGAGACTGGAGTTTGTGTCACACCAGTTTTCTTTTTGAATACCACTTTTTTTTTTTCCTAACCTTGATCAAACAGCCTTCTGTCTGCCTTCTTGTTAGTGGTTTAAATACCCAAATACCTAAGTTGCTCTTTGCCAAAGGTAGTGATGATGATGTTGATTTTTTATTTTCTGTGTCCATGCCAACCTGCATTCAGACAGTGTTGGATTTATGAGCTCAGTCTCCAGTCGCCCCTCAGAATGTGACATTACTGATTTTACCAACAGGGTATAAAACCCAAGGAGACAGTTCATCATGAGCAGCAAAGTTTGTAGTGAAGAATAAGTGAAGCTTAGCTACTAATTTAAATCATCTTTTGATAACTGGAGTGCTGCTGCATTCAGGTCACTGTGATATTTTCTTCTGTATTTTCTGTGTTAAAGTTCTGAGGGTTTTTTTTTTATATGTAGTCATTTTCTAGTCTGAGGTATTTGTTATAGGTTCTAATACATCTTTTGTGGTTTTCTTCTTACAATTTATTCACCGTGAAGTTTGTGATTGTCGAAGGTGAATGTAAGCTCTAAGTTTAAGTGTACGCTATATTCAGAATATTTTCACCACTTTACCTTGCTGTCAGGCAGCATTTTCCAAAGGGAAAGAAAGGGCAGATATTTCTCTCTCAAAATCAACCAAACTCCATTGATGAAAACAGAACTTTTACCTCACAGAGCACAGGAGTTGCTGGTCTGCTGCGGCGACTCCCATGTTCTGCAAAGTAAAAGTATCAGTTTTGCAAAAGGAGTCTGGTTGAGAGAGACACAGCAATATTTGGCTTATATGCCGGTGGTTTTATGTCAGAAAAAGGCTGTGTGACAGCAAGGTAAAGTAGTGAAAATATTCTAAAGGTAGTGTGACCTTAAACTGATATTGATTTTATTAGCTGGGTGAAATACTGACCCTGTCTGCAGCAGTACATTGCTTGGCTTCTGAGCTAAAGTGAAACCTGTGAAAGTGCTCTGCACAACAAGACAACGAGTGTGGCTACCCTCTTGACCATTGCTAAACTTAACTCCTCTTGCAAAAACAGAACATCTTCCTGAGCTTACAAGTATCATAAAAGCAAAGAATAACCATTCCTCATGAAGGCAGCCTGTTGATACAATATTCCACGAGCTAATGAAGCAGCAGCGAGGCCCTCCTGGGACACATTAAGTGACCTCAAACAAACAGAAGCCCAGACAGAAACGCGTGCAGAGGGAGAGAAAGCTACAGAACAAAACAGAACAACAATAATGGAGCGTATCAAGTACAGCGGAAGGCTGAATAAAACTGATACAAGAACAGGACAGAAAATACCTCAACACAAGAGTGAGACAACAAAACTGCGATACAGAAGGCAGGCAGACGAGACCAAAACAGTAGGGCAAGGAGGAAGGGAGCGCGTTGGAAATGCAAACGAGAAAGAAACACACAGACGGAGAGTCGGGGGGAGTCTGTGTCTTTGTGTTCTGAAAATGAAGAGAAATGAGAAGGAATGGATGCAGGCCTGGAGGGAGGGAGGGCAGAACACTCTGTACCAGCACATTATAGTCTGAAATTACATAGGACACAATCTCTCCGCGCTCCCTGCTACAATTCAATTCATACCCTGGATTCCTATTTGTCTCTGGCTCGCCGCGCTACAACTGAATTCATATCCAAGAACCTATTTTCTCCTCCTCCCTCACCCCTCTGTCTCCCCTCCATTCCTGGTGCAGTGATGACAGCTCCACCATATTAAGAGTGTGAGAACTGCTGCGACCGGCTGTCGGCAGGTGGTGTGTGTGTGTGTTTGTGTGTGTGTGTGTGTGTGTGTGTGTGTGTATGACCTCTCCGAATCTATTATCACTGCAGGTATCGAGATCACATCCAACAGTGTTGCAGTCTGACCAATCACTGCCAACACAGGCTGCTTTACGTGTGTGTGTGTGTGTGTTCATGGTTTAAGCAGACATTTGACATGCTTACACACCAACACTCGGAGGACATCTTGGATTATCAGGACAGGGTGTCCCTCTAGTGCAGCAAAACAAACTTATTTGGGCGGCAGTGTCGTTTTAGTACACAAAAATTAGTGTGTGTGTGTGTGCGTGTGTGTTGTGTGTGCATGTATGTGGGTGTGTCTTTGATCTCTGGCTGTCCTTGCCGTGCCCCCCATCTTTCTCTCTCGTAAACCACACATACACCACACACAGGGTGGCCTGTGTTGGCAGTTGGCAGTAACACACACACACACGCACACATGCACACACACATGCAGTGAGAGCCCCCAGCTGTTTCCAGTCTCTCTTCTGTCGAACTGACAGGCACTGAGCAGACGGATCTCCTCAACTCGAGCCGTCAGCCTCTCCTCCTCCCTCCTGCCCTCTGACTGACTCCCCCCTCCTATCTCTTTCCTTCCCCTCTCTATCTCGCTTTCTTGTCGTCCGCTGCCCTCCTGCTCCTGTTTTCTGTCCCTTCTCCATCTTCCTCTCTCCTTCCCCTCCCCTCTCTGAGTCTCTCACTCTCACCTCCTCCAGACCATCTGACACGTTCTCATTTATTTGTTTGGCTTGGTTTAGTTACTGTATGCGCAGGCAGGCCAGGTGTGGGAATTTAACTGTACATGTATTTTTCTAATTACTGAGAAATAATTTTTGAAAAGAAAAGCAAGATTCAGTAAGACTTAAAATGCATGAAATAGGATAGATTCAAACATGCAACATCTAAAGCAACAACAAGGGGGTTTGGGACCTCAAGGGGCTCCTCAGTTACTGCAGGGGGTCCCCCATATTATTATTGATCATTTTAAAAGTTAATTTCAAAGTTTTTTAAGCACACATTAACATGAAATTAACATAGTAAAGATAAATCAGCCTATTATTTTTAAAAAAAAGCCCTAAAACATTTAAAATACACACTGACATAATGCTACCCATGAATCTTTGTGCACTCATGCGAGCTTGCTGACCTACTAAATCACTGTGCAGCACCTCTCCATAACACTGAACTAGTTAGCTACGTATTATTGACACACATTTCCAAATTTGCTGTATTATTATCCCGGTTGCACAGCCGCTCTTCTGAGTCACAGTGGATCATTTTGTAATTTCTTGCAAAAGCAAGACACCCCCTCCACTTCAGAAACCACCAGCGAACGTGCGGAGGGTGAGGATGACGCAGCTAAAATTGGCCATGATACAACTGCTGCTGACTTAGCATCTATGCATGAGCGCAAACGAGAGAAGACCAGAAAATATTTAATGCAATATATGTAGTAGGAGATCCCTGCTCTGTCACTCTATCAGCTAATAGGTCCACGGCCTGAAAAGCATTGAAGGCCCCTGATCTAAAGGGTCAGAATCAGTTATTTCATGTGTGTGTGCAGTGTGAAAGAAACACCTCAAACATTTACAAGATGATTTTACAGTAACTTAATGATATAGTGGGTGTTAGAGCTGCTGGTTCATCTCAAAATATTTTAAGTAACAAGACTTAGTCTGAAGCATGAATTATACTCCTGAACAGACATGTACACAGACATGTAGCCCCCCCCCCATTCAAGTTGAATTTTAGTGAAATAAAGGTCAACATGATAGTATTAACTAACTCTTGTTTATTGTCCCTACATAAATCATATTCATTCAGCTTTGTTTCATGTCATATGTCTCTCCTGGTCATCCATGTCCCCCTACAGTGGCTCTACAGCCCATCCCCCAGTTTTGGAACCAGTGGTTTAGTGGGCTAACATTTGCTAATTCCCACAAAATAGTACAGCTGAGGCTAAAGTGAATGTCATTTGCAGCCTACTTGATAAAACAAACTAATGGATCTTAAAAGGTTAAAACTTTTCAAACACAGACACATCTTAACAACCAATAAGCCTAGAAAATTACATTCTAAATCACAAAGTCACCGTGTTTTGTATATTTCTAAACTCTACTAGAATCTATATGAATCACTGTCAAAGGCTAAATGTTATTTAATACTGTATACTAACAAGTATTGAAGGCAAAGAATATTATTGAAAAATGAGAAGCTGCTTGTAGACCTAAAAAGAACATGTTAAGACAGAAAAAGAACTGCTCTCCTCTCCTGTTTCACTTGCATGAAGCATCACGCCTCTTATTATCTGTCTGCTGGCCTCTTGACTCCAACAATATGTCGCCACATTCTGTTTCCAGTTTGACAGTCTTATCAGCCTCGGGGTAGACAAGCTAAACTGATGTAGTGGGCGGTGAAGCTGCTGCCCTATTTATGTATTTCTTGGAAATGAGACTGCATATAAAAATGCTTTATTTTGTAACTACTAGAGTAAGCACACTGCCTGCGAGTGTGATGGGACTATAGAAAGAACATACTGAAGATTTGAAGGATTTTTTTTTTTTTGTTTTGTTTTAGTTAGGGACAAAAATGTGTTCACTAACTTAAAGCGTCAGCACAGACTTCATTATTTACCTCCAGTGGCATCGAGCTCTGCAGAAAGTTTTGGATTTATTTGTCAAGGTTGTGAGATTTG
Source organism: Lutjanus argentimaculatus (assembly GCA_034769285.1). Lineage (NCBI taxonomy): Eukaryota > Metazoa > Chordata > Actinopteri > Lutjaniformes > Lutjanidae > Lutjanus > Lutjanus argentimaculatus. The sequence goes on from JAWZSL010000008.1 coordinate 30,400,335, forward strand.
TGCCTCCAAACCCAATACAGTGTCGGTGAGCAGAATTTCTTATGTGGTCTCAGAGCGTTGAAAAATACAAACAAATATTCAACAGCAACATCTCTTCCAGAATCAGTGTCCTCATTACTCTGGACAACCCACAGACCTCACTGTCAACAAAGGACTTTTTTTTTTCAGTGGAAAGTAGTTCCAAAGAAACTGTTCTGTTTTCTGGCAAATGTCGCTGTTGTTTTTTTTAAAGAGTGACAAATGATATTTACTTTGTGATTCTTTTGTATTTGGTAAACACGTCTGTAAGAGGCTGATGAACAGGACAGACCACCATCCATCCTTCATACTCATGTCATCTGCAGCATAGAACAGTGATGAGCTGAACAGCAGTTATAACTGGCAAATATATATGTGGCCAAAAGTATGTGGACACCCCCATCCCACACATTTGTGTGCTTTTGGTCTGGACTCTGTAGCTCAAATCATGTACAATTAAAAATGCCATGAATGATATTTCAGATAATAATGTTCTTCCAAGCTGTTTCAGCACTAACAAACACACATACACAAGACCAGATCCATTAAAAAAAATGGCAGGGTTCACGTTAACCATGGCCCAATACCCTGTGGCCATATAAAGTTACACTGTGGCCACCAAATATTCCATTAAGGTGGAAGAAGTAGTTTTATCCCCATACTGCAAGCTTTCGCCTACACATTACAGTTCCAAAACATCTATTTGGTTGAACATTGTACAAAACATGACACAGCTAACTATGGGATGTGTGACTGGTATACACTGTTTCCTCAATTATAGCCAAGTAGTCTAGCACATTTTTCAGCACGATTGCAAAAGCCTGATCGCCCTTTGTAGCCTCTTAGTAGGGTTAGAAGAGATTTGATATAATGAGCAGCCTGCTCATGCAGAACCTTAAGAGTTAACATTAAAACTTTAAATTCGATGCACAGGTGCACAACCTTCTTAAATCATCAAACGAAAGGCCAGAATTGAATAAAACACCAAAATTTCTTGCAGTTGGCTTTATTTTGTGTGATTAGGCTCGAAGATTGCTGACTATCTGACTGTAAGTGTTGGGTGCAGCAAAAAAGAGATTATTTCTCAGAAGCAACAAGAAAGAATATACTAGATTCTCACAGTTGTAGATTGATGAACTCCAAGTGAATGCAAGGTGCTCTTGAAGTCGAACTGGTCAACCAGGAGAAAGGGGATGCCCTAGGCTTACTTCAGACACACTTGCACAGAGCCAAGGATATAGTGTAAAAGGCCTTTATTGGTTAGGGCATATCAAGGTTAGAAATCTCACAAAACGGGCATGAATGAAAAGAGGAGTCCTCTTTTCATTCATGCCCTGAAGAAGACCCAGTGTGTGTTGAAACTGGTTGGCGTTGTCCTAAACCAATAAAGGCCTTTTAAACTATATTCTTGGGTCTCTGCAAGTGTGCTTGAAGTAAGCCTAGTGGCTCGACCTTTTTCCAAAGAGATTATTTCTGTTTTGTCACTGTAAAGTTGATGAAGTTTTGTGGAGTCCAGTAATTGGTATCTGAAAGGCAGGTGGAAAGTTGGGCTCGCTGCTATGATTAGTGGATCATAAAGGGACATATAAGTGGGTGTCATCAGCATAACAATGGCACCATACATTATGACCTGATACAATGGCAGCATATAAATAAAGAAAAAGGAAAAGGTGCTCTTAAAACAGGTAGGGGCATAATGAATTGAGAGCAGTCCCTTGTAGACCAGCCTATGTTTCAAGATGCTGTAGAAGGATGGAGGCAAAGGCTTCACTTAAGTCTGGCAGAACCAGAATGAAATGCTGACCTTTGTCTGCTGCAAGGATTGAGTCATTAGTCACCTTATTTAGGGCTGTTTCAGTGCTCTGTAGAGCTCTAAAACCAGACTGACAGTTATTCAAAATACTGTACCGTATGAGAAATCAGTTGGGAGACCTTAGAAACACTTCCAAGAAGACTAAAGGCTGTGGAAATAGCGTTGGAATGCACTGAAAATGAACTGTGTCAGTTAATACTTTTCGGGGAGTTGTAAGTTTAGAAGTTTTCAGACATGTTGTCGGAGCTACCGAGGCGTCAGAAACTAATTTTAAAGATCATTCATACGTCATTAACACTTACTTATGTGCACTGAATATATCCATTGAACAAAAACACAGTTCCAAAACCGACAACATGCAGTTTATCAAACTACTGAAGAAACAGCCACCTCTCTTTCCCTGCATCCCTCCTGTTCATAAGACCGTTGTTCGTCCTCACCTTCCCTCAGGCTCATCCAACTCTCTCGACTCTACCTCTCCTCTCCTCTTCTCTCTCTATTTTTGTCTCTCGTTCCCCCTTTGTCTCAGTCATCCCCTCCCTCCAACATTTTCTCAAGGTCAGCCCCTCTGCTCTTCCCCCCTCTCAGAAACCCATTGTCCCTCTGCCGCTCCCCCCCCCCCCCCCCCCCCCCTTCTCTTTCATCTCCATCATTTTCTGTGCTCCTCTTCATCTCTCGCCCTGCACGCCACTTTTCTCTGCTTTCATCTGCTCCTGGCCAGCAGTCAGCCGTCCTCACATCCAATGGCCTGTTGCATTGCTCATTTTCCTCAAAGCCCGGCTCCTTGTGCAGCCTCTCTTTCATTCAGGCTGTTTCGTACGCTCTCTTTTCTTCAGCACTCTTTGTTTTTTCAAGTTTCTCAGTGGAGCAATCACCACATGCTCTCATGTCTCAAAAATGATACGATCTTAGTTAGGTCCTTCAAGAAAGGCACTTGTCTAAAAAGCCTGAGAGCCTGTCGATTGTGTTGGCCATCACATGGTCCATAATTTACTGCTCCTGCTGCAGAGTGTTGCTATTTTTAACATTTTCATGTTATTGAAATTTCGTACGTTTGAAACCACATTTTTTCCAATGCTGTTACTTTATTTTTTTGCTTACTATCTGCAGCTGGTACACACTAATAAATGCTTGATAGTTGATTAAACTTCAGTTAATAGTCAAAAGTTATGAGAAAAATCGTTTCAGGTCAGACCCAGAAACATTCCTGTAACATTTCCGACATGGCACCAGTATTTGAAAGCCAGCTGAATGCCGCTGGATGAGACCACAGCAGCACGAAGTAAAATACACAGAGAGAAATTAAATGCGTATCTTGTTCTGGCTTATTAAGAGCGCCGTAATAGCCTATATTTATCACTCAGTTCCCAACTCATGTGCACAAGGAAATTAAATTTAGTTTAATAGACCGCGAAACACTTTGAATGAGCCTGATTTAACTTTCTTTTTCTTTTTTTTTTCAAAAAGATGTTTCTTTTTGTGGTACTCACGGAAAAAACATCATTACATACAAAAGACAGTAATCAGACCAACTGTTTCCCTCTTTATGTATCTGAATATCCAGCTACACTCATTATACAGCATGTAAACAAATATGCATTAAAACAGCTTAATGGCTTTCTAATAATATTAATTAATGAAATTAATGGAAAATGTTTTTGTAGATTGCACTGAGTCCAGATGAGGTACTTAAGCTCTGGCTCATTAATTAAGTTTCAAACAAAGAAACACAAAGTTATAAAACCCATCAGTGATGTGGAAGAACTGAGAACACTTCTTCATATTACTATTTTAAATCATTGCTGTTGCCAGTGGTGTAATGGAAGTAGTTGATTTGTATCCCTCAGGTCCCCCCCCCTCAACTGTTCAGCGACAGCCACAGGTTATCGTTAAACTTAACTAACTAGTGTGAAATACAGTCTTCATACAGTCTTCAAGTCTTGATGCAGAGTTACAGTGAAAAGACATGAAAGATGAATGCTGTGATTTACTCTGAGGTGACTGATTTACAAGTCGGCGTTTTCGCCTCCGTGGACTAAAATCCCGTAGGCTGAGAATTTTCAGTGGTGCAGCTGGGAAACTGGGCATGCCTGTCATCTTAGAAATACATAGATGTGAGATTTAGATGTTTATTGAAACTTCGGCAAAATCTGCTGCCTTCCCTTTGAAATACAGCTCTGCCCACATCCACTCTCTTTGCCTCTCTGAGGCACAATAGCTGTCGGTGTTGATGGCTATTACTCGTTACATGTAACCAATCAGATAGTGCTGTGGGCGGGACTACAGAGTGGTGACTGCAGTAAGATCTGAGCCAAAGGAGTCCATTTTAACACTAACTCTCCTTTTGATGATCCAAACACTGACCCGAATCCATGACTCAAAGCCATGATACGATGTAGGGCTGCAACTAACAATTATTTTTATTGTTGACTAATCTGTCCATTGTTTTCTTGATTAATTGATCAGTTGTTTGGACTATAAAATGTCAGAAAATGGTGAAAAATGACCAGTGTTTGAGATTATCATTGTTTCCCAAAAGCCCAAAATGACGTTACAAGGAAAAAAGAAACCAGAAAGCTGGAATCAGAGAATGTTTTCTGAAACAATCACTCAAACCGACTAATCGATTTGATTAATAACTGAATAATCATTTTGAGATCTGTTGCACCTAGGGATGTGTATCAGTACTCAATGCCTTTACAGTATGGATCAAAATAACCCAGTACCAAGTAGTACCAAGAACTTGCACCCCTACTGTTTTCCAGCAGCACCGCTCCGTCTCAGACACCAGGTAATATCACAGAGCACTGTGGCTCTGTTTTTATGGTCTTGTCATGTGTGACTAAAGATGTAAGGGACATTTAAAAGTCACCATAGTCTGAAAGACAAAAAGCCATCACTTGAATACAGGGGCAAAGATTTGATTAGTGCCAATTTAGAGAGGCAGCACACTGATTCGGGGTCGTGCAGGAAAACCCATGAACTTGTCGGGGATTTGAGATCGGTCTCATTAAGGCATAAAATGGCATTTAACATTAAATTCCTTCAGCTTATAGCCTCTAATTGGACAGGACAGCTTGTAGACAGACAGGAAAGGGAGAAGCGATGCAGCAAAGGGCCACAGGCTGGAACCGAACCTACGCCCGGCACTGAGGATGTAGCCGCTTCACATGGGCTGCACTCTGACCAACCGAGGCCACTGGGGCGCCCTTCAGCAGCAAATTCACCTGTTTGCAGATAAGGCAGATCACTATATATGTCCCTTGACATCTAACAAAGTAAGAATTTTTTTTGTCCTCAACCATACGCCATTCTTCCGTGGTGGCTATTTCATCTATAAGTATTGATATGGAATAATTAAAATACAATTAATGCATTTAATGTCATGTTGAGAGCAGCACAAAAAGTTTCTGAGAGCTTTGAGAACCCTTGCATGAATAGATAGATGAGGGTAGCAATGTTAATATCACATGTTAAAAATGGCTTAGCAGCGTGTTCACCAGGCCACCAACAGCAACCGTTAAAGGAGCAATATGTAGAAAATTTGCATCCAAAATTAGAACTGCAGCAAATATCAACCTGGAGTCATGGATAGTAAATCAAATGGGTTAAAATCATATTTAATATACAATCTATGGTTGAAGCCAGCTGTTTCACTCTGCATGCTCCTCTCAGGACTCGAGGAAGCTCAGGCAGGCTGCAGGAATGCTGCAGGAGCACAAGAACGAGTGCAACTTTGTAATTTGAAAATAACAAGCCAAACTCTGTTAGATATTGCTCAGTTTAACCATTGTAAACACTTGCTCCTACTAATTTGGCAAACATTCTGCATTAATTTGAACTCTAATTAATGTGAAATGGGCAAATAATAACACAAGTTACGAAGAATAGAAATTTCAAAGACAAAGACATAACAACTGTAGCGATGCTGTTATGTTAATTAGCGTTTTCTTAATCTCTGATGACATATCATGGTCATTTTATGATTTATTACAGTAAATATATTACAGATTTCTACTTTAAGTATCTTTCAAGTTGTACACATGCATTCTGGCAAAAATCAGCACAAAATTAAATGTCTCCAGTTGTTTTCAGAGAGCGAAGTTGTTACTGCAGAAGTTATCAGACACGTTGGGACTTCCAAGGTGACAGAAAAGCCCATTTTAGAATATTATCTAACAACAGCATTTATTCATCTGAATTGTAATGCATCACTATCTGAGACTTTGGGAAATGTTTTTCTAAAGCTGTCACTTTATCTTTGACCTCAATATTAACAAGAAGACGAGTTTGACCTTTCTCCTGCCAGACACCAGCAGCGTGTTAAAGCAGCGTGTTCGTCCGGCTATCACCAGGACATTTTAAGTCCCAGTGAGTGATTTCCTGAGCATATTGTAGTTTTCTGTGATGAGCCGAAACCAGTCCAGGCTGTCTGAAAAGCAGGAATCTAATCTAAAAACTTGTGTTACGATTTGGGAAATGGTCAGGGTAATGTAAAGTCTGATTTGGAGTTAATGGGCTGGAACACGCAAAAGCATCAGGACGGTCTTTTAAGTGATGTTTCATTTCCTGTCATTGTATTACGGTATACTATAGTTAGATATTTAGAGTTATATATTCATGCGTGCGTCTCTCTCCCATCATTCACAGCTCTTTCACCACGTCTCTCTTTGTTACACTCTGTCACTGTCACAGCTTTTTAACTATTTCTGTCTCTTTCTCAGTCAGTCTTCTCATCCCTCCCCGTCACTCTTTATTTTCTTTATTCATATCCGTCTGTCCATAAAGTCTCTTTGAATCCTTTCCTCTCCCCAACTATCGCTTTCTTTTCCTCAGTCGCTCTTGTTTTTTTTTTTTTTCTTGCAGTTTCTCACTGTCTTCTTCGGTCCTTTTTATCATGTCACTCTTTTTTCTCCCTCTGTGTCACTCCTCGTTGCTTTTCTCGCTGTCTGTCTGCGTCTCCCTCTTCCCCCATTTTTTATCTCTCCCTTTATGCCACTTCATTCCCATCATTTGTCTCCTTTGAGGCCTGCACCGCTGCTGTGTGTGTGGTGTGTGTGTTGTGTTTCTGCGCGTGCATGTGATTGGTTGTGTGCCTAAGCTATATAAAAGCGGCATACTGAGAAAATTAAAAAGAGATTTAACGGTTTTTGTGTGACAGATGGAAAATGAAGTGTATGTTGGTGCGTAAAAACAAATTCTAAGTATTATTCTTGTGTGTATATGTGTGTGTGCATGTGTGTGTTTGTGTGTGTATGAGACCAATACCAAGGACGAGACAGCAGTACGGTGACCAAGAGAGAATTACACCATGTGGGGATTTGAACATGAGAGAGTGTAAAGTACTTACGCAGCTCTACGACCGATGCATGCGTGAGTGCAGCCATGCATGCACATATCAGACTGACACACATGTGTGCAGCATGTAGGTTAGAGTCTAATATGCATCTTGTGGCTTTGTGTGTGTGTGTGTGTCAGATGATACAAAGGAGCATACACTACACACACACTCAACTGCTCAAAGCGAGCTGGAGAGGTACATTAGTGTCTTTGCTGCACTTCAGCAACTACCTCTCACTACCTCTTACCACCGTACCTCTCCAGCAAAGCATGCTGGGAACAACACAGTATAAAAATAACCTGCCTGATTTTAGTTTCAGTTATGGTATTCTAACGTGTAAAGTATCTGCAGGAAAATGAAGAAATATGTCAGCTATGTGGATTATATTTCTATATAATATATATAATATATAATGGCAGTACAGAAAAATATTAAAATAGGACCACATAACTCTCAGACTTATCATATTTTATCAGAAAAGGTTGCAGTATATTGATCCAATTTTATTTTTTAGAATATAAATATCAGTAACTTCAAATGGTCAGAAACATCCCAAAACCACTGAAAAAACTTGATTTTAAAAGTAACGTGGAACCTCACAAGCACACTGTAATATAATAATAAATGTTGAAATAAATAATGATAATAACAATAATGCAAAGAATAAGAGTATAAGGTGCTAAGGACTAAGGTGTTTATCATATTTGTCATTATACTGTTTTTTTAAAGCTAAAGTGATGGGATAAAATGGAAACTACTGCCTTTTGCTTTGGTATGACCCAATATTTTTCGGTAAGTTCAGCAAAGGAAGAATACAGGAACTCCAAATAAGGTCAAAGGTCAAATCAGAGATCAAGATTAATATGTAGAAAGAATGACCTGATATAAAGCTGTAAAACTGTCACATATCCAATGATCTGCCTGCAACTATTTTGGCTTGACAACAAGAAAACTTTAGTTCTGCACTCTGAGAAGTTATTGCCTTAACTGGGTAGCTGGTCATTATAGAAAATAGATCATAAGAATATAATGTTTATCAGTGACTCCAGGATTTCTCCGGCTTTTTCGGGATTGTTCCAGCCTAAAGTACATGATTCCACAGCAGCTTTTCTAAAACATTGTGATAAAGTTTTTAGGCGTTTCTTGCAATACAGTTATGGGAACAAGTGAAAATGGAGAGTGAAAGTCAGTAGAAATCAAAGGCAGCTTGTTTCAGGGAGAATAAAACCACACCCTAAAAACTATAAAATTTCCAGCATGCTTTATTTATCACAACTGCAAGGTTGGGCAGAATTCACAGGGATTTGTTATATTTGCATTATTTGTTGTGATTGTAACACCTTAACTTCCTGGATGGACTGGTTTATTGTAACCTCAGCTTTTACCTCTGGTTTGGTCTCCACCAACTCCTGAGAAAAACATCTGGCTCTTTAGCTGCTAAATGTTCCAGTATTCTAACTTTATCTGTCTGCTGTTTGGCGCCGAGCAGGAAAAAAGTAAAGTTTCTGCCCTGAAAACCAAAACAATGAGCTGAATCATGCTTGTACAAGTGGTCATGTGATGCATTAATATGGAAATAAATGTGTCACAGCTGATTTAAATAGCAACATAGTGCTGATTATGACATGATTTCCTCCTTGTCTAACAGCCAACAAAGGTAAAATAAGAGTGTCTTTAATACAGGCCTGCTTCAATTAAAAGCCCGTTTTGTTGAGATAAATGTTTGATTTTTAATTTGAGAATCTACAGTAGCTAAATTTGTTGTTCTTCTCTTGTACTGGTATGATTCAGCCCCTCGAGTCTCAGCTTTTGTCTCAAAAAACAGGCCAGCACATTGAACTGCATCACCATCGGTGTCCGAATGGTTGAAAGGTAAACTGTAAAGTGCTTTGTTTGCTGAGACAGAAATGCATTAAGTGTAGTCCATTAACCATCAAGCTTTCCTCTGCTTTACAAATGTATGCACAACAGGCATCTAAAAGCAGCTAACCTGAAACAGGCAGGAGGTTCTCTCTCTTGCTCAAGGACATTTTCAATGCCCGATCCGGCTGTTGTGTCCGTTTCTCGTCTAATCACCAGGCCGGTCAGGAAATACAGCTCCACTTGAGAAAGTAGAGTGTAATAATACCTCCCGATCTTTAAATCTCACACCGCTGATTACAGCAATATTCAGAGCTCTTAGATAACAGTGAGAACATCAAAGGATGGAGAGCAGGTTGCACACTCTCTGGGCAATTTGTCCACATTTAACAAGACAGGAAAATGACGGTATTCCTTTCAAGTTCTCTGCAAAATATAGAATTAACATCTTTGATGCATGTGATAAATTATCCAGGCAAGAGAGAAGGATACCCACCATCTCCCCTGTCTACCAGCTACCTCCACATTCGACTTGTCAAGTCTCCCGGAGAGCTAAAACATAACGCTAATTAGCTTCCACAACAAAGTCCCGAGACCTCAAAGGAAAAGCTAACAAGCTAGCACTTCCCTGAGCGTGATGGCATCTCATTTTTAGCAGCATATGGCTGTCGGCCTGTTGAATTTTGTTTGTTTGTTTAAGGAGACAGCCCATCATCACATCACATCACTGATTTTAAACACAACAGCTTCAGTCTTTGGGGGTCACTAGCTAAAAAAAAAGGATAATCCCAACCCAAACGCTCAATTGTAAAAGTTTCCACCAACCAACAGGAAAAACTTCAAAGGGGAGCTAGCTGTGGGAGCTAACTAGGCACCGGTCTGTTGTGCAGCACTGCATCGTGTTGACTCCGAGAGCACACGCCTGCCTTGCTTTGAAAGGTGAGGAGCTAATAAGCCTTTTTCTCCCCGAACTGCAGCGCCGGCACTCTGCAGCACCTCTGTGAAATCCTACAGATGCAGCCAATTAAAATTCACAGCGAGGAGGGGTGCGTGGTCATGCAGGATGTGAACGAAATGCCGGACAAATTTCTTTGTTGTGTCTGGGAGAGCTGTTGAGACATGATGCATAATCAATCAGCACGCTGCAGAGGAAAATAAGGCAAACCCCGAGGGGTTCAGGGCTTCAGCTGCCCCGGTGAGAAGTCAGAGAGAGGAAACAACGTTCATATTTATTTGATTATGACTCGAAAAGTGTTGCTATAAGTTCAACCAGTTATTTATATTACTAATTTGGATGCATAGCACTTTTCTAGTCTATAGACCACTCAAAGAGCTTTACAAGCAGGCTTGGGGAATACTCGATTGTTTGTTACAGAGTTGAGAAATTAGGATAAAAAGAAAAGGTGACTAAATTCCATTACAGTGACAGAGAAAAAGATGCAATTGGATTACAGATACATTTCATGAAAACGAGGATTATTAGCTGGATTACAATTTTAAACTTGATGTTAAAATAAATAAGGCTACACTACCTTGTGTCTATCTGGTCTAATCAGCCAAGTGGATAAATGCTTCACTAGGTGGACTTTTTGCAGTTGTTTTTGTCTTTAAATCAGAAAAGAGGAACAGCATCACGATGACTCCACATCTAATTTAAACAATGACAGGTAACCTGTTGATACTACTGCTACTACTAGTGAAAAATATGTTGGGACTGTAGGTGGTGACGCTGGAGACTGGAGGGTGGGTTATAACACAAGCTCCAGTATAAGTTTATTTGTTTGAGTGTGAAGTGAAGAGCATACTTAACAAAGTACATTTAATTGTGCACAATTACAATCTTCTAATGCATTTGCACGTACATAAAGTTGGAATAGCAGGAAAAACAATTAATAATCCTAACAAAATAAATTACATGAGGCTTAACAATTTCATGTCATTTGGTAATGAGGTAATCCAAAAGTAACAGAAAGTTGCTACGTTACTTTACGTTACTTTAATATTATGATACTCGGATTAGGTTACTGACTACACTTTTTAACAGGTAGTTAGTCATTTTATTGGAATATATATATTTAAAGTAACCAGAGGTGGCAGTAAGTCACCAATGTGCAAGTCACAAGCAAGTCTCAAGTCTTAATTTTCAAATCTCATGCAAGTCCCAAGTTACTGTGGTGAGAATCAAGTCAAGTCCCTGCTGAAAGTCAAGCAAGTCACAAGTCAAGTCATATGAAATTCTGACGATCTCCACCAGTTTTGCGCCTCAAAAATCTCACTGATATTTGATATTTTGTGGCAATCGATAACATCCCATAAAATGGCCTCAACAATGGAGAGAGGGACTCTGAAATTAAAATATAGTATAAGTAGTATAAGTATATAAATTTGTGACTGAAGTCCCCCACCTCTAAAGGTGACCCTCCCAACCCGTTTTACTACATGTCACGTTCACCCATTCACACATGCATCACAAATAACTTTGGGTTCAGTATTGTGCCCAAGGACGTTCAGACATGCCTGCATGATTGACGATGCCATTGTTGTTCGCCAATATATGACAATCATCAACCACTGAACCCTCTGACATCGGAATTAGGGGAGACATACTTTCAATATTAAACCAAAGATCGACTGAAATGACACTTCAAAGAGGACACAGTGTAGCTTACTGGGTGTTCAATCACACTTGAAACCATCTTGAAAATCTTTTGAAAGAAGAATTTGAAAATGTAAATGACAGTTGTCGGGACATAAAACCAATGATCTGTTGATTTGAAAGCTGTCAGTCAAAGAGTGTGCCTCAGAGTTGCCGTAAGGCAGCAATCAGTGGCAAAGTTCTGTTGCTGACATATGGGACAGAACATAAAAGGAAGCTGTTGCTGCTGGTCATTGCACAATGTTTTTTTTCATTATGTTCTTATTAAAGCTGCCCAGTTAGACGAACCAAAAACGCTTGGTCACATTGGTGGCAATCGTGATGTTTGACTGTGGACGTCGTCATATGTAACTTCTGTAGACTACAGTTCTGTGCACAACCCTAAAGCCCGCTCTCCCTCCTGAGCCACAGCCACCCCGGTCATGTTCTCCATCACCACATTCCTGCACAGTGGAATGATTTGCATTCAAGTAAAGTGCAAATCCACACTGTCTTTACATGTACTGTAACTGAGGGCTTTCACCCACAGCACACAATTAAATACATACATCAATAAGCACCTCGCAACCTGTAAACAACATCCATCTGCCCGACCGCGCTCTGTCTGAGCCACTAAGGCCTCCTTCAGATCTCTGAGCAGAGTTCTGTCGGCTCTATGATGGATGCTGCACCTTTCATTGAGACGTATGTAGCCACCGGACTCTCTCTCACCCTCACACACACTTCTACGCTTCTGCCACAGTAAGCAAAGAGAGGGACACAAGCACACTCTAACTTAGAAGCCCAGCTGCGTGTTCATACACACACACACACACACATCAGCATTAATAACCAATGCTACACCTGCACTCACTTAAACTCTGCAGTGACAAATAGAACTGCATTAAACTCCATGTCTCAGCTCTTGAGCAGATGCATGCGCACAACCAAACCTTTGCATCTCAAAACCACACAGACGACTGTACACACACACACACACACACACACACAACACAATCTGCACACACTCACGACAAGACAAATGAAGACTGCATCTGTTTACCAGGCAGTGCAGACAGGCCCTTATAAAACATGCATGCCGTGTATTCCCTGGCTATCTACCTCCACACACACACACACACACAGTTGCACACCCAAAACAATCCAAACAGCGGCTGCAGAAAGTACCGATTTGTGCTCGGCTGGCACGCTTCATCATCTTTTGACAGGCAATTATTTTATCACGCTTCACACGTAAGCACAGTGGCCGAAACATACGCGCGGGCTAATGTACAATCACATCTGATGCGAGGCAGCAACGCACACAGTTCACACGGACGCGCAGGTTAATAATTCAAAGGCCTGGTTAAGAGGGGAGCGCTCCCTCCTTATTAAATTATTGACAAGCAACATCTAGACTCTCTGCTGCTGACCTGAGGGACGGCCGGCAGGGAGGGGAGGGGAGGAGAGGAGGAGGGAGGGAGGAGAGGAGAGGAGAGGAGAGGAGAGGAGAGGAGAGGAGAGGAGAGGAGAGGGGGGGGGAGGATGGTGGAGGACAGGATGAAGTAGAAATGAAAGTAGGAGAGAGTTAAACAAGAGCAAATGATATCATAGAGAGTGGAAGAACAGAAGTGAAGCCTAAATACATCCTGAAAGCCTTTAAATTGGAATTTAAAAGGAACAGAGACGGAGAGATGGAGTGAGCTGAAAGCTGCAGCAGCTCTGTACTGTATCTCTTCTTTATTTACCAGCCCGCCCGCCAGCCTGCCTGCCTGCCCGCCTGCCTCTTTGTTGCTAGGGGCTGCAGAATTGCTGCTTCACACTGTATTCATTTCAGAGCAATTACAGCCTGTTGCTGCCCGCTCCCCCCACCCCCCGTGTGGACGTCCTGGATGGCAGCCTGCCACTGTACCCGCACATCTGTCCAGTTGTCACTCAGAAACACTGACATGAAATACTATGATCAAAGAAAGATGTTTCTTGCCTCTTTTTTCATCAGGTCGCAGAGGATGCTGTGTTATGGTTTGCAGATAAAAGAACATTCCTGCGTTTGTTTTACATTTTAAGGTTTTATGTACTCAAGCACATAAATGTGATATTTACATAAGCCTTGATGTACTCCAACAGTATCTACAAAGCACTTTGAAAAGAGAGCTCTTCACTGACATTTTTGTTATTAATAATTTATTAATGTATTTATGTTGACATGACGTTCATGAGCAATATCCATATCTAATAAAATGTTAGATTTCCAGTGAGAGATGTTCAAAACAAACAGAAAAATAAACATTTGATAGCATTTTTCTTCACATGGATGCATGATATTGGATTTTTTTTGCAGATATGCCAATATTTTCCAACTCAGTTTGGCTGATTGCAGATGTAGATGTATGCACATATTTTTTTTTTTCCTGCTTAATTGCAGAGTGGGAATGCACCCAAATATGAATATGTAATTCAGGAAAGCACAAATCAGATTCAGATTTTTCAATATCCCCAAGTTAAAGGGGAAGTGGCGGTGGGCTTCAGACAGGTCATAAAACTTTAACTAAATAGAAAAAGAGAGAGAGATCAATGAAAGGTACATTAATAGGATGTGGGAATATATTTAATAATTAATAATTAATTATATGTCAATAATAAATCATTTTGATGCTTTGAAGGCTCAACAATTCCCTTACCAATGAATATTAAGTTAGAACAGGGGTTTCCAAAGTTCCTGGGTGCTTTTAGGATCATGATTATGTTAACTGACCACACTGGAACTCAAGAATTGAACCGAAATAACCTGATACTGCCGTGTGACATCACTTTAGACTACATCAAATACATAAAAAGGTCTGTCAAAGGGTATTTATTAGTTTCTGACTCTGGGAAAACAGTAATGTTCCCCAATACTGTATCTCTAAACTATCAGACATATTTTACCTATTCAATCTGATCTTTTGATACATGTAGCGACGCCTGCAAGCTAGGTCAGGTCAACTCAAGCTGCACCGCAATCACATGTACACGCCTCACTCTCTGTAGTACATACCAAACACAGCCTTCCAATCTGGCGGTCAATTTAAGCTGCTAAAACCTCTCATCTCTCCCTCTGCCTGTCAAAGTCACTGCTACCTTGCAACAGCGTCGCTGCCCGTTCATTCAGCCCCACCACCACCTCAGCATCCACCTGCAGGCATGCCTGGAGCTTAGCAAATTATTGCAAATAGCAACTTAGCTATTTGTTTCTGACACTTCACAAAACCTCCACACCACATACGTCTTATATCGCACATAATTAAAGCATCATCTTCTCGGCGTGTCGTACAGCCGATACCGTGCTGGTCAGGTGCTGATATTATTGTGCATACCAAATATTTTTTAAGCCTCATGAAAACCAAACTTCTTTAAACTTTCATGGGGTCAGTTTAAATGCATTTGCTCCATCACCAATGGTAACAACAAAATAAATCATCTTAACAGTCACCCCGCAACATCTGTTTATGTTGCTGCTACAGTGTAGAAGAGCCTGACGATATCAGTCCGCATCCTTGTTGTGGTACGGTCAGTTTTCACTCCTGAACTGTACTTGAAACCAACTTTTAAAGTCAACTCAGGCATGGATCAATGAACCATGCCCGGGTACAGTACACAGCGTTCACAGTAATAAAACAAGCTTTACTTTGGGGTCAAGTGTACTCGGATGCAGGCTCAGGTTCCTGATGAGAAAGCCGCCATAATCAGGGCTAAAAATGAACGGAACTCATCACATTTGAATTATGAAAGTTATGCTTTTATAGAGCCATGTCATACTGTATGTGAGGTTGTTATT
The DNA here is from genome assembly GCA_034769285.1 of Lutjanus argentimaculatus. Classification (NCBI taxonomy): domain Eukaryota; kingdom Metazoa; phylum Chordata; class Actinopteri; order Lutjaniformes; family Lutjanidae; genus Lutjanus; species Lutjanus argentimaculatus. The sequence goes on from JAWZSL010000008.1 coordinate 30,415,819, forward strand.
GATACTGTAGTTTGGCTTTGAATACAGTTATTATTAGTTAATATATTCTGTCATTTACTTTTTAAAAGAAGGACTGTTGTGTTTGCAGTGCTTGGGGTGAAAATTTTTAGGCTCTTTGTGTTGCTTTGCTCTGTTGAAAAGCACAAACAGGTGATTTTTTTTTCTTTATAAGTCAGCAGAGTTTCATCATTCTTTTCATACAAACCAACACACACAGTCTCACCCTCTGAGCACCTGAAAAGTGCTGGTGCGCTTGTTTTATTGATCTGCCTCGCCCACACGCTGCCTGTGAAGCCGTTCAGCTGATCTGTGACAGTCATTCACCAGCGGCTAGATTATCTGTGTGTGTCCCCGCTCTCTCCTGGTGTCCCATGTTACACTTTGACCGCTCTGCAGCACTTCTGCAGATTCTGCATTCACATTCTCCCCGGAGACGTCTCGCTCGAAATTAGCCGCTGTTTACACCCTAGTTGGGGAAAATTCTTCAAAACAGACGACGTACACTTTTGGGCCATCACTGCTTAAAGAGTGGATTTTAATGTTTTCTGCCACACTGTGCTGGAATTATACATTTGTGGGCAGGTTTGTTTCTGCTTCGCACAGTCAGAAAACACTGCTTAAACTACTTATGACACTTAAAAAGAGATAGAAGGTAGTTTGAGTGCTAGGTTGTCAAAGAAACTCCTTTAACAGGCTGAATGCTCAAGATTTTTCAGATACCAGATGCAGAATTTCTGTCTATTCCCATTATAATAAGTAAATAATCTCTTTAAATACATCACAGACTGATGCAACTGCTGTTTAGATTGTATTTACCATGTGCCGCAAAAATCTGACAGCACAGAAACAGCTCAAAGATGTTTTTTCTCAGTTGGGGATAGAAAACAGTATACAGTTAGAGAAGAAAACACCACGTTTGGATGAAACAGTATTTATTCTTTATAGGTTATTTAAACATTCAGGTGGATGCTCAGACAATTTGAAAGTTAAGTTCGCTTTTCTGTCAATTAAAGTAAAAATGAAGGATGCACGATAATATCGGCACATCATCAGTATTGAAGGATGTAGCTTTAAAACGAAACATCGTATTAGTGCAGAAATGAACATTTCGGATGATATAAGTTGATGCTTCAGTTATGTGCACATAACACGAATATGTCCAAGGTGTGGAGGTTTTCTTGAGTGTCAAAAATGAATGGACTGCTCAGTGTCGGTTATGCCAGGAGGGGCTAGATCACCTTCTTCCAACGCTACAAGTGTGATTGCCCATCCTCAGAGGCATCATCACAGTCATTATGATAAATCTGTGAAGAGTCTGTTCATACCTGACAGTAACGTGTCTTGCTGATCCAATCAAAACTGGACCGCTCTGGATATGTAAGTTCTCACCTGGCATTACAGTGCATGTCCGCATGGATCTCAAGTGACCACCTGTGATCAGATCTCACTTCCCTGCGCTTTATGCAAATGAACACTCGTGCCGTTTTGTTAGATGATTGTCCATTACTCTCCGTTTGTCCATTCAACAGTACAAAGATTTGACTGTTTGAGCTAAACCCCTATTTCAACCTTCCTGCTTCAGTTAGGAGACCTCTGCAGGGATCGTGGGTTCAGTTCCAGCCTACAGCCCTTTGCTGCATGTCGTCCCCCTCCTCTCTCTCCCCCTTCCTGTCATAACTTCAGCTGTCCTATCTAATTAGGCATGAAATACATAAGACAAAAAATACATCAGCCCTCATGAGCCTCATCTTTTACCTGCGCTGTCAGCAAACCAGGCAGGAGAGATGCTACATGGTGGGATTTTATAACTTAACTATGAGCAAGAGCACAATTTGACTTTTTCTGACAGACGTTTTCAGATCACAGATGACAAAGAAAGGCTTTATTGACAGTGTCAAGGAAAGTGTAGCTGAGCATCCCTCCTGTCTGCTCTTCACGACAACACATGTTTTTTTTTTTTTATAAGGAAAGAAACATCTTAATATAATGCATTTAATGCAGAAGTTTATAAAGTTTCTCCTCATTCAGCAGCTCCCAAAATTGCACAATTTTTAAAGGGAGTCTGGGGATATTGCAGTTACTTGTGTGCTTACAAACATCTGCTGCAAGTAAAAGAGCCCAAACATGCAGTTTGCATTACAGTGAACCAAACGATGGACTTGTGGGACATCAGTTGAGTGTGCAGTCTTTTGATGTAACCCAGGACACATTTGCATGCACACTGCTAAAAAAATTAGGTCTGAGCGATCGTATCTCAAATATGTCCTCAATGCATCTTGGATGCATTTACACGCTACTCAGAGCTGTCCACTTGTGACCAGATCACCCAATACGCATGTTTATATCAGGTGTAAACAGCCTCTTAGAGAACTGGCACCAGTGATTAAAAAGCTATCAGCAGTAGTTTCTTTTTAAATTTTGTTCAATGAGTATGAACATTTTGGAACATTTTGTATTTTATGTCCACATCTGCCAGTGAGCCATCATGATAAGAGTCGACATAATATGTTAATTCCACTGCAAGAGAGACGTGATGTTATCTTAGTGGTAATAAGTGGATATACCAGTATCAGCACCAGCAATCCAAAATTAGCTGGATAATATTGGATATGGGCAAAAATCCAGTATCATGCATCCCTGGTTAAAATTAAAGTGTGAGGACTGAAATGATGAAGTGCCAGACTCTCCTATCGGGCGCTGAATGCAGATCTTCTACTGCATTTGGACAAAGAGTACAAAGGGTGGCAGGAACAAACCAAGAAACGAGTCATCCTTAATTAAACATGAACTGATGTTATCTTCTGGACTTTTAAGCTCAACTTGTTCGATCCCTGAAGGAGAAGACTAAAATTATACAGCCAACAAGGTAAAAATAACAGACCGCTCAGCTGCGCCTTTCAACATCGTTCTCGGCTGCCTGACAAAAGACAGCTTTCACACCTCCCTGCAACAAGTGGAACGAGAGAGGAGTGGAACATGGAGGCAGCTGAGGAGGGCGTCAGAAGGACAGAGAAATTATAATGGAGAATTTGTTGCGTTACAAAGCAGAAGGAGGGGTGCGACTACAAAGAGGGCGAGCAGAGATGGTAGAAACCTAGTTTTTTTCCCCTTATTTCAACACGTCAGAACCACAACTAGCAGCCACACCACCACAATTACAATTCAGCATCCACAGAGCCTCCCATGGCGGCGGATACAAAAACACAAACATTCCCTCACTTAAACACACAGCACGTACGGAGCCGCTGCCACAGATCGGTCGAACCAAAATGCACAAGTGCCTTTACAAGTTTGTGTTTCTCACATAAATACTGAGGCTTTTAACCATTGCAGCCAATTTTCACATTATAGTCCAAACTACAGACTTTTCTCAAGCAGAATCACACTTACAGCAATTTTATTTTATTGTTCACAAAGTTTTCCCTCAAATAAATGTGTTTTTTTTTCCTCTACACTGCTGTAAGAAAAACCTTTCAAACAGTGTTCACTGTCTTTTATGTTTTATATATAAACAAAAGTATAAAAAAGTTCCTGCTACACATAGTGTTTCCTGAAATATGCCCAATGTGTTCTGACAGCAGCCAAAATTTACTTTAAAAACAAGTGCATTTCCCGGGATTCCCAGGACAATGTGCTTCACCTCCCAGGACAGAATATGTCTCAAATCCAGGAAATATAATTGTCCCTATGCCACATGGGTGTGCCCCAGCACAATGTTTGGGAACCACTGTTGTAGTAGTATCTGTAAATAAGATGAATTTTTTAGGTACTTTACATCTCCTGGCCTCATAACAGTGATTCTGCATTGAATTATCCATCCATCTATTATCTATAACCGCTTATCCTCATATGATACAAGTTGTTTTTCTGCCATAAATACAGAGGCTTTTAACCATGACAGCCAATTTTCACATTATAGTCCAAACTACAGGCGGTTCCCAAATATAATCACACTTAGAACCATTTTATTTTATTGTTCACAAAGTTTTCCCTCAAATAAATGTGTTTTTTTTCCTCTCCACTGCTGTAAGAAATACCTTTCAAACACTGTTCACCGTCTTTTATGTTTTATACATAGACAAAAGTATAAAAAAAAGTCCTTGCTACATATAGTTTTTCCTGAAATATGCCCAATATGTTTTGACAGCAGCCGAAATTTACTTTAAAATACAAGTACATTTCCCGGGATTCTCGGGACAGTGTGCTTCTGTTCCCAGGAGAGGAAATGTCTCATTTTCGGGAAAAATAATTTTCCTATGCCACACAAGTGTGCCCCAGCACATTTTCTGGTAACCAGTGTCATAGTAGCATCTGCAAATAAGATGAATTTTTGAGGTACTTTACTTTGAAACAGTGATTCTGCATTGGATTATCTGTCCATCTATTATCTATAACCGCTTATCCTCAAATGATACAAGTTGTTTTTCTGCCATAAATACAGAGGCTTTTAACCATGACAGCCAATTTTCACATTATAGTCCAAACTACAGGCGGTTCCTAAATATAATCGCCCTTAGAACCAGTTTATTTTATTGCTCACAAGGTTTTCCCTCAAATAAATGTGTTTTTTTTTCCTTTCGACTGCTGTAAGAAATACCTTTCAAACACTGTTCACAGTCTTTTTATGTTTTATACATAGAAAAAAGTATAAAAAAGTTCTTGCTACACATAGTGTTTCCTGAAATATCCCCAGTGTGTTGTGAGAGTAGCCAAAATTTACTTTAAAACACAAGTGCATTTCCCGGGATTCCCGGATTCTGGGATTCCCTGGAAGATGTGTGCTTCTGTTCCCGGGAGAAAATATTCACCTAAGCCCATACGTATGCCCCGCGCATCATTTGGGAACCACTGCCATAGTAGTATCTGCAAATAAGATGAATTTTTTTAGGTACTTTACATCTCCTGGCCTCATAACAGTGATTCTGCATTGAATTATCCATCCATCTATTATCTATAACCGCTTATCCTCATATGATACAAGTTGTATTTCTGCCATAAATACAAGGCTTTTAACCATGACAGCCAATTTCATCATTATATTCCAGACTACAGGCAGTTCCTAAGTATAATGACACTTGCAGCCATTTTCTTTCAGTGCTCAGGTTTTCCAATTGATAGTTTTTTCTCTCTCTGCTGCTGTGAAAAAACAGAGAACAAAAGTTCTTGTTACATGTGCTGCAGTCTGAAACATGACCAATGTGTTTTGACAGTAGCTGAAATTATACCGTAAAATAAGTGCAGTTCCCAGGATAGTGTGCTTCTGTTCACAAGAGAGAAAACGCCTCATTTTTAGGAAAAATATGAATCCCTACGCCACAGCAGTGTGCCCCAGCAGTGTGCCCCAGCACATCGTTTGGGAAACACTGCAATAGTAGTATCTGCAAATAAGATGAATTTTTCAGCTGCTTTACTTTGTAACAGTGATTCTGCATTGGATTACCCGTTCATCTATTATCTATAACTACTTATCCTCATATGATACAAGTTGTTTTTCTTCCCTAAATGCAAAGCCTTTTAACCATGACAGCAATTGTTCATTTTATGGCCCAAACTACAGACGGTTCCCGAGTATAATTGCACTTACAGCCATTTTATTTCATTGTTCAAAAGGTTTTCCCTCTCAAGAGAAAACCCTCTCGAACATTGTTCACTTTGTTTTTCTCCTACAATCGTGAATGATAATCACGATCATAAGAAGTGCATCTTTAATGTTCAATCATACAACTCAAACTTACAATAAATCCAAAAATGAACCTTGAACATGACATAAATGAACATGATCTGATGCAGCTGTTCATTATTGTGTTATTCTGCTTCTCCTTCTCCTCTAATGATGTTCTCTTGCACCAGCCTGGAAACATTCATGTGTTTTATTTATTTAGCAATTCTTCTTTTTCTGATTTGCTGATGGATGACACAGTTTCACAAGTTCAGATAACCAGTCCTGCTGTAACAATGGTGTGCTGGAGTTTTTTTTTTTTTTTTTTTTTTTTTTTTTTTGATTATTGTGGCAAGAAATTATGGAATTTGTGCCACCTGTTTTTCGACATTATGTAAAAAATATACACCTTGCTGCATTTTGTGTTACTTTCAGTACACAACCTGGGAGTAAGCTCTGCCTTAGAGGGAAACTTTGGTGGAAAGACAAGCCCTAAATAAGTATATCATAGTAGTGTCTGCAAATTAGTTTAATCTTTTAGGTATTTTACTTCTCCTGTATCCCGGCATCGCCAGGCTAATTTGCATTAATTTGCATTAACAACCACGTAGACCAAAATGGCATTGGATGCAACTGGATAGACCTATAACCAATCAAAGCAATAAAACACGTGACATAGTGTTGCTTGGTCCGTTTTCCAAGTGAGCCATAAAAATGGCTAACCTGACACGCCAGATGGTCTGTTGCACAGAACGGAAGTGTTTGGAAAAGGGCAGGCACTTTAAAAAAAAAAACACTTGATGGGTGATTGGATGAACCATCTATCTATCACATCTAACTTCAACCAATCAGGTCAGCGCTTCCATGGACACTTCTCCCTGTTGTCACACTAAAACCACACACCGTACCTGCCAGCGCTCCTTCCGAGGATGCTGATTGGCTGCACCACTTTTGGTGCAGACACAAACGGATAACTTGAAGCCTGGCGAGATGGATTCAGCTGCCTTTTGGCGGCCGCCTAGTTACTACCTCTCATACAGCTGAACAATGCACTAAAATACATTTGTGGCACGAAATAGGCAAGGCAGTAACAAAATCTTGATTCATAGTTGATCAGCACTGCCTAGTTCGACAGTTTGATCTGAGTTTCGGGAGTCAAAACATCTCTGCCAGATTCTCGTCTACTTTGGAAAGTCGCAGGAGGCTGAAGTCTATCCCAGCTGACATTGCAGAGAGAGAGAGTGAACACCCTGGATGGGTTGATTATTTTATATAAAAAAAGAAAAATTATTGGAAGCATTCTTTAGCTGTTACTCTTTCATCACACTTAGGCTGAACTGTTGCAATTCTATCCGCTTCAGTCTTCCTTTCAAGTGTCTTCAGCTCATTAGCAGAACTCCTGCTATAGATCACATCACCCATGTTCCTCACTGGCTGCCTGATAAATACTGTATGGATTTCAAGATTCTGCCTCTTGCCTTTAATGCCCTTCATGACTGAGCCCTTTTGTATCTTCCCAAAGTCCTTGATATCTACGCATCCTCCCGAACTCTCAGATCCTCCTCTGCTCACCAGCTCCCTACACCACTACCACCACTCGCTTGGCTACCACGGGGTCGAGAGCCTTCAGCTGCTGCGCCCCGCCCGTCTCTGTAGCTCTCACAAGACATATGCAATATTGACTCTCATTCAACCTTCAAATCCCGTCTTAAAACACACCTTTTTAAATTGGCACACTCAGTCAGATTCTGGCTCTAATCAACTGAGAAGTGCAACAGCACAGGCCTGAGCTCCCACCAAGCTTCGAGAATAACACCCCGACTTTATGCAATTTGGATATTCTGCAGGGTCGCAACTCAAAAAGGTGGAGAACCATTGACTTAGGATGGACGTGCAGCCGTGCCTGGTGGAATCAACACACTAGATCTAGACTAGACTCCTACACACGTGCACTCTGACAAAGTCGGCCATGTTTTAAACAGGCATGAACAGATATAATGAACCCTCCTAGCTGTACTAATTCTCCGCTGTCAGACAGCTCCAGCATGTCTCTATTCTCACAGTCCACCACCACACTGTGATGTATATCAAGTAAATTGCACACCCAACCATTCCCCCGCTGAGCTGCACACAACACAGCCCATAATTACAGGATGGCCACAGTAAGTCACATCACCAAATCCCCGCGTGGATTTCGAAACATTTGGGACCGGCATGAAAGCCTGTGTTTCCACTAATCCTATGTTTTTACATCCACCATGGGATTTAGAGCAGCTGTGTGTGTACTGTGGACCGCAGACAGCGCGCCACTTCACGACAAGACCAGCGGAGACCAGGGCAGGGGGCCAGACTAACACAACACATTAATAATCCATCCAAAAACTCATTTTCCCACAGTCCCCTCTGGCAGGACATTACTTTTGTGAATGGCTTGTTTGTGTGCCGTGTAGTCTGAATGATATGTGTGTGTGTGTGTTGATGATTATCCCGGCATGTAGCCTGGATATTATGTATGTATATATGTACCTACATGTATGTGTTTCATTACCGGCTTGCTTACAGAGCCAGGCAGAGAAACAGAGAGAGGGGACAGGTGAGACAGAGAGTCTCACAGAGAGACAGAGACATGCATAAATCTTATGCGCGGAGGATTAATGTCGTGGTCGTAGCAAAGGCTATTTTCCCTTCCCTGAATCACGAGGTTAATCGTATTACCTGTGAAAGTGACGGGTAATAGCGCACAAAAAGCACGACAAGGAGAAATACAACAAGAGGGGGAGGTGAAGTCAGACAGAGCGGGGAGAAGGAGAGATAGAGGCAGTGTGAGGAGCGCGAGGCGAGACCGTTCCATGTAAGAAGAGGAGGAAGAGAACGTTCTGGACCGACGGCCGCCCTCGAGCGCTGGCATGTACAAGCAGGATGATGAGGCGAAGGACGGGGACGAATTGTGTTACATCAACAAACACGGGACAGAAGAGAGGAAAAGAAACAATTTTTAAAAAGTCAGTTCACATGTCTGTGGGCTGTTTTTCTCCACTTCCTTTCCAACGCGGATGTTCAGTGCCACTGCAGAAAGTAGTTGAGTAGTTTAGGGGTGACCCACTCATGTACAATTAAAGCAACTGCAAGGAAGTTTCACATTTTGTTGATTTTAGAGCCTCCTGTGGACAAAAGCTGAAATGTTTCCACCAAGTAACCACAAACTATGACTTAAAAAACAAGATTATCTAAGTAAAAATCTCTTCCTGCCTCCTTTTAACTGGATAATGTATGAATCGCTGTAACTTTGCCAGGAAAATGTAAACACAGAATTTTTTCATCTGGTTTAAATATCCAACCAAGTAGCAGGAATTAAGATTAACTGTACAGAAATAATCAATCCTCTCAGGAATGGTCTCGTAAATTTATCATATAGAGGCATCAGGAATACATTGCGACTGCTTCATAACTTAAAAACTCCTTGTAGCAGCTTTTTTTTTTCTTTCTTTCTTTCTTTCTTTTTTTTTTTTTTTTTTTTTTTTTTTTTTTTGCAAAATTTTGACAGTTTCCACAGTACCTGAACACACCACAGAGTAACAGATGTCACTGGCACTTTTTAAAGGGACAGTTGACCTCCAAATTTATTTAGATTATTTTGGTGTGAGCTGCAGAGTTTTGAAGATATCAGCCACAATGATGCCTGCCTTCTTTCCAATATATTGGGACTCTAATCTACAGAATCCACAGACCTTGTTGTGAACAGTTTCATGTAGGAACTACTTTCTTTCTAGTAGAGAGAAAGTAGTTTGATAGATTCTGCAGAAAGAAAATAGGTCCAACATGAAACTGTTCACGAGAGACATTGCTGTGGAGTTTTTCATATGTATTTTTTAGCGCTTTGAGCACTACAGTGCCATCTAGTCCCATTATACTGAAGAGAATGCAAACATCTCTATGGCTCATATCTGCAAAATCTTCAGCAAAACTATCTACATGAACAAATAGCACTGCAGGTTAGAAGGAGAAATATGTGTTTTTGATTTTGTGACCCTTTAAATAGAGTATAGTACAAGAGATTGAGCTTTTAAAATATGATCCTTGAAATTCTGCAAGAGTGAAGAATAGGTAACAGGCAGTAAGAGTTGTTGCCAAAGCAACCAAATAAACAATACACTGAAATCCCATTTTTAGTAACCAAGAATGTGAGTGAGGCACAAGCACCACATGTGTCGACTGAAAGAAATAGATTTCTGAGTACAAAGTGGTCCAGAGTGCAGCGGCTTGAAGTCAGGATGTGGAAGGCGTGAATGTTTGCCGGCAATATTAACCCCAGAATTCACAGTGGAGTTTGACACGGTGTTCATTCCTGTACAGACGATACTGGAATATATTCGAGCTTCCATCCAGCCAAGCGGCTGATGGATTTCCAATGCTCTCTCATCCGTGTTCCTGACAGTCTGGGTGCCCGCTCCCCCACCCTCTCTGCATCTATATCTGCCCATCCATCACTCCTCCACCTCTGACTAATAATTACAATGAAAGGACCAGCCTCAAAGAGATAAAAGATGGCACTGACATAAATAAAACGGCATGAAATAATACTACTTTGGAGCAGATAATGTCATTTCTTTCAGCTGACTGCGTTCCAGGCAGCGACAGAACAGGTAATTGAAGCGGGAAGCCCGCCTGCCCTTTAAACCCTCCCTGCAGTGTCTCAAATGCAGATCATGCTCTGTGATAGTGTCTCGACCGCCACGCTAGCTAATTACACTGTGATTCCCCCAGGACCTGTATCAGGCTATACCCATAATGACACAGTGCCACACCACACCTTGTCAAACTGTGTTTAAAGAAGAGAAAAAAAAGAAAGAGGTGCTTGAGAAATTAAATCGGTCTCTCCCCTGAGCTGCTGCCGCTATCTTCATCTCAATCTCTTCTTCCTGTCACTGTCTTTTATGTCTTTTATATCTCTGTTTCTGTCAGTGACCCTCTTTGCATGTTACATTAACATGCATCCTGGTTGGGTGGTTCGCAATCAGGCAGCACAAAGAGGCATAAATAACTCCATGTGTAAATGTATTCAGAAAGCACTGAGCTTCTGCCATCTTAAGGTGGACAGATGTGTTTGATCACAGTCAAAGTATTTGTGGCTACGTGAGCAGAATGACAAAATTTTGTGGTGCTGATCAAACGCACAACAAGCACACATCAACCGGGTGTCGGCCAAGTGGTGATAAACTGATCAAAAATGTGTTGTCATTATGCCAACGGGTGAGGAGAAGACGAGGAGTCAAATGGGTATTTTGACAGAGAAATACTCAAGAGGCATGTTTAAACTATGATTGAGCTACATCAGATCTTGATACAATCCTCTACATTCAAACTCTTATGTTCATGTTAAATGGAAAAAGTAGCCAGGCTTTCAAGGAGATGTATGAATCACGGTGACCACTGGTGGACTCTAGGTTGGGCAAGGGGGGTTGCAGATGCCCCCCTCGGTGCCTCTATATTGGAAAAAATGCCAAAAAAGTGTCCTCTCAGAGGCCCCTGTGTAGATAAAACATGATGAAGTGCCCTCTAGAGCGGCCCAGTGTCCTTCTAGTGTGGAAAATTTGGAAGTGCCCTCTAGGATTCCCTTCCACTGGATAAAAGGTGATCAAATGTCCAGTAGGGTGCCTTACAGAGGAGAAAACATAATGATGTACCCTCTAGAATCCCCTTCCAATGCAGAAAACAAGATGAAGTGCCCTAGGGTGCCCGTCTGTTGGATAAAACCTTGAAAAAGTGCCATCTAGGGTGGCCTTCCAGGGTATAAATGGTGATCATATGTCTTATAGGGTGCCTTGCAATAGATACAGCTTGAAAAAGTGCCCCCTGGGTTGCCTGTCTAGTGGATAAAAGGTGATCAAATGTCCTCTAGGGTGCCCTTCCAGTGGGTAAAACTTGGAAAGTGCCTTCGAACGTGGCTGTCTAATGGATAAAACCTTGAAAAAGTGCCATCTAGGGTGGCCTTCCAGGGTATAAATGGTGTTCACATGTCCTCTAGGATGCCTTGCAGTGGATAAAACTTGAAAATGTGCTCTCTAGGTTGCCCTCCTAGTGGATAAAAGGTGATCAAATGTCCTCTAGGGTGGCCTTCTAATGGATAAAACTTGAAAAAGTGCCCTCTCGGGAGCCCTTTCAGCAGATAAAAAGTGATCAGATTTCCTCTAGGGTGTCTTACAGTGGAAAAAACTGTGATGAATTGCACTCTGAGGTGTCTGTCCAGTGGACAACGTAAAAAAGTGCTATCTAGGATACCCTACCAGTGAATAAAACAAGAAAAAGTGCCCTTGAGGGTGCCTTTTCAACGGACAAAACATGAAGAAGTGCACTCTAGGGATCATTTCCAGTGAATAAAAGGTGATTAAATGTCCTCTTGGATGCCTTGCAGTGGGCAAAATGTGATAATGTGTGCTTTAGGCTGCCCTACATGCTACAAAATTAGTTGGCCTCTGAGTGCCTCTCAGTGGTTAAATGGTTAATAGTTCTCTGTGTGTTTTTATCAAAGACGTATAGTAGTTGTTGACTGGAACTGTTTCACCCATAAATGCATCACGATGTTCAGCGAGCTGGTGCCTTTTTTATGTTTTTCTTTTCTGCTGCTCTCTCTTTCCTCCTGAGTCTCACCACTTCTTGGGGCCCAGGACAAAAGAAGCAGGATTAAGTTAAATAAATATATTACTTGTTTTTATCAGCAGTTAACATGCCACAGTAGTAATTCAATCTATTGTCAGTTCATGAAAGCTGTTTGGTTTTGGTGTTCCAGACATCTGGTATGTGGAAGGTCCATCCTTGGAAAGATTTCGAAATTTGTGATGCATTTCACTTTCTGGCAGCAACAACAGCTGTTTGTTTGGAAAAGCAAAAGCAATTAAAGGTTATGCATTGTAACCCTTGTTCTAGGAACACAGCATGAGGAGCAGCAGCTGCTGTGGATGAACAGACCAAGAAAAGACAATCCCCTCACCAGACAAGAAAGTCGATATTTGATTCTTTTTGGTTTACTTTCAGTGCTGTGTCAGTGTTTTTCATTTTCTTTTCTTGTTTCAAATCCAAGGCCGAACTTTTAAAACCTCACTCTCTACTGAGGCTGCAACCAACAGCATTTTCATTTTCGATTAAATTTGCCAATTATTTTCACAATTAATCAGTCAGTCTTTTAATCTATCAAACATAAAAAAAAAATGAGAAAAATGCTGATCACAATTTGTCAGAACCCAAAGTGACGTCTTCAAATCACCTCTTTTGTCCAAAACCCAAAAACTCTTCATTTACTGTCATCAATGGCAAAGAAAAGCAGCTAATCCTGATATTTAAGAAGCTGGAACCAGCAAATGTTTCATAGTTTTGCTTAAATCGATTATCAAAATATGTTTTTAGCAACCTAAGATTTTCATTTTGATCACCTAAATGATTTGTTTCGTGAAAATTTATTTTATCATTTATTATTTAACATTATTTACTTCTCAACGTCATGAAACTGTGTCTTTTGTTTTTTTTGATGGAAGAGACACCCCATGGTGGCAAACATACTGTGCCTTTAAAGTTTAAGAAAGATTGTGGTTACAATTAAGATGTGGGATACATCAAAATTATTTGGGTTTTAGGAGAATTCTTCGGACATACAGTACTTTCGGAATATGTGTGTCATTTAGGGGTTTTTACCGCAGTTTGGACACACGGCCTCTTGCCGGTTTGACGTCAGTTCAGCCGACAGCTTGCATGGCTGTGGTAGAGATGCCTGCACAAAAGAAAAGCCCACATTTCTGGTAGCAGACATAGATAGCAGCAGATTATGAAAACACCAAACAGCAACACACAGAGACCTTTTCATTCTTGACTCAACATGATCACTGGTTCTGAATCCGAGCGTGTCGTATTTGTTTTACCCTGCGATTTGACGTCAGTGAACTGCCCACACTGAGCTCATGTTTGTTAATTCAGCCATTCAGATGCTATGAATGAGAACAAAATCCGCAAAACACTGAATGTCGGCGAGTCCAACTTCCTGGATTTCCTGTATAATCTTTTGTGGTAGAGATGTTTTCCCACATGCAACCGAGCTTGACACCGGAATTTAATTTGGGGAAAAAAGAACGACTCTATTCTCTGTTGCTGCACCATTTTGGAATGGCCTGACAGGGCGGCTGGATTCTTCCATTAAAATATTGGCTGGTGCAGCTTCAAGCCGTCTCTGAATCGCCTGAATCTACCAGTGAATTCAGCCAACATGCAGTATGATAAAAAAAATATGTATATCAGAATCATTCTGCTCACCGCCTCCCTCCAAGACTGTTAGAGGGAGAAATCTGTACAAACAACAGGCCGAGATGTAGAAGTTTAAACTTTATGGAAATGAGGGCTACTTTTAGATCTGCTCCAGCTGAATTTATCAGTTGAAACAAACAATTCAGAAGAAAGTCTCGCTGTTGTTCTGCGGAGCATCCTTATCTACAGATAAACATAATACACTACACTGTCAAAATGTGCTATCTGATGTGAAACAAAACAGAGCAGCACTTTTTTGTAGTCATTAACGTAACGTTTGCAATCTGTTAATAAACAATAAAGGGATAGTTCAAATCATTTAATGAGGGGTTGTATGAGCCACGTTACTGCAACTCTGTTAAAAGTATAGTTTGGATTCACTAAAGTCACACAATAACACAAACATACTAACCAATCAAGGCAGTGGTAGACCTGCAACTCCTGTGTTCTGTGAGGTAAAATAACTGATTTCGCTCATGGAGAAAGTAATATTTGGCTTATATAGCAGCAGTTTCCCATCAGAAAAAACTGTCTGACAGTAAGGTAAAGCAGTGAAAAATAGTTTGCCATTTTTTTTTAGGTGGACCTTTTTTTAAGGGCCTGCAACACATTTTTCTGCAGACCTGATCCACAGCAGTACATTGCTTAGCTTCTGTGCTGCTTCTCCAGACTGGAGGCATGCCGACTGGCATCTACTGTAGCTAATACACTGACTATGGATGCAACCCTGTACAACCCCACAGTAAATTAACCAAACTATCAGATGGGCAAAGCAGAAACGGGGCTGTGTAGCACATGTAAGAAGTGCAGAGAGAACGACCATGAAACGGAGAAGGCATTTTCGAAAGGTTTCGACCTCTGAACTGACCTCAAACGCAGCAGATGGTTTTCATCACCGCTGCAGATTTCATGTTACAGAGCGAGGCAGTGAAACAGCACAGAGCTGCACTGCAGATTACATAATTTCAGCTCTCTGTCTTCAGAAACACACGCGGCCAAGGTTGCGCACAGTCTGTGTACAATACGCATGTTTTTGTGTAGGTGGGAGCATGCTGTGTGTACCTGTTGTTGCGCTATATGTGTGTTTGTGCACACACGTGTGTGCATGTGTGAGAACGCGGGCGGATGACTCAGACAGCAGGTGAATCACTTCAGGCAGACACACAATTGTACTCGCACACACACACACATAGTGGGGTGTCAAGGCTAGCCTGCAGAGAGGATACACATAGCTCCTCCACCCGATTTAGTCCAGTTAACCCTCCGCTGACACGCCCACACACACTTAGACTCCTCACCGTCCTTCATCAGACTGTAATGAGGAGGATAATGTGATGTGTGTAAACAGCCAGAGGTTCACCACCCTGCAGGTCACACAGGAAGTTAACCCCAACCGTCTGTTGGGCCAGAGTTTGGTAGGACTTAGTAGATGTCGCACATGGATGAGTGAGTGTGTGTGTGTCCATGTTTTATGCAGACTAACAGGTCAGCCATGTGTTTGTGTCCTGAGTTTTTCAAATGCCATAAAAGGTCAGCAGTAGCCCAGGCCCAAGTTTGTGCTCAGGCATCAAATCATGACACACACACACTTATACACACACACACACAAAATGAGCGCATGAGCCGCAGACTACACAAACACAGTAGACCTTTGATTTGCATACATTTATAGGCGTGACACAGATTTCAATATGCCCGAGGCGTTCGGTATCAGTGACGTCACATTCGTCACCTGACCGCCAAGGACACACTGCTCCCTACTTCCTCCCGAGGAGGCAAAAGGATGTAAGATGTGCTGCTGTGTCTTTTTTTTTTTTTTTTTTTTTTTTTTAAATAACAACATCTGACCTTAAAAACCTGGTCTGCAACTTATTTAAGAAAGATCAGTAAAGGCAGCTGGAAAGTTGAGCTTGAAAGTGGAAAAAGAGCTCACAGCAGAGCAGGCGTGACTTCAGGTTGTCAGCTTGATCCTCTAAATCATTTAGCTGCTTCTTCACATGGAGAAATAACACTGTTTTCTTGTAAAAATGATGTAGCTCCAGTGTTATTTTTTAAAACCACAGCAGGAGGATTACACTGTGCCTCGGGACACGAAAAGGTGGAGTCTGATCCCATTGAACCATGGTCTTTTTCACCAAATAAGGTCTGGTTCTTGATCCATGTCCATTCTAAATCCTTGGAACACTGGTGCTATTTTGTTAATTATCTCATATTTCCACCAGTTTTGAGTGGAAACATTGTAATCAAAGATGTTATCAGCAATTACACAACAACCTGTAGAAGATGACAAGCTTACTTTGATTCCCAAGGAAAGGTTCCACCTGGGAACCAACTTTTCAGGTTCAGAACCAATTCATTTTTGGTGGGAATGCTCAGAATGGTTCAAAACTAGGTGGTTGAACTAGAACATGACCAGTTCCATGTTGGTGAAAAGGCCTGTGTGTGGCTAATGACTCTTAGGGTCAAATCATTTCCAATTCAAGCTGGTGACATGAAGCCAGAAAGTGACGACCAACACTTGTCGCTGCGTGTCGGGCTTAAGGCACCTCAAATCAAAGTTGAGCTGGCCTTGTTTTTTTCAGCGTTCCAGTGACACAGTCATATGTCTGTGTTTTGCCACTTCTATATCCCATCTTCCCATGGTTCCTGTGCCGTGTAAACAGTGGAAGAAGAACGGCATTAGCCGGTTTCCATTTTTATTCAACCCTAACTCTTTTTTTCTTACTGTGAAATCACAAAAAAAGCATGATCCATGTTCACTGAGACATACAAGTGCTCACTGATGTCAACGTGTGCAAAGCTGCCACAATGTAGCTTGCCATGTTTGGCTGTTTTGTAGCTACGTCACTGGTAATGTGGACATACGGTCAGGGCAGGTTCACACCGAAAGGTGCGGTCCAGAACAATGCGAGGATGATGCATTGTTTTAGTTTTCCAACTGGTCCGAGTTTGTGCTCACACAGCAAAAGTTAAACAGATTACCGGTCATACAGACGATGGCTAACTTTCTACCTGGATGTCGCACAGAATGAAGACCAGGTTCTGGTCATGTTGGTGTGGATCTGGAGTGCAATCAACAGTCTTTAAAGGACCGCGCATATGAACAGCTGGTCAGACTGGGGGTATTAAATAATTTAATAATGTAAGTATTTCTCACTTCATTGTGAGTCCTGGTTTGTTCCCTGCCAGCAGACACGTACTAGTTGTCACCAGTCAACAAAAACAGGAAGGGAAAACATTTTTCTACCAATGAAATGACACACATGAGGTACGCTTCTGTGTTTGGTTCAAATGGTGTTCACAACAGAAAAGAACCCGGAGCTCACTTGACAGCGGCCTGAGATCACCCCTTCAAGACAGACCAGAGAGCAGTTGTCTTGTCCAGACCAGAGTTCGAGTCAGGAGTTCACACCAACCCAAACGAACCGCACAAAGGAAGTAAACGCTCCAGGGTTTGTTTCAACCGGACTAAACAAAGCTGAACTGAACCCACCCTTACTGTTGGTCTGGTGACAGAGTCAACAGTCACGTGTCGCCTCTGAAACACATGGCGTCACCACACATGACAGCACGGAGCTTTAATGCAGGGGCACATGAAGGTTCATACTTACAAGAAGCCCGCCACCCCCCCCCCACCCCCCTCTTGACCAATAACTTGTAAGAGAAGCAACGAGAAAACGATCCCTCGCTGGCTTCCACCCACTGCTAATTATGCATGAAGGGTTGTCTCTGGCAGGGGGATAAAGAGCTCACTCACCACCACAAATATTTGGCCTGTCATTAAAAATAATCTACCACTGTTGGTCCAATAAATCTGAACGCATCAAACTCACATTTGCAAAAATGGGAACGTCATTGTGGCCTAAAGGACTGGGATGCACAAAGTTTAACCCCAGTTTGAATCTGACTGAAGACCTTTTGTTACATGTCAATCTCATCCATCTCCCCCAGTATGTAGTGTCCTATCAAATGAAGGCAAGAATTATAAAATATTAACCGTTAAAGGGATCGTTTGGATTATTTGAAGTGCAGTTGTATGAAGTATTTATCCGTAGTCAGTGTGTATTACCTACAGTAGATGGTGGTCAGCAAGCCCACTGTTTGGAGAAGCAGAGAGGCCTACAGGTGGTGGAAGCGAGGCAATGTACTGCTGTGGACCACTTAAAGGGATAGTTCACCCAAAAATGAAAATTCAGTCATTATCTACTCAGCCCCATGTCGACTGAAGGCCGGGTTTGTTTTGTTAGTCCGCAAAACACTGCTGGAGTTTCACAGGAAAACAGCGTTGAAGAATCTCCCAAACAATGTTAGTGAATGGTGACCAGTTTTCAAACATAAAAAAAACAACTGGAAAAAAAACCCCATAAAATGCCACCATAATGCTCATCTGGTGTAATCCAAGTGTCCTTAACTCCCAGCATGCTGTTTGCACACCGTCACAAGCACAAACACACTTCAGACAGTGTGCATGTGCCCGTGAACGTGGCTCCAAGCTAAGGATCTACAGTGAAGATTCAGGCTGAAAACATGGTGTAAATGGCATTTTTTTAAGTCAACCTGGCATGTCGGGGCTTTGGGAGACTTGGATTACACCAGATGAGAAGTATGGAGGCTGTACTGTAAGTACCTCATACATCTTCACTTCAAATAATCCGAACTATCCCTTTAAAGCTGAAAACAAAGCTAAAACTCAAACCTAATGAATACATTATTAAAATATGACAAGTGCCAAATTTTTCCCCAGACAATGATGGTATGTTTGTTTTCACTTTCATACAATAAAATCGTCTCCAGCACTAATATTTGAGGGTGTTACTGATGTAAACAAACCGATTACAGCCTCAAACGAACATCAGCACTAAATCTTAAGTTTCTCTGTCATAAGCTTTCAATCCTGCGAGGCCCCAAGGGCTCCCTCAATCATTCTGAGAGCGAGTAAAATGTCTTCAACCAAATAAATCAGCGTACAGCTGCCAGTGGGGCGACAGTGTTTCAGCAGGCAGGCGCCTCGGTGCAATTACAGCGCAGACCTTTAACTAAGGACCTTGTCTGGAAGAATAATGTAACAGCGCCGAATGAAAGAAAGATGGAGATACTGCAGGGTGTGGTCACAGCAGAGCAGTTCAGGATGCGAGGGGAAGGTGATATCAAAATTATGCAGGAAGACAAGGCATTAAAAGGAGACAAGGGTGTGTGTGTCGGGCTGTTTTGGATATAAAATATTCACAATATGTCTGTATGATGGAGTGATAAGCAGGAGACTCAAATCATCTGTATTCCCCTTCAGCATCCAAGGATACAAGCAAGAAGGGGATGAGAGGAAAGATGAAGAGGTGAGGGTCAAACTCCTCTTCATTCTGGATCTGACACTCCTTCATCTGGTGGTGAAAAGTAATAAGTACAAATACTTTGTTCTTGTACTTAAGTAGAGTTTTTAGTATTTTGTTTGTTTTTTCTAGCAACTTTTTGCTTTTACTCCCTACATGTTAAACACAAATGTCAGGTTTGTTTTGATGCATTAGAGGGGAATTATCAACTATTTTTATTTTGCATCATTGTGTACAGCCTTTCCAACATCAAGACTAATTTCAGCCTAAATGGATGGGGCAATTACACAAAGAAAAGATGATTTCTTGGTGTATCCATGAACATATATCACACAAGATGTAACAAGCAAAAAAAAAGATGTACGAAACGTAATAAGAGGAAAAAGACGGAACAAAATGAAAAATTACATACAAGACAAAAACTATAAAATGATGTAACAAGACGAAAACACATAACAAGATGAAATTTTACAAAACAGGATGAAGAACAATGAAACAACAAAAAATACATTAAAAAAAAGAAAAATAATGTAGCAAACCATAAAAGACTGAACAACAAAATTGTAACAAATCAAAAGGCTGAAAAAGATGTGCCAAGATGAAAAACATGAAAAAAGATGTAAAAAGATGAAAAACAACAAAACAAGACAAAAAGACCAAACAAAACGAAAACGGATGTAGTGAGAAAAACAGGATGAAGACGTAGCAAGATGCAAAAAATGAAACAAGACAAAAAACAAGTCAAAAAAGACGCAACAAGATGAAAAACACAAAACAGACGTAACGAGACGTTAAAGACAAAAAGGACACGAGACGTGAAACAACGTAAAAGACGTAACAACACAAAACAGTTGGTAGAAATGTCCTTCAGAGGGTGACTTTTTACTTTTATACTTTGAGTTTATTTTAGAGCCTTAACTTTTACTTGAGTAAAGAAGTTGAATCAGAACTTTTTTTAATAAGAGTCTATTTTTTGACACAAGTATCTGTACTTCTATCTGTAAGAATGTGTGGACTTTCGACACCTCTGTGTGTTTCCTTCTCAACGAGCCTCATTTAAACTGATTCAGGCCATGACTGGACGCCGTGTCTGACCAGACGAGTGTAAAGCAGCTCAACAGTCAGATAGTTAAGGGGTAATAATAATCTGTTCCATTAAAATGCAGCAGGCATCCTTGAAGCTGGAATTGAAATGCAGCTGGGGAGAAAATCTCAGTGTAAAATCTCAGCGATGACAATCAGTGGAGCCGGTTTACCAACAAGTGCTCGGTTTGACTTTCATTAAGATAATTTTCAGGCGGTTCAACATCCTCAGCTGCCCCGATTCTTGCCTTTATCAACTGGCAGAAATAAATTTCTACTTTTAATCTCCCATATCAGATAATTGCACTGGTCCCATGAATTTATTTAATCTGAAAATGTTGCCTCTGCAGTCGCGCTTGAGAACTCTGCACGGCGCCCCTACAAGGTGTGAGCTTATCCAAATCATTGTTTCCGTAACGACGTTGATTGAAAAGAATCAAATTTAATGCAATCAATCCCCTTGAGAAATCAGGGGGTGCAAATGCTGAATTTTAAGTGCGAGGAGAGAGCCCGGTCGAGGTAACAGGAGAGGATCATTTGGGAGAGGGATGGAAGCGCCGCGCGGACCGGCTCTTTGTGGCGAGGTGAATGCAAAATACTGATGGCGATGTTGTTCATAAAGAGCTTTAAACGAAAAAGGTTTAATCGCAAAGTGCTTTAGAAAGCAACAGTGGACATGAATGCATAATGACAAGACAATCACAAAAGAAAAGATATGAGAGTGTGCTGTTGATTAATGATACTTATCACCGACTGTCTCTGTCTCCACTCGGTTGCAATAAACTCCTCTAGACCCGAATCAGACATGCAAACAAACATCTTACAAAGAGGACGAGTGGGAGTTTACAGCTGTGTTGTGAGGCAGCGATGTGTAATGTGCAACAAACTCTGGGGACGCGCACACACACACACACATTCGCACAAAGTATGCATACAGGCACATCCAGAGCCATAGATGAGGAGACAAACAGGACACACACACACACAGAGGGACAGAGTGAAATCAGAGTGGAATCACAGCCAACCTGAGCCTACAGGCTTATCTTCACCATGTGTCGGTAAGTCACACACACACATTCACACACACACACACACACACACTCAGAGATTTGCCGGCTGGTGAAATCAAGCTGGCTTTGTGACTATAAGTCCTGAAAATTAGATAGCTTGCCGCTATTGCACCCTATTGAGGGATCACACACAAAAACACACGTGTTCGCGAACACACAGATTATAAAGACACCTAAATCTTCTCTTTCTCTTGTCCCTGCATCACCGCACTCCTGGCATGTGCTACTGCCGACTTGATTACATTCATATGGCTCTGTGTTTGTGTGTGTGTGAGAGAGAGTGTGTGAAAGAGTGTGTGTGTGTGTGGCCTGATCCTCCGGATTTCCAGAATCACCGTTGCAATCTGTTGCATGGATGGATGGATGGAGGGAGGGAGGGAGGGAGGGAGGGAGGGAGCGAAGGATGGAAAACATACCACAGGAAAAACTAATTACAGAACAGAAGGTCCTTGGGCTAAGAAACACACACACACGCACACCACACACAACACACTCGCTCTGCCACCATCTCTGTTTCTTCCTCTCTCAGACGGACACTCATTATTACACACATGCAATGAAGGATGGGTTATCCCTGTCCGCTGCAACCTTTACCTCCATAAAAATAACTGTGTGTGATTGGACAATCATCACGATGCAGTCACCTCCACTGTCGTAAAGGTGAAATACAATTGGTCACTTCATAAAAGCCAAGGATTCTCCCTGAAAACCAGACAACAAGGCTGGAGATCTAGAATATACTGTATCTCTCACACACACACACACACACACACACAGATGCAGCCAAGATAAAAACACACATTGGTCTGTGGAGACTAGCACTATCCAATAAATCTAATTTGACCTTATCTTTTTTACTGCAGAGACGTTTTGTGCCAGAAATACTTCCTGGAGGCTTTTTCTGTGGACGCCAGCTGTGTCAGAGAGACACAATGTCGGTGTTGAATAAATAATACAGGGGAAAAAATGACACTTTTGAATTTACATCTCTCTTGGATTCATTATCAGACGGGCAGGCGGACTCACAGGAAGGTTCCAGGCTGTAAAACAATATGAAAAAAGGGCACGTTCACACAAGTCCTGTTTAGTCCGGTTTAACCGAACCTTGGAGCATTTAGCCCCCTTGATTTAAACTCTGGAGTGGACCACACAACTGCTCTCTGGTCAGTTATGACAATTGGTCTAGCGAACTCTGGAGCCATTCATTTCTCGTTTGACCACCATTCGAACCAATCACAGAAGCATACAATTGTGTGCATCATGTCATCGGTTAAACTTTCATACTTTGTTGATTTTGGAGGCCACTGTGGACAAAAACAGAAGTGTTTCCACCGTAATAACCACAAATTATAACTTCAAAAATAAAATTATCTAAATAAAAATCTTCCTCCTTCTTCCTTTTAACTGGCTAAAGTACCACTCACTGTAACTTTGTCTGAGAAAATGTAAACAGAAGCTCATTTAATCTGATTTCACAGAGAATCTGACCTGGTGGCAGGCATTGAGAAACAGACAGAGGATCTTGTTGTGGATGGTCTTGTTTGCTTATGCAGGTCATGTAGAGGCTGCAGTTTTGAACTGAGAATATGTCATACCCGGTTAAAAACTCCTTGTAGAAAATGTTTTGGCGACTGGTGAACTAATAGCATGTTTGCTCCCCAAATGTCAGCTGAAAAAAAGTTCTCAGTACTTTTGTGGCTTCTAACTGAATCTCTGTGGTTTGAAGTTTAGTTTCTGTCCTGCGTCGCTGTTTGTACTTTCAGGTATCTGCTTTATTTTACTGTTTCATGTTCACTTTCAGCTGCATATGAGTCGTGTTCAGTTACTGCTGGTGAAAACCAAACATTTCCTGATACTGCAAAACAACAAGGAGCTTTTATTGTGAAGAATTTATACAACATAAAATGTTCACAGTTTTACAGCCACTCGACTTGAGACGAACGCCTCATGTATGGGTTAGTGTCTTCTCGACTAGGGTTGCAAATTTTGTGCATTTACCTTAAATGATAGTTGAAAATGCTAACAATTGATTAATCATTGATAATTAGTAAGATATAAAACACACATTTCTTATTTTCATTTTTTTTTTCTCCTCATTTTTTCTCATTTTAAGTTTAATGCTTCGCCAGACAGAACAATGTCAAATGAGGCACAGTTTCTAGACTATTGATTAATTATTGATTAATTAATTTTAAATGGTTAAATTCTTAAAACAATCAATCCATTAATCATTAACCATTAACATCAATACTCTGGACCGCTTGAGTTTTGCCTTTGTGAACAAAACCAGTGGAAAATTAAAACACACTATCATCTTCACGTCAGTCCGATTCAGGAGCTGGACCTTCAGGTGTGAACCTGCCAAAAGATGCCTGTTGTTTTTTATGTTTGTCAAATGTGTGTTTTTAACATGTTTGTACAAGGCAAAAGATTATGTAAAAATGTACATCATGCAGATGTGTTTCAGTCCACATAACTCCAAACAGGCGCCCGCACCAGCTCTGCTTGTGCTTCAGGGTGTTTGACCAACCTAATAAATTCACCCATGAATTCCAAATAATGAAAATAAATACAAATTAGAAAGATGGCGGCGAGCAGCCTGGTATATATTAGGAACGAGTGCAAAATGTATTTTTTCAGTCATAACAAATAAAACCAATTACATGATGCATACCAGTGTTTTGACGCAGCAGCGGGAGGCTTAGGAGGCTCCGTTTGCTCCAGACAACAGAATTTAATTGTGAAAAATATCAACACACAATATAAATGCATCAAAATAGTTCAAGCTTAACTGCTCACTGAAACACAGCTGCATACGGCACACGCTCTCATATTATAATTATGGTTTTGCACACATTTGATTTAAGGGGAACTGGAAGTGGCTAACTGTGGAGCAGAGGATGATAAAGTGTTTCTGTTCTGATCGCAGATTAACTGAGCGTCATCAGATCATTAAAAAGACTGTACAGTAATTCATAACATGTTTCACTGCACATCGGAAAATACTTCAATCAATCACAGACTCCAAAAGCATAAAGTAAAGTCTTCAAATGTCTTGGTTTGTACAAAATCCACAGAGGTTAAAATGAAAAATCAGTTATCCAGATTTTTGAGGATTGATTAATAATTTCACACTAAATATTCAAACAAGTTGTCAAGATGCGATGCCTCCATGGATTATTCAGTTAGAATACAGTCATGACAGTCACATCTCGTGGCCTTCAGCAGCTGATGAAATGATGAAGTGATGAAGAATGTACAACTTACAAGCTCAATAAGTGAGCGATAATGCCCAAGGTGTCCTTTATCAAGAATTAATGGACGACGTGGAGGCCGGAACCTCTGTGACATGCATTTTGCAAACAAAATCTAAAGTTTTTCACAAGCCATACCTCCGTTTCCCTGGTAACACCTGAAGGTTTGACTAATAACAATCGTTACGATGAGGTTTTTATGCACTGGAAACATTTTCACTACTCCAGTAAATAGCAAGAATCTTAGAGACAACTTGGCAATGAGCAGCACCGTCTTCTATAAATTACAAATACATACGACTAATTCGCAACAGCAAATACATTTTTGATGGAAACACAATGCCGACTTATATTAACGTAATGATGGCATGTTGTTAATTACTGAACTAGTCTCAGAAGTCTCAAAATATTCAACGCATCAGTGAAAAGGTCACCGACAACATATTTAATTTGATTTCTGCCAAACAAGCAATCTTGTAAGACACTTTCCACTCATAATGACTACAGCGGTACTGAAAAGAAAGGAGTGTGCATATTTAAAACGAGATGATCTTCCCTTGACCCTAAAGTGCTTCTATTGTCTAAACTAACCCAAAATGACAATATTTCATTACCTTAAATAAAGCGCTTTTGTTGCAGGAGTGAAACCCGCATTGTGGTGTTTAAGTCCAGCTCTTTATACGCCCACCATCCACCCCAACCACCTCAAACAAGTTCAGAGCTTTATATGTTTCAAAGGAGCAAACATTTTCCCAGGAGACAGGGTTGCAATGGGAGATATTTGTAGTCCATGCAGCTAATAACCCTTTAGCTCTGCTATTAGTCAGAAAGATACAAAATGCTTGCAAGATTCAAAGTCAGTAACACTGCATACAGTTGACAAACAGTCTGTTAAACGAAGCAAAGCATCACTGAAGTGCTATCATGGACAATTAAGCTCATTCTCAAGTGTAATATTGCAATATTGTAACATTTATGCAAGGGTTATCAATAAAATAAAAGATATAATCGACCTTTTGCTAGTGTTAGCTCCACTTCCCTGGAACCACACAGGTCCTTGACTAATAACTGGAGAACAATCAGTCATGTCAGTAGACTCCGACCCTCAGTTACAAGCAGCAACAGAGATGATTTTAGTCCCTGTTGAGTCAGCAGCCAACTTGAGCTAACGTTCATGCTTTTTTTTTAGAAAATAGTGATATTTCCCAAACTGAATAAATACCAAACACAAACTGCTTTGCTAACTCAGTCTTACTGTAATTAAGATATCTGCTGACAAAATATTTTGTCCATGGACAGATTCAACCAATACAGACTCGCACAGCTGACACTGAACATAGTTTCCATGTGATCCAAACATTTCCAAGAACTCCAGAGTGTTGTCCAAAATGTCCAAAAATCAAAATGTATTGAAAGATGATGATACATTTTTTTGTATGTATGGATGGAATAATCCTTTGAAAAAAACATTTTCACTGCGGTCAGAAAACTGTTTGCTCTCTGGTTTGTCACACACAACAGAGGCTGCACCTGTTCTCAAGGAGCGGTGTCGCAGCCGTCTAATAACACCATATATTACGCACTGTAAAAAAAAAAAAAATCTGAGTTTTTGAGCCCAACTCAAACGCTTAAGTTTTGATATAGACTTCCTCTTCTTTTGTTGCATTTTTGTGAGGAACACACTGGGACATGACATGCTTGCTGTGTGTTTATATTCGAGGGACTAAAGCCTGTTTTTGTGAGTCATTAGTTCAGGAGAAGCTGTGTTGTGTCGAGACTGCAGCCTGAGCTGTGTGTGTGTAAACTCATCTAAATATCCCTAATGATGGCTGCTGGTTTCCTCCAGGCTGCTCCAGGTGCATCTTTTCTGAAGCTGCGAGCTGTATTTTAACATCCACACAGACACAGACAGGAAAGGATTGGAATCCAATTTCACTTAATACTCCACCTTTAGGAGTAGTCCTGGGAAATCAGGTTTTAATCCCTCCTGGTTGTGTGTGGTGGCTTAGAGCCCCACAGAGTCAAGATCTAATCTGGAGTTGTCTGCCTGTTTGCTCGGGAGCTTTCACAGCAGGTGAAGGTGGTGCCTTCAGTGTCCTGTACTGTCACCTACTTCCACATGTGATAAGGACTATTCTACTGCCAGGTGGACTGTGAGCCAGGACATCACAGCATCTACATGACTTGGTGTAAAGTAGCATATTTTACATAAATTTATTGTTAAAAGTTTGGTAAAAAGCTTAAAAGTCTATAGAGATCTCTGAACATGATGCACAAGGCTACAACTAATGATTAATTTCATTATAGATTAATTCTGTCGATCATTTTCTTGATTAACTGTTTAGTGCAAAGAACAGATATTTAAAAAAAAGAGATTATTAAAAAAAAAGACTCAAAACTATTAATCGATTATCAAAATAGTTGGTGAGTAATTAAATAGCTGACAACTGATTAACTGACTAATTGTTGCAACTTTGATAATGTATCATAAATTGGTAGCAAATGTGCTGCTGACATGACAAGGCAGTGAATTTGCTGACCAAATTAAAGGGATAGTTTGGATTATTTGATGTAGGGTTCTGTTCATCATGCTCTCCAGTTCAACCAAACTCCATAGAAAAAATAAGCAATTTTACCCCACAGATGATGGGAGTCGCTGGTCGACCGCTGCCTTGATTTAGTTTGCTTGTTTGTGTTATTATGTGACTTCTGTGTTTTAAAAGGATAGACCTAATTCACCAGAGTCACACAATAACACAAACAAACAAACAGATCAAGGCTACAGTAGGCCAGCAACTCCTTGTGTTCTGTGACGTAAAATTACTGATTTTATTAATGGAGTTTGGCTGGTTTGGAGAGAGCGATATTTGGCTTATAAAACAACCGTTTCCCATCAGAAAAGGCTGTATCTCGGCAAGGTAAAGTGGCGGAAAATATTCTAAATATAATGTACACTTGAAATGATATTATTATTTTTAAGTGGACTTTTTTTTAAGTGGCTAAAATACATTTTGTTGCTGACCCTGTCCACAGCAATCCATTGCTTAGCTTCCGTGCTAGTACTCCTCTCTGCTTCTCCTTACTGGGGGTGTACCGACTCCTCCTGTAGGTAATTTACCGACTATCAGTAACTACCTCATAGGAAATTATTCAAACTATGCCTTTAATATTAATAAGCAACAATTCTGGCAATGGATAAACATTTTAATCACTTAAAAAGCAAAGAGCCCAAATCTTTTATCATTTTATCTCTCAGGATTTGTACTTTTTGTCCATTTCATATGATTGTAAATCAAATATATTGGGTTTCAGACTTTGAATCAGAAAAGAAAACCAATTTCAAAAAATCATTTTGGGCTGTGATAATGAGTAAATGGCCCCTTTTAAACAATTTTCTGCCATTTTATAGAGTGACAAAATCGATAAAGTAACTGAGACATTAGCCAGTGATGAAACTAATCCTCAGCTGCAGCCCTGATTCGATGCGCTGTGATGTTTCAGTTCAAACCTCTCCTGTTTAGGTACATTTTGTAATTTGCTGTGCTGTCTCCTCTGAATGCTGGATTCTGGATTTGCAGAGTGTTTCTGTATCCTGTTGAGGATACGTAATGTGCTGTGCTGTGTGTTTCTCTGCTCTCTGTTCTCTCTCTGTCCCCAGCGCCTTCTCTATCCCCCCATCTCCATCTGCCTAATCCTGGCCTATCACACACACACCTTGTAGAGGAATGCGTCTCCCTCCCGATGACAATATGCATCCAATCTGCCTGTTGTGAGTGTGTGCTCGCCTGCGTCTCCTCTCCCATGTGCATCACAGAGGTGTGCGAGCTCGTGAGCATAAACGTTGGTGTTTGTATTTCTATTTCCCAGCATGCCTCCCGCATTGTGCGAACACTCGTCGTGAGCATGCTCCTTTCTTTGTGAGTTTTGTGATGCATGTTGGGAGATAGAACACTGTTCAATCACAACATCATTGTGCTGATCTGCTGGGCAGCTGCATGTCCTTCTGAGGGATTAAACTGAACCACAGACAATCTCACACACACACACACAAACACACACTGTTTATTTGGCGGCATTGTGGCCTCTTTCTCTTCGCTCTGTAAAATAAAACTACTTGTTTTAACTTAAAAAGGTAGCGTCCAGACTGCCGGATTGAAAAAAACAAAAAAGTTGGGAAAACTCAAAATCAAAAGTTTTGAAAAAGTTTTACCAACTAATAATGTTTTGTTGAAACAATTTATTTTTCTTCTTTAGATAAACTTAGACCCCCAAAATACCTCAAAAAATACAATGAGTACACTCATTCAGGTTAAAGTGAATAATGGTTAATAGTTTAATACTTTCAATTAAAACCATTTCATTTTAACCCAAATAGTAAAATTTGTTTACAGTCACTGAACAACTCAGTGAGCTCAAATGAACTCAGTGAACAATGTTTGAAAGACTTTTTTCTGAGTTTCTAAAATTCAGAGATTCAAGTTTTACTAAAGAAGATTAAATTATATTAATTAAAAATTATACGTCAGCAAAACATTTTTTTTAGTTTTGAGTTTGAGCTCAAAACTCAAAAATCAATGGCAGTAAAGTTTC
Source organism: Lutjanus argentimaculatus (assembly GCA_034769285.1). NCBI lineage: Eukaryota > Metazoa > Chordata > Actinopteri > Lutjaniformes > Lutjanidae > Lutjanus > Lutjanus argentimaculatus. The sequence continues at coordinate 30,445,091 of JAWZSL010000008.1, forward strand.
CTTGTAATTTTGAGTTGTCTCAACTTTTTTTTACAGTGTAAATCTTTATTTCAAACTTTGTTGACAAGTTTATTTTGTAATGAATGAAAACATATTTTTTTTCAAGTCAAATAAATGTGATATTACTTCAGTTGTAGTTGAGAAAACATGTTCAATAAGCTCAAGATATTTGTTTGAACCAGCAACTCTTCAGTCACAGTGACAAACTAATTTATTTCCTTTTACATTTTCTGTCTCAAGAGTCAGTTCCTCATTTCACACAGAACTTAAGATTCAGCTGCTCCTGTTGGAGCGACTTTGTTCCAACACTGGCACAAAGACAATATGTGAAACTGCTCCCAGTGAATTTATAAAAATTTTAAGTGTAAGAACTGAATTCAATACTAATCTTCATCCATTACTGTGAAAACAAACAACTATGACTTTTCTTAAAGTGTATTTGAGACACACAGCAAGTTTCCACCATATATGTTTTCTTAAATTAGGAATATGTAGCACTTACACGTCTAAAAATGAATACTGCAGTCTAAACTGCAATTTGGAGCCACAGACTGTATGTTATATAGGTTGAATCCTATTTAAAATACAGTCTATGGTTGAAGTGAGTTGTTTCCCCTCGCCCACTCCTCCTTAGACTTGAGGAAGCTCAGGCAGGCTGCAGGAACACCGCAGGAGTGCAAGACGAGCACAACATTATAATTTGACAAAAACCATCAACGATGAGTCCTCCACCATATGTTGATCAGCTGTTTATGACTGTCATCTTGAAAACAAAACCATGCTGCTCCGAAAATGAAAGCGAGCCGGGGAGTTTTACCTCTCAGTGCATGCTGGGAAGTCTGCTAATATACTGGTCATGCATCTTTGGAAACTTATTTTAATGAGTTTATGAAACTCTGTACTTTAACTCATCATTTCAAGTCAAAATAAAACTTTAATTAACTTGAATAAATTAAACTTGTATATTTATGGTAAACTAATGAGAAAAGATTAGTTTTTCCTCTAAACTCCTGTCTGATTTTTTAAAGTGTGCTCGGTCTTTCTCTTTTCTTTCTCTTTTTCTCAGGCTGTGGGCATACCAGACCTATTTCTCAGTTTCTGTCTTCTTGTGCGGCCATTAGTCTGCCTGTGCCAGTTCATCAGCCAATCATTCAGTCAGTTAGTAAGTCTGCCTTCCTGCCAGAATGTCCATTATTTCATTTCTTCCTCTTTCTCCATCACAGTGCTGCTGCTGCTTCTCCCTCCATCCATCTATAATGCTTCCAATTTCACACTTTCACTGTCAGAACATGCACTTAATTACTTCGCCAACAACTTAACACACTCCCACACACACACACACACACACACACACACACAAAAACACACAACACCACCGGCATCTATAATTCCGGCACTCGCCAATCAAACCGGCTCCCTGAGGGACAGGACTTGACATCAGGAGGCGGGACTTGAACCCCTGTTCCACATGGCAGGATTTCCCCGATGTAAAAACGTATGTTGCGTGGAGTTCCGGTCACCACGGCAACAGCGAGGGTGTCGTGGCAACAAGATAGGCAGCTGTAGAGCTGAGTAACAGCTGTTCATTTGCAGCCACATCTGGCAGCAGCTCCTCTCAGTCCACCCACACACACACACGCGTGCATACGGAACAGAAAAGGGTCTCAGGAGGAGGGAAGGGTGTTAGTGTGTGTGCTCGTCATTCATGTGTGTGTGTTGTTTCATGGGGCATGACTCACAGGGCAACATATGTGCGTTTTTCCCCCCTCCAGGCCAGGCCCGATGGCACATTTACTGTACAGGGAGCAGCACGTTTAATTTTCAGAAATATATCCCCCGTTTTATTGTTTTACCCCTCCCCCCGCCCCAAACGAAAAGTATAATTATGTAAAACATCCATTTACACACTTGGTTGGCGGTACGCAGCAGAAAGCCGGAGAACGATGAGGCATGTTTGCATTCGGAGGGCAGCAGCTGAGAGATAAGTGTGTCTGAGCAAACCAACTCTCGTCAAACACTGTGTACGAGGACCTGCTGCCAGACTTAAGCACAAGAATCAATAGTCCACAGCTGCGAGGTGCACTCCAATACAAAACACACTCCGTAATACCTGAAGGCTGAGAAGAACACCTGTTCACTGGACAGGTCTCTCATATACTTTTATATACTGTATCTACGTTTATCTCTTGATCTCATTTTCCCTCCAAACTTTTTGTTTGTTGCTACTTTTGTTTTCAGAGTTCTGGTACTTTTTACTTCATCCAGACTACTTTTTATTGCATCTGCTCCTATTTAACGTTCTTTATCAACAAGTATCCTTTGACTTTATCTATCTTCTGTCTTTTCTCCCTTTTGTCTTTTCATGCTAGTGTCCACTCTTCTCATCTGCTCATTCTTTCATGTAGGAACTACTTTCTTTCTAGTAAAGAAAGTAGTTCCAGTAGATTCCAGAGTAGAAGGAAAACTGCTCAAAACAAAGTCTGTGAATTATCTTGACTTGCCAGGTCATGATTTCTGGAGGAAAACATTGCTGCTGAGTTTTTCAGATGTATTTTTTTGCTGCTTTGAGCACCACAAGCTGAGTGGAATCTAGTTCTATTATATTAAAGAGATGGCAGACATCTCTACAGGAGATATCTCCAAAACTCTGCAACTTGCATCAAAACAAACAACAGGGGGAAAATGTGTATTTTCGATTTAGTCATCCACTTGTTTAATGCAGACTGGTAAAAGCCCCAGTAGAAAATCAGCTCACATTCTTTAGCATTTAAACCTCCCTGGTTGTTAAAGTGCTGTGTTGCTTACCATAAACTGTCTCAGGAGGTTTCATCCTGATAACACATTATAACACACATTTCACCAACTACAATAAACCAGACTACACCACTGTGTCCAGGTTTCCTCCCATGGTACTTAATGCAGTTTACTGTAATAAAGCTGGCAGATATACCACTTCAAAATCTGAGTAATTTTTGGATCCCTGTCCTTCAAGACGGAGAGAGAGTAAATTAGCCGTCTTATCTCTAGCTCTGGTGATTCTGCTGTAAATTGAACTGCTGCTGTCACCTAAAGATAGTTAATTAGGCTAATGTTTTCTTTGTTAATTGGCTAAAAACACTGTCTCCAGTAGCTCATAGCCACACATGGTAAAAACTGTGGTTCACATTAGAGCGTGCAGGCAAACCAACTGGTTGATCCCACAGACAGAAGTCTATATTATATTAGTCTGACAGAGCCACTGTGACCTCACCCATTGGTTTGCTTGCTATTGTTTTGACTTTTTGACTTTGGCATAATGGGGGACACCATCTTGTTTTGTTTTTGCAACCAGAGCATGCACAGTACCAACGAGAGCATGGAGCTTGTTGTGACGTACTGCAACTTAGGTGGTTTTTGGTTTAGCTTGTTCGTTTAGCAGGATATAATGATGGCATCCTGGTCCTTATATTTTTTATATTACCACCTGAAATAGTAGAAATGTTGCTCAACATTTTAAGTGAGAAAAAGGCTCAGTAGCAACAGAATATTTCATCAGCACTGTCCAGTTTTCCAGGTTTGATCTAAGTTTCTTGAGACCTGTTTGTTGCCCTGGATTGACTCACTGAGAATGACCTGTCAATCACAAGGTAGCCCCGCCTTAAAGCATAAAGCACCCTGCTTTATTGTCAATTTTACTCTAAATGGGAATAATTTATGCAATGAATATTGTACTGTATTGAGGAAGACTTGAAACTAGCAATTAAGACCATCAACTATTCACACAGGTCATAAATCAAGTAAGAAGTAGCGTCATGTTCCTATTAGATTTCATAGAATCTGATTGTGTTTTGCAACCAGTGGAGTCACCCCCTACTGGCCATTAAAACTTCCACATTGGCTTCACTTTTCAGACCTGAAAGCTCTGTCCAGTTCTTCTTCTACTGTCTATGGTTAATCCATTCATTAAACATTTGCTGTTGGGTTTTTGGCACAAACCCAATGCTCCATCCTCACATCTTTTTCAGGTTAAACTTTATCTTAATGTTTTCAAATTCTCCTACATACTTTCATTTTTTCCCATCTCCTCTGATTTCTCATCATGTCATAATTTCCTATCATCTTATTTCCTCATCTCCTCTTGTGCACCCTTTCCTCATCTACCCTTGCATTTTCTCATCTTCTCATATCCCTCATCCTTTTACATTCTCTCATTATTTTCTCTTTCTTCACTATTTAATTTTTTCTCTATTTTTTCATCCTTTTACAAACATGTAATTCTCTGTGATCCACCACTTACTGCACATGTTTTCAACCTCTCTCCCTCACATCGCCTCGTCTGTGTCATCTCTCATGCTTTCGTGTCTTTCCATCATTTCTGAGTCTTTCCAGCCGGCTCCTCTCTCTGCATCTGCCACCTCCCGTCTTCTCTTTCCCCAACATCATCATCCTCTCCCTGTTTCAAATTCTCTCTGTCTGCCACCCCCACCCTCTCTCCTGTCCCTCCACCGTCTCTCTGCCTCTTGTCTGCTCGTCAACTTCATCGTCTCCCGCTGCTACAGTCTCTCATCTATCTCAGTCTTTCATCTCCCTTTTCCCTCTGCTCAATACGTCACTATACACCTCCAAGACAAAAGACACAGAAGAGAAAATGTTGTGTGTGTGTCCATTTCCATATCACTCTTCTTCATTCAAGTTATTTCACAAGAGATAGTTGAAAAGACGCGTTTCCAAATATGAGATAAACACCTCTTCTCAAGTGCCGACACTCTAAACAAAGTGATGAATAGTTTAAAAATGGAGCAAATTAAACAATTATTTTCAGAATAGTAAATCATGTGAGCTCTTGAGCTGTCCAGTTTATGACAGTGTTAAAGGGATAGTTTAGTTGTATGAGGTACTTATTGACCAAGTGATCCAAGAATCCACCTAAAAATCATTTTAAAAATCACATTAAATCTTAGCTGTCATGCAAGCAAGTTGCTGTCGGCTCTTGTTATGGCACTCCAGCAACATTATTCAGTGCAAAATTAATCCTGTTTTATCCACCTTGCTCTCAAACTTGCAGCAAACATGCAATACATAGTTGAGTTTTGCCCACATCCTCTGACGCCACCCACCTAAACTCCTGTTTCCAGGATAATTGAAATGTTTGCCTTACCTTCAGCTCATAAACTTTGTCTTTACCTGCCATCATTATCTCACGAGTGCTTGATCGTTGCAGTGCATGTGCAACTCTCAACAGAGATGAGAATGAAACAAGATGGCTCACGCCTTAGCTACGTCTATCATCAGCTCCAGAAAAAATGATGTGTTCAGTTCTTTTTTCCCCAACTAGCAAGTGAGTTGCTAGATTTAGGTGGCGTATCCTTGTTGAGCCCTGTAGAGCAGCTCACGACTGAAGATTTTAACACCATTAGTCTTTGCATGTTCATGATATTAATTTAACGGCACAAGCAGTAATGACTCTGAATGTATTGGACCAACTAGCCAGGAGTTCATTTATTTCAACACAGTATAACCTCACACAAGTGTTGTTCATAACTTCCAACTTCAAAAAAACACAATAGATGATGATTAATTACGCATTAAGCCATTAAATTACCAATTCGTTCCAAAACCACTTCACACCCGCTGTCCCTGCCTGAACCCTCCATGTCTTCATCATCCCTGGAGTCAGAGTCCTGCTCACCATCTCTGTAACATAACTGTATTTCCAGGTCGTCAAACTGGTCTCGGAGGCTGTGCCCCAGTCTAATAGAACCACAGAACCAGCTAATGGCAGCCACAGCACATTTAGCAGCAGTGCACTGTGACTTCAGAGCAACAAGACTGTTACAGTTTCCAGTTTTATTTAACCATACCCCCTTTTTTTTTTTTATTGCTACATCAACAAAATAATGCAGCTTGACGATCCATGTTTGCTGACTCTGCACATAAGCACTTCGTCAATGAGCACTAAGCAGCACTTCAGTGGCAACTTGGTGACAATATAGCAGGCCACGTTTGGCTGTTTTGTCACTGTGGCTCCGGTAATGTGAGCACGGTAAGTATGGTAAGTATCCTCTTATAGACTAATGGTTTAGGTGACTATTATTGGACAGCCAGAACACTATATTTACAATATTTTCACTGTTTTATAAGTCAAATTTCACTCTCTCCAAACCAACCAAACTCCATGAGCAAAATCAATAATTTTACTTAACAGAACACAAGAGTCGCTGGTCTTTCACTGCCTTGATTGGTTAGTTTGTTTGGTGTTATTGTGTGACTTTGGTGAATCCAAGCTGTCATTTTAAAACACCAAAGTCACACAATTACACCAAACAAACTAACCAATCGAGGCAGCGGTAGACCAGTGACTCCCATGTTCTGCGAGGTAAAATGACTGATTTTGTCAATGGAGTTTGATTGGTTTGGAGAGAACGACAATTAGCAGTTTTCAATCGGAAAAGGCAGTGAAATATTCTAAAAATAGCATACACTTAAACTGATATGGTGGTGGCTAAAATACGTTTTGCTGCTGACCCTGTCGTAAATTGGTTAACTTTTGTGCTGGAACTCGTCTCTTTTCTCCAAACTGGGGGCGTCCTGACCACCATCTACTGCAGTTAATACACTGACTAATGAAAGCTTTAAAGATTAGGTGCTCTGCACTGAATGCTAATGAGAATCATTGTGAGAAATTCATTATATTTTTCTTTTACCATTGGTTTAGCTGAGGATGTGTGTGTGTGTGTGTGAGAGAGTGGGAGTCATGTGAGTGTCAACCAGAGGGGGTATGTGCTGTAAAGTAATGTTAGGGTCAAACAACTACAATAACACTGTTAAACATTTGTAATAACTTTTTTTATACAACATTATATGATGGCTTGCGGAGGCGGTGCATGACATCGGCTTAAAGTGTCAAACAGTATTATCTCAACACGTTAAGCAGCTGACAACCACACACACACACACACACACACACACACTGAAGAAACATGGGTATTTGCACAAATTGGAAAACTTCCAAATTGAACTACAAGGTCACAGAGCCACAGTGAGCAAATATCAAGCCAATCCACTCACTCACAATCAAGGTCTGAGCAGATTTAAAAAGCTTGGGGCGTATTTAGAGCTTTAAGGGCGCACACCAAATACTCTACGCTCAATTCTCCTCGTGACATCTGCCCCTCTTTCTGTAAAAATGTTCATGTCTGTCTTAGAGGGAAAAAAATCCATCCAAAAGCACTCTGACAACAGCATGATGATATTTTCTTGCACTTCTGGATCGATTTTGTTGTTTCGATCACATGGATGAATGGCAAAACTCACACAATGTGAAGCAGATCATGATCTAACAGCAGGATTCTTTCACTTATCTTGAATGTCGCCAGGGAACATTAGGGCTGGCGACACCGCTTACAAAAAACATCTCGATTAGGGCTGCAAAATTATTGGCAATATTGTCAAAAACTCAATCGCAATCGCAATTTCAGCCAAAATAATTGCATTATAACTATATCTCAGTATATTTATTTTCTCTAAAATAACATGCTGTAAATTCTCAAATAGTGCAAACAGAATGATTTTATTGAATATGATGCATTGCTTTAGAATAAACCTCCCTACAGTATATAAAGTAGCTACAATGAGCACAACCTTAAACATTTTTAGTAGAAAAACGTTACATACACATTAATGCAGCGGTGATATTAATCCAAAAACATCGGCTATAATAGTAAAGCACTGACAGGGACCATTTTACTGCATGTGCACTTTTGACCAAGGACATATATTAGAGATGAACAGAATCACAGCTCCCCAAAAGTGAAGCCAAAGCATCTATGTCGCCCCCTGGTGGCTGGCTGCAGTACAGGTCATAAATCCTGCCTCCCAATGGACAGAATGGACATGGGCCTATACAGCATTAATTAATTTATTTTTACCAAAGATGATTTCTGTCATTTAAGGTTGTTCTTATCACACTGTTTGTTCATTTTTTTGATCAGTTTCATTTTAATTAGTTATTTGATGCTGTAAAAATAAAAAGGTTTTATGCTGTGATTGACAGCTGAGCTCTGCTCGTCAGCCGTCTGTGTGGGCAGGAACTCAAAAGCGCGTCTCCAACACGGGTCACTACTGTGCAGACTCTGGCTCCAAACTCCAAACTATCTGGAGTATTTTGGCTTAATTTTTGCACTGCAGGAGGAAGTGGATGGGTGTCGTCGATCTTTATTTTGTCATTTGTCTACCACAGCACAGTAGGATGGACTGTGGCAGAACAGTCTTGGGAAGCTAAACTTACTTACTTACTAACTAACTAACTAAGTTAGCTTTTCATGGACCAGCTCTGCTGAATGAAGGTGCGGTGGTAACATTACATAAACAGGGACTGATGGTACAATGCTGAAAAATAAAAATTATGAATAATTCAACTCAAATGTACTCAAATAGCAGCATTGACCTGGATGGGTCAGGCCACGCCCACATCCTGTTAGGGGCGTGGCTAGTCACGGCTCATTTGCATTTAAAGCTACACAGAAACAGCTCGTTTCGAGAGATGCTGAAATAGATGCTGATCTGCGTGATCCGAGTTGTGTTTTAAGGAAGAAACTTCAAAAACATGTTTTGAGGACCTCTGAGACCTATAAAAACTTTAAAACTAAAGTAACAAGCCTGCTTTGAAAATGTAAGGAATAAAAAGTACAGATATTTGTGCTCAAATGTAGAGTAGAGTGCAACACATTTTATGGCTGACTGAAGTAAAGTAACAGCCCCTCAGCAGCAACCAGTGGAAACACTGAGAATCAGAAATGACAAAATGGGCATCTCACATGAATTCAGAGTCAAATATAAAGAATATAATCAATATATTGCCCTGCTACTAGAGGGAACATCAGGTCTCAGTGTGAAAGCTAAAAGCAAGGACTCTCTTCTTGTGGCGCGAAGAATCGACAACCACACAAACGGAGGGAGAAATTCATCACAGAGGAGGGAAAGATACCAATTTGTCTACTGATGGCAGCCTCAATAGACCAGAAGGTAACACAGGATGAAACTGTGATTTGTTTCAAAAGAACGAAAGAACTCTTTTCCTGTTTGAAATCTTTGATTCACTCTTGAGGAGGCTCTGTTATTAAGCTATCTCTATCACTCAGTTCTGGCATCCTCTCAAAAGTAATTCTGGGAAGTGTAGAGAGTCAATAATTAAAGTACATCAGGCGGGTTGAGGGAAAGAGGGTGCAAGTAAATCACTGTCCTTGATCATTACATTTTTATGAAACATTAGAGCATAAACGCCTTTCAGGGTGAAAATCTTCCTCAAACTGTGCTCCATAATGATGCAGAAGGTGGCTAAAAATAAGAGAGAAAGAGCTAACTCGATGGAACCACATCACATCCTACACTTGGCTGGTGGGCTGCTCAGTTCTGTTCCGCTGCCAGGTTGTGGTTTTTGTGTCAAAGCAAGACCTGATTCAGATTTTAACAGCTTCCTGCGTTATTATGGAACTGTCAAAATCTGTGGTCAGTGTTTCTAAGAGTAAAGCAATAAAGAGGATGACAGGAACGATGATGGAATTCATGTTTGTGGTTGACAGTCTAGACCTACTGTAGGTTGTGGTTTCTATAAAAATAAATAGTTTTACTTTTGACATTTCTGCTGTGTTGTAACAGGGAAAAGTGACCCTGACACCTTCCAAAACTCCCTTATGTTTGCTAGTATATGTGCAGACCAGTGGTTGTAAACATTGAGGTCAGGAAGTCCCCAAGAGATTGCAAGAAAAATCTGAGAATTAAAGTTCACATGAGACGGAAATTAGAGTGCTATTTGCTTCTGCATGCTGACCTGTTTCCTGTAAAACAGGCAGGGAGGGGGGGGGATTTGTTGCAGAGCCGATGGCGCAGAATGAGCACAATTGCAAGCTACAGACAACAGCACATTAGCCCAAAAAACTTTGGCATGCTGGACACCACTGGGTAGTAGCAGGATCCACTTTCGGAGGTAATAGATTATGTGGTATAATACAGACTTGCGTACATGCTGATATCCCATCCAGCATTTTAAGCTGTATCAGAGGTATTTCTGATACTGATATCATTACTGGAACAACTTTTGAGTTCCTGTGTCCTTGTGTTAATTGTTCCGTTTTTCATTGTTATGTGCAAAATAAATGAAAAATAACAATTTTGAGTACTTCTATGTCAGAAATTACTTTTATTCTTTTATCAGAGATCTTTTCCCGACTTTTCATTGAGTGCCTTTTACTGTTTATAATTTGCTTTGATTTATACTGACTGCCCTCAGCAGCTTTTAATTTGTTGTAATTACATACAGTACCTTTTGTCAGTTTTATCTTTTTAATTTGCCTGTAGTTTACTGACTACTCATCTGCAATTTATTTATTTTATTTTGCTTAAAATTGTTTTTCATGACATGCTTGTTATGAGGTTGCAGCCTTGTGTGAAGCACTGGGTACATGGGTTTTGAAAAAAAACTTATAAATAAAGATACTTATTATTCTGTTTCTATAAAACTTGAAAATACCTTGATGACTCACCTTGCATATACATTAAAATGTATCCAACCATCTGGGTTTTAAGTGATGCAGTCAAATCTGAAGGATGCAGTTAGTTTCACTCAGAAATACATCATTTCAAAGGGGACCTATTATGATCATTTCCAGCTGTATATGTTCCTTCTGGAACTCCACTAGAGTAGCTTTGCATGATTTACAGCTCAAAAACATCCATATTTATCTTATACTGCAGCCCCACTATTCAGCCTCGGTCTGAAACAAGCCATTTTAGCTCCAATTTCTTAAGGGACCCCCTCCCTTAAAAGTCCACTTTCTTCTGATTGGCCCGCTTTCATGAAGCTTCCATAGGGGCATGACCTATACTTGTGAGCAACTACAGACACAGCAGTAAAATGTTGACTGCTGGGCCTCACTGATTACTGTACAAAAACACAACTTTCTTCCCTGATTTTTGTGAAACTGGATTATATTTCACAGAGGTCTTCCTTGTGATGTCCTCCGGATGCTCTGCCTCAACTTTTTACTGATGGACAGAGCCGCTAACTCCCAGTTAGCTCAGTTAGCCATGCCACTGACTTTGACAGGACTGGGAGCTCAAACACCAGGGGAGTGCAAGGCTAACTAGCTCTAGTAGTTAGCTTATTAAGCAGCACATAAAGATATGTGTCCAAGAGAAAATCTGAAAAAGCACTTTCTGAGAGACAAAGTGTCCATGTGCTGAGCAGAGTGGTCAAATGAATGTGGTGTACCTAGAGTGGATAATGAAAGTTATGATATGGCAATGTTAGCCTGTTCTTCAAAGTTGAAAAAAGTGCTGGAAACGTTGCATTTAAAGCAGTCTGAAACCTGAGCATTTTGCTCACAGGGATCACTTTTACACGTTTACCTCATTATTTGACACTTTGGTTATGCTTTATATGAATATGCAACATTGCAACTTTAAATGTATGACAGAAAATAAGGAAAAGCATAAAAGTTCCCTTTAAAGAAGATAAAGACAGCCTGTTTTCTGTTGTACTATGACTTTAAGGGATCACAAGCCAAAAACACTGGGAACCCCTGCTGTATGGTGTGACTAAGTCCATTCTTTAGGGGTTGTGCCATCTGTAACCTATTCACAAATGTGCATGGCCGTCTGTGAGTGTTGTTTACCTGCACCCTGAGAAGGTGAAAGGAAAGAATAAGAGACAAAAAGACAAACAGAGAGGGTGGAGGAGAGCTGTGTCCAAGCCCACAAACAAGGTTAGGGAGTGAATGTGTGTTTGTATCTTAGCCTGGTCTGTCTCACACAAATTGGCCCTGACCTGCTGCTGAGTGTGTGTGTGTGTGTGTGTGTGTGGTTGGTGTGTGTGTGTGGTGTGTGTGTGTGTGTGTGTGTGTGTGTGTGTGTTTGTACAGGTCTGTGCTGTAAGTCTGGCACAATTTAAAAGCTACCACTACTGAGCCAAACTCTGCCCCCCAGCCTTAATTCCCGTCCCCACCAGCCGAGACTAACCAACCAGCTGTAGCATGTGATTCTATCAGGGTGTGTGTGTGTGTTTGTTTAATGCCCCGCATCACCTCCTATCCTGTTGGAACAACCGAGGTCATCCATCCCGGCTGCAACAGGATTTCCTCTTCAACATTTATACACATACACACATACACACACTTCAGCAGACCACACGCAGCTGTGCTGAAAATACAGTAGGAACATGAAAGAAACATTCACAGTAACCACTCAAACCAATGCCATCCATGTGACAGGGAAAAACAGAATTTGAAGTGGAAGGTCACATCTTTATAAAAAGTATATAAGCAAATGTTTATGTGCTACTGTTTCAACAGGAGTTCCAACCAGTCATCAGATTGGTCCAAAGTGTGCCATTAATTCCCTTAAACCCTCCGTATATCTGGGTATATTAGTTGCTATGCCAACTCTTGCAGTAACCAGGCAATGTTAATAGTTTCCTCCTTCAGTGCTGCTAATGTCGAACCCAAAAACGCGGGGAAGAATTCACTCCTGTTTCGTGCTCTGTCATCTCAAAATACATGCACATTCAATTTTCAAAATAACTCGACATCATTCCAAGAGCTGTGCTTCCCGTCAGGCTCTTAAATCACCAGGACTGGAGTGGAGCTGCAGCCTGTCCATTTCAGCAGAACAAGATTACAGATCTGCATGCATCCAGCTCGATTCATATCTAGCTGATAAGGGTTAGGACGAGGCCTTGCGTGTTGTGCACTGACTGATAAGCGAGTCCCAATCTTTATCGTTGTTGGATCAAAGCCGCACATTTGCTGGAACACCAAAAACGCCAAATGTATTCACAGAGATGGTTTCTTAACTACTGAAGTCTTAACCCTGTAACCCCATTTGTATCATACCTTAAACATGAGTTTCTGAGACCGTTTCAACAGCAATATGATCAATACTTTCCTGAAAAACTTGCTGCATGTAATCTGAGACATGTCTTCTGCCCTCTGGTGGGCACTTTTCTAACAGTTGGGAAATAACAGGCGAGACTTTTCTTGAGAAGTTGCAGTGTTTGTTACCTCTAACCTGTACTGTACATTTACTGCCACGCTGATAACTCTCTGCTCCGCTATGGGTGTCACTGTCACTCTCAGCCTGCTGCTCATGCCGCACACACACTGCACACTGCCCTATTCCTACTAGGAGCTATGCTATGCTTATGGCACTATGCTTGAATAAAGTCTGACAAAACATAATTATTAAGGCAGTCGCAAGAAACCACCATCCCGCAGGAATATGTTGCTTTTCACTGCGGGAAGAAAAAATCCATACCCTCGCAGCCTCACCTCTATAAATCTACTAACAGCTGGCTCCATTCTCTCACCCTGACCTAAAGTACCTTCAAACTGCCACTGAATTTTACACTCACACAAGGACAGAGCAGAAATCTGGCTGCTTAACCAGCTCTATAGGGGCGCCCCTGTAGAGCATGTGCCCCATGTAGTGAGGCCGTCAGTCCTCTGCAGCGACTGCTGGTTTGACTCCCGTCTGCAGCCCTCTGCTTCGTGTCATCCCTCCTCTCTCTCTGCCCCCTTTACTGTCTGCTCTTCAGCTGTCCTGTCCAATAAAGCCAAAAGCCCAAGAAATAATCTTAAAAAAACAGCCTCATATCTACTGTGTATCTGTTTAAGCTTACCTGCATTGTCCAGTCAAGCTATTTGACCGAATTCCGTCCCCAAGGCACCATAAGTGTTTATCTAGTTCAACTGCACCTCTAAATAACCAGTAATTTGTAAACCCTCTAGTATCAAACTCTTTTCATCCCATATTCTGACCTAATATCCCTTTAAACTACCTTTGAATACCTTTGTTCTAGCAGAGACCAGAACATCAACTGCCTAACCAGGCCTTAAATCTATTCTATCTGTTCAGGGTTTCCAAATTAGTTCAAGAACAAAATTTTTTTTTGTTGTTGCAGAGAGCTCACATCTCCTCCAAATTAAGCTTGTCGTGTTTTGGACAAAGCGTGGGCTCTCCAGGTTTAATACGCCTGAAATTTTACAATGCATTACATCAATATAAAAATAGCTGCAGGCAGAGTTTCCCCAGAGTTCCCCCAACATTATCTGATGTAATGCTCCTTGCACCCTTTGAGCTCGTCTGTGTGTGTTGCTCGCACAGTTTGGTTTTGCATTTGAGTAGGAGAGAAGCACGTCCCCCGTGATCGCGGCCTATGAAGTGTTGAGTTCTGGGTTATATTTCAGCCGTAGAACATATTCTGCAGTGACCTGGGCACAAAACAGCCCCCAGGCCACATCTGGCTTGAGAGCTGATCCTATCGAGCCAACAAGGTCAGAACAAATCAAAATCAAAATTCTGACGCGGATGATCTTTATAGACAGCACATCAAAAACGTCTTCAGAAATTCTAAATGACTGCTCATGTTGGAATAAAAAATGTCTTATTTCAAAGGTATGGAGCAGTCTGTGCTTCTACAAGAGCTGAGAGCATCATTACCGTTATGCAGAAAACATTCAGCAGGTTGATGCTGGAAGCAGGACATTTAACAAGAAAGAGACATTTTTTCTTTTTAACAAGAAATGTTTTTCACTGGTTGCTTAATTTGCATTGAACAACTTGCTACTGTTGACAAAAATAGTGTGGTTTTATCACTGCAAAGGCAAGATGAAGTAACAGAAATTAACCCAGAATAGAACTGTTTTTGCTTTGTATTATTCATATGAGGTGATTTGTCAGTGCTGGAAATTAAATTACCCATGTGGTTGATATTGTAAAAGTAAATTTCATTAGGGGGAGAGCGATGTGTTGCATTATTGAAAGGCGTCGCTGGCTCATCACGCTGCTGCAAAGCGCCAGCAAAATGAAAAACTAAATTCAAGAGTTTTGAGAGATGAAAGGAACTCAGAACTTAGCAATGACAAAGCTTTAGCATTTGTGGAAATCACTGCACTCACGACTGAAGCTGTTTATTGCACTCCAAGGGCACTTTTAAAGCATGTTTTTTGTACAGCCCAGTTAAGAGAAACTTTGGCACCTTTCATGTGGATGTCCAGTCAGTGTTGATGCTAAATGTAGCCAATTAAAGCAATAAATGCCTCAGTGCTGCTATATTGACAGAGAAAATTCACTTTTCCTGCTCCTAGAGCCGTGCAGCAGTGCCTGCATGTGTCAGGATGCATTGCAAGTGAGCTTGTGACTCCCACGCCCATGTTGCTGTGTTATCATTGCCCTGGCCAATAGATGAGAGCAGCCCATGTGGGCACTTTGCTCCTACGTAATGACCCCGAACCCTTCATGGCTCTAATTTGACTGGGGGTGCATATGAATCTCAAGGTCTTTGCCTGTTTAAAATCACATCACTGTTTGGCTATATGGAGCCCAGATCCTACAATAAAAATTTTAAAAATTAAAGAAATAGGGGCCCTTTCAGTCTGCCTCCATCAAGGGGGGTGAACCTGGCAAACAAAGACACTGTATTTTCACTGTTTTGGTATTGTTGAACCAAACTCCATTCTAAAAACAGATGTTTTAAGGTAGGAACACATTTTTTCACTGTCAAAACTTTAGTTCCACCATCACTAAGACTTTCTTCTGATTCACTTTGACTTCGGCACACATGTCAATTACTCAGTGACATCTGTAACTAACCTGTGATACAGTGTTTGTCACAGACAAACACTGTATCACAGGTTACAGCCGCTTAGGGGGTGTGTTTGTGGGATGTACCGTATGCCCGCTGTAATCCATGCTATTACTTTGCTAACCAAAACATAGCATTAGGAGACACATAGGCGCATACTGTATAGCGTGCGCCCTTGCTAACCTTAGGTGGAGACAAGAGATCCAAGCTGAAAAAGCCTGTAATCCTTCATGCATCCAGTGAATACAGGAAGAATTACAACAGAACTGAACAACAGATTTTGCAGCAGCAGTTTTCTTGGTCACACAGAGGAATTTATTGCTTCAATTGACTGCAGTCACCATCAACACTGACCGGGCAGCCACATAAAAAGTGCAGAAGTTCCCTTTTATGGCCTTCATTAGAAAGCTAAAGTGTCTCTCTTTGAGCCACCTCGAGATAAAGATCCTTGCTGCAGGGGGCTGTATGGGAGCTTTTCCACGATGAATTGAGGATTTGAAAACCTCAGAAAGTAACATGCTTTTGGATCTTATTTCCTCTTACTTGTGATATGGCAAGGCTCCGAGTGATGTGCAACTTGAACTTATTGATCGTCAATTTGATACACTGCTGGCAGAGCGCATTAGATCTGTATCTCTGCTGAAACTCTATTAATATTCTCTGAGTGCAGAACTGTCCACAGTCGAAGAGACATGCTCAGAGGAAGCTCGCTGTCTTTGGATCGACATATATATGAGTAGACAGCCTCCGCGGAGAAACTGAAGAAGTTGTTTAGGAGATAAACATCTGTCAGCCGTGCATATAGACACATCTTACATCTGACCTGTTTGCTCTTTAAGCCTTATTTCTCCTGCAAGTAAAAAAGTCTGTTGACGGCTTGTGAAAACTCTTTGTAATTAATGCATATCTGCAAGAAGTGCTGACGTGAACACTATTTAAAGCTCAATAACTAAAAACTGTAAATGCCTAATTGTGCCCTGAAAGCCTCCAGCTGTATTTTCTGCCTTTCTATTAATTTAAATACTAAGAGAATTTATTTTCTCCCATGCATGAGTTGACAAACATGGATTTGTTTAAACAGAAAGCGTAATTACATAAAATTAGCCAGTCACTCCTTTTTTGGCAATAAACTGAGTAAACACATCTGAATTTACACGTTTTTAAGAAAAAAGTCATAATTCGTATTTAACAGTTTCTAAAGCAGAATAAGGACGTGTGGGTTTGTGTTCCACCTCTGTTTTTAAAGATATGTTGAGTGCCATGCTGTTCATAATGTCCTCTGTGGCTCTGAAGGGAGCTTTTCAAAGTTAAAAAAAATAACCTTGATGATGTAATCAGGGTGACTTCAGCTTGGGCTTCAAATTTATATAACAGAAAGTCTGTGTTTCAAACTGGGGGTGTTTGAAGGCTTGAAGGACGTGGGTGTTTACCAGGCAGAGAGGGTCTAATGAAAAATACTTTCAAGTTGTATTACGAGCAGTGTAGAATATCCAAGGTTAGGAGCCATACCAGAGAGTAAACATCAGAATATCTCAGCCTCCGCTACTTCGATTTTGACTGTTCTTCAAGTTGCATGGCTGCAGGGATGACAATGTCAGTCAGTCAGTTCACTGCTTTGGTTCACCCTGAAAAATATCAACAAATATTGGAAGGATTGGCATGAAATTTGGCACAGACGTTCTCTTGTTCTTTCCTCAAGCCCCTGACAGGTTGACAATTCTGGCTTTTAGTGAAATGTCTCAATTGGAACTATTGGATGGATTGCCATGAAATATGGTGCGGATATCCATGGTACCCAGAAGATCAATCCCAATGACTAGGCTTCAGAAAACGCGTCCAATACTGCCTAAAATGTGGGAATGTGCATCAGCGAGTACACAAATCTATGCACTGTCCTGTATGCCAAATTTTATATGGTCATTGGAGCTCCAGCTTTAACTCTGCATCAGATAGCGTTGCAAAGTCTGTGTTATTGAAGCCAGAGGAATAATGTGGTGGATTGTGTATTTTCCAGTCAGAGTTTCTCCATGAGTTGCCAGTGTTAGTGAGCACCAAATGAAATTGCTATCACCTAAATCTTTACTTCCTGATTTTGTTTGGTTTGGTTTTGTGGGGAGCCACTGTAAAACCTGGGGCGGATTTTTAGTAATGTCTTTCTTTTGTGATGGGAAACTAGTGTCACAGAGTCAGACCTCTCTCCACAGGGATCAGCACTGGGGAAAGGGTCTGGCTCCACACATGCACGTTCCACTGTCGGGGGGGGGGGGGGGGGGGGGGTCACCCTGCCTTGTTTGCATTTCTTTAAATCACAAATGTCTTGGGTGGTGCTAAGCCCAGGATGCAGCGACGGTGCTGCTGCAAAACAGTGTCGAGACGGAACTTGCTTTAGTGGCACATCTGGAGGTGAGCTGGCATTAAAATGACTACATCACTGCAAAAGAAAAGGTGTTAGCTGTTTTGTGTTTGTACCATTAGCATCCCAGGTGCTAATTTGCTGTTTTACAGCATGTTGGTTGCAGCTTGGAGGTTGTTCTTGTTTCCCGGGGACTTTAAAAACAGATTGTTTACGCAGTGATGCTGCTTGAAACAAGCAACTGGTGGCACACTTACAGCTGAAGTGTGCATCCGGTGAGTCAGACTAATGCTAAACTGGACTGGACTCAACTGCTTTGAGGTTGTGGCGAAAAAAAAATCTTTACTTTACTACACAGATTGAACACTAAGATACACAAAGTTCAGGTTCTGGTATGTAGAAGGAAAAAATGGTACTGGAACTTCTCTGCTCATGATTTTGGTGATACTTTGACCTTTCTTCTGCTGCTTCCAGGAGGTCAGAGTTTTCAGTTATCCAGTGAAATATCTCAACATCTACTGGAATGATTGGCACCAAATTTGGTCTAAGCATTCCTTGTTCCCAGACGGTGAACTCAAATAACTTTGGTTATACCCTGACAGTTCTACTAGGGCCTCTGTGAGGTTGTCAGAAAATTCTGGAACACTCATTCATGCTCCTGTCAGGTTGGATTGTTATCATTTTGATGATCCCTTTTTTACCTTTTTTATCTTGTGATATATTTTAGCATTCCAGCACACTATAAACTAAGATAATTAGAGCTGGGCCAATGGCTGACAGTCATCGATCAATGAGCCCTCCACAATCAAAACATTGTGATTTGAAAGCCCTTTGTATTTGAGGTAGTGTGTCCCCTCAGATCTGCCGCAAAACAGGAGTTGTTGACAAAATTCTGTTTTTGACACTTGGGGAAGAAAATAAAGAGAAGCTGTTATTGCTGGTCATTGCATTAACATCATGTCTCCATTTCCCAGGTATCATTTTCTTTCTTTTCAAGCTTCAGAGGCCAAACACAACTCAGGACATGTGTTACATTGACCCTTTAAAACCCGGCACGGCTGAGTGAGGGCCATCCTATTGTACGACCTCTCTCAGCAGATGGAGTTTTCCCTTCAGCTGTAGGTGTCCTCTGAGCATTTTAAGGACTTCTTGTCCATGTTGGCTTAAAAATTTAGCTTTAAAGTTCATTCTTGACCTTGAAACCAGCAGTGTTCTCTCGACAATTCATGTATTTTTAGACAATATGTGAAAACAGCTCGTGATTTTGAATATAGCACCAATGGGAGCAAACAGTCTTTCAGTTATTCATCAGTAAATAATTGAGGATTAGTTCTCTAATGTTCTTCTTTATTTATATAATTTTCCAATTTGACTGAAAACACACTTATTGAATCGCTTGAATTTGGGGAGAAAACAATCCCAGACCTGTGCAGCTCACTTCGGCTGACTTCATCAGAGACCTCCCCGAACAATACAATCCCAATATTGTCTCACAACGCTTGGGCCGACAATAACGGTGCATATTTTCTGTTTCAGCAAGTTCTGCAGCTCGATATCACCCACTTTGCTCCGCATTTCATTTGATTATATCAAGACAGTAAAGAGCTGAGGCAATATCTCTCAGCACAGAAATCAATTATGCAAATAAACAAAACACACTCATCTTCTGAGGTTTCGAATTCAAGGTTTCGGAGATCTGAGTACAACTCGCGGGATTATTCTACTGTATATGAGGAATCATGTAGTGATCCCGCGGACTGAGCCATCAGGCTTGTTGTTGCCAAGTTAGCCAAATCCTCTAAGAATCCATTCACTTGGAAAGAAATGTACAAGTGGAGCAGAGATGGAGTGGAAAATAAAAAGCAATATAGTGAAATCAATCGAAACCCAATCCTTGTACGTGTCAAGGCCCAATCGTGGATTCAGTGGCCGTCACATGGCAACATCACCTGCAACATGGTTACTGTTGCTCTGGCGCTTTTTTGTATAGTACCTCTGCAGCGTGTGAGGCTCAGAGTGCGTTTTGTAGAGAGTCGGTAGAAGCAGGCGAGCTTGACAGCATAATGACTACTATTATCAAATGACTGCTGACAAGAAAGTGAAACCTTTTAGGCTGTATTATTAAAATTGGAGCTATTAGCTGCCATCAGGCCCGTTTGGCTGCAGAAATAGCCACGTTTTTAAGGACGCACATGCACCTGTGCTTTAGAAATATTTAGAGATGAATATAAAAGAATGATATCAGTGCAGAAATGGATATTTATTCATGTTGTGGAATCAGACCTGACATGATATGTTTCCTCCAGCTCTCTCTCTCTCTAAGCTGCATGTGTCAAACTTGAGGCCCGCATGCCAAATCCAGACTGCCACCTCATTTTATGAGAGCCTGCAAAGAATATAATTTGTGCAATACAATTCTTAAAACTTCATGTCCAAGAATACATCCTAATATTGTTATCAGTGCACAGAAAGCATCTAGAGACGTCTCAACATCATGTAGCTCGGGGGTCTGCAACTTTTACTATAAAAAGAGCCAGTTTTGGCCGAAAAAGAAAAGAAAATCTGTCTGGAGCCACAACTATTAAATTCTCTGTTTTTCTCTAAGACTTTACTTTTTTGGGATTTGGTATCCATAGCTAGCCTGGGGAGACATAAGACTAGCTACCAGCAAGATTTTAGAGGAAAAAGCACCAAGCCAGAGACGGAGTGTGTAAGTCTGTGACACACATTTTATTTAATGGATTTTTTTTTTTTTCATTCAGTGTCTAGGCTACCCATTTATACAATTGGAGAATGTAAGAATCATTTTAGAACAACAATGATGGGTGAAAATTTAAAAAGAAAAATTAAAAAGGGACAAAAGAGATGCAGGTTGCTCAACCCTCAGTCATTTCCAGCATTCAGTAACATAAATGGCAGCAGCCTAGAAAAAAATATATATAATTTTAAGTAATATATACATTTTGGATTTGAGAGGTACTGTTATTTTGGCTTTATTACATACAGTACTTGGTTTATTTCATCTTTAGCTGCAACCAGCAGATCTACAAGTCACTCGGTCGGTTGGGTGGCCACAGTTTTTATCCGAGGAGGTCAAATTTGGCATGGAGGTCAAGTGTGTGTGTGGAGGTGTGCGTTTGTATTACTTGGCTAGAAGCGGGTGTGCTATTGTTGTCTATTTTTGACGGATGCCGCATCAATCTGCACAGAGCAGATTGAGCAGACAGGAAATCAGACACAGAAAAACCGAAGAGAATCCGGTGAATTTTCAAAATAAGAGACCCCGAGCAGATTGGCAATCATAAAAACAGATAGAAAAAGATAGTTTTCAACTACTCATCAAAATCTGAACAAGTCAACATAATCAGGAGAGCAAAACGTTCGGCTGCTGAAAACACTGCTGGTGGGATGTGCGGTCATATGGAGGACGGATCAAAACCGTGGTGCAGATGTGCGATTCCCAGTGGAATCAATGTGTTCGTCCCAGAACTTATACTTAAGCCACAGAGATCAAGTAGTTGTGTGCATGTGAGTGCATGCACGCGCTTGTTTAAATAAATCGTACAATATCTGAACAATTAAATGTCGGGTTGCCATCATTTTTCCTTGACTTCTGCTTTCAGATCTAGTTATCAATCAAGATATTACTAAAATACAGTAATTGAATGCAGAGGCAGTTATGTAATGTAACAAAGAGATGCATTATTATATTTACAACCTGCCCTCTGAAACTGAGTTTGACACGGCTGCTCTGAACAAACATGGTAACTGAAGAATTTTATTGTTTTCCCTTCCTTCCTGCCCCCACCCAGCAATGCAGACACACACTCACACACACATACACGCACGCACACCTATTATGCAGAGGAAATCTCCGACCTCATTAACAACTATCGCTTCTTTTCCCCAAATCCTTTCTCTTTCCTCTGTTTCGTTCTCACCTTCTTGAATCTTTTCTGAGTCGTCTGCTTCCGTCTCATATCTGCACTCTCTCTCCTCCACTTGACACTGATTGTTTCAGCCTCGCTCTCTCGATATCTCACTCCTCTCATTCACTGCTCTCCCCACCTCTCGCTGGAATTTCATCACTTGGGCTCATTAAGGAAAGTTGTTGACACATTTCTCATAACTTTCTCTCTCTTCTCTTCTCGCAAACCCCCAAGACGACACCCCCTCACCCCCTCGTTACCACCATTACCACCCCGACCTCCTTACCCAGAGTCCTTCTGTTTATCCACTCTCTTCATATAATAAGGCAACACCACATGCAGCCACTTTGTTTCGTACTACTCTCATTCTTTCTTTTATCCACCTTGTCTCTGCTTGTCACTCCTGCGCCCACTTACCTACACTCACTTTTTACTTTTTTTTCCCTCTCTATCTCAGATTGACGGCTCAGTTCACTAAAGTTACTAGAAAATGGCATTTCAATGATGTTTTGCTTGCGTTATCTGACATACTGTATTTGCAGTTGAAACTATATTTTGGCAAATCATTATTGAGCGTTGATGGTATTTTACTGAATCTGAATCCATGTGAATCCCCTCTCAAATCTGTTTAAGGCTTGCTGCGTGGCTGAAATATAGTCTCAATAAAAATCCAAAAACAATTCAAGGCACACTGTAGAGTGCACAATTAAAAATGTCATTGTACTGTCTTCTCAAATGTCTTATACTATTATTGAAATCTACTGGCCACCCTCTGCAAAAATTGTGTTCTTTGAGCATCTTAAAGCTTTGCTAAGGGAATATAATTTTGATAAGGAAGTTATTATTTGAGGGAATTTTAATACCAACTGGGAAAATAAAGCACACAGGAAACGTTTCAAGCAACTTATAGATAATTTTGACTTGATCCAGCTGGGACGAACGGGACCAACGAGAATTACCTCCTCTACTCAAACACAGATTGATTGAACTTGTATTTTGCAAAACGTCAGACAATCAAGATGGTGACGAGTTTATCATATCATAACTTGATCTTTCCTTGAGAGGCAGCTGGACTTATGAGATCACGAGAGAATCCATTTTGTCAGGCTTTTGTTACCCATGTGTGTCTGCACCAAAAGCGGTGCAGCCGATCAGCATCCTAGGAGGGACTACTGACAGCGATGGGTGTGGTTTCAGGTGTGACGACAGCGAGAAGCATCCATGGAAGCAACTCGTTTCAAACAAACAATGGCAGCTCCTGAAGAGGTTAGCGAAGACACAGCGATAGCATCAGTTATATCAGAACTGTCTCTTCTCTTCTACCAACCAAGAGTTTGATCTGATTGGTTGAAGTTAGCCCGTGTTAGACATGTTTGACAGGCGGTTCATCCAATCACCTGCCAAGTATTTTTTTGAAAGTGCCTGCCCTTTTCCAAACTGTTTCTAAAGACGACTTCCCAGATGGTTGTGTGTAACAAACCACGCTGTGTGTCAGGTTAAACTTGACCCTCATTGGTCGCAAACTCACAAAACAGCGGTTTAATTTTCCTGCAAACAAAAAGCCAGACTGCCTAGAAGGTCCTGACACAGAAGAAAATAGCCAGTCAGTCATTTCTGCTGTTCAGTCGGTCATAAATAGATTTTTAAAAAGTAATTAAAACCAAGAACGGCCATAAGAGGGTTCTACCCTGGCTAAAAAAAAAAAAGTGATATTTGGAAGTTAATGAAGGAGAGGGACAGTGGTCTTAAAGCAGCAATTAAATCCAAGTTAGAGACACATTTGTTGAGGAACAAGGTCACTAAAGAAATCAAAAAAGTTAAATGACTTTTTATTGAGACTATATTTCACCCACGTAATGAACACAGAGCAACTGAAGCATCCAAAGTATGTGAGCAACAGAAACACCCAGCAGTGCTTCTACTCTGTTGTTTTCCAATCAAAATCTAATTTTGTACATTTGTAAGAATCTAAATTTAGAATTAACTAAAACTGAAAGATTCACGTGATATTTGTCAGCAGTATTTCTTGGCCCTACATTAACAATTGTTTGCCTGATTAAATGTTCACACCTTGTAGGTACAAACTAAAATTAGTTGAGCAGATAAAAAGGTGTTACCTACTTTACACCTTATTTTTCACAAGCTACTTGCAAACTCAAGAGCTTCATGTGAAATTAAGCTGATAAGCTTCATTTTATCATATTTAAGCTATTACAAAGAACTTTCATATTTCATTGATTTTGGAAGCTTCTGAGGATGAAAGCTGTAGTTTTTTCAAAATCTTTAGTTTTACAAAAGCACAGTTGACTCTTCAAAGCACAGAGTGGCGTTTCATTCTGTAAGAAACGCACAAGCAGGTGTTCGTTATCAGCCACACAGCTTATTAACTAGACAACTGCCAACAAGTGACAATATTCCCTCAGCCTTTGGTCATCTTACTAACAGAATGATTTAATTGGCTACAGCTGATGTAATCTGCCATCCGCGACAGTTGTCATTTCAACAAGCAGAATGAATGGTCAGGGTTATCTAGAAATGAGATGACTGCTACCTGCACATTGTTCTTTGTAGGGATTATTTTCTTCTTCTTACATTTCCATTTTTTTTTCTTGATTGAACAATTCAACATTTGGTCTATAAAATATTAATGATCCACATGTGTTAAGACATATACAGTAGTCTGCTTGGACCAATTGTCTGCCTGACATGTTTCTTTTTGTTTGTTTGTTTGTTTTGTTCTTCTTTATTTGTAGTATTTGTTAAATTATTTTCCGTCGCAGTTTGGTTAGGGTTAGGCAACATAACTACTCGGTTAGGGCTTGGAAAAGATCATGGTTCGTCATCGCCATACAGGTGTAAATAGCCATATTGGCTATTCTACCCTGGGTGCTCCTAGCATTGTTGGCTACAGACACCTGGGTGGTTGTGCCTGCCATCCTGGACTGCACACACCTGGGTGTAAATAGCCACGTTAGCTATTCCAGCTCGGGTGCAAATACCATTGTTGGCTACAGACACCTCTGTGTTTGTATCTGCCATGCTAGGCTACATACAACTGAGTGTAAATAGCCATATTGCTATTCCAGCCCAGATGCAAATAGAAACATTGGCTATTCCAAAACGGGTGCAAAAAGCATTGTTGACTACAGACACTTGCATGTTTGTATCTGCCCTGCTAGGCTACATACACCCGAGTGTAAATAGCCATAATGGCTATTCCAACCCAGATGCAAATAGCCACATTGGCTAGTCCACTGCAGGTGCAAATAGCATCTGTCTTATTTTTAACTGATATTGCCACTGCAGTATGATTTAGAATATTCGATTGTATGATAATATTTGCATCATTATTCTCACAAAGATGTTTTCTTCAGTCAGTAGAATATGATGTGCAGCCCAGGAATCTCTGCAGCACCACAGTATTTAAGTTAAAAATGGTATTTTGAAACACCTTTGATTGTTCATCCCTAACTTGGACTGAGATTGACTTCCAAAGCAGCTGTGATGTCACAAATCATGTTTGTAGGCCCGCCCCTTGAAATTGAGATTAATTGAGATTTTCAGTGAGCACAAAGACACTTTCGACTTTCATCAGATGAATGTGAAAACAGCCTTGTGGTTTCAAACTCTGCACATACATCATTCTGCACAGTGAAGCTCAAACATCCAACCTCAGGAACAAGTACAAAAACATATTTTTGAGTGCAGGGAACAACAGTAAAAAATAGCCCAAGGTCATGTCTTCAAATTGCTTTTATCCAACCTAAACGCCAAAAACCTAAATATACTGAGTTTACTATTGCACAACGGCGGCACATCCTCATAGCTGACTTTTTAAAGAAAGAACAAAAAGAAATAAAATGTTTGATAAAAGATTTGTTAGCCTTTGAGCTTAGCAAATCCGAGTGTTCTGCCAACCTGGAATCAGATACAAACTGAAACCAGCAATCAGAACCAAACCCTACTTCATCGATCAATAATTTAATCATCCTTTGAATGACTGCCACCAGAAAGCAACTGCAGGGAAAGTCCAGGGAAACATGATTTACCAAAAAAGCACAGCTTATTAGCAGAGATGGAAAAAACAGACACATTCTTTACTCAACAAGAAGTACAGATACACGTGTAACAAAAAGACTCATAGAAGTACTGAATCAAAGTCTTTACTCCAGTAAAAGTAAAAAAATAGTAAAGATTCTGAAAAGAACTCGAAGTAAAAATAAATAGTTGCTGAAGGACATGCAAAGCTGAGTGAACCTCAGCTTTTTCTCCACAGTCGAGTCTTCTTGTCTTTCTGTTTCATCTTGTTTTATTGTTTTTCATCCTGTAACGTCTTTTTCATCTTGTTCTCGTTTTTGGTCTTGTAAAGTCTTTTTTTTAAATCTTGTACATCTTCTTCATCTTGTTATATTGTTTCAGTGTTTTTCATCTGGTTTTGTTGTATTTCGTTTTATTGTGCCTTTTTCTATGTTACATCATTTTTCATAGTGATGTCATTTTACAACTTCTTCATCTTGTTACAACTTTTTTGTCTTGTTACATTTTTTTTCATCTACTACTGTCTTTTTCTTTTATTACTTCTTTTGTTCATCATCTTACGTCTTACTTTTTTGTGTTTTTCCTACTGCAACATCTTTGTCATCTTGTTATGTATTTTTCGTCTAGTTACGTATTTTGTGTCTTGTCACTTATTTTTTTGCACTTTCTTCTTTTTACTCTTTTTGTTTTGTTATGTCTCGTGTTGTTTTTCGTCATGTTACATCCTTTCATGTTTTTCATCTTGTCACTTCTTTTCCGTCTTTGTTTATTTTTTTAATCTTGTTTCCTTTTTTCCTTCGATTTGTCTGTTGTGTGTGTGATTTGCTCTCATGGGTACACCAACGAATCAACTTTTCTCTGCGTTACTGTCTCATCCGTTTAGCCTGAAATCTTGACGTTGAGAAGGTGGCACACAGTGACGCAAATTACAAATAGTCGATAATTCCCCTCAAACGCATCAAAACTGAAGTAACAAGCCCGATTTAAAAACATGGGGTAGAAAGTACAGATATGTTTAACTTGTAGGGAGTAAAAGTAAAAAGTTGTGAGAGAAATAAATACTCAAGTAATGTGCAGATATCTAAAAACTCTACTTAAGTATTTTCACTTTCCACCTCTGACTATTAGACCATTAATGCAGATACTCTGGTTTGTTATTAAGTAGCCAGTTAGAATCTGCAGTCCATGATGTTTCATTACAAGAAAGGCTTGTAATATTAGAGGGTGCACAGTGTGACATGGACTACTGGCTAACAAGGTGAAAAGGACAGTCATTTTTCATTTCATTGAGACTTGAGCTTGCACTGTGCCTCTCTTCCTCCTTCTGTCACTTCATGTCTCCCTCATTTTGTCTCTGCAGGCTACAGATCCCCTCGTGCCTACACATTCTCACACTTTC
Organism: Lutjanus argentimaculatus; assembly: GCA_034769285.1. Taxonomy (NCBI): domain Eukaryota; kingdom Metazoa; phylum Chordata; class Actinopteri; order Lutjaniformes; family Lutjanidae; genus Lutjanus; species Lutjanus argentimaculatus. Next base: position 30,472,426 of record JAWZSL010000008.1, read on the forward strand.
CCACACTGCCCCGGTACGCCTCCTCTTTCTCTCGCCTCAGCTCGGCGACGGCTCGTGTATTTCATTAACGCCGTACTCTCTCGAATCTGCTCCTCAGCTGCTGTAACATTCAGCCCCGTGGAGTTATTTCTTGCTCGTCTTTCTCCTTCCTCTGTGATTTATTTAGGTTTTCCCCCTCATTGCCTCCTGTCCTCACGTTCATTCTTGTTTTCATTATGCCAACTCTCTCTCAGTTTCAATTCACATTCTATGATTTCCAGTTCGACGGTTTGTTTGCTGACATGACTGAGAAACTTCATGCTGACAACAAAAGTGGCGACACTGTTTTATAGAATAATTTACAGTTAAAACAGAACAAAGAGGGAATCTAGTTTCACTCCCAAGTCAGCACTGTTGCTGTTTCTCATTACTGGGACAGCTCTCGACAAATTTTTAAACCAGTGGAAGATAAAACTTCGGCTCTCAGTCAATAACTTTGAGTATTTCTGTCTCAATCTCCCCCACAATCTGCTCCACAATGTCGAACGAGTTCATAGTGTCATAGCTTTCCATCAGCGGTCAAATATTCTGCCGCTGGCTGCTTTAAGGTCAAATCAATCTAGTTCATGTTGCTTCCGTCTTGGAAAATGTCAGAAAATGTTTGGTGTTTTATTCTTTATCTGTGGAGGTTCCTTTTCATTTTGCAAAACAAAAGAATATTATCTATTGCAGGAAAAAGGCGAGTTTCGGTCTTGTTCTGTTGTCAAATCAGTGCCGAGGGCTACAATCTTTGCCCACTGCCACATGACAGCCACAGAAACAAAAATGAAAGTCACTGCCACCACCAGGAAATAATCCCCAAAAGCACCTCAAAAACTTTACTGTCACATCCATCACGTGACTTGAACATGAATTTGTCACACATTTGATATCATTGATATCATATCACTGATATTAGCAAGCTAATGCTAGGCTAACATTTGCTTAACAGGTAGGTTACTTAAATCTGCTGCAAACTCACTGTTACATTATGACTTCTTTAGGACTCAGGACTCAAAGTTTAGAAGTTGAATTGGAACTTGAGTGCAAAAACTGAGACTGATTGAGACTTGTTAGTTGTCAGCTGTTCAATTAATCACCAACTATTTTGTTAAATGATTAATCGTCATCATCAATTGACATTAAGGAAAAATGTTTAAAATCTTTGATTTCAGCTTCTCAGAGGTGAATATTTCTGGTTTCTTCACTCCTCTGACATTAAACTGAATATCTTTGGGTTGTGGACAAAAAAGTCCTTTGAGGACGTCATCTTGAGCTTTAGGAAACAGTAATCAACATTTTTCATCACTTTCTGACATTTTTTTGGACCAAACAACTAACTGATCAATCAAGAAAATGATCAACATATTAATCAATACGGAAAATAATCGTTAGTTGCAGCCTTATTTACTTCTGACTTGCAAAACAATGACTTGGTCCCTCCTTGGACATCTGTGTCTCTTTATTTAGATTGTTTTGAGAGCCGACAGCTGTAATGTCATAAAATCTAAAAATACAAAACAGACAGAATGAAATATTTAATTTTATACGTCATCGGTTGTAAAATGAGCAGACAAATAAAAGCCTGGATGTGAGGTGCAGTAACAGAGCTGTAACTCTAAATGATCCTCCTGACAGGCTGCTGCTTCAAACCTGGCAGTGGCATCCGAGACAAATCTCTGCTTTGATGATCAAGTTGGAAAGTTGCACCGATGAAACCTCCCTATCCTTGGCTGACCTTGCAAAGGTGATTCATGCTTTCATATCAAATTGTTTGCAATTCTGAGTCAGTCACATTCATCTGTCTTGTCTGCAATGACCTGAGAGAGCTGCACAAAGGCTTAATTATGTGTAAGAGAGATGTTGATATTGCTTCTGACAATGGCTTCAGCACATTGGTTGCTTGAGCATTTTGAAGTCTTCTTGAGAAAAACAACAGCCTTGGTTGCTCAAACGGCCTCAATCGACCAGAGTTTCCACTGAAAGCCAAAGATGTACCCATAGCATCACAAAAAGACGGGCCTTCAAAGTGCTGAAGGTCCCCATTCTGTCTCCTACCAACAAAGACCATTTTGAAAACTTGTCGACGGACTTTTAGCAGCTGCCTGCATCTCCACCCATTCAGGCCTGAGATTTGCAAGCAGGGAGATTTCAGTTGTTTCCACAGGGCTGCAAACATCTCAGGAGGACAAACATTACCGACAAAGCTGCCTGATGGATCAAACTTCTTCAGTCTTTTTAATTACTAATTAATTAAGAATCCTGCAGGGGTCTTATTGTTTAAGTGCTGGATTGAAGCAGTATAGACTGGATGAGATAGTTACAAGGTTTCTACTCCTCAAATTTTGTTCATATGATTGGAAATGTTTGCACATATATAAGATAGATCATAACTTTTCTCAGTTCAAGGATTTGGTGTTGGATTACACATTTTGTTCCATGTTCAAATCCACTGAATTCAACATGCAGAAATTTTGAAACATCCTTTAACAACAGTAAACGTAATAAAAAGGTTTTTTGCATATGATCCTAACTCTGTCAACCCCGTCGTGAAAAAAAAAAACAAGACATAAATAGCATCATGTTTAGAGCTTGCATTGTTTGCAGAGTTTCATTGAATCAATAGAAGCTAATAAAAATGGGAAAAGCGCATACCGGCAGCTGATCAGAGCTTGTATGCCGTCTTGACGAAGATGAATTTCTAGAAAGTTACAATTCTGCTCTTGTGAGGGTGACAGCCTCTTCGCATCTGTCAAACTTGTTTACAGTTGTCAGTGCAGCGTCTGTTAATGAGTCCTATATTGATTTCTTAATGTTAAAATGTCAAATAAAGTCCCTGCTGCAACAAAATCCAACCATCATCATACACAAAAAAATAAAATGTGACACGAAAACTTTACTCAAGGCCAAGGGTACCCAGACTTTTTTGGTTTGAGACCCAAAAACAGAAATTTGGAGCGAAACATGCAAAAATACAAAACAAATTGCCATAACACTCACATTTATATTCAACATTCAACAAACCACATGACTGACTTACTCTCCTGAAAGCCTGAGCACAGAAAAAAATTCTTTTGATTCCGGTCCAGTGCTCAGAATGTTTCATTTGGAGAGGTCTGTCCAATTTGTTCCTTTTTTTTTTTAGCTCTCTCATTACTGACATAATACAATTTGAGGCCTCGTCTCTGCATTTCAAATTGCTTTTTTGAAGCCAACTTTTAGAAACACCTCAAAGAACTCACACTGAACATCACCTCAGCCAGAGCGTGAAAACACGTTTTCAGGTCCAGAGGTTTGTGAGAAGGGGGGCGGGGGGTATCTTCTATTTTCATAAGAAAAAATAATTCACATTTCATGGCATTTTTATGCATTTTACTCTACAGTAAGTTGGTAGATTTGGAAAGCCTGCTCCATGCAATTTGATTTCCAGTGTGGTCTACAAGAAAATAAACAAAATAAACTTACTTTTAATTATATGCAGCACACTGTACACTTGAACTGCAGGCTTGCCAGTGTATATTTCTGCAACTACTCATTAACACTATAAATGCATATATTTACACTACACATGCATCTATTTATGCTATACATGTATGTAAACAAAAGGTTAATAACAGAATCAAAGTATGTAACAGGTTTCTCACGAAGGAAACACCACAATCATGACCCGCAAGAATCACCCCTGTTTCAGGGGCATAACACCTGCTGGTAACAGAGTTTATTTCACAGCAGCCATATTAATATGAATCTCAATCTGCTGCTCACTTACCTATATGCACTGTCCTGTTCCTTAAAGGAGCTACACCACTCTTATGACAACATCCCTCCATAAAGTCTAATAGAATGTAATTATTTGGGCAGTCGTGGTAAACCTGTTCCTGGTCCTGTTCCATTTAGCGCAGCAGAGCCTCCCCAGTGAGCCAACATGCACGATAGCAGCACCCCGACTCTGTTTGACCCGAATGGAATGGAACCTTAATTAGTATCATTTGTTACACCTGTGTTTATCCTGCTGTTTATCACAAAATGGCTGCTGTAAAAACACACGCTATCCCAAAATAGTCCTACAAAGTTGTAAATATAAACTGTTATTAACCAAAATTGCACCAAACAGCTTTTGTTAAACAGGCTCAAACTGTTTCCGTCTCTTACTGCTGGAGCTCGTGCTGTTCTTAACGAGGCGCAGGCTTCAATCAAGCACAGCTGAGTCCTGTCCAATCAGCTGCCGCCGCTGCTGTCAAGCATCGGGGTCACTCAACGCCGTTGCCTTCCCGACAAAGACAACTAATTGTGGTTTAACAAACAATAGTTTTTATAACCGTAAAGACAAGGCTGTTTAATTTTAGCTCAAAAACATTATCCTCACTGCTCGCCCTCACACGAAAAAAAAAAAATCACAAAAAGCACTCACACCTCATTAGAATGAGCACCTGGGTGTCATTATCACAGCTGAAACCAAATGACAGGCGTCTTTAAACAGTTCCAGCCTCAGCCAACCATGATCACAATCATCATCACTGCCTACACACAGCATGAGGGTGTATGTGTGTGTGTGTGTGTTCCCTAACCTTTCGCCACAGCTCAGTGTGACACTCTAAATACAGATTCCACATCAGTGACAGCAAGTCCCTGAAGAACTCAGGAAGCGCTTTGCGACATGGGAAAACAGACAGAGCGTGTGTGTGTGTGTGTGTGTGTGTGAGTGTGTGTGCGTGTATGTGTGTGTGTGTGTGTGTCACTGTGAAACAAAGATCTCTTTTCCAGCTCAGGCATCTTGTTCTGATTGCTAATTAGCTACTTGTCAACAGTCATTCCTGTGTGCTCTCCTGTCACCGCTGTGGCACACAAACACAATAGCAGGAATGGACACACACTTCACAAACACACAGGTAGACACACTTTTTAAAAAAAAAATGTGTGTGTACAGGGCCGAAGCCAGGATTTTAAAATACTGAGGTCATAAGTCCTAGCCACCTTGTGCTAGGAGGTTATGAAGGTTGAGAACATTTTGAAGACTAACGTATACATCTGTGTATTTCAGTGTATTGTCAGTGAAAAGATAACACTATCAAAATATTATAAAAAATTTGAATGAAAATACATAAAATATGAGATCCCTGAAATGTAATTTGAAAAAAGTTTTTTCTTTCCTGTATCTTTTTTTTAATATCAGCCTACAACCATGCATATAGCGTGCATACATCATCCATGATTAGTTACGATGGTAAGATGTTCCCAAACATGGTCTTACTGTATGTTCCTATGCACAGTCCTATGTTCCTTTGCATGGTCCTATGTTCCCACTGTCCTTTCCTATGCACGGTTATATGTTCCCAAGCATGGACCTATGATCCTATGCACAGTCCTATGTTCTCAAGCACAGTCCTATGTTCCTATGCACGGTCCTATGATCCTAAATATGGTCCTATGTTCCCAAGCACAGTCCTATATTCCTGCCGTCCTGTGTTCCTATTTTCCTTCCATGGTACTATGTTTTCCAGATTTATATGGCACATAATGGAAACTTGACAAGTGGTCCCATGTTCCCATTATATATCATATAATGCGTTAGGGGTAGGGATGGGTTAAGGTTATACATAGGACCTCAGGAACTTAGATAACAGTGCTACGACTACCAGTGGTGGTATACAAGCTGCAAGCTGAAAATTAATGGTTCAAAAACAATCCAATGTGGAACTATTATAAAGAGAGGTGCAGATCAGAGGGAGAATATATCAAGAAATCGTGTTAAAAATGAAGTGGACAACCGTGAACCAAGCAGAACTGCTAGTGATTACTTAAGAAACACTAGTTAACACACACCTGCAGCACCTGCTGGCACTAAACTGCAAAAAAGTGAGGTGGAAGTTGGAGAGCTGAGTGTCTTCAGATGTGGTACACAGTGTAAAAAGTTTGAGAAACACTTACTCAGAAATTGATGTTAGTGCCAACACAGATGAAAGTTGGTTGCAACACAAGATGAGTCAAAGTTTGGCTAATTTTGAAATCACTGTTTTCAGTTTCTTTTTGCATTGAAATACTTTTCACTGTCAGACAAACTGAGCAGAGGAGTAAAATTGCAGTATTTTTCAAATTTCCTCTAAATTACCTGTCAAGTGTTCTAACACTCACTACTCAGGTTCATCCAAACAATAAGCAGCAGAGCTCTTCATGTAGACTTTTGTTCACAACAAACCATCATACAACTGAGTGGTTTTATCAATTTGTTACTTTAATTTAAAATTTTAAGGAATATTTTTAAAAAGATCCAGAAAAGATACCAAGGACATGGCCTAGATGTCCTCAATGCTGCAGCTGTTTTTTCACATTGGACAAGCTGAAATGGTTCTGTCCAATGTTCCCACAATCCTTTTGAAACCCAAAGTCATATGTTCCCAGAGTCCCGTGTCCCTCACATTTATGTGGCACTTAAGGGGAACATGACAAAGGGTTCAATGATCCCCAGTTCTACACATTTGCTCTGTCAGGGTCCTATGTTCCCAGGGTCCTAGGTTTTCAGGGTCCTATGTTCCAAGGGTTCTTTTTTCCCCATGCACTGTCCTATGTTTCCAAGATCCTATTGTTGCCAGGGTCCTATATTTCCCAGGTTCCTATTTTCCCAGGGTTCTGTGTTCTCAAGGCCCTATGTTACCAGATTCTATGTTCCCAGGATCCTACGTTTCCAGGGTCCTATATTCCCAGGGTCCTTTGTTCCCATGTACAGTCCTATGTTCCCAAGGACCTGTGCTCCCAGGATCCTATGTTCCCCAGATTTATATGACAAAGGGTCATATATTGCCAAGGTCCTCTTCTCCAGATTTACATGGCACTTAATGGGAACTTGACAGAGGATCCTATATTCCCAAGCACGGTCCCATGTTCCCATAGCCATGTTCCCGTCCTGTGTTCCCCAGCTCTATACATCATATAATGTGTTAGGGTTTTACATAGAGTTGTCAAATGGAACCAGGAAACCTTGACAGAGGATTTTTACTTGATGAATGACTAATCCATTATCAGAATTATAGTGAGTAAATTTTAAAAATTGTTTCTGCAAATCCATGAAAATTACACATTAAATCCATCTTTCACACATGCAGAAGGACATGCATGTGCTTTTTCTCAAGTTTCACATCCCCCCAACACACATACGCAGGGCAGCCTCCACTCGGCACATACAGTGTGTCTAATGAGGTGCAGTATAGTCACCTGGCCTAATAGAACAGTCACAGTGTGTTATTCCTCCGCCGTCTGAGGTCTGCCAGAGCGTCCTCACTCACTAAACACTTCGCTCTGCTGTCGACTGCAGGGTGTCAAATCACCCAGCAGACACGCACACGTGTTGATGCATTTTCACTGCAGCTGCTTGTGCTTCACTGCATTCAAAACAAAGAGATTCCCAGCTGGCATCACAGAAATATTATACTGGTCTGGCTTGGCAAACAAACAAGGACACACGGTCAGCCAAAGACTTTATGTGTGGAGTCTTGCACCCATTGCAAGGATCTTAGTAGCAGGCTAGTTCTTATTTTTCAGAGGGTTGTACTCCCTTTGGACGTTTACTAGCATGACTGTTGTAAGGTAACATTTCCTGATCTCCCACTTCTGTCTTTACGGTGCGTTTAAGGTCAGGGAAAGATCATGGTCAGAGGAAGTGAAAATTGGTTTTATTGTTGTAAAGAAATCAACATCGACTGTAGGTGAGAGATGGGACATGAACACTGAACTCGTTGAAGTTACATGCTTTGTACAGCCCATCATCCAATTTGACCTTTTCTCTAAGAGGTTTTTGTAGCAAGTAATTACTTCTGACTTCTGCTACAGAGAGAGAAGGGTCTTTTTTTCTAAGAATGTGAGAGGTTTCTTGTCAAGAAAAGTCAAGGAAAGTAAACGCGGGTCATTTTAAGCTTTTTACCAGGTGAGAAACGCATTAAAATCACGGCTTATAACTAGTTTGGTTCACGTTAGGGCTGCCCCCTGGAAGATAAAGGTTTGAATCATTAGTTGGAGACCCCTCAGCTGACTGAGATATTTTTCCTTTGTCAGTCAGTGAGCATGACAATAACAGGATTAAAGCGATAGAAGCTTACAGAAATGCACAGGGAAAAGAATCATAATCATACATATTAGCTGGCACTTTTATGAACAAACAAATCTTTGAGAGAGGGTGAAACGTGTGGTTGGTGTACAAGTTTCAGCTCGTTTTTTAGCTGCGTCATTATACGCAGAGCAACGCAACAGCAAGGCAGGCTGTAAACTTCTCAAACCGAGTCTCTAAATCACCACAAACCACAAAAACAACCGTGATGGAAGCAGACAAGAGTGATAGAAACGCTCCGTTTCTATCACAGGTGACATGCGGTCAGCCACTTAACCAGAGCGCACAGCAAAGCATGCAGGTCAGGTGATGCTTGCTTGTTTTGCTTGTGTTTGTTTTTGTCACTGACAGGCTCAGATTGTTACTCTAAGTGTCTGACAACATTATGGAAAGGATCAGTCCTTCCAGGAAGTTGCAACGTTGCGATCGCAACAGTTAACGCAAATTCAACCAAACCCTGTAAATTTTGTCCAAACTCTGCAACTTTTCTGCAAATTTGACCAATCCTCTTTGCCTCCTGCGAGTTCTACCAATCAGTTTGTTTGGATTTGTCATTGTCGTTGACATTTATCAGTGCTCTTATTTTAGAATTTTGTGCTATTATGACTAAGTTTGAGCTCAAAAAGATTTTGCTTCTTTGTGGAATAACCCCCGCTTGAACTTCTTCATCTACAAATAAAACATATTTTGTTTTAGGGTTTTTCCAGTCCTGAGCCCTTTTGGTGAACTCTGAAGAGAGTGCAGTTTTGTTCTCATTGCAACAAGCTGCCTTTGATTTTAATGAACAAAAAAAAATGCAACTTTCTTTTGCAATTGCCTAAAATGATTGCAGCATTCATTGCAATTTTTCAAAAACGCTGCCGTGAAATCTGCAACAATCCCCAAAACAGCCCACGAAATCCTGGAGGGACTGAAGAATAATGGAAAGGTTACCCAGAACCAGCTGTTTTATTGCTCTCGCCAAACTGGCCAGATTCCCTGGAGAGAAACTCCACAGGTCTGCTAATTTTACTGAAGTATGAGCAGGAAGCACACTTCTATTTTCTGTGACTGTGTGAAAATCTGATGTTTTCACTTTACAGAAAACATACTCATGAAGGCAGATATTAGGAATTTGCCACACTGAACTGAAAAGAACAAATTGTCGAATAGTCCTATTGTGCTGCTAAATCTGATTCAGCCGAAAAAAAAAAAATCTTAGTCTGGGACATGTCAAAAATGAGTTTTCTTTCTGTCGCCAAATCCAACATATTCTCACTGCAAACTCGTCAAATCCGGCAGCTCTGTCAGTGGCCTTACACCTCAAACTGTGACACTGCAGGTACCCCATCTAGTGTCCGTTTTGCACACATAGGGCTCTGAGGCCAAGTTAGCAAAAAGAAATATGCAAGGTCTGGGTAGAGTTTCAAAATAAAGGCGCACAAACTTCTTATGTAACATACCTCACATACATTACGCAAGTTAAAAAGAAATCCTAGGTGAAAGTCCTGTTTGTTTGACCTTACCTCTTCCATATGTGGACTCTCTCTGACATCGATGGAACATCAAAACATAACGCTACAGGGGCGCCTCCAGAAATAACACTAAAGGTATCTATAGTGTCACAGTTTGAAGCAAGGGCACTGACCAAGCTGCTGTATTTGCTGCGTTTGGAATGTGAACAGGCTGCAAAATTAACTGGTCTGATGAAATAATGAAAGTGGTTCGAGGATTATTTTGGCATCTACCTGCAACCACTCAGTGTCATCCACAGTCTTCCTCCCACATTTCATACTGAGCACACGTGCAAGAAGACCGACCGTTAATTACTTTTATAGAAATGTAAAAAAAAAACAAAAAAAAAAACACTCACCCCCTCAGCCAGGTGCTGTTCACAACAAAACTGCAGCCGTCAAGCAGCTTCTTTGGCAGGTAATTAAAGATCACATGATGTTATTTTAAACTCTGCAACCTTCAGATGTACCCCCCTCTGTGGATGGTGGGAAAAGGGAGAAAAAATGCACCTGCGGGGACTCTGCCCCATTTAAATCACAGCTGTGGTTTTGTTGTAACCTATTTTTCACGGCATGTTTGCTTTACTCAGTGGTGGGACCATAAACACTTAAACTTTTACGTGTCACAAGGTTCAGGTCTCGGTGCTGGTCAGCCTGAGGGGTCAGGTCTCAAGACAGTCCTGAGTTGTGATGCAGTATGTCGAGTCTGCTCGAGTCCCTTGCTGAAAGCAAATCAATAAAGTCCAGCTGTTAAATTACACGCAGTAATACGTTTCTTTCTGATAACTTGTCCTCTTCAGAGGGACTGAATAAACGAAGGGCGCACCTGCATAATGTCTCCCATTTGCAAATCATTGAAATGGAACAAAATATTCCATTTTAAATTACATTTCAATTTGGCTCACCTGAATTTATACTGACCTGAAATGCATGAGTCAGTGTTATTTAAAAAACAGCAGCTGTGTTTCAGTTTTTACACAGGCATATATTTCATTTTGTGATGAGACAACCAACAGAGCCCTCAGACTTTGGTAATTTAATGAAATTCTTGTGTGAAAAAGCTTTCCAAGCTTAAATATATTTCTTGTTATTGGCTCATAACAGCTCAAATGATGCTTTGATGATAAACAAGTGAGTGATTCCAAGATACAACATGACCTAAAAGACCCTTTCAGAAAACAGCTAGGTAGCTGGAATAGAACACATTGTTCAGTCTTTATTGATGCACCCTCATGTATATTTTTTTCTTGTATTATTGCTGGAGACAACTGTCCTTGAATATTACTCAGCAGAGGCAGTTTATTCTATAAAGACATCTGAATGTCTCTACCAGACAGTTTTCAGTCTGTCTCTTTTTATTTTTAATGGCTGAAAGTTCAGACGACCTTGATTCTTTTTAACTGTTTTTTTTCCCAGTCAGAGCAAAAATGCATCAGTAAAAAAGGATTTTATATCTTTCAAAGCTTTGCACCGCAAAGGCAGAAACTTTTACTACATATGTAACCGGTGCACCTCAGCTTGTTTTGATGCTTCATCAGGAAACAAGTCTGACTGGGAATTGCACCCTGACACATGTCAGTCTGTGATGTTCAGCGCATTCCAGCAGTTTTTCTGTAATTATAATGTACTCGCTTTTTCTCTCCTGCCTTGTTGACTTTAACGTCAGCGTGTAAATTCCTACATTTCCCAGAAACGAGAGTATGTGCCTGGACGTGCCTCAGAAATCCAGTTAAGACCCTAAAAGCAGAAGCAAAAAGGCCCGACAACACTAACAGCTGCAGCAAGGGGAAGGTTAATCCAGTGATGTGGCAATGCATTCTGGTCAACTGATGCATTTATTTGCTCAAAAGGACTAACAGAACAACATTAAAGGGAAAATTAACCACTTTTTAAATGGATGTCAGTCAGCTTTGATGCAATAAATTCCTCAGTGTGTGCTATACTGACCAAGAAAACTGAGTTCCCCTGCTCGCAGGGCCCTATCGTCAATGACTGCACGTACCAAGATGCACTGCAGGCGAGCTTCTTACACACATGGCCATGTTGCCATGCATCATCACCCTCATCTATAGCTGTTACTTTGTTGGCCAAAGCGTGCCATTAGGTAGAGCTAATCGATTACTAAATGGCAACTATTTTGATAATCAATTAATTGTTTTCCATCATGTCAGCTTCTTAAATATGAATATTTTCTGTTTTCTTTGGTTCTTTATGACAATAAACTGAATATCTTTTGGTTGGGGATGTCATCTTGGGCTTTGAGAGACAGTGATCAATATTTTTCACAATTTTGCGCCATTTTATTGACCAAACAACTAACTGGTTAATCGAGAAAATAAGTGACACATTAATCCATAATGAAAATAATCATTAGTTGCAGCCCTAGCATTAGGTGCTAAAAATTTATCAAGCATGGCCCTTGGCTTGCCAGAGGCTATCCAAGCTAAATAGCATGTAGTTCTTCCCTAATACTAATTGATCTATGTTTACATCCAACTGAAATCATTCTGATTAGAAATTCCAACTAAACCGTTTACATGGACACTAAATAAAGTGATCTGATTTAACATTTGTGTTCACATGCCCCAAAGCATTAATCAGAATAGAACTTTCTATGACCTACAAAAACTGGTTCCATCCACTGTGAATCTTCTGATCTGATAAAATATACAAGAAGAAGAAGAAAAAGTGCTTCTGGTTTGCCAACCCCCAGTAAACAAAGAAAAAAAAGAAATGTTTCTGCCCAGTAAATTTCAAGATGGATGCACATCGTATCCTGGGAACTATATTACCGTCTTTAAATCTTTCAAGGTTTCTACAGAAAAGTTGTATCCGCCACTAACCACTTATGTTTTGCAACCACCATGTTTCTGTCCTTCCCGGAAAGTTGTTCATAATGTCACTTCATATATTCTTTTATGTAGAGGAATTAATAGAGATACTAATAAGACTGAAGTGAGCGGACCTGTATCTGCTGCTAAAATAAAGACAAGAGTCTCTACATTGTGCGACCAGGAATTTAAAAAACAACCTGAAACAACATAATATAAACAGAAATGAAGGCAAAATCAACTTTATAAGAGTCTAAGTCAGATTTTGTTTTCTCTTGCTTTAAATTCTGAATAAATCTAAATAAAAAACCAGTACGAGAGGTCTGACTGGTCCTGAGGCCACCAATGTTAAAAATGTATGCAGCCCAGCTACACCATATGGTGGATACTACAGTACAATGAGGGCAGTTTAAACATTTAAAAGCCCTCCTTTCTTTCCTGTGTGAAAGAGCACATGACTTTAGTTTGGTGAGGAGCCCCTCAGAACCTGTGAAGCTGACATAAAGGCTGGATTTAACCCTCCACTTGGCTGGATGATACAATCAGCAGGGACAAGCCTCAGTACGAGCGCGTCTGTCACGAATGTGTGTGAGTGTGCAGAAGCGTCAATGAGTGTCAGGGTCATTGGCGGCGGTGTCGGCGGAGTGCAGTGTGTGGTGAGACGACACATTAGCCCATATTTGTTCCCGTCAGAGCTCTTTCAGCTGAACAGATTGAACGATTGTCCTGCAGTCTACAGTCAAACTGCTACTTCAGGGCCACGAGGGCCTTTGTGGGGGCCACTGCACATTCAAAACCTCAAAAAGAAAAACTGAATGTCTGCTGTTTACAAAGAGCTGACAGTCTCAATAGGCTTACACTATAACTGAGAAGATGAAGGCAGAGATATAAATGGGCACTGATATGAAAGGTTAGGGTCTTTCTGCTTAACAGAACAAGCAATTTTTCAGCAGCCAGAACATTCATATTAAGTTGTTTATTTGTTGGGCAGCAGGATGGGACAGAGTTAGAAACAGAGCTACAAGTCTGAATCAAGCTCTTAATAGTCACACACTGCTGGAGGTACTTGCTGGGCAGAGGTGTAAAGATTAACCGATACAAGCCTCCAGCTCACCAGCTTACTCACCAATCACATACCTGCTTCGAGCCATTCAGGAAATTCCCACCCTGTGAGAATTGACCACCGTGTCCTACCCTGCCTAATCACTTTTTTCAGTCTTCAAACATTCAGCAGTAAGATATAAATCAAAAGTAAACATGCTGGTGGCACCGCAAACCTCGCCACTCATTTAAGGCTAACGAGGGATGTCACAAGAGCCAATACTTTGGTACCAAGTCAAGGCCAAAATTCTTCAGCACAACAACACAATAGCAACACAGCTAGGCTCATGCCACCTCTCCAATAGTTAAACCAGCACAAAAAATGACAATGACCAACATGAACCACCAGGTTCTCGGGGTTGTGATGCCACAGAATAATAAGCTTGGTGTTTACGAAAATAATTTCTGCCTGAGCTATGTCAGATTCATCAGCTAATAGTGGTTGTAACAATGAAAACAGCAACTCCCATGATGTTTTAATGCGAGAGAAACCCCTTGCAGCAGAATTTACACATTGTGTGTTTAACTGCCAACTAGAGATAGGCCCAGAAATTAACGTAAGGCTTTCATCAGGTATCAGATTGTGACACTGATCCACATTAGGATCTAAATTCCACAAGGTCATATGTTTACCAGGTGTTAGATTTATAAATACATCCCTAAGCAGTGCAAATTGAGAGCTAAATAGTGTTTTTCACTTCTACTTTCTAATTGCAAGGAAAGACGTTCTAAAATACAGCAATACAGCTGGAGTGTACTTCTTCACTATATGCTATACTAGCCATCTCATTAATGGCGTAGTAATAAATCAGCAAAAAATGACAATTAGCGACACAAACGAATGTCAGACACATTCCAAAGAGTGACATTTGCATTTTAGAATATCAAATAGAAGATTTAAACTCATGGGAAATTATGCAAATAAGGGCAGTCTGTCAGCCTATCAGAATCTTACAAGCCAGAATCCTACAATGGTTGAAGGATGCCATAACACAAGTTACATTATACAAACTACACAAGCTTTCCAGAGTGAAGTTCAATTTCAGTCAGTTTCAGTACAACTGCAACAACTAAATAATTATAAACATCATTGGGAAAAAAAACAGAGCGCTGGTATCAGTATAATATCGTCATCAGCAGATGTCGGAATCAGATCAGAACTGAAAAAAAGTGGATCGGTACGTCTCTACAACAACTTCAATGTTTTTCTTCGCTCCACATTTACATTCAGCGTCACTCTCTACTGTTCACTCTCTCACTCTGCTCGACAACATACTACTCAGGCACCTTTTAAGTTTTCGCCATTTCATCAATGCCAAGAATGCACCTGCAGCAAGTAATTCACTATCACTGTGCTCATTCACATTTTAACAGCCGGCAGTCAGAGCAGAAGTACAGAGAGTCGTTGCTATGGCGATGATACGCTGTCTTGTCTCGTTGGATTGGTGTAGGTGTAAACTGGCAGGTTTTCAGAATGTTGCTGACGATGGATTGCAAACAGTTGTAAGTTTCAACTCATCTTGTTGTAAATCTTTGGTCTGAACTGGGTTTAAAAAGCCAATTCAGAGCTGAACTTTAATACAAGGTTCATCATCTTTGAACAGGTCATTAATCAATCATTATAATTATCCAACAGCGGCTGAAAAGGTCAGAGGAGTACGAACACATGGCTAAATCTGCCCCCTTTGAGTCTTAAAAGTTACTGCTCCTTGTCTTGAGGCTGAATCCCAGCATGCATCTGCAGTCCACTAAGCTTGAGTCACCCCTATTAGGGAGCTAACTACCTGCTCTTGAAACCCCTCTCTGCTAATTCACAGTAAGCTGGCAAGAACAGCTATTGGTAAATGAACAAAATATGTGTATCACCGCAGAATGAGAGTCTCACTGGTTCAAAAATAAATATCCTGACTGTTTATGTGGAACTTTGATGATGCTTAATCATCAGCATAGAGGGGAAGAAGCAGGCAGATTTTCAGAAATGATGTTTGAGGAAACGTCCAGAGGTGAGTCAGGCTGAGTTTGCCTTGTAGCCCAGAGAGGATGATAACCCGTAACTGAGCTAAAACCAGGTTTTGTGTTGTTTGTGCTGCTGACACATGCAGGGGATGAGTGGGAACATTGAGAAAAGCATCACTGAGGGGCTACTGAGTCAACAGGAGACACCGCTATCATGAGATTCTTGAGTTTTGAGCTGCAATTGCTGCAGTATTTTTCCAATGAACTGATCATTGTTTAGAAAAAACAACCAGAAAGTCCAAAGAAATAACGGAGGTGTTTCCAAAGATATAAAACAAATTCAGATTTGAGAAGCTAAAACCAGAAAATATTTGGTGTTTTTTGTTTTGTTTTTTCATTATTGTTTTAGATTTTCTGTCTTCTAATCAATTCAGCTTTGAATTTCATATTTCCATTAGTAGAGAAAAGTTTCTGGTGTAAAGTTTGAATTTATATTTGACTAACTGAGCAGCATGTAAAAACGTGACCAAAATGAACACTGACTTTTTCTGAATTTAATGAGGAACAAGCCGAGAAAAAATTGAAATAAAAGCACAAAATAATCTGTGAGCCAGGCATGCAGATTTTATCATTGGTGATCTGTCTTTCTGGGGCCCTGAGGGGTAAAAAATATTTCGAGCCACTGGTTTAGCGCTATCTTTAAACCCTCCGGCCACCTCACAAACAATCTGAACACTTTCAGACAGGCCTCGCATGCAAAAGTTCTGTAGCTGAAGTCAGTTAACTGGAATCAGCAGAGGTGGAGATAATCAGACATCACTCTTACAAATGGCCACTTCTGAGTGAAGCTTTGAAATATTAATGGGCTGATGAGGCCGCTGAAGGCAGCCTTTAATCCATGCCAATGCAAATGGACCCCAAGGTCACTAACATAACAGTGCAACAGCCTCTGGCCAGGATAGATTGACTAGGAAAAAGCCTGTGAAATGGGGTCTTTCGTAGTCTGGCGAGTACAGAGTGCACTGTATAATACAATGGCCTCGAGCCCACGGCGAGGCGAGGGGGGAATTAGTTTCGAGCCTGGGCCACATCAAAGTGTAGTTGAGCACAATGTGTGTTTTTTAAACTGTCACCCCACTGACCTGCTATTTTCTCTGGCAGTAGGATTTACAAAATAACCACAGGAATGTTGTTACGGAGGCCAAGAGTGATAATGAGTGAGGGCTGTGTGTTTGGGAACTTCCCTTTTCAGCGCTGCCTTCATTTTCCTCATTATTTTTCGAAGGACAGGGTGAGGACGGCCCTCACAGCTTAGCACGATTTGACTAGAGGAAGAAGTTCTAACAAATTTTTAACTTAAGCGAAGAGAGCCTTGCACTTCAAACGAGTTTCCAACAGTTGCATAGCAACAGCAGCACCTACAGTGTGTGTGTTGCTGTTGAGGTGATGCCAGCTCCAGCCAGAGTGATGCACTGGACACAAGAGCTCCTCAGTGCTATAATTAAGCTCCGGTTGAGTCCAGACAATTAGTGGGACTTAAATGGTTTGGTACATCTCTGCAAATCCACACCATTCTTGCTGTAACCGGTGGTGCCGAGTGTTGTGTTATGATGAAGAGGCCCAGACCACGGATATCTTTGGAGGCGATCTGTTTATTCTGATACAAATAACAAAATCCTACGGTCTGATGTGATCATATAAGTTGAGCCCCTGTCCCATTAAGTACGACAGCAAAAGAGGCATGTTGCATTCAACACGTGAGGGATAATGTACAGTGAGCGGGTCTTTTGCATAATGACATTATCCCTCTTAATGAAAAAAAAGAATTTGACACAAAATATTACACGCTACTTACAAAAAACAAAAAACAAACAAACAAAAAAAACCGCTCATAACATCAGAAAACTGTGTAAATTATCCACCTGTGCGTATTTGACTGCACACGCATGAGACTTAAATAAGCATATTAGCATAGTTAATGCCCCAATAATACCATATAAGGTTGCGCTTCCTGCTCCATGTATCAGGAAGTGTTCATTCATGAAAATGGCATCAAAGAGAAAAAAGAACTTTACGAGTTCGGAGTTTGACGTCCTGCTTTCAGAGATCCATGAAGGAAAATCTGTAATTTTAACAGCGTCAGCAGTGGAATTAAAAGACCTGCTAAAGCAAAGAAATGGGAACTGCGAGAGCTGTTAATGTTACCTGATCAGACTGTCACTGAAAGAAGGAAGAAATGTCTCGATATGAAAATGACTTCAGAGGAAAAAAAAACGACTCGCCACAGCCACAGTATGGAGTGATCGGTGACTGCAGTGAGAGGAGAGGGTTAAGGGGAAGTTTTCATCATGGAGATCATTGAATTAAGGATGAGAGGCTTTATATGTAAATTTACAATTATATTATAACTTGAAATGTAGTCAAACAGGATAATGTCGACATAATTTTGAAGTGTAATTTAGTTTTCAAATTCAATATGTCTTCAAAAGAATGAAATATACAGTTATTAGTAAAAAAAAAAAACTTCAGATTTGGATACCAGCAGACTGACTGCACATGACTCTACAACAGGTCCCGGACCACTCAGAAACTGTGTTCGTATGTAGGTGCATGTAGGTTGTTATCATTTTATATTATTATGCTAGTGTTGCATCCAAGTTTAAAAGTCTGTATCGTGACAACTGTACGACAAGTACAAATCCATTTCACGACAGCACCTCCAGCACCGTGCCATGCCTGTAGCCTGAAAAATCTGCAGAGAAAATGCACAGTTCTCACAAACGCCACAGGGTCTCTCCATCACATATGTTGCAAAATCGAAAGGACCATCAAAACTCAAAGGTTTCGTTTCCACCGGCAGGCTTATTCTTTTAACTGAAAGTATTCAAACAGACCAAAATCTGCAGAGGCAAGCTTTGTACTTTCAGATAAAAAGGAAGATCATTGGTCAGGGTTTTTTTTTTTTCCTATTTCATTTTGTGTTTTCATTCCATTGTGGAGTGTTATGGTTGCAGCGGTAGACAGGGTTAATTTGGGGGTTCGGGTCCAAGTCCGTCCCTGTTCTGCTCCCAGTTAGCAGCAGGTTGTGTGATGATAAAAACGCTAATTGTACACAGCGGACCTCCATTATTCTCTCCAGTTTTTGTTTCTGCAAAAAGGGGTTGCTGCTCTCACTCCCTCTCCCTGAACATTTTCCTGCTGAGGTGGCCTTTCACTGCTGAACGAACACAGTACTGTGCAGCTAATACCTGCAATAATCTCTTTAACTCTTTGTACTCCTGCAACGCGAGCGCTGACTGCTCTAAGCATTAGTGGCATGGCATTAGTCCTTCGCCTTCATCAGCCTCAGACAGCGGATCCACCTCTCTGCTAATCTGCCAAATCAACTCACCCCCATCCACTCTCGCTCTTTCAAACCCGGTCTTTTCATTTAACTAACTGGCTCCGTTTTTAACGCTCATACTGTCTCTCCTTATGCTTTCGCCGTTTGAGTCTGCGGCGCCTCAATTAGTGGGGATGGGATGCTCTTCTCTGTCGCGGCCCCAATTTGGGATTTGGACTGATAAGCAGAATGCTTCTTTACATAAAAACCTTGCCTCGTGCTGCGTTAATGAATTACCCTCCAACCTCCACGTTTCATTAAACACATTCACAAGGGATAATGAAATTCACTGAAATCACAGGTGCCCTAGATACTGTACAGCTGTGTAAGGTTATGGTTTTACATCCCTTACTAATAATGCGCGGCTGAAAGGTCTTTGACTAGTAACTCCGGTGGCAGTACTCTGTTCCAACAGCTTGACTTTGAGGAGAGTTTGGATTTTTTAAGTTGTATTGGAGAGAAATAAAAGAGATCCAACACAGAAGCAAAGCAATGAACTGCTGTGGACAGGGTTGAGAGCAAACTAATTTAACAACTAAACTAGAATTACTGCCTCACGGTTGTATGCCTCCCCCAACCAGTCAAGTTGCAGTTTACATCCATGTCCAGACTTGTGTATGTAGTGTAAAAGGATTTTAATTAAAGTTGCATAAATGGAAGTTCTCACTATACTGACATGTGTGATTCCAGTGACTAATTTCCAGTAAGAAACATGCTGTCTTCACTTAGAGGCTATTTTCACAGAGGAGGACACAGGACTGACAGAGAGCTGAACATTATGATGTCACAGAGAAGTTCACCTTTGACCTTTTGGTTATAAAATGCCATCAATTCATCATTTGATCCTATTAGAAATGTGTACAAAATTTTGTTATAATTAGCGTATAAATTCTTGAGTTATCGCCAAAAGCATGTTTTGTGTGGTCACAGTGACATCTTCAAGTCCAGGTGGACTTTGTACCAAACTTGAAGAAATTCTGTCCAGGTGACCTAGCGCATTCAGAGGAATGGGACGGACATAGGGTCACAGCAACCTTGACCTTTGACTACAAATGTCTAATCAGTTAATCCATGAGTCAAAGTGCACATTTGTACCAAGTTTGAAGAAGTTTCGACAGGGCATTTTTGAGATATCACGGTCACAAGAATGGGATGGACAGGCATACAGACATGCAGACGGACAACCCAAAAATATCATGCCTCCGGTATTTTCACTGCTTTACGGACAGCCTTTTCCTACTTATATAAGTCAAATATCATTCTATCTTACTCAACCAGACTCCACTGCCAAAATCAGCAATTTTACCACACAAAATATAGGAGTTGCTAGTCTACTGCTGTCTTGATCGGTAAGTTTGTTGGTGTTAACATGCAACTTCTGTGTTTTTAAAGGTCTGATTCATTGAAGTCACACAATAACACAAACTAACAGATTGAGGAAGCGTAGACCAGCAACTCCTGTGTTCTGTGAGGTAAAACTATTGATTTTGCTTAAGGAGTCTGGTGACTTGGAAGAGAGTGATATTTGGCTTATATAACAGTAATTTCCTGTCAGAAAAGGCTGTCTGACAGGTAAAGTTGTGTGTCTAAAATATGTTTTGTCGCTGACCCTGTCCACAGCAGTACATTGCTTTGCTTCCCTGCTGGCACTCCTCACTGCTTCTCCAAACTGGGGCTGTGCCGACCGCCAGCTACTGCAGGTAAGACACCGACTATCAATAAGGACCTCATACAACCCCACCTCAAATAATACTGTCAAAAACTTTCTCCACTACAGTTAAGATTTCTTGTGATAAGAGGAGGATAAATGTCACAATACAACAAGAAGCAGAAAGTGATAAATAACCTCTGTTTGAACCAAAATACTTGAAAAATGTTCCAATTTTACACAAAGCATATTCACAGAGAGATGAATCAATGGCTCTTATTTCTCCGGATGCCAATTCCAATATCTAATCAAGAGGATGTGACTGATCCATCATTCAGTTCATATAGGTTCAAAATCAAATGCCATCACAAAAATTTGTACAAATCACCACATTATGAGTCACATATATGCCATATCTCATGATCTATCGAGCCTTATTTATCTCAGCCTCACTTCATTTTCTCTGCTAACCTTTCAACACAGAACAAAAGCTTTGTCAAGTGTGCAAAACTGTCTCTTGACCCTCATATACCTTCCACACTCTCTTGTTATAAGATAAACATAGAAGTTGTTTCAGTATATTTGAGGTGGGATCCCCCCCTTACCTCAAAACCTGGCCAAGCTGTGTTTTTCTTAGTCTGTTTACAGTGAGTGATATTTTCTCAGTACGGCTGAAAAGAAACATCATCAGCGCCTGTACCTGAGTGTTGCTAAGAGTTTTATTTGCTACTATTTTTAATTTAGTAAGTACCAAAAATGAAACACAAACAAAAAAAATGTTAGATTTGCTTTCCTGTTCGCACACTTTTCTCTCCCTTCGAGTGAAAAGTCACATCCTAACCAGGTGGCAAAGAAGGAAAACGCTATAAGATTTTTTTAACAAGCATGCAAAAAAAAACTGCATCATCTAATATTTTGCCCTCTGACTGTAAAGATATACTGGTAGTTCAACATTTTAAGAAACCAACTACGGTCTTGTCAAGATTGTCAAGATGACAGACACTATTTTGTCTGTGTGCTAAAAATGAATGCTGTCGTCAAATCGAACCCATGAACTTGTGTTTACAACATGAGTCGGGTTCACAGTGCTGCTAAGCAACAACAACATGGACACCAAACCTGTTGGCATCTAGAAGCCACCGAGACAAATAAATTTAGCAAGCTAGCAAGCAGGTAACCTGCAGGAAATGTAAAGGCATAATGAAAAGATGAGGTTGTTGAAAATAAACATTTACTTCAGATGCATTGTAAAAGTATGAGGAAAAACTCTCAAAAAAAACAAAAACTATACGACTAAACTTAAAATATATTAATTTACGTGGCCTCCGCCATTTTCGAAAACGTAAGCACGCACGTCACAACTCGTCAACTCTGAGATATCAGAAAATTCCTACTTCAGAGGTTGTGAATACCACAAGCGGATGGACACTTCAAGTGAATATGGTAAACCTCCCCAGGAGAAGGTTAGCTTAGCTTAGCATCAAGCTAAGAAAAAACTGCAACACATTACTCTCTACACCTTTTCCACCTTTGGGCAGAAGCAGGCTAGCCATTGTCCCCCTGCTTCCTCTCTTTATGCTAAGCTAAGCTAACCATATACTGTAGCTTCATATACTGTAGAGTGCTGCATATTTGCACCTCAGTTTCCCTCCTCTCGAAGTCAATGGGTTTTTGGATGCTTGAAATGGCAAATTTTTACAAATTTTTTTCTACAACATAAAACCCTCCACTCCTAAATTTTGAAGCATTTAAGTGTCTTTCAAAAGGTGGGTGCTAACAAGGGCTAAATAAGACTACAGAGGTTGTCTGGGACATTAAACATCATCACATCAAGTGCTAGTCACTTAGTGGTGGTGACAAGAAGTGGAGCTGTCATGATAACAGAGTTTTAAACTTTGATACTAGTATAAAAAATGACACTCAAATACCTCTTTTAATGCTTCTGCAAAAGGAAAAAAATGCTTCAACAAAGCAGCACCGATTCTGAAAAATTCACTGAACATTTTCAGGTGTTGCTGTTCACTAAATTTCAGGCAGGAAAATACAGACTGAATTGAACTTAAGCACTTTTTTAATAGCTTTGCTAATTTCACTACAATGAAATATGAAGTGTTTTTAAACACATGGTAATGAAAAAGTATTGATATTTCTATGCTTTTGACAATGTGATTGCATTTAGCTTCAAAAATTATAGAAGTGGTGCTCATTTGTGAAAATTACATGCAAGTTTCATGAACTTTTCTTCACCACAGAGCTTATTTTCTGCAGTGATCCAAAATCCAATGGAAAAATCCCATTCGCTCTTCGTGGAGGGAACCAGAGAGAGGCTGGCCTACAAAAATCCGTCATCCCTGCAGCACTCTATTCAGCCTAATGGATAAATATGAGGGTGGAATCAATCTCACCTAACTCTTGACAAGAAAGTGAACAAGCGAATTTCCCAAAATGTCAAACTATTCCTTTGACTCTTCTTTATATTCCATAAAATTGGACAAAACAAACATCTCTTAGTCAGTGTGAGGTACAATTCATCATATAGAGGACAGCAAACGCCCACTTTGTGGAGCTCAGCAGTGTGCTGCTGCTGCTTGCTGAACACAGAGATGAAACTGCTACCAATCCTCTTTTAGCAGCGACAAGGCTATATTGACAGAAACTCAATTTTTAGTCCTTTAAGACTGTTTTCCCTCCCTTATCCTTCTTATTTGTCTTACTCTCACCCTCCTCCTCCTCCGGCCTGACCCTCCCTTCGTTTTCTCTCTCATTTCGCTCCTCTTCCTTGTCTTCCCATCTGAATGAATAAAACGCAGAGATGGGCAGAGGAAGAAAGGACACGAGAGTGGAGAGAGAGGGGGAGACGAAACTAGGGCACTCCAACCTGGATGCATCGTCCAAAGCAATTTGCTCAGATGGAGAGCGAGGCAAAGAGGAGGAGGAAAACAAGGAGCTTAAGAGCATCTCTGCTAAAGAGGGGATGGCTTAGAGAAAACAAGCAAAATGGACTGACAAGCTGAGCCACTGAGAGAGCTGGAGAGGGAGGAGGAGAAAGAGAAAGTGTTGGTAAAATGACAAAATGGACAGAGCGCGCTGGGAGCGAGACACAGGCAATGGTGGAAAATTGGACTAGTGAGCATCAGAGATGTAGAAAGACACTGAGACCAGAACCCTCAATTTACCTCTTTACTGCAAACTCAATGATGGTTTAACAGAGAAACACTCACAGTAAACGCTGAGGACAACTACGAAGATCTGTGCTTTCACTCACTTCTTATTATGAGTTTGTAATATCTGTGTACGTTATTTCCATGTTTACACTCTAGAATTAAAAGTGCTAACTAGAACCATAAAGATCGTGAGTTTTTTTCGGTTACTTAGAATAAAAGTCTAATAGAACCATAAGGTCTGTCTGGTTTTTTTTCAGGTTTACACTCTTAGAAATAAAAGTGCTAACTAGAACCAAAGAGGGTTTTTCAGCTTGTAAACTCTTTTTGGCTCCAGTTAGAACCTTTTATAAAGGTCCCAGTTGGAACCCTTTTAGAAAGTTCTACCGAGAACTCAACTTAAAGGGTTTTACCGAGAACCATCTGTGAAAGGTTAAACCCAGAATCCTTAATTGAGGTCCTACAAAGAACCCTTCTGTGGTATAATGGTTCCACTCAGAACCTTTTAAAAAGGTTCCACTTGGAAATCTTTCAAATAGTTCTACCTAGAGCCCAACATAAAAGGTTGTACTTAGAACCATCTGTGGGTGGTTCCATGCAGAACCTCTATGAGAGGTTCTACAGAGGACCCTTCTATGGTCTAATGGTTGACCCAGAACCTTCTCTAGGGGTTCTGGCTAGGTTCTACAGAGGACCCTTCTATGGTCTAATGGTTTGACCCAGAACCTTCTCTAGGGGTTCTAACCAGAAGCTTTCCACCCTGTAAGTAGAACCATATAGGGTTGTTCAGCTTGTCCCCATTTATTTCCTGGTAGAACCTTTTAGTAAAGGATCAACATAGAACTGTTTCAGAGGGTTCTACCTAGAACCATATGTGAAAGGCTCCACCCAGAACCCCCTATGAGAGTTTCTACAGAGAACCCTTCCATGGTGTAATGGTTGGACCCAGAACCTTCTCTGGAGGTTCTATCTGCCAAGCTTTCAATCTTCTAACTAGAACCATATACCTTTCATAAAAGGTTCCACTTGGAACCCTTTCAGGGGGTTCTACCACAAACCATAGACTGTATATAGAAGTGGACGGAGCCTTCGTGACGTCACCCATCGGTTTCTGAACACCCGTTTTGAAGCCTCGAGTTTCAGATTTGGCCAGCGCAATTTTGACAGTTTTGAAACCAGATGTGAATATGATTGGTTGAGACGGTGGAGCAGGGCGGGACCATAGACTGTGTGGGCGAGGAATAGGCGGCATAGTCTATGGGAGCGGAGTGAGTGGCACTACCATAGGGCACTACGCCTGTCAATCATCGAAACCACGCCCCTAATTATACAGAACTTTAAGCCTTAATATAAAATCAACGAATGACTTATATGAAAATTCAAGTCTGGTTCAGTGAACATGGTGGGGGATATTAGCGATAGAGACCAAAATCGTTTTTTGACACAGGCTATAAATATGTTTATTTCAGCTGTAAAGTTCGGCATTTTAGAACGGGTGTCAATGGGACCGGGCTTCTTTTTGCAACCAGCTTGCGCACCCCCTGCTGGATTTCGGTGAGAATACAGCGTTACTGCACTTCCGCATTGGCTTCATTTTTCAGAGCCGGAAGCTCCGTCCACTTCTATATACAGTCTATGCCACAAACTCAATATAGGGGGATTTATCTAGAACTATCTGTGAAAGGTTTCACCCAGAACCACCTATTAGAGGCTCTACAGAGAACCCTTTTATAGTGTAAAGGTTCTACCAAGAATCTTCTCTGGGAGTTCTATCCAGAAGCTTCACTACTTCTAAGGGTACTCAAAAGAACCCTCCTGTGGTGTTCTACCGAGAACCCTTAGGGTTTCATGTAGAAGCCACCCAGAGGATCTAAAAATATAACTCTCTTGACTTCTGAGGCTTCTGCAAAGAACCATATTGTATGAACTGTAAGAACTCTTTCTTTAGATGAAAAGGGTTCTTAATGGGTCCCCTTATCTTATAAAAACCCTTCACCACCCTTTCCTAAAAAAAAGGGGGTTCTTCAGAAGCAAATTGTTCTGGGTAGAACCTCAGCGTCAAAAAGGCCAAATACCTGCTGGTTTTCAGCTTCGCATCTGTGCCGCCTTTGTTTGTTCTTAATCTCCGTAAATTGAATATCTTTGGTCAGACAAAACAAACAATCTGAAGAAGTGACCTGGGGCTCCAAGATATTTATGAGGTAATTTTCAACTTTCCGAAAATGGTACAGAATAAACAATTAATCCAGAAATAATCATGCGATTAATCTATAATGAGAGTAATCATGAGCTACAGAAATACAGATATAAACACTGCAACAAAGGCGGCTCATATCAGAGGCTACGTTTACATGCATGCTGATTTTCCACTATTATACAGAATATGATAACATTCTGAATTTGATACAGGTCATGGAAACAGCATATTCTGAATTAAGCCTTATTCTGAATGAAGCAGACACGGGATACGCCAATATTTTACAGGTTTTAGGAGCACTCTTTGGACATGTATATAGCACCTCACAACAACCTCCTCTTTTCTGATCTGTCAGTATCAAAGGCCAGCTGGTAGAACAAGTTCAATAATTTAAATACCTTACAAACAGAGATATAATACTGCTTGTCCTTTACCCAGTACAAGACCCTGTGTGCTAGAATGTACAGCAGAGCCTCACTGTGCTGAGGAAGCTCGGGACTTTTAATGTCAGCAAGGATGTTTTAACCTTACAGGACACTTATTACTGAATCCACACTCATCTACAACATTACAACACCCTGAACTCCCATCAGGTCAGAAAAATAACTGGTTCACCCAGAACTCCCCTATCTGACACACTAATTTTCATCCATTTTCGCTACTTATTCATCTGCATGTGCTGCTTGGCCTGACTTGGTTTAACTCAGTGCATCAGCTCAGCAGTAGAGTTTGCACCAGCTAGAAGGTGCATATTTAATTGATGAAGCTGTTAGCATCTGAGCGGTGGGTTAACATTTTATTTCCTATAAATTCTTCAAATAAATTCCTGCATTATTTTGTTGTCTAAAAACTTTTATTATGAAGCAGCAAAATAAGAAAATGTTGGGTTTTCATCGGCTGTAACTCGACTCCTATCCAGCTGCAAACACGAAACGGTAAAATAAAGCAGGAAAGAAACTAACCACAGAGATTCAGTTAGAAGCCACAAAGGTATTGAGAGCTGAACACAGATCTTTATAAGGCTTTTTCACATCAGAAATATATAAAATATTTTTTTAAAATGGCAATGACAATGGGAAATGGGTCGATTGGCTATTTTTTGCGGGTTTAGCTATGTTGAAAAATCCTGCATATACCTGCTAATTTGGTCCAGAAATGTGCCTCATTTAGCGTTTTTACAGCAGTTTGTGATGTATGTCCTTGTGTATGTTTATGGTCAGCTCTGCAGAAGCCAAAAAGACAAGCCCACATGTCAAAAAACAGACGTTTTTGTGCATGTAAATGTCGTCTGTGTAAATGCAGCTGTAAACATTTGTCAAATATTAAAACAATCTTAGATCTAGATCTTAGATGCACACTATTTTTGATCATGATTGGTCCCAGAGCTGGTTTTTATTCCTGACAGCCCACATCAGGCCATTAGTGAGCTGATATTGAGTAGGATGATACCAGTGCTCCAACTTGGCTTTTGGGCCTTCGTTGTGCAGAATAATGAATGTGCAGTTTGAAGGCTATTTTCAAAGCATCTAGTGAAAGAGGAAAGTTTCTCTGACTCACTTTAAATCTGGGTTGGAGACGTGTACGTACCAGACTTTTGAAATGAACAATTTTTATAGATTGATAGTTTCTGGTTTTCCAATAAGCGAGAAGCGTTAGAAGTCATTTTAAGAATTTCTAGCATGGTAATTCAACTGATTTGTGAAAAAAAAAGCCTATCTCTGACACAAATTATTATTCCAAGCAGGGTGCTTCTCAGAACATGTCTGAAGTGGATCTTAAAGTGGGACATATAGTAAAGCAACATGCAAAGCTGCATTAATAAGGAGAAAGCCACCATAAGTTGAAACATAAAGGGTTTAGTGTGCTGGAAGATGCTGCTCACTGGCATCCAACCTAATCATTACTTATGTGTGATTTTAGTGCTGCTTTAGCAGAGTCGAGGTTAAAACTGTTTTTCATTAACAATTCATAAACAGTGCGGTAAAGAGCACCATTATGGCCTTTTACAAATGACACACACACAAAGGAAGAGAGACAGAGGTAGAGAGCTGAGAGAGGCTGGATCAGGTGAAGCTTTCAGAGGTAAACTGAGCAGCACTGAGAGGAAAAGTAGTGTCCTCTTTCAAAAAGAGGCTGAAAAGGGAAGGAAGTCATGGGCAGGCTTAATGAGTAATGGGTTACCCGATTAGGATGCAAGAAAAGGTAGCCTAACTGTATTCCAATGCAGTTACAGGAAAAAAGACATAATCAGATTACAGATACATTTAGTAAAAATGTTGATTATTAGCAGGATTACAAATTTGAAATCTGCACACATTACAACAGTTCACGTCTCACAGCACCACTCTGGTCTCAGTGAAACCAGCTAATCTTACTGCCAACTTCATTATAATGGCCTCTAGCAAAAAATGCCTTTATTGAGTCGAAATGTCAACATTATTTTTGTCAAATCAGAAGATGGGAAAAACATCACAGTACAGCGACAGTTCTGCCTTTAGCAGTGAAAATATTGTCATCATCCAAGAACTCACCATCCAGTTTAAAGAAACCTTTACAAGTAAGACCCGCTGCTGATGTTAGCTACACAGACCAGATGCTAGCACTGTCGACACAGAACACGCCCCAGCGTTAGCTTCACAGAAATCCAGTTAGCTGTTAATCTGCCAATATCTACCACTTCTACTGCACTACACTGAAAAATATATGGCGGCTGTAGGTTGTGATGCTGGTGACTGCTATGGTGTGGCGGTAAAAACATAACTTTATGGCAGGTTAAAACCAGAAAAATGGAACAACATCACAGTAATGTGACAGTTCTGCCTTCAGCTGCAAAAATACTAATACAATACTAATACAAGAACTCAACATCTAATTTAAAGACATATTTACAGGTGAGACCAACCACTAATGTTAGCTACACAGACCAGCCACTAGCATTAGCTACGCAGAACAAGTGCTATCGTTAGCTACACAAACCAGTCACTAACATTAGCTCCACCAATGTTTCTACACAGACCAACCGCTAACGTTAGCTACACAGACCAGCTGCTAGTTTTATCTACACAGAAGAACCACTAACATTAGCTTGTCATCATCCAAGAACTCAACATCTAATTTAAAAGAAACAATCACTAACGTTAGCTACACTAATGTTAGACCAGCCACTAACATTAGATACACAGAACACCCACTAATGTTAGTTACACAAACCAGTCACTAACATTAGCCAAACAGAACAACCACTAACTATGCTACACAGACCAACCGCTAATGTTAGCTTCACAGACCAGCCGTTGATGGTGAAGCTGGTGACTGTGATGGTGTGAGGGTAAAAACACAAGTTTATATCAGTTTACTTGAAGTTGGAGTGGCCAGATGATGAAGCCTTGAACTCTGGGAGCAGGAGTGATGAAGACTGATGGCAGTCTGAGCTCCTTGGTGTCAAATTTTCCTCTTGTTTGCCCCTGGTTTTGCAGTCTAAACCTCACAGGCCAACCGCATTGATTTCATCAGGGTACCTCATTTAGTTCAAGTTTTTACCCAAAAGTCCATTAGGAATGTGACAGATGAACAAATGCACAAAAGAAGACTGAAATGTCGTCATGTGACGAAGAAAAGTGGGGTGTGGAGGAATAAAGATGAACTGTAAGGAGCTGGGCATGAAGATTAGATGGAGGCAGGTATTGAAAAGAGGCCGCGAAGAGAACGATAAAAAGATGAACTGAGGCTGGAATGAACTGAAGTGAGAGGGGATGAAGATGAGATGGAAGTAGAGATTGAAAAGAGGGGAATAAGTGAAAAACAGATGAACTCGCGCGGCAGAGGCGGGTAAAGAGCGCGGGAGGATGGAGGAAGGCGAGTGGAAATGGAGGGAGGAGAACGGCAAAAATGAACTTGGGGAGACGGCGGCAGAAAGTGAGACAATGAGGAGGAGATGAGATGGATGAAAACACGTGGAGGGAGGGAGAGAAGTGGAAAAGGGGAACAGAGTGACATGAGGAGAAAGCGGAGGACGAGGGGGGGGACGGCTCCTCAGAGATAGGCCATTAATAATCCATGGAGCCTTAAGTACTCCTATTGAGGGAGAAAATCGCTCCTGTGAGCCTGAAAGCAGCCACCACGCTCAGCCTCCCTCTTCTCCCTGGCCTCTTCTTGTCTTCTTTTTCTCCCCTTCAGTCCCTCTTCTTCTTTTAAATAGGCTTTCCTTTGTTTGCCATTTGTTTGGTGGCATCACGAGTAATCATCAAGTAATACTGTTGCTTGAAATGTGAAGTAAATCTGTCTCTTAAGGCCCCGACACAACGTGCAATAGCAGCAATCATGCAGGGTCGTTGCATGTCGCGCTGAGCGAGATGGCTGTGTTAAAATTTTAGTGGCAATCTGTTTCATCTGTGGTGAAAATGTCAGTTCTGAAGAGAATCGAATTGTGCATTGACAGCCTGCTCTTATGTTTTGAAAATGCTTGGAAATAATAGTGGCACCTCTATGCTCCAGAGGGGTTTTCTTCTTTGTTGGTGTCTCACGATGTCTTTTTAATGTTACTTTCACCTTTTTGGTTCATGTTTTGTTTGTTTGTTTACTTCTGAGCTACACTCTTAAAAATAAAGGAGCTAACTAGAACCATAAAGGGTTCTTCAGCTTGTCCCCACAGGAGAAAACTTTTTGGTTCCTGATGGAATGTTTAATGAAGCTTCCACATAGACACCCCTCCTTTACCACCTCACAAGCTCTGGTTCTTGAACCGGTTCTGTTCAAGATACTTGGAACCTTGGTGCCATCTAGTGAACCAGCCCGCATTTCCACCAGTGTTAAGTGGAACCATTATAATCAAGGATGTCATTAACAGAGGGCGTTACACAATGTACAACAACCTGCAGAATACCACATGCCCACTTTGGTTCCCAAGGAAAACCTGCTGGTTTCTGGTTCCAGCTGGGTTCCAAATTTTCAGGTTCCAAACCAGTTCATTTTTGGTGGAAATGCTCAGAATGGTTCAAAATTAGGTGCTTGAATCAGAATGATTCCATTTTGGTGGAAAAAGCCTCTCAGAGAGTTGTACCTAGAACCATCCATGAAAGGTTTCACCCAGAAAGTGTCTGTGAAGGTTCTCAGTCATCCAGGTAATGGTATTCACACACACTGAAGAAGCTTCTTGGATGAGAGGCGAAACGTCTTCAAGAACTCTATCAAGTCCAGTTGCCTACGACAAACCTTGCTACTTTCACCCAGAACCCCCTTTGAGATCTTCTAAAGGAAAACTCTTCTATGGTGTGATGGTTCCCCCAAGAAACCTCTTTAGAATGTTTCCACCTTTTAAGGGTGCTAACAGGAACCCATCCAGGGGGGTTTTATATATTCCAAGAGTTTCATCTAGAGCCTGCCCTTGGGATTCTACAAGAACTCTTTTATATTCTGCCACAAAGAATTTGTGACAAAAGAGTTCTTCAAGGATTTAAGCAATCCTTCCCACTCATACATCTCACCAACTCCATCATGATGCGAAACCCCCTTTTTTATAGCATCAAGTAACTAATCAAAACCAAATTGATCAGAAAAATTAACCACTGAACAAACCTCAGCATGATAAGAACTACATAAAATGACAGAAATCATCTTGGGGAAAAAAAAAAATGTGATGTGTACTTTGCTTTTTTTAACTTGTCCCATCTGCTTAAATGGGGGAGGCGGGGTTTATGACCTGTACTGCAACCAGCCAGCAGGGGGCAATCGAGGTGTTTTGGCTGTAATGTCGTCTATCTTTATATATCAACAGTCATTAAACATTGGACAAATTTAAAGTTTGACTGAATGGCACTAAAGGAAAAGTAAAAAGATCACCAAGGTTATTAAAATTCAACATGATGGGGACATGATTGAAATTTTCATGGTAATTCATCCAGTGGCTGTTGAGATTTTGTAGTGGTGGACTGACCAACTGACATTGCCGTCCATAGAGCCAGGCAGCTACAGTGGCTAAAAATTGTGCTCATAACGTCATTTGTAGCAGTGTTGTGAGAATTTGGTGCTGAATTCCTGACTGTGGCAGAATTTCAATGCAGGCTGAGGCTGCGACACATCAACGGACTTGCATTCAGGCGCTGGCGCTGACTAGAACATCCAAAGATTTAACCACATTTTTCCTCACCATTGTCAACTTTCATCTCAACCCTTCTCCCCCTCTGCCCAAGCTGGGTCTATTTAAATGTGTATTAAATCGGGGCAGAGCTCACGCCACATGTCGCACCTTGCATTTAAATCCCTCTCTGCCGCTTTTTCTCTTGAATTTGTCCCGTTTCTCGCTCTCTCTATTCTCTCTCTGACTCTCCCTTTCTTTCTTCCTTTCCTCTCCCAGCGTGGTGTCTCGCTTATTGTCTTTGTCTATTAATGTTCTCTTTCCTCCTCTATTTCATCACACAGACAGACTGAGAGAGAAAGAGAGCAGGATGGAAAGAAACGGAGAGAGAGAGAGAGAAGCAAAGGTAAAAAAGACCTGAGAGGAGAAAAGAACAGTGCACACAGAGGAAGATAAATGAGTGAGACAAAGAGTGAAAATAGGTGAGAGAGGAAGAGATGGATAGAAGGAGGGTAAGCCAGTAAATCTGGGGCCAGACAGAGACACAGCACTATGTTTTCATTCTGGTGACAAGTGGATTTTATGAAACCTTTTGAAATGTCGCAAAAAATAAAATGGAGATTATGTGCATCAGTTTCCTGCATGTCAAAAAATAAACTTTGAATTGAGGAATATGAGACATTTGTTATTGTTCTTTAATGTCAGCTAATGTTAGCCATATTTTATGTTTCAGCCGCAGACGAAAACAAAAAGAAATCCACTTGGCGACAAGCTGATACCCAAATAATGGCACATTATAAATGGGAGCGACTGCATGTGAGGCATTTCTGAGAGGCTGAGGTGGATGTTTTAGGATTTTAAAGTGGACTGTTGTGCAATTAAATTTAAAGTTATACTCTGATATTTTCCTGTAAAAATTAGGTACGTGCACAATTAGTCACCTAGTAGACACCAGGAAAACTAGTCTGTAATGTAATCCTTAATATTTCACAACAACCGTTAAATGTTGCCTCTAAGCTATTACACAGACAGCAACCCCGCTCTCCCTTTGCTAATGCCCATATAGCCTCGATATTGTTATTAGCAAAGTGGGACAGACGACAACTTGTACACCGCACATCTTGGCAGTATTTTGATCTAGAAAAATGAAATAAGGTTGTACATCAGCTGTGACAGAATAAACTGGTATATGCACTCGACTTGAGCGATGCGTAACCATGTTCGGCACACGCATGTTGACGTTAACCTGCAGGAGAGCAGGCTGCTGCTAGCTTGCTAATGCACTGCTATCATTAGCCACTGTGTGGCAGCTAGCATCAGCTCTGGGTAAACAATGTTTACCTGCAGACTCCGCGATCCTGCCCGTCCTGAAAAGTTAACGCATTTAGTGAGTTGCTGTCACGTTTTGTAGGATAATTTGCAGTGTTAATGATAGAGCTGCAAAGATATTAGATTATGAATTGCTTATTAAATTAATCACCAATTATCAAATGATTGAATGAAAGTGGCTCTTAAATTAATTAAGAAAGTCAAAATGATCTGATTCCAGTTTCTTAAATGTAAAAAAAGTCTGGTTTCTTTACTTCTTTTGACAGTAAACTGACTATCTTTGGGTTGCTAGAAAAACAAAACATTTGTGGGCATTTTCTTGAGCTTTGGGAAACACTGATAAACATTTATCACCATTTTATGATGTTTTACAGACCTCATAATAATCAACAGATTAATCAACGCTGAAAATAATCATTTGCAGCCCTGGTTTGTAATGCACAGGTCCAATATGCCACACATCTCAGTGGAATTTAAAATATGATTTGGTTATTGAAGAATGTGATTAGCGTCTTAAAATGGCTGTTACACACTTAACACAAATAAACATCCAATGTTTTAACAATGTTTAACATTATCAATTAATTGTGCTCAATTTGAACTGTTTTCTGAGTGTTTTCTCGCTGTTAGACTAGTCTAAATGAAAATTAGTGTTTAATCAACAGGGAAATTAGTCACCAAGAACAGCCCTAGTGCGCTAAAAATATGTTTGTCTTGTCTGTTACATGTCTGCTTTCTTTGGAATAAAGAAAAGAAGATCTTGTTGGCATGAGCATCACAGTCACCATGGCTGAACAAAGAAAGAAAAGAGCTTCTACAACAACAGAATCTGAGGATTAAGACGCCACAGTGCCGCCCACAGTTTAATTGACAGGTGAAGTGTGGCGCAGAAACAATACTGCAGCAATGAACACTGAACACTGAGAACCAAAGCTGGAGACCAAAACAAAAGAGTGTTGAACTTCATGATGAGACAACTGCAAAATCTGCACAAACAAACTGTGTTGATTCTGTTTCCTTGTTATTTTCTAATTCAACACATCATAATCCACATAAAGGCCACGAGATAAATAGAGACAGAGAAAATGGAAGAGAGGCTCATGTAAAGTCGTTGCTCGGCAAGTCTCCGACTAGTGACGATGATGAATTAATGAAATCACTGACAAACCGCTGCACCGCGAGCCGGCAGCAGACAGAGGGGCCGGGACAGACAAAGACAGAAGAGAGAAAGAAAGATGGAGGGAGCTAAAGACGAGAAAATTAATGAGTGAGATGACAGCAAGGCGCGAGGAGGAGCGACAGAATGAGAATGAGGCCAAGAAAGAGAGGAAAGGTGAAAATGAAAAAAGCAAAGGGGAGAGAGGAAGAGCAAGGGCCAGAGAGGAAGGCAGACAGGCAGACGGAGAGATAAAACACAAGGGATGGGAAAATTAATGACAGACACGGAAGGAAGGGAGGGGGGATAAGGTGGAGCGGGAGAGGAGGATGAAAACGAGTGAATCGATGAGACAAAAGGGAGCGAATGAGGGCTGTAAAGGGAAAGAAATATGAAGAGAAGGGGAGGTAAACAGGGTCAAAAGGCTGCGAGAGCCAGCACGAGGGTGAGATGGAGATGGAGACGGAGAAAAAGAGAAAGCCGATGTGACAGGTGAAAGGGAAGATGGGAGAAAACAGCATATAGAATGAGGAAGAACAGAGTCGGGGCCTAAGCCAGCCAGGCGTTGCCTGAGGCGATGGCATTGTCTGTGTGTGTGCATGTGTGTATATGTGTGTGTGTGTGTGTGTGTGTTTTACACTCAGGGGAAGGTATGTGCAGCGCCAGAAAACGTAGTCGGTGGACGGATGCCCAGAGTTACCCCCCTCCCTCCCTTTGGTTTTCTTCCATCCCTCTGTCACTCCACCCTCAGTCCCAAAGCCTCCATCTCCATTGTTACATCTACATTTGGAAAAGTGTAATCCTGTTTAGATAAGCTGAGTACAAAGCACGGTGTGATGACATCTGAAAAAGGAGACATCTATTTACGTACGTTCGACACAAACGTCTTCATTTCACTGAACGTGTTAACCACATGTGGTCCAGACAGAGGTGCAGATTTTTGCCTGTGGGTGCCCAAATTAAGTGAATGGCACCAAGGTGATGATTGACACAAAACCACTTTTATTCCGCTCCTCCTTTAGTAATTACTGTCGTCCATCAGACGTAGACACAAATGGCGATGAGATGCATGCATTTGATGCCAAACTGTGCAATGCCAGCGTCTGATGCACGTTGTAATTGGCTTGCAGCTCCCAGCTTTAGCCAACATGGCTGTAATGTGCAGTGTAGAAGACCTTGATGGCTGTTAGCACAGTATCTTCACCTTGGACTCGGAAACCATCTCCATCACCATCTGCACTGTTGCATCCACATTTGGAAAAGTTAATCCTTTTAGATAAGCTGACTACAAGCATGGTGTAATGACATCTGAAAAAGGAGATGTCTATCTGGCGTTTTAATCCACGTGTGGTCCAGACAGAGGTGCAGATTTATAAAAACACATGGGTGCCCAAATGAAGTGAACAGCATCAAGGTGATGATTGACGCAAAGCTACTTTTATTGCACTCCTCCTTGAGTAATTACTGTCATCAATCGGACATTGACATGAACTGCAATGAATTAAGCTGCTCTGCTGCAAATCATAACAAGCTACACCAACTGGCACAAATCTCAAAGGAGTGATGACTCAGATTTTCTGTGCATATGAAAACACTCAACGCTGTGAGCACAAAACGCTCCAGGTTCGCTTTGCCCTTTGCTACCGTATTTTAGCTGTCTAGGCTTGTCGTAGACAGATCATATGCTCATAACTCGAAATTAAGGACAACCTACTGCAATGCCAGACGCAACCAGCAAAGATTTGCAATGTTCCTACAACATTAACATGACCCTCACATACATTGTCCTGAGCTCAAACAAGATTTAAAACTGAAGCAGTTGATCGCTTGTAGCCCCTAGTGGCTGGTTAAGAAGAGTGAGAAGTCAGCTAGCAACGGTCATACAAAACAGAGCAGTCAAAAATAAAATTACTGCCTCACAGTGTATTTCTCCATTAACCAGTCAAGTTACAGTTTACATCAGTGTCTGTCCAGACTCATATAATGTATGCAGTGTTATTTTTATTGTATGTTTTATATCTTATCTGTTGTATTATATTCGATCAGAGTTCTCATACCCAGAACTCAAGTGGGTTTGAATTTGTTTCTTTTTATGTCTGAGGTGAGTCAAATCTCTCTGCAGTCCATTCCGAGTCAAATCCTCATATTATTGTGACCTACAGCTGGCAGGATAGAGTAATAACCTTGATAACAGCTCAAACAAAACTACTACACACCACATTTCATTCCTGTAGATACTGAAATAAATGAGGCGTGCATTCCTTTCACAGTTGCTTTAGTTTCTGACCTCGAATGAAAACTTTATATGTTGAAGAAAAGCATGTTCAACACCCTTATGAATTCAACATTACTGGCTTATAGTTCTCCAAGTGGGCAGATTACATATGTTCCTGCACAGATCACTGCCAGTTCTGATAATCCCTCTTATACTGCATCACCTACTAGCCAAGTTGTGACTCAGCAGCTTTAAATGAGAGACAAACTGGAGTCTAACCAACTGTGAAATGACTTATCACTTATTTAACTACCAACTCTTTTAGACTGAAATGGCCTCTGATCCAATCTCCGTTCTTGGCCGGCTCAAACTACTAGATCACATGTTAAATATGATTTATATTCATATCATATCAGATGTGTGAGTCCAATCTTTGCAAGTCAGAGCCTAATGTATGTTGTATTTGGCTTACATACTCTGTAGAGTGTTCCCAGCTTTAGCCAACATGGCTGCCAATGTGCAGTGTAGAAGCTCATATCACTATTTGTATTTAAATTCCTGTAGCACAGTATCTCCACATTGGCTCAGAAACCTTCACGAGGTTGCTTAAAATGCAGAGAAGAGGTCTCTACAAATTGTTGATTGACGTTTGCTTCTTCTTCCAAAAAAATAAGGAGGAACATTGTCAGAAAATCTTCTATATGATCCATTTGGAGCCTCATCGATGCTCTTGAAAGAGAATAAAACACACTGTATCCACACTGTAGTTAAAATTACATGCACAGGTTTGCCTTGAGATTTTGGCCCACCCTTTGGTTTGCCTTGGGCACAAAAAGTTTGAAAACCCACAGAGTCAGACGTACAGGGGGAGCTTGCACTGGGTCATGAACCTGCTATAACATGTCTGCGAAGATTCTCAGTCATCCAGGCCATGGTATTCGTTCTGAGCTGTCGTAGGCAACTGGATTTTGCTTGATTTTCATGAAGAAGAACTTAAGAAGTCTCATGGATGAGAGTCCAGTGGCCTACAGCCTGCTGTAACATGAGACAGTCTGTATCAGTAGCATCTACATACAAATTCAGGTACACAAATTGGATAAAAACTGTCCATGGTGTATGCAGTCCCTGATTGGCTAGTAGGCTACTTGTTGCCTCCATTGATTAGGTTGGTTATAGGGGCTATTTTGCATGGATATGAATACAGGTGTGCCTTGAGATTTTGGCTTGCCCATGGGTGTTTGTCTGAAAACCACTGCCTTAGAGAACATCAGATGAGAAGCTGAACTCACATTAGCACCTTGTTGTATGCCGCCATTCACGGGAAATAAAACCTCAAATCCTGCTAATGTATCACTCTTCCCACTGAGCTTCACAGTTCAATGTTCATGGTTAGAATTACAATCCCCGAACTGCCACACAGTTTACGAAATAACCCTAATCTGCTAATGCTATCCATGCCACGCCACGATGCCAGTACTTGTAATACTATTGTTGCCTGTGGCCTGCACATTGTGGTGCACACCATGTCCTGAGGTCTCCTGCAATCCCGTCTTTTTCTCCCCCCACCACCACCACAATTGCCTCCCCCGCTCCCCTTTTTCCCCTGCAGCCTCCAAAAAAGAAAAACAACACTGGCACGCGCTGCTGCCAAGCTCACATCCAGCCATGACAAACACTGCTAGCCGACATGCACGGCGAGGCAGGCAGGCAGGCATACAGACAGACAGAGAGAACTACAGAGGAAACATAAAGATGGAGGGCTGAATGGAGCCCGGGGGCCTCCGGGGCTGTTGGTAAATGGAGGAGTTCAGTGGGAGGAGGGGTTCCTCTCTCCTTCCTCCTTCCCCCCCCCCGTATCACTCCCCTCTGTCGTCTCTAAAACATGCACTGATGCTCTCCGCGCACAGCAGCAATGTGCAGCCGCACGATAAAGCGGCCAGGCGGGATGAACAAGCTGCGCACACAAAAAGCAAACTTGCACACATTGGCTGATAGATATCTGTTTATCTTTTTACATGCTGTTTCCATTCTGCAAGTCACTGCTCTCTCTTCTCTCCCTCCATCCTTTCTCCCCGACTCTTTCCTGTCTGAGCTGCTTCTGTGTGCTTCCTCTTCTCTCCAAGTTGAAGAGATTCTCAAACCAGTTAACTCACGAGCCGGATCAGAATGTTTGAGCTGCCCATGACAGCACTGTGGGTTCGAATGGAGGTCACAACCTGTGGTGTGTGTCGTCCGTTTCTTCTCCGGGTCTCTCCCTCTTTTTTTTTTAATTCCTCATGACTGCCGGGTGTTTTTTTTCACCTTCAATTTAAGCGAAATAATGTGCATAAAAAATACATCAGCTCCTTTTAACATATGCCTACAAGCTCAGTATTCCTCTGTGCACACGGTCACACACAAATTGCTAAGAGCTACCACCCCCTGCGCCCACTCACACACTCTAATCCACTTCAAACACATGCGCCTGACCTGGTTTTGACCTGCCCTGACCCCTATTTGTTTTATATCATCGTCTCCCTGTTTTAAATCTTCCCGACCAACTCCTAACAGCAGACCCACCTCCCATAAATCCTCTCTGGACTAAATGTCAATGAAGTGCTACTTGAAAGTGTATGAAGGGGCGCCCACACTGAATCCCTCAACTAAATAGTGACAGAGAAATGGAGCTCCATCACAGCCCACGACCGAACTCGCTGATGAAGTGCATGTTACGTCGTGCCTGTTCAGCGGCGCCGAGGTGAAGCCGGCAGATAAAGCGGTGGAAAATGGCAGCAGAGCGAGGTATGAAGTGTGCAGTGCCGGACGGCATTTTTCACAAAGTGACACACGAGACCTCTCAGCTCGACTCGGGCAGCCAAGAAAATTCTCCCCCTTTGATGTAGTGCACCACCAACAGCCCCCCCACGCACACTCCTTGGCGGTCGATGGGTTCATCTATCATCCCTTAAAACAGTGAAAATCGCTATCAAGGAGCAGCCTGAGGTGCCACAGTCACAGCCAGGAAACATTTTTCAACCACCAGTTGGCAGACTTTGGTTAAAATTTATATTCTACCTTTTTTTAGACCAAAATTAGCTCATATATGCAGCTAAACCCCCGAAAAGTAGCCTGATTGACCCTTTTCCCATTGCCAGTAGACAACTTTGACTTTTTTTTTCTGATGTGCTGAGACTCAACTCATGTCCATGCAGGACAGCAGAGAGAGAGATGTTTTTACAAGTCACTGTGTTCAGCTCTCAGTACTTTTGCAGCTCATAACTGAATCTCTGTGGTTTTGAATTTAGTTTCTTTCCTGTGCGCTGTTTGTTCTTTCAGGTATCTGCTTTATTTTACTTTTTCATGTTCATATTCAGTTGGATACAAGCCGTATTAAGTTACTGCTGATGAAAACCCAACATTTCTTGATTTAACTGCTTTATAATACAAACTTTTAGACAACAAAATAACGGGGGCTTTTACTTTGAAAACTTTATAGGGAGTGTGTTTATCCACCCTTTTCACAGGCTGTTAGTGACACTGTTATGTTTGCTTCAGAGGCTGAAATGCCAGATTCCACTTGAGACACAAGAGGGAACAATAAAAAAAAAATACTTTGTTTCTATACTTGAGTAGTTTTTAGCTTGAG
This sequence comes from Lutjanus argentimaculatus, assembly GCA_034769285.1. NCBI lineage: Eukaryota > Metazoa > Chordata > Actinopteri > Lutjaniformes > Lutjanidae > Lutjanus > Lutjanus argentimaculatus. The sequence continues at coordinate 30,512,709 of JAWZSL010000008.1, forward strand.
TATTTATTTTTCTGACAACTTCTTACGTTTAAACCCTACATTTTAACATGAGTATCTGTACTTTCACTCACTTTAAATGCATTTGAGGGAAAATACTGATTTTTCCCCAATATCATAACCACTTTTAACCTAAATGTCATGGAGAATAACACACAGAAAGGACAATTCCTCAGCATATCCATCAGTGCATGACAAGACAAAAAATCATATAAAGACATAAAAGGTGGAAGAGACAGAGAGGGAGACTCAAGGTCAGGTCAGTTAACTTTGGACAGAGACAGCAGAGAATCTCCTTACTTTTATACTTTGCACTTTTTCACTTTTACTTGAGAAAGAAGTTGAATGAGTGCTTCTACTTTTTACACAAGCATCTGTACTTCTACTTGAGTAAAGAATGTGTGAACTTTTGCCACCTCTGGATGCTCCACATGTGATACTGCAGTGTGACCACTGCATATCTGATTATGCCACAGCGGGCTACGGGATCACACGTGAAAGCTTGACTGTGAACTGAGAAAGAAACAGGGATCAAAGGTTAACTTTAAAAGACTGAAAGTCATATAAACATTGATCTAAGCTGCAATACTGACAAACCAGGGTAGTTATTTTTCGAACAGCATTTGAGGAACTAAACATGACTGGTCACTGAAAACTGCAGGAGGGAATTTCCCACCCAAATGAGCACAGAAAGGACAACAGAAGATACTGAGATTGCTATTCTATTTTTTTCTAAACATGCTGCCATTATATCTGACTTCCCTTGTGGATGAATAAAGAACATATCTATACATCTACATAAACTGTGTTTTCCTTTTATCAAGAACTAATGATGAGCTGAGACATTATTTTCATTTTATTGTGACAAAACCAGGCAAATCATTTTAAAATGGTCTCATTTATGGCACCTCAGCTTTCAGCTTGCACACTGGACCATTCTGTTTCCATTGTAGCCCTGTTGAATTATTTAGGCTGATAATATGAGTGCATTAGTACATTAAAATCACCTTGAATTATGTCCCATGTAGAGCTCACAGATGCAGATGGCGGTAGCCTGCTCGACAGAATGTCAGTTGCTGGTGAATTCTGCCTTAAACTGTCAGTTACTGGCTTCTTCTGGCAACTTCAGCAGCAAAGCCAGACTGATTTTGGATGATTTCAGATCCTGCTTGGATTGGAACATGCGGTACCAACTGCTGTGGCTACTAAAAACAGACTTTTCTGTTCTGACTTTTTTTTTTTTCAAATCTAGGAAAGATAAACCACGGGTTATTCTAGCAAATATACTAACTGTAAATTCATTCATTTATTCACCTCAGCAGGCAATAATTATCATTTTATCCATTTCAGTTTCATCATTTTAGGGACAACTGTCAATTTTTTTAGGGCACAAAGGCCAAATGCCAGGGCAGCAAGGCCATCAAATAAAACAATGATTTTAAGTCCATGGAAACGCATTAATTTGAGATAAGTCATTATTTTTACATAATAACTCAGTATTTTTGAGATAATAATTCATTATTTTGAGAAAGTTTCTCATTATAATGACTTACACAATATTCATTTTTTCCATCACATGTCAGTAATGGGCTTCCATAGAGAGGTGGCACATCCAGCCAAGCAATGACGTGGACCTAGCTGTTTGTCACTGTTAACAGAGACTCCAGTCTGCAGTGTAAACCACAGAATTGTAGAGTAACATCAGGATTCATGATCAAAGAAAGTCTGTATCATGTTGAAACTTCTGTCCATACTCACATGCTCCCTTTCTCACACTCATCCTCGCTTTCTCTCTCTGGTGCGAGTCTGCATCACACTGAAATTGCCCGGTGGTTTTCCAGCGGCTCAGACCAGCCTCCAAATCTAACCCACCACTGGCTATTTGCGCAACGTTTCACTTGATGTTGTCCAATCAGAATTTCAACAAACGACACTAGTGTCTAAAAGCTGTATTGACTAGAAAGAGGCAGAGGAGAGAACAGCGAAATCAGCTGGGGCAGTAGAGGCCACAATTGCCAATTATTTTGATAATCCATTAATCCTTTCAGTCATTTTTCCAAGCAAAAATGTCAAAACATTTTTGATTCGTTGCTTTTCTTTGTCCTTATGATAGTAAATGACAAGTCTTTTATGACGAATCTTTGGGTTTTTCACTGTTGGTTGGTCGGAATCCATGAAAAATCCACGTCTACATGCTGCTCATGAATGCTTAAATACCAGCTATTGTTGGTTTGCCTTGGAGCCCGACTGTTACTTGATGTGCCACCAGTTCCTCTACAAAGACCGAGGTTATGACTCATAATCATGGTTGTCCTTCATTGTGGCGCTGGCAGGAAAAATCCTGTTTAGTGCGCAAGCAGATTCTATTCAATGTTTATAATAAGCCAGCTGGAGGAAAAGGTCAGGAAATATACGGGCCGTTTTGTCTCAAAATGCAAAGTGGGACAAAGAGAAAAAACAATCTCACTGAAGTAACGAGAGATTCCTTTCCTGTTCCTTTGTCACGGAGCTGCTGAAAGAGCGAGATAGAGAAAGAGAGAGAGAAAGAGTTTTCCACTGGGAATGTCACATTTAGCCTTGACTACCCCACCGGCAAAGCATCGCCATCATTACCTTGCTTATTTTCATTCATTACCAAGGCAACTTAAATATCATACACGTCTCCATCCCCACGTCTTTCTCCTCGAACCATTATCTGCCGTTTTCCCTTTTGAGCTTTGTGTTCTTCTGCTCCCTGGTGAATAAGGAAAGTAGCTCGGCTTCCTGGCCAAGAGGACGAGCCTTGGTGTGAACAATGAACTGTTGCAGTGGTGAAGCTCAGCGCTACGAGGAATCGTCATTTGCCTTTTATTAGATGTTACCTTATCTCCACCAACACAGCAAAACAACAATAATAGCGCACAAGCAGCAAAGCTGGGGGCTGTTGTTTCTGTGTGTGTGTGTGTGTGTGTGTGTGCTACACTCACTCCTTTATGTACTATATTAAGGAAGTCCTCCTATTGACAGCTCTGTGCATAAATGTCCCTCACACGAAAGTGAGACAACACTCGTACAGGAAGGCTTTTAAGCTGTCAGAGTGTGTGTGTGTGTCTGTGCGTTACAGTGCTCTCATTAGCATGTGGGGATGGGACGGCAGTGATTCACGCTGCCTATTTTTGGTTAAAGCTTCAACACATCCCCCCTCCTCCTCCTCGTCTGCTGCCATTACCCTCACCTTCTTTTATTGTCTTTCTTTCGCTCCTCACATCAGCATCTTTCCCTTCTCAGTCTCTACCTCCCATTTCCATCCCTATACTAGAGCTGCAAAGATTAATCGAGTATGAATCAATTATTAAATCAATCACCAATCAGTTTGAGTAATATTTTAAAGGAGGAATCTGTAATATATTTACTGCAATAAATCATAAACTGGCCATGATGTGTCATCAGAGATTAAAGAAACACGTTAAGTTAAGCATCACTTGACATGAACACCGCAGCCATGGTGTATCCCAATAAAATTTCCATTTCAGACCTGAATGACTGTTTTGTATGTCTGTTTCACATTAATTAGAGTTCAAATTATTGCAGAATTTTTGCTGAGTAAGTAAGTCTCTTATGAATCGTCAGAAATCACTAATAAGCTTGTAGGAGGCATTCGTGATTATAACTGTTAAATTGAGCAAAATGTCGATGGAGTTTGGCAGGCGGTGAGACAGGCAGCCACGTAAGTCATTGTCCAGAGTGTTATTTCAGAGCAGCGTGCTTTTGCTTTGAAAGACAATTGACAGTTATAAACAGCTGATCAAGTCAAAGGACTCAGATTGCTTATTATTGTCAATTTGGGAGGTTGCACACATCCTGCAGAGCTCCTGCAGAGCTCCTGCAGAGCTCCTGCAGCCTGCTTGTCTCTGCCGTGTCTGGGGTAGAAGGGGGCGGTGGGAAACAATTTGCTTCATCTAAAGATTGTATATTCAGCAGGATTACATCCACACAGTCAATGGCTCCAACTCTCTATCTGGGCTGCTGTACTAATTTTTGCATGTGCAATTGCTACATATTGCTCCTATTAGAAAGTTCAAAGTTCTCTGATTCCTGCCTCCTCTCTGTTCATAAACTGAACATCTTTGGACTGTGGACAAGACAGTGATCACGTGTTTCTCTCTCCATTTTCTGACATTTTAAAGATCAAACAACTAGTCGATTAATCGAGGAAATAATAGACAGATTAATCAACCATGAAAAGCAGCCATACTCTGTCTCTGTATCTATCTCCTCAATCTTTATTTCATTTTTTACTTTATCCTCTTTTTACCGATCCTCTTCCTCTTTTTCAATCCACTCCGGCATCTCTTTATTCCTCCTTTGCTCCTCTTTCTCTCATCATAGCTCATGATTAATAGCTCTCCTTTGACCTGTCACCACCTCCCGGCCAGCCAGTGTGTGTGTTGTGCATCTATGTGTGTGGGGTTTTTTTTTTTTTTTTTTTGCACTAGATGCATGTAGAGATCTGTGTGTGTGAGTCTTTCTGAGCTCATAAGCGTCTCTGTCGGCCCCTTCCACCCACCGACCCTCCGCTATCTCAACCGGCGCCAACTCAGGTTCCAGGCGACAATTAAATCGCCGCCCCAGAGGGCAGTCATCTGGCAGAAAACAAACGCACCTGCGACAGTCATGGCTCTGCGGAGGAATGACATATGCGCCCACCTGTCAGACAGGTCTGGCAGGGTTTGATAGCCTGGGTAGCGTTGCTGCGCCGCCTGTCCATTACGTCCTGGCCCGTCTTCTTAGCTGCAGTGACTGTGGCTTCTCTTCCAGGCTTTAAGAGGCAGGAGATTTGCTCAAATGAAAAGTAAATCAATGTCTTAATCATTTACCTTTAATTATTTACCTCTAATTGCTCCACAAAGTGTCTGAGGTGCATCTTTGTTCACTTTCAGCCAAGTTTTATTATGTAACCAAACATCCCATTCATACCTGGAAGCTGCCCACTGCAACCCCAGCTCCCGTGCACCAGCTGCAGAGGGTCGAGTGCTTCACTCAAAGGTGATTTGATGGTAATTGTCGAGGGCAGGCTTTTGTCAAACTGCCAGTGCCTTTTAAACGTTCAAGTCAATTAGAAGCGACCATGAGGTGGATGGAAAGCCTCAGCTTCAGCCGGAGCCAAGAGCCTTTTAATGCAAAGAAAATCACTCTGTGGAGTCGACAACACTTTAACTTTTTGGACCGCATGGTGTTAGCTGTCTTTTACTGCAGGATGACCAGTCATAACACATAAGAGGGAGCGTTTCAGGCTGTACAGGCAGCTGACACATGACACCAAAACCACAACGAAAATTGGAGAAAGTGCCAGGAGGGGGGTTAGTGTTAATGTAGCTGTAACTGCATCACATAAAAACAGTTAAATGGTCAGAATCGATGCTGCATGACAGAGTTCAATGTTAATGTTTTTATTTCACTTGCCTGGTCAGAAATCTACTTGGCCAAAGTCAATTCTTACTTGCTGTTGTACAAATTGTTTTATTTATTAGCAGTTATCAAATAACAACAAAGACTAAAGTTGTTTGTCATGGTTACTCTAGTGCTGCAATTAAAGATTATTTTCAGTATCAATTAATCTGCCCATTATTTTCCAGATTCATCAATCAATCAATCAATCATTTGGAGTATTTTCCTGTCTGAAAATAGCTTAATATGATAATAAATACAGAAAAGCAGGAAATCTCCATATTTGCGAGGATGTAAAAAGCATTTTCTGCATGAAAAATTACTTTAACAATTAATGGATAATCAAAATAATTTAACTGTTTAATTCATTTTTAAACACTTGCTTGGTCGGGCAAGTGAGCCGCTTGATTTGTTAGCCCATTAGCACTCCTTATTGTTGAGCCCTGCATGACGTTGTAAAATATTGTTTGGCTGTTCCGTGATACACTATATATTTTGATATACACAATTTTTCTAAAATAACATGCCATAAATTCACAAAAACTGTTAAAACATTTAATGATCTTAAAGAATATGATGCACTGCTGTTGATTAATCTGTCCAACAGTATACAAAGTAGTTTGGGCTGGGTGATATGGACACTGGTGTGTTTGCAAAATATTAACACAACAAGATTTTTCAAAAATTATCATCGGTATTGTGAACGTAATATAATATAAATAGAACAGTAAAATCATTTTACTGTAATGCAGCCTTTAAAACCAGGTTAAGACGACACTTATGTCATACCACGATATAAAATATATAATAAATATATCAATATATTGCCCGGCCCTGCATGAAGGTGTTAGCATGGTGCTAATGTGTCAGCACGGGAAGCAAGTGGAAAAATGTGTGTTTTCTTTTGGGTGAACTGCCCCTTTACGGAGCATGCTATCTGTGTTTCATGAGCTTATGATCATAAGGATGGACACAAGGAGCTTTTTGTCTAACAACTGCAGTATAGAAACAACATGCCCGTCACATGTTCTGCACAAAATGCAGCTGTTTTCTTAAAAATATATTTCCCATGGATGACTGTCTGGAGATGAGCAGCAACACTGTTGACTGTGTGCTGATACACTCATCTTGTAGTATTTCTGCTCTGCTCTGACTGCTTGTAAGGCTGAGCCATGTAATGTACAGTACTTCAGACTAATTAATCAAACTCATTATTTTACTCATATTGTTTCATTTTGATTAGTTGTTTTCAACATGTTTTAATCTCTTAAAACAAACAACTGTCTGCTTGTGAACCCAGTTATTACCAGTTGTGACCAGTTGAAACAAAGAGTGCTTCATTGTTTTGTTTGAATAAATTTTGGAGGCCAATGAAAAGGTAAAATTATCCAAATTAGGGTCATTTTGTGTGACCCTTGTGTTGTTTTTTCCTGCTTGTTAAATCCTGTTCATCACTGGAAACCTGCCACAATTATCTTCACTGTAAAAACAAAGAAGTTGAGAAAACTCTATCTGTACTTGTTTGAGCTGCTGTCATGTCAATTTCCCAGCTGTCACGATTAATAAAGTTTATCTCTTCTTTTTTTTTTCAGTTCAATTGCAAGAATTTAAGCACCCAATTAATAACAAATCAGCTTCACAGATCACTGTGCACAAACACACATTTTTTTTTTTTTTTTTCTAAAACTCAAAGATTCAGGTTCACCAAAAGAAACAAATGAGGTCATCAAAACTTTGTTTAATTTATTTCAAAACTTGATTCAAAACTCAAAAATCTAGTGAAGGCAATTATGACTTTTCAGTGTTGTGACCTCCTGTATGGTCCTTAAACCTCAGTTTGGGAACCATTACTTTAGATGCAAGTCATTAATCAGTGACCTTTTCTTTACCTGCCCATGTATTTTCTGATTTTAGCCTTTTTTTTTTTCAGGAACTGGATCAAGTACAAACACAATCTGTGTCAGTTCAGGTCCTGAGTCCTGCAGCGTTCGTACAGTTCATTCATAGCGGAACAGTTATTACAACCAGTTATAATTACACTATCACTGTGGATGGGTTGTCTGCAGGTGCTAATGCTTTAAATGTGTTTTTAGTCCCGGTGAAAAATCACCCATGTTCAATCAACCTCTCCCAGATAAATAAAATGTCAGGCTGTGTTTTATATGATAATTTGTCCATTTAGAAGCCCCAACACTTAATTACCACAACACCTTCAGAGCTGCTGCAATTTGCTCTTTAGGCTGCCAGAGCTTTAAATTTCACTCCTGCTCTCATATGAACAAACAAGCTTTTGGGTGACATTTCCAAGCAGTCGATAATTAGGTTTATTGTGATATTCTGGCCCGTATATGCGTGCTGCTGCATTCAAAATAATGAGAACCTCTGCCTTAACACACAACCTTCAGCGCGCTTCGAGCTCCAGCGGCCCCGTCTCGCCTCTATGGAAATCAATTGAGCATGGCCTGATACTATTTAGAAAAGCAGATGGCATGTCTAAATGCTAAGCAGGAACTAATTTGTTCATTTCAGACCAACAATGTCAACAGCATATTACCCATTATGTCATTCATACTCGCAGGGCGACTGCACTGGGTCCACAGTGTACATGATGTAGCCATCCTGTAACTAACCACTCCACCAATTAGATCTCTATTAGGAATAAAGACTGTGACAAATTGAAATGTGTGAGGTATTAAGACCAACTACATTCTGGGAAGTCACGAAGACAGTGGAGGTGGTCAAAGTAGACACGTGACCACTTCCATTGTGCACTGATTCAATCCTCTAGATTGAATTCAGACTCAAATTGGCTAAATAGAATTCAAATGAGCCAGTAAATTTTGGGATTTCCTCACTCATGTCCTGACAACGTTGATTAACCACACTGTTTGCCTTTTATTTTCACTTTTTCTTTGTTTTTCGACCGCGCCCATTAGGGGTCACCACAGCAGATCAGACCAGGCCCCGCTCAACCCCGTATGGATCTGCATATTTCATTTGGCATGGGATTTTTACACCGGGCGCTCTTCCTAATGCAACCCTCCCCATTTATCTGGATTTGGGATTGGCAATTTGGGAATGCAGAGTCACTCTGCAGAATCCTCTACAGTGAACTTGAAGAAGCCACGGGCGAAACGGGTTGTTCACCCCAAATAAATTCACAGTAAAGTCAGTTCAGTGTGTAGTGGTTTATGTTAATGTTTTTACCTGAGATGTTCCTGCAACCGACCAGCTCCTGATCCCTGATACTGGCTGTGCACAGAGAATTATGTTTACTGATGCAATAAAGCTTCTTCGATATGTCTCGCTGGGTTTAAATACTTTGAATAAATGACTATATAGGAAACAAGCGCCCTTATTCCATAGATTCTTGCTGAAGGACCCAATGACACTTGTTGCCTTGGATACCAGCACATCATTAAGCTGAACGGAGATGATAAAGTGCTTTTATAGCTGGAAGAGGGCATCTCAAAATAAAGTTATATTTAATTAATTAGGAAGGAGACCTAGGCTATAGAGCAGAAATGACCAACTGATTATTTCTTTTCTGCCTCCAAATAATTATTCTGTTGGCTAAGTTCCCTTTTTTAATAAATTAATTACATCTTCTATTTTTACTTTCCATCAATAAAAAAAACAGTTGCAGCTTCTGGTTTTGAAAATCACACCTTCAAGATTTCCAAGCCTACAGTTTAAGTCCCCGTTGATTCCAACCGCGGGACATAAACAACTGATTAGCTGATCGAGGGGACGATAAAGAGCCACGCCCTCCAGTTTGGATGCCTCTCGCCGTATGAGGTTGAGAAAATTCCTCCACCTCATAACTTATGTTCCAATTACTGTAACACTGTCGCTATCCATGCTAATATCCATGCTATCACTCTGCTCATCTTGCTAATGATGGTGACCAATGCGGTTGTCATGGTAATAGATTCCCAGACCATTAACTTACCCCATTCTCTGTGTTTACCTAAAAGCATCTTTAATGTAAAGCAGGTTTAAACTATCCATTAAAACATAGTCATCGAGACGCTATTACAGAGTAAATATATGCACCAGTTTGACCCTGATTTCTGGGCATTTTTTTCATCTGCACATTATCAAATCAGTTCTTGCCAAGCTGTGATTTCCAGGTCTGGCTGGTGCAGAGATGTAAACGTACTGTAATGATCCCTTGTTTTGAAAGCTAGCATCAAGGTAACATTTAGCTCTACAGGATTAACAGCTTGATGCATTTGTGAGTATAGTCAGAAAGCTAAAGGCAAAAATTTGCTTTCACGTTTTGAACTTTATGAACAATGTTAATGTGGCTTTTAAAACCATTTGGTATGCCTGACATTTGCACTACTTGTTTGTCTAATCTGAATAGGTCCAATGATCTCAGAGCTTCATCTACCGTGCAGTGTAGCTCTTAATGAAAGCAGTCACCTTTGCAAAAAAGCACTATAGCGTCTAGGAGGTGTTTGAGCAGCCCAGTGGAGCTGGAAGTGACTGCTCTGAACAAGTCAATTTAACTACAACTGCTCCAGTGAAGCTGGGACACAGCTGGGAACAGACCTGAAGACCACTGAACCCTTGAAAGACAAGACATCCCAAAGATTTCTTTTTTTAGAGTTGACGATCAGAGGCCACATACTGAAGAGTACAGCCAACAACACACTGAGCCACAGGTAAGAGTGTGATTAAAGGTCTATCATGAAGCAAACTCCCGAAATGCTGCAAGAAAACTGTGTCTTATGTTTCCATAAAAGAAAAAACACAATTTGCCTTGCTTATTTGTCCTACAGTTTCTAAAGATAAGGCAAAGAAACTAATGAAAACACCTATCCTTCAGTCTACAGAAATGTTTTATAAAGAGAAGAAAGACAATTTGGACTGCGAACTTCAGCTGAGATGTTTCTCTACAACCTTAAACTGGATTATAAAGTGGTACTCTTATTGTGCACACACCATTTATCTGGTTGTTCATCATTTTCTGGCAGTTTAAAATGATTCAAATTACCTAAATTGAAAGTAACAAGCACCAAACAGACCTTGAGGCAAATGATAAGAAGTGAAATTTCAAACAGTACTATAATGTCAGGATGGTGCTTAATCGCGACTGCCTTAATAATTACATTATACTGGACATTATTGAAGCATACTAAATTTGTGTAGCTCCTTTAAGTAATAGGGCAGGATAGGACAGTGCGTAATTTCTGGGTGGCTTGCAAGTGAGTGAAAAGGAGCAGCAGAGTGACGGCGATGCCCCGAGCAGAGCAGTAAGTTGTCAGTGTGGCAGTAAATGTACAGTTCAGGTTACAGTGTGTCAGTTAATAATCACTGCAGCTTCTCAAGACCAAGAAAAGTCTCATCTGTTGTTTCCCAACTGTTGAAGGAAGGTGAAGGAGATTAGCCCTGAAATAAGCTAAGCGGGAAATGCTAATGTTAAGCTAATGCTCGCATTGTGCTTTTGCAATCTTTGCTCCAGTGCAATTGTATCCCTTTTAGAAGCTTTGTAATCCATAATAATAAAACTAACTCTGAGTGTCTTCTGTAGTTATTTATCACTATTATTTATTACTTTTCAATGTAATAACAGTAGTACTTTTTAAAATTTGAGCTTACTTTTGTACTTAAGTTATCTCACTTCTATTGTTATTCTATTACGCACTGTTTCTTTGCATTTAATCCTTATACACTTAATATTTTACTTGATACTTGATGATCCATTGCTGTTATTCTTATGTTAGTGTAATTTTCTGGGCATTCTGGCACAAGAATTTCCTTCAGGATTAATAAAGTTTTATCTTCTCTCTTATCCATTTTTTGTATTGAAAACAGTTGTTGTTGTTAGCATGTTGTTAGCCGCCCACTATCAATCCCAAGATGCTTTGAGTTGAGTCTGTCGACCAATCAGAGACGTGTTCCTGAATTGTGTGTGACAGTGCTGATCCAGGTGTATTAATAGATCAATCTCAACATGAGACTGACCCTTCAAAATAAAATAAAATAAAATAAATTACACCGATGGCAGTCATAAGCTCATAAGGGCGACAAATAACGATTATGCTCATCATCGATTAATTGATTGATTATTTTCAATTATTCGATTAATTGTTTGGTCCATAAAATGTCAGAAAATGGGGTAAAAATGTTGGTCACTGTTTCCAAAAGTCCAAGGTGACATCCTCAAATGTCTTGTTTGTCCACAACACAAAGATATCCAGTTTACTGTCACTGAGAAGTAAAGACACCAGAAAATATTCACATTTCACATTTTCAAAACAATTATTTGATTATCAGAATAGTTGGCAGTTAATTTAAAAGTCAATTAATAGTCGAGTCATTGTTGCAGCCTGATATAATTATGTCTCTTAAATGTCCAATCTCCCAGACTAGAGTGGTCTAACTTGGTCCAATCAGTTAGAGGCCCAAATAAGAAGTCATATAACTATAATAAAAACTAATGTGCCCGTTAAATGGTCACACTTTGCTGGATGATTAAAGGTTAAATGTGAAATATACGTGCGCAAAAACTGCACCAGTACTTGACACAGCTTCAGTCCCTCTTCTCTGTCTCCACCTGCTCTGCGATTAAAGCCTCACAGCAGAACAAACCACATTTATCTTTGTTTTAGATCCCATTTTAACAATTCAGAAGTATTTAAATATAGAACAAACAAGAGCTCCTCTCATTTACAGTACATGCTGACCTGAAGTCCTATAGCACAGGAATTAACTCAGAAGAGTTGGAGGAAGATTTAATAACTCTGATGCATTTCAGTTGTGCTGACTATGGACAACTGTGATGAAACAGAATCAGCAACTATGAATGTGTAACCATCCAGACAAGCTTATTATTGCAGCTCAAAGTCGTCTCTCCTGTGGTGTTAAAGGGGAAACGAGCGACGCTGAAGAACATCAGCAGAATGCAGGAGTGAACAAAACTTCTCATTTGTTGGAACAAGTTTTTGATCAATGATTCTGTTTCTTGGACTTTGTTCTTCATTGTGAAACAGCTTCTCAGCAGATGTGAAGTAGAGCTACGGTGGGCCTTTCTTGTCCACGGGGACAAGTGTGTGTCTCAGCATGAGGACAAACCATTAAGTTTTACATCAAGTCTTCACATCAAGATTGGCCCATTAAAACGACCTCAACAACTGAACATTTAAATGAAAAAACACATAAAAATCACTCCTGTAGATGATTTTCTGATGCACTTAAGAAAACACAGAAAAAAACTAGATGGAGTGATGGAAGCAGGACTTTAAGTGGCAACAATCTGACACATATAAGAACTTTATGTGCTGCAGTGTGAGCCGTCAGTTTCCTCAACTAGCTGAGAAATCTAACTCGATTTTCATCTGAAACGATGTCTCAGGAAACACCTCATCACAATTTATGGGAAAAACATTTGGGTCAACAAAAATGCACTTTGGTTAGCAAAGTTAGGGGTTTGGTGGCCCATTGGGAAGAATGTTAACAAAAAATATCAGCATATCTCACTGGTGTGTGTGATCTCTGTCATCTGTCTTTGCATGTTATCTTATGTGTATTTCCCCCCCAGGAGGACTAATAAAGCATTGTATCGTATCGTGTCATAAAACGCACATCTCAGCATTTTCTGATCTCATCATATAAAGCTGAATCTAGCAACACAGCAGTCTCTCTAAAAAGTGTGCTCACAGAATGGCTCATTTCAAGTACCTTCTATTACCCACAGTGAAAACTCTCATAGCACATTTCTGATAAATATGCTGAAGTACAATTCTTTGTTAGAGCGAATGTTAAGGTATGGAATTATCAGGTGTGGTAAATAACTCCTGATATTACACTCATTTTGTTAATTAGACACCACTTAAAATAAAACTGATGAATTAGAGAAGGTAATTTCCCCAAGTGCTGTTAACCATGATCGAGTGTTACAGTCTCTCCTTTTACTTTGACTTTGCCTCTTAATAATGAAAACTGCTTATTATCCCATCCAGAGTTTGTACGCACGAAGCAATCTGCAAAACTGCTTCATTTTGCCAACAAGAGCTCAATAGAATAAAACTGTTTGTTTTAATTTGGTGTTATCTGTAGTTGGAGCTTTGTTCTATGTTGAGTGGCAAATCTAACCACTGGTTTGAAAAACTTCTTATATAGTAATGAGGAACACACACGCACACACACGCGCGCACACACAGAAGTAGTGTTTGACAGTCTGAACCAAAGGCTTGGCGACGGCAGCAGCAGGGGTTTGTGACTAAGCTGCTGCTGCTTTGTTCATAAATCATCATACAACACTGTAATTAGTACACGCTGCGTTGGCCCTGATTGATAGCAGACAGGAACGCAATCATTCAGCTACCGACACACACACACAAACAGACACACACAATGCATATAGATTCATATACAGATAGAGGGAAAGACAGCATGTAATCTGTGCTCCTTCATTTGAAATTGAGAGATATTTTATCGACATGGGAACAGACAGAGCGTGTGTGTGTGTGTGTGTGTGGTGTGCATATCTGGGTGTGTTTGTGTTTCTGGATGCCTGCGAGTCCTGAGGTGTTGTCTCCTAATTGAAAACTACGGAAACAAACAGAACGAGCGGCTGCTAAACAGACAGGCCTCGTTAAAACAAATACGGAAGTTCTGCTCGTCTGCGCAACGCGTTTGTGATTAGCACGACAACGGCCCCGGCGAGCGGGGAGACGCGTGCGGCTGATCGGAACCGAGTAATCGACACCGAAACGTATTCAAACACACAGGAGCGCAGCAGGTTATTGATCACAGCCGGGGCTCAGCCACAGAGAGATGAAGTCAGGAGAGACACATTATCTTAATGCACTACTCTCGCTTAATGGTGCACATGTCACACACACACTTAAAACACACACACAGATGCCAGGATGTCAGCATGTATAGATATACTGTGCTGTACACGCAGTCAGCAAATACACTGCACATTAATTTATGTTGTTCACGCACATGTTGAGTTATTAATTAGGGCCTCATTACTTTCACCTTTTGTGAATAAATATCTATAAAAACTTTGGAATTTCTGTGTTGATTAGTATAATTAAAGAGCTTGATTTTCAAAAGAGTCAAATGTCTGGATACAATCAGATTTCAACAAAAAAACTGAAAATCTATCCTCAAGGAGAAGTACTGTTACATCGCTGAAATATTACTCAGAAGAAAACTACTGGTGTTCAAAAAATATTTAAACAAAAGTACAAAGTCTTAGTCTGATTGATGTTTAATGCATCAATAGCAGGCATGTGATTTTTTGTTCTTTCGTGCAGTTTTCATCGACCCGTTTGTGATCAGATAGCCTTACTGGCTACAAAAATGCAGATTAAAGGTTTGGATGTTGATTCAAATTGTGGCAAATTATGATTTTAAAAGCAGTGAAGTACATTACATCAATGTCCTGAGAGTCAGGTCGGGACATCGTGCGATTGTGTCCTTTTGCCTTTTGCACATGTAGCACACAACAGGAGACTGTCAGCATCAGACATGTTTTCACATCCACACTGATGACTGTTTTTGTGTTGATATCAATACAAACTGAGTCTCTGACTTAACAATCTGTGATCATGCAGAGAGGGGCGATAGAGACGATGATCAGCGTGACTCTGGTGGATGCACACTTTCTCTGACTGTTCTCATCCCAACTTCTCACATACTAACATTTGTCAGTCTAAGCACAAGACACACTTTATCTAAGTATCTCACACAGTCAGAAAACTGTTTTAACATGTGTTTAACGCTGGGAAATGGTCCCATTTTGGATAGGTCCCAGTTTAAAATAAGACCACATTTGGGGTACAAAAATTGAAGTGACTCACAACACAAAAGTCGCATGATGAAACTCACATACCTTTATGTACCTTAAAACTTTTAGTAACATTTTGCTTTCATACAGGACATGAACTCCGGTCTCCTCGGTGAAAGTCCTGAGTTTGTTTGAGCCATCCTTCATCCTTCTACCCCGCCTCCTCCATGTGTGGACTTCTTTATACAACATCAATAGCCCAGGGCTTCTTATACAGCCATGAATGCCTTTACATTGAATTTGCTTCTAGCCACAAACAAGTGCTGTCTGCATCTGTATGAGTCTCTGAGGGGCAAATCATGGGAATGTGATGAATTGGGAGTGAAACCAGGCTGGGTGTTTTTACATGAAGAAAGGCACTTAAACAGGAGGTAAGAAATCAGACTTATGTAGGTCTGTATGAAAATGAAACGATCAGTGAAGGAATGGAAATAAAAAGAGAGCAGCTGCACACCGTGTGACATGTGCAGCCTGCAACTGTGTGGGGCATTCAAACACACAGCTCCACCAGGTAATATCCAGTTAAGTGCAGAGTTTTACTGCATGTATGAATAATAATATAGTGTAATACATACTTAAGTAACTAAAATTACAGACTTGAAGAAAAAATTCATTAAAGTACATTCCTCCCCCAAAAATAACTTAATTATAGTAACATGAGAAGCTATAATTCATTATTTCAATCCCTGGATTTTATTAACACCATGTCCAGTGCAGATACCTGATTTAATTTATTGTTATTGAAGCTGCTGATTTAGTGCCAAAGTGGATTTTTTCTCATTTCCTTCTGTTACTGGAAGCATCTTCTGAGCTCTTAACATCAAAAGGGGACCGTGTTTACCGTAAATACCATGATAAGTCACATCAAAAGAGAACCTTCTTTACAAAATACCATGATAAGTGTCCTCTAGTAACAGGAGACAAGATATGCAGAAACAGAAAAATCCAGGTTGAAATTGGTTAAAACTGAATATTCTTCACTGGACTTGTTCAGCGTTTTGGGAAATGAACTTACCGTCCATCTTGCCTAAAGTCTGATGAGAAGATTGATAACACTTTCACGTCTGTGCCCTGAATATGAAGCTACAGCCAGCAGCCAATTAACTTAGCTTAGCATAATGACTGGAAACAGCTAATAAAACTGCCTAGCAGTGCCTCTAAAGCTCACTAATTAACAAGTTATATCTCATTTGTTTAATCTGTTCCAAAAAAAAAAAAAAAGAACTTCTTTGGCTGGGAGCAGTGACTTCCTGGGACTGCAAAGATACTAAATTAGGAGCACAGGAAACCTACAGGTGCTTAAGTTGGGTGCTGACATGTCTGCTCCCACCCGGCTGGCACCCAAGATGAGCAGGAGGCGAGAGACGGGGGGGTGGAGGTAGGGGTGGGAAGGGGAAGGAGTGGGGGGGTGTAGCTTGTCAGAGTGATAGATTATACGTCGGCCGTATGACAGATCGTCAGGAGAAACGGCAGCAGGAGATTCGCCAGGGAACGGCATCTCATCTCAGATTCAACAATAATATTTACATAGCCAGCCTGAAATGAGGGCATCAGCGGGCCTGACAGGATGGTAAATCGAACCAAATTGAGTGAGTGAGCAAGCGACACACAGAAAAATAAAGAGAGAGAGAAAATGAGGCAGATTGTCAAGCTATTCTCATCTGCGAGTAAATGTGTGATTAGGTGTCTGTTTTTCTGTGTTTGGTTACGTGTCTGCTTCTTCAGTGTAGTTATGTTCCAGTTTTCTGTGTGTGTCTGTTCTCATCTTTTTGTTTCCAGTGTGTGTGTGTATAGTAGGTTTGGATTCTTCCTGTGCTAAAACGATACTTTTAAAACTGTACCGCTGCCTAAATGGTCCATGAACCAATATTTTTTTTAAAAAAGAAGAATAAATACCTGTCGACAACATTAAAGACCAGATTTTTTTATTGCTAAGGCAAATTTGAACTTGAAATTGAACAATATATTAACTGTAAAAGGACATTTTTAAAATATATTTACTGTAATAAATCAAAAAAGACTTATCAGAGATTAAGGAAACGTGTTGACATGAACGCTGCAGCTGCAGAATAACTGTTTTGATTGTTCATTTCACATTAATTGGAGTTCAAATTAATGCTAAATTTTTTTGCTGAATGAGTAAGTGTCTGTTTATGAGTCATAAGAAATCATTAATTATCTTGTAGAAGGAGTAGATGTTCATAATTGTTAAATTGTGCAAAATGTTAATGGAGTCTGGCAGGCAGTGAGACAGTCATTGAACTCAACATCAGTGTGTATTTTAAGAGCAGAGGGCTTTTTTCACAATAACAGACTTAACTTTACATTGACACATAATTGATAGTTAAAAACAGCTGATCATCTTACAGTGGAGGACTCGTCTTTGCCTGCGTTTGCATGCACCGACCGTGCGTGCAGCCTGTTGCAGTCACTCTTCGCCTCGGGGATCAATAAAGTATTTCTGATTCTGATTTTGATTCTGATTCTGAAAAGCTCCTGCAGCCTGTCTGTCTCTGACTTGTCTGGGTAGGAGGGGACGGGGGGAAACAACTTGCTTCAACCACAGATCGTATATTAAACAGGACTGCAACCTATTTAATTTACAGTCTATGGCTTTACATATATAAATACAAAACATGTAAATTTACATAACAAAGTCCCATAATAAATTAAACCTCACTGAACAGCTCTCCTGTAACACAAAATAGCAGTTCAAGCACAAATAACAAAATAAATTTCGAGTTGGTATATATTTTATATTTACCAATCTGAGGAAAGACTGCTGTTATCATCATCAGTAAGGTTACCGAAACCTGGTGCCAACATGACTTCTGTTCTCAGTTCACTAAATGTGCCCAGTTAACATCACCGCAACACTAACTCTACATGGCTCTGGCAGCAGGTAGCCCTCCGCTAGCTCGTATAGCTAACGTAAACACAGTTAAAATGCTGAACATAACGGTCTAAAGTGTGGCTGTACTTCACTCAAAAGGCAGGACAGACAATAAATAAAACTATTGTGTGTAAAGGTGGAAAACATCTGGCGACACATGAGATGCACTTGTGTCAGCGCTGTGAAGATGAGTTTGGCTATGAGAGACTGCTGCTTGCGAAACACCACGTCAAGCACGTCAGCCAGCAGTGTGGCATTGCTGGCACCGGTGATGAGGACCTTGTATGTAAATCACTAGATGCAACGTTTAATAATGACTCGCCATTTCTATCTATAGTGAGAAAACCACTTGTGATGACGACAGCAGCCTTTCCTCAAGTTAGCACAGCAAAGAATTGATTAAGTTTTTATTTATTTTGCTGTTATTAGAACTGTAACTATGCAGTTGCCAGCACAACGTTTCAGTGCCCAACCCTGTGTCCATTTTGTCATTTTACTTTTTGTGAAACCAACTATTTTGCAACATTTTGTGTGCATCATCTCTTATAGCATTGTGTGTGTATGTGTGTGGGTGTGTGTGTGTGGGTGGGTTTGTGTGGAGTCATGCCTCGTTGACTGAAGAGAAAGAAGAGAAAAGCAGAGCAGACTTGCAAACCACCAAGACAGCGAGAGAGGAGCTGAAATCAGAGAGACTTCAGGAGGTATGAGAGCGAGAGAACAGGAACTTAATCAAGCCAACAGAGGGAGAGAACTCAGGCTAAAAGAGAGAGAGAGAGACAGACAGACAGACAGGCAGATAAACAGCAGAAAAAAACTGAGCCGAGTAAAAGTCAGTGAGAGGGAAGCGTCGCCTTGTGATGTTCTGTAATGAAACACATCACATCACATTTCACATATCAAAAAACACCAGAGAGTGACTAAAAACCACCTAAAGCTCTTACAAACTTCCACACACACAAGCACACACACACACACACACACAATAACAAAAATAAAGTACAAATATCTGCAGTACAGGCAGCACAAACAGGCACCACTGACATTTAAATACAATCACTCCGGCGCCCAACTTCCACTGAACACGTTCAGGCTATCTGCAGGTTTCAGACAACCCAATTTGAGCCTGTAGGAGATTTTATTTAAAGCTGGGGCTGAATTTAAAAATGCAGCTCAAAAGCAAACTGAGGGAACCTGAAAAAAACAAACACAAAAAAAACAACAACAAAAACAGCCAAACTGCTATCATAACTCGCATAATGATCCTCTGGAACTACAATAGAGATAATAAAGAAGGTAGTCCTGAAACAGTGAGCTGGTTGAAGAGCTATTTAATTAACAGAAAAATTAATCAACAAGCAGCTCCGAAAGAAATGACAGCTGAGAAGTCATTGTTAAACTAAAAATGAGATGAGTGTTTGGTAAAGCAGATGAAAAAAATTAGCTTGCTGAAAGGGTTTTTGGATGTGGAAAGGTGTCTACAGTATCCGGGGCTACTTTAGGTGGAGTTTCACACCAAGAAAACTAATAATCTCTGTTCTTTTATGCATTCAGAGTTTCTGTTATCCAGTATTTATCACTTTTTTTTTCTGTGATGACAGTGCTCCATAGGGGCTTGAATTTCCCAATGGCCTGCGAAGTCCTCATCAAGGATTAAAGCAAAATCTATCCAGAGTGGGCCCAACTGTTCGAAAAACTTTAACCACAAACTGTGGTGGCCTTATCTGTCTGTGGTTTACACAGTAAATTTCCTGATGGACAGAGAGTTTTACTTGTTGCAAAAATAAGTTAACTGCTAAACGCTGCCAGCTGCCTACAGCTACTTGGCTGGTGTGTTCGTGTTTAGACCGCGAGCGCAGGAGCTTTGGACTGCTGGGAAGAGGACGTTTTCAGGCCCGGGGCGAGGATGAGGGCTGAGCCGGTGTCGTGATAGAACCGGAGCTGGATGAGCTGGCAATGGGAAGAAACACAAGAGGACGTTGGTGGTGTTGAAGGTAAAAAGAGAAAAGAGGAAGTGATCGCGCCAGAGGCCACGAACAAGAGTTGATGTCGGGCTGGTTTTTAATAATTGGCAAGAGCTCGTGGAAAGAAGGCTGCAAAATAAACACTGAGCTGGCCTTCTTGCCATTGGATCAGTAAGTAACATTAGCTGGCTTGTTATGTCTCGTGTTGTTGTACTTGTTTGATGTTTGGCTGTGTTAGTAAGACAATCTTTTTAAAGAATAATTTAAAAATAAAATGACAGGGTCAGGGCATAAAACCAATGACTCACTGATCTTCACAAATCACAAATCAATAACAATCACAGAGGCACCAGTGCGGGCGGCACAGTGGCGCAGTGGTTAGCACTACTGCCGCACAGCAAGAAGGTCCTGAGTTCAAATCCCCGGGCTGGCAGGCCTTTCTGTGTGGAGTTTGCATGTTCTCCTCGTGTCTGCGTGGGTTCTCTCCAGGTACTCCGGCTTCCTCCCACAGTCCAAAGACATGCAGCATAATAGGTTAATTGGTGACTCTTGAGTGGTTGTCTGTCTCTATGTGTCAGCCCTGTGATGAACTGGCGACTTGTCCAGGGTGTACCCTGCCTCAGCTGGGATAGGCTCCAGCCCCCCGCGACCCTCACGGATAAGCGGTTACAGAAAATGGATGGATGGATGGATAGGCACCAGTGCTAAAAAAAAAGTGTGAAAAATCTAACTGAATCATGACCAAATCGAATCGTACATCGGGAAGAATCATGACACCCCTAACGATGGCTTTGTCCATTATCCCAACACTAAACTGAAGATGCCAAATACCTAAAAATACCAACTCTTGCATTATGTTCCTTTAAGCTCAATAAACATATAATACTTATCATTCATATCCATTTGTCTTGGACATAGAAATGTTCCAGCACATGTGAGCCAGCATCAAGTTTTCTAACAGGAATGCTGCATGCATTATTTCATTTTCAGAGCTCTTCTTCAGCAGACAGAAATGTGAGGCAGTTTGGAAATCAAGTGAATCCTGAAATCTTCAATAAAGAGGAAGTAAAACTAGGACAAACAATGACGGAAAACAACAGCATTTATTTGCATGATGCAGTGCTGGCAACTAAGGTTGAAGATTTTCTTATCAGATAGTTGAAAATGTGTATAATTGATTAATCACTAATAATTAATAAAATTAAAAAATGCATGTTTTTTTTCTCATTTTAAGTAACATCTGCACTTGTCCCCTTGTTCTTATCCAACAAATGGTTCCACCAAACAAAACAACGTCTAATGGGGCGCAGGGACTTTCATGTCGAGACTAACAAGCCAAACCAAACCAAATCATGAGAAAACCTGTGAAATGGTCAAATGATCAATTAATACATTTAACATCCCTACTGAGGAACCAGTACAGAAAAGAACCCTACGGAAAAGAACCAGAACATCTTCAAAAAATGAATTTCAGACCTTTTCATCACTTAAAGCCCCTCAGATTTAGATCGTTTAAGAACAAACACGTGCCTTGACATCTTCGTTCCGGCCCCTCAGAGAGAGCAAGACCGGAGATTAACCAAAAGCGGGAAAGCAAAGAGCTCTATCAGTGTCAAGCTAAACCCGAGAGAGCGGCGAGGGGAGGGGAGAGAGACGGTAACAAAAAGCAGGCGGCGAGAGAGCAGGAACCACATCAGAGATAAAGAGAGGCTTAAGTGGAGGGAGGAAGAGGAATGAGGAGAGACAGAGGTGTGATGTATGGGGTGAAAGGTCTCAGCGACAGACAGCCTACTGAAATAAACATGACCCAACCCGCCCCACACTGCAGGTAGAAGGTCAGTCAGAGATGGAGTAAGTTCACAGAGAAACAGTGAGAAGAAAATGGAAAGAAGGGTATAAGAGGCATAGGGACAAGACAGGGAAGTCTGTATATAGTATAAAACTAATCCTGTGGAGTAAAAGAGAGTAAAAGAGACAGAATAAAACAAGAAAAGAAAATAATGTCCATGCTCATTCATTCATATATGAAAATGACGTGTCCACACACTTTTTCAGATAATTTTTGTGAATATTTCCTCCTCACTGAGAGAGGAAAACTACAAAATGTCATCTTGTGGCACTTAACACTGCAGCATCTGGTCAGAGGTTGGGATATATGTGATTAGTCGACTATACAATTTAACGCCCCATGCTAGTTGGCATCACTAATATTTTTATGTACGTTAGCTAACTGTTGCTTTCGAGATGTTACGCAGCTTCCCACCACTAGACGGGGCTGCAGCCTTGGCAGGCAGCACCACAAACCAGCGCGGTTTGCTAGTATTTTGATCTACAAAACAAAAATAAGTTTAATAAACTGACATAAAACCAGCTGAGCAGAGCAGTGCATAACCACATTCAGCACAGACACGTGGGCGTTAACCTGCAAGGAGAGCAGGCTGCTGCTGCTGCAGCACCGCTAAAGTTAGTCACACCTAGCTTGTTGATGCTGTGATCCTGCTAAGTCTGAAAAGACCATATTTACTGAGTTGTTGTCATGTTTTGTAGGATAATATGAAATGTTCATAACACACAGCACAAAATGCCGCATATTTCAGCTGCATTTTAAATTCAATTTGGTTATTGAGGCATGTGATTAAGAAAGCCTTCAATTTCAACTGTTTTCTGAGTGTTTTCCTACTTTGAGACTTTTTGAGATTCTCAAACTGAGGCAGTGGTGGCACGCAAGCTCCCTGTAGTGGTACACGATGGAATGTAAATGAAATGAATTAATTTAAAAACATATAATGCTATCAGAATACTACAAAAAAATTGTGATGGTAAGATAGTGATCAGAGCTAAAATGAAGAGAAGTTCCAGATCAGGAGGAGAATATTTTGAGCAAGCCGTGCTGAAAGTGAAGTGGACAACAGTGAATCAAGCACCAATGCATGTGGCTACTTAAGAAATGCCAGTAAAGTGTCCACAGCCTCCGTAACAGTAAGGTGGTACTTGGAGAGCAGGTGGTCTGCGATGTATAAAGTTTGAGCAACACTGGACTAGTCTGACTAGTCTAAATTAAAACTTACGTTTAATCATCAGGGAAATTATTTGCCAGGAACATCCCTGGTCAGGAGTAGGACAGACAGTGTGATTAATCTGCTGACGCTCATCAGTTTAAACTTGTTCCTGTTCACCTGTACTCACTCCACTGATATTATGAACAAAGTTCAGTTCACTCGACGCAGGGATTACTACTCAGCCTGAGAAAACAGTGGTAGCTATAATTAACAGGTTGTAAAGAGAGTCCTCTGCGGCTCTGGAGGAGTTATCAGCAGGGTTTTATTAGCTTGGGCCTGAGAGCCTGTATTACAAACTGAAAGTGTGGAGTTTGTGGGCATACAGATAGAGAAGGGGTCTAATGAAAGATGCTATCAAGTTGAATTATGGAAATGATCAGATCCAGTGTTTTAAGGACCCCATGTTTTGCTTCACCGTGCAGTTTTATGACAAATTGAGACTTTCTTGACCTTTATGATTATCTTTTAAATTAAAAAACATCAGATGTGTAATTCATGACACAGTTCAAACTATTTGTCTCTTTCTGTTGACCACCCATTCATATTTTTTCCGAAGTAAGATCCCATTGTCGTCCACGGAAGGGGCGGGACTTCGCCCCTCTATGCTGCAAGCAGCACTTCAGGGGCCCCAAACAAATGGTCTGTTTTGAATGGCAAATGGGCACTGCTCTGATAAATTCAGCCCATTTACCGTTTACCATTTAGCCCTTTAAATTCAGTGTAGTTAATTGCTTTTCTGTTTCTCTTTTTATGTGAGACAACAGACAAATTATAAAAGTAAAAATAAGTGTGGTTCATGAAACATGAAACCAGGCCACGCTCCAGTTCAAGCACCCGATATAAATTGGTTAGAAACTTGAAAAGTTGGTTCCCAGCTAGGGTTGGGCTGATGGACGATGCATTCATTTACGATCATCCATTGCAATGTCTGACAGTCATCAAGCTCTTTAACATCCTAACATTGTGACTTAAAAGCCACCCAGGGTCAGGAGGGACAGGGTCTGAAATTAAGACCCGACAAAAGCCAAACGTGGGGGATTTCCATCTGCAGAGTAAAATCTTGTCGCTGAAAATGCAATAAAAGCTTCATGAGTAAAAAGCCAACGAGAGGAAATCATCAAAAAATTTTGCACCTTGAAACTAATAAATAAGTCAGCCAGAGAGTGTGAAAAATGAAGGATGGGTTTATTTTTCTAATTATTATTAGGCCATAGCTCCTTGCACCTGATTCATTAAAGGAAAAACAGCTCAGATAATCACACTATTTACTGCCTAGTGAAGGCATGTTTGAATTTAGATGCAGAATTATTTTTAAAGCTACCACCTTTTTCTGCTTTATTGCTGAAGCAAGTGACAGAAATACAACAACATCATTGTTAATCACGATGTTTGACTGCGGACGTCGCTATATGACAGTTTTGCAGACATCGCCCAAGCTGGAACCAATAAATAGCAGGTTATCTTTGAGAGCCAAAGTGGGCGAGTCACGTTCTACAGGTTGTTGTGCATTGTGCAACACCCTCTGTTGATGACATCCTTGATTATTATGATTCAGCTAAAAACCGGTGCAAATGCAGGCTGCTCACTAGAACGCCGAGGTTCTCAGGATCTTGAACAGTTCAAGAACCAGAGCTAATTTGGTGGAAAATGGCCCAAACACAATTTTAAGACTGCAAATTATTCTGACAATATAAACATATAGTAAACACAGGTTAATTACAATGCATGTATTGTGTGATCAGTTATATTGACGTTGACAGTGAGTGCTCACAGAACGAGTGAGAGGAAAACCAGCTGAAAGCCTTCAGTCAAAGCCACTGACCAGGCTTTTATCATTATTTTACGAAACACTCAGTTATTGTGCGCCTCGCCTTTTAGTGCGGACGATTCATTCACCCTGAAGACCATTTATGAAAAGCAGTGTTTTTGTTGTTTGTGTTTGCTTAATGTGAATGCACCGAGAGAGCAAAAGAGGAAGAGCAGCGAGGTCGATCAGAGGATGAAAGCAAGAGGAGAAAGTGAAAGAGGAAAAAGAGAGAACCGAGACGAGAGAAGTGTGGAAAAGAGAATGAGGAGGGAGTGACAGAGAGAGGTAGATTGAGACAGTAGGAGAAGGAGAGAGGGAGAGAGGCGACAGGAGAAAGAGGATTGGGCACGAAAACCGGAGTCGCAGAAAGACAAGAAAGGGCAGATTGCCAATTTAGCTTTCACCGATAATCATTCCCACTAAGCCTTTCTTACAGCAGAGCGGGAGAAACATTCTCCCTCCATTTATATTGCTCTCATTTTTCCTTTTCTTCTTTCGGCCCGGGTCATTCTCGCCCCCGTTCCCCTTCCCCCGCCAATAAGCTATAGCAGCGACTATATCGAGGCTGCCGGCGTGGTGGTGAATATCAACAACGCCACAGATCAATGGCAGCTGAACCTCTACAGAGTAACAAGTGTGTGTGTCTCTTTGTGTATACAAAGGTGGGCGTTTAATACATGTCACTGACATCTGGTGAATCAAAAGCAAGTTAAATATTCATATTCTGAAAAATACAAGATCTGGGGAATTTGATACTTACACAGGCGTGTATATTGGATTATATATTGAGGTTATACCTAGAATGGTGTGGGTGTGGTTTATTATTGTGTCCCAGCGCTTACATGACACCATTATTTAGAAAAACAAATCAGAAACCAGAGTAGCAACATACATTACAAATTATACTAAACAAATAATTCAATTCAATTCAAGAACTTTATTTATCCGTTAGGAACTTCACATGTGGAGGAGCCCACATCAGACATATGGCAGATAAGAAGGTCAGCCTGTTAAATAAATAGTACCTCCATAATAAACCATCCTGATGTTTTTTCCACGCCTTAGAAACAACCTTTCCATCACTCAGTGCACCAGAACGTTTCAGGATTCAGGTATTCTTAACTCATGAATAAACACGATTCATTCTCAACTTCTCCTAATTCACAAAACCTGTCGTCCACATGGATGTTTTCAAGATTCACAAACTTTGTTGTCATAACGAAATTGCAGTTGCGTCATCCTAAAACGGTGCTTATAGTCAAACATATGTGCAAATTAAGATTCAAACATATTTACATAGAATAAACAGACAGAAATAAAAGATCTTAGTGACAGAAGTTGCAGACGGTACAAAAATAAGAATAAAGATTCAGTGAACAATAAGAATACAGTAAAAGACAGTGGCAATTAAAGAGACAGCACAAAAATAAGCAATAACATATAGAAATACATTTAACAGTAGAAAAATACAATAAAACACAACTTAGTACAATAGTCAAGTAATGAGGTGCAAAAGCATTCAGCAGCAAACACAGTATGAGGTGCAGGGTGGCAGATCTGGACCAATGGTCTATTGGGGATGGGATGATGAAGATGATGATGATGATGATGATGATGATGATGATGATGATGATGATGATGATGATGATGACGATGATGATGATGATAATGTGTGTTTCGTGAGGAGGTACTGCACAAAGTGATTTAAAGTCACATGTGAGTGATACTGCATGTTTTTAAATCTGCCTGCTTCAAGGTTCAGAGGAAGGATTCCTGTTCTCAGCTGTGCATCTGCGACTCCTTGTTAAGTTTCATTTCATATCATTTAACCAGTTTGCCTCAAATCTAGCGAGTAATTTTCATCTAATTGTGTTCAAGCTGCATGATAAATCGTTACTATGCATATACTGTAACTCGGCGTCATCATAAATTTCTCTCTTCTGTCCTGCAAAACTGTGTGATTTACTGCAAAGAAAAACCTTCTTGCTGACCCTGTTTTCTGACATATTCTGACATATTTAACCAATTCCACAGTCTGATCATTTCACATTTCACACCCTGAACAGCCAAAATAAAACTTATGAACACTGTGCAACTGTTTGGAGTCTGCTATTTTACATTCTTTAAAGCCGCATATCCCCGAGGCATAACGTAATACAGGGTAGATACATGATCATGAAGTTTTAAGTAAGTAAAATATCCAAGATCTTTACATATTTAAGCTTATTGACCAGACCTTAATGCTCTCCCAGCTTGATCTCTTTAGTTCCGACTTCATAATTCATAAATTCATTGAGAGTAAATCCAAAATATTTATATTCAGGTATATATTCCAGAGTTACAGTCCCAAGAGTCTTTTTTTTCCCCACTTCTCAGTATACCTTTTTCCTGAAATGAATAATCTGTGTTTTATTTTCATTTATTGATAACATCTATCTGCAACAATGGAAAAATATCATCTGCGTACAATAAAATGCCAAGAGTTAAACTGTCCTAAGCTGAATATGTCTTTTAGTTCAGAGTGATCCCTACATGCATCGTGCACCCATCATTCTGTTTCAATAGGAATCAATACACATTAAGGAAGCTGGCAGTTCATTGGGTCCTTAAGATGCTCTAATCAATATTTTTATATTGGCAATGGCTCAAACACTATATGTAACGTGAAAGGAGTCTCTCACTTACAAACCTGTGGAGAACTTTTCATCAACTCTGCAGTTACTCTCGGCTCTCTGAACATCTTTCAGCTTATTGTTGTTCGGCTTTACTGTTTTGATTCACTCTTGTGCTCCCGTCAGTGTTGTTTCCAGATGTAGTGGGCAGCTGTTTTCAGCTAAAAAAGACTGATCGGGCCACTACATTTAGCAGCTTGGGACACAGATGTGTTCATCAGAAGTTAAGTGTAAGTTAAGTTCAAGTTATGCTAGCAAAGCTTGATAAAGTTATATTTTTGCTTGTGATGAACAATGAGACAGAAAGTTCCCATGAAGTTGAAATCAGTGTTTTATTCACACATGGTAATGGATAGAAGTGTATTTGTGTAGAATTGCTTTCTAGTCTTCTGAACTCAAGGTGCTTTCACACTACATGTCCCGATCACACAACTGCTGTCTCATTCAAACGGCAAGGGCCTTCAGGAGCAATTTGGGGTTCGGTATGTTGCCCAAGGATACACTGACATGCAGACTCGAGGGAGCCGGGGATCGAAACCACTGATCTTCTGATTAGTGCTCTTTGCACTGAGCTACAGCAGTCCATGTGTAGCCCACGTCTATTGTGATACGTATCACCTATACATCATTATCTGGCCTAACAATAACAAAAACAGTGTTTCATGATTCTGCCCACTGTACTAATTTTGTTTACTTCCGTGCACTGTCTGATAGGTTATTATTTATCATGCTAAATTGTAATGTAAAACTCATGCATATTTATACTTGGTTTTATCTGTCTTGGTGCAAAACCACTTGCCCTTCAGCGACCATTTAAGTTGGAAGTAAGTAAAAAAGTTAACAAAAAAAAACTGTTTTATATTCAGGTATATTTTAATGGTACTTCATAGTTTGTCTTTTTCTAGAGAACAATTTGAAACTGTTGTTGTTGATGACTCATCCTGCACTCACTACTAATTCTGCATCCAATGAAAGGCTTTCTCACTTATGATACCGCAGAGCAAAGGAGACACGGGAGCGTGTCAAACTGTACAAAAGCACAAATTTATAACTTTATTCTGATTTGATTTGGGTGGGAGTTTGATGGGCAGCTTTAACTGTTGCTAAAGTGCCTAACCATGACTGTGACTGTTAGCTGCCCTTAGCGAGCAAGAGAACCAGGCTCAGCAGCTTCCCAGTGAACATGACCAGTCAAACCAGGACAAACATGGCCTCCAAGACCAGCAGGGAATAGAGTATGGAGGTCAATTTGAAGTTTCCTGTTGGGAAGATAGCTTTACTTGTTGCTAAAGTGAGTTAGCCAACCGCTAACTGCCATTAGCTCGTTTAACCATGACTCAGCCCCAGGGTGCCTGGGGCCAAAACTGAGCTGTAGCCTATTATCTGTCATCAAGCTGGCCTCCACTGGTCTTGGAGGCTGTTTTAGTCCCAGTCTCGGCATGTTCACTGGGAGCTCTGGGTTCAATCCGGCAAGAGTCAGCTAATAGAACAGCTCTCGGACGGCTTTAGTCGCATGGCCAGAGGCGTAACTCATAGCACTATTGGCTACTGTGAACACCAGTCAGTGTCTGCAACAAGTATCTCCCTACCTGCCTGTTTTACAGGACACACTCAAGCAATAAGCACTTGGCTATCCGTTTCATGGGAACTTTAACTGATGTAAGCTCCAACAAATGCTACATGAGAGAGCTTGAGATGTGACACTTGGTTTTGACTTGGTTTAAACACCTCAAAGACTTGGTCTTGTCTCAGTGTCCATACAATCTGGTCTTGGTCATGACTTGGTCTTAGTTTAGCTGGTCTCAACAACAACCCCTCAGCCAATCAGAGGGGAGTGGCTCATAGCATCACAGGATCAGCTATTGACAGGGCATTTAGTTAACTTCAAGATCAGTAATTTTTAACTAACCGGCCAGCATCCGGTCATCCGGTCGGCTAACGTTTTAACAGACCCCACAGCACACATCTCTAGCTAAAAATAGTCCCTGGACACGAGAGCAGACGTTTGTCTTTCCCTTCAACCCAGCCTGACATCAACAAACCTTCTTTTGATATTTACTGCAGGACGGGCTGCTTTATTTGCTCGGGGAGATTTTAGAGAAAAGTGTCAAGTGTCTCAAAAGATATAGAGGAGGACAGGTAGAGCCAAACAAGAGGGGAAGTTCAAGTGAGAGCAGCGAGGAAACCTGATGTGATGAACTGATTGAGTGGAAGAGGAGTCAGAGGAGGAGAGGAGATGAGAGGATATGAGTGACGGTGTGTGAGAAGAAACAGAATGACAGGAGGAGGACAGAGGAGGATGATTGGCAAACAGAGGAGGAGAATACCGGGAAGAGCAGAGCAGAGGTGATGAATGGCAAATAAAGGAGGGGAGGGCAATGATGAGGAGGAAAGGTGAGGGGAAAGGAGAAGAATAACAAAGAGAAGGTGGGGAGAAGGGATGCATGCCAAGTAAGAGGAGAAGAGAGGAGAAGATGAATGATAAATAGAGGAGGAGGAGGCCGAGGAAGACAGGAAAGGAGTGACGTGAAGGAGAGGACGAAGGTGATGAATGGCATATGAAGGAGAAAAAAAAAACAGCAAGGATGAGTCAAAAGGAAATGAAAGGACAAAATGACAAGGAGAGGAGAGGGCGAGACAGAGAGGAGAGGAGGGAAGAGTTTGAAGGAGAGGAGAGGAGGAGAGGAGCGATTACACGAAACAAGCCCGCGGCCTGACAGTAATTTGTGTTGTGCTCTGGTGCCCATATACGGTAATGGAATGTGTGAACGCAGCTACTGTGGTAACCTGCATTGATCTGACATCACACCACTGCAGTTGGCAGACGACAACAACAACAACACACACACACATACTGACACACGTGCGCACACATGCACATACATCTGAGCATCTGAGACTGGGCTGCATTCACAAAGACACAAACAGACAAACCTGTGGTCAAATCAAGGACAGACAGACGCACTATAATGAGCAAATGAGCTCATGTAGTGAAATCAAGGACAGAGACGCACAAGCTTACAACCACAAAAGCATGCAGGCATAGGATGAGTAACTCTGGGCGTACGCTCCACGATGAGAGATGAAACGGTATAAAAATTTCACAGTTATCAGTATCATCACTGTATTGTGAGAGCTGATATTGAAAACTTCTCAACAGTTTGAAATGGCATCTAGTTTGTAATGTCACGCAAAACAAACCTACACTGCTGCTGCGTCTGGGTGACTGTTGCCAACTTTAGTTGATGCTGCACAGTTTATACTGTCAGTTTTTCAAAGTGCTGTAATCAAACAATGGTGATACTTTTTCTAACATGGGAAAAGAACCCAATTTTCCCGGGAATCCCAGGAAATAAAAGGCATAACTTCAGCCAAGCCCTGGTCATTTCAAGCAGCACTAAATGCAACAAGAAGAGTTACGCACATATGTGTTCCTGACCTTTTTTGTGTATTATTTAGATCAATTTATGTCCATCATCATTAGAATGAATATAAGCTTTGCATCCAGCTTGAATTTCGCTATATTCGCTATTATGAAATGCCAAGTTTATTTGTCTTCTGATCAGATTTCCTGGGAAACCTGTTTCCTGGGATTAAACCCTTATCACTAGGGCTGCACGATTTTGTAAAGAAGTCTTTACTGTGATTATTTTGACTGAAATTATGATTGCAATAAGTAATACAATGAATGGTAATGATCATTTTTGTATTAAAATTTTCATGTTTACTGAAAAAAAAACTATTAAAATCATAATAATGTGACACTTGCTTGGGTCTGTATCAAACAAACATGTTTTCTTACATCTGGAGAGCGAAATTTGTTGCCCAGAGCAACTACAGTACTTCATTATAATGCAGTTTTCACACACATTTTCCCTTTTTGAAAAAGGTTCTGGTTCTGCGATTTGGCCATATTGCGATTTCAATAATTTTGTGATTAATTGTGCAGCCCTAGTTATCACATTAATTCAAATTTAAAACAGTAATACTAATCATCAAGATTTTTTTTGCAGTTCATCGTGAAACCAATTATTGTTTGATCTCTATGCACAATTTTAGAAATGTTGTTCAATTCCAACTACTACTGTACAAATAAATCGTCTGCACTGTAAAGCCAAAGCTCACGATTTATGTGCTCACACTGTACCAGCCAGTCATCAAGCCACGACCAGAGTTCTCAGACTGTACATGTGAAACATAAAAGAAAATAGCCGGTCAGCCCCTGTGGACCATTCTGGCTATTGACAAAAAGTACAGTTGTTCTGATACTGATATTAACCTCGAAACGGAACTCTGCTACTTCCCAGCATTGTCCCGTACACCATTTTTTCCCAGAATGGTGAAGTCACAATCAGTCAGTTTCACAAAGAGTTTAAAGATAGAATCAGTAGGATTTGCCCGAGCCGTACGTAAACACACCAGAAAGATAGTTTCCCAATTCCCAGGAAGTCAAATACTGACATTTTGGGTTGGTAAAGCATCCCAAGCACAGAAAAATAACGTGAAATACAGGCAGAGGGCTGCGGGGGTCTCTGCAGATTCAGCCACCACCACACACTTATAGTGGGTCATAAGTGATGATTGAAAGGGATTATTTAATATTTAATAGTACAACTATTTTGCATTAAGAAAACCCCAAATGATCAGTAGGCGGTGAGGTCTCCAATTGTCTGGTATTGCAAGAAATGCAGGTCACAAACAGGCTCAAGTGATAAAGTGCATGCCCAACGTTAGCTGCAGGGCTTTATGAAGCCTTTTTTCTGATATTTTATTCAGAGCCTTTCAATCAAACTGCAGAGAAAACACACAAAAAAAGAAACCTCACACCAACTCATCCTCGACCACACCTCAGAGAAGAAAAAGTAGAAGTGGTGAAGAAGGGGGGTTTGGGTTGGGAAGTGGGGGAGGAAAACCAAAACGTAAAACCGCAACATGACGCCAACCGCGAAACATTTCAAATCTCCGGTGGCGAACAGATTACCTCCTGTCGACACATGCAGAGATGACCCACTTTCACACAACACAAGAAACATGCATATAAACATACCGGCACACATGTAGAGCAGGAATCTTTGTGCTCTAAATAAAGAAACTGTGTAATGTAATAACTGGACGTGTGTATGTGTGTGTGGGCATGTATACACGCGTATCCACATGTTAACATCTGTTCCTGTGTGTGTTTTGGAGACAGACTTGATTAATCACACTTCTCATTAATCAAAACTGACTCGTAGCTCTGCCTTTAATCTCACTGCTGGTGTGAGCTTTTTCATAACACACAATCATTTATTGGATTAGTTACCAGCTGCTGTCTATCCCATTCTTGCTTAATTCTTCCTCTTTGTCCCGCCACGTTCCAAATATGGCACCGGGCTAATTAATTCTGAATGCGAATGCCATTCTGAGTGCTACCTCTTTTCATTTCCGCCGACCTGTTTAGTGCCGCTCTGAGGCGAACGGAGCAGCTCCTTCTCCTCGGAAGCACACGTGTCACATGAAACAGATGGGGCTTTAAAATCATTCTGATCCATTGAATTTTCTGATGCCTGTCCAGTTCGTATCATGATTGGCCGAGCATGTCCCGACAGTCTCCTGGAGGTCAAGCAATTTGGATGCTAAAAATCAGAAAACTGACATGTACAATCTCATCTCATTTAATTAGCAATCTGTGGCGACAAATGTCAGCAGCTATACTTGAGCGTGTGTGTGTTTAAGTCTGGACATCAGTGTGTGTGCGCTTGTCCGTATTATGCTGGTGATAACTGACTGATTAAAGCTTATAATTAATCCATCTGTGGTCGTAAATTGGAAAATGACGCCCTTCCTCATCCAGTGTGTTACACTAAACAGATGATAGCAGAAGTGGGAGGGCCGACACATCTGTGTGACAATAATCCTTCCACTGGTGCTCGTCCTGCCAGTCATCTAACTAGCCAGCCAGACAAATGAGACAAAGAGGGGGAGGAGGAGGAGGGATCCATGTCATTCAGCCATCCTTTTGCCTAACAACTAGACAGCTGTGGGCGCACAGCTCCCACGCCTGTTTTTTAAAAAGTATCTTTATGTCTTTTTTTTACTTTATTGGAGAGAATACAGTTTGAAGAGCCAAAGAGATACAGAGGAAGACACGGGATAAAGGTCACAGTCAAACTGGGAAAGTCACAGTTACAAAGTACACATAGTAAAATCACTGAACTGCCAGGACACCACACCCTCAGTCTGTTCATTTGGGTTTTGTTCCACCTGCAAATGCACATGCATGCTTAAGTGTGCGATTATTTGCATGTTAGCTTTGTTACCTTTGGAGTCGTGAGTGAAATGCACCCATAGTACAAAGTGTACTGAATGGACATTTTTCATTAGTCCAGTCAAGACATTGTCTGATCTATTGAAAACTGAATGTCTCTTCTAACAATGCCGGTAAGTTTTTCTAAATAATGATGTCAAATTCATGTGTTTATGCTTGTGATACCCGGGCTGCAGCTAGATCCACGGGCACTGCAGTTAATCCATGGGGCGGGTCATAACAATTACAATTTTGACTAACAGTGGAGGGTCACAGGTGAGAAATAGTGTGCGTCTCCCCAGAGACAAGAAAGAAGCACCTCTGATCATTCAATTCTGTTTCCTCTGGACAGTTTCCTCTGTCCTATCCTGTGTCACATTTATCACTATAGTTTCTAGCTTTGCCGCTTAAATGTCCCACAATATTCGCTCCAGTGACGGTACTGTATGCATGGAAACTGAAAGCAGCCTCTCTAATCATGAGTAAGTTGTTATACAGAACACTCAGACATCATTATAGCACACAACATAGAAATCACCTAAAAGTTGTCTGACATCATTTAAAAGCCCAGAGAGAGGAGAAGGAGGAGGAGAAGGAGGTGCAGGTGGGATTTAAGAGAGACGCATTACTGATCATTTTCCTCATCGGTTAATCAAATAAATCTTTGTCCTATTAATCAATTAAATGTTTGGTCTATGAAATGTAAACAAACAGAACGAACTTTGACGAACATGACCATGGTGAGTTTGAGCGTGTAATGCCTTGTTTGTTCCAACCAGCAGTTTTAAACACCAAAATATTACACTAAAACACAGGAAAAAATTGAAAATCTTCAAATATGTGAAGCTCGAGCCAGAGAATATTTACCATCTTTGCGTGATTAAACAACTGCGAGGCTTAATTATCAAAATGATCTGTTGATTGAATAATCTGAAATTAAATATTATGTGATTTAATTAATAATTTGACTTGTTTTAGACAATGCTTAAGTCAGGCGTTTTCTGTTAAATTAAAGGTTTTCATAGAAAAACATGCTCATATTCTTTAATCAAATGGTACCCAGCTGTAGTGCACATGTACTGGACAAAATGTTAAGCATCCAGCTGCGTCGCTACTGCAGCTCACGACTTTAGCAGGTACAGAGATGATGATTCAGTCAGTCGTCGGCTCTGTCACCCACATATCTGCACACACAAAAAGTGTTGATCCCCAGCATGTATGCAAACACATATATAACAAGACACACATGTTCACAAACACACACACACACACAAAACCGTCCTGCCAACACCCACACACCTCACTGCCAAGAGAAAAGACGACAGGAGGTGAGAGAGATGACACAAGGAAAGACTTTAAAAAAACAGATTTATCTGTTTTCTGCAGAAGAGACTGTGACTAGATAGCTGTCATGGGGCCGCCGCTGAGTGGTTCCACCAGACTGAGACTGAGTGTGTGTGTGTCTGTGTATCTCTCTGTGTGTGTACAGTAATTACTTCATGTATGTGGAGTAGAATCAGTGTGCTGAACAGACAGCACAGAGATCATTGTAGCGTCTGTACATGTGAGGGAAAATCCACATGTATGTATGACAGCCACCCTAAACACACAGGCAGTCACACTCCGGGAATAAAACATGAGAGAGAGAAAAAAAAAAAGCCAAGAAGAGCAAAGAAAAAGGCAGAGGAGAGGACAGAGAAGAGGGAAGGTTAGGACCCTCATACTCCTCTCTTCAACACGTTCAAATCCTCCTGTCCTCTCAGGAAGAAAGAGGCCAGTGCACTGACACTCAACAGAGAGTGTGAGAGTTGTCACGGCGCACTAACCTCAGCATCCCAGCAAAATGGAGAGAAAAAAAGAAGCAGGAATAGCAGTAACAGGATGACAGCTCAGCCAGACCTGTCAAGTCAAACGCAGAGTGAACCCAGAGCCCCGAACTGCTGCAGGTTACAGCGAGCAAATGGCTCTCGCTCTGTGCCGCCCGGCTGCATACAGACACACGCGCGCACTGTGCTAACTGGCAGTTAACCCATCATGCCTGGTGCATATTTAGCTCTAACAAGCAATTACATAATGCTCACTATCATCTCAAACCAACTGACTTGTAATGGAGCAATAATAAGCTCGGTGCTATGAATGCCTTCTGTGCAAGCCAGTTCGACCACACAGAGGATCAACTGCAAAGTTTAAACCCCAATCATTTTCATTTTCAGAAGTAAGGCTGAAAGTCATCATGGCAGAAGTTTATCGCTGTGTGACTCAATTTTCTAAATGTTTGCTCTGCAAAAATATTCCATGACTACTAATAAATCATATTTTATTTTCACAGTAGCAATCTTTTTTTAATATAAACACATCCTCTTGGTAAGAATAGTTTAATGCTGTTGGTGTTATTATACAGCACTGTGTATTTAAGCAAAGCAAAAACAGATAAAGGCAAACCTGCTGCTACAATTCTGGAGCAGAATCCAGGACTCAGGCCACAATACACAAACCACATCTCCCATGATGCATGATGGGAAGGTGCCAGGAGTTACAACTATACAAACAACAATTGAAGACTGAGTAAGAAAACATATGTGAGGGATAACACCTGGCAAGGTGTCAATTTCAAGGAATTAATGGCTGGTGTGGGGTCCAGTAATTCCTGATACGGACACCTCCAAGGGCATTATGGTGATTACAGCATGGTCACCGGCCAAAGAAAAGAAGACCATTTATTTATTTTTTCATGTGTTTTTTCATCATAATCTAAATTTTTTTCACAAGCCATAACTCAGTTTTCCCTCACACCTGAAGGTTTGACTAATACCTGGAGCAATCATTACATCCTATAAGGCTCTTGTGCAATGGAATGTTCACCATTCAGTAAACAGGACAAACCTTAGATATGACTTGGCAACAGGACAGTCTGCTCAGCTGCCAGAACTCTTTGGCTCAGCTATGAAGCTAACGTTATGCTAGTACTTAAACTGACTCCCCACTGGGCCTAAGCGTTGGAGATTTTATTTGATTGAGGTGTGTTTTTAATGTTTCTTAAACAACAGCTACAAAGGAGCAGCTCAGTTGGAAACACAGAATCATGGTTGGTAAGCTCACCATCAACATGGGTAAACATGATTGCATTATAGAGAGTCCACGTCCCCCCTTCACTCGTGCCTAGTCAAAAAGATACTTGGCACTTGGCCCAATAGCGTTGCTAGGGAAACCTCCTCAAACAATAAATATTATTTCCAGCATGTTTAACAACAAGACTGTCGAGCTATCCAGCCATGTCATTGCCCCAAAATCAATATCAAGATTTTCATGAACAAATGTTACGCAATGTGTACTGTCGGGCGCAGCCTGAATTAGCGAGTTGAATAGCTAACGGGATGTGAGATGATTGATATAAAGAATCTGTGAGTTCAGGGGAGCGGAATGTACTTGTTGCAGCTTGTGTGTTACAGTCGCCATCTTGTGGTATTCAGAGGATGAGGCTCTCGATGACAGATCTAGATGTTAGCTCGTTAACGTGTTGCAGTAAATCGTAACCAGAGGCTTTTAATGCACTGCATTTGAACTGGGAAGTCAGAATTTTCCAAGTTCCCAGTTGGAAATTGGAACTTGAACACCCCTTAAAGTCTTATTGCGAACTCCAAAAGTCAAACCGCGTCCTCCTTTTTCTGATTTGTTGTACTAGAACACGGTCAACTCGGGCGTGATGTCATTCTCAGCTCCAACTTCCAACATCCAAGGTTAATGAAGCACAGCATTTGATTGCATCCCTGTACGTTCCAGCACATTTGTTTAGGACGGTGAACAGACATTTTCATTGGAACTACTTAGTAAGGGTGTCAATTACCAGGAATTCAGTCACACAACTCATGTTTTAGATAGTGGATGTTGGGGTGGTGGTGGGGTTAAAAGAGCAGGCAGCGACACTAGCGCAGGGCAGCAATGCACTGCAGGCAGAGGGAGAGATGGGAGGTTTAGCAGTTTAAATAGACCGCCAGACTGGAAGGGTGCGTTTGGTTTGTACTACCGAGAGTGAGGCGTGTCACATGTGATTGGCGGTGCAGCTCGAGTTGACTGCCTGAACTAGCTTGCAGGCGTCGCCACATTTCATGGACACCCTGTAGCCAATCAGAACTAAGTATTCACCCAGACCATGGTAGAATTTAAAAGGGCTTCACTTGTGGTTAAATGTGCTTTTGTAGTCTGAGCTTGAACTTACTTGCAGTCATGCTTTTTGTTGTTAGTTTGGTTTGAAAATAATCTTTCAGAGGCTTGAAACTTGCAGGAGATAATTAACCTCAGGGAAGCTTCCTGTTTCGTGAGCTGGCTGCAGAAAGCTATGCGTCCACAAGCTCTGTTGTCAAGAAAAGGCAAAAAGAAAAAAATCAAACCCAGAGGAAAAAACAACAAGCAAACAGTGGTGCTGTAAAAATGATCATTTGAATTTATGTAGCTTCCTGCATTGAAAAGTTCTCCTCTTGGCAGCCAACCATCAGAAATCTGCGCTTCCTTTAACTCCCAAACAAGGAAACCATTTCTGAGCAGTCCCGCTTACTACTGCAAGTGACGGTTCCAAAAAAATAATGACTGTTCACTCTGAGCAATTTCAAGCATCTGCACATTGATTTTTATATTATGATAAAATGGATAGTAACTAATGGCTGCCTGAGAGATGTGGAATCAATTAAAAAATGCATGGCAAGCTTTAAAACGTCCATAAAACATGCACAACAACCAGTTCAGTGTTTTAAATTATTTGATATGGCCTCGGTCCACTAGGACTTTAATGAGATTTTACGGTCAGATGATGTATCTCATTATCAACTTCAATCTTGGTCAGTTGCATATAAGTTACAAGAATAAAATCTGTATTGTACAGTGCATCTCAGAACTTTAAAACTGGCATGAGAGGTGAACATGGATGGTTGTATTTTTGTTTGAAATGGTGGATTTCTGTGAAAGAAGACGTTTGGAAAGACACGCAGTGATTCATTTTACTGCTGGACTCATCAATAAATTACTTTGGCTGTTTGTTCATTTTGTTTATTTAAGCACAGCTTTAGCTTTTAGCTCTGTGACTGTCAACCTTCTTTTGCTTTTTCCCTCGCGCCGTCCTCCGTCCCCGCGGCCAGAGTTTCACGCTGTTGATGACTGTGAGGAGCGAGTGATGTTCCAAACCAGCTCATTAACACGCTCCCCTTCACACTGCCTTTCATACCCAAAAATGCCTGATTCAATTCCAAATCTATTTAACTTCTCAGTTCAGACACGGTCACTTTGTACATTAGCTGTCAGAAACCTAGACGCTTCTAGCTTAGTCACCCACAGAGTCAAGAGAAATGGCATGCTGGGAAGAGGAGAGGACACACATGAAAGAGCAGCGCACATCTCATTAGCACCCTTTTCTCTCCGTCCAGCCAGGAAACTGGGCAGCCAGTCTGCCACCCATCAGGACGCTCGCATGGTGGGAAACGAGAACAGTTGAAACATTTCACTTCCATCCTCAGATGGCCTCCCCGGGGATTAAGAAATCATCCTCACATTTCGAAAAGCCCAATGCCTGGAAATAGACTCTAGGATGAGGGGGCGGATAGGTCAGAGGACCAGGCACATAAGTCATTTTCTATTTTCCAGTCCTAACTCCTTAGTTAATGGAGTTTTTTGAGGTAAGCACAAACACCATGGGATGGAAGGTTGTGTTGCCGGCTCAGTGAGATTCACCGTCTTAGCTCTGGACTAAGGCAGCGGTTTCAAACTTTTTGTGCCCAAGAGACACCAAAGAGCAAGCCAAAATCTCAAGGTACACCTGTATTCAAATCCATGCAAAACAGCCTCTACAACCCACCTAACCAATGACAGCAGCAAGGACTGGCCAATCAGAGGCAGAATTCCTGTGCAAATGGGAAAAAAGAAGGCATCAATCAGTCAATCAGGGCCTTTGATTTTAGAGGAATTCTTTTAGGGTATAGAATTTGTCTCTGTATGGGAAATGACTGTATACAAAGTAATGATACACTAAGTAAAAAAGAAAAAAACATAATTTCTTGTATATTTGCATATTGCAACAATACTGGTTGTCACAAAATCCCATAGCACACACCTGAACTTGTCTCAGAGCACACCAGCGTGCCGCAGCATGCTGTTTGAGAACCACAAGGCAAAAGAGTCATCCTAAAATGACATTCTGTGGAATTAATGATGCCAGTAATCAACTTTACCATCACTAATGCAACTTTACACTGGGGTTGGGCCAAAAAAAATATTTCAAACCGGTTTGATATTAAAGCAAATATCAGACCAGACGAGTAATACCAACTTTTACAACTCAGAGCTGCATGCAGCTCCTGGGTGGAACATGATGAGAGCCAATGAACAAAGGCGGTTTGAATCGAGTTGCAAGTCAGTAAGTTTACCACATGAGGTTCCTGTTAATGTTTCGCAATGACAGACTTGTTAAGAAATGAGGGGTTTCTGCCCACCGAAACGCCAAAAGGCTTTTAACTTGAAACAGAAACTGGAAATGTTAAGTTTGTATTTACAGCAGAATGCAGTAACATTAACAGGGCAGAGACATAGACTTTGCATTGCCTGCTTCAGCTTGTTGCTGTGCTACCTCAATGTCGCCACTGTTTTCGTCAGGTCAGGTCTGACCTGTGAACAAATAGCTGCGTTTTTTTTCTGGATAAAAAGCACTAGAACTTTTATTTCACAACCTATCTCAATGAGTGGTGCCATATTCAAGGCTTTATGAGCTACATGGGCTGAGAAAAAAGTTTTTTTCTTCATGTAGATCATGAACCCAATAGCTGGCTGTTAGCTCCCTCGCTAGCAAAGCAAACAGTCAGTGAAAGCGTTGTCTCTGAGTGTCACTGAAGGGAACTGATGGGATCATTTTAAATTAACTTTCCAGCAACATAGTTCACAAGCTAGTTAGCAACTTAGCTCTGCGCCACTGTTTGCTCAGCTGTGATGCGCCCACATTTCCCATGATGCCTCCCAGTGCTGGAGCTCATTAGTAGTGATGAACTGAAAAAGTAAATGAGCACTTGAGGAGTCAGTGCTGTTCTTGTTTTTTTGTTGTAACAGTGATGTCAGTTAGATTTGGTTCACTCAGAGCTGTGGAACATTGGATCATTCATCTTTGCTCGCTGCCTCTCAGCTTTTCTCACCCTCAGGTTTGCACAAACTACAGGTTATATGACCTTCTTTTTAAAATGCAAAGATGTGAAATCAGTTACTTATTGGAATCGTGGATGCAGAAATTGCATAATCTGTTTTTTTTTAATCAGCTCTGCAATTGTTCTATGAGGAAGGAAATTCATTCACACACATTGTGCTTTGGTGAGAAACAGAATGCAAACAGAACTCTTGTTTGTTTACAAGAAAGCTCCACAGAGCACCTCTAATGAGCACAGAGTTTAACCTTTGTTTTGACTTGTGTTGCAAGCTGCACTGCAACTAAAACGTACTGAAAAAGTACAACAAATGAACTGTATTATGCCAGAATTTTGA
This sequence comes from Lutjanus argentimaculatus, assembly GCA_034769285.1. Classification (NCBI taxonomy): domain Eukaryota; kingdom Metazoa; phylum Chordata; class Actinopteri; order Lutjaniformes; family Lutjanidae; genus Lutjanus; species Lutjanus argentimaculatus. Next base: position 30,554,131 of record JAWZSL010000008.1, read on the forward strand.
AATATAATTTATACTTTGCACTCCCCCCCACCCCCCGGGGACCTGTTTGGGGTGTGTACTGCCTCTAACTCGCTGCATGCTGGGATAGGTTCCAGCCCCCGCAGCCTTAAACAGGATAAGCGGTTTAGAAAATGGATGGATGGATGGATATTCCAATTTCAATGTGGCAAGCAGATTAGCAGATTATTGCCATAATTGCCTAGCTCATAATAACACAGTTACTCCTTTTGTTAGACAGCCACAGTGTCCTTCATTGTCTCCAAGCTAATTTAATATTATTTGTCAACCTCAGCATCAGTTTAGACAGTCTTCTTCACTTTAAGAACTTCAGTTATTGTTCTCTCTCTATAATGGGTTCCTGATTAAATTAAGTCCTTGATCAAGTAGGTGACAGTCTCTCTTTTAACCAGAACATTTCTTTTTATTTTAAACTGAGAAAGCTTTCAAAATACAATCCTCCCAAACATTTCCTCCCGAGGGTGGAGCAGCAGTGCAGCTGCAGTTCACAAGTCTGGTGGTGTGATGGTTGTCAGCTGCAAATGAATTTCTTGAGCCACTGAAGAGAACTTCATGTCACTAATGATTTCTTGGGTGTCGACATGTGAGCTATTTAATCCCCGTGCCACTCGGCTTTGATCCGTTTTCAATATTTCAGCGTGAGAGAGGAGGAGAGGAGAGAGAGGAGAGGAGAGGAGAGGAGAGGAGAGGAGAGACTTAACAGGGAATAGATGTCTTAGATATGGGAAGAAGAGATGGTTTGGTTTGTTTTGGTTTGGTTTGGTTGGATGTGTGTGTGTCTGTGTTCTTTTTTTCTGTCTGTCACAATAACTCACATCCTCACCCGTCACACAGTCCACCACAGCTTTGTTGCTGCAGCTAACAGAGGGAGCTTGTCATGAGATCACACACCCACGCATCCCCCTCCCACACACACACACCGCACACCCACACACACCACTGTTGCACAATGTTTTACTCCCTTTTTTCCAGTAACATTGTGCACTGTAAAAAAAAAAAAAAGTTGAGAAAACTAATGAAACTAATTTCAGGCAACTGCCTTCACTAGATGTATGAACTCTGAATCAAACTCAAATGGTTTTGAAATAAAATTAAAAACAGTTTTGCCGATCTATAATCTTTAGTTTAGAGTTTAGAAAATTTACTTTTCATCTTTAGAAATTTGTAATTCAAAAATTGCTGAGTAAAGTCATTGATGTGAATGTGAAGAATGTTTAATAATTTAATATTTTCAGTTGCAACCATCTGATTTTCATGCACCCAAATAATGACGAATCAGGTTCACTGCTCACTAGAGCCACAATTAATCGACTGACTATTAAATTAAACGCCAACTATTTTGATAATCGATTAATAATTTTGAGCCTTTTTTTAAAAGTTAAATTGTCCAAAATCTCTGATTTCAGTTTCTCGAATGGGGATATTTTCTGGTTCCTTTACTCCTCTATACAGTGAACTGAATATCTTTGGGTTGTGGACAAAACAGGACATTTGTAGGACGTCCTGTCGGGCTTTTGGAGACACTGATCAACATTTTTCACTATTTTATGACCTTTCCTGGAGCAACTAACTAATCGATTTAACAAGAAAGTAATCAAAAGATTAATTGATGATAAAAATAATCATTGTGCAGTCCTACAGCTCACTGTGAACAGTTGTTGAAATGCATTTTTGGGGGGTTCTAAAACTCAAAAATTCAAGTTTATCTAAAGTAATTTAGCTCATTAGTTGATAAAACATCTTTAAACTTAAGAGTTTGAGGTGGTTTCAAAACTAAAAGGTGAATTGTTGAAGTAAGTTGCCTTTAAATTTAGCGTTTTCTCAGTTTTTTTTCATTTTTACAGTGTAGCAGACCTCCCTGTTAAAATTACTCATGATTACTCTACTGAGGCTCATTCCAAGAATCTGAATCATTATAATCATTGAACACCAAGCACAATAAGCAAGACTTTTGTTTTGGTAACTTTTGTGCAGAGAACATCCGACCGCCACGTTCACCCTGAACCTCATGATGCCTGTAATGACACACTGCTGTAACAAGGATGACAGATGTTCGGCGGTAGCTATTTACAAGCAGTAGCCTCACTAATCTGTTTTGCACTTTCGTTCGCTCTAATTGAGGGGGACTTGGACTGGATCTTCTCTTATAAAAAAAAAAAGAAAAGAAACTGAACAGACAGAGACGCTTCTGGCTGACTGACAGGTAAGAGCGCGCATCAAAAGCAGCAGGGAGGAGAAATAATGAAATGAGCTGCGAGAAGAAAGCCCCACAGGGCCTATAGAAAAGCACCAGGCAATATCTCAAGTCATTTGACAATGATATACTATTAAAGAAGAAAATTGAAAATCCTGCCTTTGAAAAAATTCTGTAATTCTATCATGCAAATGAAAATGTCCATCGACAGATTGCTAAAAGAGCAGATGACTGGATCTGTCTGGAATACTGAATAGTTTTATGTCAAGAGAACATCAACCTTTTGTGTCACAAAAACTCAATTTTGGATTCACGGGTGGAGAAAATCCACCCTGTGAGTTGTGTGAATGAGGAGCTGACCTGCAGCTGCAGATTAGAGACGGCAAGGTCAGGAGTTAAGAGAGGGGTATTTTTATGGGGGGGAGTAGTGGGGTGGTATGGTGTCAGGCTAGAGAAGGAAAGGGAGAAAGACAAAGCATTGTGCCGCAGCTGTCACACTGAATCTCTCAATCAACTGCTGAATTAGTGCGGATACGGAAGCAATTAATCAGGTTTAACAGCGACCGGCAGGAAGAGGCGAGGGGATGGGGGGGGGGACCTGTCAGTGCATCTGTGTTTGTGTACTGTTCGGGCGTGAGCTGACATACAGGTAAATTGTGAGTAAACAAGCTCAGAGTGATTCACCACACAACTAAAATATTGCCATATGATGTAGAAGATCGGGGTGAAGTCCCCAGACTAGTGAACATAACATTTAACCTTACAAATCCACAATTTGCAGAGTAAGCTCAGAGAGTATATATATTTTGTCATACTTCTTGACTTCCAGCATTATGATGTCACAGAGAAGTTGACCTCTGGATATAAAATGACTTCATGTCAACATTTTATCCATTAGACATTAGTGTGAAATTTTGTCATAATTAGCCCATGATTTCTCGAGTTATGGCCAAAAACATGTTTTGTGAGGTCACAGTGACCTTTGACCTGATTTCTAATCAGTTTTTCCTTGAATCCAAGTGGATGCTTGACCAAATTTGAAGAAATTCTGTCCGAATGTTGATATGTTGTGTTTACGAGAATGGGACAGACATGAGGTCACATCAGCCTTTGACCTCTTTAATCTCATTCATCCTGAGTCCAAGTGGACATTAGTGCCAAGTTTGAAGAAATTCCATCAAAGCGTTTTTGAGATATTGCTTCACAAGAATGGGCCAGACATGAAGTCACAGTGACCTTTGAACCTTTGAATTCTTATCAGTTCATGCTTAAGTCCAAGCGGATGTTTGTACCAAATTTGAAGATATTCTGTCCAGGTGTTCCTGAGATATCACAGTGACCTTTTATCTCTAAATTCCAAGTGAACATTTGGGCCAAATTTGAAGGGAATTGTGTCTAAGCATTCTTGACATATTGCATTCACAAGAATGGGAAAGCAGATGAGGTCACACTGACCTTTCATCCCCAAAATCTAATCAGTTCATCCTTGTGTCCAAGTGAACGTTTGTGCCAAGTTTGAAGAAATGCAGTCAAGGCGTTCTTGAGATATTGTGCTCACAAGAATGTGAAAGCCATGAGGTCACAGTGGCTTTTGACCTTTAAAATCTAATCAGGTCATTCTCAAGTCCAAGTGGACATTTGTGCCAAGTTTGAAGAAGTTTCCTTGAGGCAGTCTTGAGATATTGCATTCACAAGAATGGGGTGGACAGACAAGCTGATAACAAAAAACAACACCACAACAAAGGGATTTATATAACTCCCCAGTACTCCCCAAGACCTGTAAACAGACTTTGATGTGTAAAAATCAGTTCAGAGTTCCTCTTTAATTTTACAGATCACGACATGGATTAAAACAATAAAGTCTGTTTTATTGTTTCTGTGAATTGAGTCTCGTGTTTTCTTGTCAGCACACACTCTCAGTGACCTGTCACCGGACCAGAGAATATATCAATGTCCTTAACTAGAGGCAGACAGGAACTCATGTCCCATTGTTAATATAAAATGTAGACAAGACTCTCTCAGCAGTCTGGTTCCTGCCTGTCAGTCACCTGACACCCGCAGGAAGACATGGTAGTCTCCGCCAGGAAACAATCCCTGAAAAAACACGCAGGCTGACAAACTTAATTGTCACATCCATGTCTTTTTTATACGTGGCTGCTTTGTTTGCCAGGACAGCCATTCATTTCAAGCCAGGTTTGAAATAACCGCAGAGCTTGTATATTAAAAAATGACAAAAAATGATCTAATTACATATGGCAGGCATTTCTGAATGATTGGGGGGGGGGGGGGGGGGGGGGGGGGGGGGGGGGGGGGGGTGTACACGAGACAGAGGCGGTAGTAAATGGGCTGTAACTCTAAATGACGCCGGTATTCTCTTTTAATGTGCGTGTGACTCGCATAGAAATGTGCTGCTGTGCGAACAGTAGGCGCTTGTGAACGCGGGTAAGGAGGAGAGATGTTGGCTTGCGTTATGCAAATGAGAGACAACACTGTCAGAGCGGGCGCAGTCGATCAAGACGATCGCTATCAACGCGCACGTGCACGCGTACGTGCAAGGAGAGGCGATGCAGTCAATTTGGAAGATGATATTGAAGCGGCCAAGGACGCCAAGAGAGGTGAGAGAAGAGGCAGGCTGTTCAGATCCTGTCTTTAGCCCCGTTCCGTTTTAACATTTCATCGATACAGACAGAGCCTCTCTCTTCCTCTCTGTGGTGGCTGGCTGGCTGACTGCTGACCTCCACAACCTGTTGCAAACAGTCTCCAGGCTACACAGCACAGGACAGTTATTTATGGACGGGGGAGCAGAGATAAATCGATGCTCTCTCTACTTTTCCAATTCCATTTGCATGACTTCAGCGAGGTGTTGAGTTTCTTTATTCTCTCCAAAAAGACATTAACTTTCTTCATGCTTTCTTGCTTTGCGTAAGGTTATGAAATTCAGATAAGGTATAGCTGGTTAGTATTTTTGCAGTAGGATACAAAAAAAAGTCCAGTAGTTCTGGTGCAGGTCAAACAAAAGGCCAGTAAGCCGTGAGCTGAAAGGAAGGTAAAAAGTCAGAGCCTACCTACAATAAATAACTTATTTCCTTGCATGGCTAAGAATATCTGCAGCTAAAGGTTTGCAGAGAAAATGGTTCTAGGAATAGCAATACAGGCACACTTTAAAAACAATTGACAATGGCCCTGGCCTTTCTAGTGCTAACACTTGAACCAGGGCAGGAAATTGACTTTTTTTTAAAAAAAATCTTGCTGGCTCCTGTGACCTGTACATTGGCAGTAATGAAAAAGCTTTCAGTTTCTGAACAATCACCACCAAAATGATGACCGGGGATAACAATATTTAGGAGTTGCTACACAACTGACACTGAAACAAAAAAACAACCCTTTGGCAGCATGGGACTTACAAAATGTGCAGTAAATACAAAAAAAATGGGAACTACTTTTACTTCCAAATGCAATCCAATACAACAGCACTGCATTACATCATACTTTCTTTTATGAAGTTGATCATGTTCAGTTTTTTGTCGACACCTCAGTTGAGTTTTTGTGTCAAAGTCCTGAACTAATGTCATTTCAGGGACTGAACATTGGTGATGGTGGTGTGGAATTCGATTCTCTTGAACTGAAAGATGTGTCTTGTATTTTGTTGAGGTAACAGTGTTTCCCTTACATTTTCCATGGTGGTTAGTGTGTGAAAAGTGACATATTTTCTTTATAAATAAGTGTCATGGATCTAATTTATGCCGATGTGAAGAGTGGTTCGTGTGGATTTTGAGAAGTTAACTGGTGAACATTCAAAGCAAATAAACTTTTAAATGTTAAATTTGGGCACCCCTCTGTGGTTCTTCCCTAAAGAGCGAAAACACTGGGTCACAAATTACAAGTACAAATTTTATCGAAATCGCCAAATAGGGAGCTGCAATTTCTCAAATCGCAGGAGGCACAATATTTGTTAAAGCAACAGGGAACTTTCACATTCTGTTGGTTTTGGAGGCCCCTGTGGACAAAATGGTACTGTTTCCACCGCCGTAACCATAAAATATAACACCAAAATAAAATTATCTAAAGAAAAATCTCCTCCTCCTGCTTTTTAACTGGCTTACATAACTTTTCTGGGGAAAATGTTGCCACCATTTCTGATTATTAACTTGCATCGATTCATAATCTTTCAACAGACAATCACACTGCATCTAAGAATCATATATTTCCTCCACCCCAAGGCCAGAGTGGTCTCAACTTTCTGATTGCATCTTCTTAGTAATGCCTACGATACTTTAAATACCTTGTATAGCTTCTATATGTTCATCTTTTCACTTTGTGCCCATTGTGATTGTCACTGCAGTTAGCATTACCGTTGCTAAGGCTCTTTAAACAACTTATATTAAAGCCAACCTGGTGAAATTTTGGTAAATGCTGCACAGAGAGTTTGCATTATATTTCCTGTGTCGGAAAAATCTCCGTCTACAGGCTCCATTATGACACAAGTGAAGCAAACATTGTTAGAGCGGTTATTAATTGCCCACATGGGAACAACCGGAAATGTCACAAAGTCACATCACAGCCTGACCCACCGCTGCACTCCCACACAGACGGTGAAAGCAATTTCCATTTTGTCACCGGCCGACTATATCTGGAGAGGAAACAGTGAGCAAACAGAAGGAGAGGATGGACGGCGCTCGCTTCGTTCTGTGGAACAGGCGAGCTCAGGACAGGACCGGGAGACAGAGTAGGGACGCTTGTCTAAACATTTTCACACTTTTGAATTCTCTCTCTGTTCCCCTCTCTAGCTGCCTCTCTTTCTAAACAATGAGGCCTAGAAGAACTGAGAGCGGCGGAGTGGACGGAGAGAGGAAGAGAGAGGAGGAGGAGGAGAAGGAGGAGGGGGGTGTACTGGCACCCTTTTTAATTCCACCAAAAGCTGTTCCAACAAAAGGGCCCCCACTTGGGAGCCGCCACAGAGCGGCAGCCAGCCAGGCCGGCTGAAAATAGGGTCGTGAGCTAAAGAATGAGAGCGAAAGAGAGGCCGAGAGAATAAGACTGAGGGAGGAAGAATGGCTGAATAAAAGAATGGTAAAATGAAAGACTGAGCCGCATATGAAAGGCTGCCTGGAAGTTTTCTTTGCTCTCCATGGTAGTAAGAGTCAAACTGAGCATGGTGGCCACATTGATAGTGTGTGCGCGTGTTGTGTGTGTGTGTGTGTGTGTGTGTATGTGGAGGGAGAGAAAGCTTGTGTGTGCACAATAAGGATGGGACGATCCACTTAATCTTGATACTATCACAAACACTTGGGTGCAAATTCAATATGTATAGTAATTCTACAAGTATTGCAATTCAATGTTACAATTTATTGCTATTTTAATTTACTTTTTAACAGCAGCCCATGTGAAAGAGTTGAACTGTACCGCTCTACAGACTGTACATCATGAGTCACATTCCTGAAAACAGTGCACATCACATGTCAGTCAGTCTTTCTGAGTTTTATGGTGGCAGCATCACTGCTATGCTGCATATAAAAGTAGTAAATAAAATACTTTTTGAAGTAAGAAAATAATAAATACAACAAGACGTTAAATAAATGGATCCCCTGAACACTGCAAACATCTTTCACATATGAAATTGAACTTTGAAATTATGAATTTTGTGTTTTAGTTCTGACCCTTTGACGTTGTAGGTAAGTTACACTTAAATATTTTTTAAAAAATAGTACTGTTACCATCTACAAAACAAAATATTTTGGTATGAAAACCAGCATTTTAATTTAACTAAATACATTTTTGACACGATCAATCAAAAATTCAGCGAGTTATGATGAATTTAATTAAAGATAGACCTCCTGCCTCCGTAGGCAGACATGCATTAGGAGGCACGGCTGCCTCGTAACAATATGGCAGCTGCACAGATTCACCCTCGAGGTAATGGAGCGAACAAAATGCAGTTTGTAATGTGTTTTATTCTACTGAGTGTTAGAAGTAAAGAAAGACTTCTGGTAAATCTTTTGTTTTAAAAAGGGCCAGTTCACCCCAAAATCAAAAAGACATCATTTTCCCCTGGTCTGTGGTGCTGTTTATCCATCTGGATTGTTTTGGTGCGAGTTGCAGGGTTTTTTAAGATAACAGCTGTCGAGATTTCTGCCATATATTACAATATAATGAGACTAAATGGTACTCAGCTTTAAGATTACATTAGTAAAATTCAAACCAGTGTCTCTTTCCAGAAATCACGACCTGGTTACTCAAGATAATCCACAGACCTTGCAGTGAGCACTTTCATGTAGGAGCTACTTTCTTTCTGTGGTAGAATCTACCAGAACTACTTTCTTTCTACTAGAAAGCTGAGTGCCAATTAGTCCTATCATACTGGAGAGAAGACAGACATCTCTACGGCTGATAATCTCCAAAACTCTGCAACTCACACCAAAAAAAAATCAAGATGGATAAATAGCACTACAGGCCAGTAGAAAAGTGTATTTTTGACTCTGGGGTAAACTGTCCCTTTAAATTAATCTGCAAAGTAGCTACTTACTGAAGGTCAACCACCACAGACTTTGAGAGTTTGCTCCACAGACGATGGACACATGGCAGACAGTAGACCAAACCACTGTGTAGCACATGAGGGGGAGGGGATCTTTCTACACCTAAAACACATTGTTATTTGCCTTAATTCAGTGCTTCAGTGCATATTAATAATATGCAGAATTATATAGTTATTTACAATGACATGTTGGGGGAGACAAGTCTCCAGTCCGGACCCCCCCCCCCCCCGTCCACCCCGTAATTTCCGCCCCATGTGTGTGCATTTGCGAGTGATCTTCAGGCATTCATGACGCAGTGAAAGCTGAAAGCAAAAACCATCCCCTGACCATCCTTGGACCGGCTCCATTGTGATTCATGGCCCCGTTCCTGTTGCTACGCTCTGTAATCCCTCTTCCTACTGACACCTGTTTGCTGAGGAATCACTAAGGAATGCCAAGGTGTTAGCCATGATACGGTTTATTTCTAGAAATGTGATCTGGAATTTGCTTAGTAACCGGTTTCCTCAGAGGTGGAATGAAAAAAGAAAAGGAAAAAAAAAGCGCTGACCGAGTGCAGACACATGCTTGCCGGCTCTTGGCAGGCAGAGTGATGAATAAAAACCTGTTTCCTGGACTCTCTGGATGTGAGCCGCACCGATGGAGCTTCTTACAGCAACCCCGACCACAACCTTTTCCCCCTAATTACAGCTACACTCTTTTAAAGGTTCACACAAAGACATATACACATACACCGCACATGGTCACACAACAAAGGCATGTGAAATTGTCTCATCCACAAAAGCTGTATCCATGACAACCTGTTCCCAATTTCCAAGAGTGACCAGCCAAAGTCTACCTCTGGCCCTAAATGCTGCAATGGGGATTTTTTTTTTTGTTTGTTTGTTTGTTTTTTGCAAAGAGGAGCATCAAAACTTCTTTGATTGTGCAAAAAACAAGAAAACAGCATTATGCAAGAGCCTGCAATATAAAGTTAGTAGTCCAGCCTTCATCAGCCCACAAAGAATTTTAATTTTAATCCTTGATCAATAAGAAAAACCCAGAGGCGAAAATTAAAAAGAGACAAACTTAAACTTTAATGGAGACAAACAAATCACAGTACATGTGATGCAACACCAAGTGCAAGTCTGTCAATTAATAAGTGAAAAGGCTATAATTAAAGGGATAGTTCTGATTATTTAATGTGTTGCTGCATGAACTATCAATAGTCAGTTTATTAATTAGAGTAGTTGGTACGCCCTCAGTTGGGAGAAGCGGAGATGAGCAAAAGGTAATTTAGCCACTTAAAACATACCACCTAAAAAAGAATCCATATCAGTTTAAGTGTATAATATATATAGACTATTTTCACTGCCTTATTTTGGTATCAGACAGCCTGTTTTCTGCTGGGAAACCGCGTTATTTAAGCCAAATATCACTCTCTCTAAACCAACCAAACTCCATGGGTGAAATCAGTAATTTTACCTTGCAAAACACAGGAGCTGCCAGTCTACCGCTGCCTCTGTCTGTTAGTTTGTTTGCGATTATTGTGTGTCTTTTGTGAATCCAAACTATCTTTTTAAAACACAACTCGCACAAACAAGCTAACAGATTATTGCAACGATAGACCAGCAGTCCTGTCTTCTGCAAGGTGAAATTATTGATTTCACCCATGTAGTCTGGTTGGTTAGAACAGAGACCGGGGTAAGAAGCAAAACATAATTTGGCCAAATATAATCAATATTTTCACTGCTTTACTTTCAGCCTTTTCTGACGGGAAACCACCGTTATACATGTCTATCGCTCTCTCCAAAGCAACCAAACACCACTGACAAAATTTTTACCTCACAGAAAAGGGGAGTTTCTGGTCTACCACTGCCCTGATCAGTGAGTTAGTTTGTGTTAATGTGTGACTTTAAGGCTAGTTTGGAGTCACCAAAGTACGACAATGACACAAACAAACTAACAGATCAAGGCAGCGGTAGACCAGCAGCTCCCGTGTTCTGTGACGTAAAATGCCTGATTTTGCCCATGGAGTTTGGTTGCTTTGGAGAGAGCAAATTTGGCTTATATAATGGTGGTTTCCCATTAGAAAAGACTGTCTGATGGCAGGTAAAGCGTAATGAAAATATTCCAAACATAGCGTACACGTAAACAGATTATTTTTTGTTCTTTTTGGTGGACCTTTTTGAGGATTAAAATACCGTCTGTCACTGACCCTGTCCACAGCAGCACATTGGTTTGCTTCCGTGCTGGTCCTCCTCTCTGCTTCTCCAAACTCGAGCTGCCAGCAAGCATCTACTGTCGCTAATATACTGACAATAAGTACCTCACACAACCCTTCATCAAATAATCCAAATTTTCCCTTTCAGAGGAAAAGATCTTCTGTCACAGCAGCAGGACTTGATGATATTGTGCTTTTCTGGGTGAGAATGGCCACCACACATGACAGCTCAGACAATGACAAACAAATTGGCCTAAACACTAACAGCCCGCAGCATTACTATGCAGTTTGTGTTGGCCTGAGTCATTAATACGCTCTCAATGAGCATGAACGGTCTGTCCTCGAGGGGATGATTATCACCCCATGCCTCACCAGGCGGAGCCATTGACATTTGAGTCCAGGGCCAACGCGCCTTAAACTGCAGGTCAGGACCCAGAACGACTCATTTCTGGTCCCCCAACATGACAGCTGCTTAATTTTTTTTCACAGGGTGTCTCTCAGATTAACAGGCTCATTATTTCATGATTTCATTAAATAAGGATCATCACAATCAGCATGGATGGCTATCTTGTTTTCTTATCGCAGTTTTGTTCTGAATATTGTTGTTATTGTCTCTAACTTTTTGAAAAAAAACCCAAAAAACTACACTTTGCAAAGTTCCTTCTAAACAACCAAAAAACATCAAGGTTCTACAGCAAAACATGTCATTAAGGGAGCAATATGTAATAACTGAGTGTCCAAATAACAAATTAGAGCCATAGACTGTATATTAAATAGGTTAAAATTCTAGACAACCTATAACTGAAGCTAGTTGTTTCCCCCTGCCACCTCCTCTGCACACTCCAGGAAGCTGCCAGATCGCAAGACAGCTGTTTATAACTGTCAGTTGTCTGTCAATATAAAGTTAATTCTGTTATCCTGGAAAAAATAAAGTGAAAATACACACTCTGGAGTTGAAGTTCGGTGATTACTTGCCTTATGCCTGCCAAAGTCCATTAACATTTTGCTCGATTTAACAGTTATAAACATCTACTCCTTCTAAAAGATTATTAATGATTTTTTTTATGATTCATAAACAGGCACTTACTCATTCGGCAAACATTCTGCATTAATTTGAATTCTAGATGACGTGAAATGAGCAAACAATAATACAAACTACAGGCTGGAATAGAAATTTCATAGGACACCTGCAGCACCGTTGTCAGAAAAATTACAAACTTAGCATGTTTCCTTAATCTCTGTTGGCCAAGCATGATTTATTTTATGATTTATTACAGTAAATATATCATAGATTTCTTCTTTATGTCCCTACAAATAGACTCTAGCAAAGGATCCAGCTGCTTGACACAGTCATTGACATTTCAACCCAGCACTGACACCTGTGATCAACTCTCAAGGCAACAATGACATCCCCTCACTCAACCCTCTCCACACGAACACACATAAGATCACTTCTCCCGAGACACACTCCTTGACATTTAGTCTATCTGCCATCGGCCACAATGGGAGCTGATGGACCGGAGCGACACAGACTGGCTTTTTAAGAGACGGTGGAGAATCATTTCCGACCCCCGGGGGTCAGGAGACCGCGCAGGGGTTAAAAAAGGATTTATGCAAAAAAGAGAGAGAGAAAAAAAATGTTCATTAAACTGAGAAAATTACAGGCATTTTTATTCAACCTGCCCTTTGCTTCTTTTGAAATAATGGTGAGATTTTCAGCCTCTGGGCTTGTTCCAATAATTAATCAACTAAAACATCCTGCAAAGGCAAGAATTCAAATAATTGTGCTCCTGCCCCAAAAGCCAAAAGCACATGCTGGCTGTGGTGGGCAGCTCACAGGAGAACGTGCTGAACTTGTTTAGAACCTGTGTGCGCGTTTTATAATTACAGCTGCAAAACTGGATGTTTCTAATGATTTTTAAATTTAAAATTTAAATGCAGCAGATGCTACATCAGTGGAAATTTAATTACTATATCCAATATATTACTCTTTTTGCCTCCTAACCCACCAGTGGGAGACTAAGGCAGGTTGTTATTTAGGGATTTTTTGGTAAATCTAGTAAAGCAACCAATATTATCTGCCTGATACTGGTCTACTACAGTAACATAATGCAGATTTTATTTTATTTTTTAGATTCAAAGGCAGCACTTTGGACATTAAATCCTGCCTTCATTGCTGGTAACAACATTTTAGGGATCACTGGAAAAAATGTGTTTATTTATACAGTGTATATTCTGCATCTTACATGATTCGGACTTTATTGATACTGATACTGCTCATTGATACTCTTATTGACGCCACTCCCCAGAATTTGGTGCAAAAAATAAAGACATGACATGAAAAGATATGAAAATACTCAACGGCTATTTTATTATAACTTTTTTGCAGAAATAACAAGTTAAACATTAAGCTGCATTTTCATCATATTTATTAAAATTTTGCCCTGTCAGCTGTTTACGTAATCGAGAAATCCAGTATCAGTTGGGCTCTAATATCCAGATTGTATTCTGGATTGAATTTTAAAAGTCTGGACAGTAAAAAGACAATTTTTTGCAGTTTCCAGTCAGATTTCTTCTGGACACTCACCAGATTTCAAAGTGTCCTTTGCATCACTTGCAATGTGACACACAACATCAAATCCAGAGTGACAGGAGGGCATCAGAGCGGCTGAGCTGCTACTAAAGTGGTATGTTGGACATCTCACAGAACAACATTCTGAGCACTAAACTGGCACTTTGGGAGGAGGTTTCTGTGCAGGCGCTCTCCATTTCAAGCCATGTCACCAGTGTATGTAGTTTAGGGTTGTTCTGATAGCAGTGTCAGTATCAGAAAATGACTCCAGTAGAGCCTAAAATGCAACATTGGGTATCGGCGAGAACGCAAGTCTAGGCACCGATTAGATACTACATAGGCCAATGTATTCGCCCCAAAAAAGGACCCAACAACATCCCAGCAGCGTCTCGCACACCAAATTTTGAAATGCCAGTTTTGCCTCAGCATGAGATTGTGCTGCAAAGTCTGTGTCACTGTAGCCAGCTTTGGTCAGAAGCGTTGTGTGTTTCCCTGTGGGAGTTTCCTCAGAAGTTGAGTTGAAACCTGACTGAATAAGTTACTGACTAACTGATTATCAATACCATAAGTATCAGGGGTGTCACAATTTCAATATTAAATCAAAAATCAATCAAAATGAGCTATCGCTTTCAATAATCAAACTGAAAAGGCAGAATTCTCCATTCTCCTAGTTTTGTTGTCCTCTCAACCTCCGCCTACTGGTGGCATCTGGCGCGCATCCAAAACTAACAAACAAAAACAAAAGCGACTCACAGATGACAGAGCATAGCTTAACAGCTATTATATCACACTTTATACCTCATAGACTGACTAGACATCTTTTTGAAAGAAGAATTTGAAAATGTAAATGACAGTTGTCAGGGCATAAAACCAATGATGTGCTGATCTCTGCAAATCAAGACTTTGTAGTCTAACAATTGCAGAGCCATCGGTGCAGAATTAAAAATGTTTCAAGCAAAAACTGAACTGAACTGTGACCTAAAGTCGTATCAAATCATGGATTTGGAGAATCATGAGTACCCGCTGTATATATCGAAGGTTACATAACCTTTGTTACTGAACTGTGAACACAGACGCTGATATCTCAATCTTTATTTCCTGAGTTTGTTTGTTTTGGTGGGGAGCCGCAGTAAAACCTGGACTTTTTGAACTTTCTTTTGTGATTGTGTTCTGGATTGGACTGAACTGTTTTAGCATTATGAGGAAAACAAAACTGAATCTTTACCAAGTGGACTGAACTCTGATTTAGAAACACTGGGAAAAAAAAAAAGGCACTGAAACGTCTCTAATGTAGTTAACAACACCTCAGTTGTTACCAACAACAATCCATGCAAATAGGTTTGTGATGCCTGGACACACAAATATGATCTGATCACTTGCAAACAACAGTGCAGACAGTCTGTCTTAACGATCTGATTAGAGGAACAAATCTGATTTGCCTAAGACAGGCCAGCGATCGCTTCCAAGGCTTCTTCATCACAACCTTGTTTGGTTCCCAAATGGAAGAAGCCCAACACAGATCCACACCGGAGCTGCGGCCCTGGCTACAAAAATATGTAAACAACAAACAGCAACATGGCGCGACGCGAGGCAGACGATGAGTCATTAATAAGAGCTCTCGATAATCAGGCCGCGCTGCTCTGAGGGCGATAATCATCGGCCGCCTGCTCTCCAAGTGATAAGCTAATCAGCCCTTCGTCTCCACCGAGCCGTCGAGGGGACTCATCATCATTGACATTTCAGCGCAGGATCGGGCCTATAGAGACGAGCATGGGAAAGGGAGGGGGGGCACCTGAAGTGACTTAATTATCATTGCTGTGGAATGATATCCTCTCAACTCTGGTTTGGCTGTTTTACTGAAGGTTAACACGGCTCTATGAACACGGTTAAAGTTTCAACGCTGCCGCTGAGCTCTTTTCACAGCGCTTGTTTAGAGATCATCAATCTGCAAACACAAACCCCGTCTCTGTTTGCTCAAAAAATGTTTTATACGCCTGGACAATCTTTCGCATGCAGTGTCAGTAACTCGCCGGCTAAGTAGCTGAAATGCGAGTGTGGAGGTTCTTCCTGCAAGAAGACAGTTATGTTGCTGCACGTTCAAATTAATTCATAACCTGTGGGGATACTGTCATGACAATCTGACAGCTTCTTAACAATACAGGCCTGATGTAGCAGAGTCTCAGCTGAGTGGGAATCTGTCATCCTCACACCAACCTGTGCTGCACGGCTCAGGGGTTCTCAGGCACCACGGTCCTCATTTTGTGCCGTTACACCGGGGTCTTCCTGTTCTCGTGCATTACATCGCTCCAATTATGCATGGAGAGACCGAATGTCATTACAAAGCAAATTCCAATCAAGGTTAAATCTTCCTCCTGCCGTGTACCATCACCGTTCACGCTGCCGCCTATTATGCAACAGATGCTACAGCAAAATGCAAAGCGCCGGCTCCGCGGCCTTGAAATAACTCGCCCTCCCATTTGCTTTGATCTCGGAGGCATGTCTCCAAGGCGCGTCAACGCACGAGACAACGCATCTCCCGGCTCCATAATGACCCATCTTCTTTCTCCTCGGTGACAATTTGGGGACAGCTCTGACAGATGATACTAGTTACACCCAGGTGAAAACAACAGGCTGACAGATTCATGCTGACAGAGCGGGTTCATAGATTTTTATGCCGATCACTGTAGCCTGACTGCCTGCCGTTAGGAATTTTGTAGCTGGTCCCAGTTGGGGGAAAAAAAACTCTGAAAATTGTTTCTGCTGGGAGTTAAAGCACGCCTGCTTTACTCAGCGGCGCATTTTAGTGAGGTTATCTCCATATCTGTCACTTTAATATGCTCTTATAGGGACATAAAGTGTTGCTATAGCAATCACTAGCACATTTATTGATGCTTCTTTTTCGTTTATGGTGTAATATTTCCTCGATATCCCTACTAAGTGTCTGCATTAGTGAGTTTGGAGTACTCTTATTTAGGGCATTTACGGTAGAGATGCAAGGACTGCAATTTTCTCGAACAATTTCCGATTTTTTTTTTAAGTCTGACCTGCCAATTCTGATTTTCTTTCTTTCTAAGAACTATGTTTGACAGCAAACACTAACATTTTTGTAATTTTTCTTTAATGGAAAATTAAACTGCTTGTTCCTAATAAAATATTGACAATGCAATAAGTTATGCATTTTCTGCAAAAGTGCTCCAGGTTTCTGACAAGCCTCTTTTCCTCTTTTCTCTCAACCTTTTCCAGCCTTTCTCTTCCCCTCTTCTCTCACACTGTCTTGCTCTCTCCTCATTTTCTCTCCTCTTTTCTTCTCTCATCTCTTCTTCCCCCAATTCTTTTCTTTAGAGTCTCCTGGCTCAATATTTGACTGCCACAGAATCGGATATATCAGACACTGACCGGCTGGTTACCGGTCATGGCTAATCAAGCTGAAAACAAGCCGATTCCGATCACTTGAGGATCAATCAGTGCATCTTCATTTCATGGTAATTTATAGAGTATCAATAGAGCTCAGCAGGAACCTTTGTTATGTATTTAAATCACAGCAGCTTTACTTTAACCAGCATGTAGTGCTGCAACACAGGTTTTGTGTTCATTGTGCATTCTGTGATGCCTAAAATAAGTGACCTGGCATAAATTTGGGTATTTTCTTCTCTTTTAAGGTGTTACTGTAATATTCATAGTGTCTTGCATTGCGGTTGCATCAGCTGACAGTCAGTTTACAGAAGAGTTCAACGGATATCTGCATGCTGGTATCAGCCGGCGTTGGCTTATCAGGTGCATCTGTGACAGTGTACACTGGCATGTAAACAGGAACTGCATTGAAGATTATCTTCGACCCTTATTTTTCTTTTTGTTGTCTGTTTGTTTTTTATGGGTGAGAGGTTCTCAGTTTCTTTTCACAGCCAAGGACCCCTTACAAGATATAAAACATACGAAGGACCCCATCATGCATGTCCCTTGGAATAATTTGATTTAGCCTATTTTTTTTACGCTTCTACTTACGAGCAACAAAAAGGAAATGTAGTAAAAATATTTGCAACATGTCGATACAGAATATTTATGATCATTTCCACCATTAAAGGGTGACGAGCGGCTGATGTTTCCTGAACTGAAAGATAGGGAAGTCTATATCTGTTCAAGATGGAACAAGTAGGATTTGTCAGTTGTTGTTTGTAAACACACCAGAACAATAGTGTGTTCTTGAGTCTCATTCCCAGGAAGTCAAATACAGACGTTTCGGGATGGTAAAGTGTCCCGAACACAGGAGGGCGGGGTCACTGCACATGCGGGCGCCGCCACACATTTCTGGTGGGTCGTGTGTGATGACTGGGAGAGATTATTTTTGTATCTATACATTGATTTTTGTTCAAATCATCAAACCAGCAGCCAAACCTGAGGACTCAGCATCTGTTCATGCGTCACATGCTCAACCAGCTGAGCTCCCGGGGCGCCATGCATCGTCTTTTTGGGTGGGAATCCTGTATAGTTATATATATTTAAGATTTGAAAATTAAAACATTATTCTTTGAACTATGAGGCCTTTCATATAAATAAATAATTTTTTTAATATCATGATAATTAATTGAGTGGATCAGCCGCCCCCCGGCAGAGTGCCCTTGACCTCTATTTGAGAACCGCTGTTACAGATAATGTTTATTAATACTGATTTAATGTTAAGTAGTCCCAGTTTATCTTTGCTGCTGCTGTCGTCTATGATAGTATTAAAATTCGCTGTGTCAGCACATTCCTTTAATAACTCTTTGACAACTGAAGTTAAAGGATTATTTTTTAAAAAAAGGTAATTGTTTGAATATTTTAAAAAATGAAAAAATGTTCATGAATATTGCCCATTTTTTAAAATCTATTATTTACTCTTAGTATCAGCATTGGTCTCTAAAACAGATATCGATCCAGATTTATCATTGGATAATTATCGTCCCCATATTGGTCCATCACAGCTATATCGGTGCTCGATATGTGTTAGATGAAACCTTTTTTTAAACAGAACACTGTTTTTATCTATGTAGCGATCTGTGCATATCTGATCACTTTCTCAGTCCAGGTTTAATATATACAAAAACTTTCCACTATTTGTGTTTTTATATAATTTTTCACTAATTATAGAAACATACCAGTGAAGGTTCACCGTTTTAGTGGCCTGATATCATTTTGGACAATAAAGTTTATTGTTACACTGTAAAATATCCTACCTCCATTACATATCTTTGTCACTTTTGTACTTTGTACTCTTGGGGGACCAATGCAAAAAATATGTGTGTGTATGTACTGGGGGGTGGGGGTGGGGTGTCTCTTTGTGAGCGCGGGGCGGGGGGGGGGGGGGGGGGGGGGGGGGCAGCGTGCAGCAGAGGGCTGCAGGTTAGAATAATCGAACCCACGGGCCGCTGCAGAGGACTCGCAGCCTCAGCACACGGGGCGCACACTCAACCAACCGAGCTACTATAAACGCTCCAGATAGCTGAACACGTTAACAATCGATTAATCAATTAATCATTAAGATGCAAGGCACAATTCTTTTTCTCAGTTTAAGTTAGGCTTAGAGTTAGCAAGCCCACCTGTGAGTTCTGGAGAAATGGCACACAAATTTTGCTTTATCAGTTAATACATTTAAATTATTAACAATGATTAATCATTAATCATTAACATCCCTATTCAGTATATCATATTCTATCACCTGATACATCGATATCTGGAAATATCTGTATCGGCGCCAAAAATCTAGTATCAGTCTGGCTAAATATTCAGTACATGTGCATGATGTAGATACAACAAACTGTGTGTTTTTTCTACTGCTATATCACTACAGTGACTACATTTTATTACAGGAAAAGAGCTGATGTCATTCATTAAGACCTCCCAGCAATCACCGCTGTAGGACCACCTGAAGATCAGCAGCCGAGCACTCTTCATTTCCTGCCGAGCACCGGGGTTTCCCATCAGCACCCTGTTGCTCTGCACAATGAGGACCAGTCTGTGCCATTAATTTAATGGTTAGTAATCAGACCAGCGGCTGCGATCGCGCCCCATTTCCCCCCGCAGACACTTTCCAACAGGTAAACACAGCTTACAGGTCAACCGTGTGTTTGTCACGGCTCAGAGGGGATTAGGGCTTCCTGAACAGTCACCTGCCGTCTGAGGAATTAGGACAAAAACCACAAACCACGACAGCCACACCTCGCCTCGCACGGCGCAGACAAAACTTCACGCGCAGATCTGACAATAAACTTTTACTACAGGTGTCACAGTCCACAAAACATCAGCCAGAGAGGACACACAGAGAGACGTGAGACAGTGAGAACACGCAGCCGGGAGGGAGGAGGCGCGGCTGGAAGTGCCACATTCAGGGCGCACGGACCGGGCTGAAGTGTGGAGGGAACTGAAGAGGCTTTCTCTGCCGGTTATTAACACACAGCTCGGTTTCTCTTACCTTGAGCTGCGAGGAGGATCGCTGCTGCCGCCACCAGCCAAGTGCTCCTCACCGGAGAGACCGGACAGCGTGCTGCGTAATCTCTCGCCATTCTTCTGAACAGGTGACAAGGTGGACGTAAATATCCACAAGAGCGCTGTGCGAGGCAGCCGGGCTCCAGATTATTCCTTCTCCGATCGGCTGAGAAACTTCAGCTCAGTTCACGCTGAAATCAGCCAAGTTGCGGCTTCTCTCTTCCCTCCGTTTCTCTCTACGAGCTGGACCGCGTTTAGTTTCTCTCTCCCTCTCAGTGTGTTAATGACAAGAAGAGTCAAACCCCTCCCCTGTCGTGTGGGCAGACCGACAGACCGCAGTGCGCACAGGTAGCCCGCGGCTGCTGCGCGCGTTTTGTGTTGTGCGCGTGTGTGTGTGTGTCTGTGAGATGGTGCGTCTTGGCCGCGGAGAGAGGATAGGAGAGGAGCGGAGTGGAAACAAAGTGAGGACGGACGGAGTGAGAGTGTGTGTGTGTGTGTGTGAGAGAGAGAGAGAGTCGGCGGAGCTCTGAGTGTGTGATGCGGAGAGCTGAGTGGGGAATATCAGAGTGATGTCAGCAGAGCGTCACCAAGAGGACTTGAGCCGTAATACTGAGCTGAGCGCTCACAGTACAGAGCTGCACGGTCCGACCGAGGCTGCACGGTGTAAACACACTGCACGTACATACAGTAGAGCTGCATACCTGCGCAGGGTGTGTTCAGCCGGGGGGTGTTATCAAATGACGGGAAAAATGCCGCAGCATAAATCTGATAACTGATAATGATTAATAATCGGTCATTTGAGTTGATCATTAACAGTAATGATTCGGTGATAATGACAATAATCACTCTAACTATGTAGTTTAACTCAGGTGTTGTTAAGAGGCGTTTTGTGTATGTTTGTGCTCATATTTCAGTATGTTTTATATCTTGTAAACATGTTTGTGTTCATATTTTCCTGAGTGAAACCAGAGACAGTGTTCCTGCCTGGGCGAGGCAATAAAGTTTATTCTGTTCTACTTTGTTCAAACAGTTTTTACAGTGACTGTTTGAAATACAAATCTGTGCTCTATTAATAACTGGAGTGAATTAAGTTAATGCATGCTGTGTTATTTAAACTGCACTTTTGAAAGCTACATGATTTTAAATAAGAATGTTTTAAAAATATTTATGTATTTTAATAAATTCTGTCTAAAAGCATTTGCAGTGTTTTAAATAGTTTGATATTTTGCACTATTTGGGTCTGTGGGGATTGAATAGCACTATTATAAGTGCAATAAATAAAATGTATTAAATTAAATAATAATTTAATGCATAAAAAGGAAAACAGTACTCCACAGTTTTTACAGTGATGTTACTGAACTATACAAATACAGTAACAGTAACTGTAATTAAGTTACTGTACATTTTAATCACAGTAACTTACTGGTAACAATTTTGCACACATAATATACGACCAGTACATAGAAGAAAAATATACATATATAGAAAATAAATGTTGCAATACTGGTGTAGAAATGCTACGTTACAAGAAAAACTAGTGCATGCAAAGTTTTACTTAAAGGGATAGTTCACCCAAAAATAAAATTCAGTCATTGAATTTTCAAGGAACTTTGGATTTTGGAGCCTCCTGTGGACAAAAGTGGTAGTGTTTTCACTGTAATAATCACTAAATATGATGTAAAAAATAAAATTATCTAAATAAAAATCTCCTCCTGTTCTTTTTAACTGGCTAACATACAGCTCACCATAAATTTGGGAGAATGTTTCTTTCTATTTCAAGGAGAATCTGACACAGTGGCGGGCAATTATATAGAAACAGCCAGTGTTCTCGTGGATGGTGTCGTCTGCTTGTGTAGGTCATATAGAGGCATCATGAATAAAGTGAGACTCTTTCATAACTCGTTAAAAACTTGCTCTAATCAAATAAAATAAAAGTAGCCAGTCATGACCTAAACATGGACCAAAAATGGCTGAATTCTCTTTGGAACTGAAAGCCTGAATGTTACAACTGCAAAACAAAAGCAATATAATATAATAAGATAAAAATATTAAATCACGTAATATCACTAGACATTGTCACAGTCCGGTTCAGAACTGACACTATTCTCTATTATGATATTTGATATATTGTTACATCCCAAGTCAGCATCACTTTAATGTTACGGCTAATAAAGATTAAGCTAATTTGAATACTTATACGCTTGGTAGCTTAATTCATATAATACATGATATTGAATGATTACATTTAATTCACTTCTTTTAGAGTGAAAAGTACAATATTTGCCTCTAAAGTCTAGTGGAGAAGTAAAAAGTAGCATAAAATGGAATTACTCAAGTAAAGTGCTTCAAAATTGCATCTGAGCACAGTGTTTAGAAAAAGTACTAAGTTATTTTCACTGATCTTCCATAATAATCACAGAAACATTTTCAGGGGCCATTTTCTGCAGAATGACAACTTTTACTCTTGATACTTCATATTTTGCTGATAACACCAATTATTGTATTTTTACTTAAACACAAGACCTTTACTTTTACACCTGATCTGAATATTTCTTCTGCTACTGATGGAAGTGATGTAAAGTTGCTCACTTTGTCTGACAAGCAGCCAAAAAAAAAAAACTTTATTGTATTTATTAAAAAATCAAAAAAAAAAAAAAGAAATGCTGTGAGATCAAATGGTAACTGAAACTTGTTTATCATTAATTTCTGTTAATTGACTCAGTCATGTATCAAGTGAATAAACAGACCTATAAATAGAAGAGGAAACCTCCTGGGTTCAGTGTGTCTCTACAAAGACCACACACAATATATCTCATGCAGCGTCTCAGTGGGCTTTACAGAAACATAACATCAACGGTTCCTCAGCTCAGGCTTTCTAAGAAGACAAGAAAAAAAAACTCCTTAAAAAGACTCATTAGAGAAAAAGCAGAGGAAACCTTGGGAGAGGCAATTCAAAGAGAGATACCCCTTCAGTGGTTAGAAAAGACAATTAGACTTCTAAAAATAGCCAACTGAAAAATGAACATATATTTGTTACAGTTAATAGAAATTCAAACATGTATAAGTATAATCCAGCATAAATATAATAAAATAAGTAAAATAAACACTGAGATACGGCAGAGGTTGTAATAATTATTCTATATTCTCTATATATTGTGAATTTAGACCTAAAACTCAGAAGGATATCACATACACTGAGAAATAAAGTAGTTAACTAGAACTATAAAGGGTTCTTTGGCTTGTCCCCATAGGAGAACCCTTTTTGGTTCCTCGTAGAACCTTTCCACTTGGAACCCTTTCAAATGTTCTACCAAGAACCCAAAATAACAGGTTCTATAGTGAAAACTCGGTGAAAGGTTTCACCTAGAACCCCCTATGAGAAGTTCTAAAGGGAAACCCTTCTATGGTGTAATGGTTCCACCCAGAACCCTCTTTAGGGGTTCTATCCAGAATCTGTCCACCTTCAAAGGGTGCTAACAAGAACCAACTCAGGGCACTCCACCAAGAACCCTTTCACATTCCAAGGCTTTTATCTAGAACACACCCAGGTGGTTGTACCCATAACCCTTTTATATTTCAAGTGGGTTCTGCTGAGAACCCTTCTATATTCCTAGGGTTTTATATAGAACCCACCAAGAAGGTTCTACCAAGAAAACTTTATATTACAAGGCTTTAAAGAAGAACCACCCAGGCATTGTACTGAGAACTCTTTTATATTCCGTGTTTAATCTAGAACCCACCAAGGAGATTCTACCAAGAACCCTTTTATATTCCAAGGGTTTTATCTAGAAACACCCAGGAGGTTCTACCAAGAGACCTTTTATATTAAGGTACAAAGAGCAAAACTCTTCTCTCCAAAAAGGGGATGAAAATGTTCTTAATGGAACCCTCAATCTTCTATAGCACCACTGACAAAACCTCTCTTCAAAAAAGGGTTCTTCAGAAGCAAATGGTTCTGGATGTAACCTCAGAAAGAACTCTGTTGGAACCCTCATTTCTTAGAGTGTAGATAAAAATAAGGACAAAGTCAACACAAATATGAAAACCATCAGAGCTGGAAAGAGACACAAACCAAACGTCACAAATTTTCTAACCCAGATTTCTGTTGATAAAGTCAAGATTATTTGTTCTTGTTTTTCAGAAATGTAAAGTTGTTAATGGTACGTGATGTAAAACTTATTCAAATCAGATGAAGATGATGGTACTTTGAAGGTTAAGCTGTACAAATGAGCTATTTCCTGAAACTACGACTGCATTTTGGTTGTGTGAGTGTTATAAAATTCCAGACTACTGCAGACAAACAATTTGACCTCCACTATAACAGAAGTAAGATTTTTTTTAAATATCTTTTAATCCATATCCTGACCTACCCAAGAGATGATGTATTTCATCTATTACGGGAAAAAACAAAAGTACAAGAGACTTGCACCCAAGAAATTGCACACATAAATTCAGTTTTGCAGCACACAAGAGAAAGCCTTCAGGGACCGTGGGGGGGGTGAATGGGGGTTTAAGTCTCTCTAGATGGATGCTGTCATTTGCTGTGTCTGTCCCCTCCACAGAAACAGTGATGCTGAGAGGTTTAAAGACAAAAATGTTTCAAATATGGATAAGTTGGAGGAGAAACAAACAGACGGCGACTCCGCTCCACGCAGAGAGGACGTTCTCCCGCCTGTTTAGGACGATAAGGGAGCATGTTTGAAGTCAACTGCTGCAGAATTAAAGTTGCTGCTGGAATGAGCAACACACGCAGATTCACTCAGAAAATACTTTGTTCACACCGACACATCATAAAGGCAAAGCACAATTAACTGTGTGACTGAGTCCCAAACTGTTTAGAAAACTGTAAACATGATAAACACCACTGGGAGAACTATTTCCTCCGTCCTCCGCATACCTATGGTATGACGTCAATAAATCTGTAGATTATTGATTGTTTTGCGGTGATTTATGACGAATGCCTGCAGGAGAGGAATAATTTAAATACAGAGAAGTGTAAATGTAATAGCTACACCACCTACCCCAAATATTTTACAAATACCAGCCTGTCCAAGAGCAGTAACATGACATCTGTGTCTGCACTGAGCACTGAGTCACGTCTCTTCTTTCAGCGCTCTCCAAAAAGGAAGCGCTGCACCAATGGATATCAGTGTTTATCCTCACCATCACTCGCTTTCTTCTTCTTTTTTTTTTTTTTTTGAACTGTAATCCTTCTTCTGACTGCTGAGTTTCTTTTTTATTTGGACTAGGGTTGGGGGATATGACAGTATATGCCGTGCAACAGTAGAAATGTTTCCACCGGTAGAGATTTGGTGTGATCTTGCAAATCCGGCCGCCTTGCAAGTTGATTTGGGCAGCAGGACTGCTTACCACAACAGTTGGTGGTGGTTATGCATCTCTTACCTTGTTTGCCAACTGCCTCAGACAAAGAGAGCAACTCTCCCCCTTAGGTTTGAGCGGTATCCACTTTTTCACCTATATACCCTCCTGACATTTTACCAGGGTAAATGGTATTATGATAGTATTTGTGTAAAACGTTTGTAAAACAGCTCAACTACACTGTTCTCCACTGTACTTAATACTCCTACAATGTAGGCGGAGCTGATCATCATAGCAGCTCCAAAACAAGGGCAGAGGCATTTTTCATCTTTTTAACCAATTAGTCACATAAATTTATCCTCAAGACAGCTGCACTAAAGTGCAGAGACTGTCCCCTGGTGGTGTAAGCTGCACACTACAATACAGGTCTCCCTATCAGTTTAAGAGAAAGAAGAGCAGTCTGTATTTATGAGGGTACTGAAAATCACACGTCAGCATTTCTTAATACCCTGGTACTCCTTAATACCTTCATACCACCCTAACCTACTCCCCCTTCACGTGTGGAGAAGGAGAGTGAAACTGCACAGAGTATTTCAGTATTTATTTGCACTTGTTACCCTAAAAACCTGGAACACTTTAAATTATTCTTCTCATTTGGAACCTTAAATCTCTTTGAAAGAATGTTTTATGCTAATATATGGTTATTCTAGATTTTCTTGATTGAATTTACAGAACAACTAGTCTATTGTATACCATTACTATATATAAAGTTACAAAGTTTTTGAACATATTGCCCACCCCTACTCTGGACAATCAGGAACTTTTCTTGGACCTGCTTAGATTTTTCCACAATATCGGCTCCACCATTGTGCTACTTGTTGCAGGCTGCTCAGTCGCTCCCTCTCCGTTAGTGCTGGGAGATTTAAGAGAGATTTAACAAGCTTAATCAGCATGCAAGGGCTTAAATGTAACAGACGTTGTAAAACTATGTAAAAGTCCCACATTCCAGCTTTAACATGGACCACCACCCAATATAATATTATAATTCATATGAGTAAATAGTAGAGATTATTATTTACACTCGCACTGGATGAGCTATTTGCATGAAGTTGGGATAATGGGAACATTAATCCAGCTGTCAGGTTCAGCTGGAATTTCAACCAGATTACTCATATTTCTTACTGAACTTCTATGTAAATGTGCAGAAGTCCACCTCTTGGATTTCTCCTGACACCTCAGTAAAGTGAAGGTGAATTTAATTTGTGGTTCCCAAAGCACATCACAATTACATGCACTTAAAAGTCATAAACCAGATTTTAATACTATTATACTGTTTGCATTTTTTCAGTTTTAGCTGTTAAATGTATTTACATGTCATAATTAGTGGCAGAGTTTCATTCCAGCCTTCCTTCCTAAATGCCTACCTACTACTGCTACTACTATTGTAAACAGATACACCAGTTGTTTTCTGACAAATTAGCTGCTTAAAGAGTGTTGGCTATAGTAGTAAATTGTACGTGCTGTTGCCATGGTTACCATGAGTGAAACCTCAAGGATTACATCAACTGAAATCTCAAGGATTACAACTTTAAGTAACTGGGTTATTCAGACAAACCAGGTTACGCAGGTAATCTGAGAACACGTGTACGTGCACTGTAGATTTCTCCTTCACAGCAATGCTTTTTCTGTCTCAAGTATTAGGTCACACACATGCCTACAAGCCAGTTAGAAACCTGGATACATGTGTGGCATACATGCCTATGAAACCTGTGCTCGACAGGAGGAAAATCAGGTTTCTCTAATCCCCTAACCTGAATACAGAAAACAGGATTCCTGTTTACATGATGTTATGTAATCTGCTTACTGAAGAAAGCCCAATGAACCCCAGGGTTTGTGCAGGTCTGAACAAGTTAATAGTTGAGACTTTTTTAAGCCCGGTGGGAATGTAATTTAATGACCTATTTCACGCCCATACTGGCAAAAAAAGTACACGAACACTTGGCAGTAGTATTTATTGATTCAGTGTTGGTTGAAATCCTTTTTAATATACATACAGTTTATGGTTGAAGCGAGTTGTTTCCCCCTGCCCACTCCTCTCCAGACTTGAGGAAGCTCAGGCAGGCTGCAGGAACGCTGCAGGAGCACAAGACATGTGCAGCATTGTAATCCTGTAAGTTGATCAGCTGTTTATATTGTTAATTGTCTGTCAATGTAAAGTTAAGTCTGTTAGCCTGAAAATAAAAGCCCACTGCTCTGAAAATACTCACTCTGGAGTTGGAGTTAAGTGACCACCTGGCAGTCTCCATTAACTTAGCATGTTTCCTTAGTCTCTGATAGCAGATCATGGTCATTTTTTGATACATTACAGGAAATATAATACAGATTTCTCCTTTAAGGCCTAAAAGTCATATTATTGGATTTTAGACTGCATTTGGCCGATGTTTTGAGCCAAAAGCAACTTTACATTCAGGAAGAAATCATAGGGAATCTGTGTCTCAACAAGACTTTGATATGTGGACAAGAGAGAGCCGGGGGTCAAACCACCAACCTCACAAATAATAGTCAACCACCTCCAGCTGAGCTGCATTCTCCTTCAAGTGCAGCACCAAACAAAGAAAATAAAAGATACATTTTTCAGACTCTGAAACATCACACCCTGCTGGTGGTGAAAATACAGTCCTGCATCAGACATTCAATAAGTCAAGCTCAAACAATTCACAATCTCTCAACATGATAAAAGATCCTGAACTACAATTTACAGTGATGTAACAATGCTTCTACAACTCCACGCTCTTAGGGATAAGGGTTCCAAAAGGGTTATTCCTGAAGGGTTGAGGTTCCACCCAGAATCATTTGCTTCTGAAGAATCCGTTTTTGAGGAAAGGACCCCCATCAAGATCCTTTTCCACCAAATTAGCTCTGATTCTTGAACTGTTTCTGTTCAAGATCCTTGGAACCTTGGTGCCATCTAGTGAGCCTGCACACCAGTTTGGGTGGAACCATTGTAATGAAGGGTGTCATCAACAGAGGGTGCTGCACAACAAACAGCAACCTGTAGAACATGACACGCCCACTTTGGTTCCCAAAGAAAACCTGCTAATTTTGGTTCCAGCTGGAAAGTAAATTTCTTTTTTCTTTATTTTTTGTAGAAATACTCAGAACGGTTCAGAATTCGACGTTTGAACGCATGGTTGCAGTAATGGGGCAGTTCAATGTTGGTGGAAAAGTGTGTGTGCTAGTGTGTTCTAGATAGAACCCTTGGGATATAAAAGGGGTTTGGTAGAATCCCCTTGGTGGGTTCTAGATAAAACCTTTGGAATATAAAAAGGTTTTCAGTAAAACCCCCCTGGGTAGGTTCTAAATGAAGCCCCAGGAATATAAAAAAGCTCTCAGTAGAACCCGCTCAGCATGGTCTAGATTAAACCCTTGGAATACAAAAAGGTTCTCAGTGGAACCTCCTGGGTGGGTTCAAGATTAAACCCCAGGAATATAAAAAGGTTCTCAGGAGAACCCCCTCAGTGTGTTCTAGATTAAACCCTTGGATTATTAAATGGTTCTCTGTACAATGCCTGGGTGGGTTCTTGTTTAAAAGCCTTGTAATATAAAAGGTTTCTTGGTAGAACCCTCTTGGTGGGTTCTAGATAAAACCCTAGGAATATAAAAAGGTTCTCCATCCATGAGTGTATTCTAGATAAAACTCTTAGAATATAAAAGAGTTCTCAGTAGAACCCCATGAGTGGGTTCCAGATGAAACCCTTGGAATATAAAAAGGTTCTCGGTAGAACCCCCTAGGTGGGTTCAAGAACAAACCCCAGGAATATAAAAAGGTTCTCAGGAGAACCCCCTCAGTGTGTTCTAGATTAAACCCTTGGATTATAAAATGGTTCTTGTACAATGCCTGGGTGGGTTCTTGTTTAAAGCCTTGTAATATAAAAGGTTTCTTGGTAGAACCCTCTTGGTGGGTTCTAGATAAAACCCTAGGAATATAAAAAGGTTCTCCATCCCTGAGTGTATTCTAGATAAAACTCTTAGAATATAAAAGAGTTCTCAGTAGAACCCCATGAGTGGGTTCCAGATGAAACCCTTGGAATATAAAAAAGGTTCTCGGTAGAACCCCCTAGGTGGGTTCAAGAACAAACCCCAGGAATATAAAAAGGTTCTCTGATGAACCTCATGGGTGGGTTCTTGTTGGCACCCTTAGAAGGTGGAAAGATTGTCAATAGAACCTCTAGAGAGGATTTTGGGTGGAACCATTACACCATAGAAGGGTTCTCTGTAGAAGCTGTGATATGGGGTTCTGGGTGAAACCTTTCACAGATGGTTAATTATAACTCTTTATGTTGGGTTCTAGGTAGAAATCTTTGAAAAAAACCAAGTGGAACCGTTATAGAGGGTTATTAAAAGAATCAAAAAGGCTCTCCTATGGGGACAAGCCAAAGAACCCTCTATGGTTCTAGTTCTAGCACTTTATTTCTAAGAGTGCAGTCAGGCCAACACTGCCACTTATACCAAACCCAGGTATCACTGCCACAGTCCACACATCTCTTCATCTCCCAGTCAAAGTAACCAGCTGTAACATTTACAGCCTAATGTTCTCTCTGCTCCAGAACTGTGATTTTTGCTTTGAGGCAAACCAAACAACCATCTATTTGACTGTGGAAAATCGATGTAAGCAGCCTCACATCTCCCTCCACCTTCACTATTCAAAACATTCACTGAGAAATGACACACGGCTGCCCTCTGGAAAGCTGCCTGCCTCTAAAACCTTCCCCATGATGCCTCCACCATTTTACCGGGCGGTGGACCCGGCCACCCACCTCTCCATTATCACCTCATTAGCGGGCTGCAAACTGGCCCACCCTCCATTTTGGCTCCAGCCTCAATCAGCCCATTAATCACAGAAGAGCAGGGAAACCTTCTGTCCTCTGAAGGCTCACGATGTATTCTGCTGGCCCCTGCTTGTGTGTGTGTGTGTGTGTGTGTGTGTGTGTGTTATGTGTGTGTTGTGAGTGTGTATGGGCATGCTGCTGCATACAAATGATCCAGCTACATCCTGCCATCTGTTGACTGCTAAAAGTAACTGCCTCCACACTCACACACGAGTTCATGATGCTTTTTGTCAGTCTGTTCTTCATCTGTATCCAAAAATACTATTTTGTAGCTCAAGGTTTATCTCAGTGAAAGAACAGATGGAGCGAAGCATGCAATCATCACAACAGGTCCTCATAATTAAACAAAATAGGTTGTCAGAGCTTTCCAAAATTGACTCAAATGAGGTGTTTCTCATCTGTTTCCATATGGCTCAGGTATGAATCATTTCGAGATAAACTCCTTGTTTAAGATGAGAGAAGATCATCTTCGTGGTAGAAGAAAGGATGCACACCCTGGTCATCAGTGTTTTAATCCTCATCCTAACATGTTCTCTAGTGACACACAGCTCAGTGTGAACATCTGTCTTTTAAGCACTGCTGTCATCTCTGTGGAGGGGACAGTTGCACGAGTTTGCTTCAGTGAAACGGAAACAGAGTGATTTTAATGTGATGAAAGCTGGAACAAACAAACATTCATGGATGATAAATCATAATGATTTTGGTGATCTCCTGACTTCTCGAGCACCACTTTGAGGTTTTGAGTGAAATATCTCAACAGCTGTTAGATGGACTGCCAGAATATCCTGGACAACTGACCCTTCCGATAACAGTTGAACAAGCTGGTACCTCAGTCAACTTTCTCCGTTCCTGTTTCCTGTACTTAGATGTGCTCTGTGTCATCTATGTTGGAATGAAAACCAGATCCTGTAGATGGTTAAAAGATGTTGCTGAGAGACCCGTAAAAGTGACATATGTTGGCATCTTAAGTTAGCAGATGTGAGAAAAATGCTCCCAAACTAGCTAGCTAATCTACATCAATCATTAGCAAGCCAGTTAGCTAGTGTTCAGCTTGCCAACGTTAGCTAATGCTAGCCAGCAGGCTAGTTAATCTATTGCTGTGTCTCAGTTTGCTTACTTCTGTACTTACACTGCCTGTTTTGAGTGTGCAAGTGCATTCACATTGACATTTACGGCAAAATGGAGTGCACTAAGAGTACCTCGATGTTGCACTAAAGACGGACAAAAAGTTTAGTGTGGACCCCTGGACACATCTTGCCTTTAACGGTCATTATCTTGTCTATGTAGCAGAAGAGGCGGGGCTACCAAACTTGTGAACACAGGGCCGCGGAAAGAAAGCAGTCACGCTGAAAACCAAATAATACAGCTATAAGTCATGCATGCATTTTTATCAATCAATAAACCAATATGTTTATCTGGTTAAGTTTGTATAGAATTGGTACTGCGAATCAAATATAAACATATTGGTACATTTTCCGACTGAGATTATAGCATATTTTTAGCCTCTCATGAAACAGAGGACAAACAAAAGCAAACACAGTTAAAGGGACATTCATGTTGAATGAAGTGAAATTGAAAACAAATGAATAAACAAGCTGGCGGGTGGTGGTAAATCTCCCTCTGGTTTAAATTCATCCACAAAGAAGAAGAAGTTGTGATTGGCATTTCCGGTAAGGGCACAAGTTTTACCAAGCTTGCTCAACTATTGAGAATAAAGCAAAAAAGTGTGGGACTTATGAAGGGTCACTTAAGCTCCTTTTATGATGAATTATAATAACTTTCATCTAGCGCCATCATCAGGTCAACTGTCCAGTCTGTCCCATGCTTTGGTTTAAGACAGAATACCTCCGCTGTGCTGTGCAACATGTTAAATGTTGCATCTGCTAAAAATTTGCACAACTTTAAACCTTAATACAATTTAAATGGATAAACTTAATAAATTTGTGTAAAACTTCATCCCTGTGCAGACTTCTGGCTCCAAAAACAAGATGGCAACAGCCATAAAGCCAAACTGCAGGCTTCAAAAAAGGATAGTCCACAAAGTGATGGGTGTCATGGTGGGTTTGTACCCCTGATATAATTTACCGTCTGTAGTGTTTATACTAACAAAAACATGTGATCATCATTCAGAGACTGGCCTGTCTCATTGTTATGCTCAGCTGTCGGAGCATGACAAACTGCTGCTTATTGGATATCAATATCTGTCTCTCATACTTATAAACTGCTGCATCTGAAACGTTTCTTGTGGCAGGCCGGCATTCTGCTCTCATTCCTACTGTAACACCGTCATTGCTTGAAGGCTCATAAAAATAAAATTAAAAAAATTTAAAAAATGTTTATTGAACAGTCCAGATACCTTGTCACGAGCTAAAAGATTCTGGCAGTGTGGTGGTGTCAAGATGAATCTGATTCCAGCTAGAGGCTGACATTTTTTGCAGGAATCCCGTGGGACACAGGATTCCCCTGGGATTCCCACAGGATGGGAGTATATTCACTGTTTATCACGGGACTGGGACGGGACAAGAAAAATGTCAACAGCAGAGGGCAGGAGCAGGAATCATCATAACAATGGATCTTTTGCTAGTTGTTTTGTTGTTTAATGGCTTTTTTATTCTCTCCTGTCTGCATGACGTGTGGACTGTGGTCTGAGAGGAACTGGAGGGGACAAGAGTCATGCTTCTGTGATTGGGGACAATCTGTCACGCAATTGGGATGGGACAGGAGTATTTCTGTGGGACAGGATTGAAAATCCACTCCTGTGTCACCCTCCAATTCCAACCCTGTAACTTTAGCTGAGCATGATGGACTCGCCTGCACTCTTTGATGCAGTTTACCTTCTGGTGGTGTTAATACTCACAGGGAAACATGATCATTATTCAGAAACGGACCTGTCTCCTTGTTATGCTCAGCTGTCAGGACATGACAAACTGCTGCTTATTGGATATCAATATCTGTCTGTTGTATATATAAACTCTTGCATCTTAAATGGTTCTTGTAGCAGCTTCTGTTCTCATATAACACTGTTACAGTTTGAAGGCACAGATTCACATTTCATATTAGTTTTATATTTATCAAAAGACACCCTAATGAAAACACTGCTCTACAAAATCTACATAAAACCTACTGGTTCCACTGTTTCATTGCTAATGAAATGTGCAGCAAAGTAGAGTAGTAGTGATTAGTGTCGTAATTTTAGTAGTAATGAGTTGAGTTTTGGGATGTATGCCTACTTATGATTAATACATAATGACTATTTAAAGCACTGCATGATTATTATTTAATTACTTCTGTTAGCTTTTGGGAAATGACTACATTAAAACCAGGGGTGGAAGAATCCAATTACAAATACTCAAATTACTGAAATTAAGTAGTTTTCTTGGGGGGGGGGGGGGGGGGGGGGGGGGGGGGGGGTACTTGTACTTTTACGAGTAAAAGTACAGTCTGTGCTTTTACTTGCATTTAAGAATGCATTACAAGATATAATCTACTTAGTTACTTTTAAAAGCATAGTTGAGTACTGAGTACAATTTGAATTAAAGTCCAAACCTTTTATCTGCATTTTAGTAGCCAATCAGGTGATCTGATCGCAAATAGGCCAATGAAAACAAAGACATACAAACGTCAGGGTCCTGCATAAAAAAAAACAATGCAACATACACAAACCTTTATTTCATGAAGAGAGCTGCTGACTGCTGCTGACACTCAGATTCACTGAGTGTACAGAGGACCACCATGTGTCAGAGTGGATCAAAAATATTAACAAAAAGGAACTTTGTTCGTGAAAATCTTCAATATCTGATGAAAATGTGAATTCATATATATTTTTATTATATATTTCACAGTACTTTATCACTTGATTGTGGCGGAGGTGGTCCATCTTTTTTTCTCGCTGTTGTCACAACCAGCATCTCGCTACCATGTAACACTTGAATAACGTTAATAAAAGGAACCTTCACCAGTTTCTGAAGGCTGCTGTCATTTTCAATTATCTGTGCTGTCACAATTAGCAGGTAACAGCAGACACAGTGTCTAGAAAGGCACCCAAATCCTCAAGACCTCGTGAGAGTGAACATTTTGTACCGAAACCATGAAAAAACTCAAGAGAATCTCACAAGTTTGGGGTTCCCCTCTAGACCCAACCAGCAGACACCAAAAGAAAGACACGGGACACAACGTGCCACCGCAGCAATGACTGCGCTGCAAGATAACGCACAAAGACATGTAATACAAACTACATAAACAACCCAATAATAAAGAACTGTATTGATCACAACTTAAAATATGTGTAGTCTTCCTATATTGTTGTAACTACATATTCACTATATGAGCAAATAGTGGAACCTCAACATGATTTCTATTTAAAAGCCTTTGTTAGTAAAGCAGTAGTGTTTTGACATTTATTCACCAGTAACACAAGAAACAAAACTCTCTACTTGATTACTACTTTAAACACGACTGCTTTACTTCAGGACTCTGCTGGTGTATCATGTACATAAACGACACATTCACAGCTCCTACATGTCACTTCATAGCCACTACTACATGAATAGGCTTTGTGTTGTGATTCAGTAGAATTTTTTTAATGAGGGAAAGCTGGTTCATTTCCAGCCGCCAATATGTTTTTTCTTTTACTTTTTTTTTTTTTTTTTTTTTTTTTACTGCAGCTGTATTCTCACATTATTATTGTACATGTTGTACTTAACCTTTAAAAAACAACCCACTTTATATATTTGAAACCATCACACGGCTGGCAGATAATCTCTCTTGGCAATGAAATGTAAAAAGACCACATAAATGTAATTTGGGGGGAATTTGTGTGACATAAATAATGAGTAAGCCCTGGCTCCAGGCCTGTTTGGCCCTGTAGAGGAAACTGAGTAAATTAATTCCTCCTGCTGTAATGATGTTGTAAACAAAATCAGAATCACTTTATATCACTTCATATGCCAAGTACTGTATATGTAGCGGAATTTATCTTGGTGATATGGATGCAGAGAACCATCCTGGACTAGTTATTTAAACATAATTATATTTGAGTATGAATATACGGCATACTAATTGGTTATTTCCAAGTCAAAACAGAAAAAAGATGTTAGACACACTCTATTAGATCTATCCATCTACTGAGAGGAAACCAGGCTTTTATTTTCCTTTACATTTTCTCTAAAACCTCATGTCAGCAGGCCCTGAGAAGGCTTTGAATAATTCAGCCAATAATCCAAGACTTACCACTTTGTACTTGGCTCGCTTCAGGGGCTGCAGTAGTTTAAGTCCGCGGTTCACAACCTGGGGGTCGGGACCCCTCCTGAGGGGTTGCAAGATGGACTTCAGAGGTCACAAAACGATGAACGGGATAGAAAATAAGAAAAAGAACAGATTTCTGCAACACAAAATAACACTTATTTATCCTGACTTTTCTGTAATGCATCTTTCTTCTGAAATCTTTAGTAGTTTCACCTCCCGAGGCCTCCGAAATGTGTTTGATAAATTAAACAATCATTGAAGAGAATTTCACTCGTTGGTTGAACCGCTCACAGCTCAGATGAGAGGGTCACAAGTGCACGTTCCTTTTTAAACAAGCGCTTACAAGCAAAAATGACTGGGAACTACTGCTTTATATATTAGAGAACTGGGCCTCTAAGTGACAAAAAAGGAGTTCATACTCACTTCTCTGTCCAAAATTAGGGCTGATAACAAGCCTTGAGCACAGGGGTGAACCTCCAATCATATTTTACTGAACTGCACAATTCAGTTCAGGCTGCAACTGCACTGCAGATGTGAGTTTGTCTTTTCAAGGGAAAATTCACCACGTTTCATGTGGATGTCCGGTCAATATTGATGGTAAATGTAGTCAGTTCACTGTGTGCTATATTGACAGATGAAGCTGAGTTCTCCTGCTGCAAAATCTGTTGCTGAACTACAGGCTATTTCAGCGTGGATGTGTAGTCTCCACCTCTGGGTAGCCAGCGGGCATGCTAGATGTGTTTTTTTTTTTTGTTTGTTTG
The DNA here is from genome assembly GCA_034769285.1 of Lutjanus argentimaculatus. Classification (NCBI taxonomy): domain Eukaryota; kingdom Metazoa; phylum Chordata; class Actinopteri; order Lutjaniformes; family Lutjanidae; genus Lutjanus; species Lutjanus argentimaculatus. The sequence goes on from JAWZSL010000008.1 coordinate 30,590,320, forward strand.
TTGTTGTTTTCTTTGTTGTTTTTTTTGGCACCTAAAGGCCTTTACACACCAATAGCAAAGCAAATAAATGGCATGAAATTGCAAATAATTTGAAGGCGAATTTCAATGTGCCTGACCATTCACGTGAAACGTGATGCAATTCATAAAAAATCACATCATGGAAAAAAAATATCATGCCATAAGAATAAGAGAAAACAACATACCGTGTCCAATACACCCAATACTGAGAAAGAGAGGGAGAACTTTCACTGCTTGGTTCAGGAAACTGACCACAGTTGCTTCAGGACATATCTCAGGATGGCACCAAGTTCAGAGGTAACCTGACTCACCAAATGGTTTGTTACACAGAACCATCTGGGAAGCTGTCCACAGAAAGTGTTTGGAAAAGGGCGGGTGCTTTCAAAAAAAAAAACACTTGGCAGGTGATGGGATGAACCATCTGTCATGTCTAACATGGGCTAACTTCAGCCAGTTAGATCAACTCACCGAACCAAAGCCAAAGCCGGCTGGAAGAAGAGCAAAAACATCTTTTCCATTGATAAAAGCCTTCAACACGTTCTTTGCTCTTCTTTCAATGAGGAAACACTCTCCAGTTCTGATGCTATCATAGTATTTACGCTAACCTCTTCAGTAGCAGCCGTTGTGTATTCGAGACGAGTTGTTTCACTGGACGCTTCTCGCTGGCAGCGCACCCCAAATGCCACGCCTGTAGCTGCCAGTAGTTCCTCCGAGGATGCTGATTGGTTGGCACCCCCTCTGGTGCGGAAAAAAAATGGATATCTTGGAGCCTAGCACGATGGATTCTCGCGTGATCTTGTGTGATCTTGTGTGATCTCGCGATCTTGCAAATCCAGCTGCCTCGCAAGGTAAGTTTGGAGGAGCAGAGGAGCAGCGATTTCAGACAGCCAGTTGACTTTGACTGAGAGCAGTGGGTAGCCATAGATAAGATATCAATGAATCAAGGTCATTTATTATGAGAGAGTTTCTTTAGGAGACTTAGACTGGATTACACCAGATGAGCAGTATGGAGGCATTTTATGGGGTTTTTTGGTTGTTTTTTATGTTTGAAAACTGGTCACCATTCACTTAAATTGTTTGGGAGATTCTGCAGCACTGTTTTCCTGTTTTAGTGTTTTGTGGACTAAAAACCCAAACTTCGGTGAAAGGGTGAGTAGACAATGACTGAATTTTCATTTTTGGGTGAACTATCCCTTTAATGCTATGCTCTGACCAACAAAGTTATAGCCAGGCTATACATGGCAACAGGGGCGTCAGAAGCTTAGGTGCAGTGCATCCTGGTACATGTAGGCATTGTTTTTACAGTTCAGCATGCAGAAGAACTCAGCTTTCTTGGTCAGTCTTGCACGCATTGACAAATTTATAGCTTTAATCGACTACATTTATTATCCACACTGACTGGACTTCCACATGAAAAGTGCCAAATTCCTCCCTTTAAAGAAGACCTAAAGGAAACTGCTCCATCAGCTGTCCACTGCCTGTAGATGGCTGCTTGACTGAGTCACTTCCTTCCCGTCTCACTCACACAAATCACGAGTTCATCCATCTCTCTGTATTCCTGCTTTTGCCTTGTATACAGATTGGACTGGGCCGTCCCTCTGGCCTTGGCTCTTCAATCACCCCCACCTCCTCCTGCCTTCACCTCTCCCCGTCCACCATCCATCCCTCCAACCCCTCCATCTATCCATTCTTTGATCTCGCCCTCCATCCCCCTTGCCTGTCCGTCCCTCCCTCTGTCATCGGCGGAGAGCGAAATAAATCAACTCAGTGACAGCCGGCCAGCCTGAACACCTACTGAGTTATTCACTTCAGCACGCCTCTGATCCACTGTTGGATCCAAACGAACCTGCATTAGCACCGACACCGTCAGCTCTACACACTCTCACACACACACACATATCTGCACAGAACACTTAAGAGCAAACACACACACACACACAATCTGTTTAGCTGCATTAGAGCTGGAAGCAGGTCTGTAAGAGCTCTCTCCCTTATTATTTTCTCCACAACCAGCCCATGAATTTTATATGCAGCACTCCCATTGCTCTCTTATCCCCACCTCATTCTGGAAGCCATAACCAAACAAGGACTTGCACGCACGCACACACACACACACACACTACACATGTGCTTGCGCCTAGCCACAGTTGGTATGTTTGATTTGTGTGGATATAGATTGGTATGTTTTTATAGTGGAAGAGAGGGTGCTGGGGGAGGGGACGGGTGGATGGATAGGAGCGTGGTCCTTTAAAAAGACGGAGCAGGGGGGCCGTCTCCTGGTAGATAATCTTTCAGTCTCTAAACACAGTGGAACACAGGGCGAGAGGTGCCTGTCAGTCACTGTAAGGAGTCCCATCTGAGGTAACCCGGGTTATGGGTTTGTTGAGGGAGGGGGTAGTTACATGAGGTGGGTCAGCAAAGACCAATACACTTTGAGAGAGGACTTCTGTCTCTGAGGACTAGCTGACTTTCTCAGGGACAGGGGCAAAGAAAAAAAGGGGGGGCACCTCGACCATGCACAAGGTTAGGTTTACATTTTAACAAAACAGGTTGAGTTAATGCGAGGGGTTGTGGAGAAGACCGGAAGCCTGAGGCCTCTCAACTCTTTTTACCAGACACCAGTTATTCTCCTGAAACTCAAACTCAAGGCCAGTGGCTGAATCTGACCCAGCACCTCATTTTATGTAGCCTGCAAAAACTTGCGAAGAATATAATTCATGATATGGACCCATTTTGGGCCCACATCATGGTTACGTTACGGTGTTAGCTGGTGGCAAAACGAAGTAAAATCTGGAGGCAAATACAGAGTAGTAGACCACATAGTCAAGCTAAAATGTCATCTTTCTGTGTCGTTGGGTGCCAGAATCAAAGTGATTATTGCATACCAGCTGCTGCTGCCACTGCCAGCAAAGAAAATCCAACTATGGTTGGACATGATAAGACAAAAGCTTGGAGATGTGTGCGAGCCACGACAAAATAAACAAAATGAACTCACGAAATGTCAAGAAAGGAAATAGTCTTTCTTTACTTTTTACAATATTAAACAGAGAAATACAACTGTTCACCCTTTGAATTCAAGTTTCTCTCTTTTACCGAACTAAGACAAGCTTTATCTGCCTCGTTAACTCTGTAACTCTGTACTTTTAGGGGTGGCAACTGCCAACCCATGTGATCCCTCTAGGTCCACCCCTGGTCAGGACCAAAGATTCTAACTTCCACTAGACCAACATATTAAACCCCTGTGCCCTTACAAATTGCCTTCTGGCTATAACCCTACCAAGGCTGACCATGCACATCCCTGCGACCCACTTGAAACCCAAGTTGCAAGTTGTTGCAAAACCCAAACACACCATGAGTTTGACCTGCAGTTGCAGCCAAGCGGTTTTTGAAACTAGACGTCTTTTTGCAGCTCCAGAAACCAAACCGAACATATCCATCACAGCTCTGCAAACAGCTTGCACAGCATGTTCCCGGTGTTTTGTAGCCAAGGTGTAGTAAGGTAGCACACAGACTTCTGACTTCCACCAGAGAAATGTAGAGCAATTTGATGGACATTTCTGCATTATCTGGAGCCGAGTAAAGGTGGAAGTGCCAACTCCAATAGTTCGGCTGCAGGCTGACGAGCAGCTACGAAGGCTTACAACAGTGTGTTGGTTGATCCTTCAAATTTTAGGAGCTGTTTTACTAACACACGTGGGTGGACAGTGACTATTTTCATTTTGAGGAAACATATTTCTATATGATCATTTCTGAGATGTCTCAGTTTGACTGGTCAGAGTAAGAAAAAGAGACCGAGAGTGTGGGATAAGGCAGATGCTTCAAATCCACCACTGCGAGTAAGAGGAATGTGCTGTGCCAAGTTTTTGTGGTAGTTTTTGTAGCTTTTTTTTTTTCCCAGAGAGTTGATCGCTTTCATGTTGCCTGGTTTAATGCTGCCTTCAAGTCATCCTAGTAAGCTCCTAGCCGAGACTTCTGAAGTGGTAAATACGACGTGTCACACACTCAAGTGTATTTAGTTGGAAGGACAGCTTCCCAAGCAACATTAGTAAACTGCAGCCTGGGAGCCTCTTATCAACAGCGAGAGGGTGACATCTAAGCCCCAGAATATGACAAGTGATGACTTAAGTGAAATTTAAATACATCAATAAGCAATTTTAGCTGAAATTCTCAATACTAACTAGAAAGAATGAAAGAGGACCATTCTGAAAAGCATCTAAACGTTTCTTTTTCACACGTTTATGTCTGTTTTTGATGACAGAAAATTCCTTTAACCATGTGCCCAGGGTCCTTTTCATCAACAGGAAATACACAAAGAGAAGCAGAGCGATGAAATCAGTTATTTATAGTTGAGGATGGCAAGACTGAATTCAATAAGAAAATAGTCGTATCAGCAAATTCAAAACAGTTTTTAATGGTCTCACCGAACAAAAGGCCATAGATAAATGTGTTTTGCATTTCTTAGTTCCTTGGACACTAAGAACAAAAAAATAATTATATATATATATGTTTTTTATCTTTAAACGGTTTGACAGGCTGTGGGAGGACAGCACGAGGTGGGTGATCTGAACACTGAACAGGGAAATACTCAGGTCATGTGACTTCTCTCTATTTTTTCATGTTTATTATATTTTTGGGTGATTTTGTTTTATAAAATTGTTCATTTTAAGAATGATTTTATGATGTTCTTGTTGAAAAATAACAAACTAAATTTTCACAACTTCTAATTAGCTGATAATCAGACATTGAATGACACATTGTCCAGACAAAACAAGGATAATCACTCACAGACAAACTTGTGTTTTGAGGCATAAACTCTACAGATAATCAATAATATAAAGGTTTGAATACCCTTTATTTTACTCTTAAATGTGTATTACTGATTTATTCACCAGTGTACGCATATTTCTACATTGCAAAATGCTCGAAACTTTTCCTTGTTTGCTCAGCTTTCATTGCTGATAGGATTTTGTTAATGAAGGGGAACTACAGGGAAGACGGTAGTATATATACAGGAATAAGATGTTGTGTTTATAAACGTTAATATGTCATTATTTATTCAAATATTAGATTTGTTTCCAGCCTTCACAACACATGTGAATATGTATGGTTCTGTTTTTTTCACTTTTAAAACTTTTTATGCTAAACATGACAGAACGTAGCTAATTAATGGATTATAAAATGTTTTAAAAGTTGACACATGAACTCTAAAAACTGGGAAAATTATGGCTTGAATGGACAAAGAGATACAGAGAAATTAAAGGTTGTATTTTGAAAAAAAAAAAAAAAAAATTTTGTTATTGTAGCCTACATGCTGACTTCACATTTTAATTCAGACTGTTACTCTGGCTTCAACACTCCACACTGACCAGCTACGGCAACTTCAAAGGATCAAAATGCTCATTTGTGCTGCGTGCAGGTGCAGGTGCAGTTGTGCTGTATTAATTTTGGCCTAAAATCTTATCTGTCATTACAGCCTGAGCCCCGACCTCGGTGCAAGGACCCTATTGTAATGCTGGCAATTATTTTTCTTCTTTTTCTGCCAAATTAATCACACGTTTGGAGGCTAAAGGTGCTTAAAAACTCACCAAACCCACCAGCCTAATCTACATGACAATATTCAGTCACAGTCGTAGCACCAACTACTATCAACAGACATGTTTTGTACTGTGATGTGCTCCTCCGAGGAGGTTGACCTTGATAATTGCTGTACCGGGAAGATTGTGACATTACGTCAGATGGCGTGTTATTGCCAGACACATTTTTATCTTCAGGTTTCCAGGGTCCAGTAACACACGTGCAACATCTGATCATATTTTGATTACATACCTTTATCTTTGGCTTGTTTCATCGAGCTACAGGACTCAAGGGCAGCTCATGACGCTGACACTGAAATACAACAGAAGAAAAGAGCAATTAGCAAACACACGTGCTGTGGAACTGTAATTACTCCCTTAAACCATCATGCAGCCCTGAATTGACAACCTCACACCTGCAACATCCTGACTGGCCACTTCAAACGTGGGAAATTAGCAGAGATCATGTTTTTCAAGGGAGGTTAAATGGTCAGACACATATTGAGGCTTCCTAAAATGTGATAATATCAACTTGTATGAGGGCTGCAACTAACAGTTATTTTCATTGTCGATAAAGGAGTTTAAAAAAAACAGAAATTATTCTATAAGAAGCTGAAATCAGAGATTTCTGACTTTTTTTCTTTAAAAAATTACTCAGACCGATTAATCAGTTATCAAATAATCAGTTCATACAGTAATTGATTAATCAATTAATCATTGCAGCTCTAGCTTAGATAGAATGACATCTTTTGTTTTGCCAGTAAAGAGCTGAAGCAATAGGAAATGTTTGGTTTACTTCAGCAGTAATGTTCAATTTTATTTGTGTAGCACCATTTTATAAAAAAAACTTTTGAAATCGAGCAGGTCCAGACTTTTGTCCTCAGAAACCATCACGAGGGAAAACTTCCTTTTAACAGGTCAGAAACCTCAAGCAGATCCAGGCTCTTTATTAAGGGTGGTGACCATCCACCGGAACCATAACACACCATTAGGCCCACCATTTTTTCCCCAGACCTTCTGTTTCAGTTTCAGACCAGTGCTGCGAGACAACACTGCCAGAGAATCATGTGACTCACGAGCTTGCAATTGTGTGTGCAGATCTCTGGGGTGTAAAGTGGGTGTTAGAAACTCAGCTCTGAAAGAACAGTGAGGGCACAAATTTACATCTGCAAAAGTTTCAAAACTTTTTTCCCCAGCATATGGACAACAATGACAACAACAGGCTCCTCTGTCGACCGGTTGGTGTCTGGCTCTGAGGCCGTGGCTGTCTCACACCCCGACACACATGTGAACTCAGAAAGACTTACTAATGTTATGTGTATTGATTTTGGAAGTATAAATCATCAAGTGTATGACTTTTTTCCATCGTCTAGTGTCAAAAAAGCAAACAAAAATCATAATAAATCACAGTATTGAATCTCCTTGTAGAATCACAACACTTATCAACTGCAATACATATCAAATCAGCACCCAAGTATCGTGACGGTACTGATTCAGGGGATAAGTGTATCATCCCCAGCCCTGATATCCACACAGCATCATTTTAATAGATGCTCTTCAAAACTGAAAGTTAGCTAACTTGCAGCAGATGCACATACACACCCATGTCTACATAACCATAACAGATCCACTGCTAGCTGGATAGAGAAAGGTGCAGTCCGGAGCGAGAAATAGTGGGTGGATTTTCATGTGACACAGAACAGCCACTGACAGTAGGGCTGAGGCACGGTCGGCCTGTGCAACAACGCTGGTCATTCAAAACAGTCTGGGAATCAACTACACATATGCAAACCTATGAAAATGTTGGCCTTCATGCAGAAGGAGGCACAGTTAGCCTCTGCCTCAGCTTTAAGGAAAAGTAGTTTTTGGGAGCAAGCAATGACAAAAGGAGCATACTGTACTTTTAAAACAACTGGAGTATGTGTCATGCTGAGGCAAATAATGAAAATTTAAATGGAAGTAAATAAAATGAATAAAATTATGTTGTTGAGGCACTGCTTACTCTGACTCTCCTGAGGGTGTAGGAGGCTGCAGAACTCCTAAGAAATGCAAAAGGCCTGCGCCCTCTGTAGATATAAATGTCTGATTCTAAGGTTAGGTCTTATTTTACGGTGATTATACATTAAGGAAACGATACTCCCATAAATCTTACACACTGGACCTTTAAGTACATGCCATTTTCACAACTTAAAATGTGCTCTACCAAACAGCGGAGGAAACCATTAAAGGGTTAATGTGAATATGAAAGCAGTGTGTGACCAAGTCTGTATGAAATGACATTTGCAAATAACTGCTCTGGTTCATTTTAACCTGGTTTGAACGATAGCTGACATTTTCCACAAAGCACCGCAGTGTCAGAAAAGCTGGTACATTGGCATCCAACGGACACAATAATGGACTTTCAAATACCTTCCTGCAGTGGCCGCTTCCTTCTGTCTCTGTTAATGAACACATTGACCCGTCAACCATGTCTCTCAGTGCAGATCTCAGCGCAGATGCTTAGTGAGAAGAAAGGTTTTGTCCTGTTAATGATTAAGAAGAAGGAGAGAGGAAAGAAAGAAAAAAAAGAAGAAGTGTGGAGAGACTTCTCAGTCCTCTAAAGGAAAGTGGGCTCAGATACGGCATGTCGTGAGGAGAAACCATTCTGGGTGTTTTTGAAGAAGTGAGTGAGACCTCTCACTTTTAAAACTTTTTCCAAGAAAGTTTAATCAGAAAAGGGCATTGCTACCTCCCCTGCAGGACTTTTCTGTTTATTCAAAGCAGCATCTCCGCAGCAGTTGGTTGAGCACAAAATTTTCCGTCACTCAGGGAACAACACTTTGCAATGAAAGTCGACACCAGGCAACAGAGAGGTAGGATATATTGCAGCGGCCTGAAATAAGCACCAACATGCACAGGTGTGTGAGAGCTGGTGTAGGGCTTCATTAAAGGGATGGTTCGGATTATCTGAAGTGAGGTTGCATGAGGTACTTGTCAATAGCAGAGAGGAAAGAGCAGCACAGAAGCTAAGCAATGTACTGCTGTGGACAGAGTCAGCAACAGAATGTATTTTTAAGACTTACAAAATAGATTCAACTAAAAAAACATCATCAGTTTACTTTACTTTGCCATCAGACAGCCTTTTCTGACAGGAAACCACTGTTATACGTGTCAAATAATCACTGCTGGTCCACTACATCACTTCAAAGATGACATAGTGTTATTCAGTCATCTCTGTTTAGCCAGGATTTGGCCACACATGCACGTTCCTGCATGTGCACGCTTCTGAAAGCATTTTAGGCTGAAATAGGTGATGCAGTAACAGATTCTTGAGTCATTTCTGATCAACATCGCTCAGTTTGACAGTTTGGTCTGAGTTTCAGGAGTCTCCGTTGGACGTGTTGTTTATTCATTGTGCACATTGTGCAAACTAATCACATTTTCCAATGTGACAATGCTTTGGTTAAGATCTGTGTAGGTTCAGGGACAGAAAGCACTTGGTTATGGTTAGAAAAAAGAGCATAGTATGGGTTAAAATGAGCTTTCGCGGCTCTGGGATTTCTGTCTAAACACGAGAGCCAAAATGCTGGCCGCCTGGTCACAATCTTCCTTCCTTAAACAGTCACTAAAATATGTTTCTGAAAACATTTTAAGCAAGAAATAGGCAAAGCTTTGACATAATCTTGTCCCGTATTTGATCAGCACTGCCTAGTTTGACAGTTTGATCTGAGTTTTGTGAGCAGTGTGTCAGTGTTCAAACGAAGTGTGCACTTCTGAGATGCTGGTGCTCTGCTGCTACCTCTCAGGTAAACGTCGTATACAGCACCTTTAAAAGGTTAGTTTGGCTTCTTGGAAGTCACACAATAACACAAACAACAGCTCGAGGCAGCAGCGGACCTGCAACTCCTCCGTTCTATGAGGTAAAATTACTGATTATGCCTAAGGAGTTGATTGGATTGGAGAAAGGCCATATTTGGTCTATAAAACCATGGTTTTGCTGCCAGAAAAGACTGTCTGATGGCAAAGCAAGGCAGTGAAAATATAAAAAATTTAGCACACAGTTAAACTGATATTGATTTTAAGGGCTCTGGAAACTCAAATTCACAATAACCTTCTAACCATGTAATTTAAGTTCTCGTAAAACAAAGTATTTAAAAAGTATAAAAAACTAGTTTACTTCAAAGTCAAAAAGTTTTTGTTTCACTTTGAATTGGGCGTGTGCTTGAACATTCTTGAGAAATGGTCTAAACAGCTAAATGTGCTGGTTTTTAAACTAGGTTTTCATATAGTTATTAAGTTTATTCTCACTATGATCTTTGTGGTGGCTTAATGAAACTAAACTTTGACATCATATATGCATTTTCACTATTTAAAGTTACATTTCCAGAGGCTTTAAGTAGCTTAAGTAGCTAGCAGCAACCTTTGTTGCTGCGACCGCCATCTGGTACCTCAAATAAGTACCTCATACAATCCCACTTCAAATAATCCAATCTATCCTTCAACACTGAATACCTGCATCTCTTTCAAACCTTAAATGACACTTCATACTTCAAGATCCCAGTCAATCACAAGTTACAGACTAAAGCTGCGTCAGATTGAAGAGAATGACGACTATTGCTGCCATCAGTCAAACTCAAGAGAGGGTGAAGTTGAGGGCCAGACTTATCGCGCACAGCATCTCGCCCGGTGGGATGAGGGTTAAAAGGAAACTCGTTCTAAAATTATGTTTTACCTCAGCTTCGGGGTAAGGTCAAGCTGCTTAGATTAGGGTGAATGTGTGCAGCTCGTGTGTGTGGTGGTGGTGGTGGTGGCCGCGTGTGTGTCTGAAGGAGGAGGAGGAGGAGGAGGGAGGAGAGCGAATGAGTGAGTAAGGCACCAGAAACAAGTGATTACCTACCTCCAGGCCCTGTTGTAAAATGTCACCCCTCTGAGAAATGGGTCTGTGTTGGGTGACCTGTAAACTCTGACATCATATGCTGTTCTCTTGGCTGGGCAATGTTTATATTTTTTCTAAAATGAGGGATATTGCACTCCTTTCTCTATTTCCTTCTTTAGTTCTCCCTCCAGACACTCTCCTATGACTTGCTCCAGCCTCAAAAACTCAAAGAAAACAAGCACAAGCTGTTACCCCTCAATCATACGCTCTCAACTACACTCTAATAATAAATTAACTGCTCTTAAGAGCCTCGTAATGAGTGCAGCAGAAGACATAAAAGTAGAGGAAAGCTTCATTTCTGAGTCGCTAATATTTTTACAAATTAGCAGAATACTTCACATATTCCTGTAATGAAAACATAAATTGAGGCGGAGCGAGAGATAGAAAATTCAACGGAGGAAAGAGGAGTGCAAATCGAGTTCAAATAAGTGAGACAAAGGAAATTTTTAGTAAAGATGTGGCTCCTGGGACATTTTGGGCTCTCAAATGAAAAATAGGCTATTCCTTCTTCCTTTTATTTTGTCCCAATTTTAAAGATAGCGTGCTTTCCTCTGTGTACACACTCAAAAAAACACAAGATTTTGTCCCTAAATTCTGCCACAGTCGTCCACTCCTCGGGACAAAGATGGGATCAAACGAATACAAACTTCTAACAAAACATATTTTTGCAAATAAGCAGTACACGAACGATGCTGTTCACTGTGGCTTAAGTTGTCGTATCAGACATATTCTGCATCTGCAACAACTCGCCACCATTATGGTGTAAATTTCATTCATGAACTTGGAGTCAGAGTGAGCCATTACCTTGAGTTTGTCTCTTCACATTTACAGTTTAAACATTTTAGTTATCTCTGCCAGACCTGAGCACTGGCACAGCCAGAAAAAAAACAGTCTGTGGGTGTGCATCAGAGCTGCGTGTGGAGGAGGCTTGCAGTTAATGATGCCACCTATTAAAACGATTGACATCGGCACGAACTAGGTGTACTCACAAGCTTTTACCAAACAACTGCATGAGTAGGCCCTTATTTTTTTATCTCCCTAAAAAATAAGCAGTAAGCTTCGATGAGCATCCAAAATTTGTCAATGAAAAGGATGATATGGGCACATATAGCTCATACAGGAAAACAGATTGATAAATGCTGTTGACAGAACGGCTGATGGTAAAACCCCGGGATGATATATCTCATCTGGCCTGGGAACACCTCAGGATCCCCCAGGAGGAGCTGGGGTCCCTAAACAGTGTTAGACTTGCATGAATCGGGTATGAATTGGGTAAAGTGAAACGTCTGTTGATTCTTTGAGCCCACTGTACTGTACAAATAGGCATCATCAAGTGTAAATTATTTAGAGGTTCAGCTGCTGCGAGTTTCTTCATAAACGTAGATTTCTATATCTGCAGCTGTCTTACATTGTTGTATATTTAAAGCTGCCTGGTTGCTTGTAATGTTCTAAATAAATAATGATGTTTAAACTGAGAGTTTTGGACTTATCATCCCTTTATGATTTCCTTATTATGTTTAGTTAGATGAAAGTTGATACTATACAAAAACACTTAATTAAAACTTTGCAAATCTCAACTGGTTGCTTCAGGCAGTTGAGATGGGACATCAGTGGGTGCTTCACCATCTGTTGCCTGGCGGAGATCTGCACTCTTCTAGTAAATCATGATTGTTTAACAAAATTTAAGATATGCAGAATAGACATCACGACCCTAAACTTAAAACATAAAATGGGCAGGTGCTGGGGAGGGAAATATTACTAGACATGTAAGAGACTAAAGGCTGCTTTGAAAGTTCTTTGAAAGAACTTTGAAAGTTCTCGGGTCATTATATTCAAGTCAGGTCTGAGATGAAAATCAAGTAGGATCACCACCCTGCTGTGTGGAGCTGACCCCTGCTGTTTACATGAGCCGTAACCACATCTCAACAAAGTCTCACATGTATCAAACATGCCTGAAGTCTGTGAGGGCTCGCCAGCGTCAACCTGTGCATCAGATTCTGGAAATTGGACACGAAACACCACTGAGTTAGGTGTCAAACTATAAGAAAAATATAACAAGAGTGGAAGATCTTTGCTTCCTGACCCGAGACCCAGGCTTTCAAAGGCAGATATAGACTTCATAATATTAAAATCATGTCATTTCCTAATCAGGCCAAAGTAATTAGAATAATATCTGATTTTTAAGAGGCAAAAATCACCTATAAGCCACTCTGAAAATCACACACTTACCTCACTTACACACATAAACAGTTTTGATTGACCAGCTGAAAAGCGCTGCTTGATTTTCCGTCCCCCGAGGAAACATAATGATAACTTATGTTACTGCCCTCTGTGAGTAATTGGTGATTAAGCTGATGTGAGCACACAATTACACTGTCAGACCTCGGGATCACAGTCATTCTCTGATCTTAATATAGGGTCACCGCATGAAAAAGGCTACAAACGAACCTTCTCACCCCAGTTGTAATTCTCTTCTTGCTCCACCAGCCTTTCCATCGCCCTTTTCCTCTGACTGTACTTTTCCAGAGTGCCCAGTCAACCAGGCCTTTCCTAAACCAATGCAACCACAAGGATATCTGCTTCCCCTTCTCTGTTCATCCCCCCAGCCACAGCTGCACATACACATGCTGCGTTCTGGCCCCCGAACACAAAGGGGTCTCAACCTAAAGCCTGTTCTAGCCCTCTGCCTCCTCCTCAGGCTGCAGCTTTACTCTGTCAAACCTCCAGTCTGTCCCACCGGAGGCAAGACGGAGCCTGACGTGAATTTAAACAACCGTTCTTTCTTCTCACATTAAGCTCCGACGGCTCGTCAGTACTGAGAGGTGACTACAGGAGCTTTTGTCACCATCATGGAGATGTTTTGTTTGAAAACCTGAAGGCCCTGCTGGTTTTAGGTGTGTCTCAGTGCAGGGTTAGAAATACTCAGCGGTGGAAGGAGCACTGAAACTCTGTACTCAAGTAGAAGTACTGTTACATTACTGAAACACTGCACAACTACAAGCTGTTAAAACTACTGGGGTTGTACTCATAAAGCACGACTTTTAGGACAACTTTTAGGAGGTTTAAGAGTTTCCCTCTAAGACAGTGTTTCCCAAACTTTTTTTCTGGGGACTCACTTTCGAAGAATGACCATCCTGACCTGATCCACAATAGACCTTATTAATAAATCCCTGTAAGACTTCATTTTTGCATGAATGAATGTTCCTCACCATCGTGAATATAATGGACAGATTGATCGGCAGTAAATCTTGATGCATGTTATTGCAAACATATGCACGTTTAATACTTTATAAATGAGAAATTAATGCATTTAGGCAGAGTTAACAGGACATCTCATTGGTTTTATTTCCCCTCATCTGGAAAACGGTATCAAACATTTTAGACTATTGAATTGTACAAATGTAATTAAGATACTATTAAATATCTTCCATCGTCTTTTGATTCATTTGGCGACCCAAATAAAATCTCCTGCCCCCCCCCGTGGGTCCTGACACATTAATAATGAAATCTTCATAAGTTTGTTTTGTCTGGACGTTACCTTCAGACATCATTGTACTATTGTGGAACAGCCTGCAGGAATGAAGCTCAGCGTAAATTCAATCATTTATGCCTCATTTATCTCTAACTGTCTTTCTCTCCACCTCTCTCTTTACCCACTTATCAATCAGGTATCTATGTGCGTTCACTCTTTAAGTCAACCAACCAGATTTAGCCACAGTCTCCATCAGCCAATCATGTGCTGCTTTCAGCTCTCATTTCTGCACAGAGTTGTTGCGACCCTCCTCCACCTCATTCACCTCCAGTTCTGCTAATCCGGTGCCCCGGCTGAACTCATCAGAAGTCCAGTCTTCATCTCATCCAGATCTTCATCCCTTCACCACCACCATCAGTGTCGAGACTCCATCAGGTCCTTTACTGATCACAGCTTCACTGCCCCCTTTATACATGATGATGTCACAATGGAGTCTAACTGCCAAAGACTTTCCACATTTCTGTCTCAATTGTGCTCATGTCAAATAAATATATTCTGCCCACTCAGAACAAAGTGTCTGCTGATTGAAATAAATGTACTAAATAGTGTGTCAGCATATTTCAGCAAACTTCACATCAACAATCTGTGAAACCAAACTTGCATAACCCTCCTCAAAAGACGATAGTGAGACACATTTCAGTGTAAAATAAAATATACTAAAATAAACTAAACTAAACTAAAATAAACTAAAATGAACTAAAATAAACTAAAATGAAATAAAATAAAATAAAATAAAATAAAATACAATAAAATAAAATAAAAGAGTGATCAATGCATTTTACCCCCCATCTTATATTGGTTTGAACAGTATATAAACATTAACACACAATACCAAAATTTTATGTTAGGAATCCATTATGGCACAGTGTTACTTCAAGGCAACATTTACAGTTTAACAGTTTTCATGACTTAATTGTCAAAAAAAGTGCATTAATAGATAAATAAAGTGCAACAATAGGTTAAACTTACTACTAATCTTGGGAATTCACGTTTTTCCAGATTGTAAAATGACAGAAAAAGATTTTTTCCAGACTATTTTTGCGAGCGAGATGATGGAGCTGAACAACGTGAGGACAGTCGTGTGATAAATTAAGACACTATTAGTTTCCTGCCTCTTTTTTAAAATGTTACATCATAATCGTGGATGTATCGCGTGAGTGTAAAGGGCTAGAAGCACAAAGCAGAAAGAGAAATATTCTCCAACAACACGTTCTGAATGACAGTGAGTTAATGAAACGCTACAGATTAGATCGTACAGGGAAAATGAGTGATCGATCTCATTAGACATGCGCTCACATCTACCATACAATAAAGTGATTTTTTTTTTTTTAAATGCAACGATGCAGCATGTATGACTTGTGTCTGTCACAATCCTCCATAACACAAACAATCGCAGCACTTTCACAGTCTCATATTGTGACACAGTTCATTTCATCTCCACTGCAGGTCCACAGGCTCACAAAAGGGCATTCAAGGACACAGTGGGCTCCCCCAGTTAATGTTGGTGTATTAAGTTCTAAAATTACCAGCACGGTAAATAAGCATAAGAAAATAAATATAACAACTATCAGCATGTGAAAAGGCGACTGTGCAAATAGGCCAATCATTTTGTAGGCTGCTTTTAAAGTATGACTCACAGTTTATTAAACAGAGATGTTCATTACATAAAACAGAGTTCAATATTACACCGTGTCTTAATAGAGACTAAATTCTAGTCTAAATTATTAGGTGCATCAATTTCACTGTCCATTATCTCTAAGAGCAGTTTCTGCTCTGATCATTTTCCTAAATCATTCTTACACTCACACCTTGCAAGATTTTTTTTAGACAAAGTTAGGAGCTCTGAGAGTTTTTTGTCTTTATATTAAATATTGTGATGCTTTTATTCTTATGTTACTGTTATTTTGGAGTAATGTCTGGCACAAGAAGGGGTTCATACAGGGCCTGAAAAGACCCCTGCTGTCGTTCTTTTTTATAGAATTGTTTTCGCACTAATAGCCGAGGTTGTTTGAGGACAGCCTTTTAAACCGCAGCAGTGTTATGGCCAATGCAATATTTCCTGTGCAACCCGTGGTATCTTATAGATGACCTGGACCTCCTCCAGCAGTTAGCAGCTGATGCTCCTGCTGGAAATCCTTTTAAAACCCACTCACTCTATCACTCACTTACTATATTGTGTTCTCTGCCACCATTTACTTTCCCTTTATCTCGCCTTCCATATTTCTGTTAAGATAAAACAAAAGGATTGATTTTTTTCTTTAAGTTACACATTGTTTATGACTTCTTTGCAGCAAACACCGTATCCCTCGAGCCTTGGCTGCAACACTTCCACATCCTTACATCTCCCAGAGCAAACATTTTGATGATAAACAGATGTTGATAAGACAGCTGTTTAAATATAGCACTAAAACTGAAGTTGACAATGTGTGAAGACGCCCTGAGCTGCTACCTACACTGTTTAATGTAATGAGGGACTAAACGTCTTCGATAAAAACATTTTCTTAAGGTTAATTTTACTGTTATTTTTAAAATCCAGGCGTGAAAGGTTTCTGTTTCTGTTTTGTTTGTTTTTTTTAAACCTGCACAGCAATAAAAACCTGTATCCTCTGGATTCTCACGATGTACAAATCTGAAACCACACAGCAGCAATGTGATGCAACGTTGTAAAAATAATGAGCACTGGTGAAGACGTGGACTTGCTTTGCTGTGTAACATCTGGTGAGTTGGCTTTGTTGCCTTGCCTGAAAAATATGGCAAAGCTGATTTAAAAACAAACACGAGGTAAATGGAAAATAGAAAACATGAGTTATCCGCACTTGACTTGTTTTTTTTTTTATTCAAATCAAATCCTTTTACTAAGTGTCCACAAAACCTTTTGTTTCTATAGAAGTGGTTCAGAAATCCATTAAGGTGGTCACAAGATCAATCTTACAGTTAACAAGATGATTAACATGCTGGGGGAGAAGAAGAAAAAAAAACATATTTCTGCTGAACAATATTATGATTTTTCAAGCTTTTCTCTAACTGCTCCTTCTTTCCTTATAAAACACTCTCAGGCCTCTAAGAATTATTCATTTGAAAGCATAAGAGGGTCAAAATTACTCTCTGGTTAAACTGCTTTAAGCTCATTTTTCATTTTCATCCGCTGGTTTTTATGCATATTTTCAGTCTTGGTCTAAAAGAAACCCGAGTGGAAGTCATCACGTTCGGCTGAGTTGAAAAGTACGTTGTCCCACACAAACGTACTCTTTCTCCAACATTTGGTTTGATGGAATCTCGTCACCCTAGTTAAGATTTGAAAATCCTCTCGTGTGCAACAGGCCTTAAATTTACTGCTGCCAGTAAATTTCCAGTTGAAGCTCAGTTCCAGCTCCAACTGATTCATATTCTATTATGATGAAATTTCATAAAATTTGCATAAAGAATCAATTCACCCCAAAATCAAAAATACATATTTTTCCTCTGGCTTGTAGTGCTTTTTATCTTTCTAGATTTTTTTGGTGTGAGTCGCAGAGGTTTTGAGATATCGCCCATACTGAGGTCTGCCTTCTGTCCAATATAATGTCACTCAGCTTGCGGTACTAAAATACATTAAATACTTAAATACATTTTGTCACTGTTAGACAGAAGCCAAGCACATCCAAAACTATTACTTTTCAGGAAATGGAAAAAAAACCCTGTTTTTTAAACTATTTGAGCGCTGCTTAGTCAAAGTTAGCAGCTCTATTTTTGATACTTTCATGGGTTAAATATTTGTAAAAATCCACAGACAGACATGAAACTGTAGTAACCAGGTCAAGACTTTTGGAAAGAGACGCTGATTTTTAATTTTAAATGTACTTTTTGAGCACCACAAGCCGAGTGCCATTTAGTCCAGTTATATTAGATAGAAGGCCGACATCTCTACGGCCGATATCTCCAAAACTCTGCAGCTTGCATCAAAAAAATCTAGATGGACAAATAGCACTACAGGCCAGAGGGAAAATATGTGTTTTTGATTTTGGGGTAAACTGTCCCTTTTAAACTTGCACATCAATTTAATGACAACAACTCTGCAACCTGTGACAAGGGGTTTGAGGAGACACTGCCTCATCTGGAAATGTCACAAGATAATCACTGCCCTGTAGTGCCTCTTCTGCAGCCCCGTGCCCCTGCTGTTGGTTGCCATGCCTCCCCCTCCTCTCTGACGCAGGGCCATGTGAGGGACCGTCCCTGTGGCCAGGGACCGGGGAAGTCAGATTGATTAAACAAGCTGGCGGCATAATGTGATCATGTATCAGTCAGCCCACACGTTTAGCTCCGTAATTCTTTCTCCACGGCAGCCTGTCTCCTCTCAAGCTTTGGCCTTTTGAAGTTGAGATCTCGCAAATCCCCCTACCCTGCCTCCGCTCCCATCCTCCTCCTCCTCCTCCTCTTCATCCTCATCCTCATTCATCCATCCATTCCTCCCGTTTCATCATCCTTGTCCCATGTGTCCCCCTGTCCGCACTGGCCTCTGGCGTTCCTTCGCCCTTAATAACTCCTCTCACTCCGTCCGCCCTGACCTCCAGCGTTCCTTCGCCCTTGATAACTCCCCTCTCGCCATCCCGCCGTCCCTCTCACTCCACTTCCTCCCATCATTAGGCATTTTTCCCCGCTCCCTTCCCCTCCTCTATCAGCTGGCTGTGTAGCAGAGTGTTGCTTTGCTAATGGCACTCCAAGGGAGCGCGGAGATATTACTGTTGGCTTTAATTAAAGACATTAAAGGGCTGGAAAGACACAGAGCCCCCGGGATGATGTGTTCTTTTCTCACACCTCCCGAAATACCTCTCCCTCTCGTCTCTTCTCCCTCCATCACTTCTCCTTCTCTCCCCCGTGCTGTTGCATTTGATTCCTTTCTTCTTGTGTTTCTCCCCCAACGCCTTCCCTTACTCTCACTTCCTTCCTGTTTTCCAGTTTCCTCTGATATATATCTCTTTTTCTTAAGCATCCTCCCGTTTTCTTTATTTCTGTCTTCGTCTCTTTCTTCCCATCTCCACCAGGAGCATGTTCCCCTCCCCAGAATCCTTCCTGGCACCTGGTGACTTGTGAACCTTCATTAGCTTTCATGCTCGCAACTTTGTTTACCATTAATTAGTGCTTTCCTTGTGACTCTGATTTACATCTCAAGACTGTTGAGGGTTTGCAGAAACCTGTGAGGCTCTGTGATCACTGGTGAGTACTGATAACTTAAATTTAAGTACTGAAGGTATGGACTATCGCAATAAATAAGGACGGAAAATAAAACCCACTTGATAATGATCGTAAAAATAAGATAAAGATGAGAATAGAATACATAGAATGAGCATAAGAACAGGGATAGGGAGAGTCGGGTATGATGAGCCTGTGGGTAAGTTGGGTGAGTCAACCCTCCCCCTGTTTCTAGGGAGTTTCCTGTGCATATTTTTATTATGTGACCATAAATCCAGGAAGCAGCCATCATCTCTATCAGGCTGTGTTTGAGAAAAGCAGACGGAAGAAGTGGAAATGCATTCACACACACACACACATCCACTGTTTTTAGTATAAGGAGTGGGACAAAGTCACCCAAAAAAGGATTTCTCTGCCAATGACGCCTGCTGCAAATGTCTACAACTAACGGTTCATGAGTTATGAAATGGGCGTGGGTAAAGTGTAGGGGCAAGGCAAACTCCCACAGCGTTTTAGGCAGGGAGGCATCACTGGACTCAGCAAAACAGGTAATAAGCTATGTAGAGGGTGGGGCTAAATTGCACCATTGAAACAGGAATTTTTGGCCGAGACCAGTGATGCCTCCCACATGAGTCTACGACAAACGGTTCAAGAGTTATGAAATGGGCGTGGCTAAAGTGAAGGGAAATGGGGCAAACCGCCACCAATGAAACATGAACTCTGCTTTAAGCACTTGTGGGAGGCATGGTTAAAGTGCAGGGGGAGGCAAACTGCCATCAATGAAAAATTATCTCTGCTGTGTCCAGTGATGCCTCCCACTAGTACCTAAACCAAACAGGCAATGAGTTATAAAGGGGTGGGGCTAAGATATAGGGGCAGGGCTTAGTGACACTATTGACACAGGAATTCTCAGCAGAGACCAGTGATGCTTCTTAGAGTCTATGAGAAACAGTTCATGAGTTATGAACGGAGACGTGGCTAAAGTGTAGGGGCGGGGCATAAGTCACTAATGAAAGAGGAAATCTGCTGAGTGCATCGAGGCTGCTGCTGCAAACGGTTCATGAGTTTGGTCACGTAATGTGAATCCATTTAGAACTGATGTGTCTCTTTGTTACAGGCCACGCCCACTGCCACACCCCCTTTTAGACAGCTGGCATGAGCAGTTAATCAGCTGTCCTTTGGCTCATGACCAACCTTTCCAAGTTATGCCCCTTTGTTGTAACAGGCCACTCCCGTTGCCACGCCCCTTTTTAACAAATTGCCGAAAACTGTGGCTGGATGGCAAATTTTAGTGGACACACTGACGGAGCAGCCTACAGAGCTGCTGGGTCCAGCTAAAAGAGTTTTGCTTGTTAAAGTAAATTTTCTGCTCATCTGTTATACTGAGCTATAATGACAGCAACTTCATCCAGGTGTAGAGATGTCTACAGCTGTTCTTGCACTGCGTAACTTTGGTTGCCAGGTTGCAACAATACTGATGATGCCAGAAAGAGGCGCCTGCCTCTACACACTTAATGGCAGCAGCAAAGCAACCGAAGCAGACGTTGTGTTAATGGCTGCGTTACCAAAGTTGTTGACTCGCTAGTTTCGGATCATAAGTAATGTAATCATATCAAATCCATGTGTACAGCCCCAGCTTAAGAGTGCTGCTGAAAGGACAACTACTTGAGGGCACCCTAGAGGACATTTTATCCACTGGAAGGGCACCCTGGAGGACACTCTATCACAATGTGTTGGACACTGGGCCACTCTGAAGGACACTTCATCATGTTTTATCTACCATAGTAGCATCCGAGAGGGCACTTTTGTGGTATTTTTTCAACATAGAGGCACCAGAGGAGGCAGTCACCCCATCTGCTCTACCCTTGAGTCCACCAGTGGCCACACAACTTCCAGTGGGTCATAAGTGATGATTCAGAGGGATTATGTCTATATGAGTCCACACATTGTTTTTTAAGGAAAATGTTGCATATTCTGTTATCGCCCCTATTAAGATGAAAATGCTGACAGATGTTTTAATTTCACAACAAGGAAGCAGTTATATCTAAAGTTAATTGTTTAGTAGTGGTGATATTAAAGACATGTGCTCAGCAATGTGTGTTTGCTCTCTAGCAATTTTAAAATAAAGGTTTACATCCAGTTAGAAAATATGGACAAAGTAATTCAGCTTTATATTTCTTCAAAAGAAGTCCAATTTGTGCCTACTTAAACCCACATTTCTGTGATCATCTGCCGCTGTTGTAAATTTTATGACCCTCTATTTCTTTGAGCCACATGAGTATAAAAACTGAAGTCATCGAGGGTCTCAAAATGTTAACAGCCCACTCAGGTATTTCTCGTTGGTACAACTGATCTCTAGCAGACTCGACCTCTTTGTTTACTGACAAACATTAACACTACCGTACACAATGAGAAAACTGGAGGTTCACAGATTGTAATGTAGGCCATTCTCTACGACTTCACATCATCAGGATTTAATACAGCAGTAAAGACGGGGGAACTGCACGCCGCAAAAGAGCTGCAATAAGAAAATAACAAGCTGTGAACAAGCATAGCAAATTTGTGCAGCATGATGTGACTGTACATGTCAAAGAACCAGTGTGTAACATTTAGTGCCATAGAGCAGTTAGTTTGCATATTGCAAACACGCCTCATTCTCTCCTTCAGGGCATGCGGGAGAACCTACAGTTTCTGCAAAAACAGTGAAAAGAATATAAAGCCTGTATTTGGTTTGTCATTCTGAGCTAATGTGGAAATATGGCAGCCTCCCTGGAAGAGGATCCGCACCCTCTGTGGATCATTCTAAGGTAGCAAAAACTCAACGATTCTTATTTTCAGGTGATTATACAGCAATGAAAACATACTTATAAGGTCAATCTAAATCTTGAAGACTGGAGTTGTAACTGTAAAGGCTCATAAAAGCAGGTCTGAACCAGGGGCGATTCTAGGGTCAGAGCTTTAGGGGTGCTGAGCACCCAATGAGCCCCACCACAACCACCCATCCTTTTTTCACACGAAAAACAAAAAATATGTTTATTGAAAAATAATTTTGGATAATCATTATGACATTTATGAGAGAAGAGCATCATGTTTTGGGAAAAAAACTGATGGAAAGACACAGCAAATTAGCGTGTGTGTGAGTGTGTGTGTGTGTGATGTGGTGTGTGTGTGTGTGTTGTATTATTATTTGTAAGCCGGTTCAGTTAAACCTTGGTAAAAAAAAAAGTAGTGATTCAGAACACACAACATGGAAAGAACTAAAATAATTGGAATAATAAAGTCTTTGTCAGCAGACACACTTAATTTTCACAATAAGCTGGTATACGTATTTCGTTTCGTTTAGCTCGTACACAGTTGTTTTCACTCTGCTCAACGCTGCAGCACTGCAAGCTTCGTGTCTCCTGACATTGACCGGAAAGACGCGTAGCATCATGTAACGTTACAACTCCCGATTCTTAAAAAGTACTAAAGTAATGCAACTTAAACAGATCCCATTGGCTGTACCCCATAGCTGGTATTTGTTATTGTAGCGGCTCTTTGTTCGGATCGCTGCAGTCAGATGAAAAGTCAAAACCAGGCTGACAGGGGAGACAAGGCAAGCTCATCCAACAGGTGATCAGGCCTGAGAGCAGGACTCCAAAACATAGGCAGGGGATCATAACAAGCAAAACTCGGGCAGGCAAAGAAAACCAACAGACTGTTCAGGCTGCTACGCAATTGTGTTACTGCAAATTCCACCAGGCAAGGCTGTGCCGCGTATGGCCGCGCTGCGGCAGCCAGAGCGATCCGCGGACATTCTAGACAATGCTTGTGATTCCACCGAAGCACCATGGCACGTCCCAGAAGCAGCCCTCTGCTCAGCTTCAGTACACGCCGCGTTAATTTTTGACGGATGCTGCGTCAATTGCACAGAGCAGATCGAATGGGCAGGAAGTCAGACACAGAAAAGGCAGTGAGCATCCAGTTAATTTTCAAAATTAAAGACCCTGTGCAGACTCACGATCATAAAGACAGACAGAAAAGGAAACTAACCACAAGCAATTAAACACATACCCTGCTTATCCCTGAAGCACAAAAAGCAAGGAAAGAGGACCTAATTAACAAAATCTGAGCAAGTAAACATAACCAGGCGGGCAAAACGCTCCTCTGCTGAAATGCTTCTGAAACGCTGCTGGTGGAGCCTGCAGCCATGCGGAGGACGGATCAGAACCGAGATGCAGACGGGCCATGTGCTCGGTGGAATCAGCTGGTTATTCTGTTTTATTCAAGTTCAAGTTTGCCTGTTTTTGCCTTTTAAATTCAAACCTGGGGGGGCACGATAGCGCAGTGGTTAGCGCTGCCGCCGCACAGCAAGAAGATCCTGGGTTCCTCCCACAGTCCAAAGACATGCAGCAGGTTAATTGGTGTGAATGTGAGAGTGAGTGGTTGTTTGTCTCTATGTGTCAGCCCTGCGATGAACTGGCGGCTTGTCCAGGGTGTACCCCGCCTCTCGCCCAATGTCAGCTGGGATAGGCTCCAGCCACCCGCGACCCTCACGGATAAGCGGTTACAGAAGATGAATGAATGAATTCAAACCTGGGAGATTGCAATCATCTGGTGCACATCGTCTTTATGATGCCATCATCCACACCAGGTGAAGGTGCCTGCACATCCTCAAAGGAGCAATTAAATACTAAATGTAGCACTTCTTTTTGGTCACAAAAAAGGAGCAAAACAGATTTGATTTCATTTTGACTGTACTGCCAGCTTTAGAGTGTGTAAATGAACCAAATAATGGAGCCTAACTGAAGTGCATCTCTGTGTGTGTGTGGGTGGATGTGTGTGTGTGTGTGTGACAGAGCTGGTGGAAGTTGGTGACTGAAAGCCCACAACTACTTATGACTACAAGCACGCACACACAAAGACTCTAAGGAGGTTGCATTCAAGACTGGTGCACTGCTGGACACACACAATTTTAAAATAAAAGTTTTCTTTCAGTAAACATTAAATCACTTTAGAAAGTATGAACAAAGTAATTTAGCTCCACATTAGAACAAAAGAAGTCAAATTTCTGCCCACTTCAACTAACATTTCTATTATCAGCTGATAATGTGGGTGTTGTAATCTAAAAATGAACTTCTGCTTCATTTTAACAGCTGCATGAGTATGAAAACTGAGCTGATGGAGGGTCACAAAATGTTATATTATTTCTTTAATTTTCAGTATCTGTGTTTTGTGCCTGCTGGATTCAAACCAGTGACACTGAAGTCATCAGGTGCATGTCTTAAACCATTAGGTCTCCATGATGCCACTTTTCACAGCATGTGAAGGGATGGGCCAGGTCTGCAACTAATTATTATTTTCATTGTTGATTAATTTGTTGATTATTTTCCCCAGTTTGGTCCATGAAATGTCAGAAAATGGTGAAAAATGTGGATCACTGTCTTCCAGAGCCAAAGATGATGTCCTCAAAAGTCTTGTTTTGTCAACAACCAAAAGATATTACAGTCTACTGTCATAACTGAAATCATAAAACCTGAAAATATTCACATTTAAGAAGCTGGAATCAGATAATTTTTACTTTTTACTTTTAAAAATCACTCAAACAGATTAAACAAAAATACCAAAATAGTGGTGATCAATTTAGACAGATACCATTTACACCTGTTGCTATTTACACCTGGGCGTGGGGTGTTTAGCATGAGAGAAGCACCCAGGTACCTGTAGCCAAAAACTCTATTCACACCCATGGTAAATAGCCAATATGGCTATTTACACCCAACTAGTGGAGACAAACCATGATCTTTTCCTAAATCCTAATCAAGTAATTTTGTCGCCTAAACATAACCGAGTGGTTACCAAGTAGTGTTGTTTCCTAAATCTAACCAAGGCCTTTTGTTTCCCAAAACTAACCAAGTGGTTACCAAGTAGTTTTGTTGCCTATAACCAAGTAGTTTTGTGTCCTGAACCTGACCAAAATGACTGATAATGGAAAATAATTGAAAAACTGTAAATACTGAGTCTAAAAATTCCACTCCCACAGTACAGGACTCCAACTTCGCTCTCCCACAGGAGACTCCTATGCGTTAAGCTTTTCTGATTCATTTAATAGTTTACAGTTAATAGATTAAACATTGCAGCTCTAGTGTATACACATCCTCGAAAAACACAAACACAGAGCAGCTGCAGACAGTGGGGACTCGAGATGCCTGAGGGGCAGCGGTGAAAAAAAGTAAGGGCACCGGCTGTATTCAGTGGATCACCAGTGCGCTGAAAGCCATGATCCATTTTGTCATGTTTTGTCCATTGGAAACGCACCATAGAAGGCAATTTACGTCATTTTGTCCTCCGAAATGCGCTCTAGAGGGCGCTGTATCATGTTTTGTCAACTGGAAGGGTGCCCTAGAAGGCACTTCACCTTATTTTGTTTATGAAGTGTTCTCTAGAGGGCACTCTTTCACAGTTTATTCATTAGAAGGGCCCCGTAGAAGGCACTTAGCTACATTTTGACCACTGGATGAGTGTCCTAGAGGGCACCTTATCATGCTTTATCTGCCTTTGGAGCTACCTAGAGGGCACTTCTGCAGCGATATCTCGAGTATTGGTCCACCAGTCCAGTCTGAGTCCACCAGTGTTTGCAGAACACGGTGCAGATGAAGTCTAAATGTGTTGATCATTTTGCTGGTGTTGCTGGGAGGCAGTGAGCAAGACTGTGCAAAAAATTTCGACAAATTCCACAAAGCAGCAATCGAAGCTAAATGTAACACTTCTTTTTGGTGGCAAATCTGCCATTTTGCCTGTGGGAGCACAGCAGATTTGATTTCATTTTGAGTGTATTGCTGGCTTTAGTGTGTGTAAATGAACCAAATAATAGAGTCTAACTGAAGTGCATTTCTGTGTGTGTGTGTCTGTATGTGTGTGACTGAGCTGGTGGAAGTTTGTGACTGAAAGCCCACACCTACTTATGAATACAAGCACGACCACTCAAAAACTCTATGGGGGTCGCATTGAAGACTGGTGCACTGCTGGACACACACACACACACACACACAAGAAAGAAACAGACACGCATGCACCACACACACACACCACACACACACACAACAACACACACGGACACCCCTTTGCCAGGAAAGTTGTGTACTTCAAGGCGTTGATTAGTCTGGCTGCTGGTGCTTCCCTGCATCTCCATTTAGTCATTATTGAAGGCACATCTGCTCTCTATGAGCGGGCTCCTGTTTATATCCCCATCATCCACGACTCTAGTACACACACACAAACACACACACAGGATGCGCAAACACCTTGACAGACCTGAAAGCAAGCACGTATGCACGTCCACACACACACACACACACAGACATCCCTGCGAGCTCGCTCGTATGCCTGCCGACGTCTACACAGACATGCACACACATACACTCGCGAACACACACACACACACACACACACACCTCAAGGAGAATCACAATGGGAGAGAGGCACTTTCCGATCATCTCACATCAGCTCAACACCCCTCCATAAATAGAAAAACCGGCTCAGCACCGCAGGGAAGGAAACAACATTTGGAGAACAGATTAAAGTGGGGGTTTTTGGGGTGGAGGTGTGTGTGCACGAGTATGTGTGTGGAATTGTTTCGCAGAGTTGTGTATCACCCCATGTTTGCTCATCAAAAGAGGTTCCTGGGTCCACTATATTCCCCGATACATTATATACTGCGTGTGGGTCTGCAGAAGCATGTTTGGATGTGTCAAACTACTTGTATCAGTGTTATCTCCAGTGTGTGTGTGTGTGTGTGTGTGTGTGTGTGTGTGTGTGTGTGAAGGAATGAGGAAGACTGAGTCACCCTCTGGCTTGCCATCCTTATCCCTGGCACCCCGTTCCCTGTTTAGCCCCACGGCAGTGACGATGAGAAGTCCTCTCGATTCAATCAAACAGACAACATGAAGGGGAAACAGAAAAAAATGCAGAAAAACAATTAAGTTTGACAGAGGAAGGAGCGACGGGGGGGAAGCCGCAGAGTTTAGGTGGAATTGGAGAGGGGACTGAGGGAGTAAATAAGAAAGGAAAGGAGAGACAGAGAGAGATAAATCAGATAGACTGAAAGGCAGGATGAAACAATGTGAGCGGTGCTGATGAGGCTCAGGAATGTGTTCATTTGTAATTCAAATGCTCACCAAAAGCTAATTTAATGAATTCTGATTACTGTCATTTGGTCACAGATCCCTTTGCTGTATTTGAGGGATAAAGGTGCTCATGAGGAAAAGTGGAAAAAATTACACAAATGATTTAAATTCTTTGCACGCAAAACACAAATGCTACTCAGAGCTGCAGTTTACAAAGAACACCTGCAACTCCTTAAATAGCCTTCTGAGTAAGAACTTCGCTAATCCTCTTTTTCATAACTGTCTGTACCCGGAATGCATGTTGGAGGTAACAGGCTGGAGCACAGTTTCTTATATTCTTATGTGTATTAAACAGTTTGTTCACGCCAAATGTAACTGAAAGTCTCGCACCATCCATATATACGATTTCTTAAATATGAGTGTGTGGTCTCTACAGTAAGGAAACTAAAATCCTTTGGCCAAAGTAGAGGAAACACTGTATAATTTTGTATATTTTGAACGATGACTTAACCCACACTATTCACTTCTTTGCTCATATTACAGTTCATTTGGCTGCAGACTACATGGTTTGTCTCTTTTAGGTCATCACAGCACAGTTTCAGTCCAGACTACAGCTGGCCACAACCATAGATCATTTTTTAATTAGTGGAAGGAGCTTTCAGATCTGAAAAGTGAAGCCAACGTGGAAGTGCCTTAAACCTGCATTCTTTCTAACAGCCAGCAGGGGGCGACCCCACTGGCTGCGAAAGGAAGTCCGATTGTGTGGAGTCTTATGGGAAAAGGACGCTGCTTCTCACTGATTTATGGCCTCAGTAAACAGTTTCCCAATGAGTTTATGGTGTCAGTAGCTAGTTTCAAGGCTTCCCCAATACAGCATGATGTTCCTTTTGTAAATTATGGTCCCATTTAGGGCAAAATAAACAATAAAGCAGGGTATGCATCAGGGCGGGGCTACCTTGTGATTGACAGGTCATTATCGGTGATTCTGTCCACTGATACACACACTGTTCATGAAACTCAGATCAAACTGTCAAACTAGTCTGTGTTGCTCAAGATTCTGTTCAGAGACATAATTTTGTGCACCGTTTAGTTGTGTGTGTGTGTGTGGGGGGGGGGGTTTGTGCATCTCACTGACTGAGACCGATTCAATATTCTTCTTGATACATGTTCAACGATGCGATACATCTTAGATATGATTCAGCCCTGTCACAGTACGATACAATGCAATGTGTGTATCTTTACATTTTGATTCCATTAATGATATACTTATAGGTTACTATTTAGTTGCAAGAAGAAATCCCTATAGTTTTACTAAATCTTATTTAGGAATTTCAGTGGTGTTAACATCTTATTAGGATTGTCATTTTTTAAATGAGATACTTGATCCTAAGTGAGAGTCTGTGAACTAAGATGATATGCTGCTCTGTTTCATATGAAGAGTGCTGTGGTTGTGACTGAAGTGGGGTGTGGAGGAACACTGATGCTACATGTTACCTGCTCTCCCAGTGACATGACGTCTCTGTGGGTCAGGAAACTCGTGACTCTACTGTCTGAGGCGTTTTGTATGAATGATTTGCAGCAGTGTTTCTCATATTTCTTATAAAACCCAAACTTATTCCACACTTGCGCGTCATGAAAGTTCGGTGGTGTGACGCAGCACAACGTCAGTTCTTTGACTGTTTGTTTTGAGGAAAGGAAGAGACAGGAGAGGGAGGGGGGAGCGCTTGTTATTGTGAGCGAGGCAGCAGATATCCAGTCAGAGTGGTGCAGGCAGAAGCAGGAGGAAAACAGAGGACAGTTAGAACAGGAGTTCCTCAGTGCCAAAAATGAAACATATGCACATCCTAACGAGACGTATTGATACGTTAGTGCTGCATTGATTTTTTTCTGATTAACGTTGAGCTTTTTACAAACACAGGCCACCTGAATTGATGCACTTGTATCTTACACATTAAAGCCTGTTGCACTGCATGCATGAGTGAATTGTTACATCCCTACTGTTTAGCTAGCTGTAGATGCTACTGTTCTGGTTTCCAACTCAGATCATACTGTCAAACATGGCAGTGCTGATCAAATATGGATCAATATTCTGTTACTTTATTGCCCATTTCACCCTTGAAATGTTAAAACGGTCCTAACCAGGCAGGCCACCATTACTTCCTGCTGAAAGGACAAACCAAAACCAAGCACCGTCCACTTTGCAGGACATCACCCACCAACTCTACACTCTTGTCTCTACTGCACATGATCGTTGCAAAAAAAAAAAAAAAAAAAAAAAATGGGAGGCCAACCCCCATAATGCCAAACTTGAGGCTTCAAATCAGTAGGTGACATCACAGTTGGCCACAACAAATACTAATGAAATAATGTTAAAACAAGCTCACTGCTCACAGATCTTGAATTTGCTAAATCTGCAAGACGATCAGCCAACGATTCAGACATGTCAGAAATCCATCCGATTGACAGAAAAGAAGAGCATTCAAGCACTGAAGGTGCAAATGAAGCAGAGCTAATTTGAGATGAGGGTAGGCTTGCCACAGTGTTCAGGCATACCATGATTGTGTTATTTATTTTTATTTAATTATTTTTAATTATTTATCTCTCTCTGTATAACATACAGATAACATACAACACCAACATTTTGTCAATGCACACTGGTCATTTCATTCACCAATTTAGACATTTAGACATTCCAATAGTGACTCCATGTTTTAAAATGTCTGTTGGAGATAGTCTCAGGATATTTTACCCTGATTTTCAACACACAAAAACTGAGTCTAAATGCATCAATCTACTTTTTTGTTTATTTGCTTTCATTTCACAACTTTCATCTAATTAACTGTACAGTATGGTTTGTATAAATGACATGTCAGAAACATCAGATACAGGTATGAGCAGGATCTTTCTCCCTCTGAGACTTCAAGTTCAGGCAAAGTCTCTAAATATCTTCATTCTGCACTGGATCAAATTTCCTGAGGTAAAAAAGACCAAACCAGAACCCCCTTTAGTAATACTAATGCTGTCCTGAGAGGGATTAAGTGAAGAAAAAAAACAGGGTGGAAGAGATACGCGATGGAGGACAAGCTGAAGGTGCTGTAATTTAAAATGAGAGGCCACATACAATATTCATTAGTGATTTTTTTTTTTTTTTCTGAATGTATCCGGTAGTTTGACAGCAGTTTATCTACAGAGAGGAAACGTAAGTATTCCTTCACAATCTGTTAAGTCGATGCCACCTGACAGTGTATCCAGTTTGACTGAGCGATTTTTGGAGCTTTTTATCCACGGCACAATTACCATCCAAGTGTGTCAATAATTATGAGTACAGCACATCAGAAGGAGCGTTTCAAAAATCACCACTGCGAGACAGCATAATTGTTTCCAATCATCAAAACAAGTCGACAAAAGTGTCAGTTCTCAAGAGAAACATTCAGAATTACAAGTTCCGTATCCATACATGCACAGGAACCTGTCTCAGCAGAACTGATGCAGAGCCATCTTGACAATTTACATATTCCCACAGCACGCAGACAAAAGCGCGAGAGCAACAGGTCCTCGCATGCGGTGCACGGGAAGGCGAACACCTCTGTAGTGAAAATTTACCAGAGGAGCGCAGAAGAGTTCAGTTAAGGTGCAGTCTTCATTTTCTCCTTTGGAAGTTACAGCCAACTTCTGATACAAAGAGACTCTTCAGGCGGTGCTTCAGTGACATCTCAGCTCGCGCTCTTTCATCTCTCGGCGCTCGCCTGCCAACTGACACAACCTAAGGGAATATACAGTGTAAGAGGAGTGCTGATGGGGTTCAGCTGCGGTTTGTTGTCTCATTAGGTTGCTTCTTGTGTCTCTGCCTCCCGACCAGAGCTTTACTTTGGCACAACAGAAAACAGACTCTCCCTATCACTCTTCATCATCCAAGATCCAAGACATGTGCGCCATAATGATTCAGTTTTTCTCTTACTTCTTTTCCCTCTCCCATCTCAAACGCTGCCCTACAGACCATGATATCAATCAATGATTCAACTATTACTTCACCAAGCTGACATTTCTCTCTGTAAAAAAATCCCCTTTTTTAAAGTGATATGTTGCAGCTTGGACCTAGAGCGGACTTCCAGGCGTGCATAAGTTTAAAAGAATCCCTTTATTCACCCTCTTTCACTCTGGAAATACAGAAACACAAGCACATCAAAGTAACGTGGCTGCATGCTGCAGGCTACGGATACTGAATGACACAGGTGCCCTTTAAACATTCATGCTCACTCTCAAACTTGCATAACACATAAAATATCTACTAACACCGTAAGCCTCAAAAATACTAACTGATATTCTACTCACTCACACAGTTCGTACTCATACTCTGCAGGATACAGGAGGCTGCTATATTTATTTCCTCAGTAGTGGATTAATAGAACGTGTGGGTTCTTGTTCTGCCTGTGTGAGGTTATAAGATTCCAAAGTGTCCATAAAATCAGTAACAAAAGTCTGAGAAGGGCAACATACATGTATGTTAAAATCACCTAAAATAAGAATGTTGTCATAGTTTGTTATAAAACTAGAAACTAACTCTGATACTGATTGGTATGTAGAACGTTATAAAAACTGCACTGTAAATTCAAAATGGCTGACTTCCTGTTGGGCTACGGCTCCAAGACACTTTGGACGTGATACATGTACCAACCAATATAATTATATGTAGGTGAAACGTACTGGTGGGGCTACTTCATTGAAATTTTGTGGGGGGCACTATTGAACCATTTTGCCATGCCCATGGACAAGACCCATAAAATATGTCATTTTTAACCACAACTGCACGTGTGCCAAGTTTCATACGCTGTCGAGCATGTTAAGGCCCTCAAAAATGCACCAGTCAGTGCTCGGATCCTAAATATTGATATTTATTTTCATTTATTGTGGCAGACTTTTTATTATCAGCAAATGTCATTGGCATATCATTGTCAAAAGAATCAATATAATATCCTATTGTGATGAAACTTTTTACAAAAATTTTTACACCCCTATCATGTAACCACAACAGTCAAGTCCAGGTAGAGGCTCTCGCCATGTTTCACCCCAAAGCAGCTGATAAAAACACCACAGAGTTCTTATGATTTATCAGAGGAAAAAAACAAACAAAAAAAAAACCCAAAAAGCAACAGAACACAATTATATATCAGGGTTACTTTTGCTCAATTATCTACTCTTCTCACTCCTGTATATTTTCATGAAGGTAGCTGATGGAAACCTGCACTGATTTATTAATTTTCATTTGGCCAGAGTTTCACAATTTGCTCAAAACTTGCAACATTTTAATAAAAACACACTTTAAACCCTATACGGTAGGTTAATGGTTTATTATATATCATTGTATTTTGTGTTAAGTGCTTAAGTGCCTTGGAAAAAAGTGCATTAATCTTGTGGTTGTTTTTCTTTATGCTGTGGATTAGATTTAAAGCCCCAACAGAACAAAGATGAATTTGGTCTATAACTGTTTCTGTGAAGCCCCTCCCTGCTATTACCAGCTTTTACGATGAGCATTGATTATGAGGCATGGGGCTTCCTCTCTGCTTACCGTAACAATTTCAAAAGATGGTTAACGGCTTACAGTATCTGCACTCTGCCAATACCGCAGTCTAAGCAGATCTGCTCCATAATCAGCTCTGCACTGTAAAGATGTGCGGTAATATGAACTCGTGGACGGCGGTGCGGCAGAGAAATAGCTCGGGAGCCGGGGTATTGATTTCATTTATCTCCGCCGGTGCTGGGACTTGTAAACAGGTGTCTGCTGATTCTGTTGTGGAGTTATTCCACGCTTTGCTGGTAATGCAGAGGAAGAGTAATGCAAGGAGACGTATCAAGGTCATCCTCTCCCCCAGCAGCGACCACAGAGGTGCATCCGAAGCGCCGCGGTGTCCCAGCGGCCAGCTGTGCAGGTCTGGTTGCGTTGGCCAGGTGTGAATGAATGTGAAGTAGCTGCATGAATGTGAAACAGGCCGTGGCTGATAAAGAACATGTGGGCCTTGAGAAACCTCCCCTGGTGAATAAAATGTTAAAGGTGCATTTTAAACATCAATATATCACTGTCAAAGTAATTATATACACTGTAATTACCATCAACACATGAGGCCACAACAGAGACACACCTGACTGCTTTAAAGACAATCTTTGTTTGCTCGAGCCAAAGAATGTTTGACTTTAAAGCTCCGACAATGAGTTTTTCACTGGTTATGAAACTAAAACTGGTGTAATACTGATGACCTACATAAATTAATGAGCCCATTAGTGAATAGATTGGCTATTTCTATATACTTATTCCTCAAAATCGGATGAAACAAGCCTGTGTTTACATTTTCCCAGCTAAAAGTTATAGTGAGTAGTAGGGCCCTCCCAATTAAGATTTATCTTAGTCGAATCAGATTTGACCGTTTTTTACAGTGCCACACTAATTTCCTGTATGAGCCTACATTAATATGTTTTACCAGATAGACTGAAATTTTAATGCACTTCTTTGTGATGTGCAATGTGAAAATATCAATATTTTCACAAAGTCGGATGGTGTGTGTCCTCCTACAGTTCAGTTATAAAATCAGCAGACCTAAGGCGCTTCTCTCGAGGCTGCAGCTGCTGTCCAGCATCACCCTGCGTCGCGTGCTGAGCGCTCCGTTTCACTGTGAATTAAGGATTTATGTGGAGCAAACCAGAGTTGGTGATTGTTGGAACAGCTGAAAGACGAACCAAGATGTTTTTGGTAACTTTTAATTAGTTTCTGAAAGTCTGACCATGATGCAAAAGGATTCTGGTGAGTCTGGCGAGAGCAATTAATCAGATGTTTCTGGTTAAACAAAACGTATCTCACTCTTTAAAATAAAGTCTCTCACTGTCGCAGTTCTCTCCATAATGTTGTCAGACACAAACAACAAGAATCTGAGCCCGTCAGTAGCAAGAAAAAAGCACAAATAACAAGCAAACAAGCCAGCGTCACCTGCTCTGTGCTCTCTGCAGGTGCGTCTGAATGAGGTGAGTGACAGCGAGTCACACTGCTCTGCGTTTAATTCTCTCTTCTTTTCTTCCATCACAGTTAGTTTTGTGGTTTGTGGTGATTTGTGGCGATTGAGACAATTCTATGACCCCATGACTGACATGAATAAAGCACTTTATGTACAATATACTAATAAAACTAACAGTTTCTTTTTATTTTCTTGTTTTTGGTCGCCAAAAAAAGAAAGAAACTAAAAAAAATCCATAGAGCCTTGATCGCTCTATTTACATGCAATGGTTCGGTTCTGCCTCCAAACCAGGCGTGCACGGTGTTTGCTTGCAGTGAATTGCGAGAGCATGGTTTGGTCTGGTTTGGTTTGGTTTGGTTTGTAGTACTGTTGGAGCATCGTGTGTCATATTAAAGATAAATCTGGCTTCCAAAAATGGAAAGAAAGAGAGGAGAGAGAAGAAAAGGTCACAGTATGTCACACAATACTTCAAAAAGAAAGAATGGATTTAGTTCGTGAGTGGTAGAAATTACTGTTAAATTGTTTAATGAATAGTTAATAAGTCCTTGTAGCAGCTTTAAAGTAGACTTTCAAGTTTCAAGAGAAATTTAATGGAAAAACAATAGTGACTAAAGTCTTGTCTGTTTAATCACACTCATGTCTCAAAGTTTGTGTATTAAATTTAATTTGATATAATTTAATTTGATATAATTTATCTTTCATACATTCTAGGTCTTTTTTGTTATTTGTTCTTTCTTTCTTCTTTCTTAGTCTTAGCCTGCTCATATATATTTTTCTCTCCCCTCTCCACAGACTGAGAAGTTCAGAACAACACTATACTGCAGACACAGAACTATGTACTGTAGTATATAAAATCACTATCCATAATTAATATTCCCTGAAGAAAGCGGTGCAGCAGTGCACTTCATAATCTGTTCTACATTGTTAAGTCGAGAGTTAATATAGAGCAGTGGATGGCGTTGCTGCAGAGAAATTGCCAGAAAACCGAGGTATTGATTTCACTTCATCACCAGCTGCTGCGAGTCACAAACAGGTGTCGGATGAAAATGTTTCTTTTTGATTGGACCTGCTTTGTCTGCGGTGCGGGGGAAGAGAAATAGGAGGTGACACATCAGTGTCATTGACTGTCATCGCCAGCCGACTCATAAACAAAAACATGTTTTGATATTCTTTAATTTGTTACAACAGGATCTCGAGCAGGTGCCTGCAAACTTCAAATTAAATGTCCTCTTTACGTTCATACTTTTTTCAACCCGACAAAAATAGCCTGTCAGTCTACAGCTGAGACCTCCGCAAATCCTGAGCAACAAGATTACAGTTTATTTCATCACCAGAAGCAAAACAAGAAAAAGGATCAACGGATAAAAAGGATGAACAATGTGCCTAAAAACCTGGTGTGTCATCTAGTCCATCTTATTTGTATATTTTAGCACGGTTTAGTTCGGGGTGTGCTGGGGAGTAAACCCACATAAACCTAGTTTATCAAGTATTGTATTCCTGTTATTTGCCACTACATTAAATTTTCCAGTGTAACATTTTTATGGTCAATGTAAAACTTTATCTACAGTCAGGTAATTATTTGAAAATCTGTAGGGAAGTCTAATGTTAGTCGTGAATGTAGCTGTGTCAGCAGTGCAAGGAGGAAGAAGCTTAAATGTATCAAAGTAAAACAAATAGAATAAATAGAGAAAAAATATGTTAAAAACTCATCTCTGTTTGAAGTTGTAGTTAGGCGTGAGGTCTCCTGTATGTTTAATGTTGGGGTTACGGCTAAAATTTGGATAATAAAACGCTTTTTAGGTTTGGTTTTGCCAACTTAAAGTGATTAAACGACCCAAAGTGAACTGACAAGCACATCATGATGCAAGGCACCGCCTGCGGGCAAAATACCAAGTTCTTAGGGAGTTCCATTAATATTAAGGAAGCAGACCAAGAACTATACCTGTGAGCAGGGGCGAACACACTCTCAGCTTTTCCTATAAACAGCAATGCTGCAGAAACAAGGCATTAACAGTGAATCTACAAGCAGGTCACAACTTTTAGCTTTCTATTTGTAAACCAAATTGACCTTATGAACTACAGCCGGTTCAACCCTGACTGAAGGCGGCAAAAACGTTTATTAAAACTGAAACAGGGGTAAGTTGAACGCCATGTTGTGTAAACAACACGAGCGCACTGCACTGAAACACCTTTCTAATACAGCGGGGTTTATATACACGTCACTGCTGATTGGGTAACACCTCTGACACGCGCACCAAATGACAGAGAACGTACCTAAAAAGCCCGGTGCACAACGAACTGTTTTGATGAAACACGTCATTCAATCCAGAAACCGTAGCAAAACAGTTCACACTGTTTTCAGATTGAACGTGCCCCAGGTCACACAAGGTGGCCAACAGCTGATTGGATAGATGTGGCCCTAGTCTAAACAACCAGCCTCTTATTTTTAAAATGTTTTTATGGGTGGTCACGTTTTTGTTTTTTTGTTTTTTGTTTTTTTTTTTTTTTTTCTGTGAAAAAAACTCAATAATTAAAAATAGTCTGGCCAATCCGGGGCCCTTGCACACATGGGGCCCCTAGGCTGCAGCTTGTGCATCAGTCCTCCTCAGCCTGTGAGAAAGTGTCCAGCGACTATAAAAGCAGAAGTTACAGTTAAAGGAACAGTGTGTAGGATTTTACTGCAGGGATGTTAATAGTTATTATCATTAATCAATTACTCGCTATTAGGAATTTAACCAGTTAAAAATGTATTGATGGATAATTAATCAATAGTCTAGAAATGGCAGCCTCGTTTCACATTGTTTTGTCTGGTGGAGCCATTTCCAGAATAAGGAAACTAAAAAATAAACTTAAAATTAGGGGTAAAAAGGAGAAAAAGAAGAAAAAATGCATTTTGTATCTGATTAATTTTGAATCCATTAATCGATTGTTAGCGTTGTCAACTATCAGTTAAGGAAAATGTAAAAAATTTGCAACCCTAATTTTGTGGCATCTACAAGTGAAGTTACAGATTGCAACCAGATGAATACCCGTCGCCTCACCCTCCCCTTCCAAGCATGTAGGAGAACCTACGGTGGCCACAAAAAATGAGAAAGGCCCTCTTTAAAGCTTGTGTTTGGTTTGTCTGGCAGTCCAACATGGTGGCCTCCTCTGTAGACATAAACAGCTCATTCTAAGGTAACAAAAACAACAATTCTCATTTTCAAGTGATTATACACTAATGAAAACATACTTATAAATATTATATTCCATTTTTGCCATATTCTGCCAGTAAATCCCGATAAATCTTACACACTGGACCTTCTTGCGCTCTTTACCATATGGGATGTTACAAAACTGAGGGCAGATAAATAACTTTTATTTGCCAACTGCAGCAACTGATGAAACTTTAACACAGTGTGTACAAATGTAGCATCTATAATTTATGATACAGAACCAGTCCTGTAGGTAAAATGAACAGATTTGGGTGTTTTTTTGTTTTGTTTTTTTTAAAGGGTGGGATGCAAATTAAATCTTGAACGGTAAAGAAGTTTTTGTTTGTGGCATTTTTGACAAGTTGGAACTTCTCTGACAAGAATACAAATATTGTGTTGGAGCTTGTGTGACTTGATAATCACCACTTTCTCCTGCTGAGAGCTTACATGGCAGACTGTGCTCATGGTTGTAGTTAAGGCGTCCCTGGGGAGGCTGCGATGTGCAAAGCAGCGACCCGAGTTAAATGGGAAAGAAACCATGCTTATCAGGAACAAGGAGCTGACAGTGAGCCTGCGTGGAGGGCCATTTCAACGACATGAAGCACCAGCGACTTTCTACTCAGGTATTTCAATCTGGTTTTGTGGTGGCAGAGTGCTGAAAAAAAAAAAAGCCAGTGACAACAACATCTTAAAGAAATACTCTGTTTCCCTGTAGCATTAAAACCCTTCTTGCACTCTCCTGCAGGAGGAGGCAGCTACAGTCAGTTTGCATTCATGGTGGTACAATAGATTCCAATGGTGCCCCAGTTTCACAGCCAAAAAAAAAAAAAAAAAGTATTAACATGTCCAGAGAAACCTCTCCACCTCTCTTCTCCCTTGCCCATCTGTATGTTCAGCATTTTTGGCAAAATATGACTAAGTACACCACTTTCATTTCAGTCCTCAAACACAACCGTCTGGAAGTCACAAGAGAGCTCACCCACTTCCTGCGTCTCTTTTGGTCAGAGCTGCTATAACCTAGCTCACTCATTGGCTAGCCCAGTGGGGACGAAGGACACCCTGGGGGCCTGTAGAGCCACTGATGACCAGGAGAAAAAAATATGGAGTGAAACTTAAGTTGAATGATTGTTTTGCTGATCTTTATTTAAATAAAATTCTTCTTAGTTCCTTTTTATTTGTTTGTTTCTCAATGAAAGCCAGTCCAAAGGGTTTCTGGAAGGGAAAAGTAACTATAATTCTCCCATCACACACACAGACACACTCAAATACGACTGATCACATGATCACCTCCAAGCTTATACCTGGAAGAGGTTTTGCATTTTTTAGAAGAACCTTTGATGGAGTTTGGGAAGAAGTTTCCTCCTGCTTCTTGTCACATCATGGAGTTGTATTATCCTTGTATTAGAGTTCCACATTTGTGGAAGAGTTCCTGATATATGTTTATTAACTCTAAAATAACCAGTGGTGGAAAGACTACTGAAAAGACACAGAACACCACCAGAACTTGCAGCAGCATAATGTACCACCATACTTAACAAGCATTTTCACTGCCCTTCACAATTCACAGTCTCCGTCTCGCCCTGAAAAACACATTTTTCTCTTGTTGTGATCATGATACACCAAGTGATCCGACCTGACAGCAATCCACTCGCTGACACACAGACCAGGGACCCACAGCAAAAAAATAAAATAAATAAATAAATAAAAACGAGATCAATCATTTGGATTCAGTCCAACAGGGACCAACGCCCAGATGAAACTGATAATCATCATTTCATCAAGCAGCTAGTGATCGCATTTGTTAGTTTTCCTTTAATGCAACAGAAATTAAGTTTTGCTTTTTGCTACTTTGTTATTTGAGCTACAACATAATAAAGATTCGATCTCTTTGAACTTGAAACTAGGCACATAATGGTCACTGTTAACACGAGCACTGAGAAACTACAGACTGTGAAAAAAGGCAATTAAAAGAATATAATATTTCATTTTAGAGCGACTGGATCTACCCTGCATTTGATCATATAACATTTCAGATTTTTTTCCTTTAATTCAATTCTACAATGTTTTAATTAACTTACACATTACTCCCTTGACACTAACACATTTCTCTATTTTACAGAACATGTCGCTTTTTGTAGTTGGGGATTTTTTTTTCCCCAGCGTGCCTCAAGTCGGAGTCAACGTTTTGTGTCTCAACCCACGGACAGTAATGAGGAAAAGCAAGTTGAATAATAAATGTGATCAGATTTCATTATCATATTATGATTTGTTATCAGCGTTGGCACTGGGAGCAGCCGTGGGAGTTAACAGCAAAATGTATTTGTCTTGAATTGACAGCGTGCACACACACATGCGTGCAAAACACAAACCAGGAAAAATGGAAGATGAAGAAAAAGTGAGCTGTTGATTGTCAGCACACTTTCACACAACCGCACTCTCACCCACACAGTCCCATACAAAACCACTAAGAGGTAAAAATAGCCTTTGCAACAGTAATAGCGCACACAACCAATTAACTGGTATTGTGTTTAGAGGCTTCCAGCGCTCCAGAGGCTACACAATCCACCAGCGAGAGAATACAGAGCCGTTAGCTAAAACAGACATCAGCTTTTGTTTTAGATGCAGAAAGGAGATAAAGGAGAAAAGCCACGCTCAGATTCTCTCTCTGTTATGTAGAGAATAATCAATCTGGAACATTCAGTGCAGTCCAGGACACTTATAGTGCTGTAATGTTTCTTTTTTTCCTTTTGATCTGCCCACTTGCCACCAACCTGCCTTATCTACTGCTGCTTGTACTTACATTTGCCCGAAATGCCGTTCGACAACACCCCGAGGACAGACATGTACCTTTCATTCGGCGTTCAGAGTTTTTCTTGTTCGCAAAAAGAGAGCGATAAAATTACAGAAACAAGAGGCCCTGCCTCAGTACCTACCTACACTTGTGGTGCTGTGTGTGAATTTGTCCAACAGAGTGCTAACAATATGTTTGTCTGCAATATGTACACAGTTCTCCACTGGCAGTGCTCAGCAGTGTTCAGCATCACAGAGGATTAAGAACCATCAGGGCTGGCAACTTTAAAAATGTATTCTGATATAATTTATGATCACTTTTTTTTTTTTTTTTTAATTCTCCGTAGCCTAATCCAGGTATCACAACTGTAAAGAAACGTAACATGATTACTTAGCATTACTTTTGGATTACCGTAATACCTAAATACAGTAAAATTGTTGAGCCTAATAGAATGTTTATTGTCTGTCCAGCTATAGTGATAATTCTGCACTTTAAAATGTATTTTTTTAATTTGGCTATTCACAGTTAATACTCAAACTTATAGTAAACTGACATAAACTTATTTCCACACACCATCCCAGTCACCAGCA
Source organism: Lutjanus argentimaculatus (assembly GCA_034769285.1). NCBI lineage: Eukaryota > Metazoa > Chordata > Actinopteri > Lutjaniformes > Lutjanidae > Lutjanus > Lutjanus argentimaculatus. The sequence goes on from JAWZSL010000008.1 coordinate 30,631,208, forward strand.
CCACCACCGACAGTCCCAAAATATTTTTAGTAGCAGTTGTAGTATTGACAGGTTAGCTAGTAGCTAACTGGATTTCTGTACAGTAACGTTAGCGGTTGTATTGTGTGGCTAACATTGGCAGTTTGTCTGTGTAACTAATGTTAGCAGTTGGTCTGTGTAGCTAATTTTAGTCTTGCAATGTGTGCACACTGGTAGTATATTGTTCTTTATTTGAAAATGTATTATAAAATAAAATATCCAGAAAAATATCCTAACTACATAATCCCTTTACGTGTAATCCATTATTCTCCAAGCTTGAGAACAATAAGTAGCTCTGTGTTAAAAAAAAAAAAAAAAAAAAAAATGAAGGGGCTGCATTGGTGTAGGCACATTGCTTAATAGTCCCATGAGAAGAAGACGAAAAACACTAAGGGTGCTTGCACCACAAAGAAATGGAGATACCACATTCACGATTTGACATAAGACTGTCTGTCCGCCATATTGGAGAGGTCAACATCACTGCTGTCAGATAAACTATTACTGTTCTCTGGAGGTGCAGATATTCTGACTGCACTACAGTTATTTATCACATACTATACAATAAAATACTGCAAGTTGTTTTACAGTAAATAACTGTAGCTTCCACTGCATCATGGGAACTTGGTGATTGAGGTACGTTACTGGATTTGCTTTTGGCACCAAGAGTTTCTACTGGACTGTTCGTGCAATAAGACTGTATTCAGTAATTTTCACTTCTGAGTGATTTGAACCGACAAGCTTCGCCGGCTCAGATTGGGTATTAACACATTAGTTCTGGAGGTTTTGCAGAGTTAAGGGGTTCAGTAGAGACACACACACAAGAGTTACAGTTCAGTGACTTCGCTGTGATTCAGTGGATGGATGCAACTTGAGCCAAACAACAGTCGAGGTGTCTGTGAAGAGGATGTTTTTGAGACTTAGAACCAACAACAAGACAACAAAGGTCTGTTTTTGGGATCCCTTTCCTTTACAGAAAGGTCGGAGAACCAGAGATTGTGATGGATTTGTGTGTTTGATTTACAACCTGCTACACAGCAGCGTTTCTGCACTTTCATGTCTCTTTATATATGAAACCGTTATCTTTTTCCCAGAAGGGGAACCGCCTCGCCAACTGGGGCTCGATGACGTATTGCCAATCTGATTTATGTCTTTATATTCTCCTTGGACTGGGAAGAAAAAAAAGTTTTAATTTTTATATTGTTTTACATAATCTAAATAATTGGGATGTAAGAAACATATCACAAAGATTTTTTCCCAAAACATGTTATTTATGTTTTATAACTTGGGTCAATATTTCCCACAAAAAACCAAATTACAAGGCTTAAATCTGGTCATGATACATTTTCATTTGCTCGACATTTCTACTTCATCCTCTCTCATTTGATGAATACTGGAAATAAATATAAAACAAATTGTATCATTTGTCACTTTAACAAACATTTCTAACAATAAAATAAAACTCTGCCTTGTGGTTAAATCTTAACTGTGGAGATGAGTAAAAACACATGACATGAATATGCTCATGAGTGCTACATTAGGAAGCAGTTGTTGGTCTTTGAGACACATGTTGTACTTTATACTCGTCACACACATCTTCCCACTGCATCCGTCTGTCCTGCACCATTTTTAAATGAAGCACACACTTTTGGACTGCACCACATATCTTACAAATGAATCAAACCAAATTTATTCACAACTTTGCCCACATTTCGATGGAATAAGTTTTGTACTGTAATCAGTTTTTGTTTTGTTTGTTATGTTTCAGTCATGCAAAATTTTTCATAATTGCAGCAAAAGGTATCCAGGTGTTTTACGTTAACAACCTAACGACCAGATGAAACCACGACTGTGCTTGTGATGTTGCAAGATGTTCCGAGTGGAGGAATGTGGATTGGAATGAGGGTCAGGACTCGAATAAACAACATGCATGATGTTTGAAATAAAGCTGTCAGTGTCAGGTCAGGGAGGATATGTGGCCTGCATATCTGCTGTTTGGTTCATTTGGTCTGGACCAAGAAAGAAAAAGTTTACACTGCTGCACGTTAGTTCTGGTCTAGTTCCTGCTCACACGTATTTATTTATTCATTTATTTATTTATTTTCGACAAAGGAGTGTGAAGATGACAGTTTTAGCTGCATGATCAGGTCCTGTGTGTAAAAATCAAAGTCGGTGACGAACAGAAGTTTATGCAGAACTTTAATGCTTCTGATGTGTTAATTCATGTTGTTTGCTTCACAAAGCGCTCATGAAGAAATAACTAATAAGTATTATTAGAATGGAAATGATAATTGTATGTTATGTATAATGACTAACAGGTAGAGACGGGACTAAATGGGGGCGTCTTGTACAGTAATGACTCATATTACTGTTGGACCTCTGTCACACACTTTTTAATGGACTTGATGACCTGACAAAGTAAACAGAGAAGGTTACAAGCATAACGGTTTTAACTAGCTTTTAACCCGCTAATCAGGCGAAATACATGCACTGATGTACATACTGTACATGTTACCACAGTTACTAGATGATTCACTTAGATATATACGCGGCTTATACAGCTCAGTTTTTAAAAGATTTCTTCCTAGAGTAGATTTCACATTCAGCAGATGGGTTTATTAGCAGTTTAGCTTTAGAACTCATAATAAAAACACATAATTGCTATCATAAAATCCTGCACCAGCACCAGAGTCCGTTTGACAACAGACTGAGATCCTCCTTTTCAAGCAATCTCAGTTAAATTGTTTGGTCAACAGGGGGATTGACAGCTTTCACACCAGTTCACCAAAACGAACTCCCAAAAGTTCTCTTTTTTCCTTCCAAAACTTGTCGTTTTTGTGGATATTCCTATAAAAAGGCTGCTGTGCTTCTTCTCAACCTTGTTAAATAGTCCCTCGTCCTCCCTCTGACTGCTTTGGTGAGGGGAAACAGAAACATCATGGATGTTACATCAGTTTTATCCAAATAAAATATTTTGAACGTGCATGAAACTTTGCTGAAATAAAGCCAGGGCGAGCAATTTTTCAAGCAAGCAACACGTTGCTCAGCCTGTTCAGACCAGGTTAGTACGTCCTTATTTAGGAAAACTGAAGCAACCAGCTGTTTGCTAAGGAAGTTATGTGAGTTTTGACAGCTGTGTTCTTTAAAGCGATATTCCACCCCAGCATAGTAGTCCACTCAATATGTACTCACCCCTATGCCGATGTGAGGATGGGTGAAGATCTTCAGTTCACAAAATAATCCTGGAGTTTCAGCAGAAAACAAGGTTGCAGCTAATGGCAGTGAATGGCCACCATGGATAAAATGTAAGAAAAACAACACAAAACAAACACAGCAGCATCACTCAGAGTTGTGGCCAATAAGGAGACTTACACATTATAGGCCTGAAATCTGCAGGGGTACTGAGAAAGGGAAAGGGAAATAAAACTACTACTAGATACAAAATTAAAATTTGATCCAAAATTACTTATCTTAGACATCCTTTTAGGAATTCATTATTTATTTATTTATTAAAGGGATAGTTAACCCAAAAATGAATGTCATTATTTACTCACCCTCATGCTGATTGAAGGTTGGGTTTAGTTTTTTTACTCCACAAAACACTGCGACACAGGAAAACAGTGTTGCAGAATCTCCCAAATAATTTAAGTGAATGGTGACCAGTTTTCAAATGTTTTCATACGACACACATACACAATTCAGATAGTGTGCACATGCATGTGAATGTAACTCCAAGCTAAAGATCAACACTGAAGATTTAGGTTAAAAACATAAGTGACATCTTTCAAGTCAACTTGGCATGTCGGGGCTTTAGGAGGTTTGCTTTACACCAGACAAACAGTATGGACACATTTTATGTTTGTTTTTTTGAAAACTTTTGAAAACTGGTCTCAATCCACTTTGATTGTTTGGGAGATTCTGCACTGTTGTCCTGTGAAACTCCAGCAGTGTTTTGTGGACTGAAGAACTAAACTACCCGAATTTTCATTTTTGGGTCAACTATCCCTTTAAGGACCCTGCTTTTAATATATCTACGGTTGCAGCCACAACCCCCAAACATAAAACAATGGCAACAAAATACGGCTGGAAATTGACATTTTTACTGATATATGGTCACCATGGATAAAAACAAAGAGCAAATGTCTCCCATGTTTTTAAACTGTTTTCTTTAATTGTTGTCTCTATTGCATGAAATCCCTGTGTAAAGGTATATAAGAAAATACAGAGATCTTAGTAAATAATGGAATGTATGAGTTGTATGGTGAAAATGAAAAGAAAAAAATACATAGAAAGTAATATCATAATATCACCAAATTGTTCCCACTATTAAATGAGCATATGAAACACAGCCGCATCACAACTGTAGCTGTGTTGTAGTCGTCATGTTCGTTTCAATCTTTGGTGTCATTTGTAGGAGAAACTGTAACAACTGTGGTCAATTTTTGCTGTCATTTCTTAAAAGCAAACTGTGCATGAAAAACAATCTGTGGACTTGAAAATAAACCCTCTCAATCATCGTCCACGACACACCGGGAGTGTGGCGAGTGTGTGACGGCACCTGCTTTTATGGTATTTTGAAGTCCTGTGAATGAGACGAGTATCTCTGTGGCGTGTTTACTCACAGCAACTGAGAAATCCCACTTATTCTGTCTTTAATCAAAGTTAATTGCTGGAAATATGGCAAATGTCATGTTAACATGAGATGGAAAGACGCCTCCTCACAGCATCCAACAGCTCAAGATGGCAGCTGCCAGTCTTATTGTGGTTTTGCTGTTCAGTCATTAGTGGTGATTCCAGCTGTCTCATATAGTCATACTGTGTCACAGCTGTTCTGTTATTTCAGCCCAAAACAAATGCACATATCAATATATCAATTAACATTAATAAAATACAAAGAAAAACATGAATATTACAGTTGTAGGAGGGTTAAAATACTGTGCATGCTCAATAAAGCATTATGTCCATTAAATTACTAATTGCTAGGGTAAACACAGGTGTTACCACTCATACTAATTAAGGTCCTGTTGAGTACAGAATCTTTTCAGTGAGCCAAACCGCACAATAGCAGCACCGTGACTCTGTTTGTCTCGAATAGAAAGAAAACTTAATTAGTATCTTTGGTAACACCTGTGTTTACCCTACTGTTTCATTTTAAAAATGGCTGCTGTGAAAAAGATCATTTATTTAAGGAGCAATATGTAGCCATTGTGTAGTACTGCAGCCTGCCAGGCTCAATTAACATATCGCTCAATTTAATCATTCTAAGCATCTTCTCCTTCTAAAACATTATTTATTTTTTATTACTCATAAATAGACAGTAACTCATTTGTGAAACTTTTGGCATTCATTTGAACTCTAATTAACATGACATGAATAAAAGCTGTAGCAAGAATTTCAACAGGTCTAATCTCTATTGACATATCACAGTCATTTTATGATATATTACAGTATTTATACTACAGACTTAAACTTTGACTTACACCATTGTTTTACTGCCATGACAAGTCCAACTGTCTGAGTAGTTAAAGCTCAAAAGCAAGTATCGGTTCAAAGTTTAAATAGTTAACGTTAGCTCTTCCACCTGAAAGGAAAAGTTCCTCAAACAGCCCCAAAACATGTTTGTCAAAAAAAAAACAAAAAAAAACACTTAAAACCACTACAAAAATTATATCAAGTAAACTCCTCTTTGAATCAATAAAGCTGCTTTGATTCTCTCCTACCTGATTTTAGCTGGTCAGAAGTTGCACAGCTCTGTCGGAAGTGAGGACAGTTTAGCAAATTTTGGCACATTTCCATGGCAGCTAACAGGACAAACAATAGACCTTTCTCACAGCAGCCATTTTGACATGAAACAGGTAAACACAGGTGTTACCAATGATACTAATTAAGGTTCGACTTCATTCAGGTGTTAGAGTCAGAGTGCTGCTTTTGTGCATGTTGTCCATTGATATACAGTATATAAACATGGACAACATGAGAAAACATCGACATCATAAACAGCCCCTAAAATCACATCTGTCTGGACACTTTTTTTTTCCTGTTTGACTTGACGATCTACACATACGATGTGTGTCAATTTAAAAGATAATTTTATAAAACAAAAATGTCACAGTTTTGGTACTTTAGTTTTGTTTGTCTCTCACACAATATACATCACCAACATTAACATCACTATCCCTTGTCACATTATCTTACCTGAAGTGTTTTATCCAGCAGCTCCTGGTCCTGTTGTCAGCTGTGTACATTTCTTTAAACCAATCAGTGGGCATCGTTAAACCTGGGATGCAGCGATGGTCCTGCTGCAAAATAGTATTGAGAGGGAACTTGTTCGGGTGGTTGATTTGCACGTCTGATGCACACACTATCAGCGTCCCAGGCGCTATTTTGTCATTTTCACCGTGCAGGTTGCAACTAGGAGGTTGTTCTTGTTTCCCAGGGACTTTGGAAACGTAGATAGTGAAGATTACGATGCCAAGTGAAGCAAGTGACCATTGTCAGGACTTATATCGACAGTGTGCATCCTGTGAGTCAGACTAGCCATGAAGGGCAAGAACGAGCAAGACCAGTTGCTTGCATGACTACATCCCAGTAAGAAAACACACAGGGAATGTAGCTTTAGCAGCTAACGTTAGCTTTTGGAAGGAGAAAATCATGATGTCACTTAGATGCAACTTCTGGGTGTGTAGTCTTTCTAATTACACTTCATCATCTTCATAGTCTGATACTTCACAGTTTTACCACAAACTCTTAACTTGTGAAATTTAATCCATGATACAATTCAGACAGAAACAAAAAAATATTTGTCTCTCACCGTTGACTTACAGTCGTATTTTATCTGTTATCTGGACAACCTAAAACATCAACTTACACTTCAACTCATCTTTTACAAAGATGGTTTCTGTCATCTTTGGTTCTTATCACACTGAAGTTCAAGTGATAATTTTTCTCATCAGTTTGAGTTTAATTAGTTATTTGAAGCTATAAAAAGGGGGTTTCATGTCATGATTGACGGGTCAGTCAGCTAGCGATTGAGCCCGTCGGCTGTATTTGATGAAACCTGAAAACGTTGTTCCAACCCTGATCACCACTGCGCAGACTCGGGCTCCAAATGACGTCATCAGCACAAGATGGCAGCTTGTATCTGCAATATTTTGACTTCGACTTTGAGTTTGATCTCCCGTGTTCTTTTTATCATAAAAAGCACTTAAAAGAGTAATTTTTAAAAGTGTTGTCTTCGGAAATATTCTTAGATTTACACCTGCTTTTTTGCAAATAGATGTTTTTATGGCAAAAAGTTTTACCGGCTGCCTGAGCATCACAAAACCAGTTGTGCTTGTGAACACCGTGACAAACTCGACTCTTGGTGCAGGGTTATTTTTGCTCCTATTTACAGGCCTCCTGCTGTTACACAGTTAACTATTTCTTTCGACACACCTTGGACTGAAGTTACCTTTACTGTCTGTAGACAACAGAGGAGGTAAACAAGGATGTAGAGCTGCAACCAACGATTATTTGTGTTTCAATCTATAAAATCTTTAAGTTTAGTTAAAGAAAGTGTTGTCTAATTTTGTCAACAATTGAAACCACAGAAACTATTGCACTTACAAAGATATAAATCATAAAAAATCTGTAAACCCTCTCGTCTGAGACGCTGATACCCGTGAAAACATGTTTGCTTTATAAATTCCTAAAACCATTATCGTCTCTGTATTTTCTGAACCACTGGTTAATCGTTTCAGCACCTCATAGCTGACGAGACAGACGCAGTCCCCTCACAGTTTGACCTCATTCGCTGTCTGTACTTTGTCATTTTTATTGAGTTCATCCTGAAAAGAAGAGTGCCTTACTGTTCCCAAACTCCAGATGAAACTGACCACTGGTGTTGTTGTCATTATTATTGAGTTTTCAAGTTGTCACTAAAGGAAAAAAAAAAAAAAAAAAAAAAGACAAAAACTCCTCTTTCCTGCACTGTCACAGGAAAGTCAATTGAGCTGCGTGAGGACAGTTTGCTCTGATATCACGGTGGGAACTGCTGATTGTTTGGTTTACCACCTGTGGTCTGAAGCCTGGAGAAGATTGCCGGCCACCTGCTGTGGAGTGCCGCTGAGTGAGTGATGGCTGTGTGTGTGTCGGAAAATATCCACGTGTGTGTGTCTCTGAGGAGGACATTGTATGTGCATGAAAGTGGAAGGAAAGATGTTTTCTGTATGTATGAAAGAGTGTAAGAGTTTCAGTTTAACTCTTAAAGTTGAGTGTGTTTGCAGTGAGTAAGGATAATGTGTGTCTGTGCATCAAAAAGACAAAGTTTTTAAGTGTGTGTGTTCATGCTTTTTCTGTGTGAGTGTGTGTGTGTGTGAGAGTGCCAGAAATCTTTCATCACAGCGAGGTGGGCACGGAGGAGATAGAGAGAGACTTCGAATAGGCAACAAAAGCAATAACAGCACAATCTTTGTAGTTTATGGGTCTGAAATTGAATTTGTGCTTCAAAGCCGTTCACCTGCCATGTCACAGCGGGTCGCGTCATTTCAGCTCCGCCGGTGTTTTAATCTCCGAACCTCCAGCGAACTCGACTTCACCTGTCTCACCGGCTGACCCCAAAATGGCTGCAGCGAAGCCATTAAACTGTCTCGTCCAATTACACAGCCACTTTATCTGACACGCGCGGCCATATTCAGCAGCGGTGGCGGCGGCGGGGCAGCAGCAGCCGGTCAGAACCTGCACTGTGGCGTCTGTTAATACACTCCGGTTGTCCCTCAACAGCAGCTAACATAAAGCTTTAATGCTCCTAATGAGTGTCCAGTATGTATGTGTGGTGAGAGTGTGTGTGCCTCTCTGTCAGATCTGCTTGTTCTCTTGCTTATTTTTCTCAGTTTCTGTCTAAGACGGTGCCTCCCTGACTTTACTGTTCAGTTTCATTCAATTTAATTCAAGTTGACTTGAAATAAAACAAATTTACAGTATATGTAGCCAAAATGGAGCTGTGGAATATATACATATATATATATTGATATTGCAAATTGTACATATATACTGTATCACAATATTCAAAGTCATATAGGAAATAATAAAACTGAATTGAATTGAGGGCCATGAAATTACTGCAGGTAGACGGTGAGAGGTCATTAAAAATAAATGAATAAAATGTTTGTAAGTTTCAGTTTTGTAAGTTTGAAAATACCATAAATATGTATGATTCATTTGACAAAAGCAATCAGAACTAATTGTGTTATTCTTGATTTTTCTGACCCAGTTTAACAGGTGTTACACCTTAACGTCTCGTATATCTCATCATTGGTACAATTAGTCGTGTGTGTTGATCAGAGTTGTGGTTAAAGACAATATATAGAAACAGTTAATGTGTTCTGAGTTTGTCACACCACAGAAATGTGTTATTAACCACCCAGACAAATTTGAATGATAAAATTAAGTATTAAAATCGTGAAAAAATGAGCAGGTTTCTCTGTTCTGAAACGCTGGGGATGTCCGCTCGCTGTCTCAGTGTCAAACACAACTATGACCTGAAAAACGACCTGAAAAATGGATGCTCCGTCGAGCAGCTTTATTGGACACGTCCAAACATGTTTAAGCACCAGAGCCAGAGGACGGTGAGAGGATGCTACTTTTTTTCTTCTGTGTTGGGTTGTTGGAACTGAAGTGAGTTGAAATGAACTGCTGGGCTGATTTTGGATGGAGACAATTGTTTAAGGTACACTATATTGCCAAAAGTATCAAGACATCTGCCTTTACACGCACATGAACTTTAATGACATCCCATTCCTTAATCCGTAGGGTTTAATATGGAGTTGGCCCACCCTTTGCAGCTATGACAGCTTCAACTCTTCTGGGAAGTGTGTTTATGGGAATTTTTGACCATTCTTCCAGAAGTGTGAGGTCAAGCACTGATGTAGGACAAGAAGGCCTGGCTTGCAGTCTCTGCTCTAATTCATCCCAAAGGTGTTCTATCGGGTTGAGGTCAGGACTCAAATGTCTGTAGAAGCAGCTGCATGCCTAGTTGCTTGATTTTATACATCTGTGGCCATGGAAGTGATTGGAACACCTGAATTCAATGATTTGAAGGGGTGTCCTGATACTTTTGTCAATATAGTGTATGTTCGTAACTGACCATTAGGGAGGAGGAGGGGAGGGGGAGGCGGTGTTGTTTGTTCGTTTGTAGGACTCATATATGTTGGATGGACTGAGGCAAGTCACCGAACCATGTTTCACCAAGTTTGGAGAAGCAGCTTAAAACAAGGCCCACCAATAAAAAAACAATTTAGTGTTCTCTATAATTTATATTGTCACTGCTTTACTTTGCCATCAGATATCCTTTTCCTACACGTTATATGTCATATGATCCATATATGTTATATGAGCCAAATGTTGCTCTTCATACCAACCAGACTCCACGGGTGAAATTGTCATTTTAGCTCATAGAACTCAAGAGTTGCTGGTCTACTGTTGCCTCAAGCTCTTAGTTTGTTTGTATTATTGTGTGACTTTGGTGTTTAAAAAGGATATTTCAGATTCACAGAGTTGCACAATAACACAAACAAACTAACAATCGAGACATCTGTAGACAAGCAACTCCTGTGTTCTGCAAGGTTTACTGATTTCACCAAGGGAGTCTGGTCAATTTGGAGAGAGTGATATTTACAGCAGTTTCTGTCCGAAAATGCTGTCTGACAGCAAAGTGCAGTGGTGAAAATATTCTGATAAAATGTACCTTTTTAACTGATATAGATTTTTTAGGAGGCTAAAAAAGCAGCAGCACATTGTTTTGCTTCAATGCTGGTTCTCCTCTCTGCTTCTCCAGATTGGGTCGTGCCAACCAGCAACTACTTTTACCATCCGAACGAGCCCTTTGAATTCACAGTATAGCAGAGGTTAGAGCGACTGTGTCTTCTTTAAGATGATATATTTGAGTGAAAGTAATTGCAACTTTCAGATTTGATTACCCATTTGACTATCAATAAGTACCTCATACATCCTCACATCAAATAATCTGAACTGTCCCTTTAATAACCACCAGCAAGACGAGATCAGCAGTAATAATCTGTGGAGGAGGCAACAAGTGCCAGGCAGTGACAGATGAAATTCAAAGAAGAAGATGGAGATGGATTAGGCACACGCTAGTAAAATCAGCGTCAAACACCACCAGGTAAGCAGTGACATGGAACACTGAAGGGAAGAGGAAGAGAGGCCGACCCAGGAACACCTGACATCAAGAGACCAGGACACACCTGGTATCAGAGAGAAAAGAAACCCAACGACCAAGAAATCTAGAGATCCCATATCGACAGCCTGCACCTGGAAGGATGTCAGGGAAAGTAAGTAAAAACAAAACTAACTTTTGAATAGATTTTTTTTTTTTAATCAATAAGTCGTTTAGGGTTTTAATTTACGATTTGCCAAGGTTTATTCATTTGAAATTTTTCAACTAATAACGTGGTGTGATCATATCATCATAATACCATTCCAATTATGAGCAATTTATTTCATCAAAAGCAGTCCAAATTGACTCACAAATAAATTTTTAAACAAAATAAATACTTAACATTTCATTATGCCTGAAGAAAATATGTTTTACTGAGGTATGTAGTCAATTGCAAGCTAGAAATTATGATTTTATTTTTGTCCTCGCTGTGTAAATGACTGCACAAACACATAAAGCTGTAAGATATGGAGCATGCATAAGTGTCACATTACATTTCCATTCACACCCCTGGGGGCATGAGAGGTTTGTATGAGTGTGTGTGTTTGAGTGTGTGTGCAGTTTACCTAAAGTCAATCTGATTTATGTAAGAACAACAAACAAACAGGATTGCCTTGATGCTATCACAGAGGTCACAGATTTAGATTAGCGGGATTTATTTAGACAACAAAATGATATGTAAAATACAAGATGAGCCGAGTTTCATACCAGCAGGCCGGTGACAGCCGTGACCAGACGCGTCATGTTTTTGTGTCGTCAGTCTGTCCCGTCCTCGTGAAGCGGATATCTCAGGAACACCTTTAGGGAATTTCTTCAAACTTGGCACAAACGTCCACTTGGACTCAAGGATGAACTGATTAGATTCTGGTGGTCAAAGGTCACTGTGACCTCACAAAACATCAAGAATTCATAAGTTAATTATGACAGAATTTCCCACAAATGTCTAATAGGAAACTGAAGAGTGGCTACTTACAACTAACTGGTTACATGTAAATAAAATGCAAAATAAATGTAATTGTATTCTGTTAACAGTTACTGAGAAAAGAATATGTAATTAAATTACAGTTGCTAATCGAAATGTTGGTGATTACAAAGGGACTATTTCCAAATATTCTTCTGGGTTTGCCTGGAAGAGATCTATTTATTGCACTTTTCTAGTTCAACCTGGACCCTATTTTTTCCATGTTTTTGTGTCTGAGTGACTAATGGGGACAACAATCTTTGAAATTGGTCCAGTATTGATCGAGACCTCTGTACCATCAAATTAAGTCCACTAAAAGTGCTTGTTTTTCCACTAACAGGCTCGGATTGTTATTCTAAGTGTCTGACAGCATTATGGAAAGGATCCCTACAGAGACAGACCTTTTTGTTAAAGAGTCAGATCCTTTTTTATTAAAAGAGAAACAGCGGCTTTATTGCCAAACTCACCAGACTCCCTTTACATCCCTTTTCATTAAACTCGACAGAAACAAAATGAAACTCACCATAAACGTCTTCGCTCATCTTTCTGCTGTTCCAACAATCACCAACTCTGGTTGTTTGGTTGAAATAAACTCTTCATTAACTCTTCAAATGCTGTCTGGTGACTTTGGCGACAGCAATAATCAGCTGTTTAGGGTTAAAAAGAAAGGATTTTACTCTTAAAAATGTTCTGTCTCTGTAGGGATTGTCGCCATATTGTTGTCACAACCTTACGCTTGGCGCAAAGCAGATACGTCTGTAATGCAGGTGGCACTGTTATCTTACGCTGGTGCAGTTGTAACTTTAGTCACATCTGCAAGATCGCAAATGAACTTGCGCCTAGACTGTGGAGCCCTGGGCAGGAAAAAATGAAGGCAAAACCAGACGCATCAAAACCACTTGTCCCTTAGACCGACTAAAACCTGGTCGGAGCGCAAAGTCTGACACACAAGATAGCAAATATGATCTATAACATACAAAATGAAGAAGACGTTATATATGACCACAAGACTGGCCCGACCCGTGGAGAAAAAGGTCTGTGTTGGATGCTGGTGGGATACACCCATTGGATAAAATGTGTGTTATTTTTTCCACTGGGGTTATCAAACTTCAGAAACACTTTCTGGTTCTCCACCCACAGCAGTGTCAGCAGGACGGAGAAGCGAGGATGGCAGGAGGAGATGAGGATGAGGAGAAAGAGGAGAAGGAGCACGGGCGGCCATGAAGCTGCACCTCAATCCGGTTCAGGTGGGTGTTCAGCCGGATTGAGGTCCAGCTTTGCGGCCAGTCTGGGCCACCCTCTCCTCTCCCCCACGTCTGCCCACTGGCTCCTTCTTCAGGATCCTCAGCCTGTATAATAACAATAGTGCTTCAGTGTAAAACATAATCAGTTACATATCTGCATAACATTTACAGTTCATGTGTTGTATCACTTCTTGCAGGTATTAAATTATTTACACATGAAACCTTACATGGAGACGTCCTGCCATCTGCATGTATTCGCACGTTCACTTCTCGACCCAGGAGATCTGTCTCCTCCCTTGAAAATCTTTTCTCTTTGTTTCCTCCTGGTAAATCTGCATCATGCTGCCACCTGCTTCTTACAGGTGATGAGAGCTGACTTTCTGATTGGTTTGTTGCTTGTTTGACCTGAAACTCACCCATGAATTAATCAAGGCACAGCTGATGGATGTATCCCACTGTGCACTTGATGGCACAAGGAGTGGGACAGGCCAAGATAGATGGCAAAGGTGGATTTGGACACACCTTGAGTAGATTAAATCCACTGCACCTTGCACTTTTAGTGGATGTACTTTGACAGAGCTCAATTGCCATAAGGGATTACATTGCAGCCTCTTTCACTGGCTGCAGAAGTCTTGCGCTATACTGGACCAATTTCAAAAATTGTTACAGCCTTGAGCCTTGACATAGATATAAACTTTAACTTGACTGGCTGGTGGAGGCACACAACCACAAGGCAGTATTAACTTTTGATAAAAAAAAGGTTAAAGATGATGGTCTTTGAATGATCTCATCAGTTTAAAAGAAAATATGAAAATCTATCTTGTTCAGTGTGTCAGAAGTTGGAGATGTGACATTTTTAATTTGCAAGGCAGCTCTAGTGAATTATCTTGTCTTCTTAATGTACATAATGTTATTTCAACATATTTAAGCTGGACTCATTAGAGAGCCACTAACATAGATTAATGCCACATTTCATAAAATTTATAGCCTAAACTACAAATTATCATTTTGTAGTGTATCATATTATATTAATAAGCATTTAAAAAATTCTACCTGAAAGATACCTGACCACTCTTCAGGAACTGTTTCAACACAGATTTAAAATGATCGCACTTATTGTAGTCATAATCTTTACTGGCAGCACATTTACAGGGTGAAGTGCGTGTCTGAAAGGGGCTTTTTGTGTCTCACACTCTCACAGTCTTTATTGCCACAGTATTTCTCTCCCTGCACATTTATGTCTCAGAGTTTATCTTTTCCTCTCTTTCTTCCTCTACTGCTTTTATCTCGGGCTCTCTGTCTCTCCTCTGTCTCATTTTCTCAGTTCCATTGTCTCCTTCTCTCCCTCTCCTGTGGCGATCTGTCCTCTCCAACTTCCTCTGAGAAAATAGAAATTTGAATGCATTCAATTAGTCCGTCATCCCTCTCTTCTCTCGCTTTCTTTCTCTCGTCTCTCTGCTTGACTTCTTCCCCCTGAATATCCTTTAGCTATCAGTCCAGCGGTATAATATAATAGTTGTATCAATCAGACGCTGCCACTCACCTACCATTGAAATGGTTTTGACAGTAATTGATGCTTTACCCGACCACAGCTGCACAAAGGCACTCGGGGAACAGCTCTGCCGTTGTTTGCCACAGCAATTGCACCATTAGGGAGAACCTCTTCTGTACTTAAACTTCCCTCGTGAATTGTTGAAAACAGACTCAAATTTGAGGAAAACAACCAGGTATTGTTGAGAGGTCCCTATTTTCCTGATGCCTGAGTGGTCTCCAAGTGCCAGCTCACTTGTTTGTCTGTTGGCATCACGCTGCGCCGTCGGTGCTTCTCCCAACCACGTTTCCATCCTGACTTAATGGGACGCTGGAGGATAAGGGACAGCAGGCTGAGCGTCCACTAACCGGAAAGGACCTGATCGCGCTCCTGTCTGGTTTGTTTATTTTAAAATAGCTTTACCTGCCTGTCCCCCTCAGCCTCCTGCTCTGTTTACTTTGCTTTTATCTGTCATATATGATCCCTCGAGGCGCAGGGATGATTCAGGTATACTGTCCCCCAACACAAAAAATAGATTTGACTGACGTTTATTGTTATGTATATCTAACTGATTTTATTTTTCCCATATGTCAGCCAGAAATAAGACCCAGTCCTCATAGAAGATCTGGCTTTATTTCTAAAGACTGTGGCTGGGATGCACCAAGAAGGATTTCATTTTAAACATGATTAAATCATGACCAAACTTTAAATTATGTTGTGCCAAACTTTTAA
This sequence comes from Lutjanus argentimaculatus, assembly GCA_034769285.1. Lineage (NCBI taxonomy): Eukaryota > Metazoa > Chordata > Actinopteri > Lutjaniformes > Lutjanidae > Lutjanus > Lutjanus argentimaculatus. Next base: position 30,646,903 of record JAWZSL010000008.1, read on the forward strand.
ACTAACTGAGAATTAAGATAGATGACATTTCGACCTGTCTTTAACCCTCAGTTTAGTTTTTACACTAAATCTAGATTAAATTTAGTCCTGCAAAACTTTTTGCAAAACTTTATCTCAGCTTAAACTGTGAACAGGATTAACAATTGTAAACTTACAACTGAGGAGGTTTAACTTTTAAAATAAGCAAGCTAGCAAACAACGCAACATTTTCTTAACTTTTTAGCTAGCTAGCAAACAACATAACTATAAAAAATTTTTTTTTTTTTTTGGTGAGCAAGCAAAATAATGCTTTTTTAACTTTTTAGTTGGCTAAGAAACAATCTAAGGTTTTATTTTATTTCTGAAAGTTAGCAAATAATGTAACATTTTAGCAGGCAAACAATATAAGGTTTTTGTTAGCAATGATGTATCTTTTTTTTTTTACTTTTTAGCTAGCACCCAAATGATACAGTGGTATTTTTTAGCTAATAAACAATGCAGCATTTTGTAAACTTTTTAGCTCGCTAGCAAACAGTGTAACCTTTTAACAACTTTTTTAGCTAGCTAGTAAAGAATAATGCTTTTTTTTTTCTTTTTAGCTACCTAACAAACGATTTGAGTTTTTTTTCCAGCTAGTTAGCAAACAATAACTGTTTTTTGCTTTTTGCTTTTTGTTTTTTTACTTTTTAGCTAACTACCAAATAATGCAATATTTTGTTAAGGACTACAGAATGCCTGAAAGTCAACAGTTTTTATTTAATAACAATTTATAGTTATAAAAAGCTGACAGACAGACAACTGACAGAGTACAACTCATCATCACTCATATGACTCGACATTGTCAAAAAATAATGTTGTGCTCATCTTGCACTCTTGTTCAGTGTTCCTGCAACATGCAGACAACCCGTCTGAGCTCAGTCTGGGGAGGAGACTCCTTCCAACCATGGATCATTTATTAAATAGGGACTAAACCTATTTAATATGCCGTCTATGGCTCCAACTTGCTATTTGGACTGCAGTGCTCATTTCTGAATGCTAGGGACTTACATATCTCTCCTTTAAGATTATACTGCCAGGCTCAAACTGCCAAAAAACAGGTAGAGATTAACGGGAGTCTTTGCAGACAATAAACAATAGAATGGCACTTAAAGTTAGCAATGATGCACAGGTGGATGAGATCCAGTGGAGCTTATTTTAAGGGCCGCAGAGACAACAACACATTATGCAGGTGTAAGATGAGATGCACAGCATGCATGTACAATTCCAGATAATAGTGAGTCAATTTCTTAAAAAGAAAAACTTTCTGGAGACACAGCCAGACCGTTTCTGAAGAGCACACAGGATAAGTGCTGTTTACTAAAGGAGTAGTTCAACAACTGTCGCTCTCTTGCCGAGAGTGTGAAGATAGATATCAGTCTACAGTCAGTCTGTGTGTATCTATCTATGTACCGTCTGCTGGCCATTAGAAAAGAGTTAATCATCTATTTTTAGCAGGTTTAGCCACGTTTAAAGAACCTGCATGTACATTCTAGGTTTGGTGTTAAATGATATTTGTTTAATCAATACAAAAAACAAAATCACAGTTCACCATTTTATGGGGGTTATGTGAGGACTATTTTTTGGCCATTAGCAGTAACTTCCTGGAGCATTATTTTGTTATTTTCCTTATATAAAAGTTACCAGGCTGCATTAAACAAAGGCTAGGAAACACAATTTTTTGTGTGAGTGGACCCCCAGATACCCTGCTTCAGTTTCAAAATCCTCTCTATTTTTCATGTATCGTGGTTGGCAAGTCTGCCCATTTGTGTGGAGGTAATTTTATAATGATTCAAAGCAAATAGTCTAGTTAAATAAAAACTTGATATTAATCCAGCTGTACTTGAGAAAGCATGTTCAAAAAGCTGAAAATATCAAGTTGAGTTAAACTGACAAATATTACAAACAAATTTGATTTCCTTTTACATTTTCTCTGTTTGAAACTTACAGCTGCAGCTGTTCCTGCAGTATGTGAAACTGCTCCTGGTGGATCTTTTAAATTTTAAGTGCAAAGAGATATAGGGACTGAATTATGTGGTTCATTTTCATTATTGTAAAAACAAGCAAGTGTGAGAGACACAGCAAGTTTTCATCCTATAAAGAAGAGAACAATGCTTGTTTCTTTAGAAGCGTAATACGCCGACTGAACTCTGTTACAGCACATTAATTAAACTCATCATTTCACGTTCTGAAGTGTCCTGAAAATAAATATTTGAAATTTTAAGTTTAATTAACTTAAATAAATAAAACTTATAAAACTATATTTGTAGTTGATGAGAAAAGATTACACTAAATTTCTGTGATTTTTTTAGTGTCATTTGTAAGAATTGCAGAGGTCATGTGATCTTAATCTTGTGTGAATCTGACACATCTGCAAGTAAAAATTCTAACGCAATTACCTACCATAGTTCTCCAAACACAGAAGTCGTATGATAATATTAGTCCTGTGCTAATCAGCTTATTAGTTTTGTTGTTGTTGTTGTTTGTTTGGTCAAGGTTTTAAAGTTGTTTTTTTTGTTCTCTCTGTGCCTTTTTTTCTGTCTCTTTTCTGGTGCAGAATTATGGAGGCTGCACTGGCAGCTATAAATGAAAGTTTTGACAGTCTGAGTGGGTGGAAATTCAGGTGGCTCTTGTCGAACAGGAAGTGAAACTTAGCTTTGACATCATGTGCGTAGATTTGATTAAAATCAGACTTTACTTATCCCGTGCGTCTGCACCCCACAGAATGCAGACATGGGGGGTCATTTTAAAACCCCATGAGCTCCCTTGATAATACTAGTTCAATGCAAATTAAAACAGACACAAAAACACAATTATTACTTATGACAGTAGTTGGTAGATAAAAAGCAGCAGACTTATTGCACAAACGTACAGCAGCACAAATACAAAATGAATAAAATCCAACCAGTTCATCTCAGTTCCTGTAAAATCTGCCTTTTTGGAGATTCAAGCACCATCCTCACTGTCTGTATGCTAATCACTTGTTATGATAATTATCTGAAGCTGTCGTTTTCTCCCTTAGAAAACATGTAATGTGCCAAGCTGCAAGTACAGGACTGTCAGTGTAGTGAGCAACCTAACTACTTGATCTAAATCCAAAGACATTTTGGAGATGCATTGTTGCTGACGCTGTGCATACTAAACGCATCTTGTCCCTCCAAGCAGACTGGGCTGAGTTGTTTGCAGCTCCAAACCACTTCGCCTCAAAAGTTCTTCAGCTGCGGCTCCAGAGTCCGAGCGGCTCATCCTGCAGCAGACTGACAGATAATTGCCACAGAGACTCGCGTGTCCCCACAGCTATCAGGCTGCACCTTAACAGGCCCGAAAACAGACACCAGCAACCAACCAGAGAAGGGTACACTGGACACAGACTGGGATTGTTCCATTACATTCATTCTCTTTTCACTCTATTTCATCTCACTCCAACTCCAACTCTCTCAAAGTCATCTATCTATCTATCTATCTATCTATCCATCCATCCATCCATCCATCCATCCATCCATCCATCCATCAAAAATTCCAAATTTATCTGTCAAACTTTTACTTTGTTTTCTGTATGACAAAAAGTCAACATACTAATCTAGTAATGTTAGTAGGTGTTGAATAATACAGTGGCAGCTGTTAATTTTTTTCTCCGTCTCTCTCGCTCTCATTTATCAATGCTCTATGTACCTTTCTTTTATAATTCTGTACTGTTTTGACTGAATTTGAGCTCCAGAAAGATTTTACTTCTTTGTGGAATTCCTCCCAGGTGCACTTCTTCATTTACAAATTATGCAGATTTTCATAATTTTGTAAGAGAACAGAGTGCACAAAAAGTTGGCTTTGATTTTTAATGAGTTATTCAAAAAGAAATCACAACTTTCTTTGCAATTTTCTCTTAGTCCTGCAATTTCATTGCAAAGAATGCCCAAAAGCATTGCAATATGCATCCCAAATTTTTTGAAAAGTTGCTGTGAATTCAGGTGTGAAATCCTGAAGGTACTGAATAAATGTGAAAAACATCTGACAACACAAATTTTAAGACAATGGAAGAAAATTATGAAGACACTGAAAACTGTTAGAAAAATAAGAACATTAAGGATTAAAACAAAGTGTACTACATTAAAAATACCCATCAAAAAGCTGAGTGAAGTGACTCAAAGGGATATGACTTTGCCAACAGGACTGACAAATTTATTTTTGTAGTTTCTGCCTAAGTATCGAGCTTGTGCGCCACCATGTTGGAGCAAACGTTGTTGCTGTCATGATGGGTTTGGCTGCTCTGCGGCTGCTTGAACACAAGCTTGTGTGGAAATGGAGGAAGATAAACTTGAAAGGCCCATAATAAGTCAAATTTCTTATGTGTTTGAGCCGATACCACCTGGGAACTAAGCAGTGGTACGGCTGGGAAAAGTTTTGGAGCCGGTGCTTTTTGGTTAAGAGCAGATCAACAACTCTGCTGTGTGGCCGCTGGATGGTGAAACCCACCGAGTTAACAGGCAGGCCAGCTGGCTGAACACTGTGGTGAATTTCCCTCTTTTTACATTACTGCTCTACTTAAAACATTGTAAAAGACCAACGCCACACATTTAGCTTCTATCATTTCCACTGGGGGATGTAAGTACATTTACTCAAGTGCCACACTTCAGTATGAACTAGAGGCACTTCAATTTTAATTTATAGTTCTACTCTACTCAGAGATGGATGAATGCAGGATTTGTATTTGTAATGGAGAACATTCACAGCGTGGTATCAGTACTTAAGTAAAAGATCCTAATACTTCTTCCACCACTGCTCACCTCTGCAGCTGCCTCTGCAGATCACCTGGTCCCAGTGTGCAGCTGCCTCTGCTCTCCAGAGATTGATTGAATGATGATGTCAGGCTAAATCACACTGTGCATCTGATGCACAAGGCTGCTCCAAGTCAGTATCTTATTCTGGCGTATTAAATGTTGGATGTAGAATGAGCCACTCGCTCTCTGCTGCCACACAGTGGTTGACAGTGTCAGCTGTCAATGCTGGTCGCAAGTAAACAAGCTCCTGTCTCTTGTATTGAGAGGATCAACCTGCACGCCAACTCGAGTCAATGGGAAAAAAAAATACGTCCCAAGACAGAAATATAACTGGGTCAGGATTTTTAGGAAGAAATGCTGGTGGTGAGTGTGTCAAATTTATTTATTTATTTATTTATTTAATTTTGGTGCCTTGAGCACCACAAGCCGAGTGACATTTCGTTCCATTACATTGGAGAGAAGGCAGGCATCTCTACAGCTTATATCAGCTCACACCAAAAAAATCTAGAAGGATAAACAGCACTACAAGCCAGAGAAAAAAATATGTATTCTTGATTTCGGGGTGAACTGTCCCTTTAAGCAAAAATCTGAAGCTAATCTTTCCTAACTTGTTTTGAAAACTGATAGAAAAGGCTTGAATGCAAGCAGCAAGGGTTGCACCCAAAGAGCCAAATAAAAACCCCTGAAATTCTGCGAGGCTGCAGGAGGACCTCGTCTCTCCTGAGTTTTCTCAAAACTTTCTCTCTAAAATCAAAAATATGTCAAAATCTCCCCAGAAACCGATTCTCTTCCAAGTTGCATCAGTTTTTATTCAACTTTAGCGAAGAGAAGGTACTGTTTTATCATCCACAAATATGACAAATTTTTTAAAAATCACAAATTCTTCATTGATAGAATTCAAAGCACATCACATCACTTCCTATGTCATTTTAAACACAGAGAAAACAGGCTCAGGGCAGATTAGTTCAGCACTAGTGACATTATTTTTTACTGCAAAATAACTCCTGGGTTGAAGTGAACATCACAGATCGATGATAAGAGAGCAGCGCATTGGAGGGAGGATTTGCCCTTTTAATTATTAATTCTTTTTAACATGTTTCGCCTTGGGTTTCTTTGTCTTGCTAATTTGCTGATGTCCCCCTACACTGGAGAGCCATGTTTCTGCCTCACAGGGAAGTACTTTTCTAAATCTGAGCCTGTAGTGAGAGACTCTCGGGATGCGCCGAGCTGGGCTCCAAACTCTCCTGAGGATCTGCTTCTGCTGGAGCTTCCTGTTGGATCAACAAATTAAACCGTCTATCCGTCTCTTTCATGGAGACACTCTTCAGTCTTGTTCACTGAAGCAGGAATGCCAGAAATTCTTTTTTTTTTTTTTTCTCCTTGCTTTTTTGCATTGATTTTATAGTGACAGCAATGAGATGACAGGAAACATACAGGAGAAATGACAAATAAAAAAGGTCACAAGCTGAATCTGGGTACACAACGTGAGATGGAGTATATAAATCTAGATATGGTATTGCCGCTCACCCTTGCCTCCAATTTTTCCCAGAGGCTAATCATGGTGTTTGCAGCGAAAAATTCCCCCACAGCCCAAAAAAGGCATTTCCTCCACAAGCCACCATGATGACCTATGATGAATTTTTGATCCAGGGAGTTATTATATTTGTAAAACTTTCCTAGAGCCGAGAAAAGCGATTAAAAAAGTCAATGGGCTGCCATCTTTGCATACTGTATCTAGTTCATTATAATACATTATGATTTTAACCCAGACCATGTCTTTTCCCTAATCTAACCAAGACATTTTGTTGCCGAAACCTAAAGAAGTAGTTTTAATCCCTGAATCAAACTCAGTTTAAGTCTATTAACACATTTAAATGGTCTGAGGGAGGGACAAGGTGTGGAATGAGGTGTGGTTTTTTCCAACTCAGAAATCAGAAAAGGGAAAAGTGAAGATGATAATCAGTGAGTTCTTTATTTTATCCATACTCTAATTTGATGACTTTATGTAAATGCTCATTAATGTGGTGTTTCTGCACCTGCACTCTCGTGTTCAGTCTCTAGACGCTGTGCACCGTTTCGCTACAGTTTCCACATTGAACAACATGTTTTCTTGAAACAGTGTGCAACAAGATTTGGGATGCATTTTGTTTCATTTGGTGGGTGTGTCAGAGGTGTTCAGTGATGTGTTTCAACCCTGCCATATTAAAAAGGCGGTGTAGCGCCCTTGCTAGGCACAACAGGGAGCTCAATGCATTTCACGTCTTTGGATCATGCCGGTCAAACAGTATGATGTCTTTTCTCTTGAGAAAGTGTGAATTGCTGCCTCCCAGTTCAAGAGCTAAACAATTTGAGGGTCACAACTCGCAAACCCGTGTCTTCATGAAGTCTTCTGAACATGTTGCCTTCACCCAAAAGCTGCGAAAGCTCGGCAACTTCAAATATTTCCTGGTTTATCACAAAAAGTTTCACTCAAATGGCCGTCAAAATGTAAACATCAGTCATAGCTCCATATTACCTGAGTATCTAATAAGACCTGTGATGTGAAACCTCAATGCAATGATGGACAAAAAGTGTGGTCATTAATGTGTCTGCTATTAATCTGAATCTGCAATCCATTCCGTTACTAAAATACCACAGAGGCTTTTTCATTGCTTCAATTCAAGTTATTCATATTTACCGGTGACTAATGACCACTTCAGCTCATGGTCATCAGATTTTTCCCAATGTAAAAAGCTGAAGAGGATCATAGATTGATTGTAAGATACAAAGCACTGCAGAGGACACACAAGTTGTGTCATCTAATTTAGACAAAAAGTCAGAATTTCAACAAGCTTTCATACTGGAACAGGCCTTATTCATCTCTTATGATGTATTAAGTCTTGAAGTGGTTACAGCCCCTGAACGGGGGACGCAGCATTTCAGCCTTTTCATGCTGACAACCAGTCCTGCTGTGTTAACTGGAAACCGAGTGCGGTTTGTGCTGTCACTAATGTAAAATTAATTACTTGCATCATGTATGTGCAACATGAAGGTTTTCCCCGATGTTGTTCTACAGCGTGTTTCTGTACGTGACACGAGATTCCACAACCAGCTCGGCTCAGAGTGGGAACCAGAGAGCACTGTCAATCAAGGCGAAGGCCCCCGAAACATAAACCAGTTTAAACTTTAATATCTGCTTAATGGAACAATAATTTTCAGAATCGCCACCAGACACACATTAAAAGAGGGGAAATTGTAGCAATTGAAACCATAAATTCTTGTGGTGAAAACTTTGTGACTTTGTGTTTCATGAAGATTGGAACTTTTCTCATTCTGTAGAGTTGGGGTCTTTTGGAGCTACAGCAGCTGGAGCAGACCCGTGCAAACTGCGGTCCGGGGGCCAGATGTGGCCCACTGAAAGGTTTCATGTGGCCCACAAGGTCATCATGAAAATACCTAAAATTAAAAATCTTGCTAAGTCAATAGCGTTTTGTTTACCATTAAACCTTTATCAAACCTTTATTTTGAAAGGGGTCAGTGCTGTGTTCATTGGTAATGATGATGAGCTGTATATTTTACATTAAATTATTAAGACCTTATATTATTTGTGTCCACAGCAGCTTCATCAGTTTCTCTTGCAGCCCCTCAGTAGTTTCTCTTTTTTTTTACTTTTATTGCAATAAATTCAAGATACAATACAACTGTAAACTGTCCAGTATTTACATGTGATGAATTACATTTAAAAAACAGGAATGACACAGTCAGGACACAGTGCGTTGAAAATAACACCTCTACTGTCTCCGCAGCAGACCACAGAGCCCTGCAGTTATCCTTTTCAAACAATCAGGTCCCAAGTAAGTTATGAAAGGAAACTGAAAATGTTTCTCTCTTAAATAAAAGCTGAGGGCTTCTAGAGGCACGAACACTAACACACTACTTATCCACTGTGCGATGCTGAGGGGCCTCTCCTGGCACCCACTTCAATAAAATGCATCTTCAAGCACAGAAAAGAAGGATTTTCAGGAGTTTTAATGGATTTGCAGGCATATTTGGAGGATTGTGTATACCAGGAAAGCACGATAAAGAAGAAATGTTTACTGTTTGTCCAAGTATATCACTGATTTCTTTAAGAACAGCTTTCCACAAGTTGTGGATATGTACACAGTCTAGTTAACAGTGAAAGTATTTGCCTTTTGTATCCTTGCACTTATCACACAACTTCAACAGATCTGGGTTCAGTTTATTGCATCTAACTGGGGTAATGTGTAGTATATGATTTATCTTAACTTAAAGTTCTTTTGCTCTGTTTGCAGTGAAACAGTTGGACAGTTTCAGCCACATATCATCACACTCACCAAAGCCAGTCTCCCATTCGGTTTTAATTTTAGCTGCATGTCCCAGAGAGTGATCAAATGAGATCATGTCACTCATTTGGTTGAGTCCTCGCCATTAATTAATATTTTTTCTGAAGGAGGGATTGCACCACACTGTCGAGACTGTTTGAGACTGGATACTCTCGAATGGCCATCTTTAAACTGATCAAGAGTCAAAACTGAACCGTTTTCTGTGTCTATTTGCAGTAAAATTATTGCAAACGATATTAAAAGTAATTGCTCTGTTCTATTTTGACCAGATGACCAGAAACAGAGGTCCACTACCTCTCCGCTATACTGTGTACAGTACAATAAATATGTCTATATATCTTTTACCGAGCTCTGCCTCTTTCCTTTTGTAAATTGTTCCAGTAAACTGAGTGTATTTAATTTCAGAAATTAATTATTTCATTCATTAACAGGCTCGTAACTCGTCGACTTAAACCACCTTCTTTTGTACTATTCTCTCCATGTCTGACATTTTCTTTAACTTTGCTTTCCATGTTTAACAGATGGACACAGGTTTATCCAGTTCCTAGTGTCGAGAGGGAACTTGTTTTGGTGGAACATTTGCACATCAGGAGGCGAGCTCCGGCATTAAAATGACAACATCGCTGCAAAAGAAAAGGTAACAGTTGGGTAACTGGTAGCTGTTAGCTTGTTTACTTTCACACCATTAGCGTCCCAGGCTCTTTGAAAATGCAGACAGTGGATGTTGCGATACCGCAGCCAGTGTGCATCCGATGTGTCAGACTAACCAATTAGTGGTCATTTGCTTCATGGCTGCAGTTCTGAATAATATAAAGTAAATACTGATCTGTTTCCTGCATTTGCTCTGGTGGAGACTTTTGTATATTTTTCACAGAGAGGTTTTTTTAAATTGCTTTGTTGTGATTTTTCAACCAGAAAGTTAATAAAAGGTGTATTTCTTTTGTGGTTCGATTTTTTTTTTTTAATGAAAAGTAGGTCCTTATTTGCAAATATTTGCAAAATGAAACATTTGATTCAAAACTTTACATTACGTTTTTTATGAAATAGTCTGGGTTTTTTAGAGACACACACACACACACACAATTTTTATCAATCATTAACAATAATTGGGGGTGGAGCTACTTAAAAAAAGATTCAAAAGATAATTTTAGTGAAATAAAGTTAAGTTAAGAAGTTAAGAATCAGCAAACTTTTATTTTCTTTTTCCCCTACATAAATCATATTCATTCAACTTCATTTCACTCTATATATCTCCCCCGGTCTTCTTTTTACAGAGATTTTTCCTTTTTTTTTTTTTTTTTTTTTTTTTAGTCTCACCTGTTAAACAGTGTTCAACTTGAGAAATTACATTTACATACGATTAGCGCCTACGTGTCTGTACACCCGATGGCCATGTTTGATAAAAAGTCAATGCTTTGAAAGGACAAACAAGTGAAATCATGTCAGATGTCTACGTTTATTGAAGAAACGTATGTTTAATGTTTTGCGAACACTGCATGTCGTGTTTTGTAAGAAGTGTGAGACTGAGAATGTGCTTGTTGTCTGGACAGATGTTTCACTCTTTGATTGTCTGGTTTCACAAACTGTGTTATATTTAAGTGTGTAAACAAGCGTTAAAAAAAACTGTAATACAATACTGTGAATCTATCATATAAATATTGCATTGACACAAGCTTTGTATAGGATACAACCCACATGAGCTGCATCCCAGAGTCAGACTGTAAACTTACTGTAAGTTTGATTCTGCAACACTGTCAGAGTTCTGACGAGAAACAAATGATCCCTGTTTTTTCTGTAAAACTTACAGTATTTGCACTGATACATAAAATGAGAAACACTACAGTAAGAAAATGTTTAGACTGTCTTTCATGAGATGTGGAGATGAAATCAGTGCACAATCCCTTTATGATTGTGCGCCTGTTTAACACAAGTTAAACGGATTTCATTAGAAATATTGGCTGGTCTTTCTCTTCGTCCTCTTCTTCTCAATCTTCTTCTTCCTCTCTGTTCTTCATGCTGCTGAGTTTTTCCCCAACACAGTAGCGGCCGGTCACCTGAGGCCTCGTTATATAGTTTTTCCCAATTGTTTCTGAATCTTGGCCTCATTATCTCAAAACTCAAAACACAAAACTAACACGAGAAAAAAAAAAAAAAATACACCACAGCAACAAAATAACTTTTTTTCTTTTTGGAACACCTGTGTTTTGTAATTTTGCATGAAGTAAAGCATAAAAAGTGTGAAGTAAAATAAAACAATAAAACAAAACAAAACAAACATTTTTTCAAAACTCGAAACAAAATTAACACAACACTCAAAACTCTACAAATCTCTAGCAAAACCAAACACTGCATTCAAAACTGTTATACTGTTAACTGTTGCTGTAATCTCTCTCCACAGCTGTTTTTGTGGCGTCAAAATGATACACACGCCATTATATGACCAGATATTTCTACCAATCAAATATCTATCTTTTTCTTTCCCAAAAATTCTGTATTTTGGGACACCTTTATAACACTTTGCATAACCAACAGTAGACAATGAGGAAACAAACATTCAGTAAGTTGGTGTTAGGGGTAAAAAGTGTAAAATGAAATAAAACAAATGGATCCTTTTTTAAAACTCAAATCACAAAAACCAAAAAAATGCAAAATGTAAAAAAACCTGTTTTGTTCTGGCAGCGGCCTCATCAGCACCTCATCTTCATCTCGACTGATGTTCTTCCTGTCAAAACATGCAACCAAGCAGCAGCTCAGGTTGAGCTGAACTCTCTGACCAGCCTCCCTCGTACTCAGTCCACAGCTGAACACAACCACTGTGGCCTCATCTCGACGACTCGACGACTGTCCAACTGTCCTTGTCCTCTTCTTCCTCCTCTTCCTCTCACTGACCTCTTGCTCTTGCTTCACCATTGACCTCCATTTTCCTCCAAAGCAGCAGAGCTCCTCTGTGGCCTTTTTGTAGAGCTAAAGATTTCTGGTATCTGTATTATCAATTACAGTTTTTCCCAAATGTTTAAAGATGTTCACCCAAAAATGAAAATTCTGTTGTTATCTATACTCACCCTCATGTTGATTGATTGATGGTCGGGTTTAGTTTTTCAGTCCACAAAACACTTTTATGGACTAAAAAAAACCTGAAACCCGAATGTTCATTGGCAAGAGGATGAGAGGATAATGACTGACTTTTTATTTTTGGGTGAACTATCCCTTTAAACACATTTCATGAAACTATAGACGAATCCAGCAAAGTACCAGAAGTTAACAAGCCACCATTGCTGCGGTGGCGTCTACCTACAGTATGAGCATGAATGACTGCGAGCCGTCATACGAAGTTTACAATTTTGTTCTTTTACAATTACTTTTTATGCAACGTTACTTTTGAAAACAATGTCTAGGAAGTCTGGAAAAACCTGTGCAGTTTGGCTGCTCCAACATTCACGTCAAACTTCATGTCAAACATGTCGACTTTGGATAAAAATGGAATGCAAACCTTTACTTGATGAAGAGAGCTGCTGTCTGAGAGCAGAGACTCTACAGAGATTCACTGAGTGTACAGAGGACCACAATGTGTCAGAGTGGATCAAAAATATTTACAGAAAGAAACTGTTCCTGAAAATCTTCAATACCTGATGAAAAATGTGAATTTGTATATATTTTTAATATATATTACACCTTACTTCATCACTTAAATGTGGCGGAGGTGGTCCGTTTTTTTCTCTTCTCCATTATCCTTTTCTGGCTGTGGTCACAACCAACATCTGACTACTGTGTAACATTTGAAAAACATTAATAAACAGGATCCTTCACCACTTGCTGAGGGCCAGTGTCATTCCTATTATCTGTGAGAATGAACACTTTGACCAAAATCATGAAGAGTCCCACAAATTTTTGGGTTCCCTTCGAGATTCAACCAGCAGACACCAAGAGCGACGGACACGACGTGTGACCGCAGCAATGGCGGCGCCACAAGATTGCAGAACACATGAAGCGGTCGCTGGATTCGTCTATAGCTCAGTTTCTCAAAACTCTAAATACAAAATTGCACAGAGTTAACCATTTTGTCAAAACTCCACTGCACTTAAAACCAGGTTCTCAAAACTGATTCTTTCCACTGCATTCACACATTCATCAGTTATGACTGGAGTGTTTTGTCAATTGAGTTTGAAAAGGTGAGAGGTGTGAGGAGCGGCATTTTGAAGGCCAGTGTTTTCCAGGTGAATGGAGCGTGCACAATGGTCTGATTTGTACTCAGACTTTTGCAGAACTGTGATTTAAAATTCCTATTTTCGAGTGAAAACTGTTTTGAGTCTGTCTTTTTGTTGATACATGAGCTTCAGGTTTTCAGAATCATGTGTATAGATGCAGCTTCTACAGTGGAGGAAAACTCTAATAACAAATGTAAAATCTTTCATGAACTTGCTGTAGACTAAACCACTGTTGGACTTGAAATATTTAATTGGTGGTGGAGCAGCAACTGTGATATGTGACCCACTTTCCCTTTAAGACACCATCATTTGTTTAATTATATTTTACAGCATTAATCATTCTGTGCGGCTGCGTGTCAAATGGTAGATATCTTTATTTAATGTCTTCTGTTGTTTATCTTCTTCTCTCTTCAGCCTGACAGCACACAAGTGAACTTCTCTAAAACAAATTTCTAGAACTGAAAAAGAAAATGTGGAATAATCTGGAATGAGGCTCTCAGTCCTCTCTCAGCACAGTCTGTGTCGGGCATGTATAAAAGACCATGTAGCACAAGATGAAAGACCAATTAATTCAGAGCTTTTGGGGGCCCCTGTCGTAGCTTGGGGCCCCCTTAAATCGTAACCCACTTTCAGGCCACTTATAGAGCCGGCGGTGCCTACGCGGAGTCAAAGCGAAATGATTAATGACGTTATTAAACAGTTTAGAGAGGTTGTGTGTTCTTCTAGCTGGAGCCAATTTAGAGTGATTTGTGAGGTGAAACAATGTAGTGGAATGAAGTGGAGCGTGTTCCACTGTGTGTGTGTGTGGGTGGAAAAGTGTCTGAGGGTGTGTGGCTGCAGCTTTGTGTTCGGTGGGTGTGTAACAGTGTGCATAAAGTGAGTTGAGAGTCTTGAGTGTGTGTGTTGTAAGTGAGTTAAGTGTATGTGTGGGGAGGAGGACTTGGGTGCATGTATGACTGTGTGTGTGGTTGTGTTGGTGGGTGGCTAGGTGTGTATGTGTGTGTGCGTGAGAGAGAGAAAGACATGCAAAGGTCAAACTGAGGACAGGTGGAAATAAGCCAATAAGCCAGAATCTCATTTCCTGTTAGCTGAAGGGGAGAAAGAGTGAGTGAGAGGTGGAGAGAAAAAAGAAGGGGGAGGAGTAAAAGAGAGAGGGAAAGATAAAAGAGGGAAAGAAGAGTGTCATTGATCGAGTTTGGGATGGAAGAAGCAGAACAGAAAAGGTGAACAAAAAGGCACAGTGGAAGAAAGAAAATGTCTAAATGGAGCAGAGAGGGGGGAGGAGAGATGAAAGAAGTGAGGATGAATGGAGAAGAGAGGGGAGACTGTGTTCACAATCACACACTAATGTACAATTCAAACTTACCTCTTATCTAGACCGCAAACGTCACGTCAGCATCACGCTTTCGTGACAACAGCGTTCTCGCCACACTTAAGTGCCTGTATTGTCTGTGCATTTTAAAACATCCAGCAGCAAATGAGGAGCCAAACGTTTTGTGCTTTGTGCAGTTTTTCTTTGATATGTGTGTGTATTCCTGATCTATTTTCCCATCAATACACTGCATAAGCACTGCAGTGTGGTGTGGGTTGTGGTGTGTGTGTGTGTGTGTGTGTGTGTGTGGTGTGTGTGTGTGTGTGTGTGTGCCCAGAGGGTGTGGATGAGAAAAAGAGAGGAGGGAAAAACAGAGAGTGCTCATGGCACCACTCAGAGCAGACAGGAGTTCGCGATCAGAGCGGACGTATTTAAGTTTAGCAGTGAACTTGTTTAGTGGCAGTAAATGTACAGTTTGCACACAAAAAAACTGCAGAAAAAGTCCAACAAGTTCTCGCATCTTGTTTCCATGCTGCTGGGTAAAGTTAAGGGAGAGTCTGCGTGAGAGTGAGCTGCTCTATGCATTCGTGGACTCAGAGGGGGGTCCGATTGCCCCCAGGATGGACCCTTGTTTGAAAAAATGCCACAGAGGTGCTCTCTTGGTTTCCCCTACGGTAGATAAATATGATAAAGTGCAATCTAGGGTGTCTTTCAGTGGATAAAATGTGGTAAAGTGCCTTGTAGGGTGCCTTTACAGTGGATACAAATTGATAAAGTGCCCTCTAAAGTGCCCTAAAAAGTTCATCAGGCATGACATTTATGTGATTATAAGCAATCTTATAGTATTGGATTAGAACGTTATAGGTTATAAAAATTAAGAAATGATCTCTTGAACAATTATCCATATGACTCTGCATTAATTTACCTGCTCTGTGCCCTGGATAATCAATCCCATCCTGTTTTTGTTTTGAATGTTTGAATATCTTTAAAACAGATGGTCACTTCAGCAGCCTCCTCTTCTGCTTCTCTTCAAGGATTTAAAGGCTTTATTGTCATTTTGCAAAAATAAACAATTATCAGTGCGATGATATTCCTAGTTCACCATGTCTCTCTACCTGGTGCTGTCAAGTTATTCTATTTATAAATATTAAAATAAACTAGAAATTTGAAAAAAATGGAAAAAAGAAAAGTTTAAACAGAAAAGTGAAAAAATATAAAGCCTAATGTGCAGTATAAGACAGAATATGCAGTATAAACCTGAATAAAGTAAAGTCTTCTGTATTCTGCTGTAAATCAAGCATGAACCACCAACATTTTTAGTATTTTTTCCTGATTTTTATTTAATCTGCCTCTAAAAAAATACTGGAAAATATGACATTGAGTAGAAGAGCTCGTGTCGATTTACATTTTCAATAACAGCAGCTCGGACCTCAGATTTTGTGATGGTCATGTGATGCAGAGAACACTTATAGCTTGAGTATACTTCAGCATGAACAGTCTGCTGGTATAGGATACTTAATCATTCATTTAGTAGGCAGAGTGCAGTACATAGTGATTGAGTATGTAGTAGGCAGTATGTTAGGATATGACGCTGACCACAAAGGAGAGGAGAGGGCAACAAGGAGAGGAGAGTGAGGTATAATGAAGAAAGGAGAGGGGAGAGCAAACTACAAGAGGAGAGAAGACTAAAGGAAATGAGGGCAAACAAGGAGAAGAGAGGAGAGGGGAGAGAGGAGGCAAAAAAAGGGGAGAAGAAAGGAGGAGAGGAAACGAGAGGAAACTATAAGAGGAGATGACACAAAAGGCAAGGAGAAGAGAGAGGAAACAAAGAGATGAGAGGAGGAGAGCAGAGTGGAGGGAGGGAATGAGTGGAGATGAAAGCAGGAGAACAGAGAAAACAAGGAGAAGGCAAATAAGCAGAGGTGAGGAGGACAGACTAAACAAGGACAGGAGACAACAAGAGAGGAGAGAATAGGACAAGAGATGTGATGAAAAGGGAGAAGCGGGGAAACAAGGAGATGAGAGGAGAGGAACGATTATGATGGAGAGTTGTCATCTTTCCTCAGAAATGATTTTTGAGGACAAAGATAACGAGAAGATGAAAGGAGACAAAAAGAGAGGAGAGGACGGAGATGGATGTAACGAAGTACACTGTATTCATGTAGAGTTTTCAGGTATCTGTACTTTACTTGAGTATTTATTTTTCTGCAAATTTTTACTTTAACTCCCTACATTTTAATACCACTGTCTGTACATACTATTTATTTGAGGGAAATTACTGATTATTTTTATTTTGCATCATTGTGCGCCAATATGTCAACATCAAGACTGATTTAAAGCTAAATGGATCAATAAATAACAAAGAAAAGACGACTCCTTGATGTATCCATCAGTGCATGTCACACTCGACAGATGTAACAAGACAAAAAAGACCCAAAAGATGTAACAAAACGACAAACATCATAAAAGACATAACAAGACAAAAACTAATGTAAAAGACGTGATGAGACAAAACATAATGGACAAAACATATGAAATTAGATGAAAAAGCCCAAGACGAAAACAACACAAAAGACGAAAAAGATATAACATGACAAAAAATTATGTAAAAGATGTAACAAGACAAAAACAACATAAAGGAGAAAAAGATATAACTTGACGAAAAAAATACAAGACAAAAACAATGTATGAGACGAAACAAGATTAAAACAACGTATAAGACATAAAAAGGTGAAAAAACATTGTAAAAGACGAAAAAGATGTAACTAGATGGAAAAGGCTAGACGAAAACAATGTATAAGACTAACAAGATTTAAAAAACAACGTAAAAGACAAAAGATGAAAAAAACAACATAAAAGATGTAAAAGATGTAACAAGGTGAAAAAAACATAAAGGACTAAAAAGATGTAACTGGACGAAAAAGACAAGACAAAAACAACGTAAAAGATGTAACAAGATTAAAACAACGTATAAGACAGAACAAGGTGAAAAAACAACCAGACAAAAACAAGAGGAGAGGAGAGGAGGGAAAATGAGAGGTGATGTGATTGGATGGTAGAAACAAGGAGAGGAGAGCAAAATATGAAAGTGAGACGATCGACAGCTGCTCTTGAGATCCTATTAGGACTGTAACACACACACACGCACACACACACACACACACCCCTACACATCTCCCACATTCGTGTGTGCCCAGTGCAGAAATTCACCCTCAGCACACGCACAAACATGCCTCATTGCTCCTTAGTGGTGTGTGAGACATAGGCATGCATGAACAGGAAACTCACACAGACACACACACTACACACACATTTGTATCCTTCAGTTTTGCATGATTAAACAGAGACACTACATCTTTATCAAACACAGATGAATACACACACATGCACACGCACACTCATAAACACACACTAGTATTTCAAAATAAAAGACCGCACGTATGAACAACAGCATGCAGGTGAGTGCAGTTTTATTTGAATGAGAAGAAACCAGTTCAGCAGTTAGTGAGCTCTGTGACCCATTAAAACCATTCAAATACAACCATCACCCACCCAACACCTCTCCTCCCCACCAACACCTCCACCCACGGCTGCTCCACACACACACACACACACGCACGCACACACTTCTGAGCATCAGAAAACACTGTCTGTGTTCCCTGAGAGGAATAATGAAAACGTATGATTCCTGTTCTGGGTGTAATGTGCAGGGAGTGGCTCCTGCGTTCATCCTCCTCTGCTGCCTCCTGCTTTCTTGTCCTCTGTGGGTGTCTGCTGGACTGAGCCAGGCCGACACTGCTCCCTGCTGGACCACAACGAAACAACAACTAAAATCTGATTGGAGAAACTTTCAAGCTGCACCAGTTTGGTATTTTGTTCACTTGCTTTCCATGTCTTCTGGTTTAAAGTTTGTTTGTGTTGTGTTTGAAGCCTGATTATGAACAACATGCAAGAGCCAAAAGGATTTTACCCTCTTCATCCCTGCCTTGTGTGCATATATCCTCTGATTAACACATGCAAACTGCTGATGCTTAACTGCAGCCTCATTCATATGATCGAGTCCTTATTAAAAGGGCATTCCACTGATTTTGCACATAATGTTCTGTTTATCCTTCATTATACTCAGCTGGTGAAAACAGCGCTATAATATTTTCTGTGATTTCTTCAATTTCTTCAAATTGTGGCCCAAATCAGATTCCAGTGTGAACTGGTCGCAGTCCTGAACTGACCGCATATGCAAAAGAACTGTGGCTACATCCACACTGCTATGTTTTTAAACAGCATTTTAAAACAAAAACTATCTCCTCCAGACAGGCATTTTGGCTCCATTTCAAGAATTATCTCCATCCATACCAAATGCCTGAGAACACATATCACATGACCATTCACATACAATGGGCATGCATGTGCCGGTTTAAAGAGGAAACAGTCAGATAACAGGACATAATCCATTATTACTTCACATAATCCTCTCAGAAATGCTATTTTTTATTGAACATTGTCAATGACATGGTGTTCTTTGTCTTTCATTCACATCATTGTATTTATGTTCATTTGTGTCTAAAAATGGTGGTTGAACTCACCAACAACTCACCAAAGCTCGCAGCTAACACATAATATTAAACTTTAAAACTATGACGTATCAAAGCAAAACCATTATTCACACACACAAACATATTTATGACTGAAACATCTTGTTGGGATAGTCCAGATGCATTAGCTTTTTTCCGGAGTCTTCCCTCATCACTCAGGTGTTACAACATGCATGCTAACTTTGTAAATAGCCGTCGGCTCTGTTAGCCATGTGGTTGCGTCTACACTGCTGCTGTCAGAGGCTCAAAATTACCAGAATCAGACCCAGTAAGTCCAAGAGTGATGCTGAACTGTAGATCGGTTGTTGGCCATTTGTTCACCTTCAGCACAGAAAGCACGAACGTCACTTTTATTAGTAAAACGCCAGTGACAGTGATGTTAGCTTTAACACTAATGCTCACCGGCTGACGTGACTGTTGTCTCAGCTGACAGTAAAGTCCACTGTCGGGTAATCGAGGCACGGATTAAAAGTCAGATGAACGTCAGTTATAAACTAGACATCCAGAGACATGAACTTTTAAAGGGGCATTAAAACAAACTGAAATGGGGCCAGCACCATTTCCAAATGTCTACGTCCTTGGTGTCTTTAGTGTGGACACTAGGTAGAAGTGTAGAAAACATGCGTTTTAAAACAAAAATGTAGTAATGTGGACGTTGCCTATAACAAAGACTTAACACACAGCATGCCATCATACTGAGGTCAGTATTTATGGTTTCGTTTATACGTTGATGTGCCGTGGAAGCCAGCAAATTCATGATTAGACGACGAGGACAAGGAGAAAGAGAGACATATTCTCATTCGTGGCTTTTTATGGCAATGGCGAGCGTGGGTGTGGATGTTGAATCAGAGCCAGGAGTCGTGGGATCGTGACGTGACATGTGTCAGTGCAAAAAAATCACCGGAGTGCCTCTAAAGCTGAAAACTGTGTGTGAAATTAACTAATCTTTTCTCTTTCACTTAAATATACACATTTTATTTGTTCAAGTTAATTCAACTTAAAATGTCTGGTATTTATTATCGTCAGGTATTTGACCCTGGAAGGGCAAAAGGTCTTTGGTGCCAAAAGTTTGTTTGTCATGCCGCAAGTTGTGTGTTTGGGTTTTCAATGGAAACTGGAAAAAGGTCTGTATTTACATTTATTCACGGAAGAAACAATAAAGAGATTCGTATTCTGATTCTGTAATCCTTTAAAATGCTAAGGCAGCCTAAAGAGAGCAACAAATCACTCATAAGACGTTTGCACCTCGTAAAACACGTATTGTTCAGTTGCAGGACTACAAACTCCAAGAAAACAAACAAGAAACTGCAGGTAACTATCAGCTAACGCTGCATAAACAAATCCACAAAAGATACCTTCCCTTTGACGAAGTGTTCGCTACACACACGGGCATTATCCTACTCTGCTCCCCCCGACCACAGATTCATTTTCAAAAATGAGCAACCATAAACAACACAAAATATTAGCGTTATTACCGTTTGTTGACTGCTGCCTCTGGAGAGAATCACTTCCTGCCCTCCATCTGTTGTTCCGCCACAGTGACGCAGCGCCGTGACGTCACGTGCAAACAAGCTATATGTAAAATCTGCCACTAGGGGTCTCTCTCTCACACATTAAACCAATTACAAAAGACAGATTAATAACATCTAAAGTAGCACGGGTCATGGGACTAGTTATCGTCACTTTTAAACAACCACCATGGCTGAAAATCCATCTGATATGACTCAGGCATTAATCATGAGGTAATATTAAAGTTTATTCAAGTTATGTTTAGTCACGTTTGCTGACTTCCTTCCTCACTTGACATCCATCCATCCATTTTCTGTAACCGCTTATCCATGAGGGTCGCGGGTGGCTGGAGCCTATCCCAGCTGACATTGGGCGAGAGGCGGGGTACACCCTGGACAAGCCGCCAGTTCATCGCAGGGCCGACACATAGAGATTCACACCTACGGGCAATTAGAGTCACCAATTAACCTGCTGCATGTCTTTGGACTGTGGGAGGAAGCCGGAGTACCCGGAGAGAACCCACGCGGACACGAGGAGAACATGCAAACTCCACACAGAAAGGGATTTGAACCCAGGACCTTCTTGCTGTGTGGCGGCAGTGCTAACCACTGCGCCATCGTGCCGCCCCTCACTTGACATATTACTTGTTTTCCCAAAAGTTATAGCAACTAGTTACTAGCTAGCATCGGCAGCAGGAAACAAACTGTTACCTTGAATAAACTGCTGATTTCTCGACATTTGAACCTTGCTGGAACCTTTTGGGATAATTTAAGTGCACAACTCAACAAAATATATAATATAGGTCTGCTATTTTTTAATGTACAAATGCTACATATTATAGGTTTAAGTAATAGACTGAGCTCCTACAACAGTAGATTTAACACATCAGTAGTATTAGAACAACATTAATACAGTCGTTTGTATGTTCTGTGTTTTTTTCATTAAGATGAATCACACAAAGTGTTGAACAAGAACAAGATATGCATAACACAATCTTCATAACTCAAAAGGTGTCTTCTCTTAGTATCACTAATTAAATACAGTCTGCCTTTTGATTTACTGCTCTGGTTACAATTTTGTATTAATTTATTGTTGTTAATTGCTCTTTTATTGATTCTAAACAAACATTAATTTCTATATAGAGTAAACCAAACACATTACAAACACATACAAACAAAACATGTTTGTATTCCCCCTCTCTCTCTTTCTTTCTTTCTTTCTTTCTTTATTTATCTATTTATTATTCATAGTTTATTTATTTATTTTCTTTTTTCCCTCTGATATCGTCATTCAGGTGTTGTATCCTTGAGGCTTTCAAATCAAAATAAAGCACTGGCCTATTGAAAATGAAATATTCATTGACATTTATGGAGTTTTTTTCTGTAAAATGTTGTAAAAATGACCTTTTTTCTTTTTTTTTACAATTTTGATTAATTTTGTTTGATTTCTAGAGAAAATATCATTTGTATGCATCAAATTAATAATTACTATAAGATGCATTGATATCTAAGAACTTTTTGTCAAAGTATATTAGATTAAAGTAAATTCATGAGCTCTTTTCCCATCAGTGTAACAGCAGAATCTCAGATCGCCAACATTACATGCAGCCCAGAATGAGGACTGCTGGCTTACTGCTGCAATGCTCTGATGACAGATAGAGAAAAAATAACCCTGTGTGTGTGTGCGTGGTACAGGCCAGAGAGAGCTGCTGGATGAGGAATATGGGCTTCACAGTTTTTAGCCCTTTGCTTTCATCTTTCTGTGACCTCTCCCTTTACCAGCGTCGAAACAAGATGGAAACGCCCTCACATATTACTGGTGTGTGTCCTGTATCTGTAACCCATCACACACACACACACACACACACGTGTGTGCTTTCACTGCCGCCACATCAGTTTCAAATGAACAGAATCAGCTTTTCGCCCTCTCTCTGTCTCAGTCCATGCATCATCAGGGGAAAGAAGGTGCCGGCTGTTATTACAGGATGGAGCGCTGAGTGGCTTCTTGCAGCCCCCCCACCCAAAAAAATAAAAGGAGAGGAGGAGAGAGAGAGAGAGAGAGAGAGGAATGTTGCTATGGAAACAGTTTGGACAAATGTAATTGTCTCCCTCCACCTTTGCAGGTCAAGGCAGCGGGCATTTCAGCTCCACAATCTCGGCGTCTCCTCTGTATCTACCCACTGGCCTGTGAGTGTATAATGGGTTTCCTGGAGTCGTGAGCTACAAATATGCTGCATCATATATAGGGTGATTTCAAAACCCTTGTGTGTGTGTGTGTGTGTATACCCGTATCTTATTTTGCTCCTCTGCGTCTTTACAACTCTGGAGGAAAAAAATGACAGCCAGAGTCTCTGAGAAAAACTCTGAAATTGTTTGTTTATTTTTAAGCCTCAGTCCTTCGATTTCAAAATAAAACCCCTTTCACTTTTTGTCATCCATCCAACAACCGTACGATTCAAAATAACACTCACGACCCCTGTGACACCTTGAACATTTTGTTAGGACAAGAAAAAGTTAACCCAACTGCATATATACACTCAGCTGTCCTTAAAAAGTTAGGACGTTTCCCACTTTGTGACAAACCTTTTCTTTGACAACACTCGGTAAGCGTTTGAAAAGTAAGGGACACTAATTGTTGAACTTTTGTAAGTGAAATTCTTTCTCATTCTTGCGTGATGTACAACTTCAGATGATCAACAGTGTCTCGTTAGCTAACATTAGGGGTAATCCAAAAGTAATGGAAAGAGAAACCAGCTGATGCAACAGTTGACAATTTGTGATTTGTAAAAAAAAAAATGCTTTCACAAGGTGAGAATATCATCATTATATTATCTAAAAAATCTAATTTAAATAAAAAATCACAGGTAAGACCAACTGCTAACGTTAGCTACACAGTCCAAATACTAACTTTAGCCACACAGAACAACCACTAACATTAGCTACACAGACAAATTGCTAACATTAGAGGTAATACAAAAGTAATGGAAAGTAATCAGTATTGTGGTGCCTGGATTAGGTTACTGACTAAAGTAATCCTCCCATCCCTGAATCTGTTGTACCACACATTTCTATTATCTGCTCTCCAACTCTGTTAATTATCTTTTGACCCTACAGATTTGTCTGCTGTACATTGTTCAACATCCAATACAACAGTGCTCCAAAAACTCATTTTAAACTAACTAAACCTCATAACAATGCCATGAATATGGTAATAAAAAATATTCACAGTGAGAATGTATTTTATATAACAATATAAAAGGACCCTGGTGCCTCCAGGGCCCTGAGACAAGAAGATCACGGCCGACCCCTCCCACCTCTGACACCAAACTTTTTGAGTCAGTCCCCTCCGGCACGAGGCTGCGGTCCATCAGGATCAGAACCTCACGCCAGGGGAACAGTTTCTTCCTGACTGCGGCTGGCCTCATCAATAAGGCCAGAGACCCCCTCTGACACCGGCTCACTCTCACAGTCCCGGCTGAATACTTTGCACATTCCTGCACAAAACTCTACCACTCTTTCATTTACATAACAGACTGCACATTATTTTTTTTTTATCATATTTTTCCATATTTTGTCTATTTTCTATTTATGCCTCCTGACCTGCAGAAGGTGCTTGTTATCTTTCTTTATATATTTTTTACTTATGTTTAATATTATGCACCAAAACACAAATTCCTTGTATTTTCTTGGCAACTAGAAGAGTGTAGATCTCGTTTTAACCACCACAATTTTTATTAGTAAGTCTAATTTAATTACATATTTACTAATCAAAATGTTGGTGTCTTTTATTTGGACTGATACATTTAATTTATTGTAATTTGACATCACATCAGTATTTATTTTTGGCCTGCAGCCGTCCACCCAGATTTATTTTTGGCCCTTCTGAGGAAAAAATTTGGGCACCTCTGCAGTAACAGATTACAACACATATATTATCTCTGATAGGTGTAACCCTGGGGGAGATCATGTGATCGCTTTTGTGTGTGTGTGTGTGAGTTTGTCTGCAGCTAATCTTGCATAGTTCTGGACCGATCAGCCTAATGTTTTTCGTGCACATTCATGACAGTACGCTGAAGGTCCTCTGTGATTCAGAATTTTGGAAAAATCTTGAAAAACTTTTTTGTGTGCCTTCACGCCAGTGACAGCCGCGGCCACGGGCAGTATGTTTACGGAGCATACCATTCTTGTGAAGCAACATCTCAAGAATGCCTTGAGGGCATTTATCAATAACAATGACACTTGGACTCAAGTATGAACTGATTGGATTTTGGCAGTCAAAGGTCACTGTGACCTCACAAAACATGTGTTTGTCCATAACTCAAGAATTCATGCACTTATTATGACAAAATTTCACACAAATGTTGTTTCATTCATTGACTCTTTGATTCAAAGTAGCCAATTTTGCTGAAATGTGACTAGTTTGCAGGTATGAGACTGAGAGCCCTGACTGGCTGATTAAGAGGAGTGGTGGGTCAAACAGGGGTCTGGGGACCCACAGAGGGTCCGACGCACTTTGCCGGGGTCCGTGTGAAAAGTTTTGAGGTATATTCATTTAAACTATCATAATATAAAAAATGTTTATTTATTTTGCAAAAGGCTTAATAGTTCAATGGACTTTAAAAATCAGCCTTGCCCTATTATTGTTCTTTTTATTGTTTCTTGAATAGGAATATTTTAGATGTTCTATTATTTATATTATATACATTTATTTTTATTGTATATTATTTAAAATAATCAGAATCTGCATTTTATTTTATGCATGTGCTCATAGTGAAACACTCTTGATGTGTGTGTGCGTATGTTTTGGGGATTGTGTGTTGACATGGTGCAAAGAGATGCAACACGTGTCTAATATCTAATGCATTTGTTTTGTGTGTTCTTTCACAGAACTAAGTATAAGTGTAAAAAAAAATAACATCAAATGAATAGACATACATGTGCGGGTCCCTGGGAGGTTTTACATCTTGTAAGGGGTCTTTGGCTGAGAAAATACTGTGAATCTATACTACAGGTTCTCTATAAAGTTTTTGAGATTTTTTTTTTTAATGTGAATCACAGAAACCACATCTTTCATAAATGTGCATAAAAAATTTAGGCTGACAGGTTCAGTTGTGTGCGAGAGCAGCACACAGATCGTATTCTGATTCTGAACAATATGAAATAATCATCACAGTCAGAGGAGCCGAGTTTGTTTCAGAATTCAACCAAGTTTCATTTCAGAGGAACTGCACAATTCATTAACTATCTCAGATGTCACATTTTTATCTTTTTCTTTTCAAAGTTTTTAAATTAGCCTTAATGAAGTTGCTAAGTCAGTGACTAAAGTTATTTTACATGTTAAACATGTTCAGTTATGTAAGATACACAAAGATATTACATCTGTATATGTGTGATTGTGTGTCAGAAGGTCAATTTACCAAAAACACAAAAACTCTGCTCATGTTGTCGTCTCTTTAAACCATCAAACCAGTGATGCAGTTCGAAGTAATTATTTGAATACAAGTAACTTCATGCACGGAGACCCAGATAAATAAATCCATTATGAAGGAGGAAAAAAAAAAAAAAAAGATGTGGTGAGATAATGAGCTTCAATTATGAGGACGTTGTCTTTGCTTGTTGACACACTCTGCTGTGATCAAATCAAAGAATAACCAGACACATCGCATCTTATCCAAGTTTTTGTTCTGTTTTCTACACGAAAGACTGCAGGAAAACAAAAATGTAGATTTCTGATATCAATGTTTCATCAATCACGACTTGATCTGACTGTGAAAGAGGAATCTATAATAAATGAACTGTTTTTTTTTTTTAGATCACAGCTTCTTTGAGACCAGAGAAAAGTGCAGCTTGAAGATAAAACAAGACAGACAAAGCCAAAGATAAATTTTCTGAATATTCTTTATTTCTTCCCTGATGATAACTTTGACGCTGATGGCATCTCAGAGAATTATGACAATTGTTTTAATTCTGTACAACCCCGACAAACCAAGAAACTGTGCTGTGTTTCTGCATTTCAGTGTGATAATTAAAGTGAAGGCAGTGTGAAAGAAGAGTCCTGTACAACTGAGAGAAACTGACATATTGAAACATTAAAAACATTCCTGAACTCATCACGGGGGTGATTTCACCTTTAGAGCCCCGTGTTCTTGGATTTTAGACAGAAGATTTAACTCACAGTAAAAAATGTCAACACTGGTGCGTGCTGTACGTTTAGCAGACGGCACAAACAAAACACTGACACGATGAGGCGACCACAGCAGCGTAACGATCAAAATTACTGGCCACAAACTTGATTTGAATCTATCAAAGCCTTGGAAGATGGCACAAGAGAGCTGTTTGTCTTTGAGGCAATGCAAATGCAAAATATCGTCGATCTGCAAAGAGCTGTTAATGATGCGGTTATCAATATGCAAAGCTGATTTATTGAAGAGTGGCCACTTCTGTGGTGAAATGACTTTGATGATGCTTGTTTCCTGACCACAACTACAGAGGAGCGGTTTATAAATGTGACAGTTTTATGTCCATTAAACATGAATTAACTTAACTGTTGTTTGATTAATTTGCGGTTGTGTGTTTGTTTTCTCCTGCCTCAGAGAGACGCTAACAAATAGTAAAATGTTGGGAGTAAACACAACATATTTCTGATCAAATATCAGCTTCACTGGGATAATTCAGCATCTGGTTTTTAACAAAAGATCTGTTAAACAAGGCTGCAGTCAACAGTTATTTTCATTATCAAATAATCTGTCCATTATTTGATCAACTGATTAAGAATCAAGTCTACTGAATGCTAGAATTACCATTACCCACAGCCAGAGATCCAACAGCCCAAAAGCCAAAGATATTTTAAGTGGAAACAGACAACTTTTAAACTAAAGCACATTCACTGAAGAGATAAACCGGAAGCTATTGTAATGATGTGCATCCTAATAAAATACTTTGAGTAACATGAACCTTTAGCTTTGCACAAACAAGGAGCAGAGGTTGGTGTTGGAGTGGAAGCGGGAGTAACGTTCAAAGAAAAAAATCAGGAGAAAAGATGTGAATTTGTTCATTAATTTAGTCTATAATGGAGGGAAAAATCGTGCCTGGTGTCAGAGAGGATTTTCATTGTGAAAGTGAGACTCATAGTGAAGTAATCTACATGTGGATTGTAGGGATGTTAATCATTAATCAATGATTCGCTGCTTAGAGTTTAACAAATCAAACATTTATTTATCCATAATGTGTGCTTTGTGTGCCATTTCTCTGGAGCTAAAAGGTTTTGTCTTTGGTTTGGTTTCCCTTGTTAGTCAAAAAAAGGCAGTAATTGAGCCCCACTTGACATTGTTTTCCTGGCAGAGTCGTCTGTTGAATAAGGACAAGCAGACAAAAGCAGCCATTGTTTTATTATTCTCTTTGTTTAAGTTGTTTGTGCTTCTTGAAATAATGTTTCACATAACTAACGTTCTTCTAGAACTGTTGAAATAAAACTTAAACTGAGAAAAAGAATGTGCTTGGATCATAAATTAATGACTGATTGATTCTCAACCTGCTCAATTATTACGGAAAATGCACAAAATTTGCAACCCTAGTGTATGGAGTCATTTCTCTACAGCCGTGCAATCAACATTTACGTCATAAGTAAGTTAAAGCAAACAAGCTGTCCATTTCCACTTTAATTTACAATGAAAAAACTAGAAAAGCAGCAAATTCTCCATTCTGAGGAGCTTTAGTCTGCATATTTTGGGCCTTTTTGCTTGATAAGTGAACCAGAAATAAGCTGAAAAAAGAGAATTGTTTGTTTTTTTTCTTAAAGAATTAAACAAACCAATTGATTGATTATCAAAATATTTGATCTACAATATGACAGCTCCACCATATGCATGAAAAGAGTTTACTTTTGAATGCTGTCAGACCAGCGACGATCGATAACAGCACTGCTATCTTGCCGTCAGGGGTTTAAGCACGACACAAAATGAGCCACTGACATGAATCTTTGCATGCATCACGATAGAGCGTTTTTGAGAATCGATACCATGCTACTCAGGTGTATCGACATTTTCTTACACCCCTAGTTGCAGCTCCACTGTTTCCCACGTTGGACTTTTTTTACAGGAAAATCTGTCCATCTGCATTGCCTCAAGATGTTGACAGTGTGACACATGAAGTTCTGCATCCTTTGTAGCTGCGTTTTGAATCAAAACGGTCGAGTAATTTGCAGTTTTCCTTCATCTTCCACATCAGAGCAGATTCACCTTTGTGTCACGCTGCCAAATTTTACCTTCTCACCAATTAAAAAGAAACCAATCTCCCAGCAGCTGCATGTTTCAGCACATCTTTTTTTGGGCCTTTACGACAGTTTTGGCACGCCACATGAAAGCTAAAAAAAAAACAGGTGCACAGTGAAGTGCGCGAACACAGCCGCATGACATCGTGAACAACAACAAGTGATGTGGTAAAGATGGCACATTTCTTTGAGTGAAGCTCCGAAAGCATTTAAACATCTTTAGAGCTCAAAATCTAAGCAACAAAAAGAATATGCAACACTGACATCTTTACTGGCAAACGAAGAGACAAACAAAACCGAAA
Source organism: Lutjanus argentimaculatus (assembly GCA_034769285.1). Lineage (NCBI taxonomy): Eukaryota > Metazoa > Chordata > Actinopteri > Lutjaniformes > Lutjanidae > Lutjanus > Lutjanus argentimaculatus. The sequence continues at coordinate 30,676,224 of JAWZSL010000008.1, forward strand.
CACAACTGACTGAAGATCAACAGAGAAAAACTCAAAACCAAACTTTTTTTTTTCCTTTTTACATGAGTAACCACTGTTCAACAGGACCAAACAGGTCCTTTAAATCTGTATTATAGATTTATTCTTATTATGTTAAATCCTATATAATATTGTATTACTGCAGTGAGGTGATGTAGCCTCACATTATTTTAAAAAAGTGTTGATTATTTTCATGTGATATGATATCAAAACCTCAAAGCATCAATGAAATTATTTCAAGTGAAACTGGAGTATTTTGACCAGTAACACTACATGTATTAATTCCATTAGACACAGGGTTTTTTTTTTTATTTTAAAGGAGAAATATGTAATAGATTTACTGTAATGAATCATAAAATGACTATTATATGTCATCAGAGCTTAAGGAAATTAAAATCCTTGCTTCTCTAACAACAACGCTACAGCTGCGGTGTCTTTTAAAACTTCTATTCTGGCCCATAACTTAAGTTTCTGTTTGCCCGTTTCACGTTAATTAGAGTTCAGATTCATGCAGAATGTTTGCTGAATGAGTAAGCGTCTGTTTAGGAGTCTCGACAAATCCTTAGTAATCTTGTAGAAGGAGTAGATTTTTTTTAACGGTTAAATTGAGAAAAATGTTGGAGGAGTTTGGCAGGGAGTCACTGCTCTCAAACTACAGTGTGCGTATTTTTGTTTTCAGCATTTACACTGACAGACAACTGACAGTTACGTGTAGCTGATCAACTTAGAGCGGAGGACTCATTGTTGCTTGTTGTCAAATTGCAATGTTGTGCTCGTCTTGCACTCCTGCGGTGGTTCCTGCAGCCTGCCTGAGCTTCCTCGAGTCTGGGGAGGATGCAAACAGCTCGTGTCAACCATAGATCGTATATTAAATAAAATTCAACCTATTTAATATACAGTCTTTGGCTCCAACTCGTTAATTGGACTGCAGTGCTCATTCTTGGACGTGCGGTTGTTACATATTCCTCCTTTAAAGTAATCCCAATGAACTGAATTGAAACTGACCCCTAAATCAGTTATCAGATGTTTTCTTCTCAACTTTCTGCTTTCTTTCTGACGTTGTCTTGACAGCTACTTAACCAATTATCTAGTTAGCACAGCTTACCACCCTGCTGTGATAGGGCAGTGAAGCAGCACAAAGAGTCACTGTGTAAGAAGAAAATCTGATTCGACTCTACTGGAGGCAATCATTAAGTCTTAAGTCTGCCATTAACAAGTTAAAAAAATACATCTTTTTTTTTTAAAGGTTTTCTTCTTATTTTATTGCTCAAGAATTAAGTTTTCTACATTTTCTCCCACTTTCCTCTCACTTCAAAAAACTGCAGGTCTGCCACAGTGGTATGATTAAAGTAAATTGGTAACCCCTTTTATTAAGCAACACCAAGTCTATTTTTAACACTACTATTATCTGAACAGCTCTGACTCAGAACTATTATCAAGATTATACAAGTGGTGCAGAAGGTAAACTGCTCAAAAATGTTTGTTTTAGACACCAAAAGAGACTGGTTTTGTCCACGTGAGGCAAGCAAAGGAAAAAATTTGGAATTAAATAATAGAAAAGGTGCTTAAAGAGAAGAATTTGGAGGTCTACACTTTGATTTTATTCTACTCAAGGAGCACCTGAGTAAAGATGTGTGTGTGTACATGTACTGTTGAGTCAGGTCCAGCCCATTTCACCCAGGACAACGGCATCCACTTTGGCCCAAGAGTTCAGTAGTGTGAAGAGACCCACAGAGGAGGCTTTAAAATCATCTCAACCCACCAGTCAGAGACAACGAGATCATTTCCTGTTTATCCTCTTGCATCAGCGGGTGATATTTCATGGCATTTCACCGTTAATGAGTCCTCCCAAAACCAGCGGCAGACACACTGCCAGGCTGCGCTCAGACAACTTATAACAACACGATCCCACTGATCACATTCCCCCCGCCTCAAAAACCCAGCAGCTGCTTCTGCTGAAGTGCCTTGAAACATTTGATTATCGTCCCGAGAGCACCTCTCATCAGCGGCAACAATGGAAGTCTGCTGACACATTTTCTGGCGTTTAATTGTCTTGAAATATCACACGCCCACTCCGAGACAGCTGCTGCCACCCAGGAAAGCTGCACGGAAACATTTCATCGCTGAGGTGGGAAAACACCAGCGCTGATTTATTTATTTTTTCGGGCGTGGGAGGTGGTGTTGGAGCTTTTTTTTTTTTTTTTTTGGCCTCCAAAATCATCAGTAAATGTTCACTGAAGGTCGTGAAAAACTGACCTGGTCGCTAAAATAGTGAAGGTGGCCGCACTGAGACATCTGGGGGGAGTGTTATCGCCCTGTATAGACTCCTACTGTGGCAGCCTGATCTGAAACATTTCATTAATCTTCCTGAGTGCTGCCTCCTGGACAACGGCAGCCACGGTGGGAGTGTACTCAGAAACATTTCATCATGTTTTCCCGCCCTGATCACACCTCTGCAGGCAGTTGAAGCCATAATGAAATCCAGCACAAGGCATTTCATTACGGTTTTGCCTCCTCCTCCGAAGCTGGAGCCCTGAAACTGTGTGGCCAAGAGGTTTGTGAAACAGCTGTGTGACTGCTAGGTCAGAAAATCCTCATGCTTGGGAAGACCAGGATGTGAAAACTGAAGGAAACTCTTTCTCGCCAGCTGCTGTTGAGGTAAGAAAAAAGCTCTCCATGTTTGAGCAGAGCAGCAGCAGAAGTCTGATTTCAAGCAAATAAACATTTAAGGGAAAAAATGTGGTAACTTGAAAGTCTAAACTGGAGAATTTCATTGTTACGAACTTGGTTTCTCTCCTATCAGCGACAGCCGCAGTGGAAGTCGGCGTTGGGGTCCCTCAGGAGCTTCTTGCGGTCGACGTGCAGACAGTCTATGTGGTACCAGGCGTCGCACACGTCGCACTGGATCCACTGCACCGTGTCCTGCTGGGGCAGCCGACACCTCGGCGCCGCGCACGGCTCCACCGACCCGACGGCAGCCTCCTCGTCCTCCTCGTCGTCATCGTCCTCGTCGTCGGAGGAGGACGAGGAGGAGCCGGAGGAGGAGGAAGCAGAGGAGGTGGAAGAGGAAGACGAGGAGGATGGAGAGGGCAGGGAAGGCCGGGGAGGGAGAGGGTGTTTTCTGGGGCGGCCTCGACGTTTGCTGTGAGAAGAAAAGAAAACGGTGAAAAATAAGGGGACAAAATGAAGGGACAAGCTAGTCTTTAATCTTTGTTATCTTAGAGCAACATATGCTGCCATCCAGACAACATCTTTTCAGAGACGTCCCTACTTATTTCAGCGAGACGATGCCAAGACACATTGTGCAGATGTTACAACACTGCGACTCTGTAGTAGAAGAGTTCAGGTACTAGACTGACCTGCCTGCAGTCCAGACCTGTCTACCACTGAAAATGTGTGGTGCATTATGAAGCACAAAATACAACAGAGACCCCGGACTGTTGAGCACCTGAAGCTGCATATCAAATAAGAATTGGATGAGTTTTGCTTTTAAAATACTAATAATTTGTTTCCTCAGTTCCCAAATGTTTACTGAGTGTTGTTAAAAGAAAAGGTGATGTACTGCAGTGGTAAACAAGTTCCTGTGTATTTCCAAAAACAATAAAGTTGATCAAATTCATTTCAGTTATGGAACTTTGTCATAATTAGCACATGAATTCTTGAGTTGTTGACATTTGACCACCAAAGTATGAACGCTTGATCCTCGAGTCCAAGCGAATATTTGTGCTCAGTCTTGAAGAAATTTGCTTGACTCGTTCCTGAGATATCGCGTTCACAAGAGCGGGATGGACGTGAGGTCAGAGTGATCTTTGGCCACCAAAATCCAATCAGGTCATTTTTAAGTCCAAGTGGTCATTCGTCAAAGTTTGACAAAATTCCCTCGAGGCGTTGTTGAGATACCGTGTTCACAAGAACACAAGAATGGGACGGTCACGAAGTCACAATGACCTTGACCTTTGACCATCAAAATTTACTCAGGTCATTTTTGAGTCCAAATGGTCATTTCTGTCAAGTTAGAAGAAATTCTCTCGATGCATTCTTGAGATATCTCTTGAGATATCAAGCAACTGCATGACTCCCTCTAGGCTTGTGCCTGGCATTCATTTGTCACAAATTTATTGGTCCTGATATTTATTATGCATCACGAATAAAATGTCTAAAGAAATTGAATGTCTAACTGTGTCCTTATCTGTTACTTTCTTTATTATACCAGCCATTTCCTAACAATTACTTAGAAATATTCATCCACTGACATCAGCTGTAGCAAAAGTGCAAAAAAAAAGTAATGCTGGCTTTGATTTAAAAGTGTGTGATAGTACAACTATCACATTTAGTGTGATAATACATAATTTAAACTGCACAGTGGTGACAGTTTATCACATAATTTGCATCTGTCTTCTCTACCTATTTGACACTTTACCTCTGAGAAACAGCACCATACTCTGCATGACAACTTCCTGATATATTAAAGCCTCTTTTGTGTTTCAAAATTTCTGATGTTGGTGACATCCAGTGGTGTTAGGACAAACATATTCCTTCAGATTAATTTTAGAAATGCAATAATCATCTAATATCCTATGTATAAATATGGGGGCTTGGGTTGGTGGTAAAGAGACAGATTTCTGTAAACATCTTACCTTGTTTGATGGTGAAACCTGTTGAACTGCACCCTGCCTCGCTCCTCTGTGCGGATCCTCACTGAGGGTGAGGCCAGGCTGTAGTTCTCCCCTCCGACCACCAGAGGGGAGAAGACCGGAGAGCTGTGAGCCCTCCGCCTCCCTCTCTGCGCTGTCGGTGAACTGTGGACAGGTTTCTGTTGGCGGAAAGCTGTGATGTTGCCGTGCATCACCGTCTGCACCCGGTGCATCGTCTGCACTTCCTGCTTGTGGACAGCAGCGTTGGTGAACGACGCCTGGAGGAGGTGGTGGTTGAGCCTGCTGTTCGTCATGGCGCCGTGGAAACTGCCGATGGTCCTGATGCCGACGGGGAAGGGCTTGGCCTCCAGCGGCCGCGCCGGATGTCATTGTGGCTCTTGGGCTGCAGCGGCAGAGGAGGAGGCGAGCTGAAACCCTCCGACTCAGACTTGTAGAGCCGTCGCCTCTTTTTCCCCCTCGCTCTCTGGCCGTCCTCCAAAACTCCTGCTGGAGCTGAACAATATCAAATGAGATTATTGTCACGGGAACCAACATTTGTCTGAGTTTTGGGTCAAACTTTATTTTACAGTACATTAATAAAATGTAACGAGTTGTACTTATATAAAATTAGACAGAAACTACAAATAATGTTCCCTTGATAACTAATTACTAGAAGTGTCACAATTCTCCAAAAGCCAGTTCGATATGACTTTAGATTTTAAGGTCACGATTCAATTTGAACTTTTTTTTTTGCATTGACAGCTCTGCTGTTGTTAAGACTATTGACTTTTGATATGTAGATCACTGGTTTTATGCCCTGACAGCATTTACATTTTCAAATTCTTCTTTAAAAAGATAGTCCATATAGTACCATGTGTGATAGAACAGCCGATAAAACTACGTTGTGCCAGATGCCACAAGTAGGCAGGGGTGGAGAGAAATAAAAATCTGTCACATTGGCAAACCTGCATCACTGTGTCGGCGTTTATTTTGCAATAATGAACTGTTCACTGTACAATATCCCAGCTTGTTACGTCTTATTAGTGTACAATTAAGTCCATAGCATCTAATTACGTTATAGTTGTGCTTGTTTAGAGTCTATTGTTACACAACCTTTTTAAATACTTGATTCTGATTGGTCAATCACAGCATTCTAAGGTCTGTTATTTTTGTATAAGAAACCGTTGCTATGCAGAACAGACCGTTGCTATGGAAGCAGTTCTGATCATAGACTCTGGAGGAGCAGTAAAATCACTTTTAATCACTAAAATCATTCTTAAATCAATTTTCATGTCAAATGATTTTCAGTAAGTAGCTGTGTAATAAGTGGGATAATGTACAGTAAACGGGTAACTATGGCAACATCAGTCCGTCTGTGATGAACTTCTCTTGCTGTCTGCTGTCACCAGCCGTCTCTCACATACCTTTATGCATGTCTTATTGTTACTTGGCTTAGTTGGACTGATTTATGCATTTTACATACTGTGTTTCTTGCCTGTTTTGCATGTTTTAGTGTCTAAAATGAACCATAATGTTGTCTTTAGTCCATGTTTTTGACGTTAATATCCCTCATTTAAAGTAGGTATTGACAAAGTAGTATGAGGGTGTCATGAATGATGTTTCTATCAACTTTAATATCCTCTCCTCTTTTTATTATTGTTCTGCATGCTTATAAAAGATAAATAACTTAATAATTTTAACCTTATATTATGTATTCTGTTTTAGAGTGACTTTGTAACACCTGTCCAGGGACTACAGATGAAAAATAGCCTCTTGATTAACTCTGGTGCATTTACAGTAACGTTTAATAATGGGTCATGCCCCTGTTAAATAAACCGATAAAATAAATTAGTTAATGAATTAAACCCCTTCAGTGTGATTCAAGACTTGCGTCAACCTGTCAGTTTTATTTTGCCATAATGCCCCGCTCACCGTACATTATCCCTCACAAAAAGATCATGTCTTTTCTAGTTTTTGTCTAATTTAATACAAATTACAGCTTGTTGAGTCTTATTAGTGTACTGTCTAATAAAGTGTGACCCAGTTTCATTTATCTGAACTGCTAAATAACTAATCACAACTTTTAATTTATTCTCATTTTCACCCGTCTGCTCTTTTCTGCTGTTTTAACTCCTAGATTTTGCTTCAGTGAAAAATTTATTTTCCAATATCCTCATTTACATGCGCCTTCATTAACAGTGTGAGAAAACATGTTTTAAAAGCTGCCAAAAAAAAAAAAAAAACACTTTACACTTCTTTATGTAAATATGCTGCCTCTGATGTTTTCAGAAAGCTTGTTAAGTGAAAAGAGTTTTTTTTTTTTAGTGTTTTTTCTCACCTCCTCGACTTCTGGGCTCGTCCGAGCTGTCGTCCTCAAGGAGCACCGTGTGAGCCGACTTCCTCCTGCTCCTCGAGGTCGACTGGAGGGACTTTGTCGAAGGCACTGAGGCTGCGGAGGAGAACGTCGGAGGTGTGGAGGGAGGGAGCAGAGAGGCGAAGCCCACGGCCAGGGGAGGGGAGGAGGAGGAGCCGGGGTCCGAGATGGTTCCCTCGTGGCTGTGGCTCCTCTTGAAGGTCCAGGCGCTGCCCTTCATCTTGCTCAGGCTGCCGATGGAGTTGAGGATGACGGTGGCCCGGTTGATGGACAGCTTGGACAGGTCCAGGTTGGCGGCCACCTTGCGGTCCAGATTGGTTCTGATTCGGTTCTGTAAGTCTGAGGAGAAGGTGCCCGCCTAGGGAGACAAGATATAAAGATATAAATCAGAATTCATGTTGTAAAGGCCAAATATAAATATCCATCAGGAGCTGGTGTTTGGTAGATTTAGATTTATATGACAACATTTGTCTTTTTCTGTTCAATATCTACACTTTATGAATGAGCAACCTTTTAATTTATAGGAAGAGTTCATCCCAAAACCTAAAAGACACTTTTTCCCCTCTTACCTGTAGTGATTTGCAGAGTTTTGGAGATATCGGCTGTAGAGATGTCTGTCTTCTCTAAAATATTTATAGCACTCGGCTTGTGGTGCTCAAACCACCAAAAAAGTACATTTGAAAAATTCAAAACCAGCGTCTCTTTCCAAAAGTCATGACACGGTTTATCAAGATAATCCACACACCTTGTTGTGAGCACTTTCATGTAGTAAGAAAGTAGTCCCATGAGATTCTACTGCAGAAAGAAAATAGTTCCTTAATGACACTGTTTACTACAAGATCTGTGGATTATCTTGAGTAACCAGGTCATGATTTCTGGAAAGAAACACTGTTGGTGAGTTTTTTCCCAATGTATTTCTTTCTTTCTATTTTTTTTTTTTTTTAGCTTTGAGCACCACAAGCTGAGTGCCATCTACTTCCATTATATTAGACAGAAGGCAGACATCTCTATGGCCAATATTATAATAATAACTTTATTTAAATAGCGCCTTTAAAAACAGTTTACAAAGTGCTTTCACAGACAAAGAAAAACAGCAGGATACACAGGAGACGATATGACAAGAAAAATCTAAAATAGTGAGGCCAGACAAAAGCACGACAAAATTAAGTTAAGATTGAGGCAAAAAAAAACACAAGCAAATGACACCAAATCACAGTAAAAAAATAAGACAGAACGGCAAAAGAAATGCGAACAATAAAAATGAGAAAAACATGTCATAAAAAAAAAAAAAAAAGAAATAAAGGGAAAAGAATGCAGAGACGCCATCACATGATTTTGTCTCTAATATCTCCAAAACTTGACAACTCACACCAAAACTATGTGAAAGGATAAACGGCACTACGATAAGAGGAAAGATATGTATTTTTGATTTGGGGATGAACTGTATATCTTAGTACAATATATGACCACACATGATTCCATCTTTAAAATGGCACTGAAACGTGTCCCTTTCTTCCCCAACATTTTTATCAGCGATATACTGAATGTTCAAACGCCACCTGATAGATTTGAATCATTAGTTGGAGCCCCTGTAGTCGACTGAGATTCATCCAATAAAGCATTTATTTTTTTGTTATTTTGTGTTGTTTTTTTCTTCCATTTGTTAGTCAGTGTGCATCACAGTTACGAGACAAAACCGACAGAGGCTCACAAAAATACACAAAGAGCACATTTCAATGAGAAATTAAAGGGAATCATAAATATATTTTTGTATTTGCTGGTGCACTTATTAAAAAAAGTCCTTGAGACCGCAAACGTTTTCGGTTGACGAGAGGGTGAAAGGAAGCTGTTAAACAAGTTTCAGCTCTTTTTTTTTTATCTGCGTCATTGTGCACAGAGCAATGTAACAGCATAAAAGAGTGCAGAGCGTGCGGTGCAGGTGACGTTGGACAGCGGCTGCAGTCTCAGGAGAGAAACTCCACAGGTCTGCTGTTTTTATAACTGATGTATAGGAGGATGCACACGTTCAATTTCTCTGACTGTGTGAAAATTTAATATTTACACATCACAGATGACGAAATTACTCATGTGGGTTCATGTAAGAATTTAGTTTGGCGCACTGAACTGTAAAAGAACGCAGAAAATGAAAAAGAAATTCTCAGTTGGGGACAGCTCTATATGCCACCTAGTGGACACCCTAAAGGAAAAATTTGGCACTTTTCATGTGTGTGTCCAGTCGATGTTGAAGGTAAATGTTGTCAATTGAAACAATTAATTCCTGAGCATGTATTATATTTACCAAGATTGTAAAATCTATTGTTCTTCCTGCATCCAGTGATCCCACAGTGGTGTAGTTGGTGGTTAATATAAATTCTAAGGTCTTTACCAGGTCAAACACACAATGCGTCGATCTTGCAAGACTTCTGCATGTGCGTCCAGTAAGAGATATACGAAGTCTCGCGAGATCGACGCCATGTTTACATCCTACCGGCTACATGCTACAGTTGACATTTCGGCTAAAAACATGGTGTGAATGCCGTCTTTTGTGGTTAATTTTTAATGTCGCGGCTCGCGGACACTTGGATTACACCACACGAGCAGGATGGAGACATTTTGTGTTTGTTTTGTGTTCTTTTTTTAACATTTTATCTGTGGTCTCCATTCACTGCCATTGTAATGGATTTGGCTGCTACCATGTTTTCTGCTGAAACTCCAGGATTGTTTTGTGAACTGAAGATCTTCATCCATCATCACATCGGCATAGTGGTGAGTACATACTGAGTGGATTATTCTGGCAAAGTGGAATATCGCTTTAAAGGATAAGGGTGGAATTATTCAATATTCTTCTCATTGACACTAAAACCCATGAAAAGACCAAAACTAACAATGAGTTAGTGCATCTTTCAATTCTTCCCCACCCTGAGAGGAAAACTCAGGTAGTCTATTGCTTCCTACTTAAGATGAACATGTTTAAAAATGGCTTACTATTTGTAAGCATTTTAAAGATGTTCATTTAAGTAGTATTTTTTTAAAAATAATTTCCCTAAACATCCAATTACTCTAACTCAAGTAACAGTGCATTTGTTGGGGACTATTTTCAGCACAGGATTAATCCACATTTAGTGCTCTAGTGAGTATTTACAGCTGCAGGACAGCACATGTGTGATTGACTCAAAATAAACTACAGCGGCTCTGCTCCTTTTTTTTTTTCCTGCGGCAAAACAGTGAGTTGTGCCAGCAACTTAAAGGGTATTAAAGTTTGAACAATTATGTGTCATCAGCTTTCATCCCATGTAAGTTTGTCTTGACAGAAAACATGTCTGCTGCTTTCAATTTGCATCTAAACTCATCATCCAAACTCTTTATAGAGTCACTTCATCATGTTAATTCATGATCTTATGCCTTTGTGGTCATATTAGAAAAACCTTTGATCATTTATTAACACAACAAACAAGTATAAATGTGCAAACACTCTAAGTCTATGGGTGTGTGCAGTGTGTATTAGTCCATTCACTTATTATGTCTGTTGTTAAGCACAGAGACGGTTATTATTTTAAAAGTTTTAACTCGGTGTTTGGGCAGAGGGAGTTCAGGAGTAGGGCTGCAACTAACAATAATTTTCATTGTCAACTATTTTCTTGAGTTGTTTGGTCAATAAAATATCAGAAAATCATGAAAAATGTCCATCACCATTTCCTAAAGCCCAAGTTGATGTTCTCAAATGTTTTGTGTTATCCACAACCCAAAAATATTGTCATAGAGGACTAAAGAAACCAGATAATATTCATAAGAAGCTGAAATCGGAGAATTCTGGCTTAAACTGAATAAGAAAAGACATTAAATACAACATTGTGTTTATTACAACCTATTTTTAATCTAGGATTATAAGAGGCAGATTGCTTTTTGCTGTACTTTTGTACTTAATGCTTCTTTTCCAATTGTGAAAACTAATACAATGGTGAAAAATAACAAGCTGCGTTGTTTTATACAGTTAAATATCTAACTTTACAGTCAGACACAGGAAATATTAATGATCAGACCTTATGGCATTTTATTTTTTCAGATCTGGCCCTTTTAAAAAAGTAATTGAATAGACTGCACTTAACTTTAAGAAAGCAGACAGAAAAAAAACATATTTTTATCAAACTCCAAACTTACACAGGACTATGATAGCTTCATGCAATATATGACTTAATCTGTGTTTGCTGTAGAATAAGGAGGATAATTTTAAATCTGTACTGGTGAACATAACAACAAAGATTACCTTTGGAATCGTGATTGCATCGAAGTCTAGTGGGCGAACTTTGACCTTCTGGAAGAGGAAATAGAACTCGGGGCTCCCTGGAGCCGACTGGCCCCCGAAGGTCAGCGTGTCACCGTCTGAGAGCTCCCACTGGACCCAGGCTGGAGGCGGACCTCATTGACCCAGGTGCCTAGCAACACAAGAGGATGAGGAGGGGAAGATGTTTTTTTTTAATGAATTTTTTAATGCACTGAATTTTGCTCAACACACAAAATAAGATATTTAGAGACTCTCACTGACATGTTGGTGGTGAGAAACACTCCTGTAAGTCACATGATGAGTCCGAACAAACAAACTACAAACAACACAGTCATAAGCGATGTCACCTTATCCCAGAACTTTTTAATATATGATCGTCTGACAAACAAGGAAGTATAAATCAAGCTAGCGGAGCCTCAAAATAAAGTCATTTGTCGACTATCAATGTGTTTACAGCTTCCAGAATTGAGGCAAAATGTAAAACAGTCTGTGAAATGGACCCAGAATTGAGGAGCTGGAAGGCTACAAGGCAATCAAACGGCCATGACAGCACAGCACAAAATGAGAAATGCGCAGTGAATACTAAAAAGTAATTTTAATAGCAGGAATGAAAAATGTGTGAAACAGACTGTGAAATTACTTGAAAAATTAGACAGTGAGGGCGCAGTTTGGAATCGGAGCCTGTCAGACAGTCCACCGGCCTTAAGAGAAGAATTTCGCTCTCAATCTCCTCTTCCTCACCTTGTACTGCTTCCTGTGCACTTCAGGTTTCACTCCAGACGATTAGCAAACTGCGGTAGTGAGATGTAATATCTCTGACCTGCCTGCTCCCCCTCCTCTCCCTGTGTGACGCCTACTTACAGACATCATATCCTCTGTTAGTGCTCCTTAATCTTGAATTTGCTTCAACATTTTGCTCATTATTACTCCATATGTTCATTTGCTCCAGTACATCAGATCCGTTTTATGACCACTTGAGAAAGGATGAAACAGACTTTTGTTGATTTCCTTAATACCTACACATTTCAAACTCGCTATACATTATGTGTGTAATTGTTTTCATCCGGAGCTGAATGCACCTGGTGGCATATTTTTGATGGCTTATAGGTGTTAAAAATTATGCATCTGTACAATCCTTTGTGCTGATTTTACAGTCCATCTTTTTATTTCTTGGCATGAAAAGACAGTGCTTATATTGCCACAGCAAACAAATATTAACAATAATTATAATAATAACCATGTTATTATAAAATAATAATGACAGCAATAGTAAATGTATAACAATATTTACTAGGAGTTTGGGGGGAAAAATTGTCTCACATGGATGAGTTTGCATCAGTTCTCTAAATGTTAGTGTGATCATGTGTGACCTTTCACTAAGCCCCGCCCTCCTTAGTTACCGTTGCTAGGCCTGTTAAGCTTTCCACTCTGGCACTGCACAGATGTTTACAGTGATAACGGTGCCACACACTGATGAAGGATGGATGGCCCGAAAACGTTTTGTGTGATTTTATAAAAGGCTTGTTTGATGATATTAGTCCTGAGTGAGACCCTTTTTTTTTTTTCTCTACACAACAATGGCAGATTTAACACTGAAACTGGAAGCAATTGTTGAATCACAAGGTCTTCAATTCCACAGGGAAGTAAACAAAAGCAGCTTCTCATTTCTGGCTGACGGCTGTGGACTTTGTCGACTAAAAAAATGACTCTCGCTGGCAGATTTCATTAGTGTAGCTGGCTAATGTGAGCTAACACTAATGCTTAAACTCCTTGAGACAGCTGAGAAGTCCGAACATGTAAAGTTGCTTAACAGCCGCATACATGATATAACATTAATTTTAAAAGACTGAGGCTAAAACGATCTGGGATTAATCCATGAGTTTGGCAACTGCAGTGGTATCTAACGTTAGTGCGTCTGGAGGTAACATTACTGCAGCTAGTAAGCTTGCATTAGTTAGCCCGACATGCAAAAAAGAGCTGCAATGATTAATCTATTATTAAATTAATTGCAAACTATTCTGATAATCAATTAATCGGATTGAGTAATTTTTAAGAAAAAAGAAATTTTCTTGTTCTAGCTTCTTAAATGTGAATATTTTCTGTTTTCTTTACTGTCTTTGACAGTAAACTGGAGATCTTTGGTTTGTGGACAAAACAAGACATTTGAGGACGTCATCTTGTGCTTCAAGAAACATTGATCAATATTTTTCACAATTTTCTTACATTACAACAATTAATCGGGAAAATAAGCAAGCGATTTATCAATTATGAAAGTAATGGTTAGTTGCAGCTCTTCATGCTCATGTTCACAGTTTGGGTTAAAGCACGTAACAACAAAGTTTAATCCATTCATCAAAAGTGTGCTCTTATGTCGCACATTTTTGAAAGACAGCAGCATCTAGTCTTGCTGGACTCAGACTCTCATGCACACGCTTTATTTCCAGTTTATTTCCTAATAGCCCTTAATTGTGGAATAAGGACACCAGTAAATGGTTTGACAAAACGGGTATACTGCAGCACGAGACTGAAAATTGTGCCCCCTTTTCTATTCATTCAATCAAGAATTGATTCTGAACCAAAAACCAAAGAATCCAAATTAAACTGAATCAAATCATAATATTCTGAAAGTTTTGCACCAATCATTTTTACAATCAAATTATAATTAATAGGGCATTGTAACTCAAATATGACAATCAACAAGCGAACAACAGCAGTTAATTTGAACAAAAAGAAGAACAACCAGTATTTAATCTGGCGGCGTTTCATTGGATGTCCCTCAGGTCGTGGCGAGAGGCCACGTATTTAGCTGCCAGTATGCAGCAATTTTGTTTTCAACCTAAAGTGGAAAACAAAATCCACCAACCTTAAGGTTGTCTCCTTCTGATTGCATTTCAAATTCTTGACATTTGTTTAAAACCTGGTGGAGGAACAGAGCTCTTATTTCTGTGTATTTGTTGCAGTGGAGAAAGAAATGTATCTGTGTCTCTGTTTCTACTGTTTTCTTGGGAAATCTATAACAAGCGGCACTGAAGCCGCTCTGGAGCCTCACTGACACCCTTCTGATACACTTTATATAGAATTTTCCTTTAATTTGTCATTCATCTGTAGGTTTAAATACATTCTCACTTCAATATAATCAATTTGGAGCTGGCGTCATGCTTCGTGCTCCAATTCACAGAGAACATAAAATCAGGGTCAAAGATCGGGAAAAGTTAAGACGGTCTTTAATTACTTCCTTATCGTCACAATCAAACTCTAATTTAGGTGATTTTTTTTCTCTAACAAATCTAACTGGGGGGGGATTACACGCTTCTCAATAGGCTGGGTAAGTACTGCAGCTCAAAATTAGATCAAAGTCCTGGCTGGAGAGATAATTGAAAAGTTTTTAAAGTTGAGGTTTCAGAGATGCATTCAGTTTTCGGTCTGCGTGTGTGTGTTTGTGTGTCTGAGGCTTCACCCCCGTCTGCACGTCGACAGCTGTGTTTGGGCAGTTAATAGGTAGGGGGGGTGTGTGTGTGTGTTGGTTTTTGGGGTTCAGCTGCATCAGGCTGCAGGTGTTCGTTTTAGTATTTCTGTTAGTAATTCAGCAGCAGACTGTGTGTGTGTGTGTGTGTGTGTGTGTGTGTGTGTGTGTGTGTGTGTGTGTTGTGTGTGTGGTGTATTGTTAGTATCTGCGCTCCTGTCACTCCAAGTTTGTGTAGGTCCAATTTGCTTTAAAGGGGGAGTCACCCCAGAATCAAAAACCACAACAATGTAGATGGATATGAACACAACACTTTTGTTTACCCATATTTTTCATGAGTTGAAATAAAGGATGTAAGACTTTTCCTTTTCTGTGCATGCAAGAGGTTTATTTCTTTCAAATGTTGTTGACAAATTTGTTAAATCCGTGTTGCGAGCTTTTCTCCTCTGCCAAGATAAATCCATCCACCTGACAGGTGTGTCATATACACATGCTGATTGAACAGCGTCATTATTGCACAGGTGTGTCTTGGACTGGTCTCAGAAAAAGAACTCTAAAACGTGCAGTTTGATCTTGAAAATTTATTCGACACAGAACTGTGACTGTTTCACACAGTATTAGTATAGTAGTATTAAACTACTGTATAATCAAATAATTTAAATATTGTTTCAGGGAAAAATGCTCTTATCAGCCTCTGAAATGTGGAGATTTCCTGCTTTTTTATGTTTATTATCATATTAAACTGAATATATTTGGGTTTTGCACTGACAAAACAAGACATTTGAAGACACCAACTTGGACTCTGAGAAGCTGGGATGGGCATTTTTTCACAGTTTGTCATTTTATAGAGGTTGCGGCCATAGATTAAACGTGACAGTGAACTTTAGTCTCTTGTTATTTGATAACTGCTAATAAACTGCTAATAATTTGTAGAGGCGCAAAGAAAAATTGACTTCGGGCCAGTAGATTTCAGACTCACCTGCCAAACTGGAAAGTGAAAATAACCTTTATGTTGAACCCTGGGTTGGCTGGTTGGGTTGTTTAGGTTTAAGTGTGAGGAGTGACTGTTCAGAGTTGCTAAGAATATCAAAATAAGCCAATTTAAAGGGACAGGTCACCGAAAATTAAAAATACATATATTTTCGCTGGCCTGTAGTGCTATTTATTGGTCTAGATTTGGTGCGAGTTGCAGAGTTTTGCTGTGAAGATGTCTGCCTTTTCTACAATATAATGGGACTAAAAAGCACTTTTGTGCAGAGCATCAAAAAAAACAACATACGTTTGAAAAGTTCCAAACCAGTGTCATTTTCCAAAAATCATGACCAGGATAATCCACAGACATTGTGAGCAGTTTCACGTAGGAACTACTTTCTTTCTGCAGTAGAATCCCCCAGAACTACTTTCTTTCTACTAGGAAGAAAGCAGTTCCTACATGAAACTGCTCACCACATGGTCTGTGGATTATCTTGAGAAACCGGGTCATGATTTATAGAAAGAGACACTGTTTTTTTTTTCAGTGCTTTGGTGCCATTTAGTCCCATTATACTGGAGAGAAGGCAGACATGTCTACAGCTGATCCAGATATGGATAAATGGATAAATAGCACTACAGGCCAGGGGGAAAATCTGTATTTTTGATTTTTCAGCATTTTTTAAGTTGAAGCACAACTTGTGAAAAATGTGAGCAAAAACAAAAGTGTTCCATTGATATTTTTTGTTGAGTAAAAGTGTGTGTAGTTACTTTTTGAGTATGTGTTTTCCTGTAGAAGCCCTGATATTTCTTGTAAGCGGGTGTGTAACTTTGCCTCTTCCTTCCACAATGACTGTAGAGGGTGTGTATGTGCGTGTGAGTCTCACTTTGAGCGTAGGTGTAGATATACGTGTGACACACTCTCTCTCACCATGACTGCTCCTGTCCTTGATGTGGACCCTCCAGCCCTCCTCCTGCGGCGCCGCCTCGCCTCCGCCCGCTTCCTTCTCTGCGTGCAGCTCGGCGTGGATTCGGGACACGGACGTGGAGTCCAGCGTGACATCACAGAGCTCCGCCGCCCGGCCCAGGCGGAACACGGAGTGGCTCAGCGCCGGCCTGAACGTGTACAGGTCCCGCGCAGAGTCCCCGGCCGACGAACCGATCCGAAGCAGCTGGAAGCATGGCTGCACCCCGGACAGCATGACTGAAGGGTTTGATTGTCTGCCACCGCTAAGCCCTCACCTGCCCACACCCTCTCTGTGACAGGTGTTACAGGAGGCTGCGATCCATTCTGAGATGCAACTCTTTACAAGCGGAGAGAAGTTAAATTGAAAGCATTTGACCAAAGAGTGCCAATGTAAGCCTGGATGCAGCGAGCGTGAAGGTCACAGACAGGTGCAGCAGCTTTGAGCAACAGATGTTTGCATTAGTATGGAAAGCTGATGACTCGATGTGTCCTGCTGTGAATACATGAATAAATAATGAGGATATAGAGTACTGTATAAGCTGCTGAAGTGTGGAAATGAGCTTCTGCGCACCGTTATGAGCTCAAACTCAAACAGACTAAATCCCCCCCACAGAGTGAGAGGCTATAAGATGGTGGATTTTGAGAATAAAGAGCTCCGGTTACGTGGACAAGCCCGTGTGTTACCTTGCTGCTAAATCGAAAAGGTGCGGTAAACATTAAAACGGTGAAAAGTAAACCTGCCAGAAAACCTGACAGCCGTGACTTTTAGAGGTCTGACGTTTTAATATTTTCAGGCGTGAGCAGCTGTCATCCTGGCCTCTGCGTGTTCGTGTGTGTGTGTGTATGTGTGTGTGAGATTAAAATCCCAGGCTCCTGACATCCACTGACATCAGCCGTCTCACAGGTTGGGAAGCCTGACAGGGTGTAACGGCTGAGGACTGTCTGATCTGAAAGACAACAAAAGATTTAAAAAAAATCCTTGGAACAAAAGTGGCTTTTTGCTTAATTGCTCTGCTTAGTGTCTGAGAAAACAGCTTCATAAATACAGTTTACCTGACACTTCAGAAGGAATAAAAGGCACAAAAAAACACTTCATTACAAGCTCACGTTAATTAAGATAAGTCAATGAAACAGAAACATGATAAACTTGCAACAGATCGTGAAAACTGACAACTTGTGTCTGTGAAGTTTAGCTGGCTGCAGCGTGCACCGCATGCATCAGCTGCGTGCAGATCCACTGACACAAATCAAGGGATCACGACACAAAGAGACAATAACCGGCAGAAATGAACGGCTTGTCGCGTTAAAACCTCTTTGTGCAACAGTGACCGCACGTATCCTCGTGCAATCTGCATATTTACTCGACTGTGCACGGATCAACGTTAAAAAATGGATCAATAACAGCAGGGAGATAATATCGCGATCCTGTTTTTTTTTCAGCAGGATTAAGCTAGCTGACGTTAGTTCCTCGTCGGACAGAATGAAAAGTCAAAGCTGACACTTACAACAATAACAGAGCTTCTTCACACCGACGTTAACCGTCAGAAACTCCTCAACACCGTCGACTGCTCCCCCGGCGGCTTTAGCGCACAAACTTTATCTGAATGTTTTTGTTTCTGCGGGGTTTTATCGCCGTTGTTCGCCTTCGTTCCTCCCAGGAGGAAGTCCTTTGAAATTTGGCGCGCCACTCCCGGGGCTTCCTTGCGCGAGAACTACGTCACGTCCTGCTCCGCCCCGATTGGCTGACGGCCAGGGCGCCTTCAGCGGGAGAAGGACGGGCCTGTGAGTGTGTGCGTGTGTGGAGAGCTGACAGGACAGAGGGCTTCAGGGGGATTAAACTTAGAGTAGAAGTACTTTCATCAGCAGAAATAGAGCTCTGACATGTAACTAAATACATTTACTCAAATACTGTGCTTAAGTACAAATTTTAGGTACTTGTTTCCATTAGGGCTGAACGATTTGAAAAAAAAAATCATTTTGATGATTATTAGGAAGAGGAATAGTAATTTTTACATCATAATTTTCATAATGTGATTTTTGAAAGGATCTGTACCAAACAAAGATGTTTTCTTAAGTATGTAAAAAATATGACGTGTAAACCAGGACATCTCTGCAGCACAATGTTTAATTTAAAAGGATAGTTTGACACACATTTTGCATTTAACGCATATTGCACCTCCTGCAGGCCACATTACAATTTTGATAAAATTTTGAGAACTGTTCAGCCCTAGTTTCCATTTCATACAACTTTATACTGTTTTATATTTTAGATTTATGCAATGCAATCAAATATTTAATAACATCTTTGTTATTACATCTGTGATTGCAAGTGCCTATAGTGAGAAGACGCGTGTGACTGTCTTTTTCTTTTTATTGTTAATCCATGGTCTTTGCCTGCACACCTGGAGACCTACAAGTGTGTAAAGATTTTTTTGCTCTTTGATACTTTAGATACTTAGACTTGTTCAAAGTTGCAAAGTTTAAAAAAAAGTTTATTTGCTTAAGAAGTAGAGGAATTTTCTTAACCCATAAAGAAAAAAAAAACTTTAAAAAAATGGACCAAATAAAAAAAAAAAAAAAATATATATATAATCCAAAAACTGACTAGTAACTAAAGCTGTCTGGCAGTGACATAGAAGTCTAAAGTTGCATAAATTGGGAATACTTCAGCATAAGTGTCTGAAATCAGTTGCAGAGCTGTTATTTTGTGTTCTATAAGCTGATTTATCTGGACAATGACTTTAAGGTTTAGTTCAAGGTTTTCTTGGCATGTTTTCAGAAATACTTACTAACCAGTTACTGAAATTCAAACGGAAAATACTTCAAAGCATTGACAAAAAAAAAAAAAAAAAAAATCTTTTGATGCACTCTCTGTTGAAAAGTTATTTAATTGGAATTGTTCATTCATTACAGAAAAAAGAGAAGCTTTACAAAAGTCTGTGCAGGATGCCAAAAGGTCTTATATGACACCAGTATATAAATAATCATTTATCTATTCTTCAAGCAAACAAGGATGGGTGTGGTCGCCTGTTCACGGCAGCGCGGAGAAGTATCGTCAGAGTCAATAAATACCCAGGAAAAAAAAAAAACCATCAAATGAGATCTGAGCTCTGAGATAAGAAGCGTTCAAAAGCAACATCATGTAACAACAGAGACTTTCATGCAGACGAACCAGAATTTCTGGTAAAAACAGCAGTATAACACACTGTGATGTCTCGGTGCAAGTTTTCTTTTTTTTCCACTTACAACCTCAACTTGCACTGTCCTGAAGAACACAAGCGTCAGTGTTTTCTTGATTACTGTGCATGTTTGATCAATGAAGTTAACCTGATCAGGATCCTACTAAAGCGATCAAACCTCAAACACAACACAGAGAACTTTTCTTTTACCCAAAACTGTAAACACGGTAAAATGGGTTATGTTGGTCTGGAATCTACTATAAAAATTAAACATGACCAATACATACACAAGCTTTGACCCAAAACCACCTTATTTATCCATGAAACAGCATTTAAGTGTAGAGTCCACACAAATTTCGACTATCAAAATTAAAACTTTGTGTCCAAATACTTCAAGACAAATTAAAATACATTATGTGCACTTTGCATATATTTTGTTAGCTGATGTACAAAAATGGCTGTAAAATATGTACTCAAAGTTTTTATATTCATATAACATGTAATTTCTTGTTGAATAAATCAAATCATTTGTGTTCATGTAACAAAAACACATTCTTACAAGAGTTGCTGTGTTATGCTGAACACAAAAATATTTTGCTTTTTTTAACATAAAACTGCAATTCCCTGTGTTTTTCTTGCACTGTAAAATTTTTGTAAGATTTTTGAGTTTTAAGCCCAACTCAAAAAGTTCTGAAATAACTAAAAGGTTTTGCTGATCTATAATATTTAGTTGAAATCATTCGAAGACTTAGAAACTCAAAAAATTGTATTTAAAAAATTGGTCACAGTGAGCTGTGAATCTGATCATTCATTATTTGGACAGTTAAATGGTTTTAATGGAAACAATTAACCATTATTCACTTCACCTCAGTGAGTTTACTCCATAAAGAAGAAAAGTAAATTATCAAACAAAACATCATTAGTTGTTAAACCTTCTCAAAACTTTGAGTCGGGCTCAAAACCTGAAAAATCTTTGTTGCAGTTTTTGGGTGAAATGAAGAATTGACTGTTGAAATTGCGAAAATGTAAAATTAAATTAAATTAGTTTTTTAATGTTTGCTATCCTATGTTATCAGTTGTTGTTTGATTAATTATTCAACCCACGTTCGGTTAACTCACATTTTCAAGTTGAAAAAATTAAAAGTTTTGTGCACAAGTTGTTTACTATAAAACTTTTAAACTGAGTGAGTAAATTTGAGTTTAGAGTTTGATAATCCTGGATGAAGTCTGTTTGTGTCAGTTTTCAAAGGCTTCATACTTAAGAATTCACACAGATTTAATAAACAAACCAACACTTTCATGTTTTATCCAACATTTTTCCTCCAAAACATGAAGAGTTTGATAAAAACTCTCATATCCAACGACCTGAGCATTGAGACAAAAACTACACATGTAACTTCCCTGTCAGACATTCCAGTCTTTCATAAACTAAAACTAAAATGAGACAAAACAAGATCATCATTTTACGATCAAAACAATTATCATAATGTAGACGAAGCCTGAATTACTTGATTACAGGAAATAAAATCATCAGAGGATGCATTCTGAGATCAAATGGAGAGGAAAGGTGATTTTTCTCATGTAAAGGTGTTTTTTAGTTGCATTCTTGCGAAACAACATCAGTAACATTGACGGTGACGATACTTCTCCTGCCTGAACAACAGGATCTAATTTAACCTCATGAGCCATCCTGACTGTCCGGTTTCCCAAAACCATTTTACAACCAGATGAAGTAAATTGTAAATCAATAAAAGATGCAACTAACGTGACATTCAACATGTGAATGTAATATTTGACCCACATAAAATAAACCTCTGGAATGCAAACTTTAATGCCCTTTAGTATGAGACAATGCACATTTGATTTGAAACATCAGCTTCATTCAACATTAAGAACTGGATTTACAAATGATATTGAAAGTGATGTTAAAGGAGAATAATGGTGTCGTTTGAAAAGAAAAATTTAGAGAGCATGCCGTTTGATTGGTCTTACATTAAGAATTATGTCCCAGCAAAGATGTCGTAAATCATGAACCACTGCTGCAGGGAGGAAGTATTCTGGCAGGCTAACCATGAACTTTGCATCACTCTGGTTCCCTCCACAAAAAAAAAAAACAGGGATTTATTTGTTGGATTTTGGATTTGCGCAGAATATAACAATAGGCTCTGTGGCAAACAAAAGTTTTGTACAACAGGAACACCACTTTTATGATTTTTGAAGTGTATATGCTTTGATCTAAACTTAACATTAGAGTCTATAAACAAACACCACGGTCACATGACTTCAGTGATTTGTGCGCCACATGATGATATTTAAAACTCGCAACAATCTCTGTAGTCTCATTTAGCCACCTTTTAGCAACCGCCTTTTTAAAGACACATAAAAGCTTCAACATTCATGAGTGGCGTATTTACTGATGTATTTTATGT
Source organism: Lutjanus argentimaculatus (assembly GCA_034769285.1). NCBI lineage: Eukaryota > Metazoa > Chordata > Actinopteri > Lutjaniformes > Lutjanidae > Lutjanus > Lutjanus argentimaculatus. The sequence goes on from JAWZSL010000008.1 coordinate 30,698,539, forward strand.
TGTAGAACAAAATGTGAAAACTCCTTAAGCTTGTGGAAACCACAGCACTTGTTTCAGTCATCTAACAAAAAAACTTATTAAAAGGTCGACTATTCGTCGATACGGCAAAATCTGACGAATCAGATTCGACTATGAAAATCCTTAGTCGAAAACAGCCCTAGTTCAGTCTGTTCCTACGAGACATCAACACTTCCACCATATTGTTCCTATTGTGACTGGCCTATGAGCAAATACATGTAAATGGAGGAGCTGCAGATTCTCTGCATAAAAAGCAATAAAATGTTCATTTATAAACCAATTTTAATGAGTTGTTTTATATCCAAGGTTTAATGATCTACATAGAGTAGGAAAGAAAGTTTTCTTTTTCTAACTTTCTCCACATAGATCATGAACCCATGAATGCAACACCACTCACTGAAATCAGATGAGAAATAAAGACTACAGTGCTGTAGGAGCCAAAGTCATCATATCATACTTAATTATTGTTCATACATGTTAATTGTTGACAAATTGTAAATTTTTCTCTCTTACTGCCTGTGTTTAGTACACTGTGGGTGTTTGAGGAGGCTTGTTATTGGTAAAGTCTCCTGCTGTCCTAATCAAGAAGTCAGATAAACAGGCTGATTAGTCACCAGTTAGTGAAGGAGGGAGGCTGCCTACAGCTAGTTTGGATCAATACAGCTCTTTTGACTGTTAAACTGGAATATTTACCTTTTTTTAATTGACTTTTTTTTTTTTGTGGCATATCATTTTTTTGGAAACAAATGTCAACTATTCTTCTGACTCTGTGTGCATTTTTGTCCTTCTATTTGAGATGAATGCACAATGAAACAAAATGTAAAAGACAAACTAAATAAGCAACCAAGTGGCTCAAAGCTTAAAATTTGCCACTACAAGTGCCTTCTATTGACTGCAAAGACCGCAGCTCCCCCACTTACATGTATTTGCTCACAGGCCAGTTTTTCCCCAACCAATCCAAAGGCCAATGCAGCATTTAGGTATATTTGTCTATGAGCCAACCAATGAAGGTAATAAGTACGAGCCAGTCAGAGTCAGAGCAGGGCGAAAAAGTTGTGAACCAGAGGTGCAGATATGCTGACTCATTTATGAGTTTTATGACTCATTCCTGCAGCAATCTATGACACGATAAAGTCAGTAAACTAGAGTTACAATGTCTTTTAGGTGGAAACCGGTATTTCCACCTCTCAGAAGAAAGAAAGGCATGAAATAACAATGAAACACACAGTAACGTTTTTTTTAAGTGCAAAATAATAACTAGCAGCAAACAGCTTCTAGTGAAGGAAAACTAGCCTTCTTATAAACTGTGCTGACACCAACAGGGGATAAAAAAAACACCCTTGATGATCGGCAGAAACCTCTCAAAAACACCAGTATTCTCCTTTAACTATCACTCTCAGCTGAAAGCAGGCAGTGAAGGGTGATCATAAGAGTGAGGAGGATCATGGGAAACCGGGGCATGCAGACCTCAGCGACGAGCTCAGGATGGACTCAGGAGGCGAGCTGTACAGAAAAGTGCAATTCATATTATCATAATTATTATTATTAGCTATGAGCATCACGGCTGCTGTCCCACAAGCAGTCTACAGGTCAGCATGCTGCAGTTACACTAACTCTTAGGTATATACTGGGACAGCAGATATAGGCTATAATATCAGAGAAATACGAAGCACGTTAGTAGCGAGAGTCGTCTTTTTGGTGCTAAATGTGGTGCTACAAAAAAAAAGTTCTCACAATGACATGTTCATTCATTCAAAGGAGGTGTGATTTTTTTTCACCAAATGCACTTGTATAGTTTTGAATGACATCCCAAAGTAAACACATGATTATATGAAAATTATTTTTAGGATTTTTTTTCTTTTCTTGTATAAAAAAAAACATTCTCAGGTGCTGGGAGGATCACGGTGGGGGGCAGATGTGTGAAACAATGTTCAAGCAGATGAAGTTCAATGCTTTTCTGAATGACTCTCAATGTAGCTCAGAGTAGGAGTGCTGCTGTAGAAGAAAAAAAAAATTACAGTGTTCCTTTTGAAACTGTATTCATAAAAAATGTTCTCACAATAAATCAGAGTGAGCTCAGAGTGACAAAGACCAGTGCTTTTCAATTATTTCCCCCAATTATCTGTCATGAATCAAAGATAAGACTAAATTCAATCACAGTAGGAGGCACTGAATTGCACTGGAGTGAATTAAAATTAATTGATCTGAGTCTCAAAAACTGCAGTTGACACTTCCTCTGGTATTTTTGCTTAAAAGAAAATGTCTTTTATAATCAGAGGTATTAGCAAACCACGACACTGGGGGCATCATTTCATGGTTTTTCATTATATTCTTTCAAATTACAGAGTAGATTAACGGGAGAACAAATCTACCAGAACTGAAAGAACATTTTATTAAATCTTGCCTACCCACACACGGATCAGCACTTCTGTTCTGAGAGGCTTTGTGATGTGTAATGAAACAGAAAACATCACACAAGGCTGAATGACAGAAAGTGAAATCCTTTCATAAAGGCTTCATCAGCTGTGAACTTCAGGGTTATTATTCCAACATATCGGAGCACTTTGCAAAGGCATGAATGTGTTGAATCTCCTGGTTGGTCCATTTATCTCTGTGGATGTAACCGACCGCGCTCTAAATCTCTTTACCTCACATCATTAAAAGAGAATAATACGCTGATTTGCGTTCTTATGCTGCTTTCAAGTGATGTCGGCAGAATGGGAAGAATAAAAAAGCGTGCGTGACGAGGGTTACCTGCACTGCCGGCCTTGTAGTCACACCAGATACATGTCATGATACATTTTATCAGATAAACAGTGTATAGCTCCTTTTTAATTACCTTAAAGGACTGTATTAGTGTATTAGGACGCTGATGTGAACAGTTTTCCCCGTCAGCTGCTTGTAATTAGTCTGTACAATAGTTAGAATAAAAGGTTTTAAATCAGTATCATCTCTTTGCCCTCAGTTGAGTTAGCTCTGTGACATGGTTAGCTAAGATTAGCACAAACAATGCAAGATGGGGTGAAAAACTTGCCTACTTCTACTGACAGTGCCCTCTATAGACTACAAAGTTTTCTTATTTACTTGCTGTGTAAATGTAATGAACATATGTAGAAGCAGAAAATGAAAGATTGTGGCTTAATGAGCATTTAGCTTAGCATTACAGCTATGGTCTAGCCCACAACAAGGACAGCCTATTGTTCAGAAACTGAGTTAGCATTCAGCTTGAATGTCATAAAAGTGCAAAAAACTAAAACGAGAAAGAGCTGCTGTGTGACTGACAGAGCGATCTTTTTAAGCCAATGAAAAGAGAAACATCGCTGCAATTCACAGAAACAACTGGAACAGGAAAACTGATTCCTGGACAAATGTCCATGATCCACTGTGTCTTTGGTAAGTTGTAAGGATCACTGTCTAATCCAACTGCCTTTAATTAATGCAGATAATCAACTGGTTTCCAAGTTGCCCCAACTAAAGGCAGCCATGTTGCAGGATGTTTTGCCACTCAGTCCAACTGAGCAGGCATGCATAACCTCTACAGACCAAAAGTTCCACTGGACTAAAAACCCATTTGTCCGTCAGCCCCTTATCCCAAAAAACAAGTGCCCAGAAACTGCAACAACTTCATCGCATAAGATTGTCGGAGCCTTATGTTCTACTTGGGACAAAAAAGATTAAGTATGTAAGCGCATAAACCCCCACTGTTTTGAAGGCCTGTTGCACCAAAAATGGTGCAATGGTGATGGGCACATGCACCAACTGAGGTAAAACTCTCATGATATTAACTGACATTGGAAATTTGTGATAGTGAAGTCACCTGACATGTTGTTTGGTGTAAGGGACTCCCTAAAAACTTGGTACTTCACCCAGATGGGCATGGTTTTGCAGGACCAACTACAAACTCTGTGACTGCTTCACCCCATGAATACAAGATCAGTTTATTTAATGAAAGTCAAGCAGGATGGCATACAGAATATACTATTCATGTTTTTTATAATTTGTGTATTAGGTCTGCCTTATAAACCTGTTTGGGTTGGAAGATAATGACTTGATATCAGAATACAGACCTGAGTAGATTTTTGTTGTTGGACATAATTTACTTCTTCTGAATGTCAATATATTTGTAGCACTATTTAGTTGTGCATACTTCCAGTATAACATTACTGATGGTCAATGTGAGAATTTATGAACAGTCAGGTAAAAGACATTTGAAAATCTGCAGGGAAGTCCCAAAGCAGCTGTGTCAGCAGCACAAGGCATAAAAATCTAAGTGAATCTACGTAAACTGATGATCACAAAAAAATAAAAAATCATCTCTGTTTGAAGTTACACTTAGGTGTGAGGCCTCTTGTATGTTTGGGGAAAGATTTGGTTAAGAAACAACTTTTTAGGTTAAGTTTTTTGCTAGTTTATCCAAAAAGTGATAAGACGACCCAATGCAAACCACATCAAGAACTTATGATGAAGAACATAAGACACTGAAAACAGATGAAATACAAAGTTTTAAGGGAGTCCCTTTGGTGTGAGGCCACAAAGACAGCCTATTAAGTGCAAAACCCTGCTGATTCAGCACCATGGACAGGGCTGGCGGTCATTAAACTAATATTGGAGGGAAGTGTGCATTTTCGAAACAGCGGGCGTTTGTTTTTGGGATAACGGGCTGTCAGATAAATGGGCTTTTGGTCCAAAGGAACATTTTTTATACGCCATTATCCTATTTCAGGATAATGGCATGGTGTCCACACAGCAGCTAGCCTCAGTGCTTCACACACTTTTCTAACTGTGGACAAACCCCTGGTGATTCTTGAATAAGTTGATGGCTAGCTAATAAGATACAACATTCAAAAACATTTTGGAGCTGCTGGTAGGCTTATTTTTCCTCTTTTATGGAGGTTAGCAGTTTTACCCTGCTCGCCCTGCAACCTTTGTGCAAAGCTAGGCTAAACAAGTTAGATGCAAATTGTTTTTTCTTCACCACATCAGCAACTTAAAGGCAAAGTGAGCAATTATCGCAAAAGATAGTTAAATGTCAGTCTCATTCCCACGTCAGTCCGAGCCCCTGACCCTAAGCACCAGTATTTATGAGTGGGAGACTCATCAATCAACCTCTTTTTTCAAAATCTCTTCCTGCACTGACCTGAATTGGAAAAGTCTCCCATCATGGTTAGTTAAATAAACATTTTATCAGCATGTTTTTGTTTTGTTATTTTTTTTGGGGGGGGGGGGGGGGGGGGGGGGGGATTAGCAAGTTTATATTTTTAAAACCAGTTTTAAATAGAACTTGGATTTGAGCTTATGATTGTGATTTGATTGTATAGGATGCTTTTTTTTCTTTCTGTTCTGGTCCTGCTCTGTTGGCTCAGACCTGAAGTGAAGAGTCTAAATAAAAATCCATGGTTAAGTCCAGCACTGTTTCTGTGTCAAACAGTGCACCCCAGAGGCAACTACACAAACTTCACTTCACTGCTGAGGAAGAACTTTGATGAAAGGATTTCACGCAGCATCACTGACTGTGACTCAAACATGTAAACGTGACATGAGTCAGACTGGAGAGCACCTCCAGTCCCACGTGTTAATATTCTACCTACTGTGGATGAGTGGTTAAAGGATCAATGCAGCGTTTTTTGATAGTATAAAATCTTGCATAAGCCTTGCAGTAAGAAACATATTAGTATTTTCACACTATACACATGCAGACCACATATCTTTTATATTTACAACAGTGAAAAAAGGGGGATGATTAAGAGTGACTGATGTTGAGATGTGCTATGTCAGATTCTTCAGTCCGCCTGGTGCATGTAAGTGATGTCTCAGTGCCATTATCATTAATATTGCTTTAGATTGAACTGAAAATCCTTTAAGTCAAGTCGTCGATTGATCATCAGCCCACCTGAACTTCTCATCAGAGCTTAATTCAACCAACCTGATATTTACATCAGACACAAAGTCACATTTACTGTTGACATATACACACTTTTAGAAATAAAGGTGCTAACTAAACCATAGAGGGTTCTTAGGTTTGTCTCCACAGGATAACCCTTCTTGGCTCCTGGTAGAACCTTTAATTAAGGTTCTACATGGAGCTGTTTCAAAGAACCATCTCTGAAAGGTCACACCCAAAACCCCCTATAAGACGTTCTGCAGAGAATCCTCTGCGTGGTTCTTGAAACTTTAAATCTTCAAAGGATGCTAACAAGAACCCACCCAGAGGATTCTACCAAGAACCTTTGTATATTCAAAGGGTTTTATGTGGAACACACCCAGGAGGTTATATGGAGAACCATTTTATACTCCTAGGGTTTTGTCTAGAACCCATCCTGGGGTTCTACGGAGAACTTTTATAAATTCCAAGGGTTTTATCAAGAACATAATCAGGGGTTCCACCAAGAATCCATTGATATTCCAAGGGTTTTTATCTAGAACACATTGAGGGGGGTTCTACCAAGACATTTTTTATATTCCAAGGGTTTTATCGAGAACCCACTTAGGGGGTTCTACCAAGAACCATTTTATACTCTTAGGGTTTTATCTAGAACCCACCATGGGGTTCTACTGAGAACCTTTTTATATCATGTTACAAAGACAAAACAGTTCTTCAAGTACTTCAACAATCCTCAAAGAACTCTTTCTTCCTTGGATGAAAAGTGTTCTTAATGGAACCCTTAAACTTACAAAGAACTCTTGACAAACCCTCAGTTCTTCAGAAGCAAATGGTTCTGAGTAGAACCTAAGCCCTTCAGGAAGAACCCTTTTGGAACCCTTATTTCTAAGAGTGTATCTGATAAAGTCAAGAAGTCCCTGCACGAGCTACAGCACGTCCCTTTGAAACAGCCATACAAAATCAATAATTCATTGATAAGTGGGGTCTTTTACACACTCATGATTCCATTTTTCACCTCTGCAGTAAATAAAAACTCAATCCAAACTTCATTTTCCTGAATAAGAAGGGAGCTAGTTAATCATTTTTTGCAAATCCATATATTGTATTTACAATAGCTGCTACTTATTGTTTTTTTTTTTTACCCTTTTAAATTACAATGTGAACCCATTTCCTGTTTCAAAAGGATCACGTTACATTTTGTGCTTTTCTTGTCCAGACACCAAACATCTGTGTCCGTCTAACCGCCTTTAGTCACCTTTAGGTCGTCCATCTTTCAGACTTTCCAGGTTGACATCAATTCAGTTGCAGCATGAGGTAGTCATGCTGCTAACAGCTGTCAATGGAAACAACATCAGTGACAGATAAATGGGAGCGTTGGGACAGAACACCCTCGTTATGATGACGATCAATGTGGTTTGTATTTCAGTAGGTGGAGCATGTGATTGATGTTGCCATGGATACTAAAGCTGTGAAAGTGCTGCACAGGGGCTCTCCGCCTGTATCACAGCCTGTTTTGGCAGGGGGCAGGGTGGGACATGCTTGGACAGAGTTTTCTCAGCAGTGTGAGATGTCTCGCTTTAATTCTGTGAAATGTCTTTGGTGAAAATCGGTTTCATGTGACCCGAATTAGCCCACAGGCTCCTTCCACGGCGAGGAAAGGAAACTAATTAGTCAAAAGCAGTTGTTATGGCTGTGAGAGCTTAAGCTAATTGACTCTGTGCGTGCTTCTTTTTAAATCTGCCTGAACTTGTGCCAGATGTGTCTCATCTGTATATCTGTGGTCCATCGCTTGTGCCTTCTCTTGTCTTTCTTTAGTCTTGGCATTTATTGTAAGTAACCCTTTATAATAAAAATCATTAATAAACAGTAAATTGATGGTTAATTAAATTTTAAAAACTTACTTATGTAAGTTAAAGGACATAAAATAGCCTAACAATGTAATCTATGTCAGTTACGTAAGGTAATATAATTATCAGTTGCAACTTTATAATATCCATGTTAATAATGTTTAAAGTTTACAAACTTATGATTAACCATCATCAAAGTGTTACAAATATCTGGTCCATCTCTCCATGTAATGATTTGTTAAGAGTTTAAAATTGTTTCATAATCTTTAACAAATACTTGATTATAGGACATAAAAGGTTATATGTTGTTACAATGTGTGCAACGATAAACTGTTAGTTTACTACTTTAATGTAATGAATGCTACGATAGAGCTGTGATTAAATAAATTACACAAACTAATGATAAAATAAAAATGATAGCATTACTAATAACTAGTAAACATGATTATAATTCAATTAATAACAGCAAAATAACTAGTAACTGAAGTTATTTAGCTAATTAATCATTCATTATTGATGGTTATTATAAAGTGTTACCAGAGATCCTTGAAAAACAAAACTTAGGGAAAAAAAAAGACTGCAGATTTTATCCACAGATGTCATTTAGACATCTGTCTGGCTACATCTGTACCACATCCTGAGACGCCTTAGGACTCTTTTTTTTTTTTTTTTTTTAGAGCTTTCTAGCTTTTTACAGTAAACAAATCTACAGTTTGAACTATCAGTTATTGGAAGTGGAACGCCCTTCACTCGATAAGAGGCGTAACATTTAATCTGAAGTATCTGTAAACATCTGACCTTCCTTACATTGAGGGTTAAGTGGATGTTGAGAGTGACAGTGATACTATTACTGGCAAGGCCGCAGATCTCATTACAAGTTGGGGGGGGGGATTCAAATGGTCAGCTCATCATCAAGCCTCTGCAGAAGCCTGATAACGACCTGATCATTTGAATCAGGTGTGTTGGAGCAGGGAAACATCTAAAACATGCAGGACAGTGGGTCCCTGAGGACCAGGGTTGAGAAGCACTGCTATAATGGACAACAAACGCTTTGGCAATATTTGCTTACAAAACAATCATGTCAATAAAGCATATTAAATTAAATTTAACTGAAAAGACGGGTGTTAAATTTTAGGTTTAATGAGTCGAAGGCATTAAACGTGTCAGTGTAGGAGAGGAAACTCCACCTTTTGGGGGAAGTTTTCTTCCAAATTTTCAGCCAAGGATAGAGATTTGAATGGACATAGTACATCGATCAAATTCAAAATTAATCACTTGGCAGTCAATATATACCCATTAAGACATCGTCTAGGAACTTTAAAGCATCATCATATTGTTTGAGTAGCCTTTCAATCATAATATTTCAGTGTTCATGTTGTTTCCTATCACATCATGGCCATTTTCTGATTTATTACAGTAAATATATTTCATATTTCTCCTTTCATTCATTAGTGTGTTGCCAACTGAAGTATTTTTTTTAAGCTAGTCCAATAATTCTCTTTTTTTTAAGTGTAACTTAAGAATCATAACTTTGGAAACATGTCTCTGTAATACCAAAGATTCTACATGTCATTTGGAAGTTTCTGTATGAGGCCACAGGTTTAAAAAAAAAACAAACAAACATAAACAAAACAAAAGTTAAAGTTTCGTATTTATGTGCCTGTTTCCAAAAGTGGAGTCGTCTTCTATTAAATATATATTTTCTAATGCATCGTTTATTTAGAAGTGATTTATTGACTTGTCCCCTCCATCCTCCTGAGAATCTGCGTCCAAGATCACTTTTACTGTCAGCAGTAGCATCAGTGTCACCGTATTGTTCGGTGCGTTTGGGTTCATGGAGCACAAGCACCAAATGTATGAACTCACTGTTTATTTTTTTAATATTACTTTAACCGTTAATTCAGGATTTTCATACTCTGAGAACGTCCTCCCCTTTTTCATTTCCTATTTTGAAAGGAATCACGTCTCCCTGCACCGAGGGTCTAATATTGTTGGTTGCTCTGTATGAACGCCCCCTCCGCAAACACACAAAGACACACACACACACGCAGCCACACACAGCTCTCATAATAACGGATATACAGCCTCATTCCATTGGGGCTGTGGGCTGCATCGTTATCACAGATTGATCCGACTGCGTCTTTTCATTTTGGCAAACAACTGGGCCACAATAATCAGAGCTCCGTCCGTCAGATGGGAAGTGGGGGAGGGTGAAAAATAGGAGGTTTTAAATCATGCAAGTCATTTATCTGGTCCCTCGAATAGTACCCTGTTCCATCTTTGTCGTCTCTTTTATCACCACTCGTCACTGTATGGTGTCCGTGAATCGCTCCTTTTGTGAAGAGAACAAGAATCCAATTATGTTCTCGGGAGCTGCTCCAAAAGTCCCAGAAGTGTTGCGCAGCATTCTTCGATTTGATTTTGCTCTGACAGGGCTCGTGACAACTCCGCCGGGGATAAAATAAAAAAACAGGTGAGGATAGTTTCTGCAGTCAGCTGTCGCTCCCGTGGGTATTTTCTCCGGCATTCGTCATTAGCGTTGAGTGAGACGAGGTGGACGGATTTCAAATGTGGCAGATTTGACGCCCAAGATGTGACAGACAGAAATGAAAACAAACACAGGAGAGGTGGTGTTCAATCTGCAGAGCTTGTTTCACGCTGCAGTTTTGTTTTGTTTTGTTTTTTTTAAAGAAAGAGCACGTTGAGGAGGTTTTTCCTCACCGAGAGCGCTGAGACAAGCACTTCTGTCTGAGAGGCGGAGACGCTTTCTGACATGCTTGTACTGTTAATAATAGAGTCTGTGTGTGGGCGGGATGAAATGCAATCATCGCAGTGTTTGTCTGATGCCGCAAGAGCAGACAAAAGTGCTGTCAGAGGCAGCACAATACAGGAGAAGCTCTTTGCTGTTGTGTTAGTAGCCTCAGTTTTTTGTTGTTTTTTTTTTTATAGAAAATAACGTCTGATTCCTTCGACTCCACCTGTCAAACTGTCAAACTCCTGCAATTTTTCTTGACAACCTTACGACAGGAGCTAAAAATCATTTGATCCCATTTAGGTGTTTTCCTAAAAGTGCTGAGAGTGATTTACCCTTTTCAAATCATCATAACTTCTTTTTGAGCCTGTGCTTTCTTTGGCATGCAATCAGTCTACTCTAACGTCAGCATTTTCCTGTAGATCTGAACTATGATATCTACTTTAATGTTTAATTTAAATGCATGCATTTTCCATATGCACAGAATTGCTTTGTTCTTCTTTTTGATAGAGCTCGGGGTTGCTTTTTTTTGCATCTCATTTAGTGCATTCAATTTTGTGTTGTGTATTTTGTGCAACTGCTTTTTATTATTTTCTTTGAGGCTGAATTGTCATCCGGATCCAAGCGTGAATATTTTGTCTGTGATGTTGATTTGAATGCTGTGATCAAGGACTCGGTGGTGTTTGGGTATGATAATCTTCCTGGAAAGACACAGCAAGATAGTTGTGAAGGAGGATGAGCTAAAAAAAAAAATCCACCCCAGTGCCTCCTCTCAGGTGCTCTGAGCTGATTCCTCCATCTGCGCAGCCTCTCCGCCCTCAGCGCCTCCCTCTGTCTTCGCTGAATCCGACCCAGCGGTGCCCCTGGAGGCCGCTCCTGGCGACACAGCACCGCACAGACTGCCGTCAGGGGTGGCGCTGCGAGGGAGCGAGGGTTGGAGGCGGGGCTGGCACTCATGATGGAGTCAGGGGTCCGGCTGGCGCTGAGGTCTCCGCCGTGGGGCGCCAAGGTGACCTCCTGGCTGTCGGAGTGAACTCCTGTGGTCACAGCTGTAGGGGAGACGGCGTTCAGGAGGGGCTTGTGGGAGGCGTAGGTCATCGCGGCGTCAGTGTCACTGTCCAGCGGCAGGCCAGAGTTGGTGAACTCCACCCCAGAGTCGCTCATCTCCAAGAAATTGTCTGAGGTGAGAGCCTGGTAGCGGCCCGGTTTGGACACCTCGAGGCCCTGCAGAGAAAAAGAGATCAGATTACAAAAGACAAGGACAGGAGGACAGGAGGAAAGAAAAGAGAAAGGGAGGAGGAGAGATAAAGAAGATGATAAGGGGAGCAGAAAGAAAGAGAAACCAGAAAAAGTACAAAAGAGAAGCAGAGAGTAAGAGGACAGAGGGAGACAAGTACAGCAGAGAGGAGGAGATGAAGGAGAGAGGTGGTGTAGGATGGAGGAAGGGAAGGAAAGTGGTAAAAATTGAGGTCAGTGAAAAAGCAACGTGAATAATTTATGCACATGTTTCTGGGACCGTATTTATAGATTTACCTTCCACTAACATGCAGCCACCACCACTTACTTTCCCCCGTTACACGCTCAATAATCTGCAGGAACGGATTTAAGCATGTTGAAGGAAAATAAATCTGATTTGTACCAAAGATACAGACTTTAAAATGAAGGTAATGGATGAGAGGCTGCACCTGCCGTCTATATTAAACATGGAGACCACTTTTCATTATTTAGACACGATGTACGTTACAGCAGCACGTAGCTTCCCTGCTGAAGTCGAAACTGCTGCTCCTGAGATTAAAAGTCTGAGAACTTTTTGTTCTGCCAGATGTTGCACGTGTGTTGAAGTGAATCCCGTGAGCACTGATTTGGTGTTCTACAGTCAATAGATATCAAAGATCTGGATTAAAACTGGGCTAAATTTGGCTGAAAAGTGAACAGTTTTAATCTGTCTTTATATAAAACTGCCGTTTAAGCTTTTCCACCCCTTCTCTTCCTACCATACACTTAATTTTGTCTTTTTAGGGTTGAGATCTTCAGGCGGAGACAGCACCTCAACATTATATGCCACATAAAATTTGTACACATTATCTGAAAGCAGGGAATCTGAGGATTAAATCAGCACTTTTTGTCAAGTTTTTCTGGTCATAAATCTGTAATAAACATTGTGTTTCTTCTGATGCCTGTTCAGATTATGAAAGTTTAGAAAGAAAAATGGTAAAACAAAATACTGGAGCTGACCTTTAGAGCCTTGCATGGTCCAACACCCCAGTATACTGCAGACCTCCTCCTCTCTTACACTGTGAATCAGTTTCACTATAAACCTGACTGTGCCGTCACACCTAAATTAGAGAACACTCTCCCCTTACCACTACAATCCCTCAACTCATCTGTCATGTTTTTATGAAGCAGCTGAAAACATTTTTATCCAGACAGGCTTTTGGTTAACGTGCCTAAATTGCTGCTCCTAGTGTCTGCTTGCTTTTTCCTCGATCTGTGTTTGTTATTTTGTATGTTTTTCTGTGACTCTGTCTCAAATATTTTATTGTTGCTGTGTATTTTAACTGTCAACCCTGAACTGACTTTCATCTTTGCTAGTTATTATGTTGTTTTTAACAGTATATTTATCTTTTTATCAACTTAAAGCCCTGTGTGATTTTGTATGTGTGAAAGGTACTTTACAAATAAACTTCACTTAGTTACTTACTAGAAAAAAACCCTCCAAAATACCACATTAACACACTACAATTTGGAGGAAGACCACTGAAAAATTCTTTCTTGCTGTCATTTGGTATCAAAAGCTTTTGACATTTAGCGATTTCTGTAAGAAGTGCACTTCTGTTCTGGAGATTCCTCAGTAACCACTTTATTGTCAAAATAAACCTCACAAAAACTATCCATCCTCTGAAGGCTCCAGGTCTCTAGTTTGGGTTGTGGAGTTTCATGAGGCTGTCGTCATCCTGGAGGACACTATAGGTCACTATAGGTCATTGTATACAGTGAGGTCAAGTTTCAATGAAATGATGAAATGATGGATTGGAGTTTCATCTTTCCAGTCAGACCCATTCTATGCAATTCCAATACTGTTTAGGGGCCAGGTTTGCAGGAATATGGTGAAAATAACATACTGCATGTAAAAAAACTGCATGGTTTTGCCCAAAAACTGCATGGAATTAGCATTAAGTTGACATGTATTCAAAGGGGAGACTCTTGGGTGCCTACAGGACCTATTTTCATTCCGAAATCTTGAGGTGAGAGGTCATGAGACTCCTTTGAAAATGGTCATCCAGTTTTTCCTCAGCCAAAATTTAGCCTAACGCACCCCCTTCCTGACAAGCTGACATGACATGGTTGGTACCAATGGATGTCTTAGTCATCTAGTTTTACATGGTGCTAGTATCTTCACTAGATTTAAAGCTGAGCCCACCACAGCCTCTGAAAGAGACTGATCTTCCATGCCATTCAACGACACATTTGGTCCTTGACCACTTTACTTTCTTTACTTCTCTTTATTTCAGTTTCACAAAAGCTCCTTCCTATAAACTCTAATCTAATCTGTTCCATCACTGAGTGCACTGTGAAAGGTTGATTGCCTTTTAATTACACTCGCATTGAGGTGACATTATATAGCAGGTAGTTTCTGCCAAGCAATCTAAAACACAGGGACTGTTAATGATCTCTCTGTTCTTCTATCGATACACGACTTCAAAAGAAAACTTCCCTGACAGTACAAAGGTGTTCTGTAATCAGGTTTTAGATGTTACTCAGCTGCAGCTTGTTCACATGATCAACATCAAGACTTCGCTCTCAGGTAAGTATTGCTGTAATGATTCTCGTATCTTATCAAAATAATCCCAAAACCCTGCTGTTGAAACACTTGTTTTGTTGACCTGTTAGCCTGATTTCTACTGCAAGACGAAACAACTGATGATTATAATATCTTACGTAACTGTCAGACTTCATGTTACATGTGTGAATTATATAAAAAATTACTTATTTTAACGCATGGGTGCGCAACCTTCCAAAAGAGCCATTTTTGACAAATAAAACGGGACATACGCAGACCCAATGTATCTTTGTTTTGAGTGACAGGTTATTTACTGAACATTTACTTTGGTCCAAACTAATTTGACATCATGTCAACGTAGCAGCACAAATCGCAACAATGGCCCCGAACCTCAGAAGGCAAAGGAGCTGAGTGGATAAAACGCTTTTTTTGATGACAACATATCTGTGGATTTTACTCCGTTAACCTGCTTTATAAACAAGGACGGCCGTTAACTGTTCAGCTCAATGACAGATCGATACCAGCTGTGTACATTTTGCCATGTTTTAAGTTATTTTAGTGTTTTTTTGTAGATTATCATGTTGAATTTGGCTACACAGGCTGTGGTGATGTTAGACGAACGTTGTAATATTAAGGGACAGTCAAGAGAAAATGTGTGAACGTTAAGTCTCGTTTGAAGCCAATTAAATAATGAGAGCAGTCGGCTAGGCCGGATACTGGCAGCTGTTTTTTCATGTTGCTTTTTGTTACAGGAAATGCAATGTTAAAGTCTGTCACTAAGCTTAGCTTTACTGCTATCATTCATCAAAGATGTCCTAGGAGTTTATATGTACGTAACAACATCATCCAAGTAGGTCTATCTGCAGACTCACAATAGCTCAAGGAAATGTCTACTGCATGAGCCACCTAAATGGCTAGGTTTAGGCACCAAAACTACTTGCTTAGTTTAGAAAAAGATCTCAGGGGCTGTGCCATGTGGTCATCATGCAGAGACACACATCAGGTCAGGTGAGAAAACCTTTTCAGAAGGGCATTTTGACGCTAAAACATCATACTTCAACCAAAATTTGACTGTTCAGATTTGAATACATAAGAAACACACCTGTGAGCTACAGAATGATATAAAATCCTCAAAAAAAAACAAAAATAACGGACCTTTAATATAATTATATTTGAGGTCACCCCTCCACTGACCTTGATTGTGACCTCTGTGCTCTCCGTGGGCTTGTCATCGCACACTGACTGCATCAGAGATTCCTCAGTGAACCTGGTGTAAGCCTCATGGACCACCTGCAGACCCACACACACACGCACACACAGAGACACACACAGGAGATGTGTCAAACTGTGGCCACAACAGTGTAATGTCCCAGCAGCTCAGCTTTTGCAAACTAGTCATCAAATATAGATGGACACTGCTAGAGAGGACGTACAGTAAACCACACACGCACACACACACACACACACAAGGAGGCACAGAAAGCTCTTAAACACACACATAAGATACTGAAGGGGAAGCTTGTGCGACATGACTGAGAGACAGGCTGGTTTATTTGTCTTCACGGTGGGGCTGGAGGTTGAGAGGGAACAGAGCCAAATAGGCTGTAATCTTTCAGAAATGTCGGTTCCATTGAACTGCAAGAAAGAGAAGGTCAAAGACAGATGGAGGCAAGATGCATTCAGTCTGAAGGGTAAAAGCAGGAGAGGAGGAGAAAGAAGACCGAGGTGATATGTTGAAAAAGAAGGGAGAGTGAACAGAGACAGGTTTGAGAGAATGAGGATGAGAGATAAAGTGAAGTAGCTGGGGGAGAGATGAGGTGGAAGATGTTTAATACTTGAATAGTTTTAAGAGAAACTGGCCTTCAGTCAGCTTAGCCGAAGGATGTGAGCACACCGTAGACACTAATCTTTTGTGTCTCCATGCTGACACTTATATAATGTTTAGTGACATCCATCCATTTTCTTTTTTTTTTTGGCTGGAGACAATCCCAACTGACATCTCTCGAGAGGCGGGGGACACCCTGGACAGGCTGCCAGTCAATCACAGAGACGGGCAACTATTCACATCCAAGCATGGACACACCGTCTTGTTGTGAGGCGACGGTGCTAACTACTGCATCACCGTCCCACCACGACGCCCCTGTTTACTGAAACTACTGAATTATCTTTGACGTGGCAAAAGGCGGATGGTGTTTGCTCAAAACTGCAGGGGGTTAGCAGAGCTTGTCTATAAAGGTCAGACTTTTGGGCGTCAATAAAACCCATTTTCATGCAGATATCTTGAGGTGAGAGGTCAGGGGACCACTTTGAAAGTGGCCGTGCCAGTTTTTAACTTGCCAAAATTTAGCCTGACTTTGGAGCGTTATCTAATCCCCTTCTCGACAAGCTGACATCGGCACAGTTGGTACCAACAGATGCCTTAGGTCGTCCATCTTCACTTAAAAGCTTAAAAGCCTGCAACCTCTATAAAAGACTAATGTTGGGTGAGGACGTTGGCATTGTAGCAGAGTTGAAGAGGTTGCTGCCTACACTCTTCTTGTTAAAAACATGTTTAATATTATCTAGACTAAAATAGGTATGAAGTAAGAAGTCTTTTTAATAAAAATATCTTATGTGAAACACCACACTGGATCAGGGAGATAGTGAGGGAGAGAAGGTACGAAATAGATGAGGAAAAAAAGAGTGAAAGTGAGAGAATGAGAGGGTGGCAAGAGAAGCAAGAGTGAAGAGTAAGAAGTGGAAACTGAGGGTGTGAGTAAGATTAAAAAAAGTGAGACACAAGAGACTAAGTGAAAGGAGAGAAAAGACAGAGAGGGAGCAGGAGAGATGATGAAGATATAGAGAGGAGAGAGGCGGGCAGAGCGATGGAGAGGAGGATGGAGAGTAAGATCGATGGAAAAACGGTGAAGTGGAGAGAGATGGAGATGGAGAGACGGAGTCAGGTGGTTTGATTGATCTGAGCTCCATGTCGGTCTCTCAGGTTAAGTCCCGAAAGGTCGACGCTGACAAACTCTCACACGTGTTGTCTGTGTTCTCAGATCTGTGAGGAAATCCATAACGTGTCAGCGCGACCGACGTCAAGGGCAACTGCTGTCGTCTCAACCTCCACCGTCAATACACAAACACACGTTAAAGTGCCCGTAGACACACACATACACACGGACATTTAGAGACACGTTGTGAGCATTTACACAAACACATTTTGTTATGTAAGCTGCACAAACATACAAGGACACGCAATACACACATCCAAACAACACCTGTACACACAGACACATACAACGAGTGACACACGGAGCAGTATGACCTGCTGATTTAACATTTATGTATCATAACAGTTTAACTTTTACTGGTCATGTCTCATTTTAATAGCAGCTTCTTAAGAAGCATAAATACTTAATAAATGTTATCTTATTTTAATGTTTAAATACAGCAAAATTACTACTCATCTTGTCATTAAATATAAACTAGATTTTATTAAAACGCTACCAGTGCTACTAGTGATACTGAAAAAAATGAAAATCATTACAGGACAGATACTTGTGAGTACTGAAAAGCTAATAACTAAAAGAACAAGTATGTTTTTATCCGTGCTGACAGTATGGCTCCTGGGATGGTGATGTTGATCTGAATTAAATTTTTATGCATCCACTGCAATGCATGAGCTGCAAAAGCTGCAACATAATCCTTGTGGGCCAGTGCATCCAAGTAAGTCCTAGTTCGTCCACCAAAAAGTGCTTGTTTTTGCTACTGACGGGATCAGATTATTATTCTGTGTGTCTGACAACATTATGGAAAGGATCCTTATAGATAAACTTTTTTGACACGGCCCTTTCCAGTGGAAAACTGAAGCCATATAGTATCTCTCTCTTTAAAGCCACAAGACTCTTTTGACAAAAACGGTAATTTCACCTCGCAGAACACAAGAGTTACTGTTTTACCGTTGCCTCAATTAGTCAGCTGATTGTGTATTTTTGGTGTTTGAAATGTTTATTCAGCTCTGAACTAACGCCTGTCTCTGTAGGGACCCTTCCTTTAATGCTGTCAGACACTTCGAGTAACAATCTGAGCCTGTCGGTGGCAAAAAAAAAACACTTTAAGTGAACATCCTTGACAGGTGCTTTTGCACAGAAGGATTATGCAGCCTGTTTTGTGGCTGCCAGCCGAGGCAACCTGCTGGACCACTTCCAAAACTTTTTGTACTTATTAGTCATCTAGACAAAAATAAATAAATACCAGAATTGCCCTTTAACATATGTAGTTTTGAATCAAATGAAATGAAATTTTCCTCTCAGGATGAATACATTTGGTTCAACTTGTGCAATAACTCTACTGTCTACTCAGCATTTCTGTTTATAGCACTGGTATATAAATATATATATTTTTGTATTGTAGTGGGAAAATTATATGCTGAACTTTGCATTTTGTTCCTCATGGTTGCTTCTCATCAAATGTTATCTGACCGGGTCTAATTGGTCACTCATCCTTGAACACAGAGCTGTTCTTCTTTAGGACAAACACATCCTGACTCTCCTGATAAACACCTGAAGGACATCTGATTCAACCTCTTGTGTCTCTTTACCCTATAAAACGGACGCACGTCCTTGACTTATTTTCAGTTCCTTTTGCACTTTCTGACTGTGTACTGATCCTTTGCAAAGTTCTATTAGAACATCATAAAGACAGTTTTGGTCATGGTGTCTGTCTTTATTTTCAGATTTTCCACCAGAGTATCATGATGCACATTGTGTACAGCACATTTATTTTTCTTATTTCTTAATCTATTGCAGTACATATGTATAGCAACACTATGATGCTGTTTGGGAAAACAAAGCTCACACCTTCACTGTATAGATTCTGTTTTATGATCTATTATTGACATTTTGTCTCCGTGTATATTGATAGACTACACATTTTATACACCTATTTTCTCTTCTTCTTGCACTATGCAATATTTTTTTTTTCTGTTCCTGAAAGGAGCACCTGTAACGTGAACAATTTCCCCCCGGGGATCAATAAAGTATTCTGATTCTGATTCCTTCTTCTGGCTCCATCAAAACAAAACTATTGGCATTCCCATCAGCCTTAGCTGTTCTTTGTGTTTAGTGCTAATTAGGAAATGTTTGCAAGCTAACACAGCAACAATAAAAAATGAAACGCTGTGGAATACTGTCATCTGTATGCTCTCTCGGTGGCTCAAGTCCATGTGACGGCCAGAAAAATCTGCTGGCTTGTGTGCTTGTGTACGAGTAACATGAAAAATAGTGATTAGTTACCAAGGACACCATTACTTACATTTTAGTGGCTATAGTGACATATGCGAATAAATGTAAAACCAGCACGCCATGTGGTAACGTCTCATTGTCATGTCACATGTTAATTTATTGCTTTGCATCACTTGATTAAAGAATATGAACACACAACATCTAATGCACAGAAACTCGACAAACACAGACGAACACACACACAAAAAAACACCGACAGACTGTCTGGGCCAGTAGTTGATTACACAGTGACAATTCTCTGAAAAATAGTTCAAAATCAATCTACTGTACATCATGGAGGGTTTAATAAATAAATAAATTAAAAAAAAAAAAAAAGAAGTCTAATCACTACTGCCCTTAACACGTACACCACACGCACAACCAGCACAGAAACCCACACATACACATCGGATATTTACCCTGTAATTCACCCCACACAATAAAACAACACCGACGTGAGAAATCTGTGCATGTGAGTGCGCTTAGCTGGCCGAGTCACCACATACTGCAGGTTAAATACAGCAGTGAAGCTACATGTCCGCAGTTATCATAACTCGATGGTTTATGAGTAACTGCAGGGCTACATCTGAGCTGTGAATCAGCAGAGAGGAGAAGAAAAGCAAGAGAGAGAAACGAGGAAGGAGAGTGAGGAAGAGGATGAAGCAGAGGAATGGGAGGCGCAAACGTTTAGTCACAAAGAAAAAGTCACACGTGAGATTAGTGTGACTTTCTCTGATACCATTGCTCAGCTGCAGTTACACACACCAATACAGGAGATATAAACCATCTCAACAGGTCATTTAGTCTCTATACTTAAAGTTAAAATCTAATTTTCCTAAAGCAAGTGAAAAGAACTGGTCTAATTTTCACTTGTTTTAAGAAACATGAGATTTTAAGAATAAATATTGGATTAAATTACTTGTTAAAATGGACATTTTTTTAGCAGTGTGCACCCCGACCTGGTTCAAAACTGTATCAGAAATCCTGCAAGACAGATGGCACTCTTGACTGAGCTTGTCAAACAAGCTTTTAGAGTTAGAAAATTACATGTAAGTAGCCTCCTATGCTCTTTACCTAAGATTAAACATTGATATTTATCCTTACATCTAAACCCCATTAAAAGACCAGTGTGCAGGATTTAGTGGCATCTTGTCAAAGATGTATTAAGGAGAAGTGGAGACCGTTTCGGAGGCCGGCCTCCATTCATTACTGGGAAAGCTGTTCAGTTATGTAAGAACTTCCAGGTATAAAATTACCTGGATCTTACGAATATGCTTCCACAGAAAAGTACAGACCTCTCATAAAGCAAGTGCACTAGAGTGGGTATAAAATGATTTAATTTCTAGACTTTCTGAAAGAGTCAATGGATCAAATCCTGACAGTGAAATGTGTTATTTCATGGGAGTTTTACTTTTTCTTTTTTCTTATTTTCTCATTTTCTTTCTTTTTTCTTTATTCTCTTTCTTTTCTTTTCATTCCCTCTGTTTCTTGCTTGCTTGTATGTCTTGAGGTAGTTTGAGCTCAATGTTCTGTATTGTTTGCTTGTTATGTCCTGTTTGCTTTGTCCTGTTCAATTTTGCTGAACAATAATGATAATTTTTTTTAGGGGAGGACTCTGAATAAGCCTTTCAGGCTCACTTCTTCTCCTGCACTACAACTCCTGTCCTTTCTATTTGCTGTATAGACCCTTTTACAGTTTGTAAACCATGAGCATGCACAGTTTGGCACCAGAAGTACAGCGGACCACAAACACAAGCAGTTTCGTTCATGTCCTCAGTCCAGTCAAAATGTTTGATAGCTTGCAGCCACAGATGCCGCAGATTGCTCTGAAATGGTGGTGATCCTGTCAGAATCCTGTAAAACACTAACACTAGAATATTGATTCTAACAACATTTTGGTGATTTCGGTGGTGGTAAAATGTCAAATTCAATCTTTGCAGCTTGATAACTCTTTTGAATGACTCAGGGAGACCGCCACTTCCGTTGCCAAAATCGTGGTGAGCTTGCAGATGGCATGCACCGCGCATCACCCTCACCTTTGCAAGCATGTAAGAGAACCTATGGTGGCTGCAAATGAAGGTCCTGTCTAGAGCCAGTGTTTGGTTTATGTGTTATGGGCTATAAGCATGTAGAAACATGATATGGATGCCATGATGAGGAAATTTTCCCACTGATTAATAAACATGTGACAACAACGGTGTTACCGATCACACCGGACAAGAAAAGACAAGAGTGATGACTCAGTATTTGTAACATTAAAGCATTTATTTCGATCTTTAATGTTAGATCTTTAGAACTTCCCCTCAAATGCTTAGACATTTGATTCATTATTAAGTTTTGAGTTACAGGTCTATTAAACATCCCCCCATCAACTGTAGCTGACATCCACAGATTCTAATCCGGAGAGAAAGGATGTCGAATAACGTCCATGCAATCTACAACATTAACGCCTACTACTGCAGCAAAACATGGCGGTGAAAGATGGCGGCCTCCATGGAGGAGGACCCACGCCCTCTGTAGATACAAACGGCTCATTGTAAGGTAACAAAAACTCAACAGTTCTTATTTTTAGAGTATTATGCAGTTATGAAAACACAGTCAGGAGTATTATATTCAATTTCTGCCATATTCTGCTAATAAATCCCCATAAATTTTACACACTGGACCTTTAAGAGAACAAGAGTGTTTCCTGAAAATTCTATTTTTTCTTAAGGGACCTTACTGGTGTTTTTGCATGTTTTAGCAAGTCACTACTGCCAATCATTTTCAAAATGTAACATTTAAAGTTTTATTTCACAGTGTTTATATGATATCTACTTCATGAAAGAGTCTGGAGCTATGTGACCCTCTGCCCATTATATAAACATATAATAATAGTCTACATAAAAAGGGATGTTTGGGCAAAGCTCAGTCATCTCAATATTTAAAAGTCTTTGAGGATCAGGGAGACAGCTTGTGCCAAGTTGTGGTGCCAGATCCACTTCAGGTAATTCATTGACTTTTTGTCAAATTAGGTCTTCGATCAGCTTCTGCTTGTTCATTGAGATTGATAGCAGTTTCTCCTCAGTGTCCAGGCTTTATTTAGTCGGCTGCTGCTCAGTTTCTTTAATCGATTTTTATCATCTCGAAGCAGCACAGGTTACAAAATACTGAACACACATTTCTGAAACTGTCATCAATAATCTCGTCACACTAAAGCGAGATGATCGAGGAACTTATCTGGCAAAAAAGCGGCACATTTTTCCAGACACCAATATGAAGGAAGAGCAGGAAAAAAAGAGAGGCCAGAACACAATTCTCTCACCAAGAAGAGGCTCCGTTTGAGGCTCCTTTAAAAGTAAGAGGGAGAAACGCAACGCAGGCAACAGCGTTAGCTGGACCACCAATCAGACACATCCAGCTGTTAGCAAACAGGCCTCGTTTACACAGTGGTAATTTGAATTCACTCAACATTTGTGAAACTGAACCAAGACACACATGAAAACATCACAAACTGGACAAACATTCATCACTTCACCTCATTCCTGACCGTCTTAAAACACACACACACACACACACACACACACACACACACACACACACACACACACATCTTTACCACACAACCCTTAATGAGGGATGCAGTTGGATGGAGGTAAAATTAGAAAAATAAATTAGGTTAAATCTACACTACACTGATCCTTTAAAATCAGCTTGTTGCAGTGCGGATGTACAGAATGTACTTATCCACCCAAATTGTGAAGCAAATGAGAATTAGAATAAAGACTGTTTCATCTAACAGCATCATAAATACCCTCCAAATACCTGAGAGGTGTCTATATAGAGTTAAATTAGCTAGAATATGAATTTAAGATGCAAATACACAGAATCACACTGTCACACTGTGACTGAGAAGAGAGCAAACAGAGATGGCAAACATAAGTAACATTAATGTGAAATAATACAAAAATACTAATTTGTTTTTTTTTTAAAGCCGACAATCACCATGATATTTAAAAATAAAATATTTACGATATGTCAATAACACACAATATTGTTAGGTCTTACTGATCTTTTGTTTATCAGTTCATTTGGTTACTTTTTCACTATCCATCAAGTGTAATTTCACTTTTTGTTCGCTTTTGTACAGTTATGGTTACAGACTTTCTCCACCTCCCTACACCTGTAAAAGAGATCAAACTCACAATAACCAAAGTTAAAGATGCATTTGACTGATACATTAGTATTTTTTATTCCCCATAGATAAAGAACATCTCACCCCTATTGTAATGTGACAGTATAATTATAAAGATTCTAAAGTTTATGAATAAGAGAGCTAAATTTAGTACTGAATAACTAAGAATGTAGATTTTGATGTAAATTGTTAAATATTTATAATTTCCTGTCTCAAAACAACTGAACTCAAATGAAACTTTACAATTCCAGGTTATTAACATGATATATCGTGTAAATATCATCTAATAGTCTCTGCAAAGCAGTCATCTCTGCAGCTGTGTCTGTGTTGTTTACTATGAGTGAGTCATCTGTCTGCAGAGGATTTTTTTTTTAATACCAAGCAGCATAAATTCAATCAGTTTAAAAGATCATTTAGTGATTTAGTGGGAAGGAGGGTTTAACTGTCATTTATTTAAAACGATCCAATTAACTATTTGGTAAAGCAGTAAAATAGTAAGATTATTAGTTGTGCAAAAAAGGTGAGTTTGATTTTTATTTAACCACCTTTAAAAAAAATATATATTAACAGAATTAAAGCAAGATTCTATAAACGCTGAGTTTTGATGATCTCTGGTTGGTCTTTGTATTCAACAACTACAATCAGTCTGACGCTTCAGTGTTTTCTAAAGGTAAGTCATCTGTTTGTAATGAGTTTTTAAGTGGTCTATAAATTCAGTTGGTTAACAAATCCCCAACTGAGGATGCGACAGAAGGTTTAACTGTCAGCTCCTCTAAATCGTCCAATCAGTCAGTTAATCAGGAAGTATTGAGCAGGTGGGAAAATGGTAAATACTCAACTGGGAAACAATCAATGGTTTTGTTTAGTTAAATTTTTGTTCCTACAGGCTCAGCACAACCTCTGAGGGACTTCAGAGTCATTCTTAATTGAAACTTTCATTCAAAATAGACATATTAAGAGTGAGAAATCTGGTAATGATGCCACATAAAGGGCTTTTTTTTGTAGTTAATTTAAAGATTTTTCTTAAAACTGATAATAGTGAAAAATTACAATAAATCATGAACATTGGGTGCTCTATACTGGCCAAAAATCAAGCAGTGTATTACAAAAACTGATAAAAAAAAAACATTTTCACTTGTCAACTAATCACGAGTTCACTGTGCTCGTGCAAAAATATCGGTGCCAAAATCTTGCTGTTGTCTGCAGCTCCCTGCTGCAGGCTTGAGTCTGTAACTTGTGCTTGTACTTCATTAAAAATTAAAATGTGACATTTCAGAATGTGAAAATGCATGAAGAAGTGCTTCCTGTAGCTCCAACTTCCCACACTTGTGGACTTAGATGGAGTATGCTGCTTCATGTTCTACAAGTTTGGACTTTATTTTGAAAGACTCATTTTAACTTCGGTGCAGCAAACTCCTGGAACAAAATACAGTACCTCTTTCAAATCAATACACTTAAACCTTTTAGACGTTTGAGAACATCTTAAACCTCCCAACCTCTACATGCAATTGTAATTCTAAGTTTTAGGTTGTTTTTTAAATGACTGTATTTTATTTTACATTTAAATTATCATTTAATTAAATGGGACAGCTCAGCCAAAATCAAAAAAGTGTATTTTTCCTCTTACCTGTAGTGCTTTTTATCCATCTAGATTGTTTTAATGTGAGCTGCAGAGTTTTGGAGATATCAGCTGTAGAGATGTCTCTTTCCAGAAATCATGACCTGGTTAAGATAATCCACAGACCTTGCTGTGAGCAGTTTCATGTAAGAACTATTTTCTTTCTACCGCATGCTCACCGCATCACCACACAGATGGAAGCGTGCATCTACTCCCGGGCTCGTGCTCGTGACGCGCAGGATAAACATTAATGGCTTCCCTCCTTGGCTGATAACCTCTCGTCCATAAATACACGCACGCTTCCTTCTGCACGGTGATGCAGTCGGTTGGTGGGGGTGTAGTTTGGTAGAGAGAAAATAGCTCTCACATTAAACTGCTTACAAGAAGGTCTGTGGATTATTTTGAGTAACTGGGTCATGATTTCTAGAAAGAGACACTGCTGTTGAGTTTTTTTTTTTAATGTGTGTTTGGTGTTTTTATGCAGTGTCATTTAGTCCCATTACACTAAAGAGAAGGCAGACATCTCTACGGCTGATATCTCCAAAACTCTGCAGCTCAAAACAAAACTATCTAGATGGTAAATGTCACTACGGTAAGAGGAAAAATGTGAATTTTTGATTTTGAGGTGAACTGTCCTTTAACTTTTTGTGTTCCCTATGCATTAAATTTTAATGTCTTTTTTATTAGCTGTTGTAACATTTCTCTTCCTGTAATTTTTCTTTTCTTTGTTTCTGTAATTAACTTAATGTCAAAGTAAAGGAGGGTCACTTGTCAATGATCTCTCCTGTATTAATAAAGGTTGAATGAATGAATGTTTAAGGCTCAAGTCTCCAACATAATGTTAATTACTCAGTTTGTTGTAGTTTATTTTAATATAATTTAATATATGAATTCCTTCTGTTCACTGACATTTATATTACTGACCTGAGCAGGAGGATTGTCCAAAATCTAACCTAATAATGACAAGTTCATAAAAAAACAGAAATACTTGTTTTATGTACAACATCTAAATGTGAGAGAAGAGAAAAGACATCCAGGAAGCAGCACTAGAATAACGTGTTTCTGTGAGTTGTCCTCAGCCATGTTGATGTCTTTAATTTGGCTGTAACCATGTGTGATCAGGTCCAGCACTGCAGGTGGACGAGGTCGACCAGCTGACCATCTTTACTCCCTCCTCCTCCTGCCTTTTAATCCAGCCAACACACACACACACACACAAAACACACACACACCTAACACTGTGACCCTACAACATTCCTCCATCACAGAGAGATGAAGAATGATGGTGCTGCACCGGTGTTACCTGTCTGAACGCCTCGCCGTCTCTCTTGCCCGCCTGCTGAGCGAGGAGCGTCAGCCTCTTGTTCTTCTCGTTCCTCTTGTGCACTTTATAGAGGCAGGACAGCAGGCACACCAGAAGCATCAAGGCGAGCAAGCCCAGCAGGGAGAGGATGGCAACAGTCAGGGGAGGCAGCTTATAGGCTGAGAGAGAGACGAGACGGCAAAAACAATCACAGAGAAAAAAATAAGTCTTCTGTGACTGTAGAAATGTTGCTTCACACTCACTCTGTTGTGCAGATGCTCATATTTCTGCAAATTTCAAGGCAACGGACTGCAATAGGTTTTTTGAGTTTAAAGTCAATGTAGAACGCATGTTAGTTAATAACAAAGCCGGACCAGAACTAAATAACAGTAGGTTGATCATTTAAATGTGTCTGTTTCTCTTACCATCCACCTCTATGTAGACATGAGCCACAGGAAACCCAGCCAGGTCTGTCACTTTTGAATTCGCCCGTGTCGGACTCGTGGACCTTCTTCATGATGAGCTCTGATCGCTCCACGTTCAGCCTCCCCTCGAGCTTGGAGTCCAGTGGCATCACCAGAACCCCCTGGTCCAGGATGACCCGGTCCTGATTGTCTGATCTGGGCCTGTAGACGATGTTGAGATTGGAATAGTGCACGTAGAGGTTCACCTTCAGGTTTTCTCCGTACGTCAGACGCAAGAAGTTCTGGTGCTCTGCAGACAAACAAAGGGATAAATGTAAACAGATGTACAGGTTATATGCATAGCTTGCTTAGCAATGTGTCTAAACTAATACAGGCACATTTCTGGGGGTTTTCATTCATTTCAGGTGAGGAAACTGAACTGAGGAAGGTGCAATGTTATGAAAAAGTGGTATGCACCAGTTGTTGGCAAACGGCATGCAATAGTACGGTCTTTGTAAGGGCCGCTGCAGCACTAAAAGTAAAACAAAGTATGCGATTTGAAATGCAGCTCATCTTGTGTTTAAAGTCAGTGTTCTTTTATAGCATACAGAAGCCATTGTGTCTCTGTCTTCAGTTACAATATTTTATTCCCTGACTTTCATTAAAGTAAATGTGTTCTTGATGGATTTTTATCTACATGCTATCTTTACTTGTGCAGCAGCCTAATATCCCTGCAGGCAGGTTTAACTTCATTTTAAATACATTAAATAAAGACTTATGACCTTGTCAGAGATAAAGGCATTAGGATTTTCTAAAGGTAATACACTCAAGAATGAGATAATGCAGACAGTGACTCCAGGCCAAGATGAAAATTTGCAATGTGAGTAAAACAAATAGCCTATCACTAACTCTAGTGCTGTTTTTCCATCAAAGGTATCACTATTATCTCCTCTGGGCTCTGTAAACAACTCAATCTAAAGCAACAAAAACACAACAATTAAAACATACTTATATTATAGTGCATTTCTGCGATATTCTGCCAATAAATCCCTGTAAATCTGGACTTTTAAGTACATCAGTAGGATCACTCAGATGCACATTAACATGAACAGGATAGCAACACATGAGACTGACAGATCAGTCAGTTAAAGCTGAGAGGATGCAGCGGAGCACCGATGTCTCCTCACCTCTGAACATTCAGACAGTTCCTCCTCCTGACTTTGCCCTCGCGGTCCAGACACTGTGAAGCTCCCCTCGTCCGCCATCCTGACCGAGTGCAGCGTCACCCCTTTCTCCGTCACGATGAGACGGCCCACATATTCTTCTGCCGACACCGCCGTCTGGTTGTACAGCACCACGGGTGGAGCCTCCGTTGTGTGCTGTATCTCAGTCTGATTGGGCTGAGCCGGAGTGGGCCTTCACATGGTTTAAAATCAAACAGAAGAGAAGAGATGTTACCTGAACTAACACAGGAGCACTGGGCCTCATTCACCAACCACAGCTCTTAGTACTGTTACACGATATGAAAGGAAACGTATAAATTCTGAAATATCAACAGACAAATTTGTTTATGCCATTGTTATCGTATTGTGTAACACTACAAACTTTTTTGTTGCATTGACTGACTGTACCTGAACTCCAGGGTGATGGGGCCTTCGACATGGTTGAGATGGATGTAGTATGTTTCTCCCGTACTTCACCACTTGCTCCAAAGCACAGTCTGATCAAGAAGACGAGAGGAGATAAAGGTCATGATGAAAGTCATTGTGTAGGCTACAAATCAACTCTGTTGTTGGTATCAATGGTGAAATACTTTTATTGTAGTTGTCTTTGAATTGTAATCTTCACAGAATCTTCTATTTTACCACCAAATCTTTGAGAATTTGTGCACAAAGAATTTCAGTGACCTTATACAACATAAGATTTGCTTTGTTTTGCATGCTCTTTACGATACAGCAAATAGCTAAATCCTTTTTTTATTATCAACTAGAGATGCACCAGTCCACTTCTTTTCCGTTCAGATACAATTCTGTTATCTGAATTATTATTATATATCTGTAGATACTTATACCAGCAATCTTTTATCTTTATTCTTAGTGGTGAAAAGTTCTGTGTCATTTCGATGCTGATGAACACCCAGAAGGAGTTTTCACTATCTGGAAAGTTTGTTTAGTTTGTGTAATGTAACTCGTTAACTGTGGGGCGCTGCAGGCTTCATTTCCCATGAGCATTGCTTAAATTACGCTACTTTATGTTCCAAAATGCAAACTTACTTTTTGTTATTATTGGATGCCTGATGCCAGTGCCCAGAAAACAAAATCAGGATGCATTGTGGAGTTTAATTTATGGATATCATGCAGGGCTGTAAGTTAAGCTTTTCTGCACAGAGCACTGGTGATACAGACGCTGAAAATTTTGTAGCACAGGCCATAAAAATTGTAGAAGGCATAAAACGTCTGTTATCATCTGAAAAACCGCCACAAGTAGTTCTCACTTTAACAGGTCTGTAACTGTCAGAGGACATTTAATGTTGCATATAAGGCAACAAATCTGACAAATATTGTTTTTATTCGCCCATAATGGTAAATTACAGGAACATCACACCTCTGGCTAAACCAAACACCCATATATTACACTTCTAATGAGCAGTGCACAAAGTCTCAGTAAATTTATGCAAAATCCTTAAATTTAATACTACTACAGTCAATTATATTTCACTTATTCTACAAATCTCCACCTATTTTGACTCACAATACAGTCATACCACCCCACAAACACGCTGGAGCACACCATGCTCGTTGCGGCTGCTCCGTTCACTTTCTTCATCAGCAGTATGTTTTATAAAGTCTCCCAAAATAAACAACTCGCGTTTTGGATTTTTTTTTTCACTTGTCAATTTTCACAGCAGCAGATGAGATGAGCGTGTGGAGGAGGCTCATTGTAACTCTTGAAGCACAGCGAAGTATAGGAGGATTAGAGCGATTGTTCTCTCAGCGGATGAAAAACTAAAAATAAATGTTAAAATGGATCACCACATATACTTTGATGGATGTTAATATACCTGAGCAACCCCCCAAGTGAAGCTGTGTATAGAGTATAAATATTTTGGCATCTGGCTTGATGAAACGCTTAATTTCAAACATCATGTTGACAATCTTGAATCTAAGTGTCTGACTTTACGGTGCAAATTTGACACCCCATTAAACATGAGAACCGCAGGAAGACGAGGAGAAAACGAGACAAAGAAGAGGGAATATAACGCCTCTGTATCTGTCTGATTCTGTCTGTTTCTCACAGTGATACAAACTCCAGTCCTCGGCGTAGTTCATACACTTCATGCTGAATGATCAACTAAGTTTTCAAGCCACGCTGACATTCCTGTCCATATTTACATGCTCTGTCTCTCTTGCTTGCAATCACACACTTTTTTTTTAATCAGCTGACGACGTGAGCGCCGTTATCTCCCTCTGGAGTGAACGTCGCTCATGTTCACGTTCATTAATTACAAACTGATCCGTTCAGTGCAGATCACAAAAAAAAAAAACATGAGCACGTTCAATGAATGCTGCTCTTTTAGCGCATTCATGCACAACGCTGTCACACTCTATGTACCCAAAGACAACCCAGAATTTGGAAAGACCGCTTTTAAATTCCACACTCCAGACACATGGAATAAGCTCAGTGTACTTTAAAAATTGACAATCTTATAAGTTACCGACTATTTAGTAATAATATCTAAAGTTAGAGGTTTTATGTTTTTATATTTTATTTTTGTTGGTTAAATGGTTGTGTTCATTTAGCATTTTTATGAGTTTGAATTCCTTCACATCTACTATTTTACTTTTATTTTGTTTTTGTTTTGCAATTTTTCCTTTTAGATTTTCTGCTCAGGAATGTTTTTATTACTTTTTTATTTTATGTACATTCAAGTTTCTCTCTTGAAAATGAGTTTTTCAGAGTGGAAGGCAAATGCAGAATTTCATCGCACAGGGAAACTTGCTTTTAACTGTGCGTATGACAATAAACGCTTTGATCTGACTTGATTTAACTTGCAAGTTCTCCTGTGCCACATAAAATGAGTTGCTGGCCGGGCATAAGTTTGACAATGTGACATAGTACATCAACAAAACAAAAGGATGATAAAATAGGTTTCTATTCCTTCTGCAGTTGTATTGCCAGACCACACAGAATCTGTGTATGTTCATTTTCTGCATTCCTCCTGAAAAGCCCCCCCCCCACCTCAGGATGAGGGTGCAGCAGACAGCAGCTTACCCCTGACCATGAGGTCGAGCTGCTTGGCTGTGTGGGTGTTGTTGATGTTCCTGATGACGTACACCCCTCGTGCTCCTCCTGCACGTCCTCCAGCACCAGGTGGCCCAGAGAGTTGATGTGGACCCATCGGTGCACCGGCTGGCCTGCCTGCAGCAGAACCACCTCAGTCAAGGGGTCAGTCCTGGGTTTGAACACAACCTCGCCAACGATTCCCAGGCGGGATATCGATGTGAATATCCTCCCCAAAGAAGGCTGTCCTGCGCTCCTCTTTGACTGAAAGAAACAATTGAGATGTTTCATTAGATATTATAGATAGCCTGCTATTTATTATGTACATTTCTGCCCACGATTGAACCTTATTCCTCATGCACATAATCTGTTAAAGGACCAGTGTGTACGATTTAGCGGCATCGAGTGATGAGGTTGCAGATGGCAACCAACTGAATAGGCTACCCTTCACCTGTTGGGAGGGTTACTTTTAAAACATATTGCACTGCAGATTATTAAATACATGTCCTGAAATGTAATTTGTAACAATTCCAGTAGAATACTGACGTTAAGTAACATATTCTCACTAGGTCACAGAGAGCATTAAACTGAGCAGTTTACCACGTCCAAAGAATACAATCACGTGTCAAACAAACGGATCATATTTGTGGCTAATTAGCAATGCATATCAGCAATCTGGTTGAACTAACTGGCCAAAAATCCCAAATCACAGTTTGCCTCAGGTGGCTTTAGACTCTCATTAGTGACAGAGTACACTAGCATGACAAAAGTCCTCAAGGTGCTCCTAGAATCTCAACGTTGAGTCTTTTGATGCTGAAAATGACCAAATGCTCTGCACTGCACAACAAACTGTTGCACATTTCTTTAATCTCTTTATTGATTATTTTTTCCGTTAGTTGTTCAGTCCATAAAATGTCAGAAAATGTTTTAAAAATTGTTGAGTGTTTCCCAAAGTCCAAAGTGACGCCCAAACCAAGCTGAAATCTGAGAATTTTTGACTTTTTTTCTTTAAAAATTTAAGTTGATTAATTGATTATCAAAATAGTTGGCATTAATTAATCAATTAATCTCTGCAGCTCTATGTGCCTCATGTGAATTTTAAGCAAATAAAAAAAACTAATTGCTTCAAGTAATCTATATTATATATATTTTTTTTTTTTTTAATTTCAGAACACCACCAATTTAAAATGTATCTGCAGCAGAGTTCCTCATATTCTGTATTTTAAATATTATATTCCATTATTACCCAACCAGCCTCACCTTACCCTTCCAAGCATGCAGGAGAACCAACGGTGGCCACAAAACTTATTTTCAGGTGATTACAGACAATAAAAACATACTTATGGACATGAGATTCCATTTCTGCCATATTTGGACAATAAATCACCCTTAGTCTTACACACTGGACCTTTAATGGACTCTTCCAAAGCCCCGCCCCCTTTTGCTCTGTGCTCCAATAACAGTTAAGCTTGCTTAGTACCCAACAGACTCTCAGTCAACTTTCTCCTTTACTGTTTCCTGCACTTATGCTATATGCTCAGCTCATCTAGGCGATACATATATAAATATATATATAGATAGTCACATCTTAAGTTAGCTAATGATCACAAAACATTTGAGCTAACTAGCTAGCTCATAGTTGATGTAGATTAGCTAGCTAGTTACCCAGCATGTTGCTAACATTATCAGTTAGCTGATATTTTGCTACCATCGATGAGAGCAGCATTACCTCATGTCCCACCTCATGTTAGGATGAAAACAAGCACTGTAAAAGCAGCCAGTCAGTATGTGTGTCAGGGGCACACACTTCATCATGAAGTTAGTTAATGATGTTACTGAGTAAATGACGCGCGCTGATTGTTTCTGTAGATCAAAATGAATCAGAAAAGAGTCGTAGTGATGGTGTACCTCAAGATTTTATAGTGAAAAAATATGACGCTATTATTAAACACATGGTTTTAGAATGGAGCTCGGTTCAAAAGTAATTAAAGAGCAGAATTAAGTGTCTTAATGATATGAAAAGTGACAGATGTTGGCAATACATCAGGTCAGTCCACGCAGATCATTGATCAGCAAAGACAAATCATAAACTGATCACCTGACTAAGGATTTTGCCTCTTAATAGCTAAACAGTGACACAGTTTTCTGCTTGAAAGCATTTAAACTGGCAAAGACGTTGAGTTTATATTTACTACCAGTCAAATTAGAGCAGTTGTTTTCACCTGAAAAGGGGTGCAGGCATGACGCACGAGCCAAGAACCTGAAACGGTCACTCACATCCATTAGTTAAACTTAGGATGTGACTTTTACAGGTACTCCAGTAACATCTCTTCAACATCTTCAAAACCTTTTCTTGGCACAAGTTCAGGAAACAGGAAGGTTGACAGAGGTTCTTAAAGGGTCGGGACACAGGAAGGGTCAATTCTCAAAAAGCATTCCTAGTCGTGCACTGCAATCAAAACTAGCATGCAATTTTACCTTTCAAATTTGCTGACACAACTGTGGAAGAAAAGACAGAAATAAATAGAATTAAACCAGATCTTTTTTTAGTTCTCTGCTCATTTGTACCAAGATCTCTAAATAAGTTCCTTTGTTCTTAATGAAAAAGCACTTCACCAAAAAGTCTCAAAGCGTTTGAAATGTAAATGCATCACATAATGACAGCTAAAAGTAGACCAGATGTAAACACACAAAAGAAAGGAAAGCAAATAAATGGAAATATGATAGATCACAAAATAACTTATGGCTTCCTTTGTTGTGCTTTTCATGGAATCTATGCTAATCATTCAGCTGAAACAAATGCAGTTTTGCAGGAAGTCTGTTTCAGCCATTCATTTATCCAAAACCCCCAAGAGACTGATTATGTTTGTGCTTACCAGCGCAGAACAGGGCGCTGAGCACTGCAGCGTCGATTACTTTCATCTTGAGTCGTCTGTCTCTGAAAAAGAAAAAAAAAAGAAACCCACAACAAATGAGAAAAGCTTTTTATAGCACGATTATGACTTTCTAAAAACAGATATCCGCCTTAATTATGTCGAGATGGGATAATTTTATTTGACATGAGGATATTTTTCTTTAAACGAGGTTAACTTTGTCGAGGTAAAGATGAACTGCTAATTTGTGTTCAGTGTTTAATTGAAAAACACCTCTGCAAAGGAGAACCGTGCCAAATTCAATCTGTGTCCTCGAGCTGAAGAGGAGTTCCCTCCCCCCTCCTGCTCTGCACCACCCAGCTACATTAAATTGCATTTCACAAATTATCTCTAAAACACCTGAGGGAGAACACAGCCAACACTCCTTGACAAGAAGATCTATGGTGCTGCTGTAAAGAAAATATATACTATTAAGCCCAGTTTTACAGATAAAGTATCTTCAAAGCAGAATGAGGCGTGAGTCAAAGATGTAACACTGTGCGATGAGCTGTTGAAGCTCTCCTGCGGTGTGACGAGTCAATCAGCCCTGCGCTCACGACACATGACCGCAAAACCAGAGAGACGCATAGAGAAGGAGGGGAGGGAAGGAAGAAAAGTAATAAAGAGAAGAGGGATGAAAAGAAGACAAAGAAAAACAGTGAAGGAAGAGAGGGTGCAGGAGAGAGTATGTGGTCATCCCACTGGGACGACGAGATGGACGGGAGCCAGCTGGCATGAGGAGACTCTTTGACCTTTCACGACGCCGGCACTGGATTAGACTGAAGCAGCAGCAGGACAGTTATCAAGGTGGGATAATTAGATGGATAGAAAGTGGAAGAGACAGAGAGAAACAGCTGCAAAAAGAGGGAAATCTGACTGGACAGAACTACAAACAAGCACGTTGCATTAAAGGAATATATCAGATTATTAAATGAGGTACACCAGAGGCACCAGTATGGAAGCTAAGCAATGTACTGTTGTGGATACGTTCGACAACAAAATGTATTTCAGTCACTTAAAAAATGTCCATCTAAAAAAAATCAATATCAGTTTAAGTGTACACTATGTTTGGAATATTTTCTCATTTTATTTTATCTGTCTGCCTCTTCCTACAAGACACAACTGCTATATATGCTAAATATCGCTCTCTTCAAACCAACCAAACTCCATCCGCAAAATCAGAAATTTTACCTCACAGAACACCGGAGTTGCTGGTCTACTGCTGCCTCGATCTGGTAGTTTGTTTGTGTTATTGTGTGACTTTGGTGAATCTGAACTAACCCTTACCAACACCAAAGTTGCACAATAACACAAACAAACTGACAGATCCAGGCTGCAGATTACAGATTACAGATTACAGTTTTGTGAGGTAAAAGTACTGATTTCACCCATGGAGTTCAGCTGGTTTGGAGAGAAGGGCTGTTTCCTGTGAGGAGAGGTCATCTGACAGCAAAGTTAAGTGGTGAAAATATTCTAAATATACACTTAAAATTATATTTTTAGATGATAAAATATGTTTTGTTGCTGAGCCTGTCAACAGCATTGCGTTGTTTAGCTTCTGTGCTGGTGCTCCTCTCTGCTTCTCCAATCTGAGGGTGCCAACCAGTATCTTCTGTAGGTAAAACACTTACCATCGATAAGTTCCTCATACAACCCTACGTTAAATAATCCAAACTATCCCTTTAAACGTGCATCTCATCACAACTGGACTCAGAAGGCGATCTGGGCCACCCTGCAGGACCGCCTACTCAACAGCTGTCTCATTTCCATTTGGTTCACTGTAATGCAAATTACATGTTCGGGCTCTCTTACCAGCTGAGATAAGCAGCAGATGTTTGTGAACACACTATCTGTTTCAACTGAGTTCACCACTGAGCCCGAAACTGAAATATCCCCACACTCCCTTTAAAAAATTACACAATTTTAAGAGTTGCCAAGTGAGAAGACACAACCTTAAAAATAATTTGTGACTTCCTTTAAATTCTGCATTGACTGCAACACATTAAGTTTTGTCTTTCCTTGTAAAAGACATTCTCATTTTCAGGGTCATATGCCCACAGTGTCAATTGTCAACTATTTATAAAATCAACTGATTAATTAACAAATTCAGATGATTAACAAAATTTTATTTATGGTAAACATGTCAAATTATACAAATACAGTAACTAGTAACTAATAAAGGGCTGTTATGTCGCCCGAGGAAAAGTCCCAGGACCCCTTTAAGAAACTGCACAATCTTGTAATTGTGATTTAGGACAAACTTTACAAACCACTGTGACATGAGGCAGACAGGAGTCTTGGTGCAGAAACTGAGCAATGTACTGCTGTGGAAGGAGTCAGCAGTGAAATGTATTTTAGCCACCAAAGAAT
The DNA here is from genome assembly GCA_034769285.1 of Lutjanus argentimaculatus. Taxonomy (NCBI): domain Eukaryota; kingdom Metazoa; phylum Chordata; class Actinopteri; order Lutjaniformes; family Lutjanidae; genus Lutjanus; species Lutjanus argentimaculatus. Next base: position 30,735,144 of record JAWZSL010000008.1, read on the forward strand.
AAAGGTCCACCTAAAAAGAATCTGTGTCAGTTCAGGTGTATGTTATATTTAGAATGTTTTTCCTGCTTTACCTTGCTGTCAGACAGCTTTTTCAAAGCCACCAGACTCCTTTGACAAAGACCGTAATTTTATGCAAAACATGGGAGTTGTTGGCTCCATGCTCAACGGTTAGTTTGTTTGTTAGTTTTGTTAGCTCCTAACCCTTTCAACACCCCAAAGTCACACAATAACACAAACAAACTGACCAATCACACATGCAGACCAGCAACTAACATGTTCTGCTACATAAAATTACTGTTTTTGTTAAAGGAGTCTCGTGGCTTTGAAGAGACATAGTTCCTTGTTGTAAAGGGTGGTTTGACTGTAAGATAATGTTGCAAATATGGCATAGAATTAAACAGATATAATTTTTTTTTTTGAGTGGCTAAAATAGATTTTAACTGACCCTGTCCACAGCCATACATTGTTTGGCTTCCATGCTGGTCCTCCTGTCTGCTTCTCCAAACTAGGGGTCTATACTGACTATGTATAAGTACCTCATACAATCCCACTTCAACAAAACTAAAGTATCCTTGTAATTTGTGCTATATTACAGATTTTAGCCAGCAAAAAGCTATAAAATGAGTTTCAGAGTTCTGGCCCAAATCATGAAGTCTGGAAAGTTATTTTCTTGTTTCTATCTACTGCAGCATTATGAAACAGAGAGAATCACTGCATCTTCCGACTCCGACTGAGAGAACAATAAAAACCCACTGAATTCCTGCCAGCTTCCTCAGATGAGGGATTAGAGTGCTATTTAAAGAAAAAAAAAGAGAAGAAAGCCCATCTATTCTCCCTCTTGCACAACAACAGACACAGAGTCACTCCCAAATGACACCCGCCTTGCACTGAAGTGCAGAAAAATTGCTCAAGAGGCTCTTAGTCCTTTAGCACAACACAGTAATCATAGCATATTTTCTAATCGGTGCCCTGTGTAGCAGGTTTCAGTCGTCTTGCTTTAATGTTGTACAAGCCCATTAGCTTATTGCATGTGCGAGTGCTCGTGGCGAGGCGCTGCAAAGACATAAATCACAGTTTAAATCATTGATGGACACAGCTATACAGCTGACAAGAAAATAGGAGGCTGCTGCTGCCTATATAAAGGTCATACTGCACAGTCATTGACAAGACGCACGCACCACATATATTCAAAGTCTGACACATGAAGAATGTTCTCAGTGAAGAGCTGCCAGAGCAGTGGTTGTGCATCTGAAGATCACAAATGCAAGCAGTATAAGAAGTAGGAAGGCTGAATACCATTTCTTTATGTCCAGTTCCAATTCTCCAACCCTGAGAATCTGCTGAAACCATCACAAATCTCACATCTCTTTCTCTCTCTTAGACAACTAAACTCTTAATGATACATTTGTATGGACGCACTTTGAACACGATGAACATGATGTTTTTAGATGGCTAGTGTGAAGCAAACTGTGAAACAAATATTCTACTCCCATGAAAGAATAAATACACAGCTCAGTTATCAATACTGCTGCTTCTTTTTACTTAAACTTTTCCACACACAGAACTTTTGGCCGCATTTTTGGTTGGTCAGCAACATTCAAAGATTCAACATGAAATGTAAATAAACTGTATTCAGCGTTTTGTTTCTGTCTTCCTTGACCTTCCTTGCAGGATTTGTCAGTTGCTGTCAAATACTGACGTTTTGAGTTGGCAAAGTGTCCTAAACACAGCAAACTGTGAGGAAATAAGAAAATACCAGGGGTGGAACGGCACGTGTATTCATCCTGAACCGTTTGGTACAGGATGTTCAGATCGAATACATGACTTCCTCAGTCCATCCACCCTGTGACCAAACCATCAAAATCGTATATTTATATCTACTACTTGTGCACGCGGACCAGAAATTTTTGAGTGCAGGTTTTACCCGCAACATTTTGAGAGCTCACCAGTTATTGTGCATCAGCTGTAGCATGCTAGCTGGCTTAGCCTGGTTAGTCAAGCTCATGAAGTGCTGATGCTCCTGCTAGAGTGACAAGATTACTGTATGCCAACATTTTTAAAATAAAGTTGGGTTTGTCTGTGGAAACACAGACATGTCAGTCGCAGAACGAGATAAACACAATGTGGAAGGCGAGTACTCACAGCGTGAGAAGGCCTCTTCACTGCAGAATCACAGCAAAGCAATAACTAATGCTATATGTGTGTTTGGCTATGTTTACATGCACACTAATTCTCCACTATTATTTATCACTTGACAATATTCTGAATTTGATCCAGGTCATATAAAGCATATTCCATGTGTATATCCTGAATTAGCCCTTATTCTGAATGGAACACATTCCAATTAAGACCTGGGATACCTGGTATTATTCTGGTTTTAGCAGCATTTTTAGAACGTGTACAAATTCAAATTCAGAATATGCGTCTCAGTTGGGGTTTGGTCTGTCTGGTGAGGCACAGCCTTATGCCTGTTTACCGCCAGGTCTGTGAGCTGTAAACAAACCTACTCGCCAACAGTTTGCAAGGCTGGGGTGGAGACGCGTGCACAAAACAAAATCCCAAATTTCTGGTCAGATGGAGAAACAAACAAACAAACATAAGGCTTGTAAATCAACAGGTTTTTGGATATGTGCAAATACAGAAGCAGTGTTTCAGGTACATAGTGCACCAGGAGTTATGTGTACCTTTCTGTCTATACATTGTGGTTTTTTTTTGTTTGTTTGTTTTTTTAGCAAAATCCTATAGAGTTTGCCTTTCAATTAACTCCACACAGCTGACAGGACGACGGCACTGCTGACAGGTCTTACTCATGGTTTTAGGCCAGAGGTTCTCAAAGTGCAGCGTGTGGGCCACTGGCGGCCTTAAGAAACATTAACATGAAATGCATGTTATAGCGGCTTATAGTCTCTTTGTTCTGCATAATTCTTAACATCTTTATCACAACTTACTTCATCAATAACCACATTCTGTGAACCACATGAGACTGATTTACACGTTGAGTCTGCTCAGTAGCAACGCCAACAGTAAACAACAGTGTTCATCCACTCATTTATTACTCAACTGACCTTTCACAATAAAATTCCACTTCCTGTTAGTTGTCTGCAGAAGCTGCAAAGGATGACAACAAAGATCTCAGAGGTTGAAATACACAGGGATAAAGTCATATAAAATAAACAATATTCCCAGACCTTACATTCAAATATTCCCTCACTGTACTCAAACAAGTAATACCATGCAACAATAAAGCAAACTTGCAGGTGATAAATGATGCTTACACATGCATTATATTCAAATAATTCCTTTTCAATACTTTCACGCTCACTTACCTACATTTAATAAAACACTGGGCCAACTGTGACCCTCTAAGCCAGTGTTTCTCAACCCTGGTCCTCAAGTACCCCTGCCCTGCATGTTTTAGACGATTCCCTGCTCCAACACACCTGATTCAAATGATCAGGTCATTATCAGGCTTCTGCAGAGGCTTGATGACGAGCTGATCATTTGAATCAGGTGTGTTGGAGCAGGGAAACACCTAAAACATGCAGGGCAGGGGTCCCTGAGGACCAGGGTTGAGAAGCACTGCTCTAGCTGATGGTTTACAACTAGCAGCACCTTCCAAGTGTTGCAGGTATAAAACACTGGTGGTGATAAACTCCCCACTTTAAGGTGGAAGTGAGATGGAAAAGCCACCTCGGAAAAATGCTGTAAGGTTGAGAAGAAAGGGAAGTTTCAGGAATAATTGATGAACTCTTAATTTGTCTAACCTCTCAGGGGGGAAATAGAGTGATCTGCCTGATCTGCAAATGGATGAATTTGGTGCTTAAGGAATTTTTAAGGTTTTAAACTCCATCACGAGACCAATCACAAAACATACCATGAGCTCATGGGTACTCCTGTGCAGCCCTCAATCATATGCTGGCTCCCTATGCTGGCACTCAGTCATCAAAACTTTGAGACCCCCTGGTTTAGGCGAATATAGAGTATTTGATTATACCTTTTTTTCCCCCATTATCCAATTTTGGGTGGTTTAAGTCGATATTGATAATGATACTGAGCATTGATCTGTGCATTCCTAGTAAGAAGGCTACAGAAGGCCAAGCAGAGGCCTATGCTTGCTGAACTTTCACCCTTTAACACCCCAAAAAGAAAGCTTGTGCTATTCGAAGGGGGCACCATGAATAAAGATTTTCAAAGAATAACACACAATTTAGTAAAACTGGGGTGATGATGATGCATTCCCCAGTGTTCTTCTGAAGGGTGGCTGCTTGAATTTAAGGTGAAAATTCAGAAGAACTTCTGTCTCTGGATAAAAGCATCAGTTAAGAAGCTCGAGACGCAGATGTAACCACTGTCCTTTGGCTCAGGGCGCGATGTCCCTTTTAAAAGTCTGACTCTAAATGGGGTCACTGCTCTCCTGTCTCCTGTTATGACCAATTAGATCAATTGAGCCGTGCGAGTGCGGCATCCACTGAAGTGTGTGTGTGACACATCCAGCAGCCTCCTCGCTGTGAGAGGCGTGGAGGTTACATCTTTCAGGCTGATGAGATCAGCCTGACATCCATCCTGACTGACGGACTTAAGATCCTTTTTCCCCCTCATCGCTCCTCTCCCACACAAGCCAGGAGGGCGGTAGCATCATTCCTCCATCCTCCTCCTCTAGATACAGTATTGTCTCTCTCAGATTTCTGCTCCTCTTTATCTCCGGTTTCCTGTCTTTTTTTTTTCTTATCTTCCTCTAAAACACTTCTGTCTTTTTCTGCCTCTCTTCTTAACTCTTCCATTATCCTTTCAACTGATTCCTGTGGTCAGGCTGATACACTGCTCTGCCATAAAATTAAATATCTTTTATAGTCACCCACAGCGAATATGACTCTCCTTGCTCTGCTATTGTTTCAAGACCTTTCTCTAACATTGCTGCTGACTGCTAATTCAATTAGCTTGAGTTTTAGTGTCCTGAAGGGCTGCACAATTAATCAAAATATTATCCAAAACACAATATTCAACTCATAGAAGCTGCATTTTTTTTTAAAAATGGTAAAAAGTGAGACAAAATAGCATTATAATAAAGTACTGTAGTGCTGCAGAGACGCCCTGGCCTACAAATCATTTTCTCCAGTTGTAAGCATGTTTGTTTGGCACAGACCTCAGCTAATATCACATTATCATGACTTTAAAAATATTTGTGTAAGCTGAGATGACCAATGACAACAACAGGGTTTTTTGACAGGAAGCAAGGTGATATTTGGGCCCATTTTTTGTTACAATGAGGCTGACGAAAAAAAAAAAAAAAACAAATGAAGGGAAGCAATGATGCAGCATGGTAGGAAAACATACCACAACTCTGAAGAGACACATTAAGACTCACCACAAAGAAATGAATTAAAAGTTTGGTTGTAGTTCTTGTAAGGTGGTGATGTAGGCAGTGTTGCAGATCACACACACAACATCTATTGCACATCTGTCCGACCTGGGAGGGGGATCCCTCCTCTGTAGCTCCCCCTGAGGTTTCTGATTTGTGATACTGAGCTTTGTCAATAAAATCTGACCGGACTTGATAATCATAAATAAAATCTTATCTGAAACTAGTTTGACTAAAATTAACAAAATGAATAAATATTTTCTCTGGACTAGATCGACTGAAATGTTCAAGATAACCCACCGACTAAAAAGACATTGACTAGACATAAATGGTTAAGGCTAAAATGCTCAGACCTAAAAAAAACAGGATGAGGTTGACTAAATATGATAAATAAAACCAAGGACATTTAATACAGGAGGAAGACTAAAAAAATATCTGACAAAATTAACGCTACACTTTGCTTCAAGGGCACAGAGCAGGGGGGCAGCAGGGATGCATTTTAGGCTGCAATTTAAGATTTTTTCATTGTTGATTAATATGATGATTATTTTCTCGATTAAAATGTCAGAAAATGGTTAAAAATGTCGATCAGTGTTTCCCAGAGCACAAGATGACGACCTCAAATGTCAAAAATATTCAGTTTACAGTCATAGAGGAATGAAGAAACCAGAAAATATTCATATTTAAGAAGCTTGAATCAAAGAATTTGATTTTTTTCCCTAAAAAACTACTTAGACAGATTAATCGATTATCAAAACAGTTGGATTAAATAAACTAATTTAATTGCTTATTAATTTAAAGGTTATCAACTAATCAATTAACCGATGAATCATTGCATCTCTAATGTATTTTTGTAATTTTGTTGACAAGAGGGACGGCACCCCTTTCATCTTCCTTCAAATCAATTACTGATCATTAATCATATCATCACTGCAATATAGTCAAATCAATCATAACATGATTTTTGTTACCATATTGTGCAGCCTCAGTGTCCTAAAGTTCAAAAAGTTAATGCAGATTTTCTCTAATGTGTCTGTTTATCTGCTTTTTACATACAAAAAGTCAAATATAATGATTTCAATAATACTTAAGGACCCAAAAATAAGGACTGTCTGCTTGCCCAGGGCAAATAAAATACCACATTGAGCTAGTAACTCTAGCAACTCACTTGCCCAACGGGGTAAGTGATAAAAAAGACTTACACTATTAAACTATTTTGATAATAGATTATTTGTTCAAGTAATTTTTCATGCAAAAATGGCAGAAAATGCTGTTTTCATCCCTTCAAATATGAAGATTTTACTATCACATTAATCTGCATATTTTTGAGTGTTGGACTGACAAAACAAGACATTTTAAGAAATCACAGTGAACTCTGAGAAACTGGGATGGACATTTTTATCCCCACCAGGCGTAGTCAGGAGGGGATTATGTGCGTGTGTGAGTGAGTGTGTGACTGTCAATGGACTTTCATCTTGTCTGGAGCTAATCTCAAATTTTTTGGGTGAACATTCTTTTTTTTTTTTTTAAATCGTGCAATGAAACGATTACAGAACAAGTGAAGACAAGTTTAATGAACAGCTCAAGCAAGATTAGACAACAGACAATAGACCAAAACAAAGAAACATTTTTAAAAAGGGTTGTGAACATTCATGACTCTGTGCTGAAGGTCCTCTGTGATTCACAATTCATGAAAAACCCCAAAATACCACAATATCTCAAGAACGCCTCGAGGGAATTTCTTCAGACTTGGCACAAATGTTATTTGGACACAGACATGGATGAAAACTTGCAACTTGGTTGATTTAAGACTTCTCAGTCCCCTTAACCAGACACTAGGGACCACAAGTGATCAACAACTGCTTCAGTCTGAAATTTTGTTTCAGCTCTGGACAACATATGTGGAGGTCGTGTTAATGTGGGCAGAACTCTAAAAATCTCTGCTGGTTGTATCTGCCAGTTGTGACATTGCAGTAGGTGCTTCACCATCTGGTGTCTGGGAGATGTACAATCCACTGAGTGCACTTTATTTTTCTGACATTTTATAGATGTTACAGCCCTAAGATTAAACATGCTGATTAAATTTAGTCTGTGTTGTAATTTGATAACAGCTAATAAATAAAACAGTTTGTACAGTACAAGTAAAAACTGACTTTGGGCAAAGACGTTTCTGACCCATTTGTCTGACGTTGAACTCTGCAGAGATCAGTGCCACTTTAAAAGTAGACCAGGGCCTGAATGTCCCCTGCACTTTCCTTCACTGCACCTCCAACCCCCCTCATTGTCTCTCTCTCTCTCTCTCCCCCTCCTCACCCTTTACGCAGCCCACACAGCCAGGAGCAGCAGCTGCTGGTGCAGCCACCATGGGTGTGTCACGACACAGCATGAATGGGGGCTGTCCCGGTATAAGGGGATGTCCGGATGAAAAATGGAGGAAATGAAGACAGGAGGAGGCTGGATTTATCCACCACAGTCAGACACTCTTACCTTCTCTGTGTGCATATTATCATTATTTTTTATCAATATAAAAGCTTGAATTCTCACTATTTGTGTTGTACATTCCTCCACAGACATCAGTTGGATTTAAGCACAATCAGTGAGCTTTTAATATGTAGTTTAAACTGAAGATTGGGCAAAAAAATCAGCAGATATCTTGTTTGGGGAGATTTGTTACCAGCTGGAATATCGGGTGGTTTTCAATAAGATAACTTCCTTTAATCATAAGACATTCATGAAACTGCATGTCCTCATCCCTCATTGCACTCATTCAACACTGTATAGATGACTCCTTAGCTTTAATGTACATGTCGTAGCGGCGAAGTACATTGCGTAACCATTTCCACTGGGATGAAGCAGAAAATACCCTTTAATTCAGACGGGTATATCCCACATATTGCACCACAGCCTGAGCAACACACATAATATCATCACTGTATCGAGCCTTAAAACAGACAATCAGGTGTTAATTTTAGTTTCCAAGACATGAGCAGGAAGAATAGTGAAATAACAGTATTAACAAAAAAATTTTGGAATAAGAGAGGAGGCCATTTGGAGCACAAAAAACCTTAATAAATAATGTCTCCTCTGGGGAATTCTTGGATTCCTGTCTGAATGCTGTGAATTTGATCGTTTTCTCTCGGGTATTTCAGAAAGTTTATCCCTCTGTGATTTGTCTGTAACGCGTTAATTTTTTTTTTTTATTCTTGCGTGAAGATGCCTGCGGTGTGATTGCCGCACGCCTTCGCTGCGTTGCTGTTGGTTACACGCCCTAAATCAGCCGTGCGGGACCGCTCAACACAAGCAAATAGTCAAAACAGCGAAGGAAAACCTGCAGAATTTAACCCACTCATCTCCCGATTTGAGCAAAACGCCGAGCAAAAGACCGACTGCTGTAATATACAATTATAATTGGATGTTAATTACCTTTGTCAAGCCTCGAATCCGTAAACCACTGGACAGGGAGGGGCTCAGGAGGGATGCTTTCTCTAAGACGCCTTTTTTTTTTTTTCTTTATTTCATGAATCTCGTCCACCCCATCACCCCCCAACCCGACAACAACAGACTTCAATGGGGCCGAATCGGGAGTAACTGGAGAGTTTCGGTTGATGTCGGGTTTGTGGACCATTTGAGATCGGAGGTGTTCGGGAAGCTTCGGCAAAAACCGTCAATTCTGGCTTGAAGCCACGAAGCGTCCGCTCTGCAGTTTAACCTCAGGCGACCAGTACACACGATGCGAGACGTGTCTCATCTGATGCTCATTCATCTGGTCAGACAGACAGGAGGGGAGACCGGGGGCTACAGCAACAATCGATAACACTTTATAATAACTATTATCAATAATTGGTAAATTGATAGTTAATTAAATGATAGTTTATAGTTATTTTACTGTCTACAAACATTCATTTAATATTTATATATGGTTTATGCAGTGACCTTATTAAGCAATTGTAAAGTTTTAGAAACATCAGTTGCTTAATGATGGCTCTCCAAATAATGCTTATAGATGCACTACACAGTATTTATTAACATTTATGTTTATAGAAGCACTACACAATATTTATTAACCATTTACAAAGATTATAAACATTAGTTTCAACTTTATGACGGCTATCCAAATAAGGTTTGTAGATGCCATCACACAGTACATATTAACTATTTACAAAGTATTATAAATGTTAGTTGCAACTTTATAATGACCATACAAATAATGTTTATGGATGGACCACACAGTATTTAACCATTTATGACAATAACACAAATTAATAATAAAATAACATAAATTATATCATTACTCATACTTAGTAAATATAATTAGCATTTCATCGTTGCTGACTGAAATAACTAAAGTTTGTATTATGTGCTAGGCTCGTCTATAACGAAGAGAAAATCACATTTTGAAGATGGTTCATAAATGTTGCTGGGGAACATGTAAAAACAACATATAGGCACATTTTCAGTTAGCTAATGTTAACAGAAATGCTAACTAACTAGCCAGTTAATCTACATCAATTATTAGCTGGCTAGTTAGCTAACATTTTGGTAATGTTAAATAGATTAAGATGTAAACTTATTTGTTGCTTTTGATGGAAAAAAGAGAAAGTTGACCTGCGTACCAAGCTTGCACAACTGTTATTGACTACAGGGCAAAAAGAGGAGGAACTTAGGACGGGACAATTGTAACACTGGAAAAATAAGTCATATTAACCCACCTCCAAGTAATCACATTACTGCTGTTGTGTCTAATATTACTTTTATTATCTACTTTTTTGCTAAAGACAAGGTAACTGTTCTAGTGGTGGCAAAGCAGCCTTTGTTGGTAAAGTGAATGTTTTAAATCAGGTTGATCAGTTGTATTCTTTGCTCTGTTACACATTAAGTGTCAGCAGCAGTAAACTACTGTAATAATGTGAACTTCCTGTTCCTGCTCCTGAATCTTTCCCAGCTGTTTGTTGGGCTGCTGTCCAAGGTCCTCACTTTTCATCTCAGCCACTGGCATTGTGTGTTTCTCGCTTCATATCATAATAAATTCAATTGCTCAAGGGGCTCTTAGTCCTTCAGCGAAACACAGTAATCACGGCATATTTTCTAATCAGTGCCCTGTGTGGCAGGGATCAATCATCTTGCTTTAATGTTCTACAAAGCCATTAGCTTATTGCATGTTGGAGGGCTTGGGCCGAGGCGCTGCAAAAACATAAATCACAGGTTTTATTTAATGGTACAGTGAACTATACATCTGATGAGAAAATGAGAGGTTGCTGCTGATTATATAAAGGTCACTGACAAGCCACATGCACATATATATTAAAAACTGACACATGAAAGTGTTTGTGCATCTAAAGAACAACTGAAAGCAGTGTAAGAAGCCTGCATAAGTGTGTAGGCCTCAGCTTTGCTGAACTTTTCTCCCCTTTATAATATAAAAGAAAAGTTCTGCTGTCATAATGGAGGGCACTGTGAGTAAAGAACAATATTTCAACACTTTTGCAAAGAACAACACATGATTTGATAAGAGTGATTAAGGGTGAAACATTAATGTCCATTTTAAATACTAGTTCTCCTTCTGATATCATCAGAATAACCAAAGTATTTTTCTATTTAATTAATTGATAAATGATCTAAAAGAACATGTTAGTGGCTAAGGATAATCATGTATATTAACTTGTAATGTGAATGGGATAATGGAATTATAAATGACATTTCTTTGTTTTGTTTTCAGCATTACATCGGCCACTGAAAATCTATGGTATCAGCAAGTATTTATCACTGAAATATGACCCTGTTTATTTGATGGGAAAGATGTTTTTGGATGCTTGCCTTCACACGCAGCTCTCACTCCATTTATCATAAAAAAATATCTCCAACGACTTCCTGGAAGCTGAAAAGTGTTGACAAACGCACTAAAAGAAGTTCATCAATAATCAAACACCACAAGTGGACTTTTTTTTTTTTTTTCCTGCAAATGCCTTTTTATTTCTCGCTAATGTTTCACAGTCACTGGGATCCCGAGTCAAACTTCTCCACAGGAATTAAAAACAAAACAGTAAAACACACACAGACATAAAAGACAGCATGGCTGAAGATCACATACTGAACACAAATGACTCTCGGTTTGATTTGGATGCATACTGTCGTGGCTCAGAGTGTAAACATTTACCAGGATGTTACGTTGTGCACAGGATAAAACCTTTTACAGGACGAAATACAAAACTGGAAATTGGTGATTTTACTTTTTCTTTCAAAAATAAAAGCATCCAGGCATTTTACTTTTTTAAAAATGTGGTTCAAGATGTTAAAAATGTTAAAATGACTTGTGTGATGTAAAATACATACAAGCATAAAGTTAGCAGTTGATGAGTGTTTCTGGATGCAAAGCGTGAGCTGAAGATGCAGAAAAATGACTGGAAATTAAAGTAAAACACTTCAACTATGAGTTTTAATAGTTTCAAACGCATCTCACTGCTTGTTTCTTTCAGTCCATCCTTTTCAAAGTTGAGGTTTCAGATGAAGGTGATACAGCTGATATTTTCCTGACGTGGATCCAAATACATTTAAGGTCATCTGTGTTTGGAGGAAGCTGCCTGATCTACGAAATATATTTTAAAAAATGTATATTTTTAAAAAATACTGCCTTTAAAGACAGTACTTGGCAGACACACGGTTCTAATCCAACAACAGCAAACACCCTTCTACGACCCGAACAGTAAGGAATGGAAAACAGATCAGGCTAAAGCTAACATGCTTTCCATGACCTGACCAGGGTTCTGGGCATCTGCAGTGTGTGATCCTCCTCATGACGTTGGCCGGCGTCTGAGGAAAAATCCTGCGACTGCTGCTGTTGCATTAAAACTGCGAAAATGTGTCTTAACAAAGTCAATTTGTTGGTCAGGAATTCAGTGAAAAAGAGTTTTGTTCTGACTGCAGAATTTAAAAAGTCTGCAGCTAAAAAAGCTTCCTCTAACATGTCTCTCTTTATCAAATGTATGACATTTATTTTCACAGTTCAAATGAGAAAACGTTGGCCTGATTATGAGGATTTGTGACATTAAGTTTTAACTGATTGGTGCCTTGAGCTGTTTTCATCTTTTCCATAAAAGTTAATGTCACCACAGCATGAAAACACAACCGGACTGGAGAGACACAGTTCTGCAGGTCTGTCCTACTCACTACCCAAATTCACATTTATCTCTGAGAAAGCTGACAAAAAACAGCTAAAGTAATGAACACTGAAAAGAAGCGATCAACACTGATAACGGCATGATTCCATATTTCTCAAGCTCACTTTCGAGGTTATAGGCCTGGTTTCCCCAAAAAATTATTTAAGTCACAGTTCAGTGGGGTTTTTTTAACACTTGACATTCTTTGACTTCAGCCTTGTTTAAATGCTTTAACTCCTTGGAATAAATCACCCAAAGCTGGATTTTTCTGACCGATAACTCTGCTCTGTAGATCAGTGAGGAAGCACAGAGATTAAATTATTCCAATGAATGTAAAATACTGATTCTGGTGCGAGAGGTAATGTCAAATCAATATTTGGCAAGAATTTGCAAGCTTTTTTTGCATGTTGGAGTGTAAGTGACTTTAAGTGCAATATTTGCCAGCTTGACAGCGTGTGGCTAGTGTTGTTTTTCACCTTACGAGTCTGTGTGTGTCAGTCATAGATGTATTATAATGAACTGGATAGAGTTCGCAAAGATGGCGCCCATTCAGTCCGATGAGAATTGCTCACGTGGCACATCAGTCAAAAAAGTTTTCTTGCTTCTGGGTTTACTTCAGGATTATACATCCCATCTGAATATGTGCAGGAGTGTTTCCTCTCTTTGCCCCCCCCACGAGTCCCCACTCAGCCTGTAGACTTTATATTGTGATGTGATCCGTCTTCAGGACCACATTTGCCACCATGACACACACACTGGCGGGTAACTATTTAGCTAAACATTTGCTGAAGGTGAAATTGACCTCACAGCACAACTTGATTTTTTTTTCCCAGTATCACTTATCACTTTCTATGAGACCTTACAAGACAATCCTACGTGATGAAAGTGGAGTGTAAGAAGTGCTTTTGATTTGTGCATTTGCTACAAGACAAGACTTTAGTGTAAAAAAAAGATTTTGGGAGGCCAGTCTTGGTAAAACCGACCTACATGGCGTCACAATAAACTGTAAACCATGGCACATGAATTTGGTCTCGTAATTTTCACCCTGTTTCTCATCCCGCTTCTCTTTCACTTCTCTGTCTACATTCAACTTTTTCCTTCTCAACTATCCGTCCTTTAACCAGTTCAGACCCCCGTGTTTCTCTAAACAGACCTCCTTCTGCTACATTCCTTCATTCCTCATCACAACTATTTTTTCTTTTTGCTTTTTTTAAAAGTTTTTTTTTCTATTTGGTGATTAACTTCTTCTCTTTCTTGCATCATTTTTTGTTGCTTTTTTTTTTTAGGCATCCTCCTCCACCTCTTCCTCAAACTCTCCCTCCTCCTCGGCCGTGGCGTCCTGGTACTGCTGGTACTCGGACACCAGGTCGTTCATGTTGCTCTCCGCCTCGGTGAACTCCATCTCGTCCATGCCCTCTCCGGTGTACCAGTGCAGGAAGGCCTTGCGGCGGAACATGGCAGTGAACTGCTCGGAGATGCGTTTGAACAGCTCCTGGATTGCAGTGCTGTTGCCGATGAAGGTGACAGCCATCTTGAGGCCACGCGGCGGGATGTCGCAGACGGCCGTCTTGACGTTGTTGGGGATCCACTCCACGAAGTAGCTGCTGTTCTTGTTTTGGACGTTCAGCATCTGCTCATCCACCTCCTTCATGGACATGCGGCCGCGGAACACGGCCGCCACCGTCAGGTAGCGTCCATGGCGAGGGTCGCAAGCCGCCATCATGTTTTTGGCGTCAAACACCTGCTGGGTGAGCTCGGGCACCGTGAGGGCGCGGTACTGCTGGCTCCCTCTGCTGGTCAGAGGGGCAAAGCCGGGCATGAAGAAGTGGAGACGAGGGAAGGGAACCATGTTGACGGCCAGTTTCCTCAGATCAGCGTTCAGCTGGCCGGGGAAACGCAGGCAGGTGGTCACGCCGCTCATGGTGGCTGAAACCAGGTGGTTGAGGTCGCCGTAGGTGGGAGTGGTGAGTTTGAGAGTGCGGAAGCAAATGTCATAAAGGGCTTCGTTGTCAATGCAGTAGGTCTCATCTGTGTTTTCTACCAGCTGGTGGACGGACAGTGTGGCGTTGTACGGCTCGACCACCGTGTCTGATACCTGAAGACAAAGAACAACATCACAGTTACAATAAATAAACACTAATGAGACAGAAAATATGTCTCTATAAGAACAGCATGAAAGGACGGTATTAGTATTTAATTTTTATGACAAATGAAATACTTCAGAGGAGACCACTAGATTCAAATGGGACTAGTTATTTGTAATAATTACTGAGGTCGCCTGTGATTTTAATACTGTGTGAATTTGCCACGTCTGTTATTTGAAAAGTAAAAATTCCAAATAAAATTACCAACGATAATTCGCTAAACACAGAGACCATGTGATAATTTGTCTCGTGCAAATTGGCATCTCAGTAATTTGTGGTCATATTTTTTTAATCAAACATCTGTTTTCTGTTTTCAGATAAGTGAACAAGAATGAAATTTTTGATCAGCATCATAATATGTTCATCAGTCAACAGCTGTGCTGTGAGATCCGACATTTAATGATTGATAAAGAAGTCTGGCTGTCTGTCTATTGCCTATTTATTTATATATTTAGTCTGTTTAATGTTAGCTGGTATGTCCTTTATTTTATTTATTTATTTGTATTTCCTGGATTGTTTTTCACTAAACAATTTACCATTTATTTACTTTTTACCCACTGTTTAGAGTTTTTATTAATTGATTCGTTGTAATTTATGTAACTTATCTCTTTATTTTGAGTTTTATCCTGCATTTTATCTTAGTGTTTCCTCTCTTACGATAGCGTTTTCCTCGGTTCAGTTCCTTGAATATATTTCTTTCCTTTAACCTGATGGTCTGAATGAACTAAATTTGTTGCTGGTCACTTTTTTAGAAAGAAATGGTGTGAAGAAGATCTGAAAAGTTGCTAAATCTAGTGAGAAAGTCACCAAGTTGGCAACACTTACTGAGCTCAATAATTATGATATGATCGATAAACTACATGAACTGGAATGATTGATATTTGATATGGTGAAGGATGAAGGACAAACAAGTGGATAAAACTACATTTATCAGCCAGCTGCAGGACTCAACTGCTGCCATATAAAGTGACTGCATGGTCTGTCTCTCTTCATCTTTTCTCTCCATGTCCTTTCAAATGCATCATCTCTAAGTGCGTTACGTATTTTAAATGTCATTAAATGTCAAGAATTAAATGTCATGTAATTATAAATCATGAAAAACTTTTATTTTACTGCATACAGTGAGACAGCATGTTTCTAAGTGTTACCTTAGGAGAGGGCACCACACTGAAGGTGTTCATGATGCGGTCGGGGTACTCCTCCCTGATCTTGCTGATGAGCAGGGTGCCCATGCCGGAGCCGGTGCCTCCTCCCAAGGAGTGTGTGAGCTGGAAACCCTGCAGGCACTCGCAGCTCTCGGCCTCTTTTCTCACCACGTCCAGGACCGAATCCACCAGCTCCGCCCCCTCCGTGTAGTGACCTTTGGCCCAGTTGTTTCCTGCTCCGCTTTGACCTGGGGAATTAAAAAAAATAAAATAAAATAAAGAAGCTGGTATCTTTTCTTTCCTGCCAGTGAGTTAGCTGAGGACCCAGGTGGTTTCATACTGGCATTTTGTGCCATATAGGACAGTCCGTTGAGCTATATTTATCAAATGGACAGCACGTGACTAAAACCACAAAATAGGGCAAAAGGGACATTCAGAGTTTATCCTTTAACTGGAGATCAAACTCTGTGGCATCAGGCTTTAAAATGTGGAAAGACATTAAACTTTACAAACTTAATCACTGGCGTTTTGCATCCCACCCTTGATCTCTGGGCCACATTATTGACTCAAACTCTTCTCCAGTAGGGTTTGTTCTCACCGAAGACAAAGTTGTCAGGTCTGAAGATTTGTCCAAAGGGTCCGGAGCGGACCGAGTCCATGGTTCCTGGTTCCAGGTCGACTAGGATGGCTCTGGGCACGTACTTCCCGCCTGCACACAGAAACCAAGACAACATCTCAGCTCAGTGCTTTAAGAAACAAGACATTACAGTAATACAACCAAACTAATAAAAAACAATGAAACCATATCAGGTCTATCGGCACATATTAGGCATGGATAGATCGATTCTGCAGGATCAATACATGTCAAAAGCTGCTCATTTGTTATCAGTTTATTGACAAAACTGATAATAACACTATATGAATATAAAACATTAGAGGCTGCATCACTTTCAAACATTTTCAATATTTCTGTTTGACGTCTGTGCCAATAAACAGCACTAACGTTTTTATTTAGCTGGCCAGTGTCACATGACTGTGGAAACCTATTAGACGTGAGAACAGAGTGCACAGCTGCTGACAGTCACACACTTCCACATCAAACTTGTAAGAGCGAGCAGAAAGGAAACATAGTGTGGTTCAATATTTCATCTGTAGACTAAAGATGCACTACATACAACTACAGCTGTGATAAGAAAGTGCCACACAGCAATGATTAACTTCTTCAAACATTTTAAAACTACATATCCTAAAAGTTATAGGGAGGCTGAAAAAAAAAAAGTATTTATTTTGTCATTTTTATTATAGTATTTCTTTAAAATCGTTTTTACACTTATTCACACAAACATTTTCATTTAATTGTTCTCATATTTGCTTTTGTAATAAATGTGTTATTAATGACTGATACGGGTCATGTGATTTTTTTTGCAAGAAATCGTTAATTATTTTGAAAAATTAAAAACAATAATTAAAGATCGAGTAAAAAAGTATTGGTATCGTATCACCCATCCCCACCCATATTCAACTGGGCAAACGTGAAAATCTCATTCAGTTGCTGTTGGAAATAATGAGAGCAGAGAAAAGAAATGAACTACCTGTGCTTCAGTTTAGTTGAATGAAAAGCTCACTATAACAGCGGGTGAGTGGGTGTGGTACCTCATGCAGCCACTAGATGGAGTCAAACACTGTAAAACTGCGGGAAGCAGCTGATTAAACTCCACAAACTTCATGTTTTGTGATAAGATTAAAAATAATGTGGCCAAATTGAATAACCATATCAAAATTTTCAGATCGTTTAAAACATTATTTCTTAATTTATTAAGGATTATTAATTAAAAAATCAACTAATTTCCAGTAATAATGTCTTATCACCATGTGTCAACTTGTGTTTTTTTAACTGCTGAGTAAATCTGCAATATTAGGTTTCTCAGGGAAAATGGAAAGGAAAGGAAAATGTACATTTTTTTATATTCAAGGGACAGTTTTTTGATGTGGGTTTGTATAAATTAATTTAACTTATTTCTATATATTTTTTTCTATATCTTAGAAAATTGTTTTTACCATAATTAGCTTGTTTCCAGTAAGCATTTCAATTCTTATTATCTCTTTAAGATTTTATTATTTTATTAGTTTAATTCCTAGTATCTCCTGATTTACCTGTGTTATTGATAAAACATATTGTAACATATCCTGTGGTTGTATTTTCAGCTGCATCATTTTTGTTGCAGCTGCAGTGAGACAGTTTCTCCACCAGGGGGCGGTCAGAGATCAACACTCAGTAAATGTTAGGATAAGATATTCCTTTATTAGTCCCACAGTGGGGAAATTCCAGTATTACAGCAGCAAAGTGGATGGCAAAAAATAAAGAAGCATCAGTAAAAAAGACAATAAATAGTGAACAAGCAATATAAACAAGGAATATAGAAAAATATGATCAATTTAAAACAAGGGGAAATACAGAAACTAGCAACCTAGGATGGACTCACCAGTGGCCTCGTTGTAATACACACTGATCCTGTCCAGCTGCAGGTCGCTGTCTCCATGGTAGGTTCCTGTTGGGTCGATGCCGTGTTCATCGCTGATCACCTCCCAGAACTAAACACACAAACACACAGGTCAATACATTGTCAATAAAGAAGTTGTGTGCTTTAAATATCAGGTGGGATTGCTATTAGAAAATAAATACATAAATTAAAGAAAAGGCAGTTTGTTAGTCACCTTAATGTTTGGAAAACCTACATTTTATTATACGAAAATCTGATTAAACCTGATCAGTTGACCGTTAAAAACGTCTTTCACTGGGCTTGAAACATGAAACATCCTTTTGCAGCTTCACCTCTGATTAAATGTATGTATTAGTGATTTACTCAGTCACAGTTCTGGAAACATGCCTCAGAAGAAGGTGTCTTTGTGGACTGATTAAGACCAATTTACTGAGGGGGAAGAGAAGAGAATCACTCTTCTGTCCTCCGTGCTGACACCAACATCTGATTACCTTTAGCGGTCACAAGATCGCCTAAAAACAGCAACATGTCTGGAAAATCACAGTTTCTGGCTAAAGAAGTTTCTTTTCTGCAGGCAACAGTGTTATCAGATCATACGAGCTGCATTTCATGGATACACTCTCAGTGTATCATGTGGACCGTGTTGTGTGTGTTTAAATGTACAAGCAGCCTCTCACAACTTGTATTTGTTCTTCTTGACCTAAAGGCTGAAATTAGAACAAACTGTAGCTTTGATTGCAGCTAAAATGGGAACTAGGCAGCTGAAGATAGGCAGCTCAGATACAACCCTCTGCATCTGATGTAAATCTCCTGCTGGATTTACAGATTCACAAATATACAATATTAAAAAAAATAAGAAGAACACAGCCCTGATCAGGTTTAAGTCTCATCAAGTCGTTGAGCTTCTTTTCTCGGGACAATGACCAACAAAGACTTTAGACTTTATTTTCCTCAGGGAGAAATTCCTTTTCACGGTGCTGTGCACATCACACAACAACAGCACAGAGTAACAACATATAATGACAGACAACAGTACACAGTCGGCCAGTTCAGCAGCAGCGAGGCCTGTTATTTAAGGCCACTATGACTGCTAGGATCAGACCTTTTTTTTTTTTCCAAAAGGGAGCCCTTCTGCACCTCAATACTCTGTTACCTGCACCTGGAGGGCAGCAGGCCAGACAGTGATTGAGTGGATGTGTGTGTGTGTGTGTGTGTGTGTGTGTGTGTGTGTGTGTGTGTGTGTGTGTGTGTGTGTGTGTGTGTGTGTGTGTGTGTGGATGTCCTGTGCTTTGAGGCTGCAGTGTGGGAGCCGCTTTAGAGAATTTCTGAGTTTTGTGAGCAGGACAAAACAACAAAGAGAAGGAAGTACTGGAATGAAAAACAGGAATAATTTTGTGCCAAAAGAGGCAAAGAGGAGCGTACCTGGGTACAGCCACAAGTATTTTTCATTATGGATTAATCTGTAAATTAATTTCTCAATGGATTGATTTAATTATCCGTATGTAAATGTTATAAAATAGGGAAAATGCCCTTTTCAATCTTCCAAACCTGAGGTGGCATGTCTGTAACTCCATCTGACAACAGTCCCAAATATATTCAGTCTGCCTTTGATAGAAAGAAAATACTCATATCATATACATTCATATAGCATTCAAAGCTACTTAAGAAGCTGGAAACGGCAAATATTTACTTTAAAATGACTTAAAACGGGGGTTTTCCAAAGTCTAGGACAGTGTGCCTCCACGCAAACAAAGCTTAGAAAAAGGCGTCCCCAACTTAGTTTACTACACCAAATACATAATAAATGTCTGTTCAAACACATTTATTAGTTTTATGTGATCTCCTTTTGATAACCAATATGTAACTAATGTAATATTTTTCATTTTGATTCACTGAGCCTCCCCTAAAACTGTTTGGAGCCGCTCTGAGGAGGCCCACCTCCCACTTTGAAAACCTCTGACTTTAATAATAAATTAATGATAGGACTGTTTCCATCGTGATCAATGAACTTAAAATTTTGTGTTCATGAAAAATTAAAAATGGAAGGACATCTTATAGCCTTAACTATGCAGCATAAAAGGTTAAAACATATTAATCTAAATGTAAATTCTACTTTGCACTTTCTCATATTGGTTAAAGGGAAAATTCACCACTTTTTATGTGGCTGTCCGGTCAGTACTGATGGTAATATAGTCAAGTGAAACAATAAATTCCTCAGATGTGCAATATTAATCAAGAGAGAGGAGTTCTACTCAACTACACCACTGTGATATGCAGGAGGAACAACGATTTTGCAGCAGGAGAACTCAGTTGTCTCTGTCATTATGAGCAGCATTAAGAATTTTATTGCTTCAGTTCACTGGATTTACCGTCACCACTGACACCCACATGAAAAATAACAAATTTTGCCTTCAAATGAAGCAGCAACAACTGAGACTGAAAAATGAAGACAATGAGTAAGTGCCAGAAACTGCAGCCCTTAAATGGCCACTTGAGGCTCCACCAAGCCTATTGTAATATTTATCAATGCAGGGGTGTGCCATACTGTTTTGTTCACAATATATTGTTATAATTTGTTCCATGCTAAAAAAAATCATATTGTGATAATGGCAGTATAACAGTAAAGGAGTTAGTTCCAAAAAGGTGAAGCGACTTCATTGGTGTTATAGTGGTTTGGTTGCAAAAGATCAGATGTACAATAAACCACAGTAATACACAAGAAGTGCAAGAAGACTGTAACTGCAACAGGAGCAATAAAACAAACAAAATTTCACCACCTCAAGGAGAAGCACTCGGCTGAGTACGAGGAGAGCCAGAAATACAGAGAGGAGAACTTAAACAGCTGTTGTTCTAAAGCAAAAATATTTTTCAGAACTACGTCATATCGTTATCACACAACAGTAAGGCTACAATTACTTTAATAGTTGATTAATCAATCGATTATTTTCTCTATTAATAGTTATAAATATAAAATGTCAGAAAATGGTGAAAAATGTTAATCAGTGTTTCCAAAAGTCCAAGATGTCGTCCTCAAATGTCTCGTTTAGTCCACAACACAAATATGTTCAGTTTACTGTCACAGAGGAGCAAAGAAACCAGAAAATATTCACATTTAAGAAGCTGGAATCAGAGATCATGAACATTTTTTCTTAATAAATGACTCTCTGTTGGCAATTAATTTAATAACGATCGATAATTGATTAACTGATTAATTGTTGCAGCTCTACAGAATAGTCTGAAATATCATGATATTATTTTAGGGCCATATCACCCATTCTTATGGTCTGAACAAATAATATTTTAATTTTTAAACTAACTTTAATTAGTTCATAATTAAATAATCCAACAATAATCTAAATCAACAATCTATAACTCTTAATAAATATTAGGGGTGTAATGAACACTGCTTAGTTAAATGATCCGATATTACTGATGCAAAGTGAAAAAATATCAATTTATATCGTCATCTTTAAGATATGTATTTATTTTGAAATTCCAGCAGCATGTCTGTGTCACAAGTGTCTCAGTCATAAAGCAGCTGAATCACAATTTAGTTGCCGTTTGTGAGTTGACAAAATGAAACTAATCGTGTTAAAATGGACAGAAAATATCATCTGATTTCAATCACAAACGCCTGAACTGAATCAAAATCATACCACGGCAGACTTTGTGATATCTGCAAACATCGTACAGTTATCCGAAAAATTGATACGTATTGTGATGAAACTTGTGATTTACACACCTAGTAAATATACATGTGATTCCCCCTCAAGCCACAAAGTCACGTCACACACACGTGTCAGCCCTTAATGGTGGAAACAAACTCTCTCTAATCCAAAAGGACACAGATGAGGGGGTCACTGCTATATTTTCTATCTGGGGGTCTCTGGCTGAAAAACACTGACTACCTCTGGTTTAGACACACATAAACACAATTTGTGTTCATAACGCCGCCTCAACAACAACTTATAATTACTGAAACTCTTGGTCCCGTTCGTGGTCGGAGAGTCAGTAAGAGCAGAGCTTTCAGTCGGCCTCGTTTCTGCAGGCTGAGACTTTAACGACAAACTCAGTTAAGACGAGAGCACAGACTGTCACACCAGCTCAGTCAACTGACCCTAATCTGTGCCATGGACTGTCTGTGTGTGTGTGTGTGTGTGTGTTGTGTGTGTGTGTGTGTGTGTGTGTGTGTGTGTTTAAGAGAAAGAGGGAGAGATAAGCAGAGAGAGGTTGGCACGTCTCTGTGTGTGTGTGTGTGTGTGTGTGTGTGTGTGTGTGTGTGTGTGTGTGTGGGAGAGAGGAAAAGATTTGGTGGGCAAGAAAGAAAATCTCTTTCTTTTAATCTTCACTACTGTCACCTCACCATCTTCGGCTGCCCTGGATTCACCCCCCTGTGGTGACCATGGCAACAAGTTGATAAGTTTAGTCATGCAGTTTTGGAAAGGAAAAAAAAACTAAAGTGTTTAATTGGCTAAAATCTATAAGAATACTGAATGACAGTGACATAATATACAAAACTAGGCCTCTTACACTTACACAATCTGGCTGAATACACATGAAGATCCAAATGGGTTCACCAAGATAGCACAAACGTCGAATAAACTCTGCGTTACAGACTTTGCATGCAATAAATAATGAACGTCAGAGGTTAAGAGTCACCGTGAAGCTGTCTGTGACCATCTTATCTTTCACTGGGTCTGTAAGAAGTTATCTCGCAGCAACATTTTAACAGACCTGAGCAGACTTTGGTTGGATGTTGGAACTGGAGTGGGTGAGTGAGTGAGTTCAGGCAAAGTTAATCCATTGTGAAATGAGGATGACCTCAGCCTCACTAAGTCCTCTGTAAATACACTTGTCTTCAGCGATCAGGGGCATTGAGTAGTGGAGGAGTCTGAGTCACCCCATATGTTGCAGCCACGCCTCTTGTTGCGCTGCCAAGAACCCCGGGGCAAGTCTGCCGGACTCGATTCTTCAAATCACAAGACTTTCCGATTGATTTTCTGCTGCAAAGCAATCAGTGTTGAAGGGTAACTTTGGTATTTTTCAACCAGGACCAATTTTCAACCATGTTTCACCATGTTTTTGTGTCTAAGTGACTGATCGGGGCAACATTTTTTTTATATTGGTCCAGTATTGAGCGAGACAGCCGCAGCCATCTGCCAAAAAAAGAGGTTGTAATGTGGCCTAATCCTCACAGGCAACTGCACCAGTCAAGGTACATCCACTAAAAGTGCTTGTTTTTACCAGTGACATGCACAGATTGTTATTCCCAAGTGTCTAACAAACAGGTCTGTCTCTGTAGGGATCATTTTCATAATGGAGCAGACGCATTGTGAGACAGCACCGCACGTTTCTTTTTTCACTTTACGACCTGAATCCTTCACACAATGGCTCCTAAACCCGTGTTCAAGAAGAGTGAGAAACCTCCATCGAAAGACACGACATCTGACTCAAGTTTGAACAAAGAAAAGTTTGGTCGTCTTGCTGAAAAAGCCCTGCAGCAGCAGCTTAATCAAATGAACCTTCGCCATCAGATCTGCTCTGGATAATCACATATTTGAATATAAACCTAGACGAGTAATTTGTCAACCTGTCAACTCAATTCCAAAAGCTTCAGTCGGATGTCACAGAGACCAGAGAGCGACTCCAGTCGCTTGAAACTGACGTTAGCAATCATGACAGCTGGACTGATGAACTGGAGCCCATCTGAAGCGCTCTGAAGTCTGATCAAAAGTATACGAAAGAAGGGTCGCAGATTATCCAGCCGCTCCCGGGTGGAAAATAAGAGCCCGTGCATAAGAGTAGAGTTGAGTATTTCACAATAAAAGCCTTGGTAAGAAATTAAAACTTTTGGGCTGCTAGAGATTTAGGATAAAGTTCTGATTTTGGTCAGTTAGCATGTAACAATAATGCCAACTCAGCTGAGAACCGGCTGAAGATTTCAGTGAAAATATTTATCCTGATCTCCCAATCGCATTACAGCACGAACAATTTATACGACCTAATTGACTAATATATCGATCTAAAAACAAGTGTCTCTATTAGTACTTGATTACTGACTGATAATCAGTAATCATAATAAACTGATGATCACTTAACTTTTTTGAGTAATTTTTTAAAAGAAAAATGTCGATAAATGATTTTATCTGTCAAATCTGAATATTTAGTTTCTTCAGTCCTCTATCACAGCAAAACTTTTGTGGACAAAACAAGACATTTGAGGACATTATATATGTATACAAAGACATATTAGACTTTGGAGAAACACTGATTGATATTTTTTATTATTCTCTGGACCAAAGTTGCAACCTCAGTGCATTTAGGGCTGCAAGAGAGCCAAACTATCACTTAGGCTACATCATTGATTAATTCAAAGATTATTTTCTTAATTAATCAACTTATTGTTTAGTCTATAAAATGTCAGCAAATAATGAAAATTGGTTATTACAGTTTCCCAGAGTCTTCAAATTGCTTATTTAAACCAAGCGACTGTCCAAAACCTGTCAGTGGATTTCTGGGAACTGAAGTATAGAAACTAGGGATATAATGATACCAAAAACCTGAGGTACGATAATGATAGCATGATAAAAATTTCTTGCGATCCTTGAAAAAATGTCCTTTGCATTTGTTTTTCGTATAAAATAATTTTTTCCTTTGACTTAGTTAAAGTGTTTCTGCTTTCTTTAATAAACTAAAATAAAAAGTAGCCCAGCTGTGACCTCAGCATAAACAAAAATTAGCATGAATTGTCTTTGGTGATGAATATTCAAATTATGTATGGACCGATGCAAAACAAAAGCAATGCAGCAGTCAGCAGGTGTCTTTTTCTAAATTAAAATAAAAATGATAAAGTAAAATAATCGACCATGTAATATCACAGTAGATATTGTTACAGTCCACTATTGACACTTTTTCTTTTTGCGATATTTGATATATTTTTCCATCCTGAGTAGAAACACTGCAGGACATTTAAAGCGCTGCAGCAAAAATGCTGATAAAACAGGAAACACTTATTTCACAGATAACAACCTCATGTCATCGTGTCAACAAGGTTTTTGGGGTCACTGGTGGTTTTTTGGGGGCCCTGAGGCGTGTTCATGTGATGCACTGACTGGAAAAGCAGCCATTTAAAAGACCTCAACTGTGCTTTGAGAGGAGACACTGAAACACTTGTTGTCTGTTCCCCCGTCGGCCCCCTCCTGCTGCGTTCCTCTCCTCTGCCTCAGCAAATTTCTCCTTTCTCTTCACCCTTTCCTTTCTCTTGTTTTTTTCCCCCCTCTCCCTTTTCTCAGTGACAAAGAGTCCGACTCACCAGGCGGCCAAGACAGCAGCTGGTCCTGAGCGTCTGCTCAAGTCTGGCCAGCTTTATTAATCACGGATCAATGACTTGACTCACTGTTTTGTCAACAGGTCCAAACAGTCCCAGTGTGTGAATTGTTACTGTATTCATATGCAAAAACACTGTGTGAAGATTAATGTTTAATTATCCCAGAAATACAGAGTCACTGCAATATTCCTATGGGCTCTACTTGTGTTAGTTTTAATGGTTTTATGAAATCTTGTAGATTTAAAGCTACTTTAAGACTTTTTAACTCGTTATGAAACAGTTTCAACGTACTACTGATGCCCCTATATGACCTACATGAGCAAACAAGACCGTCAGCGAGAACATATAGAAGCTGTTTCATATTCTTAATCGGGTCAGATTCTCTGTGAAATCAGATGAAACAGGCCTGTGTTTACGTTTTCCCAGACAAAGTTACTGTGAGTAGTGTGTTATCCAGTTCAAATGAAGCAGGAGGAGATTTTTATTTAGATAATCTTAATTGTTGACATTATGTTTTGTGGTTATTACAATAGAAACACTACTGGTTTTGGCCACAGGGGCCTCCAAAATCAACAAAATAAAAAACTTCCTTGTAGTAGCTTATTCTTCTATTGTATCACTCCATCATAGTATAACAATACGATAGTATTACTATTGGCTTATACAAAATACTTGTTGAACCACTAATGTATTTAGAGTAATATGGACCATACTGTACTTTGTGGTGCTTTAATCACAAAGAGTGATTTATTACTATTTGCATAAATTTGTGGTAATTACAGCATTTTCTCATCCACTGTTAAAACAGGTTTAATATTATTTCAGTTTTAAAGATACTTTTGTGCAGTAACCTCAAAAAAAGTCGTAAATACAAAATGTAAACATTTCCTTTTGATAAAGGTAAATAGTTTGCACTGAAAACAAATTTATTTGGTGCTTTAGGAAAGAAAAAAATATTTATTTTTACCCATGATATATCTTAAGATACTGATTATGTGAACTATACAACAGACTAACACTTTTTAAAAAATGTACATTTTATTAGAGTTTTAAGTGATCAAATTTAAGATCTAGTGATAAGCTGGAGAGGGATGAGCAGATTAAATGGTTAACTGAGTCTTTGAAACAGAAGGCTGGAGAGAAAACAATAGAGCTGCGTGATTTGTGGTTCTGTTATATTTTTATACTAAAGGCAATATCTTTTAATGTTTTCTTTTGTAAGACACAAAAACTAGGCCGTTTAATTTTTTTTCTTGTAATTTTTAAATTCAATTACCTTCTAAAACTGTCAAAACACACAACAAAAGAAATGGCTCTTTAAAAAAGTTTAAAGAATGAAAAGCTTAACATAACTAATTAACAAATAATCAACAACAAAAAGGAGTTCGTTTTGTACTTTTTCTTACCTTCGCACCAATCTGGTTCCCGCACTGGCCGGCCTGGATGTGCACGATTTCCCTCATGATGGATGAAGTTAGTGATGAACCCTTAAGTTGAGTGAGGAGGAGAAAAAGCGGCGCTGCTGTAGACCTGCTGACTGAACACAGACAGTCTGAGGTGCGCCTGAACTGCTCTGAGTCTGACAGGCGGGGCTAAAGTTTTGGGACGCGGCCATCGCGTCGTTCACGCTTCATGATTGGCTGCTGTCGCTGCAGCGCCGGTGCTGATTGGATGAAAGCGGGGATTTTTTTTTTCTAAAGGGGTTTCCTTGTCTCAAAGGCAAGGACCGGAAGAGGAGAGGGAGTGCCGGGTTTTGTCATCACTGCCCTGTTGGAGCCCCACTAACCCGAATCAAACAATGCAGAATAGAATAAAATAGAACAGGCAGGTTAGTAAAATATAAAATATAGACAATATACCAATATGAAATAAAACCCACAAAATATTATTGAATAAATAAATAAATATATAATGTATTTTTGCATTCTTTTATATACCTAGGTAAAATGTAAAATTAAATACTCTACAAGAATAATATTAATATAAAATTGAATATACTCAATTTTATATGGTAAAATATAAAATAAACTACCACAAAATATATATTTTAAAAATAAATAAATACATTATAATAAAATGTTTCATGTTTAATTTAAAATTGAATACACTCAATTATGCATATATTATTTTTTCTTGTATATTTTTGATCATTGATGGTTTAGATATAAATTAATTTATATTAGGCCTGTACCTATTTTTTTTCACGTACTTGTGTGCAGTCCTGTCTATTATTTACCTTTGTTTTATCCACTTTGTTGTTCTTATTCTTAGCTGTTATGTGAACATTAGTACATCTGTACATTGAGAGCAATGACAAAAATGAGTAAAATTTCTTGTATTTGTACACATATTTTGCCAAAAAGCTGTTTTTTACAATGAGGCAATAAATTAACATGCCTGTTTAATGTGCAATAATAGGTCTTCCGCTTTTCTGATGTGTGGAGCAGAAATGAGGAAAGAAAAAAATAGAACCGAGTGGAACAGAATAGACTACAAGTAGTTGCCTAGTGTGTTGCCATAATGCAGGCATACTAAAGATGGCTATTATTAATCAGCACAGTTTAAGGAATTATATAGTTACTGCTGACCCCTAAGTAAATATAATCAAAATAATTCTGTACAACTTTCAAGATCTGACTTTTTATCAGGAGCAAAAAAATGGATGTCGGGAGAACCACATTATTAGAATTTAAGATTTCCACCTCCATCTGTAATTCCGAGTTTATGGTGCATTTAAAACAATACTATTTATATTCATATTCTGACATGCACAGATCTAATTTGGAGTTTGGTAAACGTGTCTGTTATAAATACATGTATTGTGACATTTTGCTCATAATGTTGATTTGAATCAAAGAAGTCAGATGTTGCAACTGACTCCAACCTTGGGGACAGTTCCAACACGATCAGGGGTTAGTTGCTATATATTAAAAATACATGAAATTTCATGAGTTAAAATATGTATTGTTTCACAATGTATTATAATATTATTTATTGTTTATACACAGGACATAATATACATTGAGTCACTGAGTTGACAGATGTTACTGATGCCGTTTAATCTCTCTATTATTCAGTGTGAGATGAAACGTGGGGGTGTTCATCTCACCCAACTGAAGTGTGTTTGGATTATTAATTCACAATAAAAGGTTCCAAAAGGACAGTGTGACAAAAAGACTGTTCATGGAAAATACTTTCATGCAAAATAAGCTTTGTTTTGGTTTTGTCTTTGTTATCTGAATAAATGCAGCAGCAGCGTGTGCAGTGTGAGTGTCATCGCTTTAGCGTGTTTCTGATTGGAGGAATAAGACTTGTTGCAACCGTCCCTATATGCAACCGTCCCCAGTCTACCCTATTTTCACAGCGTGGCGTTAGTGCTTTTACTGACGTGAAAAGGATCTGAATACTTCTTCCACCACTGTGATGCGTCCCAGTCATGATAATTGAGTTTTATTCGTGACAGTTCCCCCACCGCGCCACTAGATGGCGGCCGCACACAGTCTGAATGACGGACATGCTCACTAGACGCCGCTGAGCTGCAGATCATGTTGTACTCAGTGGCCGCATCAGCTGGTGTCTAACGGGAATAAACGTCACTGGGGATAAAATTACATTAATTTTAGCCGGGACAGACCGCTGTTTATTCCGCCGTTTTCATCCTACTCTACATAAACCACGTCGTTTATATAATAACCGGTAAGTGTGTGGGTCATATTACGTTTCTATCCACATCCATTCTGTGTGTGTCAAATTAATTGAGTTAATGGGAGACAGCAAGCTGCCGGAGAATTGCCGCAGAGTGATGTTTTGCGGGTTTTTAAAAGTGTTATTCTTCCATAAAAAAGTCGCTTTTATGAGGCGTGGGTTTGATATTCGTACTGATGGTCTTATACTGCGCAACATCTGACTGTGTAAATTAGATTTATCCCTGCTGGTCTGCTGTCTGGTCCCCAGCACGACCCCTCCCTCTTTTTTTAAAATATGGGAGACACAGTGTTCAAACATATACTGTTAACTCAGTTTTGGAGGCCTTATTTACAGAAAAAAAATAATATGATAAAATAAAGGTGAATACATAGTAGAAGTGTTGACCAGCACCATCCCACGTTGATGCAGCTAGATTTTCCAGGCTGTTGGGGAAAGTTAGCCTTTAAGGCTCTCTGCCAGAAAGCCCCCTTGGGTAGGTTCAGAGGGAATTTAAAAAAAAATGGTTTAGGTTAAAACAGGAAGACTTATGCTAGAAATGGCTTTCTGACAGAGAGCCTTGAAGGTTTACCTCTCTTATGTGCACTCATCTAATTTACTTTATTTATAAGGACTGCAGACATTAATCTAGGGATAAAATATAATTAACTGCTTCTTGTGGCTGACACCGATAA
The DNA here is from genome assembly GCA_034769285.1 of Lutjanus argentimaculatus. Taxonomy (NCBI): domain Eukaryota; kingdom Metazoa; phylum Chordata; class Actinopteri; order Lutjaniformes; family Lutjanidae; genus Lutjanus; species Lutjanus argentimaculatus. Next base: position 30,765,153 of record JAWZSL010000008.1, read on the forward strand.
CAGATCATTTCACATTTTTCTATTTTAAAAAGCAGTTCATGTAATCTGTAGTTTTTGCACACCCGAGGGTAAGAGAGGCTCAGATGTAATGATCAAACATGGATTATTTAATATTCCATAGCTTTGACTGAACCAAATCTAACTGACATCATTATTACAATAAAAACAGAGTTTATGTAGTCTTTCTAGTAAAGTTCATCAAAAATACTTTGGATTTTATAGATCATTTTGACTAAGAATTCAAATTAAATGCTTTGATAATTTGTCAAATCAGATATAAGTATAGCCAATATTTATCCCTAATTTACGCTGATACCAGTATAGACTAATATAGCTGGATAGATTGATATTGGCTGATTTATCAGCCCCAATATTTATCGTGCATCCCTACATTAATCGGCATTTCTATAAATGCACCAGTCCTTTGGCATGATGTTTTGAAACCTATAAAATGATCAAATTTACAGAACAACAACAAAACAAGAATGTTAAAGACAGAACGCAAGCCATGCAGAGCAACAAGATGAAGCAGAGCATCATACAATACCTACAACACACCACATTAGCACAAATAGCTAAGTGAGCAACACGAAGCAATTAAACACAGCCGAGCAGTACTGACCACAACCATCTTTTGTTCCATGCAGACATTAGTCTTAATAAAATGTTAAAAGATGCAGTGATAGGTTAGTAAAATGGCCATGTACGCTAATGCACAAGCCACGCAACACAGAGTTAACCAAGTTGTTAATAAAATAGATATTTAATAGGAGTAATGCAAGTTAGCAGCAGGTTATAATAACAACATAATATTCAGATGAACAATGTTAGAAATGTTTCCTGAGTCTTTGAGTGAAGGTGTGATTGGTGTTACAGTTTCCTGATTCAGTTTGCAGAATGTTCCGACCAATTTCTTTATTAAATGGAGTGTTTGCAAGGTGGAACTTTATAATAGTGGATGAATCACTTTACTTCTGTGTTTGGTTTTCAGCCTGAAGGGGAACATGTTCTACACCTGTGGTCCCAACGAGGCTATGGTGGTGTCAGGTAAACCAGTGGTCTTTTTTTTTTTTTTTTTTTTTCTCAAGTATTCACACAAAATAAAATGTGATAATCCAGACTGGTTGTTATTCATACTTCTCTGACCATTGATCTGTCATCAGGGCTGGGCAGTATGGACACAATTTAAATATAAAGATATTTTTTACCGGATATCTCCATCGATATTGCAACAATATTGTTTGGAGGACTGTCGTTGCTTTCACAAAATGACAACACAATATGATTTATGATAAATAATCATCAGTAATGTGGATATAATGACTGTGTGGGTGAAGGTAAATAATAGGACAATTAGAGCGTCTGGTGAGTTCAGGAAATTACTTCCTTTCCTTAACACTTAAGATGTAACACTATATAACAATAATTAAAATCTAAGATGATGTCTAGTCTTATATCACATTATCAATATTTTGCCTGTCCCTCATGGTTATTCAAAGTGGATAAAATGTGCAAATACTTACAAATATTGCAAAACATTTAATAACTGGCAGTTATGAAATACTTTCCATGTTAATTGACCAGTTTTTGGTTGAATGTGTAATTCTCAAGTGAAACATTACGTAGCCTCAGGCCAAAAATTAGAGAAACATTATGTTGTAATATCATATCACACGGTTTTGGTGATGTCTAAACTCTGCTCGGTGTCTCATCTCTCCCAGGTGTCTGTCGTTCTCCTCCGCTGATGATAGTTGGAGGCCGAGTGTTCGTCGTCCCGTGCATTCAGAAGATACAGAGGTCGGCAAATGTGAAGGATTTTTGTTGTGTATAACACTTTAATTTACATTTAATGTTTTGTTATTTGGGAGACTGACATTTTTGTACCAGATGTACAACAGATGGCAAACATGATAAGACAGCAAAACACACTGCAGCAGCCAAAAATACAGATACAACTTGGAAAGGAAAGCTTCGCGCTAAAGGTGACAAATCATAAAAATGTCATCATCAAATTTGTGATCATAGTTCCGGGATGACTGATAGACACAGTTAGACGCAGGGGGCATCTTCCACCTCCTCATCAAATAAAAAGGATCACTAACATCTATATTATGTCTAATAATGTAATTTGTACTGAACATAAACCATGACTTTCCTCATGAGAGCAGATTGATTTCTATCTCAAATTAAATATATTTAGCCTGCACGCCAGGACACATTTGGATCATCCAATCCACATGCTGCTCCTCCTACAGTAATTTCAGTCCATCATATGGCTCCAGACCTGGACTTGGCACCTGTAAAATCCTGTTCTCAGTGCTTGCAACTTAATATGAGTGCAAACCAGATATTGCTACACTTAAATGTATACACGTAGAGCAGTGGGTACTAAATCAATAATCATCTTTTACTTCCTGTGTCTTACCCTGGCTCTCTGCAGGATTTCCCTGAACACTCTGACTCTGAATGTGAAAGCGATAAAGTCTACACTCGCCACGGGGTGCCCATCTCTGTGACCGGGATAGCCCAGGTCAGTGTGCATCACTGCAGAGGAGGTTTTGCTTCAGGGAGGGCAGGTGTAGACTAATGGACACATAGTTTCTGTGAGTCATCAGAAGGAAAACAGCTGTCAAGTCAGCAGCTAAACACTGATAATCTGTGTAGTATAGAGGCTACGCACTGATGTGACTTTCCCACAAGGACACGCCCCTTTAGTTGGACCGAGGGACAAAACATCCAAAAATGTTGCGCCTTTAGTAATACTTTGCATAAATTAAAGGCAGTTGAAGTCAAACGATGATCCTTACAACTTCCCAAAGACACATGGACATTGAAATTTGGACAGGAATTTGTTTTTGTTTTTTTTTACATTTATATTGACCTGGTTTCAGTGCTGGGGAAAATAGACATACATAAGCCTGGACGCTTGGTTTTAACCTTATTGTTGGTTAAATTAAAGTGACAAGAACAACAAAGGATATTCTGGTTGTATGTGGACAGGTCTGTACAGATATTTTTATTTTATGACATTAGTTATGTTTTCAAGCAGCAGCATTGAGGGTGCATGATGCGATGTGTGATTGTTGCACGAAAATATAAATGAAAGATGCAAAATATTCAATCCATAATAACATTGCTCAACACAGTATATAATTTTAGGTGGTTTTATCCAAAAATCCAACATGCCTGACACAAAATGCCAACTGCAAATCGATGTTTCAGCCTGATTCCAGTTGTGTCTGTGAACTGCAGTGAACCATTTTATTCTCTTTTCGACTGAGATGTTTTGCTTCACTTTTTCTTTATATATTTCAGTGGTTTGCACACAAAACCAGCTGCTGTTTTTCTGAACTCTTCACTGAGCCCAGTGATCATGTCAGTGTTTCTCTGTTTGTCTTGATAATGAACGAGTTGTTGTTTCCTCCAGATGAAGATCCAGGGTCAGAATAAACAGATGCTGGCTGCAGCCTGCCAGATGTTCATGGGCAAGTCAGAAGGTGAGATTGCTCAGATCGCCTTGGAGACGCTGGAGGGACACCAGCGGGCCATTATCGCCCATCCTGACTGTTGAGGTAAGAATCTGATGATTGTTCGTTTCGATGTTTCACTTGAAACGTATCTAACTATTGTTTTGATTCTGTCATGAGCTTCCACATCAGACTGAACATCTTCCTCTTACAGGAGATCTACAAGGACCGGAAGAAGTTCTCAGAGCAGGTTTTTAAGGTGGCCTCGTCTGACCTGGTCAACATGGGCATCAGCGTGGTCAGCTACACGCTCAAAGATGTTCACGACGACCAGGTGACCGCATATCTTCACATTGTTATTTTTTATTATCATTATTATTATTATATTTTCAGATGTTGCCTTTGCAACACCATGACAGCACAAAAATAAAGGGAATTTTCTGCATCTCGGATTAAATCTGCCCTGAGTGAAGAATCTGACTTTTCTGTCTCTTTCTGATGTGCAGGATTACCTGCATTCACTGGGGAAGGCTCGGACGGCCCAGGTTCAGAAGGACGCTCGCATTGGAGAGGCCAAGAACAAGAGAGACGCTGTGATCAGGGTGAGATATGGCACACTGTGTTCTTTATTTTGAGAAGCACTGATGTTGTCTGTTGCATGTGACAGAGGCCATCTTGATGATATTCTTGATTTCAGAAGTCTGTTTTTAGAGTAGTCAGTCCATTTATCTTTTGCTCAGTCATCAGTGATATTTGTCTAAACTCCTCTGTATTTTAAGCATCTTCATCCTACTCCCACTGATCCCTATCCTCCCCATTTCTCTCATCTTGCTTCTCTGTCTTGCTCTCTGCAGGAGGCCCACGCGATGCAGCAGAAAGTGTCTGCTCAGTACAAGAATGAGATCGACATGGCAAAGGCCCAGAGGGACTATGAGCTGAAGAAGGCAGCCTATGACATGGAAGTCAACACGAAGAAGGCAGAGTCAGAGATGGCCTACCAGCTGCAGGTACACAAGAGTGAACAAGAACTGGATGAATGTTAATATTAGTTTAAGTGGGCTGGATGTTTATAGAGTTTCAGCTTGAGTTTGTGCACAAGTGCCTTGAACAGCATCGATCAGCGCCTGGCAAATACTGATTTTAATTGGTCACCCTTATCTAATTATAAATGGATAGCAAGTTATACTGAGAGCGTTTGCATGCCCTGTAGTGGTTATGATCAGGTTTCTGGAGTGTCCTGGTTATATTTTGCACTTGTAATGTCATACTTCCATATATCCCGGTTTGGAGAGACCGAGATATCCTAACTGGAGTTCTCCAATAGAAACCAGGATGCTGTGACATTTAAACACCTTATTCTGGTTCCTGAACACACAGAACAGAGATGGTGTGAAATCAAAACACACCTGCAGGCAGGTGGCGAGAAACCTGGATACTGTTATGATACTGTTATGATTATGTATACATGGTGGGGTGTCCAATTTCAGTTGTAAATCAAAACTTGATCAAAATGAGCAAAGTCAAAATTGATTGAAATCAAAAGCAAGATTGACGATTAAGTATTTTTCTTTCTGTCCAGCCCCGCTTTCTTGCATGCGTCCAGGATGAAAAGACAACACTTCAAAGATGAGACAGCGTTGCTGACTGGTAGCTTGTAGCTGCACTTTTCACTGACAAGATTTTGTTAGTGTTACCTTGGAGTTAGCCCAGTGTGTCTGCTGGCAGCTTTTATCCACATAACTCTACTGTGAAGAATCCAGGATGATGCAGTGGGAAATCAAATCAAATCAAGCCTCGATGTTGATGTTTAAATCGAAAAATCAAATCGAATTGCAAACTTAACCAGCCTTCTCATGAGTGAAAGTAAAAATCAACTGAGGCTGCCTGTGTGGCACTAATGTTATTATAACAGGATATTTACCCTCTGTGACGGATGTGCTGCTCGGTTGGGAAGCAGTGGCACTCGTGTAGAGTGTCACATACATGGCATTCCTGGGATTTAAGATCATGTTGCACTGAAAGATGTTTCAGAGTATTGCTGGTGTTTCCGCCCTCACTTAAAATGATAGATTTACAGACATTACAGCTAACACTGTTGTCATTTTCTTTGTGAAACGATGCCACACTTTGTGCTGTTTCTTCCTCTCCACCATGACTCCGTCTTGTTTCAAGTTTCCAGCAGCATAGATGCATGAGTTTGACAACATTGTTTTGTCAAAAGATTGATAAAAGGAACTGATAAGCTCAGAAGCATGTGATTCAGATGGATTGAACTATCTGGAACCGGTTCTTAATGGTTCTCAGTTCCCATCCCTGCATTCCGGTTATGTGTTGTGCATGTAAACATCATATCAGGTTTTCAGAAACCCGGATATGTCACCTCCAGCAGAAACCAGGATACGATGGCATGTAAACAGCTTATTCTGGTTTCTGAACATCTTATAGTGTAGAGATCAGATTAGCTGACATGGTGAGAAAATCAAGACACAAGTACACACAGATGGTCAGAAATAATAAGAATAATATAAAAAACAAGGACAAGGACAGTACTCCAATTTGTTTAATATTGCCACATGGACATTTCAGGCCCTAGTTCTCGTTGTTTTTTGTATAATATACATTATATATAATATTATGTGATATAATATAATGATGAAATATTATATGTATGTGCTGTATCTTCCTTTGCCAGGTAGCGAAGACGAAGCAGCGTATTGAGGAGGAGAAGATGCAGGTCCAGGTAGTTGAGCGGACGCAGCAAATCATGCTGCAGGAGCAGGAGATCACCCGCAGGGAGAAGGAGCTGGAGGCCAAGGTGAAGAAACCTGCAGAGGCTGAGAGGTACCGCCTGGAGAAACTGGCTGAGGCTGAGCGGTGAGTCGTCTTACAGCTGCTCTTCCAAAACATCAGGGTGATACTGTGAGCAGGCAGACGGTCTTTCAGTTTGACTACCAGTTTCAGGTCCCTGTGTTTCTCTTTTAAATGTGTGCATAGGCAAGATACTGAATCCCTGTTGCCTTACTACAGCTATTTGTCACACAGATAGATAAGGTATTTAATGTTATGGGTAAGATAAATTCAAACAAGGCAGGTTCAGCTTCATACTACTTCCTGTTAAAAATAATTTTCTTGAGTCAGCCTTTGTTTCTGTGTAATTAGGGGACAGTTTGCTTACTTGTAACTCCCAGCAGCTCATGTTCTCCTCCAAACTTAGTCCTTTTTGAGGATATTCCTGTTTAAAGGGTGCTGTATATCATATATAAAATGTGCTGCTTCTCAGCTTTGTGATGTTAAATTAGTCTCTCATCTTACATGTTGACTGATGCATTTGAGGGGAAACAGAAATGTCAAGGATGTCAGCATAGATTTTGACCAAACAAAATAGGTTGGAGGAGAAGCAAATGCATGAAACTTCACAAAAATAGAACAAGGGCAAGTGTTTTTTTGTTTGTTCGCATTTCTTCCCGTTTGGAAGTTGTGCTACACGGATCTTTGCCCTCACTTTACAGCTTTTAACAGCAATTGACAAATTGATTTTGAAGGTATAATATGCAACAGTTCTCTAAAAAACATCTATATGCTCATATAGACATAACCCTTTCAGTCATCAGTGTGTGTGGCGTGAATGTGTCTGCAGAGACCCTGCCCTCTGCCTGTATTTCCTTATGTTTCACCTTATGTTTTTGCTGTGCTCTGGATGCTTTACCAACACAAAATGTCAGTATTTGTTGTCCTAGTATCTTTCTTGTGCATTTATGAACAGCTCAAACAAATCCCTCTGATTCTACCTTTAAGAAAATAAACCTGAATCATTAAATGTAATACTCTACTTCTTTTGAGGAAATTAAAATTATGATTATGTGAAAATTAAGATCAGACGTAGTCCTGCCTCATGTTGTAGTGTTGGTCATTATATAGCTGTATCATACTACGTTAAACTGTCTGCTCTCTGACTCTGCATTTCTCTCTCCTCCTGTCCAGTCTTAAGTTGATTATGGAGGCAGAGGCAGAAGCCGAGTCCATCAGGGTGAGTCACAGATCACTATTGCAAACTCCCAACTCAGCTGTCTGTGGTTTCTAAATAGTTTAAAATATAAATCATGTTGTATGATACTGTGAAATATTCATCTTATGTCCACAAGTTTTCTAAGTGTCTGAGTTGCTCTTTGTTGTGGGATCATGTTTTCAGGATAAGTAAACCTGTCCTCTTCTCTCCTGCAGATTAAAGGTGAGGCTGAGGCGTTTGCAGTGGAGGCAAAGGGCCGCGCTGAGGCAGAGCAGATGTCGAAGAAGGCGGAGGCCTTCCAGCAGTACAAGGATGGAGCCATGGTGGACATGCTGCTGGAGAAACTGCCTCTGGTGAGAGACAACTTACTGTACAGCCCATAACATTACAACCTTTATTCCTTATATACAGCCCACTGGGTCCCACTCACTGTCATAATTAAAGTTGATTTTTAGATTTAGTGCACTTTTTGCAAAGACTGTTGAAACAAGAAACAATCAAAAATAGAAAGACAGAACAAAGACAAAATTATAGAGAGATAAATTGGATTAAAAAAACAGAAAGAAACTGTTTTTTCTCTGGATACCAACTCACACCATAAACTTTTGAATATTAAGGACCAATTCTAAACATAAAGGCTCATCTGTAAATATTTAAAACTAAGAAACACTTTAAACTAAAATAATATGGCCAACTAATTATGATAAACCAACGTTATTAAGTATTTTGAATCATGCATGGCATGTGTATTAAAACTGGCTGGTGTCAGGTTGTTTTAGGGTTTCACAGAGTCACTTAGTTGCTTCATGTTTCATCTGCATGTGAGCGAGTTAGACCACAGTTTTTTAACGTTTGGTATTATCTGTCTTCCACCAGATGGCAGAAGAGATCAGCAAGCCTCTGTGTAAAGCCCAAAAGGTTACCATGGTTTCCAGTGGAGACGGGGAGGTGGGCGCAGCCAAACTGTCAGGAGAGGTGCTGGACATCATGACCCGCCTCCCTGACGCAGTGGAGAAGCTGACCGGAGTCTCCATCTCCCAGGTAACACATTCACGCACACACAGTCATGTGAGCACTTTTTTTCAAATATTACACTGTGTTTTTTTAGGGAATTTGCTATCGCAAATGTATCATGACAAGCTCAAGAATGTTTATCAAAGCTGCATTAATTGAAATCATGCAATGAGTTGTGTGTGTGTGTGTGTGTGTGTGTGTGTTGTGTGCGTGTGTGAGTGTGTGAGTGACCAACAGGGCAGCCTGGCTGATGCATTTCTCTGCACAAGTCAACAAGTGATTCTAATCACACATAGAGCTGAACTTTATAATAATGTCACAGATTTAAAGGTTCTTATGCGTCCCTGGATAAAAAGCAGACCACAGACTTGTATAATTATCTTCAGGGAAGGTTTTCCCTCCTGCCTGTGTCTGTGTGTCTGCTCTGCTCGTCTCTGTCCCTCTCTTTAGACACAACTGACAAATATGTGGAATAAATGCATAATTAAACACAGGCACAAATAGCACTGATACTGTTTCTAAAAAACATAGTGAATGAGCAGATTTTGATATTTCATCATGTCGTAGGAAGAAAATCGGGGGATTTGAAAATCCAGCAGAACAGCCGGGAGAGAAAAGAGAGGAAGGATGCATATTTCATCATTTATCAGAATTAGATCATTCATATAATTTATGGCAGATTATCCCTGTGATTTAATACCAGATTTTATTGTGGAACGTGGAAAAAAAATAGAACAGACACCAAAACTGTCGGCGCCAAACTGAAGCGGGCAGCGATTCAGGGCGCTTCGCAATGGTTCTGCATCCTGTGTGTCACTGCTAGGCTAAAACAAGTCTTACCTACTAGCAGTGTTTTGGAGTTACATTTGATTATTTGCATATAATTAAATAACAAAATAAATGTAATCGCAATCCACTACAGTTGCTGAGAAAAATGGGTAATTAAATTACAGTTACTAATCAAAATGTTGGTGATCACAAAGGGGTCACATCCAAATTCTTTCCGGGTTGCTTGGTGAAGATATGTACTGATCATCTCTTCTCTGATCAGAACTGTAATTTTATCATCTTATTAAGTTCATATTGATAATTAGTCAGCAGTTGGTTGCCTGTTTACTCATCCAGCAAACCCAGAGCAAAATTATGGCCAGAACTGTTTTTTTTTTTGGCATCCAGATTAATTTTAGAAAGTCTGGACAGCAAATCACCACATAAAATGTTATTTTTGCAAAGTGGATCCAAGCCACATTTGGCGGCGGTTTGAAATGCAGGTCCAAACAGACAGTGTGATTGTTTGGAGGACGAGATGATCTCTGATCTTATGCTTTGGTGTCAAACCAGTGATCACTGACGCCTACATCTTTACCACAGCAATCCGTGCAGATAGCTTTGTGATGTCTGGGCACACAAATCTGATCTGATCTCTTGCAAATAACAATGTGGACAGTCTGTCTTAAAAATATGACTTGAGAAACAAATCAGATTTGCCTGCAGTCTGAACAAAGGCCATGATGTCATTGGTTCTGGGTCCCTGACCCTGCTGATTGAACATCAGCAACAATTTGGGGTTGATCAGAGCAGTGAGACTGAACCAGACCATGAATGGGCTTAAAAACTCTGTAGACCTGTGTAGATGAGTTTATAATGCTGTGAGGGTTTGTCTGTTTTCAAATGTATTTTTGGCGCTTTGAGCACCACAAGCTGAGATGCCATTAAGTCCCATTATATTGGCGATAAGGCAGACATCTCTACGGCCGATATCTACAAAATTCTGCAACTCACACCAAAAAAACCTAGATGATAAAAAGCACTACAGGCCAGAAGAATAAATATATATTTTGATTTTGGGTTGAACTGTCCCTTTGATATAAAAAACTGTTTTTTCTTTCTCTGTTTCCTTCCATTCTGCAGGTGGCCTCTCATACTGACTGAAGAGACTCAGACAGTCTGGTGACCAGGCAGATCCACTCTCCCACCGTCTTATCAGCTGCCTGGACTCTGTGCATGAGTCTGCATTAACTCACTAACAAACTCACCCTTCGACTCCCATTCCTGTCTAACATCATCTGTATAGCTGTTACCCCTGCGTAGCTCTGTCCACATCTTGCTGTGACGTTTCTGTGTTGTGAAAATGGTGTACACTTTCTTCCTTTTTTTTGTCTTCTTTGTGTGTTTTTTGGTCTCAGCTGTATCTGGGCTGAAGGATTGTGCTCCTCTGGTTACAGTTACAGTTTTTATTTCAAGTTATTTGTTTTTCTACTGGTGCTGTGTTACTTTCAGCATTGAATCAGACTACTCCACATGTATTTTCTTTTCACAGTTCAGACCTGTGACTTGATTTACACTGGCTTGACCAGATTTTAAATTGCATCGAAACAATCAACAAATGTAACCGTAGCCTCTCTGTCTCTCTGTCTTGCACTTTCTATAATTTCACCAGACTCAAACTTATATGTCCATTCCTGTGTTCTTCTCTCTACAGTATGTCACATATTGTGCGATTGTGTCACACTTATGAGAAAGTGTCTCTGTTCGTCTGAGTCTCTCCCGGCTGTCTGTGTTTATCTGTAATGTCCCCTCCTTGACTGCCTGTGCACTGCCTTGCTGCCAAACCTTAAGTGCATCTTAATATGAAAGTTTAATACAAAAAGACACTCAAAACATTGATTTACTAATGCTACTAACATTACAACGTCCAATACTAGAACAAAACCGCAGTAAACTAACAGGTCGTTGAAATTATGAGACCATCTGCAAATCTGTACGGTATTATTATGCATCATGTTTTTAAAATCTGTCATTGTTTTCTTTGTGTGGGTTCCATCCGCTTTGTCTACTGATGTTTTCCAGTCTGGTGTTAGTTTACCAGTGTTAACAGTTTGAGAAAGATATTTTTGAGGACCCTTTGCTTAAGGAATACCAGTATAATACGCTGTAGAAACAATCAATCATCAAAAAAACCAGTGCTGGAGCCCGATACCACCCTGTACTCTGTATTCTTACTCTTACAGTGTAAGACACAGTGGAAACCTCTGAGCGATCACATCTGTCTGGGTCAAATGAATCACTATAATCACTATTATTCCTATTTATGCTGAAGTAGATTACCATCTTATTGTCATTTGAACATTTATTGCATGAATATAAAGTAATATAACGGACAGCTTCGCTATTTACAGAATTTTCATTTAGATAGTTTGATTTTATTCAAATAAAGGCTACAGCTGTTTCAAATGCTTCTCAAACTAGTGTCCAAATTAAATTATTCCTGTCCAGTCCAGTACTGTGTATAAAATATAGCTTACTGCAGTTTTCACTACTGCATCTTGTTGGCTCATTTGGCAGTTTGTCAAAAGCTTTGAGGAGTTTTTCATTGAGAGAATGACTTTTTTTTCCATCATGAAAGCAGACGGCTGACTACAGGTCGCCCGACGAAGCATCATGGGAGTTAAACAAAAATGGAATTAGTAGTTTTAAAATGTATTTTATATTGTTGTCATGGTCTAAAAGACCCCAAATGAACACTATAAGCAGACTATATTATTACTAGAAGCAAATTATTTTAACAGCATTTCTATAGAAATGATTCTGTCCTGAACTTATTGATCCGTGTAAGCGGTTTCCACTGTATTAGCAAATGTGATGCATGTCTATTAACCCTAATCTACCATCAGTTCTATTGTCTCTGACTTCAGGTTCTGTGCTAAGCACTAAGCAAAGTGTATTTATTTATATATTTATTTATTTATATATTTATTTAGTTCACTTACTGACTTTATGTGAAGTTAATCTACCTTCATAGTGTTCTTTAGTGTTTTCAGTATACAGAATTGTAGTTTATTCAATAAATCCAGAATTAATTACCCCCACTCCCCCATCCCCACGGTACAACAAAGTAAACAAGCAAACAAAAAAACAAGAAATGAACCAAGCCTGGTTCAAAAATCAAAAAATCTGAACCAAACCGTGCATTTGCAGAATTGTTACGCCCCAAATATTTTTATATTTCACTTCAGGAAATTCAGCTCAATTTGCTGTTATGATGTTATGCTGGAAGTTCACTGTAGAGCAACATAGAAATTTATAATGAATCAAAAGCAGTTTGTTATAATAATCTGATGCTGTGATGACCACCATAGATTAATTCCCCTCTCCCTGGCCACGTTTAACAGTGGAGTCACCGATGCAACTGACAGGAGTTTGATATTTTACCCAAGAGCACTGAAACTGAACAGATCTAGAGCAGAACATGAGCTTGGACCTGACTCTTTTGGTTCAGGCTCGCTCGACACCCAGTAATAAACACATAGTACTTGATGTATACCTTAAGTAAAGTGGTGCCGTTTTGTGTGATTATGGCCAGTAATGTAGCGGCTCTCATAAAGGTGTAGCTCGTGGAACTAAAGGTAAATGTGGCGTAAAATATAGCTTTAGCCCTCTATTGTAGCAGTGGGAACAAATATGAGGTAACTGTATTGAAATTCTGAACTGTGTATCATTATTGTTTTTAATGGAGGCTTAATGTGAAGAGATATGGACGAGATGCTAAACAGACAGTCAGGTTAGTTATTCTCAAGTGATGCCAGCTCGCACTTCAGGGAAAAGGGATGTCTGAGATTTGATATTTGAATTTAATATCAAACAATGCATTGTAAGGAGAGGTTGTATGTTAGTAATTTTGTCACGTTGGAGCATCTGTCACCCAGAATGATGCTAGTGAAGGTTTGGAGCTAGCTCTGAAGTGTTAGTTCCTAAAAAAATATTCCAACTTGCCTTAGACCCTAACCCTATCACACCGTCACCCTCTACCTCACCATTAAATCTGGGGCTGGGTATTGAAAACATGTTTTATGTTGGCACTGTATCATTTAAAAAAAAAAATGTATCTGCATAAAGTTATGTAAACGTTTAAGAATCTTAATTTGACTACACGACTACAAACACTACATTTAACCAAGAATACGCCCTCTCTTTTACCTCCATGATACTTCTGAAGGCTTTCTGGCTTTCTGAAGGTAATTTTATTTATTTAAAGATGAATACTGTCACTATTATGCATGCATTGATACCTGTCACACTTTTAACTGTAATTTAATCTTGCAAATGCATTTGTTTTCAGTCAGGACGCACTCTGGAATTACCAAAGTAGGAAGAGATATACTACTGGTAGCTATAGAAAAGGAAATGTGATCTCTGTTCTTCTGAAATAGAATGTTTTAACTGTAATAATAATCTGAAGTGGCACTGCGTATAGATATAGGTGTATTTATATAGTATATTTGATACAGTAGCACTGTTTGCTTCACAAGTCACCTTTAACAACTCTAATAACTCTTACTAACCGCAGCCCCGATGTTTCATTATAAATGTATTGAAGCTATGGTCAGTTTAGTTGAGTTTTCTGTGTTATTTCAACTTCTGCTGTAGTTTGCTGGTGCCAAAATGGAGGGCACCGCTTTGCTGCTTTGTAATTACTGTCTGTGCATTTCAGGGAATTTGTGTTTTTAGGAAAATGTTATTCTAGAAACCTGTACACAGTAAACTTGTCATTAAATTGCAAAAGGGAAACCAAATGTTTGTCACTTCTGAAAACTGTGTTCTATATTTTACTGCTGTGTGTTATTTATTACTTAGTTTTGTGTTGCTCATGTATTATTTCTGTTTATACATCTTTTCATGTGTGCATCTTTTTGGCTTTGTATTTGTCATTATTTTTTTTTTTATTTTCATCAATGGGCAAGTTTATGTTGCTTCTGAACTGTGATTACATAATGTTTTTTTTTATGGGACCCATGAAGAACAGCTCTCATATGTATTCTGGGGTCCTAATAAACTTTTTTTTTCCTAAACATTTTTAAGTTTTACTTTCATTTACACGCCAAAGAATATTTATGTTGTACTGAGCAGCTCTATTTGCAGCTACAGTGCCTTGCCCAAGAGTAACTTGGTGATATTGTCGTCATTCTTGTTGCATCTTAATTTATTTATTTGTCCGGGGATTCAAACCAGCAACTGTTTAACCACAACCCTGGTTCTTGGCTTGGTGCTAAAGCCATGATAAATGTTTGTGAAGAAAAGACGTGGGTCAATTTCTGTGAAAGTCTGTTTCAACTGATGTGCACACAAACCACATACACATAGAAAGTATAATAATAGTGATGGATATTGTAGATACAAGAGCACTGCAGCAATGATGACTTTGTAAATTGGAAGTGTGGCTGTTGAAATTAATTTGTGAACTGTGTTATTCTGAAGAACGTCTACAGCGTCCAATTCAAGACCAAAATTTACACAGACACTGATAATCATAATGATGTGCTGAACCCCGCGCTCTGACGGGATAATTAACACCGGAAGGCGCTGAATGGACGTCGGCAGCTCTGTCAAGTGTGCAGCAAACATCCAAACTAGTACAGGAAGTGAGAGGATTCTGTCTTCAATATTAAGATCTAAACTGCCTGAGAAAAAACAGGCAGTATAAAATAACATGCCAAACACTCAGATCAATATGGAGAGATGTGTCTACTGCTAAACAGGCAGACAATACATTATTTCAAAAAATGTTTTCAGGCTTGTATATGGCAGCATAGTTGCTATAAAAAAGAAAAACGTATTAGTATCACGGTATAACGTGAAAAGTTAAAAAAATTAAATGTTTTTCATGTTTTAAGAAGTATTTTTGCATTAGCACAACAAACTAATCGTGTTATGACAGAGTTTTCACATTATAACAAGATAGTTGACTAAGCTGTTATAACAAACAACTTTTCTTTTTATGTTGTTATAATGTCACATTATAACAGTGTAAGTCATCATATTATAACAGAAACGTTTTATTTTATAATATTAAGTTATCATGAACATGAGACACATAATAAAATAAATTGCACGTTATAACAAGAAAATTCTGATAATAATATTATATAGCCTAAGTTATCATGCTGTAATGGAAACGTTTTATAACAATAAGTTATCACATTATAACATGAAATGTTTCACATTGTAGCAAAAATAAATTTTTGGCATAAACAGAAACTTGACAAGAATGTAAGTTATCACTTTATAACAGAACAGTTCCATATTATAACAATGAGTTTTCCCATTTACGTTGTCAAATACTCAATTCTGATTGGTCACTTACAGCATTCTGTGCAGCAGACCGTTGCTATGGGATGCAGTTATGATCATAAACTCTGGAGGAACAATAAAATCATTTTTAAGTCAATAAAATAATTTTAAAATTAATATTTTGGATCAAATTATTGATTTTTTTTTTTTTTTTTATAAGAAACCATATGTAATAAAGCAGGATGGGAGAGAATCATGCTGTCTGTTATTTTGTAATAATGACCTGTTCACTGTACATTAGCCCTTACATAACATGAACACAATAACTAATATATTGTTAAAATTATATAACATTCTTGTTATTACTACAAGTTTGTATGCTACAATAAACTTTTCACGTTGTAATGTGATAATGCTCTGCTTCTTCTTTTTTTTTTTTGGCGTGGCAACAATATATTCGTGATAAAGAAACTATTTAAATGCTAATACTGTTATACATTCTCGACACGCCTTTTCTGATTAAAACACAATGGCTATTAATCGTATGTATTTTATTTTGAAATACGTGACCGGAAGCTCCCCGTGTAACAGTTTGTCTGACTTGACTCTGCTGAGGCGAGCTGGAGGGAAAAAAAAAAGGAAAAAAAAAAACCCGAAGAAAAAAAAAAGGCACATCTGAGGGGTTTGAGGGGCGGATTTGGACAAAGTTTCCCAACTGTCCCGACCCGAGGAAGCTCCGGGGGGGTTGACGGGGAGTCGATTTCACCGGTAATGAACGCAGGAGTTATCAGTCGGTTGTTAATTATCTGTTATTTTCAGTGTGTCTGAGAGCGCTGTCGTCCCAACCGCCGGAAGTCTGCATGAAGCTGCGTCTCCTACAGAGGCAGCGGCGTCGACGTTTTTTTTTTTTTTTTTTTTTTTTTCTGTCTTCGTTTTTTTTTTTTTTTTTTTTTTTTATTCGAGACTTTTTTTTCTCTCTTTTTTTTTTTATTTTCTCTCAGCGAGATGAGCAGGGAGTGAAGGAATGGAGGCGTTAGGGAGCGAGGATGTGTGTGTCCGCCGAGCGACGGGCCGGTCGAGCGTTTGAACACACACAGCAGGCCTCCTTGTAGCTGGAGAGCAAAGCCAGCGAACAAAAGGAGAAAATTAATGGAGGCGAGTTAGCTAGCCTTTGCCCTCGTCTTGTGTGCTAGCTAACGTTAGCCATGTTTGTTTACAACTCGGATATGTCATTTAAGCTGCAGCCTGGCAGCTGCTTAGGCGCAGTGTTACACATCCGGGCTGGCTGCTTTGCAAAAAGGGGGCTCACTGATTTAAACGATTTAATCGCATTTATACAGGATTTAATCATCAGTGCTAACGTCAGCCCCGCAGCTAGCCGTGCCACAGTTTATGGAGCCAGCTTGTGCCCCTCGTCAAAAAAAAAATGGCTCTCAGAGCTCTGAAACGTTGACTTTGTGTCGCACTGTTAACGGCCCCTGAGTTGGCAGATTGCTGCAGACTGTGGGATATTAATTAATTTGCTTCAGACGTTTGTCCCATCATTTATTTATAGGTCGTGCAACTACAGAGGAGAGAGCAGGCTCATGAAAAACCACGTAAAACATCTCAGTTTGCATGAAATATATTTGTGTGTTGAAGTTTATATCTCATGGGCCTGTAGTTCCCCTAAAGGGTTTAACAGTTACCTGTTGTGTTACATGTCAGTTTCAGCTTTACTAACGTGTAATCACATGCATGCTTTTTTTTTGGTACGTGAGCAACGTGGTTATGCATGGCATTCACAATCTTAACAGGCGTACAGAAAAACCAGATCTCACAACAACAGCTGCAAAGCGTGTGCAAATAAAGTGCAAATGCATGCCAAAATAGCGCTGTGAAACTATGAAACTTCCTTCTTTTTGTGCATCAGCAAACATGTTGCCTATGTCCAGAGGACGAAAGGGACTGGAGCACTTTGATAATTATGCAGACGGGCTTGTGTCTTGACACTACTGTGTTTTAATCAGAGTCAAAATGCTGCTATGTCTCATGTTGCCTGTGTGTAAGTGATAATGAAAAGATAGACAGCACAGTTGTATTTGAAACTAGAATGTCTTCAACAGACTATATGCACGACGTAGAAAGGCTGTTATTTCATCGCATACTGGACTAACATCTAGTTTGGGAGAACATGCCTCTGTGTTAGTTTTCCGGGCAATGAATAGTTTTGACACAGCATTGTTTTTGTTTTTTTTTAAAACTAGACTCATTAACATGTTGCTGATAAAGCAGCCACTGTAAGATTGTGTAATTTATTAGCGATACTCTCTGTGTTAGGGGTAGTGAGGAAGTGCATGGGCTGTGTTACAAATCATTATCTAAAGCCTCAAAGACTGATTATTACAAGTGTTTTTTCAACTCTTGCCTCTTCTGTCCTCATGTAGATTTTTATTATGTCTATCCCTCCTGGGATTGAACATCTTTACCTGATTCCTTTCACATCCTCTTCTCTGTAAATCTGATCAAATATTATTTTTTTTAAAAAACAGCATGAACCTAAAATCATCACCCAGTCAGTTTTGTAACAGCCATTTTACTCTTTTGGAATGGAATCACTCAAAACAATGGGTGCTTGCCAAGCACAGTGGCTGATTTAATAGACATGTTAACCAGCCACAGCTCAAATTTAGCAGCACAGGCTGCTGCTAGTCTTAATATTCCACACTGAACCTGAATCTTGACATGTTCAGTGTGTCAGCTGACAGAGGAGAGGATACATGGAAAGGAAACAAACTAAGATGATTGAAACGCAGCCATGCATGGTTTCAAATGAAAGTAAAAAAAAAAAAAAAAAAAAGAAGAGCATAGTAAGGAGGAGGAGGAGGAGGAGGACGGGCGTTTTTCTAAGTGTGTTGCTTTTTAATTACAGAAATAATGGACGATTCCCATTTCAACTCATCATACTTTTGGTCTCCCGTCCCCACTGTACAAGGACAGGTAGAGACAACCTTATTGTTGGAATTGTCTTGAAATACACATGGTATAGTGGTATGTGCTTTGTCAAAATACACCCGGAAGCGATTATTACTTTGAATGTTAATGGTTTAAACACTACATAACACCAGACAATGATTTGAGCCTGAACATGTTGTTAATAATGCCACCGAATAATACTCGCTTTGTCGGTGAAGTTGTCTTAACCTCACATTGAAGTTATTTTTTTTGAATGAGTTCTTGACATGGTTGATTACATGATCACTCCTGTTCCTCTCCTGTGTCATCTCTTCAACCTCTCTTTGATCCTTTTTTCGTTTGCATCTCACCTTGCCTTCGTTCTCTGTTCTCTCCCATTTTCTTCTTTTCCTCCACCCGTCCTCTCCCTGCACGGATCCAACCCATCATCAACTCACAACCTTTGCTACCTCAACCTGCAAACTTCAACCACCCCTGCTACCAACGTCTTCCTTATATCACATCTTTCTCTCCATCCTCTTTCCTCCTCTTCTGTTCTTTATGCTTTTCAACCTCTTCCAATTCTTTTCCTTCCTCACACACCTGTCTCACCTGTTTCTTGTTTATCATGACACCACTCCTTTTTCTCACCTGTCTCCTTCATCTCTTTCGGCCTTGTTCCTTGTGCATTTCACCCTTCATCTTCCTGCCATCCCTGTGAAATCTGCCAATGTTTTACCCTCACCCATCCCACGCTCCTTTCCTCTTTCACCCTTCCTCTTCTCCTTTCTCTTACCACCAACCCGCCCCTCTACTCATCCCCATCTAGATCGAGAACGCCATGTTCCTGAACAAGGCAAAGGAGCAGCTAGGTCCAGAGAAGGCCAATGCGCCCTCCTTCCCTCACTCCTCTGCATCTTCCACCTCCTCCCCGCACTACCCCACGGCTGTGCTCGCCATCCCTGGCTCAGTGGACGCAGGGGCCGGGGTGCGGGTGGTCCCCAAACAGGAAGGAGGTGGGGGTACAGCAGGAGGAGGTGGTGGTGGCAACAGCGGCACACCTTTAAGTGTGGTTGGGGGACACCTGCACCAGTCACACACCTCCCAGAACATCACCGTTGTGCCTGTTCCCTCTACGGGTATCATGACTGCAGGTGAGTGTGTTTGCTCTGTTTTTTTTCTTCCCTGAATCATGACATTCCCCACGCCATTTGCCATTTCTGTACCACCTTATTGTGTTTGTTTGTTGGTATCACTTTAAAATGGGTGCATGAGTCAGAAACATTATAAATATTTAACTGTAGCTGCCATAAATGTCTCTTTGTATTTGTATTCAGTGCTAGCACCAGCAGGTTATAAGCAGCAGTTTTAAGGTATAATGTTGGTGCTTTATTGACCAAGAAAACTGAGATCTCCTGCTTTTAAGACATGCCAGCAGCGCTTTCATCTACCAAGATGCACTGTGTGTGAGCTTCTGAGCCTACGCCCATGTTGCCGTGAAGGGTGGCAACTAACGAACATTTTCATTGTTGATTAATCTGTCCAATATTTTCTGATTATCAAATAGTTGTTTGGTCTATAAAATGTCAGAAAATGCTGAAAAATATTGATCAGTGCAGGGTTTAATGTTAATATACTTCCCAAAGTCAATTTATACTTGCCCCTGGACAGATTGTTTTATTTATTAGAGGTTAGCACATAACAAAGACTTAAGTTAATTGTCATGTTTAATCTGGAGCTGCAGTGTCTATAACAAGTCAACATTTTTTAAACCATTAATCGATTATCAAAATAGTTTAATTATGTTTTAAAACTTGTCTGGTTGTGAGTGGGGTTGCTAGATTTACTTTTCCCAACGTGGCATTTTACTTGCCCCCGGGCAAGTGGGCAATCTTTATTGTTGAGCCTTGCAGCCTTGCAGTGTAGACCAAGACTACGTCCTCAAATGTCTTGTTTTGTCCACAACCCAGTTATATTCAGTTTATTGTCCAAGAGGACTAAATAAGTCAGAAAACATTTATGCATAAGAAGGACGAACCAGAGAATTTATATGTTTTTTTTGTTTTTTAGTGCTCAAACCAGTAGTTGGTGATTGATTTAATAGTTGACAACTAATCTATTAATCGTTGCAGCACTAGTGCTGTCTGTCACCACCCTAGCCTGTAGCTGTTACTTTGTTGGCAAAGTAACAGCATTCGGTGACAAAATACCCATCTAGCACGCCCCCTGTCTACCCAGAGAGGGAGACTAGAAATCCAAGCTGAGAAAGACTACAAATGACAACCAATGACATCACTGGATGCAGGAAGAATAACAGATTTTACAGCAGAAGAACTCAGCTTTCTCAGTCAATATAGAGCGCATTGAGGAATTTATTGCTCAGCTGACTGCATCAACACTGACTGGACATCTATGTAAAAAATTCCAAAATTTTCCCTTTGATGAATATTGATCTGAATCATTTAAAAAAAATATATCAGCACCAAGATGAGTCTTTTGTGTTAGTGCTGTGGCTTTGGCATTTTTGTGGCTGTAAATATTGGTAGTGTGTGTCAGGAAGTTTACTCCGACAGTGCACATATTCTTAGTTACGCTTTGTAGGAATTGTAGCCCTAAAATGCCAAGAGAATTAATGTAAAATGTTTGTTTTGACCAAATGGACGGCCAGATCACAGTTTCTCTTTTCCTCTCAGCTGGGTTAGTGATCACCACCCCTCAAGGCACACTGGTCCCCACTGCCTCCACGCAGTCATTTGTAACTGGACCCCACACTGCCACCACCATGATAGTGTCTGCACTGCATCCCTCAAATACAGGTAAAACACAGGCGCAATTCACCGTCACTTCAGTCATTTCAACATGTTAAAGGTCCATTGTGTACGATTTAGGGGGATCTATTGGCAGAATATGTCAGAAATGGAATATGATATCCACAAGTATGTTTTCATTAGTGTAAAATCACTTAAAAATAAGAATTGTTGTGTTTCCTTTATCTTAGAATGAGCCGTTTATATCCACAGAGGGAGCGGGCCCTCTTCCACAGTGGCTGCCATGCTGAACTGCTATGTTTCCATACAGAACAGGCAAACCAAACACTGTCTCTAGATAGGGCCTTTCATTTTGAGCTCACCATTAGATGCCACTAAATCCTACACACTGTGCCTTTAATGCATCATGGATAATGGTATGAGTATTGTCAAAGTTTATGATTTTTATCCAGAGAATGTATTAGCTTTTTCAGCCTTGTCTTGCATTACAATCTGCACAGTAAAACACAGCTAAAACTGTTGTTAGTGAGCAGCTCTAGTGGAGCAGGTGGGAGTGGACACTTTCTGCAAGGGCACCATGACAAACTTGTAGAGGGACAAGATATTGTTAGTTTGATTGAGAACCTGTTTTTGTCAGTATTTTGAACTCTCAAAACATTTCATCACCTGTGGTGAGATTCCTGTTTTCTACCCACCATTTATTTATTTTTGCATTTTTGTGTTGTTACATCCATACATATGCAAGCATACACACACTTGTGTATGTTTAATCTTTCATAAGTTTTGGTATTTCTCCTGACCGAGGCAACACATCCCTGCATAGCAACTCCTGTAGGTGATGTGTGGGACTGATTACGTCACAGTTTCCCATCTTTAATAGATGCTCTCTTCAACTCTTCTTCTGTCTTACCATTCTTTTCTTACTTTTCTCTTGTTTCCAGACAAGAAGGAGGACATTGCTGTCCCTCCTGCAGTTGTGATGCCGACGCCATCAAAGCGAGGCAGGAAGAGCAAACAGATGATGGGAAGAGTGGGTGGGGTTCTCCCTCCAGGAAGTGATGCATTAATATTGGCGCATCTCGCCGCTGGTGGACAGGTGAGGCTCTTCTCTTGATTACAGTCTTTTCTTTAGACTTCTGACAGAGCTGTCGCTGCTGATTTTCTACACAGCATGAATTGTCAGTGCTTGCATCGTTCTTTCATATCTAATATATTGTTTTGTGTTACAGCATCACAGTGCTGACCCGTATGACCTGTCAAATGATGAGGATGATCACACCAACAAAGACGGCCCCAAATCCTACAGGTAGAGGAGAGAGAGATTTTGTGAAAAGTATTATTGTTTTTGGCATCACCAGTTTTTATTGCACATTAAGAACAAGTCATTTGCCAGTAAATATACTATACCGCTAGTGGTGGGGGATATCTTGCATGGCAATATTGTACTGAGAGATGGACGTCAAGTACCAATCTTTTATTTTATTTGAAAAAATTTAAATTAATAATATTGCAAATGCAGAATAACTTTTTGGTAGTAGAATAATAAAAACAGTTGCGTTTTCAGTCCACTAGATGGTGCTGAGTTTTTTTTCTGTTGAGGTCAGCAGAGGTCACTGAGTTTTTATGACAGTGTTGGTTACACCCTGCGCTTGACAATCACATTTGTTTTAAAAAGTGAAGGTGATGACAACGAAACTGTACCTTATTAGATCATAAGACAGATGTTGACTAAATTTTCCTTTGGAGACATAATTTGAGGATTGGTCACGATTCTCCAAATTCAGAGATTTGATTTGACTTTAGACTTTAAGGTCATGATTTGATTCAGTTTTTCAATTTAAACATTTTTTAACACTGCCTATGCCACAGTTAAACTATCGAGTCTTGATTTGTAAAGATCAACAGACCATTGCTTTTAATGCCCTGACAACTGTTATTTACATTTTCAAATCTTCTCCTTTGAAAAGACGGTCTACATGATATCAAGTATGGTGTCGTCTTTGAAGTGTTGTTTTTTCTTCAGATTCACACCGGATGCAGCAAGTAGGCACAGATGGAGAGAAAAAAAAAATACTGGGAGAATTGCGATTCTGCCTTTGATTTCGATCTTGTGATTCCCGCCCCTACATACTGTAGACGGGAGAATAAGCTTGTAAGCCTACATGTAACCCTACATTAAATCTCCTTCACTACTTTGTTGAAGGTTTTCCTCTCTCTTTCACTTCTCACTTGCCAAGGTGTCGGATGTGTGCAGTGACGTTCTTCAGCAAGTCAGACATGCAGATCCACGCCAAGTCCCACACCGAGGCCAAGCCCCACAAGTGCCCCCACTGTTCTAAGTCGTTTGCCAACTCCAGCTACCTGTCCCAGCACATCCGCATCCACAGCGGGGCCAAGCCCTACACCTGCACCTACTGCCAGAAAACGTTCAGGCAGCTCAGTCACCTACAGCAGCACACACGGTACTGGGCTGAGTCCTATATGTGGTCCTGTGTGTGTGTGTCTGTGAGAGTGTGTGTGTGAGACTGTTTGTTCACATGGTTTCTGTTGTTAAAGCACGTGTGTGGGTCTGTGTGTGGTGACTGATGAAGGGAGGAAGGGATAGGGAGTTGGGGATGTGCCGGGGGCTTTTGGGAAAGTGTTGACAGTGTAAAGCTCTTTTTGCACAGTCTAAGCATCACCTTTGAAGGTGCAGCACCAAACCTAAATTTAATCATGGTCCTGAGCTTGTTATTTTTATGCAGCTATCAACAAAGATTAGTTCATTTTTCATAACTGATTAATCATCAAGACAGGAAGCCAGCTTCATCATTAAATTTAACAGTAGCTTTGATCACTTCCAAGCATGAGAGTCTGGGTGGATGCATGCTACAGTGTTTGGTAGAGATGAACCTACAGTACCAGTTACCAGGAAGCAGGTGGTTGGTTTTTACTTTCTCATCCTGCTGGTGACACTATCATATGTTTGGCATGTTACTGCATGCATGTTGCATTATTTTAGTTGTTCACTTTTCTTTAGATCCACCACTGCTTTCACTCCTTCTAACATGAAGCACCTTCTGGAGGCCTTTCACTTTCATTGGACTCACTTGTAAATAAAACACCCCCTTATCATTTCAATTCATGCCAAATGGGAAAAAAACAGCAGTAA
Organism: Lutjanus argentimaculatus; assembly: GCA_034769285.1. Classification (NCBI taxonomy): domain Eukaryota; kingdom Metazoa; phylum Chordata; class Actinopteri; order Lutjaniformes; family Lutjanidae; genus Lutjanus; species Lutjanus argentimaculatus. The sequence continues at coordinate 30,789,561 of JAWZSL010000008.1, forward strand.
AAATAGAATTTTGGCTAAGGTCAAATTGGAGAAGTAGGAGCACTGATTATGTTCACAAATGACAGTTGAAAGTTGATTATTAGGTAGTGAACAGGGTTTACATTAGCTGGCATATGCCGTCTTTTGCCGTTATTACTTGTAGTTGTCCAGCAGATGGAAATAACAACGGCCAATATGTCCAGCATGAAATGTGTCAAATAAAAATATCTGTTTCTGCAACTTCAGATAAAATATCTAAATAAAAATAGCATATTTTAAAAATGTTTTGTTGTATCTCACATCCCTATGTGTCCTGATAAGGAAAGGACAAAGAAATGAACTTGACATCATAGATTAAGTGCTGCCGGAGCACACTGGAACGACGCTCTGCCACTTTTTTTTTCTCTAAGTGAGGAAGAATATTTGGCATAGTCTGTGTGGCCCCGATCAAAGCATAGTTTTTACAGTGAGAGGCGCCTTTTTTCAGTTGTTTTCTAAAGGCAGGAAGCATTTTGTCCGCTGCTAATGCGGCATGGGTGCCTTGCATTTTAGACAAGCAAATGATTGAATGGTCAAAGTCGTCATATTGACATTTAAATAATAAGAAAAGTGTGATGCACACTCACAGTTGCAGCAAAGAGAGAGCACTCATGTGGACTGAGTGCTGTGAAATATTCTCAACACGATGAAGCTATTCATAAAGTCAGTCTAGTGTTTGATCGTTGATCGTAGACAGTTATAGCTGTCTAATGTATGTAAACTTGCCACTGTCGTAACAGCAGTTAAACAACCTGAAATGAGACGCAAATTAACCGCGCGTCTGCATGCCTGTGCGCATCATAGCTGCAGTCCTGTACTTAAACAAATAGCACTACATGTCTGCTTTTATATGGCTACTTAGAACAAATGTCTAGGAGTTGTTCTTTTTGGACAGAATTCTGGAAAATTAATGGTCAAATTGGCCGTGAACTCTGACAGTTAAAATGTTGCCAGCTGGACAGTTAGTTTCTTATTTCAATCACACAAGTGTGAATACACTTGGCATACTAACTGTGTGATAATTTACCCCCTAAAAACAAAACATACTCCTTGTTTCTTTTGTCATTCTTTGACTGCACTGAGCCAGCCTGCATGTTTTACACACCCTCATAATATTTCCAGAACAGTTAAAAACCACTAATTCAACATTGAGAATGGTTTAACTTGTGTTACATGTAACTATGCGTGACCATGTAAGTGATGAAAGCACCTGACTCCCATTCATGCCGTCATGAATTTTCTGTTTGACCTTGTCTTTCACCTTCTTCACGTTTTCATTTCCCTTATTGCCATGCGCCGAGTTTTCTTTGTGGGTTTCAGGCCATTAATTTTAAACGGGAAGATGTGCTCCACTGGCCTGCCACTCATCTTGAATTTACATTTCAATCTGACTGCAGCAGAGCCAGACATTCATAGACACACTCACACGCCACTCAAAGCAGGGCACACCAAATGGAGAGACTGCAAGAGAGAGAGAGCGAGAGAGAAAGAGAAAAGCGTGACTGTGCTTGCTGTATGTTTTTGTTCTGTGTTCTCACAACTCAGACACAGCACAAAGAGCACACTGTCAAACTTAATGATCTATGATCAACGCAACTGATCGCAGATCCTGTTAACTTTAACGCATGATTTGGTCTTCGGTTCATCGTGAAGTTTGGTCATGCTGTAGCTTAAAAATCTCTCGCTGTTTCTCTCTCTGTTTCTCTCTCTCTTTCTCTCTGTCTCTCCACTTCCTCACCCCTCCAATCCCGGCTTCCCGTGTTAGAAACCACACTGAGGCCAAGCCCCACAAGTGTCCCCACTGCTCCAAGTCGTTTGCCAACTCCAGCTACCTGTCCCAGCACATCCGCATCCACACCGGGGCCAAGCCCTACTCCTGCTCCTACTGCCAGAAAACATTCAGGCAGCTCAGTCACCTACAGCAGCACACACGGTACTGGTCTGGGTGGGCTGTGTGGGTTTGAATGGCCGGATGTGTTCTTTTGTGTGCATGTATGGGAGCAGGTATGTGGAGAGTTATGGCGTTGTGATTGTTTGCATCATTTTGCACTTTATAATATTTCAAAGTTGCCAAAGTAATATAGTGTAATATAAGATATTTTCAGTTCTAACATTTTCTTCACGTAATCAACCGTTTACTTGTCAGCCACAGCCAAGACTTCTGACAACCTGCTTATGCTGTCAAAAATATTGATATTTTTTCAATACCATGTTTAAAAACAATGCAGTACTAATGTTCAATAGTCCTGAAAGTACTGAAAAATATATTTATGTGTATATTTCTTTCAAGACCTCAGATTAGTTTAGTCTTTACTGTCCTGTCTAAATTTGGCTTGCAGCAAAACAGACGGCGTTCAGTGAGTTTATCTGTATCAGCACTGCGTGCAGATTGTTAATTTAAAAAAAAGAAGAAAAATTATACTATTTTCTGTGTCTGGGACTTTTTTTCTTTTTGTAGTGGCATCAAAAGAGGTATTCAGTATTGTTATGTTATATTAGCATGGTTTAATGATAGAAATAATATTATAATATTAACAATAATATTAAATAGTGATAATTTAATAACACTAAATCATATTTTCACAACTTGAATCATTAGATATGATAGATAATAAAACCACATTCCAAAAATGACCTAAATTGCCTCAATTGGATGTAAAAGTATATATAAAGAAAAAGAAAGCAACAGGTTGAACCACTAAACTATGATTTTAATGCCTTTAAAATACCTGTAATAAGTTTTATTGTAAATGATGGTAAATGAAAGATGTTTAGGTAGGAGTGAGTACACTGCATTTTATGGTATGACACTGCTCTAAATACTGCATGTTTCATCATGATACGATATTATATTGATTCTTTGGTCAACAATATATTTACTAATATCACAAAGTCTGCCACGATACGTTTTCGATTTGACTTTGGAAAAGATGTAGGAACCCTGAATAAAGCACATCACACTTGTTTTCTTTATGCAAGCACAGCAAAAAAATGTGATTTTTTTAGAGTGTAATTAACTAATGATGTGCCGAACTGATTTTTCAGGATTCACACTGGTGACCGACCGTACAAGTGTAACCATCCTGGCTGTGAAAAATCTTTCACTCAGCTGTCCAACCTACAGGTAAATCGTTTCACAGGTTTGATCCTTGCTGCTTAACTGATTGGCATTTCCTATAGTAAGACTTGATTTGTCTGCCTAGTTTTTTCTCTCACTTAACTAAAAAAATGAATGTAATAATCTGTCTTAATGGGGTGAAATTATTTAACTTTTTCCAGTGAGACAATATAAAAGACATTCTTGTGATACTCTTTCTGGTTGTTCATCCTAGCCCTCCTCTGTCTTTCTCTCCTGCTCTCTCCCCGCAGTCTCACCGTCGGCAGCACAACAAAGACAAGCCGTACAAGTGCCACAACTGTAACCGTGGTTACACAGACGCTGCCAGCCTGGAGGTGCATCTGTCCACACACACCGTCAAACATGCCAAGCTGTTCTCCTGTGGCCTCTGTAACCGATCCTATACCTCGGTAGGCTCTCAGACTCGCACAGATTCATTATCGACTTTTCTTGTATTCCCACCCAATGTCCTCAAGTTAGACCTGGTTGACTTTGGTCATTTGTAATCAGACTTCATGCACCAACAAAAAATGTTTTTATGTACCAGGCATTTTATCCTGAAAGATGATGATCCTGTCTGTTCTTTACACTACTGCAGGAAAAAAGATATTTTTAAGATTTCATATGGAGAACCTTTCTGTGGGCTCCTTAAAAAGTCTGAAATCTGAATTTTAGGCATTAAGATGTCTTAAATGTAGTAAATACATGTCATGTCTTAAAATTTGATTGGATCGGGAAAATTAATATATACTTTTATGCAGCTGCATTAACTTCAGCCTCACTTTTTAAATGTTTCAGGGAAAACTAGTATTGATTACGCTGTAACAATTAGAAATTGGGATGGAGAAAAAATTGATTGTTAGATGCATCACATCGCATATTCTCTTGAACAGATTATGAATTGATGCAGAAAAGTAAGTAATGGGAAATTTAAACCCCAATTTTCGCAGATTATAAATGCTAAAATATATGTGTAGGAAAAAACTTTAAAATGAGCAACATAAATTAACATTTCAGGGAGTAAGAAGAAGCAACATGCTTCTCTAGGCCTACATCTGCAACTCTACAACAGCATTTGGATCTATGCCCACATTTAAAGCATAGAGTGCTCTGGTGCCAGTATGGACGTGAAATAGGCATTTAATTGTTTTCATAATGGTTTTAAAAATAACTTAAAGTCTTGTTGTTGAAACCCTGTATGGAAAGCATGTTTATAATTTGAATTCCACGCAGTGCTGGTGTTTAGAGTAGGAAAGTCATAATTTTGTCTATAAAACATTATTGGATAAATTCTAAAAAATCTTTCTGACCCAAATTTACTTAATGAGTATACTTTTAATATATAGAGTTATGGAGGGAAACAGCCAGACATTTTTTATTATTTCATGAACCCTGAATGAAGCAGATCCCGTCCTTCTTTTTTTTTCCTCCCTGCCATCATGTCTTCTACTTTCCTGTCTTTCCCAACTCCAGGAGACGTATCTAATGAAACACATGAGGAAGCACAACCCCGACCCGCTAACAGTGGCTGCAACAGTAGCTGCTCAGCAGGCCCAGGGCCTTACGCCGGGCGGAGGAGGGGGCAGAGGCCGAGGCCGTGGTCGAGGGAGAGGAGGCGGTGGGGGCAGAGCCGGCCAGCTCCAGAGCCAAAACAACCCTAACAACAACACCCAGAACCCTAACCCCGGACCCCCAGGCAGCTACCAGTCGCACCAGCAGCCCACAGAAGCTGTGGTTCAATGCCCGTTTGACCTGCACCAGTACAAGACAGTGTCAGCCAGCGAGATCCAGTACAAACCAGTCACTGTGGCGGACCTGCCAGTGACCCACAAAGACCTCTGCCTCACCGTCTCCACGTCAGCCATACAGGTGGAGCACATGAACTCATAGGCTGCGTCTTCCCTCCCTGTTTGAGGAATTACTAATTGTGTCTGCAGTGTAAAAAGGTCCATATGAGCAAGTAATTTAACTGTACTCAGTGTTGTTGTCTTCTTAAGGAAGAAAAAAGGGCTAATTGGGTGGAAAGTTTTACTACCCTGTTAGCAAGATGCAAATCATCTGGTTTACTGCATTTAAAAATGTAACAGAACACAAGTGGAATCAGTTTAGATTCAGTTTCCTTCAGCATTAAGAGGGACATTATTTTGAAAGGGGTAATGTTCAAAGATAACAAGCCAGTGTTTTCCTTTGTTTTAAGAAGCTTTAATGCTGAGTACAACATTAAATTACTTGTTGGAACACAGATATTTTACAATGCGCTTCTCAACTCCTGAGCCCACTTGTGTCAAGAATCTCTCAGTAGAAATGCTCATCTGGGACGCTGATAGAAGTTTATTCTTCAGCCTGAAACCACATTCTTCCATTAGACTTTACCAAAAACCTAATCTGAGATCAGAACGAGATGGTGATGCTAGACCTGAATTTCTCCAAAGCTTCTTGAGTCTGCTTTCACCTTTAAAGCTACTACAGGGAACTTTCATATTTTCTTGGACAAAAGTGGCATGTGTCCACCACCATAGCCTCAAAATATGATGTCAAAAATCTAATTATCTATATAACTTTGCCTGTAACCGTAACTTTGCCTTGAAAATGCAAACAAAGGCTTGTTTCATCTAAATTTCACAGAGAATCTAACCAAGGTTAGAAGCAATGAATTACAACTACTTAACTTACTGTAATTAAGTCATTTTTGGGGGTACTGTATTTTTGAAGTCTGTTATTTTATATAACAGAATAATGAGAATAATACTTTTTTGTAACAGTACTTGTACTTGAATACAGTCTTTTTTGCTAATGTCAGTCATATAGAGGCATCAGTAATAAATGGAGATGGTTTGAAAACCAGTTAAAAACTCCTTGTAGTAGCTTTAATCAGTTACTGGACAGACCAGTCATTGATCCTAAACTAGCAGTCCTCCTCTGAGAATCTTGATCAAAGAGGCTCACTGGTGTCCCTTCTCTTTTTGTGTATTGCATTTTTGCAGTATGCATCATAGGAGGGTGAAGGTGTAAAATATCTGTAGATTACATTATCCTCTGCACATTTATGGTCCAGAGAATGATGTAACTTTTTTAGATCACATTAATCTGAACATTCTCCATGATTTAGTTCAAGCCAAAACAAGGGAGAGAAACAATGCAAGGAATTAGTGACGAACGACTGTGGAGATTCATAACAGCAACTGAGGCAGCAGGGCAGTGGTACTGATCTGAGAAATGAGGAAGGACTTGGTAAATAAGTTTGAATGGCTTTCGAGTAACACTGCCGAAGAGCCGTGGACAACAGAGATTGGATCAGAAAGACTGAAGTGGAGCCTGAGAAAAGACCACAAAAGAAGAGGGGCAGCAGGAAGAGAAGGATGTGGTGCATTATGGGATTAGGCTAACGCCTGGGGCTGAATCTCAAAGTGTGCATCTCACAAATCATGATGTCCTTATTTACACCCACCTCCCCTCAGACAGCGAGGAGCTGAGGAACCATTTCTTTGTCGGAACCCAAAGCATTGAACAAAAGAGACGGAGCAGTTCAAGAATGCACTAAATGTGAGGAATCTGCAGCAGAGCGAGATGGAAAGGGATTGGTGGGGCGGGAGGGGTCATAAAGAAAGCACTTGATGAAGCTTGTACTTCATGCCTATGTTTGTCATCATTGTACTTTTTTTTAATATATCATATGTATGTATTTTTCTACCAACAGAGGAACGCGTGAACGAACTCAGAGAGATCGCAAAGTGAGTGCATGAATGTGAAGGGAACAGAGAGAAAAGTCCTAACAGAGTGTTTTTTTTTTTCCCATTTTCATTTTTTTAGTATTCAAAGAAAGACCGTTTACTATCCTCCAATGAGTAAAGACAGCCCAACTCGTCATTGTCAGGGCAGTTGTTGGGGAAATAATGATTGTGTGATAAAAATGGCTGACAGGTACTGTTATCAATCTTTTTTTAAAGAACTTTTCATACATATTATTACTACTTTCATTATAACTGTATTGCAAATGTTATCCACATTATTATCAATCTGAGGCATTATTGTATTGCAGTATGCTGTACATAAAATAGATAGAAAATACTTTTTCATCTGTAAAAGGGAAGTATGTCCTGTATAAAGCATATATGGAAACTAAAGGAACTCAAATTAACAAGTACCAAATCATCGGCCGTATCCCAGGTCACCTTCAGTGCTGATGCACCATGAACTCCATGCTCAGCAAAGTCTGCAGAAGAATAATAGATTCCAGGCCTGAGAAAGTTTAGGAATTGCCCAAAAAGTTGGTTAAATTGTGGGGAATATTTTTCCTCTTACTGTAACATGTGACTAGCAGCATTTTCTGCATTTTCAGCCACAGTTGCCCACTGCACTTGGTAGTATTCATTTTTAATTCTATGCAAACTGGAACATTTTGGTCAAGTTAACTGTGTTTAATTGGTAGGAAACATTAACGGGTTTCACTGAAGCCCAGAGAGACAAGTGAGAAAAATATTCTTGTGAAGTCTGATTTAAACTGTTTTTTCTCCTGTGTGTTTATGGCTTAAAGTAGAAATCTGTAATATATGTGCTGCAAGAAATCATAAAATGAACATGTCTCAGAAATTGAAACACTAGCTAGTCTGACAACAATGATGCAGCCGTGGTGTCTCTTGAAATTTCTATTTCAGACTGGAATGACGTTTTTTGAGTGCCTGTTTCACGATAATTAGAGTCCAAATTAATGCAGAAAGTTCACCAAAGTGTCTGTTTATGAGTCGTAACAACTCACTAATAATATTTTGCAGAGTAGATGTTTATAACGGCTGAATTGAGAAGTATGCTGATGGAGTCTGGCAGGAAGTCACTGAACTCAAACTCTGTTGTTACATAACACACAATATATGTACTTTGTGTACATAAATATCAGTGCATGGAGGAATCAAAACTCACTGGGAACATGAACATTGAACATGAATGTTTGTAATCCTCTTAGCTCAGAGGTAGTGGTGCACTTCAGCCCCTTGTGGCCGAGATGAGTATTACAGCAACAAATACTGACAACAAAACAAAAAACATATCACAAAAACAAAACTTTTTTTCTTACTGGTCATTCATTTCACCTCTTCTTAAATCATAAAAGCAGGAGAGAAAACAGTTTAAATCAGACTTTAAAAAATGCATCACCAGATGTTTTTTTTTTCTTATTGCCTCATCCATAGATTTTTATTAGGCTCCCTTATAAAAGACTGTTATGGCTGCTCAGAGACATTCTGATCAAACGACCAGTAATTCTGTGGTAGCACAGATGTTGTAATCCATAGGGCATAACCGGGCAAGCCACTGTGTCTTAAAGAAGTGTCTGACCAAAGGGGATCCTTCCCTGCACATATGGAAAATGTGACCAGATGATATTCATTCATTATGATGTAGCCTGAAGTGGTTTGGCCTAGTGAACTGTATGTTTAATTTACAGGCACTGTTATTAGGTTTATTAGACAAGATTGTCTTGGCACTGTGCAAAAATGACCCGTTGCAACCTGAAAACCAATTTTTAACATTGATGAACAGTGAAAATTCCTTCATGAGCACTTTTACAAATAATCTGATGGATTATCTGTATTGATTATTAAACGAGCTTTGACGTAGGTGACCTGGGACACTGCTGCCATGTTTTTGTGCACAAGCTGTCTCTACCCAATCAAAATGTTCAAGCAGCCTGTACAACTGGCTGATTGTCTTCATGTATACTCCTCCTTGTACTTCATTGTGTCTTTTTATGAAAAATAACACATTCTCAATATTCTTGTTAATGTTATTACTGATGCTCCTGATAATAATACAGTTATTAACTGCCCTCTTATGCTACACTCTTGCATACTGTATGCACAGTTACACCTCTTGCTCATCTGAACAGACTGTTTCTTCCCTTAAGGAGAATAAAGTTCGAAAACAGTTTATGATGAAAACATGATTCTGATTTTTGTTTTTATTTTATTTGATTTGGTCTGATCTGATTTTTGTGCTGACTTTAAAATCACAAAAGTCCACTGATCACTTTTTCCTGCACAGTAAAAGTGATTAAGCGATAAAGCTTCATAACCAACATCACGTGGAGAAAATTAGTAGTGGTTATAATCAACTTGACAAAAATGAAAGATTTTCTCAGACAGTTAGATTTGTAGTATGAGTTCTGTGTGGTTGCTTGAAACTGCAAAATAATCATCCTTGTGATTTGTAAATTGCAATTGTTTGGAAAGCAGTTAATAATGTGGACGGATCCACATGCTGTGAAGGGAAGCATGTTCAAGACAATAGCTGCCCACAATTAAAGTCACTGTTTAGACATTAAATTTTGCTGCAAAATAGAAAGAAATTGATATTTTATTTGCAGCAATAAATGAATTAATAAATTAGATGTAATAATAATAATAATAATAATAATAATAATAATGGATAAGACAGTATTTAAACACCTTACATGCAAGAAATGCACCCCAACGTGCTTTACAACAAATAATTAAATTACAAAATTATTAAAAACTAGGATTTATAATTTCATTCGTACTGACGTACTGTAATGACGTATAAAATGTAGTTCGTTCGATTATAAGTCATCGACTGGATTTTGCCTTTTGCACCAGCGAGGACCCTCTCTTTATACTGAGTGAACGCAGCGTTATCCCGCCTGCGCGGAACACTCCGTACGATTTATCAAGCGTCTCTTAAGAAGGGGGGGGGGCGGGGTTTAAGATGGCTCGACCAATCACGGCAGCTTGTCGGAAGCGCCCACCAAAACAGTTAAATTTCAAATTCAAACGGCTGGAGACGGTGGAGTGGACAGACCCGAGGAGGATTTTATCCACTTACGGTAACTTTTTTTTTCAGAAATTAAAGATATAAATTAATTTGGTTCATCTCAAATTTTAAAAGGGTTCAAACTGCACTCACGAACGATACAAAAATGACTTCCTGTAGTTTAACGTGGCTGTTTTTTTTTTCTCAGGCTAACGTTTACGGTAACGAACAACTCGTCCGCTAGTTAACGTTAGTAACACATCAACGTTTTTTTTTTGGGCTGTAGGTAGTTTACGGTACCACAGTCGAAGTTAATTTAAGTTTCAGCATGTTTCGGTAGTATGATGTGATTACCGTAATATCTGTGTTAACGTTAGAAAGCTGAGGTTGTGTAGCTGACCTTCCTCTAGTCTCTCATCTACATTAACCATCATTACATACGAGTCACAACGCTAAACATTTGTTTTTCCATTAAAACAAACAAACAAACAAAACAAAACCAATAACACAACTTGTTGCTGTTCTGACGTCCAGATCCATTAATCTGTTTTACAAATTAGCTCTTAATCCAAACAGATGGTGACTAATAATCACTCGTGTCTTTGCTCAGTGTTTATGGTATAGGATGAGCCTAAGTTTAAAAACACGTGATCAGCTGTGTTTGGGTATGTTGATGTTACTAAACGTTATTTATGTTTGACATTTATAAAATGTCAGTGATTTGTTGTTGTATTAAAAATAGCAAGGACAGAAACGGGCAAAAAATGTATTTTGTCACGTCACACTAAACATCCTGATGTTTGGAAGAGTCTTTTGGAAATGTATTCAGAGCAGCATTAAGTGTTGTGAGTTTATTTATATTTATTTTATATTTAAAACAGGGCTGGATATTTATTTCTTAGAGAAACTGATGCTTACCTTGTAAGTGATAAGTAAGTGATTGTAAGTGATAATGAGGATGGGCACAAACCGGTGCTCCTGGTTGAGATTAGTGTGACAGAGAAGCATTATAATGCATAACCTTTTTCTCTGGGTCTGTTTTGACCATAACCTACCTCTTAGCCCCCAACAGAACATGTCCCGCTTGCCAGTTATGTCAAGCAAAAGGGTCCTCACAAGCAGCACCAGCAGCTCGGAGAATGGCCAAGACTATGCACCTGCTCAGGTTTGTACTTAGAATCATCTGGTACCTTTCATTTCACTGCCTTTACCAACTATTCTTGGTGTGTTTTATTCTTCTGTGAAGTAACCAGTTATCCAGTTTATAAGCTCCAGAACCCAGAGGTTGGCCTATAACATAAGATCTGTTCACAGTTTCAAGTATAGGACTACGACACAATCACATAAACATGTAAAAGTTTGTGTTGTGGCTGTGTCAGTGAGGTGTTGATTAAAAATCTATAGTATATTTTTGCTAGTGCTCTATCAGATTGGCTTCTGTTGTCAGGGACTTAATATTGTTGCATAGGGCGGGGCAGTATAAAGATATCATATCAATATCATGATATGAAACTAGACCAAATATTGATTTTGGATATCATGATATAACAGAAGTGTTGTCTTTTCCTGGTATTATTTGCTTTTACCCACTTTGTCATAATATCCACATTAATAATGATTAATGATGATGATCCATAATTAATATTTATCATAAATCTCATTTACTGATATTTTGTGAAAACACCAGTAATGATCCCTGCGATATTGTCACACTGTTACTAAATATTGGCATCAAGGTATTTGGTCAAAAATATTTGATTTTTGTCAATGTTGCCCAGCCCTACTATAAAATAATCATATGTGTGCAACATTTGAGAATTCACAGTATGATGTTATAGACAAAATCTGTCTATAATATATATTGTTATGTGTGTGTGTGTGTGTGTGTGTGTGTGTGTGTGTTCTGTTCAGAATAGCCAAAAAATATGTTATTCACGACTTATATTGCTCAGCTCTGTTGTTGCATCTACGTCTAATATTTCACAAGCCACAAATGGGACTAATCTATAGAACCCATATAGACTTGATACAGATTTCTGAGATAGGTGTGCAAAAGTTGAATCATTGCTCTTGCTTTATGCTGGTTGTCTTTGTGTTTACAGAAGAAGATTCGGAAGGAGTCGGATCCTGTCAAACCACAAGCAGCAGCTACAATCATTGGTAGCAAGCGGCCTCCTGTTGCAACAAGGGCACCTATTTGTAAGTTACCAGCTCAAACCTGAATTTTAGAATCTTGCTCTTTTTCATCAAGGTTAGAGACTGCAGTTGAAACCAAATTTCATCTCTTGTTTTTTATTCAAGTTTGTGTATTCTTAAAAAATGACATTGCTCTGTCTTGTTTAGATCAAACCTGTACCTTTTTTTTTTTTTTCCTTCAAACAGCTAAGCCAGTCAGAAATATGGGTGCTGCCACCGTGGCTGTTGCTCCTTCCAGAGGTAAGATGAACTGTCTGTTAGGTGATGGAGGAAAATGCATAAGCTGGGATGTGTTTTGAATGTCAGGATTGCAGGAATCATGTTCAGAAAACCCCCACTTGGAGCAGTGATTGAGTACATTTTAATTTCAGTTTGGATATGATATGTTAGACAAGATTTCACAAGTTGTATAGTTTATCAGTTAGTAGCAAGAAGATGCAGAAGAGCTTTGGGTCCATCATGAACACATGGTACTGTTATCATCAAGAAAATGGAGTCTGGCATTACATGTTTGACATGATTTTGTAATGCATTGCTCTTTCTTCTTTCATCAGGTGTCCTGAAACAATCTACAGTTTCAACTGCAAAGGGAGGCAACATCAAACAATCTGCTGCACCCACTGGCACAAAACCAGGTGAGAAATCCATTCAACTTCCCATTCCTCAGTAAATTATGTCAAATCAAGCTAATTGACTTAGTTTGTTTGGTGCTTAGTTAATGGCTACCAGCTTTTCTGACAACTGTGGTTCAGAGATTAAGTGTAGTGTTAATCACACCTATGAAATGTTACAACCTGTGGAACTAGAATTCAGTGACCATTAATTTTTAGTCACACGTGTGCTTTACTAAGATGTGTCAAGATGTTTTCTGTGGATCGCTGATATGTACAGGTGGGGGTGGGACCACCAGGCGGCATGCATGGGACCTGAAGGGGAAGGTCAGCGACATGGAGGATAAGATCCGTAACTACCAGACCAAGGTCAAATCTGTCAACCAGGAGAACGAGGTTCTTAAAGGCACGATGATCAAGAGCCAAACAAGAGTGGCTGACATGGAGAAAGAGCTTGAGAGGCAAAGGAGCCAGATCAGGTGCGACAGCCACTTCATTCAGAAGAAAATTATTAGATTTAATGTTTTACTGTGATTATACGGTGGTGTTACTAATTTGTCAATTTAGACACCATTAAATGTCCTTTCTTCTCTGTGATTTAGTGAGTATGAGGTGGAGCTGCAGGCATTGTCAGGAGTCCGGGATGAATTGGAGAAAGTCTCTAGTGATAAGAGCACTCTTCAAAAGGAGCTCTCCAACTTAGAGGGCAAATACAAGGTCATGGAGACTCTCCGAGACAGCCAAGAGACAGAGCTGCAAACTCTCAAGGTATAAAATCTGCTGCTGGATAGCAGCTAATTCTGGTCGTGTGGTATCAGAACATAAATATGCTATTTGGCAGACCTGATGTGCCCTAAAGTGCTTAACCCTACTGGAACTCTTTCCATACTCTATCTATGGATTTATGCAGGGCAGTTATTTATTTAACAAACAACTGGGCCTTTAACATCCAAGAAAGAACCTGTTTTCCCAAAATCTACACAAATAGTTAAGCTAATTTTAAAACAGAAAATATTATGGTCATATGTTGGAAACGACAAGATTTTCAGTTGTCTGTCTGTGTTTCCACCCCAGATGAAGCTATCAGTGCAGGAGTCAACTCTGGCCCGCTGCAGGGGACCCTCAGAGAAACGGAGGAAGAGGTCCGCTCTCTCAAAGAGACTGTGGCCCAGCAGAAGGACGAGCTTCATGCTGGGGAGATGGAGCGCAGGCGGCTGCACAATACCATCCAGGAGCTCAAGGCAAGTTACAGTGTGGGGTGACAGCTCAACACAGCTTGGTGATGTCACCCTCAGAGACCTTTCAGCTGATCCATGGGCCTCGGTTACCATGTTTTTAGTTCAAGTCTTAACTCTTCTGAGAAAAACAATGTGAAAATAGTTTGTTCCTTTTTAAATTTCTCTCTTTTTTAATTTGTACTTTGTTGTGTTGCTAGCACCAAATCTTTCTGTCAATTTTGCAATGACCAAGAAAATGCTGTTCATCCTCTCTCAGACTGATGAAACTAATTTATCTATCACTCTTTTCCCGCAGGGCAATATCAGGGTGTTTTGCAGAGTGCGCCCACTGGTGGGTGGAGGCCTCAACAACTACATCCAGCTCCCAGCTACTGACAACAAGATGATAACACTGGCCAAAACAGAGGAGGTGAGAAACCTATCACATACTAGCTCTTTCAAAGCCATGTTTGTAGTTGAACTGTTTTTATAGCTATGGTTGGAAAGATCATCAGAGTGTCTGTGTGATGTATTTACTGTCAAACAGCCAATGATGTTTTAGAAAAGAAAAACAGAAATATATAAATTAGTTGGATGTCAAAGTTACCATAACAAACATGTCTCAATGTTAAAGTGAAGGGCAGTGCCTCATCATCATAACCACACCTTAAAGGCAGAGTGAAAGACATTCTGCATATCTCAACTACAAAAACTAAATTCTGCTTTTTTTCCTGCTGTTCAGTCTCACACAGGCAAAACTGCTGACACTCATAAGAATTACAACTTCAGTTTTGACCGAGTGTTTGGCCCCAGGCTTCACAACAGGAGGTAAACCAATATGCATGTTCACAATGTACAATGTACAGAATCATCATGAAAAAATACCGTCAGTGTTTTAAAATACATTAATATTTTGTGGTTCTTTTTCAACAGTGCAGGAACTTCATGGTGATTTTTGTCGCTTTGTTTTCAGGTCTTCGAAGAGATCTCGCTGCTGGTGCAGTCAGCATTGGATGGCTATAAGTCTGCTGCTTTGCCTATGGCCAGACAGGAAGTGGAAAGACGTACACCATGGAGGGAGACGAGTTTGATGAGACCAGAGGTGTCATTCCCAGAGCCGTGCAGCAGATCTTCAGAGCAGCAGATAAACTGGGTGCACAAGGCTGGGAGGTCAGTATGTAATGTCTTGTATGTGAATACACACAGGGAAAGAGGCAGTAGTCTTCAAAATGAATTCTGTCTACCAAATCCTGAGAAAAGTTTTGAATCTGGGAAATTATTTTGACTCGGTAAAGCATTTCAAACATGCAATAAATGATTTAAGAGCCACACAACATCGACATATCTTCACCTTTAAGTTGATATGGCCAACTTGTTAGCCAACAGTTCAACTGCTTAATTACACATCCAGCAGCGTTGTGTTTCTGGCCACCTGACAAATGTTGTCTCTACCAACTCCTGAAGGAAATATCTGGCTCTTTAGCTGCTGAATGCAACACAGTGTTCACCAGCTGGTCTCTTAACCGTGTTCATCTGTTTGCTGCTGAGCTGTTAGTATAAACTGGATTTTTAGAGCCTTTTCACTGAAAACAGCTCTCTGCTGTGGCTGACTGCACTCTGTGAGAGTGAACCCAAACAGTAAAGTTGAAGACCAGATGGCTAAACAATGAGCTGAAAAACTGAGGGGAACTGCAGATTATGGAGATAATTCCATGATGGTTCTTCACTACGAGCCATCCCTTTCACATTTTCATTTCATACATTGTTATTGAAATATCAGTTATAACAGTTAAAGGGATAGTCCATCCAAAAATAAAAAAATCAGTCATTATCTACCCACCCTCACGCTGATTGAAGGTCGGGTTTAGTGTTTTTTAGTCCACAAAACACTGCTGGAGTTTCACAGGAAAACAGTGTTGCCAAATCCCCCAAACAATGTAAGTGGATAAAAGTAAATTTTCAATTTTGGGTGAACTATCCCTTTAAAGACTTGATTACAGGTTTTCATTATCTTTACCATGTTAGTTACTTGGTCATTCTTTGTTGTTTGCTGCAGATGTTTTATTTACTTAACCAATAACGACTAGAAAAACTGGAAAGAATAATGATCAGTCTACTGCAGGAACCAACACTACACATTAATTTGAACTCGGTGTTCAGGACTTTAACTGTTCTGTGATTCAGACACGAAACAGGGTCATAGAGACCGTAGCATTGGGAGAATTTTCACATTAGTGAAATTTCTCCCAGAGCAAAAAAAAGCTGTTACAACTTATAGATGGCTTCCTTTAGGCCGCTTTGAAGAACCACAGTGAGAAACAGAAGCTCACATAGTGCACACAGACAGACAGACAGACAGACAGACAGATTAAAAAAGATAAAACAATGGCAGCCATATTTCCTCAGCTTTATGATTAATCAAATTAGTGAGTGCAAAACAGACTGCAGGTTTAACAGTGTAGTTTAACTTCTGAGGCCTGACAGTGTTGGTCTAATAAAGATAAATTGCTGGACTCTCAAGAGATAAACTTTGCCATACAGAGAAGCTGCCTTAATGCTCAACCAGCTGTGTTGCCACACAGGCAGAGTTGCTTTTTGTTCTTTTGGCGCTCAAAGTGAACAAAGGAACAAAAACAGATCTCACTGTTTGTATCTGGAGGAGATGCAGCATGATGGGAAAGTGATTTTTTTTAAAAAATTATATTTATATATTATTATTATTAATTATATATATTTATATATAACCATTTCTGTTTTATTTCAGTTCACCTTCACTGCGAGCTTTGTTGAAATTTACAATGAGACCCTGCGAGACCTCCTCTACACCGGCAAGGCCAGCAAGAGGCCTGAGCACGAGATCCGAAAGTCAACCAACAATGAGGTGACAATCACCAACCTCACCTATGAAAAGGTCACCAACGAGGATCAGGTACGGCAGCTAGATCGCTTAAATGATGTCACTGTTGTTTAAAAAATATTATCCAGAATTAAAGATTGCATTCACATACCCATTATTTATACGCTTTTTTGCTTTACAATAAATAATCTCTTATGATCCCTTTCCCCTGCCAGGTTCTCGGCCTGATTGCTTTGGCCAATCAGAATCGCTCCACAGCCCAGACGGCCCAGAATGACCGCTCCTCTCGCTCCCATTCAGTCTTCCAGCTGGATATCGAGGGAGTGAATGTTGGCAGGGAAGTTAAATGCAAGTGTGAGTATAATCCTGCTGATTATTCCAGCATCAAAAATGTGGTTTCATTTATGTATTTAGAATATCAAAGGTATCATGTTTGGTTATTCAAATGGATGCAGTATCTGCATATGTGTCTTTATATAATCTGATTTACTGTTTATGTTTATCTCTGAACCATTTTTTAATAAAGATATTTTTGTCTGTTTTTGTGCATGAAGCCACTCTGTGCCTGGTGGATTTGGCTGGCAGTGAGCGAATGCTGAAGAGTCAGTCTCAGGGTGAGCGCTTCAAAGAGATGACAGCCATCAACGGCTCCCTGTCCAACCTGGGCATTGTCATCACTGCACTCGCCAACAAGGTCTGTAAACAGAAGCAGAAAACAACAGTGCTGAGTTCAGGGAGGCTGCAGCTTCTGAGTCTGTGAACCCTAACATGCATGGTTTATTTACACCCTGCACTGGGGACGACAGCATGCTGAAACTCTAAATTCTGTTCATTTTGTCTGCCATAAATCGATTTTGTTTGTGTTCCAGGAGAGTTTACGTTCCATACAGGAACTCCAAGCTTACCTACCTTCTGCAGGGCTGCTTGGGAGGAAACAGCAAAACGTGAGTTCCTCATCAACACAGAAGGTCTTCTCCAGCAGATGTTCTGCTGTTGCTGAAGGCAGCAAACCACCCTTTTCAATAATTTGTCCAAAATAAGAGGATTTATACAAAAGTCATCAGCTCATTTTACTGCAGATAACCTTAACCTCCATATTGTAGCTGGTTACCTCCCAAATCAGGGCGGACAAATTATAATTTTCCCATATTTTTACTGATTTTTTAATTCTCACCCAGGTAAACATATTTAGGAAAGGAGGCATTCTTGCATTATTTTTTCCTCATGAGTTTATTTATGTTGATTGTGTTTCTGTTTTTCTCATCTCAGTCTGATGTTTGTGAACATCTCACCAGAGCCAGACAGCTTTGGGGAAACCCTCAACTCCTTGAGGTTTGCCAGCAAGGTCAGTCGTTGTTTAACGTCCTTTCTTGATGACACCGTTGGTATAAGATGACATGAGCACATTAATCACATGATCTGAACCCGGAGATAAAGTGAACTTCATCATAAAGTTAAATTAACTTGTACAATGCTTTGCCTCAGATGTCGTTAGCATTTCCCCAACGTTTAGCTGGGAAAGTGCTAGAGAGAGCTCATTTTCAAATAAATTACAGTATTTCCTGAGCAAAAAATGCACCAATTTTAACAAATCATCAACAAAATATCTGTTTCCTTGACCCATAGCTTTATTTTTTACAGAATCTTCTAGTCATCTGGGATTTTTTGACATGTCGTGTTTTGTGTTTGCTCTCTTTACAGGTGAACGACTGTGTAATTGGGACTGCAAGTGCCAACAGGAAGTAGAGCGAAGACCTTAAAAAAACTCAACTTTTATCATTTTTACCAACATGAAATGTAATTCTTTCCCATTCCTTTTACTTACACATTGTGCTGTTTGGCAGACACCATGGTGCTGATCAGTAAGAACCAAAAACTAAAATCCTTTTTTATATTCTCAGGGCCTTGATTAGTGATCACTAATACAGGCTTTTAAACATTTTTATGCATCCATGTGAATCAAGTTGTTGTATATATTTGCATATTTCTAGTCAGATTTTCAGGTTGTTTTTTAGTGCATATACAGCACTCATCACTAATAATCCAGTTGAAACATTTAATCTCCATTGGGGATGTCATTTTATCAACGGGATAGTTTTTTGAAGTGGGGTTGTTTGAGGTACTTATCTGTAGTCGGTGTATTACCTACAGGAGGTGGAGTCAGCACACGCTTACTTTAGAGAAACAGAGAGGACAACTGGTGTAGGAAGCTGGTCAATGTACTGCTGTGGACAAGGTCAACAACAAATGTTGGTTAGGCATCAAAAAACGGTTCACCTAAAAGAAAATATCTGTTTAAATATACGCTATATTTAGAATATTTTCCCCACCGTTGTATCACTCTCTCCAAACTCACCAGACTCCTTGTTTGTGTAATTGTGTGACTTCCGTGGTTTAAAGGGTAACTTCTGATTCACAGAAGTCACATAATAACACAAACAAACTGAGTCAGCAGTGGACCAGCAACTCCTGTGTTGTGTGAGGTAAAATTACTACTTTTTTCAAAGCAGTCAGGTGGTTTTGGAGATCATAAATTGATAGAATGGCTTCACTTTCCTGCTAGAAAAGGTTTACAGCAAGGTAAAACAGTGAAAATATTCATTTATTTTGGTGGCCAAAATAGTTTTTGCTGTGGACCTTGTCCACAACGGTACATACTGAGCTTCTGTTCTGGTACTCCTGCTGCTTCTCCAAACTGGAGGCCTGCTGACCATCAGCTACTGCAGCTATCACACTGACTATGGATAAGTATCTCATACACTTGAAAACCCCCAAACTATCCCTTTAATAAAATCACCCATATTATAGTAGGTTTTTTTTTTTTTTTTTCCCAGTTTAAGCGTGTTTCTGTGTGGTATGTTTAACTTGCACAGTAATTCCAAATAAATGTTGTACCATTAAATTGATACCGTCTTTTGTTTTGTTTGTTTTGTTTTTCTTGTTATTTGTTGATAAGCTGTCATTGTTTTGTTACTTTTCATCTGTGCTCTCAGGCCCAACATTCAGTAAGTGGGCTACTTACTGTGCATTTCCTGTTCTCCCTTATGTTATTTCAAAGAGTTTATTGATAATGCTTTCATAAGCTTTTGGCGATCTAATCAGTAACATTACTGAAACAAAGTCCTGAACCAAACTGAGTTTTACCTTTCTGAATTCGCTTATTTTACTTTCCAGGCGGATGAGTTCATTGTTCATTTGTTCCACTAAGATATGGAAATCAACTTTCCAGAGTTGTGTTTGAGAAGTTTCAGAAGTTCAGGAACCCCTGATTTAACCAGTATGACAGTCACATGTAGTTGATGTCTGCCAGGTTGTACACATTTATCACCTTTTCTTTCTAGTTTAATTTTTATGTCTTTATTTAATCTATTTATAATATTTAAAAGAGATACATGAAGAGAGATTTTAAAATAGAAATGATGCACATTATCAACTGTTATTTATCGTGTCATTAATTTGATCATTCATTCTATTTTAAAATCAGTCTTATTTGATTATTAAAATTTTATCAAGAGGTAAATAACACCAGTATTTAAATTATTTTCTTAATGTTTTGTTCAATTGAAATTATAAAATAACCTTATTATAAATCATATCAATTCATATTTAAATAATTTAATTTATTAGCATTTGTTTACTGTTATTATGATCATAAAAATCAACACATCATTAACTTTAAATTTATTTTATCTTCATATTATTTGAAAATCAATCTATTTAAAATAAAAATTTAATCATAGAAATATCAACTCTATTTTTAATCAGTTTTTACTATTATTATTAGTCACAGAGATACCAACGCAGTATTTAAATTGATCGTTTAATTCTATTTTAAATCAATCTTAATTTTACTGTTATTGTTATTATTAATTATAAAAAACCTCAGTTTTATACTATTTATTTCATCATTTGGAGACATTTTAAATCAATCTTATTTTTATTATAATTTATCATAGACATATCAACGCAGTATGTAAATATGCTCATTTTATTATTTATTTAATTTATTTTCTGTCGGCCAAAGTCTGGCTCGTCTGTCTGGAATCCTCTTAAAGGCGACGCGTCGCTGTCTGCTGCTGCAGGAGAGACCAGATGGGAAGAAGAGCATGTTTAAAAAATGGTCCTGAAACTTCGGGGCCTGCAGACACCGGCAGGACTCGCTGCCGTCCGCTCGGTCAGAGGCTGTACTTCTGAAGGCTGCAGTGTCAACTGAAAACGGTGAGTTTAACGCCCGCAGCGGCTCCTGGTTTCTGGAGGCAGCCGTGCGAGCTAGCTAGCAGGCTAACGCCACATCTGTAATGGTGTGATTAGAGTCTGAAGCTGAGGCGGTTTGCAACTGTTTCTGTGTCTGGCGTCTGAAGGGAGAAGACTTCCATCGGGAAAACATGTCCACGACAATGCCAGCTTGGTTTTTAAACACACAGCTGTGCTTCTGTAGCTTGACAACTAAAAGTGTGTTTGTAATCCAGCTGTTGATTTTCTCATGCACTGATAACACAGCAACTAAGTGGTGTGGTCATGTATGTGATGTGCACATTTTCTGTTTATTCATTAATGACATGATGTGAGGTTTTTGTTTTCTGCAAAGTGCAAAATTACACTGATCTGAGCTTTTCTAACTGTCATCATGTTGTCAAAGTGGAATCAGTCACATCTGTCTGTGTCTGTCAGCAGTCAGGCTCTGATTGAACCTTTGTGATGTAGGACTGCAATTAATCTGACAGTCACTTTCTCAATTAATTGATTAGCTGTTTTGGTCTATAAAATGGCCACAAATGGTGAAAAATCCATAAATTATTAAACTTTATTTGTATAAAACCTCTCATACAAGTTAGTGCAACTCAAAGTGCTTAACAGGTGACTGACAAACCGACAATAAGACAGAACAAAAGACCATAATGGAGTTAAATAAAAACTATACGTGAAATAGAGTATAAAAACAAAGAATAAAACTTGACAATAACATACAATAAAAACAGCTGAGTTAAAACCTAGACTAAAAACTAGATAAAATAGATTTTAAAAGACAAAACAAAATAACAAATAAAACTGATAATAATAATCGTCTTTGTTCTGTATTCAATTGAATAGAGGTTGAAAAGTATTTGCTAATCATTGAATTCTGTTTTTATTTATGTTTTATACAATGTCCCAACTTTTTTTTTTGGAATCAGGGTTGTAGGTTTTAAGTTTGCATTTAAAAGCTTTGAAACTTCCAGCTGCCCTCAGATCCTCAGTCCAGCTGTTTTCCCAAAGTCCAAATATCTTGTTTTGTCCACAACCCAGATACTCAGTTTGCTTTCATAGAGGAGTAAAGACACCAGAAATATATAATAATAGTAATATATATATATATATAAAAAAATAAGTCAGACCAATTAATCAATTATCAAAGTATTTGATGATTAATTCAGTAGTTGACAACTAATCAACCAATCGATTAGTCATTGCAGCTCTAATACAATGTATGATTTACAAAAGATATTAAAAGCCTGTAACTAAGCTGCAGGTTTACAGAAGGAGCAGCTGCTTGTTGTTGTATTCATTCAGACAGATATCCAGCAGCCGGGACAGGCTGCACAAAGACACGCTGTGACTGTGGCTGAGAGCTAACAAAAGAGACTTCAAATAGATACTTGAAGGTTTTCAGCTGCACAAAGCTGTCTAGTTCTTGACTGTCTCAAGTAGAACTAATTTGAAGTGTATTCTGGGTAAATTAAGAGTCTTTTCTAAGTGACAACATGGCCAATCAAGGCAACTGCTTCCTTGATTGGTCCACTGTTCTCCCTGCGTTTACCAACTCCTGGTCTCCTGCACATGTTAGTGTGTGATGATAAAGGATAAAAATGTGATTAAAGCATCACACTTAATCAAAATATTCATCTTGGAGTGCTTTTAACAGTTTGAAAATTAGTTTCAGTTTTATTTTTATTTTATTACTCTAGACCACACAGCGTGGTATTGAGCACTCACCTATAACAAAGCAACAATAAAGGTAAACGACCAAAATAGATCCATATCACAAACTAGGTCATTTAAATAAAGGCTTGATGTTGCTCAAAAAGCACTAATTTACCTACAACCCCTGATTTATCTGTCTGCAGTAATAATATAAGTTTAAACTTAGTCAAATGACTAACAAAGTATTTTGGCAGGTGCCTCCTTCTATACTCAACAATGGATTAATTTTTACATTCAAACAAAACCTGATATTCATCCCCCAACAAATTATCTTTACGTAAACTACAAAACCTTTTATCCCTTTCCAGTCCAAGATATCTTCCTGTTATCTTAGACGTTCTGCTATTGGAGACTTGAAAGTTACAGATAGTCTGGGAATACCTCCTGTTTTCACAGAGTAGATATTTTTATTCTCTTTAATTTAGTATAGATCATATGATGACTTACTCTGCGTTCCTAATACCACTTCTGCAGGAAGGAATCAGGTTGAGAAATAACTTTGAGTTATCAGGTGGCACCAGCTGTTTTTTTTGTGTGTGTGTCATAAACATAAACTATTTGAAACCATTTGAAGAGTCAAATTAACTGGAATTTCATATGTTACTAAGAAGTGGATTTTATCCTCCATCAGCTGGAACGCTAAAACGAACACAGTGTAATAAAATAAGCCTGTAATAAACTAGAGCTTTTCAATTTTGACTGATATTGTAATGTTCAAAATATTAATTTACGATCATAAATGACAAAGAAATACTTACATTTAAGATGTTTGAACCAGCAGATATTATCCTTGAAAAATGACTAAAACGGCTAATCGATTGCCATAATAGTTAGCAACTAATTTTCTTCGATCAGTTAATTACTTAATTTACTAACTGTTGCAGCTCTACAACAAAATGTCCTAAATAAATAATGATGATTTAACTAGAGAAGTCTGGACTTATCACCCCAGTTTATACACCCGGTTACAAAACCATTACATTAATTTATGCATCTTCAAAAAAACCTGTACCATAAAAAAAACTTTATTCAAAGCTTGCAAACCTCTGCTGGTTGCTTCTGGCAGTTGTGGTGACATTGCAGTAGGTGCTTCACCATCTGTTGCTTGCTGGAGATCTGCACTCTACTGAGTGCACACTTCTACTTTCTGGATGATTTCCAGAAACATAATGTAACTGTCATGAAGTCATCAAAGTTTTTCTACTGTCCAGATGCAGTCTCTGCCCATGGAAGTGGGAAGCAGCAGCAGCAGCAGCAGCAGCTCAGCCCCCAGCGACACATCTGGCTCAGTGGTGCAGGTGTGCTTCCCCAGCGCTCAGGCGTCGGTGCTGGACAGTCTGAACCGTCAGAGAGAAGAAGGCAGGCTCTGTGACCTCTCCATCCACGTCCAGGGACATGTGTTCAAAGCCCACCGCTGCGTCCTGGCCGCCTCCTCGCCCTACTTTCATGACCAGGTGGGAGTTTTATTCTGTCATGTCACTGCTAGGCTAACACACGAAAGCTACATGGAGCCATATTCATCCACTTCTGATCTGGACCATTAGAAATTACTAATTAGAAATACTCGCTTCTCTGACAACAACAACGCTACTGCTGCCGTGTCTCCATTTGAAATTTCTATTCAAGCTGGAGTGACTGTTTTTGTTTGGCTTTTTTACTTTAATTAGAATTCAAATTAATGCTGAATGGTCACCAAATGAGTTAGTGTTTTGTTTATGAGTCATAAGAAATCATTAATAATCTTGTAGAAGGAGTAGATGTTTGTAACGGTTAAATTGAGCAAAATGTTAATGAAGTCTGGCAGGTAGTGAGACAGAGCGTAGCTTTACACTGACAGACAGTTTACAGTTATAAACAGCTGATCAACTTATAGTGGAGGACTCGTCATTGCTTTTTGTCAGCGTACAATGTTGTAAGCGTCTTGCACTCCTGCAGTGTTCCTGCAGCCTGCCTGAGCTTCCTCAAGTCTGAGGAGTCTAGATTTCAACCTATTTAATATATAGTCTATGGCTCCAACTCGCTCTTTGGACTTCAGTACTTATTTTTGCATGCATAATTGTCACATATTGCTCCTTTAAGTTCTGCTGCTAGGTGTCTCTCTTACATGGAAGTAATTTGATGACAATGTGTAGTAGTGTGGGACCACTGTCCATGAACATCTATCTGGTGTGACTCAGGCAAAAAATCATGTTTACTGACGAGATAATGTATCAAAGTTTTATTCATGTGATTAGGCTATAGCTTTAATTAGGATTTGGGTCAGTTTTCCACCATAAGTGTGTATAAGAAGGAAGAGATGGTAAAGAGATGGAGAGGCAGGACATATCATTGATAATTTGATTTTTTTTTTAGTGATTCCTGAAGTGCTGGCCATGAAAGCTCTGCAGGTGGGCCTTGAGATGCATGAAAAATAAATTTTAAAAATTTAAGTTTCAATTTATAAGTTTGAAATTACATCAACTATTTATGTTACTTATAAAAATATATGTATATCAGAACAAATAAAACAAAGCCATGTGATTTAAATGACATGTTATTCGAATTTATCTGATTTAACAGGTGTTGCACTGTATTTGGTGACCTTTCACAGAGTTGTGATTAAAGGTTTCGATGGGCCACAGAAGATTTTCAGATGTCAGATTGTGCCGTGACATTGTCAGGTTTGGGAATGGTTGTCATAAACAGTTCTCCACCCACCTCCAGGTACTACTGAAGAACATGTCCACAGTCTCCATCCCAGCGGTAATGGACCCGCTGGCGTTTGAGAGCGTGCTGAGCTGCGCCTACACCGGTCAGCTCCGGATGCTGCGCGAGGACATTGTCAACTACCTCACGGTGGGCAGCGTCCTGCAGATGTGGCACATCGTGGACAAATGCACCGAGCTGCTGAAGGAGGGCAGGCAGGAGGAGGGAGCAGTGGAGGAGGCGCGGTGCAGGACGGAGCCAGTGTCGGGGGAGGTGGAGGGTCGCTAACCTCGGGTGCAGCAGCAGCAACGGTGACGGTGGTGGTGCAGGTGCTGGTAATGGAGCTGGTAGTGATAGTGGTGTTGGTGGTGGTCAAGCCCAGGTCGCAGAGTCCAACGAACCCCAGCGTGCCTCACAGCCCCCCAGCCGCCCGTCAGTGAGTGAGAGCCAGTCTCCCAGCAGCACCAACTACTTCAGCCCCAGGGACGGCAGCAGCTTTGGAGGAAGCGGTGCAGCCGCAGCCGGGGCTTCAGTGGACGGAGGCGGAGCCAGCAACACCCCCAGCTACTGCACCCCATCGGGCGGTGAGGAAGCTTTCCTGATTGAGGAAGAGGAGGAGGAAGTGGAGGAGGAAGAGGAGGAAGTGTTGTACCACCAGAGGAAGAGAGGAAGAGGAGGGGGCAGCGGGCGGAGGAAGAAAATGAGCTCAGTGTCAGAGCAGGAAGTTGGAGTCAGCGACAGCTTTGGCGTGTCTTCATATCAGGTGAGGGTCCATCAGTGCGAGCAACCGACACTAATGCACCTTTACATTCATCTGAAAACCTTTTATTTTGAAAATATATATAATATATTCATGAAGCATCACAGTTATTTTGAAAATCAACTTTTTGTCTGCTAGTGATTAATTCCCAATGTTTTTAATCATTGCTGAATAGATGTAATGTTATTGTCATGGGAAGAACTGGTGTCTTTTGCTCCCGCAGTCAGTCAAACTCTCAGAATTATTTTATTTTTCTTGTTTGTTGGTAGAAAATGGTCACTCATTTTACGGACTGTGCAGATCTGCTGCTGGCTTGTCTTGTATTTGCCATTCTTTTTCTTCTCCTTCTTCTTCTCCTTTTCCCTCTCTTCTTGTCTTCGCATTCATGTAAATAAACAAAACTTAGTTCATAGGTTCACTTCTATGCCAGACTTCCTCAGCTGACATTGTGGGCTAAAAATCCTACTGATGATGCTACAGTCTAAAGTTTAAAACTTATAAAATTCACAACACATTACACATTCGTGCTAGCCACCAAACACAGCAGAAGAAGAAGTGGATGGAGCTTTTGGGTGTGAAAAGTGCCTTAAACCTGCATTATTTCTAATGACCAGCAGGGGGCAACTCTGCTGGTTGTACAAAGAACTCAGATTAATGGAGTCTTATGGCAAAATGACCCACTTCTCGGTTGATTTATGATCTTGGAAAACAGTTTATTAATGAGTTTATGGTCTTGCTTGCAAGTTTAAAGAGTAAAATAGATGATACAGCAGGCTTCAGGGTGGGGCTACCTTGTGATTGACAGGCCCATCCAGTGCAACACGCAGGGCTCAAGAAACTCAGATCAAACTGTCAAACTAGACAGTGTCGATCAAACATGGATCAAGATTCTATTTCTCCACTTAAAATGTTTTTGGAAACATAATTTTTTGTACTATTTAGCATTTTGTAATATGAGAAAGATCACGACCAGGCAGCCGGGCCATGTTGAAAAGGGAACCCTTGATTTGTGAAACTCTTGTGAGATTTGTTTGTACTGTTTATTAGTTGAGCATGTTGCACAAAACTTATTTAGTTTTGTATTGTGGCAACACTGTGGCTAAAGGTCTTGGTAGGTTTAGGGACAAAAACACTTGCCGGTTACAGTGAAATCATGGTTTGGGTTAAAATCTTCACTCTCGTGAGATCATTCGTGGGTTTGGGTTCCCCTTCTAGACACGACCAGGTGACCTCCAGTGTGTTTCCGTTTCCAAGAGAGCCTCTGAAACTCCAACTGTAAAACTCCACGCTCTTGTCAGTGCTGTGCATGCTCTGGTTGCAAAAAATCAAGATGGCGCCCCTGTAATGCCAACTTGAGGCTTTAGAACAGTAGTGCACAAACCTCCCTCCACTAATTCTACTGTCAGAGGCTACCACTTTGCAACTTTCACCAAAATGTTGGTCCAGTGACCAGAAATGTTCAGATGCTTCGAGCTGGCAGGAATTCTGAAGTCCAACACTTTGTTTTTCTTAAAGACAGAGTGGGTAGCTTTGGTCCCTTTTCAGATTTTCCATCCATTAAAAAAAACAGTTGGGTTTATGAAACGCCTCTCAAAGAATTAAAAATGAATGGTTGCCAAGCTGCTTATCCTTGTCTTCATAAATTGACAAGACAGTTTTGACTGACAACAAAGACCAGATATCCCTCATTAACTGTATTATAACATGAAATATCTTAATTGAAAGGATGGCGATGACTCAGCATTGCCACCGCAGAAGCGTCCCACATACAGCCAGCCCAGCATCATGCCTCGTAAACAATGGGTGGTGGTGAAAACCGAACGCATGGAGGACGACGATCTCATCGTAGTGTCCGGGGAGGAGGGAGGAGATGACGAGGAGGACGAGGATGAGAGGGAGATGGAGCTGGCCAGAGAGCGGGAGAGAAGCGACTTCAACATCTCCAACGTTCGGAGCCTCTCAGCCGAGCTGGCAGGCAGAGCAGAGAACGACATGGACTCACAGGTGAGACACAATCTGTAGAGTTTTCATGTGAATCTGATAGCAGAAGTTTTTGTTCAAAGAAAAATTATACAGACATGGTGAAAACTGTGCTGTGGGGTTTTTATACCAGAACTAGGGGGCGTCAGAGCTGCAAATTTCAAACTGTAGACGGAGAGGCTCAAACTAAGGCTGAATTCACGCCTAATCAGGCTTACAGCAGCATTCTGCAGGGGTGTGGTCTGTTTATTTGTGCTATTGAACTTAACTGCTGTGGAACAGTCAGAAAATAACATTTTATTTCTTGATTCACAGCTTTCTCACTACCACAACTCCCCCTCTTCATTCTCTCTCTAGCTCGCCCTAAAACAAATAGACTCAAACCAAAGGAAACTTCACTATTGTGCAGCACAAAATTCAAGCCAGACACAGACGTCAAAGCGGGGCACATGAAATAAATCGAAGGAGGACACATCTGCTAAAGTATCATCATTTGGTTCATGAACTCTGCCTGGAAAGCGTCCGGTTTCAGGGATATTTCAGGCTGACTGTGGAGCAGGCTGATCGCTGGCTTATGTGATTGGACACTGCAGTGTGACATCGGGTTGTGTTTCTCCACAAGTTGACTGTATTTCAGCTTTTCACAGCAGGGCCATAGCTTTTCAGGCTCGTTGATGTCAACAAGTGCTTTGTGTAGCTGGTAATGTGAGCATACGGTTAGTGAAGACGGCATGTTTCTCACTGGAAATAATTCACACATGTCAATATAGTGATAACTTAAATTTTTCTAAAAAATACACTTAACCTTCTATTAAACCTTCTATTTACAGCCTTTAATTGTGCAAACAGACATTTCAACACTACAGTCTCTGCATCAGAGTCAGGTCTGTGTCATTAGTAAGTAATCAGCATTCTCCAGTCGCTTTTGTTCCCTAAAAGTTCCCCGTCTTTAACCTGAGAAGCACCTGATTCAGCTGCATTTTGCTGGAAGACGCCCAGAGAACCCTGTTTATACTAAATAAACTCTTCCCTGTGTGTCTCCAGGTGGACTACTGCCAGTCTTCAGAAGACTACCTCAAGTTTGAAGGCAGTTTAATGGACCAGACTTTAGCTCAGCACCTTCACGACAGCGCAGCAGGTCAGAGCCAGAGCGCTAACCGAGCCGTTTCGGCGCTGCTGGGCCAGGTTCAGTCTGCAGCCACGGCCCGGGCCCAGCTCTTCCCCCTGGACATGCAGGGGAACCAGATCCTGCTCTACAGCCAAGCATCCGGACTCTCTCTGGACGCTGCCGCCGCCCCTCCCCTGGGGATGGCGGGTGGTATGATTGGCGGGGCCTCTTTCAAAGGCCCCAGTCTGGAGCACGGTGCGGTCCACCTGTCGGTGCAGGGCGGTTTGGGAGTGGACGGCATGGACAGCGGCGGGATTGGAGGTGGAAGCGGGAGTGGTGGCAGCAACAGCAGCAGCGGGGGTTCAGGGAAAGTGTTCATGTGCCACTGCGGTAAGACCTTCACCCACAAGAGCATGAGGGACCGCCACATTAACATGCACCTGGACCTGCGGCCCTTCCACTGCCCCGTCTGCGCCAAGAAGTTCAAGATGAAGCATCACCTCACGGAGCACATGAAGACGCACACGGGCCTCAAGCCGTACGACTGCCTCGGCTGCGGCAAGAAGTTCATGTGGCGCGACAGCTTCATGAGGCACCGCTCGCACTGCGAGAGGCGCAGCGGGATCGGGGAGAGCGGCGAGGGCGGGAGTAGCAGCGAGGGAGGGAGAAGGGGAGGAGGTGGAGGTGAGGATGGGCCAGATTTGATCTCCTCCCCTCACCTCCTCTTGTCTGCAGGTGAGGGAGGACAGGGCGGTATTCTGGGAGGAGGAGGGAGAGGAGGAGTGTCCGTTTCCTCTCCGCATCTGTCCGGCTCTGTTCTGTCGCCGCAGCACGCCGCCTGCCGCCCAAGCCGCAGGAAGTAGCAGCAGTAACAACAGTTTGAATAACAGCAGCAGTCCTGCTCTGAGCAACAACATGGCCGCCGCCGCGGGGGCGCTTCTGGGGGTCGTCTCTCAGAGTCCGGGTCAGGGTCAGGGGTCAGGGATGTTTGGCGGTCTAGGGCTGGGTCGAAGCGTGTGCGATGAAGACGTGTGTGAAGTCAGTGCCAATGACAGTAGCGTGACTTAAACCAAAATTGTGCGTCATGTCCAACGGGTGCCTCTTTCCCAGCAAACGGTCATGCTTCTCCTTCCTGTTGCTGTTTTTACGATGTAGTAAACTTAGAAGAAGTGCAGTGCTCTTTCAAAACACTTTAAACTGCCGACACTCAGCATTTCAAGCAGGACGTGCGTACTTTATCAAGGCGAGGCTCCCGTTGGACACACAGCCTGAAGAATCTCTTAAGTGTTTATAGAAAAATGGGACTTTGAGAATCCAGTCGACTGTTGTGCCGTGACGTTTCTCGAAATAGACTTGTGGTCGTGCTGACGCCATCTCAGATTATCCTCAATTCTCGTACCGCAAAGACTTTTAGGAAACTCGCCTCCGAAAAAGTGGCCTCATCAAAAACGGACCTTTTGTCTCAGTGAGTAAGCTATTGTTTTAAATATCCGAGATGTTACTAAAGTTTATTTTTTTTGGTTTTGTGGAAGAATGCCGTGCGTGTCGAGAGGAAACCAAAAATGAGAAGACAGTGCTTCACTAACTGTTACCTTCTGTGGCAACATTATAGTATCAGTAGAGTAGAAAAATGGCTGTTCTAAATTGCTGTGATTTTCTGCAGTATTGTATTGTAATGTATCACTGTCATATGGTTTAAATAGAAAAAAAACACAAATCTGCAGGAGAAAAACTCAACACATAATTCAACTAAGAAAAGAACAAGCTGAAGTTGCAGATTTGTTTTTTTTTTTCTCCTTACAACAGCAGTGGTACATCTTTTTTTCCTCAGTGTCCCCTGTAACAGACTAACTGTCAGCACTGCCATGTTGTTTTAGGTGATACTACGGTGCTGCTTTGCTTGAAGTCCATTCTGGATTATTACAGTGAGAGGCACAATCATTTATCCTCATCGCAAGGGAACCCTGATCGATCCCATGTGTGCACAGGGAGGAAGTGGGTGAGCTGGAGCCTCACTCAGATTGGTTTTTCAGAACATAAAGGGTCATTTTGGTGTTTTTAACCTACTGGACCCTATTTTTTATTACTTATTTTCTATTTTTTTGTGTTTAAGTGACTAATGGGAATGACATTTTTCAAAAATTGGTCCAGTATTGAGGGAGAGAGCTGCAGCCGTCAGCTGAAAGTGCTTGTTTTTGCCGCTGAAAGCCTCAGATTGTTATTTTAAGTGTTGTACAACATTATGGAAAGGATCGCTACAGTGAAAACAGAAACCTGAAACTGCTCTTTCATTGGTCTGACCAAACTAACCAGAGTCTGTCGTAAAAATTGTAATTTTAATGCAGTCATTGTCATCTTCATCATGTGACAGAAACAAAATTAAACTCATTAAAACTGTGTTTGGTCAAAATAACCCACGCCAGGTGTGAAAGTATCAGAGGAGGAGCGAGAGCGAGGTCGGACATCAGAGAGCAGCAGGAGAAACGGCGTGTAGAGCCAGAATATTTTCTCATCTACCCAGTGAATTCAGGGTTTATTTTGACCAAACAATCAGAGTTGGTGGTTGGAACAGTGCAAAGACGAACCACGACGATTTTAGTGAGTTTCATTTTGTTTCTGTCCAATTTGAATGTTTGATGTTAAAATTACAGGTTTGCAAAGGGAGTCCGGTGAGTTTGGCAAGAGCAATAAAACAGCTGTTTCTAGTTGAACAAAAAGGATCTTAACTTAAAAAAAACATGTCTCTATAGCAGTTCTTTCCATAATGTTGTCAGACAGTTAAAATAACAATCTGAGCCTGTCAGTGGCAAAAATAAGCACTTTTATTAGACGTTTTTTGATGGAGTGCAGTTTCCTGGAGGGATCACATTGTAGCTTAGTTTCACTTCTGCCAGCTGCAGCTCTTCTCCCTCAGTTCTGGACCAATTTCAAAAATTGTCACCTGGACACAAAAATATAGGAAAACAGGGTCCATGTTGAAAAATACCAAAGTGTCCCTTTAATATTTGGTTGTTGAAGTAGCAAAAGTCCAAGCTGAAATTGTCGATCTCTTTTCCAATACAAACACAAACACTACCTGTAACTGATAAGCTAAAATACTCAGCAGAAAACCCCGTTGCTTTCACTTTCTTGTTGTTCACAGAGTTCTCGTGCTTTGAGAAGTATATTATCACTGTAAATATATAGAAATATATGTTCTTTACTCATCAGACCTGGAACAGATACTAACCGTAATACTGACGTGTTCGCTGCCGTCGGTCGGCGTTGGAAGGATCGGGAGCAGAGAAAGTATTTGAAAGTGTTTCTGCGCTGGGTTCCCCAAAAAAAAAAAAATCATCTTAACCTCGAGTGCATCTCTTCGATAAAGTTCAGTTTGATGAAGAGTGTTTGAACCGAGCAGCGGTAGATGGTGGTCTTATCTAAGCTATACAGTGTATAGTGTGTTTACAAGCGTACCTCCTTTGAACAGTTGACCAAGTAGATTTTAATCAAGTTTATGGACCCAAATGGAAAGAAAACCTCCTTTTTCAGTAGCTGTTAATGCACACAGATAAGTCAGATATTTGCTTTATTCTTTTTTAGATGACAGCATTTTGTTGTGAAGACTGCTTCACATTTCATTTTCTTCTTTGTGTGGGATTCTTTGTCTTTGAATTTTGATGTTTTCTGCTGGTGGATTTTCTTACTGCAATAATTTTAGGAGCATCATTGAGTCCTTCAGGTCCTGACCTCCCAAAAGTTTGTAAATGTTGAGAGAAGTTTTGTCTCTTTATTGACAGTAGAAGTACAGCGTGCAGCGTTTTCCCTCTCTGTTCATATTTATCAGCAGTGGTTTCAGTCTGACACCTGCTTCTGTTTTGGTTCTGGATGTGAATGTGGGACTGTTTTTAATATCATTTTGGGGCTTTTTGCCTTTATTCAGTAGTGACTATGGAGAGGCAGACATGGAAAGGTAACATAATTGATTTAATTACACAAAAATGTAATCTAACATGAATACTTTTGGATTACTTCAAAATCAAACATTTAAGCTGTTACACCTTATACTAAAAAATGATGCAGCCACAAATTTGAGTTCCACAAGTAATTTTCTCTTTTAAAACAATTTCAGTGCAAATGAAATGCATTTTAACACAGGATTGTTTTTTCTCCTGCAGGGTCCACCACAAAGTGGAGCATTGTCTAAGAAAGCCCACACCTCAGACATGCTTTTCATGGATTAATAAGTATTTGTTATCACAAAAAAAGGGTTCATAAATATTTAATCAGAAATGTAACAATGTAACCAGGGCTCAGTGATAAGGGTTCATCAAGTAAATCTGTAGTTAGAAAAAAATGAATAAATAAAACTACCAAACTATTTTGATAATTGATTAACAAATTATGGAGATTTCCTGTTTTTCTCAGTCAGTTATCATAATAAACTGAATATTTTTAGGTTTTGAACTGACACAACTTCATCAGATAAGTCTAACTGACACCAGTTGCTCCATCCAGCTACTTTGTTATGAAGAAAACACCAGTATGAAACATGAGCTAGACTGGTTTGGTTTAAATTCGAGTTTTGTCAGAAGTCCCAGTTGACAGAAAAAGATTTCTGGAAGAGTAAAACCAGCTGAGCTGTTTTTTGATTTCACTTTTTTGAACTACCTGAACAAAACCTGTCAAACATCCTGAATCTTGTATTTAAGTCTCTGATTTAGTACATTTTGAGTAACAGTGGTAGTTTCTAATTGACCAGTTGATTGACCAAAAATGCTCAAGAAACATGAACTGGTGATAAATGTGGATTATTTCAAGTGTGACAATTCTCATATTTTAATATTCTTATAACCAGATATGCTTCTAATATTCCTACAACTGAAAAATATTCATTGACAGTTGTGATACTCTGTTATTTAAAAAGAAATGCCAGGTGGAAACACTGAACATTTTGTGGTTAAATTGGTTGATTGGCATTTTTTATGCAAGTTTAACACTTGGATTTTTTTCCATTCAGAGGAAATAATGGACATGAAAAGAATAAGGTGTCATTTTGGCTTCAAATAACTTGCAAAGGACAATAAGCCTTTTTTAGACTATAGATTTTTAATAATAATAATAAATAATAATAATAATAGAAACTCAAGTAGCTAAGTTTTTACCACTGCTGAAATATTTGGGGAACGCTGAATTGCAGTTAATTTTAGTTACTTTTCTGGGATCTCAGGACCTGAAGTTTATCGTTGTTCACTCAAAACATAAATGAAGTTGTTCTCAAGATGCCTGATTGGACCACAGGTCAGTTTGTTTACTTTGTACCTCACAGAAATGTAACCTCATGTTTTCCTCTGGGCCCTGCTGCTGTGGTTAAAATACACTCTTAGTTCTGTGCTGTTTCTACACTGGGACTGTTGTAATTACAGTAATACAGAGTAATATCAGTACTGAGTGATGCTTTGAGGGACTGAACACCAGTACAACTGATTAGACATGCTGACGGGGCTGTTACACTACAGACAGACCACAGTTTAAATTATCTTCTTAATATTTTTAAAACTGTGCTTTGCATCTCACTCACATGTAACTTAAATGGCCATTACAAAAGAAAAACAATGAAATTCTCTGAGATTAAAGTGTCATTATTTGTGATTAAATAAGAAAATCGGCCTTAAATTTAATGTTTGTTTAATTAGTGTGCCCCCTTGTGGCCACAGTTGGTACTGAGATTAAGAGATTATAATAGTATATTGTGATGATTGTGTGTTTATGAAGATAAGAAGCTGTATTTTTGTCTCACTCTTGTTTTAACCCGGACTTTAGTGTCACTCCAGTGTAGCTACAGCACAGAACAGTTAGTTGTGGAAGAAATATTACACACGATGACCTCTTGAACATTTTTGCATGCCTTCAGAGATGTTTTACATTTCCAGTTACACAGAGCAAAGAGTTGTAGGGTCTGAATGTTTTACCTTCCGTGAAGGTTCGGCTGTGGATATTTTTATATGCAGGTTTGGAGCTCAGACTAAATGAAAGGACTGTTGGCTTTTGTACTGTGTTCGGTGATCTGTGAAGTGTGACCTCCGGTGTTTCCTCTGCGACTCTGCTTCAGTTGTGTCTGTGGGTGATTCTGGTTTCACGTTTTTGTTCCTGGATGTTTAACTCCACAGCTGAACAGATAACAGAGGAAACACTGGACGATCGTAAGAGCAGAATGTGTGAGAAATGTGAAATGGCGATCTAACGCTTCTTTTCTTAAGTGTGGATTTAAACACGTTTGAAGTGTGCCAACGAAGTTTCAACATGAATATAGATAACTTTCCCTGAGAGTGAATGCACGTGAACAAGATGAGCACATTTAGTTGTGTTTTTACTGTATTCCTCAACAAACGAAATCAGAGCTGCAACAATTAGTTAATTAATAATTAGTTGTCCACTATTAAATTAATCACCAACTGTTTTGATAATTGATTGATCATTTGGGTCATTTTTGTTTTAGAAAAAAATGTCCAAACTCTGTGATTGCAGTCACTCAAATGTGAATATTTTCTGGTTTCTTTACTCTTCTATGACAGTAAACTAAATATCTTTGGGTTGTGGACAAAACAAGAGGTTTTGGTGAGCAGTGATCAACATTTTTGACCATTTTCTGACATTTCATGGACCAAAAAACTAATCGAACAAATTTGAGAAAATATGAAAACAACTCTTGACCAGCAGATTGGATCTGAGTTATTGATAAGTTTGTGATCTGCTAATGTGCACTGCAAGAATTTACAACTAGCGCCAACTGAAGCTACTACAAGGAGTTTTTAACAGCTTATGAAACTGTGTAAATTTATGACTTATGTCTCTTTATGACCTATATGAGTGAACGAGACCATCAGCGAAGATGTCTATTTTCATATAATATTCCTCCACGAAATCAGACAAAACAAGCCTGTGTTTACATTTTCCCAACCAAAGTGACACTGAGTGGTGCATTAGCCAGTTACAGTGACGTAGGATGAGATTTTTGCTTCCACGTTATTTTTTTATGTTAAATTTTGTGGTTATTACCATGGAAACACTACAGCCTTGTGCTCATAGAGGCCTCTGAAATCAACACAGTATGAAAGTTCCTTGTAGTAGCTTTAAAATCCCTCAAATAATCAACAAAACCTCAATAACACGTGGTCGGTTAATGGAAAATAGAAATACAAAAACTGCATTTAAAAGGCTGTTAGAGTTTGTTCTTATTATATCACCTTCACACCTCTACTTTTAATAAAGTGCCCTCAAATTTTAAAACGTCTTAAACCAGGAAGTGTATCTTAAAATACTTAAATTATGACAACAGATTTCTTTAATTCAAGGGGCCCCTGGCGGATGAGGGGCCCTAAATATTCAGCAAGACAATTAAAAACTCGAAACTTCTGCCGTGTTTTCTTTTGCACCTCCTCTTATTTGAATGAGTGGGAGCTGAACA
This sequence comes from Lutjanus argentimaculatus, assembly GCA_034769285.1. Classification (NCBI taxonomy): domain Eukaryota; kingdom Metazoa; phylum Chordata; class Actinopteri; order Lutjaniformes; family Lutjanidae; genus Lutjanus; species Lutjanus argentimaculatus. The sequence goes on from JAWZSL010000008.1 coordinate 30,826,281, forward strand.
TCCCTTCATAAAGGGAAAGTAAAGACGGAGGAGTCCGTGCAGAGAGCTCAAAAGTTGCTGCTGAAAACTAGACTGAGGTATTTTAATTATTTTTGTACATTTCACAAACTGTCACACAACTTCTTCTTACACGTGTTCTGATTGACCAGTTGATTGTTGAACAGAAAATTGTCGAGACATTTTATATGTAAATCCTGAGTGGTACTAATAATGTAATAAACTACAAGTACATCAATATTCACCTCTGACCTGTATGGAAAATAATGGATTAATAAATTATTTGGTGCGAATATTGTTTGTCTCTTATCTCTGTTCAAGTCTAGAAAGTATAAATAAATCTTGGACTGTTTTTGTTGTTGTTTTGTTTTTTTAAATTGGTACCTGGACAGGTGAAAGTGCAGCTGCAGGGTCTAATTATTTTTTTTTGGTTTTATTTTTGTACTCGTTTCTTTGTTTTAAATTTGATGTTATTTCATTTTTTAAAAACATGAACTAACAGAATAAATACAACAGTTTGGAAGTCAAAGGTCAAAACGATCAGTTTAGTACTTCTGGAATTCTGTCACTTCAAGTGTTAAAGAGGCAACAATAATACTATTGATTTGCAATTAATTAAAGGGATAGTTCAGATTTTTTGATGTGTGGCTGTATGAAGCATTTATCCATAGTCAGTGTTTTACCCACAATGCATTACTAATATTTTCATGGTTTTATTTTTGCCATCAAACAGCCTTTTCTGATGAGAAACTGACGTTAAATAAACCAAATATCGCTCTCTCCAAAGCAACCAGAGTCCTTTGAAAAAAAAAAACAATAATTTTACATCTCAGAACAGAAGTTGTCAATCTACAGATGCCTCGATCTGTTAGAGGTTTTTTTTAAATTTAAAATCTGTCACCTCACTGCATGGAGCTCACTGGGAACATCTGTATGAAAAGTAACATGAGAACAGGGTTTTCTATGCTATAAATAAATACGGAATAAATGGAACTGATAGAGGAAACAATGAAATTTACAATAACTGACAAAGCAATTTTGTGGATCAGTCACATTATGGCTGATACCCAAACTTTTTCTTTATGACTCCTGACTATGTGACATATTTTATGCATATTTCATATTATATTCAATGTCACAAACAAAAACAGTACAGAACAACTAATAAAATATACAATTAACTCATATAGTGAATGCACTGCAACTGCAGGAACGTTTGTACAGTTTTACAAACTTTTTATACAATTCTGTCTGTATTGTTTTGTTTTGTTTTGAATCATACATACTTTATAGGCTTCTTTTTGGACAAATTCGGTGTTTCCTTCTCCCCGACACTTGGGCATTATTCTGTTGGCTCATTTGTTGTTTTAACTGCGTACTTTTCTACTGCAGGACGAGGCTGTTTAGCAGAGTGAAGGCTCTGTGATTATAGCTTGTATTTATTTTAAGTTTTCTTACACCTCATAAGGTCGAGCAGGCCTTACTACCCCCATGAAGCTTTGGCGGCCCCTAGTGGGGGGTGGGAACCAGTGCACGAAATGTTGGAGGTGACGTCTGGTAGATTCAGGTCTGTGCATTCGTTAACTACAACTATAAATTATTTTTGTTGGTTAAAACGAGGTAAAACGAGGTAAACGAGATATATGACCATATCAAGCAGTTTTTTTTCATACTGTAAAAACAATGTTGAACAAGTAAAAATCCAAATCAGCAACACAGAGGCTGTTTATAAAAAAATTATCATTTATTATCAAAAATGAAAAAGAAAAAAATTCACAGTGAAAGATGGATCACTCCTCTGCATAAATGAGGCCGACAGGTCGTAGCTACGATAACTACATTCCAGGTCTACATTTTGAAAAAGAGTATTTACCCCAAAATATCATTTCACCCGTGTTCTTGAATTTAATATTAAAAAAAGGACTCAGGAGGAAAAGACAAAAACAGTGGTTTGTATAAGGATAAAAAACTGAGATGTTTCCCATCAGGACACTAGTGCTCTATTACGTAAGGACCAGCAAGACAAGTCATAGTTTTAATAATAATAATAATAATAATAATAAAGGGCGCGATACACACTGATCACAAAGAAAAATTTCATTCTTCAAATGCTGGAGATGTGAAGTTCAACACTGTCCAACACTGCTTATAAGAACAACTATAAAAAACAAAACTTTATTCTAAACACGGCAGGGATGAAGAAATATCAACCCTAATGTCTAAATTTATGTGAATGCGCAGGGTATCAAGGGATGGAAAGAATGGAAAAGCAGCACTAAAAACTCTAAATAATGATCATTTGTGTGTCAGAATAAATCCGGATTTTCTTCTCACATTGTTTATAAAAACTATGAATTGTTGAGGACATTTTTTTTAAGATTTGGTCATTAGACTCGTGTGTTTAGGAACCTTAAAGGAACAGTTCACCACCGAAAAACAAAAATACATATTTTTCCTTTTACTTTGGTGCTTTTTATCCATCTAGAGTTTTTGGTGTGAGTTGGTTGCAGAGGTGTCTGCCTTCTCTCAATTAGGTTACTCGAGCTTGTGATGCTCAAAGCGACACCAGCAGTGTCTCTTTCTAGAAATCATGACCTGGTTACTTGTGAGCAGTTTCATGTGGGAACTACCTTCCGTCTACTGAACTACGCCTTTCACTGTATTCACATCGCAGGAGGAAGCGTGCATCTGCTCATGGAGGAGAGGCTCAAGCTCCACTGAGCTGTAACGTCCAGCTCGCACAGTGATATGTTTGGTGGGAGTTCAGTAGAGAAGAAACCTGAAACTTGGTCTCGTAACCGGGTCATAATTTGTTTTCCAGAAGTATTTTTTGAGCCCACAAGCTGAGTAACATCTAGTTCCATCAAAAGAACGCGACATTTCTACGACAGATACCTTGAAAACTCTGCGACTCACTCCAAAACTATCTAGATGGATAAATAGCACTACAGGCCCAGGGCGAAATTATTTTATTTTATGTTGCATTAAGCAGCAGAGCTGGTTTGGATTTAAGCAAAAACTAGTGTGGAGAGAGTTTTGATCAAACAGCGAGGACCAGGTGAATAAATGTAGTTATCAGGCCTGAGCGGAGGCACAGGTAGAATTCATCATGTGACAAAATCATGAATCAAACATTTTTGTTCTATAAGAGGAGGCTGGCATCGTTCTATAGTTTTCTTGATATCAACAAATCCAGTGCAAAAACCAAAACCTTCAATAGATTTAGTCCTCACTACTCTAATCTCTACACTCACTACTTTCTAACTTCCCTGACCTGCTCTCAGACCCTTTGGTTCCTACTGAAGAAGCAAATCTTTAAAAATGGGTCACGAACATATAGTTTTACTAAACACAAAGGCTCAGTAAATTCCTAAAAGAACCTGACACTGTAGTTTTCAGCAAGCCTTATCGAGAAGGAGTAAATAGTAGGGGTGGGAATCTCTTGGCACCTCACAATTGATTCATATTCAGAGGGCCACGATGTGATTATAAAATGATTATTGATGGATCCAAATTTTAAGATTATAAGCCAGGCGACATGACACACGTTTACATCCGTTACGTTTCACCAACCTGGCGGCAGAGCCACGAGGAACGTACAGCCCGTTTTGGAAATTGTTAAAGGTGATCATAACGTTTTGCAATTGGCTTTAAATTCCTGATTATTGACGTTTCTGCATCGATCTTTCATGAGAATAGTTAGGCATCTAATAATCAATCATCTCCCCCACCCCAGTACATAGTGCTTTTGTTTAAAAAAAAAAAAATCAGCCACAGATTAATAACCACTTGGTGCTCTAGCGACTATTTCCAGGAGCAACGTGGGACTGAGTCCATGCTGATTATAAAGAAATAACTGTCCCTCACTGGACCGTGTGGTTTAATGCTGTATTTTAAATAGTTTGTGGAAAACAATGTGCTCTATGGTCCAGAGGAGTAAGCTATTAAAGGCCTGGATAACCAGTTACAGAACAATTCATCAGTAGTTTTCTGTCTTATGATGGGATTTGCTGACAATAAGAAAAATACAGAATATTGCTCACTTCAGCCTTCAAACATCTGTGTCAAAACAACATCTATTTGGAAACTATTCAGCTATCCTGCAGCAGGCATCCGACCAAATAAAAATAGAAACACACTTTATTATAAACCTAAAAATAAAATTGTTTGGAGGAGAAACATAAAAGGAAAAAACTAAACATGTCACTGCTGCAGTCCAAACATTCGCTAGACGTAATGTACACACCACCACACAGCTCACTAATTCAATGCATAAATAGCAATGGCAAATAAAACAACGTCTTCTCCAAAGTCCTTCAGTACAGAACACAACTTCCCTCCTTTTACTTTGTGAGAAAAATATGATTGAATTATAAAAATGTAAACAAAGTGGCGGTGAGCTAACGCAGCCCTCAGGGGAAAATCCCCGTCCGGGGGCCACGAGTCCGACTGCACAGCTCATGTTTTCAGGCACTGGTTTCTTATCTAAACCACATGACAGTTCAAGTGGAGGGACAATAATCCCAAGAGAAGTATTTTTAGCTCTGTGATCAGAGCAGCAAAAAAAAAAGAAGAATTTCAAGGCTGCCACCACCTGGACGTGAGACACATTAGTAGTGCTGCACTGGAAGGCAAGAAAAACACGGCAGGAGCAGTTTGGCTGCTTCGATCACCTGACAGATTCAGACCTTTACTGCACCCCAAAAAAAGAAAAGAAGACAGCCGGGGTCACAATGAGCCAGCGTGTCTCTCTGTCAAAAACTTGATTTTCCAAAAAAACGTGTCCCATTCAAACAGCTTTCTCTCAAATGTTCGGTTATTATTTTATTCAAGTCCTTTTACAAAAACACTTGGCTTTTGTTTGGTTAAGATGTAATCAAGTGACATGAGGTACTAAATTCATAGTTTTCCCTGTCGTCCACACCTATGAATGGCTGCTGTGTGTATTTTGGTAAAAATTTGACTGTTCAGATCATATTTCAGCGATTTCACAAGTCTGAATTGGCGGAACAAAAGGATTCACTGGGAGGAGGAGCCTTTGTTCCTTTTTGCAAAGCCGGCAGACGAGGACGGTCCTTAGAAAGACGTGCTTTCAGGAAAATCGGCCCCAGAATACAGGTGACATGTGGAAGAATAGTTCAGTCAGGTGAGAGGACAAAGGTGGAGGGTCACTCTGAGTCTGACAGGACGATGATCTCATCTGGGTCACACTGGGTGGCCACGTTGACCTGGAAACACAAACAGTGTCACAGTTAGGAAACTTAATCTCTGACTGAACTGAAACCAGACTCACAATTAAACTAAGAGTTAGTACAGAGTGATCAGGGTTTGTTTTCTTTACTTTTTTAAAAGAAAAATCTGAATTTATCAACATTTAAATTGATGTAGGATGAAAAAAATCCTAATCTTTCAGGAAGTAAAAATCTACTTTAATATTCAGGAAAATCATGTTTATAAAAGATACCATTTGCAAGAACTGAAATGTTATTTTATTGTTTTCTACTGGGAAGTAAAAATCTGCTTTAATATTCAGATCATGTTTTATAAAATCACCATTTGCAGAATGTTGTAATTTATTTTATGTTTTTCTAGGTTCTCCTACACCAGTCCTTCTCAGCCCTGGTCCTCAGTACCCCTGCCCTGCATGTTTTAGATGTTTCCTGCTCCAACACACCTGATCAAATAATCAGCTCATCATCAAGCCTCCACAGAAGCCTGATAACGACCTGATCATTTGAATCAGGTGTGTTGGAGCAGGGAAACACCTAAAACATGCAGGGCAGGGGTACTTGAGGACCAGGGTTGAGAAACACTGTCCTACACGCTTAGAAATGGACAGTGACACAACATGTTTATAATTTGCGCGCTCACCACTAGATGCCACTAAATCCTACACAGTGGTCCTTCAGTATGAGGAAGTCTTGATCATAATCATTAGCTGCTGTACGCTGTAGAGAGCACGGTGGAGATGGGTGTCTTTCAAATATAATAAATAAGATGCAGATGTGTGTTTTTTTCCAGATCTGGTAACTGGTTTCCTCGTCTCCAACAGTAAAAGTGCCAATTTGGATGCTTCCCAGACAAGAACATAAGACTTTTACCCCTGAGACACAGGTTGTCTTGTCAAGATCACGAAGAGACCGTCAGGTGTGAGGACGCCTCTGATCTAACCAGAGATAACAGTTATGCTACTACCGAATATTTTCTTGGGTTTGTTAACTTTTTATTTTGGTAACATATTCTGAGCTGCTGCTCTTCAAATAAATTGTATTAATGTGAGGTATTACATTTTTGTTAAGGAAAACATTATATTTGCTTTGAGACTCAAGAGACTTATTTAATAATTGTTGGATAAGATGAAATGAGTTTATCAACACATAAAGTCTATTAATTGTATTTTAACCCACCTGGTTTTCTGCTACACATGAATGTTTGTGTTTGTTTCATGTTTTGTTGTGTATAATGTAAAATGTTTTGTACTTGTTGCCTTTTTACTGAAATACAAGAGGATTTATTTTAATTAAATGTCTCAAAGTGAAACATGGATGTACAATAAATATAAAAATATATTCTTACAGAAACACAAAATCCTTGTTTTGGCTGGTTTGTCTTCTTTTTACACGAACTGTAGGGCTGCAAGTAAGGATCATTTCATTATTGTTTAATCTGTTGATTATTTTCTTGGTTAATCAATTAGTTTGTTTGGTCCATAAAATATCAGGAAGTGGTGAAAAATGTTGATCAGTATTCAGTTTATTCACAAAGAGGACCAAAGAAACAAGAAAATATTCACATTTGAGAGGCTTTTGGACATTTTTTTAAAATCAAAAACTCAAAACCATTAATCAATTATCAGAAAAGTTGGTGATTAATTTACTAGTTGATTAACAGTCAATTATTGCAGCAGCAACATTATGTAAATTTTAATTGTTTAATGTTGAGACTTAATCAACACGTTTATCCCCGTAAAACCACTATCTGCAAACGAGACTGAGCTGTAATATTTTAGTTATTTTATTATTTTCTGTTTCATTGCCTGTCTGTGGTTGTGTCTGTGACACTTAATTGATTTTAATCTGTAACTTACTGTGAACAGAAGAGACTGTGACATGTTAAGTTTTACTTTCTGACACTCTTAAGTTGGGGTGGGAGGAGGTTTTATCTGTTGTCTGTTTTGTTTGTTTTATTTTGCTTTACTTGAAAATATGAAACATGGAGAAATTTGTTACTCTTGGACGCTGTGTTAGTACCTACGTCTCCAGTGATAAAAATACTTACATCAACTAGATCAAGTCTACACAATTTTATAAATAACACCTAAAAACTATTCTGTCAGTCTAGAAATGGGACTGTGATCCGGCAGGTTTTGAACATACAATCGTCCATTTATAGAGTAAATTCTCATTTACCATCTCTGTAACCCACCTTGTTTTTCTTGGGAGGCGGCGTCGACTGTGAGCTGCTGACAATTTCCTGGGTTGGAGTGTCTACTCGGGTTGATTCTGCCGGCTGCGGAGAATTGCAGCTAAAAAACACCCATGTCCAGAGGGATGTCTGCCTCACTGAGGAGGGAGTAATGGATGGAAGAAGAGTCGGGTGAGGGGAGAGAAATAAAGAGGTACAAGAAAATCAACAAAAAAGAAAACATAAAAGAGGGTTAAACAACTTTCCTAATAAATTAATCCAAAGCAGTATTATTATCAATTAAAGCATATTAGAGTGGATGGATATCTAACATTTTTTATGAGCTTTGATCTAAAATAGTAACACAGTTAAGAGTGCCATTTAAAATCAGGATTTGCTACACAAACTTAATTACAAACAAACATTGTGGTTAAAAAACAAACAGACTGATGGGATAGCAGGTCAGCAAAATAAACACACGTGATATGTTGCTTTAGTGGTAATGTATTGTTGTTGTTGTGTTAAGGTATATCTGCCTGATTCCATGTGAAAGCACATGTTGTCTTCATTAGTGTGAGTGTGTGCACACAACACTGGTTTAAAGGTGTTGACAAAAGCTAGAACAAACGAAAAAGGAGAACTGTAGGATACTAGATTTTCACATCACAGATGACAAAGAAAGCCATTAAAACGTCAAGTCTAACTGATAAAACATACTAATGTAGGCTCATGTAGGAATTTAATGTAGCGCGCTCGGTGTAAAAAAAAAAAGAAAGAAAAGATAAATCGTCAAACATTCGTACAGGACGGCCACATCTGAATCCACTAAAGACGGGGACAGCCCTAGTTGCAATATTATTTTAGACACATTTGAAAGATCCTGAAAAGATACATACGCTCGTTTTCCGTTTTTTTTGTTTGTCCGATTTATTGAAAATGTATCAATCTGATGCACCAATAAAAAAGCTACAAAAATTCCCAAATCTGCACAGAGGTAAAGTGTACTAAAATCTCCATGTCATGTAAATAAAGCCTTCCAGTACCTGTCATGGATGATTGTGTGCTTTGTATTCCCTGATGTGATTTCCTCCCTCTTCCTCTTCTGGCTCCTCGTAGCTCTGGGGCTGGGAGGCGGCGACGTGCCATTGGTAGTCTGTGGTTCACATTTTTCTACTATGACCACCGGCGTGAGGGGCACAGACACGCCATTGGCTGCTAACGGGGAGACGTCTGCCGTGTCCTTAGTGACTTTGCTTACCAGCACGACTGAAACATGATTGGAGGAATCCACAGGCTCCTCTAATCCTGCAAGGTTACCATTCGACAGCGGCCTCTGGTTATCAGTCTGCACTGATTGGCTGGGGCTGTGTCGAGGGGAGGGGACGTCAGACAGCGAAGAGATGTGGGACTTGCTTTCATCGGAAAGAGGACTCGGTCCACTTGTGATCGGCTCCTCGTCCTCATCTTTCGCGCTCCCTTCTTCACCTGCAGAGACACTTCCTAAGACCTTGTCTGTCTGGTCGTCCTTGTCATCATCGCATGCTTGTTCGGCCTCGTTACTGTCATCTTCCTCGTTCTCATCATCATCTGTATAAAAAGACAAAAAAATAAATGCTCTTTTCTCCCTGTCAGTGCCACCTTTGTCTGACAGCAGCCATTTATGATGCAGGTCCTGGTGGTTAATAGAAACTTCAAACTAACTTTAACTAAATTCAGACTACTGAATCAAACATTTGTCCAACTAGTGATCAAACTAACTTCACCCTGTTGTCTCACCTACAGTGCAGTTATTCCCCCTCATACATCAGCAGCTGACTGAGGCTGACATTGTAACATGCTGCTCTGATTAATTACTGTTAGATCAATCAGTCACCTTCTGAGCTGAATCACACAATCCTGGATCATCTCATTATCAAGACGACAGCTTAAACAGCTCACTCCTCGTTAACTATGTGGCTTTTGCTGTTTGACGCTGCCTGACCGCTGCTCGTCTGTTATAAAACTAATATTTACTTTTTGTTAGTTCCCTTAAATGTTTGCCCTTCGCTGTGCAGATTAACGTACGCACAGAGCTTGACACCAGAAGACTGCTTTCAAATTCATTCATCTGCTAAAGAGAAATAAGTTTCTCTAAGCTCACCTTGAATATGAGTTTAATAGCCCATTCATGGGCATCAGAATAATCAAAAAATGAATTCCTGGATGAGAAAAATCACATGAACGCTCCCTCAAGTCATAACAACAACCCAGAAAGTCAGAGGAAATTTTGTTACTGATGTTGAGCTGTTGTTCTCCCTTTACGATCATGTATGCAGAAATACGGTGGGTGAAGATAAATGTCAGGCTAATACATTTTTATTAATTCAAGCATGGAATCTAATTTTTGGTCACATGTAGTTTGTAATAAAGCATTAGGTTGTCACAGAGTGACCTAGATTCATGAGAAATGTTATTTATTAGCATTAACCCTGATAACAAGTCCCCTACTCTATCCCTTAGTCTCCTTTAGCCTTATTAGCATGTATGTCGTTTCCACTTTATGACTTAAAAGTTCACTGGGACCATCCGAGGAACACATGAATGCACTCTGAAGGCATGGATGTAAGAGTGTGATATAGCGTGATAATAACCAGTTATGACTTAATCTCTCTGCTCTAACCTGGCCCATCCTGCTGGGTGCTGGCCTGGATCTCTTCCTCAATGTCTGGGTCTGATGATTCATCCTCTTCATCATCATCTTCCTCATCTTCTTCCTCTTCCTCTGCCACTCCGTTCACCTCTTTGTTTTCTTCTTCCTTTTCTGATTTGTGGCCCTGAAATTAAGATCAAACGGGACCACACAGCCAGGTAAAGAGGAAGAGGGTGTGAACATGAAACAGGAATTAAAACAACAAAAGTATCTGGTGTTGGTTCTATAAATTAAGATTAACACCAGACAACACTTCCTGATTTATCCGTAAATAACAAATGAAAGGCACGGCATTTCCTCCTTCCTCAGGTGCTCTCATACCTCTTTCTCCTTGCTGTCCTTCTTTAGCCGTTTGTTTCTCTCCTGCTCCTCTGTGTCCTCCTGTTTGACAGCGTACTTGGTGATGACCTCCTCCAGACGGGACAGAGCCACTTCTCTGTTCGACCGAAGCCTCCGCAGCAGTAGACGGGTCCAACAGGGCCGGGTCTACGGCTTCAGAGGGACACATGACGGAAAAAGAATAAAGGAACAGAGAGGGAGGACAATACATTAGAGTTAGATAAGGGGTGAGCACAGAGAAGAAGTTGTAGCTTAAAAGTTAAATGTTACACACATTTTCACATTTATGTACTCTTGAAGACATTGTTTTAACATCTCTTGCCACACTTAGCAAGAGTAGTTTTTCATTCAGTGTCCAGTCCACAGCAGACAGAACAGTTTGTTTCCCTGCCCGACGCCTTACCCGGCTTGTAGGCGTCAGTGAGGTGGGAGCCGAAGTTGTACACCAGGTCCAGGTGACGTCTCTCCTGCATGAGGCTCCCCGTCTCTCTGAAAGCCTCCTGGGCGATCTGGTTCAGCTGTTTTCTGCTCAGGCACAGGTTGTGTCGCTCATTGGCACGCAGCACCTGCTGGAGGATGTCTTGGTAATCCGGAGGGTTCCACTGGGCCTCAGGACTGTTGATGAACCGCTCGATCTGAAGGGGTGGAAAGAACGTAGAGTATGGGATCAGAGCAAATCAAAGTCACACACATTAAAATACAATAATACCGAAGAAAACAGTTTTGCAACCTAACCACACAGGACAGGATACTCTCTACTGTTACAGGCTGTAAAGATAGACCCCATGTATGGAGCTGTGAGTCCTCTGCTGCAGCTGTGAGTTCAACTCCCACCTGCAGTCCTTTTGGTGTGTGTCATTCTCCCACTCTCTCTCTCTCCCCATTTCCTGTCATATTTTCAGCTGTCCTACCAATTAAAGGCATAAAAAGCCCCCCCCCCCCAATAAACTAATGTCTGTCATTTTGTATTGTGCTCTAAATGATTTGAAAACCTAAATTTAAAAAGTGACAAATCATCAAATTCTGCTGCTCGCTCTAATGACTTTACACTCATGAGTCGACATGGTAGTCGACTGTAGGGACATGTAGTCATAGCTGAGAGAGGGACCAAGAAAAAAATAACACAAGCTGACCCAGTCAACAGCAAACACAAGTTTACCAGCTGTGTTCCAAGATATTTATAAAAATGTTTAATCCAGCAACAACCAGCTCACCTTCCTGTTGATCTCAGGATATCGAGTGCTCTTGTAGGGGATCCTCTGCTCAATGACTCGGCCTGTGTGTGTGCTGCAGCCCTTTAGTTCACACAGCTTTTCATAAATCTTCATCATCTGGAATAGCAGAAGAAGAACAGGACAGAAGGAGGAGGTGTAAATAGCTGTCACTCAACCTGGTGTGTAATGGTTCTTTTTACAGCTTTCAGCACCATTTCTAACCAGTGGAGGCCAGTCTGCATCAAACTCCAGCCTCACCTTGCGTTTGAGCTTGTGTTCCTGAATGTATGAAGATTCCTCAGTTCCCATGTCGTCCAAACTCAGCTCGGCCTGCTGCAGGCGGCGGATCTCGTCGTCGTACACCTTGAGCAGGTTCTCCAGGTACGCTATCTGAGAGAGATTCAGAAGAGACAAAAGGGTAAAGGTGTGTTTTCCTACACAGACTTCCAACAAAAGTTTAGGCTTATATAACCCTGTTTTTTTTCATGTGTTTAGTTTTATGTCAAGAATGAAGGAGGAAGGAAAAAGAAGGGGGAAAAAACCTCAAAATGTGACATTTACAGATGATTTAACTTTTCCTTTACACTGAGGTGAGGACAACCTTCTGTTTTGCCTCAGACATCTGAGATCTGGAGAGCTGGCCTGTTTATTCACGTTGTGGAATTCCAATCAGTAGGATATGAATAAACCTTTTTTTTGCTGAGACTCCTCTGGATCTCTGTAAACTGGCTTATCATCTCTCAATAGTAAAAGTGTCAGCTGGACACTTGTCAGACAAGGCGGGACCGAGGCTCTCCACCCCTAAGAGAAACACTGTATGTCTCATCACGATAAAGTAACAGCAAGATGTGAAAACAATAAAATGATCCCTTTAATTATTATTATTATTGACGCTGCACACTACTACCCTTATATGGATGTGATATGATTGTTAGCACTGCTGTGTGGTCTGGCTCATGTGAAATACTTTGTAAAACTTTTTTTTTTTTATTTATACAGAGAAAGCAGTATTTTTGGTGTTACTGGAGGCCACATCAGTATCAGCACAACAGGGCTCAAAAATAGGGATTGCCTACTTGACCAGAGCAACTAAAACAGACAAGTAAATTTGGCAACTCATTTACCTGACTGGGCAAGCTGTCTAAAAGAATTGAACTATTTTGATAATCGATTAATCGGTAAAGCAATTTTTCATGCAAAATGGCAGATGCAAGAAAGAGTTTGGGAACCAACAAAATAGCGCTAGATTTAATACGACAATTAACTTCAGCTATTGCTGTTATTTAATAACCACAAATCTATACAGGGACAATTAAAACTTCAGGCAAGTAGCCTTCTGACCAAGCAAGTGCAAACAAACATTAATGTTGAACCCTGTACAAACCTAAAATTTGTCTTCCTTTAATTTTCTTTTCTTCAAAGTATGCACACAATTTAACTTTTTTTCTGAACAAGCCTCAGAGCGCCAGAAAATTGTTTCTTTTTGACTTTTTAAATATTTCTGTGCCACTAAACCTTGTGGGTTTATAGTATTTTCTATAGTTCTTTATCCTTACTTGAGCCCAGCTGTGGCCAGATTAATATTATTTGACATTCAGCCACCAAACGCATGATCTGATTATTGTTTTATTTACTGACTCGGTTATATTGCTTTATAGAATATTTATTGATTGACTTAATCAATGCTCCCTTATCTGCTTTTATAATTCATACTTAATTCTCTTTTGCTCTCAAATGTGCTTTTATTTTCTGGTGTTTTATCAAAAGCACTTCACAAACCTTGAACCAACCTTTGTCTTACAAATAAAATGTCTAATTACTATATTCAGCAGCTGAATTAAAGGTCATCATCAGCCAAAAATAATTCCAGTCACACCTCGTAATGTTTCATACTAACCTGTTTCCTGGATGCCCTCTTTGCCTTTTTCTCCACCTCCTGTTCCTCATTGTTATTGTCCTCCCCGCCCTCCTGCAGCCCTGAGGTGGAAGGCTGCTTATCCTCCGCTGCAGATTTCTGACCTTCTCCTCCTCATCCTTCGTGCCTTTAGTCTTGTCTTTACTTTTGAGCGTTACAGAGGTAGACTGGCGAGAGCCTGATGTTGAGGTACAAGGCTCAGGCTCGACCCTGGTGGGGACCTGCCTCTTCTTGGTTGCGTGCTGCTTCAGGGCAGTGCACAGTTCATTGATGTAGACAAAGGTTTTGGAACGGTTGGCCTGGGCGCGAGTCAAACATCGTCCCAAGGTGTTCCTGAACTCCACGGATGACAGATAGTCAGGAGAGGCCTTGGAATGCTTGGTTTGGAGGAAGGTCAAGACCTCGGGGCAGTCCTGGGTGAGAGGGGTGCAGTGCTCCACGAACTGGGAGGATGGAGGAAAAAAAAGGAAGGATGAGAAGGCGAGGTGACGAGTATAGGGTGAGGACAGCAGAAAAAATTAAGGTCGCATACAGAAACAGAACGCTGTGATTCAGGTTTTTCCAGTTCCAACCCAGTTTCAATGTATTGTCAATTTAATTACAGCAAAAAATTAAGAAGAACACAGTTAGGAATGACCAGCTGCCCTGGAAAAACCACTTTATGTGACTCACCTCAGTGAACAACCTCTCATTCTCTGCCTGCAGAACATGCGTTTGCTTCTTCGCTGAGGCGAAAGGCGACTGGGTAATGTGGGTGGGGACAGGCTGCTTTACTTTGAGCAGCGAGACCCTTCTGGCTTGACGCCGAGAGGACGAGGTGGAGGCAGAGCAGGAGGGCTGAGGACTCTCGCTGTCGTCATCATCGTCAAGGACAATGATCTGATCTGCCATCGAGGCGGGAGCCACCGCCATCCAAAATGTTGGTTACTTCTGCTTTCAGAAAATACATATGGGGAAAATGTTGATCAGGGCAACTGAAAGAACAAGATGTCAACAAAGCAGCAGGAAGAACTTTGCAGTATTCTGGTGAAGATGAGCAGTGTGGTGGGTGTAATAAGAGTACTGATGACGCAAGGCCCGAGTGATAAGGCAATTTTTTTTTTTCCTGACACTTTTCTAGTAAAATATGCAACACTCTCTGGTATCAGTCAAGTGCAAATGTGTTACTATTCTTTATTTTACATGAGAGTTAACTGAATATTTTGGTTTTTGACTGACAAAACAAGCAATTGGACAACATCAGTGTGCCGCTGGGAACTTCTAACAGGCATTTCTCTCTTTTTTCAAACATTTTATAGACCAAATGTTCAATCAATTTGTCAAGAATATAGTTAAATCAATTATGAAGATAAGTTTTAGTGGCAATGCAACGAAAACAACGAACAATGGTGTGATGTACCTAAGAACATTCACCCAGGAGCTGTACTCGAGTACAGTTTCGATGTACTTGTACATGACTTGAGGCTTTTCTGCTCATGGCACTTTCTACTTCTACTCCACCACATTTCAGAGGGAAATATTTTATGTAACTACATTTATCTGACAGCTTTAGTCACTACTTACTTTACAAATTAAGTTTTTTTTTCAACAAACAAAAAGTGTATAAAACATATTCTGTTATAAATTAAAAGTATCCAAGTACAGCTGAAATAATTAGCCGATGGACAGAAAATTGAAAACTATTTTATCTATTTAAATTTAATCATCATTTCTTTCATGATTCTAGCTTCACAAATGTGAAGATTTAATTATTTTACTAATTTAAATTACTTTTTAAACTATTTTGAGGACAACTGGTTTGACAAAACAAGGGTTGTGAAGGGGTCACTTTTGTAATTGTGACAGCATTTCTCACCATTTTCTGAATTTTTACTAACCAAATAGGTCTATATATAATATATATTATAATCGATATTGTGACATGAAACTATATATCATCTTAGATTTTGGATGTCATTATATCTTATGACTGTTGTCTTTTCCTGGTTTTGAATGCAGCATTGCAGTGATATTAATTTCTGAAGTTCCCAGACTGCCTTTATCCACTAAGTCTTTATATCCACTTTACTGATGATTATTTTTTACTTTCTCATTATGATAATGTCATCCCTACAGTATTTGCAGTCCTGTACAAAGTGGTTCAAAAAAAAAAAATCAGGTTCACCTCAACTAACTACAACAGTAAAATCCTTTTACATTAATGAGCAGTAATTATTTAGTAATGTAACGGAATAACAGTCACAGGAGCCAAAGTTCTGCATTGAATACTTTCACTTTTTGTTCTTTAGGGTACGTGTTCCTGACTATAGATCCAGATGTTTACATAAGTAACTGCAGCATTTTCAGTGACAGATTACTTTTACAGTGTGGTAAACTTTTATTTAAGTAAGGATCTGAATACTTCTTCCACCACTGACCCCCCCCGTGGTGCCCCCCCTGAGCCCGTGTCCCACCCATAACCCCCCCCCCCAACACACACAACACACACACACAATAACAACACACAGAAACACACTCATGTGCTTATGAATTTTGACCGTGGTTCTCTTGCCTCTGGTTAAAGAACCCGACAACCAGGCTTCTGGGTTCCTTTAAAGTGAAAGTGAACAGCCTGATGACACGGTATAATCCAGACAGCTGGAAAATTACACAAAAGCTTTCGTACAGACATGAAGGTCTGAACTATGACACGTTATGACGTACTCACACACACCGGCCTCTTGTTTATGAGCTGCTTGACGTGACGACAGGAGAGAACAACGTTCACTGCTCCACATAACGTTAGCTAACATTAGCATCTGGTAGCTAGTTAGCTTTGCGATTAGTAAGTGAGCTGAGAAATAAAACGACGAGCCCGGAGAAACGCCCGCATGCTGTTTTTCACCACAGTTCCTGATAAACAAAGAGATCCGCGATACTCTTTAAGACCGTATTTCTAATCTCACACACTTTCTGTTTACCAAAACAACGATCGTCAACTATGCTGCCGACATCTCGCTCATGATCGAAACTGTGCCCGCTGAAGACGTGCGAGCATCGGTGCCTCCGATTGGTTGTTAGACGGCTCGCGCTCAGTAATGTCGTTCGCCATTGGGTGACTTCCTCCCGCTAAGCGCCACTGCTCTGTTTTATGGCTGTGTCGTGGAGGGAACCCTTGTTTTGCGAAATTCTCGCGTGATTTGAATGGTTTGTTTCGTCGTTGTGCACTCTGTACAAATTAATGATGTTTAATAACGTGATAACGCTGTGTTTATAATGTCAGTAGGGTTTAGGGACAAAAAAACACTTAGTTAGGACAGAGGAGAGATCGTGGTTTGGGTTAAAATGATCGTTCTCGCGAGATCTGTCGCGCATCTGAGGTTCCCTTCCGGACATGACAATACTTTGGTGAGGTTTTTTTTTTTTTTTAAATCGACTTCACATCATTCCGCGATTACATAGAAACCGAAAACTAAAATGACATAAACTATCATATCAACCGCCGATTCTAAGTGACATGAATTAACTACATGACATTTACAAAAAATAAAAAGTAAAGCGACAGCACTTAATCTTATATCACGAATATTTGGCGAGTAGCTGGTGTACAACACTTCTGCTTTTTGTATCATTTCATTTCCTCGTAATATGTCTGTCTGTCTATTCAGATTCAAACATATTTTCAGCTACCACTCCAAAATAAAACTGTTTTATTTTGAAAAGGAAAACGGAAGTCACGCTTTCTCAATAACGCTAGCTTTAATTTGACGTGTCTAGAAGGGAACCTTTGATTTGCGGAACCCTCGCGAGATATGTGCGCGTTTTTTCTTCATTTTACATGTTTTACAAATGTTTTACAATGTGACTAAACTGTGGTTAAAATATGCGCAGATTTAAACACAAAACAATTGGTTAAGTTAAGGAAAGATGATGGATTTTTAGCAAAATGATCATTCTCGCGAGATCTCTTCGCGGGTCTGGGGTTCCTTTTAGACACAACCCTTCAGGTCAGAAAACTAAAATGTTTTTTCCTTACTTGTTTTACTTGCTTTAAGAATCAGATACTTAAATGTTTATACCAGTGTGGTAACTTATATTTTATTAGACACTCAAACTTTGCAGTATGGTCATTTTTAAAGGTTTTTATTGAGAACCATGTCGTCCCTGCTGGTTCAACAGCAAAAAAAAAAAAAAAAAACAAAACAAAAACAACATCACATTCTTTACACTCTTACACTTCCGCCGTATACATCAATCAAAGAAGTCACATTTTTTATTATTCTATCATAAATGTACATGTGAGCATTTTCAGGCATTTTTTAAACAAAGTTGCACAACACTTTGTTTTATCAACAGGAGACCCCTTCAGTTGACTTACGTGCTCTGCTTGTACCATTTCCTTCACAATTCTATATAAATTTAATTTGCATTAGCCCAGACTGTTAGGGTATCGTCCCCTATCCAACATGTGATGAGCGTATAACTGAGATGCACAAGCACACATGTAACAAAAAATCACAGTATAAAAACATTATTCTCTCTCTATTTACAAAAAAGGACTGTTTGTTGGTTTGCACTGTTTACTCTAATAGTAATTTTACTGCCCTTTTTTTTCTCTTTCTTAAACACACACAAGCACACAAGAGCTCATCTCTGCTCCCTCAAAGAGAACAGTTGTTTGGCTTATAAACACGTGGGAGCATCATGTGTAAGAATTCACATCTTCAAATTAAAGTTGGTATTTTAACAAAATCATTTCAACATTTCTGACCCTCGTCCAGTGTTTGTAACAAGATACAGTATTTTAACAGTGGGAGGCCAATATAATATAACAGCTTTTATCACTTTAAAGTGGAAGATTACCCTAGCACAACAGTATATCTATTCCTAAGTATTATTACTATTTGTGCATAACAGTGAAAATAACTGACATTGAATTGAATTATCCCAAGCAAGCCTCTCTGTGAAAATGTGAAAAATCTTCTTTATCAAGCATTCAAAAAATTACATTGCTCCTGAAACCCCATCCAAAATATCAAAACAGAAAAGTTTGCTGGTTCAGTATCACACTTCCACAGCAGCTGCCTTTTTTCTTCTTTACTTGTCTTTCTGTAAGTGGAAGAAATGGAAAACAATTATTTAGAGGAGGTGCAAATAACCCAGGAGCAGGCCAGGGTTATAACAGAGAAGTGGACACTTACGTAAAAACATTTTTTTTTAATAGTGTTTGAAAAAGCAACATTACCTTGTCTTGTTTATCAGCATCGTCTGAGCCTGTGTACAGTCAAATAAAAGATAAAAAGTCATACACAGAAATGACATTCAAATACTTTACTGTATCTTTTTTTACTCTATTTAATTTTGTCACATAATTTTTATCTTATTGTGTCCAAATGGTGGGATAGTATCAAGCCCTATGATTAAATGGCTGCAAAAAAGTAAATTATTATCATTTCTGTCAGTATAAAAGGCATTTTTTATGGATTATTTGCTACCTGAGCTGGTGAAGGTCCAAGAGACGAACTTGATTAGACCGTAGAGCACCAGCGCTACACCAACCATTGCCATTGAGTCCTCAATGGAGGGAGCACTGAACCCTGAGAAGACAGAAGACAGACTAGTCTTAATTTAAATTAAAGTTTTTATTTATTCCCAGATATCTGACAAGCATCTTTGTTGTCAAGCTTGACAAAAATAATTAATTAAACGTTTGACATTCAACCTTTAAGAGTTACATATTACATCAAGAGCCATGAAATGTAAAAAATAACTGTATCTCCATTGAAATCAAGAGGAAGTCTTCATCACGACAGAATAATATTCTTCCACATTACCTATGACATTGAGGGTTACGCTGGCCCGTCGTGTGCCTCCAAGATGGGCAGCCACACAGGTGAGCTCCCCTCCTCTGCCCAGGTCCAGGGCAGCGGTGTCGAGCTCCAGCCGGGTGCTCTGGCTGTAGGTTCCATCCCAGGCCTGCCTGTGGCCCGTCACACTGCCTGATCCCAGAGGCCTAGACTTCCCATCAGCGCCTTTAAACTCCCAGCTCAGCTCCAAGGAGAGGGGGGCGAAGCCGGACGCCTCACACTGGACGGTCACAGTCTGGCCGGGAACAGCGAGCGGCAGAGGGGACGGGTGGATGGAGAGGGACGGGGGTTCTGGGTAGAAAGAGAGAAGACAATAAGAGAAAATGAATCATCTTAATGAAATCTCACTAAGTGCTCTGAATTGTCTCCCAGGATCATTTATTTCAGAGCAGTTTGACAAAAGATATTAAACAATAACAGCTGTATGTGATAGAGCACAAATGCCACCGTGTATAGGGATTGATTAATGGTGCACTTGAGCAATGTCTTCTGTCTGGCATCACCTCCAGACTCGAGTCATGCTACAGAGAGACAACGATTTACTTCTAAGCATTGATCCTGAGTTGGAAATACTTTGCAATTACTTTTTTAAATCATGCAATTTTGTCTTTAAAGGGACAGTTCAGTCTAAAATCGAAATAATCCCGTAGTGCCATTCATCCATCTAGATTGTTTCTGGAGTGAGTTGCAGAGTTTTGGACACATTAGCTGTAGAGCTGTCTGCCTTCTCTCCAATATAATCAAACCAGATGGTACTCAGCTTGTGGAGCTCAATGCACCAAAAAATAAATTTGAAAATGTATGTTCAAAATCATGACCTGGTTATCAAGATAATCCACAGAATCTTGTTGTGAGGTCTTTCTTTCAACTGAACTAACATTATCATCATGCAAGCTAGATAAGTGGTGTTAAAGTTACAGCTCAGCTGAGGAAGATGTCATTAATATTTACATCCTGTGCTGACATGAACACAAACCTCTCGTCCATGAGTAGATGAACACTTTCTCTTTCACTTTCCAACATGAAACTGCTCACAACAAGGTCTGTGGATTATCTTGAGTGTCTGATTTCCATAAGAGACATTGCTGTTGAGTTTTTCAAATGTTTTTTTTGGCGCTCTGAGCACCACAAGCTAAGTGCTGTCTAGCTACATTATATTAAATCAAAAGGCAGACATCTCGATGCCTGATATCTCCAAAACTCCAAAAGCAAAAAGTATAATTATTTTCCCTCACCTACAATCTCAAGCTCCACCGCCACCTGAGCCACAATGTACGGTAGATACACCGTACAAATGTACATCCCGGAGTGACGCACTTTCGGCTTCCTGCAGGATCAGGGATGCATTTCCCTTCTCGTGCAAAGCCTCAAAGTCCAGCGTGGCCCCTTCCTCTTGTGTGTCAGCCAAGCGGTCCGTCTTGCCATCGTAGGCCAGAACCAATCGTCCGTCGCCTCTGAACTGGTAGCGCCACTCTACGGCAAAACCTGACCCAGACAGAGGCAAGTTGGGGTCAGCCCAGAAGCCACAGTCCAGCACCACGGTTCCCCGAGTCTGGACTGCACCGAGACGGTCTTACTGGTCACACTGAGGATCACTGAGGGAACAGACAGTGAGGAGGAGAGAGTCAAACCACCACAGACTGAGATAAGATCAACTTCATTCATAAAGATCATCGTTTCGACTGGTCTTCTGTGTCACTACCATTGTACTCTTTGGTTCCTGTAGGAGCACGCATGATACTGGAAACGGTCAGCTGGTCGTTGAGTCCCCGGTGGGATGTCGAAAACCAATCAGCCTGCAGGTATATGGGGCTCAGGTTGGAGTCTGTGAGGGAGCTACCCATTTGAGGCTGGAGGGCTGCGGCAGGAAGGGGTTGATCTCACACTGGGGCTTCTTGACGGAGCCCCTGGGAGGGTTCAGACAGCGGTGGCAGAGAGTGCCAGCTGGGTCTGAGGAAACAGAAGTCAGGAGGGTAACATGTATTCATGGTCATGGATCTCTAACAAGGGACAAGGAGCTTGATCAACAATCTCCCCTCCTGGGATCAGTAAAGTATTTCTGATTCTGATTCTAAAGAGGGAGATGATGATAGTGATTATGATAGTTATTAGGCCTGCTTAAAAGTGGAAACAGACAATTTTTGAGCCCCCTAGTGATTATTGTTACGACAAAGAAAACAGGTGTTTATCTGCATTTCCCCTTATTTTACTCTGCTCTCTAACCATAACCTACTCTGACTGGGGAACACACTTAACACAGAACACCAAGATCACTTTCCATTTCCACAGAATCAGAGCCTGGCTCCATGAAGAAATTATGAGCACCACTTTGTAAAAAAGAACAAACCAGACGCATGTTTACTGAGGAGGCAAACTGAAACTGTCACAACTTTATATTGAATTTGAGAACAGGCATAAGCTATTGTAATGATGTGCATTGCATAGTAATAACTAGGAATGTAACAATACATCAAATATCACAGTATAGCAAAAGTGCTGCTGCATTGTTTTTGTTTTGCAACTGTTCACACATAATTCAAGCATTCATTGCCAAAGATGGCTGGCTGCTTTTATTTTATTGAAGGAAAGCAGAAGCACTTTTAATTATTTTAAGAAATAATTTTATATTAACAAAAAAGCTGTACACTTCAGATTATTTTTTTAATAAAGGACTTTTTTCAATTTGTCATCTTTCTTTGATTTTTAGTATCGCAATAAATCATGAACTATTTTTCATAGTATTATTGTACCATGAGTTTTTGGTATTATTGCATAGTAATAACATAGTTTAAGTGATGTTACTGCTTTGCACCAACAGGGTTGGTGTCGGGTGGAGGGGAGTACTTAGAAGAAAACTAGGCGAAATTAGGAAACATTAGGAGAAAACATTAGGAGAAAACATTAGAAGAAAACATTAGGAGAAAACATAGGAGAAACATAGGGAACTTAGAAAACATTGAAACATTGAAAAACTAGGAGAAAGGGCAATTGTTCAATTTAGTCCATAATGGAGACATTATGGTTCCCTATCAGCCTCCCAACCAGTCTAAACATGAATTGTGTCATTATTCTATATAACCATTAAACTGTGCAATCAACATTTACTTAAAAACTGTAAACATTACTTTAAAAAAGTTTTCTAGTTTCATATTTAAAATGATGTAAATCACAATACTTTTCATTGTTCCTGAAAAATAGCTACTCAATTATGGAATTCCTAGGTGATAAATTCAAGTTTATGTCTGGAAAAAGATAAATGAAGTAAACACTGAATCCATATCTGTATTATTAATGCAAAGTAAAACAAAGAAACCAATGATTGTTTTCATTAATGATTAATCTAATGATTATTTTCTTTATTAATCAATTAGCTGTTTGGTCTTTCCCAAAGCCCAAGGTAACGTCCTCAAATGTCTTGTTTTGCCCACAACCCAAAGATATTTAGTTAACTGTCATAAAGGAGAAATAAACCAGAAAATATTCACACATAAGAAGCTGAAATCAGACAATTTTGACTTTTTTCTTTGTGATTAATTGATAATCAATATAGCTGGTGATTTGATTTAATTTAATAATCAATTAATTGTTGCAGTTCTACAAAAAATACAGAAAAAAACTAAAGAGAATTCAGAGAATACACAGCCTGGATCTAAACATCTGAATTGCTGCTCACATCTCAGATTTTTTTCAGCAATTTCAAATAATTAAGTGAAAAAAACTGGTAATTCAGTGTGATTTTTAGACAACAGAACACGTTTGCTGTATCTGTGTATCTATTTAATGTGCGTCATCTTCTTCTCATGATCCTTCAGCCTCTCTTCAAGCTAAAGTGACCTTCACTCTGAGGGGTTTGAAGAGTTTTAAGGAAGAGACTGATAACTCTTATCAGAAAAAACACTACGAGCCTGAAGTTTAGATAAAGTCATTTCCAGTGAGGAAACTCAGCAGAGGAACTGAATAAACAACATTCACCTCTTTTTTTTTTCTGTGTGTGTATGTATATATACATAAATATGTTTATACATGTGTGTTTACTGTATATATCTTCTTTGTAAATATGATTTATGGTTTATTTTTCATTCTGTTCTAATTTAAAATTTGTTTACATATTTTCTCTGTTTGTGTCGTGTGGAGGAAACTACAACTGCATTTCATTGTGTAATCCTGAATTGTATAATGACAATAAAGACTGAACTTTGAACCTTGAATTGTCACGAATTTGCGACATTTACTGCATCTACTCAGAATGAACAGCAGAGAGCATGGACCCACACACATGCATGCAAAACTATACACACACAACACACACTCACTCTCCAACACACCTAAATAAACATTTAGGACTTTATTGTATAATTTTGAACTAACCAGTAACAAAGTAGACCCTGTCAGGGTTGATGTCGGATTGAGTGTTTTGGGACTCTGCACTGTGGCTGTGTTCGTCTGTTCTGATGTGAAGAAGAGACTTTTCCTGGCTTGTAGCTGCAGTTAAACCTCCTCCTCGACCCGCTTTCTCCTGCACAAACCAGCACTCCAACACTGGACAGCTGCTGCTGCAGGCTGTAGACAACAGATATAACAATAAAATAACAATGAATTAACAATAAGTAAAAGAATATTATGAAACAGGAGCATAACAGTACAATTACACAACATTTTGATATTATAATCTATAGCAATATATATTGTAAAATATGTGTGAAAATGCCTGTATGCATTTAAGTTATTATGAATTAAAATATAGTAATATGTTGTTAAAGAATGTTGTTGGATAAACTCTTCTGATTTTAATATTGTGGTTGTTTTGTCTGTAAGTGATTTAACGTGCTGATACCTGAAATCATTTAATGGGGATCCAAATAAAATCCTAAATCCTTACATCCTCGTAATTTTTGCTACAAAGTGATGCCATAAATCTATGGTAGAATTAATCTGATATACTTATGTTAAATAAGGTGTATTAGAGTAGTATAATGTTATAGGAAATACACAATATAGAAGGGATATTAGAGAGCAAAATAAATAGGCCTTACAGGAATTAATCCTGACAGTTAGAAACAAAACTAAAAGTGTGATTGTCATGAGGGAACCACATAAATTGTGGCTGACTGTTCCTTTCGGTGTTTCTGACACTTCAGAGTATTGCTTTCAGTTTATTCTTCTATTTTCTCATGTAACTCTCTGTTCAAACAACAGTAATTCTGACAACAGCATCCACCAGACTACACTGTCCTTATTTTTTCTGTCTCTGTGTATTACTATATTATGTGAATTGAGGTGTCCAACTGTGTTACTGTAGTTTTCACATGTTTCTACTGTGATGCTTTCACCACCACTGGGTGTAACAGTTTCAGCCACGAGAGGGCGCTACTCCTCTGAGCACTTCAGTGTACACCAAACTCCATTTAGAAAATACCGTAAATAAGGTCATCTATGTTAAAAGTGTAACTATGTAATGATTAAGAAATTCTCTTTGATGCTTTATTACTTAACTGTGTCTTATCTTAAATTCGGCGTACATGCTTAATGAATAATCACACATTTACAACTTTTAAGTTGCCTGAAATTTACAGTCATCATCTGACTTAGTTTGCACATGTGATCCCATTGTCACATTAACAGTAGAAAGCTGTGTCTCTATATTTAGATTTTCCTGATTAATTAACTCTATATGCAACGTGCCTTAAGTAGCCTAATATGAGTAAAAGTTGCAGCCATTACCACAATGCACATGATCATTTTTTAGTTTGGGTTACTTCCTTACACGAGAAAACACGCATCCGGTGGGTTACAGACATGCTGCATATAAATACTTTATTTCGTATATGTGGCTGAGGCAGCACTGCAGCAGAGCTAAAATATCGACAGGTATTTACAAAAAAACAAGTATTACCCAAATTTACCTTGGATGAAGCAGAAGACTGCAACCAGGCTCAGTTTGTAGATTGTAGAGAAGTCTGTCATGATTATATATTATATGACCTTTCTCTGCTGTCAGGTGTTTCTATATGCTGTTATCTGTCGAACAAAGTGGAGTTTACACCGCTGGTTTTCCCCTTCACTTTAGTTTCACTTTCACCTACAGCGAGTCCAGAAAAAAAAAAAAAAAAACAAATTCCGGCCATAATTTCAAAATAAAACCACAGTAAACAACGTTGAGCGACGTCAAAATAACATAATGACTGAAAATAATAAAACTAATAAACTCAAACCCCTTTTTCCAGAATTTTAAATTAAATGCGGATTTAAATAGTTTGAACTGAAGGCAACACTGAGCAGTTCTTCAGTTTTACAGATAGATGGCGCCATCTGACAAGCAATAATCCACGAGGACTCTGTCGGGACAGACTTGTGAAAGAGATAGACAGATACCATTAAGTTTATTTATTAATTTATTAATCAGTTTATTTATTAGGGAGATTACTGAGAAGCAAGGGGACATGTGATGCTGCAGGCTTTCAGGAGCAGAATCCAGTCAGTGAGAAGAGAGGTCAGTGTTGGATGAACCAGTACACAACAACATACAACCATTTTTATCTACCTGTTTACACCACCAAAAAGATCTTTTTCACACCCATTTTTTATTGTTATAAACTAAATACAACAGGTTCATGACACTCATCCAGAGAGCAGTGTTTGCACAGAATGTTTTATGTTTTTATATGGTATAGATTTAAAGTCATTACTTTATCAGAGATTTTTCAGTTGTTTATAATTTAAGCTTTCTGATGTGCATCTTTGATTATTCCTCTGTAGAAAAGAGGATCAACACAAGAGGAATGTGACAAAACAAGTATGACAACATGAGGTAACAATGCTGGCACGCTCTGTCTTCCTGCAGTGTGTCTGTGCCACAGAAAATTTGCAAATCATGCCAGCAAGAATGAAAGCTAAACGACTCATCATGTGATTTCCCAGAAACTTCACAGAGGGATGTGCAGTTTCTGTCCAGCAGAGGAGCTCTAACACTAAACAAAACCTCAGAAAAGGCAGTTATCATCAGTGCTGCTGGGGTTTTCCATCTATAGCTGTAGATTCTGCCAGGTTTATTTGTTGATATTCATCAAATCAGAACAGGAGCTGCAGTGTCTGACAGAAAGACAGGAAAAAGAGATTAAATCAAGTTAGCAGGCAGGTTCAGTGTGACTTGCTGCCTCTGACTCTAGATAATTAATGAGGAATGTGACTTACAGTTTCAGAATATCCATCATGTGAAAAGCAAAAAATGAGTCCTGCACTGAGATAATTTTATTGATAAAATGATTTGTTACTCACTAGTTACTTTTGAAGCTGTGATGATATGAACATATGAATGTATATCATTTTGTTATGTATACATCACTTTGGGTAGTTATAGAGAGGTGAAGTCCCTCCTCCTCCTGTGTGCTCCATGGGAACTTACTTCAGATAAAATATGAACAGTTGTCAAGGGGCGAGAGACAAAAATTTTTTGATCCCGTTTGAATCGTGCCATGAATAACACACATGATGGCTGTCAATGTTAGAGATAATTTTAGAGGTCAGGAAAGTTAACATATGTTGTGATGATAGTAAAATACCATTTAGTTTGGTGTGAAGCCACTCAGTGAACTACGTCACCAACAACAGTATCACTCTTCTTTGTAAAGTTATCTTATCTGAAATGTTTTATCCAACAAATCCTGGTCCTTTTATCACCTTTTATCAAGTCAAAGAGTGAGCAAGAACCGTTGCTTGTGTGATTACTCTCCCAGTACAAAAACACCTGCATCATAGCATCAGCGGCTAACGTTAGCTTTTGGAGGGAGAAAATCATGACATCACTTACGTGACCTCATTCTTGACAAGTGGGACAAGACAGAGGGACTTTTTACTCTCCAGTTATGCTGGGAACAATATCTGAAAAGATCAAACTCTTGACTATTAAAACTTGTAAGTATCAACCTCCTGGTGATTAATTTTTTAAAATTCAATTTTATTAAATAAAAGATTTTTTTAATTAAATGGAAAATCTGCCGAAGTTCACGTCTTACGAAGTTGACAAAATGTTACATTTTTTTCATTTCACAGCATCATGTTTCTGAGCAGCCATATTATTGTATGTATTGTATAAGAGTTCTCTTAATTAATCAAAAGACACATTTTCAAACCATATTTCTTATTTAGCTCCGATTTAAAAGCAATACGGAGTGGACATGTTATGTTTGAGGCACATGTGATAGCAGCATTATTTAATTTAAGAATTTGTTGAAAAAATAGAAAGCTTACCGGTGCTTCAGCAGTATTCCCTAATTTTTAAACCAGGAAGTGAGACCAGGTTTGTTAGGGTATAACTAAACCTTTTTATGCCTGATTAAATCATGTTTTTGTAAAAATCTGATGGAGTTGACAGGGAACATGACACAACTTTAAAGAACCAACATTTCCATTAAAAAAATGTTTTTAAAACAAAGATGACTATAATTAGCACATTTTTACACCCCTGTTATCAGTATTTGTTAGTTTTATGTTTTGAGGACTTTTAACACATTTTAAATTGTCTGAAGTTGTGAATACTTTTCTGGAAAAAGGGTGTTTTCTAACACAGGGCTTAAAAATGTAAAAAATAAAATAAAATAAAGCATCCCAAAATATTCCATAAATTACATGTATTTCATATATTGAGATCCTTAAAGAATAAATTTTCACAAAAAAATGGAATTCAAGTGTTGGTGTAATAGTTTTTCAAGGTGTTTTTTCTTTTGGTGTCTTCATTTGACTGAAGACAGAGACATGGATCGCTTTAAAACAACAGTCATCACCAAACACAAGCTGGATCATGATGGTGCTTGGATGCCACAGACAAAACACTACCTCACCCAGATTTGTCCTGAGTGGTTGAAAGATGTGGAGTTTGGGAGGAGCTCTCTGATGAGAACAGGTAGAATCACATGACTGTAGTTTAACAGCTTGTGGGATGTTTAAAGCTTCTCTGCTCACTGATAGAAATCATCTTGTAAATATTTACATGTTAGTTTTTAGGGACGTTTTCTTTCTTTGTTTTGTAAACATAGAAATTAAACATCAATGCTGCAATCACTTCTGCTGTTCAGTTAATTAAGTAGATGAATGTCAAATAAGTTACCATATTTTCGTTCCTTTAGTACTTTTGTTTTGCTCTTCAATAAAGTGCCCAAAGTTCTAAATTTCAGTGTCTTTTTGTAATTTCACATATACAGTATTCTCCACATCTGTGAACATAAAGTTATAAATGTACTGAATATTACTGAGAATTCAGACTCCATGTGGTTATGACTACATTCTGTAAATGCTGCCCCTGTACACACACACACACACACACACACACCACACACACAAAATATAAACATCAGTACAGAATTTATTTTCTACTTGTGCAAATAGTTTGCTTGAATATTTCTGATCCAAATATTTTGTTTTGATTCCAACAATTTATTTATTTATTTATTTTTTTAAATAGTAATAGATGTATGATAGATGAATGAAGTAGATATCTTTATTGATCCAGAGAATTTCATTTTGGCAGCACCAACTTTTAAATCACAGGATCACTTAACAAATTAGGAGCTGTATAGAAATGCTATAGTAATAATAAATTTTAAACATAAATAAACAATAACTAGTGCAATGAAACGCTGTGTTGCAAGATAAAGTTGTAGTGCAGTCTAACAGAATAGGACATTTGTCAATAATAGTACTCAGAATAAACAGTGCAAGTGGATGCTGTAGTGCAATGATAAGGTAAAGTAAAGGTGGTGGATTGTAAATGTTATGATGGTATGAAATAGTAAAAATGATGGGACAGCAGAAAACACAGTTCATCCCAGGCTCCTCAAGAGTGAGCAGTTGAAGAGCAATGGCCCGAGGACAAATGACATTTCCTTCAGATCAGTGAGGACGGCATGTGCAAAAAAACAGCCTGTCATGAAGGAAGCTCCTCTGTCTGGGGATTGGTGCTGTTCTAGAGTTGTGGGGTTTGTCCAGGATGGAACAAGAAGGTCTAGTTCTCCGTTCTGCAACAGATGTCAGGGAGTCCAATGATTCAGCACAACTACGGAGCCGCCTCCGTACCATCTGTCCACCGCGAGTAAATCCTTTTCTTTAATGCTGTCTCCCAGCACACCACAGCATGAAGAGGCACTGCTAGACCGTCTGGTAGAACACTGCACAGTTGTTTAAGATGTTGAATGGACCGAGACTTCCTCAGAAAGTACAGTCGGCTCTCCACCTTCTGTACAGACTCTGTGTTTGGTGACTCAGCCATACCTACTCATCCAAGATGCAGTCCCAGTTATTGTAGGTCGGACGTAATTCCAACTGGACACCATCGATGTACACCCGCGGTGGATGGGCCTGGCATCCGAAGTTCAACCACCATCTCATTGGTCTTGGAGGCGTAGATGTGAGTGTTGGACTGCACAGGTGGACAAAGTCTTGGATTAGGTTACTGTACTACATCCCGAACCATCCTGATACACGCCACGATTCGCAGTGTCGTCGAGAACTTCTGATGTGGAGACTCCGAGTTGTATTATGAGTCGATGTGTAAGGTGAACAGAACAGGTGAGAGCACAGTCCCTGCGGAGCTCGGTGCTGCTAACACACATCTCCGACTGCATGCCTCCAGCCGGACATAGTTTGAGTTTTTTGTTAAGAAATCAAGAATATACTTTTTTTTTTTTAAATCTTGTAATATCCTTTTTTGATCAGTTGACCCTTATTTTTTTTTAGCTGATAACTTAAACAGGTTGTGGATTCTTGTAAATATGTTGTTCTGAATTTTGGTAAAACAGAAATTGAACAGTGATGCTCAAAAATCCACTGCTGTGGTTTGGTTCAGTAGTTGACTGTTTAAACGAAGTTGCCCTGCAATTTCATTCCTTTTATAACTTTTGTTTTTACAATTATATGAAAACTATAGTTTACATTTTGTTTTTAATATGGATCCATCCTGAATAATGAATCACATCATCTTAAAGAGTTTGAGGAAGAGACCTTCAAATTGGCAACTTGTTCATCACAATGATATGAAAATACAAAAAAATGGGACTGACAAACACTTTTTCCCTGGTTGAAGAAACTCTGATGCAGCTGAAAAAAGAAAACACTGTACATTTCTTTAATGAAATGGTGATATGAATTCAAACAAACTTAAAACAACTCTCTATGAGTAAAGTTTTCTGTTTCCTGTGATTTTCTTTTCTGTCTCTTTAGATTTGTGGATAAATGTCATTAACAGGAGGAAGAAGAGGCGTCTTCACGTTCTCCTGTTTGTGAACTCTTGCCAGGGAGAACATTGATGTTGGACAATTCTGCACAAAATATGTCAAATAAAGATTTTTTACTTTTTATTTTTTACTTTAATCCCACAGACTGGGGTACCTGCAGACCCAACAGGTGTAAAAACTTTTTTGTTTCATCTCACAGCTCCTTTATTCTGTCATTCCAATTTTTCATGACTTAGTCAGTCAGTTTGTGACTTCATATTATGTTTTCCGTTACTGTTACTTATCAGCACTTATTAAAAATACCAGTGTACTGGGTTAAGTCAAAAGCAGCCATTGCAGCTTTATGCATGGCACTACAGTATTTATTGACTGACACCCCATTTACACCTGGTATTAAAATGTGATCTGTTTCCAGATTTGTTTTTCAGATAAGAAAAAAATTCATGTTAATGCGACATGTAAATGTGATGTGATCAGATCTGGCAGATCACGTCTGGAATCATTACATTCTGAATTTAGGTAAGTGTAAACACAATCCAGAAAACAGTCAGGATAACGTATCAGATCACATTTTAATACCAGGTGTAAATGAGGGTGAGAGTTCATGTTTGATGTATGTTTTCTATTTTAAGGTATCAGAATACACAGACTTACTAAACTACTTACAAAATAAGCAAATTAAGTGTAACTTTCCTAAAATAATAATAATCTGATGCTCTTTTCACATGAAACAACAACATAACTAATAATGTTTTGAGTAAGAAACAAGTTTACATTTTGTTATGATGTTTGTTTCTCACAGTATTTTATTCTTGGAGTCTCCAGTCAGTCGTCCTTGTATGTTAAATATGTTGGTAGGATGAGGATCAGGGTTGTTTTGGGACATTTGATGCTCAGTGAAAGAAGATAAATGACAGAAACTGAGAGCAGAGATAAAGAGAATGACCTGCAGCAACAAAGGTCCTCAGCTGAACTGAAGCTGGAGTCATGGTTCATGGTTGGGGCTTAAAACCAACAGGACACTGCAATATTCAGTGTTTGAAACTTTAATGTCAACATTTAAAAAAATTATTTAAACAGGAAAACAAATGTCTTATTGTGTCGTCACATAAGAAATATATTTTGTGGTTTGGATAAAGTGCTGGAGCTCAGTATTTATGATATAACTCATTATTTGTTATTTTAATTTGGGAAAGTCAAATATCCACAGTAGTAAATGCAAATGTACATTTATGGACAGATGGATAGTAACACATGGCACATTACTTCAACTTGTATAAATATTCTTATTATTTATAATTTTATATTTTTTTTCTCACTTTTCAGGGTTTTTTTTTTCTTTTTTTTTTTCTTAGATATTCTATCATTGGAATCTGTGTGTGTGTGTGTGTGTGTGTGTGTAATTGTTGAGGATATTACCATATTAAGCATGAAACCCCCATTTTACGTCAGCTTGTACAGATTATGGATTGTAAATGAATAAAGTGCTCCTGAAAACTCAACTAAGAATTATCTATTTGTTTGTTGTGTGTTTGAGGTTCATAGTTGTTTTACAACATAAATGGAATTTTCAGGATTTCAACTTTGTTAAAGGATTTTTTAGGTTTCAGGGAGTAGTGAGGCTGTTCAATGACACTTAATAACCTACATTTTAAATTGAATTGTTGTATTTATTATTCTTATTTGGTGAAATATATGATCAGAGTCATGGATCATCAGCGTGTTTTGACAACAGAAAGTCAGGTGACCTCCTCAGGTGGTTTCCCATCAGCAGTTTCAAAGGCAGATACATAACTCGTCCACAGGGGGCGCTGTCACACTGCTGACTTCTCTGTGAAGGTAAACTCAGTGATCATTTAGAATCAGGAATACTTTATTGATCCCACATTGATCAGCAGTGAGCAGGAAGAGTCTTTATCAGCCAGAGTTCAAGCCTCAATGTCACAAACAAAATAAATTATCAAGATAAAAGATGTGACACATATTTCTTTGTTTGTGTGATAATCATGAATAATATTGTCTCAGTTGAAGAAGTGAGAACAAAAGATTGAAGTTTTATTCATTAAACATCTATAACCTTTTATAAAGAGCTTCATAAACAATAAATGAGGACTGAAACAGAATAAACGGAGCCAAAGCACGAGCAAAATGAAAAACAGCATCAGGTGTTCAAACATCAACAGTGGTGTTACATTTCTCTTGTTCAAGCAGTTTTCAGCGTCCACAGCTCCAAATCAGTTCAGAGGCTTTTATTCTGAAGGACAGAGGAGACCTGATCTGATGTTTGTGTTTCAGAAGCTCTCTGACTCTCTTTCTGCTTTCATTTTATTTATTTGCTTCTTTGTTTTCATTTCAGAGTAAAACACTGAGGTAAAATATTGTTTCATGGAAACTATCTTGTGTTTTATTATCTTGTCTGTCCTGATAGTAGGTCAGTGACCTCTGACCTCCCAGAAAATTCACACATTTCTGCACATTATATCACATTAACCTACAAAACATGAGACAAGATCTGAGCAGCAGAAGGTTTTAAAACTATTTTCACACGAGAACAAAGTTGAGACACCAAAATAAAAGCCTGTCTCCCCATCCACTTACACAGGATAAAATAACACATTTAACTTTCACTTTCGTTCATAACCTGAGTGGGTCAGTTTTAACCAGTTATAAGTGACGTTGATGCTCAGGCTAAATTCTCATTGGCTCAGACAGAAGTTGATATCAGCGCCTTTCCTTGTTCTTGTCCTCACTTCACCCTTGTTGCTCGAACGAGAAGCAGCGTGTCTCTATTTTTGTGGATAAAGAAACATATTTAGTGAATCAAAGCTTCAGACTCGACAGTTCACAATGAAGATCTTGATGTTTGTGGCTCTCCTGGGAATAGGTCTACATGGCGCGACGGCAGGTGAGTTATTGATTATTTATAGTCGATTGATTGTTAAAGAAAAAATGCTTTGTGTCTTTATATACTGTATATACTGTTTATAAGAGTTAATGGTTCGTTTGATCGTATTTGATGTTTAGTTTCAGGACTTCTTTATAGATTTTAATCATGTTTAGTGATGTTTAAAAAGGTAATACGCCACTAATCGTTCATAAATCATGTCTGTTCTTGTATTTAATCACTAATAGTTACTCTGTTAGAAGAAAAGTTTAGTGTAAAAAGTGTATTTGTCTTTTCATTTCCATAATCGATCCATTCACGATCTTAATGCTAAAATGGCAGCAGAACTACGCAGCACAAAACAGTCCAACACACTCAGACAGAGGTGGACAGAGAACTGAACATCTCGAGTACAGATACTGTTACATTACTGAACTATTACTCAATTACTGATGTTAGAAAATACAGTAAAGTAAAAGTACAAGGTAATCGTCTTAAAAGCTACTCAGAGTTTTAGTTACTTTTTAAAAGTTGGTGTTTAATGTTTTATCAATAGCTGATATTCAATCAGAGTTTTCTGTTTCTTCAGATCTTCAGTCTAAGATACAAAGCACTTGTTTCTTCATTTTATCTAATGCAATTTTTTTTTCCTGTTTTGTTTTAGTTTTTTTTTTTCTTTCTCACTGTACCATTATTCAACATCTGGCTCCACCAGACAAAACAGAGTCAAATGAGGAGCAATTACTGCCATTTCTTGACTATTGTAAATACTCAATTGCGAATCATTGATTAATAATTAGTCATTACCATCTTTACTCCAAATTTGTGCTGCTGCAGTGTTTAGTTTTTTCGTCCATATGTCATTGTTTTTATCGGCCTGTTTGTTATTAGAAGACTTTTTGGCTACAAAAATGCAGATTAATGGTTTTAATTGTGTACTCGGTGCTCAATTATGATTGTAAACGTAACTAAATAAATTAGTGCAATGTATACTTTTTTAAACTCCATCCCACCCTTCCTTGCATGACAGTACATAATTTCTGCAAAGAAAGAAAATAAAAAGACAAAACAGAAACTGAAAAATTTCCACAAACGAATAAAAACCAAGAAAACTAATATATGAAAAACCAATAGTAATAAATTAGTAACACTATAGGTGTATAATGTAAGTAAGAAAAGAAGAAAAAAAAAGCAAAAAACAAAGAACACATAAACATAGAATAACATTAAATCAAGAAATACATTTTCCAGGGGGGAGGGGGGTTAACAGCATCCTGATGGGCAAAGAAAGTAATAGTAGGAATGCTTTGTTAGGTTGAAGTGCTGGTAAACATCACTTCAGACTATTTACAAAAGAAAAAAGTATAATAAATTAAATTAAAATGAATAAATACTAGAGAATAAATAATAAATTGATTAATTAATACATAAATAAATAAATAAATTTAACTTTTTAATGTGCAGATGGCGGTAGCACAGCTCATAGTGCACAAAGGCACACATTCACACATACAAAAAAGAGAGATAAAAAAAAAGAAAATTATATGACAAAAAGAAAGTTAAGCAAAATTACAAATAAATAGAAACTAATTAAAAAGAAAGAAAGAAAGAAAATAAATGCATACTTAAATACGAATAAAAGTACAGACTTGAAAATCTACTCATAAAAGTACAAGAATCCAAAAAAAAGATTTAATTACAGTAGAATTTGTAATTACTTCCACCTTTACACTCAGACAAATAAAGAAAAAGAGGGAAAAACATAAAAACGTGTTAAAACAAAGTGTTTCTAGGCTATATGTCAGTTTCAATCTTTAACTTGTTCACTATAGTTTTACATAAAAAGTTTGTTCTATTATGTCTGATATTATTTTTGGACATTAAATAAATATTTTTATGAGTTTGTTCATTCATTGGAGATAATTAACGCATTTTCTTAGTCTGGAAACACGTCAAAACATTTAGTCTGAATTATATAAAATATTTCCCACCATTCCTCAGAGAATTCCACAGTTTGACTCCACACACTGAAACACACATCTGATTTAATGTAGTTCATCCAAACTGAGTTTAGTTAGTTTGGTCCGATCACATCACACTGGTAGTTATTACATTTACTGTCTGTACAATAACATGATGTTTAGTAGAACTAGATCATAAATCAGACACTGATATTATCTGCAGATATTAGTGGTCGGCTGATTGATCCCCAAAGTATCAATACAACTACTGATACAAAGTCTTGATTTGAGTACTGATATTAGCATCAATAGCATCAATATCAAAAAATGGATCAATGCTGCTTCTGTTGCGTGATCATTCACATAATGAACATTTATGTATTCATCAATAAAAAATGTCTTGTGTAATAACAGTAATTAACAAAGAATAATGCTTCATATTTGGCAAATTATTTGGTGGTAATAAATTCAGAAGTAGAAAAGTAAATTATTACATATTTTGACCTTACATGATGCATTAGCTGCCTTTAACAATAAAAAGTATTGATAATGGTGATCTTGGCCCTGGAACTGGATCAATACCACATTCTGTGATCTCTCTCTCCACCTCTATCAGATACTTTATCATCTTATTTCAGATATGTTGGTGTCTGTGTGTCTGTATGTCGGCTGATAATTAACAAGAAAGTGAAGAAGTGAAATGACAAACGAGGTCTGAGCTCATTTAGAAACAGTGTCATCATTACATAGTTTGTCCAGTAGAGAGCACTGACAGCTTTATTTTCTAACTGTGAAATGTGCTGCTCACTTTGTATCAGGGTCACCAAAAAACTCCCAAATATTGATCAGTATCAGCTCAAAAATACACTATCAGCTGAACAATACTGTTTAGGTATTTGATCTGTTATCAGGAAATAGATTTATTCTTTGACAGATTTGATCAAGTTTTTTTGATGTGACCAGTGCAGAATTTTTAAAGTGCAGCTGAACACAGAAATGTGATCTACATGTATTCAGACAGCAGAGGACAGTGAGGGATCCTGAAAGAGACGATCATTTAATTGATAAAACTCACAGACACCTGCAGAAAATCTTCTGTGGTCATACTTTAAAAAATCTACAATAAACTTTTAGAATCAGGATGAAAAGTGACTAAAAATCAGTTCATGATGGAGGAAATGTTGATATTTAATAAAAGATATTAGAGCTGAGAAAAAAATAATCTTTTAATCCAGGATATAACTGATACTAATAGAAACTCTAAAATAATGTTTATCAAAAATATTGTGAGTTAAACTTCAAAATAATTCTTCAGTTTACATAAATCAAGATATTTGAAAGTTAGATACATAATTGAACTGGATCAGATATTTATTTCTTGTTGGTTACATAAAAAAACTTTACAGTCAAACATTTGAAATCCACAAACAAAAAAATCTGACAACATGAAAAAAAATTACTTACTTATTAATAATTATTGAAAATGGCGAACAATAGAAAAGCTATGCCGCAGGATTTATCTTGAAAAAAACAAACAAACTCAGAGTGATAGTACAATCAAATACAAAAAGTTTAATCTCTTGCATATAGAAAATAAAATTAGAATCAGTATAAATATTTTGTTGAGAGTTTTGTGATTTCAGATTTTAAACTAATATGATAATGAGGAGTTTAATCTGCTAATGAATCATCCTGAAGAATAAATGACTCCACTAACTGGAAACTAAACTGGAGTTTCTCTTCACACTGAGATATCCAGCATTAGAAAAATATTAAACTGTTTTTACAAACTGTTTTATATCAATGAAAGTCAGGAACACAACTGTGTGATAAAACTGTTTGACTTGTTTGAGATTTTATTTCAGAATAAAAACATTTTTTCAAGACAAAATCATCATAAAAATCAAAGAGTTTCTGGAACTAAATTTATATCTATAAATGTATTTTTGTATTTATTGAACAGAGATTATTAGGATGTCTTGAATTTACTGTAGTTTGTTTTGATTCTGTGTGAAAATAAATAACATTGTTCAGTGATTTTATAAAACTGTGATATAAAAACTGAAATCATGACTTTATCTTTTTCTTACAGTGACTCACTCTCTGAAGTATTTCTACACTGCATCTTCTCAAGTCCCAAACTTTCCAGAGTTTGTGGTTGTTGCATTGGTTGATGAAGTTCAGATGGTTCATTATGACAGTAACACCAAGAAAGCAGAACCCAAACAGGACTGGATGAACGACGCCACAGCAGGTGATCCTCACTACTGGGAGAGGAACACTGGAAACTTTGTGGGCGCCCAGCAGGTCTTCAAAGGCAACATTGAAATCGCAAAGCAGCGTTTCAACCAAACTGGAGGTTTGTTAATGTTTCACTTTCTACTGATGAAATTATGTTTATATTTTCATCCTTTATTCCACACACACACACACACACACACACACACACACACACACACACACACACACCATTCTCCATCTTTAAGTGACAGTGTTTCCCACAGACCAGGTAGCAATTTGTGGTGCTCCACTGACACCGGTGGGGGAATCGAGTGTCACAGTGTCGTGGCGGTCGGTGGAGTCAGTCATCGGGTGTATGCAGTGTATGCAGCGGGCGGCGTTCAACACTTTCTGAAGCTGCCATATGAAAAAACCTGTATCCAATGTTCTTCAGAGTCACCTGCTGAGACCACTATAAAGCTACAGCATTTGGAATTATTCAGCTCAATCTTACTTCTTTAAAAGTAAGTTCTTTAAGAGAAGACAACTAAAAACATTTTTTACCAGAACCCTGCCTGGTTTCATTCCTCACCCCAACTAGTTTCAATCTTTAGATCTAGTCTACACTTATCTGTTTCCACCTCACCTGTTGTTTCAGCAGCTGCCTGTCTTACAGGAGCATTTTGTCTGCTGTCTTCCTCTATTTCTCCCTGAGCAGCACTGTTTGATGCCTATAGAACATTTGAAATAAATTAACAATGTTTACTAGCCACAGCCATTTGACTGTTCAGCTTTGTTTCAGACCGATACCTCCTCATGCTGCTCCTTGTCCTCTTGACGAGGCCGTTTTTGCCGTGAAAAAAAATCTTTCGATACTCATCTCATCTGGATTAAGGCAGCAAACATTCAGAAAAAGTACTGATAACAACAATAATAATACTAATAATAACAACTTTAAAAAAGTGGTCTGTTCTTTTTGATTTGACTGTGGGCATAGTAGTCTATCTCAAATATAACCGCATCTCATTTTACGTAATCTGTGTTACCAACACTGTCTATGCTGATTTCATTTCATATCATTACCTTTTCTTAGTTAACAATAATTTAGAGCAGGCGTATTTAAACAAAGTATATCTAACCTTTCGTAAACTCCAGACCGTCGCCGACCTGCTCTGTGCCAGTGCCAAAATAATCCACTGCGGCGGGTTTTCCTGTGATCGGTGCGTGCAGAGGAGGAGTGTGCCAATCAGATGAGTGTGTGTGCATGCAGCAGTGATGCGCTGGTTGATTTTCCCGCGCACCGCTGGCATATGCGCGCTTATCTGTGTGTGCGTGTGCGTGTGCATGTGTCTGTGTGTGTCCGTGTGTGTCCGAGAATGACAGAGAAAGAGTGCTATGCGGAGATGAATGAACGGAACGATATTACGTTGAGAGCATAGACTGTAGAGGAAAAAAAAAAAAAAAAAGAACCATTCTGTGGCGGTGCGCCACAGAATGGTCTATGTATGGGAAACACTGAGTGTGTTTTATTGAGGCAGATTAAACTGTTTGATGGAGGTTTTTCTGGTCTGAAACACACAGTCAGACTCAACAGAAACATTACTGAGACTGAGACGACTGGATGCTGCTGTACTACACTGATACAGTGTTTTCTGTCCATCCCATAATAACCAGCAGAGATTATTAACACTTTATCTCCACTAGATTAGATCAGAATAAGTGGACTGAAGTGCCCACAGTGAGTTGGTCCATAATAACTCTACTGTAGGAACCTGTTTATCACAACAGTTTGACAACACACAGCTGATAGAGGAACATTACTGCCTGGTTTCTCAAACTACGGAGCCGGACTGTAAATGGGACACAGGCTGCTTCTGCTGGGTCCACATATGAGAGGAGCAGCAGTGTGTTTTAATAAACCTGTCTGACAGGACGACATGGTAAATGTCTCATTCAGATCAGAGGTTTAAAAAGTTTAACAGCTCCACTCGACTGTACTGACCACAGTGTGTCCATCCCATAATATACAGTATATATATAGTACAACTACAGATTAGATTAACTTGACCACAGTGTGTTTGTGTTATAATAAATATATAAAGTTCTGAAACGATTAATCAATTAATCCATTAGTTGATCAACAGAAAATTAATTGACATGAATGTTGATAATCAAATAATTATTTAAATCTTTTATTAAACAAAAATGACATTTTCTGGCTCCAGTTTCTCAAATATTTGTTGATTTTCTCTATTTTATATTGTTATAAATTAAATACTGTTCAGTGTTTGTCAGATAAAAGAATCAATTTGAAGATTTCACCTCAGCCTCTGAGAACTTGTGACGAACATTTTCACTATTTATTAACATTTTACAGTGTAAACTAAGTATTGATTAATTGAAAAATAGTGATCACATAATCAATAAGGACAAGAATAATTAATTTGAGCCTAAAATATGTAGTAGAATACAGATTAGATTATATTAAATCTACTGTACTGATTCACAGTCTGTCCCATAATATAGAAGAAGAAATGTGAAGATTTCATCTTTGGCTCTGGAAACTTGTGATCGACATTTTTCACAATTTTCTAACATTTTTAAAATAAATAATTGATTAATTAATTAATAAAAAAATGATTGATAATGAAAAGAAGTATTAATTTAAACCCTAAATATCGATTAGATTAGATTAGATTAGATTAGCTTAGATTAGATTAGATTAGATTAGATCAGATTAGATTAGATTAGATTAGATTAGATTAGATTAGATTAACTCTCCTGTACTGACCACAGTGTTTTGGTTCCATCAGCAGCATCAAGACAACATCTGCAGGTGGAAACAGCTGTTGGTTGTATTGAATGATGGACTGATGGATGGACCAATCAGGACACACAGACTGTCTCCCAGTCTCCATACTGGTCCTGATGGTCTGTGTCTTATTCTGACCAGTTGCAGTGACACACTGCTGAACAGGACACACTGTCCTGGCTGAGCAGGTGGAGTCTGGTGACTAATCCTGGACTGAAAGTGTCCTTCAGTGAAGCTTGTAGAGCAGCTTCAGGACAGTCTAGTCTGTAGTTTCTCACAGGACGAGGACATTGTTGGACTGATCCACTGACTGCAGGGTCTCAGTGGGTGTAATGTTCAGTCCACAGTTCACATTTACTAACAGAGTGTGCTGAGCAGAAGTAACTCAGTACCGACCTCTTGTGGTGCCGACTGGTGTTGCACTTTTCACACACACACTTCGATAGATCAGAGATGCTAACACTAAGCTAAACATTCAGCCATGCTTATGCTAACTACAGTGATTAGCTGCTAACACAGAGCTAATTTTAATGTAATTGAACCAGTTAATTAATTAATTAACTGTAAAGACAGCTTACTATCAGCACTGAATAATGGTTAAATATTGGTTTATTGTAAATGCAGTAAGAATATCAATAATATTCATACATGAAATAAATGATTTTTAAGAGCCTAAAGTATCATATGAAATATAATATCTAAGTAAAAAATGATAAGAGTCTATTTTTGATGAAATAGTTTGAATATATAATGTTTATATGAGACAAAAGATTGGGTGCATGGACATATATATACAAAGTGACACGTGAGGCGGGCACATGGTGAAGTCTTTAGTATGACAGCATGGCCACCCTCACAGGATGTGCTCACTACACAAAACAAGCGCTCCTTGACTCCACTCGCCGTGAGCAGCTGGCGCGGAGAGAAGCGTTTCACTTTAGCGTCTCATGTCTGCAGGTGGCTGAAACAGGCGTTCATGAAAAGTTATGTTATGTTAATATTAAGATAACAGTGAATTATCACAGTGCTTTTGAACGTTATCGTTTCTTGTTAGTAACAAAAGTTTTTTCCGTTTTCAAACAGTTAGAAAGGCAACCAGACAGATAGCTACATTATGCTAGTGAGGTAAAGTTAGCTCATTAATTGGCTAACAATGTGGTAGCTGCTGCGGGCTCCTGTTTGGTTAAAAACGGTGGTTAGTCTGGTCAGTTTTATCGTTATCGTCACTTTTTAAGACACGCACCCTCCGGACCAGTTATGAGAGCCAGTCTGCACCGCCCGAGCCGCAAAATGTGCTAATCAACGACCGACACCCGACCCCACCTGTAAATTTAATTTATTGTAGTAGCTCAGCTGTCAGGGTCTGTCAGGTATCATGGAGCTCTCCAAGGGGGGGGGGGGGGGGGGGGGGTGATCCTGCTGCTGTGGCAGAAAGGTGCACACACCTCCAGCCAGCATGTGTGTGTGTGTGTTGAGAGAAAGAGGGAGGGAGAGTGACAGAGAGGGTGAAGGAAGATGGACTATTGCTCGTAATGTTTCTGTAAGTTATCGATAACTTAATCAGACTGCTGCTCTGTCACTTGACCCGCCTGCTCGAGCCCGTGGTATTTGTTTGGTTGTTGTCGACAGAGCGCAGTTTATGCGGCGACAGGCGTCTTTTTCCAGCTGTTTTCTGCAGAGACACAGCAGAGACAGAGAGCTCATGTGAGATATTATTGAGTTTATGAAGTGATTTTGTTGTTGTAAACGTTACTGTTGCTGCTCCAGTGTATATATGTATATATGTGTAGATGTAGTTCTTGTTTTGTCTGTTGCTGCTGTTTGTCCTGTTTCCTCTAGTTTGACCAGTCGGCTCTTTGACACTGATGTCGTCATATTAATATTAGAATTGACACTTTTACTGTCCATCAAATCAGCCGACCAATCAGCACGCAGACTGTGACTGAACAGCTGTTTGTGTCCTCAGAGGATCCAGCTGTGGCTCCCCTCCTCCACCTGTTAAAGTGGGTGGAACATCCTGGAGGATGGAGGAGCTCGGCTGATCTCTGGGTCACTGGCCGGATGGCAGAGGAGCGACGACGGGAGGAAGCAGAATGATCCAAATGGAATCAATAGTGATCAATAGTGAGTTTGTAGACTGTGTGTGAGAGTCAGCAGGAGGAGTCAGACTGAAGAAGAAGCTGACAAAGTGTCCTCCTGTCTTCATCCGTCCTCCATCAGCTCCTTCACCTCCATTTTCTCTGTGATCCAAAGTCAGATCAGATCAATAATCAAAGACTGAGCAACAGTCCAATCAGACTGATTGATCAGCCATCAGAGGAGTTGGATCAGTGGAGCTGCGTCTGTTCCTGATGTCGACTGTTTCATCTTTGATCTGAATTCTGTCTGCAGAGGAGACAGAAGACAGACAGACAGAGACAACCAACCAGAGAGAAGCAACCAACCAGAGAGAAGGAACAAACCAATCAGAGACAAGCAACCAACCAGAGAGAAGGAACCAACCAGTCAGAGACAAACACACAGACCTGTATCTTCAAATTGACGTCTTACTTTGAGCGTCTCTGTTTTGACTCTCTCGATGTCTCCCTCCCTGCTGTAGACGCCACACCTGTCTGTTCCTGTCTCTGTGTGTTTGGGGGACTTCAGGGACAGACTGACGTCTCCAGGTCTCAGCAGGTCTTCCTTCATCTCTGTTCGGTCTCTGTAAAACTCGTTCTGTCCTTCAGACCCGTCGGA
Source organism: Lutjanus argentimaculatus (assembly GCA_034769285.1). NCBI lineage: Eukaryota > Metazoa > Chordata > Actinopteri > Lutjaniformes > Lutjanidae > Lutjanus > Lutjanus argentimaculatus. Next base: position 30,869,523 of record JAWZSL010000008.1, read on the forward strand.
GCTGTTCTTGTACACGTGGACCTTCATTGTGGGTTCGGGTCCAAAAGCGTCTCCACGTCACTCTGGTGTAATCGGGCAGGTCACCTGTAGTCTTGAAGGTGCAGCTGGACAGACTCCGCCCCCCTCCTCCACCACCTCCACCTGACAGTCTGAGAGGACAACAAACCACACCATCAACTGGACAGACAGCAGCAGCAACTCTGATGGAAACAAGACCTCGCTGTCCCGTCCTTCTCTTATAATCCCAGACCTCACTGTCCTGATTAAAGATGAGAACCACCGGCATGATGGGTAGTGTAGTAGAGACATACCTGACATGAAATAGAGCCTCAAATGAACCAAAAAAACCCAGAAACAACAAGAACAACAACCAGGAGAACCAGGAGAACTTTGGCTCAGGATGGAAATTGTTCTGCGGGAACAGGAACATAAAGAACATGACCTCTGACCTCTGACCTTTGACCTGTATCTACAGTAGGTTTTAGTGTTTGTTTCTGACCTTTGACTTGCAGCTGTACGTCTGTCAGTCTGTCTTCTCCCCATCTAGACAGTCTGACGGTGCAGGTGTAGGTGCCGCTGTCAGAGAGGCGGAGTCTCGTCAGATTGAGGCTGAGGTGTCCAGTTTCCAGAGTGACAGTCGTCATGGATGTTCGGCCGTCGTAAAGCCGGTTTTGGTCTTTTAAGTCCGTCACCTTCCTGCTGACGCTGGTGGACGGTTGAAGGATCGAGATCGTCTCGTCTCCACACCGCTGTGGGGTCGTCCGTCTCAAAAGTCTGAAACTCGCAGGGGCAGCAGGACAAACTCCTCCCCCTCATACAGCTCCACAGTTGAGGCATGCTGGGAAACTGTGAGGTCACACAGACAGAGGGGTTCAGCCACAGCAGCCTTATTTCATGACTTTTGATCAGTAAATGATAAAAAACATTTTGTCTTTTATTTACATCATTTTGTTATTTATCTGGAATATTTTGTTATTTAATTGGAACACATTTTTATTTAGAACATTTTTTTTTATTATTTAGAACATTTTAATTTTAGACATTTTGTTATTTTATTTTTATTTATTTAGAAGTTAACAAGCACTCAGGCAGTTTCACAACAATATAATAGATATATAAATGTACATTTTTGGAGATAAGGGAGCAGCTCTGACGTGAAACAGTCTGTCAACACTCATCTGAGACTGTGACACTTATCATTCATTTAAAATCCATTTAAAAATCATGTTTAAAAGACAATCAAGTGTGGTGACCAGACTCTGTAACTTCCTCCAGTGGCCTGAAGCTTTGTTTCATGTTCTGTGTTCTGTTGTCCTGATGTCCTTGTTCTAAGCACCTTATGTGTTCTTGTGTCGTGTGTTTCTACATTTCATGGGAACGCTTCATGTGTTCTGACGTGCTCTGCTGCTGTATGTGTAGTATTTTTGTTCCTGTTTTAATGTATTTTGTGTTTCTTTGTCGCTGTCATTACACCTGCCCAGGGACTTAAACTGGCACATTTACAGAAATGTTAATTAATGTTCACCGTCCCTGTAACTTTAAAACTTTATAAATAAAATAAATACATATGTGGAGTCATGACGCAGTGTTTTGTTGGTCTGATGTCCGTCTCTGACAAACGTACGTTTTCTTCAGTATCTATGATTGTCTGTTTCCATGGTAACAGTGTAAACAGGAAGTGATAGGAGCTGATGAAACAAGACTTTTTAAAGATGTAAATTCACCAACATGCAAACAAATTGAGTCTAAAATCAACAGGCTCAGGTGACGCCCACAGCTGACTCACTGACTCCATGGTAACATTATATTTCCTGCTGACACCCCCAAAGCATGATGGGAACTGAAGTTCCAAAGAAGAGCAGGATGATCCCAAATAGAAGAAGAAAAGTGAGGGAATATGACGTGTTTTGCAGCATCAATACATATTTTTGACATCACGAAGACTCAGAATGTCTCATCAACATGGTTCTTATACAAAACAACACTGACACTCTCCTCTGTCCAATCAGAGACACAGATTTACTGTGTGGTGAAAACCTGCTGACACACAGGTCAAAACATCACAGTGGTTCTAATAAAAACTCTCCTAGAACATGTGGAACACCACTGACACACCAACTGATGTTCTGTTCTGATAGTAACAACAACAGATCTGAATCTTTGAGGACTCTTTGTGTCAAAGTGTGTGAGTCATCAGGGCTCAGGACACTGGACCTGCTCCAAGTGAAACAAACACTTCAGGACATGTCCAGCTGTGAGACGGACACAGAGAGTTAAAACTGTCACTGACACTGTGTGTGTTTGTGTTTCTCACCTGTTGGTCCAGTTTTTTATCACCGTGAATCAGACCTTTTGTTCTAAAACCTCCTCAGTTATAAAACAGTTCATTTCACCTTTTCACCTGAAAATCATCAAAACTCTCACTGAAGGTTTTTACACACCGGGGTCGTCCAGTCACAGCACAGCTTCTATATTTGGTTTAACAGTTTTATATCCTGAGATTTTTTGTTTTCTGAGAACAGACAGAACAGGACGTTTTAGAAAAGCTGCTGTGAAATCAAACATTTTAGTCCCAGAAAGAACCAGTGAAGTCCTGAAGGGACAGAAAATAACTTCACATGTTAAATCACCATCAGACCTGCTGATCTGTCTCGTTTCTGAACATTTTCCCTCCTCAGGTGTGTCGACTCACCTGTCTGTCTGTGTGTCTGTTGGACAGCAGCTGAAGTGTGTGTCCACTCACGTCCTCGAGTCTCATTAATGTTTGATGTCTTCCTGCATCTGCAGATCAAAGTTCATCAATCAAAACTTTATGATTCAGTCACACGTTCACAGTCGACAGATTTAACTCCAAAACTGGGTCACCAGAGAAAAACAAACACAACAAAACAAAAACAACACATTACATAGCTTGCTAACTAGCAAAATAGGTTGTTCCTCAGGTGATCTGAACACTTAAGAGGTTGAAGCACCCCCAAATGTTCTCAACCAGACAACAAGAAGTGTGTGTGACTGACATGTTGTCCTAATATAGCTCTGTGTGTGTGTGTGTGTGTGTGTGTGTGTGTGTATGTCACCACCTTCAACAGTGGAGATAAACTGTTGGTCTCAGTGGAGTCAGGATGTCCCTCTGTTACTCAGCAGTCTCTGCCTCTCTGTCTGTCTCTGAGACGTCCACACTGTCCAGATGATGATTGGCTGTGAGTGGCGTCCATCCAGCCAATCACAGCAGGAGATTAAGATCCTCTGTTTTGGTGTGTGTGGATCAGTGTGTCTCTGTGGTGAAGATGTGATATCAGCTGATGATAGATGACTGTGCTGTGATCTCACTCTGGTTTAATGCTGTCTCTGTCTCTGTCTCTGTCTCTGTCTCTGTCTCTCAGGTGCCCACATTAACCAGGTGATGTACGGCTGTGAGTGGGATGATGAGACTGATGAGGTTAATGGTTTTGAACAACATGGTTATGATGGAGAAGACTTCATAGCATTTGACCTGAAGACAGAGACATGGATCGCTCCAAAACCACAGGCTGTCATCACCAAACACAAGCTGGACAATGAAAAAGCTTTGACAGCATCTATGAAGAACTACCTCACCAGATTTGTCCTGAGTGGCTGAAGAAGTATGTGGAGTTTGGGAGGAGCTCTCTGATGAGAACAGGTAGAATCACATGACCTGATGTAGTTTAATGGACACAACAATCTTCATATTTCTCTTCTGTTTCTAACCAACAGTAACATCACAATAAATATGAACCAACATACAGAGACACACTTTGTCTCAGTTTACACACATTTCTCTTTCTCTCTGCTGTGTTTCTGTCTGTCTCACTTTGTCTCTCTGTCTCTGACTCTGTCTTTCTCACACTCACTGACCCCCTCCTCCCTTTCTAATCTGTCTCACCCTCCTCACCTCTCTTCATCTGTCTTTGTCCCCTCTGTCCCTCTGTTCTTTTCTCAGTTACACTTCAGTGATGTTTATTTTCATTGTCTACATGTATATAGTGTCTGTGTCACTAAAACATTTAAAACACATGACATCAAACAGGAATGATAATATTAATAAACAGTAAATACTAATAAAGAACCTATAAACTGTCTTTGTCTTTCCTGTCCAGAGCTTCCCTCAATGTCTCTCCTCCAGAAGACGTCCTCCTCTCCAGTCAGCTGCCACGCTTCAGGTTTCTACCCTGACAGAGCCTCACTCATCTGGAGGAAAGATGGAGAGGAGCTTCATGAGAACGTGGACCACGGAGAGATCCTCCCCAACCATGATGGAACCTTCCAGATGAGTGTTGACCTGGACCTTTCATCAGCAGAAGACTGGAAGAAGTACGAGTGTGTGTTTCAGCTCTCTGGAGCGAAGGACATCGTCACCAAACTGGACAAAGCAGTGATCAGGACCAACGAAGGTAAGACTGAGATCAGAAGTGATGAAGGTGGAAAACATTTATTTTACTGAAACAGTCCTGAAGTTCATGTGTTTTTATGTGTATTTGATGGAAAGTTTTGTTTTCTTATGTTGTTTTATTGTCAGTTTCTTTTATGTAGTTTCTGTAGTATCTATGTAGTACTAAACCAATACAAGTGTCCACTTCTGGACCCTGACAAGGCTGATTACAAAAAAAAATATTTCTTAATTTAAAGTCAAAGTTTTAAGGTGCTTTAGAGGAATTATTATTGTCCACTGTGATATTTTGTTCTGCCTGTTCACTGTTTCCTGAGCAAACAAACAAAACATAAAAAATAAAACTTTTTTCAGACCATGTGTAACCACTTTAATATATCACCACATTTTAGAGCAAAGACTGGGTCGTGACCCACAGGAGGGTCACAGGAGATTTAATTTGGGTCCCCAAATAAATAAAAAAACTATGGAAGAAATTCTGCAAATTTAAGATTTATAACTTCTGTATGCCTTTCATAAGAATTTAAAATGTGTATATTGTTTTACTGATGAGAGAAAAAGACAAGAGCCTGTAATTGTGTCTAAATGCACTTTGTCTCATTTATGAGGCTAAAATGTCCATTGTTTTCCTGCTGAGAGGAAATAAAAACAGTGAGATGGCCTGTTAACTCAGGCTAATTTATTTCTTATTTCTAAAGTTTTAACATTTATATATGTTTTCAATAGTATGTCAAGATAATATAAGGTGATTCAGAGATGGCAGTAAAAATGTTCAGGAATGATTATTTATGAATGAATGAACTCTTCCCAGGATCTATTGATAAGGCTTATTGTGACTTGGGTCATGATGGTTTATCATTTTTAATAAGTGGGTCTCCAGAAAAAAAAAGTTTGGGAAACACCGTTTTAGAGATTATAGGGACTGTATTGATTCAACTACCGGTGTGTCAGCTTTTCCACATTAAAAGCAGCAGAAACTAAATAAATGTTTGGTTACAACTCACTTTAAAAATCAGATTATTTTATTTAACTCACTCAAAAATGTTCCAAACATTGCTCCAAATTAACTTCATAAAAGCAACGAAACCTAATCTTAGATTAAACAAATTCATGTTAAACTTCATTTGAATATCAAAATATATGCTCATAATTTTTAACATAAAAAGAAAAATGTCACCATTTCTTTTAATGGCAACAAACTGTTGTTGTTATAGATGATGAGTAGATTATTTAATAACTGGATGAATGTATGTATCTATCAGTAAATCGGTCAGAATAAAGTTTATTATCCAAGTTGCTGACAGTCAAAAGAAGTTTAAATATGATTGTCAGAAGCTCTCATTGTGCCAAAAAACAACATATGAGTCAGAAAACAACATTAACATCCAGTTAAACAAAGACAACAAACATGATGCTCGCTGCCGACTATCCTCATACCAATATACTAATCATTAATACCAGTACATGTAGCACTATTACAGATTACAGAAGGCCAGCTCTTGTGTGTGTGTGTATATGAGAAGGTGTGTAAGTGTTTAGAGAGAAGAACAATATGGCTGACATTAAACATGGATATTAGACTTAGAGTCAGACATTCAATTAAACCAATCACAATCAGCTTTGTCAATTTCTGCCCAGCAACTGTGAGTGGACATGTATCCACTGTGTAGGCAAGACGGGCATTTCATGAAAATATACCTCTCGAACTACTGCCTCTGAGCGGCAGACCGTAAGTCCTACAGCCAAACCAAACACATGTTGAGCGAGAAGAGAAGACGGTGAACACAGTCGTCTAAATTTTATTCTTGTGGTATCAAATATGTGGTCACACCAGCGATATAAAGAATTGGGGCCTTCTGCTTTTCTCAAGAAGGTCTGAATCTGAGTATACATGGGAGTTAATGGGACATTTGGTTGGCAAACTTGTCCTTTTTGTCCTCGATGAGCCAAAACTATAAGTCAGTTTGCTTCTGCGGTCACATGTCTGCGACCCGGCGCGGTTTTTCTTACGATTGATGTATAAATTGTGTATGTGAAGTGAACACTGTGAGCGAGAAATCGAGTTTAAGAGAAAATTTTCAGATTATTTTACTGCTCCTCTCCACTCTAGCGATGACATCACCCACTCTAGCTCTAACAATTGCACGCAATACACACCCATTATAAAGTCCGAAACGGACCGAAAATCTCCCAAAACTTAAACTGCGATTTCGTTAAAACGGTTGTAGTCATGAAAATGCCGTTTCATATCAATAAAGGCCAAGAGTCTGGTGACCCGTTCAAACTTTGAATGACTTTTCTAAGTTAAAGTAATGGCGAAGCCTCATGGCGTCAAAGAGGGGCGATTTTTGAGTGTTTTTCACAAAAATCCCATTCACTTTGAATGGAAAGTTTTTGCAGTTTTTTTGTGGAAAAGGGGTTTAGTGAATCATTAAGTAAAGTCATAGCACACTTGTCCCGAATTTTCCGCACGTTTTGATGTGTTTTTTGTGAATGTGCTCCCAACGGTGCGGGACTAGTTACACGCCGAAAATCTGGCAGAAGAAAAATAATATGAAGAAGAAGTATGGCGGATTATATGTAGTGTGCTTATGTGCATTATATACTGTAAACAGGATTGTGGTCTGGTTGGTGAATAACTGTTCTTCTCTCTAACCTGCTTCATCAGGTTGTGACTATTTTTTGTTGTTTTCTTCTCAACAGGGAATCCAGTTTATGTTGCTGCAGTCATTGTTGCAGTGGTTGTTCTCGCTCTCGTCCTCATCGCTGCCGTTGGATTCATGGTTTACAAGAAGAAGAAAGCTGGTGAGAACAAACAGAGAGATTGTCTCTTTTTATGCTTTTTGATTTTAGACTACTTTTTTACTACCACAGAGTTGATGCTTTTATCATTGATTGATGATACGACCAAAGGAGCAAAATTATTTATGATGTCTCATCATACTTGCTTCTATTTTTCATATATTATGTTTGACAGTTTAGAAAATACAGTTATATTTTCTGTATGTGGTTACTGGTAACACACTCAGATACTTTAATGTCCCTTGAAGACTCACCAACACTAAACAAAAACTTTAATGTAGTTAGTGACTCACAGGTAGAGAGAGCAGTCACACAGTTTGAGAAGAGAAAGAAAAACTGTATTTTCTATTGGAATAATCTTTGTTTTATCAAATTTATTTTTCATACAAGTGACAGTAGATTATTAAAACTCTTTTTGTTTTCATGTTGAAGAGGAGTCACAGTGAGCTGTGAGCTTCAGATAAGAAACACGTGTCAGTTTCAGGTTCACACTGTGGAGCTGGTTTTGATCCTACAGTGACTGTATCATGATGATGTGAGAGAGAAGTGATGGGAAAAGAAGTTTAGTCAGATAAAAACAAACAGCTAGAAGAGATTTATTTATCAGTCTGTGTGACTAGAAGAGGGATCATATCCACTGTGAAGAAGGTTTTTAAACATATTCTGACTTTTTATCAACTGTGAGAAATAAAATTCTGTCTTTGTTTTGTATTTCAGCCAAATGTCCTCCATCTCCTGACACCGGCTCTGAGCTCTCTGAGAAACTGAATCCAGAGTCCTAAATGACAAACACACCACCCTGAACACAGTGAGTCTCTTCATATGAGACATGAACTATTCACACCTGTTATTAGACAAAGCTGCACTAAACTCTGTGTGATTTTTTCTTTATTCACTGTAACACTTCTGTGACTTTCAGTTGATTTTCCACAACAAATGTGAAGCTGTTTAATATGAAGTTAAGTGAGATTATTAAGAGAAAGACACAGATGTTTTCAGAAACCTTCACATCAGCAGGTCAGATTAAACATAATATTAAAAACTCAGATATTAACCTTCAGACAAACAGTGACACTAATTTATTAAAAAGATCTTGAACCTAATTAGCAACAAACTATTGTACTTCAGAAGCACAGAAGGTAAACCCTTGTTTTAATAAATGTTCACACTTAAATGACTGAATCATTGATATTTTAGGTCTAAATGATTCTCTAAATATGTGACTTTGTTTAATTGAACCCTTCAAACATTTATGGTAAATTATTTTATTTTCTATTTAATGTCATGTTTTTCTTTTTGTCTCTTCAGGTTTCTGGATAAATTTTGTTCTGGAACAAGGAGCGGTGTCGCCACATTCTCCTCCATAAACTGAGAATTCATTGATTATTCATCATCATATCATAAACTGATAGAATCAGGGCTGGGAATCTATAGTAGGAGCCTATTGATTGATTGGAATACCAAAAAAAAACAAAAAACAAATTTGAAAGATGAATTGAGACAAATATTATCAAACATAAATGGTGACATTAAATTCTTTTGATCAATTAGTTTTTAAAATAAAAAAGTAGAATATCCTCTGATGGTAAATCAAATGATCTTTCATGTTTGTGAGAAGAAAAACACAATATTAAAAAAAAGAAAAGCATCACAGCACTTCTCATACAAACATAATAACAATTTGTGTGTTCATCTAAAACAAATCCACCATAGTTACAGTTAAATACTTCTGTTGTTGGGTTATTGGTAAGATCAATATAAGTAATACAAATGTAAATATACACATATAGACACACACACACACACACACACACACACACATGAACATACTTTCCAGTTGTCATATAAACTCTTGTGGTCTGGTGATTTGATGATAAAGACGTTGAGATAACAGATATTTGCCAACCAGTAGAGAGTTTTATATTATTTATACTGAGAAAGTCGTTCTTTGGTTCTCTGTCTGTGTTTGATCACTGGAGACAAAACTACAAATCAATCAGCAACATGTGAAAACTTGCTACATAAATTGGACACCCTAAACACCCTAAATTGTCTGTTGTTGCCTGATGTGTTGATGGTTGTGAGTCTGTGTTCCTCCTGGTGATAAACTGGACTCCACCTCTCGTCCACTGCACACTGGGTTTGACTCCAGTCCTCTGTGACTCTCAGCAGGATGAGCAGGACAGGAAATGGATGGATGGAGTTTTGTATCACTGTGGTCAGTTATCTGGATTTCTACATGATTCATTGGACACATGTTTACATCTGGTTATGACTACATCCCAAAATAAATGATTTCTTATTTTAATTTCCAGAAAATGTATATCACAACGTAAACAATGTTTCCCACCCCAACACACACACACACACACACACACACACACACAAAATATCTGTACAAAATTTATTCTCCGGTTGAGTAAATAGTTTGCTTGTATTTCCACAATTTAAAGATTTTGTTTTGGTGGAAGTAAATAATTTATGTTTTTGAAGTTTCTCTTAATGAATCAGGAGTGTGTTGTTGTTTGTTATATAATAAACATTTTTATCTGTTTTGAAACATTATATTTTAATTTCAGTTTAGATTCTTAACAGCTTGTGGGATGTTTAAAGCTTCTCTGCTCACTGATAGAAATCATCTTGTAAATATTTCCTGTTAGTTTTTAGGGACAAGAGATGTTTTCTTTCTTTGTTTTGTAAATAGAAATTAAACATCAATGCTGAAAATAATTTTCTGCAGTTCAGTTAATTAAGTAGATGGATTACAAATGAAGTTGCCCCTACTGTTTCATTCCTTTTATACTTTTATTTTGCTCTTCAATAAAGTGCCCAAAGTTCTAAATTTGTCTTTTTGTAATTTCACATATAGTATTCTTACACATCTGTTATAAAGTTATAAATATATGAAACCTGTCTGTCACAGAGACCAGATGAATGTAGCTCAGAGCTGTAGATGTTAAACTAAAGAGCAGGAAGAACAAATTTATTTGAGCAAACTTGAAATTTTTTACAGATAACTGAAGGAGGGATTTGACTTTTCACATGACAAGAGAATGATGACTTATAATAAAATATAATATAATAAGAAAGGTCTTACCACAAAATTAAAATTTTTATTTTGTTTTGCATAGGATGCATATAGGTTTATTAACCAAAAACAGGAAAGATCATTTGTTTAAAACTACTGATACATATTTTTTTAAATTCACGTTGTGCATATATATTTTTTTATTTTATTAGTATTCATGAGAGATATTTCTGTCAAGTAGATGGAACACCCTCCCTCAGGAACTGAGAGACGCCCCTACACTAAATAACTTTTTATTTATTAATATTTTTCAAGTTTTCCAATATGAACAAGACAAAAAAACAAAGGACAGAAAAAAAACACAGTAGAAAAAAACAATGTGAGGTCTTGGGATGATCTGTAAAACAAGGCAAATTTACCTAATTTAAGATAATACACATGATACACACAATTTGGAGTAATCTGTCTCTTTGGTTAAATAAACACACCACTTTTGCCATCGTTTTTCTCCCAGATCTTTTTGGAGTCATATGGCGTAAGCCACATTCCCTCCAGCAGCACAGTTGAGTGCCAGTCTGTTTAGACTTCTGCTTGGGAGTAATAAAAAAAGAAGCTTAATAAATTTTTCCAGCAGAAGTCTCTCCATGTCCTGGAGTTCATGGAGGATGACTGTGTTTCCCAGGCATTCAACCACATGTCTTCTGTTATTTCAATATTCAACTCTTCTTCCCATCGTTGTTTCACATCATCTGTAGTGTCCTTCAGTGAAGTGATGCCATCATATAACTTGCTTATGAGGACTTAGTTGCTTCCTGAGTTATAAATATAACAGCCTTTTAACTTTTTACAGAAATAATCACAGAGTTGTAAATATCTGTAAAAGTCATGCCCACCCAGTCCATATGTCTGACATAAGTTATTAAAACTATTAAGCTCCCCTTTTTTAATAATCTTACATATGAAAGTGATACCATAATAGATCCATTGTCTATATCTATAATCTTGTGATAGTGGTGTGAATTCAGGGTCATACGCTGGCCGTCTAAGCAGTTTAACCTCTTTTTGGAGTTGGAAGCGTTTAAACCACTTCCTCCCAAACACTCAGTGAGAGATTCACACATTGGCTCTCTGTCTGTAATATTTCCTTCATTAATATTAAACAACTGTGACATGTCTTTAGATAAACTTACACCCAGGTACTTAATGTGAGGTGAATACCAGTTGAAGTTATACATTGCACTGAGTTCTTGTGTGGGTGTATAATTAAATGTCATAATCTGGGTTTTGTGTATATTGAGGACATACCCTGAATATTCCCCATATGTTTCCAATATTTTCATCAATAGAGTGAGGCCCAAACCTGGGTCCTTTATTGAGACCAATACATCTTCCACGTACAAACCAATTTTATACTTCACTCCTCCAACAGAAATACCATGTAAACCTGTCTCCTGACGTATTGCTTGGGCTAGAGGTTCGATGAATAAATTGAAAAGGCTGCGTTGTAGGGTCATGGAGTTAGAAAGACTACTGTTGACCTTAATTCTTGCAGTAGGAGAGGAGAAAAGAGCTTGAATACAGTGTATAAAATCATCCCTAAAACCAAAGCTGTTCATTACAAGATAGAGAAATTCCCGCCCAACTGATTCGAAAGCTTTTTCAGCATCTAAACTGAGAACAACAGCACTAATTTTTTCCTTATTAATCTGTTCAATAATGTGTCAGGCTCTCCTTATATTATCTTGGGTTTGTCTATTTTTTATGAACCTTGTTTGGTCCTCATCTATTAACAAAGGCATTACAGTTTACATCCTCTTTGCTAAAATGGAGGCATACAATTTATAGTCTGTATTTAAAACACTGATAGGTTTAAATCCTTTACAGTCTGTTCTGTCCTTTCCTTCCTTGGGGATCACTGATATGAAGGCCTCCCTCCAAAATAAAATACATAAGACTAAATAAAACAAAATCAAACAAGACTCCAGTAAGGGGAGCAGGTGTTCACTCATGGACTTGAACCATTCTGGGGGAAAACCATCAGTACCAGGTGATTTATCAGTATTCAGGTTCGAAATGGCGTTACTTTTTTCCTCCTTTGTTACAGGTGAAACAAGTTTATCGTTCATTTCTTTACCCATTACAGGGAGGTCTGAGGAATTCTGAAATTCAACAATTGTGTACTTATTAACCTGGTCTGACTGGGAGTATAAAGATTTATAGTACCTTTCAAATGCTTTATGTAAACCATCCAGACTCCTGGTAGTTTTATTCCAAGCTAACAATTTTGCTGCTTTGGGGCCTGCCTCGTAGTATCTTTGTTTCATAAACCTTATATTTTTCTCAACTTCCTCACTTAATATTTTATCTATTTCCTGCTTGACATCTCTAATTTGCTGTATAATAGAAGACTCTTTATGAAAAGTATGTGCCTGTTCCAAATCTCTCAGTTTTTCCTGCAGTCTTAACAATTTTTGTTGTTTTTTTTGTCTTTTTCAGTGCAGCTGTCCTGGCAATGATTTTCCCCTGAAGAACAGCTTTAACTGAGTCCCATAATATACTGGGGTTTACCTCCCCACTATCATTGTCCTGTAAATATAAACCTAAGTCTGCCTCCATTGAACTCCTTTTATTTAATCGCCACAATATTTTTCGCTGTCTGCCATCTAAATGTAAGGTTAGATAAACCCTCGAGTGATCTGAGAGATCCCTGTGGTCGATACTGCAGCATTTCGCCTCATGTTGGTCCTTGTTATACATAAAGAAATAGTTTATTCTTGAATAAGCTGTGTGACGTGCAGAGTAAAATGTGTATCCTGGATTTGATCCATGCAACAACCGCCATACATCAATAAGTCTCAAGTCTTTCAGTGCTTTGTTTATGCGTTTTTCAGTCAAATTCCTTCTTCCTTTCCTATTTGATGCATCTAATAAGGGATTTAGAAGTATATTAAAATCTCCTGCACAGATAAGAGTCCCATATGTTTCTGATGCAATTAAATCAAATACCTTTCTAAAAAAGGATATAGTGCTCCCAGGGGGGGACGTAAATGTTAAATAATGTTACTTCTTTTTGGTCAGTTTTCCCTTTTACCAGAACAAATCTACCCTCTTTATCATTAATTTCAGATATGAATTCAAACTGAATTGAATTTTAAATCAATATAGCAACTCCCCTCTTTTTTCCATTTTTTTTTTATGATGAGAAGAAAGTAAAGCCCATTTTTTTAAAAAGTTTTTCATGTTCAGCCCCAGAGAAGTGGGTTTCCTGCCAGAATGCTATGTTTATCCTCTCCTTTTTTTATTTTAGCTTTTATTTTGCTTCTTTTGATCAGATTATTTCGCCCGTTTACATTCAAAGAAAGTATGTTATAATGTTGGTAATGCATTCGTTTCACTTTTTAAACACTGCACTTGTAACATCCCAGACCTCAAATAACAAACAAAGTGGCATAGAACAAACACTCAAAAGACTATAGTACAGAACATCGAACATAATTTCCAGCAAAAAAGCTGCCATGTCGCCTTTGACAGTGAGGAGGCTGGCCACAGGGTGGGGCCCCTCGATAGTGGAAAAGAAAAAAAAAGTCTTGTGGCTCTTTGTCTGTGATCTGCAGGTATCAGTCTTTACTTATACTCGAATGAAAAGAATAAAGTGGAGAAATTTGCCCAGTTTTTATTCCAACACAGTAGACGGTGCATCATCAAGTCCAGGACTTTTCTAGTTCCTGGTGCGTGTGTGTGTTTTGTTTGTCTTTAATGTGTGTATGTGGGTGTAACTTCACACTTTCTGATGCACATATTTATCTTGCATTTTTTAATTGTTATATGCATTTCCATTTAATGTAAAGCACACTGTGTTGCCCTGTGTATATAAATAAAGTTTGAGTTGAGTTATTTTCATCAGGACTGTTTTCAGTCTCAGGGCAGCCACACAGAACAAAGGAACAATAAGACACTTCTGCATCCACACAGACTCCAGAGTATCTGATCTGTAGCTGACAGTGACCTCTGACCTCCCAGAAAATTCACACATTTCTGCACATTACATCACATTAACCTACAAAACATGAGACAGGATCTGAGCAGCAGAAGGTTTAAAACTACTTTCACATGAGAACAAAGTTGAGACACCAAAATAAATGCCACAATAAACAGGATAAATAACATCATTTAACTTTCACTTTCGTTCATAACCTGTGTGGGTCAGTTTTAATCAGTTATAAGTGATGTTGATGCTCAGGCTAAATTCTCATTGGCTCTGATGGAAGTTGATGTGTTGATTTTCTACAACAAAGGTGAAACTGTTTTATGAATGAGATTATTAAGAAAAAGGCACAGATGCTTTCAGAAACCTTCACATCAGCAGGTCAGATAAAGTGTAATAATAACAACTCAAATATTAACCTTCAGAAAAACACTGACAGCAGTTTATTACATAAGATGGTGTTGAAGCAAATTAAAATTTTACTTCAGAAGGTAAATACTTGATTTACACAATGTGAACAGTTAAATGACTGAATAATTGATATTTTAGTTCTAAATGATTCTGTAAATATGTGAATTTAACTCTCTAAACATTTATAATAAATGATTTTGTTTCCTGTTTTCTTTTCGTCTCTCTCTGGAACAATCAGTGCAGTGGTTGTGAGTCTGTGTTCCTCCTGGTGATAAACTGAACTCCACTTCTCGTCCACTGCACACTGTGATAATCAGTCCTGACAGGAAGTCTTTGGTGCTTGGACTCGTCTACCCTGAGCAGCGGCAGAGATAAATCTCCCCACGGAGTCCAGACACTGGTGGTTGTGGTGGATGAGGACTCTGCTGAGACTTGGAGGCTGATGAGGCTGATGACTCTGTGAAGACTGGGTGGTGATGAGGAGGTGGAGGGACGTGCATAACAGCAGCATGAGGGAACTAAAGGTGGATAGAGAATCACATTTAAACAAGACTGCAGGGAGATGATAGGCTGACAGTGAAGGTGTTGCTGTGTTATAGTGCAGATGTGACCAGCTGAAGAGAACAGCTGATAACACAATAAACAGCCACAGACAAAGAAATTATGAGTGAGCATGTGTGAGAGGAGTGAAAGGCAGAATGAATGAGAATTAAACTAAAGTCTGAACATGCAAGAGGATACTGTTCCTGACTGAACTTTCACTATGGCTTCATTTTTGTATACAATTTGCTTGTTACACCCTGAGATCTCCTTTAAGGTCATGTTTTCCTTGTTTTCAGTTCTTGTCAGTGTTTCCTGTTTTATTTTGGCACTCACCCTTGTTTCTTGTTTCAGATACCTTACTTCCTGCCCCTGTGTGTTTCCCTCCTGTGTGATCACCTGCCCTGCCCTGATTGGTTTCACCTGTCCCTCATTACCCTTCCTCCCTTATTAGTCCTTGTGCTGCCCTTTGTCTGTGCCAGTTCGTCAGAGTTGTCTGAGTGTGTTTGTCAGTAGTTTTCCTAGTGTTGTCCTGATATTAGACCTGATTTTTGGCATTTTTTGACCCTGCCTTTTGCCTACTCCTTTGGATACCTTTGTTTGTACTTGTAGACTGATTTCTGTGTACCGACCTTATTTCCTCAGTAAAGACCTTGTGTTTTTGAGTCCTGCTTCTGAGTCCTCCTTTGTTGGTTCCACTCTGATATTGCTTGTGTATTTGTGATAAAATTTAAAGATTTAGTTTTATTCCATATAGCAGGATGAAGTGAATAATAATTTATATTTTTTTAAGTTTTTCTTAATGAATTAAGATCAACTTGTTTTTTGTGTGTGTGTGTTTGTTTGTTTGACTTTTAGCTGAGATCCTTAAAGGGTTTTGGGATGTCTTGTAAATATTTCCTGCTATTTTTGAAAAATGAGATTTTTTTCTCTCTTAGTTTTGTAAACATAAAGATTGAGCAGCAATGTACAAAATCACTTCTTGTTCTTGTGTTTGGTTCAGTACTTGGCTGTTAAATAAAGTTGCTCTGTGATTTCACTCCTTTTATACTTTTGTTTTCTCTTCAATAAAGTGACTAATGTTTTAAATTTCTGTGTCTTTTGTGATTCCACATATATGCTGACACGTCTGTGACTGTAGCTACAATTATATGAATATTATCACTACATTTTATTTTTTGTACTGACCTTTGTACTTTTAACTTTTGTGACCTTTAGTTTATTTATATAAATGATTCATGTGAGTGGCTGAATATGGATGAATCACATCGTCTGAAACCGTTTGAAGAAGAGAAATTCAAACTGACAACTTGTTTAGTCACATTTTCATCAAATTTATATTAAAAATACACAAAAAAATGACATTGACATACTGCTGGCCTTTTTTCAAGTTGAAGAAACTTTTTCATAAACCAAAAAAGTTTATGTTTGTGCTCCATGTTCTGATTATTGACAACTTAGTTTGATTATTTCAGTTTTTGGTCAGTAACTGCTGGTTCATGATAGAGAAAGCAGATTTTTGTCAGATTTAAATTTTTATGTATTTGTTTAAAATTCGTATTAATGTTCAGAAGACAGAATCTTATTTGTGCAACATAATTTTTGTGTCATTAGACCTTTTAAAATATCAGTAGAGCTCACAGGATTGATGGTAATAATGGAAATAAAATGCATGTATTGTTTGTCTGTGTGTCCTAAACAAGCATCAGTGTGAGATATGAGGCTCAGAGCCACAGAGCCTCTGTTGGTTTGTTCACTCATGTCCTCTGATCAAACAGTCGATCTATCAGGGAGTTTACAAAGTCTGTGTTCATGAAGATGAGCTGTCTAAAGACAAATGTCAAAAACTCAACTGTTGTTATAGATCGTCATTAATCAGTACGATCAGTGAATAACGGCTGCATGGGTTGTGTCGGGGCCAAATCAAGGATGTATCAATAGAAGTGGATAATGTGTCCCAGCCTGAGGTCGGCTGGTGGGACAAAATATAAATCATAAGACAACAGAGACTGTCAGAGTGTGATGAAGGTCCTCTTCATCACTGGTATTCTGCAGCACAGTTTGTAGACAGAACAGCTCAAAGAAATAAGGCACAAACTTCAAGGGTTGAATGTTGTTTTATTGAACTTGTTGCATGTATTAATGATGTGTGTTGTGAGATGTTGTAGCTGCCTCTCAGCTGGACGTGATTGAAGGTCGACCCTGTAAACACAAACATACACTCAGTTTGGTTCCCTCATCATAATGAGCTCATTGTGGTTTAAACTCAGACAAAATGATGACGGACTGAAGGTCGTGTTCACTGTTGCTTCACTGTACAGTGATATAATGTGTGATGTTTGTGTTCCCCAGGTTCTCTGAGCACCAATTTAAAGGTTCTGGGTGATACCATGTGTTAATTAGTGTAGGGGTGTTAGTGTACTTTAACCTGCTGTTCAGGTTTTCTATGATTCTGTTGTAATGTGAAACATAAATGAAGATGATGCAGATTATTTGACATGAGTGTAGTATAGATATATTTTAATGTATTTGTTGTGTTTGTGTAGTTTTGATTTCAGGTGAGGGGCAGATTGCTCTGTACTGTGGTAGGGGTCCAGGTCGTTGTCAGTTCCCATCATGCACTGCTGCTGTCAGGACCATGTGTTGCCTTTGGTCCACAGTATTTATGTGGAGAAGTTTGACTGTTATTGTTCCTCTGTCTTCATTGTGGGTGAAATAAACAGCAGGTTGGTGTGCAGCTAACTTCTGCCTCAAGCCTCCTTCTTTCAAAGTGCAGCTGCTACGTGGTCGTCCTAACACAGAGGTCTGTCATGTTGTTTATACCCTGATATCTCTGCTTGTATCAGGCTGGTGGGAGCAAATCAATGACAGAACCGCTTTGTGGCAAAGTTGGATTTACAGGATGTGATGACATGTCTTCATTTGTCAGGTATTTAATTCATTAGATAAAGTACATTCTGATCTGGGCAGATGTTTAGCTCAGTTGGTAGAGTGTCTGACCCATGTATGGAGGCTGTTAGTTCTCTGCAGCGGCCGCTGGTTTGACTCCCGCCTGCGGCCCCTTGCTGCGTGTATTCCCCTCTCTCTCTGCCCCGTTTCCTGTTTACTCTCCAGCTGTCCTGTCAATAAAGGCAAAAATATATATATATAAATATAAATATTCTGATCTATAAATGTTTTTCATCTGAGCTTCAAGAAATGTAATTGTGTGACCATAAATATTGATATGATGATATAAAATTATCACTTGATCACTTGGTGATTTCAGACAAATCAAAACTGATTGATCTCTTTATTGCTTGTTCCATGACACGGTCAAAAATACGGTAAATGTACTGAACATCAGAATTTACTTCCCCCCTCTCACCAGCCCCCAAAGCCCCTTCACTGAAAAAAAAAGAAAAAAAAAGTTGAGAAAAATTTCAAGGCAACTGCCTTCACTAGATTTTTTTTAGTTTTGAATCAAACTCTTAAGTTTTAAAATAAATTTACCAAAGTTTTGTCAGACCTAATCTTTTGTTCAGATAATTGAGTTGGGCTCAAAATTAAAAAATATTGAAGCAAGTTGTCTTTAAATTTTCATTTTCTCAGCGTTTCTGTTTTTTACAGTGTTCCTCATCCTCTGGCTCATAAAGAAAGAAAGAAATACATAAAAAGAAAAGTTAACAGACAAACATACAGAGAAAATAAAATAAAATAAAATAAAATAAAATAAAATAATGTATATATGAACATTAAAAAATAGAGTAAAAAAGAGCAGCAATCAGAGATCAGCATAAATGTGAAAAAGAGGAACAAAAACACTTGCAATAAGCAGTAAATACACTCAATATGAGGATGTAAAAATGAATAATATAAAGAGGTTAAAAAAAAAGAAAAGAAAAGAAAAGAACATGAGTCTAGAAAGGTTCCCAAATTTTAGCAAACTTTTCTGTCAGTCCTCCTCCTATTTTCTCCAGTTGTAAAAACTTCATCAGGTCTCTCATCCACTGAATAAATGTGGAGGGATTCTGTTGTTTCCAGGTCTGAAGACTGACCAGCTGCAGCGTTCAGAAGTTAAGATCATGATCTAGTTTGGGGTTTACTGAAGATCCCTCAGACACAAGACCAAAAAGTGCTGCTACAGTCCAAAGTTCAATGTGTTTATTTGAAACAAAGGAAAACGTTCTGAAGATGGATTGTCAAAACTGTGTCAGAGGAGAACAAGACCAGAACGTGTGAATAAGAGTTTCATTGTCCTGATGTCATCTGTCACAGAGAGGAGACAAATCATCTGAACTGTGGTTACTGAGCTCTTCTTCACTCTGCTTCAGTCAGCAGCTAGAAGGCATTTCCAGACTAAATGAGCTTAAAGGACAAACTGAGTGAAAGAAAGCACAGATTTAGTCCTGTTCTCTCATGTTAGTGTGTTAGTACGACTGTAGATATACAACATGTTCCTATAGTATCTACAGTGACCTGTTCTACAGTCACTTTGTTTCCTGCAGTTTGAGCTGTTAATAAAAGACAGTGTTAATTCAGTGCAGATAAGTGGACTAACAATGTGTTTCTGACCTTTCCAGCTCCTGACGACAGCTCTGACCTCTAACAAACTGAAGACAGAAGACAGATGGACAAACACTCCACCTTCCACACAGGGAGTCACTTCCAAACAGTAAATTCACTGATGGAAACTCTTCACACCTCTAGTTCAACTATGTCATCTGACTTTTTGTGCAAAATAACCTTCTGTGTTTTGTTTCTTAATTGACTGTAAAACCTCTGTGTCACGTTGTTGCTCTAAAAGATGAAAGTTAGTTTCAGCAAAGGTGAAGTAGATTTATTTTGGTTATTATAGTGGTTATTAAGATAATACAAGGAACAGGACAACTGTTCTTAAATATACATTTAAATTTAACAGGTTTTATTTACATGAATATTACCAGAGCAACAAATATAAATGATCAAATAAAATAATTCCAATAAAACAAACAATTGTGCTTTATAAACAACTCTTCTGTAAAATATTAACACTGACATGATTAAATTGTTTATAATATATATTTCACTCATAGACTTAAAGGATAACTTTGGTATTTTTCAACCTGGGCCCTATTCCCCCATGTGTATGTGTGTGTATGTTCAATACTGAACCAATTTTAAAACGAGTTGTACCTATCAATCATACACACACATACGAATAAGCTACTGGACATGCTGGACATGCAGGTGGATGCTCCACTAGTGGCCTGGATTACCAACTACCTCACAGGCCGGCCACAGTATGTGAGGCTACAGAACATCGTCTCAGACACTATTGTGAGCAGCACAGGGGCACCACAAGGGACAGTTCTGTCTCCCTTCCTGTTCACACTCTACACCTCAGACCTCAGCTTCTGCTCACAGTCCTGCCACCTGCAGAAGTTTTCAGACGACTCTGCCATCGTGGGCTGTATCAGCGGAGGGCAGGAGGCTGAGTACAGGAGTGTGGTGGACAGGTTTGTGGAGTGGTGTGGACTAAACCACCTGCAACTCAACGTCACAAAGACAAAGGAGTTGGTGGTGGACTTTAGGAAACAGAGGACCTGTCCGAACCCTGCTGCAGATGTTCTATCACTCGGTGGTGTCCAGCGTCATCTTCTACGCTGTGGTGTGCTGGGGCAGCAGGCTGGAGGCAGCTGACGCTAACAGACTCAATAAGCTCATCAGAAAGGCTGGATCTGTCCTGGGAGTAGAACTGGGGTCATTAGTGGAGGTGTCAGAGAGGAGGATGCTGAGGAAACTGCTCAGTATCATGGACAACACCTCTCACCCCCCTGCACGCCACACTGGAGTCCTACCTACCTTCAGCCGTAGACTGAGACCACCGAGGAGCACCACAGAACGCCACAGGAGGTCTTTTCTACCTGTGGCCATCAAACTATATAACTCCTCCCCTTTCTGCAGGAAAGAAATCTGACACATCGGAGTGAGAATAATAACACCAGTATTATGTTCAGTATTACCTTTAACAATAATGGGTGATATAATGTTCATTCTCATGTGCACTTTAGGTCACGTCATCTCATTTCATTATCACGTGCAATAGTACATTTATTATTCTTAAACCATGTGCAATACTACTTTCAACATCAAGGGCTATTTTTTTTTTTTTTTTTACATCATCATGTGCAATATTAATCTCAGTACCATGGGCTATACTAAGTTCAATATGATGTGCAATCTCTATTACGTCATGTAATGTCATGTTTGTATACAATGTGCAATATTTTCACTGTCATGTGCAATACTATTTTTTCACTTTCATTAGTATTGTTATTATTACTATCATGTACAATCACACTTAATTTCATGTGCTATCTTTACATCCATTATCTGGTGCAATACAACCTCTCAGTACCTCTCAATAGAACTGTCAATATTACTCTCCATGTAAATTGCCATTATTTTGCTTTACTTTGTACTTAACATATCTTACTTCTACTGGTATTCTATGAAGCACTGTTTACTTGCAAACTACTCACAGACACTTATTTTTATACTTCATTTTTTAGACACTTATTTTTATACTTCATTTATTTGATGCTCCATTGTTTTATGTTTTCTGTATGTTGTTACTGTAATTCTGGAGCTATCTGGCACAAGAATTTCCTTCGGATTAATAAAGTTCTATCTTATCTTATCTTATCTTATACACATGGGGAAATATGGCCCAGGTTGAAAAATACCAAAGTTATTCTTGAAGTTAAAAAACATGAGGTAATGATATGATCAAACATGTGTCTGCCCAGAAGTGACTCTCTTCAAGTATTTACAGTAAATGTTTCTGTTTCATGTGATTTTCTTTTCTGTCTCTTTAGATTTGTGGATAAATGTCGTTCACCAGGAGGAAGAAGAGGCGTCTTCACGTTCTCCTGTTTGTGAACACTTGATAGGGAGAACATTGATGTTGATAATTCTGCACAGATGATGTTCAATAAAGATTTTTTACTTTTATTAGGGTCCGGGCAGCCTAAGCTGCCCGGACCCTATTGTAATCCTGCATGTTCTTCTTTCTTCTTTCTTCTTTCTTTCTTTCTTTCTTCTTCCGAGGAAATCCTACTTCCCATGCACGAAAAATGACCAAACTTTGCACAAAGGTCCAGTCCCATGTCAGATTGCCTCAGCTGCAAAAACAGGCCAATAGTCCTGATGGTGGCGCTACAGCAAGCCTCTAAAGTTCAAAATTTTGAAAATTCATAATAAATCAACCATATGTGCTACAGATTTACAACTTTCACCACAATGTAGCCCCAATACTGAAGAAACTTTTGTACATTTAAACCTATTGCAAATTATGAAGTCCATCACTCTGTTTTTTTTTCAAAAACTGTAAAACTTATTAAACCTATCTCCTCCCACAATTTTTGCTCAATTGACACCAAACTTGCTACAGAGCATCTTCAGACTGTCCTACACAAACAATCCACACAGATTTTAATTTATCAAAAATTGAGCCTACAGTGCATCAAAATGTCTGACTGTAAACGGTATTATAAACATATACTTGCAAATTCTTGCTAAATACATTTTCAATGTTCATGAAAAAAAATGACAAAATTTTGGAGTCATGGTAGATGATGTTTGGAAAATATCAGAATTTTATCTCAAAAACTGAATTTTTAACAGCATTTTGAATTTCACTCTCATGCGAACAATTGGAGTCAATGCAAAAATGTCATTTTTAAACATCAGTTTTTCACTTTTGGAGCCAATAAATCATTGTTAAAAACTAATGACCAACATCTCCATGCTGTCTAGATGCAATTTGTGTATTTTGGGATTTTTGTCTCAATAACTGAATTTTTGACAGCCGTTTGAAATCTGCCTTTACATGCTAACAGCTGCTGTCTTGCACACAGGTGACTGGCTTAGTCAATTTGTGAAGCTACAAGTGGTGTTTCCATTTGCCAAATTAGCTCAGTGAGATAGAGGATGGTTCTTGGTGTTGAAGGTTGTGAGTTCAAGCCTCAGCTTGTACAACATTTCCATATGAGAAATCTACCCAAACTTTTCACAAAGGTCCAGTCCCATGCCAGATGTCCTCAACTGGAAACACAAGACAATAGTCCTGATGGTGGCGCTACAGCAAGCCTCTAAATTTCAAAACTTTGAAAATTCACAACAAATCAACCATATGTGCTACAGCTTTGGAACTTTCACTTTGAAATGTTCTTTTCCATGGCATGGATGGCTGCTGCCTGGCACCCTGATCCTTGGCTTAGTCAATTTGTGAAACCACACATGAACTGTCACTTGTCAATTAGCTCAGTGAGATAAAAGCCGGGCTTCAGTGTCAGAAGTTGTGAGTTCAAGCCTCAGCTAAGGCAGGATGGACTTTCAAATGTGAAAGCCTTATGTTCAGGTATCATGCTATGTGGATTAGAGACTGCTAAGATTTAAATAATTATGATTCAGGGAGTTTTGGGAAGAGACAAATACTCTTTATCAACACGTTTCCCTGTTATCCCTTGTCTCTTTTCCCTGTTTATTTGGCTTAGCTATCAGTCAATATGCAGAGTCTCTTGTGCCAGAAATTGTGAGTTCAAGCCTCAACTGATGTAAAATGCACATTAGAATGCCACCTTTTTTTCATCTTCCTACACTCTGCTTGTTGCCCAGAATTGCCTAATTTTGCCTAAAATTGCCCGGCCCCGACCATTGCTGCGCAGCAGCTATAATTTTTAACCTGAATCCCACAGACTGGGGTACCTGCAGACCCAACAGGTGTAAAATTTTTTGTTTTTATCTCACAGCTGCTTTATTCTGTCATTCCAGTTCTTCATGACTTTGTCAGTCGATTTGTTCCTCATGACTTCATATCATTGTTTTCTCTTTTTGTTTTAATTAGTGCTTGTTAAAAATACCAATGTATTAATCTGATGTTTTTTTTTCACATTACATATATTACTAGCCAACATAACTAATCATGTTTTTATAAGAAATAAGTTTACATTTTGTTATGATGTTTGTTTTTTACAGTATTTTATTCTTGGAGTCTCCAGTCAGTCGTCCTTGTATGTTAAATACGTTGGTAGGATGAAGATCAGGGTTGTTTTGGGACATTTGATGCTCAGTGAAAGAAGATAAATGACAGGAACTGAGAACAGAGATAAAGAGAATGACCTGCAGCAACAAAGGTCCCCAGCTGGACTTGAAGCTGGAGTCATGGTTCATGGTTGGTGCTTTAACACCAACAGGACACTGCAATGATTCAGTGTTTGAAAATTTAATGTCAACATTTTAAAAAATAATTTAAACAGGAAAACAAATGTCTTATTGTGTCGTCACGTAAGAAATATATTTTGTGGTTTGGATAAAGTGCTATAGCTGTAACTCAATATTTATGATATGATTCAGTGATTCAGTGAGGCTGTTCAATGACACTAAATAGTCCACATTTTTGAATTGAATTTGTTGTGTTTTATTATTCTTAATTTGATGAAAATATATGACCAGAGTCATGTTTTATCAGCATGTTTTGACAAACAGAAAGTCAGGTGACCTCCTCAGGTGGTTTCCCATCAGCAGTTCAAAGGCAGATACATAACTCGTCCACAGGGGGCGCTGTCACACTGCTGACTTCTCTGTGAAGGTAAACTCAATGATCATTTAGAATCAGAAATACTTTATTGATCCCGGGGGAATATTGAGTTTTGTTAACTCAGTAAACTCAGTATTGATCAGCAGTGAGCAGGAAGAGTCTTTATCAGCCAGAGTTCAAGCCTCAATGTCACAAACAAAATAAATTATCAAGATAAAAGATGTGACACATATTTCTTTGTTTGTGTGATAATCATGAATAATATTGTCTCAGTTGAAGAAGTGAGAACAAAAGATCTGAGTTTTATTCATTAAACATCTATAACCTTTTATAAAGAGCTTCATAAACAATAAATGAGGACTGAAACAGAATAAACGGAGCCAAAGCACGAGCAAAATGAAAAACAGCATCAGGTGTTCAAACATCAACAGTGGTGTTACATTTCTCTTGTTCAAGCAGTTTTCAGCGTCCACAGCTCCAAATCAGTTCAGAGGCTTTTATTCTGAAGGACAGAGGAGACCTGATCTGATGTTTGTGTTTCAGAAACTCTCAGACTCTGTTTCTGCTTTCATTTTATTTATTTGCTTCTTGTTTTCATTTCAGAGTAAAACACTGAGGTAAAATATTGTTTCATGGAAACTATCTTGTGTTTTATTATCTTGTCTGTCCTGATAGTAGGTCAGTGACCTCTGACCTCCCAGAAAATTCACACATTTCTGCACATTACATCACATTAACCTACAAAACATGAGACAAGATCTGAGCAGCAGAAGTTTTAAAACTTCTTTAACATGAGAACAAAGTTGAGACACCAAAATAAAAGCCCCGCGTGTCTCCCCATCCACTTACACAGGATGAAATAACATCATTTAACTTTCACTTTCGTTCATAACCTGAGTGGGTCAGTTTTAACCAGTTATAAGTGACGTTGATGCTCAGGCTAAATTCTCATTGGCTCAGACAGAAGTTGATGTCAGCGCCTTTTCTTGTCTTGTCCTCACTTCACCCTTGTTGGTCGAACTGGAAACACAGTGTTTCTGTTTTTGTGGATAAAGAAACATATTAGTGAATCAAAGCTTCAGACTCGACAGTTCACAATGAAGATCTTGATGTTTGTGACTCTCCTGGGAATAGGTCTACATGGCGCGACGGCAGGTGAGTTATTGATTATTTATAGTCGATTGATTGTTTAAGAAAAAATGCTTCGTATCTTTATTTACTGTATATATGAGTTTATGGTACTTTTGATGTATAAGTATAAGATGTTTAGTTTCGGGACCTCCTTATAGATTTTAATCATGTTTAGTGATGTTTTAAAAGGCAATACGCCACTAATCGTTCGCAAATCATGTCAGTTCATCTTATTGATCACTAATAGTTACTCTGTTAGAAGAAAAGTTTAGTGTAAAAAGTGTATTTGTCTTTTAATTTCCATAATCGATCCATTCACGATCTTAATGTTAAAATGGCAGCAGAACTACGCGGCACAAAACAGTCCAACACACTCAGACAGAGGAGGACAGAGAACATCTGTACTCAAGTACAGATAATGTTACATTACTGAAGTACTCAATTACAAGTGAAACTACTGGTGAAAAATATTTAAGTAAAGGTACAAAGTATTCGTCTCAAAAACTACTCAGAGTATTAGTTACTTTTTAACCGTTGATGTTTAATGTTTAATCAATAGCTGATATTCAGTTAAAGAGTTTTTCTGTTTCTTCAAATCTTCTAAGATACAAAACACGTTTTTTTCCTCATTTTATTTTATTGTTTTTTTTCTGTTTTGTTAAAAAAAAGATTGTATTCAGTGCTCAATTATGATTGTAAACTTAACTAAATAAATTACATAGTGCAATGTATATTTTTTAAATTTGCTTTTTTGCCCGCCCTTCCTTGCGTGACAGTGCATAATTTCTGCAGAGAAAGAAAATAAAAAGACAAAACAACAAAAACTGTAAAATTTACACAAATGAATAAAAAACAAAAAAACTCACAAATGAAAAACCAATAGTAATAAATAAGTAACACCATAGGTGTGTAAGCAAGAAAGAAGAAGGAAAAAAACAAACCCCAAGAACATAAACATGTGGGGATTAACAGCATCTTGATGGGCAAAGAAAGTAATAGTAGGTATGCTTTGTTAGGTTGAAGTTAGGTCATTTCAGATTATTTACAAGAGAAAAGAGTATAATAAATTAAATAAAATTAATAAATGCTAGAGAATAAATAAATAAATAAATAAATAAATAAATAAATAAATAAATAAATAAATTTCCATTTTAATGTGTAGATGCCCATAGCACAGCTCATGGTGCACAAAGGCACACATATTCACACATACAAAAAAGAGAGATAAAAAAAGAAAATTATATGACAAAAAGAAAGTTGAACAAAATTACAAATAAACAGAAACTAATTTAAAGAAAAAAAAAGAAAAAAAATAAATGCATACTTAAGTAACGAATCAAATTTGCAGACTTAAAAAATCTACTCAAAAAAAGTACAAGTATTTAAAAAAATAAAAATATTTAATTACAGTAATTTGAGAATTTGTAATTACTTTACTTTACGTTACTCCCACCTTTGCACTCAGATAAATAAAGAAAAGATGGAAAAAAACATAAAAGCGTTTTAAAAAAAAAAGTGTTTCTAGGCTATATGTCAGTTTCAGTCTTTAACTTGTTCACTACAGATTTACAAAAAAAAGTTTGTTCTATTGTGTCTGATATTATTTTTGGACATTAAATAAATATTTTTGAGTTTGTTCATTCATTGGAGCTAATTAACGCATTTTCTTAGTCTGGAAACATGTCAAAACATTTAGTCTGAATTATATAAAATATTTTCCACCATTCCTCAGAGAATTCCTCAGTTTGACTCCACACACTGAAACACACATCTGTTTTTAATGTAGTTCATCCAAACTGAGTTTAGTTAGTTTGGGTCCGATCACATCACACTGGTAGTTATTTAAAATTTACTGTCTGTACAATAACATGATGTTTAGTAGAACAAAGATCATAAATCAGACACTGATATTATCTGCAGATATTAGTGATGGGCCGATCAATCCCCAAAGTATCAATACAACTACTGATACAAAGTCTTGATTTGAATACTGATATTAGCTTTTAATAGGATCAATATCAAAAAATCAAACAATGCTGCTTCTGTTGCGTGATCATTCACATAATGAAATAATGTATTCATCAATAAAAAATGCCCTTATGTAATAACAGTAATTAACAAAGAATAATGCCTCATAATTTGGCAAATTATCTGGTGGTAATAAATTCAGAAGGAGAAAAGTAAATTATGCCATATTTTGACCTTATATGATACATTAGCTGCCTTTAACAATAAAAAGTATTGATAAGGGTTTGATCTTGGCCCTGGATCTGGATCAATATCACATTCTGTGATCTCTCTCCACCTCTACAGATACTTATCATCTTATTTCAGTTTATGTTGGTATCTGTGGTGTCTGTATGTCGGCTGATAATTAACAAGAAACCTGTCCGTGAATGTTCTCATTCGTCCAGGTCATTGTAACCCTCAGGAAAAGATTAAATCGAAAGCAAGTGGACTTGTTTAAAAAGTCTTATTGAAGACGTTTCGCTTCTCATCCAAGAAGCTTCATCAGTTCATCCCTTTGTCAGACTAGTCAGAGTTTAGTCTAACAAAATGGGGGGAAAACCCCAGGTATTTAACCTCTGTAGATGTGTTCAAATTCATGAGTGCTCCAATCAGATTGACAACAGCCCGTTTGGAGTCGTTGATCACTGGTGTGCCCCGAAACCAGGTATGAGTGTCAGTCGTTAGAGACAAAGGACTGTGGACCACAGTCGTTAGAGTTACATGAATGTGAAACTGATGAAGCTTCTTGGATAAAGAAGCGAAAACGTCTTCAAAAAGACTTTTAAACAAGTCCAGTTGCTTTCGATTTAATCTTTTCCTGAAATTAACAAGAAAGTAAAGAAGTGAAAATGACAAACGAGGTCTGAGCTCATTTAGAAACAGTGTCATCATTACATGTTTGTCCAGCAGAGAGCACTGACAGCTTTATTTTTCTAACTGTGAAATGTGCTGCTCACTTTTGTATCAGGGTCACAAAAAAACCCCCAAAAATATTGATCAGTATCAGCTCAAAATACACTATCAGCTGAACAATACTTTTTTTAGGTTTATTTGATGTGTTATCAGGAAATAGATTTATTCTTTGACAGATTTGATCAAGTTTTTTGTTGATGGGGACCAGTGCAGAATTTTTAAAGTGCAGCTTGAACACAGAAATGTGATCTACATGTATTCAGACAGCAGAGGACAGTGAAGGATCCTGAAAGAGACGATCATTTAATTGATAAAACTCACAGACACCTGCAAAAAAATCTTCTGTGGTCATACTTTAAAAAAATCTACAAAAACTTTTAAAAATCAGGATAAAAAAGTGAATAAAAAATCAGTTCATGATGGGGAAATGTTGATATTTAACAAAAGATATTAGAGCTGAGAAAAAATAATTTTTTTTAATCCAATAAAATATCTGATACTAATAGAAACTCTAAATAATGTTTATCAAAAATATTGTGAGTTAAATTTTTCAAAATAATTCTTCAGTTTACATAAATCAAGATATTTTAAGGATAGATACATAATTGAACTGGATCAGGTATTTATTTCTTGTTGTTTATAAAAAAGACATTCAAACCCATTTGAAATCCACAAACAAAAATCTGACAACATAAAACAGTGAAATAATTTATTTTTACTTATTAATAATTCTGAAAAATGCAGAACAATAGAAAAGAGCAAAACAACCCATTTTCTAACTGAAAAAAGAAAAACTGCAGGATTTATCTTTAATCTGTTGAATATAGAAAATACAATTTTAATCAGAAACAGCATAAATATATAAATAAGAAAAAAAAGAAAAAAAACATTTTTCAAGACAAAATCATAAAAATCAAAGAGTTTTTGGAACAAAATTTATATATTTAAATGTATTTTTGTTTTTAAATTGAACAGAGATTATTAGGATGTCTTGAATTTACTGTAGTTTTTGTTTTGATTCTGTGTGCAGGAAAATAAATAACATTGTTCAGTGATTTTATAAAACTGTGATATAAAAACTGAAATCAGACTTTATCTTTTCTTTACAGTGGACTCACTCTCTGAAGTTTTTCTACACTGGATCTTCTGAAGTCCCAAACTTCCCAGAGTTTGTGGCTGTTGGGTTGGTTGATGAAGTTCAGATGTTTCACTTGACAGTAACACCAAGGAGCAGAAACCCAAACAGGACTGGATGAAGAAAGTTACAGAAGAGGATCCTCAGTACTGGGAGGGGAAAACATGGGAACTTTTGTGGGCGCCCGCAGACCTTCAAGCCGGCATTGAAATTTTAAAGCCCGGGGTTTTCAACCAACTGGAGGTTTGTTAATGTTTCACTTTCTACTGATGAAATGTTGTTTTAATTTTTCATCCTCAGGTGTTAACACACGCACACACCGCCCCGCACACACACAACACACACACACACACACACACACACCACACAAAACACACACACACACACCATCCTCCATCTTTAAGTGTGTTTTATTGAGGCAGATTAAACTGTTTGATGGAGGTTTTTTCTGGTCTGAAACACACAGCCCAGACTCAACAAAAAACATTACTGAGACTGAGACGACTGGATGCTGCTGTACTACATGATACAGTGTTTCTGTCCATCCCATAATAACCAGCAGAGATTATTAACACTTTATCTCCACTAGATTAGATCAGAATAAGTGGACTGAAGTGCCCACAGTGAGGTGGTCCATAAAAAACTCTACCGTAGGAACCTGTTTATCAAAAACAGTTTGACAACACACAGCTGATAGAGGAACTTTACTGCCGGGTTTTCTCAAACTACGGAGCCGGGACTGTAAATGGGACACAGGCTGCTTCTGCTGGGTCCACATATGAGAGGAGCAGCAGTGTGTTTTAATAAACCTGTCTGACAGGAACGACATGGTAAATGTCTCATTCAGATCAGAGGTTTTAAAAAGTTTAACAGCTCCACTCGACTGTACTGACCACAGTGTGTCCATCCCATAATATACAGTATATATATAGTAGAACTAACAGATTAGATTCACTTGACCACAGTTGTCCATCCCATAATATACAGTATATATATAGTAGAATACAGTTTTAGATTCACTTGACCACCAGTGTGTCTGTGTTTATAATAAATATATAAAGTTCGGGAAACGTTTAATCAATTAATCGATTAGTTGATCAACAGAAAATTAATTGACATAAATTTTATTAATCTAATAATCATTTAAATCTTTTATTAAACAAAAATGACATTTTCTGGCTCCAGTTTCTCAAATATTTGTTTCTTTTCTCTGTTTTATATTGTTATAAATTAAATACTGTTCAGTGTTTGTCAGATAAAAGAATCAATTTGAAGTTTTCACCTCAGCCTCTGAGAACTTGTGACGAACATTTTCACTATTTATTAACATTTTACAGTGTAAACTAAGAAATGGATTAATTGAAAAATAGTGATCACACAATCAATAATGACAAGAATAATTAATTTGAGCCTAAAATATGTAGTAGAATACAGATTAGATTATATTAAATCTACTGTACTGGATTCACAGTCTGTCCCATAATATAGAAGAAGAAATGTGAAGATTTCATCTTTGGCTCTGGAAACTTGTGATCAACATTTTTCACAATTTTCTAACATTTTTAAAATAAATAATTGGTTAATCGATTAATGAAAATGATTTGGTAATGAAAAGAAGCTTTAAATTTTAAAACCCCCCAAACAGATTAGATTAGATCAGATCAGATCAGATCAGATTAGATTAGATTAACTCTCCTGTACTGACCACAGTGTTTTGGTTCCATCAGCAGCATCAAGACAACATCTGCAGGTGGAAACAGCTGTTGGTTGTTTTGGGCATGATGGACTGATGGATGGACCAATCAGGACACACAGACTATCTTCCAGTCTCCATACTGGTCCCGATGGTCTGGGGTCTTATTCTGACCAGTTGCAGTGACACACTGCTGAACAGGACACACTGTCCTGGCTGAGCAGGTGGAGGGCTGGTGACTAATCCTGGACTGAAAGTGTCCTTCAGTGAAGCTTTGTAGAGCAGCTTCAGGACAGTCTAGTCTGTAGTTTCTCACAGGATGAGGACATTGTTGGACTGATCCCCCTGGCTGCAGGGGCTCAGTGGGTTGTAATGTTCAGTCCACAGTTCACATTTACTAACAGAGTGTGCTGAGCAGAAGTAAAATCAGTTACCGACCTCTTGTGGTGCGGACTGGTGTTGCACTTTTCACACACACACTTCGATAGATCAGAGATGCTAACACTAAGCTAAACATTCAGCCATGCTTATGCTAACAAATCTGATTTGCTGCTAACACAGAGCTAATTTTAATGTAATTGAAAACCCAAATTTAATTAATTAATTAACTGTAAAGACCAGCTTACTATCAGCACTGAAAAAATGGTTAAATATAGGTTTATTGTAAATGCAGTAAGAATAATCAATAATATTCATACATGGAAATAAATGATTTTTAAAGGCCTAAAGTATCATATGAAATATAATATCTAAGTAAAAAAAGATAAGAGTCTATTTTTGATGAAATAGTTTTTAAATATAAATGTTTTTTATGAGACAAAAGATTGGGTGCATGGACATATATAACAAAGTGACACGTGGGGGCGGGACACATGGTGAAGTCCTTAGTATGACAGCATGACCACCTCACAGGATGTGCTCACTACACAAAACAAGCGCTCCTTGACTCCACTCGCCGTGAGCAGCTGGCGCGGGAGAGAAGCGTTTCACTTTAGCGTCTCATGTCGCAGGTGGCTGAAACAGGTGTTCAGAAAAGTTATGTTTTGTTAATATTAAGATAACAGTGAATTATCACAGTGCTTTTGAACGTTATCGTTCTTGTTAGTAACAAAAGTTTTTCCGTTTTCAAACAGTTAGAAAGGCAACCAGACAGATAGCTACATTATGCTAGTGAGGTCAAGTTAGCTCATTAATTGGCTAACAATGTGGTAGCTTGCCCGCGGGCTCCTGTTTGGTTAAAAAACGGGGGTTAGCTGGGGCAGTTTTAATCGTTATCGTCACTTTTTAAGACACGCACCCTCCGGACCAGTTATGAGAGCCAAATCTGCACCGCCCGACCGCAAAATGTGCTAATCAACGACCGGGCACCCGACCCCACCTGTAAATTTAATTTATTGTAGTAGCTCAGCTGTCAGGGTCTGTCAGGTACCGTGGAGCTCTCCAAGGGGGGGGGGGATCCTGCTGCTGTGGCAGAAAGGTGCACACACCTCCAGCCACATGTGGTGTTGTGTGTTTTTGGAGAAAAGAGGGAGGAGAGTGACAGAGAGGGGGTGAAGGGAAAATGGACTATTGCTCGTAATGTTTCTGTAAATTTTCGATAACTCAATCAGACCCGCTGCTCTGTCACTTGACCCGCCCCTGCTCGAGCCCGTGGGTATTTGTTTGGGTTGTTGGACAGAAGCGCAGTTTAAAGCGGCGACAGCGCTTTTTTTCCAGCTGTTTTCTGCAGAGACACAGCAAGACAGAGAGCTCATGTGAGATATTATTGAGTTTATGAAGTGATTTTGTTGTTGTAAACTTACTGTTGCTGCTCCAGTGTATTTTATGTATATATGTGTAGATGTAGTTCTTGTTTTTTTTTTTGTCTGTTGCTGCTTTTTTGTCCTGTTTCCTCTAGTTTGACCAGTCGCACTTTGACACTGATGTCGTCATATTAATATTAGAATTTTCACTTTTTCTGTCCATCAAATCAGCCGACCAATCAGCACGCAGGGCTGTGACTGAACCAGCTGTTTGGGGGTCCTCAGAGGATCCAGCTGTGGCTCCCCTCCTCCACCTGTTAAAGTGGGTGGAACATCCTGGGGGATGGAGGAGCTCGGCTGATCTCTGGGTGACCGGCTGGATTGACGGAGGAGCGACGACGGGAGGAAGCAGAATGATCCGAATGGAAATCATAGTGATCAATAGTGAGCGTGTGGACTGTGTGTGAGAGTCAGCAGGGGGAGTCAGAGTGAAGAAGAAGCTGACAAAGTGTCCTCCTGTCTTCTCCGTCTCCATCAGCTCCTTCACCTCCATTTTCTCTGTGATCCAAAGTCAGATCAGATCAATAATCAAAGATTGAGCAACAGACCCAAACAGACTGATTGATCAGCCAATCAGAGGAGTTGGATCAGTGGAGCTGCGTCTGTTCCTGATGTCGACCATTTCATCTTTGATCTGAATTCTGTCTGCAGAGGAGACAGAAGACAGACGGGCAGAGACAACCAACCAGAGACAAGCAACCAACCAATCAGAGACAAGCAACCAACCAGAGAGAAGCAACAAACCAATCAGAAAAGCAACCAATCAGAGAAAGGAAACCAAAACCCAAACAGAGACAAACACACAGACCTGTATCTTCAAACTGACGTCTTACTTTGAGCATCTCTGTTTGACTCTCTCGATGTTCTCCCTCCCCTGTGTAGCGTCACACCTGTCTGTTCTTGTCTCTGTGTGTTTGGGGGGGCTTCAGGGGCAGACTGACGTCTCCAGGTCCCCAGCAGGTCGTCCTTCATCTCTGTTCGGTCTCTGTAAAACTCGTTCTGTCCTTCAGGCCCGTCGGAGCCGTTCTCGTACACGTGGACCTTCATTGTGGGTTCGGGTCCAAAGCGTCTCCACGTCACTCTGGTGTAATCAGGCAGGTCCCCCTGTAGTCTTGAAGGTGGGAGCTGGACAGACTCCGCCCCCCTCCTCCACCACCTCCACCTGACAGTCTGAGAGGACAACAAACCACACCATCAACTGGACAGACCCGCAGCAACAACTCTGATGGAAACAAGACCTCGCTGCCCCGTCCTTCTCTTAAAAAATCCCAGACCTCACTGTCCTGATAAGATGAGAACCACCGGCATGATGGGTAGTGTAGTAGAGACATACCTGACATGAAATAGAGCCTCCCAAAAGAACCAAAAAAACCCCAGGGAAACAACAAGAACAACAACCAGGAGAACCAGGAGAACTTTTGGTCAGGATGGAAATCGTTCTGTGGGGGAACAGGAACATAAAGAACATGGGCCCTCTGACCTCTGACCTTTGACCTGTATCTACAGTAGGTTTTAGTGTCTGTTTCTGACCTTTGACCTGCAGCTGTTAGTCTGTCAGTCTGTTTTCTCCCCATCTAGATGACCTGACAGTGCAGGTGTAGGTTTCTGCTGTCAGAGAGGCGGAAGTCTCGTCAGATTGAGGCTGAGGTGTCCAGTTTCCAGAGCGACGTCGTCATGGATGTTCGGCCGCCGTAAAGCTGGTTTTGGTCTTTAAGTCCGTTTACCTTCCTGCCGACCCTGGTGGACGGTTGAAGGATCGAGATCGTCTTGTCTCCACACCGCTGTGGGGTCGTCGTCTAAAAAATCTGAAACTCGCGGGGCAGCAGGACAAACTCCTCCCCCTCATACAGCTCCACAGCTGAGGCATGCTGGGAAACTGTGAGGTCACACAGACAGAGGGGTTCAGTCACAGCAGCCTTATTTCATGACTTTTGGATCAGTAAATGATAAAAACATTTTGTCTTTTATTTACAACATTTTGTTATTTATCTGGAATATTTTGTTATTTAATTGGAACACATTTTTTTTTTAGAACATTTTTTTTTATTATTTAGAACATTTTAATTTTAGACATTTGTTATTTTTTTATTTTTATTTAGAAGTTTACAAGCACTCAGGCAGTTTCACAACAATATAACAAATATAAAATGTACATTTTGGAGACAAGGGAGCAGCTCTGACGTTGGGAAAAGTCTGTCAACACTCATCTGAGACTGTGACACTTATCATTCATTTAAAATCCATTTAAAAAACATGTTTAAAAGACAATCAAGTGTGGTGACCAGACTCTGTAACTTTCTCCAGTGGCCTGAAGCTTTGTTTCATGTTCTATGGTTCTGTTGTCCTGATGTCCTTGTTCTAAGCACCTTATGTGTTCTTGTGTCGTGTGTTCTACATTTCATGGGGAAAGCTTCATGTGGGTTTTGATGTGCTCTGCTGCTTTTTATGTGTAGTATTTTTGTTCCTGTTTTAATGTATTTTGTGTTTCTTTGTCGCTGTCATTACACCTGCCCAGGGACTAAAAATGGCACATTTACAGAAATGTTTTAATTAATGTTCACTGTCCCTGAACTTTAAACTTTATAAATAAAAGTTAATAGATTTTGTGGAGTCATGACGCAGTGTTTTGTTTTGGTCTGATGTCCGTCTCTGACAAACGTCCGTAAATCAGCTCAGGAAATCATCAAATCAGCCTCATAATCGTCATGTTTGGGAGTTTTTCTTCAGTATCTATGATTGTTTGTTTCCATGGTAACAGTGTAAAAAGGAAGTGATAGGAGCTGATGAAACAAGCTTTTAAAGATGCAAATTCACCAAAAATGCCCAAAAAAATAGTCTAAAAATCAACACGCTCAGGTGACGCCCCCAGCTGACTCACTGGACTCCCCTGGCAACATTATATTTCCTGTTGACACCCCCCAAAGCATGATGGGAATGAAGTTCCAAAGAAAAAGCAGGATGATCCCAAATAGAAGAAGAAAAGTGATGAATTTTGACGGTTTTGCAGCATCAATACATATTTTTGACATCACTAAGACTCAGAATGTCTCATCAACATGGTTCTTATACAAAACAACACTGACACTCTCCTCTGTCCAATCAGAGACACAGATTTACTGTGTGGTGAAAACCTGCTGACACACAGGTCAAAACATCACAATGGTTCTAATAAAAACTCTCCTAGAACATGTGGAACACCACTGACACACCAACTGATGTTCTGTTCTGATAGTAACAACAACAGATCTGAATCTTCGAGGACTCTTTGTGTCAAAGTGTGTGAGTTCATCAGGGCTCAGGACACTGGACCTGCTCCAAGTGAAACAAACACTTCAGGACATGTCCAGCTGTGAGGACGGACACAGAGAGTTAAACTGTCACCTGACACTGTGTGTGTTTGTGTTTCTCACCTGTTGATCCAGTTTTTATCACCATGAATCAGACCTTTTGTTCTAAAACCTCCTCAGTTATAAAACAATTCATTTCACCTTTTCACCTGAAAATCATCAAACTCTCACTGAAGGTTTTTACACACCGGGGTCGTCCAATCACAGCACAGCTTCTATATTTGGTTTAACAGTTTTATATCCTGAGACTTTTTGTTCTGTGAGAACAGACAGAAAAGACTGCAGCAGATTTATTCTCCTGAAACAAGTTGATTTATAATGAATTATACAAAGAAACACAATTTTATTTTTCTTTGTAATTTCCACTTGCTGCCACAGTTTCACTGCAAAAACATCAAAACATTTTAGAAAAGCTGCTGTGAAATCAAACATTTTAGTCCCAGAAAGAACCAGTGACGTCCTGAAGGGACAGAAAATAACTTCACATGTTAAATCACCATCAGACCTGCTGATCTGTCTCATTTCTGAACATTTTCCCTCCTCAGGTGTGTTCGACTCACCTGTCTGTCTGTGTGTGTTTGTTGGACAGCAGCTGAAGTGTGTGTCCACTCATGTCCTCGAGTCTCATTAATGTTTGATGTCTTCCTGCATCTGCAGGTCAAAGTCCATCAATCAAAATGTTATGGTTCAGTCACGTGTTCACAGTCGACAGATTTAACTCCAAAACTGTGTGGTAAAAAAAAACAAAAAAACAAAAAACAAAGAGGATATGAAGTGTGTTAGGATGTCCCTCTGTTTCCCAGCAGTCTCTGCCTCTCTGTCTGTCTCTGAGACGTCCACACTGTCCAGTTGATGATTGGCTGTGAGTGGCGTCCATCCAGCCAATCACAGCAGGAGGTGTAGATCCTCTGTTTTGGTGTGTGTGGATCAATGTGTCTCTGTGGTGAAGATGTGATATCAGCTGATGATAGATGACTGTGCTGTGATCTCACTCTGGTTTAATGCTGTCTCTGTCTCTGTCTCTGTCTCTGTCTCTCAGGTGTCCACATTGTCCAGTTGATGTACGGCTGTGAGTGGGATGATGAGACTGGAAAAATTGATGGTTTTCGTCAGTTTGGTTATGATGGAGAAGACTTCATAACATTTGACCTGAAGACAGAGACATACATTGCTCCAAAACAACAGGCTGTCATCACCAAACACAAGTGGGACAATGACAAAGCTGAGATAGCACAAAGAAAACACTACCTCACCCAGTTTTGTCCTGAGTGGCTGAAGAAGTATGTGGAGTTTGGGAGGAGCTCTCTGATGAGAACAGGTAGAATCACATGACCTGATGTAGTTTAATGGACACAACAATCTTCATATTTCTCTTCTGTTTCTAACCAACAGTAACATCACAATAAATATGAACCAACATACAGAGACACACTTTGTCTCAGTTTACACACATTTCTCTTTCTCTCTGCTGTGTTTCTTGTCTGTCTCACTTTGTCTCTCTGTCTCTGACTCTGTCTTTCTCACACTCACTGTCCTCCTCCTCCCTTTCTAATCTGTCTCACCCTCCTCACCTCTCTTCATCTGTCTTTGTCCCCTCTGTCCCTCTCTTCTTTTCTCAGTTACACTTCAGTGATGTTTATTTTCATTGTCTACATGTATATAGTGTCTGTGTCACTAAAACATTTAAAACACATGACATCAAACAGGAATGATAATATTAATAAACAGTAAATACTAATAAAGAACCTATAAACTGTCTTTGTCTTTCCTGTCCAGAGCTTCCCTCAGTGTCTCTCCTCCAGAAGACGTCCTCCTCTCCAGTCAGCTGCCACGCTTCAGGTTTCTACCCTGACAGAGCCTCACTCATCTGGAGGAAAGATGGAGAGGAGATTCATGAGAACGTGGACCACGGAGAGATCCTCCCCAACCATGATGGAACCTTCCAGATGAGTGTTGACCTGGACCTTTCATCAGTCACACCTGGAGACTGGAGGAGGTACGACTGTGTGTTTCAGCTCTCTGGTGTGAAGGACGACATCGTCACCAAACTGGACAAAGACGTGATCAGGACCAACGAAGGTAAGACTGAGATCAGAAGTGATGAAGCTGGAAAACATTTATTTTAGTTTTATTTACTTATGTTACTTTGTTGTCAGTTTGTTTCATCTAGTTTTATTTATATATAATTTTAAGACTTAAATCAGTATTAAACCAAAGCATGTGTCCACCTCTGGACTCTGAAAAGGGGACAAAATATATATTTCTTAATTTAAAGTCAAAATTGTGAGGTCCTTTAAATAAATTATTATTATTATCCATTTTGTTCTGCCTGCTCAGTTTCCTGAACTTGGATTCAAGACAGAAAGATAATGAAACATACAAAACGTTTAATTTTGTTTTTTTTATTTTAATTCATATTTTGCTTTTTTTTTTTAACCACTTTTGTGATTATAGTTTAGTTTTTAAATCCTTGTTTAAAAAAAACTTTTTTCAGACCATAAGTGCAAAGATTTTAATGTGTAACAACAGGTTAGAGATTATTGACACAGATTTAACTACGAAAGCTGCAGGAACTGAATAAGTGGTTGTTAACAAATAACTTTCAAGAACTCCTCATCAGATCAGTTTCTTTAACACACTCAAAAATGTTCCAAACATCATTCCAAATTAACTTCATAAAGTAATGAAACAAAAATTTTTGAGTGCCATAAAAAAGTTCTTGAATATTTGTCAAAAGACTGTTTCTCAACCACGGCTTCAGTTCCAACATTTACTGAAAAAAACACCCACATTACCTGCATCCAAATAGTAAAAGGTGGGGCGGTACCTGACCTGCACACAAAGTGTCTGTAATATAAGAAAACAAATGACACCTCAACTTATAATAAACAAATTTGTTGTTCTTCTCTCTAACCTGCTTCATCAGGTTGTGACTATTTTTTGTTGTTTTCTTCTCAACAGTGAATCCAGTTTATGTTCCTGCAGTCATTGTTGCAGTGGTTGTTCTTGTTCTCGTCCTCATCGCTGCCGTTGGATTCATGGTTTACAGAAAGAAGAAAGCTGGTGAGAACAAACAGAAAGATTGTCTCTTTTCTCTGTGTTTTGATTTTAGACACTGAGTTGATGATTTTATTCAGATTACAAAAGTAAAACTAACTTCACTTCTCAGCAAAACAAAATCTGTTTCAAACAACAGTGAGTGTTGTACGGCTCAGAGACACAGAGTCATGATGATATGACCAGAGGAGCAAAATTTTATTTAAATATCGATTATTAATTATTTGTTCATGTTTCATCATATTTTCTCCTGTTTTTCTTTTATAATGTTTGACGCTGGTTTACTCTTAAAGAAATCCAGCAACAGTTTTATGGTTTCAGAATTTAAATAAGTTTTAATGAAGACTTGAATGTAGTTAGTGACTCACAGGTAGAGAGAGCAGTCACACAGTTTGAGAAGAGAAATAAAAACTGTATTTTCTATTGGAATAATCTTTGTTTTTATCAAGTTTATTTTTCATACAAGTGACAGTAGATTATTAAAACTCTTTTTGTTTTCATGTTGAAGAGGAGTCACAGTGAGCTGTGAGCTTCAGATAAGAAACACGTGTCAGTTTCAGGTTCACACTGTGGAGCTGGTTTTGATCCTACAGTGACTGTATCATGATGATGTGAGAGAGAAGTGATGGGAAAAGAAGTTTAGTCAGATAAAAACAAACAGCTAGAAGAGATTTATTTATCAGTTTGTGTGACTAGAAGAGGGATCATATCCACTGTGAAGAAGGTTTTTAAACATATTCTGACTTTTTGTCAACTGTGAGAAATAAAATTCTCTTTGTTTTCTATTTCAGACAAACGTCCTCCATCCCCTGACAACAGCGATGGCTCCTCTCAGAAACTGAATCCAGTCCAGTCCTAAATGACAAACACACCACCCTGAACACAGTGAGTCTCTTCATATGAGACATGAACTATTCACACCTGTTATTAGACAAAGCTGCACTAAACTATGTGTGATTGTTTCTTTATTCACTGTAACACTTCTGTGACTTTCAGTTGATTTTCCACAACAAATGTGAAGCTGTTTAATATGAAGTTAAGTGAGATTATTAAGAGAAAGACACAGATGTTTTCAGAAACCTTCACATCAGCAGGTCAGATTAAACATAATATTAAAAACTCAAATATTAACCTTCAGACAAACAGTGACACTAATTTATTAAAATGATCTTGAACCTAATTAGCAACAAACTATTGTACTTCAGAAGCACAGAAGGTAAACCCTTGTTTTATTAAATGTTCACACTTAAATGACTGAATCATTGATATTTTAGGTCTAAATGATTCTCTAAATATGTGACTTTGTTTAATTGAACTCTTCAAACATTTATGGTAAATTATTTTATTTTCTATTTAATGTCATGTTTTTCTTTTTGTCTCTTCAGGTTTCTGGATAAATTTTGTTCTGGAACAAGGAGCGGTGTCGCCACATTCTCCTCCATAAATTCATTGATTATTCATCATCATATCATAAACTGATAGAATCAGGGCTGGGAATCTAGTAGGAGCTTATTGATTGATTAGAATACAAAAAAAAAAAAAAAAAAAAATTTTTTGAAAGATGAGATGACAGATATTTTACAAATATAATCAAAACATAAATGGTGACATTAAATTATTTTGATCAATTAGTTTTTAAATCAAAAAAGTAGAATATCCTCTGATGGTAAATCAAATAAGGATCTTTCATGTTTGTGAGAAGAAAAACACAATATTAAAAAAAAAAAAAGAAAAGCATCACAGCACTTCTCATACAAACATATTAACAATTTGTGTGTTCATCTAAAACAAATCCATCATAGTTACAGTTAAATACTTCTGGTGTTTGGTTATTGGTAAGATCAGTATAAGTAATACAAATGTAAATATACACATATAGACACACACACACACACATCCATGAACATACTTTCCAGTTGTCATATAAACTCTTGTGGTCTGGTGATTTGATGATAAAGACGTTGAGATAACAGATATTTGTCAACCAGTAGAGAGTTTTATATTATTTATACTGAGAAAGTCGTTCTTTGGTTCTCTGTTTGATCACTGGAGACAAAACTACAAATCAATCAGCAGCATGTGAAAACTTGCTACATAAATTGGACACCCTAAACACCCTAAAATTGTCTGTTGTTGTCTGTTGTGTTGATGGTTGTGAGTCTGTGTTCCTCCTGGTGATAAACTGGACTCCACCTCTCGTCCACTGCACACTGGGTTTGACTCCAGTCCTCTGTGACTCTCAGCAGGATGAGCAGGACAGGAAATGGATGGATGGAGTTTTGTATCACTGTGGTCAATTATCTGGATTTGTAATTGACTGGTTCCATCTGGTTGTAACTACATCTCAAAATGGTTTCTTAATTTAATTTCCAGAAAATCATCATATATATCACAACAGGAAATTATGTAAATCACAGGTTGCTTCCTGACCCTACACACACACACACACACACACACACACACACGCACACACAAAATATATCCGTACAAAATTTATTTCCGGTTGAGTAAATAGTTTGCTTGTATTTCCACAATTTAAAGTTTTTGTTTTGGTGGAAGTAAATAATGTTTTTGAAGTTTTTCTTAATGAATCAGGAGTGTGTTGTTGTTTATTTTATATTAATTTTTGATCTGTTTTGAAACATTATATTTTTAATTTCAGTTTAGATTCTTAACATTTTGTGGGATGTTTAAAGCTTCTCTGCTCACTGATAGAAATCATCTTGTGAATATTTCCTGTTAGTTTTTAGGGACAAGAGATGTTTTCTTTCTTTGTTTTGTAAACAGAAATTAAACATCAATGCTGAAAATCACTTCTGCTCAGTTAATTAAGTAGATGGATGTCAAGTGAGGTTATCCTACTATTTCATTCCTTCTGTACTTTCGTTTTGCTCTTCAATAAAGTACCCAAATTTCCAAATTTTAGTGTCCTTTTGTGATTTTTCCATATATGGTATTCTTACTCATCTGTAAAATTATAAATGTATGAATATTAGCTGAGAATTCACGT
This sequence comes from Lutjanus argentimaculatus, assembly GCA_034769285.1. NCBI lineage: Eukaryota > Metazoa > Chordata > Actinopteri > Lutjaniformes > Lutjanidae > Lutjanus > Lutjanus argentimaculatus. Next base: position 30,912,356 of record JAWZSL010000008.1, read on the forward strand.
CTGTCACAGAGACCAGATGAATGTAGCTCAGAGCTGTAGATGTTAAACTAAAGAGCAGGAAGAACAAATTTATTTGAGCAAACCTGCAAGTCTTTACAGATAAACTGAAGGAGGGATTAGACTTTATACACAACTAGAAAATTTATAGATATGATGATTCTTTGTTTGAGAACTTTTGTGAAACTTTTGCATTCTCTCTCTCTTATGTGGTTTACTGCTCACTCTAATAGGTCAGGTCTTAACACTTAAAATATTCTGTTTATCAGGGTATATACAGACTTATTAACAAAAAGAGGGAAAATAATATTAATCTTTGACACCTCCAATTCATGTCATTTTTTCCAATTTCTCATTGTGTTTGTGTTTATGTATTTATTTTTATCAGTGCATATAACAGAACTCCAATAAGCTCTTCTGTACACTGCACGTGATTTGGTTTTTCTCTGAAAAAACCTGTTGCACTGAAATCTGCCTGGCAACTGATGACGTTACAGCTCTCCAAAAATTCTCCAGTTTTGTGACTTTCTCAGATCAATAATTTTTCTAATTAGATGTAAAATACACCAGAGAGATGCACTCACCTATTAAATATGCAGTTGTTAATATATCTATAAATATTTGTGTTTTGTAAGTCATATGGACAAAAAATATCCTCTGGTTTTTAATTAGATTTTTTTAAGTCATATTATTAACTGTTAGTTTTTGTGATCTTTACAGGTTAAGTATGAGAAACAGATCCTCACAGACTTGTAAAAATTAAGTTTACTGATCCGCCTTTCTCATGATGAAGACCAGTACCTCTGTGGGTAAAACCTGTGAGGCTGAGTTCTGCATAGAGACAGATGACATCACAGCCGCTGCCACTACAAGTTTCATATTCTACACAAAATATTAGTTTCATGTTTTACTACAAACCAAGAGTATACTATATTTTAAATGACAAATGATATAATAAACCACACATACATTTACAAAAGTGCTTTAAGTGATAAAACACAGTCTCTAAAGTATTAGTAAGACACTGTAACACCAGGAATGTGATAGATTCAGAAATCTCACCGAACAGGTTTGGGGATGATTTTGTCAGTTAGAAGATCTTGAAAGTAGGTTTGGCACAGCCTGTATGTTGTCACATTTCAGAAGACGCCCAACAATAATAAAAAACAATTCTGTAATGATCAGATGAAGCATCTAAAATGTTTTGCTTCTGACAGTTTTGTTTCTCAGTTCTGTACCCTGCAGGTTATTTACAAGAATATCTAATAGTTGCTCCCTTGTTTCACTGTACCTATAAATTTTATAGAACTGTTATGTAATTTATTGGTACCTGGTCCATACAATGAAATCACATGCTGCATTATGAACTGTTACTGATGTTTCTTCCAAAACTCAATATAGAAGTAAAATTGAATTGATAAAACTAGAACATAGATTTACCAGGCATTGAAAATGAGTTGAAACAGTTATTTTGAATATCTATGTGGTTGACAGTACACAAGGAAATTTTTACTGGAGGCTGATAATACCTCACTTTGTTTAAAGTAAATAAATAAAATTCTTCTCACTTTGAGTGGCATTCTGCCTCATTTTATACTTGACACTTTATACATGTCATAAAGCAACAATCAGTTCATGTTAATCATTACAGGACAGAGCAGTGAGAAGAACAACAGTCTTTATTTGGAGTTGAGTGTTGTAAGATTATTTAAACAGGATGTCTGATTAACACAAACCACAAATTACTACACAGAGAGAATCAACATTTACAGTATCAATGTTACATAGAATAAAGAACAATAACCAAATAAAGATCTTAAAAATATGACGATGACAACTTCATCCTGTTGAGTTTTGGTTCTTATGTAGGAAAAAAAAAGTTCTATGTAGCTGAAACTTTATTGATCCAAAATCAGAAATGGACACTCGCACGAGCTGTGAGACAAAATGGGGTCATTAACTTCCAAATTCAGATGTCAACTATTTCAATATACTTTTCAGAAAATATATTGAAATTGATGACAAAAAAGATAATAATCATTATTTTGAAATGAATGCATCATTGGACTGTATTCAGAGTGCAGAGTTTGACTTTGGTTCAGGGCTAAAACTCAGAACATTCCCTTCCTGTAGCGGTGGATCAGCTCTGATACGTCTTCCTTACACACCTTTATCCAGCCATCCTCCTGCATGTGGTACACTGGACAAAAACACAAAAAAAAAATACTGACATGAGAACACACATACCTACAAATGTACACATAAAGACAAAAATCACAATTTACCATTTTCAAGTGTCCATAGGCCACATATATTTATATATTTCAGGACTATACAATATTCAGTCTTTGTGTAATTATTTGTGCATCTTATGCTTTTATTTGATAGTTAACAGTAGAGACATGACAGGAAATGAGGGGAGAGACAGAAAGGTGGAGCAACTCCCCAGCCAGACTTAAACCTAGTTGTGTTTTAACCCCTCAGCCAGTTTGTTTGAGTTGTGTTTTTTTTTTTTTTTTTCCATTAGTTTTCTGCAGATAAAACTTGAAACTTGGAACGCTGCCCCCTTACAGCTGCAGCAGCTGCAGTCAATCTGCAGTCAGGGCCTGGTGCTTAAAAGCAGGGAGTCTGCAGCAGAACAGGGCCAGTGGGCCATTCAGCAGACTTAGGTTTGCATGTCTGCAGTCTAGCCCTGCAGTGGCAGGCTAGACTGCTCATTGTCTTTTGTGTATTATGTGTCCTGCTATCCTCCCTGGCTAGCAAGGCCACTCATTTTCTCTTCATGTGCTTTGATAGAGAAGGCACTTGTTGTCTCTCTGTGTCTATGTATTTTACTAGCTGACCTGGCTAGCAAAGACACTCATTGTGTTTTGTGTGTTATATGTTAATTAATTTTGAATTTTAAGTTAACATTTATTGCTGTTATGTTTGCTTTACTTAATTTGAAGTTAACTCAATTTGAACTTGATTTATCAATAAAAAGAACCTTTGTTTGCACTCTTGTCTCAGTCCCCCCCCCCCAACATGATAAGAGTGCCATTTAGTCCCATTATGTTGGAGGGAAGGCAGACATCTCCACGGCTGATAAATCCAAAACTCAGAAATTTACACCAACAAAATTCTAGGTTGATAAACAGCACTGCAGGCCAGAGGAAAGATATATTTTTAATTTTGGGGTGAACTGTCCCTTTAAATCCTAATTCTAAAACAAAATGTATGAACAGCCTCAGAATATACTCACTGTTGACCACCCCTCCAGAGTAAGCATCCCTGTGAGTAGCGTGAGCGATGCCCCGACGGCCCAGGTCATACGCTTCTTCTACTGTCATGTCCTCCCGGTAACCGCTGTCCACCACACCGTAGGCGTAGCTGTTACCACAGCCGGTGGAGAACATACGTCCAGACAGACGCGTCCCATTATCATCCACGTAGTACAGACCAGGGCCCTGGAGAACACACAGTCATTATATGGTCTACAGGGAAATGATTATTTTTTATGCAGAGCACAATTTCTGATAAGAGAACAACAGAACTTCTAAAGAGAGGTGAGAAAACAACAACTTTACTGCTGCCTTTTTTGGGTGATGTTTCAAATGTAATGAGCTGCTCCATCAATGATGTTTTCAGTGTACACTTATATCTTCTCATTTTTCAGGATTTTATACGTGACTTGCTAAAGAAATTATACTTTCATGGATTCATGAATGTTGAGATGAGATGAGACATAGGTCAGCTGGTGTTTTTGGGACCACATGATACATTTTATGTGTCATTTTGATATGTAGTTGATATTTAAATATGTTGTGGATTTATATGTTTGTCTCAGATGTGATATACATTCACTGGCCACTTCATTAGCTACACCTTACTAGTACTGGGTTGGACCCTCTTTTGCCTTCAGAACTGCCTTAATTCTTGTTGGAAACAGTCCTCAGAGATTTTGGTCCATTGGTCCATTGACATGATAACATCACACAGTTGCTGCTGATTTGTCAGTTGTGGTGAATCTTCCATTCCACCACATTCCAAAGGTGCACTAAAAGAATAAGTGATTCTTTCCAAAGATTTACTATCCAAAATAAACATCAATTAAATTGTTTCCATTCTTAGAACCATTCTCTGTCTCTGTTCTAGAGTAAGCTTAACATAGGAAACAAAGAAATGTATTTTTAAAATAGTTTTGTGTTCAGACATTTGTATAAATTGCAGGTGTGTGCAGGTGCTGGAAATCCTTGAGAACACTTGAATTTTAATGTTTTCAAGGTTTGAAAATTGCTTGGATTTTCGATTAAGTGCTTGAAATGGATTGAAACTAATTGCATTAATTTCATAATAAATTGCTGCCTAACTGAATTAGTTAACTTTTTAGATAAAGAAATAAAATAAGTCAGATATTTGCTGAGCCAGATTGAACAGGAAGTTAATGATTAATCATTAATCAATTAATTGCCAAATAATATAAACGCATTAATTGATAATTAAGTCCAGAAATGTCATCAGTTGTGCCTCATTTGACATTGTTTTGTCTGTCGGAGCCATTCAATGGATAAGGAAACTTATAATTAAACTTAAAATAAGAAAAAAAAAGGAGAAAAAAAGAAAAAATTAAAATGAGGAAAAAAATAGAAAAAAATGTGTTTTATAGCTTATTAATTATTTATGATTAATCAATTAACCATTTATTAGGATTTTCAACTACTGGTTAAGGAAAATACACAAAATTCACAACCCTAATAGGCAGCCAGGTCTGCTTACAGACAGGTGACACATTGTGAAACATGAAACTTTGTTTTCTTTTAATTTGTCAGTCTGTAGAATTCTATCACAAAACATAATTTTGGTTGATAATAGAACAAAAACACGTAATTTAATGTGATGAAGAGGAGAAATAATCATTTTGTATGTAAATATCAAATCAAATCAAATCAAACTTTATTTATATAGCACTTTTCATACATCTTAAAATGCAACCCAAAGTGCTTCACAAGAAAAAAACACAAAGAAAAATGAAATGACAAAACATGCAACAATAAAAAGTGAAATCCCATCCCTCCCATCCCCACATATCAAGGTACCTACTGTACATCAAAATTTTCAGACTCTAAGTCTTTCTCATCACACCTAAATTGTCAACGTAAATGCAATTGCAAATTCCTTTATAGTTACACAGCCATCAGTGTATATTGTCACTTTCTTTATTTTACTAGCTGTTCATATTAACTTTGATTGTATGCTTTGATTATGATTATGTAAGGCTTTGTAATTTCCAAAGTAAGGGGACAGCAGAGAACTTATCAAGCCATGAATGATGAATATAATGACAGGATCATTTAATTTAAAATATGAAAAGATCTTTGCTCTTCATGAGTGATTGTGCAGATGAAACATGAGACTATGTTGAAAATTAAACATTTTTCAAGGAGTATATTCAAATTAAAGCATATTCCTAACTTTGAAAACACAATGCTTAAAATTAAGCATTTTCCAAACTTTCAAGATTTTGTATGAACCCTGTTAATAGTTTTTACAGTGATGAAGGTCATGTGAATATGAAAAAGTGTCTTTGCCACTGAGTGTCACTAATAGTAAATATAAATAATGTTAATGCACCAGTATCACGTTTTTTTAATACAGTCATGTTAACAGAAACAGAAAACATCCATATTAAGGATCCTGCCCCACCCCTTCACTCTCCTGACCTGTTCTGCAAACAACAATCCACTGCTCCCACGATGAGGAACTTCTAAAGCAGTAGATGGGTACAATATGTGACTCAGGAAGTGATAAAAATGACTGTAATGTGTCAAGGTTTGAGCAGTGCAGACTGTAAGTTACACTCACACATTCCCAAACACACACACACTTACCTCTTTGTCCCATCCACAGATCATGCTTCCCATAGACAGGCCCATTCCTCTGTACCCCAGCATCATGTTAGACAGCAGCTTGGAGGCAGCAGCAACAGAGATCCTGTGGTTGTTCCTCAGCTTGTAAAGCCTGAATTAAATAATAATAAGACAAGGTGCCAGTCAGTTCATAAGCAAATCAATTTTATTTTTTGCCCCCTTTTTTTTGGAAAGAGACAGCTTAAGTGAAGACAGGAAAGCGGGTAGAGAGAGGTAATGATATGCAGCAAAGGGCCATAGGCAGGAATGGAACTGAGCAACAGGGATGCCCCATGAGCAAATCAACTGACAATTTAATCAGCCATGCACTCAGTCTAGGCTGGCCTGAACTTGTAGAACTGCCAACACAGAAAAAATACTCATGATACTCCTCATGGGTTTATAAGAACATAATACTAATAACAACATAATTTGAGTCATGTCTGCACATACTCTGCACTAAAGGGGTTGGACTTGTACTTTAAGAAAATTGTGTTTTTAATTTAATAATGTGACTTGATAAAGTTTGATAAGTTTATACAGGCCCAATACCTAGTGTAACATGCACGTCTTCACATGAACTCCACTCAGGAAGGCCCCACTTTGTGTGGGTTCAAACCCTTGACCTTCTGGCTGTGAGGTCACAGTCCTAACCACTGAACCTCCATAAGTCACTCAATTAAAACAAACTAAATCAGAGAGCTTTTTCCAATGTATGTCCTTGTTATTGATCAGATATTACTCAACTATATATCCAACTTCATAACACAACTGCTAAACTTTATTTGTTAGGTCAATGAAGCTCAATGAACAAGGTAAAATGTTTAAGCATTTTACATGGCTTACATTCAGTATGCAATACACCACCACACCCACCAAGAAACATGGAAAGTTAAATGACAAAGAGGACTGACAGACAAAGGGACCAATATTCAAAACATCACATGACAGACCTGCATTCTTTGGCCAAGAGTCTCTCCCAGTACTGACAGTCTGCAGCGCTGCCCGACATGGTGCCCAGCAGGTAGGGGTTGATCTCTATGACCTTGTTGGCATCAGTGGATGCTGCAGAGACGAGACATTCAACAAAAGGAGACATTTAGTGACCAAGATTACAGGCTGAAGCATGTCAATACCATGAAGTAGCCCAATGTAGCAGCATATTGGTCAAACTTTTGTGATATTTATTTCATGGTCCCTGAATTTTATATTTCAAAGCTCCACACCTGTTTGAGACCTTTGTCCCTTGATTTGATGAGAAATGTGTCTGATACAGTGACGATACAATATATTGTCAGGTGAGTGTAAATCACAGGTTTAATCACAACACAATGCTATATAGATATTTTGGAAGACAATATGATATTTGCTAATATCAAAAAGCCTGCCACAATACAATTTTGCTTCTATTCAATTCATGTACCTGCGATCAATATCAGACGATAACATATGTAAATTTAAAATATTCAGTTACATTGATGTCAACTCACAAAAAGCAACTAAACTATTATTCAACAATTTTATGACTTAACTGAAATCAACATTTGTGCCACAGACATGGCATGGGAATTTCAAAACAAGGTGTATCTTAAAAACAATTATATAGATTGATATTTTCACTTTGCATCGATCATATTGAATTGTCAAACCATGAACAAATTGATCCAGATCAATGTACACCCCTAGTTGGCTGGGCAGTATGGCTGACTGGTCTTATCACTCTTCAACTCCCTTCTTTTCTTTACATAAATGTCATGTATGTCATGTATGCTGGTTTAGAACAGTTGTCTCTTCATCAGCTCCAGTTAGTCCAAAATACAGCAGCTTGACTTCAAACAGGAAAAAGGAAGCGTGATAACATTAACACCTGTTCTGGCCTGGCTTCCAGTCCTGCTCAGGATTGATTTTAAGATTGTATTGCTTGTTGTTAAGGCTTTAAATGGGCTGGCATCACCTTATTTATCTGATCTCTTAAATCTTCAGACTCTAGTTAGAGTAACAAGATCATTTAACCAGGAGTCTGCAACCTGTGACTCCGGAGCCACATGTGGCTCTTTTGTCCTCTCCAGTGGCTCCCTGTGGCTTTGACAAAAAATTATATGGAAATAAATGAGGGTTATTTTTTTAACATTTAAATTTTAATTTATCATTATTGTAGGTCAAAAGTGATTCTTACATTACCCAATTGTAAAAATGTGTAAATAAAAAAATGTTTTTATAGGAGCACTTCCTAGACTCAGTGCGTTTGTTTGAGGTCCTCTTCAGTTAGGGACACGTGGACTCAAAAGTCACAAACAACGCCAAGGTGCTCTCTTTTAAAAAAAAATTAAAAAGCCTTTATTGTCATAACATAAAGTCTTAAAGTCTAATATGACCATGCCATGACAATAGAGGCTTTTTAATTGTTTACAAGAGAGTACCTTGGAGTTTTTTTGTGATTTATGAGTAAAAATTTGTAGCCTATTCACCAAATTTTTATAAAGGCTTTTAATATTTCATCAACTAAAATGTGCATCATGGCCTACATCTACCGTTCAGTGCCTTTTCCTCTAAATTTTGCAGGTGGCAAGTCATGAGCCTCCATAGAACAGCTAGGAATGCCAAATCCAAAAAAGAGATAAGTCTTCAGGGGAAAATATACGAATAATTGTGGCTTCAGGCATATTTTTCTGTCTTTTTTTGGCCAAAAATGGCTCTTCTGAAAATAAAGGTTGCAGATCCATGATCTAATCAGTTGCTCCTCTACAGTGGCTGCCCCACATCTATGGAATAGTTTACCTTTCCATATAAGATGCACAGACTGCAGAAACATTTAAGTCACTGCTCAAGACTCACCTCTTCTCTTTGGCATTCAATTCAGGTTGAGTTAGACGCCTCGCCTTCCTTTATTGTGCTGCAGTTCTTTAATGTGTGTGTACATTTGTAGGTATGTGTACGTTTGTGTATGTATATATACAAGTATATGTGTTTGTTTGTTTTGTCTTATTTTTGTTTTTATGCTTATTGTGCTCATTTGCTTTGTATTTTAATCTTGTCCAGCGTTTTTGTAAACCATGGTTGTTTTTAAATGCGCATAGCTGACACTGACATTGACATAATCCACTTTTCCCACACTTTGCCCAACTTTTTCTGCAGTCCCACCCTTGATTTCTGACCTTTTCCAGGTCTGGAAGAAAAATGATACATTTGCCACAGCTTTCCAGACATGCGTATTTACCTAAGTAATTTCCAGCTGAGGCTCTGGAGTCCACAGCCACGATGACTCCATGTCTGAACTTGAAGGCCAAGGTGGTCGTACCGTGGTTCAGCTCTATGCACACACCTCCGTCACGGTTGCAGGACTTGAGAAACCCCGAGGGCTAAAATGAAATCAAAGAAGGGACCTCAGTGGAATGCATGATGTGTAATAACACTGTATGTGTGGGAAGAAGATAATCTGAGAGTGGAATATCCTTTATAACCTAATATTCTTTGACAGTAACTCGTGATAGTTAAGATAAATGCATGATATGACATTTCATGAGAAGAAAACACGCACCACACACTGAGAACCACAGACGCGGAAAACAACTTGATCCACACCGCGTCTAGACGCTTCATGCTTGTGGCAGGTTTACCGGACAGGATTCACCAAATTAATTTCTCTCCAAAACTCATGATACTCACGTCTACACCCAGAGGAACAGCAAATTCTTGACTCTTGGTCCCGAAACTGTAGTGGTTGGTTCGGTCGACGAGATGCGTCTGCCGTGTTGGAAGAATCTGCCTCCGGAGCTCAGAATAATTCTTAAAACCACTTACATCGAAAAGAGCCATCGTGTATTAAAGTGGACAAACTATATTCTATTTAAATTCTATATTTTAGGAACTATGTTTTCCAAAATGACGAAGCTGACTGACAGAGCGTCAAAGACAATTTCCTTGTGCGTAACAAAGAATTCGAAAGTGAAAGAGTTTAAAAAACTATTTTTTTGCAGCTCTGTCTTCTCAAATGAGCAATTAAAAATGTGTCAGCAAATAAAAAACTGGTGTGTGTTTTATTCATTTGGCCAGGATGTTTTTTGTAAATCATAAAGTTATGACAAAAAGTCCTGGACCAAACACCTTCATGATATTCACTTTAAATAAAAAATATAGTTCAACACCGCATGAACCAATAGGAGAGCCTTATATTTATCTCATCATCAGTCTCTTAGCGGAAATGCAACACTCAGGTTTTAATAAACCGGCAGATGTGAATGACATTGTTAGTGTTGACATATTTTAACATTCTAAAAAACAAGCTATCTAATGAGGCAGTTAATAACGTGTTAATGACGTAGTACGACATAAAATTAACATAAACATGCAGCAGCCTTGAGTCTTTTATCATTCATTCATTCGACCTTTATTTAAAGGTATAATATGCAACATTTTCCTAAAATATAATGTAGACTCATTTGGACATTTCTCTCATGGTTTTGCTGTGCTCTAAACATTTTACCAACCAAGAACATTATTTTACATCCAGAGAATGAGATTCAACTTTACTAACAGCTTCGACAAATACTACTGATTCTGCCTTTAAGATTCTCTGAGAAATCATTGACAATGATGCTCATTTACAATGATGCTGACCTTGGAAAAAAATGTAAAAATATACAAATATAATATTGTAATACAGGGCTGCTGTTTGGGGTTTAAACATATTACAGTGAGTGAGTCAGTAAATAATTACAAACCATGAAAAGAAATTAGACAACAGGAGTCAAACAGAATATTATTCAATGATTTTTAATTTATTATTCCATTTTGTGAAAACATGTTATAATTATTTATGGCCTTGTAGCAGTCTTTCTGTTGACTGTGCAGTTCTCTTACAGTATTACAGAGTTTCTGAACTATTCCACATCACAGTGAAGCATAGCAGCAGAGTAGAAACCATGATGACAATGTTAATGAAGTGTCTGAGATGTTTAACTGCTTATATTTGAAATCAGTGAATAACAAAGTAATGAAATAAAAGAACTTTACTGCTAAATGTTGTGGTGTTTATGAGTTGTGATTGTGCACAGAGGCTCAGGCTGTATCCATCCGCTGCACGGTCTGCTGTACGACCTCCAGTTTTAAGGGGACTACTTTCTCTGTCAGAACCAGCGTCGTGCCTGGACGATATTTGTATTTCATTTTCCTAAAAGACAAGAACAAATACAGATTAATGGATGGACTTAATGAAATGTGGAGTTGTATCTTTGAACTATCAGAAAACTATGAACTATAAATTCAGTAGCATCTTTGCATTAGTAAAGCTTGATCAACCATTAAACTTTGCAAAATATTTTGTTAAAATGTTATAAAATGAGAAATCTTTGCATGCATAAAAGATGTGACCGCAACCAGAATTTCCTTCGGGTCCCTGCGTGACAAAAGTGGCATACAATGTGTTTTTCTAATATATGTATAAGTATAAGGTGCCAACACTGAGGAAAGTCTAGAGGTGAAGGAATTTGGTAATGCTTACTAAAAACTCCTATTTAAAAATCTGCCCAGATCTTGAATAAAGTCATTCATACTGGCCTACCTGTTGTCTTTGTACTCTGACTCCTGGAAGGGTCTGATGTAGTCCACTCCTTGTCTGGTGATGACACAGAGGTCGATGTTGTTGCCTGAGCCGAGGTCACTCATGATGCCCGCAGTGGATGGCAGTACGCACCAGCTCCTTTGCCTTCTCCAGCTGAGAGTTAAAAGAAATCAGGGAAATGATGGAGCAGAGAGGCAAGCAGGGACATACAGAACATGAAGGAGAAGACAGAAGCATTCATCAGTTTTAAAATTCCCAAACATCTACACGTTCTTTCAGGTTTTCAATTTGGTAACAGACATTTTTCAGCTGGGAGGAGAATTAATGGTTTCTCAAACTGTGTAACAATTCAACTAAAGATGCCCAAAAGTAAGTGAAATCATTTTGTGACATTAATGACATAAAATTTGTCACAACATGTAACGACAGCTGTCCAGGTGGCGTACCTCCAGGTCAGGTTTGAAGCCGTCCTCTAGAATCCCAAGAGCAGCCAGATCACCAGAACCTGCATGGACACAAAAAAAGTCATACTGGATGTAGTCTGAGAGGGAATAAAAGGCAGCAAAATTAAAAAGTGTCACCTAATTTATATTAATTTTCATATAAAATAGAACATGTTTTGATACGATCTGGCATTGCTGGTTAATCAGTCTACAAAATTCTTACATTTGCTGTTTCAACAACATTGTTGTCGGATTCCTTTCCCAAAACTGATTTTTAAAACATGACTGTAATGTCACACATTCTCAACAAAAGGCAGACTAGGAGGCTCTCTAATACATAAAGCATAGGAAAGTTACGACGTGATGGACGTTGAACAGGACCTCTGCAAAAATTTATCATACAGAATGAACCTTTACATAGTAATGTTCTGCAACAAACAACTATGCTAGGAATACTACTGGTTAGGAAGTTAACACATATGGAATGTAACTAAGTAGTATGTAATGTTGCAGTAACATTGTTATAACTACATCATGATGTTGCAGGGACATACTGTGTTTGTAGGGTTTAGCCTGAGCAATAACAGCCAGCTGACTGACAGACAGAGAAAAGAGCCTACAGTAACTCCACCAACAGAGAAACCCAGAAAAAGATGTCACAGTAAAAGTGCTGCAAACACCTGTAGAATAGTGTTGCGTCACATACCCATTGCAAGGTAAGGAACCTTATTTACCTCCCATAAGGCCCCACTGTGTAAAGGTGGTTCCCAGTGCAATCTACTCCTCCCAGTATGAGATTGGCACCAATTTGGCCATGATACCTGAGGGCCACAGAGATCAAAACACAGGAAGCCTGATGAACAACCACATTTTAAAAAAAACACCTCTAGATGCAGGTACATACAGCAATGTGAGTGTGTAACACACACCTGTACACATATCCTGTAGTATGTTGACGGCCATGACGACACGAGGGTTCCTCCCGCTGTTCAGAGAGAAGATGGTGAGGTTGGAGGACAGAAGCTCTGTGGTCTTCTCTGTGTCTGCTGCTGTGCCTGCACCACAGCAACTAATGAGAGAGAAAGAATTAGAGATAAAGAAAGAAGAGATGAGGGAATAGAAGAAAAAGAAAAGAGAAATTGGGAAGTCACAAAGAGAAAGATGATGGGAATGTAGTAAATCATTTAAAGAAGGCAGTTTATAGTAAAATATGCAGTTCACCAAAAACAGAGAATGACACTTTTTGCAAAAAATGAGATGCATGAGATATCATAGAGAGAAAGAGCATCTGATGGTAGATTTCAGTGTTCTTCTGTGTATGAGACTTACTATATATTTGGAGCAATGTAATGGATCTTTGCACACATCTTGTCGGCCACCACTTCACTGGAGGTAGCCCTTGTGTCTGCTCCGAGCACCACCCCATCCTGCACCAACACAGACAAATTAGGATACTAGTAACCAAGTGTATGTTTATGTGCCTGATGTGCATTACAACAACAGCTCCACACAACTACCCTCTGGGTGCCTTTGGTTAGCTTAACATATTTATATAGAGATTTTTAAAAATCTATTTGCAAAAAGGACTGATTCATACCTAGTGTGCAATACTTTGTACACATTTGTCACTGTTACACACAAATCCTCATTTTAATATTTATATTGCGCATTTTTATTTACATTTCTGATCTTATATTATTTATTTCTGACCTGTACTGTATGCCAACAAGTTCTTTTAGTCCTACAAGTTTATTGTACCGTTACCCTGTGTTAACCTCATTTATGACTAATAAAACTTGAACTTGAACGTGGAGCTGCCCAGTCACCAGCAGTGGATGGCAGTGGATTGAATGGGCAGCTCCCATCTGAAAAATTCCTCAAATTAAATATACGACACCGGCACAAACACACACGCACAAACACATCACCCATGTGGAATGGATGAGTGCTATACCAGTGTGTTTGCATGTTTTATTTAGCACATTAACTACAAATGTGGACATCCTGACTATTTTTGAAAGCATATAAAACCATGAACAATTGTATAAATGTCCAAAAGGCCAGGTAGCCCTTTGTGTCAGTATGAAACCTGATTGTAGAGATTTTAATGTATAGTTACTCCATCAGAGTTTACATTAATTGAATTTATGATATTGTCAAAAGTTATGCATCATAGCAGTGTAGGTGCAAACAGGGACTGAGGCTTTGTTCAGCATGGCATTATTGAGTTGTCTGATAAACAGCAACATTTTAAGGAAGAAAAATTCAAAATTCACAGTAACAGTTTTGTAATATTCATGTTAGTTTAGTGTTAGTAACTGGAGAGCTGTTTGCAGGATGGACAGGCCTTGAATACATGTCATGGAGAATCAGTGCTCTGCTCACAACCACAGAGCCATACAAAAAAGTAACTCAAAGTGAGTACTGTCTTTAAGGCAGTATATTTCTGCAAGTTTCTGTTTATATTATATATGAATAAATGAAAAAAAGCATTGACTGCTTGAAAGAAAAAGAAATCACTCGATATACTTTGAAAATGTTGAGAATCCAATGTATAGTTCACGGACCCAAACGTTGAAAATCAAAGTTAGGTCCAATAATGTTTTATCAGTAGAGTTTAAACTTCATCTTTATACTCGCCTTGAACACCACTCCTGCTATCGTGGTGCCTGTTTTCAGAGGTTTAGGTGTCTGTCCTCCATCAAAAGACCCTCTAATGCCGCATTCCTAGAGAGAGGGAAAGGAGGGGGGGATAACAGAGGAGGGTCGACTGATGAACATATATTATAGTTATAATACCCGTGAACACATGATCACTATATTGTTTCATTGATTAAACTGATAAACAAGCAGGAAAAAGTTACTTTCGCTTTTGATCCCGGTGAAAGATTCGTGTAAGCGTCAGTTTTATTTTATTTTCTGTCATAATTAATGAAGTTTCCTTGTGAGAAGATATTAAAGAAGCTCATACCTCGCTGCGTTGTCGAAATTAAACCCAGCTGCAGGAGTTTCGAGGACATTTGATAGCGCCATACTGGATCTGACTGTGGCTTCTCTGCGCGTCTCCGTGCGCCTGAGGTCGCTGTTCTGAGCGTCACCTTTCCTTCTTCTCTTTCGATTTTGGAGTGAAAATGGAGAAACACAGCGCGGACTCACAAGTCAAAGGAGTCAGCACAGGGGTGAGTAAATCCGGACCGGTTCACTGGTATCTTTATCTACTGATGCAGCATCAAAGCTTTTTACGCGTAAAATGATCGATAACCGATTTCGCGGACGAGCAGGTGATGATGTACCTGAATAGTAACCTAGATCACATCGACTGGACACGTGTTTTATTATCAGTAACTTGCTCGTGTAACCCTGAATGAGTTTATTTATAACATTTCTACAAAGAAAAAGAGTGGCTACACTCTCATTTTCAGCCAATTTCCCCTTAAAAAAAATCCATTCATAGAACTCCAAATCCCAGAATTCATAGCTGTCTTCAGTCATTATGGCTGAACACGACTGCATGAGAAAAGTATCCATGTGATGCTGTACAACTCAGTATTATATATATCTTCTTTCATATTTGGCTCAGTATACTTCTTCAGGATGAAAACTTTCCAACACTCTCATCTCCTCCTCCTCTCTGCTCCCTCAGACCACCATCCTAGCTGCTACTTTTGATGGAGGGGTCGTGATTGGGTCAGATTCCAGGGCTTCCATTGGAGGGTAAGGATCCTGAGATGATGAAGTGAAGTTGCCTTATTGTTTAGCACGTTCAAACAGATTATGGACTGCTTGGAAACATTCATGATAAAGATAAAGTTTAAAAATTCAAGTTGATACACAGAAACAAAACTCTGCACATAAGTAGGATGATGTGTAAAGAAGCACTGAAACAGATCTGTCTCTCAAACACAACCTGCAACTGTGGTAAAAGTTTACAAACTGCAAAATCAGATTGGGGTTTTTGTATTTTTCACATTACATGAACATAATTTATGGTCACACTTTATTTTATAGTGCACTAATAAAATATAATGAGCCATACTTTATATTAAATTAGACAAAAATTCTAAATATTGTGGTCTTTATTAGATAATATAAAACCCTTTATTTGTTTATCTGTAGTGTCAACTAAAGTGTATTATATTAGTTTTATTTCTATATTAAAACTTTAGTTTACAGTACAGTTCTGTTGTAATGTTTCGAATTAGCCTTAATAAAGTCTATAGGGTCTAACGTGTGAATAGACATGAAACAGTACTCATAACAATGTGCCCAATTACACTTAATCGAGTCTATAAGGTCTATACTGTCTTATAAAGAACATAATATTTCTTAGTTTTTTGTCTAATTTAATACAAAGTACAGCTTGTACATCTTATAAGTATACTGTAAAATAAAAGTCGACCTAATTTATTAATGATAATATATTTTAAGCAACATGGCAGCTTCTCTAAGCCACAGCTCCAGTTACTGTCTGCACACTGAACCAGTAAAAACTACATTTTACATAAACTTCAAAACTTCTTCAGTTAAGTTTTTATGTATTACTCTATTAAACTCAGTGGTGGAAATTTATTTACTCAAGTACTGTATTTTATACTATGACCCAACAATTCAGACAGAAATATTGTACTTTTTAATCTTTGTTTAATTTATTTGAATCTAGTTACTCGTTACTTAATAAATTAAGACTTTAATAGTGAGTACATTTATACACTTTTACATCCATGAAATTTAATGCAGGACTCTTACTTATGAAAAACCTGGATTCTCACCACACACATGCAGAAATTTCAACCTGAACGAGAAGGTTGTGTATCACTTGGCTGAATGGTGAAACGTGCATAATTATGTTACTGTTATGGAAGCATGTGTGGGACCTCATTCATATATTATGATGAGCATATTGACGTAATTAAAATTTTTTTAAACATTTTCTAACCAGTCTTCACCATGTGCAGTTTTTTGCAGTGCAACATATGAGGTCAGAGAATAAAGAACTGCATGACAACACATCAAAAGGGCCAAGGCTACTACAGAGCTGGCAATAGTAAAATACTCAGCATAAAATGCAAAACAACATCAACAGCAGAACTAACAGTCATCCATCACATCCACAGCTGCAACACCTTGTCTGTCAATCAGATATCGCCAATATCACAACTACTGCAGAAATCATAGTGCAGGTCAGTCAGCCCAGCGATATTAACATCCAATACCACTGCCCTAAAATATGGCAGAATAGAAACAGTTGAAGGAATAATGTTAACAAAGTTAGTTAAAGAAATAAATCAATCTTTAGATGTTAAAGCTACCACAAGGAGTTTTTAACTGGTATGAAACAGTCTCAGTTTAATACAGATTTCTCCATATGATCTACATAAGTTAATGAGACCATCCTCGAGAAGTTTGCTATTTCTGTATAGTTGTTTTTAATGCCTGCTATGGGTCAGATTGTTGGATGGAAAAGTGCAAATGTCTATGTAGTCTATCTGAGAGGTCTCTCTGCATTATGACTCCATCTCTTTTTGTCTCTCTCTGCAGAGAATATGTTTCATCTAAGACCATCAACAAGGTGATTCAGGTTCATGACCGGATCTTCTGCTGCATGGCAGGATCACTCGCAGATGCTCAGGCCGTCACCAAGGCTGCAAAGTTCCACTTGTCCTTCCACAGGTGCCACACACGCACACACACACACACACACACACACACACATATAAACACATGGCACATTTGACAAGTATGCACACAGAGAAAACCTGCTTTCAATCACATGTTAACTGAAATAATATTTTATTAATCAGACTTTTAAGATATTTTCCTCTGAATTTCAAGCCCAACTTTTATTCCTTAATGATTCCTCATGGGTCATACACAGTTGTGTGCTTGCAAACTAAATAACACATCCTATATGAGCTACCAACTGTTGGACAACGTACAGTATGCACAAGATTGATTTTTCACATACACGTATGCATGACAGTATGAATGACACCTAACCAACACAAAAATAGAAATGCACCCGGTATAGAAGATTTCCACGAGTCTACATTCTCACATAGACACACAAACACACACTCACACTTTCACTTACAGGAAGTAGTGTTATAAATACATATTCTTAGTACTAGTTATAGGAGTGACACGTCTCATAATGATTACATTTCTGTTCCTTAACCCAAAAGTAATTTACAAAGCCACTGAATTATCTGAAAAATGCTTTGCCACAAAGATACAAACATGGCTTTCTCTCCTTGACCATGAAAAGTTGACATTTTGCAGGTACATGCTCTTCACAGGACAGCGACAACTATATACCATGATACGTAATTACACAAATTACATACATGGATATATATATTATATGTAATTAGAATTCATGTATTAATCCAAGACTGGCTACCAGGTCTGCAAGCACTGGGCCAATCTTTTTTTTTAAATTTATGTATGATAACCTTTTAACTGGAATTAAATTTAGGAATTTTTCAAACCAAAGTGAAACATCAGGAGATTCAGGACCAATCCACCTTTGACTAATACATAGCATTGCAGCGTATAAACAAATTGTCAATACATATTTATACTAAAGTGCATTCTTTTTTTCCTCATCTAGTCTTAAAAGACACATTTAATGTTGACTTGCATCCTAGCATACCATCAGTTTTCCCTTTAACATTATGAAATTCCACAATGCATTCCCAGAAAATGAAAATATGCAGATTTGCCAGTATTACATTTTGAAGAGATTATAGTACAATCAGGATCATACTGTGATCTAATGATCTGGGTAACATGCAGTTTATGAATGATCTTAAATTGTTTTCATGAGACATAACTTATCTTTTTAGCACCTAATAAGATTCTTCATCTTAAATCATCCTACTCTTCTTTTCAAATAGCACAAACTTTAAAAGTTGATCTGATCTTTCTTGATTTTCCCCAATCCATAGTGTCCAGATGGAGACCCCTCCTCTTGTGATATCAGCAGCATCGGTGCTGAAAGAGCTGTGTTACAAAAACAAAGACGAGCTACAAGCCGGGTTCATCACAGCGGCTGGGACAGGAAGAAAGGCCACAGGTGGGAAGGGGATGTAAAGACAGTAATAAAAATCAGTGAAGCAGATGATGATGATGATGATGATGATGTACAAAGTTAAATCCACCTTGCTGCATACAGCTGCATTACTGATATTCTCCATCCTTCTCCAGGTGTACGTTGTGGCTCTAGGCGGGATGTTAATGAGTCAGCCTGTCACCATCGGGGGCTCAGGCAGCACTTACATCTACGGCTACGTTGACGCCAAATACAAACTCAACATGAGCAGAGAGGAATGCTTACAGTTTGCCACTAACGGTACTTTTGTATTTTTTTTATTTGTGTACCCAAACTTAAAAAACTTTGTGCTTGTTTTTCAAGGAGTCCATGCAGGATTGATTTGAAAATGGCTTAATTGGAACTGGGTTTTATATTCCATGAAAATGGAGGAACGTAATTGAAGTTTGTAATCATTAAAAATATAAACTTTGACATAAAAATCTTAACTAAAAGTTTCCCAGAACTTTCACTGACCTCTCACACTCTCAGGTCACATAAATGAGTTTGCTCAGTTGTCATGGAGCATATACCATAAACGTGAACACAAAGTAAATAGTGGACTATGAAAATGCATCAAGAGTGTTTTGGTCTCATTGATTAAAAATGTCTGTTAGCGTAGCACAGGAAATATAACGAGAAATAAGGAAATACATTCGGGGGCAGCATCTCTGCAGATAGCACCATCACCACACACTTTTAGTGGTTAAAGTGATATTGAAAGGGATTATGTTTAAGAAAAATGTTGCATATTATTCCTTTAACCTGAAATGAGAGCTTAGATGCTCAATACCCAAGGATCTGCAGTGTTGCATGTATTCTTTTATGAGGACAATTGCAATTAAGGGAAAGAAGATGAAATCATTTATAAACACAACTTAATACTTGTTCTTGACCCAGTTGTTGTCGTTAGTAGTGTTAATTTATGAGCTGCATATCTGTGCTTGCCCAACCTGACCTACTGTACACTGCTCTTTGTTCCTGTCTTCTTCCTCCTCTTGCCCTCCCTTGCTCATGTCTCTGTCTCTGTGCTCACAGCTCTCGCTCTGGCCATGGGCAGAGACAACGTCAGTGGGGGCGTTGTTCACCTGGTGGTGATCACAGAAACAGGGGTGGAGCATGTGGTGGTACCGGCGACAAGCTGCCCAAGTTCCATGACGAGTGACCGCCTTTGAACAACCAATGAAATTTGGATATTTTTTGGCATCATGTAGTAATACTTTGAAATCCCTGAGCAACAATTTTAATACTGATTTGTTGTTGCCAGACACATGTCTGACACATGGAAAATAAATTAGTTGCCTGCTTATTAAAAAATGTCTATGTGGAAATGGTGGTGAAAGAACTGCTCAGTCTCTATTATTGTAATGTAATGCATACAAACAAAATCATAATCATTCCACAAGCATACATATAACAATTTCCATTAAGAAATAAAGTTTCTTTATGCCTGTTAAATGTCCAAATAACATGTTTTGTGTAGTTTGTTTTAATATTTGGAAATTTGATAAATAAAAATTGAAAAAAAAAAAACTCATTTATCTCAGTGTCTTTGGCTTTATTTGAGTTCTGGATTTGTGACGTGTTCTTTAAATTACTGTTCTTGTTGTACATATTATTTCAAGGTTATTAAAATGTAGAGAGGTTAGGTTTATACTGTGTGTAGAGTATTTAATGTTATCCCACCACAAGTATGCACACTTGAAGCTAATGAACTGAGATGAAATGTGTGTACACCGCAGTGAAGCTCAACTGTAAGAATTACGGTAAGACGCGTTCACGGCTCGTTTCAGAGGAGGGACAATTTAACTTTCAATTTCGATTTAATCCAGAAAAACATGGAGTCCGTCTGATACACGTATGATTGACGAATTGATTTGGTGAACCAAACGCCTCGAGAACAGATTTATAACTGAAAAGAAAGTTTCAGACAAGAAAACAAAGAAAACCAGGACTGAACGTCCAGGTTCAGGTGTCGCCTTCACTTCCCGAACACACAGATACCGTCGTTGTTGTTACCGGAGTCTGATCAGCATGCTGGGAGAAACAGGGCCAGAGTGGTTGTCTGAGGAGGTGAAAACCGGAGTAAGTGTGAGATTATTTATGTCTTTGAGACACTTTTAGTTGCCTGATGATGTGCGCAGCGCTGTAAACCTGTAACGTAACTTCTGAGCCACATGCAGCCACATTTTATTGCCTTTACTTCTGTTTACAGACAACCATCATTGCCATCGAGTATAACGGAGGGGTCGTGCTGGGGTCCGATTCCCGAGTGTCTGCAGGGTAAGTTAATGTGCGTGTGTGTTAACATGCAGTGTGTGTTCAGTTTTAACTGCATAAATAGGGGAGACTGGGGACGGTTGCAACTCTTTCTGCATTTCTCTCTGTTTCTCAGAGTTTGGACTACAAACACCAAAACTTTATAAAATAAACTTACATCTGCCTGTTAATTACCCATACCATTAAAAGATGGTTACATATGAAATACAGTTCTCAAATTAATTTGAATGATAGAAGTTAGACTTTGCAACTGACCCGACCCTGGGGACAGTTGCACCACAATCAAGAGATGGTTGCAACATGTTAAAGCTGCTACAAGGAACTTCATATTTTGTTGATTTTAGAGTCCCCTGTGGACAAAAGCTATAGTGTTTCCATCATAATAACCACAAATTATAAGGTCAAAACTAAAATCATGGAAATAAAAATCTCCTGCTTCACTTAATCACTGTAAAGTTGGCTGGGGAAACATGAAAACAGGCTCATTTCATTGTATTTCAAGGAGAATCTGATCCGGTGGCTGACATTAAGAATAAACTATATAGAAATAGCCAGTCCTCTCACCGATGGACTCATTTAGATATGTAGGTCATACATCAATTTTACTAATTAATTTTTGTGATTTGTCTCAGTAAGCATAGTGATGTGAAAATATGCATTGTCTTATAGTAACATTATAGTATTATTTATTTCCTAACAATATGTATCAACTAACAGTTATTTAGTTTGTTTTTGTTTATGTGTAGAATACAGGCCAACCTTGAGTCAATGTGCAGATGTTAAAGATGCTATTTTCAAGGAAACAAACTTTTATTAAACATGTATTAAACTACAGCAATGACAAGTTGCAGCTGTTCCCACCTTATCAACCACAACAAATCAAAATGTGCTAGCTAGACACACTGACTCTGACTGATACTAACCATGTCACTTAGAAGTCAACAAAGCAAGGATTCAAACACAGTTAGTTTTGATTAATTCATACAAAAGTTCAGTAGAGTATGATCAAAATACAATTCATGAAGAAAAAAATAACTTTCATATCTCCAAAACAGTTTTTTTTTTTCTGTAGTCATCCCCTGTTGCAACCATCCCCACACTACCCTACTACTTTATTAAGACACCAGTGATTCTTACACTTCTAACTCTGTGTCTTTCCTTCCTCACACGCTTCTTTGCACACACACACACTCACTCCATCTTCATCTCTCCATCCAGGGCATCAGTGGTGAACAGGGTGATGAACAAGCTGTCCCCCTCCATGACAAGATCTACTGCGCTCTGTCAGGCTCTGCAGCAGATGCTCAGACTATTGCTGAGATAGTCAACTACCAGCTAGATGTTCACAGGTAAATAGGCTGACTTTTATTAATTACTGTATATTAGCAACATATCAGCTAGTCCAACTCTGATTGGTGGTGCCATCTTGACTCCAACTACATAAAAACATCTGATAAAATGAGCAATGTCAGAACTTATATTTTTCAAAATGTTTTCATATAATTTCCTTGATAATAGTTTCCCTTAATGGTGTAAAGGCTGCTCCCAAAACTTTCTCATCCTGCCAGAAATTGTTGGAGAAATTTTTGAGTACAATTCAGAAAATCCCACGAAATACAAACACTTAAGGTAATATTATGACTTTTGAAAGTTTCAGGATGTTTAACACTCACCACCAAGTTTAAACTACTGGCAACTTAAATCTAAAGATATCAGTATCATGTTGTCCAAGTGTCTAAACCACAATGCACACAGCTTTTGTCAGTCTTTTTATGGGAGACTCCACAAACGTATCTTTTACAGTATATATTTATAGCGTGTATATATAGTATATATATCTGTTGATTTTGAATAAACAGATTTACAACTAATAGAATAACACAACATTTTCTGTAAAAAGAGAAACTTAATATGCATAATATTAAATATAAATAAGTAAGTAAATATACATGGGAAAAGCCAACAAATGTAATGTATGTATACTGTATCTGTGACGCAAATCACAAACTGGGAGGGATGGTGGTAGCACCAATCCTCGTCTGTTCACAGGCGTCTACAAGGTTGTTCATAACGTCTAAGTCACATTTTCTAATGTCAGACTGCCAGAGATCTCCTCAATCAACTGACTACAACTATGTCTCTAAACATGCTTCCTTTTTTAAAGCAATTGCATCTTTGGTTTGCAACAGACAGAAATTAATTCATTTAGTTTCTTTTAATTTACTGGAAATTCTCAGGGTGTATATGCAGTAATCATATTTTATCTTCTTTTATGTGTTCTCATGTCAGTATTGAGATAGGTGAGGACCCCCAGGTTCGCTCAGCTGCCACTCTGGTGAGGAACATCTCGTACAAGTATAAGGAGGAGCTGTCAGCACATCTCATCGTGGCCGGCTGGGACAGAAGAGATGGAGGACAGGTCAGTAAGCACATGTAGTTGGCTGCAGTCTGTAGGGAAGAGAAGGGAATCTTTAAATAGGAAATATGACTGGGGAAAAGCAATGTTAAAAATGTCAGAATTAATGTTTCTGTGACTTCTGAGGTGAACGTGAAGTTGGTGTAGAAAGTTGTTGTCCTGTTGCTGCTGGATGCTTTTTATAAAGGATCTTATGGAGCCAACACACTTGATGTTATAAGTGTACATACAGAATTACTTTATGATCGGTCTTGTTCCCCTCTGTTCCTGTGCCCTTTGACCTCTCCCAGGTGTTTGCAACCCTGAATGGTCTCCTGACAAGACAGCCTTTTGCAGTTGGTGGCTCTGGCAGCTCATATGTTTATGGGTTTGTTGATGCTGAGTATCGCAGGGGCATGAGCAAGGAGGAGTGCCAGCAGTTTGTTGTCAACAGTAAGTTTGTTTTTTAAACATTTTTGGTGGCCAAGTAGCTCAGTTCGTGGAGCGTTTGGCCCATGTCCTGAGGCTGCTTTTTAAAAACACTAAGCTTATTTTTTGTATTTTGTTATGGCGAAAAGAGAAATTTAAAAGAGACATTTTCTCCTTCTTGTACTGACTGCTGAGAAACCTATCACTGTAATATTTCATGTTATATAAAATATTTTGTCTTATAAAAGCTAAATCATTTAGTTGAGTCATCTGTCTCACCCCTTCTTTATTGTCTTCCTCTCTCTTGTAGCGCTCTCTTTGGCAATGAACCGTGATGGCTCCAGTGGCGGCGTGGCCTATATTGTCACCATCGATGAACACAGCACAGAGGAGAAAGTCATTCTAGGAAATGACTTACCCACCTTCTTTGATCAGTGATCAATATATAGTTTTTCATCTCTAGTCTACCAAGACACTGTGGTGCAGGATGCAGTTAGGTATGTGTTTTGCTCACAATAGCCAACAGTTTTTTGCTCAGCGGTCAACTAACTCAACTTTTAAACTGAAAAATATTGGATAAGAATACTGTAATAATATTTTGATAAAAAGGAAAAAATAATTGCATTGCTCTATAATTCTCAGAGCTATTTCAAGTGTGACATCAGGTAGATTTTGTGTTTGTATAATATAGGAGTCGCTAACATCCTCAGATTAACAGCTGGTTAAGGACTTTAAAATATAAACAAGAAAAAGCATACCAACTTTACTGATTTATCCTCTGAGGGAAAACTACTGAAATATGTTTAATCATTTCAATCCCCGTGTGTAATTTTAATAGGATTATCTCACCAGAGGGATGATGGTCAAACAGGCCACTTCTCTTAAACTCAGACTCAATAAAGTGAAATTAGTTGCCGCATGATGAAAATACTACCAATTTATGTTTTATGGGCCTGAGTGATAAATAAAAGTAGATGCACTCACTTGTGATAAAAAACTGAACCTCTGACTCTCCTTTAGTTTCTCTATGAATAGTCTGACTGAAACACTACACTTTGTGTAACATCAGCAGCCGCCTGACAAACAGATCAACAAAAAGTGAAAGTCAGATTTGTTGCACCACCACAGGATTATGTCGCATATTTTATCTCAGTGTAAAGACTACATTAAAATACCTAACTGATGGCTTGTGTATCGCCTACATGATTTAGACCAGACAATTAAAAACCTGCTTAAACGTACATGAATTTTGAATATAATCTATTATAGTTATACACACAAGTCCCCCCCACACACATGGTTTTATGTCAATATGTGAAATCTAAATTCAAATAAAAGAAATGTGTTGAAGTCCTTTTGATGTCTCCTCTTTATCTTGAACCATCCCTTTAAAATCTGTTTTTATGGTCTAAGGGAGAATGATGATGTCTCAGGTGGTCAGTTAGGGTGATGATGATGATGATGATGATAATGATGATGATGATATAAATAGTTCACGTATATAACCAATCACTTTAAGAATCCTGCACTGTCCAACTTCCAACTTTGGTTTTGTGCAGAGCAGTTTGGGCTTCAGGGAAACCCCTGGTCGAGCTAGAAAATGAAACTGAAAGTAGATGAAAACTAAAACACTGGCGCCGCGGCAGAGGAGGTCATACGAGGACGACCGTCGGTTGAAAATGGAAGGCAACACGGCAACAGTAACCCGCAAAGTCTTTACTTTGACTTTAGCAGTTTGTGTCGACCTTTTCTTGTTTTACGCATCAGAATTTGAAGTGAGTCGCAGCGTCTTTGGGCATCTTGCGCGTCTTTGGGTCTCTGCGGCTCTCCGGGGTTTGACACTAACTGCTATAACCGTGTTCAGCCTTAGAGACCTCAAACCGCCACTGATTCGGTTTATAACGGCGCACAGTCTGCTGCCAGCGGTGTTTGAGACCGGCACCAAAGTGCTGTACCATGAGGAGACCCAGTGTGGCTTATTGGCGGATACGTGCTGCTGGCTGATGTGCGCCGGAGCGGCGCTGGCTGCTGCTCTGTTTTGGGAAATCACCATCCCGGACACCGACGATGCCTCCGCCGGTAAAGAGAATAAGCAGAAAGCTAGAGCGCTGTTTTTGAGGGTCCTACTCATGTACAAACCCTTATATCACCTGCTGCTGGGAGGACTCGTGTTCCTGTCGCTGGCTGTTATCTGTAAGTATAACAGATGATGATGTCAGTGATGATGATGATGATGATGATGATGATGATGATGATGATGATGACTTAAACTTCATCTTTCAACTTTATTTGTCCCCGAGGGATAAGTGGTTTTGCAGCAAGACATAAAACAAACACACAAAAAGCCTACAGCCATCCAACAGGGGCTGGGAACATCTCAAGGAGGGAGGGGGGAGGTGATGATGATGATGATGATGATGATGATGATGATAGTAAAGATGGTGGTGCAGATGCTGAGGAGGATAATGGACAGTTAAGCTAGTATTAAGTTTTGATTTTCATGAATAGAATTATTTGCATGTAATTTTACAATTTGAGTGTCAATGTGTGATTAGAAACAATAATATTGAAAGAGCTGGTAGTCCTACTTTGCCTCTGAGATAAACAGTGCCCTATTCATGATTGTATATTTATTTGTGGATTTATGTATTTATTTATTTGGTCTTGAAACCACTATTGAGATAGTGCATCTCTTCTTCCAGGGAGTCCTGTCAATGCATAAAATATGTTAACAAATCATCACAAGTTAAATGGAAAAAGAAAATAAGCATGCAGACCAGACCAGCAACATCCATATGACATTCTACCTTGAGTCATTGATTATGTAAAACAGCAACATGTTTCCTTCAGGGATCATGGTGAAGATGATGAGGATAATGATGATTAGAGCTGCAATGATTAGTTGATTAATTGATCAAACTTTTTTGATCAGCTGGTGTTAAATTGAATCCTGATTTTGTCCAATTCCCTTCAATTTCCCGTCTATACTTTAAATTACAAACGCTTTGTTTTTCACTCTCTGGTGCTTTTGCTCCATCTGCAAAATTAATTCATCGTTTTGAGTTATTTTTAAGAAAAAAAAGTCAAAGTCTCATTTCAGCTTCTCGAACGTGAATATTTTCAGGTTTCTTTAGTCTTCTATGAGAGTAAACTGAATATCTTTGGATTATGGACAAAAAACAATACATTTGACATTACTTTGGCCTTTGGGAAACAGTGATATAACATTTTTCATAATTTTCTGGACCAAATTGCTGATTAATTAACCAAGAAAATGATTGACAGATTGATGGATAATGAAAATGATCATTAGTTGCAGCCTTAATGATGATGATCTAATTTTGATTTGACTGGGTGATGTATCTTCACCTCTCTGTATCATCTGTAAACTCATCTCTCTCTGTGTGTGTGTGTGTGTGTGTGTGTGTGTGTGTGTGTGTGTGTGTGTGTGTTTTTCTCAGGTGAGATGTTCATCCCGTTCTACACTGGGAAAGTCATCGACATCCTTGGCAGTCATTACCAGCCGAATGAATTCATATCTGCACTCCTCTTCATGGGCCTGTACTCTCTGGGAAGGTATGTGTTGCTGAGGTTTCCCTCAACATTTGTCCATCAGCACGTTCTTGTTTTTGTGCACAGATAATATCTCACTGACTTTGTCTTTTTTTTATTTATTGATCAGCTCTGCGAGTGCAGGCTGCAGAGGGGGTCTGTTACTCTGTGCCATCAGTGCCTTCACATGCAGAGTGAAGGTCATGCTGTTTGGGGCTTTGACCAAACAGGAAATTGGATTCTTTGAGACCAGAAAGACAGGTAAGCCTCTTATAATATAACTATCAGTCATGTAGTATGAATAATTTCTCAGTGACAGATCAGCCAGACATAGCAACGCAGAACAAGAGAAGATAAAAGAACAGGACTCAAGATCATTTCTAAACATTTTCTGCGCAGGTGAAATCACATCCCGGTTGTCAGAGACACCAACTTGATGGGAAGAACAGTGTGTCTGAATGTCAATGTGCTGCTGAGGACATTCATCAAGACAATGGGAATGATCTTCCTGATGATGAATCTGTCATGGAAGCTCACATTCCTCGTACTGATGGAGACGCCTATCACTGGTCTCATTCAGAACATCTTCGACACACACTACCAGGTAAAAAATATGATGTTAAATTAACATTGAGATCCACACAGTTGTTTATATGAATTACTGCCTGGTGTTACCATGATGTTTAAAATTAAATGTTATTTGTCTCTAATACTAATAGTTTTTTAGATGTTTAATCTGAGGATTGACCATCTTAAATAATGTTTTTTTCCTTCACCAACGTGCAAGGCTCTCCTTTGCCTTGATTTGACTCACTTTTGTCAGTGCAGAAATAAAAATAAAATAAAAACTAATTGTCCTGTTTTTTAATTCCTTCCTCAGAGGCTGTCTCTCGCAGTGCAGGACTCAATGGCTCTGGCAAATGAGGCTGCGAATGAAGCAGTGTCCGGTATTCGTGTGGTACGGAGCTTTAATGCAGAAAAGCACGAGGCCCATCGCTATGACGACCGCCTGATGGACACACACAGACTCAAGACCCAGCGGGACACTGTCAGGGCTATTTACCTGCTCGCACGGAGGGTGAGAAGTTTGTAATATTTTGTAAAACTGCGATTTTTGGTAATCAGATCAGTGTTAAGCATGTCATTGCATATCACAGTATATGATTTTGTTCCTCTGTGTGTGTGTGTGTGTGTGTGTCTATAGTTGACAGGGTTGGGTATGCAGGTGGTCATGTTGTACTACGGCAGGCGGTTCATCCGAAATGGACAGATGACGACTGGCAACCTGGTTTCCTTCATCCTCTACCAGTCAAACCTCGGAGATAACATCCGGGTATCCCATAATGCAAAATAACGCAAACTACACTTAATATACAAGGGAAAAGTCCTAAACATTAACATTTAAAGAGTAAAAACTGCATGTTCTGAATAAAGAAGTTAAGGATAATCATTAACATTTGCTTGGGTTTAATAAGAACACTAATTATTGAAGATTAACAGAAAAAAATAAATGTTTTGAGCTTGCTTTTAAAAGAGGTATATGAAATTTTCCTTAGCAAGGCAAATTCATGGCCTCATAGCTTTTAAGCATGTGTAACCAGACATACTGCGCCTCTCCTACACAATACTAAACATATGATTGCTTGCAAAAATATTAACATTCAATAAACTGCAAACTGCTCTAACTGAATGAAAACGCGCTGTGAAGTGATCAGTTTTTTTGACTACCATCTTCCAGACACTCACCTACATCTTCGGCGACATGCTGAACTCGGTGGGGGCTGCTGGGAAAGTGTTTGAGTACCTGGACCGAAAACCTCAGGTCAGCACGGAGGGCAAACTCAAACCTGAGCAGCTGACAGGAAATGTCACCTTCCGCCATGTCAACTTTGCCTACCCTTCATGCCTCGACAAAACAGTGCTGCAGGTGAGGTCTTTGTAGACAAGAGGGGCGTTGGTTGCAATTTGATCAGTTCTTAAAAAATATATTGAAACTGATACAGAGACAGAAAATTAAGTTTGAACCAAATTTCTGTTCATAAATTTTCATCCACTATAACTGTCTGTGTTTGTCCAATGGATAAATGTCAAATATTGCAGTTTAACTGTGTTGTTACAACCACCGTTACCTCCTTGCTTCAGGACTTTTCTTTGGAGCTGAAGTCAGGTCAGATGACAGCCCTGGTGGGTCCATCTGGACAAGGAAAAAGCACCTGTGTGAGTCTGCTGGAGCGATTCTACGATCCGCAGGATGGAGAAATCCTATTGGACAGTGAACCACTGAAATCCTATGACCACCGTTTCCTTCACAAGAAGGTAATTTTTCCATTACTGCTTTTACTGATGATGCACATCATTCTTTGTTGAGAGCTCTTATCTTGGAGAATTTCTGTCTTTTTTTTCTGTGTTCAAATTGCTTTTATTTTCAAATGCCACATCAAAATTCCACAATCTTACAAGAAGAAAAATATGGTGAATTTAAGATTCATCCATGAATCCCAATATTTCCTGCCAATTAACTGCTAATTGTTTGGACCGTCAAGAGTGAACTAAGAGGAAATTTTCTGATTTGGCAGGTGCTATAACAAAATGAAATAAAAACATTGGAGAGGATTTGAGTGTAATTGTTTTATTTTATATGTATAACTTGAGTTATTCATTCAGTCAAGCTGACAACAGTGTGTTTAACAGATTGCAGTGGTGAACCAGGAGCCTGTGCTTTTCTCTGGCTCCATCAGAGACAACATCGCCTACGGACTTGCTGGCTGCTCACTGGATGCGATCCAGGAAGCAGCACGCAAAGCCAACTGCCATGACTTCATCAAGCAGTTGGAGAAAGGTTATGATACAGGTAAACTCTTTTAACCACCCCTTACGCTGTTTTCACATGGCTGGATGCTTACATGTACATAGAAACCTACTCTGGAAGTTAGATGAAAGTTGAGTGAATGAGGGAAGACAATAATATTTGCAGAGCAAGATTGATTATGGAAAAATAATTTACTTTTTATTAATTATTATTATCTTAACCATTATGTAGATTCAATTTGTACATAATAATTACACACATACAGATACAGTATTTGTAGTATATATTCTTGTATTTTGAGTTTTCAAATACTTCATATCTTTCTGCATCTGATTGGTTTGAAATTTTACACCTTGAACTTCGATCTGTTCTGATTTTATAATGTTGTCCATTTCTCAGAGGTGGGTGAGGGTGGCGGCCAGTTGTCCAAGAGTGAGAGGCAGCGGATCGCCATAGCTCGAGCTCTAGTCAGACAGCCACAGGTCCTCATTCTGGATGAAATTACCAGCTCTCTGGACACTGAGAGTGAAAAGAAGGTATGTCGTAACTTTTAACACAGTGGTGTCCAATCATGTTCCCTCCAGGGCCAGAAACCTCTAGGTTTTTTAAGTTCTGCTACCCTCAGTTAGATAATGAGAAATTTGTGGATGAAGCCATGAAGAGTCTTTATCACTACAGTTTATTACTACAGTACAGATCTGTGATTGTTTTCATACAAGTCAGTTCTGACTGAAACAGTCACTGTATTGATCAGCGGTTTTGCATGCATGCTCTGTGTGCTCACTGACATCCAATCATTTTAATTCTCAGTAAATGTGTCTGCCACTGAAGTGCAAATCTGCATATATCTGATGAAATTATGAAACCTCTTCTTTCATTTTTTATGCTTTTATATACCACAGTACAGAGTAAATAATAGCTGTTCCACTGAAAAAAACAGAGATACCTGGTGGATGTAAGATTATAAAATAATAAATAATCTTGTCACTGACACTTCACAGGTTCAGCAGGCTGTAGCTAACTGCCCCAACCAGACCCTGCTGGTGATCGCTCACAGGCTGAAGACCATCGAGAAGGCAGATCAGATCGTTGTGATTGGTGGCGGCAGAGTTCAGGAGCGAGGGACTCACCAGCAACTGATGGACAATAAGGGGACCTACTACAAACTGAGAGAGAAGCTCTTCACTGAGGAAAACTCATAAGAGTGACAAACTGATGCTGAAGCTCGATGTATAGTGTGAAAGAATTGCTCTATATGATTGTGCCGCACAGGGGCGTTTCTAGAAGGGGCATAGGCAAAGCCCTGAAATCTGATTGGCCACTCCAAGTGCTACCCCATTATCCTCAAATATGATTAGTTATATGTCCAGCAAGACGCAGGACCTTAGTTTGAACCAACTGTTTGATGAGTATTTTGTATGTAGCCTACTTTTATTTATTTACTTTTTTGTCATGATGGAGTGTGAGGGATGAATTGGCGAGTCTCACAGCCTGAGGAAAGAGGTACAATGGGGGCTTTTTCTGTTATATATGTATGGTGCCACTCTATTGTGTTAAGATTGGTTGGACACACAAGGCTATTTCATGACACTTCAAACCAAGTCAGTGCCCCGCTGGAGTCCCCCAGTCAAAAAAAGTCTGGAAACGCCCCTGGTCCTGATAAAAATGTAAGAGAACCAGCTGGAGTTATGTACATATTTTGTGTGGATGGTGGAAATGAAAGAATACAGGACCAATATGTGTTTTAAGTGTGTCTGTATTTTGAAACATAGGGCCTAAAAACCACCTGTACAACATCATTTTATTTTATTTATTTTGCAGAGAGCTGAAATTACATTTGGTATTGTAAATGAGTCAAATTAAATGCACAAGTGAGTTTTCATTTTCTGATTTTTTTTTTTATTTTTTTTTTCATTCATTTTCCTGGTATAAAGTTTGACATGACAGCTCACAGTTAACACCATAAACCATCATTTATGATGAGAGTGGTCAAAGGTTGTTTATTGTTATGTCCCAAATAAAACATTGATAAACACCATTAAACATTTTGGATTGCTGTCAGAACCTGACAGAAAGTCAGTCAAGTCTTATCTGAATGATGAATTGTATTTTTTGTACCTTGTTTCACATATAAAATCCTTTTACAAAAAACATCAGGGCATTCAAATGACATAAATTAAAAATTTAATAAACATGGACAGCATGTGATCAGATATATTCTACACAGCAGTAAAGTAAATTAGATGGTCTGGAAAGTGATGTCTGCATGAGACTATGCATGTTGTGATCATAAAAAATACTACAGAGTACAGCACAGGATTGTATGTTCTATGCATGAATCAAATGGAGTTTAGTTTAGCTTTCACTTTTATCCTACAGCGAAAATTCAGAGTTTATAGGTTTTATACAAGCCCAGTTGGCCTGATTCATACTGCAGCCTGCTGTAGTAAGAAAAAAAGACAAAGAACACTTAAAAATGACTAAAAATGAAATACTTCAAGTTTTATTCAGCATGGTGATTGTTTAAATTTGTTGTATTGGTTGGACGTCTGAGGCCTTTGAGTTTTTATAATCACATATCAGTCGATTGTGTCTATCGTATTTCAGGTTTTAAGCCACTTGACTGTGCAGTATGGTGGAGGTTGGGTTTTATTGTTTGATCTGGTGCGGAAAGTCCCTGGCTGACTACCAAGCATGCTTTCTTTCTGGCAGTGAAGAATTTTGGACAGTTGCCTGATGACATGTGTCATAAACACCAAAGGTACAGTGAAGTGATGCGCAGCGTCATGTCAAAACACCAACTCCCTCTATCGACAAAGATCGGGCTCAGCTAAGGCAACATGTCACCATTTTGTCAAGTTGTCCGTGCATGCACAAAATGGCGGCTGAAATCACCTGTTAGAGAAAGTTTAGGCATTTGTTTCTCCTGGAATTTAATGACTTCCATGTATCCTGAGAAGCTTTAATAAACATAAATGTTCTGTTTCTGTTTCCTTAAACTTACATTCCACTGCTCGAATTGTACCAGAGCTGGTGACATAATGCACCTGCTCTGAAAGTGCATGTGAAGAACAAGTATCTAAGAGTGATTTGTGAAAACCGGGGGGTATGATATGTACACCCAAATTGCAGAAGAGAGATGCATAACTTACACTTTGTCATAATATTTAGAACATGTTAAGTTCACAAAGTGTTTGTCTACTGTTACTGTTCTCAACACAAAGATGTGAACTAAA
The DNA here is from genome assembly GCA_034769285.1 of Lutjanus argentimaculatus. NCBI lineage: Eukaryota > Metazoa > Chordata > Actinopteri > Lutjaniformes > Lutjanidae > Lutjanus > Lutjanus argentimaculatus. The sequence goes on from JAWZSL010000008.1 coordinate 30,946,032, forward strand.
GCAGAGGCAGAGCAGCTGAAAGCAATCAGTCCAAAACAAAGTTCAGCAACAGGTAATCAGTCAGCAAGAGAAAAACTAAGCCGGCAAACCAGGAACAGACTGTGGTTGGGAACAGGCAGGAAGGAAACAGGAATGACGACTGGAAAGCTGAGACTGAATAGTGCATTAGTTGCATCTTACATCTGGAATGATAGATGATAAAGACTTAAAAAAAAACAGACCCAAAAAAAACATTACATGTGCTAAATGTCTAAATAGAAGTAGCCATTGTGACTTTAATATTTGCTAGCATGGCCTACAATATTATTGGACATATTATTATATTATTATCGATTGTACCTGTTCCTATCATTATTCAAATGCCCCCTAAATTTAGATGATCTATTTTAACATGCAGGATTACAATATCTACTGTTTACTGTTTGTCCTTATTAAAACATGTATTTTTAATCCCCTGGATGAACTAATAAAGTGTGTGGTGGCAGCTAAAAACCTGACAGTTTGGAGATACGGTTTATGTCAGGCTCAGTGACTCATCAGTAAACTTGGCTGCTTCCCATCAGAAATTGTGTGCCGCCTGCGGGTTACAAAGGCACGAGGGAACAAAGTGAAAAAGTTGCCGCCATCTTAGGGTGAGACCTTCAAAAGCCTAAACACAAAATGGCCGACAGCATGCATCAAAAGTTAGAAAATGTCAGGTAATAAGGCAAATGAAAGGTGATATAGTGACCCGGTGGCTGTATCTGTGATTGTGGTGTAATAAAAAGTAGTCATGTGCATCCTCAAACCTCACTCTACACCTATACTGTGTACTGTGTATGCATGTGTTTCTTTGGATGTGCGTGTGAGCCGAGAAGCTTTTGCCTAACCAGTCCTGCGCCATACGCTGCACCACAACACCGAGCTGGAAAGTCCCTTCTCTTTTCTTTCACTTTCTTTCTCTGTGTTGTGTATTTACCTGCTGCCTGACTCAGCCAAGCCCTTGTGACTGAAAGCATTCTGGTTTAGAGACTCCTTTACCCTTTAGGTATGTGGCTTGTGTGGATTTTTTTCAGCAATTGTCACAGTGACGTATTTAATATGATACAATGAATAATAAAAAATAATTTGCCACACAATCTGTCTCAAAAACTGAACTGATTGCATGCTTCTCTAATGTCTTTAACATTTAGGCATGTGAATAACAATCCCCTAAAGAGCACCAATTAATAGATTGGTTTTGGTTTGGTAGCCTTTACTGAGGACAAGTGGCTGTTGATGGAGACACACTGACTTTTGCATTAATTGTACTTGTGTCCTTTCAGTTACAGATTATCCTTTCTGTCCCCCAGGTCTCACTGAATGTTTCACATCAGATTTTATTAGTGTCAAACAGTCTGTATACAGCAAATACTCATGGTTTGGTGATTCAGATCCTCAGAATAAGTAGGATTACTAAATTGCTGTTTGTAAAAACACCAGAATGACAGGTGATTCTTGAGTCTCATTCCCAGGCCAAATACCGAAATTTGGGCTGGTAAAAGTCCTGACCACTCAAAATAATGAGAAAATTGGGAAAATACAAGCAGAGGACATGGTTTCTGCAGATACAGCTACCAACACACACTTAAATCTTAAGTGGTGATTGAAAGGGATTGTGTTTATGAGGCTATACATTGTTTTTAAAGAAAATGTTGCACATTATACCTTTAACAAGGCCGTCCGCAAGACCCACCTTGGGTCAGATTCTCCTTAAAATCAGATGAAATGAGCCTGTCTTTACATTTTCTCAGGTAAAGTTACAGAGTGAGTAACACACTAGTCAGTTAAAAGGGAGCAGCAGGAGATTTTTATTTAATTATTTTATTTTTTATGTTATATTTTGTGGTTATTATGGTGGAAATACCACTGCTTTTGTCCACAGGGGCCTCTAAAATCAACAAAATATCACAGTTCCTTGTAGTATCTTTAAGTAAAAGTACCAATACAGCAGTGTGAAAACGCTGCATTATAAAGTACGTAAGTAAAGTTGTTAGCATTTCACTTGCTGATCTAGTTTTTTGTTTTTTTTTAACTTTTATATACTGTAGTTTAATCATGTCAGGGTTTAAGAGCGGAAATCACTCTTCAGTGGAACTGCTAACAACTCATTGACAACTGAAACATTTCAAGAGGCCCCAACTAGACAAGGTTTTATTGTGAAGGTTCACAAGAAAAACGTTTGAAACAACTGGTTCAATCTTTAATAATATGCTGTATTTTATAGAGTGATGTATATTTTTTTTTATATAAAATATTAATCTGTGAAATAACTAGTAAGTGTAAATGCAGTGGAGTTGAAGTAACATAAAACATAATGTACTTACATACAGGTTTATGTAGCCTATGTTTTATGTTACTTCAATTAGAGTATATGTAATTAGTTACTTTCCACCACTGCAAATATTTCTCCAGGTCTACTGTCCTACAACTGCTTCAGTTAACAAGTCATGCAAACAGACATCCATGTGCACAACACAGACGAACCAAACTTTAAATCAAAAGTGAGTGATTTTAGGAAGAAAAGGAGTCACCTGACTGAATAGCTTCACTGTTACATCATAGTTGTTTCTCTTCTCCTCTTTAAACCAAAAGTAATAAAGGAACTGATGCAGCATAAAACACAACAGAAATGACACCAATGTAGCTTCCTCTCCACACCTCATCTAATTTTGTTTGACAGATGTTTGACTAATGTGTTTGCATACAGCAGACTGGAATAGAAAAAAAATGACTGGGGTAAAAAATATTACTTAAAAAAATCTTGTGCAATTATTGATTTTGGAGAATATCTGTGCAGATGTTTTTAAATGCCAGGGAGAGCTTTTGTGTTGTTTTATAGCCAGGTAAACCCCCATTTTTTTGTGAATCCCCTAACTTCCCCAGGGAGTGTGGGAATTGCAACATGGCACAAATTTATCATAATACTCCTGAGACTTCAAGCAGTTGATGGGTGGTTTCCTCAGTTATTAAAAAAGAAAGAAACGCCCAGTCAAACACATACCACATGATCAGTTAAGGGAAGTCCTGGCTTATGGACGAAGGTTATTTGAGAATGCTGATCTGATGTCTGGTTTTGACTTTGGAGGGCAAAGTTGGACATTATAATACTGATTTATGATAAAGTTTTTATGCCAGTGTAACAGCGGCCTGTTGATTGTATTTTGCACTTTTATCAATAATCATGTGACTTCCTGAAGGCAGTTAGTTTGGCAGACTAGAGAAAGTTAGGGGATTCTCACAAGTCCCAGCAGGAGGTGGAATCATTGTGCTTGACTGCCATCTAGTGAGAGAAGTAATTAACAAAAATAGCCCCGACACAGAAACCACCATGGTTTTGTTTCTATCAACCGTGCCTATAGGTTTTGTGTTGTGGAAGCTCTTGTGGCGTGCGCAGATCCACAAGAAACCACATGTTTATAAGTGCAGAGAGGTGACAGTAACATCTGAAGCCACAGGGCCACATGAATATGACACAGAGGTGAACTCCTTTGGTTAAAGTGTCAATGCTGTGGATTATTTTACATTTTATGCATTGCCAGTCTTACTAAATGAGATCTGTATATGTAACTGTCTTGAGAGACATTTTTACTAAAATTTAAGTGAAATGTTTATTTTACATTTTTTGTCATAATTTCATTAATGTTTCATTCATGATCATTAAAAACTGATTTAAAAATGTAAGAAAAGGATTGTTAAAAAGATAACTTTAATTTAAAAACGATTTAAAAATATACCACCTTTAAAAAATATTGCTTGGTTAAAAAGGATGTATTGTTCCTTATGTAAGTTAAGTTTATTTTGATTTAGAGTAATAATAAGTCACATGATTAGAGTTCAGAGGTCGCACCTGTGGCATTATGGGCAAAAGCAGTACGGCGGCAGAGAGCGCCAACATGGCTACAGAGCAGAGCGCCAGCATGGCTACAGAGCAGAGCGCCAACATGGCTACAGAGCAGAGCGTCAGCATGGCTACAGAGCAGAGCGCCAACATGGCTACAGAGCAGAGCGCCAGCAATGGCTACAGAGCAGAGCGCCAACATGGCTACAGAGCAGAGCGTCAGCATGGCTACAGAGCAGAGCGCCAGCATGGCTACAGAGCAGAGCGCCAGCATGGCTACAGAGCAGAGCGCCAGCATGGCTACAGAGCAGAGCGCCAACATGGCTACAGAGCAGAGCGCCAGCATGGCTACAGAGCAGAGCGTCAGCATGGCTACAGAGCAGAGCGCCAACATGGCTATAGAGCAGAGCGCCAGCATGGCTACAGAGGAAGTACATACGGCCCCGAAATATTAATATTCTACATGGTCCAGGAGGCGCACACGGTAATAGCCATTTTGCACTTATGTTTGGTTTTGAATATGTTTATAGTGTTGCTTAAGTGGACTCAAATGGACAATTTAATATGTTTTCTGCTGATATGCTAACTTGTTGGGACCTGTCTATAATCGAGTATTAGCGCCAGATGCTATTGTTGAGCCTGTCTAAATGCTGGACATTTGTAGAGAGACTTTAAAAGCCATAAGAGATGTGTTTCTCAAACGTTTTTTATGTCATTATTTTTATAGTTTTCACGGTGTCTGAAACGGTGTCTGCGGAGGAGGAGAGACGAATAAAACTCAAAAAGACATCTGTATGATGCGTGGCCATTATTTCTTTGGACCGGTGTAGCTACAGTGAAAACGTAACTCCAGTATGGCCGAGAGTCCAGAGTGAGAGTCCAGAGCGAGAGTCCAGAGCGAGAGTCCAGAGCGAGAGTCCAGAGCGAGAGTCCAGAGCAGCGGGTGTCCGTCAAGAAGAGAGAGGGCAGCGCGAGTACCGTCGCAGCGTGTGACCAGAGACGAGACCGGAGAAGAGCCGTGCCGATTCAGAGGACACTGGAGAGCCGCTCCTAATACCGGGTGGAGAGTGTCGCGACTTCGCCAACAGAGGGCAGCACCAGCGTGACTACAGCTCTGCAGATATCCTCTACACAGGCTCCAGCGTGCAGTGACTGTTTCATCCCATTACTGTCAACACAGAGGAGGGCGGCTCTGCAGACGGCGCCAGGTTTGACTGTACCATCTCTACTTCCTTATGGACAGTTTCTACAACTTCAAATAAAGCAATTATTCAAGAGAGGTACTTTGCAAGAAAAGTCTTGTTTAACAAAAAAGAAAAAAAAAAAAATACTGGTTCATTACTGAAAGAGTAATTGATTTTTCTTTATATCAAAATTATTGTTTCTGCTTTACCAGTGTATTTGTTATTAATGTTTTAATGGTGTTTTTCTACCTGTGAGTTTGAATTCATAATCAAAGAAATGCATTAAGAGGTTTATTTAAGTTAATTGTTACTAAACATTAGTACTTGGACTGCACTGATAACCACATGGTGGTAAAGGGTTTATTTGTTTATTTGCATATTTAGCAATAACTTTGTGAGAAAGGGGTGCCTTTTCTAAAACAGTGCCTTTTCAAAAATGTACAATGTCAGTTCATGAGGAAAAATCACAAGGTGTTGAATTAAGTGAACAAATAGAGTCCCTCCAAGAAGAATTAACCAGTTTAAATGAACAATTAAAATCACAAACTGATGACACTGAAAAGGAGAGATTAGAGACACTTATAGGTGATATTCATGCTGAAATAGAAATACTGAGAGTAACAGCAGTTGAGCCTACCTCCGCCACCTCCCAAACAGTTCAACCCAGGAAATCTTCAAGAGAGAGAAAGTTAACCCCTAAAATGCTGGAACTGAAGCAACAAGAGGCTTCCCAAAGAGAGAGTAAATTCATCACGCTGTATGAAAAATGGAAAGAGCAGGTTAAAGCCTCACGCACCAAACTGAAAGATGAGTGCTCCGATGGAGACTTGGGTGACATGATGGATGCTGTTGAGGGGCTGGAGACACAAGTGAAAGATGCGTATGTAAATATACGATCTCATTCAGCACCTTCTACTGAGATTAGAAGAAAAATGGATTCCTGCACAGCAGTAACAAGAGATTTGATGGAGTTGATGAAAGTGCGCATGAGTGAAGTGGGACAAGAGGAATTTGATGCTAAAGCAGAAAGTGCAAGGCTTCATATGGTGCTCGACAGAGAGTATGCCCAGTCAATATTTGGGTCTACAATGACCAAATCTACTGTTCGTAGCCACCACTTAAGCCGTTCATCAGAACAGCAAAGCATCACAGCAAAAAGAGCAGAGTGTGCTGCAGAGTTGGCCGCAAAGAAGGCTGAAATGAACATGGAAGAGGCAATTGCTGCACAAAAGCAACAACTTAAAAGACTGGAAAATCAGAGAGATCTTGATGTTATAACAGCTAAACTTAAGGCATACTCTGAAGCTGACTCAGGTGAGGTCTGCAACGAAAATAAAGCAGCACACAGTAAGGTGACCAGTCCTCCAGTGCCCTGTAAAGAAATTAAAGATGAACAAACATGTCACAACAATAACAAAGAACAAGCAAACAATACTGAGTACAATGAAGCATCATTAGTACAAGCCCTTCATGACACAGTGGTACTTACCAGACTTCCTGCACCTGAGCCTTCAGTCTTCTCAGGAGACCCACTTAAGTTCTTAGAGTGGAGCACAAGTTTCAAGGCATTGATAGAACGGCGATGCACAAATCCAGCAGATAGATTGTTTTATCTGCAGAAGTACATCAGTGGTGAAGCACGCTCTGCAGTGGAAGGAAGCTTCTACAGAAAAGATGAGGAAGCCTATGACCAAGCATGGGAGACATTGAACACTCGGTACGGCCACTCCTTTGTGATCCAGCGTGCATTTAGAGAAAAACTGAATAACTGGCCAAAGATTGGCTCAAGAGAGTCGCTCAAACTGAGACAATTCAGTGATTTTCTGTCAGCCTGCAGCAACGCCATGCCACACATCAAAGGGCTCCAGGTGCTAAATGACTGTGAGGAAAATCAAAAGATGCTCCAAAAGCTCCCTGATTGGTTGACCTCTCGCTGGAATCGTCATGTCACAAAGCAGCTGCGACAAACAGAGGAATACCCCAATTTCAAGGAGTTTGCTGATTTTGTGGCTAAGGAGGCAGATATTGCATGCAATCCTGTGACATCATTTCATGCTTTAAAACATGTCGAAGAAAAGCCAACAAGAGACATAAAGCGCCCAAAGGCTAATGTGTTCATTACGAACATGAAAACAATCAGCTAAATCAACTACACTGATAAAAACACAAAGTGCTGTGGAGAACAGCTCAAAGGATTCAAATGGATCAAAGAAAGTGAACACCTCATTTACATCTCCAAACTCAGTCCCATGCATGTTCTGTGGAGAAAGTCACTCCATCCACAAATGCCAGAAGCTTGCCAGTAAACCTGTAGAGGAAAAGAGAAGGTTCATATTGGACAATAACCTGTGCTTTGGCTGTCTTAGGAGAGGACACAATTCAAAGGACTGCAAGAATAAAGCTACTTGTAGCATATGCAAGAAACCTCATCCAACACCACTTCATGAGGATCGTCCTGCTGCTACAGACACATCCTCTTCTCATGCCAAGCAAGCAGAAGAAAACACATCATCCCTTTCTTGCTGTGTGAACAGAAATGAGGGTGGGAGCACATCCATGATAGTGCCTGTATGGATGTCTTCAACCACCACCCCTGAAACAGAGACCTTAGTGTACGCCCTGTTAGATACACAGAGTAGCAACACTTTTGTAGACCAAGGGGTATGTGAGAAGATGGGGGTGGGTTTAGAGCCAGTCAAGTTGAAACTAACCACTATGATGGGAAGAGATTCCATTGTTCAGAGTGATAGAGTCAGTGGTCTTAGAGTTAGAGGATTTTCCTCACAAAGCTTTGTCAACTTGCCACCTGCTTATACCAGAGATTTCATCCCACTTGAGCGTTCTCACATTCCTACCCCTGAAACTGCCAAAAGGTGGAAGCATCTGAACAGAATAGCACAGGAAATACCAGAGCTGATGGAGTGTGAGGTTGGACTCCTCATAGGCTATGACTGCCCCAAAGCCTTGGCTCCACGACAAGTCATCACAGGACGTGACGATGAGCCGTTATGGCGTCAAGACCGACCTGGGTTGGAGCATTGTCGGCAGCTCACCACAGGTCGCAAAGTCAACTGAAGTGACAGGTCTGTGCCATCGCATAGCTGTCAAAGAACTACCACCATTGACACCAGCCACTGTCATCAGAGCCCTTGAAGCTGACTTCAGAGATACTAACCCTGGGGAAAAGAGCATATCACAAGATGACATACAGTTCATGCAGTTACTGAATGACAAAATACATCAGAATGCAGATGGGCACCTGGAAATGCCCCTCCCCTTTAAGACACGCCCACAACTGCCAGAAAACAAGCGGCTGGCTCTGGTGCGGCTGAAGCAGCTGAAAGGGAAATTTGAGAAAAATCCCAAATTCAAGGATGACTACATTAAGTTCATGGACAGTGTCTTTAAGGATGGAGACGCAGAGAGAGCTGACAACCAACCCGATGCAGGAGATGTTTGGTATATTCCTCACCAAGGGGTATATCACCCTCGAAAGCCAGAAAAAATTAGAGTTGTGTTTGACTGCTCTGCCAAGTATGAGGGCACAGCTTTGAACGATCACTTACTTACTGGACCTGATCTCACCAACGGACTGACAGGAGTGCTCTGCAGGTTCCGCAAACACCCCATTGCAGTGATCTGTGATGTAGAGAAAATGTTTCACAGGTTCCATGTAAGCCCAGAGGACAAGAGACTTCTTGCGTTTCCTGTGGTGGGAAAGTGGTGATACAAAATCAGAGCCAAAAGAATACCGCGTGCGGGTCCATCTTTTTGGAGCAGCATCTTCTCCTGGCTGCGCAAATTATGGAATGAAGTACCTTGCAAGTCAAAACAAAAAGGACTATCCCGCAGCAGCCAACTTCATCAGAAAAAATTTCTATGTTGATGATGGCCTCGTCAGTGTAGAATCTGTGGACACAGCCATCAAACTGGTGAGAGAGGCACAAAATGTGTGCACAAAAGGGAAATTACACCTCCACAAGTTCATCTCGAATAACAGAGAAGTCTTGGAATCTATTCCTGACAGTGAACGAGCTAGTGGAGTTCAAGATGTTGATCTCAGTCATGATGAACTCCCAGTCCAGACCGTGTTGGGAGTAAAATGGAGTGTGAATAGCGACACCTTCTCCTTCAAAGTAGTCCTGGATGAAGAAGCCTGCAACACGGCGGGGAATTCTCTCCACAGTCGCCTCTGTGTTTGACCCACTAGGCTTCTTGGCTCCCTTCCTTCTACTGGGGAAGAAAATACTGCAGGAAATGTGCCAAAAGGGCATTGGATGGGATGAAGAACTACCCACAGAGTTAAAGCCACGATGGGAGAGCTGGCTGAACGACCTGCAAAATCTGCAAAAGCTCCAGATCCCAAGATGCTTTGCTCCTGAGAACCTAGGAAAGGTTCAGAGGATTGAGTTGCACCATTTTTCAGATGCAAGCAGCCAAGGGTATGGTCAGTGTTCATATATCAGAGTAGTGACAGAAGACAAAGTGCATTGCTCCCTAGTCATAGGTAAGGCAAGGGTTGCACCCACCAAAGTTGTAACCATACCTAGACTGGAGTTAACAGCTGCAGTGGTCTCCTCAGCAGTCAGCAGTATGTTAAAGGAGGAGCTGGAGCTCAAAGTCGACCAAGAATACTTTTGGACAGATTCACAGGTAGTCTTAGGCTACATTAACAATGAGGCCCGAAGATTTCATGTCTTTGTAGCGAATAGAGTTCAAAGAATCAGAGAAACAACAGACCCAACACAGTGGTACTATATCGAGACTGACCAAAACCCGGCAGATCACGCTTCCAGAGGCCTCAGGGTGGCAGAGTTGGTTAGTTCAACTTGGCTTACTGGACCAAAATTCCTGTGGCAAAGAGAGATTTTGACACCAAAACCAACTCCATGGCTTATGGTGGGAGATCCAGAAGTCAAAACAACACAAGCACTACAAACAAATGTAGTTGAAGAGGACAAGTTTTTGGAGAGATTTGAGCGTTTCTCAAGATGGCATACAGCACTGAATGTTGTTGCTCGGATCCAGAAACTAGCAAAACGAGACAAAACAGCAGAGCCCATAACTGTTGAAGACAAAAGACAAGCCAGTCTTGTGCTTGTGAAGCTGGCACAAAAGGATGCCTTCAAAGAGGAAATGCAAATACTGAGTCATGGCAAACTGCCTCATGGCCATCAGTTGTTCCAGCTCAACCCAGTATTGCAAGATGGTGTTCTCAGGGTGGGAGGGCGATTAAAGAACGCCTCCTTACCTCACGACTGGAAACATCCAGTGATCTTACCAAGAGACGGTGTGGTCACAAGTCTGATCTTAGGCTACTGCCATGAAAAAACTCAGCACCAAGGCAGAGGCCAGACCCTCAATGAACTCAGAGCAAATGGTTTCTGGGTAGTTGGTGGCAGCAAAGTTGTAGCTAACTACATCAGACAGTGTGTCACATGCAGGAGAGCTCGTAGACCAACAGAAACACAAAAAATGGCAGATCTCCCTGCTAGCCGTGTTGATCCCTCAGCACCATTTTCCTTTTGTGGAATGGATTGTTTTGGACCCTTTCTCACAAAGCAGGGTCGTAAAGAGCACAAAAGGTATGGGCTAATATTCACCTGCTTATCCTCAAGGGCAATCCACATCGAAATCTTGGAGGAGCTAACAACTGACGCCTTCATCAATGCATTGCGATGTTTTATAGCAATTCGTGGAGCTGTAAGACAAATCAGGTCGGATCAAGGCACAAATTTCGCTGGAGCGAAAAACGAACTGACAAAAGCTTTGAAAGAACTGGACAAAGACAGACTGACCGCTTACCTGGCTGAGAGACAATGTGACTTCACTATGAACGTACCTGATGCCAGTCACATGGGAGGGGTTTGGGAACGGCAGATCAGGACAGTTAGGAGTGTCCTAAGCTGGGTCCTCTCCAAAAGTGCTGGAAGATTAGATGATGCTTCTTTAAGAACATTTTTCTATGAAGCCATGTCAATTGTTAACAGCCGCCCACTCACGACCGACAGCATCAATGATCCCAAAAGCCTAGAACCACTCACACCAAACCATTTACTTACCATGAAAAGCTCCATCCCACTGCCTCCCCCAGGTAAATTTGTGGCTGAAGATGTGTATGCCAGGAAAAGGTGGGCGCAGGGTACAGTACCTGACGGAGCAATTCTGGAGTAGATGGAGGAAGGAGTATCTAGCAAACATCACGCTCAGACAACGCTGGCACTCTTCAAGACGAAATGTTAAGATTGGAGATATCGTCATTGTCAAAGAGGAAGAGATTCCCCGCAATGAGTGGAGACTTGGGAAGGTGCTAGATGTTTGCAAAGATGAAGATGGACTAGTTCGAAAGGCCACTGTACAAATGGGAAACAGAAAGCTAGGGAAAGAGGGGCAGAGACTCACTAATCTATCTATCCTTGAACGTCCCATTCATAAATTAGTTGTGCTTGTAGAAAACAACTAAAAATGTGTTCCAATGTAACAAATCTGTAAACACATACCTGTGTAGAAAGTTAAAAGTATCAGTTCAGACCTGAGAGGTATAAGATACCAGTGGTTTACTTCTGGAAAATTACTTGATTTATTCAAATGTTTGCACAAAGGTTATCATAAATCATAGTAATTGGTGGGAGTGTAACTGTCTTGAGAGACATTTTTACTAAAATTTAAGTGAAATGTTTATTTTACATTTTTTGTCATAATTTCATTAATGTTTCATTCATGATCATTAAAAACTGATTTAAAAATGTAAGAAAAGGATTGTTAAAAAGATAACTTTAATTTAAAAACGATTTAAAATATACCACCTTTAAAAAATATTGCTTGGTTAAAAAGGATGTATTGTTCCTTATGTAAGTTAAGTTTATTTTGATTTAGAGTAATAATAAGTCACATGATTAGAGTTCAGAGGTCCGCACCTGTGGCATTATGGGCAAAAGCAGTACGGCGGAGAGTGCGCCAGCATGGCTACAGAGCAGAGCGCCAGCATGGCTACAGAGCAGAGCGCCAACATGGCTACAGAGGAAGTACATACGGCCCCGAAATATTAATATTCTACATGGTCCAGGAGGCGCACACGGTAATAGCCATTTTGCACTTATGTTTGGTTTTGAATATGTTTATAGTGTTGCTTAAGTGGACTCAAATGGACAATTTAATATGTTTTCTGCTGATATGCTAACTTGTTGGGACCAGTCTGTAATCGAGTATTAGCGCCAGATGCTATTGTTGAGCCTGTCTAAATGCTGGACATTTGTAGAGAGACTTTAAAAGCCATAAGAGATGTGTTTCTCAAACGTTTTTATGTCATTATTTTTATAGTTTTCACGGTGTCTGAAACGGTGTCTGCGGAGGAGGAGAGACGAATAAAACTCAAAAAGACATCTGTATGATGCGTGGCCATTATTTCTTTGGACCGGTGTAGCTACAGTATATTTTATCATACAGAGAGTTCATTATCTTGTTTGTAGACTCTTCAACAGGCACAGAAAACTGTGAACTGGAGGGGATTAAAGCAGCTGAAATTCAGTTATAGGACAGTCTTCCTCACCGCCACACCACTGTCCCACAAATTGACAATTTAAACAGTGACTCGGAGGTTTAAGCTGAGAAGAATAGTCAGATTCCCCGGATGTCAGAGGTCTCTAGTGGTATGGTGGGGACGGTGACATAATTTACTAAAAACAGAGTTCTGATGGAACAATAGTGAGAGCAACAGCACCCCACGTGCTTTTGTCAGGAAATTTCACCATGCAACCAGAAAACCACGTGATTTCCTGTAACTCCTCAGTCTGGTGAGTCGGCAACTGTAAGCTTGCTGCCATGAGTCTTGTGCAGAGGATAAAAATAAAAGATCTCGAGTGCCCTCAAGTGGATTAAAATAAGAAATGAACAAAGTGTATTATATGTATTGAAATGACATAAAATCTAACATGACATGACATGACATGACATGACATGACATAAAGATAAGTTACCATTACAAACCCATTTTGCAGTGGAAGGTATTGTTCAAATTCACTTACTCAGAAACAACAGTGTGTCATTGGCAGTTAGCTCCCTGATGATGCATCAGACATCTAATATAAGTTGATTTTATATAATACATAGTGCTTCTTTGTATAATCAATCATATTCCTTAAGTATTGGAATGAGCAGGTACAGAATAGCCTACAACATGTGTAATATTTTCAAAATGCTTTTAAACTTTCTAAATGCATTATTATGTTATTATGTTGTTATGTGGGCGGCACGATGGCGCAGTGGTTAGCGCTGCCGCCGCACAGCAAGAAGGTCCTGGGTTGGAATCCCCGAGCCGGCAGGGCCTTTCTGTGTGGAGTTTGCATGTTCTCCTCGTGTCCGCGTGGGTTCTCTCCGGGTACTCCGGCTTCCTCCCACAGTCCAAAGACATGCAGCAGGTTAATTGGTGACTCTAAATTGCCCGTAGGTGTGAATGTGAGTGTGAGTGGTTGTTTGTCTCTATGTGTCAGCCCTGCGATGAACTGGCGACTTGTCCAGGGTGTACCCCGCCTCTCGCCCAAAGTCAGCTGGGATAGGCTCCAGCTCCCCGCGACCCTCACGGATAAGCGGTTACAGAAAATGGATGGATGGATGTTGTTATGTAATATTATTATTGTTGTTGTTGTTGTTATTGTTGTTGTTATGTATCAGCTTGTTCCAGCTCTTTATTGAAGATATTTACAATAAACTAAATTAGAAACATTTCAAACCCACGTTTTTGTGACTGCACCATTTGGACAAACACATTTTCCATTGGGATCTCCAGTGGAATTCAAAATAAAGTTCTAGTGATCAGATGGAAACAGAGATCAGCTGCACAAAGTGGGTTTTCTGACTGATTATTAATTCACAAGGGTTTTAAGAGATTAATGTAAGGGGAAAATCTGGGTTTTTAAAAAAAAAGCAATGTAACCTATGACATTTATTGTTGTGTCAGTGTGTAAATCATAAGTTTTAATGCAAGTATGCTGCTCTATGCTAACTTTTAATGTAGCTGAAATTCACATTTCGCTTTACAGTTTATAAATATTTTAATATATACATTTCATGCCTCACAGTTTGCCTCATATTTTGTTATTTAACAGTTGGGTGGAGGTAGAGTACCTGGTGTGTGTAAACTCCATAAGAAACCACAGGCTGGTAATGAGGGGAAGCTGCTGTGAACCTGCTGGACCACATCATCTACAAAATAGAGAAGTAACATGACCTCTGCAGAGCACCTGTCAAGCATTACTCTGGGACCTGACAGCGCTTTTGCTTTCTTTTTCTTCACTAATGAAAGGACTGACATGTTTACAATTAAAACTATAAAGAGGAGGTCAAAGGAGTCAAAGGTCATACTTACCGGTAGCAGCAGAGACATTTTGGCTGTTGCATGGGATCCAAACAGCTATTTTCATCATCAGATTGTCAGAACAATGTGAAATGATATTGATTAACAGCCTCAATAAAACTGGATATTCAGAGCATCAAATTTCCTTTTTTGATATCGAGTGTTTCCTGTTCTGCCAAATATTCTTCATTTGTTCTTGTATAATTAATTTGTTTTTTCATCTACCCATTTATTTTATGTTACATTAAGAGAGATCATGTCTTTAACTACCCCATATTAGACCAAAAAGGCTTTCAAGAAGAACAGGTTCCCATATTAGTAACACTGAAACAGTTGTAATCATTCCTCCTGTTCACTGGCCATTAAAAAATAATTTCCAATTTGGTCTCCATTTAAGTGATGCGAAATATAAATCCACTGTTCTCATTTTGTGTAAAAATATGATTGTAAAATTAATTTTATAATCTGTAATATGATGTTGCCTGGTCAGCAGTTCTGAACTTCTGCAAAATCATGATGAGGAGTTATTTTCTAAAACTAACAGTCTTTTTGGTACAGTATTATTGGCAGTGGAAATAGAGAGTCTTTCCTTGGTGAGCTGCAGTGGAAGAAGAGTGACACAAACTTGCAACTTCTGAAGTTGTAATGCAGTGTCCTATTACACAATACACATTTATATCACATTTTATGTAATTTTGACCTGTGACCAATAGTTATAAGTTATGTTTTCATTGATTCTATAGTTTCCACAGGGTCCAAAATAATAACCTGCTCAACTGAGCATCTTTTATTATTTTTATCTTTTGTTTTTATGTTATGTTTTATTAAATCATTGTTTACTCGAACAGTATTGTAAATGAGGGCTGAGTTTAAATGTGTGATCAAACATTAAATTAAAAAAAGCACTGAATAAACACTGCCGTTGCCATGAGTTTGCTCAGTCTTTCAGAATAAAAGTACTGAAGTATCATCAAACTGTATTTCAGGCTTCCATTAATACGTTACTTTGAATTACAATTCCCCACAATGACAGCACAGCATGCAGACTAATTATTAATTTACCTTTTTATCACAATTTACCTAATTTAGAGTAACTGCAGGCAACATTTTCTTATACTGCTCCCGATCATTTTAAATGTTCAGGTTCAGGTTCAGGTTCAGGTACTTTATTAATACCCAAAGGTAGATTTGTTCTGCAGTGAAATGAGATGATGCCCTCCATTTACACACAGGTACAGTACAAATATAACATAAAACAACCACAAAACAGAACACATGATGTAAATGTGACTGGAAACAAACTATGCTTTTACTGTACATCAATTTGTTTCTAAGTTTAACTTAGTGACCATTAGATGGCGACATAGCATCACATATTTCAATAATCTGAACGGCAGTAACCCGGAGTGGTCAGTAGATGGCACATTTAACCTGCAGTCCAGCATGATAACTAAAGAGTTTTAGATTTCACACACATCTGCTGAAAATTAAAAATGTGTTTTTCCTTTTCTTAGAAGCAATCTTAATTCCAGGACAAGGTTTTAGATCATCTGTCTTCTCCAAAGCAGCTGCTGACATGTCTGCTGAAGCCTGATCCGGTGCATCAGGTTCATATTATGTCTCAGTGGCGTTCATCCCCAAACAACAAGACATTTGCATCCATAAAGTGACTAACTTCCTATATGCTGACAATTATTTTTAGTTTTTTTTTCTCCATTATTATTTCATTAACAGTATTGTGCAATTACGACCTCAAATCACTTTCAAACACCTACATCTTACATGTTAAATTTACTAAGATACTCTGATTACATATTTTTGCAATCACTTATATGACATGGCTTTTCAAATCCCAAGAAACATAAAGGTACCAAATGACTTAAGAGTCATGTGCACAATATGCAAGAGTTTGAAGAGGATGGGCGGAAGTGAAAGTGTAAATTTAGTTCAAAAGGATTTGAGAAAACTTTTTTATTCCTGCTCTGTTTCAGTAAGTAATCATATAAAATAAAATCCAATCCTTAAATTAAGTCATAGTCAGAGAAAACAGCTCTATATTAATCTGTTGATTATTCATCAATTATTTTGGACAAAATAGTTGAACATTTTGTCCAAAATGTTTGGAAAAGAAAATCAAGTAAATATGTGTATTGAGCAGTCATTTAGTATCATGTCACCTTTCATCTTGTATCTAACTGCAAGTATGAATAAAGCGGTCTGAGAGACTTTCAACCAGTTACAGCAGTTGGACTGCAGAGGTTTCCTCCTTGATTGTTTTGCACATCCTGCAGGGACACATCAGGAGGCACAGTGGGATGACACGTCTTTCACACCTGAGCCCAGCACATGCACACACACACACACACACACACACACACACCACACACACATGCACACACACACACACACACACACAGACACAAACAGAATTCTCTCCCTCGCATCCTGCCCGTTCTCTTACTTTCTATTTTTCTACTCTTTCTTTCTTTTGATGCTATTGTGGATATTGTTGACATGTATTTGGTATAAACTTCATACACATGTAGCGTTTTGACCCCAAACAGATTTAAACAACATTAGAGCACTCTTCAACAAAAGTGCAAAAGCTCTGAGACATATGCTGCAAAAGAGATTACATGTATAGGATTAAGAAGCATGCTAATCTTAATCTTGTTTCATGCCAGTGGTGATCTTTGTTGATTTTATCTGAAGCAGCTTTAAGCATTTCCTGTTCTGTAGATGGTTTGTGGTGCACAGTCCTGTCTCACAGTCAGATTATATACATAATACACTGGTCACAGCATTGATAACATTTTTTATTTTTATAGATTTGCTCTTTCTCTCTCTCTCAACAAACCTCCTAGAGGAGAAAGTCCACATTCATTCAAATGTAAATCAATCACCTTGTAGTCCCTGCTCTCTTTTTTGAGAGTATAATGAAGTTTCCCCTCTCAGGTTCACACATTTACAACTCGCTTTGCATGACTGCATAAGCAGCTGTTGTTTTCCTAGACTTGGATAGTTAGTGCCATGGAACTGTGCTCACCATGAGCTTTGGTTTTCAGATTAATCTCTGCTCTTTATCTCTATGTTGTCCAAAGAAAAACATAATTCCAAAAGAAATTAAAAAAAATGTGATGCTATATAAAACTTAAAATAGGATTTTCTTGTAAGATAAAATGTATCTTACTCTAACATGAAGAAAGTCAAAATTATCAGTCCATACTATGACTAACACAACTTTAACTGAGCCTACTGTTGTCTTTGGTTGGAAAGCTGTAGACTTTTGTCTCTCTATATCACATTGTTGCCCATCTTTGATTTATAGCACAACACAGGAAATGGGCACTGTTCTGCAAATGCAAATACAGCATGCAGCGGTGTCCACTTTGTGAAAGGAAGCAATTTGTTATCAAACCTCTTCTTAAATCACAAACTCCCAGGTGAGTGAGCTGCCCTGTTATCTTTATTTTATTAGTGTAGTTACACTATGACAGGGTATCACGTAATGTGAACATTGTATTTTTGTATTTTTTGTATTTGTATATTTTGTAATGTTACATGCAATAATACTACTTCTTAGGTACCAACAAGGGCCTCACAAATACATACTTTTTTCATGATGGCATGAAAACAGACTTTCAAAAAAGGTAATTTTTTGTAAATGTAAACATTTAAAAACAGACTAAGCAGAAAAAAGGGAAAGTAGAGACATTTGCAGCAACAACACAACCAAACAACACAGGTGTGGTTTTGTATACAGGCTTTGTAAAGCAAACAGTAGCACACTGGGATGCAAATGAAAATAGCTGGGACTGGAAAGAGCAGCATGCTGGTCCCAGATACTGTGATTCCATGTACAACTTCATGAAGAGAAATAATGTGAATAGTACTAGTGGCATAGTAAGTGTGTAGGTGTGCACCTGTGTGTAGGAGGGGGTCACACGAAAGCCTGCATGCTTGCAATTGACGATTTTTCAGAGATGATGTATTCAAGAGCTGGCATTGCAACAACTAGGAACCTTAAAAGCTCGTGTTGTTCTGTATCTGAAAACTGCCGCTTGTCAAAGGGACTGTTGTTGCTAAGGAAGGCTTGACAGCCATAGTGAAACTGAATGGACTGAGGCAGACTTACATTTAGAGTCAGTGCAAACACGACAAACATAAAAAATACTAACGCCCTGAACACTAATTTTGTTGTGGGCTATTTGTGACACCAGACTTAAATTCTATCTGCGATCCTGCTGTTTGGTTGTCAATACTAAATCAGGTTACAGTAGATTTTTAAAACTCAAAAAACCTATGACTCAGGACTGAGGCGTTGTGAGGGAGAGAGCTTCCTTGGCAACCATTTCTGGACTGATTGTCATCATGTGACAAGCTGATGCAGCCAAGCGCTAAAAAAACAGAGGGACACACGGGCAGAGAGGTGGAGAGAGAGCGAGAGAGAGTGGGTGTGTGTGTGTGAGAGAGAGAGAGAGAGAAAAAAAGCACCATTGATGAGTCAGAGGAGGCTGATTCTGACGTAATCCACCAATCCATCCCTCCTTCCAATTCCCCTGCCTACATGGCCATTCCTGGATATTCAGGTCAGAGCCTGCTTCCCCACAAAATATAGCATAGCAACATAACACAACATATTGTGCATTTTATTTAAATCACACACACATATACATAGATACAATTAGAATACATTATTCAGGAAAACACAAATAATGTGATGAAAACAGATATTTAATCTATTTGAAGTTTTTTATTAGTATATTATTATTAGCTCTGTGATCATGATGTTTTATTATGATGATTATGATTTTTTTTAAATACATACTTTACTTTTTGCCATATTATATAACATTATCTTATATGTTGTATTATATGTTATTATGTATGCACATGTACTGTTGACATATGACTGCAGACCTGAGCAATATAATATAAAAACATCTGGTTAGCAATATACAACCTGGTCTGGCAAATGCATAATCACATACAGGATATAATCAAATTCATGTTCCAAGAAAAAACACAATACAATTCAGTACAATTCAGTTTTCAACCAATGTGGTCTGGATTGCAAACCAAAAAAAGAATTAGACATGAGAAACTAGCTTGTCTCAATACAACTCATAATCCCACTTTTATAATTTGAGTTATGCGGTTTGGGTCTCAATCATCCGCAGATTACAGTAATCGCTTGTAGAGGAAATTCTTCCCAAGCTGTGGGGCAAACTCACCGTTCATGAGTCATCCATCAGTCAGATCACCATGTTGTTCTGTGTTAGTCAGCACACAGGTGAAACATTTAAGAATATACCAGGAAGTTAACATGCACCCTCACAGGCTATAGTCAAAATGGGATCACTTCAAATAAATAATCTACATCTTTAATTAAAAAACAGAAATTAAAGCATAAAGAATGCCCTTATATTCAAAATGACTAGTTTTTTGAATTTATTGGTGGAGTTACAGAACTATAATCTCTGAAAATTTGATTTTACTTCACAGAGTGTGAATTAAATTCAAGTCTGAGATTACAATTTATTTGAAATGAGAAAAAAAAATATATT
Source organism: Lutjanus argentimaculatus (assembly GCA_034769285.1). Taxonomy (NCBI): domain Eukaryota; kingdom Metazoa; phylum Chordata; class Actinopteri; order Lutjaniformes; family Lutjanidae; genus Lutjanus; species Lutjanus argentimaculatus. The sequence continues at coordinate 30,965,994 of JAWZSL010000008.1, forward strand.
ATTCTATTCTGAAAAAACCTCTTTAATTCAAAAGTGCAACCTGTGCCCTATGTGTATGTTTCTTCCTGCTTTATTGTGGAAACCAACACTCGTCAGACGCCTGCAGTTGAATCCCACATCCTCTCCAGAAACACTGAAATGCGGATTCTCTGCATGTTAAAAAAAAAAAATGCAAAACTGCTCTTAGATCAGCCTCTCGCATTCACAGTGCATCCGCATAGCTGGCAATGTGTTTTCATAGCAGGGACGCATGCGCAATGCTTCGTGTTGCAACATACACGGAGATCGACAGCAATCGTCACGTAGAGAGAAAAAGTACACATCTAACCCTTATGAGACAAACTCGGAAACTACACATGAACTGGAGAGGATTACTGCGGTCATATGAGGATCACAGCTGAGGAAGTTTGGAAAATAGCGCAATCGATAGTACTGAAATCGTTTTCGTCACGTGGTCAGGTTTGACCAATCGGAGCGAGACAAATCCGGTCGAAAGTATGCTCTTTGTTCGGATATTTTGCCAACTTTATCCCCAAATCTGAGCCTAAACGGTCTAAATCACAGGATGTGGACATGGACGGGACGTTTTGTGAGGAAGGACGCGCCGTGGATATGTATTACCGTGTTTTTTTGTTTTTTTTTTTGTGGAATGCCACGTGTTCAAGTTTTGATAAACAGTGCGCTCGGGCTTATTTCATCACATGACTCCCCTCCCCCACCCAGCGCAGGGAATGAGGGGGGGGGGGAAGAAGGCGGACATGTTTGAGGGAAATGTGTTGGTTAAAAAGTATCGAGGTGGAAGACAAGAAGATTATTTGAAGAAAGGTTTCGCATTATTTTGGGGATTATACCAGTCGACATTCGTATTTGTTTTAAATTTCAAGGTTTTTATGTCACACTTTGAAATTTTATTTCTTTGTTTTTTTCCAAGTAATTTTACTTTACATTTTAAACGTCTACTTTGTGTTTTTCCTTGTGAAGTTACCAAAACTTTAGTGATATTTCTTATTGTAAACGATGTAACGTTACTTTCCAGCGTTTGTTTGAGTGACATTGTGGGGAATTTGTAACCTTGGTGTGGGGGATGGGCGCATGTGGTTAGGTAACCATTTTGTGTGATTGTTGAATTTAAAGTTTCGGTCGTTTTTAAACGTAAGGATTCTTGTAGGGTGCTTTTTTTTTTCAGTGTTATGTTATTTTTGAATAGTGTTTGGTTAATTTCTTTTGTGAACTTTAAAAGGTCAGGCATGGCATTTGTATTTTGAAACCCTATTTTTCCTTGATTACCTGTTAACTTTAACGTTAATCAACATAATTGTCTGTGTGATTAATAAGCTGGGCTGGACAGAAAACAGTGTTTACTTTAATCAGTGGAGTTTGAGGTCAGTGAGGAAAAGTGCTGTGTCATTCAGTGGGTAGGTGGTACTGCTTATTACTTTGCCATTTGTGGTAATTTTATTGTTTCTTGTCGTAAATGGGAGTGAAAGCCTCACCATTGTACATTTAGTGTGAGTTTTAAACTTGGATTTGATCCTTGAAACATTACTACTTTGTTTGTGAGCCATGGAGGCCTTGTCTGGCTGTTGTTCTTAAGTGATGTTCTTAATTTCCAGCAGATAAACGGTACTTATTTCAGTGGTGTTTTTATTTGAAACATGTGGCGTTTTATATATATATATATATATATTGTAAATGGTTTGCCTTTATCTCTTCTTTTGTTCTTCCCATTATAATGCCCTGTGTCACTGTACTTAAAGATGGCGGCCGTGCGACGCTTCTGAAAGACAGAAATGCGGATATTCCAGTAAGTAGAGAGCTCGTGGGGAGAGGCTCTTGGCTCTCGAGCGGTACGCGTGACCCGGTGAGAGGACCAATAGGCTTCTTGGTATTTACCCTGGAAGCCCGCGTTACAACCGTATTGACCAATCACAGCGGTCGCTTTTGCACACGTTGACGTAATGTAATATGATGAGGAGGAGGATGGCCTCGGTGCGCTCGCGTTTTGTACAAGATTATACGGAAGAACCAGTTAAAGACAGCACTTCTGAAATACTCGACGGGCTCGGCCAATCGTATTGTGCGGTTGCTTCGATGGACAGCGAAAACTTGCGAATAGGTTGGCCGGAAAGAGCGGCAGCGAAGCCTCAGTGTTAAGGGGTGTGGTGACTTTGACTGACATCGTAAGCAGCGAATAGAAGCTCCGAGGGCGTGGACATTCTGAGGTCGTCTAGCCAATAGGGGAAGCGGTCGGTCTATAAAAGCACGGGTGTAGTCGCATCGTCGCCATTTCAACGAAGCGGATTAAAGGAGTTCGCCGTGGCGGGGAGCGGAGAAAACTGACGAACAGAGACGGATCCTGGTCTGAGTCTAGCTAAAAACAGAATCCGGATCCATCCTGATGGATATGGCCGTTAACCCGCTCCTTGACAGGTATCTACCGGTAAAATTGACTCTCAGCTTTCCATCAGAGGATATATTGTGAACATTTATCTTTTTTTTTTTTTTTTCGCCAAAAATATCGTTGCTGACAGCCTGCGTTTGCTGTAATACGAATGGACGGACGTTGAATACGCTACAGGAACAAGTGTGTCGCGTCATTAAAGGAATTAGAAGCGAAATCCACGTTGAGGAATTAAAATGTGTTTGTGGGTCGTAACAAGCTGCGACTGTTGTTCGCGCTACGCCGGCGCCATCTTCGGAGCGCCTCTGCCGTTTGGCCGCTCTCTCCCGCTGCCTGCCAGTTGGTGCTAGCGTGGCTAGCATTAGCTTCACAGACCAAAGCTTTTCCTCCGTAGATCGGTCCAATCAGACCGCTATTTGTGACTCAGATCGGCGTGGGTTGTTTATGCAAGTTTGATCTAAACGGCCTGCCACAAGGTGCATTAACGAGGCCGCTAACATGAGCGTTAAACGTTAACTGTTATGTTTGCAGCCGACTGACAAGACGAACAAGTCTGTCATCATCTGAGCTAAGTCAGTGTTAAAAGTTACCGCAGGCCGAGGAGGCTGTACCGGCATTATTGCTCGTTTCGTCAGGTTGTTATTGTAGCCATGTGACGGTCAGGGGTTGTTGTGATCATTGGTACAGTGTTGTAGCGCAGTGGCTAACGCAGCTATCCATGTGTGTTGGGTGTTACAGTTGGTTGCCTGGTTACATCGCTCAGTGTCACTCAACCCAAGCTAGGTAAACTTTATTGTGGTAACTTTATTGGTTTTACGTAATTCATATCTTAAAGCAACTCCAATGTACTTAAATAATAAATTTTATTGTTTTTTTTTTTTTTTTTTTTTATTTTCTTGGGCACAGTTTACTCATTAATTTGTTAATCCGACTTACAGCTAACAAAAATGTTTTTGTTTAGTGTTGTTAATGTTATGTACATGATTACTTTCCCTTTTTAATAATAAAGTACACTAACTGTCAAATGTGTTTCCAGAAGTTGTATCATTCAAAACATTGCTTTACCATAAACTTTTAAAAAGTAGATCATCCATATACTATATTTCTTGTCTAAAACCCTACTGTTAATGCAGTGGCAACTAAATTTACCTTATTCTGTATTTAGAATGGTTTTGATCAATGTGCAGACATATTTTGCCTGGGATACGGGTATTAAACAGACAGGTGTCCTATGAGGACTCAATATTTTTTAGCATAATGTAAACAATACTATTTGCATCAGTTTGTTCAAGGTCATTCAAAAGAGAACAGCTCTTAATGGACAGACAAGCAGACAAACTTGGTTTTAGATATGAACTTAAATGCAATGGGGCATGCAACAATGACAATGCATGTAGACACAAGGTAGCTTAAGTGTTTGTTTTTCAGCAGATGACCCCAAACGCCCTTATTCACTCTTGGAACAAGTTTTGTTGTCGGTAGGTAATCGTTGATGGGCTATGGTGAGTTCATATTTGGTGACAGGGAGATGATGGGCCATGAGATCTTAATTACAGATAGTGGACTATTTCATCAAGAAAATAAATTAATTTGTCATGTACCACAAATTATGAGTACGTTTCTCTGTCAGCAAATAACGATGTCACTGGAGAATATTAAATGTATGAGCGCTTTGTGTCAGGCATCCATGAGTATGAGTAGCATTGCAGCATTTCTGATCAAACACCTGAAACACGTCCCAGTTTTACAGTGGGGTGGGGCATGTCAATAGATGTGCAAGTGTTCATTTGTATTTGCTAAGGCTGTATTAACATGGGTATGTCAATTGAAGCACAAGACATTTCAGCATTGTTGAGAGGCAGCACTTCTCTGATGGCAGTGTATAACTGCATGTTATTTGTGCAGGGTTGGTGTAGCACTAGTCTATGACTGTATTTCAATTGAGTGAAGGGACTGACTGACCTGCCTGGGTGAATGCTTGTGTTGGAGGGGGTTAGGGTGTTATTTCTTAGTTAAACCAGGGTAGTGCTTGGACACTTAAACTACATTGTACTTCAGGCGCTACTGGTGAGATGAGCTGTAGAAATAGTACCATTAGTTGGTGTCACTAACAGAATGACATTGAGTGCAGTAGAGGCCATATAAAAGAACAGCAAGACTGTTTTTCAAAGACAGTCTTCCCAGGTATTAGGAGTTTTTTTTTATAATATTCTCACTCCATGCTCGTTTTTATTTATGGTGTTAAATAAACATTAAGACATTACATGCTAACTGTAATTGAGAGGTTAGCAGGAACTTCCTCAGTTTACAGTGTACACATATTCCAGGTTAATAGAACAATCGGCCAGTGGAAGCACCTGCCTCATTCTGTACAGACTAGCCTTGCTTGCTTTCCCTGTGGGAACAACCTATTAACTACAGGTTTCAGTGGCCAACAGAGTCCCAGTTCTGCTGATAACATTGAAAGTGTACAACACAGCAGGATATTTACTCAACATTTACTTAATTAATTTACTTAGTAAACTGTTTTTAAACAATATTGATAATTTCTGGGCATGTTAGGGGCATTTCTGTTGGACCTGTCATAACTTTAACCTCTCAGCTGAAACTCCACCCACAATCCTTTGGGAGAGCTTTTTTTTCCTACATGGAAACGAGGGTGGAGTTTCTGTTGGTGTAATCGGTGAGTTAGATGTAGAGAAGAGGAAGTGGTAGTCATGCCTGTTTTTCTGGGAGTGCTGATTTGGCAGGAGTATATTCAAAGTCAGGCTGACCAAGGCTTGCTGAGTAATGTTTAGAAAATTTGACTGACTGAGTGTATTGTGAAGGGGATTTACTCTTTTCTGTGTGCTTATGAGTAGGGTAAGCAGGATTAATGTTTGAGTTTGATAGGATAACCTACAATGAATTCAACCATGACAGCATTATTTTCAGGATGATGCAATGAGACAAAAACAAAGTTTCATAGTATTCTGTTTAGGGATGGAATATATAGCATAAATGTTTCTGCTAGTGTGGATAAAATTATCTTTTCAGTTTGTCTGGAATTTTTATGTTTATATGACTGAAAGTTATAGAGTTACAGATGCAAACTTGAAGAAATTCAAGTCTATTGCTACTTGTTTGAGATGCTGGAAATGCAGTCGGTGTGCCTGGATTCATTGATAAGATTGGGTACAGTTCACATTCAACAAATGGACAGAATTTTAGTTGGCAAGTAAAGTCAACAATTTGATGATTTTCAGCATGGGAGACTAGTAAATTTCTATATTTTCTTATGACATGTAGGTCTTGGCACCATCCTAACAACATTGCCTAGTGGTTAATTTTTCAACTACTCTTTACAGCTCCCATGTCGGGGTTGACGTTGGCATAATGGGAATCACGACGATGGACCAGAGTTCTGGCACAGCTGGAAAACGCATCCGAAAACCATCGCTGCTCTATGAAGGCTTTGAGAGTCCTGGGATGCCACCCCTCAATCAGATGGCCCATTTGGGACCCCCACAGCCCCCGGTGAAAGACCCCAGCCGACAGGGGAAAATGACCAACCAGCTACAGTTCCTACAGAAAGTCCTGCTCAAGTCTTTGTGGAGGCACCACTTTGCCTGGCCCTTCCATGAACCTGTAGACGCGGCCAAGCTCAACCTTCCTGTGAGTGTGAATGTCAAGGAATTAGAAGTCTGTCTGTAGGAGGGATCATCCGTATTTCTACAACCTCACTCATTACAGCACAATTCAGTTTTAACAATGTCTCTGTGCTTGGGGTTAGAGGGGGAGATGAAAGCTATTTCAGACAGACAATTTGAACTAAGCTTTTAATGGTGCTGTTAAAAAAATTGCTCTAAAACTTCTCTTCTTTTGTGTTTGTGTTAGCCCTGTTCCTGACAAATAGTATAGCTTTTCAAACTACTTGGTAGCAACATGGTGTAACCATTGTAACTTGAGGTCTTTTCCTCCCTAGTATATCTTAATTGGTCAAAAGGTAATTTTGGGATGCAGTGGCCACAATTTCTTCTCCTGACACTCTGTGTCTCCCTCCAGGACTATCACAAGATCATTAAAAATCCCATGGACATGGGCACTATTAAGAAGAGACTAGAAAACAACTACTACCGTAGTGCCAGCGAGTGCATGCAGGACTTCAACACCATGTTCACCAATTGCTACATTTATAACAAGGTAAGACTTTGTGTGCGAGTGTGTCTTGAGGAGTGTGAGCCTGGGATATCCTGGCAAGATGATGTTTAATGCCAGCTGCCAGCCTGGGCATGTGGCAAATATGTTGATTTTTGTCTACAAAACAGGTTTCATAAAAGCTAGTATAAATTAAATCTCCTGACAATAATCTTAAGACAATGGCAGATTGTGTACCTTAACATGAATCGTTCAGATGCAAAATGTCATGAGAATAAGGACATCACTTTAGAAAATATGCTTTTTAAGTATTTAAGTTTTTTTTTAATTTGTAGAAAAGTGTGACTTGTTTTTGACTATGTACAACTTTCGACTGTTGTAATTATTTTTCCTCCTCTATAGCCTACAGATGACATAGTACTGATGGCCCAGTCTCTGGAGAAGGCATTCCTGCAGAAAGTGGCTCAGATGCCCCAGGAGGAGGTAGAGTTGCCTCCTCCCCCTCCCCGGGTCAAACCAAGCAAACCTGGCAGAAAAGGCAGAGGTAAGCACTGGCTGCATGCAGGCTAATACAGCATCACGTTAAATCCACAATCTTCACACAGTGCGTGCATACAGTATAATCTTAAGAGTGCACACATTTGTCTGCCTACTGAACTTCTCAACTCTCCCCCTCTCTCTCCTAGTCTCTGGAGGGGTGACAACGGCTCATCAGGTCCCTGCTGTCTCCCAGTCAGCGTACTCACCACCCACCCCGGAAACGCCTGACTCCATCCTCTCCACCCCCCCACAGACACTTTTGTCTAAGAGCCTACCCCCCTCACTTCAAACTGAACAAACCATCCCGACCATTACGGGTCTGCCTCCCACACAGCCCACTGCTAAGGTAATGGCTAACACTTGGCATTTTGTATTTGTGCAATAAGAATTTGACAGTATTTTGAATAAAATGAATGAAGATCATAGACTGAACAACACCCCTCTCTGACTCACCACCTCTTCATCATCTTTGCGTCCCCCAGAAAAAGGGTGTGAAGAGGAAAGCAGACACGACCACTCCAACCACTGTAGCCATGCCGATCATGAGCACCATGGGCGTCAGCGGCATCAGCCTTGGGTTGGGAGGTGGGCACAACTCCCCGCTCACCCTCACTTCTCTGGGGGTGGACCACAACACAAGCCTTGCGATGAGCCAGAGCCTGGGCATGGGGATGGGCCACGGAACAGTGATGATGAGTACCAAAGCAACAGGAGGGGGCAGGAGAGGAGTAAGCGGGCGACCCATCAAGCCCCCAAAGAAGGACTTGCCTGATTCCATGCTCCCACCGCCAGTCCGTCGCAGCAAACTTGGCCCCCAGCTGCGCTACTGCAATGGGGTCCTGAAGGAGCTGCTGTCAAAGAAGCACGCAGCATATGCCTGGCCGTTCTACAAGCCCGTCGACGTCTCCTCACTCGGTCTTCACGACTACCATGACATCATTAAGCAGCCCATGGACCTCAGCACCATCAAGGTACTCGGCTTAGGAATATACACATAACTGTCAACACTTGTCAGAACAGAGGAGCAGGATGTTATCTGCTCTCAAGTTCTGCTGCACTTCATTGCAGTTAACAGTAGCAGGCGTAGAATGAAAACAGGGCAACACAACAACATATTGTTAACACGTGGTCATTTTGCAGTGCTTTGAAAACAGGATGGAAAGCATAACACTTACCACCAGACCATAGTGTAGAAACCTTAGCTTTGTTTTTCTTCAATACACTATTTGGCTAAAATGTCTTCTCCTGTCTTGGTGTCTTTAGCGGAAGATGGACAGCAGAGAGTATCGCGACTCTCAGCAGTTCTCTGCTGATGTCAGACTGATGTTCTCCAACTGCTACAAGTACAACCCCCCCGATCACGATGTGGTGGCAATGGCCAGAAAACTCCAGGTAGTGTACTTAAACCAGTGATCCATTTTTTTTTTTATAATCACATCATGGGTGTTTTTGTTTTAAAGCTGATCCACTCACATGCTGTCAAACTTTCTTTTAGGATGTCTTTGAGTTCTGCTTTGCTAAGATGCCAGATGAGCCTCCGGCACCCCCCAGCTCCTCGTCTTCTTCCTCTTCATCATCATCGTCATCTGAGAGTGAGCTCAGCAGTGAGAGTGAGGAGAGCGAGAGCAGCCCCAGCTCAGACTCTGAGGAAGAGAGGGCAAACCGGCTGGCAGAGCTGCAGGAACAGGTTTGCAGGAAATTTGTGAAGATGTTTTTGTGGCATTAATGTGATGTCCTAACTTTGCTATATCCTTTCCTTTATAATCCATTTACCCATCTGTCTTCCTTTCTCCCCTCAGCTTAAAGCCGTACACGAGCAGCTCACTGCACTCTCCCAGGGCCCCATTGTCAAACCCAAGAAGAAGAAAGAGAAGAAGGACAAGAAGAAGAAGAAAAAGGTAGAGAAAGAGAAGCATCGGAGGATAGAGGAGGAGCTACCGCCTGTTAAACCGGCCAAGACCCCCAAGATCACCAAAACTCAAAAACCCAAGACCAACAGAGCACCAGCGTGCCCTGTAATGCCGATAAAGAAGGCACCAAGCAAGAAAAATAACAAGAGCAAGTGAGTACTGACACCTGTTGGACATTGTCGGTATTGAAGTATTTGGTGTGTGCTGTGTTTGCTGGAGTATGTGGAAGATTCCCCAGAAGGGAAAGGGCCTAGCTCTAGCAGGAAGTCAGGCAGATTATTACATGTTGTCAGATTTGTATAAAAATAGGTACTGTAATGTAATGTAAGTATCAAATTGTTTGTCCCTCGGTCACCTTTTAACAGTCTCTTATCTCCATCCCCTACTGTCCTGTCTTCCACCAGATCCAAAAAGGGTGGCATGACATTTAGCATGGCTCCGCCGGTCCACGATCCCATAGTGAGTCACTTTGACTCAGATGAAGAGGAGGAGACGGCGCCCATGTCGTACGATGAGAAGCGTCAGCTCAGCTTGGACATCAACAAGCTGCCCGGCGAGAAGCTGGGCCGCGTTGTTTACATCATCCAGTCCCGCGAGCCCTCGCTCCGAGACACCAACCCAGAGGAGATCGAGATAGACTTTGAGACACTGAAGCCATCAACGCTGCGGGAGCTCGAGAGATACGTCATGACGTGTCTGAGGAAGAAACCCCGAAAGCCATATGGTTAGTAGAATGAAGGAAGAGTTTTAGATCCCGAATCCCAAAGATATGGGGGGAAGAGAGAGTTGGAGAATAACTTGCAGCAAAGGGCTGCAGGCGGGAGTCAAACCCACGGCTGCTACAGAGGACTCATTGCCTCAGTATATGGTTTGCAGGCTGTGCCAACTGAGCTAACAGGCCACCAATCCCAAAGATTTATTGATGAAAATGTTAATGCTGTCTAGAGCTGAAACGATAAATCGATGAATTGGTTTTTAAATCAATCGCCAACTGTTTTAATAATCGATTTGAGTAATTTTTTAAGAAAAAGTAGTCAAAATTCTTGAAAGAAGTGTATAAATATTTTCTTGTTTCATTACTCCTTCATGACAGTAAACAGACAGACTTTGGGTTGTGGACAAAACAAGATATCTGAAGATGTCACCTTTGGCTTTTGGAAACAGACTGAAATTCCTCACCGTTTTCTGATGTCTTAATATACTGAACAACTTGGTTTTAAAACTGCAAGGGAATCAGAATAAATAAAGTGAAACATAAGGACAGAAACTTAGTGTTTCTGGGGTCTTTTTAACTACACAGCACACTACAGCTAAACAGTAGCCAAAGAATTCAGTGCAGTCTATCAGCTATAGATCTCTGATTAATGTCGTACAGTATGCTCATCTCATTGATATTGTCGTTTGTTTATATGCAGCAAGTAAAAACAACATTGCTGGCAAGTCCCGGGAAGAGCTCGCTCTGGAGAAACAAATGGAGCTGGAGAGAAGACTGATGGACGTCAGTGGTCAACTCAACTCCGGAAAGAAGCCTCCTAAGACCAAACGTAAGTCCTCCGAACTGCTAACTTAGAATACTACAGAGGGAGAATCATTAGTTCTAATTATCAAATATTATTGAATTAAACTATTATTATCAGATATTAATAGCAAATAAAAGTCTCCAGATTTTCAAAATCATGGAATCTGTACTTGGTTTACACTTTTTTTCTGAGTGACATACTTGTCATTACAAACTTAACTTTTCACTCATGGATGCTTTTGTTCCATAATTACCTAAGTCATGTGATAAAATTAATCTATCGGTTGTCAACTGTTCAATTAATTGTCAACTATTTTGATGCGTGATGAATCATTTTGAGTTACCGTTTCTTTTTTTTCTTTTTTTAAACAAAATATATCCACATTCTCTGATTTCAGCTTCTCAGATGTGCATATTATCTGGTTTCTTTATTCCTCTGTGACATTAAGCTGAATATCTTAAGGTTGTTGACAAAACAAGACATTTGTGGAGATCATGTTGGGCTTTGGGGAACTGTGATAAACATTTTTCACCATTTTCTGACATTTTATGGGCTAAACAACTAATGGCACAACTGAGAAAATCAAAATGATGAGAAAATGATCAACAGATTATACTGAATATAATTGTTTGCTGCAGCCGTAATTAAATATTTATTGGGTTTAAATAACATTGTCCAAAAACTGTGTGATTGGCTGAACATGGACTGCATCATATTGATTGTATTTGTGTGTTTGTTCTCCAGCAGAGAAACCTGCAACAGAGCCGCACACCCAGCCGTCACGTCTCAGTGCCAGTAGCTCCTCCTCAGACTCCTCTTCATCATCCTCTTCCTCCTCATCCTCGGACACAAGTGACTCAGACTCTGGCTGAGAGGCCGAGGGTTTCCACGTGAAAGGGTCGTGCAAGGGACCCCGGGCGTTTCGCTTCCCACCAAGTGGACTGAACTGCAGTAGAGCTACTGACGACGGAGCCGCAGGACGGATCAGACGAGACCAGCACCAGGCAGAACTGGTCTGACTCAACAAGTGTCAAACCAAGAAAGAGAGAGATGGGGCTTTCCCCGCGCTCAGCTCAGCCATCCAATCCCGTCCTGGACACAGACAAGTTGAAGATGATGAATGGACGGACAGGAAACTCATTGTAAAGTCGTGCCGTTCTCTGGAGAACCGGCCTCGTTGGGCAGAGCGAGGGATGCTCCATCTCCCACAAAACAAGAAGAGCAAAGCATGCGTTGGAGGGATAAGGGTGCTAGAGCCAGAATCTGTCTTATTTCTGGAGATAATTTCCCTTCTTTCCGTGCTCTCTGTCTTTATGCTGTATAGATAAGGTGTACAGTTATATAAATATCTATTTTTCTTTTATAAAGAAGCATTTTATGGAGATAATTTATTCCCTCATTCTGGGAAAGATGAACTGGTGTGGGCAGAGTTGTGTTTTAGTTTTTGTTTAGATTTTTTTTTTCTTGAGTGACAGAAGGTAGAGGGGAAACACGTGTTTGTATGTGTGTGTGTATGTGTGTTCGTATGTGAGCGTGTGCGTCTGTATGAATGTGTCACGTATGTGTTTGCATGCACATGTGTGAGTGTGAGATCCGGCACCACAAGTGCAGCCTTGTGAAGTTCCTCATAGTTTTGACGCAGGCGTTGAAAAATCAGTCTGCACGCAGAAGCACCTTGGTTCAGTAGAATACAGAATGCATGCAATACAGAGGAGCTGACAAACATCTGCATACTCATGTACTACTTTACTGCATCCTTGTGTACTCATGTACTTGTCTGAAAGGGTTGGCCACTGTACAGAAATGTGACCTAGTTACACGTCAGTTTATACATTAATATTTCTGTTCCCATGTGTGCTGTCTTTTTTTTTTTTTTCATCCATTTCTCTGTAAACATGTTTTTTTTTTCTTCCTGTGACCAATCTGCTAATAAATCGGAGGACGTGTTTTGTCCGCTCACATGTGCCCAAAATAACATCTTGGTTCTTTTGATTTCTTCTGGTGTCGACTTAAGTCACAAAACATCCGACCAGACTTGAGTACTTGAAGTTGCAAGAAAGATATTTGATTATTATTATTTTTTTATTTTCCCACGGGCCATCACTTCTTAACACCATGGCGTCACAAAAGTAAAACTGCTTTGTCTTTAAAACGATTTGGCCTTTTGAGATCTATGGCAGCTGAAAGTTTTGTTTTCTGTGTTAGCTGAGTTCTGTTTAAGAGTAACTTTACTTATTTGTGTGATTTTAAAATCATTAGTATGTTCTCACCAGTGACTTTAAGTTGTGGATGGTGAGGTTTTTCTTTTCTTTTTAATTTTTTTAGCTGGTGAAAACATGAAAGTGGCTTTTTTGAATTTTGGGATCCAGCAGCCAGTTTAACCAGTAGACAAAAAAAAAGATGGTTTAATGTTGTGAGTAATAACAATGCACTGTTTGTTTGGTGGTACTACTAAACAAGTTTGTGATTTTAGGTAAGGCGTGTATCGTTTTTGTTCTTTTAAAATCGCCTGTGGCTTGAGATTGGAGTATTGTATGTGTGAAACTGATTATTTATTTAGAAGGAATTTTGAATGGATATACTTTTTTTTTTCATAATACTGAAAGTAATCAAACGCTTTTAAGTCAAAGTCTACTCTATGAAATATGCACAGATTTAACTGTCAGGATTGTAGAAGTGTACATATTTTACAGTCTCAATCTTTGAGCATGTTTTCGTTTCTCCTTCAGTATCTTAGTCGAGCTTTTTCTCTGTCCGGCGAAGGTTTGTTTGGGCTACTGTTCTAAAACAAAATACTCCAGAGTTGTCAGTCTTACTTTTCTGAAGTTTGTCAGAAATCTAAATGCCTCTGTACTTGACTCCCATCGTTTCATCTGAACATCTGTACATAAATAAACTGAGACATGTTCATCTTTTCACTGACTTGAGGGATATTTTATTCATTTTTGATGTAGTTTTTAGGAGCATACTGAGCTCACTCAAGATTAGGAATGAAGATCTTTTTAATCTTGAGTTGATGAGAATAACAGCGACATCTACTGTTATGAAATGGATTAAAATGCAGTTTATTATTCCAGGTCCAGGTCTTGGTGGCAAAGAGATCTTTTGTTCTCTTTGTTTCTTCTGTACTTTTTGAAATATCAAATTACAAGTTACATTTTTTAAATTGAGAACTGGGATGACTTTCTGGCCTTTTTCTATTATTTAAATCACCTTAACTGGCCTTGAGAACTTGAAAAATTAATTGGATAAATGTCAAATCTGACGCTTACTGCCAGCCTATTCAATCAAATATGATTAATTTGTGTTGTGTTTGTAATTATGATGTACAGTTTAAATTGCTGATGCATTAGCAAACACTGCAAACTTATGTTCCCTACCATCAACAGTAAATGATAAATCTTCATGCACGTTACTTAAGGATTCTTGTGCCCCACTCTTTTATGTTTGCTGTATTTTTTTCTAGAGAGAGAGGGTTAAGACTTTACTGTTATTCTGTTAATTTCTGTAAAGATAAGAGAGAATGTTTCCTCTTTTGAGCTGCATCCATTTCTTTTGTCGTTTGTAAATTAAGACACTACGATGAAAAACACACCTGATCCTTCCTGTAATCCTACACCGCTCGTCCTAACCTTCCCCCTCCTCATTTGTTACTGGTCTGCCATCACATACCTGCATGACAGGTGGGAGATCACACAGATGAGGCAGATGACTACTGGAACAAGAAAAGAAAAAAAAAAACTGCCAACAGGTATTTTCTTGTCAGTTGCCACATTAAAAGTTGGCATCATGTATTTTTTGAAACCTGAAGGTATGATATCAGTATTTTTAATTTGGACAAAATCTCTCTCTTACTCAGTGAAAATGTCAAAAATCAGTAATATTACTAATATTCCTGACATACGAATACATGACTGGATGTTGTATTGCAATTAGAAGTCTGAGCACATGTCCTGAGTGTTTGCTGTCTACACATCTTTCAGCACTTCATGTCATGTCTTCTGCCACACGGACATGTAAGTGTACTGTATTTACCCATTTACTCTGTGTGCATTAAACTATTAAAGGTTTCATGGAAGGTGATAGCATGTTCATCACATTTTCTTCAGTTTGTCTGCAAAAGAAGTCTATCTTTCATTAATGCAAGCGCTCACTTTCCATAAAATCATCTTGCATGATAAAACTGTGACAATCAGATGAAGCAAATTCAGAAGTTACTAGGCAACAGGATCGGTTCTTGGCAACGACAATAGAGCTCAGTAGAAACATTGAGTTCTCTCCTGTGCTGCAGAAAAATACAGCACAGTCCAGCCACTGGGGTTTTAGTGACAGATACTCTGCTGCCAAATTTCTGCTCCGTTTATGTTGTAAATAAATCGAATGAGCCCCCCCCCCCCCCCCCAAAAAAAAACCCCAATTGCTTTTAAATTGTAGACTTATATGCGAGAGGTACAAACTTGGGCTACAAAAAGCCAAACCTAGAAAAAGAAAAAACAAACAAACAAAACAATAGGTTTTGCACAAGTTACTTGTGAATAACTTGTGAATAAATTGATTTTGTTGTTGTTGTTTTAATTAGAACCACCTAAAGAAACACAAAAAGAGATGAATAAATAAATGAATAAATTAAAACCAAAACACACGTGACAAACTATGCTTAAATACTTTAGTAAAAAAATAAATAAATAAATTTAAAAAAAAAAAAAACAACCTCGCATTACTAGATTATTTAATGATTTAATAAACAACATAATACATGTATTTAGATGTAGATAGATCATAACAAAAACCTTTGATAATTATTGTTCTTGACCTTTTGTCATCAGTCTTCCCATTTCGATCAACTAGTGAAATCAACTAATCAATAACAAGCATACAGTTAAAGCAGTAAAATCAGCAATGTAGTTAAAATACTTTTAGTTGCTCGAAATTAATTACTGAGCTAATTTACTCCGTGTCCAGCATCGATATATTTACAATTCTCCAGGATGTAGAAGACAAACAGTAGTGCTCTGACTAGACTATAAGTGTTAGTATGTAACTGTAAATTTGTTCCATAAGAAGGTAAATACACTACACAACTGTCCTGAGAAATTACACTGTATAAAATTCTTAGCAGGAAAAAAACAAAAAAAAACAAACAAAACAAACAAACAAACAAAAAAAACCGCTTATTTATTTTGAAAGTGCTCACCGGAAGTACTACCGTGTAATGTGTCCGTCTCCTTTCTTGGGCGGACCCCCAGTTTGTTACCTGTAATGCTATCATATATTAACTATTAGGAGCCCAGATTTGGGCTAAATAGACCTAAAAGTTAGCTTTTAATCTCGAAAGAGTAGAAAAAACACATGAGGAAGAAATCAATAAGTTTTCATATGTTACTTAACTAAACTGACTGTTCCGAATACAAAAGTAAAACAGTGTATTGAGTGAAAAAAAACAAGCAAACAAAAAAACAATGAAAACACAATATCTATTTGTATACACTCATTGTTACTGTTGCTTGATTAAACATAATCGTTACAGCTGTGATAATCATTAATTACGGGCACAAAGCATAATCTAACGTCTGTCTATAGTAAAAGCTTTATTTTGAAAATATTGTCGGAAGTACTACTGTGTAATTCTTTCTAGCTTTACAGTAGCAGAACGGAGTTGTAGTTACTGTATGTGACCACTAGAGGGCAGCAAAGTCGTGATTAAATTGAAAATAGGTTTGACTTTATCAAAACTATGAACATGGTTAGTTTATTCATTAACATTAACATTAACATTATTTCATTATTTTTTTTTGTTGCTGTCATATACTTGTTTTGATTTTGATTTACTCTCGTGCACCTCGCATGTGAGCTAAATATGACATAATAGGCAATAAACTGGCACTAAT
This sequence comes from Lutjanus argentimaculatus, assembly GCA_034769285.1. Taxonomy (NCBI): domain Eukaryota; kingdom Metazoa; phylum Chordata; class Actinopteri; order Lutjaniformes; family Lutjanidae; genus Lutjanus; species Lutjanus argentimaculatus. Next base: position 30,982,390 of record JAWZSL010000008.1, read on the forward strand.
CTGCAGCTGCCTAAACCCAGAATTTAGGGCCACTGACAGAGTGCACATTAACCAAACAGAGTTATAAAGTTCATCCTTTTCCAGCTTCTTCTGCCGTTTTGCTTGAGTGCATCTACATAAAACAAAATGACAAAATTCAGTGTGAAATTATGTTGAACTACTGCTAAGTGCACAACAAAACCCTTACTGGAAGTTAGAAGCTATAAAAACTGTCAAAAGAAAAAAAAAAAATCCTGTTATTTACAATATAATCACGGTTTTGCTGCCCTCCAGTTCACACACAGTAACCGCTACTTCCGGTGAGTACTTCAAAATAAAAGTTAACAGCCATAGTCAGACAAGAGATTAAATTCCGTATGTTTACTGAAACCGATAAATTAACGACACAGTCCTCATTAGTCATTAAACCAGGAGAGTTGTAAAATTATTTCTACTGCTCTTTTTTTCGGATGCATCCCCGGAAAACACGCCATCTGTGGTCTCTTGGCGCCATCTAGTGGACGAACTCAAAACTACATCAACACAGGACAGAAAAAAAACATGGCGGCTGCCACAAGGCTCATATCAAGGTTGACGCTGGTCACTGGTAATTTATGTTTTATCATGTTTCATATGTTGTGTAGTTTGACGGAAACACGGAAAAACGTCCGGGATTGTGTAAATCTTTGCATGTTGTACGTTTGTCGTCAGTCTCTGTCAGTTTTCCCATTTTTAAACGAACTGATGTCAGATCAGTGCAGCTGCTTTGTTAATGTTAACTCCTCACTAACTTCGTGGAAGTTTGGTAAAATAAGTTACTTTACGTTTTTCTACGAACTGTTTGAGTTGCAATGATTAATTCTGATACGTTTTAAATGTCAAGTATGTATATTGTACGGATTAATCGTTGTGTCTGTTTCTACTAAAAATATAATTAATTAGCTAAAATTAATTACTGAGCTAATTTACTCCGTGTCCAGCATCGATATATTTACAATTCCCAGGATGTAGAAGACAAACAGTAGCGCTCTGGCTAGACTATAAGTGTTAGTATGTAACTGTAAATTTGTTCCTTAAGAAGGTAAATACACTGCACATCTGTCCTGAGAAATTACACTGTATAAAATTCTTAGCAGGAAAAAAAAAACAAACAAAAAAAAACAAAAACAACGCTTATTTATTTTGAAAGTGCTCACCGGAAGTACTACCGTGTAATGTGTCCGTCTCCTTTCTTGTGGCGGACCCCCAGTTTGTTACCTGTAATGCTATCATATATTTAACTCACGTTAGGAGTTTAATATATACTATTCTATACTAAATAGACCTAAAAGTTAGCTTTTAATCTCGAAAGAGTAGAAAAAACACATGAGGAAGAAATTAATATCAAGTTTTCATATGTTACTTAACTAAACTGACTGTTCCGAATACAAAAGTAAAATAGTGTATTGAGTGAAAAAAAAAACAACAAAAAAACAATGAAAACACAATATCTATTTGTATACACTCTTTGTTACATGTTGCTTGATTAAACATAATCGTTACAGCTGTGATAATCATTAATTACGGGCACAAAGCATAATCTAATCTGTCTATAGTAAAAGTTTTATTTTGAAAATATTGTCGGAAGTACTACTGTGTAATTCTTTCTACCTTTACAGTAGCAGAACGGAGTTGTAGTTACTGAATATGACCACCAGAGGGCAGAAAAGTCGTGATTAAATTGAAAATAGTTTTGACTTTATCAAAACTATGAACATGGTTAGGTTATTCATTAACATTAACATTATTTCATTATTTTTTTTGTTGCTGTCATATACTTGTTTTGATTTTGATTTACTCTCGTGCACCTCGCATGTGAGCTAAATATGACATAATAGGCAATAAACTGGCACTCATCTACAGCTGCCTAAACCCAGAATTTAGGGCCACTGACAGAGTGCACATTAACCAAACAGAGTTATAAAGTTCATCCTTTTCCAGCTTCTTCTGCCGTTTTGCTTGAGTGCATCTACATAAAACAAAATGACAAAATTCAGTGTGAAATTATGTTGAACTACTGCTAAGTGCACAACAAAACCCTTATTGGAAGTTAGAAGCTATAAAAACTGTCAAAAGAAAAAAAATAAATCCTGTTATTTACAATATAATCACGGTTTTGCTGCCCTCCAGTTCACACACAGTAACCGCTACTTCCGGTGAGCACTTCAAAATAAAAGTTAACAGCCATAGTCAGACAAGAGATTAAAGTCCGTATGTTTACTGAAACCGACAAATTAACGACACAGTCCTCATTAGTCATTAAACCAGGAGAGTTGTAAAATTATTTCTACTGCTCTTTTTTTCGGATGCATCCCCGGAAAACACGCCATCTGTGGTCTCTTGGCGCCATCTAGTGGACGAACTCAAAACTACATCAACACAGGACAGAAAAAAAACATGGCGGCTGCCACAAGGCTCATATCGAGGTTGACGCTGGTCACTGGTAATTTATGTTTGACCAAGTTTCATATGTTGTGTAGTTTGACGGAAACACGGAAAAACGTCCGGGATTGTGTAAATCTTTGCATGTTGTACGTTTGTCGTCAGTCTGTCAGTTTTCCCATTTTTAAACGAACTGATGTCAGATCAGTGCAGCTGCTTTGTAAATGTTAACTCCTCACTAACTTCGTGGAAGTTTGGTAAAATAACTTATTTTACGTTTTTCTACGAACTGTTTGAGTTGCAATGATTAATTCTGATACGTTTTAAATGTCAAGTATGTATATTGTGTGGATTAATCGTTGTGTCTGTTTCTACTAAAAATATAATTAATTAGCTATAATTAATTACTGAGCTAATTTACTCCGTGTCCAGCATCGATATATTCACAATTCCCAGGATGTAGAAGACAAACAGTAGCGCTCTGGCTATAGACTGTAAGTGTTAGTATGTAACTGTAAATTTGTTCCTTAAGAAGGTAAATACACTACACATCTGTCCTGAGAAATTACACTGTATAAAATTCTTAGCAGGAAAAAAAACAACAAAAAAAAAAAAAAAAAAAACAAAAACAACGCTTATTTATTTTGAAAGTGCTCACCGGAAGTACTACCGTGTAATGTGTCCGTCTCCTTTCTTGTGGCGGACCCCCAGTTTGTTTCCTGTAATGCTATCATATATTTAACTCACGTTAGGAGCCCAGATTTGGGCTAAATAGACCTAAAAGTTAGCTTTTAATCTCGAAAGAGTAGAAAAAACACATGAGGAAGAAATCAATATCAAGTTTTCATTTGTTACTTAACTAAACTGACTGTTCCGAATACAAAAGTAAAACAGTGTATTGAGTGAAAAAAAAAACCAACAAAAAAACAATGAAAACACAATATCTATTTGTATACACTCATTGTTACATGTTGCTTGATTAAACATAATCGTTACAGCTGTGATAATCATTAATTACGGGCACAAAGCATAATCTAACGTCTGTCTATAGTAAAAGCTTTATTTTGAAAATATTGTCGGAAGTACTACTGTGTAATTCTTTCTACCTTTACAGTAGCAGAACGGAGTTGTAGTTACTGAATATGACCACTAGAGGGCAGCAAAGTCGTGATTAAATTGAAAATAGTTTTGACTTTATCAAAACTATGAACATGGTTAGTTTATTCATTAACATTAACATTAACATTATTTCATTATTTTTTTTTTGTTGCTGTCATATACTTGTTTTGATTTTGATTTACTCTCGTGCACCTCGCATGTGAGCTAAATATGACATAATAGGCAATAAACTGGCACTAATCTGCAGCTGCCTGAACCCAGAATTTAGGGCCACTGACAGAGTGCACATTAACCAAACAGAGTTATAAAGTTCATCCTTTTCCAGCTTCTTCTGCCGTTTTGCTTGAGTGCATCTACATAAAACAAAATGACAAAATTCAGTGTGAAATTATGTTGAACTACTGCTAAGTGCACAACAAAACCCTTATTGGAAGTTAGAAGCTATAAAAACTGTCAAAAGAAAAAAAAATAAATCCTGTTATTCACAATATAATCACGGTTTTGCTGCCCTCCAGTTCACACACAGTAACTGATACTTCCGGTGAGTACTTCAAAATAAAAGTTAACAGCCATAGTCAGACAAGAGATTAAATTCCGTGTGTTTACTGAAACCGATAAATTAACGACACAGTCCTCATTAGTCATTAAACCAGGAGAGTTGTAAAATTATTTCTACTGCTCTTTTTTTCCGGATGCATCCCCGGAAAACACGTCATCTATGGTCTCTTGGCGCCATCTAGTGGACGAACCCAAAACTACATCAACACAGGACAGAAAAAAAACATGGCGGCTGCCACAAGGCTCATATCAAGGTTGACGCTGGTCACTGGTAATTTATGTTTTACTATGTTTCATATGTTGTGTAGTTTGACGGAAACACGGAAAAACGTCCGGGATTGTGTAAATCTTTGCATGTTGTACGTTTGTCGTCAGTCTGTCAGTTTTCCCATTTTTAAACGAACTGATGTCAGATCAGTGCAGCTGCTTTGTTAATGTTAACTCCTCAGTAACTTCGTGGAAGTTTGGTAAAATAAGTTACTTTACGTTTTTCTACGAACTGTTTGAGTTGCAATGATTAATTCTGATACGTTTTAAATGTCAAGTATGTATATTGTGTGGATTAATCGTTGTGTCTGTTTCTACTAAAAATATAATTAATTAGCTATAATTAATTACTGAGCTAATTTACTCCGTGTCCAGCATCGATATATTTACAATTCCCAGGATGTAGAAGACAAACAGTAGCGCTCTGACTAGACTGTAAGTGTTAGTATGTAACTGTAAATTTGTTCCTTAAGAAGGTAAATACACTACACATCTGTCCTGAGAAATTACACTGTATAAAATTCTTAGCAGGAAAAAAAACACAAAAAAAAAACAAAAAAAACAAAAACAACGCTTATTTATTTTGAAAGTGCTCACCGGAAGTACTACCGTGTAATGTGTCCGTCTCCTTTCCTGTGGCGGACCCCCAGTTTGTTACCTGTGATGCTATCATATATTAAACTCACGTTAGGAGCCCAGATTTGGGCTAAATAGACCTAAAAGTTAGCTTTTAATCTCGAAAGAGTAGAAAAAAACACATGAAGAAGAAATTAATATCAAGTTTTCATATGTTACTTAACTAAACTGACTGTTCCGAATACAAAAGTAAAACAGTGTATTGAGTGAAAAAAAAAAAACCAACAAAAAAACAATGAAAACACAATATCTATTTGTATACACTCATTGTTACATGTTGCTTGATTAAACATAATCGTTACAGCTGTGATAATCATTAATTACGGGCACAAAGCATAATCTAACGTCTGTCTATAGTAAAAGTTTTATTTTGAAAATATTGTCGGAAGTACTACTGTGTAATTCTTTCTACCTTTACAGTAGCAGAACGGAGTTGTAGTTACTGTATGTGACCACCAGAGGGCAGCAAAGTCGTGATTAAATTGAAAATAGTTTTGACTTCATCAAAACTATGAACATGGTTAGGTTATTAACATTAACATTAACATTATTTCATTCTTATTTTTTTGTTGCTGTCATATACTTGTTTTGATTTTGATTTACTCTCGTGCACCTCGCATGTGAGCTAAATATGACATAATAGGCAATAAACTGGCACTAATCTGCAGCTGCCTGAACCCAGAATTTAGGGCCACTGACAGAGTGCACATTAACCAAACAGAGTTATAAAGTTCATCCTTTTCCAGCTTCTTCTGCCGTTTTGCTTGAGTGCATCTACATAAAACAAAATGACAAAATTCAGTGTGAAATTATGTTGAACTACTGCTAAGTGCACAACAAAACCCTTATTGGAAGTTAGAAGCTATAAAAACTGTCAAAAGAAAAAAAATAAATCCTGTTATTTACAATATAATCACGGTTTTGCTGCCCTCCAGTTCACACACAGTAACTGCTACTTCCGGTGAGCACTTCAAAATAAAAGTTAACAGCCATAGTCAGACAAGAGATTAAATTCCGTCTGTTTACTGAAACCGATAAATTAACGACACAGTCCTCATTAGTCATTAAACCAGGAGAGTTGTAAAATTATTTCTACTGCTCTTTTTTTCGGATGCATCCACCAACTTCCGGTTGTGACTTCCGGCATGGATTGGATATATGTCCGCCATCTTGACTGCAGGTAGGTACTCTTGTGGAAAACACGCCATCTGTGGTCGCTTGGCGCCATCTAGTGGACGAACTCAAAACTACATCAACACAGGACAGAAAAAAAAAACATGGCGGCTGCCACAAGGCTCATATCAAGGTTGACGCTGGTCACTGGTAATTTATGTTTGACCAAGTTTCATATGTTGTGTAGTTTGACGGAAACACGGAAAAACGTCCGGGATTGTTCAAATCTTTGCATGTTGCACGTTTGTCGTCAGTCTGTCAGTTTTCCCATTTTTAAACAAACTGATGTCAGATCAGTGCAGCTGCTTTGTTAATGTTAACTCCTCAGTAACTTCGTGGAAGTTTGGTAAAATAAGTTACTTTACGTTTTTCTACGAACTGTTTGAGTTGCAATGATTAATTCTGATACGTTTTAAATGTCAGGTATGCATATTGTACGGATTAATCGTTGTGTCTGTTTCTAAATGTGTACAACGTCCACATATTGGTATTTTTGCTTAATGAATAACTAAAATGATTGCTCAGGTATGAAAAAAGAGTTATTGATTAATTCTTTCAACTGACTAAGTAATTCATTGTCTATAATCAAATCAGCTCTAATTGATAAAGTAGATTTTTTTTTTCCTTTAAATTAACCAAACAGTGAAGGTAGAAAAGGTTCATTCACTTGAGTTGTGGTTAGATGAAGCTCAGTTTGCACATGAACAATGCAGATACATTATATTTAACTATAGATGAGTATAGTTACAATGATAAATGTTGGCATAATCAGTTGATATGTAAGATTGTAACAATGAAATGTGGTTTGACTGCATATTATTTTTTTTAGTGAAAATGATGTTAGTTGTAAATGGAGGTCTGAAACTCTCAAACTCAAATGGGACAAATAGTTTAAGTTCATCACCTGTCCTGATTATGAGCTTGTCTGATCTTATTCCTGTCAGATATATGTAAAGAGGAACTCTGAGGAGATTCTTCCCTCTGAAACCTTGAACACCTCTTAAATTCATGAGACAAGCTGTTTAATCTTGCTCAGGTGCCAATCTGACTTCATGCTGCTGCTTCATGTCACCCAGGAGGAGGCAGTGGGATTGGACGGGCGGTGTGTCAGCGCTTCGCCTCTGAGGGCGCCTCCGTGGTGGTCGCTGACATAAGCGAGGAGTCGGCCAACGAGACCCTTGGTAGCCTGTCGAGTGACCTCAGAGGACAGGGTCACATGGTGGCTGTGGTGGATGTGTCGTCAAAAGAGAGCGTAAAGAAACTGGTCACAAGTATACAGGTGTGTGTGCGGGCAGAGAAACACCTCAGCACATCTTTGCATTAATGTCATAACTTGCAGCATTTTCAGAGAAATACATGCATTTTGGTTTCTTGACTATATGTCAGAATGCTGCAGGGAGTTGGTGTGTTTTCTTTTTCCCTCTTTCCTCTGTAAACAGGTAATATCCTCCTCTCCCACTGCAGACTCGTTACTTTCAGCCTCCCTCAGTGTGTGTGAACGCAGCAGGCATCACCCAGGACGACTTCCTGCTCAACATGGAGGAGGATCACTTTGATAAAGTCATCCAGGTCAACCTGAAGGTGCACTGCCATGATACGAGGTTATGTTTGGGCTCAGCTTTGGTTGTCCAGTGTCACAAAGCAGGCTCACCTTTGCTTTTGGTGTAGATCACCATGGTAACTGCAGGGTTAGCCTGCTCGGTAGAAAGTTAACTTCAGAGAATCAAATCAGAACCTGAGTACTGACCATTCAGCTCCATCATCGCTGCAATAATAAAAAGTTTATTTAATTTCCAACAGGATTCCTGACAGCGTACAATCTTATTCCATCACTGCTGCTCAGAAAAACACGAGTTAATGCTGTTATTAGAACCAGAAATAAAAAGTATTCTCATTATTCTCTTTAATTAGACAAACATGTTAATTGTTAATGAGCTCTTCTGATCATTAATGCAGCATTTTGACCAGACAGACCTCATGAGACATTAACTACTTTTCTTCTCCTCTCTGCTGTGTCAGCGTAAACTGTCTGACATCATTTTAACTTTGAAAAAAAAAAAATCTGCATCACATTTTCCAAAGATTTTGTTCATCATTAGACAAAAAAAAATCACTCACTCTAAAGACTGTGTAAAATGCCACATATAGCATGAGCCTTATTTTTAATATTGATCATGGTATTAGCATCTAGTCATCTTTCTTTCTGCGGCTCTTCCAGGGTTCATTCTTGATCACTCAGGCTGTCGCTCAGGCTCTGGTGGCCTGTGGAGCACCCAAAGGATCCATCGTCACTGTGGGCAGTATCGTGGGAAAGGTGAGATACCAGCAGACACGGCAGGCGTAGTCATCTCCATTTTACAGTTTTTGTATTTAGCTGAAGCTTCATAGTTTTTTATCCTGAAAGGCATAATATTAAGTGTGGTAGAGGCATTGTTGTGACAGGTTAAAGTTGGAGATATAAGCAGTTTTAAACTTTCTGATTAACATTTTCCGAAGCATAAATACAAGAATAAACTTACAGAAATTCATTGAGAACTTAATTTTATTCTAAAACACAGTATAAATGTAGGACCTGTTAAACAACTTTTTCAGTCCTCTGTGAAATTTTCTGCTGGATTTGAATTTTGGCTGTTGATGAAAGACTCTACAGTGATACAATTGCTCTGCATCCATGTGTCTCTGTGGTTGATGTCTGCAGGTGGGAAACATCGGACAGGCAAATTACGCCTCCTCTAAAGCTGGAGTGGAGGGTTTAACCAGGACGGCAGCCAAAGAGCTCAGCAGGTGAGCAGAGCCTGATGCACCAGTAACACATCATGACACACAGAGCAGATTCAGTTTTAGGTGTTTTGAAAAAAAAAAATTCCTTCCCGTCTCCTCCAGGTTTGGGATCCGGTGTAATTGTGTGCTGCCAGGTTTCATATCGACTCCAATGACGGACAAAGTTCCAGAGAAGGTTATTAGCAAGGTACAGCACACACACAGGTGCAGACAGATTTAGTAACACTTCATCTATCAGGTGTGAAATCATGTGTGAGGTCTAAACCAGGTGTTGTCCACCTTTTGTAAGGTTTTGTAACTTAAAAGGCCCTCTTCTAATTCATAAAAAATTCCAAAATGAAATTGTTGCCTTTTTTAATCTTCATATTGCGACATAAATATGATCCTGGTAATGATCCAGAAATTTAAAAAACAACAACAATACTGTTTTGTTCACACATCACATCACTGGCAGGACAGGTTAAAATCCACCTGGAGCACGGTAAAGGCAGTCATGTCAGGATACTTCAGCAGAAAACGATACATGTTGATGCTTCAAACTTAACATATTTTTCATTCCACAATAAAATAATTCATCCAAAAACACTTGAACAGAAATAGTATGAATTATTCTTATAGAAATTATTTAATAAGGCAAGAGGAAATTTGTTCATTCTAGCTAGTGGGCCAGCTGGTGCTGCAGCCCCTTCAGCACCCACCGTCCTGCACTGATGTCCTCTTCTATGGAGCCAAACATGTTGAACTGCCATGTTTCTACAGTAGCCCAGAACAGACAAACTCTGACATGAGGTGTTTGCAGCCTGCAAGCTACCATGCAGTGGACGTTCAAGTCAGGAAGGCAACAGAGAAATGACTGAGTGTGAATTAAAGCCAAAATAAAATGTAAACTTTTTATATTTGTAAGTTATAATTAAAACATTCTTTTGCTTGTAGTTTAGATTGAAATGCAGTTACTTTTACCTCCTATAAATAAAATAATATACTTCATATAAAACATGGCGATCTACATTTTCTTGACATTTGTGAAACACAAAATGCTCACGAATTTTTAAAAATCTTTGTGTTTGAAGTTTAAACTTTGAGAAGCACAGATGAACCTTTGTTTTGGAGCAGCTGCAGACATATTTAAACCACAACAAACAGAACTAAGACTAATTCTTCTGTGTAACTAAATATTACCGGATGTTAGTGGATAAATGTTGTTTTGGGGGGTTGGGTGATTTGAACTGACCCTTTTAATATTATCTCCAACTGACTCTCTGCTCTCCTTTAAGGAAACAGCATGAAAACACTGAAGTCTTCATTAATTTTGTTCTGTGTTGTGTTCTTTGTGTTTCAGATGAAGTCCTTGGTGCCTTTGGGAAGAATGGGAGAACCTGCAGGTCAGTGAAGACGCATGTTTAACGTCACTCTGGTTTGTTTTCTCGGCACACCTTTACACCAACTAAAAAAGCTTTCCTGGTGGACATAAAACTCTTTGAAATGTTATTTAAAAGTTATAAAAATATTCCTTCCTCTCTTCATTACTTATCCCCACATTTGATCCCTGTCGTCTCCCTTCACTTTTTGTCCTGTACAGTAAAATTAAAGGGAGGGACGTGTATTGTACCCAGTCTACACGTATGTTTGGCACCCTCAGGTCCCAAAAGACTTCCTCACACTTGTCTTTCTTTTTGTCCTCTTGCTCTCGTCCTCCAGAGGTTGCTGACGTTTGTGCCTTTCTAGCCTCAGATGACTCTCGATACATCACGGGAGCCAGCGTTGAAGTGACAGGTATTCAATTCTCTGACAGCTGCTCCTATAAAACACTGTTTTCATTTCATGTATTTTCTTCTGTTATTTTTAAAAGTTAAAAGTGAAAAGTTCCACCCAGCTAAACTTTTATTAATCAATATATAAACACAAATATTTTATGAAGGTCAAACTTAAGTGTCCCTGTTTTTTGTTAGGTGGACTTTTCATTGGTTAAATCGACTGTTCATCACACTGAAGACCAATGGGAGGCCAGTTCCTTCATAGTTAATTTAATTGTTAAAATGATTCTGCTTTCATCAGCTCTGAAGTCATGATTATGTTTCATAAATCTGATTAACATGTATTATACAATGTAAAGCCAATTTTGTGCCAATAAACAACTATTTATATTTCTGTACAGAATGTTGTGTTTTTTAAAATTAAACCAGTTTTACTTGTCTATAAAGCCCCACATGATAAGACGACTTTTTTTCTGATCATCCTGATCTTGTTAGGAGGAGGCGGGATTTGAACCAGGTTCTCCAGATCTGTAGATATTTTAGAGGTTCATGTTGACAACCCTGTCACGCCACTTGAGCCTCTTTACATTAGCTATACTCCCTGGGAGCCTTTATACAACTCCTCTAAAAGTTGTCTTTTTAAAACACTTGTGGAAGTTAAAGTGCTGAACCAGGTTTGAACCACCAACCTCCTGATCTGCACCACAGGAGCTTAACTCACTGAGCTAATGAGCTCACCTGACTGTTGATGTGTTTGAAAAGCCTTTCAAATTTTAAACTTAATTTGTTGGCTTTTAAAATCAACAAGTCAACAAGTCTTTCTTTTTTCATGCAGACTCTGCTGAAGTTTCCTGCTCTCACTGCTGCCAAAAAATCAGAATTCAAAGTCATAACCACAGAGGTTTCTGTTTTCACAATGAGCTGTAGGTTTGTGGATGCTGGTTCTCACAACACAGCTGAACATGCAAGTTAGGTTTTGGAAATTGGGGCCCACAATCCCAAAGATTATACAACAGCATGTGAGCCATGAAGTGAAACAACAGTTTAGTTTGTCATATGTAATATTTCTATATAGGTTTAGTTTAAAACAACCGTGCAGAGAAGAAGGAAAAAGGTCCATCACTTCCACAATGTCTTTGAATCTGTATTTTTCTTTGAATAAAGAATAAAAGTAGATTTGGAGGTATGCTGACAAAGTTTAAAATTCCAAGTTTTAAGTCACCGTCTGAATGATTTACCAAATGCAGAGGTAAAAGATTTATGTCCTCACTGGTTGAACATCCTGATGATTCACAGCCTGTTGTTTTAAATATATTATATGTTTCTCATTATATACATGAATTAATGATAAATTACTTTCACTCATTTCACCATCATCAATGAGAAATCAATAAAGATAGGAAGATGTTCTATATTTAACATATGTGAAGGAGCTCCAAACGGCCACAAGATGTCGCTGTTTTGTCGCCTAGTAACAATAACAGATTATAAACGAATTAAAAACATAATTATATTAAACCCGTCAAGTTTAAATGTAAAAAGGTGATAATAATAAAAAAAAAAAAAAAAAAAAAAAAAAAAATAATAATAATAATAAAAATAATAAAAATAACAATAATTATAATTTGTCCTTTTAAATAAATTAGCTTATGTCAAAGGCACAAATTGGGGCAAACGGAGCTGAAACAGTTCATTTTCCTGTAAAAAAAAAAAAAAAAAAAAAGTTTAGTTAATGGACGCGAAATATCATTTTTTGTTTAAGAGACAAAACCCGAGCTACACCTTCGTGTTTCAGTCCAAAATCGAAGCAAAACTGCACTAAAAACCTCTTCGTAAGAATCTCTGAGGTAACACGTGTTGAAGCTAACATGCTACCTGCTAACACTGTTGGTGCTCCTGCCTTAACTGACCGGAGTGGCAACAACAACTTGTAACTTTAGTTCCTACTCTCACAACAACTCGAGGCTGATCGAGAATCTGAATTACAAAATAAATAAATAAATTATCAAAATATCTATCAGAAGTGCCTGCAGGGCTCCGTAGATTTAAAACGGACTTTAAAGGGTAAAAGCTGTATTTTTGAATAAAACAGAAACATTATTCACAAAGGAAACCGTAGTTTACATTTATATTACAATTGAAAGAGAAATACAAGATACCTAAGAAAAGGTCACAACTGTTTGTCTGTCTTTGACACACAAAACTCTGCCTACAAAATGCCTGAAAAAATGAGAAACAACGATGTCCTGTGGCCGTTTGCAGGCAAAAGAGAACTACTGATGACAGAGGTTTGGAAGAAAAACAAGAGTCAAGCAGCTCTTTTTAAAAAGATTATATATTACAGAAACAAGAATTTAAAAAATTACTTACACACATTATAAAATAATACTTTTTTCTCTTTTCAGCACCATATTTTTTTTTATGTTGAAATGTTTGTCTTCAGCACAATAAAAAACAAACAAATATTTGAGGTCATTCTCTCTGGAGAATCTCACGGTCAGATTTTTAAAGTTTTTTAAAGTTTTGGCCATCCCCATTTTCCTGCTATATTTAAAAAATGCAAATAAAAAAAACAAACAAAACAAGAACCCTAGTATGATATCACCCCACAGCCACCCATGGCAGATGACTGAGCTGCCCCCTCCCTCTCACAACCTTCCTCCTGCCCGCTGCAGTCTCAGACAGAAATTTAAAAGATCAGCAGATTATGTGTCAATCTTTCCTGCACTGACTCAGTGAAATGAATTTCTGTGATGCATTTCAAAGCCCAGTGAAGCCTGAAACCAATATACGCCAACTCAAACAGTAGCAACGACAAGGAAATGTGACAGAACTGGAGAGTCACCATTTAATCATTACAGTGGAAGCAAAATTTAACAGCACAGTACAGTTGATGAAAACACTAAAAAAAGGGATATTACAATAAAAAATATGGCCACAGATTCTTTGGTTCTACAGAAGGAGTTTGGACAGGGCGTGAACAGAAGCACCATAACTCAGGCTGGCAGTGAGTTTAACATGTAAGTCACTCGCTTCACTTGACCTTCAAGTGTCAGCTACAGGAAATAAATACAAATGAAATATACCACATTTGACTGGAATATTTGGTGGTCCTTGTTTTTTTTAAATCTTAAAGCACCCTGTTTGTTTTAAATAAATACAATAGAATATCACTATTTCTGTACAAATGGAATGTAATGCACATTTTCCCCAGTAAAAGCCTTACGAAACTGTAAAAAGAGACTAAAGAAAATGAAGGACTCAAAGTGAATACTAAAACTTTTATGCTTTGGTATAATTAGCACCTTGCCACACACAGTTTCTTTAAGTAAAGCATGCATTTTATTCACTGCTGTAGGAAAAAAGAAGAAGGGAACTTTGAATCTCATATACATATTTAAACCCTGATGATGTCCTGTGCTCAGATGCAAAATCAGAAAATGCGTTCTGGATGGAAAGTAATAATCAAAGTACCCAGAAAGTGACTCAGCAAATACTGGACTGGTGTGTGTGGTAGTGACCCTGGTAGCCTGATCCACGATTTTAAGAAGCAGAATCAGCCCTTAACATGCAAATATAATAGCATCAAGTTTAGTTTATAAAAAACAATGGCTTCAAAATTCATCGTCACTGTTGTCCAACGTGAACAAATGAACAATTCAAAGAGAGTTTGTGCTGCTCTCAGGGCCGAGGAAAGATTGTCCAGTTTAAAGAAGAATCAACCTCGCGTCACGCTGGACTCCATGAACCTCACTGCATTAACACCAGAAAGATTTTTCAATCATCACTTCGAGCTGTAAATCACATTTTAAGATTGTTTTAATAAAACTACAGGGTGTCATGAAGAGAATATTACAAAGAGCAGAAAATTCACTTGGTGGCAGCTTAAACACAAAAAAAAAAACAAAAAACAAAAAACAGATCAATCTAACAGACGACCCAGCTGGTATAATTTGGTCAGTTCCCTCTTTTTTTATTCTGGGTGGAAACTGGTGGCTTTAATTCTTTGGTTCCTTTTGATATAATAACATAAGAGCTGAGAGTTACTCTGAGTTTTCAATGTGAGCAACATGATTGACAAGTCTCTTGGACGTTCATTCATTTTGTGCAAAACTAGACAAACATTTGCAAACACTGGCCGTCATTTTCTGGTGTCTACCGTTTTTGATTTTTGGCTCATGAGGACTTCTGGCTGGCAAGTGCAAAACAGATAAAAGGTGACTTTAATTCTCTGTTTTATCTGAATCACTAAATGAATAAATGCCCGACAAATACCAAAGCTGTGATTCTTGCACGTATTGTCAGTCGTAAGAGTGACCGTCAACCACGTTGCTCACAGTGTGAACACTGGATTTAAAAAAAAAAAAAATGGAAATAATGTCCGAGTGTGACCCTTTTTTTTAGGAGGAGGAGGTGGAGGAGGGGGGAGGTAGAGCAGGTGAGATAAGTGGAAAAAAAAAAAGAGAGACAGCGGGGAGGAGAGAAGAGTTAGAGGGGGATCGGAGACGGGGGGGCTTCAGGCCTCAAGTCGCTGGCTTGCTCTCTTTCTCAGGCCGGCCCCTTTCGCTGCTGGTAAAGAAAACACTGTTTTATCCCGAAGAACACTCTCTCCTGGTTTTTTTCTTCTTTTCTCGCGGTCGTGCGCCCAAACGATGGTCTCCTCTCCGCGAGTTTTTTAAAAAATTTCTCTCCTCTTTACTTTTTTAGACGTCCATTAATAGTTGGGAGGATGTTGCTTTCCCGAGGCACGTACTTGAGTGTGAGTGCGTGTTTGTCTCACAACAGCATCAGCATGTGTGTGTGTGTGTCTGCGGGTATGTGTGTGGTGTTTCATATCATTTACAAGTTAATTTACAAATTACTGGGCATGTATGTTTGTAATATTTAAGTGTGTCTCTAAGTGCATGTGTGTGTGTGTGTGAGTATTTGCATGTGTTGTTCTTTGCATGATGCGTGTGAGTGTGTGTTTTTAGCCTTGGAAACAGACAGGTCCCACTTCAAAGCCAAACTGCTGGTTGCTCTCCCCAAAGTCTGACACCTTGATATCCAGCAGAGGAAGATGCTCCACCTGTGGCGTGTTGATCTCCAGGACTGTCCTGTCAAAGCCCTTACGATACTGCAGAGAGAAACAGAGACACACCTGTCAGAAGTGGAATCAAAATATCCACCTGTGGCATGATTCTGAACAAAGATTATTTGTTTATGGTCGTGTGAAAATAAGCCTAAATAACTTTAATCCTGCTCATATTTCTAAACTCTACATCATAACTTGATAGATTAAAAACACATTGGACGGAGGGTTAAAATTCTTTAGATAAGATGCCCGATGCCTGAAGATCACAACCGATTATCATAAATCATTCCCATTCAATTTAAATTATTGATCTCCTTTCAAAAAAAACCATTATATCATTGCAGCACATCAGTCTACCATCAAAAGGTAAAAACCAATATATAAAACACAATTAAAATATGACATTTTCACATTTGTTTCATGCACTGACATGAGGAATGTTACATTAAATGTGTGTGGAGCGATCATGAATGTATTACAATGCCATGAAAGCAATGAGGACTGACAATGACAATGTTGACTCATTTAAATCTGAATCTTAAAACATTATTGTTTACTGCAGCCTTCCAATGAAGATGATAAATAACTTCTTGTTAAATCTTGTTAATCTGCAACTATTTATTTGTTTGCTTTTTGCTTTTCTTGTCTTTTAAATACAATTTCTGTAAAGTTTTAACTATTTATTGGCTTGCTTATGCCTTTTGTTTTATGATCTTTTAAATGCAATTTCTATGTTCTCTTAATGTTTTATTTGAATTCACTTCTATGGTCCTGTAAAGCACTTTGAATTACCCTGTGTCTGAACAGTACTATATAAATAAACTTGCCTTCATGGGTTAGATGTTTGATGGGTTTATTGTTTTATTATTATTTTTATAAGGATCAATATTCAAACTCACAGAGCAGCCATCGACCAAGGCTTTGATGTAAGGGTTGGTCTCGTAGCTCAGCTCCTCGTCGTTGGCACCCTTGAATTGCAGTGCCCTGTTGTAGCTGTTCTTGGCACTTCGGTCGGCCCAGGCCACCGAGCGGTGGCAGTGGTAGGTGAGGTTCTGGCGGGCCTGGACGCTCAGGAGGCGCAGGAAGCCCAGCTGGACCACGCCCACGGGCTCGCCGTTAGAGTCCACATAGGAGAACTGGGAGGAGGAGTGTGAAGAGGAGGTAACAGAGAGAGAATGCACATAAAGAGGAAGGGATACACAAAATAGAGGGTAATTAAGTAAAGTTAAGAACTAAACTATTAACTAAAAACAAAAGCTTCACAATCAGCTTCATGTCACAGAGGGTTACTAACCTTATCACCAGTGGCAAACTGACTGTACCAGGATCCTGGAGTCTCTGTGTCCCAGGAGCTCATCTTCTCCTGCCACCAGAAATGTCCACGTCAAATATTAGAGTCAGAAACATTTAGTTTGATTTAGTTTGATATTAAGTTTTGCACAAATAAATACAGCTTGTGTGAGAAAGTAATACCATTTTACACCAGCCTGAACTAAGTGTTTCAGAACCATTATCACACTGAGATCTTATTAGTTTTTTTTATTATTAAATGTGAGAAACAGTCTCTTTCTTATTGCATAGATGCAAATGGTGAATTAGTTTCTCAAAGAATGCAATCAAAGACCACAATCCTTCACTGATATTGATCAGTACTCCCACCTTTTCTTCACACCCAAAATGCATCATTCCTATCCCTTACATGAAGTTAGTGTTGGGAGATTTTATTTCACCAGACTCTAAGGAGGTTTTACAGTATTGCTGATGTGGTGGACTGACCGTGTTGAGACTCTTGCTGGGGTACAGGCACGTCTCTGCTCCGTTAGTGAAGTTACAGAAGACCTTGAAGGAGTCTCTGGAGCAGCCCTGGTTGGGGTCAATCCAGTACTCTCCTGCAAGATGGCAACAGAAAGTTAGTTCTTTACATAATATTTATATGCATGAATAATACTGACTTAGTTGTTATATTCACACTGGATGTGTGCAGTTTGCCATACATTAATTATTTAATGAAAAAAATACTTGTTCATCATCCCCACGTTGAAATGACGATGATCACTCCATCAGGACCAAATCCTGATGGAGGGTTAATTACTCTGAGCGGTGGCAGGTAAATTTTTTTGTTAATTTTCTTACCGTCTTTGAGGTCTGGCTGGCTGAGGTGAAGGTCTTGGCAGGTGCGGGCAGGGCTGTCCTGGGTGCCCAGAGGGAAACGCATGGTCTCGATCTCCTGTCGGAGTGAGTTGAGAGAGCCGAAGATCTCCTCCATGCCTTCACTGCCCATCAGGAACTCAGTGCCAGCGGCGTCAGATGCAGGCATGTCGGCGTCGGTCTCGGGGAGCAGCTGGCTGGCGTCAATGGAACGCTTGGACTTGGGACTCCTCTGGATGGGCAGGGGCTGGATAACCTCGCCTGGTGGTCCCTGGGAAGAAAGATTACATTTTCATCAATTAACTGACAAACAGGAGATGCAACGAGCGAACAGAGAATAATAACGAAAGATCAAGTTCTTACAGGAGGTCCAGGAGGTCCTTGTACACCTTTTTCTCCCTTTGGACCAGCTCCTCCCTGTGCACAGCAGAGAGGGGAAAGGTTTAAGAATTACTACATCAGATCCAAGTCAGGTATTTTAACATGAACAATTTAACAATTTTTTGTGGAACAATCATAAAGTATACTCACAGCAGAACCCTTAGCTCCTTTGATACCTTGAGGACCCTGTAAAAGATATGAGGCTTTAGTTTAATGATGGTGACCATCTTTCAGATTTACTGCTGCCACTAATTTCCTATGGTACTTAATAACATGTGGGGAACTGATGCAAGAGGAAGAAGATATAAATGACAAAACAGCACTCACAGGCAGCCCAGGAGGACCAGCAGGGCCGATGGGTCCGGTGCCTCCAGTCATTCCCTGTAATAAAACACGAGATATGTCTAACATGAGACTAGTTTTCATACATTATTATCAAAATGACTGTGAATAATGGTGGTTGAGCTGCTCCTCCCTAACACATGTGAAAGATTTCAGACTTACAGTCTCTCCTTTTGGTCCAGAGGATCCCTGAGGTCCAGGAAGACCTCTGTCTCCCTTCTCTCCCTGCTCTCCTGGGGGTCCAATGAGACCGATAAGACCTGGGTGTCCCTTCTCTCCCTTGGCGCCGGGTCTCCACGCAGACCAGGCAAACCAGGAGGTCCCTGCAAGGAGAAGAAGAGATAAAAGAGCAGAGGAGAAAGACCATGAGGAGATGATGAAGGAGATAATAAACTGATCAAAAAACTTAACAAAGTATTTTACTGAATGTACTGTGTGTCAACGTGCAGAGCAGATGAACACATGAAAATTAAAAGATATTATCTTACGAGAGGTCCAGGTGGTCCTTTCTGTCCAGCAGGTCCTGGAGATCCTTGCTCACCCTGAAACACAGTTAGAAACAGATTCAGCAGGTGGTGACAATCCAACAGACCTTACAACAAATAACATACACACATAACTTGTTAGCCATGAAATAATATATTGTCCAGTGGTTGCATTAACAAATACAAAAATAAATCAAAATCTTTACTGACCACTGATCCTGGGAGTCCTCTGAGACCTTCTGTTCCTGGTTTTCCTGGTGCACCCTGGGGGCCCACGGGGCCAGTTTTTCCTGGGGGGCCGACAGCACCTGGGTCTCCCTGTAAATGATGATGACAAGAATAATGATTAAAAATGTTTGAAAAAGTATCAAATTGGTCTAACAAAAGAAAGTGACATGAGAGGAGATTTGCAAATGTTTTATGTTTTTCAAAATAAAATCAGCGTCAGTGATTTATCCTGGGATCACTGATGGACATTATCACCACCAGGAAGTAAGAGAGACAGTCTGAGGACAACTTTGGTATCTTCATACAATTTTTGTATTGTTTGTCATGAGTTGTGGCTAAACATTATCTATGCAGAACCAAAAGCAGTTCAAAAAATGTACCAAAAAGACTCACCTTAGTTCCCTTCTCTCCCTGACGTCCCTCTGGTCCTCTTGTTCCAGCAGGACCCTGGCAAATAAAACATGTAACAGTGCATTAATAAACAAAAAAACAAAATATATTCTGTAATTTAAAATTCCATAATTTCATCAAATCTATAGAAAGAAATAGGGGTGATATGATACACTGATATTGACAAAAATTAAATACTGACATCACATTAATAACACACATGATGATAATGTTGTATAAATAATTCAGCGCCTCTTAAAAATACTGTATGCTCTTAAATCATTATCATTTCTTTCTGAACTTTCTTCATCTCGCCAGCCTCGTATTTTGAGTCCAATTAATTTGCCAACAAAGACAAACCACACAATAAAAAACAACAAGGTTAATTAGGCTAAGGTTAAGAAAAGGAGGACTTAGATTAGTAGCATTATTTTCTTTCACATTTTCTATAGATATCATGATAAAAATCTGATATCGTGGCAGTCTGTAGTTAATAAAGATAGTCACTAGATTATGTCTTTGACCTGTATATCAAATAAAGACCATTTACTCCAATGCAAGTACTTCTAAGTAAATTTTTCTTCTCCTTTAACCTCTCAAAGCATACAACAAGAAACTGACACATTTCCTAACTCTTATCCACATTCTTAACAAAAAAAAAAAGTTTCAGGTGGTGACACTGGAAGAACGACACAGAATGGATGCATGATGGAGGAATGTGTTCATGTCTGCCAATGTACTGTTCCATGCAAACACTCTCTGGTCGGATCAGTGCCCAGTTGCAAAAAAAACACTTAGGCCAGAGGGTCCTTAGAAACCATTTTCCTTAGATCCATAACAGTCCTTTAAAAGTGACCTAATTTGTGGAACATAAAACTTGCCTTGGTACATGGGGCACATGCTCTACCAACAGCAACTCTGCTTGTGTGTATTTGTCATGTTTGGGATAAATTTACTTTGAATTATGTGCTTGTACATCTCATATTCTTTGAAGAGAACAACACTCCCATCTTCGGCCCAGTTTGGCTTTCATTTTCTTTTTGAATTGTCTTTGTTGTCCATTTTGGAAAAGATAATTAACACTTAATGGGCTTGTAACATTAAAGAATGTTATGAGTGGGCACCCTGTAACTCAGCTGGTAGAGTTTGTACTGAGGCTGTTAGTCCTCTGCAGCAGCCGCCGGTTCGACTCCCCCTGCGGCCCACTTGCTGTGTGCCATCCCTTCTCTCTCTACCCGCTTTCATGTCATATCTTCAGCCAGCCCTATCAAATAATTAAGGCAAAAAGCCCCCTCCCCAAAACTAATAATAATAAAAAACAATTATATGAGTGAGTGTAACCATGGTAACTGATTGCACATGTACTGTATCACGACAGTAAATGGTATGAAAGCCTTCGTCTAAACACTTAGGAGCATTACATAAAAAGGGAAATAGGACATATTTGCCTTAAGGGACAAACTTGAGTTTGAAACTTTGCAACTTTAAGGTGCTTTATGCAAGTGGGCGGTGCCTGTACCAATGACTGTGACCTCTTACCCTCTTTCCTGGGGGGCCGGGAGGTCCATTCTCACCAGGAGGTCCAGGGGAGCCCTGCAATAAGATGCAGAGAGAGCAGATTGAGAACACCAAGATATTTTTTATAACATTTCACTCACGTATCTGCATCATGGTGTCTTTTGACTTACAGATTCTCCTGCTTCGCCATCTTCTCCTCTCTCTCCCTTGGCACCATCTTGACCCTGAAGTAAAGCAGATCAGGGTTAGGGGTCTTTTTCTCCTTGACAACATCAGTGAACTGAACTGTTGGCAGCCATGTGGCCACACACAACGTAGCTTTGAAATCTGACAGATTATTGATATGGCATTTAGATAAGATGCTGACATGTATTTTTCAGAAAAGGATACTCACTCTGGGTCCAACCTCACCAGGGGGACCAGGATCACCAGGGAAACCAACAGGACCCTGAAGTTAGAGACAACAACAGAATGCCATCTGAATTTATGCCAATATATCTTGGTGAAAGAAGAATTTTGAGTCATTGTGTGAGTGTTTGTTTGGGTGCATTGCATCGAGGGTGTCATACAGGGTTTCCTTTGGGTCCATCGTCTCCAGGTCGTCCCCGTCCTCCAGGAGGTCCACCAGTTCCAGGTTGTCCAGCCTCTCCCTTCTCTCCGCGCTCTCCACGAGGACCCTGCCAGCAGGAGCACATAACTCTTTGTTAACTCGTGGATGCTATTAACTAGTCAGTTTATAGTAGTGACAGTATCCTGATGATGTCTTCAAAACTCATCCACTCACCTTCTTTCCTGGCTCGCCTCCGATTCCAGGTGGTCCAGCCTCACCAGGCTCTCCCTGAGGAGCAAAACAATATTACTTATAGTTCTCGAGACTAGTTGAAATTAATTTGTTTTATTTCTTTGGACACCATCAAACTCATGCAGAATTACTGCCTCAATGTTAGCAAGACATCTTTTCTCTGCACCTTCTCTCCAAGAGGTCCAGGGTTACCCAAACCACCAGGAGGACCTTGAGGACCCTGAAAAAACATACAAAAACAATTCAGACAGACAGATTGAATAATTCACATGAAAATGCTTATCATCAGCAAAAAAAGTCAGAGCTACCAACCTAACAATAACTTGTTAAATCAACCTTTACCTTATTACAAGGTGAAGGCTCATTAAACACGTTGCCCCTGACAGTCAATGTTGTGATAGCAGAGTAACAACTTAACAGCAGCTCTTTGGAGTGTACCGCACTTGGATTAAAAATTGTTGTCATTTTCTAAATAAGAGCTGTAAACACTCACGTCAGCACCGTTGGGTCCAGCAGGGCCACGAGGTCCTGGAGGGCCTGGGGGACCCTGGAAACACAAAGAAGCTCATATTGTTATCATCACTCATGATTTTATTATGATAAACTGATGCAGTCAGCACAATTGATGTCATGCATTTCCGAAACTCACCAGGGGCCCAACATCTCCCGTCTCTCCCTTCTCACCTGGTGGTCCTGGCAATCCCTGCAGGACAGAGGCGAAAGTTATACACAAATCCAGGAAGTAAAAACAAGCCGCCATTGCTGTGGTGGCATCTCTCTCCTGTATGTGCCCGCTTGAACGTGAGCTAGTGTACGATTTTCTACTTTTACACGTACTTTTTATGTAATGTTACTTTTGACAACGATGTCTTGGAAGTTGGGAAGAACCAGTGCAAGTTTTGGCTGCTTTAACAGTAGTGTCATACTTTAACTTGTGAAAAAACGTCATGCAAAATACTTCATAAGTCAAGCCCCTGACTGAGATAGACATGTATATATACATGATGAACGTTAATATTTCCATCCAAAAAGATACCTTCACCAGTTACTGAGGGCCACTGTCTAATGTCGTCAAGTCAATTATCCATGCTGTCACTGTCTAGAAGTGAACACCAGACTCAGAAGATCTCTCAAGAGAGATCATTTTAACCGAAACTAAGAGAAAATCTTGCAAGTTGCAAATGTTGGCTTCTTTTCTAGGCATGACCAGAAGACAAAGAGAGTGACAGACACTATGACATGCCACCAGCAGTAATGGCAGCACCGCTAGATGGTGGAACACACTAAGCAGTCGCCGGATTCATCAATACAATGAATTTATTCAGCTTAGCAACTTAGCACTGTAGCTCAAAACCTAATCTAAGTACTTACATACAAGTCTAAGACAAAGATATAAAGGTCCGGTGTGTAAGATTTATGGGAATCTTTTGGCAGAATATGGCAGAAATGGAATATAATTCCCATAAGTATGTGTTCATTAGTGTATAATCACCTGAAAATAAGAATCTTTGTGTTTTCATTAGAAAAAGAATAAGAATCAAAATGAGCCATTTATATCTACAGAGACTGCAGGTCCTCTTTGATGGAGGCTGCCATGTTGAAACACCATGTTTCTACAGTAGCCCAGAGTCTTGTGGCCACTGTGCTTGGAAAGGTAGTGTGAGGCAAGGTGTTTGCAGTTTGCAAGCTCACCACTAGATGCCACTAAATCCTACACACTGGTCCTTTAATAAAGATTCGAGTGAATCTACTTCTGAACTGAATATTACGGGTTTTATCTTACCTGCAGTCCAATGGGTCCTGGAGCTCCTGGGAAACCTCTGGATCCTTCGTCACCTTTAGCTCCAAAAGGCCCCTGCTGGCCCCTTGGTCCAAGCTCTCCATCAGCACCCTGCATCACAGAAGAAGAGAAAAGAAATAACATAAGAGATAACAATGTCATCATCTATTCATGAAAGTAACTGAATGTTCAATGTAACTTAACTTCAAATGTCTGATTTTATCTTCAAAGAGTTTTAAGTTTGTACTTACAGCAGGACCAGGCTGACCGACAGGACCCATTGGCCCGGGTGGACCAGGAGGACCCTACCACCAAACAGAAAAAAGAGCATACAAACAATGAGTAAAACAAACAAAACTGCAGTGATACCATGAACAGAGAAACAGCATCGTTACACAATTTTATCTCACACAGACTGATACAAGTCAGTTCCACTCACATGCTCTCCTTTGGCTCCCTTGGCGCCCTTCTGACCATGTTCTCCAACTTCACCCTGCATTGACAAACAAACATTGTGATTAATAAGGAACCTAAGATGGTTTTTAAAAGGTTGTGCTGGTGTGAAGATTGTTATCTAAAGTTACTGGCCTTGTCTCCGTCCTCTCCAGGTACTCCAGGTGGTCCAGCAGGGCCAGGCAGACCCACTGGTCCCTGCACTCCATCACGACCTGCTGGGCCAATAGGGCCTTTCTCGCCCTAAACAGGAGAAAAAGAACAAAGAGGGGAATCAATCGTTTTTCTTTTGGCTGCATGGATAATGTCTTTGGGCTTGTCTGCACTTAGATAAAATTCTGCAGAATACTCACAGGAACTCCCTTCTCTCCGGCAGGTCCAGGAGGCCCCTGAGGGCCTGGTCTGCCAGGGGGTCCAACAGGTCCAGCAGTACCAGGTTGTCCCCTCTCACCAGGAGACCCCTAGGATGGTACAATATCATAAAGATGGTATTGATTACAGCAGGTATTCATTAAGTGAATACTTAATTCTTAAGTTAGATGGGCTGAAATATATGACTGATACCAAATGAAACAATTTAATAATCACATCCTGTCATGAAATATTCAAATATGCGAAACATTAAAACTGACAAAATTAATTATAGTCAGAAACAAATACAAATTATGTACTGATCTAACTAAAATCCTTTGTTGACAAACTACAGTACTTGAACTGAGAGGGCTAGCTAGATATTACTGTAATTTTTTCATTCCATAAAGTGGAGTTAGGATGTTACAGAAATTAACTTTTCATATCGTTTGAAACATACAGCAGGTCCAGGAGGTCCGGCAGGTCCTTCACTTCCCTTCAGTCCTCCACCTCCCTGGAAGAATAGACAAGAATGTAATAATCAGTAATATTTCACTTCACCTCTGCTGGACACTTTTATGGTGAACTCCTACTGTCTATCTCGATATAAGCTTTAAAACAACAGGCAGTTAATAGTTTAGCTAAAAGTATCTGCCCAGAAATCTACACAGTATTTCTCTTGACCATACTCACAGGGGTTCCAGGCAGTCCTCTTTCTCCAGGGAAGCCTCTCAGTCCAGGAGGTCCGTCTTTTCCAGGGCCTCCGGGGGGTCCAGGGTCTCCCTTGGTGCCCTCCTTCCCAGAGGGACCAGAAAGTCCCTGCTCTCCAGGTGGACCTGGGGGTCCAGGGTGGCCACGCTCGCCCATGGGGCCGGTCTCTCCTGATGGACCCTGGGATGATGGAGATGGAGAGGGTGGAGAAGGATGATGTTGGGATAAAAAAAAGAGGAAATAAAGTGCAAGTGCAAAGAAGGTGAGAATGGATAGAAGGAGGAGAGAAAAAACAAATGCAAGGCAAAGGACAATTTGAGTTACAAAAACTGATGTGATTCACGTGTGTATCAGTGATGATGAAACTCTGCACCAAGATTTGGAAAACTCACCTGAGGTCCAACGACTCCAGGAGGCCCAGGTGGACCCATTTTACCTTGGAAACCCTGGAGAAGAGGAATGAAGTTAACAAAAAAATCGACAAAATATTGAACCTTGTTCTTACTGTTGAGACACATCTTAACATGTGAAATCTATATCTGAATAATCAGAACAGCTCAGCTCTTCTCAAAAACATTCATCACAATCTGAGCTTCATGACTAAAGTGGAAGTGAATGAAAATGAAGTGTTTTGCTGCCAGTGATTTGTCCACTCAGCAGAAAACAGAAATAAAGATCCACATGCATCAACTTTGCAAACTACTTTATTGTTTATTTCAATATCATTTAATTTACTTAGTCATAAATGGTAGGTGATTTGTTAATTTTTAACAGGTTAGGTGGCCCAAGGAGAACACCCTGGTGCTTAGAAGATCAGTTTGTTTAAGTAACCTGGTTTGCTTTTGTTCACCTGTCACTAGTGAACTGACTCATGAATGACTCATATCCATAGCTCTACAATTTAGAGAAGATTATAGATTCAAAAAACTAACAGAAGGGGGAACTGAGAGAAAAAGGTGCAATCACAAATCTCTCTACCACTTCAGCACCATGGACAGCGCCATGGCCTTCACAATACACAGCACAGTTTGGGTCCTGACATTTCAGAGCCATGATTGGGGACATAGACTCTAACTTGCAGAAACCTCAGCATAAACGATTGATAAGTCAGGCAGAGCAGACCAAATATTCAACTAAACAAACCTCTGCCTCTGCACTCTCTCTGCTACCAGGGGGTGGAGAAGGGGGGTGGCACTTGTCTGATCATAAATAAATGAAAATCTTTGAGAGACAATGTTCATAGTGGCTCTTTAATATGAACTGATAACATGACCAGTAATAGGTGTGCATTTTTAAGGCTTATTGTAGCTTTGTAGATGCCTGGATTAGATATCTAAAGAAAGTTTGTAAAAATAAATAACTGGGGTTAATTGAGATTGAACCAACTGCAACTGATGCCTCTTTGAATCCAACTCACCTCCACCGGGTGTCACCTAAAATGTCTGATTTCTTTTTCTGATGTAAAACTTATAAACATAAATATATATTTTTCCACAGGCTTTAACAGTTGGTTGGCAGAGGTTATATATTTAATAGGGATGGAAAGAACTGCAGCCACATTAAGGCACCTTGACTGGGTTCTAGAGGTGTTGTGCCATACAGTTAGGTCATATTTTAACTCTGTGTAATGGTACATAATATAATAAATTACTCTGTAATATATTACTGTAATATTATTACTTTTTCCAGAGACGAGTAGTATAAGGGATTAGAATTTACAAAACAGTAATTATACTACAGATAGTACTTCAAGTAACTCTTACTGAATTACTTTTTGACCTTGGTGAGTCTTATGACTTATATGTGCGGCAGGTCAGGGCAGATCACATCAGCTGCTAACCAAAAAGCTAAATGAAGGATGAAGGTTAAGGGAGCGGTAGAGAGTCAGACTTTCTACTAGTGGAAGTATCGTCATTATTTTGAGTTTGTTTGTTCCTTGAAATAGAATATGTGGTGATGGAATCTAAGCTGAAGGCCACACTCAGAGAGGTCGACTTTGTTTCCACAACAACTGACATCTGGACAGCTAACAGACAAAAGTTTTCTGAGTATAACTGATCATTGGATCAAAAGTTGAACTCCAGAGCACAACAACGCTGTCAACAATGTACAAAAGTAATATAGTCACATAACTAGTAATTTAACTAATTACTTTTTATACCAAGTAATAAGTAAAACGATATTATTACTTTTTAAATGAGTAATCAGTAAAAAGTAACTTATTACACTTCGTGAGTAACATGCACAGCTAATCACTGAAAATGAACAAATAAGCAAGCTGTGTGTTTATGCATTAATGCAGTCACTCAGAAATTATTTATAGATTTGATCTGTTCAATCTTAATCAGGTATATTTCTTGACTTCTTCATAAAAGAAAGCCATGAATGGAATCAGGTTAAAAGTCTTACAATCATCAGTTTAAACAAATTAAACATTGAAAGATCTTCAAGAGTAATAAAAAAATATAACTTACAACTTCTCCTCTCTGCCCAGGGTGTCCAGGCAGTCCATCCTTTCCTGGTGGTCCCTGTAAGGAAACATTGATCAGCCATCATATATTGATTAAATCTCCACTTTAAGAGAGCTTTCCTTACAAGCAAGAGGGGACATCAAACTCAAACCCAAACCCTAGAGCATGCTGGAACAATGTACGACAATTTCTCTCATGAACAGCCAGGTGATTTTCACCTTGAATATATACAGCATCAACAATCAAAGTTTAAGAAACTGGTATCAAGAAATTTTCTTACAGGAGGTCCCTTTGGTCCGGGGAAACCATTGGCTCCCTGAGGCCCGGGCAATCCCTGGTGAGACAACAACATGCAATATAATAAGAACATAGAAGAAGACCCCAAACAGCCATCAAGTGAATGAGGCACAGATCTGAATATAAGCTCTGACAAAGAGCTACCCAGCAACACATGCTTTTCTGAAATATAAATTAATCACTCACCCTCTCTCCAGGAGGACCAGGAGGGCCATCGCTTCCTGAAGTTCCCTAAAAAACCAAATAACATAGTAAATAAACAATGAAGTTTTCAATCACAAGTTGTTGTTCTTTATCTCCTCCTCCTTGAGATAGGCGTTAAATTTTGAGGTAAAGAACTAAAAAAATAAGTGTATCAAAGAAAACAGATGGTACCAGTGTTGTAAGCAAGTTGACAGAGAATAGGGATTGATTACTGAAGATAAGCATTTTGCCTGAAATATCACAATTCTGTGTTGCGTCTATATTTTAAAGTACATGGTGTCAAATTCAAATTGATTGAGATTGTTTGAGTTATTAAATTAAAAAAATCTAATATTCAGCTTTGAAGTTTTGGTTCCACCAATATGAATATAAAATGATAAAATGACCTTTTATATCCCCTGAGTACAATGACGACTCCTGACTAAATGACATGTTTTATGGATATTTAATATTATATTCAGGGCATAACAATAACAGCACAGAAACAACTGATAAACTGTATAATCAACCAAAAGATGTAAATGTAAATAACTGCAGAAAATTGTGTGTAAAACAAGTGATTTGGGTGAATTTTGAGCAGATTATTTCCTGGGAATGTTTCATCAGAGATGAGCTTTCCTGATATTTATACAATACAATTCACTGTCTGTATTATGTATTTTTTCTCATTTTTAACAATCATACACACTAAATAGGCTTCAATTTTCAAAAATTTAGCATCAAATAAGAAGAAAATTCAGTGGTTTCTTCTCCCGATGCTTGGCTATTGTTCTATCAGCTCTTTGGTTGTTTATCTGCATACTTCTGTAATGAGGCTGTTTAGCAGAGAGTGAAGGTTCTGTGAATATAGTTGTGTTCAGGGCTTCACTGTGCCTTTATCCAGTGAGTTTTTTTTAAACTTCATAACTTTCAAAATAATCTAAACTTTAAAAATACAATGACAGAACTTGATTATCAACAATCACCATCAAAATCCTCATAATGGCACTCATGAAGCACTCATGTGGACACAGTTTCGCAGTTCATTCTGGATAAATTCACTATGTAGACAAACCTTTGCTCCTGGTTTCCCAGTTGCGCCTCTTGGTCCTCTCTGCCCTCTGGGTCCCTGATGACACAAACAGTATCATAATTAGTGAAAAGTCTTCATCAGTCAAAAACAATGCAGCAGTAAAGCTATATTTGATTACCCTGATGGTGATCAGTATGTAACAATAACCTAACACTCCATGAAAATCATGACCATTATGGTTTATCTTCATGCCTTGCTGCAGTGACATCACTTTTGGGTATGGTTACAGATGCAACAAAGCACACTTCTGATCACACACAACCACACCCAGCTGTGATACTTGTCAGAGGTGAAACAGGCTTGAAGTTATTCTTAAATACCACGAGAATACAAAAGGTAAGCTCGTAAAAAATGTGTCTATCTGTGCTCAACAGCTGAGCCAAAGACCCTCATCTTCTGAGCAAATTAGCTTTAATAAACTGACTTAAAGAATGAATGAATAAATGCGAAACGTTACCGTTGGTCCTCTTTGTCCTCTTGGTCCTGATTTTCCACTAAGACCCTGAAAAAACAAACACACTCAGCCTCACTTGATCACTGCTTTGAGCTATAATCATTTAAAGTAAAATCTTCCACAGAGCCATTGACTTACCCTTGTTCCCTTCTCGCCGTTTGAGCCAGGGAATCCTGGGAATCCAAGAGATCCCTAAAATAAAAAAATTAAAAAATCAACATCGAAACTGTTTCTCAAAATGGCTGGTGACCACTAGTGTGAAAGTCATCCTGGATGAATAAACGTGTCAGTGAGGATAATAGATGTTGTTGTGTTTCTCTTACCTTTGGTCCTTGTCTTCCAGGATATCCAGGAAGTCCAGGACACCAAGTTTACCCTGAAATCACATAATGTCATCATTAATCATTATTCTTTACTTACTTAGGTCACAACATCTGTAATTGTGTTTAAATATTACCAACCTGTTACACATCAAATCATATTACACAACCTAAAACACAGAAATATATGCCAAAATATGAAGGCTAAATGAAATTTTGTGCTCAGGTGTGCTACAGTTGTATTAACATGCAATATGAAACTGAAATGTTTTAGTTGCAGCAACAATTAGCAAAAGTAAGCAGCAACTAAAAACCAGTGTTAAAATTAGAAAATACTACTTATACTAATTAAATACTTATTAAATTATACCAGTAACATAATTAGAAAATACTACCAATTCCATGTTTAAATGTCACGTTTCACTCATGTGCACATACATGTTCAACCACAAGAGGGCAGCACATATATTTTCCTGCTTGGTGTACTGTCAAAGAGGAGACCTAACCCTAATTAAATGGAAATATCTTGATACATTTGTGTGAAACATCTGCATTTTTCAAAGCAAAAACCTTAAATCCAGTTTCCAAAGACTTTTATGTCAAAGGAATAATACAAAAACCAGGACATGATGCTAAGAGTATCAGTAACCTAGCTCTCATTACTAAAAGCCAATCATGTAATTTCATCCTGATCGAACAGGCTGTACCTTCTCTCCAACGAGTCCAAGTGGTCCAATCTCACCAGGGGGTCCGACACGACCCTTTGGCCCCTCTGGACCATCCTCTCCTCTGGGCCCTGGTACTCCAATCTCACCCTATGAGCAGGACACAAAGCAAAGCCATGGAGTAAATCAGCCACAATAATAAACAGAGTAATGGCAGAAAATATGGCAAAGATATAAAATGACAATAAATCAATGAATAAATCATTCCACCCCTTCATTCACTCATTAATAATTCTTCCAGTGAAGTGATCTTACCCTCTCTCCCTTGGAACCAAAATCTCCCTTAATTCCAGGGAAACCATCTTCTCCCTAGAAACACAAGCAAACAAAAACATCAAGTACATACTCATAACTCAAAATCCTTTAAGATGAAGACCTGCCCTGTTTTTTCTAACATTTTGCTTCTCTGAGTCAATCAAAACTTTACATATTAGCGTGCTCTCATTATACAATTGTAATTCAAGTTGAGATATTTCTTGAGTGAGTAAATTCTAAATCAACATTCGAATGCTGCACAGCTTTTGCATGTCATTCTGTTTTAACATCGTATTTCTACACAGCTGCAGATAAAGATTAGGCTACAATATCAGCATTATGCTATTTGCAGGATTAAGATTGTTTCCAACTTGTGTGATCCAAACATTTCCACTAACTCCAGAGCACTGTAAAGTCCACAAGTCAAACTTACTGAAAAAAGATAGATGTAATAATTTCCAAAATTCACAACATGTTTTTAATCTAAGACAATATACTGAATATATTTTCACTGTGGTCAAAAAATTGCTTGCCCTCTTGCTTGCCAACAGAATCATGCACCTGAATTAACGGGGCAATCTAGCAGCAATTTGACAGCACCAAGAATTGCAGTTACATAACCACAATAACAAAAAAATCTATCAAGGCTCCAATAGAAAAGACTAACTCATTTAATCCAATGTATCACATTACTGACATTGTGGATTTTGATCAGTAATTTTAAGGTGGATTTTAGGGTTATGATGTCATAAAATATCAAAACACACATTCAAAGCTTAATTGGAAAATCTCAGGAGAAGCTTCAAATGTAAAAAAAGAAAAAGACATTCGGTACAGAGTGGGTGACGTATATGTGGAAGAATTAAGTTGTAATGATTGATTCGCTTACCTTCTCTCCCTTGTGGCCCTTCAGTCCACGGATTCCTTGACTGCCCTGAAATTAAAGCATTACATATTTACTGATATGCTAAGGAATATTTAAGGTTTGTGTCGGTTCAGTTTATTTGCACATTCAGTGCAAAATCCCCCCAAAAGAAAAGCAAAATGACCTCATAATAAAAAAAAAAAAAAACAACAAAAAAAACAGTGTTAATTTCTAAACATTAACCGTACTAACCTTGATGCCACGAGGGCCAGGATAGCCAATAGCTCCCTGGGGACCATTGGGACCCTGGAGAAGATCAAAGAAAGAAGGATGAGTTCAACACAATAAATACATTAAAGTAAACATGTACCAACAACTGTACCGTAAATGTGCATTGTAATCAATCACTTTCAGAGCCAATATGTTTCTCCAGTTATGAGTCATATTTAATTACTGAACTGAGACAGAAGAGATGTGGCGTGATGGAGTTATTTATGATTGACACCCACCTGGTTTCCTTTGGTGCCAGGAGGCCCCTCCTTTCCTGGGTGACCCTGAGAAAGGAAGACAGAGAGTTCAAGCCTCAGGAAGGACAGCCAGT
The DNA here is from genome assembly GCA_034769285.1 of Lutjanus argentimaculatus. NCBI lineage: Eukaryota > Metazoa > Chordata > Actinopteri > Lutjaniformes > Lutjanidae > Lutjanus > Lutjanus argentimaculatus. The sequence continues at coordinate 31,015,005 of JAWZSL010000008.1, forward strand.
GTTGGTTGGTTCAACTTAATTAATTTTTAATGATATAAACAAAAAAAAAAAACAAAAAGACAAACTCACAGGAGGGCCATCAGCTCCAGGCATTCCTGGCAGACCTGGTTTTCCTGTGGGACCCTGGTGGAGAAGACAAGGTAGTTATGAGTGAGAGTCCAGAGGCGGTTGTACTGCACCTAAAACTCTTTGGTAATTGCCAGAAAATATAAGAATAGAATAACTTATTCTAAAAACTGTGCAGCCACCAAGCTGACAAGTATTCATCCACTAACACCAACACATGGATGAATATGAACCTTAAAGCTGACTTCTCAACTCTGATTCTCCCTCACGCATACAGAACACTAATTGGGTGCATTTAGGATGATACAGCTTCTCCAATTATGCATTATGACCAAGAGTGTTGAAATGGCTGGAGCCACTTTGTTTCTATGCTTAATATCACAGAGAGAAAGATAATTAATTTCAATGTAATTGCAGAGTTACTTCAGCCGTCATCACAGGGGCAGTGTGAACTTTGGAGGTGCTGGTAGGTGTTTTTGTTTAACCTATGGATAGAGCTAGCAGTTTTTCTCTGTTTCCAGTTAGGCTAAGCTAATCAGCTGCTGGCTGTAACTTCATATTTGATGAACAGATACAAGAGCAGTATCGATCCTCTCATGTAACTATCATCAGACTTTAAAAGTCTGAGAGACAGCCATCAATAAAGAGTATCATCAAACAACCCTCCTCATCCCCTGATCTACTGAAATCTAGAATGATAAAACATGTTACAGAAATGGTTTGCATGTTATGTTTCTAATTCACTAGCATTGAATCAATTCAAATTAAATGAAAGCTTTGAAAAAAATTACATTTATTCACATCTCAGATAGCTTAAATAAAAGAATCATAATATAATACACTTATTTGTTAGTTATTGACAAAAATACTTGAAAATACTGTTACCATTACTTTCTGGATGTTGGTCTACACAATATGTGGCTCTCTCCAGTACCAGGAAGTGTAGATAAATATCACAACCAATAAAACTATAACATATATGAGCCCCTCTGTGTCGCCAGTCACATTAAAATTAAAGTCTCTCCTAAACATCCTTCACTGTATTATGTGTCACTCAATATCTGTTTTTATACAAAAAAAAACAAACAAAAAAAAACAAACAAAAAAACAACAATTTGAGGAGAATGCTCCAAAAGCACCGTTTCTTTGTAATACTGGATTTCCGAAAACACTTGAAAGGGCTGAATCTACCTTAACAGATTTACTGGACATTCTGCCTTTGCTCATTTGCATCTCTCCTTCATGAATGATGAGGGTTTTAAGGACCAGCGTGTAGGATTTAGTGACATCTAGCGGTGTACTTGCAGAATGCAAACACCTTGTCTTGCTCTCCCATTCCAAGCATGTTTGAAAATCGATGTTAGCCAAGAAACTTGTGCAAAACGTGCAAGGCCATATCTAGGAGCCTTCAGTTCTGAGCTGCAGTAGAAAAATGGAGGTGCAACTTGGCAGCTTCCATGGAAGAGGACTCATTCCTCATTCTAAGGTAACGAAAACACAGTGATTCTTATTTTCAGGTGAATATACACCAATGAAAACATACTTATGAATATTATGTTCCATTTCTGCCATATTCAACCAATAAATCCCTGTAAATGTTACACACTGGACCTTTCATGAATAAAATTAATAAGTTCATTTAGGTCAGTCTAGTCAGTTTTGATATATTTCCCTTACAAGTTAACTTCTTGTATGTTGCGGTACTTTTAATTCAGAGTAACTTTTTACATATTTGATGTCTTACTTTCTCTCCTGGGGGTCCGAGAGGTCCCTGAGGTCCTGGCATTCCCTGTAAAAAAACGACAACAAAAAAGCAACAACAAGCACATGAGATATATGCTCAATGAATGGAAGGAATAGATGCTCTCAGCATTACTGTTTCATTTTATTTTTGTGTGCATGTGTATGCATGCCCATCCTCTTCAGAACACAATTACTTAGTGAAAGAAGATGTTAATATCACGTGATACTGGTGATCTGTCCTGTCTCACCTGAGTTCCTGGGGTTCCCTGCTGACCTGGAGGTCCTGGCTCTCCTTGGGGACCCTGAGAGACAGAAATAGAAGAAGATAAAGGGATGACAAATGCAAAGCAGGACAGAGTGAAGGTCAAATGAGGAAAAGATCATATCTGGTTTTGTGTTACCATAAAGGGTAGCCTACTGATACTAATCATCTGCCAACAGTAAAAAGTTACATGATAACATGATAGATAAGTTATAATGATACTGACCAAGTTTCCCTTGGGACCGTGGGGCCCGTCATTTCCTCGTACACCCTAAGAAGAAGAGTGGATGAACAGAGAAAAATCAGAATTGAATTCTGAACATTGATGTCAAACATTCACAGAATAGATACCAACTCAAAACAATTCAAACACAGCTGCACATACTAATAAAAACTCACTATGGTGAACGCTCCTATCAAAAGCAAGGTTTTTTTTAACTGCAGTGAAAATTGAACCCATCCTTGCTTGTACCTTGCTTAATGCCACTACGGCAAAGTATAGATTTTTGTGATGATGCTAGTGTGTGTCCATAGATTTGTGGGAATCAGCAGGTACTGCTAATTAAAGGACAACTCCATCAATAAGAATGTCTTGTGGAACACATGCATGCCTTGGGAAAAAACTTGTATAAAGCCTTTCAGTGGCACTAAACGGGGCTGCGTGAAGTCTGATAAATTGCTGTAAGTGAGGCAAAATTAGTTGAAGATGCAGATTAAAAATTTGAAAATGAAATAAATCCATGGGTGTGGCGTTAGAAAGATGTGAGCTGACCAGACATCTGTAGGCCACTTTTCATTTCTGCTTGAGGCTAGCAGCTCCAGGCTACATTGACTGCTACAAGCGTAACTCCGCAGAATCTCTAAACAAACTCTTAGCTGTCAAGTTGAATTATGGGTAATGTAGGCGCCAGGTTTTGACAAGGAAGAAGAATGTCTGGAGTAAAAAGGATGGTATCTCTGGTGCATTGAGCTAGATTGATTTTAAAACCTTTTCAAAAAACTCTGTCCATTGTGAGTTGCACAATGTTATAAGAAAGCAAAGCTAAATTGGTGGAGCTCAACCACTTTAGCCAAACAACTATATTACATCTAAATATACGAGTGTCAAATGGATACATGGGACTTGGCAGCCTGAATCCTGGGTGATACTGGGTGTCTTGGTATTGTTCTGAGGTGATTGTGGGAACATTTCATGCTCATATTTAGATTACTGGATATCCCTGTCTTTATATCAGATCACAGGGTGCTGTTTCAAGCTGTTCTGTGGGTGTTCAGTGGTCACAGAGGGACAAAACAATGCAACTAAAACAACAGCAGCACTATGTGGTTTGTTGTTTGTACTCACAGGAGGTCCAGGGATTCCAGGAGGACCTTTAGGTCCGAGCAAACCACGAGGTCCCTAAACACACAGACACACACACAAGCAAGCCAAGATCAGTCAGTAATCAAAATCTAAATAACATAACAACCTGACAAATAGGATTCTAGAATAAATCATAATGGAGATGAATATTAATGGGAGGGCAAAGGTCAACAATAGCTACAGCAGCAACATTAGCATCAGGACAAATTGACAAATAAATATGTAGTAGTATACTGATTATTATGATGTAACAGTTAGGGTTAGGGTTAGGGTTCATGTTTTAAAAAACGTTAAACATCTTTGTTGAAGGGAATTATTTTTTAATGTTATTTATATAAATGGAAAATCATATTTAGAATTTAAATATGATCAATTTCTAACTTCTGTTCTATACACATAAAATAAGGGAATATAATTTGTATGTCTACCTTTAAAAAAAAACAAAATTGGCTTAACCATAAAAGATTTCATTTAAATTCCCTTATACATTTCAACTTTATGAGAAGGAAATTTCTGATAAGCTACTTTCTTGAAGAGAGATGTATAGCAAATAACTTCTTATCTTCTTCTTATCTGATTGTGGTGATGCACAGTCACCTGTGTTATGCAGAATGAGCAAATAGTTGTGCATTATTTGGCTAGATTAAGTTTCTTTACCTCCTATCGGACTTTTTCATGTAGCAAATTATTTTTTTACAGATTGGGTATCTTCCCAGCTCCCTATAGGCCACATTATTGCAGGTTGTCATTTTAACTTTCAGGGTGTACTTGAGAAATTAAGGCGTAAATTTTCAAATTAATCCTCATACACTTTTGTAACATTTGAATGTTCACTCTGATTATATGTGTATTAATTCTTGCTGATTTATTGTGGAGATGTTATTAATAAAGCTGACAAGTGTTTACATCTAGACATCTACTTCTCATAAGCTATTACTTTTCAGAGTTGTTTTTTATTTGTGTAAAGCCATTGCACCATACACCTGTGATCCTGACAGCACTTGGCTGCATCTTCTATCTCTCCATCACTTGCCTATTATGTAATTACAGTAAAGAAACCTCGACTACTTCATGTATTAGTGTCATGGTGAGAAACAACAGGTGTGACATTTGTGCTACAGATGGATACATAGAGATGAAATTTGGGATGCTGTTTATAATAGATATAAGGGGAGCATTTAAAATCAGCTGTGTTGTTATGGAAACACTCACTGGTTCACCTGGGAGACCCCTGGGTCCAACGTCTCCGTCATCTCCCTGTAAACACACACAGAAACAACGTGCCAAGGACGGAAAGATGCTGATTATTAAGAGTTACGGAGTGACACAATGACAGATGTTTTGAGTAGCGCTTGGAATCAAATCAAATTCTTTTCTCATATCATCGTACCCTCTCTCCGTCCTCTCCTGTAGGTCCTGGGGGTCCCATTACTCCTGTATCACCCTGGGGGAGATGAAAAAGTGGAGGAGTGAGGAATCAGAAAATTCTTTCTACAAACTGATATTGAAGTATCAAAGGTCTTGCACATATTAAAAAAAAAAACATTATTTTTTTTACAACTGCCACAACTTCAACTATACCAACAGTAATAATACTGTCTGAAGTGTATGTGACATTTGATCGTGGTTTGCTTTTGACTCACCCTGTGTCCTTTGTCACCAGGCAAACCAGGGAGGCCATCAAAACCACGGTCACCCTAAAAAAGACACACAGATATGTAAGCTATTATTACTGCATTGCAGAAGAGCAAAATCAAGTAAAAGCTGGATCAGTTATGCTCCTGTGTAGTCTGCCCGTACAGTATCATTTCACAAATGTCCTAATTAAAAAAAAAAAATGCAATTACTGGTACAAGCATCTACAGACTTGGGGGGGGCAATCAGCATCCAAAAGCGGTCCGAAGCAAGTTGGAGCCATGGACGTAGTTTAAATATGTTTAAATCTTATTTAATACACAGTCTATGGGTGAAATGAGTTGTTTCCCTCCTCCCCCCTAGAATAAAGGAAGCTCAAGCAGGCTGCAGGAAGACTAAAGTAACGCAAGATGAGCTAAGTGCTGAATTTAACGGTTATAAACATCTACTCCTTCTAAAAGATTATTAATGATTTCTTACGACTCATAAACAGACACATACTCATTAGCCAAACATTCTTCTTTAATTTTAACTTCAACCATGAAATGAGCACAATAACACAAATTAGAAATTTCTAAGGAGGGCACTGCAACTGTAGCAAGTATTTCCACTTAACATCTTTCCTTAATCTCTGATGACATATCATGGTCATTTTATGATTTATTACAGTAAGTATATTACAGATTTCTCCTTTAATTAACATCCCAGTTACTGTCTATATGAATTGGCACTTAAATGCCATCAGTATTTCATTATTCATATTGGAGGATCTGTTGCAGGACTTTTAGAATGGCGGCCATGTGACAAGGTCAGCTACAAACAAAGAGCAAAAATCACAAGCCAGTGGACTTAATTTTGACAATGTCCATAAATGAATGAAACCAGAGAAAGTTTACCTTAGGTCCAGTCTCTCCTGGCATTCCCCTGGCACCATCAGCTCCAGCACGGCCCTGTTAAGAGACGAGCAGCGGAAGCACATATTTTAAAAGGCTATTATATATGAGACAACAGCTATGTTCTGGTTGTGTAATTTGGATTAAACAAAGAATAAACAGCTTAATGTAAAAGCAGTCAGGAAGTAAGCCGGCCATTTTTTATACTTACTCTTCTGCCTGCTTTGCCTGGAGGTCCCATCATACCCTGGGGTCCCCTGGTGCCCTGAAAAATTCATTAGATGTCTGTGATGAATTTTTGTCATGTATCTGAGCTAAGTTCAATAATAACATACAAAGAACAATAGAGCAAAATGAAGGGTAATTAAATCATTTCACAAGATTTAAATGGTTTGATTTTTAGTGTGAGGTCAGAGTTCAGGATTGGCTCAGTAAGTGTTTTTACCTGAGGACCGGGGTCTCCACTCTCTCCCTTCAGACCAGGACTTCCTGGATTTCCCTGAAACAGACACAACGATTATCACCATCATTATCAAAACTATTTATCCTTTAACATACATACATACAATGCTGTTTTTGCAATTATTAGAATAAAAACAAACAAACTATAAAGACTTATTATGAGATCAAAATCCTTGTATAGGTCAACTTTTTTGAATTGTGTAGAATCAGCTAGATTCAGGTAGGAACGACAAAAACAAACTCTTGATATGAACAGGTAAAGGTCCAAATGACAGATAACATACCAGTGGTCCAGGGCGTCCAGTGAATCCCATTGGCCAGGAGGTCCTTTCAGAGCCATCTAGACACAACAACATCTCAAAATCAATGATGATGGAGGCACATGGCTGCTTGCAATGTTGGTGATATATGAGGAAAAAGAAAATCATCTTCTTTGATGAAAACAGTCATTGTCTTCATCGGTAACTATATTTTGCTGTGTGCTCTTGTACTAACTTAAGGTAATTAAGTAAGGGAAGGGTCTTTTTTAAACATCACAAGCACAGAAAGGCTACCACCAAATCATATGTATTATTATACATCTATCAAAGCTCTTCAAAGACACTGACAATCTCAGACCTATACTGATATAATGCTTGAGGCAAACTAACCGCATGGTGGAAATGAGAAGTAAAAGTGATGACTGACCCTGGCCTGAGACAAGATGGCTGCTGCCTGAGCTTCCTGTGCAGAAACGACAGGGCCTTTATCTCCTCCACTCTGACCAAATCGGAACTGCAAAAAAGAAGAAAGAAGCATTTAGACTGTTTAAGTTGGATACCTACAGCATATTGGTCCTTCAATAGCCATATCTAAATATTTAAAGTAAGGCTAGCATTAGGGCATTACAACAGGAATGTGTAATAAACATACACAGCTGTACAGAATATCGAACAAGGGCCAGAGTTAAATCTCATATGGCATTTATGGCCTTTCAGTATTCTTTCAATTAAAGCATCAAAAGTTAATGGTGACTCACGGGCAGCATGACTGAGGTTCCAGGAGGTCCAGGGACGCCATCAGCTCCAGGTAGACCAGCCCTTCCAGGAGGGCCCTGCAGGATGGAGAGAGGAAGAGTGAGCAGGCAGGTTCAAGGGAGGAAGTGAAATAAGCTTCTTTTTGTATCTGAAGTGACCAATAATGTCCTAAAATTGTCTGCACATAGACTTAGCAGTACTGTATCTACAAGTTTGCATTTGTTCAGATAAAATCAAACACTCACCCTCTCGCCAGGGTCACCAACAGAGCCAGGAGGTCCAGAAGAGCCGGGGGGGCCAGTAGGTCCCTGAAAGAGGTGTGTGAAGAGTACTTAAGTATTCTGATTACAGACTCAATGGTCTGGTCATTTTCTATGTCAATAGGTGCAGTCTGATTAGGGTGTTGCACATTATCCTACACATTACATTCAAGAGAAAATTAATGATTACTTTATTAATTGTCACAACCTTGCAATAGAGAAGTGTTCTGGCTAAAGTGATAATTAATATTTGCAACAGGCAAACTACACTACCAAAAATAATTCATAGCTCAGATATAAAAGTACTAACAAACTACAGTATGCAAGGGGTATTAATATAATATTTAGACAAAAGTAAAATGTCTATCAGACAGAAAAAAGGGAATAACCATCATTTACTTACAGCAGGTCCCTCAGGTCCTGGAGGTCCTTCAATCAGCATACCCTGCAAAAGTCAAAATAATGTTATGCAAGAGGACAAAAACCTAACAAGAATTTAAATCAAGGGTGTACATTGTGACAATACAAGTCATGATACATTTTGCTTGTCTGCAATGTACCTTAACTAGCACATATTCTTAAGTAAAACACGTTTGGATCACACTAGAGAGATCTGTCCCTTTTCAATGGCTGCGATTAGGGTCAGATAACTTATTTTAGCATTTTGGGAACTGAAATATGCACTTGAGAATAAAAAAACAATTTATGTGACAGATGGAGACATATTCTGCATTTTCTACAGGGACAAGAAACCTATGTTTGTATTTAGTCTTTGGATGGACATGGTTGCTGCCAGAGTTTGTCAAGTTCCTAATTGACAAACTAATCCTAATTGGAATTTTACAACTAGTGAACACGCCACAGAAATGTATAATGACTTATTGGCAACAGTTTAAACAAATATGGAACAGTGTAGGTAACTAACTCTATGTCCTGTGATTTTGTAAGATATATATAAGTTATGGTTCTAACACCAAAGCACTAATCTAAAAGGTGAGTGTGTGTTACATTTTAATCACACCTTTAAACAGATGTGTCAAATCTATGTTGGATTACTTTGGATACACTACTTAAATGATGAGCAATGCCTTAGAATTAGAAAAGCAAGGCTGCGATTGGAAGGTTGTTGGCACAAATCCCCGAAGCTTCTGGGAAACGTGACTGGAGGAAGCTGTCCCTTTCTGCCACAGGGCGAACCAGTTGAAATACACCTGCTCAGGTAAAGCTGCCTAGAGACAACTATTAACTCACAGGCTCCAAGACAGCAGGTTCTCCTTTCTCTCCTTTTTGGCCTCTGACGGCAGCCTGAGGAAAACACACATGTAGCCAACAACACAGCGTAGTCAGTATAGAAGTACTCACACACACCCATTGAAAAATAAAAAGACAAACACATTCATAAAATGCATACAACAGAAAACAGTGACAAGAGTTTTGGCTCACATAAAGACACCCACATTACTTTTTTACAAACACTGGTGTAAAAAATAGAATGATAAAATGAAAACCTGTTTTGCTTGTGATAAAGGCATAAGCTTTCGTCCAAGTAGCGATGATTTACAGGTTCTCCAAACTACTGGTCCATTACTTGTAGAATTTTTTGCATAGATACAGAGAACCATCTGGGCTTAGCAGCTCTAAATGAAGCCATACACTGAGATAAATGGCATTCAAGACAAAAGATGCAGCAATCAGTGACTGCTGCACTTCAGATGCCTCTTTATGCAGTGTATGTGATTGTTTAAATCATTGTTTATATTAATGAGGATCCCCAATAGCTTCTACCGTGGTAATAGCTATTCTTCCTGGGGTCCTGAGTTGCTCACTATACACCGTATAGAATAAAACCCATTTCAACCACTGATGTGGGGACTAGGTCTTGGTCCTTAAAGTATTTGAAATGAATTCAAATACAGGTTTCTCTATGATTGATTGAGTTTGCTTGGCATAAAACTGAATCTGTGACTTAGACCTTACTGCATGGCGGCCATTTTGAATTTACTTGCATCACACTTCGGTTTGGATACTAAAACAGGTGCTAACATCCAATACATAAAATCTTAGGGAAGTTTCATTTTTAAGGTCAAGTCTAAACAGGTAACTGTAGTCAAAGTTGTAGCTGGCCCTCCTGAGATCCCTAAGCTGATTTATAACTTTTAGGTCCATCTGAAGTCCACATTCATGTGTTAAAAGTGAAGGTAATTATGACTACAGTCTCGATCGCAGTCCTCCAGGCACAGTTCTACAGGACCATGCGCGTTCAAAAAAGCCACCATGGGTAAGAAGGTCACACAGAAATAAACTGTCTCCAGATAATAGCCTGTGAGAGATGGCAAACTCAAACAAGTCATTTGAGAGGACACTGAATACAATTTGACAAAGACTAGAATTCAGAGTTGGTTGAAACTGATTTTGTTTTTTGTTTTTTTGCCTGTGAAGCAAAACGACTTACGCCTCCCTCGTCCGTCACAGCGGACAGGGCGGGGCCCATGTTGGCATCACCCTCTCCAGTCTCCAGTAATGGCTCATTGTAGTCCCTGTAGGCATAGTCGTATTCCTTAAGGCCCACGTCCCCAGTCACATACTCCTCGGTGAAGGCCTCCTCGCCCACACCGCCTGCCTTGGTGGCATCTACCTCCTCTCCCCCCAACACTGGCTCCACCTGGGGCTGGGTTGGGTTTATCAGAGCCGCAACAGGATAGATAGAGGGGCACGAGAGGATGAATCAAGCAAAGAAAATAAAGATGCAAGAAGAAGGAACAGTGAAAGGAGGATGGAGAGGTGTGATGAGGAATTGTTAGTAAAGGAAAGAGATGAATGAAATGAAACAAAAGGGAGAGGAAGAGGGGGGCATATATAGAAAGAAATGAGTCTTACCTCTTGCAAGTAAACAGTGACATAGGGGTAGAAAACAAAAAGACATCTGGCAGACTGTGGGGACTCTATTAGTCCTTCATGCTGCAACTTCAGTCTGATTTTTTCAGGTGAATTATGGATTAGCAGGTTTATCCTGCAACCTTAAATCTTCTGTTAATCATCTATTGTTGATGTATATGTTTCCACCAAAGCATATCCTCATCAGCTTGTGTGTGATGACCTGTAACCAAATGATTTCTCCAAATTTGCTTAAATCTATTATCTGATGTTATAAGTTTGGTTTAAAACAGGGAAGAGACAGAGATAAAGACTCTTTTAAGGTTAAGGTCATGTATACATAGTCCCTAAACACACAGAACTGATATGAATCACTTTGTGAAAACAAGCTGCTGCGATGTGCTACGCAAAGCAAAAACTATGTTATTTTCTATTTTACTTACCATGGGTGTTTCAAAAAAAACAAGTCCAGTGGAATTATGCTGTACTGTGATCTCATATAAAAAACAATAATTGAAAAAATGACTATATCTTAAGCACTATCACAACAAATTATGAACAATGTCTATATTTGCTCCACACACATTTCTCATCAAAACAGTAGCAAAAATATCCTTAGCATCAAAATTTGAAAACAAAACAAAGTCATCAAAGGTAGCTAATACAGATAAAATGGTAATGATGACAATATGGATTATTGCCACAAAAGTGAACTGTGAGAATCAGATCAGAACTGTGAGAAACTCAAATTCTCAAATTCTGATTAGTTTTGGGCTGTAAAGTAAGCCACAGCAACTACTGTATTCTTTAGTTCAGTTAGATTTTTTTTGTCAAACAAGAATGCATGATATTCATCTCCCTTTGGTTAAAAGTGCATATCAAATATTCCTATGCGGATTCTTTTTTCACAAGATCTTTGTTCTTATGTCAAGATGAAAACCTGATCAACAAAGGTTCTTGAGATGAGAACAAAACAGGAATCTTGTTGTTAGGAAAAAGGGGAGCCACATAAAAATGTTTGATGATACAAGCAGATGAATGTGGTGCATTCTCCTTTGAAAAAGGTTTTCTTTTATGTCTTGTCACCTGGCGTCGGTGCCAACAAAACATTGATGTGTGGTTAGAAAAGTGTGAAGATAGACAACTATTTGGTTAAACTACAAAGACTGGGCTCACCACCATACAGGCATTACACTGTCTTCTTCCTTTGGTGATGGAAGTTTCTTGTGTTAAGTTGATCATTTTTTCTTTTTCGTGTTGTGACTTCTATCTTCCTATGCAAATTAAACAAATCTATCTAAGTTTTGGAGTTTAATTTACCTCTATGTTCTTTATAAAGTTTATCTATTCTGTCGGTCTTCTTGGGCTATTTCATCTTCTTGATCTGTGTCATCGATCAGTGTGTAATTTTCTTTTTACCTGTACAGGGACCTCTTCTTGTCCAATCACCTCACCGTCTGGCAGTGGGACCGTCTCCTCATAGTAATAATCAGTCTCTGTAGGGGTGTGGCCAGCCTCGGAATATTCAGTGTCTACATCCTGATTGGTCAAGTTGACAGGAATTGGGGAGCAGGGAGGAGGTAAGCAGATTTGATTGGAAGAGCGTGGTTAGTTCAAAGTCTGCTTGTAAGTGACGATGAGTTAAAAGAAGAAAATGGAACACATCATAAAACTGTGGTTGCCAGAGACAATTTTTTTTTTTACAGGCAACTCACATTTTTAAAGTTGTAAAGATCCATTTTAAAAAAGAAATTTCAGATAGTGTCAGAATCTCAATAACTATAAATGTTGCCATACGCAAGATTTAGGGAGTCATTGAGACTACTTTGCTGAGATTTCTTTTTATTGTATTCTCATTTTTTTTAAAATTATTATTATTATTATTATTTGCTTTTTAAAGCTCACAAAGCCAAGATTGATGGACAGGTGAAGTCTGCTCTTGTTGGAAATAGGACTGAGAGCCTCTACACATCCCTTAAGATGAAAACATCATAACTTGATGCTTTGGGATGTCTAGTTTCACCCAAGACCAGAAAACAGAGAGACAACCCCAATCAACAGCCTCACAGAACATAATTCTGTTACTTCAATGTAATAGTCAATGCTATGGTCAGCATCCCATGAATTTTCTAGAACCTATTAATGACAATGAACTACACAATTTACCTTGAAGCGTGTTACCATCTTAGTAGACTGCACACTGAATTCAATTTGTTCAATGAAAGTTTGAGTTTTAGTTTCTGTGAGGCTGCTTTATTCATATTTAAAACAAAATATATCCAGAGACAGAGAAACAGGTGGAGAGAAAACACAGGTACTTAAAAAAAAACAACCAACAAAAAACAACCAAAAAAAAAACAAAGAGAGAGAAAGGCAGGGTGACAGGGGAGTTTTGTTGTGTTGCTTGTGTATAGAATGTGATAGTATTTGTGTTTTCTCAGGTTTAGTTTTTGTGCCATAGCAATCCATGCTCATTCATTTGACCGGTACGTTAATGGATTCCCCCGAAAAGTTTCTGATATCCAGTTTCAGCAGCTTGAAGGTAGGAATATGAAGTGAAGTAAAGAACAATGAAACTGTATAGTTAGCCATGCTTCAATGTGCACCGCTGTATCATATCATATGGAGAAGTTGGGGTGACCATGAAGATCATATGATATATAAACAGAGGAGAAGGCACCCAGATTGGTATGAACCAGCTTCCATTCTGAAGACCAGATTGTCCACCATCAAGGATGTACTTCAAAATTTTTACTGCCAGTCATCTACTGAAAGATTAAATTATTCATATGAGATTCCAAAAGATGGTAAAAATTCAAAACATCAAGTTTCAAAATATTTTGTTGCAGACCCTGGATGGTGGAAAGGCCTGGCAACCAGGTAGGATAGATGGGACATACCACTCCAGCCATTCCGGCCCAAACGTGGGCCCTCTTGTTGTACCTGTTGATAACCGTTGGTAATTTTCTTCGCTGGGACAGCAGTTCCACTCAGCGCAGTCTTGCCAAAGGGTGGGAAAGGTTTGTGCTGGGATTTGACATTATTGTCCACCACAATCTTGGATTTCGTGGGTCTGGGTGGAGTGGGCTGGACAGGGGCAGGCGTTGGAGCTACTTTCTTCGCGATGGAAACCTTTTCGACCACATTCTTCACTACTTTGCTGACCGTTGATTTGACCAGAGGGACTTTGGAGACCACAGTTTTAGTTTGGACGACCTCTTTGACTTCTGCTTTCACTTGAGTTTTTGCTGCTGGAGCTTTGGTGGCCACAACCTTTACCGCTTTTGTAGGTTCAGGTTTTGATACTTTTGAGGGTTTAGGTGCCGTAGTAGCTTCTACTTTGGCAGCTGTTTTAGCTGCACTGACCACAGTCTTTTCTATCTTTTCTACTTTAACAACTTTCTCAGTCTTTGCTTTTGTAGTGGTTTCAATTTTTGCCTGATTTGCAGCACCGTTACTAACGACTTTTTTTTCTACCACAGTAATCACTTTGCTATTGCCATTAGCCTTAGCCTCACCATTGACTTTATTCTCAGCTTTGCTGTTAACTTTGACTTTAACCTCTTTAACCTCAATGGTAGTTTTGCCATTTCCATTGGCTTTCTTCTCTGCTGTAGCTTTGCCATTGCCGTTTCCATTAGTCTTAGAGACAACAGTGACTTTTCCATTCCCATTGGCTTTCTTTTCTGCTGAGGTTTTTCCATTTCCATTACTGTTACCATGACTTTCTTCTCAGCTACCACCTTGCCATTGCCATTTCCATTCACTTTGGCCTGAACTGTAGGCTTGGCATCAACTGTAGCTTTGCCATTGCCATTCGTTTTTGCTACAGCTGCTTTTCCATTGCCATTGCTGTTGGCTTTAGCGGCATCATTTGCTTTCTTCTCTGCAGCTGGTTTACCATTGCCATTCTTGGCTGGGGCAGCTGTGGGTTTAGATTTAGCTGCTGCTGTTGGTTTGATCTTAGACAAGAGGATCTCTACTGCAGTGGGCTTGGCTTTGGATGGCTTAGCTGCAGGGGCCTTGGGAGTCTTTGGTGGGCATAGGCGGCTTGACAACAAGTTTGGATGGTCCAGTTTTGGCTGGCTTAGGTGGAGCAGGTTTCACTTTGACAGGGGTGGATTTAGTGGGGGTTGCTTTTCCATTGACTGCCTTCTTCTAATATCCGTGATTATTGTTTGGTTGAGATGTTGTTAAGTATGTAAAAGTGCATATTGACAGGGAGAGAAGAAAACGATACATGGACGGGTTGGGAGGGGGATGAAAAGCACAAACAAGGGATGGACAGAAGGAGAGAGAAAGACAAGAGTGGATGTTTTGAGAAACAATGACATAAAGATGGCCAAGGCTTGGATGATTTACTGAGACTGTACAGGCATTACTGGATACAGCAGAGGATTAATACAAGTTCTATAACATTTCAAGCAGAAATACAGCTGAAAAAACTACAGTACTTAAACAAATTAAATTTAAAATCCAGATTTTAAGTAATGTCAAGTTATTTTGAGTTTTTGTTTTGCTGATCTCTCCAGTAATGCCATTCCCAATATTAAATGACAAAGCAGCATCTTTGTGCTAATCTGGAGCCTGTGGTTTGGCAGAGGCACTGAGGGTGTGACTGGTCACGTAAAGCTGGTGCTGATCACACACACTGTACAGACACACTCAAACACACATGTGCACACTCACACAGACACACACACCACATACACATCACTAATGCACTGATCTGCAAGAAAGAGAAGGTTACTGCTGTGTAGCCATGCAAAAGAAGGAACATGGATGCCGGGCTTGCGTGCAAATGCATGTTAGTCACATAGATCCACAAATGAAAACAACAGTATATGATTAATTCTTAGTACTCATGCTGCTATAATGAAAATGCATGCAAATTAACACTGTGAACAAACTGACAAAAAAAAAATCACCCCAATAATATAGTGTGAAGGAAAAACAGGCCATCAATGGGAATATAGACTCCTCAAATATGCAATACAGAACACAAACAGACTTAAAGGAGACAGAATATGGCATACATGTATGTCATGTATGCCAAACAAAGGTCTGATGTACAACCATGAATGCATATACCAAGACAAAAACATGTGCATTGATATTCCGATGTTAACTGGAAAATTGGTATGAAAACTGATGACACAGAAGTACAGTAGGTGCATGCGGTGACATCCTCCAAAACAATTAGGAAATCATGCAAGTAAAAAGACAATTCATACACATGCCCTGGTCAAATGGTGTTGTAAATCTGTGTGGTTTTTTTTTAGATCAACTGTGAAGTTGAATGGGTGGGATTTATCATAAAAGACTGTGCAATGGGTGCTAGAAAATGAAAACAATCAATGCAAAGACTTTAAGTCAATTTAATAATGTTATTCTGTGATTATCAACTACACCCATCATGTGACAAACTCCATCTTTTACACCAGTGGTTCCCAACCTTTTTCCTCAAGAGACCCCTTTTCGATCATTGAGTAAACTGAAGACCCCCAAGTAAGTGACATATTTTATTGGAATATATTATATTCAATGCATAACAGTAACAGTACAGAACCACTGATTAACTATACAATTAACCAATAAGGAAATACAGGAAATGTTAGAAGTCTGTGTAAAATGATGATTTGGATAAATTTTGAGCAGGTTAGTTCCTGTGAATATTAATCAGAGATTACTTTTCCTGATATTTGTGGGAACCTTTTATACAATTTCCTTTTTATACAGTTTATATCTTAAAGCTACAACAAGGAGTTTTACCTAGAAGCAGTCCAAATTTAGTGATGATTTAGTAATACTTCTAGTAATGCTTCTTTATGACCTACATAAGCAAACGATCCCATCTGCGATACCGTCTATATAGTTATTCTTAATGCCTGCCACCAGGTCAGATTTTCCTTAAATACGATGAAACAAGCCCATGTTGCATTGCAGTTACAATGGCAGTATGTTAGCCAGTTAAAAAAAACTGAGGAATTTTCTTGAGTCATTTTTATTTTTGATGTTATATTTCGTGGTTATGCTTGCAGTGATCAAAACCATATAAATAGTCATTATTTCTAGATCTAGGTACCAAAATAATTGAATGCAGGTATTGTTTAAATGGAGAAGTTGTGATACAACTTGGCACTGGGTTATTTCAATTGATACCTTAAAGGTATTGAGTACCAATACCTAGCTACAAGTCCCTGGTATATATTCTATCTTGTAAGGGGTCTTTGGCTGAGAAAAAAACTTTGATAGCTCTGACTTAGACATAATCATCTATACAACCAATAATTGCATAGTTTGTCCCTTGTCAGTTATGCTTATTAAGGTCCTCACCTGGAAAACCTCCTCATCAAGCAGACCCGGCTCCGAAACACTGTGATGCCCATGTTTGCATTGCAAGTTACAATGAGCAGTATGTTAGCCAGTTAAAAAGAAACATGAGGAGATTTTTCTTGAGATCATTTTTATTTTTATGTTATATTTTGTGGTTACGGGAGAGGAAATACAACCTCTTGGGGCTTAGATTTCTTCATAGAAAAGAATGAAATGCTGAGATATTACCCCCTTGTATTTTTTTTTTCTTCCAAGTTTTCTTACAACCCTTAAAATCAAGAAGGCCTCATGAACCCCCATGAGTTTTGGCAACCCCTAGGGTTTGGGACACTGCAGGTTGGGAACCAGTGTTGTACAAAACATAACTAAAAAAAAAAAAAAAATTTACAAATACTATTTGACCAAGACAGTTTAAGAAAAGGCTACTCTGCACATCTAAGTGTTTCCTATGCTGACATGTGTTTGCATATTCTCATTTCAGTTCCATTAAAAGACAAAAGACCCAGTGATCATGTAATGCATTAGTTTGATATGATAACGTCAGCAACCTCATGAATTAAAACCTTAATCTTAATGCTATTAATCAATCTTCCTTAACAGTCTCAAAAATTTCAAATTACATGCTTAACAAATTTACCATATCAGGCTATTTGCTTTTTCTGGCATGACTGACATCACTTCAGAGAGACAGTGTCAGAGGTTGTTTGCTTTGTTTGTTTTAAAACTTTCATCTTTTTCCTTGAACATGTGCTGAGAACATTTTGTGACACCCATTTCTAAGCATGATTTTTGCTTCTTTTAAATTCTCAAAAGGTTTGCACTCTATTTGGGAGAAGTTATTTTGGTTTGGTGTAGGGTGGGACAGGATGTGTGCAGAAGGGGTGAAGATCGGAGAACTGAGTGAAGAAGAATGTGAGAAGAAGTGTGTATGTGTATAACAACACAGCTGCACCTACACCACCCCAGTGCCCCCACTTGGCCACATCTGACACATATATACACACATACATATATGACAACATGTAAATGACATGAGGACAAAAAAAACAAAACATAAGGAACAAAGGTAATCCTGTGTGATGTAGACGGTGGAAACCGATGTGTAAGGGGTCAATGTGGATTAAAGAAAAGGTGAAATGTGAATAAAACATAGGAGGTATGGAGTGATGAGGGATGAGAGAGGCATATGGAAAGCTAAAAGTGAACATTTCAAACAATTACTTTAGGAAATGTAAACTTAGGTTCACACTCAAATACACAAGCTAAACCTATAATTAGAATTAAACCATTATTGCTTGAATACCTCTCTCTCTCATTCTCCTTCCCTTCCTCAAACCCTGCTTGTGTTTTCCCTTTCTCTTGCTCCCTCTTTACCTGTTGACTGGGGGCCCCAGGTTGGGAAGAGAGGGACGCAGAGGAGGAGGGAACGCCTGTTGTTTCCTCATAATAATAGGGGTATTCATGGTCATCCTGCTCCTCATCAAAGTACTGAGAGAGATGGGGGATGGACAGATTGAAAGATGGGGAGGATGGAGGGAGGGATGGGTTGGCAGAGGGGAGGAAGGTACATGAAAGCAAGGGGAATGGAAGGAGAGGAATGCATGAAGAGGGGGAGAGTGGATTTCCGAGGGGAGGTGAACAGAGGTTGCAGAGGACACAGGTAAAGAAGAAAGTGGATGTGGGGTGAAGCAGCAAGAGGGGAAAAAATAAAACACGGTGATATGCAGCGACAGACAGCAAAGGATATAATAACAGTGCGCAAAGCTTTTATTTTTCTGTTCACCAGATGGAGTCTGTGCTGCCGGTTAAAAGGTGTTGATATTAAAATGTCTATACACAGACGACCTTGATGAATCAAAAAAATAAAGCAGTAGGTGAAGCCAATGAATAAAACCACACTGATTTATATTCATTCAGAAAGCAGTCATTTCAACAGAATCAACATAACAGGGTTTGGGACGCAAAGTGTTGGCGCTCTGTACAGTGACTGATACAATTTGTGTTGACTGATCCAGCATGCAGGCTTATAAAACAAAAATCATGTACTTTGGATGGATGAGTGCAGATGAAAATCACTTTGTGACGCAGCTGGTGTCAGCTCCCAATATCAGTATGTTTTTAAGAGAAAAAGAATGAGGAGAGCTTGCAAAGCTTATAATGAAGATAATGTGCACAACCAGTCTCAGTAAGCAAAGAGGCTCCACCTTAAGCCACCTTCATGCCAAATCCTTACATGTCTCAATTTAAACAGACAACCAATCAGAATTTAACTTTACATTTAACTTTAAACATTTGCATGTTTATGTTCTGAACAAGTTCTCTTTCTTTCAATCCATGGGAAAAATGGGGAAGGACACTGATGTTGGCTTGTATCATCCTCTTTCCCCAACCGTTCTGTGTTCCATTGCAGTAGAGCAGAAAAAAGTGACAACTAATTCACTGCTGTAACAATTCAAGCTTATGATTAACAATGCACAGCACATGAAATGATGGAAATTTGCTCATTCTTAGTGGTGTAGTTATGGAAAAGTATGATATGATAATGCACATAGCTGAAGAGGTGAGGAGGGAAGTGGATGGATACAAACTGTCGCTGATGACGGGGATGCGTGAGGAAGACAGAAAGGGAGAGCAGCACTTTGATGACATTATAAGATGACCCAAACTGAACCTGAGGACTTTCCTTTCATTTTCAGAGGACTTATGAATTTAATACAGCCTTTATTTTACTACCAGACCATTTTTTTCATGAACTGTAGCTTCCCAAACACAAAAGAGACTGTTTTCTTTAGTCTTTGGAAAATCTGTTGATTTTATAACCTCCTTGTAAGAGAAACCCATGTGCATTGGGAGGAAATTGAAGCAAACATGGGAAGAACATGTAAACTCCAGGAAGAATTAATGTGAAGGACCTTTTTCTTGAAAGGCAACAGTGCTAACCACTGTTCCACAAGATGAGGGAGTATTTTTCAATTAAGAAGATTCCTAACTGAGTTAACTGACCCAGAAGTATTTATTAAGTAACAGCCATAGAAGAACTGGACACAATCCTACATATGAAAACAGGTCCTTCAGTCCATTTTCATTTTCAATAGGATAACATCATTTAAAAAACAGGAATAATCTGGTTTTCAGGAATGTGGCATTTTCAAAATTTGTTTAGCCTTGATTGCCTTTTTTTCCCTTATATCTTCCCTTGATTTAATTCAACAAAAAACAATTACTAGAATTTATCATTTTTTTGAACATTTCTTAGACTATTTAAATCCGTGGCTATTTTATAGTTTTCTTTCCTAAAGTAAATCATCTTTTAAAAATTTACAAAAAGGAAGACTAAGTCCACAGATTCTCTTTGGGCCTCCTTTATAGGAGCTACAGATGAGCCTAAAATTTTTTGAATGAATTGTGTTAGCATGCTGACAGTCTGAGGTTATCCACTCTGTAATGGATGCTACCCAGTAGTCTTGTAAGAGCCATGGGATTTGTGTGTGTATTCACTTTGTGTGAACAACTGAGACCTCATACGCAGTAACCTTTGGAAGAGCTGTGAGTGAAATCTAAAGACTGGTTACTGCACCCTTATTAATGGTTTTATAAAAAGTTTTTGTGTGGTGGAGTTGATTTCATATGTCTGTGTATGAACTCGTGTTAAGGTGCTTTTACTCACGTATGTGTTGGGGTCCTGAGCCTGGGTCTTGGGCAGTGGGGAGTCACAGTCAGGGCTGTAGTGTTCACAGAAGTCATAGGCAGCCTGGGGGTTGGAGGCGATCAGCAGTTGCTGGATGTCTCCCTATGAAGAGGAGAAAAAAAAAAAAAGATCAACAAAACCCAGTACACTGCATTATCTGTCACGAGGCTCAATAGAAACTTCTTAAGTATATAAAATATTAACATGCTTTTTAATTTCAGTTGATCTTACCTTTTCTGACTAATTTGCTAACATGTTAACTGAGCCAAAAAGGTAAAAGCCATACCAAGTAAAGTAGTAGTAGCAAAAAAAATAGGCTACACCAAATTATTCAACTCAGAACTGGGTATTGTTTAAAAAACAATACCCAAGACTGGTACAATACCAGTACCAATACCAGCACCTTGTGGTGGAAAATCTGAAAATAAAGTTGTAATAGTAGGCTGATAACGAGTCAATAAAAAAATGCATATTCATTTTATAGGCAAAGAGGCAAAGGAGGCGGAGGATGTGCATAGGGAAACTGAGTGCTACAAAAAGTTGTCCACCTGCTGAGGGAGGACAGAACTCGTCAGTCCCACACAGGAAAAGTTTCTCTGTGGTCAAGGGTGGCAACCAGTTTATTCCTTATCAAACAATCCTCAGATAAGAAACAATCCTGTGAGAATACCTCCCTCACCCAGGCTATATTAGGCCAGTTCAAACAAACAAAGTTCAGCATATAATTTTCCCATTACAGCCCTTGAAGTGATACTGGTTCTAATGGAGTACTTCATTCAATACCTTTTTTCAAAGGTTCTTCTTCATGAAGAATGCTTGCAGTGATCGGCAGTGAGCAAAATCATATAAATAGTCATTATTTCTAGATCTAGGTACCAAAAGAAATGAATGCAGGTATCGTTTAAATGGAGAAGTTGTGATACAACTTGGCACTGAGTTATTTCAGTTGATACCTTAAAGGTATTGAGTACCGATACCCAGCTACAAGTCCCTGGATATATTCTATCTTGTAAGGGGTCTTTGGCTGAGAAAAAAATTTGATAACCTCTGACTTAGACACTAATCATCTATACAACCAATAATTGCATAGTTTTTCCCTTGTCAGTTATGCTTATTAAGGTCCTCACCTGGAAAACCTCCTCATCAAGCAGACGGGCTCCGAACACTGTGATGCCATTGGTGTCAACCTCTGCATTGTTGCCACGGGGCAGCGAACGGGTCATCTTCTTCTTGCAGTCCAGCAGCAGTGTCACGTTTTTCTTTGAAACAGAGATAGCGATGCGATGCCACCTAGAGACAAGGAGGAGGAACCAAAGGCGAATAAATGTGTAATGTGACTACAGGCCTGATCAAACTAACCCTCTTATCACATATACATTCCCAACAACACTCACACACATACTAATCCCCACACTCACACCCACACGACCCCAATGCGTCATCTCAACCAGTCACAAACTGGTTGTTGCAGGTTACTGACTTGCCATCAGCCAGGTTGACGCCTCTGAACAGTGGGTAGTCCTCAGGGGCTGGCTTGCCGTTCTGGTCCTCGTACAGGAAAACAGGTGAGCGTCCCATTTCAATGCCCAGCTGCTGGATGCCCTGCTCACTGTAGATGGAGAGGAGGAAGGCCTGGAGACCAGCCTGGGCCTTAACCAGAGCCATGATGGAGAAGTTCTCTGGGAATCGACCTATTGATGAGGGAAGGGAGGAGAGAGACGATGAAAGAGGGGTTAGACCATGAGCACAAGTCAATGCTAGACTGGCTTGTAGGTATTTTAGGAGGAGAAAAATGAGGAGAAGGAGACAGTAAAGGAGAAAGGAGTCAAAAAAACCAAGCTGTCCTGTTAGTTCTCAATAGGGAGACCTGCAGACTGACCTGGACTTTGTACCAGAGCATTTATTCATCATTCATCATAGAAAAAAGGACAGGAGAGGAAAGTGAAGGTGAAGAAAGAGAAGGAAAAAGGAACAGGGCAGAGAACAAGTGGTGGCTGGGGAAAAAAATAGACAAGAATAGAGAGGTAGTGCAGGATGAGAGTTGGAGAAGAAATTGTGAAACACTAGTGATGAACTTTAAGTGATTAAAATAAGAGATCAGTTTCAGGATTAACTGATTATGGAATAGCATAATATAGTCCCCTGTGAAGCTGGATACGTAGATGATGAGGACACATAATAACAGGTGGGCAGAGCTGAAGAGGGAAGGCAGAACCTCAGAAATTGAGTTGAAAATCAACTCTGACTTTTGAGGATTTCTTTACAACCACATAAGTGCTACTTTCTCTTTTCTCTCCTTACTCGAGGGTGTCAGACAGTATACTAAAGTTAATTTGTTATGGCTCTCCCACACCGTTTAACTGAGCTCCTGCACTGCAACACATAATTATACTTTATATCCATGAGCAATCCAGCATATGACACAATAGCTGACTTAACTCCCGAAACTAAAATACATGCAAACATATAGCAACCTGTAACTCTAATTACAGGTTTCTGCACTCTGGAATTTATAGTATATACGTTAAATATTACACCCATCCATCGAGTGTACTATGGCACAAAACACAAGATAATTTCTTCAGATTTGCTTCCTCCTTCCTGAGCAAGCTGTCTTTTTAAAATAAAATAGACACAAAAACTGAAGATGCTGTATGTAATTTGTTTGTAGTATACTGTACCACGGTGTTTGGGTAAATTATTCGCGAGGTAGGAGTATCCTGGCTATTCTCAGTAAGTTAGCCCATAGCATTATGCTAAATATGTTAGCTAATTAGCGATGGTTTGCTAAGTTAGTTATTAACATTAGCGTGCACAGAACAAATAATATTCACTATTACACTGTATCAGGACATATTTGAGTGTATTACTGGGTTTAAGCCAATTACCACAGGGTTGCAAGTTGTGTTTAATTCCTCGTCTACTTTAAAAGTCTGTTTCAAGTTTAACCCGTGGCTCAGTCCGTTTTATTATCAGTTTTACCAACAGTTAGCGTAGCAAGTAGCCACCGTAACCAGTGCTGTTGCTATGGATACCACTGCGCAATGATATACCGGCAGTTAAAACTGTCAACAGGAACTGGTCCCTGGTTTTAACCAACAAACACAAACAAGATAGAGTATTTGAGTATTTTCCATTGGTTAATTCTAAAAAACAAACAAACAAACAAACAAACAAAAACTAAAATAAAATAGATATCGTCTGAAAAATATGTAATTTTTCTTATATTAAAGACCTATATTTACTTGATAAAAGTGACATTGCCATGGAAGCAGCAGGATATGATCACAGCATGTGAAGGAAAACCAGTGATTACATTTCTGTTTCTCTTTCATTATAGTATACTACAAGTAATATACATAGCCTACCATTTTTTTTTCTCTTTTTTTTCTTATAATCTATACTTACATATTTATATTGTAGCCTACATCTTGTACTAACTGCTTTGACTTGAAATATTAAAGAGTAAACAAAAATATGAAACAGCCAATTAAAACAGCTGGCTATTCAAACATTTGCTTCAATCTAAAACAATTTTGTTGACCAAATCTATCATGACATTGGTTAAATTTGATTAAAATTAATCAATTAGGGATAGTTCAGTTTACTCATCATGAGGAGTACTACTCAGCCTGTGAATAGTTGTTAATGTCCTCTGTGTCTCTGCTTGGAGTTTCTGTGAGTGTCTGAGAAAATAACCCTGATTATCTTTAAAACTCCGTCTCTTGCAAGTCATTAGATGCTGGTACCTCTTTCAGTAAAACAAACATGAAACTTAGCTTAAATTTTGGGCATCTGTAGTAACAGTGATCAAACAATGTGACGTCCAGTCCTGTTCGAGGCCTACCTGAGAAGAGCTGCTTGGTGGGGGCAGAGATCTGGGCCTTCTTGGTGATGCGGTAAGCATGATCGGGACTACCGGAGCGACGGGATGTGCAGAAGCCAGGGACTTTCTTCACGCCCTCGGGGAGAGAGGGAACCTGCAGAGCCCGCAACACATCCACTGGTCTAAGGAAGAGAAGCGAAAAAAGACAATTCTCATTACGTCTGTTAATAACAAAACAAATCATTAGAATAGCTGACCTGTGTGTT
This sequence comes from Lutjanus argentimaculatus, assembly GCA_034769285.1. Taxonomy (NCBI): domain Eukaryota; kingdom Metazoa; phylum Chordata; class Actinopteri; order Lutjaniformes; family Lutjanidae; genus Lutjanus; species Lutjanus argentimaculatus. Next base: position 31,039,695 of record JAWZSL010000008.1, read on the forward strand.
ATGTGACAGCTTAACTTTAATAAGTAAAGAAGGGAAATGTTAAAGCCGAAACTTTAATCCCCAGAAATCAGTAAATTACTCTAATCCAGCTGACCCGTGATGCTTACAAACAATGAAAACCAAAGATACAACATCTAACCCAGAGTCCTGCTTTCAATGGACAGAGCACTTCGCTCCCTGCTTTTCATTTGTCACTTTATGTGAATGTGGAGGTGTATAGACAGCAAATCTGTGACGCCTACATTGATGGAAATAAATTCCTGTTGCAGTTCTACTTTATGAGTTATACAGATACTGGTGTTTTTTGCATAAAACAGACATAGAAGACTATCTAACTAACAGCTTTTCATAGGGCCCGTCAAACTTTTACTGCTGAATAAGAGTTTACTGTAAAGGTCAAGATCTTTTAAAGCTAAATCCTGAAAATGAAAATTTTCATCTTTCACTCCAGCCCTTTTTCACAGCTGCAAAGGCCTGTCTTTGCACAGAGGATCAAAGAAGTTAATCTTGAAAGTAATCTTAAATGTGCTCGCAGCACTCATGCGACATAGGAGCAGGTACGAGCATATCCACAATGGTTACCACTGTACATTTAGGTATAATGTAAGAAAGGAAGCACTGTGTCGGAGTAAATGGGCCACAGTCCAAGCCACATATATGAACCACCGCGGGCCAGGTACAGTAAAGCTCAGTTTAGATCAGAGTGCCGTCTATTCTGCTCACATTTATCAAGCAACTGAAACAAGTGGCTGTTGATGTGATAGTGCTGAGTCAAATGAATATTTCTTTGATGATACACAAGCATTTCACAGTTTCACCTGACATGCTCTAACACACAAAAATTCAGGTACACACACACACACGAAGATATACAGAATGCACCCTGACAACACACAAACACTGTACTGACCAATCTCGCATCATGTCTCCACTTTAACACACTGAGGTCAACCAGTCTGATTCTCCACCTTCAGTCTGCACTGTGGTTTACCTTGCTGGTGTCAGGCTGTGTGTTTCAGTTTGAAAAGCAAGGCTCTAACTTCTGGAATCCTGAGTTTGATTTCCTTTATGGCCACCCATGCTACAATAAATATCACACTGTAACACAATTTGGAAAGAAGTAACCACATTTCTCATGTTACAATTAATTTCCCGACATGATCTGCTAAACAGCAGATAGAAATCAAAAGTAGCAATCTTACAGAGGCAGAAGGAAAATCTAAGTCACAGTCACGCTATATGCATATATCTATCTAAATGCCACCTGAAGTTCATTGCTCAGTGTCTCTCTGTATTGGAAACAAACTTCTTGAAAGAATGGATCATTTTAAACATAATTTACAGTTAGTCTGACATTCATGCCAGCACTTATTTCACCACAGTAAGCACTAAATCCTAAAAAAAGGGTGGATGTCTGATTACTACTAATTAGTTGACTTGTACTGTCTTGTAACAGTGTTCTGGTAAATGCAGTGGTTAGGGTAATGGATACCTGTTAAAACTGCAGCATGCCATTGGATTCCTATAGCAGCATTATAGGCTCAGTCTTACTGTATGTTGTTTCACACATGTCCAAATCATGCTTATTGTGATAATTGGCTATTCAAAAATTTGTTGTTCATGTGTTTCTAGTGAATACTAACTCCTGCTACAAATTTTAACTTTTTTAATGCAACTTGTCCCAAGATGGCGAGCTGCTCTGTGCTCTGCTGTCTAATTCAAGATGGAATGACAAACATGCTCAACACTAATTCTGCCAAGGTCTCAAAACAGAAAGCTTGCATGCACTTTTGCAGGCTGAGACCCAAATCAAATGTAATTATAAAGTCTACTATAGACAATTACAACATCTTGACGAGTCCCTGTAAGCGAGGCAGCTTTAAAGTTGAACACAGTTATCCTCCCTCAGTCTTGGCTAACCTTCCTGTGTTTGGGGTGCACCAGAGAGCCAACTTTGCTGTTACCAGCCAATTAAATTCATTTATAGCCAGTACTGCTGTGGCATTTCTCATAATAAACTTCTAGTGGCAGTGATGCATTGCTCATGTGAAAACTGCAGCACTGATGAAGAGATCACAAGCCAACCCTCATGCAACAGAATTTTAATTTTTCATTTAACAGCCACATCAATAAACTGTCATTTCCAGGTGGTTTTTAAAAGCATCTTATTTAAGCAGAATCATGCACACCACAGCATACCTGAAAAGTACAGCAGAGCTTATAACAGCGTGGTACTAATTCTAACACAACGAGGGAGCCCATCAGCATATGGGCCACTGTTTGCTAAATATGTGACCTGCTGTTACAGTAAAGAGCTGGAAAGGGCAAAGCTATCAAAGGATGCAGTTTATGCACCACTCTCATGCAGCACCAGTTTGTCAAAATCAAGAATGATATCCACTCCTGACCTGGAGCACAGCTACCCTTCAAAAATGAATGAAAAGAGGCGCACATAGACACATATAGAGCCACACTCAAAGACTCATATCACCTGATAATAAAAACAGAAACTGACATGCATAAATTACTGACTGCATGAACATATTATGAATCTGACAACACTGTAACATTGCATTATAAAGCCATCTTAATGTGCAGCCACTCATGATGCTTTATATTGACGTCTAATGTTAAGTTTCCTTGTGTTCATCCTAAAATCACACTGATCCCATCAGTGGTGCTTGTGTTTAGGTAACACCCAGTGTCTCAGAGTTAACAGTTAGTCAAACAGACCCACAGATGGTAATATTTATTCAGACAGAGCAAATGGTGCGTTAATATTGCCTCAGGGTGTCTAGACCACAATCCATAAACGTCACTCTACACCAGGGAGAGAAAGAGGAAGAGGAGGGGGAGTAAGAGGAAGAGATGGATTGAGGAAGGAGGGGAGAAACAAAAGGATCTATAAGCAACATGTAAGGAGGGGAGGGAGAGAGAGAGTTAGATTGAGCGCTATTTGAAGCTACATTAACCCATCCAAAACAGAAACTTCCCTAAAAAGAGCTGCTTGAAGGCGGAAATGAACAGAATGGAGATTCGTTAGTCAAAGTGGAAAAGTGAGACAGGTCAAAGCAGAAATGGAGACACACATGGAGCAATGAACATTAAGAGGGAAAAAGATTAATTGTTTAAAAATCCTGTACTATTTTCAAGATGTCAAAATTTTGACTGTTTTTAGTGGTTTTCAGAAAAAACTTGGTCCATAAAATGTTAGTGAGTGATGATGTTAGATGATGTTAAAACGTGTGCAATTTCCAAACTTTTCAAACTTTCTAAGACCTGAGAGGCATTGATTTTTTTCCCAAGACTTTTGCAGATCTGCAAAGGAATGCTGGGAATGAGAGAGAGGTAGAGGAAAGGAAGGAGGGAAATGAAAGGATGAAGGAGGGAAAGAGAGGTTCAGGCAAAGGTGGAGTGTGTGTGTGTGTGTGTGTGTGTGTGTGTGTGTGTATGTGTGTGTGTGTGTGTTTTGGGGGGTCAGTCAGTGACAGTAGACAGCGTGGTTCTGTGATGGCAGGATACTGGATCAGATTGCAGCCCGAGCTCCCCCAGTACACCCAGTACAATGTGCCGCTCTGTTCCCCGCTGCCTGCCTAGCTCACATCTGCAGCCGGGGCCCTTCCTGGCCCTTCCTGCCTGGAGGACCACAATCACGACAAAAACACACCCACAAAAATAACACACAGAGTCACAGAGGTACACACTCTCATAGCCCAGGCAGGGAAAACTGCACCAATACACCTCATGAGACGAGGAGTGGCAAATATGAAACTAGACGAGGTAGAAAAACAGAGAACCAGGGGCACAAACTCACTCTCTTTACTTTCTTTCTTTGCCCTCTTCCCACCCCATCGGTCTTTCCTACCATAAGCGCTCACAGATGGCTGCAGCCCTTTGATGAAAACGGAGGCCAATTACACTGGTGTCATTAAGACAGGAAACAGGGCTCCCAGGCACGTGAGGGCAGTTACAACCGGCGCTGTAGGTAAAGATTACAGTAGCCTGTACAGTTATCCCTTCTGACAGCTGCACTGGCTCAAATGAAAAGGCCATTTTTAGCATTTTTAGTGATGACTACAACTCAACCTCCTGATGTTGCTGATTAGACTTAATTTAAATTGTTCAAATATTGGAGAGAATCTTGTATAATCCCCCTTGTCTTTCTTTTCTGACCCGTCTTTTAATTTTTATTTATATATTTATTTTATCATCTTAACTAAACTTGTTACCATTTTGAGATTAAGTTTGCACACATATAGTTTTTGCAGTGCTTAAGAGTGATCAGTGGCATTGAATAAAGTTACAATATATTGCTGATGCTAAAAAAAATACCTCATATCTTTTAAGAAACACAGACTTTATTTTCCTGAACCCCAAATAATTCCTTAGATAATTTACTGTGATTCCAATTGTGCAAGTGTTTAATACTTTCATCAAAGTAATATGTAAAACCCTGAAACTAGTGTAAAAATAGTCTGAAAAAAATGACATGCTGTTGGTGCATAATGGAGCCCTGTATGATAGGGTGGAAGTGTTTTTTCAACAGGTGCCCCAGGACTGAAACAATCCTATCACTGTTATATTCCGACACACTCAGCTCCATAGATCCACAACTGACCAAACATGAGGACCACCAGCTTATTACATCCTGATAGAAAACATATGTGATACCCAGGTTAGCAGTCACACTGTAAAACGAGGTGTGCTGCTAAAACTGCAGTGTTTTCCAGCAGTATTTGGATTACTGTAGTTCCCCTCAGCTGCCACGAGATGGCGCTACAACAGACTTAATGAACTTAGTGACAGGCACCATGGTTAACAGCACAGTCAAAGTCTGTTGATGGGCTGGAACCACTTGATGTTGGACACACACTGTAGGTGTTTACATGTACATACACTATACAAACAGACACGTTCCCAGCAGTGAGAGATAAACAATACTGATGCTCACTTAATGAGTAACTATTAAGCAGAGTCTCTGTACACTGTGTCAGCTAACAGGGCAAACGACTTGACTAACAGAACACACAACACACACACACCCACACACACACACACACCTCCTCTGTGGAACACAAACCAGCTGGACACACAGATTCGACACACAACACATCAGAATCACTGGTCAACACAGTTTGCACAGTAAAAGAATCAAGCTTGTTGGGTTTCTCACGAAGCTGACATGAAAGATTACACAACCACAAATTAATTGAAATAATAGGAATAAAGAACTCCTATGAGGGGCAGCATATAATTATCATTTTCCATATTATATTCCATCCATTTTCTAAACCTGCTTGTTCAGTCAAACACAATCCTGGATGATGTATTTACAGATAATGCATATTCTTCTGTATATGCATGCACACACACACACACACACACACACACACACACACACACACACACACACAACAGCCATCTAGCCACCCCTCTGAGTCCTGGGTCATACTATCACTGCAGACTTGTGTGAGGTGACAACTGTGTGATCCTCAGTTCACTTCAGAGGAAGAGGAGCTCCTGCTTTCTGTCTTAGATGCTCCGTGTAACAATTTCTGTGTGTGCATATGTATTGTATTATGTGTGTGTGTGTGTTGCACTTGTGCCCTTTCCTCTTTTGATACAGCTCTGCCAAATACCAGACACACACTCCAGCTGACATGTTGACCCCTCACCTCTCACCTTTACACAACGACCACATTGTTAGACACACGGGGCGAGAGGGGCGTGCAATATTCACTACAGATTAACACACACACAAATTCATCTGTACACAAACTTTCTGTCTCAATATTTTAGTCTCCTCGCATTTCAAGAATAAACAACATGACAAGGCTTCATGGACCTGACATGAGAAAAAAAGTGAACACAAAATACAAGAAGTTAAATATAAAACAAATTTTAAAACCGAAACGCTGCATGAACTAAATTCCAGTTGTTCCTAAATCACCAGCTGTGTCCCCATACACCCAGCTGACCACGATGGCAAGGCGTATGAGCTGCTGCAGGTTATAATTTTCAACGTGGTGCTCTATAGTTACGATTTATTTATAATGCCTTGTGTACACAGACAGAAAATCCATTATGAGTACCCATGCTGTAAAAAGGGGGTTATTAGACTTTACATTGTTTATATGGTATAAAATGAGGGTTTGGTTTGTCAGTGGGGTGTTTATTATCATGTCGATGTTGTACCTTGTGACAGAGTCTGGCTAGCTGCTTCAAAAGGGAAAAAAAGACCAACACAGAACTATCCTTTGTTCTGTATGTATGTCAGTAAATCCTGACCTAGTGTGATAATAATAACAGCAGAGGACTCAAAGACAAGATAGAAAATAGATTTAGACAAAACTTGAAGGAGTTACATAACAAGAATAATGTTGAAAGTATGAAAATGAATCTGAACTTTGATGACGGCAGCCGATCAGTGACACCAGAGCATTTGTGTAGCATAATGTGAATTTATAACATAACTTAAAGTTAAGTTATAATTCAAATAATTCAATAAAAACGTACGCAATTCAAACACAAACTGTGCAGCAACTTATTTCTTACTAAACTAAAGAACTGGTGAGGGATTTAAATAAGGATAAGAAATACAATGTCTGCCTTACTTTTTTTTTTTTTTTTTCAATTATATTAAGTCCTTGGAGCCTTTGAGGACTCTTATCATGTCTGGCTTTGTTTGTAAATGTGTCAAAATGGATGCCCTTTCACTGCAAACCAAATCTACCTACGGGTGCAATAAGTAACCTGAACTCGAACCTGAAAAAATGTTTTGAACAAATGTTAGTAGAGCAAAATATGCAGACAGCAGGATTTCCTTTGAAATCATGATTATGAGTTATCATGATAAAAGAATTTTAAACTTCGATACAATTCTAGTATTAAAAAAACAGACTTGACACCTCTTGCAATACCATGGTAAAATGTTATAAAAAAGTCCTAGGCACACAAAATAGGATATTCTTTCCTTTTTTTTGAACTAACAACCTTCATACAGTGCTGATATAGAAAAAGTACCCAAATACTGTCTGGTTTTGCTGCAAGCCAAATTTCAGACAATAAAGACTGACTGAACTGAGGTCTTGAATAAGCGTTTAAATCATTCTTTCTAGCTTTGGTACTTTCAATACTATAATTAACGGATACTGTGTCATTTTAGACATGTAGTATTGAAAAAGTTTGGAAACTACTGACAACCTTATCCACTGAGGAGAAAGAGATGTAAATCTAACACTTCTATCATGCACATTATATACAAACACCACCACCTCTGTGAAGTCAAATGGGACAAATATTTCAGTAAAATTTCTAATATCTTAATGGATAACCAGAATTGATCTGTATTCCAGGTACAATTCTTAATCATGTAGTCAAAGAACTTTACAAGAAAATTCTTTTTGCTTTGCAACAAATTCACAACTTGAGTTGTTTTGATCCGGTGCTTTTATCTTTCTACACCTGCTTCTATCAGCACTAATTATAGAGTATCAGTACTAATGAAACCCACAGTCCACGTGTTTTCGCCGTCACTGCAGGGTAGTGCCAACATTTACTGTATTGCAGCCTTATGTGGTTTCTTCATTCCCTCCGTTGAGGAGCTGCTGCCAGCATGTGCTCCAGTCCTCTACTGTCCCCTGTGTACCATTATGTGGTCTGTGCCCGTCTGTGTGTGCTGCACTGATGCTGCCAACGTGTATCGTGCTGGAGTCTCGTGTGGTTTCAGGGCTGGTGGCCACAGTCTTAGTTTGGATCTGAGGGTGGATACTGACACCACAGGGCCTACATGGGACCACAGGGCCCTGACCAGGAGACAGTCAGTGGTTCCCTATAATGTACTATCACATGGGACAGACAGTCAGCAAGGGCACAAATTAGAAACCTGTCTTATAGGGCCATTGATGTGCATGTGCTGAATGACTTCAAAGCCCAGCTCGGATGGCACTTAGTTTACAAAACCTTTGCCATCGAAAAAGACTGTCTGCATACAACACATTTAAAGGAAAAGCACCTATCACACAACTTTATTTATCTTAAAACCTGATATTATAATCTGCCCTCTGAAGACTGTGCAGTGCTAAAGCAGATTACACATAATTTGTAGATAACATCCTAAAACTTGTTTTTACAGCATGTCTTATAATCCCCACGAACAATGTAAAATCATACTCTTGTTCACCAATCTATTGGTTTGATCCTAACAGTTAAACAAACTTACATTTGGAACCGTGTAAGAATATATTTAAACAATCAAATATCTTCAGTAACAGTGACTAGTAGTATCTGAATACCTGCACTTATCTCAGAGTCTAGCCAGAGGTGAGAAGGCAGACTTATAATAGAGAGAAGTGTAACAGCAGTGAGCCAGTATTACATAATCATCATCATCATCACTGTTTCGACACCTTTTCAGTGTGGAAATCCCCACATCAGACACATGCCCCAGATTCTGAGGATCTTTATACTGTAAGTGCAAATTAGTTGGAAAAACAACTGTGAGGAAATGGAGGATAAATAGTTTCTTACTACAACACTCTACACCAAGTATTTTTATTTGTTTTGTTCCTGCACTAATGTGGCCAACAATAATTCATGTATGGTTATTCATTCGGTCGTTAAACTGATCCAGGGTGTTTCCCTGCCTTCCTCCCAATGCATGCTGGGATAGACTCCAGTCTGCTTGTGACCTTAATCAGAAAGAAATATTCATGGAGAAAGAATAAAGTAATGTTGTATGTGACTAGTATTATTAGGTAACTGGGGATTACAGCATTAGGCCACTTCACATGTCTGAGATAAGTTATGAAGAGGTAAGAGGTAGGTGCTTCCTGTGATGAATTACTTCTCAGCATGCTTCTATATCTTCACTCTACTCTGTCTTTAATATATGATGGACTGAAGTCTTGTTCATCCCAGTCTAGGCAAGCAACTAGCTTACACCAGCATTTAAAACCATTTCTAAATAGATACACAGCACTGATGTCTGGAAAAGAGATGTACATTAACATTACATGTAAAAACACACAGCTGGTCTCTGCAACCTCCTACACCGACTTCCTAGAAGCAGCAAAATAACAGTGACTAGGAATAGCATCCTATACAGACAGTCTGTCATTATAAAGTTGGCACACTCTCCTGCCGTCCTTGTACATCTTCTGCTAAAGCAGAATGCCTTGGAGGAATGACGCCTAACTATCCACACACACACAAACCACGAAATCATCACCTATGAAACCAGGGAAGAAGAAAGAACTATCTTCTACTCACTATGTTCCCTTAAGTCTGCAATGCTAGTGTGGTTTTGTCTGAGAAAGGCTTTTTACAACTTCACAGTTTGAGGGGATGTTATGGGTTAGAACTGAGGCCTTAGAAACAATTCATGTGTATTTCACACTGATTTCTTTGACTTCTGCATGTTTTCATTTTACAACCACACTCTGTGCCTCATCTGTCCATGCAAATGATGCGATTTTTGCATCTGTAGCTGAGCCGAGGGATGAACAGTCAATCAAAACTTTATTGAAATCGCAGTATGGGCTATTGCAATTTTGAAATTGCAGCAGGCGCAATATTTGTTAAATGATGAGTCAAAATACCATTTTATATTAAATATTGTTGTGCTGCAGAGATGCCCTAGCCCACACATCATATTCTACAGACTTCAGGAAACATCTTTATTTGGTACAAATCCCACAAAAAATCACACACAATCATTTTGATGCTTTTCAATGAAAATGAGAAATGATTTAATAATAATGTAGAAGTGATATTTCCCCCTCAAATATTACAAATCATATTGCAATTGCAATATCAGTCACAATAATTGCATTGAGATATGTTTTAAAAATTGTTCAGCCCTAGTTGAGGCCCTTGAGAGACTGAGAGCGATGGTGATAGTGTAGCGTACAGTCACAGTTTACTCGCCAAAAAGGTACCTAAGCCTCTGAACAGCCCTGATTAGTGGCTCCTAGAAGGAAGAGTTCATTCTGTCAACTGTAAACCTGTCTCTGTAAGAGACGGAGTAACACAGAGGAGCATCAAATACGAAAAGAGAATCTCACACTTAATATAATTAATATTCCCAGTTCCCATTCAGACAAATCTATTTTAAAATCATCAGTAAACTAAGCTGTCAGTGTTAGCTGCCCCAGTATTAGATATTCAGGTGTCCTGTTAATAGTCTGTAAACTAGTGGACATTAATGACATGCTAACAGACCACTTTGAGAACAGGAACATTTTTGTCCTGAACTCAGTGTCCCAGGCAGCCTGTCCTATCACCACCAGCCTAGTAATCTTACATTATACATGGTTAAGCTTAGGGTTGAGCTATGGTTGAGGTTTTTGTCTTTTCTTATATGCAGATGAGAGTAAGGTCTGCCTGGAAGACTCCGCTCAGGGCAAAAAAAGTGCTTCCCACCAGCCGAAGGCACTTGACACACTTGTGTGTGTCAGTTTGGTGATATAAGTATTGTATGTATTTACAAAATCTGATCTTGCCGAAGAAAGGCAGTAAGTTGATGAGTTAAAAAGTCAACTGCCAATTTCTACTGTACACACCACATAATTTGATGACTGTAGCTGGAAAGTAAAATCTTACTGGTTTCGGCTCATTGCTCTTTATGATGGCTGTTCAGAAATGCGTGTTATGCTCACATCTGATGGGGATAAGGCATCTGACTTGGCAACACGGACACATTACTCTGGCAAACAAAGTATGGGTAAAAAGCGGAGAAGAGAGCATGGATGTGAATCACCACAGCAACAAGGGCGCATGGGAAAATGATGACAAAGCAGAGGAAAATCAAAGTGACAAAGTTAAAGCTGCCAGACTGAGTCACGTGTGATCAGTAGAAGACTGAAATACCTAACACTTCCATACAGTTACAGGAATGAACTGTCAAAACCCCGCTCTGCCTACACACATAGGAGCTCTATTCACCAGCAGAGAGAGAGACAGAGAGCAGGGCTAAGTTATGTTTAGCCAAGCCAGAGACAGACTGCCCTTTGAGGAGCGCTCTGCTTTGAAATGAGGTTGAGGAACATCCATGTCAAGAAAATATTGCCCTCTGATTTTCTCCTGCTTTGAACAAAACTCGGCTTTCATGCCTTTCTAGCCCCACTGCTTTCTGGGTAATGGCTGTGCCTCATCCGTCCCTCCTCCTTTTTTTTCTACTCTTCATTCTCTCGGGGAAGAGAGCATAAACATGAAAGATTCTGACCACTTTCTTCTCTAAATCCGTCTTTCACTGCTTGGGTGGGGCGCTACTATAGTTTACACTAACATCTGCGCTGCTGCACCACATTGCGCTCACAGGAACGCGCGCACAGACGCGCCGTGCGTCTGGCCAACTCTGCGCACATAGGCCACTGTGAGAGCGCGCAGTGGAAGGTGACTGGGCACGCGCTTACAGGTAAAAGGAGTGTTTAATTTGCGTCACTCTGACATGATCACAGGGCCAGAAGATAAAGATCGTTTTCTACAAGCAAACGAACACCTCTACAAGCATCCTTTAAGATGAGAAACACAGCCCGGCAGAGGTGTTGCACACAGAGGCACATTCACACAGATGGCATACATTTCCACACCCTGAACTGGGCAAAACATCCATAGCTTACAGACGCATATACACAAACAGAACTGTACAAAGCGCACATAGACACGGAGACACTGAACGCTTTCACTTCCAAGCCCCTGCGACCGAGGTGCTCTGCCGCATAATAACCTATTCATAAAAAGCAAAAATGTCTCAGGCTTCCGCCTCCAAAATACACACGGGAGACGACGGGAAGGTGCAATCGCCTCTCGCAATCTGAAATTGGAAACGGGGCCAAAGAATACACTGGAGGGGGCAATTTATGTTACAAAAGCCCCCTTGGTCCACAAGCTGTCCCCGCAAGTTGTCCAAACTAAGAATAAAGAGCCATTGATCCATCTGTCAACTGAAACTTATACTCCAAATATATTTCTGCAAAAACGTTTGTGGAAACTAAACCTGCTTTAGTAGTTCATGTTTAAAATCTGCATGATGCGTCTCTGCCAAAGCAGCCAAACCTCGCTTCTGTTTTAATAACAATAAATTTAACAACAGTCAAAAGATAAAAATAATTTTCCAACCAGCTTCAGAACTGTTCACTGTAGTCGAAGGAAAATCACAAGTTCATAATTTAAAAGGTTAATTTAAAGGTCACAAAATACAGTATAATATCCAAACATCACAATTCTAATTCGTATGACTGCACTTTATTTTTAAAATATATATATTTATATTTATTTCCATGGCTTGCCGCACGCCATTTCGCATCAAAAGTCTTCAGTCAGATTTTGAACTGATTTGGACTCAGGTGAGTCAATGGACCCTCTGTGTTAAAAATAACTCAAGACGACCAGCGGTCCTTCCAGGAACTGCAGCGCATACAGATCGTTCATTTTTAAAGCGAACTCATCTATAACTGTGGGGAGTAAGGGGAGAGGAGGGGGCACAACATTTTAAAAGAACAGAAAATATTAATAATATTGATCATTGTTGACCGGGAAAAATGTCCAAGATCTTTTAAACTAATTTATTCTTAAAATTATGTAGGCCTACTTATCGTTGTTATCACTATTAAAAGTAATCCAAAGACAGCTTGTTGTACGCTGAGGAAAAAAACGCAAACTTTCCACAGGCGTACAGTCACATCCTACAAACTTGATACAGAAATCCCTCCTCCCTGGACGACCAGAGGCAGTGATGGATGGACTGGTGCACAGGCTGAACTGGTAAACACTCATCCAGCCTCACACAGTCCCTGCTGGCAGCCTGTATCAACACCCCAGTTTACGCACAGGCCAATATTCAGATACAATGCAGGAAAAAAAATACCAGTACAAAATCATAAACGGAACGTTTAGCTGATAAACATCCTAAAAAAGCGACTGTAACAGCTCATTGCACCGTCCTACCCCATGCCCCCCTGCGGGTGGGGGGCCGCACAAGTGCGTAAAATGAGCACCTGTCAAAAACCGAATGGGCTTTTTAACAGTGAAATTATGTTCATAGGAAAAATAAATAGGAAAAGTCAATATCAGTTCAAAATGACTAAAAAAGCACTGGAGTGCCTGAAATATTGGCTAAACGTGACACTTAGATGACACCTGTCAGACGACGTGCGCGCAAGTAGAAGGAGACACCCGAGGAAATGGTGTCCAAAAAAGCGCTAAAAACCTTTAATTTGAAACATGATAAAACGGGTATGTTTTCCTGCAGAAAAAAAAAATAATAAAATTAATGCGAAAATCCATTATTGGACAGCGAATGTTAAGGCTGGTGAGATTCCACCTACCCGAAAAAGCACCTTTTCAATATACAGTCACAAATAAACAGAAAAACGACACTGGAGTCACATCTTTTTTCAACATTACTGTCTAGGAGATGGACATTTAAAGACGCAGCGCTTAAAGTCGCCAAAAAATGATTTGAAGCTCGGATACTCAGACTTTCCTCGCATCTCTTATTCTTATTTTCGAACAAACTTGTGTCAATTTCAAGGCCTTTAGGGAGAAACGCAAGTAGCCCTGCGATGTTTTAGGAATACAAATCAGTACGTAGAGCAGAGATAAACCTCTAAAAACGCAGGTATCGACGCCAAAAGCCTCCAAAACATTTACCTAATTGGGTACTGTGGAGTTATTGTTGTTGGGGCAGTGTTGACCACTTTTCTCGGGGGAAAAAAGTAAAGAATGTCAGGTGCGCAAGTGTCCGATAATGGATGAGGTGTACGTTTATTACGCACGGTCAATCCATTGAGACAGAATGAATACGTTTGAAACAGAGAAAAAACACTGAAAGTGACCAAGTAATCTGACGACGTCTTTTTTTTTTTAAACGCACATTGAACACCACAATAATTAATAACAGAAACACTCTTACCTGCGCGAACCACGGTCGTTTGGCACACGGCGAGCGCCACGGTTACCAAGGCGAAGGATGTGAAGTTCATGCGCCATGGTCTCCGTTTCTTCCGAAAGGGGCAAGCTCCAGTATCCATAGTGTTGCAGTAGTTTGCCGGCCTGGTTGAGCTGTAAATGTAGGATATGGTGGAAGTTATCCTCTCACAGAAACCCAGCCGACGAGAGGGACCCGACTGACCCTTCTGCGAGGCGACAGACAAAAAGGCACGCCTCTGGAGACGTCTCTACCTCTCTCCCGGAGACTTTCCTTAATGGGTTGCCTATGTCTGTCTATGTTAATGCACAAAACCTAAACACTAAAGGGGGTTTGGGGTGAATAAATATCTTTTATTTTAACGTTTAACCCCTTCGTGCTAGAGCCCCATTGAGTCAGAGTGGGTACGAGTACCCAAAGTGGAGAGAGCAGCAGAGAGAGACCTGGAATCACGCTCTCTCTCCCTTCTCTCTCTTTCCCTCTCCCCTTCTTTACTTACACACTAACTCCCACGAAGAGTGAGAGTGTATGTGTGTGTGTGTGTGGAGAGAGAGAGAGTGAATGGAAAAGGGGGAGAGTGAGAGAGAGAGAGAGGGCGTGCGTAATTGCGCACTCGGCGCACGTAGATTTACGTTTACGGAGGAGCGTCTGAAAGTGTGAACTGAACGTTTTAATGACAGGCCTATACAAATATTTCACCGCACACACACACAAACAATGGGGTCTTTCTTATACCAGTTAATTAGTGGTTTAATGTCGCGCGTTGGACTCAAGGCAGTCAGTGAAAACCTTCCTGTCTGTGCCTGATTCTTAATAAAAATCCCAATTTAGAGAGCGGGGCGGAAGAGTATGTCTCTTTACCTTTTCTACTTCCTACTTTTCTTGTCTTTGTTTCTATGGCATGGAAATCTGGCTTTATAACCAGTGAAGAACCGTTCAGGTAGATCAGAACCACTCACCGCACTGAGCCAGCAGAGAAGAGTGAGTGTCCGACCAGCCAATCAGACTTTTGTCCGCTCCACTCACCACGCCCCTTTCACCCAAACCCTTGGAGCTCTCCTCTCGTTCTGATTGGTCAGTCCCACGTGGCCTTGTTTTGCAGCATCAGCTCAGGTGCGCAGAGAGAGATGAGGGAGAGAAGAAAGAAGGGTTTGGGATGTGTGTGCAAGGCCCAACAAAAACAGAAATGAGTAAAAAAAAAAACATTTGCAAATCAGTGGATTGTGTTAAATGAACTTGTGCCCATCAAGTCCAAGCCAACTCTATCAATCATCTCTCTAATACATATATAAAAAACATTTGGAGGCATTTTTACCAGAAACAAAAAACGATTTGTTCAAAGAGTCTTCAAACAGTCATCTGAATGGCTGTTTTATGATGATCAAACAGTTTAGGGTACGGGTCTTAAAACTTTTTCAGGCCATGGACTGCTTAGCTGCTAAAGAGATGGAACAGGGACCCCCTGCTACATATATTGCATTAAATATTTTTGGTATCCTCTCTTTTGGGCAGCAGTATGACAAATGTTAGGTGCATTAGCCCCAACCTCTGGAAGGAACACATGTATGTCAGAGTCTCTTGCTCGTGAAGTTAGAATATAATCCATCGTGGCTTATAGGAGTGTCTACACACTAGGGATTATAATACAGCTAATTGGCTAATATTTCAGTAAGATGTGGCTACCTAGTTTGGCATTATGGACAGGTGCCACACAGTGATTTTGTAGGTTAGCGAGGTTTAGTCAATATTTTGTAAATTACAGCTACTACAACTATATCAGTCATTCTCAAAGACTGGGTCGGTCTCCACAGGTGGGTCACATGAGATTTTATTTGGGTCTCCAAATAAATAAAACTATGGAAGAAATTCAGGATTTATTTTGGCAGTGCACCTTTTAAAAAGCATTTAAATGTGTCTATTGTTTTACTGATGAGGGGGAAAAAACAAGACCCGTTAATTCTGTCTAATTGCACAGATTTTTTGTCATTTATTTAGTTGACCTAAATGTTCAATGCTGTTGAAAAACAACAGACATCCTCTATGGTGAAGGAAGTGTCCAGTGTCAACACTAACAACACACTATAAGCTTATTAAATTGGATTGTATTATACAGAATCAACAGTTTGTTTTTTTTTTGCAATATTCTGTTATTTCACTGTATGTGCTGTGTTTATGTCATATCTACAAGAGAAAACCTTAAAGTCCAAAACAATATAAACGCAACGTTCTTTACTAAGTAAAGTTTAATCTTCTATTTGCTACTGAGAACATATCAAACAACTGGGACATTAACTTTAAATCAGCTTTAGTAGTAATGCCAAAGAGACATTCCTTGTATAATTTACAAAACAAAGTTGCTTTTATATCCCTACCTGTCATAAACACCCAATAGTATCTTCTATATTTCAAAGCTATCCCCTGTACCCAGCCGTCTGCCTCGTAAATGTTTCTGCAGTCACACAGCCCATGGTTAGTCACTTTCTTTGAGTGCAGACTCCACATCCAGAAAGTAGTAATTAACTATAATTATCCCTTGATGCTCTATACCACTCACTCTTTCTCACTGCACTTCATTTCTCCATCCCCCCATCAAGTCTGATTCTCTGTGGGGAGAAGGTGGAGGGGGGGCACGTTTGCATTCTGTGGTATTTCCATGATAGCACCCTTTACTACCATTCCCCAGGAGCAATAGTTAAAAAAGAAAAAAGACCCTAAAGGCATAAAAAAGTAACGTTGCATTTTGAGAATAATGTTGAAATGTTGAGAATTAAGTCAAACTTTCGGTATTTGTGCCAGGCATGAGAAAAAATAAATCAGAAGAGAAAGATTTTCTTTCCATTTTTGGAATAAAGTCAAAATTTCAACCTTATTCTTAACATTTTGACTTTATTCTCAAAATCAAAAAATAAATCTCCAATTTAAAAAAAAACTAACAAAATATAAAATATTCTGATGAAAGACAGATGATTATATCTGTGATACATTTAAGCAGAAAGCAACAAACCCAGAAATTTGTGTCAACACTGCGATGTTGCTATTTTCTTTTGTAGTTCTGCCAATATTAAGCATAAAATATAAAAAATATATATCCTTTAGCATTTAGCAGTAATGAAAATGTATTTGCTAGTTTGGTTTGCATGAAATAATTATTTCGCGTAAGATTGGTGGAACAGACTTGGGAGATGATCAGTGTCGTGTGTCTCATAGATCTACACGCGTAAGATGCGTCATATAGTTGTTGGCTTATTTTGTAGAAATTAAATGAAATGCAGGTAAGACTTTTTCTAACTGGTAGAGTGTTTCTTTTAATTCATATTTTAATTATTAAGCCAGTGTTATCTATATTGACATGCAGTGATACAGGTTTTAGTTCCTTGCTCAACAGCATTCTAACAGGACACACGGCTGTTATCTGGATCAAACCTTTCTATTATAGGTTGGGTTCTCCAAACACAGGTGATCTACCATGATGTTAGATTACTGTCATTAACTATAACATTAATACTAAAACATGAAAGGCTGAAAAAAAGTTTTACAAATGTTAACTGTGGCTTTAAAAGTGAAAAACAGGATTTAAATATTTTAAAATAAGATTTAAATGTTTGAATTAAATGCTTCAGTCTTATGAAATGTATCACCAAAGCATGTCACATATTACATTTCAGATCAATGATTTAATGTCATTATGGAGTATAGCAGCGTGTAGGATTGAGCTTAGGTAGCCTGTTATTGTTGTTTCACATAACTTCAGCCTACACAAAAACAAATTCAAAAAGTCTGTCCAGAGGCATTTATTAGTTTTTGTCTCCTACTCAGAAACAGAGGCTGCAGAGAGTGACGAGGCTAAATAAAGTAGCTTATATCAATATAATTGATTCAGACCTGTAGATGGATGTTGCTCATGTTTTATCTAAATTTTGGGGGGGAAAGTAGACGTTGTACTTTTAATTATCTCAACTGTCTAATCACATTTTTGTTTTCTTCTAAGGTTTCCCTAACACTGGATGTCTATCATAAAGAGCTGCTAACTGTGGAAGAGTGACATGCTATTTTGAGGGTTTTTCTACCTTGGAAATTGAGAGGAATTTTTGAGTGAAATATTAGTTATTTGTAATTTGTTTGTGTAAATATGGCCAAATTTAAGGATAGCAGCATGATATCTTACCCGCTGACAGCTTCAATCATCTACATTGGTTGAACTATAGTGCTGTATATACCAGAAACTTCAGTGTGAATATGCTCCAGGTTTCTGCCAGTGCCAGATACTTTTACTTTTCATGTGCTGTATGATTTTTGTTGTAATTACGGACTCATAAGATGCCCAATTTAACTATCTCTTTCGCCAGAACACATGTCGACTGGATACTAAATTCCAGACAAAGAGAAAAGCGACACGCTTAAAGTACAAGGACCCAATTTTAGCCTCAGCTCAGCAGTAATGTAGTGTGTATGAGTCTGCATACAAAGCTGCCAAAAGAGAAAGAAAATTGTACTGCCTTCTCATAAGAAACTACAGGGGTGCGCTTTGATGTATGTAGAATGAGAAGGGACGGCCGCTGTGTGATCATTCTCTGAAACCATCAACTAGGCTGCTGCATCCACAAATTATCCATCAGGAATCATAAGGAAAGTAGGGCTGGGGCAGTTTTTATACCTATATATTTAAAATATGGAAAATATAGCATTTCATGTTCTTGGATGTAGAAGAAAAAACATTAAAGATTTCTTTGATGGAATGAAAAAAAAGGAGGACAGAGGAGGTGAACAAAACAGGAAAGATAAAAAAAGCTGAAAGTACAAAAGCACTATAGCATTTAATGCAATAAAATAGAACAAAATACAGTGAAAACAACATAAACCCAGCATTTGTCATTTACCTGAATGCCCAGTTGGGAGTTATTTTTCACTGAAGCTTCCCTCAGCTGTTATTTTGACTGCAGGGTTATTCATACTAAATCAGAAAGTCCAGGAAACGCTCCCTTACTGCGGCAGCTCTGGGTTTTTATTTTGGCTTCCTGAACACAGTGGATCGAGTGTTTTTGAAGAACAGACTGTTTGGTCCTGGCCTCCTTGTGCTCTGAAAGTAGATGCCACAAGTTGTAAAAAGAGACACCCCAAGAGACATCTGTGGTATGTGTTTGTGCTAGACTTTGCCCATGTATATGTACAATATTTATTCACTTAAACTAGATGGATTCATATTCAAGGATTGGAATCACCACTCTTGTTACGTCCGTGGTTTTATCAACGATGCAACAAAAAGCTGTGCTCCAGGTGGAATGTGTCATGTCCGTTGTCTTAATGTGTCTGTGAGTATGAGTGTGTGTTCAGGTTAGGTTTATGGACTTTTACCACACATCAATTTGATTCACTTATTCAATGATTGATTTATGACTTATGTTCAAAATCAGTCATATTTAACATAAGTGTTTTTACCTAACAGTTATTTTATCTTATTTATTTTAATTAATTGTATAATATTGTATTGTATTTATAATTTGTTTTAATCTTCTGTAGCATGATCATGTCATGCATTAAAGGTCCAGTGTGTAGACTTTAGTGGCATCTAGCACTGAGCTTGCAAATTGCAAACCCATTTTCTCTCCCTTCCCTTCCAAGCATCCAGGAGAACCTGCAGTAGCCACGAAACTCACACAAAGCACGTATTCTAGAGCCAGTGTTTGGTTTGTCCATTCTGGGCTACTGCAGAAACATGGGAGTGCAAGATGGCATAGATTTAAACGGCTCATTCTGAGGTAATGAAAAAAACAACAATACAACATACTCATTAATATTATATTTAATTCCTACCATATTCTGCAAATAAATCCCTGTAAATCTTACACAGTGGACATATCACATTTGATTTACAAATATTGACCATAAGCACCTCAATCGGGATACCAATGCTGGAATCGAAGAAAGTTGAATATGGTCATATTGGTCAGATTTAAAAAGAATGTTATATTATCATATAACATATATATGTTATATTATGTTCCATCTTTCTATATAACCTCAGTTTCAGCGTTGTTATCCACTCATCTTTCTTCTGGTATGCAACGTAAGACTCTATGAGTCTATGAGTGTCTCTATCTGAAAGCAGGTTCAGAACAGATGCGTAGCAGGTGCCTACTTGTTCTCAAACTGAACCTGAGGCTTGATTCCATTTGCTTTGTTTTGTGTGTCCCTGTAGGATTAAAAAGACGTACAGTGATGCTCTTACTGACTTGTCAGATTACTTTGCAGAAAAATATATAGCCGTGTTTGCTTGAGCCAAATGTTTTAAAAAGTGATAAAAAGTATCAGTTTAAGTCAGAACCTGGAGGTATGAAGGGAGAAAGATTTTCTGTTTGACATTTTAAACACAGAATACCACAGAACAGAACTGTGTAGTCTAAAATTGCCAAGTTTTGTAGTGTGATCAAATGAGCAGTTTGACAGAGTTGCACTACCAGGAGCCAAGCAACCGGCCCGTTCCAAATGGGGATGCACTCCAAATGGTCACACCCCGCACGGCCACACCCTGAACGGCCACTTCACTAATGCCTTTAATGGCACGAGGTTGAATTAGAGCCTGAGTATCTGTCTTGCCAAATAAATAAAAGTAACTGTACAAACCCAAATTCCCAAAAAGTTGGGATGCTGTGTAAAACATAAATAAAAACAGAATGTACTGATCTGCAAAGCCTTTTTGACCTCTTTTCAGTTGACAACAGTACAAAGACAAGATATTTAATGTTCAAACTGACAAACTTCATTGTTTCTTGAATTTGACTCCTTCAGCATGTTCCAAAAAAGTTGGGACAGGGGCATCTTTTCCACTGTGTTACATCATCTTTTCTTTTAACAACACTCAGTAAGCATTTGAGAACTGAGGACTTTAAAAGGTGAAGTTCTGAAAGTGAAATTCTTTCCCATTCTTGCTTAATATACAACTTCAGATGCTCAACAATCTGGGGTCTCCATTACCTTTTTTTTTGCGCCCCATATTGTCCCGCACACTTTCAATTCGAGACAGGTCTGGACTTCAGGCAGGCTTTACTACAAAGCTACGCTAGGATGTGGCTTGGCATTATCTTGCTGAAATAAGCAGGGAAATCCCCTGAACAAGATGTTGCCTGGATGGCAGCATATGTTGCTCCAAAACTTGTATGTACCTTTCAGCATTAATGGTGCCTTCACAGAGGTGACATGTAGTACATGAAGTAATATCCTTTGTACAGTCATGACGTTAGGGTTTCTACATGAAATCTTTTCCTGGACAGCTTTATATGGAGGAATATCCAAATGGCAAGATAATTTGTTACAATATAACAGTACATACTGTATATATTGAGGAGTATAGTTTTGACTTGAAAATATACACTGCCATATGGAGTCACCATATTACACCTTTTGTTTATGGCATCTCATTATTATTTTGCTGTTACAGCGTTTAAGATGGAAATATTTGGCTCGATAATTGTGTCTAGTGCAGTTTTAGTATCCAGTGTCTTTCATCCTGAGCGCCCACACCCTTAACCAAATGTAGCATAAAGAAACCCTGGCTTAGCAACAGTATAATCCACACAATCTGCTGAGCATCCACATTATGGAAGTACCACAAATTCCAAAGGACAGGAATTGCATGCATGCCCTCACAGACAGCATGACTTCACCATCCTGAATCAGACTTATGGCACATCGCAGTGACCACTTTACCGAGAGGTGAGGCTCCTAAAAATGTTACAAATGTGGTAAAATATCCTGACATCAAAAGGCAGGTGCTTCCACTTGTCCAGTCCAGAAGAAAATCTGTGTAACAGGTCAAAGTGAACCCTTCAATTACACAATTAAGTCCCAATGTCAGCCATATTTGAATTAATAAAGCCTTATAATTTTCTGGGCTGTAATTTAAGGGTTTTAAGAACCCAGTGGCCA
The DNA here is from genome assembly GCA_034769285.1 of Lutjanus argentimaculatus. Classification (NCBI taxonomy): domain Eukaryota; kingdom Metazoa; phylum Chordata; class Actinopteri; order Lutjaniformes; family Lutjanidae; genus Lutjanus; species Lutjanus argentimaculatus. Next base: position 31,061,548 of record JAWZSL010000008.1, read on the forward strand.
CAAGATTTCCCTAAAGGAAAACTCCATCAGACATGGCCACCCACCAAACTGATTTCTGACACTCCATCCAAGTCAGACAGCGGTGGAATCTTAACTAGTGCAATGTCAAAGGGTGACTTATATCCAGCTGACAGAGCTGCCTGGTGTGGCAACATCTGGGTCACTGCAAGCTAGAGAGACTTCAAGAATGGATGAAACCGAGACAAGGGCGTCTGCAGAGGGGTAGCAAGAGATGGCATTAGCTCTTGGAGACGGACTCAGCAAGTGCCTGTGGGTAGCTCTCTCAGTGCGCTATTTCCAAAAGGAGAACCTTGTAATTACAATAAAGCGGCCATATTATATTGCTGACTTCCTTGAAAAGTCTGTATTTTACTGGGCAGGGCCGCAAACGCACACACACCCTGCTAGCCACAACACACTGAAATAGATCAGAGCAGGGGCTTGCCTGGGAGGAAACGGAGAAAGGGAGTGGACTGATACACTCGGCACTAACAGTAGGGTCAAAGAGTGTATGTGTCCGTGCGTGATGAACACACACTCCGCTTGGCCCGGTGAAGCTGATGGAGGTGTGCAGAGGCAGGTAAAAGAGAATTTGTACAGAGAATGGGTCAGTGATTTTAAATCTGGCCACCGAGCACACCCAGCTAACCACATACCTCGAAATAGGCAGCAGAGGAGGAGGAGGAGGCGGAGGGAGGACAAGGGGTGACGAAGGGGCAGAGCGAGGGAGGGGGGAGGTACAGCAAGGGTACACCTAAGTGGGTGTGTTTTTCTGTGTGGGGTGAGTGTTCACGAGCTCTGAAGTTTGCGTGCCGACTGATGTAAAACAGTGTGTGGTTATGAGAGAGACACAGGGTTTATATATGAGCACACGGTATATTTTGCCAAAGTGTACTCGTCTTTTGATATTTGATGAACTGAACTAAGTTTAAAAATACAATGTGTGTGTTCCCTTCCCTCTCATTCTCAGGATTTCTCTTGCGTACATACTTAATTTTGGCTTTGAATGCTTAGTAATTCTTTTTTTGGGAGTTTGAAGGCAGCTTCTTACCCTTTGACGTTAAATATAGCAATAGGTGAACTGTTGCTCAATTTAGCACAATTACTCACTGTTAGAAGGTAATTTGCCCAGATGGTGCATAACAGCTGTACTAATAAAAGGTAATTAGAAGGACTGGTGATATAGCATGAACCAGAGAGAGGAAAACGTGCTATACTTAGCCACAAAGCAAAGATTTCTGCATATATATGAGGAGCAGGTTTCATGTACAGTATATTAATTTGTCAAAAACATAAAGTCACCATACTAAAAGCCCCATTGTGCTACACAGAGGCAGCATCAGTAAAGATCCATATCGAACCAACGCTGAAATACCTGGAATTTTAGTAAGTGTGCCCACAAGTACGGGCAATTAGTTTTTTTTTTCTCATAAATGCTAACGAATATTGCCTAAGCCTTAAATAGCCACATCTAGATCTGCATCTAAATACTAAAAATCCCTGAAATGAAACACAGAGGAGAGAGATAGGATTCGGATGGAGGTTTGAGGAAACTGCTGCCAGGGAGGGGACGTTACGGCCGTGGAAAGGTACAGGCAGGAAAAATCACAGGAATGAATAGAGAGAGAGGGAGGGGGGTGGATTGGTGGGCAGAGAGCTGGTGGTGGGGGGGCACAGAGGCATGCAGAGGGTGAGAGGGAATGAATGAGGGCCATTGATAAAGAAGGAGAGAGAGGACAGAGGTGAGGGTAGGGAGAGAGCGAGAGAGAGCAAAAGGGAGGGAGGAGGGATCAAACAGTATTTACACATGGAGATTCCAGAAAAAAAAAAAAAAAAAAAAAACTGAGGTGGGGAGGGAAAAGGTGGATGGATGGAGGGATGGACAGAAACGTCGCTAACTGACCTACTGACTAAAACACAGGGTGGAACCTTTGGCGTTTTTGACACAACAACATATTTGTATCCTCAAAGTCACAGGTTTTTCCACAAATGAAGTCACCTAAACATCTGTCAGTACACAGTAGGCTACAGTGGAGTTTAAAGCAGTTTCCCTTTGAATGACTGTGCAAAGGTTACCTCAGTTTAAAGGTGGCACTGAAGTTCCCATGAAAAGAAAAACCTTTTCTGTGTTGTTAGCCTGAATCCCTGGTTATGCAGTTACAACATATATATATGAAATTGGAATTTGTGTGCCTTTTCCTCTTGCTTTTACGTATAAAAAAAATCTAATGACACATCTGGAGCTTGTGATATGATCATAAATGTTTGGGTGAGATGAGATTATCCCTCAGGTCAGAGGTGTGGTCTGCAATATCGCCAGCATCAGCTGACTCCATTGATCAGCGGCTCAAAGACATAACTTGATGTCTGTAAAAACAAAACTTCATCTTTCTCTCCTTACACCAGCACCACGGGGATGACAGGGGTAATGAGGAATCCTCAGTAGCTCAGCCTAGTTCCCAGGTTCTAGTCTTTATCCAGATTTCCTTTTAACTGTTTTCCAATAGCGATCTCAACGCCATGTCGTGGAACCTTTAAAGGACCGGTGTGTAGGATTTAGTGGCATCTGGTGGTGACCTTGCAGACTGCAGACACTACATCTCACTCTCCTCTTCCAAGTGTGTATAGTGGGTGTGAAACTTAAGCAAAAGGTGAAAGGCTGTATTGAGAGCCAGCGTGTGGTTTGTCCGTTTTGACCTGCTGTAGGGACACACTGGTGCAATATGGCAAAACGCATGGAAGAGGACCCGCGCCCTCTGAAGATATAAATGGCTCATTCTATGGTAACCAAAACATATAATTCTTATTTTTAAGTGATCATACTCTAATAAAAACATACTTAAGAATATTCTATTCTATTTCTCCCATATTCTGCCAATAAATTGACTAAATCTTACACACTGGACCTTTAACTAATACTAAGCTTGATCTCCCATTTGAAGACAACTTCTCTAAATCTTTGAAACACCAAACAGGTGAAACTCTCCTCTCATCACTGTATATATAATTATGTGCATTATCTATCTACATCCTCCTCTTACCTTTACATTGACCACATTAATGCACAATCTGTCAACATTAGTTTGTTCAGTTTATCACTACTATACACCACTCTACCACCGTATTAAATTTTGTATATTTTATTCTATTTTATTAATATGTAGAGTATATTAATTTCTATTCCCATATTCACTTCTGCACAACTCTATGTCTATATTCATTTTTGCTTGCTTGGTTTTTCTTTTATATGAGCATATTTGGAAGGAGCCTGAGAATGAGAATTTCATTGCCATCTGATTTCTTTACCATAACTGTTGAACATATGACAAATAAAGAACTTAAACTTAAACAAATCTTCACACACTATCTGTGCTCACTCTGAAAAGGCAGCTAAAACAGGGGGTCTCCCATTACAAGCACAAATCATGCCAGCGCCAACTGTGTTTTCTGCAAGTGCCTCAAAGACAGGAGCTGCTTTTACAATCCTGATGCACAATACTGTAACTTTTATGAAAATAACATATCTGGCTAACTAGAGATCTGACAGACTGGAGGTAATACTGTGTACCACCATGCTAAGAATAAAATAAAATAAAATAAAACTGGTCTGTCTAATACTTGTTGGGTAATTAACATACTTCCACTCAAGAGTCACAGGGCTTATGTCAGCAAACGTCAGGCAGAAGGGAACAGCTTGGACAGACTCCACTCCATCACAGGTCCAATCCTAACCGACAGACAGGCTCTTCAATCCACCTGACTTGCTCATCTTTGGACTGTGGACACAAAAAGAACATGAAAACTCCACACAAAGGAAAGAGCGCTAAGAATACTGTCCCTGTTTTGGTTACTTCCAGTGTTCCAATTTAATTCTACAGACAGTCCTTTGTGAAGTTAAACTCTTCCCCCATTACAAGCTGCTGTTGTCTGTAAAAATAACATGTATTGTTTGGGTTAAGAAAGCTCTCATTGACTCTGCCAAGACAGAGGAGCATTTTTAGAGAGAGAGGACAAGGCTGTCTTGTGGGTTTCCTTCTTAAGGGATGAAAGAGGAGAAGCAGCAAGTATGTGAAGCATTAAAAGTATTCAGTTGGTTGAATGGTGAAGGGACAGAGGGCAGCGAAGCCCGGCTGTAACCCAGACTAGTCAGCTGGACGCTGTGAGGTCGAGGCGAAGGTCAGGTGGGTCTTTTTGCCGTTCGAGTGACACCTTGCTATACCTGGTCCAGCTGACCACTACAAAGAACTGTGGAGGAGCCAGAGCAGTAGCCCGGAGCTTGGAGGTCTTTTTCACACCAGCTGTTCAACTGGGCTCTTCCAGGCTGAGATGACCTGAGGTATTAGTAATGCATTTGTCTGTCAATCGTGAGGAAAGGGTTATATAACAACATTACAGAGAAGGAAAGGCATTTCATTCCAAAATGAGATATCCAGCAACAGGAAAAAATGTGAACTTGAGTAAAAAATTAAGAAGACTGATTGAAGTTAAAAAAAATAAAAAAATCTGTTGGGAAATCTCATAGCCCAGCATAACAATACATAAACATTAGATCTTAGCAAATTTAAAAATATGTAAGCATAATGCATGATGAGGAAGAGGTTATGGAAATGGGAGCGGCAGCAGTAAACATGGCATGAGCGTAAGTAGGAACTGTCAGATTATAATGGTTGCCTTGTACACGTCTATGATTTAATGTTAGTAGCAGATTACCTGATGCAAGTGTGATTTCAGTGCTTTGCCTGAAGTAACAAAATGCTCCATTTAAAATGATTCTAATGCCAGAAGACACAGGAAAGCATTTTTGAGACCAACAATCTATATAATACACAATAATCTGTTAAGAGCTAACATTTTTAAGGTATAATTTGAGCTGAACTAACACTGTTACTTCTACATCCATGGGATGGGTAAACAAAACTATAGGGTGGAAATAAACAATATATCTTGGCATGTTTTAATACGCAGAACTTTCTCATACACGTTTGTCTGCAGTGACTAAGAACAACAGTTTGCATCTCAAAACCTCTCTGTCAAAATGGAATTCATACCACAGCTATGGGAAACACTTGTTGATTGGCTTGTGGGTTAAAACCTCATCTTGCAACAGATGTCTGCTCAAGAGCTTAAAGGGACAATTCACCACAAAATCAAAAATAAATACAGTCTTCTTTCTTGTAGAACTATTGTTTTGATGTAAGTTTTTGAGTTTTGGAGAAAAATATGCAGCCTGTACACAGAATGAAAAAAAATGATTTAATAGTGTGTCACAAACAACATCTACGGCCAGGCGCCTTTTCCTCTAGATTTTGCTAATGCTGGCTAATCTTATATCTACCTAGGCTAGCTATGGATGCCAAAATAAAAAAAAAAAGTCTCTGAGGAAAATAGAGAATATGACAGTTGAACAGACTTTTTTTGCAGCTAAGAATGGCTCTTTTGATTGTAAAGGTTGCTGACCCCTGATTTAGATGGATAAATAGCACCACAGGTTAAGAGGAAAAATATGTATTTTTGATTTTGAGGTAAACTGTCCCATTATTTTCATTAGGTATATTACACTGCAGGCAGTCTTGCATAGCCAGACCTCTCCACAGCGCTCAGCGCTGGAGAAAGGTCTGGCTCCACACATTACCACTCTGGTGTTAACTTGAAATTTTCATTTTGTAGGTTGCTAGCTCAGAGGTTGCTGTTTCCTGTAATAACTGGGATTTTGATAATGCAGCTAGCAGATATGGCGTATGCTGCCTGAAACATGCAGCCGATGGGCTTACATCCACAGTCTACATCTGCTGAGCCAGACTACACTGCAGATAACAACAGCAACAAAAATGATTCTTGATGCCATGTTTCCTTTTAATCCTCATTGGTGAAACAACCTTCCTTTTTAATTTGGTAAGTGGTCATGGTATAAATGTGAGAATGTGGTCAGAGGGGTCCCACTGAGGAAAATAATGAATTTGGGATATAAGAGTACAGGAGGTAAAACATTTGCAGAGCTGCGTAAGTGGCGGCAAGAGGTTACATATTAACACTTATTTTGTCGAAATAAAACGAACAACAGTTTGTTCCAATTAATGACTTGTTGCTACAACTCAAGTGTGTGTTGGAATCAAGTGTTTTAAATTGAATTAACTTCCGCAAACTGTATTTGTTAAATATAGTGTACCTTTTTTCTTCATGCCTAGTTTCTTTATACAGTATTAAACCCTGATTTCAGCAAGTTCTCAAACACACCTCAAGGTGATTTTTAATGCAAAACTTTAGAGAATCTCACCATGCTGTTATGAGCTTGATAAAAATGAAGACGCTTATAATCCATTTTATATTTTAAATGCTATCTATATAATGGTTTTATTATTAATATGCTCTGTTAAATTATGTCCTGTCTGTCTTCATGCACTTGCAGCTCACCAAAGCAACAAGAACATATTATGCTGTAATAATAAAGTTAACTCAACTCGAGGCATATTTAAAGGCCATACGTTCAAGACTGACTTGTTTCTGAACAGAAAAAACCCTAAAACTCCTTCCACGGATCAGTTGAGACTCAGTTCAACTCTCACGGAGACCGCTGACAGAGGGACTCCTCAGCCGGCCGAGGTCAATAAGGAATGCACCAGGGGAGAGGGAGGGAATGTACCACAGGGGTGTTGAGGAAGGGGGTGGGGTGGCAGTGGAGGAAACACGGAGGGGGGAAACAGAGGGGTCTTTTGTGAGACAGGAAGCTGCTGAGACCAGGGCCCTCTCTCTGGGTACAGTAGTGGAGCAGAGAGAACCCTGGGATATGAGAAAGATGTGACTGAGGAGATGAGCACACCTGGGACGTGGTGGAAAGAGGGCTGAGTGACGGAACAAGGTGCAAGATGGGATGGAGGATATAAACGAATATGGTGCTGTGTGCCCAGAAGTTAAGATGGTATTTATTTTTTCCATAAGTAGCATTAGATGATTTCCAACATGAAAATGTTCTCAGTGGAATTACTAGAAAAACAACTGTGTTCTAAAATTGTGGTTCATTGAATAAAAGTGAAACTGTACTTAACTATTTGAGAAATGCAGTCAACTACAAGCCCCAAATACACTGCAATAAAACTAATACAGCCACCAAGCTTCAAGGGATAGTTCACCCAAAAATGAAAATGAAGTCATTATCTACTCACCCTCATGCTGATTGAAGGTCAGGTTTAGTTTTTTAGTCCACGTCGTCACACCACACACACACAGTTCAGATGGTGTGTACCCGCATGTGAACATGGCTCCAAGGTAAGGATCTACAGTGAATATTCAGGCTAAAAACATGGTGTAAATGACGTCTTTCAAGTCACCTTGACATGTATGGACTTTAGGAGACTTGGATTACACCAGACAGCAGTATGGGGGCATTGTATGTTTTTTTTTTTTCCCAGTTATTCTTTTTACGTTTGAAAACTAGTCACCATTCACTTCAACTGTTTGGAAGATTCTGCAATGCTGTTTTCCCATGAAACTCCAGCAGTTTTTGTTGACTAAAAAACTAAACCAAACCTTCAATCTGCATGAGGGTGAGTAGGTAATGACTGAATTATCATTTTTGGGTGAACTATCCCTTTAAACATTTTCTGCTCTGCAGTGAGCCATGGCCCAGTGGTTGAGAGTGGCTGCTCTACTAAGTGCACTAAACTAGTTGAAGGCTGGATTAAAAACGGTATCAAGGTATTACAAGTGAGCTGACAATGACATACAAGTATTAAAAGTTCTCCATGGAGACTTTAAAGGGTTTGTTCTGGTTTCTTGACGTGAGGTTACTAAGAAAACATTTTTTCTCAATAAAGATCCCTGCAAAAATCACATCATAACTATTTTGTTTATCAATGAAAATAAGAATAACGAGACAAAAATTACGATTCCCTCTAATACTGCAAATCATATCGCAATTGCAATATCAGTTAAAATAATCTCAATTATGCATTTTTTTCAAAATCGGTCAACCCTACCAGCAACTCCCATGTTCTGCAAGGTAAAATTGTTCAAATACATTTTGCTGCTGACCCTGTCCACAGCAGTACATTGCTTAGCTTCTGTACTGATACTCCTTTGCTTCTCCAAACTGGCGATGTGATGACTGCCATACTTATTATAGTTACTACACTGACATGGATAAGTATCTCATACAATCCCATCTCAAAAACCCAAACTATCCCTTTAAATCAGGCAGGTCCACTCTGAAGTCTTCTGTCTAAATTTGAGCAATGGTGGCCAACAGGTTATAAAAGATGGCGTGTGACTGGAGAGCTGCCAGTTTACTCACAGGGGCAGGATAATTCTGGGTGAAGAAAGTGCAAGATCAGCGCCTGCCATTACTGACACAACTGAGGTGCCCTTGAGCAAGGTCCTCCACCGCCAGCTGCTGCAGCTGGAGCCAGCAAAAAAAATCTGACTGTGGTTGTACAGGGCAGCCTCCATGTGTGAATGTGTAAAACTGTGTGTGAACAGGGCGTTCCTGAAACTTCCCTGGACAAATAAAATTAGAGAGAAACATGAAAAAGCAAGAGAGGAAGACTGAATCAAGCAGGATGGAGGAGATGAGAAGAAGGTGATACAAAGAGATGAAAGTGGAAGGAGTGAGGATGGAGGAGGATGAGAACTGAATCGGGACCATGCATGGTTTTGAGGCTTGGCTATCCCAGGGATGGAAACACAAAAGATCAAAAAAAGAAAAACAAATGATTGATTTCCAAAACAAGAGGCTGAACATGCAGGCCTACAGTATTGTACACAGACATTGCAGCCGGTTAATGAGGTCAGGGAAAACCAGCAATAAAAACAATTCGAGCTGTTATGGCCATGAGCTCATTCCTGTCCGTCCGTCCTCTGACGAGCCATCAAAGAGCTTTTCATCTCAGCCTTCAGTTCAGTCCCATCCGGGCCATTACTGTACCAACAAAACATGCATATGCCAAGGCAGCAGGATAAATAACTGTGATGCTGCAGAATGAAAATATTACCCTCCCTCTTCCTTTTTCTGTCTTTTTCTACCCCCTCTTCCTCTACCGTTTCCCCTCACGGACACATTTCAGCCCTCTCACGTTCTCTGCTGGCACTCAGACCAGAGCTCGTTAATCCTCCCACACACAGACAGCCCCGTCTTTCCTGTCACGACACTGAATGAAGAGGTGACGCTTTGCAGTCTTTCCAGTTAAAATATTTCATCCCTTCTATGTACGCGGCTCGCGCACGAAAGACGTCATTAATGGAGTCCCTGTGTATTTTACATGATTAAATTCAATATTCATTGCCCCACAGACTTTTTCTTGAGTAAGATTTAGGGGCATCTAGTGGTTAGATTGCAGACTGCTAACACATCGCCTCACTCCCCCTTTCCAAGTGGTAGAAGAAACCTACAGTGGCCACAAAACTAGGGCTGGGCGACATGAACTTATAAATAATATCCTTGATATTTTCAGGATATTCTGTGTGTATACAATATATATCTCGATATACACAAAACCATACCAGAAATTCACCAATAGTTTCTTTCAGAATATGATGTAATGCTGTATATAAACTATGCAACAGCATATAAAGTAGTTAAAATGACTTAACCCTAAACATATACAGCAGTAAAATGTAACATACAGCAGTAATATTAATCAGAAAACATTAAATATAATAGTAAAAGTCTGACAGGTAAAAATTTAAATACTTACATATTTTTAGAATCTCATACAATATCTTGTCTCATATCATGATATAATACTACTGTTTTGTATTGTACTAATTATTTCTTATATTTTGTGTTATTTTGTTGTATTTTTCTGTTTAAGCTGTACTCTCGCCATCACTGTAAATGAGGGCACTCCTTCAATGATTCCTTGAGAGTAAATAAAGATTGAATGAATATTGTGAAATGCAGTTTTCCCATACAACAAATCACTTTATAATTGAAGCTCTATCCACAATCAGTTTCATGGACGAATGATGAAAATGGGTGCAGTATATACATCATAATATAGGTGATAAAAATCACCTTAAGGCCTTCTGAATGCAGATTTTAATCTAATTTCTCATCTTTAACTCTCGCAGACTGTGTAACAACAATTTGTCCACATGGTTCATGGTTTTCCTCACTGTGTCAGTGTAAGATTATGAAGATTCTTTGGTGTTTGGGTGCATTAACGGGTAAAGGCAAAGTGTCACGGCAGAATTTATGACCGTGCAAAGAGGTAGCAACTACAATCAGCGACACAATCTGGAACAAACAGGGGAAACATGATACACTTAAACCACTAGGGTTGAATTTGGCTCACAATTCAGGCCTTTACATTAAATGCAGAATTCACCACAAAATGCAAGTAAATTATAGCTTCTTTCCAGTTTTAGAACACGTTTCTGATTCCATCCCCAGTTGCAAGTGGCACCATGATGATGCCTGTCTCAAACATTACTTTCAGCACATCTCTCAGTCTGACATATTTTTATCTGCCATGTTCCCTTGATTAGAATCCACGACCAACCACCCTCAAATGTAGAATTATATACTTTATGTAGGACCGATTGTCATTTTCACCCAGATTTAGCTCTGCTCAGGAGGCGCTCTCAGTCATATAAGTGTACCCTGGCACAGATTTGGTCTGTGTATACCCAAAACCTAGCATATCATTATAGCTGAAAGAACATGGGGACCGTGGCTGACCAGTAATTTGGCTTTGCTAAATGTTTTCACTGTCATTCCAAAGTTTCTTCCCAACACAACAGTCTGGACCTTACAGAGGGAACAAGCTGTACAATGCAGCCAGCAGTTTGCCTTTTTATGGTATAGAAAATATACGTCGTAGAGACAGGACTGTAGATGAAATTGCTAAAATTTTGGCCCAGATTCCAAACTAAAAAACTTTTTCCACGATTTACTGTCACCTAGCAGACATGATGCTGTCATCTGACATGCAAGTAAACATGGAAATGTTGTCTTTAATTTATCGCAATAAACACTTAAGGCTGTAAACAGTGGATGGTTTTAATCAGCAAGCTAAATATTGTTTTAACTTAAAATGGCTGACTGTGGGAATTTTAAGGTACCTGCATCTTTCATTTAGTTTTTTGTTCAAGTTTCAGCAAAATACACTACTCCCAAGAGTCAATATTATCCTCATGACTAAAAGATAATAAAAATGTTTTTGGTGGTTGAAAAATAAAATGAAGCTTAAACGCATTTCGGCATTTATTTCTTAAGCAGACAGCAGATAATGTGCAAAAGACTGCAGCTTTACAGTCATGTGCTTGGGGCTGAGTTTAAATGTTAGAATGGGTGATAGGTTGGCTCAAGGAAAACCTGGAGGCAACCCTGAAGTTCAGAGTGGGGATTAAAGTATTTATCTTACTGTGTAAATCTACCTTAGAGAACACAAAATAACAGTGAGCAGCAAACACACCTGACATCATGCCCTGCTGTTTGGTATTTGCCCTGTCTAGAGAGTACACACGCTCAATAAAGCTCTGTCTTCCTCAGGTGTGTGTGTGTGTTCGTGTGTAGGTGTATGAACGCGATGTGTGGGGTATTTCTACCACACATGATCCACCAAAGCGCTGCTGGCAAATGACTTCAAACACGACTTGTTCATTCGGCGCACAGCAAAAACATTCACCTGGTGAAAATTGACATTTGCAAAGCAGAAATTAGGAGGAATTTGACCCTTGGTATAAAGGTGTCTTTCTGCAGCGGTCAGGGAGGAAGGGAGTGGGGTGAGAAACAGGAGAGAAGGAGGGAGGGAGAGGAAGAGTTAGAGCCAGAAGGAGACTGGGGAGTGAGGAGGGCAGGAAAGACAGAGAAACAGATTGAGATAGAGGATGGATGGTGGGAGTCAGAAAAAAAAGGATAGAAAGCAAAGGAGAAGAGGGACATACAAGAAGGTGAGACAGTGGCAGTGATGAGGAGGGAAAAGTGAGAGGAAAAGAAAGATGAGGAGGCAGAAAGATGGGAGATACTAAAGAGCCGGAGAAAGCTAAAGAAGCAAGAGAGAATATAGTTCAAAGAGGGTACTCCAACAGACCTCAAGTTGGCTCAAATTAAAAATGGGTAAAATATAATTAACAGATGTGTGTGTTGTGTTATCTGTCTTAAGTATTAATGCAGAGAAAACTTTCATCTGGTGATTTAATCTTTCAGCTAGACGAACATCTTTTGAAATCCAGCACTCACTGCAGTCATCCTAATTTAACATTTATCTCATCATGCTGGCAACTATCCTCCTGAACCAAAATGGGCAACTTACTGTTTCTACCACTTCAAGCTGGGAGGTTACAGGGTCTTCTCTAAATAAGATGCTGCTGACATGGGCTGCGCTTCATGGTCCTGAACAGAAAACTCATTGTGCCTGCTCCCTCTGCTGGCAGCTGCCGGTACTACAGGTGCAGCTTCCACAGTGGCACACTTGGCTCAGACATCTGCAACATGGAAAGTGATGCTTAACCTCAATCTCATTTGTCGTAGTCTGCTTATTCAAGTCAGGGTAACCAAACTCATGTTTTATAGCCTATTAACCACTACTCTGCATGAGTGTAGTGGAGAGTTTAGCCAAACATTTCTCAAGTGTGACCAGTGTTACAGTCAGATTTGGTCATCTCGTATAAACACAAAAATATAAGATGTTAGAGGACTAAAGGGGATCTATAACTAGGCCAACCACACAAAAACCAGAGGAAAAAACCTAATAATACTGTAACTACTGCCATGTCTGTGTGATTTTCTGACTTCCAACCCTGACTTGTACCAAAACTGGATCTAGGAAAATCATGCAGGGGTATTTTAAAAGGTAAAATGTGGCCTAAAACCAATGTTTAATAAATGCTACTGTACAATCAAAACTGTGCATATATCATTACTGTCTATATGCATGAACATAACAAGGATCTACTTCATTCTATTGAACTGCTGTTCAATAGAATTTTAAATATTCGGAGTTATCAGAATTCTTTTGCCCTGACAGGCTTTAAATATTACATTGATATATATATTTGAATGTAAAGAACTTGGAGTGATTTAAGGTTTTTTTTAGTTTAAGTTCTGTGCATTATTTCAGGTTTGAACGGTGAGCTACACTTGATAGGGCTTTACAGTTTAACTACTGTGGGCCAGGATGAAGGAGAACTACTCTCTGGACAGTCTGTCAGAGATGAGGGAGGAGACAGAGAAGAAGGCGGAGGAAAGATGCAAATAGAGAGAGCAGCCACTAACTGCATGGCCACACAAATACAAACCCATACCCACATTCCTATCTTTCTTAACATTTAAACATGTGGCAGGGGGAACAGAGCCACCAGTGCAGGGTGAAATGTACCTATTAAAATGTTCTGATGTTTCCTTATTGGCCAAGGTGCGTATAGTAGGCGGGGAGGGAAGACAGGACTATTTCACCACCCAGCAGCCTTAATCAGAGGAGGAGGGGTTGGGTGGAGCGACAGGAGACCACAGTTGTGTGCCTTGGATGGGACAAGAGGTCAGTGCTCCCTCTAGAGGTTGAAAGATGGGAGTGCGGTGCCAGCGGTCAGCCGAGGCCCTGGGGTCCTGCTGGACTGAGGAGCGTACCATCATTCCTCCAGGACACAGTGGGAGCCAAGTTGGGACGTTCCATTTCATGGACAGTGAGTGGGTGTTTTATGTGAAACCTAAAGGAAATGAGTGCACTCTGGTAATTTTCAACCCACAGAATATGTTAAACTACTGTAATAAAAAGTCATTTTCATTTGCAGTTTGCAATATTTGAAACTATTTGGAACAACTTAACTTTGTTTCATAACAAAATACTTTACAGAGTTTCAAATGTGATTTTTTTTTTAAATAATGAATGAAAAAACACTTCATGTACAGTATTAAAACCTTTACTCGGACATGATACAACAAACAGAAACAAGATTCAGAATTAATGACTGAAAAAAATTATTCATATTTTTTTTTTCTTCTTTCAATCCCCGAAGCACACAATGGTCAATCAGCTCCACATGTACGATGGAATAGGATACAAACAGGACAAAGAACAGACACAAGAGAAAGAGAGAAAAATAAAAAATAAGAGTGACAGATTCCATTTCTGATTCCATTCTGATACAGTTCTTGTATTTGTTTAATACTTTGTAATAAACAAAAGATGAAGAGCATAGTCGGAGAAGAGGGAGACAGGAAACCAGACAAAGAAACAGTGTGTGAATTTTTTTTTTATGGTGAAGAGTAAACAATTAAGGAAGATTCTAGATCTACTGGAAAATAGTTTGTTTTCTTCTCAATCGACTAATGAACACCTGATCAGAGTTCTTCAGGTCCCTGCCCTTCTTTTCTTCCCTCCTTCTCACGCTGCGCTACGCTTCACAATCCATCCAATCTGAACCACCAAAAACAACCTCTTCTTTACAGAGAGCAATCATATTCAGTTCATCTCTACTATCAAGATCATTCACTGTAACCAGATCCTGCTCAGAGGTGTCTCCTGTGAGTTCTGGTGGCCTCTGCACTGTGTGTTTACAATTAGAGCCACAGTTTCTCCCTCATAATCTAAAACAGATTCTGAAGGTTTTGTTTTTATTGCTGGTAGTATCCAGCTACAGCCACATAAGACTCTAGCACAGTAAACACACTACAGGTTGCAGTGGACCTGGTTGCAGAAAAAACTCAACCAAATGCAACTGAAGAAGAGCAGGTCTAGGACAAGGCTAAGCTAGGCTAGCCCTGTTAAATCATTCCTTATTTGCATTTCACTCATATATGCATTTCCCTGTGTCTTAGAAACCGAAGCAGACGTTTTCAGGCCGGGGGACCCTGTAAAAAGCACCAATGCACAGCTTGAGCACCCAGAGGGGACCACACACTGGTCTACTTCTCTCTCCAGTGACCAGCCCTCCCCTCTCCACACGAGCTGTCATTCCATTCCTATTAGGGCCCCTCTTTAGTATGCACTACACAGGCCAAGGTTAGCACACACTCCTTAGTGCGCTGCACAATAATCACAACATACATGAAAAAACAAGCACTGGGGACTGAGTGGCCCTGCATTTAAAACGGCCACATCCGCAAACAGCTTGGCAGTGATAAATAAACCAGTGAGGGTGGTGATTTCAAGGCTGCATAGCACACACTGCCTCATTGATCATAACGGGATGGGCCTTAGCTCCAGGGGACCTGTGTCAATAGGTAAAGATGCCGCCCTGATAGCTTATCTGTTTATGATGATCAATTCTTTAGTCACAGCCTGCGATCCATTTCAAAAAAAGCATATTTAATCAATGTCTTTATTTTCAAAAAAAGCGAGTAATTATTTCAAAATGTAACAAAGATGGCGACAACAATACTGCTACACAGTCAAAAGGTCACAGCATGCGTCTGCCTTGAGTGCACACGGTTGCGAACGACAAACATTTGTGGGCAGTGCGGTGCGATCCAGCAGTCTCCCGTGGCGACCGCAGATCGTCGCTGCTCTGCCGTCAAGTAAAGTAAGCAAAGAGGGACACACGGCACTGAATCCCTTCCTTACTGCTCTCCAATGCTTGTCCCACAAAAAGCTTCACATCCTTTTCAAACAGTCCAAGAATCATAGGTTTATTTTACAAGTCCATTCCAATGCAAAACCCAGTAATTTTCAGCCCACATGGGTGAGTGAATAAGCATTTGTTAAGTTTAAAGTAAAGCAGTGGAGACAGGGTGAAGTGAAGGAAGGGAGGAGGCTGGGCTGTGTTGATAAAGCATCAGGTCAACAAGCCAGTTAATCAGCCCTCCAGCTTGGTTCCTTTTCCTCTGTACATCCTTTCATTATTTTGCTCAACAAATCAATTTAACAGCTCTCAGCACATCACCGCCAAAGCTATACTATCTGCCAGTCAAAGGCGTAGCTGCAGACAGATTCCATACACGTGTATAAAAGCATACACGTGGCCACATATACCCTATAACAAATGCTAAAAAAAAACTGAAATACCCAACCACCAGCTCATGCTAAAACAGTCTGCCTGGTCAGCAAAGCTTAAAGTGGATCAGCGTACAGAACCTGCACAGACTGTATAGCTTTTTTTAAAAATGTGTTTACTGTATTTGTTTATCATCCTCTACATGACCTAAGCTCATAGCAAAATGTAAAGAAATATAGAAGTGGCATAGCAAAACGTAAATGCGTTGCTGTTAGCCTATATGGAGGGATGGGAATTCTAAATAATTTCACTGCCAATTAATGTAACAGACTAAGCTAATATGTATCGATGCCAGAAACACAATACACATATTGTATGACAATTGTTTAACAATGTTACCACAATATGAATATACAAGTTGCATATTTTGACTTTTTTGATGAATCATCAACAAAGATTGACCTTTGCTCAGTCGGCTGTGTATGTGACTAGAATTTTTAATGTCAACTAGTGAACCACCCAGCACTTGACTGATTGTGTAATCATTCCCATCCCAAGCAATAAACATAACGCAGTAGTAGCAGGCTTAATCATTCAACAGAGGAAGCTCCAAAAATAAAATCCTGCAGAGAAAGTTGCTGAGATGTCAACCAAACAGAAGAATGAGATTATTCACAAACACTCACATCCTAAAGTCAGACTATTATCTGATGTACAAGGGGAAAAATCATTTTGAGTTACACTCAGAAACTTCATCCCACAGCCCAACTGTTATAGAATAGCTGAGCTCTAATACAGATCAAAGATCTCAAAGCCCAGTGGCCACAGAATAATTTTCAATCAAGTCTCAAAACACAGACTGCTAGTATTAGCTCATCTGAACCAACTCAAGCACTAAAGCACTGAGACCATACTGCAGCATATACAGTACAAAAATGATAGCAGGTGTTGGTGCATTGTCACCTGAATCGCAAGCGTACCACCACCTTGCTTTTCTTTGCCAAGAAACATCAAAATGACGAAGAGGTGGTGCACAAGGGGCTGACTTTTCTCTGCACTGAGGAAATTTACAGACATCTGGAGATTACTTTGTTGACTTGGCTGTACGTATGCATGGATGGAGAGAAACTGAAACGACACCAAAGTCTAAGGTTAGACCAACTTACTGACATGTTAAACAAAACCACCTGTCTTACAGGTCATCTAACTGCCAGCCTCCAAGTCCACATCTTATGGGGGAGGCCAAGAATCCTCTCTGAGAAGAAGTATTTGGACTATCTGCAGGGCAGGAAGCTCATTGCTCATTCTGGTCAAAGTAGCTGGTGGACCCCAAAATTCAACCGCTACTTTCATTGCTTCCACCAGCCTAACCGCTTTCTAAAATACAAAAGATCTGGCTGTGTCTGGTGGAGTACAAACCGATCAGCCACAGCCAAAATGTACAAGCACTTAGCTGGTGTTCATATTCCATAGTTGGGAGTCTGCAGTAAAGTTATGGGGTCATAAAATAACTAAAGGAAAAAAAAAAAAAGGAAAATCTACATTTTAAGCAGACCTGTTCAAAGAGTGGAGAATGGCTTTCTGATTTGTCTGTGTACTTGCATACTGTGTTTGCATTGATGAAAATGTGCAAGTCTTAAACTAAAAGACCATGTTAGTTATTTAGCACCTGGTAGAGGACAGCTGTGCCTCTTCCCTGTAGAACGATACTGCAAAATGTACGTTTCTAATTTCTAATAAATGTGGCGACTAATGAGAAGCCTAAATATACCTCAGAACGCCAACACTCTTTTAAATACTTTACTAACAAAAATGGTAATAAATCTTTATGTGTACCCCAGTATTGCTCACCTTTGAGCATGTGTAGACGGTTTAATTCATAGTTAACTGTATATCTCCTGACCATGTGGTAGCTGCATTTGACTCTTCACTGCAATGCTCAGATTCAGTTGCCCACAAAATTTCAATCACAGTAAATGTCAAGTGCCATTGTCAATGAAATCCAGCCAATCATTTACCAAGAATAACAGGAAACATTGGCAGAAGTTGGTGCAAAAGCAGCGGTGAGGTGTGGTTTGGCCCTGGGCTCAATAACAATTTCATGGTGATGTTGTTACAAGTCTAATGTTGATTCAACAGCGAAAAATAGAGCTTCTGAATGTGTTTGTTGGAGCCGCATACTTCACATTCACGAGTGTGAACAGGCCTTTGTTTCTGCATGACTCCTGTGTTGTTGCTGTTTTTTTTAATTATTTACATCTACTGTACAAAAGTGGCAAGCATTGAGCCAATACACACTGAATAAAGTTTCCAAAGCAGCAGGTAGTAAGTGTAGGATTTCCATTATATAGCACTAACGTATTTCATTATTGCATTACAGAAACATTACACACAAGAGGTCCTCTGCAATTAAAACACTGGTGCCTTACTAATCTTTATCCAAAGACAGTGATCCATCCATGAGCAGTGGGCTGCAAAAGTGTTGCAGATAAGCCAAATTTCATACTGACAGACTATCAGGTGAAATTAAATGTTGCATTATTGCCTCCATCAGATAATTTCAGCTGGTCTTTATGTTCCCCCATCTCTGCTGCTGTTTTTTTGTGTTGCACAAAAACACAGCTTTTAGCACCTTGTTTTACAGAGGGGGCAGAGTGCACCATCTTGAGTACAAAGCAATGTATCTCAAACCAATTAAGTATCTTGCACAAGGACACTTCAATAGCTGCTGGGTAGAGGGGTTAAACGTCACACTTATTTATTGTACTCAATAGTCTCACTGAACAGTAGGACACACAACTCAGATAGAGGCTGACCAATTGTATGCAGAATTGAGGACAGCATTTTTTTTTTCTTTTCCATGGCCAATGGACAGTTGATACAAAGAAGGGCAACCTATCAAGAATACTATTTTCAGTTGAACTGGTTGTTAGAACAGACTAACATACCAGACACACCAGCCAACATTTTCAACCATCTGACTGGTGATTAGTGCCAGTTCCCAAGCCTTGTTGTCATCTGTACAGGAAGTGGCCAATTATTCAGTAACTTCTTTAACAAATCATCACATCTGATTTGAAAATTATGCAATAATGAGAAAACCCTACACATAGTACCTTCAAGTTCATCTTAGGTGTCTGAGAACAGATGGTCATTTCTAGGAAACAGGAACATTTACACAGTTACAACTCACAAAAGTGCATAAATGACCACCAGCAAAGGGAGGATTTGGGGGAACGGGAGATAAAAGACTAACAAATACGATTTTGTCTTGCATGAAGCTGTACTTCTTCTGAGCCTCAAGCTGTTTAAAATGCCAACCAACTGCCAAAGTAGAGAAAAGGATCAAATCAAAACTAGGAAACAAAAAAAAAAAAAAAATTCAAGTCATTCTTCTTGTCTTACAAAGCCCGCTGTGCGCATCAGGGTGGGAGGGACAAAGTTTGTCTGTTCAACAAAGTGCTCCCACCCCCCTTTTCCTGGATTTCAATGCCTTGGAAAAAGCTCTCATTTCATGAGTACAGTACTTCAAATAGAAACTCAAACAAGTTTCAGCATGAATATTCAAAAAAGCATAAAATATTTCAATGTTTACAAGATTGGATGAACTCACTGGGAGGGTGTGTCTGCCTGTCCACTGAAGGACACCTCCTGACCAATAAGAAATGAATTTGTTTGATGATGGACAGTTGACTGAAATGCTACACACCTGATTTTAAGCTAAAACCATACATGAATAACTAACCGGCTAGTGATGGATATAATATACAGAGGTGCAGCTAGCAGTGTAACTAAGTAACCCAAGTAAAACAGGGGACGTACACCAGTTACACAGAAGCAAAAACCCACTGTGAGATGACGATGTGAAAACTGAAGGCTAACTTAAAATTAAGACATTTATTGTATATGTGTGATAAAAAGGGGATATATTCCTTGAGTCGTAACCCCTGTGGTGAAAAACTGAATATGGGAAAAGATGGTGAAAGTGTGTGTGTGTGTGTGTGTGTGTGTGTGTGTGTGTGTGTGTGTGTGTGAATGTATTAGCATATTGTTCATTCAGAGCCATGATTATCTGTGTATTAGTTATGTTGTTTGTCAAGTCATGTATGCAAGTTAAGATCTGCACGTGCGTGTGTGAAGATAATTAGCCGGTGACAGGGAATATGTGTGTGTTTTTGTGTGTGTGTACAAGTGTACAGCCGGTACATTAAAACCAGCAGGTGCTGCAGTTAAGTGAGGCCCAACGAGAAGAGTCAGCGACCCAACAAGGGGTGACATGTTGGTAATCCTGGTGTACATCGGATCCTGACCGGACCGAACCTGGCTCCTCTAGGTGAGCTGGTGAGGTGCCTCTAGCATCTCCATCAGGAAGGTGTCGATGGGCGTGTCACCAATCAGTTTAAAGAAGAACAGGTGCTCCAGGCACTTCAGACCAATGGAGCGCAGTGCTGGGAGCCGGAGGAGGAGCTTTGCAAACCTGGACGATGGAGGGAAGGATGAGAAGGACAGTAGAGTGAGAAATGACCAAAGATCTATCCATCATGAAAAACTGAAAATAAGAATTCAGAAGATGCATGAAGCAAGAAAAATGTGAAAATATAATTCCTCAAATTTTTGTCAGAGGGCATTCTGGGAAATGCAGAAATTTAAAGGTCCAGTGTGTAAGATTTACGGGGATCTATTGGCAAAATATGTCAAAAATGGAATTTAATATTCATATGTATGTTTTCATTAGTGTATAATCACCTGAAAATAGTGTTTTTGTTACCTTAGAATGAGCCGTTTCTATCTACAGAGGGCGCGGGTCCTCTTCCATGGAGGCCGCCATGTTGCACCGCTGTGTTTCTACAGTAGCCCAGAACGAACAAACCAAACACTGGCTCTACATAAGGCCTTTTCCGTTTTTCACGGCAACCGTTTTTCCCACATGCTTGAAAGGGGAGGGTGAGGGGAGATGTTTTCAATCTGTAAGCTCACTGCTAGATGCCTCGAAGGATGCTTTCACACCTAACCTGTTTGGTTCAGTTAAGACAGACCCTGGAGCGTTTGCCCAGTTAGCGCAGCTCGTTTGGGCTGTTGTGAAAGCTGTTGATCGAACTCTGGTGCGGACCAAACAACTGGACTGAGACCACTCTGGTGGGGTTTGTTTGTGGTGTGAAAGCAAACAAACTATCTACAAGATTTATGATAGCAGAAATGTGATATTAGCATGATTTCAAAAGCTAAATTACTAACATTAATAAATCCATATATTGATGCAGGAGGTCATCATAATAGATCAATCTAAGACATGTACAGTGTTGTGCATGAATATGTGCAGATCTGCGTTATGTAGGCTTATGTCCTCTATGAAACATGTGTCCTCACAACACTACAATATTTTAATCTATGATGAACTTTGGCCCACAGGAGGTGTTGTCTCTCCCTCCTCATCTCCTTGCAGTTCTCATGCATTAGTTCTGTGTTGTTGTATGTGTAGTTGCTGTGGCTGCTTTGACATACAGTATGTTGGTGTTTGCCTTCTGCTGTAGTGTAAAATGTTCTCAAATTATTGTAAACTGTTATTAATAGATATTAGATATAAGTTATCCTGACCATTCAAATAAATACAAAAAACATGAATATTGGGCACCATTTAGTATGACGTCATTATATAGACTGACCTTCTCTCAGCACCCCAAACTGTGACTGACTTCCAGGGTCCCTGGCAGGAGGAGGTTCTATTTAAAATTAAATTAAAAAACAAAAACAAAACGAAGAAATGAACGTGAACTAGTTCATTTTTTGGTACTGTGAACTTAGTTCTTATAATCTGTTATTTCTTTGTGAGCTCTTTGTGACAGGAAAGAACATAAATAAACACATCAGAAGCATTAAAGTGCTGCATAAACTTCTGTCAGTCACCGAAATTTGATTTCCCCTCGTGGGTCCTAATGATGCACTGAAGATGCAACATGACAACTGCCAAAACTGTTATCTGTCAGTCTGTACACCTTCATGTTTACTCCTCATGTTTGTAAAAAAGTCAGTGTAAACACGAACCGGACCAGAAAATGCAATAAAGTATAATTTTTCCTTCAGTCTGGACCAAATGAACCGAACTACAGGTGTGAAAGCACCCTGAATCCTACACACTGGTCCTTTTAACTTGCTAGAGTAGAACTAATTGCAGCAGATTGTGGAGTCAAGTGGGTTGGGATATAGCTCAAATCACTCCTAAACATCACAATATTGAATACATTCTACCAGTGTTAAGCTTAATTTATGCTCGGTATGTCGACAAAGTCCCAAAAGTATTCTAGTGACAAATGTTATGTGACACACTTACTCACATTTACTCCTTGCTATAAAAAAAAGACAGGAAGACAAAATGAAATGTACAATTTTAAATCTGTGTGGGTATGTCTAGCCAGTGAGTTGACGGTGGTTCTTTTTTTTTTTTTTTTACTTCTTCTGTCAGATTTGTTTGTCGGTGACATTACCAAATTCTGCAGGTTTACAACAGCAGTAGCTGTGCCTAGTTACAGTCTGTCAGAAATATGTGATTTTTATCTAAAGACAACTGTCCAGTGAGCCAGGTGACCAACCATTAGATGGTGGATTTAGGCAGATTTGTGCTTTAACAGAAAAGACCTAACTATGTTGATATGTCAAGTAGGGTTGGGTATCGTTTGTGTTTTTTGATAAAATTATACTCCTAAAATGGTACAGGCGCCTGAACGGATACTTTTTAAAAAAGACAAAGCACAAAATGAACGTATTTTTTCATTGCTAAGAAAAATTTTAAATTGAAACAAATATATAAATAAATATATGAACTGTTAACACTTTAACGTATACTTAAATATATCAAAACACAGCAAATTTACATAACAAATTCACATGACAAATAAAACTCTAGCTTCGAACTTCAGCAATTCTTTGCCAGAAATATGATCATATTTGCTAAACTGATGAAAGGCTGCTCTCATCATCATCAGTGAGTTCCCCATCATAAATATAAATGGTGAGTAATTATGACAGGTCTCATCTAGTGTTTTATATTTGTGCTCCCCATCGCCAGGGCCAAGAACACCCACAATGCTGGCTGATGATCTCGGCCTGCAGTCACACAAACAGTTGAGCATGAGGCATCCCCCTGGTTTCAAGTGTGCTCCAGAGGCATATAGAGAGTACTGCTGAAATGTTAACTAGCGGTTTGGTGATGTATCTGTAACATCTGAGGTGAACTATTTTAATCAACAGCTCAGGCATGTGACACTAAAATGAGACACTGTAATCTGCATTGAGATTTGGTCCAGTAGGTATCGGTTGTATAGGAATCAGTGCTATATTGGCACCGCGTTTTCGGTACCCAACCCTACTAAACAGCAGCACCACCCGTCACAACCATCAACCTCACCTCTTACATTTCAGTATGTCTGTGTGTTACAGCCTACCTGCCCTGCTGATCGGGGTATTTCTGTTTGCAGTAAGCCTCGAGAGATGCGTACACCCTCTCTCTCAGGAGCTCCACTTCACTGGGGTTGGACAAACCCTTGGCATCTTCAGGTGAAAACAGACAATATTTACATTACTTCCATACACAATTGACACATGACACACATTTTATGTTTTCCATTTCGAAATGTCTTTAATTTTGCGGACATTAATTTTTCAAGTTTCATTTTGGTGTCCCTAATGAAATTTTCCACATGATTTTCAACCTTCCACCTGTCTGGGTACCTGGGTTGAAGAGGATGATGGCTCGAAGGCAGCCGAGCTCTGTCTTGTCCATTTGCATGTCTCTCATTTTGCTTACAAGCTCTGTCAAAACCCTGCAGAGGAGAGGAGAGGAGAGGGGAGGGGAGGGGAGGGGGGAGAGGAGAGGAAGAGGAGAGGAGAGGAGAGGAAGGAGGGAGGGGAGGGGAGGGGAGGGGAGGAGGAGGGAGGAGAGGAGAGGAGAGGAGAGGGAGAGATTCGCAGGAGAAAATTCCAGTTGGAAACGGGGACAATGCCAGATTAGCAAAGAGAGAAGTAAGTTAAAGGACGAATGAAGAAGAAAAGAAAAAAGAATGGGAAAGCAAAAAAAAAACAAGAGAAAGAAAGGGAGGGAATATAAGAATAAGAACAACAAAGGGGGTGCAGACTTGATCATCTCACTGTTATTTATGGTTTCTTCACAATGTAATGACTTAATGTCAAAACTACTTATTGCATGGCTGAACTGCTGGTTCTGCAGGGGGATAAAAAGAACAATATTTCGACCTGCTGGTGGCAAACTGCTGCCACCAAATGGTATTAAATTCTGGCTGTGGCTGATTCTGTTTTTTTTTTGTTTTTTTTTAAAGATCAAGTGGAACTGTGCTAGCAAATGTGTGAAAGTTGTTGTGAAAGTGACTGCCAAATATTGAAATCTACCATGGCTGGAGAGTAAAAAATTTCTCTTATCTTCCACTATATTGTTTTGCCTTCCACCAGTGACTGGACATATGAGGTATGAACATCTGCCCAACATGGTTCAGGGGCTTAAAACATACTGTATTTTAATTCTCCAAGCCCTAACACACAGTCATATTTTTGACAAGAAACCAAACCAAATCCACTGACTTTTTGGTAACTTTTAATACCTTGTCTACTATAAATCAAAAAGTGTATGCAAACTTTATGCAGATGCATCTCTAACAATTTGTTTTATTTGAGATGTGTTGTCCATTCTTGATTAAAAGTGCTTCACAATTCTTGAAACCTAGGAGAACTAAGATACATGTCCTGCCATTCAAGAACAAAACATGCAAACAGCAGAAACAAAAGCTAAAAATAGCTCAAATAAAACAAATGCCAAATTCTTATCAGTGTATCCAACCAACTTACCAACACATCATGTTCAACAGTAGCGTTATCATGCTTCATTAGATGTGTAGCATAATCATGTATATAGAATGTCAGCTAGGGTTTAAAAAGCTTGGTGTGCATCCTAAAACTTTTTTGACTACTTCTGTTCTCCTGACAGGAATATGAATTGGATGAAAGTGGAGAGGACTTTGCAAACCAGGGGATGAGAGGAAAGATGTGATGGCCATAAGTTTATTTGCTATATATAGCACTTTGCTGAATCAAGGCTTTTATATGCACCCAGCACAATGATTACATATTTTATTCATATTTAGGTGATAAAGCAGAAGAAAGTAAGACTGGTTTTTCGGTGTACATCCAGAATGTATGTCACTAACGTTGTAAAATGGACCCTTTCCATCACAAAGGGAGTACCACCTAAGCGGGGCAACAACACCTCCAATAGACAACTAAAACAAACTGACCTGACTGTGTAAAGCAGCGTCCTGAGCTGGAGTCATACAGTATTTCGTCATACAGCCACATCAGACCATTAATGCCCTGGGAAAACTATCTTCACAAAGCCAGCCCACACATTTTGATTAGCTCATTATGGTCTGGAAGTGGGCAAAAGACACAATACTTCTTTGTCATCATCATCCAAACCACACCCCAATAATTCTGTTGAGTGGCCGGGTCACACGATTCTCAGTGTATGCTGTTAAGAATAATATCTTGTAGCAAAAATCAGCTGGCTTCTGCAAAGCTGCGGAAAAGCCTAAAAGCGTGAACCTTTCAGCTTTGGGTGTGTTTTTTCCAATGTTGACTCAAGAGGAGGGGTTTAAGAAAAGTGTTTGTGTAGTGGCGTAATTACCTGTCAAATATGGCCCCAACCTCGGCATTGTGCGCCCTGTGTATTCAATCACAATGTGTTATTACAATGTCATTACACAGTTACATTGTTATTACAGAATACTGTCTTTTTTTCTGAGCCCTTCAGCTCTACAGATGGTCAGTACTTACATATGATTTACATGACTTACATGTGAAAATCTGCAGTGTTACAAACTACTTTCTGATACGTTTAATTGTTGTAAAACTGTATGCATGGAGATTGTTCACGTTTGTCATGTCTGGACTCAAAGTTTGCTTTATCTTGCACCTGCACCCAGACATAAGGCACCACTGTATTTTACACGTATTAAAATAAGCACAAAGGAGGTTATGATAAATCTTAGGAGCCAAATGCATAACTGCAGAAAATCATTAGTAAACATGAAACGGGTTGTATGTGGAAAAACTATTGAGCTTCTCAACATTTAACATGTTCCTAACTAAAAGTAACTTAAAGCCAACTGAAATTAAATCGCATTTTTGTCTGATATATGTATATGTTCATGTGTCATGTATTTGTGTGTTTAAGTCTGTTTCATTTATGACAATCAAAAATACTTGTGTTTTTATATTGTCATGTTACGGAGAGAAATATCCATAGTATTAGGATAACTTGTGAATCCTAGAGGGGAGGTTTTACTATAAGACCCCTCCGGTTTCTCATCTCTCTTGCCCAATCCCTGCTATTTTTAAAATTTACTCCTTCTAATGTAATTTACAAACATGAACACACATCTTGTCCTGTAACTTAGCTTGGTGAGGGAGCAACCAAACAAACATTAACCAGGGAAGAATGCGCTGCTAACATTAACTTGTAGGCTAGATAAAGAGCTTTTTTTTTCTTGCTTTTAACAATAAAAACTATCCATACATTTAAAAAAAACAGAAAAGCACATTACTAAATGTGATTTCAGTTGGACTTGAAGTTTCAGGTTTCACTGAACTGAGCCTATTGTGTGACAAATAGAGGTTCCAGGTACAAAATACAATATTTAAGACAACAAAAATAAGAACACAACAACAAAACAGAAAAACAGAAGTCAACAACTCATAAATCAACAAAACAGAAAAAACAACATTTCAGAAAACACAACAGATCTGAAAAGAGAGGTGCCTACTATCTTTGTCATTCTCTTCATTGATTGAATGGCTACTATGTAGACAAAAGGGCAATGTATATTTTTTGTATGCACCTGTTACAGGTTGTCACATATCCTTCACTCATGGATTTGGGGGTACCTGAGCTGACAAGACACCCCCATTTCAAAAGACAAAATAGTAGGTACCCACTCTTTCGAGTTTGTAAAATGTTGATGTTTCTGAGATTTTAAGTTTTCTCTTTTGTCAATTTGTGTTGTGAAATGTTTTCCTGCTGTGCAGTTGTTTTAACAGCAAAAGCTGTTGAATTTTTTGCTTTGCTCAGTTGTTGTGTTTTCACTTCAGGGCCAATCAGTAAGAAAGTCCACATCAAATAATGTGTGGCCAGGAAAAGATGTTCTGATATGTTACTATTTACATCCTCCTGTATAAAATATGCTTCAGTAGCTTCAAACAGATGCTAAGGCGAAGCTCGGACAAAAGCCTACTGCTAGAAAAGAGCAGTGCTATAAGAAAATTAATAAGTATCAGAAGAAAGTCATTGAGCCATTTGCCATGAGCCCAGTTAGCTTGCTTTAACCCTGACTGATTTTTCAGCAAAATAACCCTTAATAACAATGTAATTACTGTGTAATTAACAGTGAATTGACACGTTGTGACATAGTTGGGGTTTTGCATAAAGGTTTTCTTTCAGGTGATAATGTGAGAAATAACTACTTAATCAAATAACATATTTCATATAAAAATAGTATAATTTGAGTTATCTCATTATTGTTTTCTAGTGACAATATAATTTCTCTTTTGACGTCACCATTGTTGAGGCAGTAATTCACAGGGCAATAGAGGCCATGGATGTAATTATATTTACATAGTAACCTACAGAAAACACATCAGGCACATTGATATTTCTAAAACTTTACTTACTTTGTGCCTGTGATAGTTAACTTATTTTACAACATTGTGGCCTTAGATTAGACACAAAGACTGGCAGTGATTGCCTAATGCCTGCTTATTAGAGATAAATATAGGAATCTTGTGCATTTGCACTTATCGCAACACAACAAAGGTCATATAGTCTATTACATATAATAGAATATATAATTACTCTGTGATTAGCAGACAAATTTCCCTACGGGGACAATACAGTATATCATATTGTATCATATCAGAAAAGAAAATCTAACATTAAAATATACATACGCATGGCCTCTACGTTATGCAGAACAACGGGATGTAAACTATTGCATGAAAGGATTTTAAAGGGCATTCCTATTTTATATTCACATGTTAGTATTGTACATTATTAGCCAGCCATTATTACAGGATCAAATGCTGCAATATGTGCTATGCCACTGAGAGAGTGTGTGTGTGTGTGTGTGTGTGTGTGTGTGTGTGTGTGTGTGTGTGTGTGTGTGTGTGTGTGTGTGTGTGTGTGTGTGTGCACGCACATGCATGTCTATTGGTAAGCATTAGTCACCAGCCTCCCTGGCATGCGCTGTCACCCTACAGGCAGCACTAAAGAAGCCAAGTCTCTCAGCCAATCACAGCCAATGCAGAACACAGCAGCTGCAGCCAACCAAAGATGAAGACACATTTTCCAAAACCCTAACCCCAGTCGCTAATCCAACTAAACCTGATTAATATGTGTGTTTAAAAAAAGTGAGTGTGAAATCATCAGAGCTGCAGGAATCCATGTGGATAAATAAAGGCAAGTGTTCTCTCTTTTGTCATCTAGCTTTCAGGACCGATGTGGATTTACCAGGTGAATTCAAGAAGGGTTCGTGGATTTTACCTGGCTTATCAGGGTCTGTCTATTTTAGGCTAAGAGTAGGAGGTCCTAATACTGTGTACAAGCAGATCTCTTCTAAGCAGGGATCTTACGAGGTTTGGATTTCAAGGTGTAGTAGAAAGACCTCTGAAAAAAACACTTTAATCACATAATGCTAGGACATAATATTTTTTATGGTGGCATATCCTCTCCAGTTGGGTCAGCCTCCCAAACTTCTGAATGCTGGGGAACTCACTAATATGGCATGTCTGTCAGAGTGATACTGTGCATCTGTGCATCTCTATATTACCTGTCAAAGATGGCTCCAACACCTGCACTGTGAGCACTGTTCCTGTGGACATGCAGGCCGGTGGCCAGTAAAATCCCGTCCTTCACCGAGATGGAGCGATGGGAGAACGATGCAATCAGGAGTTCATTCCAACCTGTTGTTGTTGGAGTTGATGTCTTAATAATTATAGTGAATCAAAATGTCTAAAACATTCAATTTTTTATTTCTTAGTACCTGATATGACTAAATGTTCCTGGTCCTAATTTATCAAATTGAAGATGTCTCATTAAACACCTGCTGTCATTATTTTGTAATAATCAACGTACTAAGATCTATCAGCTGAACCTGGACCTAACATACAAGTACATGGAACAGATTTATTGATCACAGCTTCTGAAACATTTCTCATTTTCCAACAGCTGTATGAGGAAATGTTAAATGAAAAATGTTTTATGGTTCTCCTGGTCTTCTGAGATTGTGGACCCTAACATTTCATTCTGAACTATGTGAAAAAAGGTTTTCACCAGATTTCCCAATATCATTAAAAAAAATAAATGAATAAAAAAAAATTAATCGCCCAGCAAAAAAATTCATGGTTTTAAATGTTTCAGAGTGGTGTTGATTTGAAACTATAGTTGCCCATGGTGTAAAAGACTTGACTTCCCATTAAACAAAACAGTGTCTAACACCCAGCAAGGACTGACTAGGTAAGTGCTTTACATATTCTCATTTTGCACTGACAGACGTACTTTCATGTTAAGCAAGTAAAAGTTAAAACACTGAAGACACCTTCAAGAGGGAAACAAGAAAAATATCCAGAGTTTGCATCAAAACACTTTTTGTATTTTTAAAAACTATAAGGGCTGTGTTAATGTTTGACCGCATTTCCACGACACAAAGAAGGCAAAGGGTCAGTATATGGGAACATGGTAGCGGCTGTATCAACACTACTGATTCATTGAATCTTCTCAAGTCACACTGAGAGCTTACCTGCACGTAGCAGGATGACCTGGTCATCCAGGGGCAGCTCTGAGAAGTGAGGGATCCTCTTGGCCCACTCCACCAGGGTGAAGAGCTGCTTGTCTGCTGCCTGACAGATGTTGGTGACAGGGTCGTTGGGCTGTTGAAAGCAGATTATAGAGGATTAATGGTAATTATTTCATCAAAGAACTTGACACGCCATGTTATGCACACCAACAGCTTGCAAAGACTGCTAAACTAAACCTGCAGTCCTTGAACAAATATAAAAATCAATGATACATTATATTCGAATCCACTCAATAAATATAAAAGCTGGCAGTTATATGGTCTATATTTGCATCTTGAAGTTAATTTGTTTTAATTTCGAATATTAAATAAAGCACCTCAAATGAACACAGTTTGTGGCTAATTTCAACCATCCAGACTACTCACAGAGCTGCCGCCCGAACTTCCATCTGCATGAAGCTCCGTCTTCTGCTCTACAGCCATCTCCGCTTCCAAGATCTTCTCCACTGGCATCTCTTCGTTCACTGCGCTAGTCGACTCCACCTCGCCTTCTCGTTCCTTGTTCCTCTGCCGCTCCTCTTGGACAGCTGCAGGACAGGGGATTGGGGTGGACAGACGGGAGCACAGGAGAAAAACAATGAAGGGGAGGAAGGGAGAAAGAGTAGGAAGAGCAGAGAGAAGAAAATGTGGGTGGTGGGAAAGATGGATGAAATGGCATCGATATGAAAATGAAGAAGCAGTAAAAGTCAAAGAACAAAGGAAAGGACAAAGACAGAGAAGCAAAGGTTTGGGCAGGCAGGCAATGGTAGCAAACATAAGACATAATTAAAGACAACAAGAACACACCAAAAGAAAGACAATGACAGGTAGCAGAAAAAGAAATGAAAGACAGATGTGCCACCAGAAAACAGAATGAACGAAGTGAGAGAAGAAGAATCACAGATTAACAGAAAATGGGGAGAGGTTGGCATACAAAAAGAAAGAAGCAAAAAGAATAGGCAAAGATACAGGAGTAAGAATAAATAAATGCGAAATATGTGCCAAAGAATGTGAAAGAAAAGAGACAGATAGAGAGACAGATATGTCCAATTCATGATGAAGTCTCTCATACTGCCTTTCATACTTCTTTCAGGCCATCTACCAAACAGAAATGGACCATTTAAAACACAGACAACATAAATTATTACTATTACTATAACGTATTGCTTTTAATGGGGCATTAAGGGGGAAGTGCAATGAAATGTAACAGTGGCTTTTCAGCAGTAACAAGGTTTCTCTTAATTCCTTACCCAGGTAAACTAGGTTTATTATTAACATGAAATTCAAGAAATCAGATTACGGCAGAGAGGCAACAGCAACTGGGTTTATTTCAAAATAAATATAACTGTTTTTATAACTGCATTTCGCTTTTTCTTGAGGCTCTTATAGGGCTGTCCCCAACTATGAATTCTTTCAGTCAAATCAGATTTAGCCATCCAATATGACTATCTGACGATTCGTTCTCTTTTTGTTTTGTTTTTTTCAGTTCAGAGCACCACACTAAATTACTCTATCAGCATATGTAAGTATGTTTTACCAGTAAGTAAAAGTTTGTGTCCTCCTACACATTCTACAGTTCATTTAATCAGTGCACTGCAGAGCTTCTTTCCTCTGGCTCCAGCATAGCGCTGCTGCACCTGCTCCTGCCCTGCAAACTCTGCGCTCCTCCATGCCGTGAATTAAGGATTTATTTCGACCAAACCAGAGCTGGTGATTGTTGGAACAATGGAAATACAACCCAGGACGTTTTTGGTGAGCTATATTTTGTTTCTGTCAAGTTTGAATGAATAAAATGATGTTTGTTTGGCAAAAGAAATAAAATAGCCTTTTCTGGTTAAACAAAACAAATCTTACTCAAGAAAAAAAAGGTCTCACACTGAGTGATCCTTAACAAACAAACAAGTTATCTGTCTTTGTACGTGAGAACCTACTTATTAAAAAAATTATTCTGAAACTGATGGAGCATTTTATCCACTTCAGATGAACTGTGTGACTTTTAATACACAGCACTCCAATTTTAGGAGATTAATAGAAAAATAGAATCAACATAATTAAAGTCACCATGTTTAATATTTTGTTGCAAATGCTTTTTAAAGACTGTCAAAATACTACCAGACACAGACATTAGTAGACAGACTGAGGTTATGTGACTGAGTTGGTTGGTCAAGAACATCCCACCATTACGCCCTATGAACTTGGTTTCTTTGGTTGTATGTTTTGATCAATGACTTCCTCTGTTGTCCTAAAATTGGAGGGATCTGATTAAAATAGGCTGAATCCTATATTATTCACCAAATATGAATGTTAACGTGCTAAAACATCCAAACTGATAGCTGCGTCGCACAACAGAGAATGTCAATAGGTACAAAAAGGTACAAATAGCACTGTATTAACCAACAGTCCAATAAAATTTACGAGTTTTAAAATTAATCTGTTATTTGTATTTTTCAAAAATTGTTTTGGCCATTTGTCAAATAGAAGCAAACTGAATTTGAGCAGAAGCAACAAATAGAAGTGATTACTTTCAAATATCCACTTGTCTTGGGTTGCGCAGCAAAAACAATGTGTGTAATCAAAGCCTTTGTCGAGGAAAAACAAGCATTGAGTTCTTTTGATGATGAATAAAATATTGATCACTAATGTGTCTGAGAACAGATTGAAGAATTTCCTACTAGTTTGAATCCTAGTATGTGCTATGGTTGTCATGATACAAGAATTTTCAATATGATACTAATTTTTTCTTTTTTCTTTTTAATTAACAACATGCACACAGCGCTGGTAGAGAAAAAGTCACTCAATACTATTTTGCTGCTAAAGCCCAAAGTAGGGAATTCAAGACTGAAATTAATTGAGGTCTTGATTGAACACTTGAGATAAGATAAGTGCACCATCAGACCAATATTACTAATAAATATTGTATTGTTTTTAAACACATGGTATTGAAAAGCTGCGATGGAAAGCTGTCACTTTGGAAGCCAAGACTGGCTTGACAAATATGGGTGGGGGAATTCAGTGAGCAAGGAAATTAATGTTCCTGCACAGAAGTGGAATTATTTTACTCTGTGGCTGACTGTGGTAACTGTGACATTACTGGGCAGCACCCAGGTGGAAATAAACAATAAGTAACTATACAGTAAAGAAAGATGATGATTAAAAGGAGTGTGCATACTCAGCAAATGTTCCCTGGATCTATCAAGGTTAAAAAAAAAAACACGGGGAAGTGATTCAAGGCTGGCACTGGTCCACCTCTGAGCACTGGCAACAAACTATGGAAAAACATTTTAAACTAGCTCCCTCTCACAGATATGCACTGTAATATCTCTCTGCTTTTTGCTCACTCATACAGACACAGACATACACCCCTCCCTCCCTCTTCTCCTTACATCTGTCGTTCATCTTGGCCACTACAGAAGGAGGGAGGGGGGAGAGAGAGAACGAGAGGAAACAAAAAGAGGAAGAGAGGGGGACAGGGGGTTAGTGTTTACAAGGCTTACCCACCCCCATCTCCCTCTCATCACTCTGTACTCGTTCTTTCTATCCCCTATTGTAAAAAATATTACTGAAGCTCTCTTAGTGATAATTAACAGGAAAATATCAACACTAATATCATTTACTGATGCATTTACCCTGATTATAGATTAGGTATGAAATCTCATTTAAATTAGGCTTAAGGATTTACAGGTAGAGGCAGATTATGTAGAAAGTACCTGCCAAAGAAAGCAGCTGCCTTGAAAGTTCCTTTTATCTGTATTAACTTAATACTTCATGACTATAATGATCAATATAGTAACAACAGTTACCCAGCATCTCAGCAACTTCACAAACATAAACTGAGTCATGATCAAACTAAGATAAAAGTAGCATAATGTGCTGGGGAATTCAGTCCTAATCTAATCATTTATGAGAAAGCACAGCGCGCAGTGCAGTTAGCTCTTACCTACCTACGCTGCTAAACTCTAAGAGACTTAGCAGCAGATAATCTCAGACTGACTGGCTTAAAATGGATCGAACGTGATTTTCAGTGTTAAGACACTTGTACGACAGCATACAGATAAGCAGCAGTTTGTAAATGAGTCTGTTTCCTTTTTAATAGAAAGCCCTTCGAGCATTAAACGACTGAAAGGAGCTATATCAGTTCATCAGCATTATCACTGTCAGTTTAATGCAGGCATACTTGACTTGCTTTACCCGGGAGCCACTTTACCAGGGGCCTGTTAATAACAAGCATTAATAATAACGTTATTTATCAGATGTTTTCAAATGAACTGCCTTTTTAACTTATTAACTAAATTATCTTAGTGTATGGATTGACAGATATTTTACTGCATTTAATTACCGAAACTGAATTTTAGTTCTAACTTTGCTAACATTTAGAAGAGTTTATACAACATTAAACATAGCTGGAACTTCTTCCACCATGCAATCATTGAAATGTTTAATGATTTATAAACATAAACTGTTCCTACCAGGAACAGAATGAATAGCATATTTACGCTCTTTTAGTATGAAATAAACATTTATGGCATCAGAATTATCCTCCTTTCTGCGTAACATTTGCTCCTCTTCAGTTAACAGTTGTCTTTCCCTGCACAGCACTTTTCACAATCTGAGAGGCCTTCAAGCAAAGATCAGCCCTCTCTCGGTTAAAACAGCCTCATTTATTCCCTCAAACAAAACTGCCAATCTGTCCCTATTTCAGGGGTAAACACTGTGAATTAGAAAATGGGTAGAGGGCTACCCAGAACCCTGTCGGGGGCCAGATTTGGCTCATGGGCCACAAGCTGAGTATCACTGGTTTGAAGTTTGATGTTTAATTTTAAACAGACTGGAAATCTGGTCAAAAGTGATACAGTTTAATAGCCACTAACTAAAAGCCACCAGCCAACTAGCTACTAACAATACCTAATGGTGGAGTAGGGATGGGTACTGAAATCCGGTACTAAACAGGCCCCGGGGTGAATTATTGAAGAGCTGAGTATTGATAAGCTCTGATGTTGTCGGCCCTTTTATCGGTACTTTTTAAAGTTTGGTGTAATTTATTATCACATGGCTGCAGCGCAATGTCTCCCCGTCTCTGTCGATGCAGCTCCTCCACACACACACATACACACACACAAACACACACACACGGAGGTCAGCGAAGAGCGAAGAAATGCCGCCGGTAGAGACAGTGAAATGAAACAGGTGAACTAACTCAAACTGACAACAACTATGCTTGTGACTGTAAGTAAGTGCAATAAACCCATCGCAAGTACAAAGCCAATACTTTATCAATATGCCTAATCAACAAGCACAAACATGTAAACATGAAGCCAGCGATATTTTAATCTGCTCTGGCCATAGTCCCTCATCCACCACCACTGTTTTACACAAGCACAACACATTCACTCTGCTAATGGTGAATCGAAACAAGCTAAAGCCAAAGCTGTCTGCATGTTGTCTAACTGTTTAACTTGGTTAAAAAGTTAAAATTTGACAAACTGTTGTAAAGTTACTGCTGGATGAGACAAAGACTCCCTCCTCTTTCTGCAGGCAGTGAATCACATGAGCATCAGAGGGCAGAGGGCAGAGGATGAATGATAGCGACTGATGTCTGTGTTCATTATTTCTAAACATCACTCAATATTTTGATGTCAGGAATATGATTTACTTTATTGACATTTTAGATTTAATTCAAGTGAGATGTCAGTGAGTTAATATAGTGACTTTGCTGTTGTTAACGTTACTGTTGGTCCTTTAGTTATTTTTAGTCATAAAAAAAATTCAATTCTGGTTCTGTTCTGAATTTATTCTCTTTTTAAATATATCAAAATTTTAAAAAGTATTTTTTAGTAATGAAAAAGTACCGATAAGAGTACCACTAAAGTACCGGATCAATAAGCAGTATCAGTGAGAGAGTATCTATATAATTTTAACAACACCCATCCCTACAGTGGAGTTTGTGCTTTGGTACAAATCACGGGATATATTTACCAGTGAGTGATGGCCAGGTGAAGACAAACACCTGGTAAATATGACATAGTTACCTGATACTTAAGACTATGAGTTCACAACGACTGCCTTAACGCACCATTATGCAGCACCTATAGAAAGTATTTAACCCTCTTAGATTTTTCATGGTTTATTGTACAGCTGTACAATATGGACAAAATCGACTATCACAAAATTTTAGACGTAATACCTCAATAACGATGTTTATCGATCTATTGCTGCCTTCACAAAATATAATCACAATGAGATTT
Source organism: Lutjanus argentimaculatus (assembly GCA_034769285.1). NCBI lineage: Eukaryota > Metazoa > Chordata > Actinopteri > Lutjaniformes > Lutjanidae > Lutjanus > Lutjanus argentimaculatus. Next base: position 31,097,546 of record JAWZSL010000008.1, read on the forward strand.
TTGATAAATAATCATCAGCAACGTGGATATAATGACTAAGTTGGTAAAGGAAAACAATAGAACATTCTGTTAAGTTCAGAACATTACCTCATTTTGCTGTGATGCAACTTTTGTATTTCATTTGTACATGCACATTTCATTCTATTACTGTCTATGTTTTATCTTATTATTGTTATTATTATTATTGTATTATTTTTTTATGACCTTCTTTTAGTTTTGTTACTGAAGTTACTCTTTTTAACGGAGCTTCCTGGCCAAAGTTTTTCACTCATTTGTACTTGTATATAACCGATGTGACAGTAAGGAAAGGACAACAAATGCCATATCACTATATGAAGACGTCCAAAATTTAAGACAATATCTAGTCTCTATCTCTCTAGTCTCATAAGATATATAGATATAATATTGATATATTGCCCAGCCTTAGTTTGTTTTACATCACTGATACAGATTAAAAGCAAACAGACTCTTAACTGTTAAAAAAAAAAAAAAAAGCAAAGAAGCACCAGAAACTTTTTAGGTTCTACACAATTGACTGCCGTTCGGTGGATTACAGAACACAATGAGTGTTGCAAAACATATTCACTAGTTGTGTCCTCAAGTTTTGGGCAAAAGAAGGTTGCCATTTATCAAAGGCATCTGGAGTGGCCTTTGGAAAGGGAAACCCCCTGATAATGTGTCCAGCATTGAAGAGTTGAGTCTGAATGAGGCAAATGTTGATCTGAGAAACAGCCAGTGTGTTTGTGGGAGATTGTCAGCCAAAAGTGAAGTTGGTAAAACTTTAGATTTTCTTTTGACATGCATGAGCATTGGGCTTGCTATTAGTAGTGTCAAGCCAACACACCAATAGAGAAGGAGCCTAACTTTTCTGAGTTATATTTTGAGTGGACATCTCATAATATGTGTTGCTCCAAGGCTTAATCAAAAGCTTATACAGCTATCCTTTACAAACACACCTACCTACTTAATGACATCAAGTCAAGAAAACTAAATAGGCATCTTCAAATAGACATTATCAACTAAAACGGCCTTTAAAACCAAAATTAAATAATCATGTGTGTGTAAATACATTTTGTGCTTTTAAACCAACATGTGAAAAGGTGAAATGGTCTCATTTTAGGAATCATGAACAGAAGAGGCTGAGAACCAGCCATGCACAGGGTGTGCTGCCTGCTCACCTTCTCTCTTCATGCCCATGGCCAGGCACTTCTGGTAGCGGCAGTACTGGCAGCGGTTCCTCTGTCTCTTATCCACCATACAGTCTTTATTGTCCCGACAGGTGTAGGTCAGGTCTTTGCGCACTGTCCGCTTAAAGAAGCCTTTACAGCCCTCACAGCTGTAGACACCATAGTGCTTACCTGGAGTTTGTGAAGAGGAAAGAAAAGAGCCAAGAGAAGAGGAATGACAATTTGTTTCAAGGCTGACATTTCAAGGGATCTCAGGGTCCTAACTCAAAGGCAAGGCAAAGAAAATAAGAGTTGTATTGAAGGAGTTTTGTCACCAGAGGATCTGTCTCCGCAGATAGAACAAAGGCGTTTCTGGGAAAGCATCGGCCCTGGGCTGTGGGACGACAGCTGCTTCAAGCCTAACGGAGGTTTCACATCATCAGAGCTGCTCACTGCATGGAGGCCTGACATGGACACTGTTGAGTTGATCTGAAAGAACAACAGAGAAGAAAGTGAACACAACAGGTTTATTACATGAATCTTGAGATTCTCCCACTACTTCTCTAAGAATGTAACTGACATTATTAACATTGTCACCAAGACCACACAAAAAATACAAGGTCACAGTCAGTCAAGCATGAAGGCCTCTCTGATAGCACTCACTGAAAAACTGGGGAAAACAGAAAAGATATGAAGAACAAAACTCAAAGTTTTCGTCAACAGGTTTTCACTGAAGAAAACAAAACGATAACTAATTAAAACGTATGCTATGATCACACAAATGTGACGAAATCTGTTGACACTTTTTGTTAAATAACGAGACAAAAATGTTACAGAGGGATGAGCAGAATCTGGGGTATTTTTTCCTCCAGAAGCTCTGCTCTGCCCCCAACTCTCTCAGGAAATTATAGCCTGATAACTTTCAAGGGGTTCTTTTCTACTTTCCACTGCAACTGCAATGTACATTTATAAGTGTTCTTGAACTATATATGTATTTTCTGGCCTAAAAATATTTAAAAATAAGAAAAATCTTGTTCACACTATAAATCCCTCACACGGTGCCTGAATCTTTGACCTGTAATAACAAAACCCTTAAAATAAAGGACACTCTGACTTGTGATAAACCAGGGAAATGACTGCATGGACAGGAATATATGTTCTCTTACCTGTGGGCTGCTAATGGGGCCATAGCCCACTGATGGCGTGCCAGGTAAGCACGGCGAGCCCAGTGAAGAGCTGATGACGGAAAATGGGGAGCCAATGCTACTGATGGGACTGTTGACCCCGGTGGTGGTAATGGGAGGCAGGGAGGTCATGGAAGCTGCAGCTGAGGGAACCAGTGGAGGCGAGCGTTGGCCTGATGGAGGGGAGGACACAGACGAACTGTCTGGGCTGCGGGAATCTGGTAAGAAGGAGCAAGAGGGAGAATATGCTAATAGCTAATGTAATCATAAGTTTAAAAAAAAAAAAATAAAAAAAAAATGTTGTTCTGAGGCTAAATCAAAAGCTCATCTGTCTATCCCTAACAAATACACCACAGCATCTGCTACCAATGATTAATCAGTTTTATGAAATCAAGTTAAGTAATTTTTTTGAGAGCTTTCTTTCAGCTTAATAGTCATCTTCAAATAGAGTAACTTATCAACTAAAATGGTCTTTTAAACTCAAACTGAATCACCATTTTTGTGTGAATACATGTTGTGCATTTAAACCTACACTTTTGTGTGTGAGAGGTGAAATGGCCTCATTTTTAGGGGTCATGTCAGAATTTATAGGGTGTGCTGAAGTGCCCCTGCTTGCTCATCTTTCCTCTTCATGTCCATGGCCAGGCACTTCTGGCAGTGGCATTGCTGGCAGCTGCAAAACCCATCCGGGGTCACAGGGTCTATTTTTTGTGACGTCAATCAGATATTACGTTTGCACTAACATTAATGCATTACACACCTTTTGCTGAGAACTGAAATCATCATTTAAACCTCCTCATTGCACAATATAATGCACACAGCTTCATTTTAATCACAGATTTGGTACCTAATAAAACTGCAATTAACAACTAACAACAAGATCTGGTTGAGTAGTTATTCTCTACAATTCTAAAGATTTTACCATCAGTTTTCAACCAGAACCTGAGTTGAGCTTTACCAGAGCTATGTGATTGGTGTGCAATTAAGTGGAAGATTTAATTTCAGTTTTCAGTTTTTTAGCCCCTATTTGCTTCAGATTGATTAAATTTTAAAATAACAGACTTAAACTTCATGTTGATAATAAAAAAATGTGTTTAACTATTTTTACAATGTGTTGACACCATCCATGATCGATTAACTAGCAGACAACCTCCCCTCAATCTAACTCTCCCATACCTGTTTGTTCTGCGGACGGGTCTAATAGTGCTCATGCACATGCTCTGCAGAGAAACACGAAGACTCTCCTGTATGAAGGCTTACTTATGCCATTGTTTTGTAAGTTTGTAAGTGCACCTGGTTGGTGCCGATGTAATTTAGAACCACGCTGGCTTTGAAATTCTGCTATCAAATTTTTGTGGTTAATGTGATTTCATCAAGGTCTCCGTGATGAAGAGGAGGTCATATGGCTCGGGTCCAACAGGCGACACCTGCCATTGTTTGACATCCTCCTGTACTCACATTCTTCACACATATATGTCTATGTATTCCAATCTCTGTCTTCAAATACTGTATTTTTTGTGATTATGCTGATATTGGGTGATACAAATAAAAACTGAATTAAAAACAAACCGCCTCCACAGCTGGCTCACCTGCTGATATGAAAACAGACTCTAAGGTGAAACAAACCCAAAACGCGAGTTGCGATTTTGGGTGGCTTTCTAAAAAAATCCTGCTGACAAAGAAAGTCAACAGAGCAGACATGCTGTTCGAGGAGACAGAACCAGAAAGAGACCGGGCGGGGCAAGTTCGTGTGTGTAGTAACAGACCAGAGATGTGTATGTGTGTAGGAAAATAGAACAGTTTGTGTTAGTATGTGAGTAAACACTACGGTCAAGAATTAAGTAGAATTAAAAGGCTGGAATAAAAATAACCTACTAGAAATAGATTAATGCACTCTCTCAATGTTTTCAATAAACAAATATACCACCCACCCTCGTTTCAGGTACACTGTCATTTTGTGGGAAACACTCATGGCAATCCTTGCAAGGGGACATAGCGCTGATTATACCAGTGCTCCATCCTTCCATTGCTTGACATTTTTTATGCCAGTTGTGTGATTTATTTATTTTTCTTAACGCAGTGGTTTGTATTTAGTTGGCACTTTCTTCTGCAGCTGGCTGTGTGCTGCATTTTCACTGCTTCAGGCGCTGTGCTTGCTTGTCGTCTGATCTAATCTATTTTTCTTGCCCAAAACACACTGGAATAAAATCAACCAATCATATTTGCACACAAATCACCTACTGTGTCCCATGGTTGCCGGTGCTCACACTACAGTGTTAATATCGAACTCAACAAATGCAAGAAATCATGTGTTTAAATACTGAGGACATTGCTTTCCTCCTCATTTCTAATTTAAGGTATTTTTCTCGTAAGTCTCAACCTACTGAGACAATGGTACATATCTACCTCTGTCATTTATATCCCCAAGCATTCTGAATAAGCACTTATAAGGAATACTAACTTTAAGATGTTAAGGCATTTAGTGAGATGTGTGGAGAATCCTGTGTAGCTGAATAAACTGAGTAGGAGACCAATTTTCCTGGAATAGGAATAAAGGTTCAAAGTCTACTGCTGCACTGTTGATTCATTGTTCTCAAGTTACTGTAAGGTGTTTTGGGTGAAGGTAAATAAACACCAGGTCCAACAGTAAACTCACTTTGGTAACAAAATAATGTAAAGGCAGTCAGAGTAACAGACAGTAACATTAAGATGTTACTGTGCTTTAAATAAAATATAAAATTGGGGTGCTTCTCATCTTCAAGGAGTTTGTTCTTTATGTCCCATTTTAATCTATGGCAGGACATGTTGCATATTGCAATATACTTGACATGCTAAAAAGAAACAAGGAGATGTTATATTAAAACATGCTTTGCTTTAGAGAAAGGGTAGGGTGGTAATAGACTGTCCCTGATTTAGTTCAACTGACCTTATGCCCTGGAAGACAGGTGTTTATAGGTCAGCTGTAGCCTAACACGTTTTAATTCAAGCTTTAATATTCAATTATTTCCAAAAGCCGTGATGCCAATTGTGTAAATATAATTTGTTAAACTGCAGCTAATAATATCAACATCAGCTTCCAGATGCAACATCTGTTAGACATTAATGTTGTCGCATTGCTTATAACAAAATCAGTGCAGCTTTTTTTTTTTCTTACCTCGACTGTCTCCCATGATGGTGGTTGGGGCACAGGGGCTGGCTGGCAGCTACACGCCGACGTGCTTCCGTCTCAAACAGCCCGCTATCAAACTCTAGACCGCGGACTGAGGCCCGGGCCGGAGTTGTTTTGGGAAACCAAAAACGGGTCTGAAATTCCAACACAAGAGAGAGCTCCGCATAAGATAAACAGTGTGGTACAGAGAACCTCCACGTGGTCGTTAAAATGTACAATAAAACAGGTATCACTCAGCCCGTTGCACGGTTGAGAGCAGCGTGTGTGCTTGTTATTACAAACATGTATGTGTTTCATGCATCTTTTTGGGGTATTTGATGTTGCGTTGCAGCAGGACTGTGCAGAGCAGCCAGTGGCTCAGCTGATGTCAGGACCGTCTCCTCCTGACACGACACAAAGCAAAGACACTCAGCCGTTTGATAAATAACACACGGTATATCGATACCCAACACCGGCTGTGTCATCTCGGGTCAACGGAGCGAAGAAAACGTCCCGTTCCAGCACATACACGGAGCCCAGACAGACGGCAACAAAACCAACGCTCCTGCATGCTAACGTTAGCATAGCATAGCTCGTGAACTAGCTAACGCTAAAATATCTGTGCATCGTAAAGCTAAGCGACTCGTTAGCTGTCCTCCTTGGGTATAAATTAAATTGTTATTACACATATCGGCGTGACGTTTAAGGCGAACATGTCTTTGAAGTTACGTTTTGCTGAAATCACGCTACGTCTGGCGTTAAGTTAGCAAAACAAGCTAAGCGCTACAGCTAACTACGTTTAGCCACCTCGTCTAGCTAGCAAGCTAGTTAGCCCCGAACGCGTCGCAGGAGAGCCGGAGAACAAGAACAAACCGGTTTAGGGCTGTTTTTTTTTCCCGCCCCTGTCTCATTCTCCTCGTTATAAACTAGCTGAATGTTGGAAATATATATTTAGTGCAAATAAATAGGGGTTACTGACGGTTTAGCGGCACAGCTTCTTCGCATGAAAGATGTGGCGACTAGGCCCCGTGCGTGTCTGTGTCTCCCCCCACTTTGCCTCGTAGTCAACCCTCCCTCCCCCCGCAAGGATGAAAACATGATGATGGTGGAGGATTTTGGCTTAGCGCTCCCTTACAGTTGAACATCGGCTCGGAATGACTGTAAAACACCGCAGCCTGACTTCTCACGACAGGAGAAGGGTCGTGCGGTCACGTCGCGCCTCACATGTCACTGAGTGAGGGAGACGCATCCAGTGCATGGAGGTCAAGAGGTCAAGACGAGTTCAGCTCAGTGTGTCGGCTGCTGAAAAGGTTATTGTCGGGGCACTGGAGCATCGGTGGACCTGTTGCGTTGGAAAACAAACCCTGTAAAATATGAACCCGTTCATCTTCTGTTTTCAATTAATTATGAAAATGAATTGCAAGAGCTGATGCCTAGAGGAGATGGGATCCTGTGCAATATAAAGCAAAAGCCACATATGGGAATCAATCAGCTTTTTTTTTTTTTTTTTTAAAACATGGTTGTTGTTTTTTTATTTGTTTGTTTGTTTGTTTTTTGTTTTGTGCTATCAGTGTCTCGCACAGTTCCAAGAACAATTTTCAGGAAGACAGAAAATAAGACAAGACATTCCTTTATTAGTCCCACAACCAGGAAATTTACAGTGTTAAAGCAATATAAGCAAGAGGAAATATAAAAAATCTTAATTTAAACAGAGGGCATATATAAATAGGAATACTATAAACATGGGAAATATAAAAATAGGAACAATATTTACAATATAAGGAGACTGTCGAGTTGAACTTATACTACCGCATGGAGAGAATATTCATATTGTACGCCTGATTATTGCACATTGGGATTAAAATTCACCTGGGTGAAATATTAATATTGCATACTGAATGATGATACACCTGATTGATGTACTGAATATTGCCCATTGAAATTAAAAACAGAGTTTTGAATATTGGACATTAAAATTAAAAATACCAATAGACATATAGCTTAAAAAACAAGAACAACAAAGATGTAATAGGTATCAAATAAACATAGACCTCATCATCATATATAAAAGCAAAAAGGGCTTGGCAGTATATCAATATTATATTGATATCGTGATGTGAACTAGAGAACGTCTTAGGTTTTGAATATCATTATTATCGCGTCAGGATCGTGCATCATCCTGTCTTGGTTTATTTCACAATAATAGTGTAAGTGTTGTCTTTTCCTGTTTTTAAAGGCTGCATTATAGTAAAGCGATGTAATTTTCTGAACTTACCAGGCAGTTCTAGTTGTTCTATGATTTGCCTTCACCCACTCAGTCATTATATCCACAGTACTGATGATTATTTATCTAAAATCTCATTGTGTTAATATTTTGTGAAAGCATCAGTGTCATCCCTACAGTTGCTATATTATTATTGAGGTATTTGGTCAAAAATATTGTGATAACCCAGACCTACAATAAAATTAGCATAGGTTTGAACTATGTGAGAATTTACGCTGTTATTTTTAGAGACAATTTGTATTTTTACATGTATATCATATATCACAGCATAGTCTAAAAATATTGAGATATTATTTATAAGCCATATCACTCATCCCTAAAAGCAATGTTGAATTACACCTGTGTGTTCGTACGATTCCGGCAATATGATACATATCACGTTACAGGGGTTATAATTCAATCTATTGCGATATATTATGATATTTATGATGCTACATACTCTTGAAAAGTAGCTGCACCTTTTACAAAAAAATCATATAAACATACAATATCAGCATAGTATGACATTGGCAGTGTAGAGCAAAATATTCAGCTGTGTAAAATTTTCTGTGACCAGAAATGATATGGTGTAAGTCATTTTTTGCCACCAGTAGAGTAGACTGAGAATGACAGTCAGACAGATTGCTCTGAGAGGAAATTGTAAAATAAGAGATTCTCCATAGCCATGGAAAATGGCAAAAGAAAAACTATTACTGACATACTTTTATCAAAAAATAAAGGAAATGTTCTCACCTTCTTGTATGAAGTGTCCTGTGGGGTGTTTTATAACACGTTGTCATTATTTTTCTACTTCATATAAATTGTGATTTTATTGCTCTCTATAATGTGACAGGCGGTTTACACAAAGAGTGTGTAGGTATTACATTTTTTTAATCACTAATGATGATTACAATGATAATCAAAAACATCAGAATATTATGAAGTCTGTTTTGCATCACCAGTTGATATGAACACTAATAATGCAACCTTTTCTCAACTACTTTCAGCACCCACTACAAGAACATTTACTTTTGTCAGCAGATATTTGAGGCGTCTTAACATTTTTCTGTTTTTAAACACCTGCATTGTTTAAAAAATGGTTGGTAGGGAAAAAAAGTGTTTTGACCATAAAATCATTTATGATTTAGCAGCTGTCCCTTCTACCCCCTGTGGTTGAATGCTCCTGCAGGTTTTTTTTTTTTATGCTTTATCACCCTCAAGGGGGCTAAAATGGCATTACACAAAGCTCATAGACCCTCAGTTTTCTGGAATTCCTATATATTTTTCTTGGTATAAATGCACAATTTTGCCTAAGTGATCATACAATTGTCTAAATATATTTCTGCCCACTACTTTACAAATGAAACATCTGTATACAGTTGCAATCCAGGCAGCTGCTATCTATTTATATTACAACAGAGTGAAAAAAAATATAGCAGACTAATTAATCATATGCATATTTAGTTTTATTTTGTTAGAGGTACATTAATGTTGAAGTTTAAAAAATGTAGAATTTTCTTCATAAGGGGCAAACCAATTGAGCAGTAGGGTGTAAAGGCTGAAAAATGCAACTTCAATTGATATTTTTAATCAGCTAAACCAAACCTCTTTATTAGTGTATTTTTAAGTCATAGAAATTAATCTGACAACTTTCACTTACTTAAATGCATGATGCGTTTTTATCCTCAGAACTTGAACTGCCTTTAAAAATATGGCAGATTTGAGGTGTTTCAGCTTTCTAATTTTAAACAGTACATATTTATTATTTGTATTCTGCATATTTTTTAACGTGTAATATGACAATAATATTGATGACCACACACACAGTACATAACATGATAATAAGAGAGACATAAAAGCAACTGTTTGGAGTCTGCATTAGTGTGAATTCAATGTTTGAGCATGTAATTTTAATTTCCTTTTTATTTTCTCCCTCATGTGTCTCAGGATTTGGACACTGACACATTTGTCTATTATTTTGGCTCCTTCACACTGAATTTAAACTAAATCATAATGTATTTTGCATTATTTCAAGCTACATGCGTTTTTTTGTTTGTTTGTTTTTTGTTTGTTTTGTTTTTTACCTTATTATTTATTTAAAATAGCCTTTGCAGTCAGTTTCTGTTTGAAGTCTGCAACCTAAAGACCCTAAAACTCTGTTTACTGTTAGGGATGATTCATGCTGTTGTAAAATTTGGGTTCAGTTTCTGTTTGAAGTCTGCAACCTAAAGACCCTAAAAACTCTGTTTACTGTTAGGGATGATTCATGCTGTGTAAAATTTGGGTCTGTATATAAAAAAGGATATGAATCCTACTCTGATCACCCAAAATTTACAAAAGCACCTGCAACTTAAACCTGAAAGTCAGCAATGTTTATCAAATCCAATGTCCTGGAATACAAAGACGAAACAACACAATTAGAATCAGAATCGGTTTTATTGTCAAGACAGTTTTTACATTACAAGGGATTTGCCTTGATATAGCATAACATGATGCATAACAATAAGCATAGTATCTGAAAATATAAAGAAAATGAAAGCAAGTACTGTGAGTCAAGAAGTATAAATAAAAAATAGAAAAATCACAATAACATATGAAATATTCAAAATATTAAAAACTGCATAGAATGAAATGAAAGAGCTGCACAGTTTTATGCAAGAATGTGCAAAAGTTCACATTTCAAGTTGAAAGAATATTTGTAATATGTCACTGTCCAAATATTTTAGCCTGCACTGTATGTGCATGTGTGTCTGCGTGTGTGTGAGTGCTGCGTGAGGGATTAGCCTCAGTGTGTGTCCACCAGTGATTAGCCTGGTCAGTGGGCCTGTTGTGCATTCACTCAGGCCATTAGCATATTAATGCAGCCTCGCTCTTGATCTGCCTCCCACCTTCTCTGTCCCTCACTCTTTCTCTTTCTCTGTACGTATTTCCCAGACTGAGTTGTAGCTTCCTGCAGCTTCAATCTATAAATATCACTAATTTACGCCACTCGTGCTGTGAAGCAGCGGACTATTTCGCCACACAAATTTCAAGGAGCCCGGTCTTCTTTTCCCTCCAAAAATATCCCCCTGTCCTCCTCTCCGTCCTGTCTCTCCCTGTCAGATCTTTGCCTTCTTTTTCATCCCGCTCACCGTCTCACTCCCTCTCACACCAACTCATTCAAATCCTTTACTTTCCCTCATTTTCCCTTTTCTTTCTCCAAGTCTGGCCCCTGAACTTTGTCAAACACAGGAAAAAACACACAGAGGCAAATTCACAGGGGCAAACACAGGGAGGGTAAGTACACACACAGACACACACACACCTCCCTCCCCACATTCACTCTCCCTTTCTGTCACTCTCACCCTTTCCACTGCAAATTTAGCAAGACCCTCTCCTCTAGACACCGGTGCTGAAGTGCGAACCGGACACATTCAACTGTACTTAACATGGTGAGAGCTATTCAGCCCTTTCTGCTTTACAGACAGACTCTAACCTCCTTTCCAAAATGGGACACCCCTGATCTGCAGTGCCAGGCTCATATGAGCGTTGGGCTTTGCACCTGAGCAGGAGAAATGTACACAAAAGTTCAAATTAAATGGCACTGGCACATGGATCATTTATTCCTATCTCCTCCTCAAAGTTAACGTGGATTTTTACCATAAAGTCAGTTTCAAAAGCTGTTAAAACTCACATTTTCACATCAGAGAAAATTTTGAATATCTTTTGCATTTTGGAAAAAAATTGCCATGAAATGTGAAGATTTCTGTTTCAGAATTTGACATAAAGCAGTTTGTGTTGTATGAATTGCCAAATAAATTAATTGACTTCCTCTTCACTTCCCATTTGGCTGCTGTCCACCTGCTGTCTCTGTTTGGTGCCATTACTCTTCAAACCAATGCTGATATTAATTATTCACCAGCCTGTCTTCTAAACCTTGACTGGCCTGGAAAAGGAAAAAATCCCAAAGTCTTTCACTGCCCAACTGAGTTGACCCAAAGACCAGAAATGTTCATTTTACATCTGTTACAAGTGAAGAGAGAACTCCCGCACACTGTCCTTTTAGTTGCAATAAACTTTATTAAAGATACAACATGTCTTCATCAGGTAAAACTGAGGGACAAGAACATTCCAGACAGATACAGCCAACACCTCCTCAGGTGAGGCCAACCAGGGATCATGAGCTGTCAGGCAGTAAGTACACTAACATAATTTCACTGTTTAGGCTACTCCTGAATATATCTCTAGATAGGCAATACTTCTATCATAATACAACATTAAAAATAGCCGTAATTAATCATAGTAGAAATAGTAAAAAAATAAGAATAAATCTGACCAAAGAAAATTTCACAGAATCTCATAATCAAAATACACAAACATAGGGATGATTAAAATGTGCACAGATCATCTAAGCAGGGCTTCAATACCTGGGCAATCAAAGAAAATTCATCATTAGTGGATAAATCTGTAACTCTAGGGAAGATCAGAAAAGAATATATCCTGGCTGATCCCTAAAACAGAAATTCACAACATCACATTAAGTAGCAACTCATCATTAAGACTAGGGATGTTAATGATTAAATAGTAATAATTAATCGCTATTAAGAGTTTAACAAGTTAAAAATGTTTAGAAATTGCAATAATTGTGGCATATTTTACATTGTTTTGTCTGGCAGAGCCATTTGTTGAATAAGGAAACTTAAACTTCTAATTAAAATGAGCAAAAATGAGAAATAAATTTGGGATTTGTATCATATTAGTTACTATTGATTAATCGATTAATCGATTGTTTACTGTTTTCAACTGTTGGTTAAGGAAAATGTAACACAGAATTTGCAACCCTCATTAGGACCTTTGGAAACATTGTCTGCAATGTGAAGATCCAAAAAATTTCATGCCTTCACTTTTATTGCAAGTAAAAGGACAAGTTCTTTCTTCTCTTGCCTATAGATATATCCTCCCACATGCCTGTCTACAAGAAACTGAAGGTGTATGGGAGCCTTTACAGTCAGGATTTGTTCTGTTACAAGTAAAAGCTTTGAACAGAAACCTCCTGCAGGCCCAACTTGAAACTATTCTGGTTTTGTTGGGAAAAAAAGTTGAGCTGACCTCCAAAAATGTCAAGAGAGGTTCTTACAGGCTTTACATTTACATAAACACACACTCTCCCTTATTCAATATCTCTCCCTCTCCCTGTTTGTCTTTCAGTGTCTCTCACCCACAAAGCCACTGAGTTTTATCCCGTTCCTGGTGGTCGTCGGTCCCTCGCTGATTTTCAGAGGTCAGGGGCGTGATGTCCATCCACAACTCCTGGTTTCACAAAGGCAGACGCAAGAATTGCGTTTGGACAATCAGCTCCGGACCTCCATCCTCCTCCCAGTCATGATGGTCAGGTTGATGGCCTGATTCACTGGCTGGAGATTTAAAGTTGCTCAACTTCAGTTCACTGATGTCAGAGAGTGAATGGTGCGATTCCATCTGAATATCACTTCCTGGGTGGCTGAAGCTCCGTTTTTATAATAGCGTTTGACCTCCAGCTTGCCTCAGGTCAGCGCCTGTGGATGGACAAGAAGGAAAAGGATGGTCAGGCTGGAACAGAGGAATGAGCGGGAAGGCGAGGAGAAAAGAGAGAGGGAGAAAGCTCTAACTCATGCTTGTCCTCTGTGAGGGTGACACCATGATGAACGAAGGGGTCACCACCCGGGGGCAGGCCCGTCCAAAAGGAGCCGGCGATGTGACCCTCTACAAAAGAAGAAGTGGGTCCCCCAACGGTCACACGGATCAAAGAAGACAAAAGCCTGAGATGATAACTCAGCGCAGCAGTAGAGCGCATTATTATGAGACGCATGAGCAGCAGCGGTAGTAAATTTAACTGAGCTGGAAGCAGGAGGGTGGGAGGGGGTGAAAAAACCCTGAAAACTAAAAAGTAAAGCTCTGACTCGCCCTAATCTGATTTGCCGTACGCAACATTTTATCTTTATCTGATTCGCTCTGTGAGGTGTTTTCTCTTTCTGTGGGAGCCCGTCTTTATCCAAATGATGTGGTCTTTGGTGAGGCCTGGCCTATTCATGGGAACCCCATGTGCTGTGTGCCCACCATTGAGGTGCAGAGCAGCATGGCCACAAAGGATGGCAGCGTTTCAGAGGGTCCTTTCCTTACAGTTAGAGTCTGTTCAGAACAAAGTTTACACTTAAATCACAGAGCCAGAAAATCCACCACATAGTTTAAAAGCTGAAAAGAAAAAAAGCTTTTAAATGAATGGTGAAATACCAGTGTTTATATTGTAATAATTAGTAAACTGGGAAAAGCTTTGCTAGTTTCACATACTTTAAGCAACATGAATGCATGAATGCCAATAAGACACGATGGTTGGTACCTTTTACTAGATAGATAGATAGACTAGATTTAGTAGATTTAATAGGTGAAACTGTGCAATAAAGTTTGCTAGCCCTGTTTAATACCTGCATAAAACATGTATTCTACATAATAAACTAAAATGAATGAATAGTATGCTCAATTTTCCTGACAAAAACTCTATAACAGATCCCTTTTCAGCTCACCCTTCTGTGGCTATGTGTGCTGGTCTTAAAAGAGGCCTAGAGGCCTAAACTCATCTGGTGCACACTTCTCTTTAGGTACTGCTACCACACAGGCTACTGGACCCCATTTCTAATACGACTTGACCTGTTGAAAAGTGGGGAAAAAAAGTGTAATACCTAAATTTGCATCAGTTAATATCAGCTCAAAGCAAAAAAAAAAAAAAAAAAAGAAGAAGAAAAAACAAGAAAAAGAGAAGAGGACAAAAGCACAGTAGTGCCCAGTGTTTGGACCCTTTGGGGCCTAAAATCTGATCAAGACTGACTGTAAAAAGCAGGTGATAAAGTCCCTCTCAGTCACAGAGGATTCATCCTTACATGTGCGATAGACATCCTCGCCGCTCATTCTTCCTCCCTCAGTTCTGGGTCGAGTTTTAGTCGCATCGCTGTCGACGTCTGACCGCACTTGTCCTACTTCTCCATCTTTCACTCTCTCTGCCTCTGCTTCCTCTGATCCTGCGTCCTTCTCCCTCTCCTTCTTCAACCCTTTCTGTCTGTCCGGCCCTCCTCCCTCCGCCTTTACATTTCCTTCGCCCTCTCTCTCTCTCTCCATTTCCCCGCCCTCTCTCACTCTCTCTCTCACTCACTCTTTCTCTCATTCCCTGTCTCTCGCTCTCTTCCTCTCCTCATTTCATGCAGCGCTGGGGTTACCTAAGAGACTGGGCCTCAATGGAGAAAATCTCCTTTGGTACAATGAACTGGGCGAGAGGCAGAGGGGAGGAGAGGGGGGGGAGAAAAGAGGGGGGACAGGGTAGGATGGGGGGGTGCTGGACACAGGAGGGGAGGTAGGGGTGTTGGGGGGTGGAGGGTGGGTGAAACTAGAGGGAAAGATAGTGGGATGCAGATTCATGCAGGGATGGAAGGGGGATACGAAATCCCAAAAATTGAATAAGTGGCTTCGCTTGTGTGATTTCGCCTCAATGGTCAGTCTTTTGGCGGTTGCTTGTGGTCCCCCCCCTCTCCCGTCCCACCTGCTCCCCAGTCAGCCCAGTTGGTCTAACTAAAAAATCCACACACACGTGTTTGAGGCACTTCAAGTAAAAACTTTCATTAAAACATCATAATGTCCTCAAGAAGAGAAAGTGGGCCTTTTTCATTAATGGAAAAATGAAAGTTTTACTCTTTTTATTTTTTTATTTATTTATTTTTTGCACAGCTGCTTGCAACTGAGTTGGGAGATCTCTGTTGTGTCAGTGGTCGCCATTTTGTTTGTTTACTTGTTTGTTTGCTCTCTGCAGGGAGTGCAAGATGAGACCCAGAGGATCAGAGCCCTCTTTACAAAGACAAGTGTGTTTCGACAGTGTAAACCCTCTCTTCCTCTGCATGGTACGGACCCCATTCAGCACAAGTAATTACACTATCCCCCTTTAATCTATTCACAGTGTCTGTGCGAGAGGTGTTCCCCACAGAAGGGGACAAAACACACACAACCTTGTTTAGAGGTTAGTTACTGATTAGCACCCAAACTGTTGCAGTTCATTTTCCTGCTGCACCTTATTGAGCTCCTCAGCGATGCTATTCAGTGTGTCGTTTGTCTCCGAGTTAGCAAACAGATCCCCCGCTGCTCAGCTCTGTGTCTTTACAACTCTACCCCCAGCCCCTTTTCTCATCAGAGGATGTGACAAAACAATAGGGCTAATAAAAGAAGCAGAGAGATAATTACAGCACGGCGATGAAGTTAGCGCTCCTACGCCCCAAACCATAAATACCAGCAGTGTGAAATGGGATATGTGGGTGACTTTGGGGTGTCTTTTTTGCGCTTTTCTGTGCCAACAACAGCAACTTATTCTTATTCCCATGTATGTCCCGTGTACATGCCAGGGTGAATCTGGGATCTCTGTGTTAATGACTCTATCAGGCCCTGATACCCAGAGGCCCCTGCTGAGGGAATAGATCCAAGGAGATTGGGGTGTTAGAATGTGGCACAGGAGGTGTCAAAGTTGGGATGGGGGCGCTGTGTGTGTGTCCAAGTATGTGTATGTGTGTGAGACGGGGACAGGGAAGAGGAGGGGGGTGGTTAGGGCAGATTGTCCATGGTGCTCACCCCTCCGGGCGGGGCTGAATGAAGTTATTTCCAGGCCCCTGTCCATCTGTTACCGTGGCAGCAGCAGTGACCAAGGTGTTGCCATGGCGAGGTGGACACAAAAAGGCGTGGCGTGGGAACGGGTCCAGGGGTCAGGAGTGAGGGTCAGGGGGTCAAGGGTCACAGCCAGCTGGACAGCACACAAGAGGAGGCCAGGGTGAGAAAAGAAGGAGGGAAGGTTTGGTTTTCTTTCTCCTTTCTGCCCTTTCTTCTCTGGGTTTCTGCTCGGGAGGGAGACGTACGAAGAGTGGACACCACTGGACGTTAACATTGAACTGGGGCGGCGAGATGAAAAAGGGAGGGGGGTTGTAGAGGGTGAGGGGGCAGTGAGAAGGGCCATGGGGTTCACAGAATGGGGCCCCCACAACGTCCAGGCTTTGGAGGCTCGCCTGCATTTGGCCTGATACCTACTGGTGTCTAATCGCGCATAGCATTTGACAGGCAATTGACTCTGGTCAATGTACACGCAAATGCGACCATTGAGAGGATGTGGACGGCTGCATGTGCGTGTGTGTCTGTCTGTGTGGCCGCAGCCTGCACTTTAGTCAGATAAGTGATACCCAGAGAAAACAAAAGGGCTTTCGACAACATTTCATTCCGCTCATTTTAAGCTCAAAACTGCTCAAAGACAAACTGAAGAGGCCAATAAATCAATATTTCACTCAACATGGGAAAACACAGTTTCTAAATCTTCTAGCATCTTTTATCCTTACCTTGAACTTTTCTGCCACAGATATTGTTTCATCTTATCATCTGTCTTGCTGTGTGCAGTTAGTCATTGATGTATTGTGATACATTGATTTGAGACTTGAAAGTCAACAGTTTTAAAGGTCCAGTGTATAAGATTTATAGGGGCTTATTGGCAGAATAGAGCAGAAATTGTATATAATATATGTATATAATATATTCAAATCAAGATAAGTCATATGTTTTTATTGGTGTATAATCATCTGAAAATATGAATAGTGTTTTTGTCACCTTAGAATGAGCTGTTTATATCTACAGAGGGAACACTGCCATGTTTTTACAGTAGCCAAGAATGGACAAACCAAACACTAAAATACGGCCTTTCATGTTTTGAGCGAGCTTCGCAGCCACCACAGGTTCTCCTATATGCTTGATAGTGGAGAGAGATGAGGTACTGCCTGTTTCCACTACATCCTGCTGCGTGGTCTTTGAAAAGTTTGAAAAATTTATTAAAGCCAAGACCGTAAAAGTCCTCTTTCAGTGGCAGATTTTGTGAAAAAATAAGTTTGAACTAGAAAGCTAAATAAGAGCAGAGAGTGAAAAGAGAAAAAATCATAGACATAGGCCTACTAAACTACTGACACTTAAATCATTGCTTTAACTTTGTACAATTTCCATTGATTCTTTGTGGAACAAATCAAAATGTGTCTAGTTACAGTTGGATTTGCAATGCTGCATATCCAGGAAGTTCAACTTAACATGCTGTGCACATATTGCCTGCAACTTAAGAAATAAATATCAAGAATAAATATTCAAAGATGGAAAAGGCCTTGTTTAAAATGTGAAATGAGAATGAGATATTATTTCATCACTTATTCTACATGGGTTCATGGACTGTGCAGGTTTCAGCTGTGCTGTCCCACTCACTTCTTATGCTGATATTTAACCTTAACTTTCCAGTTCACGCAGTTCATTAATACTAAGTTGGAATTACATTTTCTCCACCATATCACAGTTTTGGCTCAGATGATAGAGCTGATTATATTTCTGTGATCACTGACAGGGAATCTAGAATGAGAATACATTTTGAAAAATAAAAAAGAATGCATACATGAGAATGTGCATTAAATTCCTATTTTCAATTCAGATTATCATTAATCTTTATAAAGACTGAATATTTAAGACTTAAGACGAATGTCTACTCTTCTATTACTGCAGAAAAAGCAGTTTTGTACGGATGCCGATTTGTCATTTCTAATTTCTAGTTTTTTGGAGGATATGTATGACTGTCATGATATCAGATTTTCACTACAAGATTTCATGGCCAAAAGAATTCTCAATTATATTATCACAATATCTATAGAAAAAAATCTTGTCAGTCAAATTCATCTTTAACTTTGTTTTGTCTCTTTTTTGGCAAATGAATATCACTCAAAATACAAGTGAGGGAGGTGGAGAGATGTCTTTAACCATAACTGTACAAAAAGTGTAATTACACTTAGTGGATAATGAAGAGATGTGTGTTTAAGAGGCACTAAACTTACATGATATTAACATGATACAAATATTTCATTTTTAATATCACACTTGTTCCTTTGTATAATGTTTACATGTATTTATTTATAATTGACTGAATCAATCTAGTTACTTTTTACAATTTCCATGATAAAGATGTTAATGAATTGATTCTTTGCGGAACAAATCAAAATTGAGTCAAATCACTGTTGGATTTGATCCCATATTTGCAATGCTGCACATCCAGGAAGTTGAACTTGACATGCTGTGAACTGTATTACTGTCCAATTTGGGTAAGAATAAATATAAAATGTAGATGGGAAAACGTCAAGTTTCAAGATTAAAGAAATTGAGAGATGATATATTATTTTTCATTTAATCAAGACTGGTGCGGAACCCACAGGTGGGTCACAGGAGAATTTATTGGGTCTCCAAATAATTAAACAACTATGGAAGAAATTCTGCAAAATTAAGATTTATATCTGGGGTACACATTATATAAAGCATTTTAAAATGTGCCCATTGTTTTACTGATAAGAGGAAAAAACAAGAGGCTGTTAATTCCATCTAAATGCATTTATTATCTCCCATTTATGAAGCAGGCTACAATGTTCTATGTTGTTTTCCTGATAAGAGGAAATAAAAACAATTAGATGGCCTGTTAACTCAGCCTAAATGAATTTATTTCTCATTTTAAAGTTTTAACATGTATATTTTCAATAAAGTATCAAGATAATATAAGGTGACGTGGAAATGGCAGTAAAAATGATCAGGAAGATTATTTATGCACAAATGAACTCTTTCCTATATTTATCGATATGGCTTGCAGTGAATTAGGTCAAATGGTTTGTTATTTTTAGAAAAGTGGGTCCCCTGAAAAAATGTTTGGGAAACACTGTTTTGATCTATACATGCTCACAGACTACAGACACTTTACTTGTGCTGTCCCCTCACCTCTTATCATTATATTTAACCTTAAGTTCCTACTTTGTTATTCCCCTGATTCATGAATACTGATACTAATGATCTCACAAGTTTTGTTGTGATAGCAGAGCTGATTATCTTCCTGTGATCACTGACAGAGAATCTGTAATGAGGGGCTGTGGTGGTTTCGCAAAACTCAAGACAGCACTTCATATGTTATAGTGGTGTCACTATGACACACATTTTTAAAAATATCAAATAAAGAATGCATACATTAGAATCTGTTTTTTTCCCCTTTTTGTAGTTTGGTGTATGAATAATCTGTATGAAGACTTGACACCAACTTTTATTGTGAAAAAAGCCCTTTGAAGGTGTTCAGAGTTCAGTGTATTGTGATGTGATAATCTTGTAGAATATAAAACAGTACAGTACAGTGTAATAAACTTCTTAGATGCCAGAAAAGTTGTCAGAATCAAAAATCTTCAAATCAACAAAAAGTAAACATTTTTCATTTTTTTGGAAGATACACTTGCACTTATTTTATGTCCTTATCATGTGATACATTCCAGCTGTGCATAAAAATCAGAAAACATCTTAAAATATTCAAAAATCGAAAGAGTCTAAGGTGAAATTTATTGATATTGATTAAGTGACTGAAGTTGTGCTGCACTGTGGCAGCAGTGACGAGCGAGAGATTGAAATGTCCACCTGCCCGTAGCAAACTGAAAAAGACGGCAAACCATGAGCCGCATCAGTGGATAACACATTATGACAACGTGGATAAGAAGTCGCTTACAATGCAATTACACACACAAGAACACACACACAGACACGCACACATACGCAGAGTAAACACACAGGGCCCCCTTAGACTTTAATAGTTGCTGGGATGAAGGGAGTGCAGGATCCATACTCTCCACAGCTCACAGTAATAGGATTAGGAGCAGCCTCGGGAGGACATGGCAGGCCAAGTCCAACGCTCCGTTTGACACCTTTTGTCCACAAGCCCTGAGACGCAGATCACAGCAATAGGATGAGGGACAAAGGCTTTTGAACATTGTGTTGTAGCTACAAATATACCCTGATGGGAGAACGCTGAGCCCCAAGTTCCACAGCAGATAAAATGAACAGACAGCAGGTTTGACAACTCAATCAATTTTTAAGATGGATCAAGTGTGATCAGAAAACCCGCTTTTCTCCTTATAAATCAATAAAATGTTGACTTGTACCTTTACCAGCGAAGGTAAAATCCTTCTGTTTACTTTTAAAATTTTATTGAAAAGATTTCATTAAAAAAGGATCCAAATGATCCTTTGAGGGAACTGTTTTTCCATCTACATTTTAATATTATATTTTACCCAAACTGGACAGTAATCGGTGCACAGCATGTCAAGTTCAACTCTCTGGATGTGCAGATTGCAAATAGTGGATCAAATCCACCTGTGTTTTGACTAAATTTTGATTCGTTCCACAAATACTCAATTTATTTAATATCTATCAATGGAAATTGTAAGAAGTAACTACATTTAATTATTAATTTCAGTCAATAACACATAAACAGAAGTAAACATTATACAAAGGCACAAATTGAAAGAATGACACTGACCATTAAATAGGAGTGTCACAATATACCAGTAATGACAAGAAGCATGATATTTAAAATGAAATATTAATATCATGTTAATAATAAACGTGATAAAATCATGTAAATAATTCAGCACCTCTTAAACACACTCTTTCATTGTCCACTAAGTGTAATTGCACTTTTTTATAGGTTACAGACCTCCCTTCACTTATTCAATCTCCCAAAAAAAAGAGACAAAACAAAGTTTAAAGATGAATTTGACTGACAGGATTTTTTCTAATGATAATATCATTATTGGGAATTCTTTTGGCCATGTTCATCTTGTAGTGAAATTCGATATCATCACAGCCATTTCTGCATTACTGTATATTATATTGAATATTAAAAATATACACACTTCCTCTCATCTAGATAACAATATAGGACATTTTAACCTGCTTAATAAACGAGACAAAATAAGTGCAGGTGGTCCTCTCATCAGTCCTCTCATCAGTAAAACAATATGCAAATTTTAAATGCTTTATGAAAAGTTTACTGCAGATATAAATCTTAATTTGCAGAAGTTCCTTCAGAGTCTTCTATTTTAGGGGTGACCCAAATAACATCTCCTGTGACCCACCTGTGGGTCCCGACCCAGTCTCTGGGAATGACTGGACTTTAAACAGTGAGTGTTAGTAATCAGACAAGAAGAAATAGTAGTTACCTGGATGTAACTTCAGTTCTGTAATTATGTACAGAGCTCACCATTGATCTGTATGTAACACAGTCACTTTTAGAATATAATTAATTTAATTTGGAACTATTTTGGAATAAAGCCCTTCATTGCTTGGCACAGAGAGATAAAGGGGTGTCATTGCTTTATTTTGAAAAGTATAACTGCATTTTAATTTCTCTTAAATTGCTATTCAGGTGGTTGTGTTGCACTGAGAGCAGGCAGCAGCTCGTCCTCGGTTCGAGCGATTATTGACATTCCCAACGATCTCCTCACATCCCGTGCCATGGCGAGGTGACACAGAGATTCTCTGTCCTCTCCCTTCCCAGTGCACTCTGGGAGAGCGACCAAAAGCAGTTTTACGACCAAGAGCTGCTGACGCTCACTTCCTGCCAAGAATCAGAAAGACGAGGTTCAAAGTGATCAGCGGCACACATACCAACACACGTGCAATGAGGAACACACATGAAACGTGATCTGGCATAATTCTGACAACGGATGATTGGAGAAATTTAATTGAAATTCAGCCAACAGGTGGATGTAAAAAGTCCATGTCAGTTCTCTGGGTGCTGTCAAAGCCATTGTGGGAAACAGAGGATGTAGGTGTGACAAGTTTAGGGACAGTGAAGTGAACAAAACTGTCAATCACAGCACACCTTACACAAATATAACAAAGCAAATGAGTTATCCCTTAAAGGAACACAAGAATATTTCAGAAAAGTCACTTGTTTGCTGTCAGTAGTATGTGAAACCTGGCTAACCACGTGAGGTTATATTAACCATTTATAGCAAACTGTTATACAGTTAGATTTGGTGGAAAATACTCTGGTTCTTGAGGAACGTCTCAAATAATCTGAGCAGCAACAAGCAAAGTTGGGAGTTTTAGGTTTAGGCTTAGTAAAAAAAAAAGGAGGCTGGCAACGTCATGAGTGTAGAAGAAAACAGAGAAAAATTTAAATGTTTTTAATCTGTTTCATCACTATATTTTGCACGTTATCACACCAGACTAAGAACTGTAGCGTCACTCTGACACTCTACTTAAAGTTTGGAAACCTTATGTGACTGTAAAAGTGTCAGGTTATGATGATCATGCAGTCAGTGTTGGAATGTAACTAAGTACATTACTTAATTACTGTGCTTCAAATAAATTTGTGACATCTATACTTTGCTTTACTTTACTTTTCCTTACTGACAGTGGTTAGCACTGTTGCCTCAGAGCAAGAAGGCCTAGTTTCTTAGTAGTGGTAGGTGTTTTTCTCCCCTCAGTACCCTTGACCAAAGGCAATGGCAGAACTGGAGTTGGTCCTGCACAGTGGCTGCCCACTGCACCCTAATATATAATATGTGTACGTAACAAATAACATAAGTAATACATAAGTATTTACAGTTTATGACACTTTATACTTCACTTCATTTCAGAGGGAATATTGTACCTCTTACTCCACTACATTTATCTGACAGCTGTACTTTGCAGATTAAGATTTTACATACAAAACACATAAAGAATTTTTAAAATATGATGCATGATTGCAAAACCCAACAGTTTATAAAATTTGACCTTGAATGATCAGGCTAATAATTGTTTTGTTTACTGGTCAGTTATCAAAAAATAAGTGATATAAGTGAGTAAGCATTCCACCACTGCACCCAGCACTGCTGTATGAATATGACTAGACTTTGCAGCTGGAAGCCAAACAGTCATGTGGGTATCTTCCCCCTCCTTTCAGACTTTTTGCTGACCTAGACTAAACAAGTCCCAGACCTACCTCTGTAATGGACACACAGACAGAAAACTGAACAACAAAATCTAATTTTGATGAGAAAATGATGAACTGCTACTTTAAAACACGAGAAATCTCATTACAAAAAAGATACACGTACAGACATATTTCCTGGGTATACATTTATCTTATACTTACTGCTCTGACTCGCACTTAAACGCTCAGAAGTCTCTGGGTGTTAAGCCAGGTTGTTACACTGCTGTGGTTGCTGGGAGATTCATGTTGCAGCTGCAAAACCTTAATTGTCTCAGATAGATTACATACGACTCACTGACTGTCACGTCACTGGTAAATTCCAGCTTTCGCATTTCAATACAATGTGCATGTCAGGTACATGCATTGGACTCCAGTCCTGAGTTCTCATACCCACATCGGCCCTGACCACTTCTGTTTGATATCCAGACTGATTAGAAAACACGAAATTGGTTTCAGGAGTGAGGGAGGGATATTTGAAATGGAAGACTGTCGACTGCATGTGACCAACAGCACTGTCATCTGTAATCCCCCAGCGTTCAGCACAGAAAAAAGGTAGAAATAAGAGACTTCTGTCATTCTCTTCAAATCAAAACATTGTCAGTGCTTTTGAAGAGTTCATTTTTCAATTTTCATTCAAAGTTGATTAAAACCGCTTCAAAAAGCTTCAAAATGTGCGCTTCTAAATCTCATGGAACTGGATCAGAGTTTGACCCAATTTTGACCTGTTGACTCATTTTCTCTCCAACATTCGACAGGCTCCGTCACTGTACAGTTGTAATGGGTCTTTTTTGAACCAGTGCTTGAAGAACACTAATACTTTACTGTGCAAATGTGATCATTGCTTTTATGCATTTATTATTTTAGATACTTACATTGTACACTTTCAAACTATTAGTTATGGCAAATTCTGTCCTGAGCATTTTCATACAGTATCATATCATGCAGCAAGTCTCATTCACACCTGAGAGCTGCAAGGCTGGATTGCAGTTTTCTGTAAGAACAATTAAAGCTGATGAGTGGATGTTTTAGCTGATTTCAAAGGCATTCAGAGATGTTTAAATGAGTTAAAATAATAATAAAAAAAACATGTATTTTGGATTGACGGATGTGCTTAATCAACCTTTTGTACACGTAAGTGTCTTTAAATAGACATTAAAGAAATTAGATAAATATTATGACCAGGAATGTCCCTAAGGATTTAAAAGGACAAGACAGAATGCAGTTTGCTCAAATAGTGAATATCACAGTGAGGAGCATGCTGTATCAACAAAAAATAAACTTGAAATATATTAGCAACTCTAACTGCAAGTTCTGGTAGATTGGTCATCTTATCTCAACTTTGAATTGTGTGTGGTCAGGCTCAACACGTTGTTTTAAACTTCTTGACATGCTGGCTGTCTCTTCCCAGAACTGAAAGAGAGCCTGATGAATCAATAAGAGCAATGAAAAAAGAGGGAAATCGTCTGAGTGGCAGAGATGTCTGAATTGATCACAATGGAAGAGCTCCCGAGAAAGGAAAGCCTTCATTTTCAAGGCAGAGTCATGTCTTCTTAAAAAACAGTTGTGATGAAAAAACAGAGAGTGTGTGTGTGTGTCTCTGTGTGTGAGAAAGTGTGAAAAAAAGAGCGGTGCATGTCATTATCGGACAAGGGCCGGACAGGGGCCGGACAGGGGCCAGGCAGGGCAGCCTGCAGACAGACACAGAGAAAGGGACATTTACCTTGAACTCCAATCGTCCCGTCTCTGGGGCGGGGTCAGGTATTGTAGCCGGGCCTGACAGGGTCAGGAGGGGACAAGAGGGTGAGACAGGGGGAGGTGGGTGGGGAGCAGGGACAGAGGCTGCCCCTGGGGTCGTGGGGCGCTACCCCCGTGGGGGGCCGGAGTACGTGGGGGCAGCGGGGGGAGGGAAGTAGGTATTGGCAGATTTTCATGGGGTGCAGATGCTCAATATGCAGATGTCTAATCGAATTGTGCGACGATGAATTGGTTCCCCCTCCTGATTTGCATCAGGACAATCCCTGGCAGTGGCTCAGGGGTCAGCGGAGTTCCCCTGGACAAAATGAGCAGCCGGCTGCAGACACCCATGAGAACGTGTGAACTTGAAGTAGACTTTATTCAGTGACAAGGATATTGATTGATTCAAATTTCTGTCTGTCTGTCTGGGAGTGTATCTGACATCTGTCGTTCCAGTTAAGATGTTGTTTCTCAGAGCCTGAAATGGAAAAAACATTTATTGTTTTTTGTTTGGCCTCCCCTTTACTTTAGCATAAACATAAATATGTTAAATAATGCCCTATTACATATATCTTTAAAAATTAAATCTACAGTGGATTGAGCAAGAATACTAAAAACCTGATTTTAAATCAACTAATGAGGGTCATGAAAAGGTTTGATAAGTTAATAAGAAGTTGCAGGTGATTGTACAGAGTATGTCCAGTGTTTCAGCGGGTACATCAAGAATGTACACCACATTTTAGGAAAATGTTCATTCACAATGTGTGACTCACAAATCTCATCCCTTTCAATCATCACTTATGACCCACTAGAAGTGTGTGGTGGTGGCTGTATCTGCAGAGACCCTGTCCTCTGTCTGTATTTTCTTATTTTTCTCATTATTTTTGCTGTGCTTGGGACACTTCACCAACTCAAAACAGTGGTTTTTGACATCTTGGTACTTTTTGGTGCGTTTATAAACAGCTCAGACAAATTCTACTGATTCTACCTTTAACTCTTCTTCTACTTGAGTCAAATTTCCCCCTGCAGCCACCCTGGGATTAGAGGCTCCAGAGGCAGCTGGACCTTCGAGTTGACAGAGG
Organism: Lutjanus argentimaculatus; assembly: GCA_034769285.1. Taxonomy (NCBI): domain Eukaryota; kingdom Metazoa; phylum Chordata; class Actinopteri; order Lutjaniformes; family Lutjanidae; genus Lutjanus; species Lutjanus argentimaculatus. Next base: position 31,123,961 of record JAWZSL010000008.1, read on the forward strand.
TCACAAAAACAGGCTTCTGTCTGACCAGAAAGCATCCAGCTCAAGTTAAGAGTCTGGGAACTTTGGTCAAAAGAGACCCAAAGATGCACCTTCTCCATGGTTAAATTAACAAACTTAAAGCCACTCTTGAAAAGCAGATTGCAACTGAAAAACAGACAAATTATAATTTTCATTTGAAATGTTGACACATCAGTGGAGATCAACTTTAAAAAGGGCTTAATTGCTTTTCTGGTATTATTAAGAATTGGAATACAAATATATATCCACCAGCATTGACACACCAAATTTAGAGCAGATTTATCTATAAAACTTGCAAAATATGAACTGTAACCTTAGTGGGGTGTAAGTCTAGTTTATTGTAATTCAATTCTCAGTTACCATCTTATCACTTGGTTTTAAAATGTATCTTGGGCACCTGGATAACAAGGTGACAGCTCAAAATAAAAGTATGAATGACCACCAAGGCATATTGTAATATGATCACTTAAACCACTTGCTGAGGTGTTCAGAAACAGGTTTTTCATTCAATCTTTATTCAAAACTACTTCACGGAACTGTCATATTTTGTTGATTTTGGACGCCCCTGCAGACAAAAGCAATAGTGTTTCCACCTTGATAACCACAAAATATAACATCAGAAATAATATTATGTAGATAAAAATCTCTTCCTGCTTCTTTTTAACTGGCAAACGTACCACTCATTATAACTTTGCCTGAGAAAATGCAAACACAAGCTTGTTTCATCTGATTTCAAGGAAAATCTAACCTGGTGTCAGGCATTAAGAATCACTATATAGAAATATACAGTCTTCTCACGGTTGGTCTAATTAACTTATGTAGGTCACGTAGATGCATCAGTATTAAATTGAGACTGTTTCATAACCAGTTAAAATCTCCTTGTAGTAGCTTCTAGGAGAAATCATGAAGGGTGACCTTTATTTACATGGTGCTGAGATTACACCATTTAAAATAAAAATACACAAACTCAATAAGCAGAGTCAGTTAAACTAGTTACCATGAGAAATACATCCACGCTAATCACATATCTACTAGTAAACTCTAATGTGTCCTGATGTGTCCCTGACCAGGAAATATCAGTGTCATCAGTGGAGGACGTGGTGGTTGCATTTATAAATTGCAAATTATTTTGTCCTGCCAATCTCAACAGTTAGAGTCGCCCATACACGTATATTAGTTCTTCCAATGTTCTTGTTTTCTTAGCTGGCCTATGTGAAACAAATCTGGTGCTTGTCTGGCAACAGACTGATAAAATAACAGTGTGCAGGGCAGTAAGCAGCAATGAAATCTGAACACAAGTGCTCAGCTGGACACATGCATGAATGGCGATGTGTTTTAGCAGTCCACTTGTGTTTGGATCACTGCAACGCATTATAAACAAGTGTAGCTAGATGTAGATGCTGTTTTCACAAATTTTGCACAGTAATCTTCACAACCCTCATCATGTACACCCAATAAGTGATTTGAGAAGAGATGAGGAGAAATGCCATCCCCCTTCTTAACCCCCTCTCCATCTTCAGAAAATTCAGTCATTATCTTCCCACCCTCATGCTGGTTGGTGGTTTAGTTTTTTAGTCCACAAACACTGCTGGAGTTTCACTGGAAGACAGCATTGCAGAATGTCTCAAACAATTTAAGTGTTTGGGACATTCTGCATACTCCATACTGCTCAACTGGTGTAATCCAAGTCTCCTAAAGCCCCAACATGGCAGAATGACTTGAAGAGATGTTATTTACACAATGTTTTTAAGCCTGAATCTTTACAGTAGTTTCTCAGCTTGGGGTCACGTTCACGTGTGCGTGCACACCGTCTGAACTGGGTGTGTGTGGTGTCATGGTGTGCATGCCCAAGTGAACGGCATGTAGGGGCTTTAGGAGACCTGGATTATGGATTATGTTGGTCAGCATTCATTTAAACTGTCTGGGAGGTTCTGCAGCGCTGTTTTCCTGTGAAAGTCTAGCAGTGTTTTGTGGACTAAGAAACTAAACCTGATCTTCAATTGGCACAAGGGTCAGTTGATAATGACTGAATTTGAATTTTCAGCTGAACTATATCTGTAAGTTGAAATACTCATTTCTCTGACATCAACGCAACAGCCGCAGTTTCCCCCCTTGAAATTTCTATTTCAAATTAATACTGAATTTTTGCCAAATGAGTGAGTGTCTCTTCATGAGTCGTAAGAAATCATTGCTAATCTTGTAGAAGGTGTACATGTTTATAACAGTTAAACTGAGCAATATGTGAATGGAGTCTGTCAGGCAGTAAACCAGGTAGTCACTGAACTCTAAGTCCGTATTTTCAGAGCAGTTGTTTTCAGGATAACAGGCGTAACTTTACTAACTCACTTCAACCACAGATCATATAATAAATAGTATTTCAACCTATTTAATATACAGTCTATGGCTCCAATTTGCTGTTTGGACTGCTGTTACCCATTTTTGCATGTGCTTAAGTTAATTTAAGTTGGCCCCGACCATGGCTCTGACTGTGCTCTGTGTGATAAATCCATGGTGCTGTCCATGGTGCTGAAATAGCAAGCAGACTTCTGCTGTTCTTTTTTAGGGTTAAAGGTGAAGATGTTCCAGAAAAAAGTGAATAATGTTCAGACCCTCTGTAAGAGGGACATTAAAGAAGTTTGACTACATCGTGGTGTTTGTGAGATCATTGTTGAATTCCTCAGCCTGGATAAGTTAATTCCCGGCTGTGATTTTGGAAACACGAGGGAGGGAGATGTGTTAGCACCCCATGGTGCACATTCATTCTGTCAGTCAGGGGTCTTACATTCCTCAGCCACTACATCCAGAACAATCTTCACACCAAATGACCTCCTACCATTAAATATATATATCACAATGTTTAACATGATGGCTGCAACAGACATTGTAATTGAAGGTTTTTGGGATTATGAATGGCAGCTCTGCCATAAATTAGCAATGGTACAATTCAACTATCACTTGTCTATTCAATTTTTGATGCTTTTTTTTTCTATTTCTGTTCAAAATAAGGGAACGTCACTGAGTGGAACTGATTGAATCAACCATCTACAGGCATAACCTCTTATCTACAACTAGAGGCATTCAAACCCCTCATTCTTTTTAGACTTGTATATTTTTGATTATACAACTTTATGTGTTGTAATTCCAAAATGACAGCGACTGGGAGGCTGATAACTAGCTGAAGAATTGAATAAGGTTGATATCAGTGCAGATACTGATCTAGTTTATTAGAGTGGTGTATTGTGTCAGAAGATCAGAGGGATTTTTAGTGTTCTGACATAATGTGACAGTTTTTGTCTTTACACCTCTGCTCCTTCACTGAAAAGCCTTCAGTTTGTCTGTGTTTAGTATAAAGTAGGTTCTCCAGGTGAGACAGTGAGTAATTTTGCACTTTTTGTGGTGAATGTAGTGAGTATTCAAATGTACTTTTCCCCTTCAGAGTAATTTAAACCTAAATCTTTTAGCAAGTTTTAAATCTTATCTCCGTTTAACATCAATTGCAATTCATGAATGTGACTCCTATGACTTAAAAGGAAAGTGTATCTGTGCAGACTGGAGTTGTCTTGAAAAAGATGTTTGTGATAGATGCAACATTTGCCTTTAATTAAACTAAACTAAAAGGCTTTTATGTTGATGTCTGTTACTTTCAGCATACGACATTTTGCATAAGACCACTAAGTTATTTAGATCGATTGTTATCATTGATTTTGCACATTATTTTTTCATTAATTTGATTTTAAATTGCCACACAGGTGGAAGTACTCTTATCTTGGTATTAAAAGTTAGTGCTACAGTTCATTAAACTGATTAAATTAAAGTTAAGGAAAGTCTTGGTATGTGTAGTATAAAATGCTCTGACAGTTTGTGCCTCTTTGGTGAAGTTTCTCACAGCTGAGAAATTTCAGCCTCATGTTGCCCTCTAGTGGTCACAGGGGGAAAGACCAAAAATTCACTGCACCTGTCAGCAAATCAAAACTGGTGGTAGGTATAAATTTGTTCCAGTGCTCTTTCATCTGACGACATCTTACAGCTAAAACATGAAAAACATTAGCTTTATGCCTCTTTTTACCAGAGTTTTGTTAATCAATTGTATGTGATCCATTAATCTTTAGATCACTGATGTCCCAATGATGATTGTTTCAGTTCAGTCTGAAACATGTTTTTATGTACACAATGTGGATGCAAAGACAATTATCCAGTTGTTAATATAAATCTTTGTCCTGTATTTTGCTGGCGAAGTGAAGGTTTGAGCTTGGCCCTTCGTTACTGATTACACATGGATCTCGGGCATTTTTAGTCAATGACAGTGAGATAACAGTGTCAACAAAGTGTCGACTGTATCAACATGAGCATGTGGACATACAAAAACCACCAAATGTTTAAAAGTTGTGTTCTTTATTGAAGAGCAAAACATCAGCACAAACAGAAAGAACAATCATTTGATTCTGAGTTTCACTTATGTTTAACAATAAACAGTAAAATGTAAAAAGTCAAAAATCAGTGTTGATAGTAAATGTTTGTCAATGAAAGCAGTACATCTCTCAGTGCAGCTGTATTGAGCGAGAAAACTGAGCTTGTGTTAATTTTGACAGCAAATTTTGATTCAGTTTTATTCACAGTCTTTTGAATAAAATGCCATTTTGTTTTAGTCATATTTTAGACATTGAATTGTTTTAGTTTTCGTCAACTAAATATTATTAGACTTTAGTCGACTAAAATCTAACAGGTTTAGTGTAGTGTATATGCATTATTTAAACATTTCATTTACAATGAAATTTAACTATTTAATTTTAATTATATACATATGAGGGCAAATTGCTAATCAATGATTGTATTTATTGGGTCAAATCTTAATATTATGTATTATTATCTATGGTTATATTTATTGGGTCAAATGATAATATATTATGAATTATAGACTTACAATGCACAAAGCCAATATATTATTATATGAATAGTTCAAAATCTACAAATGATGATTTTACCTACAGTCCATTTCCACTAAAGCATTACTCCAGTGACACAGTCATTTTTGTTCTTAATTCCAGGACATTATGTTCACCATGGGCAGAGCTGTGTTCCCTAAATTTCGGGAACACGTGAACATGGATGTAGGCATCAGAAGCTCACATGCAGCGCATCCTGGTACATGCAGGCACACCTCCACAAGCAGGAGAACTCAATTATACTGAGAAATGTATTGCTTCAGTTGACGACATTTACCATGAACACTGATTAGACATCCACATTGAAAGTGCTTAATTTCCCTTTGTGAAACATTCACACAAAAAGAAGGAGAAATACATTTGATTCAACACAAACATGCACCAAACGTGAGGTGAGCATTCCTGAGGCTCAGTATTCATGATGTTCTGACCTATTAGGCCCTGCAGAAGGTATCAGACTATGCCATCATAAATCTACTGAGGCCTCTGACAGGCAACACTATTCTCTAACGTGACCTAACATAACTTTAGCTGCCTTTAAATCCTTCATTTACCGAAGCAAAATATTCTGCAATATGACACTGCCTTAAATCTTCATCATATCTGCTCGAGGTAAACTACACTGGCCAGCCCAACTGACTTGATAAAAAACGGCCAGTCAGTAGTCAAACCACCACCATCACTGTCTTTCTGGTTCCACTAGTCTTACCAGTAGCCACAAGTAAGCAACGCCTGTGGTATCACAAACTAAATGTTTACAGAAGCAGGTAATACATGTGAATCCATATAATGATCAAAAATACTCATTTAACATGCTTAGAAATTTGGATAGGAAACACATTACTACATCAATGTAAAATGAACAATATAATAAATAAAGATGTGTGAGGAGAAAATATAAAATATTGATGTAAAATGATGAAATTAAATAGTTTACATTTACATTTACAAATCAAGCAAATGAATTATTACCACTACTTCACTTTTGTTGCAGGAGGACATCGTTCAGTCTCTTAGTTACAGAGATAACTCAGTGACTGTGTTTATCAATCAGGTCTTTGGATTCAGTTCCTCAGAGAGCTCAGAGCCGCCATCAAGAGCTGTTAGGTCAGAAAGTGTGTAAAGTTCACTCCTCCCGCGATGAACTTTTAGAAACAGTAAATGCAGGAAACAGTCTCAACAAAGTTCCTTTTTTAATCTACAGCATTAAGTGTGTGTCAGATCAGTTGAAATAGAATAAAAGTTTTACTTACGTGATGGAGGGCTTTTGGCTAAAATCAAAAACAAAAGACAAAAAATTTAAGTTACAGTTATAAATACCAGAATAGATTTTGTCACCGTATCCCCTGTGAATATGTCTCCTCATCTGTTCACTCAGAATAAAAAACAAATCCCGTCTGCCTTCTGTTTAGTCCCCACTTTATTTCTTGTCTTATCACTTCTCTCCCACATCATCATGGTACTGTTATATGGCTCATAAGTCTGAGTGCTTACTGTTGGCTGCTTCAAAGTATTACATGCAGGTAACCGATGCTTGTTTGAATTTTGCAACCTGGTTGAAAAACTCAAATCAAAGTACTTAAATCTTCCAATTTTTCTCTCTCACCTTTCTTCTTTTTGTAAACGATGAATCCAGTGGCAGCGACGAGGACGAGCACAAGAGCAACCACTGCAGCAATAATGCGGACGGTCGCGTTGCTGGGACCCTCTGTTGAACAAAAAAAAAGAACAAAGAAGTTAAGACCAGTACAGATCATTGACCAGTACAGATGAAGCAGATTATAACAAAAATTTTGAAGATAATTTCCTAGCTAAATTTGAAGGAAAAAAGCTAAAACACTCAACAAACAACAGACATGCAGTCCCACTCAGCTCCCTCTGATCTCAGCCTTACCTCCGTTGGTCCTGATCACTGTTTTGTCCAGTTTGGTGACGATGTCGTCCTTCACACCAGAGAGCTGAAACACACACTCGTACCTCCTCCATCTCCAGGTGTGACTGATGAAAGGTCCAGGTCAACACTCATCTGGAAGGTTCCATCATGGTTGGGGAGGATCTCTCCGTGGCTCCACGTCCTCATGAAGCTCCTCTCCATCTTTCCTCCAGATGAGTGAGGCTCTGTCAGGGTAGAAACCTGAAGCGTGGCAGCTGACTGGAGAGGAGGACGTCTTCTGGAGGAGAGACACTGAGGGAAGCTCTGCAGAGTAAAGAGAGGGAGAGGAAAGAACAGGAACGGAAGAAAAAGACATGCAAGTTAATAGAAAAATGCCTCAGTTGTTTGCGCAGAGCGTCAAAGCTGGTTCACATCAGTAGTAGAAATGTTCTTGTTGTTGGCCAACCTAAAACTCAGCCCAGTCAACTCCAGAAGGTGTCAAAGCAACAAAATAATTAAGTAAATACAACAAGAATAAGCAATGCAATCGACTCTGTGAGGCTGCAGCCTGCTGAGACACAGTGGTGCTTTGAGCTAAATGCTAATGTCAGCATGCTAACAATGCTGATGTTCACAGTTCTGCACGTTAGCCTGTTAATATTTAAGCACTAAACTTAAGTACAGCTGAGGATGATGTCAAAGCCATTAGTTTTGCAGGTATAAAAACAAATAATCTGTATCATGTAGAAGTTTTGACCTGCTGATTGTGTAGGGTGACCAGATGAAAATGAATAAAAATTTGGGACAGGAGAGTTGGGTGTGAGCATGTCATGTTGAAGTGATTAAAATAAATTATACAATGGTCTGGGTAAATATTATTTTCTGATTGGCGGGCAGGTTTGCGTTAAAACTTTTTAACGCACATGTAATTCGGCTGAAGTTTGATCACCAAGTCACAAGTATCATCAAGTTAGCAATTTGATAAACTAATGACCAGGAAGGAAAACACACCAAAGGCTGATTTGAACATTTCTTTCCATCTATGTGGAGAATACAACAATTTTGATGAATTGGATGCAGCAGAGGAGAGAAATGGAGAAGACAAAAAAAAAGCAACAGAAAAACAGTACAAGGAAGTGACATCAGAAGGCTTAAAATGAGGAAGAGAAGGATGAAATTCATATGAAAAAGGCAACAAAATGAGAAGTTAATATACTCTCCAAACCTTGTAATGCAAACCTACTCGTTGATTATTCCTTATGTAATTTAAAATATCAGATTTGTTATTAATATTTGTCACATGGGTTTGTTAAATACTTGATTCTGATTGGTCAGGTACAGCATTCTAAGAGAGTAATTCTACCTGTTCTCAGCAGAGACTGCTTGCCAAAGGCCACATACTTCTTCAGCCACTCAGGAAAAATCTCAGTGAGGTAATTCTCGTTGAATTTCGTTTTAGCTTTCTCAGCATCCCATCTCAGTTTGGTGATGAACGCCTGCGGTTTCGGAGCGATCCACGTCAACGTCTTCGGGTCGAACGATATGAAGTCTTCTCCATTATAACCATACTGGTTAAAACCGGTAACCTCTCCAGTCTCATCATCCCACTCACAGCCACTCACCCTCTGCAAAATGTGGACACCTGAGAGACAGAGGACAGACAGAGACAGAGACTGGAGTTACCAATGAGGTGCAGTGGACAGATCCAGCACCTTCGTCATGGTTGACAGGAGGTAGTAGTCAGCTGCTTTAAACTGATAAATGACAGATCAGAGGTGTCTAACTCATTTTAGTTCATGCCACATACAGATCAATTTGATCTCAAGTGGGCTGGATGAGTGAAACCACTGTACAATAACCTATAAATAACAACACATCCAATTTGTTTCTTTTTAGTGCAAAAAAGTACAAGTACTTTCTTTCTCATACATTTCCAGTCTTACTGGCATCACTTCACAACACCAACTTAAGTGGCAGCTGATGAGTAAAGAGGTTAAAGTCCATGTAAAAGAAAAATAAAAGTTTTTCTTCTGAACAGGAATCAGGACATTACTGGTCCTGAAAATGCTACAAACACTTTTTTAACAGCATATTGGTCCTCTAGCCCCCTATGTCAAATTAAAATCCAGTAATCTTGGTGTTATATTTGACCTCCATTTGAAATTTGAACATCCTGTGAGCAAATTAGTTCAGTCTGTCTCGTCTCCAGCCTGTTCAAAATGCTGCAACCAGGTTATTAACCAGCATCGGCCGTAATCACACATTAACCCTATTTTAGCTTCACTGCATTGGTTACCTGTGAAGTTCAGGTTTAATTTTAAGATTATTTTAATTACTTACAAGACACTTCACAGCCAAGATCCTGCATTTATTTCCAAGAGTGACCACATCGTCAACTAGTCAAATCTGGTCAAATCTAAAGATAATTGCTCTTTTGCTGACTCTGGAACAATCTCCCCCCTCCTATTAGATAATCTGAGCCTGTCGACTGTTTGAAACAACAATTAAAAACCCACGTTTTTAAATTGGCTTTTTAAATTAGTTCAACATGTCATATGAGTGGGACTTATACAGACTATGCGTTTACTTATTTAATTTTTTAAATGTTTTACCTTGTATGCGCTGTGTGCTTTGTTTATACTGATCTTGATGTAAAGTACTTTGTAACCTGTTTTAAACGGTGCTGTGTATATAAAGTTTTAGTTACTTCGATAATTTGTGCCAATTATTATATTGAGGCTCTGCAGAAGTTCATTTTGCTTACAACTACAATGCAGATGAAAATAATTACATACTGTACCTTCACTTTGGTTGAAGCGCTGCTTCAAACTGTTGAGCGTGGCTTTGAAGTAGTTTGGCTGAATGGCAACACACTCTCCAGTGTACAACTCAAAGTGCTGAGGATTGTTTTCGAAGAAGTTTTTCATCCACTCCTGTTTCAGTTCTATCGCTTTTGTGTTGGAGTCGCAGTAAGCCACCGTGATGTCATCAACCACGGCAGCGCCCACAAACTCTGGGAAGTTTGTGACTCCAGAGGATGCGGTGTAGATATACTTCAGAGAGTGTCTCACTGTGGGACAAACAAGGTCCATACACATGTCATCACATTAATCATAAATATAATGTATTCTGTCAGACTCATTTCGAACATTTAGATTTATCATGTTGTATTTAAAATGAAACTTAACTTTGTGCGGGCCTACTCCAGATCAACGCAGGTACAAAATGCTTTAACATTTGTATGTCATCTTACCTGCGGATGAAACGTGACAGAAGAGAAGCAGCAAAAATAACGTTTTCATCTTGTTGTGATAAAGATTTGTGGGTAAAGGACCGAGCTGATTCTGCTGTTTTGACTCAAGCTCCATGTTTTTAAACTGCAGCCTCCTTTGCTGCAGGGCAGGAGGCGTGTTTCTGTCCTTAAAGAGATAAACAAGTGATTCCGAGGATCATTTCTCCCCTTTTTTTATTTATCTTTATTTCTAATTTAAAGGCACATCACAGTGACACTGCGCCTGCACTACACCATTAATATTTCCTGTCAGAAAATAATATTAGCTCAAAGTTAACGCGTCAACGCATGAGATTAATCTGGAAACAATGACGCGTTAAAGAAAATCAAACGCACGATTAATCGCGTCACGTGATTCTGTGTATACATCTGTGGTCTGTGTCGTCACTGGAGTTGATGTCACCTGTCCGCTGAAATACGGAATCGGTGCGTGTTTGGGGATTAAACAGCGCGTCCCGTTTTGAATCAGTGCGGACGGGGTTTGTCTTGAATGCAGCTTCATCCCCTCCGCTGCTGCCCGGTGAAGAGCCGCCCGACTCTGCCCGTGATCGGATAAAACTCGATCTCTGCAATCGGTGGTTTCATCACACAGTGTCAGTGACAATCAGATGATTGTAACTCCGCCAGTGTTTCCTATGATGGACGGTGGCCTGTCAGATGTACGGCAGCTTCAGGGGGACAATATTCTCCGTTCCCCAGACTGTATGGATGTGACTTGTTTATGAAAGTTGAGGTGTGCAGACGGAAACACAGGCATTTATTTTATACACGAATAATCAAAATGTAGTGCTGATGTGAAAAAATAAACAACTATGATGTGTTATTATTTTTCACCAATCTGTAAAATTACATCCTTCAATACTACATAAGAAAGAATAGAAGAAAATACAAGTAATATTAGTATATATAATATGTAGTATTTTAACTGTGATTAATCACAATTAATCACAGAGTAGTATTGTGATTAATCAAGTTAATTTTTTAATCGTTTGACAGCCCTATAATATTTACAGTCAGTCATACAGGTTCAAATGACAATAACTAAGTGGAATAAGGAGAAACATAAACAAACAAAACAGACAAGGAAGACATTCTTCTTAAATTGTCATATTTTCTTCTATATATTTATGTTGTCTTATCCCACTGAACTCTTTTTTTAAATGTCCCTTTGAAGCACATGAGTCACAGTGACACTGAGCCTAAACTACACTATTAATATTTCCTGTCAGAAAATAATATTAGTTCATGAACTATTTTACTATTACATGTTGCACATTATCAGCTACAGTCAATGCAGCACTTAATGTTTTAATGAAAAACAGGCTTCTTGGACTTTTATTGGACACATATGGGACTAAAATAATTAAATTATGTATTGCAGTGCTTTGATCTCAGTCTTGAAGGGCTGTTGTTCGTTTTGCAAGTCACCAGATGTCACTGTGCTGCTGGGTTTGAAGCCACAAAGCTTCTTTAGGCTTCATCCGTTTATCACCAGTTCTGACCCAACTAACAAAGGACTGTACAAAAATAATATGGGGGAGTTAATCTTCTATTTAATTTAAAAAAAAAAAAAGAAAGCCCATCACCAGCATTTTAAATGGACTAACAAAAAGAGCCAAACTTTGGAAATGTTGCGACTTTATTGAAAAGTGAAACATTCACACAAAAAGAAGGAAAAATACATTTGATTCAACAGATAGAAAAATGCAGCAACCGTTAGGTGAGCATTCCTGAGTCCCAGTATTCATGATGATCTGACCATCATTAGGTCCTGCAGTGGGAATCAGACCATCATAAATCTACTGAGCCCTCTGACAAGTGACACCATTTTCTAACCTGAACTAAAATATCATTAAACTCCCTTTAAATTTTTCACTTTCCCATGCAAACAACTGATACACTGTGATATTCACCGGCCTTAAATCTACATCCTGTCTGCTCAGGCTAAACTACACTGGCTGTCAAACTGACTTGATTGAAAACTTCATATGAATGGCTCAGTCAGTAGTCCGAACTAGAAACCTGCACTGGGTCAGGCAGCTGCAAGTACCTGGCAGCTTACCTGAAAAATGCCGTGTAAGATAAACAATATATTTACATACATATTTACAAAAATATATTTACATCAAGTTGCACATGTGGGCATGGGGGAAAAATTAACTAATTGGGGGCGGGCAGCAGGTGAGAACAGTAATATGACACAAATACATGCTTTTTCCCCATAGAGAAATCAGAAATGAGAATGATTGTGCAGTATTATTAACACTTATATTTGCTGATACAGAAATATCAAGCCTAACCACCTGCCTTTGACCCCACATCCTGCCAAACAACAGGACATCACTTCTGATTTTTAGCTGATAGCTAAAACTGATGTCATAAAGGTGAAAATAGCCAGTGGAAGACACCAAATTATGGACAATATACCATTGAAGGCCAAGTCAGATGTGGAAGATTCTGGTGTGCTTAAAGACTGTGAGAATAACATTGTCAGCAGCGTTACAGCTTGTAAAAAGTTTTAAAAAGTTTTAGCTTTTGATAGCCACAAGTGAGGCTCGTTGTC